>OX411794.1:10000000-12755000 GCA_948252455.1 Acleris cristana | reverse complement strand
ACCGACTGCTCTCTCCAACCAGGTGTCCATCGAAGGGAGGATCGCCCCTATGGTCCGAGTACCATAGGGAGCGTCCTCCAGGTTCTCTTTCCACCTGTCCCGCAGTCGGCGCTCCATCATCCGGCGCGTCTCCTCCACCTCCTCAGGGTCCGGGCGTTCACCCCTCGCCCGGGCCCTGGACCTAACTACGTAGGTCTCCGCCTGCACCTCTGCGTCCAACTCCCAGGGCGGGGTGCAGGCGAGGAGGCAGGCCGCGGCGTGGGCCACCGTCATGTAGGCCCTCACGATTCGGAGGGCCACCACCCGCTGCGGCCTCTGTAGCAGGGCCCTGTTCCGGGCGGACAGCTTGTCCGCCCAGATGGGGGCCCCGTACAGAGCCATGCTCCTTGTAACGCCGGCATATAGCCGGCGGCACAAGGAGCCCGGCCCACCCACGTTCGGCAAAAGCCGACCCAGCGCCGACGCGGCGCCCACAATTCGGGGAGCTAACTGTGAGAAGTGCTCCCCGAAATTCCAACGTCGGTCCAGAACAAGCCCCAAATATTTTATGTGGGGCCTGATCCGGACCGACTCCCCCCCCAGGGTGAGCGCCGCACCCGCCGGCAGCCTCCACCCCCGCCCCCCGAAGACTATCGCTTCTGTCTTCGGGAGGGCCACCCTCAGGCCGAGCCGACCAATCCGGTAAATGGTCAGCTCGGCCGCCGCTTCCGCCCGGCTTAGCGCCTCCCTCAAGTCGGTCCCGCGCGCGGCCACCATGGTGTCATCTGCGTAGCAGATGGTGGCCGTCCGCGGGAGCAACTCCCCCCTGATGGCCCAATCGTACCCCAGGTTCCATAAAAGTGGACCGAGCACGGAACCTTGGGGTACGCCACAGGCCATCTCCGTCGACCCCCGTCGACCGTCCCTCTGCTCATAGAGCACTACCCTCTCGGTGAGGTAGTGCTCTATGACCCGCCGCAGGTAGGGAGGCACTCGGTGATATATGAGTGCCTCCCTTATCACCCCATAGGGGAGGGTGCCAAACGCGTTGGCGATGTCCAACGACACCGCCACTACACCCTCCCCTCTGCTCGACGCGTACTCACAGAAGTCCCTGAGGGACTTCAGCGCGTCGAGCGTAGACCGCCCCTCCCTGAACCCGAACTGTCTCTCAGACACGTTCGGGCCGGCGGTCTCCAGGTGCTGCTGGATCCTAGAGGCCAGGATTCTTTCGAACATCTTCCCGGCCTCATCCAGCAGCACTATGGGGCGATAGGCAGAGGGACTGTCCGGGGGTCGACCATCTTTCCGGAGGAGGCAAAGCCTCCCCTCCTTCCACACCCTCGGGAACCGTCCCTCCCTCAGGCAGTCGTCCATTAACTGCCTGAGTCGGTCCCCGAGGTGCTTTAGGGCGATGGGGAGTACCCGGCCCGGTACTCCGTCGGGCCCCGGGGCTTTCTTGCAGCCCCGGAGCCGGTCCACCGCCCTCTCGAACTCGTCATCGCTTACCGGTGCGATGGCGAGTTCGGGTGGGTCCTCCAAGTCCCCCGGTGGCTCGGTCATCACCGGGGGAGTTATCGATGGGGCTGCCGGAAACAGCCCCTCGATGACCCTCCTGAGGAGGGGGGGCTCCAGGGAGTCCATGGGGGGGGCGGTGCGCATTTTGTTACGCACCACCCTGTACGGCCGCCCCCACGGATCCCTGTCCAGCGTGGCCAAGAACGAAACGTGTGCCTCGTCCTTGGCCTTCGCTATGGACATTACAAGGGCCCCCTTGGCTTCTTTGAGGGCCCGGTAGAGCCCCTCCTCCTCCTCGTCAGTGTGCCGCCTGCGCCTGCAGTGTTGGTAGGCGCGGCGGGCACCGTTACTGGCGGTCCGCAGAGCCGCAACTTCCGCGGACCACCAGTAAACCTTCCGCCGGGCGAAAAGTCGTCTCGCCCGGGGCATGGCCGCTCCGCACACGGCCTGGAGCACGGAGCGGAACCGGCGCGCCCTCTCTTCCACACCCGAGGCGGCGGGTGGGGCTGCACACCAAGCCTCCACCATCGCCGCCTCGTCCGCCCTGGCCCTGTCAAGTTGGGCCAGGGACCACTTAGGGAACTCCTGTTCCCCCCCTCTACGCCCCCCCCCTGGGATGGGTGGCGGCTGGCCCCCTCCTGTGGAGACCCTCAATCTGATATACAGATGATCAGAGAGGGTCTCCACGTCCTCCAGGACGCGCCAATCTGTGAGGCGTGCGGCAATGGCAGGAGTCGCGAACGTGACGTCCACGATGGACCCCCCCTGCCGCCGCACGCACGTGCTGACGCTGCCCTGGTTTAGAACTACTAGCCCTGTTGCCGCCACCCAATCCCTGAGCACACCCCCGCGCGCGTCCGTTACGGGGGAACCCCACGCCGCGCTTTTGGCGTTGAGGTCCCCCAGGACCATTACTTGGCGCGGGGCCGCCCTCCTTACGACCCCCCCCAGGACCCCCAGAAAAACTTCGAAAGCGGCCAGCGGCCTATTGGGGGAGAAGTACACCGCAACCAGTACGGTGTCACTCCCCCACTTGGCCGCAACAAATCCTGGGCCGCTTTCTATCTTCTCCAGGGGGGGGCTGTTGCCGACCGCCGGCACCACCACGGCAACCCACTCGTCCGTCGACCCTACCCAGTTGGGTAGGGGAGGGACGAAGTAGGGCTCCGCAACCACGGCAACGTCAATCGACCACTCCGCCACAACTTGCATGAGCAAGTCTTGTGCTCTGGCGGAGTGGTTGACGTTGACCTGCAGGAGCTCCAAATGGTGTGCTGGCATTTAGAGCTCCATGCGGGTCCCCTCGATGGCCTGGCCGGCGGCGGTTCCCGTGGCGGCGTCTCTGTTCGGAACGGGGGGGCGGGGGCGCTGCGGCCTCGTGTCCCTTCCCTTCGTTACGGGGGGGAAACAGTTCTTCCCCCCCAGCATGTGGTCGGCCGGGAGTTTGGCATGGTGGCACACGTCACACCAAGCCTTCTCCCAGCAATCACCCATTTTGTGCCCCTCCTGGCTGCACCGGAAACAGCGATTGCTCCGGTCCACCTTTGAGGGGCACAACTCCCGCGAATGGCCGACACCATAGCAGCGGAAGCACCGCATCGGTGTCGGCCCCACCGTCGTGACCCTGGCGGAGGCCCAACCCACCAGGATCCTGCCTGCCCTTGTCAGGGCCACCGCGGCCTGTACGGGGCACTGGACCAAAACCGATCCAGTGCCATCGTAGAGGGCGCGGACGGCCCCCACTTTCACCTGCCCCGGCAGGCACGCTCCCGCCGCGGCGACGGCCTGTGCCACCGACTCCTTCGTGGCCGACTCGTCTAGGCCGGCGATTTGGACGCCAGCCATTTTGACGGGGCGGCTCACGTCGGCGACGTCGCCGACTAGCCCCTGCAGTCTGGCTGCAAGGGTGTCAGCGACCTCGTGCCCCTTCTCCCCGGGGACCTCGATGACTCGGGACCCCGTCATCGAGGTCCTGACCCTCACGTGCTGGAGGCCTACGTCACTGAGGCTAAGGCCATTAATGGCCCTAGCCATGGTGGCCTGCAGGGTGGTGGTGGCCCCCTTTTTGAGGGAGACCACCACTGCCGCCGTCTTAGGGACGGACAGCTTGGCGGGTCTGGGCCCGTGTGCCGCCTTTCCAGTCTTCTTCATAGGGGGAGGGGGGGTAGCCTTTGCTTTTCCCTTACCTTTCTTCTTGACCACCTCCGACCACGACATCTTCGCGGGTGGAGGCGCCATTTGGCCCGAGGGGCCGGGTTCTCCCTCTGAGGGCCGAACGGCTTTTGGGGCCGGGGCAGTTTTGGCCGCCTTGGCAGCCTTCCTGGGGGCCGGAACAGGAGCGGGGGCTGGGTCCGCCGCCTTCTTGGCCACCTTGAGCTTCGGCTGCCCATCGCCTAGTCTCGCCCTGGCTCTCGGCTCGAGAGCTTCCACCGGAGCCGGAGGCGGCGGGGTAGGCCCTGCGACCTTCCTCTGGGGAAGAGCCGACACGGCAGGCTTTGCGGCCCGCCTGTCGTGCGCCAACGGGGGGCGGAGAATAGGCTCCGCCGGGAGGCGCCTACTCACCTCCTCGATCCTATCATTTATCATCCTCCCGAGGCTGAGGAATAGGTCGCGCTTCATATTTTCTATGGCCTCGGTCAGTTCGGCGGTACCAAATTGTAGGGCAGAAGCAGGAGGAGCGGCTGGCATTTCCCGCTCGCTGAAGGCGGTGCGTAGCGCCTTCAATTCCGCCAGGCAGAGAGCGAGTTGCTCCCGCATCCTTTTATTGTCCGCTTTAAGGATGCGGATCTCCTCACTCTCAGACTTGGCGGCCTCTATATCGTCCATTGACTGGAGGATCGACCGGCAAGCCCGGTTCATGACCCCCCAGACATCCCCCTTTAAATTACCCGACTTACGGGCTCCCTCCAATATTTCCTTAGCCGCCTCGCGGCATACCTCTATAGGGTCAGCGTAGCGCAAGAAGTCGCTTAAGCTTTCCCCGTGCGAGGTATCGGGAGGTGACCGCGAACGCGCACGCTCACCGTCCTTCGCTCTCTGCGAAACCTTCCCTTTCTTCCCCTCTTTCCCTCCAACCGGACGGAGCTCGGGAAAGTCCTTCCTAAAGGAGGCTGCAGCCACCGCGTCATCCTCGAAGTCGTAAACGTCCAGTCCACGGAGCTTCGCCTTGGCCACCGCCAAGCCAGCGTAAGCCCCTTTGGGCTTCCCCCTAGAGGAAGAATTCACCTTTGGCCCGTGAAGAGGCTTAGGGTCATCCACCGTGTCCTCGTGGGCCCTTTTAGGGGCCTGAGGAGGATACTCATCGACGTCAATAAAATAGTCTTCCTCAGAATCGGAACTGAGAAAGACTTCCCCCCCCTCCAATGAATCCACCCCTTTTTTGGTAGGCGAGGCCATTACGACCTCGTCTACCTAGCTCCAAAATTTGGTCCAAATCCGACCACTAGGACTGAAGTTAAAGGCTAACCTAACCTAAAAACGGTCAAGTGGGAGTCGGATTTGGACTTTCCCATACAAGTGGGAGTTTTGCGCCTGAAATTTTCCTCTGAGCAATCAGAGGAAAACTTTGTCCCCAAATTTGACCCACTTCCCGGGGTCGTAGGAAGTCGAGGATACTACCAAAAGGTAGGTCGGGTTTGCGCCTCACTTTAAAAAATACAAAAACCTATAAAAGGTTAAAAGGTTAGAAGATATTGATTTTACAAACAAAAGGTAAAACCTTAAGTTTGTAAAATAAAAATCTCTGCACACCTTGACAAATGTAATGGACAATAACTTTGGACCTACGAGTCAAAAGGTTAAAAAACCAAAACAAAAATTTAACGAAATAAATTTGCTACCCGCTACTTGGGGTTTCAAATTTTTACAAACACTGCAAAACAATGAAAACCAACACCAAACACAAAAAAGTCCGAAACTATTTTCGAAAACTTCGAAGAAAAACTCAGAGTTTTCAAAAATTAAAATTTCAGGACTCCACAACAATAGCACGACAGACACAACGCAGTAATTAGCGGGACCGTTGCCAGTACCCCCGCCCAAAAACTGGGCAAGATAGGATAAAGGCAACTCCGACAAAATTACGACACAAAAATGTAAACAAACCCTAAAATATAAAAAATCTTAAGGCTAATATTTACAATTTGGCAAGGCCAATAATTCTGGAACTTTCGTTCCGAAAATTACTGGACCTAAACCGACAACAGGAACAGAATCTCCGCTATCTCCTAGCCCTGAAAAGGGCTCAAAAAGACACCGGAAAAACGAACGAAAAATGAAACAAAAACGTAAAAATCCAAGCAACAAAAAACCAACCGCAAAAAGGAAAATCCAGAAAACAAAGCCAAGTCACAAGTTAAAGAAGAATCGAAAGCAGAATCCAGTGCACAAAAAAATGTCGTCTTTAGTCACCGAAAATCGCATCAATACCTTCCTTAGCACCCGAGAAACAACCTCAACCTAACCTAACCTAACCTAACCTAACCTAACCTAACCTAACCTAACCTAACCTAACCTAACCTAACCTAACCTAACCTAACCTAACCTAACCTAACCTAACCTAACCTAACCTAACCTAACCTAACCTAACCTAACCTAACCTAACCTAACCTAACCTAACCTAACCTAACCTAACCTAACCTAACCTAACCTAACCTAACCTAACCTAACCTAACCTAACCTAACCTAACCTAACCTAACCTTTTTTTTTTTTTTTTTTTTTTTTTTGTTGACGGAGTGGAAATGCAATTTACGCATCCTCCCAGCCTGGGGATGGCTGTGCAATGGGAGGTATGACGGACTCTCAAAAGAACTACCGTCTAAAACCACTCCGGCGTTTAACCTCCCTGGCCAGTAGTGAGGCGCCGCGGAACCGTTAAAAAGCATTCTCCACTGACGCGCCTCCCGGCCTGCTCCGAAGAGCCCTCCCTTCTCCGCCAAAGGAGGAGACGGCTGTGAACAGCCCGCGACCGTCTCCCCAGACCGGTAAAGCCGTGCAATGTGGGCCCCCAACCCACTGGCTCTACAAAAAGTTCGGGCGAGCAGCGAACCGAAGTCCGCTGAGTTCGCCTTCCCTTCAACGGTCTGCCTGTGGTGGATGGTGCTTTCCGGATACCCAACCGCATTGGGTTGGTCCCATACCCTTCAAACACACCCCACCACAGCTGTCCCACCAATAACTACAGTGCCCCCCGGTATTCCAGAAGACACGTAGAAGGACACCAACCGCAAATGTGACGGAAGGAAGCTGTCCAGGGCGGAAACGGCGTCGAAGGCACACGCAACCGCCCCTTTCAACAACCTCAGTCACTGCCCCCTCCAGGCGACTGGTTAAGCTTTCCGGGAACAGAAACGGCCTCGTAGGCACACGCAACTGACCCTTCAAACCACCCCAGTCACCAATCCTCAAAAGGCAACAGATGGAAGCTGTCCAGGGCGGAAATGGCCTCGTAGGCACACGCAACCGCCCCTTCAAACGACCTCTGTCGCCGCCCACAACTGGTGGACGAAGCAGCTTCTCCGAAGAAAAGCCGCTCGTCACCATCCCTCCCCAGGTGACAGAAGGAAACTTTCCGGGGCGGAAGTGGTCTCCACACAACCGCAACCCTTCAAGAAACCCCTGTCACCACCCCCGTGCCGGATATTCGCCATGGACTGAAAGAATCCCCCATAAGGAGAAAGTCTCAGCCGATGCCCAGGGTGCACCAGCCCAGATGCTGCGTTCTCTCCGGATCGAGATCAAGAGAGACTGCAGCACTCAGGCCAACGTGGAGGAATCCGGCCCGCACCCCAACCTAACCTAACCTAACCTAACCTAACCTAACCTAACCTAACCTAACCTAACCTAACCTAACCTAACCTAACCTAACCTAACCTAACCTAACCTAACCTAACCTAACCTAACCTAACCTAACCTAACCTAACCTAACCTAACCTAACCTAACCTAACCTAACCTAACCTAACCTAACCTAACCTAACCTAACCTAACCTAACCTAACCTAACCTAACCTAACCTAACCTAACCTAACCTAACCTAACCTAACCTTTTTTTTTTTTTTTTTTTTTTGTTGACGGAGTGGAAATGCAATTTACGCATCCTCCCAGCCTGGGGATGGCTGTGCAATGGGAGGTATGACGGACTCTCAAAAGAACTACCGTCTAAAACCACTCCGGCGTTTAACCTCCCTGGCCAGTAGTGAGGCGCCGCGGAACCGCTAAAAAGCATTCTCCACTGACGCGCCTCCCGGCCTGCTCCGAAGAGCCCCCCCTTCTCCGCCAAAGGAGGAGACGGCTGTGAACAGCCCGCGACCGTCTCCCCAGACCGGTAAAGCCGTGCAATGTGGGCCCCCAACCCACTGGCTCTACAAGAAGTTCGGGCGAGCAGCGAACCGAAGTCCGCTGAGTTCGCCTTCCCTTCAACGGTCTGCCTGTGGTGGATGGTGCTTTCCGGATACCCAACCGCATTGGGTTGGTCCCATACCCTTCAAACACACCCCACCACAGCTGTCCCACCAATAACTACAGTGCCCCCCGGTATTCCAGAAGACACGTAGAAGGACACCAACCGCAAATGTGACGGAAGGAAGCTGTCCAGGGCGGAAACGGCCTCGAAGGCACACGCAACCGCCCCTTTCAACAACCTCAGTCACTGCCCCCTCCAGGCGACTGGTTAAGCTTTCCGGGAACAGAAACGGCCTCGTAGGCACACGCAACTGACCCTTCAAACTACCCCAGTCTCCAATCCTCAAAAGGCAACAGATGGAAGCTGTCCAGGGCGGAAACGGCCTCGTAGGCACACGGAACCGCCCCTTCAAACGACCTCTGTCGCCGCCCACAACTGGTGGACGAAGCAGCTTCTCCGAAGAAAAGCCGCTCGTCACACCATCCCTCCCCAGGTGACAGAAGGAAACTTTCCGGGGCGGAAGTGGTCTCCACACAACCGCAACCCTTCAAGAAACCCCTGTCACCACCCCCGTGCCGGATATTCGCCATGGACTGAAAGAATCCCCCATAAGGAGAAAGTCTCAGCCGATGCCCAGGGTGCACCAGCCCAGATGCTGCGTTCTCTCCGGATCGAGATCAAGAGAGACTGCAGCACTCAGGCCAACGTGGAGGAATCCGGCCTGCACCCCAACCTAACCTAACCTAACCTAACCTAACCTAACCTAACCTAACCTAACCTAACCTAACCTAACCTAACCTAACCTAACCTAACCTAACCTAACCTAACCTAACCTAACCTAACCTAACCTAACCTAACCTAACCTAACCTAACCTAACCTAACAACCTAACCTAACCTTTTTTTTTTTTTTTTTTTTGTTGACGGAGTGGAAATGCAATTTACGCATCCTCCCAGCCTGGGGATGGCTGTGCAATGGGAGGTATGACGGACTCTCAAAAGAACTACCGTCTAAAACCACTCCGGCGTTTAACCTCCCTGGCCAGTAGTGAGGCGCCGCGGAACCGCTAAAAAGCATTCTCCACTGACGCGCCTCCCGGCCTGCTCCGAAGAGCCCCCCCTTCTCCGCCAAAGGAGGAGACGGCTGTGAACAGCCCGCGACCGTCTCCCCAGACCGGTAAAGCCGTGCAATGTGGGCCCCCAACCCACTGGCTCTACAAGAAGTTCGGGCGAGCAGCGAACCGAAGTCCGCTGAGTTCGCCTTCCCTTCAACGGTCTGCCTGTGGTGGATGGTGCTTTCCGGATACCCAACCGCATTGGGTTGGTCCCATACCCTTCAAACACACCCCACCACAGCTGTCCCACCAATAACTACAGTGCCCCCCGGTATTCCAGAAGACACGTAGAAGGACACCAACCGCAAATGTGACGGAAGGAAGCTGTCCAGGGCGGAAACGGCCTCGAAGGCACACGCAACCGCCCCTTTCAACAACCTCAGTCACTGCCCCCTCCAGGCGACTGGTTAAGCTTTCCGGGAACAGAAACGGCCTCGTAGGCACACGCAACTGACCCTTCAAACTACCCCAGTCACCAATCCTCAAAAGGCAACAGATGGAAGCTGTCCAGGGCGGAAACGGCCTCGTAGGCACACGCAACCGCCCCTTCAAACGACCTCTGTCGCCGCCCACAACTGGTGGACGAAGCAGCTTCTCCGAAGAAAAGCCGCTCGTCACACCATCCCTCCCCAGGTGACAGAAGGAAACTTTCCGGGGCGGAAGTGGTCTCCACACAACCGCAACCCTTCAAGAAACCCCTGTCACCACCCCCGTGCCGGATATTCGCCATGGACTGAAAGAATCCCCCATAAGGAGAAAGTCTCAGCCGATGCCCAGGGTGCACCAGCCCAGATGCTGCGTTCTCTCCGGATCGAGATCAAGAGAGACTGCAGCACCCAGGCCAACGTGGAGGAATCCGGCCCGCACCCCTAAAAACCTAACCTAACCTAACCTAACCTAACCTAACCTAACCTAACCTAACCTAACCTAACCTAACCTAACCTAACCTAACCTAACCTAACCTAACCTAACCTAACCTAACCTAACCTTTTTTTTTTTTTTTTTTTTTGTTGACGGAGTGGAAATGCAATTTACGCATCCTCCCAGCCTGGGGATGGCTGTGCAATGGGAGGTATGACGGACTCTCAAAAGAACTACCGTCTAAAACCACTCCGGCGTTTAACCTCCCTGGCCAGTAGTGAGGCGCCGCGGAACCGCTAAAAAGCATTCTCCACTGACGCGCCTCCCGGCCTGCTCCGAAGAGCCCCCCCTTCTCCGCCAAAGGAGGAGACGGCTGTGAACAGCCCGCGACCGTCTCCCCAGACCGGTAAAGCCGTGCAATGTGGGCCCCCAACCCACTGGCTCTACAAGAAGTTCGGGCGAGCAGCGAACCGAAGTCCGCTGAGTTCGCCTTCCCTTCAACGGTCTGCCTGTGGTGGATGGTGCTTTCCGGATACCCAACCGCATTGGGTTGGTCCCATACCCTTCAAACACACCCCACCACAGCTGTCCCACCAATAACTACAGTGCCCCCCGGTATTCCAGAAGACACGTAGAAGGACACCAACCGCAAATGTGACGGAAGGAAGCTGTCCAGGGCGGAAACGGCCTCGAAGGCACACGCAACCGCCCCTTTCAACAACCTCAGTCACTGCCCCCTCCAGGCGACTGGTTAAGCTTTCCGGGAACAGAAACGGCCTCGTAGGCACACGCAACTGACCCTTCAAACTACCCCAGTCACCAATCCTCAAAAGGCAACAGATGGAAGCTGTCCAGGGCGGAAACGGCCTCGTAGGCACACGCAACCGCCCCTTCAAACGACCTCTGTCGCCGCCCACAACTGGTGGACGAAGCAGCTTCTCCGAAGAAAAGCCGCTCGTCACACCATCCCTCCCCAGGTGACAGAAGGAAACTTTCCGGGGCGGAAGTGGTCTCCACACAACCGCAACCCTTCAAGAAACCCCTGTCACCACCCCCGTGCCGGATATTCGCCATGGACTGAAAGAATCCCCCATAAGGAGAAAGTCTCAGCCGATGCCCAGGGTGCACCAGCCCAGATGCTGCGTTCTCTCCGGATCGAGATCAAGAGAGACTGCAGCACCCAGGCCAACGTGGAGGAATCCGGCCCGCACCCCAACCTAACCTAACCTAACCTAACCTAACCTAACCTAACCTAACCTAACCTAACCTAACCTAACCTAACCTAACCTAACCTAACCTAACCTAACCTAACCTAACCTAACCTAACCTAACCTAACCTAACCTAACCTAACCTAACCTTTTTTTTTTTTTTTTTTTTTTTTTTTTTTTTTTTTTTTTTTTTTCTCGGAGTGGAAATGCGTTACGCATCATCCCCCGGCCTAGGGTTGGCCATGCTATAGGGGGGGTATGACGGACTCTCTCCTCCCCCCACTCTCGCACGAGAGTAGAGGGAGCAGCCTACCGTCTAAAACCACTCCGGCGTTTACCTCCGCTGCTGTTTTCGGGGGCACAATGGGCTGCCTAGGATGCAACCATTGGGCGCCCCCCAGCCTCCCCAGCCTAATGCCGGGGTACCTCCGCCAAAGGAGGGAGAGGTCGGTAAACGCTGCGACCTCTCCCCCAGACGTGTGTAGGACCGTGCAATGTGGGCCCCTAACCCACTGGTCCTACAAGGGGTTCAGGCTAGCAGCGAACTGCAAGCGCCTTCGCCCCCTTCGTCTGCGCCGGAGCGGGTGCGCGTCGACGTCGTCTTCACGTTCCCGCTCCGCCACCTCCTTCTGCGAGATGACACTCTCACAGAAGGAGGATACCGCCTTCCACGATCTGTCGCTGCCCAGCATGGCCGAGACGACGCTGTGCAGCGAGAGATCGGAGACATTGAGTTCCGCGGCCATAGCGCGGCGCTCCGGACCCCAGCGAGCGCACACCTCGAGGGTGTGCTGGGCCGTGTCGTCCGGATCGCCGCACTCGTGGCAGATCGGACTCGGCTCCCTTTTTATCTTGTGCAGGTAGTGGCCGAAGCACCCATGTCCGGTCAATACCTGCACAAGACGGTACGTGACGGTACCGTATCTCCGATCCAACCAGTGGTCCAGCGACGGGAGGAGTGCCCCTATGGTGCGGAGTCCATAGGGAGAGTCCTCCAGGTCGCTCTTCCACCGGTCCCTCATGCGCCGCTCCGTCATTCGACGGGCTCCCTCCACCGTCTCCGAGTCCGGGCGCTCTCTCCTCGCCCAGAATTCCGCCCTCCTCCGGTATGTCTCGGCCTGCACCTGAGCATCTAGCTCCCACGGCGGGGTGCAGGCCAAGACACACGCGGCCGCATGCGCCACTGTCATATAGGCCCTCACTATTCGGAGGGCCACCACCCTTTGGGGCCTCCTTAGGAGCGCCTTATTTTTGGCCGACAACGTGTCGGCCCAGATTGGCGCGCCGTATAGCGCCATGCTACGAACGACGCCTGCAAACAGGCGTCGGCATGGCGCTTGAGGCCCCCCCACGTTTGGCAACATGCGGCCCAGGGCCGACGCAGTGCCTACCACCCGGGGAGCAAGTTGGCGGAAATGCTCCCCGAAATCCCACCTCCGGTCCAGGATGAGGCCGAGGTATTTGATAGTGGCCTTCACCTTTACCGCCTCCCCCGCCACAGGGATAGTCATTCCACTACGGGGGCGCCATCCCTTTCCCCCAAAGACAATAGCGTCTGTCTTCGGGAGGGACACCTCCAGACCTAACTGTCGGATGCGGCCGACAACCAGGTCTGCCGCCAACGACGCCCTCCGGAGGGCCTCTTCCAGCTCACGTCCCCGCACGGCCACCATTGTATCGTCGGCATAGCAAAGGGTGGCCATGCGGGGAAGGAGCGCTCCGCGGATCACCCAGTCATAGCCGATGTTCCATAGCAGGGGTCCTAACACGGACCCCTGGGGAACACCGCATGACATCGGGTGGGCGACCCGCAGACCTCCACGATCATAGAGCACTACCCTGTCGGTAAGGTAGTGCTCCACAATCCGCCGCAGATATCCGGGCACCCTGTGGTAGCGGAGGGCCTCACTGATGACCGGGAAGGGTAGGGAACCGAATGCGTTGGCGATATCTAACGATACCGCCACGACTCCCTCGCCCCTCTCCTCCGCGTGCCCACAGAAGTTCCGGAGGGACGAAAGCGCGTCCATAGTGGACCGTCCCTCACGGAACCCATACTGCCGGTCGGAGATGTTAGGCCCCACGTTCTCCAGATGTTGGACGATGCGACGTGACAAGATGCGTTCAAGCATCTTGCCTGTCTCATCTAGGAGGACGATGGGGCGGTGACCGGCAGGGGTATCTAGCGGCCTCCCCTCCTTCCGAAGGAGGACTAGGCGTCCCTCCTTCCAGCACCTCGGGAAGCGCCCCTCCTTGATGCAATCATCAAAGAGGGTCCGCAAGCGGTCCCCGAGGTGCTCCGCCACAATGTGGAGAACCCTCCCCGGTACCCCATCCGGTCCTGGCGCCTTCCTGCAGGCCCGGAGACGGTCGACGACGCTCTCCATTTCGTCGTCCGTCACGGGAGGGGGATCAACTGGATCAACCTCCTCAACCGTGGGGGCCACCATGCCGGGTGGCTGAAAAGCCGGCGCGGCCGGGAAGAGTCCCTCCACAATCCTCGTGAGGAGTTCTGGCTCAAGGGAGTCCATGGGGGGTGCACAACGCATTTTGTTGCGCACGACTCGGTAAGGCCGCCCCCACGGATCCCTATCCAGCGTGGCCAAGAACTCCTCACGCGCCTCGTCCTTCCTGCGAGCTATTTCCACAGAGAGCGCGTACTTCGCCGCCTTCAGCTCTCTGTGGAGATGCTCTTCCTCCTCCGGCAGGTGTCGCCGCCGCCTGCAGCGGGTGTAGGCACGGCGTGCGGCATCACTGGTGGCTCGAAGGGCCGCAATCTCCTGCGACCACCAGTACACCTGCTTTTTCGCGGGCAGCCTTCGGGCCCGAGGCATGGCCGCGTCGCACACCGTCGTTAGTGCGACGCGAAACTGGGCTGCACGTTCCTCTGCTCCCAGGGTGACCGGTGGGGGCGCACACCACGCCTCCACCATGGCGGCCTCTTCCGCCATTCCCCGGTCGAGTCGGGCCAGTGTCCACCTTGGGAAAGTCCCTCCTACTCCTCTCCCACTCCGCCCTCTCGAGCTTGGCGGCAGTACCCCCGGCGAGTTGCTGACCCTCATCCGAATGTATAAGTGGTCGGAGAGGGTCTCGACCTCCTCGAGGACGCGCCAGTCTGTGATACGTGCGGCGATGCTGGGGGTCGCGAACGAAATGTCCACGATCGACCCCCCATTTCGCCGCACACACGTGTTGGCGTCACCCCGGTTGAGCACCTCAAGCCCCATAGCCGCCACCCAGTCTTCGAGGGCCACTCCTCTCGGGTCCGTGATGGGGGAACCCCACGCAGCGCTCTTGGCGTTGAGGTCCCCCATCACCACCAATGGCGCCGGCGCCGCCCCTCCGACGACTCTCCCCAGCCCCACCAGGAAGGCTTCAAACTCCCGCAGTGGCCTATTCGGGGAGAAGTAGACTGCTACAAGAACAGTGTCTCCCCACTTGGCCACCGCGAAGCCCGAGCCCCTGGCCATTCCCGATAGGGGGGGGAGGTCACCCATCGCTGGCACCACAATGGCGACCGAGCCATCCGTCGCCCCGACCCAGTTGGGCTGGGGGGGGACGAAGTACGGCTCAGCCATCACCAAAACGCCAATGCCCCACTCCGCCATGACCTGCATCAGCAGGTCTTGGGCGCGGGCGGAGTGGTTGGCGTTCGCCTGAAGGACCTCTAAATGCTGGTGTGCTGGCATTTAGAGGTCCATCTGGCTCCCTTCCTGACTTGCCGTATTGGCAACACTCCTTATGGGTGAGGGCGTTGGCTGGCCAGCCTTGCCCCTAGTGTGTGGAGGGGCACACCTCCATCCCCCCATAATGTGATCCGCCGGACGTCGCGCCTCGTGGCTAACGTCACAGTGAGGCGTGGCAAGGCAGGAAGCCCTCCAGTGTTCTTGCCCACTGCACCGGTGACACCAATTCGACCGGTTCACCGTTGAGGGGCAGAGGGCTCCGCTGTGTCCGATGCCTTGGCATCGGAAGCACCGCATGGGCCTCCGCTCCAGTGCAGTCACGCTAGCGGACGACCACCCCACCAGTAGTCGTCCAGTCGTTGCTAGCGTGTTGGCCACGGTCACCGGGCACTGCACGTTCGCCATGCCGGATCCGTTGAAACGGACCCGGATTGCGCCAACCTTGATCTGGGCGGGGGAGCACCCAGTCTTTGCCTCAATTGCCGCCGCAATGTCTTCCGGGGTGATGGTCTCATCGAGACCACCCACCCGGATCTCTCCCATTTTGACGGGCCGGTAAACTTTGGCGACATCGCCAACCAGCCCGTCAATTTTGGCACATAGCGCGTCCGCAGCTGCTGCGCCGTTCGCGCCTGGGATCTCAATTAGTCGGGCCCCGGTCTGCGTCTTGCGGACGCGCACATGCTCGAGGCCAACCTCCGCCAGCGAGAAGCTCTTAATGGCCTTAGCCATGACGCTGGCGTAGGTGGCCTCGCTGCCCTCCTGGACGGCTATCACCACAGCAGCCGTCGAGGGAGCAGTCAGTCTCCTCGGGCGCGGCGCGGGCCGTTTGCTCTTGACCACTTGCGGTGGTGCGGCAGCCTTCTTTTTCTTCCTTTTCCCCTTTTTCACCACGTCTGACCACGACATCTGGGTGGGCGGTAGAGCCTCCTGCACTGCCGGCACCGCCGGGGCGAACTCGCGGATAGGAGGGGGACGGGGAGCCGCCAGCGATCTTGCCGCTTTGGCTGGACGAGCGGGGTGCGTTGGCTTGGCGGGAGGTCCCGCCTTGGCTCGGGGAGCCTTTCTAGCGGCGGGAGCCGGATTGGCGCAGGTAGCCGCTCTGGCGGGAGGAGCTGCTCTAGCTGGGGGAGCCGCCGTGGCATTGGGATCTGCTCTGGCCGGGGGGGCTGCCCTGGTGGAGGTGGAGGGAGCCTCGTTCCTCTTCCGGTCCGCTGCCAGTGGGGGGCGGACAATCGGACCAGCGGGGAGAAGGGCCCGGACTTCCCCAATCCGGACGTTTACCATCTCCCCGATGGACAGGGAGAGGTCCCGCTTCAGGTCTTCTCTCAACACCAGCATGGCCTGCCCCAGAGCATGAGGCAGGCCGTCTTCGGTGGCGGGGCCCTGAGAGGGCTGGCTCTTGCGCTCGGAAAAAGCAGTTCTGAGGGCCTTTAATTCCGACCGCATGGCGGCGAGCTCCCCTCTCATGCGCTTATTGTCGGCGCGCAAGGCCCTCATCTCTTCGTCTTCGCCACCGCCCCTCCCCTGAAGGACGTCTGCGGCCGAAAGGATGTCGTTGCACGCCATGTTCATTCGGCCCCAGACATCCCCCTTCAGGTTGCCGCACTTCTGTACTTCCGCCATTACCTGGCGTGCGGCATTCCTCACTATAGTGACGTACCCATCGCTGTCCTCGCCCTTGAAAGGGCTGCAGCTACGGTCTCGTGGGACCGACGAGCTTCTCCTTGAATTTCTCCCATTTTTTTTAAGGGGCTGCTTCTTTCCGTTCTGAGACGGCAGCGACTCACCAATTGCGCGGTACTTGGCAGCCACGTCCGCCGCCGCCTCAACCTCCCCGAGCTCGCGGTACCTCAGAACCAGTCCCGGGTACGCTCCCTTCGTACCGGGACCCTTCCCCCTTCTTGCCGTGTTGACTTTTGGCTTAACAGCCGGCCCTGTCAACCCGTCGTCTTCCCCTGCATGTGGCCTCTTCACTGTGCGGATATGTACTGATGGAAGCGATGAGTCAGTGACATCACCTTCCTCCAGCGTCATCGCCTCCATTAATTCCGTTTCCTTCAGGCGCGCCATTTCGTGCAGCCTATCAATCTCTTCAGTGTTATCGGTGTCAATTGTGCGTTTGCTGTAGTCGTGTTTACGGAGGTCAGCACCGGAGTGCTGACCTACGAGGCGGAATTTGCCCCCCCCAGAGTACGAGGGGCTGCCCGCGTCCGAAGACGCGGGGAGGGATTCTCCCTTGCGGGTACCCTCCTGGGGTAATACTTTTTGGATTCCTGCCATGCGTGCTATTTCAGGCCTAGCACTGGCCGTTTGCGGTCTACCTACCACATTCTCCCTGTAGACGCCGCGCACCTACCATCTACAAGGGGCGCACTTTTAGGGAGTATTTGGTTCCCAAGGCCCGCGCTGAGCCTATGAGTGGTTATCCCGCCACTGGTTCGGTGGAAGTGGGTAAGGATGGGTGCTGGGAAGGAAAGAGAAGGATATCAGGGAACGGGATGGGAAGGTGGGAAAAGGAGGGGAAGGTGCCGCTCTTAGTCTGATCCCTCACCCCAAGCCTTTCCGGTATGGGTAGCCCTGTCCGGTATAGCCTCGGGGATCACTGAGACACGCAAGCCCCCCCACCACGGCAAGGTGGCAGCACTTCGGGGGGGAAACCTAACCTAACCTAACCTAACCTAACCTAACCTAACCTAACCTAACCTTTTTTTTTTTTTTTTTTTTTTTTTTTTTGTTGACGGAGTGGAAATGCAATTTACGCATCCTCCCAGCCTGGGGATGGCTGTGCAATGGGACGTATGACGGACTCTCAAAAGAACTACCGTCTAAAACCACTCCGGCGTTTAACCTCCCTGGCCAGTAGTGAGGCGCCGCGGAACCGCTAAAAAGCATTCTCCACTGACGCGCCTCCCGGCCTGCTCCGAAGAGCCCCCCCTTCTCCGCCAAAGGAGGAGACGGCTGTGAACAGCCCGCGACCGTCTCCCCAGACCGGTAAAGCCGTGCAATGTGGGCCCCCAACCCACTGGCTCTACAAGAAGTTCGGGCGAGCAGCGAACCGAAGTCCGCTGAGTTCGCCTTCCCTTCAACGGTCTGCCTGTGGTGGATGGTGCTTTCCGGATACCCAACCGCATTGGGTTGGTCCCATACCCTTCAAACACACCCCACCACAGCTGTCCCACCAATAACTACAGTGCCCCCCGGTATTCCAGAAGACACGTAGAAGGACACCAACCGCAAATGTGACGGAAGGAAGCTGTCCAGGGCGGAAACGGCCTCGAAGGCACACGCAACCGCCCCTTTCAACAACCTCAGTCACTGCCCCCTCCAGGCGACTGGTTAAGCTTTCCGGGAACAGAAACGGCCTCGTAGGCACACGCAACTGACCCTTCAAACTACCCTAGTCACCAATCCTCAAAAGGCAACAGATGGAAGCTGTCCAGGGCGGAAACGGCCTCGTAGGCACACGCAACCGCCCCTTCAAACGACCTCTGTCGCCGCCCACAACTGGTGGACGAAGCAGCTTCTCCGAAGAAAAGCCGCTCGTCACACCATCCCTCCCCAGGTGACAGAAGGAAACTTTCCGGGGCGGAAGTGGTCTCCACACAACCGCAACCCTTCAAGAAACCCCTGTCACCACCCCCGTGCCGGATATTCGCCATGGACTGAAAGAATCCCCCATAAGGAGAAAGTCTCAGCCGATGCCCAGGGTGCACCAGCCCAGATGCTGCGTTCTCTCCGGATCGAGATCAAGAGAGACTGCAGCACTCAGGCCAACGTGGAGGAATCCGGCCCGCACCCCAACCTAACCTAACCTAACCTAACCTAACCTAACCTAACCTAACCTAACCTAACCTAACCTAACCTAACCTAACCTAACCTAACCTAACCTAACCTAACCTTTTTTTTTTTTTTTTTTTTTTTTTTTTTTTTTTTTTTTTTTTTTTTTTTTTTTAACGAGGGGAAATGCGTTACGCATACCACCACACTTGTGTAGTGTGGTGGTTATGTGGGACTCTCCTCCCACCTCCTTCCCCTAGTGGGTAGAGGGCAGGAGTCCTACCCACTAAAACCACCTCGACGTTCCCTCTTTGGCCTTTTGTGTTTTGTGGCTGCAATGGGGTCCCATGGGAGTCTACCAAAACTGCAGCCACGGCCTCCTCGGTCAGATGGTTGGACCAAGGTATTCGTCCTGAAGAGGAGGGAGGAGCCGTGAGCCTGTGGCTGCTCCCTCAGCGGCTGGCGGGGTGATGGCCCCACTAGGAAGGGACAATGCTGGCAAACTGCCGCCTTCTCCCTCCTCTTCTTTTACGCCTGATGGCGTCCGCGGACTCGTCTTCCTCGCGAGCCCGCTCTGCTGCCTCCTTTCGTGAGATGACCTCCTCACAAAAGGTGGCAACGGCATCCCATGATCTGTCACTACCCAGCATAGCTGATACTACGCTGGGCAGGGAGAGATCATTCCCTATTCGTCTTGTCAAGTCGAGGCGTTCCGTTTGCCATGCGAAACATGTTTCCATGGTGTGCTGCGCCGTGTCCTCCAGCGCACCACACTCATGGCAGATTGGAGACGTCTCCCGTCTTGCAATCTTGTGCAGATACTGCCCGAAACATCCGTGCCCAGACAGCACCTGCACAAGACGGTATGTGAGTAGCCCGTGGCGCCTCTCTTTCCACTCCTGGAGAACTGGCCGGAGAGCCTCAATGGTGCGGACTCCGTAAACGGGGTCCATGAGGCTGTTCGACCAGCTCTCCATCATCCGCTCTTGGGCACTGCGCTGCGCCCTCTCCACGTCTTCAGAGCCAGGGCCTTCCCTTCTTGCTCTGCTCTCCGTACGAGCATGGTAGGTGTCGGCTCGCACTGCAGCCTCTAGCTCCCATGGGGGAGTGCCGGCCAGTGCACAAGCAGCCGCAAAGGAGACCGTACGGTACCCCCTGATCATCCTCAGTGCCATGACCCTCTGCGGTTTTCGCAAGAGGGTTTTGTTTCGAGTACTGAGAGAGGCCGACCAAATGGGGGCACCGTACAGAGCCATGCTTTTTATGACCTCCGCGTATAGGCGCCGACACGGAGCCTGAGGTCCTCCCACATTCGGAAGCAGCTTTCCAAGGGCTGAGGCAGTGCCAACAATACGTGGGGCGAGACATCGGAAGTGCTCCTCAAATTTCCAATCTGGGTCAAGGATAAGGCCCAAGTATTTGATATGGGCCTTTAGCCGGACCCTCTCTCCGTCTACTTGGATGCTAAGACCTGCGGTAACCCGCCATCTTGGCCCACGGAAGACGATAGCTTCAGTCTTGGAGAGGGCCACCTCCAGTCCCAGCATCCGGATGCGATCAACCACAAGGGTAGCGCCCACTGTAGCTAACCGCATCGCCTCTTCCCGGCTGTTGCCTCGGACGGCCACCATCGTGTCATCCGCGTAGCAGAAAACCGCCATCCGAGGCAAGAGCTGTCCTCTGATGGCCCAATCATAGCCCAGGTTCCAAAGCAAGGGTCCCAGCACGGACCCCTGAGGAACGCCACAGGACATACGCTGGGCCATCCGCTCTCCATCTCTACTTTGATAGAGCACTACCCGGTCAGACAGGTAGTGCCCTATCACCTTCCTCAGGTACATAGGCACCTGGTGGAACTTGAGTGCCTCTTCAATTACTTCAAAGGGGAGCGAGCCGAAAGCGTTGGCTATATCTAAAGATACAGCTACTACTCCTTCTCCCCTTTCCTTAGCCTCCTCGGAGAAGCTTTTTAGTGCACCTAAAGCATCTAGTGTGGACAGCCCTGCCCTGAACCCAAACTGTCTCTCGGAAATTTCCGGGCCATCTCTGGCTAAGTGCCTATTGATTCGTATTGCTACTATCCTCTCAAAAACCTTGCCGACCTCGTCCAAGAGAACGAGTGGTCGGTATCCGGAAGGAGAATCAGGTGGGCGACCCTCCTTTCTCAGTAGGCACAAACGCCCCTCCTTCCAACACCTGGGAACCTGTCCTGTCTCTAGGCAGTCATCAAACAGCTGCCGGAGACGACACCCTAGATGCTTTAGCGCCAGAAAAAGCACTTTTCCTGGTACTCCATCCGGCCCAGGCGCTTTACGCGACGATTTTAGACGGGCCACCGCTTCCATCATCTCGTCGTCCGTGATTAGCGGGATGTTATTGTTACCCTCGTTTTCTTCTGGCCCTGTCATCCTTGGAGGAATGAAGGCTTCCCGCTGAGGGAATAGGCCCGTTACGACCGCTGAGAGAAGGGTGGGCTCAAAGGTATCCGTGGGGGGCGCGTGTTGTAATTTTCTGCGTACAACACGGTACGGGCGTCCCCACGGGTCTCTATTGAGCGTCTCTAGGAACTCCTCATTGGCGGAGTCTTTAGCCTTTGCAATGGCAGTCTGCAGTGCGACTTTGGCTTCCCGGAGAGCTCGGCGGTAAGATTCCTCCTCCTCAGCTGTGTGTGACCTGCGTCGGCGGCATCGCGTGAATGCCCGGCGAGCGGCATTACTGGTGATGCGGAGAGCCTGAATCTCCTGCGACCACCAATAGACTTGCTTCCTCGCCGGTATTCGTCTAGCCCGGGGCATAGCAGCGTCACAGACTTCTGTGAGAGCAGCTCGAAAGCGGACAGCTCGCTCCTCCACGTTGGCCATTTCTGCTGTATCTGGCCCCCAGGCCTGCACTATGGCTGCCTCCTCCGCCATTTCCCGATCCAAACGGGAGAGTGTCCATCTGGGGAACGATTGCCTTCCAGGCCGGTGAGGCGCATCCATCGTCGAGGAACCGGATACCCGAAAGCGGATGTATAAATGGTCCGACAGCGTCTCCACCTCTTCTAGGACGCGCCATCCCCCAGAGCGTGCAGCGACAGCAGGGGTCGCAAACGTCAAGTCTACGATGGACCCCCCCTGCTGTCGAACACAGGTGTTGGTGTTGCGCTGGTTGAGGAGGACCAGGCCTATTGCCGCAGCCCAGTCTCTCAGCACTGCACCTCTCGCATCCGTGATGGGAGAACCCCACGCCGTACACTTCGCGTTGAAATCTCCCATCACGATGACTTGGGCAGGAGCCGCTCTGCCTATCACCATCTCCAGCATGTTGAGGTACCTTTCAAATTCATCTAGTCTTCGGTTGGGGGAAAAGTAGACTCCGATGAGCACTATTTCACCCCAAGTGGCTGCCACGTATCCCGGTCCCTTTTCCTTGGTAGAGAAGGAGGGGAAGTGGGTAGCTGCGGGTACCACGATGGCAACCAAGCCCTCAGTATCCCCAGCCCAGTGTAGTTGGGATGGTACATAATAGGGCTCTGCTATGACAACGACATCTAAACTCCACTCCGCCATAGTTTGCATTAATAGATCTTGTGCGCGGGCGGAGTGGTTGGTATTCGTCTGGAGAAGGTCGAAATGTCGGTGTGCTGGCATTAAGAAACCGAATTTTCGACCTCCAAAGGCAACTGGATATTTGCCTCTACTTGTGGTGTGACTTGGGTCCTATGTGTCACTGTCGTCTTTCCCTTGACCTGTGGCGGGACGCATTTAGAGCTGCCCATCACATGGCCTGCCCGTCTCTTGGCTTGTGCGCATATTGCGCAACGCGGGTCCGCCGTGCAGGAGGCGGATTTGTGACCCTCTATGCCACACCTAAAACATAGGGCTTCCCTACTTTCACTCGAAGGGCACGTTGGTTTGGTATGGCCCAGTCCCATGCATCTGAAACACCTTAAGGGGCGGGGTTCCATTGCCGAAACTCGAGCCGCCGACCACCCGACTAGCAGTCGCCCCGCTTGACTCAGAGCTTTTGCCGCTGCCGCCGGACACTCAACTATCACTGAGCCTCCATAGGGCCCCATGCTTATAGCACCGACCTTTATCTCGTCTTCACGGCACCTTCCGGCCGCTGACGCGGCAGCAGTGATGTCCTCCTTCTCTATTGATTCATCCAAGCCGGTCACCCTCACTGACGCCTTTTTGATGGGCCTGCTGATTGAGGCCACATCTCCGAGTACTTCTTGGAGTTTCGTTGCTAATGAGTTGGCATTAGGTCCACTATCAGCACCAGGGACGATAATTATCCGGGCACCACTCATCGTATTCCGGACTTTGAGGTTTTGGTTTAGGCCAACGTCGTCCAGTTTAAAGGCTTGTTTGGCCTTTTTTAGGGCGTCTTTGTAGGTTACTCCTCTCTGCTCCGCTTCCGGTTGCAGAGTAACCACTACCGCAGTGGTTTTTGGGGTACCTATCTTATGAGTCCTCTTTTTTCGTTTCTTGGGCGCCGCAGCTGTAGGTGGTGTCGGGTGCCTTCTTCGTCCCGGAGCAGGCGCACTGGCGCCAGTTGTCGGGTTGGACTTTTTGCCCTTTCCTTTTCCTTTCCTTTTACCGCCTTTCCCCACTTCAATAAACTCTGAATCCGCTTCGGCACGGGAGGTGCTAGGCTGCGGGTGGGAGATAGGATCGCCGGTAGAGGCAGCAGCCGCAGGTGGGCGGCGTGATGTGGCTTTTGGTTTCTGCTTGGGGATATTGGCCTGATGGTGCGGCGTAGCCACCGGTTTCGTCTTTGGGGCTGAGCCCATCGTTGTGGTAGTTGATGCAACCCTCGTTTTATCCGCCGCCATCGGTGGTGTCAGCACTGGCGCAGGAGGGAGTCGGGACTCAATGTCTCCAAGGCGAGCATTAATCATCCCGCCAAGGGACACGAGGAGGTCTCGCCTTACATCCTCCATTATACTCGCGATTCCGGCCTGGATGTCAGGCTGTTGTTCGACAAGGCCTGCATTCCGCTCCGAAAAGGCAGTGCGGAGGGACTTCACTTCAGATCTGAGGAGCTCCATCTCGCGTTTGAGACGCGCGTTGTCTGCCCTCAATTTTCGTGTCTCCTCGTCTGTAGACAGAGTCCCCAGGTCTTCAACTGCTTGGGAGATGGCCAGAACTCCAAGATTTATTTGCTTACGAACTGTTCCTTTAAGGTTTTTGGACGCACGGGAAGCCTCGCGGATGTCATGAACTCCAACAAGAGCTTTGCGTACCAGGTCGTCTCTTGTTTGATACTCCGGTGTTGAGAGGGATGTTTCGAGTTCCATTTCATTGGCTCGGGGAATAGCAGCTTCCGGCCGAGTTTTACCGAGAAGCGCTTCACTTTCTAAAGCCACCTTTTCCGATCTGTATAGGGCCACTTTTGCTTGTTCCAGGCCAGTTGAATGGGCATGGCCTCCGCGAACTCTTCGTGACGTTATAATTTTTGGAAGGGGAGAACTTCTCATCTCGTTATTCTCCTCTTCTGAGTCGCCAGGGTGTCGTCTTTTTTCTCCTGCGAGATGAACAGACAAGAGGGAGGCGTCCGAAATATTTACCGCCTCTTCATTTATCTCCGCCATCCATTCCAGGTCTTTCTCTCTTACCATCGCCTCGTGGTCGATGGAAAGGTCATCTTCCAGGTTTTTCTTTTCCACCACCGGCACTCGAACCCTAGGGCTCGCCGACCGTGGCCTAAGCGCCATCCGCTGCAATCGGACGATCGGGATTCGCGCCCTCGCCCTGTTAACTCCGGTTTGGCCCTGAGAAGGGCCGTTTTCAGCTTGGCCCTGAGAAGGGCCGTTTTCAGCTTGGCCCTGAGAAGGGCCGTTTTCAGGTTGGCCCTGAGAAGGGCCGTTTTCAGGTTGGCCCTGAGAAGGGCCGTTAGGAAGGGTTTTCAAAATATACATTTCTGTTCCCACGAAAATAGGCCGATTTAATAAGTCCGCCCCCGGGTGACGCCCATCCCAGGGGTAAAGCTAATACTGTAAAGGTCGCTAGGTATTTACAGGTTTTAACGACTTCGCTGTCGGGTTTTATAGAGTTTCCTTCTCGCGGGCCGGCCAATTAAGGCAAGCCCTCCGTTCTGGTGTCTCTTAACTACCCCATAACGCCGCTAGATGGGGATTGTTGAAAAGAGACGCCAGAGTACGGGGTAATAGAGGAGTCGACGTGCCTCCCCTATATTTTGGGCGGTAAGTGCTCGAACGCATTATAAGTGCACGCCGAGCCCGCCCCCTAACCTAACCTAAACCTACCCATTTCCCCCCCAGTGTGGCGGTGACGAAGCAACTTCTCAAAGAGAAGCCACTGGTCACCTCCCCCTCACCCCCCCTGCCGGATATTCGCCATGGACTGAGAGAATCCCCTAAAAGGAGAAAGTCTCAGCCGATGCCCAGGGTGCACCAGCCCAGATGCTGCGTTCTCTCCGGATCGAGATCAAGAGAGACTGCAACACCCAGGCCAACGTGGAGGAATCCGGCCCGCACCCCAACCTAACCTAACCTAACCTTTTTTTTTTTTTTTTTTTTTTTTTTTTTTTTTTTTTTTTTTTTTTTTTTTTTTTTTTTTTTTTTTTTTTTTTTTTTTTTTTTTTTTTTTTTTTTTTTTTTTTAAGAGGGGAAATGCATTACGCATACCACCGTGCCAGGGGACGGCACGGTGGTTATGTGGGACTCTCCCCCCATCCCCTCCCCCTGCGGGAAAGGGACGGGAAGCATACCCACTAAAACCCCTCTGTTTGCCTTCGGCGTCAGTGTCCACCGGGATGAGGGCACACTATTAAAGCAATCTTCTACGTCCCGGTGGTGACTGGCACTACGCCCCTTCTCCTTTTTACGGGTTTCGGCACCCGTTATACCCGCCCTACCCGCTCGCCGTACCCACGGCCACGCCCTCACAAACTCGTGTTGAGTGATGGGCTTCCCCTAGCCCATCACTCGAGTTTTGTTAGGGTGGAATGGTGAGCGCGTACGCTCGCCTTCTCCTCCCTATGCGGCGGCTTCGGATGGAGTTGGGAGCACCTGCCTCCCTTACCCTCTCCGCCTCCTCCTTACGCCCGATGACCGCCTCGCAGAAGTTTTGGGCGGCATCCCAAGCTCGGTCACTCTCCACCATGGTGTTGACTATGACCGGCAGCGAGAGATCGCCGCCCACGGCAGCCACGAGCTCCCGGCGCTGTTCTGCCCACGCAGGACACTCTTCCAGCGTATGCTGGGCAGTGTCTTCGAGGCAGCCGTCGCAGTGGTGACACACCGCAGTCGGCTCCCTTTCGATCCGGTGCAGGTACTTGCCGAAGCATCCATGCCCCGAAAGCACCTGCGACAATCGGAAGGTGAGCACACCGTGTTCCCTGTCCAGCCACTGCGCGAGGACTGGACGGACTGCCTCGATGGTTCTGACACCAGCACTCGGTTGATGAAGGAGGCGCTGCCATTTTAAAACGGCTGATGTTCTCTGCTCCTCCCTCATAGTCTCAACTTCCTCTTTTAAGGGTGGAAACTGGTTTACCGCGATCTCATTCTCGCGCCACGTATAGACGGATGCGAGAATTTCCGCCTCCAGTTCCCACGGCAGGGAGCCAGCTAAGACGCACGCCGCTTCGAAGGACACCGTGCGGTATCCACGGGCGACTCTGATGGCCATTGCCCTCTGCGGACGGTGCAGAAGGGCAATTGTCCGGCTGTTCAGAGCGCCATTCCACACAGGTGCCCCGTACAACGCCATTGAGCGTACAATGCCCAAGTACAGGCGCCGGCAGGCCGCTTTAGGGCCGTTGAGATTTGGCAGTAGACTGCCGAGAGCGGCCGCCGCGCGCAACAGCTTGGGCACTAAACGCCGGAAGTGCTCCTCAAACGTCCATCGGCTGTCCAGCGTGAGCCCCAAATATTTCATTTGGGGCTCGATGTTAATTCTTATTCCGCCAACGATTATGTTAGATCCCGGAGGTGGCTTGTTCCGAGGCCCGTGAAAACACAAAGCCTCGGATTTGTTAAGAGCCACCTCGAGACCCAAAGCTCGGATCCGGTTCACCACTTGAGCCACTCCAGCCGTGGCGAGAATGGCGCACTCTCGGTGACTGCTGCCCCGGGCCGTCACCAGAGTGTCGTCTGCGTAGCACAAGATGTTCACACCACGGAGGAGAGCGCCTCGCAACACCCAGTCGTACCCAATGTTCCACAGGAGCGGCCCGAGGACCGACCCCTGTGGAACACCGCAAGACACTTCATGCCGGCGCCACGCCTCGCGACCTCTGTAGGAGATGGACCTACCTGAAAGGTAGTCAGTGATAATGCGCAGGAGGTAGTTTGGCACCCGATGATACCGGAGTGCCTCCCTAATGCAACTCCACGGCAAGGTGTTAAAGGCATTGGCGATGTCTAGAGACACCGCCAAGACGACCTCGCCCTGGGCAACTGCTTCCTCTGCCATCTCCTTTACACGCAGGATTGCGTGGACGGTTGACCTGCCCACTCTGAAACCGTACTGCTTGTCGTCCAGGTCCGGGCCGACTCTCCCCAGATGCTTGACGAGGCGATTGGCAATGATACGCTCGAAGAGCTTTGCCACCTCGTCAAGCAGCACAATCGGCCGATACCCCGAGGGAGAATCGACCGGACGACCCTCTTTCCTTAGCAGGACAAGTTTTCCGATCTTCCACAGCTTAGGGAAATTACTTTGGGCGAAGCAGGCATCAAAGAGCCCCCTGACCCTCTCCTCGTATGCGTCCGCAGCAAGCACCCATGCACGGCCAGGAATACCGTCTGGGCCCGGGGCCGTCTTCTTGGCCCGCAGGCGAAGAATCGCGGCCCCAAATTCACCAGAAGATACCGGCGGTATTTCATCCGCCACGATAAAAGTCCCATTTCCTGTAGAAGGTGCCATAGATGGAGGCGTGTGTTCCTCCCTACGTGGAAAAAGAGCTCCTACCACCACCTCCACCAGCTGAGGCTGGAGACTCTGCGTCAAAGGGGGTGCCCACGGCCGAAGTTTCCCTCGCACCATGCGATAGGGGCGACCCCATGGATCTTGGTTCAGAGTCTCCAACATCTCTTCTCTCGCTCCGTCTCTTGCTTCGCTTATGGCGATGCGAAGCGTGCGCTTGGCCGTCTTGTATGTATCGCGCAATGTTGTCTCGGCGTTCTCGTCACGGCGTCTTCTCCGGCGTTGTCTCTGGTACTGGCGTCTGGCAGCTACGCATACAATGCGCAACTCAGCAATTTCGGCAGACCACCAGTACACCTGCCTTCTCGGTGTTTGTGGACCCTGACGTGGCATGGACGCATCGCAGACGCGAGTCATTGATTGGCGTAACGCCACAGCCTCCTCATCAACGACAATTGTGCTCTCTGGGGGCATCCATGTTTCGACTAGGGAAGCCTCAATGAGAATTTCCCTGTCGAGGCGCTTGACCACCCACCGTGGGCTGTCACCAGGCAACACCGCGCTTCCCGATTGAACCGGAACCGCGGAGGACGCAGATATATTAAAGCGAATGTAGAGGTGGTCTGACAGTGTCTCTACGTTCTCCACTACTTCCCATCCGTAGACTCGGCGTGCTATCGTAGGGCTGGCAAACGACAGATCCACGATGGAACTGCCCTGTGACCGAACGCAGGTCGGTTGCGAACCCTGGTTTAAAAGAGAGAGTCCAGCCGTCAGCGCCCACTCCTCTAGTACTGCACCCCGTGCATCAGTGGCTGGACAACCCCAGGCTGAGCTTTTGGCGTTAAAATCACCCATTACCAATACAGGATGTGGGTGATTTCTGCCGATGAGTGTCTCAACTTGGCCAAGGAGACCCTCAAACTCTGCGAGGCTTCTGCTTGGGGGACAATACACGCCGACTGTCAAAATGCCTCCCACAACGGCCGCAACGAAACCACGACCTTTTTGCACACTTTCGAGTGTCGAGGAGCCAGTAGACCTCGACACGACTAGGGCAACAAGTTCGTCTTCGTCACCTGCCCAATCATCCCTGTTGGGGATAAAATAGGGTTCTGCAACCACGGCCACTTGGGTCAACCACTCAGTCATGCTCTGTAGGAGCAGATCTTGAGCTCTTGCACAGTGATTAATGTTGGCTTGGAGGAGTTGTACGGCCATTATTGTTAGTCTGAGTCTGTGATTCCGTCTCCATTGCCATGTCTACCGGTAACTGGCGTGTCTTCCTTCTGGACATTTTGGGGGCTGGTGCGGAGCAGGCTCTTCCCCCCAGTTGATGGTCCGCTGGTTTCTTGGCTGCAGCGCAAACAGAACAATGCGGTTTGGCCGAGCACTCCTTGGACTTGTGTCCAACTACTCCACAGCGGAAGCACTCCTGGCTTCTATCGGCCTCCGCACTGCATTGAGCCCTAATGTGGCCCCTCTGCAGACATTTATAACACCGCAGAGGCCTGGGCTCGAGAAGTTTTACGGAGGCCGACACCCACGACAATGCTAGTCGACCCGCTGCAGCAATTCGTTTGGCGGTGGCCACCGGGCATTCGACCCAAATGTGTCCCACACCAAACGGGTCTTTAACAACCCCGCCGCTTTTGAGGCTATCTTTGGGACAGTTCCCTGCCTCAGCAACCGCATTTACTACCTCCTCAGCCAAGATGGAGTCATCTAAGCCAGAGATTTTGATTTCCGTCGTCTTGACCGGCCTGGAGATGCGGACGGTCTCTCGGCTGAGGACTTGTTCCAGCTTTTTCGCCAGCTCGTCAGCTTGCGGGCCACTATCGGTGCCCATCACTTCAAACATTCGCGCTCCCGAGGCGCACACTCGAAAGCGAACCCCAGTAACGATTCCAACATCCGGCAGCTTAACTTTGGCCTTGGCTTCTGCAATGACTGAGTCGTAGGTTACGCCGTTAGCAATGGCCTCCGGCGTAAGCGTGACTATTACCGCAGCTGACTTCGGAGGCCTGAGTCGTGCCGGTCTTGCAGTGGCAGTGGCAGTTTTGCGTGGAACCTGCTTTGCCTGCTTCTTCTTTTCCTTTCTGAGCCCTTTTTTAACCACCTCGTTCCAGGGCAATTCCCTCGGCTGGGCTGGGCTCGACTGGTCCTCAGGCTGCGACACTGCTGGCAGGGGTTGGGGCTCTGTTACCCTCTCATGAGGAGTTCCAACCGAGCGTTGCCCCTTCTTTTCCGGCTTGTTCTTTTTCTTTTTTGTCTTTTTCGGCTTCGGAGCCTCCGTTCCACCAGAAGTGGCACGTATCGGAGCATCCGTCCTCTTTTGGCCTTTCTCTATAGCCTTCGTTGGGGCAGTTGATGGCCCGGGAGGGATCCCGGGGAGATCATTTGCCCGCGTGTCCGCTGCCAATGGAGGGCGAAGTCTCTTCTCAGGCAGCAACCTGTCTTGAAGAGCCTCGAACCTGGCATTAACCATCGTGCCCACCTGGCACAAGATGGTGCGCACCAGGTCTTCGGTATCCAGCGGTTTCTCTACAGGCTGACTAGGCACAACCACAGCAGCCGGTTGGTGTGGCCGATCAAGGCGCTCCCGCATGTCCGCCACCTCTTTGCGGAGCTGCGCGACTTCTGATTGCAAGCGGGCATTGTCCGCCTGCAGCCCTCTCGTCTCTTCTGAGGTGCAGCGGCTCTGTAGGATGAGAGCGACTTTGCCGATCTCGTCCGCTGCATCCTTCAGGGATTTCACAAAACCTCCTTTTAGGTTTTTGGAGGAAACGGCAACCTTTTTGATAATATTGATATTATCATCAATCGTACGGCTCAGAGCGGTAGCCGTCTGGAAGTCGTCTCCGTTAGAAGATGACTCCGATAGCGTGTGAGCCCTAGCACGGGCCCGAGCCTCTCGAGAAGCCGCAGTGACTTCCGCCTCTGCTCTCATCAGCTCTTCCTCCCTTTGCGCTTCGACAAGCGCCAACTTCGCCTTGGCCAGGCCAACATATTGGCCTGTAGTTGGCGGCCTTCCTCGCCTTTTTCTCATCGTTGGACTCGCAACCCCATCCAGACTTGTTTCCGGGTCCGAGCCTCCATAGTTCCTACGCCGTTCTCTAGTCCTAAGACTGATATCCGGCAGTGACTCAACGCTATGCATTGAGTCACTATCATCTCCCTCTTCACTGCTGTCCTTCGACTTTTTGGTGTTGTTTTTGTTTTTGTTTTTTAAATTCTCCATTTCTGTTCCCACGAAAATAGGCCGATTTAATAAGTCCGCCCCCGGGTGACGCCCATCCCAGGGGTAAGGCTAAATACTAGCAGAGTTCGCCTGGTATCTGCAGGTTTTAACGACTTCGCTGTCGGGTTTTATAGAGTTTCCTTCTCGCGGGCCGGCCAATTAAGGCAAGCCCTCCGTTCTGGTGTTTCTTAACTACCCCATAACGCCGCTAGATGGGGATTGTTGAAAAGAGACACCAGAGTACGGGGTAATAGAGGAGTCGACGTGCTTCCCCTATATTTTGGGCGGTAAGTGCTCGACGGCATTATAAGTGCACGCCGAGCCCGCCCCCTAACCTAACCTAAACCTACCCATTTCCCCCCCATTGTGGCGGTGACGAAGCAACTTCTCAAAAGAGAAGCCACTGGTCGCCTACCCCCTTACCCCCCCCCCCCCCTGCCGGATATTCGCCATGGACTGAGAGAATCCCCTAAAAGGAGAAAGTCTCAGCCGATGCCCAGGGTGCACCAGCCCAGATGCTGCGTTCTCTCCGGATCGAGATCAAGAGAGACTGCAGCACCCAGGCCAACGTGGAGGAATCCGGCCCGCACCCCAACCTAACCTAACCTAACCTAACCTTTTTTTTTTTTTTTTTTTTTTTTTTTTTTTTAAAGAGGGGAAATGCATTACGCATACCACCGTGCCAGGGGACGGCACGGTGGTTATGTGGGACTCTCCCCCCATCCCCTCCCCCTGCGGGAAAGGGACGGGAAGCATACCCACTAAAACCCCTCTGTTTGCCCTCGGCGTCAGTGTCCACCGGGATGAGGGCACACTATTAAAGCAATCTTCTACGTCCCGGTGGTGACTGGCACTACGCCCCTTCTCCTTTTTACGGGTTTTCTTGGCACCCGTTTTGCCCGCCCTACCCGCTCGCCGTACCCACGGCCACGTCCTCTCAAACTCGTGTTGAGTGATGGGCTTCCCCTAGCCCATCACTCGAGTTTTGTTAGGGTGGAATGGTGAGCGCGTACGCTCGCCTTCTCCTCCCTATGCGGCGGCTTCGGATGGAGTTGGGAGCACCTGCCTCCCTTACCCTCTCCGCCTCCTCCTTAATCCCGATGACCGCCTCACAAAAGTTTTGGGCGGCATCCCAAGCTCGGTCACTCTCCACCATGGTGTTTACTATGACCGGCAGCGAGAGATCGCCGCCCACGGCAGCCACGAGCTCCCGGCGCTGTTCTGCCCACGCAGGACACTCTTCCAGCGTATGCTGGGCAGTGTCTTCGAGGCAGCCGTCGCAGTGGTGACACACTGCAGTCGGCTCCCTTCCGATCCGGTGCAGGTACTTGCCGAAGCATCCATGCCCCGAAAGCACCTGCGACAATCGGAAGGTGAGCACACCGTGTTCCCTGTCCAGCCACTGCGCGAGGACTGGACGGACTGCCTCGATGGTTCTGACACCAGCACTCGGTTGATGAAGGAGGCGCTGCCATTTTAAAACGGCTGATGCTCTCTGCTCGTCCCTCATAGTCTCAACTTCCTCTTTTAAGGGTGGAAACTGGTTTACCGCGATCTCATTCTCGCGCCATGTATAGACGGATGCGAGAATTTCCGCCTCCAGTTCCCACGGCAGGGAGCCAGCTAAGACGCACGCCGCTTCGAAGGACACCGTGCGGTATCCACGGGCGACTCTGATGGCCATTGCCCTCTGCGGACGGTGCAGAAGGGCAATTGTCCGGCTGTTCAGAGCGCCATTCCACACAGGTGCCCCGTACAACGCCATTGAGCGTACAATGCCCAAGTACAGGCGCCGGCAGGCCGCTTTAGGGCCGTTGAGATTCGGCAGTAGACTGCCGAGAGCGGCCGCCGCGCGCAACAGCTTGGGCACTAAACGCCGGAAGTGCTCCTCAAACGTCCATCGGCTGTCCAGCGTGAGCCCCAAATATTTCATTTGGGGCTCGATGTTAATTCTTATTCCGCCAACGATTATGTTAGATCCCGGAGGTGGCTTGTTCCGAGGCCCGTGAAAACACAAAGCCTCGGATTTGTTAAGAGCCACCTCGAGACCCAAAGCTCGGATCCGGTTCACCACTTGAGCCACTCCAGCCGTGGCGAGAATGGCGCACTCTCGGTGACTGCTGCCCCGGGCCGTCACCAGAGTGTCGTCTGCGTAGCACAAGATGTTCACACCACGGAGGAGAGCGCCTCGCAACACCCAGTCGTACCCAATGTTCCACAGGAGCGGCCCGAGGACCGACCCCTGTGGAACACCGCAAGACACTTCATGCCGGCGCCACGCCTCGCGTCCTCTGTAGGAGATGGACCTACCTGAAAGGTAGTCAGTGATAATGCGCAGGAGGTAGTTTGGCACCCGATAACCTAACCTAACCTAACCTAACCTAACCTAACCTAACCTAACCTAACCTAACCTAACCTAACCTAACCTAACCTAACATTTTTTTTTTTTTTTTTTTTTTTTTTTTTTTTTTTTTTTTTTTTTTTTTTTTTTTTTTTTTTTTTTTTTTTTTTTTTTTTTTTTTTTTTCGGAGTGGAAATGCGTTACGCATCATCCCCCGGCCTAGGGTTGGCCATGCTATAGGGGGGGTATGACGGACTCTCTCCTCCCCCTACTCTCGCACGAGAGTAGAGGGAGCAGCCTACCGTCTAAAACCACTCCGGCGTTTACCTCCGCTGCTGTTTTCGGGGGCACAATGGGCTGCCTAGGATGCAACCATTGGGCGCCCCCCAGCCTTCCCAGCCTAATGCCGGGGTACCTCCGCCAAAGGAGGGAGAGGTCGGTAACCGCTGCGACCCCTCCCCCAGACGTGTGTAGGACCGTGCAATGTGGGCCCCTAACCCACTGGTCCTACAAGGGGTTCAGGCTAGCAGCGAACTGCAATCGCCTTCGCCCTCTTCGTCTGCGCCGGAGCGGGTGCGCGTCGACATCGTCTTCACGTTCCCGCTCCGCCACCTCCTTCTGCGAGATGACACTCTCACAGAAGGAGGATACCGCCTTCCACGATCTGTCACTGCCCAGCATGGCCGAGACCACGCTGTGCAGCGAGAGATCGGAGACACCGATTTCCGCGGCCATAGCGCGGCGCTCCGGACCCCAGCGTGCGCACACCTCGAGGGTGTGCCGGGCCGTGTCGTCCGGATCGCCGCACTCGTGGCAAATCGGACTCGGCTCCCTCTTTATGTTGTGCAGGTAGTGGCCGAAGCACCCATGTCCGGTCAATACCTGCACAAGCCGGTACGTAAGCGCACCATGCTCCCTCTCGATCCAGTGGTCAAGTGACGGGAGGAGTGCCCCTATAGTGTAAGTTCCATAGGGGGAGTCCTCCAGGTCACTTTTCCACCGGTCCCTCATCCTTTTTTCGGCCATTCGCCGAGTCCTGTCAATGACCTCCGAGTCTGGGCGCTCTCCTCTGGCCCTTAACTCTGCTCTCTGTTGGTATGTCTCAGCCTGCACCTGAGCATCCAGCTCCCACGGCGGGGTGCAGGCCAAGACACACGCCGCAGCATGCGCCACTGTGAGATAGGCCCTCACGATGCGGAGGGCCACCACCCTCTGGGGCCTCCGAAGGAGGGCTACATTTTTGGACGACATTTTGTCGGCCCAGACTGGGGCCCCATACAGCGCCATGCTGCGAATAACACCAGCAAATAAGCGTCGGCATGACGCTCTTGGTCCCCCTACGTTCGGTAGCAATCGGCTAAGGGCCGATGCGGCACCCACCACCCGGGGAGCAAGTTGTCGAAAATGCTCCCCAAAATCCCATTTGCGGTCCAAAATAAGGCCAAGGTATTTTATATTGGCCCTGACTGGAACTGCTTCACCCGCAATCGAGATAGTTGTTTCGCTGCGCGGACGCCATCCCCTGCCACCAAAGATGATAGCCTCGGTCTTTGGGAGAGAAACCTTCAATCCGAGCATTCTAATGCGACTGACTACGAGGTCAGCCGCCACTGCTGCTCTCCTGAGCGCTTCGTCCAGGTCCTTCCCCCGCACCGCCACCATGGTGTCATCGGCGTAACAGATGGTGGCCATGCTGGGAAGCTGAATCCCTCGGATCGCCCAGTCAAATCCGATATTCCACAACAGGGGTCCAAGCACGGACCCCTGAGGAACACCACATGTCATTGGCTGGGTGACCCACCGACCTCCACATTCGTAGAGCACTACCCTGTTGGTAAGGTAGTGCTCCACGATTCTCCGCAGATATAGTGGCACCCTATGGTAGCGGAGGGCCTCCTTTATCACCGAGAAGGGGAGGGTGCCAAATGCGTTGGCGATATCAAGTGACACTGCTACCACCCCCTCCCCTCTCTCCTCCGCATGCTCGCAAAAGTTCCGGAGGGACCATAGAGCGTCAGTGGTTGATCGTCCCTCCCGGAATCCAAACTGTCGGTCTGTGACGTTAGGCCCCACGTCCTCCAGATGTTTAGTGATGCGACAGGACAAGATGCGCTCGAGCATCTTGCCTGTCTCATCGAGGAGGACAATGGGGCGGTGACCGGCTGGGGTATCAATAGGGCGATTCTCCTTTCTCAAAAGTACCAAGCGCCCTTCCTTCCAGCACCTCGGAAACCGACCCTCCTTGATGCAGTCGTCAAAGAGGGTTCTCAGGCGGTCTCCGAGGTGTTTCATCACTATTGGAAGGACCTTTCCTGGGACTCCATCAGGTCCCGGTGCCTTCCTGCAGGACCGGAGGCGGTCGACGACTCGTTCCATTTCGTCATCGGATATCAGGGGAACGGCGACTTGGTCCTCAGACTCCCGCAAAGGGCCCACCATCAATGGCGGGAGGAAGCTTGGCACCAACGGGAACAGACCCTCGACTATCCTTGTAAGGATCTCTGGCTCCAGGGAATCCGAAGGGGGGGCGTGTTTGAGCTTATTACGCACCAAGCGGTACGGTCGCCCCCACGGATCCCTGTCAAGCGTCGCCAGGAACTCTTCCCGAGCCTCGTCCTTTCTTTTGGCGATAGCGAGACCTAGGGCCTCCTTCGCCTGTCTGAGTTCCCTGTAAAGGAGCTCCTCTTCTTCGGGTAGATGTCGCCTTCGCCTGCAGCGGGTGTAGGCTCGGCGGGCGGCATTGCTGGTGATTCGGAGGGCCGCTATCTCTTCCGACCACCAGTACACCTGCCTTTTGGCAGGCAGCCTGCGCACACGGGGCATAGCCGCATCGCACACTAACGTCAGTGTATTGCGAAATAGTGCTGCCCGCTCCTCTACTCCTAGGGTGATCGGTGGGGGAGCACACCACGCCTCCACCATGGCGGCCTCGTCTGCCATTCCGCGGTCCAGACGAGAGACTGCCCACCTTGGGAGCTGTTCTCCTCGTGCACCTCCTCTTTGTCCTCTCAGATCGGGTGGCAGGGGGGGCACTGATGAGGCACTAACCCTCATCCGAATATATAAATGATCGGAGAGGGTCTCGACGTCCTCCAGGACGCGCCAACCATTAATGCGTGCTGCAATGGCAGGGGTCGCGAACGAAACGTCCACTATGGACCCTCCCTGACGTCGCACGCACGTGTTGGCAGCGCCCCGGTTGAGCACCTCCAGCCCTAATGCCGCCACCCAGTTCTCAAGGACTACCCCTCTTGGGTCAGTGATGGAGGAACCCCACGCCGTGCTCTTGGCGTTGAAGTCCCCCATCACCACCACCTGCGCCGGTGTCGCCCTCCCGACGACCCTTCCCAGTCCTTCCAGGAACCGCTCGAATTCACGCAACGGCCGGTTAGGGGAGAAATACACTGCCACGAGGACAGCGTCTCCCCATTTGGCCGCCACGAAGCCCGGGCCCCGCTCAGTTCCTGATAGGGGAGGGAAGTCGCCAATAGTCGGCACCACTATAGCTACCCCTCCATCCGCAGCCCCAACCCAATTAGGTTGCGGAGGGATAAGGTATGGCTCTGCCACAACCGCTACGCTAATTCCCCACTCCGCCATGGCCTGCATAAGCAGGTCTTGAGCACGGGCGGAGTGGTTTACGTTGCTTTGCAGGATATCCAAATGCCTTGGGTGTGCTGGCATTTAGATATCCATTGTTTCTCCGTCAGATGCCGGCTGTGCGGCAGGTCTGTTTGAGGAGGCTTCATGGGTGTTGATTGAAGCCTCCTTCCCTCTGCTTGATGGGGGAGAACAAAACTTTCCCCCCATATAATGCTTCGCCGGGCGCTTTGCCTGGTGGCACACGGCACAAAAGGGTGGGGCCTTGCATTCAGCCCTTCTGTGGTCCGTCCCACTGCACCGGAGGCAAAGATTTGATCTGTCGACCTGAGATGGGCAGAGCGCTGCAGTATGCCCAGTGCCCAGGCACTTAAAGCACCGCATTGGGCCCTGTTGCAATATCTTAACCCGGGCGGATGACCACCCGACCAGTAGTCTTCCATGCGCAGCAAAAGCGTCAGCTGCAGAGGCCGGGCAGCGGACCCGTACCGACCCAGTGCCATCGCGGAGAGGCCGAATAGCCCCCACTGTAACCTGCTCCGGAGGGCAACCCGCTTTGGCCACCAGCGCAGTTTTTACTTCCTCCGGTATCACGGTCTCATCAAGACCGGAGACATGAAGATCTGCCATCTTGACGGGCTGGTACACCCTGGCGACCTCACCCACCAGCCCGTCAATCCTTCGGCAAAGATCGGTTGCCTTGTCGTGATTTGAACCTGGGATCTCAATAATGCGGGCTCCCGCCATCGTTTTGCGAACCCTGACATGCTCAAGGCCCACATCCGCCAAGTTAAATGACTTGATCGCCTTTGCCATAACGGAAGCATACGATGCTTCCACTCCTGGCTTTAAGGCGACCACAACAGCGGAAGTGGCTGCTCGTTTTCTCCTCTTCCGTTTCCTTCTTGACTTTCGCTCTGGCGCGGGTTTGACAGCTTTACCTGCCGGCGGGGAGGCAGGCTTTCTTGTCTTCGCCTTCTTCTTCTTTTTCTTCACCACTTCCGTAAAGGATTCCTCGTTTGGAGGTGGTGTTATTTGGGCCGAGGCAGTGGGCTCCTGCACTACTGGATTCGGAGTTTTCGGGGCCTTCGGGGTCTTTGGGGCTTTCGGAGCCGCCGCAGGTTTGGCTGCCAGGGTGTTAGTCGCGGAGGCTTTGGGGGCAGGGGCCACTTTCTTTTTGGTGGCCTTGGGCTTTTGCGTCCTCCCGTCCCCCAAGCGCGCTCTAGCAGGCTCGGGCTGAGCTGTTTCCCTCACAGTAGGTGCCAGTGGAGTTGACGTCGTTGCTCTCTTGCGGTCGGCCGCAAGCGGTGGGCGGATGATCGGTTCGACGGGAAGTAGCCTCTTCATCTCCTCCAGGCGGACATTAACCATCTCCCCAATTGAGATAAAAAGATCCCTCTTGAGGTCCTCCCGCAACTCTTGTAGGGCATCAGCCAGGGCTGCTGGTAGCTGGGAGTTGGCGGAACTCGCTGGGGGATCCTTATTTCGCTCGGAGAAAGCTGTTCTCAGGGCCTTCACTTCCGTTTGGGCGTGCGCGAGCTGCTCTTTCATCCGCCTGTTGTCAGCTTTAAGAGCACGCAGCTCTTCATCCTCACTTCTACCATGGAGGCAATCGGCAGCGGATAAGATATCCCTGCATGCCTGGTTCATTTTGCCCCAGATGCCGCCCTTCAGGTTCCCGCATTTCTTCGCCTCGTCCATTACAGCATACGCTGACTTACGGACGATGTCGACGTAGTCGTCCTCCGTTCGGAAAACAGGGCTGCGGTCTCTTGGTGTTGAGAGGCCGGAGCCACCATTGGAGGTTGGGAGGCTACCACCTATCTTTCTTGCCTCTTTTTTTTTGTTCCGTCGTTCGGGCATGTCATCAGGCGACAGCAGGTAGCTTATGGCCGCATCTGCCTCCGCCCGATAGGTGCCCAGTTCCTGGGACTTGTACATGGCCCTTGTGTCACTAGAGCCCGTATAGCGCCCTTTGGCACTCGAAATCTTGCCCCGTCGTGCGGTATTTAACTTAATCTTGACAGCAGGTCCGGTTAATACTTCGTCATCTCCATGACGTCTCTTATCAGCCTTCGAGGCAATGTTAACTGCTGGAAGCGATGAGTCAGTGACATCACCTTCCTCCAGCGTCATCGCCTCCATCAGTTCACTTTCCTTCAGGCGCGCCATTTCGTGCAGCCTATCAATCTCTTCAGCGGTATCGGTGTCAATTGTGCGTTTGCTATAGTCGTGTTGACGGAGGTCAGCACCGGAGTGCTGACCTACGAGGCGGAATTTGCCCCCCCCAGAGTACGAGGGGCTGCCCGCGTCCGAAGACGCGGGGAGGGATTCTCCCTTGCGGGTACCCTCCTGGGGTAATACATTTTGAATTCCTGCCATGCGTGCTATTTCAGGCCTAGCACTGGCCGTTTGCGGTCTACCTACCACATTCTCCCTGCAGACGCCGCGCACCTACCATCTACAAGGGGCGCACTTTTAGGGAGTATTTGGTTCCCAAGGCCCGCGCTGAGCCTATGAGTGGTTATCCCGCCACTGGTTCGGTGGAAGTGGGTAAGGATGGGTGCTGGGAAGGAAAGGGAAGGATATCAGGGAATGGGATGGGAAGGTGGGAAAAGGAGGGGAAGGTGCCGCTCTTAGTCTGATCCCTCACCCCAAGCCTTTCCGGTATGGGTAGCCCTGTCCGGTATAGCCTCGGGGATCACTGAGACACGCAAGCCCCCCCACCACGGCAAGGTGGCAGCACTTCGGGGGGGAACCTAACCTAACCTAACCTAACCTAACCTAACCTAACCTAACCTAACCTAACCTAACCTTTTTTGTCTGAATTTTTTGTCTGTTTGTCTGTTTATCTGTTCGTCTGTTTATTTGAACGCGCATCACGTGAAAACGGCTGAACGGATTTTGATGCAAACTTTACTAATCTGTCGAGAAAATCCCCGGCCAGGTTATATAGGTATCTATATCTATATCTATATCTATAATAAAGTTGTAGAAGGGAAAAAATCTGTACATTCGAGATATGAACTTAAAACTATTGGGTCCTTACCTATGTAATTGGCGTTATTTTTACGTGTTTTATTTCGTACGGAATTTATTCATTTCAATTTTAACTTCCAAATTATTTTTTAATTTCATTAATACAGTATGTTACAAAGGTTTGAGATACAAATAATATGGTTCAATTTCTTACTTAGTGTTTAAAATTAAAGTGTGAACTCTCAACTCTTTTCATGTGCTGTGAGTTCAAGTGTTTCAATTACGCAGAGTTTTATGAAGCTAACTATTTTTATGTAATTAAGATATGTATAATATAGCTTAGAAGTGTCCAATATTCCTGACAGATTTTTGTTTTAAGAGGGGAAATGCATTACGCATACCACCGTGCCAGGGGACGGCACGGTGGTTATGTGGGACTCTCCCCCCATCCCCTCCCCCTGTGGGAAAGGGACGGGAAGCATACCCACTAAAACCCCTCTGTTTGCCTTCGGCGTCAGTGTCCACCGGGATGAGGGCACACTATTGAAGCAATCTTCTACGTCCCGGTGGTGACTGGCACTACGCCCCTTCTCCTTTTTACGGGTTTTCTTGGCACCCGTTTTGCCCGCCCTACCCGCTCGCCGTACCCACGGCCACGTCCTCTCAAACTCGTGTTGAGTGATGGGCTTCCCCTAGCCCATCACTCGAGTTTTGTTAGGGTGGAATGGTGAGCGCGTACGCTCGCCTTCTCCTCCCTATGCGGCGGCTTCGGATAGAGTTGGGAGCACCTGCCTCCCTTACCCTCTCCGCCTCCTCCTTAATCCCGATGACCGCCTCGCAGAAGTTTTGGGCGGCATCCCAAGCTCGGTCACTCTCCACCATGGTGTTTACTATGACCGGCAGCGAGAGATCGCCGCCCACGGCGGCCACGAGCTCCCGGCGCTGTTCTGCCCACGCAGGACACTCTTCCAGCGTATGCTGGGCAGTGTCTTCGAGGCAGCCGTCGCAGTGGTGACACACCGCAGTCGGCTCCCTTCCGATCCGGTGCAGGTACTTGCCGAAGCATCCATGCCCCGAAAGCACCTGCGACAATCGGAAGGTGAGCACACCGTGTTCCCTGTCCAGCCACTGCGCGAGGACTGGACGGACTGCCTCGATGGTTCTGACACCAGCACTCGGTTGATGAAGGAGGCGCTGCCATTTTAAAACGGCTGATGTTCTCTGCTCCTCCCTCATAGTCTCAACTTCCTCTTTTAAGGGTGGAAACTGGTTTACCGCGATCTCATTCTCGCGCCACGTATAGACGGATGCGAGAATTTCCGCCTCCAGTTCCCACGGCAGGGAGCCAGCTAAGACGCACGCCGCTTCGAAGGACACCGTGCGGTATCCACGGGCGACTCTGATGGCCATTGCCCTCTGCGGACGGTGCAGAAGGGCAATTGTCCGGCTGTTCAGAGCGCCATTCCACACAGGTGCCCCGTACAACGCCATTGAGCGTACAATGCCCAAGTACAGGCGCCGGCAGGCCGCTTTAGGGCCGTTGAGATTCGGCAGTAGACTGCCGAGAGCGGCCGCCGCGCGCAACAGCTTGGGCACTAAACGCCGGAAGTGCTCCTCAAACGTCCATCGGCTGTCCAGCGTGAGCCCCAAATATTTCATTTGGGGCTCGATGTTAATTCTTATTCCGCCAACGATTATGTTAGATCCCGGAGGTGGCTTGTTCCGAGGCCCGTGAAAACACAAAGCCTCGGATTTGTTAAGAGCCACCTCGAGACCCAAAGCTCGGATCCGGTTCACCACTTGAGCCACTCCAGCCGTGGCGAGAATGGCGCACTCTCGGTGACTGCTGCCCCGGGCCGTCACCAGAGTGTCGTCTGCGTAGCACAAGATGTTCACACCACGGAGGAGAGCGCCTCGCAACACCCAGTCGTACCCAATGTTCCACAGGAGCGGCCCGAGGACCGACCCCTGTGGAACACCGCAAGACACTTCATGCCGGCGCCACGCCTCGCGTCCTCTGTAGGAGATGGACCTACCTGAAAGGTAGTCAGTGATAATGCGCAGGAGGTAGTTTGGCACCCGATGATACCGGAGTGCCTCCCTAATGCAACTCCAGGGCAAGGTGTTAAAGGCATTGGCGATGTCTAGAGACACCGCCAAGACGACCTCGCCCTGGGCAACTGCTTCCTCCGCCATCTCCTTTACACGCAGGATTGCGTGGACGGTTGACCTGCCCACTCTGAAACCGTACTGCTTGTCGTCCAGGTCCGGGCCGACTCTCCCCAGATGCTTGACGAGGCGATTGGCAATGATACGCTCGAAGAGCTTTGCCACCTCGTCAAGCAGCACAATCGGCCGATACCCCGAGGGAGAATCGACCGGACGACCCTCTTTCCTTAGCAGGACAAGTTTTCCGATCTTCCACAGCTTAGGGAAATTACTTTGGGCGAAGCAGGCATCAAAGAGCCCCCTGACCCTCTCCTCGTATGCGTCCGCAGCAAGCACCCATGCACGGCCAGGAATACCGTCTGGGCCCGGGGCCGTCTTCTTGGCCCGCAGGCGAAGAACCCCGGCCCCAAATTCACCAGAAGATACCGGCGGTATTTCATCCGCCACGATAAAAGTCCCATTTCCTGTAGAAGGTGCCATAGATGGAGGCGTGTGTTCCTCCCTACGTGGAAAAAGAGCTCCTACCACCACCTCCACCAGCTGAGGCTGGAGACTCTGCGTCAAAGGGGGTGCCCACGGCCGAAGTTTCCCTCGCACCATGCGATAGGGGCGACCCCATGGATCTTGGTTCAGAGTCTCCAACATCTCTTCTCTCGCTCCGTCTCTTGCTTCGCTTATGGCGATGCGAAGCGTGCGCTTGGCCGTCTTGTATGTATCGCGCAATGTTGTCTCGGCGTTCTCGTCGCGGCGTCTTCTCCGGCGTTGTCTCTGGTACTGGCGTCTGGCAGCTACGCATACAATGCGCAACTCAGCAATTTCGGCAGACCACCAGTACACCTGCCTTCTCGGTGTTTGTGGACCCTGACGTGGCATGGACGCATCGCAGACGCGAGTCATTGATTGGCGTAACGCCACAGCCTCCTCATCAACGACAATTGTGCTCTCTGGGGGCATCCATGTTTCGACTAGGGAAGCCTCAATGAGAATTTCCCTGTCGAGGCGCTTGACCACCCACCGTGGGCTGTCACCAGGCAACACCGCGCTTCCCGATTGAACCGGAACCGCGGAGGACGCAGATATATTAAAGCGAATGTAGAGGTGGTCTGACAGTGTCTCTACGTTCTCCACTACTTCCCATCCGTAGACTCGGCGTGCTATCGTAGGGCTGGCAAACGACAGATCCACGATGGAACTGCCCTGTGACCGAACGCAGGTCGGTTGCGAACCCTGGTTTAAAAGAGAGAGTCCAGCCGTCAGCGCCCACTCCTCTAGTACTGCACCCCGTGCATCAGTGGCTGGACAACCCCAGGCTGAGCTTTTGGCGTTAAAATCACCCATTACCAATACAGGATGTGGGTGATTTCTGCCGATGAGTGTCTCAACTTGGCCAAGGAGACCCTCAAACTCTGCGAGGCTTCTGCTTGGGGGACAATACACGCCGACTGTCAAAAAGCCTCCCACAACGGCCGCAACGAAACCACGACCTTTTTGCACACTTTCGAGTGTCAAGGAGCCAGTAGACCTCGACACGACTAGGGCAACAAGTTCGTCTTCGTCACCTGCCCAATCATCCCTGTTGGGGATAAAATAGGGTTCTGAAACCACGGCCACTTGTGTCAACCACTCAGCCATGCTCTGTAGGAGCAGATCTTGAGCTCGTGCACAGTGATTAATGTTGGCTTGGAGGAGTTGTACGGCCATTATTGTTAGTCTGAGTCTGTGATTCCGTCTCCATTGCCATGTCTACCGGCAACTGGCGTGTCTTCCTTCTGGACATTTTGGGGGCTGGTGCGGAGCAGGCTCTTCCCCCCAGTTGATGGTCCGCCGGTTTCTTGGCTGCAGCGCAAACAGAACAATGCGGTTTGGCCGAGCACTCCTTGGACTTGTGTCCAACAACTCCGCAGCGGAAGCACTCCTGGCTTCTATCGGCCTCCGCACTGCATTGAGCCCTAATGTGGCCCCTCTGCAGACATTTATAACAACGCAGAGGCCTGGGCTCGAGAAGTTTTACGGAGGCCGACACCCACGACAATGCTAGTCGACCCGCTGCAGCAATTCGTTTGGCGGTGGCCACCGGGCATTCGACCCAAATGTGTCCCACACCAAACAGGTCTTTAACAACCCCGCCGCTTTTGAGGCTATCTTTGGGACAGTTCCCTGCCTCAGCAACCGCATTTACTACCTCCTCAGCCAAGATGGAGTCATCTAAGCCAGAGATTTTGATTTCCGTCGTCTTGACCGGCCTGGAGATGCGGACGGTCTCTCGGCTGAGGACTTGTTCCAGCTTTTTCGCCAGCTCGTCAGCTTGCGGGCCACTATCGGTGCCCATCACTTCAAACATTCGCGCTCCCGAGGCGCACACTCGAAAGCGAACCCCAGTAACGATTCCAACATCCGGCAGCTTAACTTTGGCCTTGGCTTCTGCAATGACTGAGTCGTAGGTTACGCCGTTAGCAATGGCCTCCGGCGTAAGCGTGACTATTACCGCAGCTGACTTCGGAGGCCTGAGTCGTGCCGGTCTTGCAGTGGCAGTGGCAGTTTTGCGTGGAACCTGCTTTGCCTGCTTCTTCTTTTCCTTTCTGAGCCCTTTTTTAACCACCTCGTTCCAGGGCAATTCCTTCGGCTGGGCTGGGCTCGACTGGTCCTCAGGCTGCGACACTGCTGGCAGGGGTTGGGGTTGGGGCTCTGTTACCCTCTCATGAGGAGTTCCAACCGAGCGTTGCCCCTTCTTTTCCGGCTTGTTCTTTTTCTTTTTTGTCTTTTTCGGCTTCGGAGCCTCCGTTCCACCAGAAGTGGCACGTATCGGAGCATCCGTCCTCCTTTGGCCTTTCTCTATAGCCTTCGTTGGGGCAGTTGATGGCCCGGGAGGGATCCCGGGGAGATCATTTGCCCGCGTGTCCGCTGCCAATGGAGGGCGAAGTCTCTTCTCAGGCAGCAACCTGTCTTGAAGAGCCTCGAACCTGGCATTAACCATCGTGCCCACCTGGCACAAGATGGTGCGCACCAGGTCTTCGGTATCCAGCGGTTTCTCTACAGGCTGACTAGGCACAACCACAGCAGCCGGTTGGTGTGGCCGATCAAGGCGCTCCCGCATGTCCGCCACCTCTTTGCGGAGCTGCGCGACTTCTGATTGCAAGCGGGCATTGTCCGCCTGCAGCCCTCTCGTCTCTTCTGAGGTGCAGCGGCTCTGTAGGATGAGAGCGACTTTGCCGATCTCGTCCGCTGCATCCTTCAGGGATTTCACAAAACCTCCTTTTAGGTTTTTGGAGGAAACGGCAACCTTTTTGATAATATTGATATTATCATCAATCGTACGGCTCAGAGCGGTAGCCGTCTGGAAGTCGTCTCCGTTAGAAGATGACTCCGATAGCGTGTGAGCCCTAGCACGGGCCCGAGCCTCTCGAGAAGCCGCAGTGACTTCCGCCTCTGCTCTCATCAGCTCTTCCTCCCTTTGCGCTTCGACAAGCGCCAACTTCGCCTTGGCCAGGCCAACATATTGGCCTGTAGTTGGCGGCCTTCCTCGCCTTTTTCTCATCGTTGGACTCGCAACCCCATCCAGACTTGTTTCCGGGTCCGAGCCTCCATAGTTCCTACGCCGTTCTCTAGTCCTAAGACTGATATCCGGCAGTGACTCAACGCTATGCATTGAGTCACTATCATCTCCCTCTTCACTGCTGTCCTTCGACTTTTTGGTGTTGTTTTTGTTTTTGTTTTTTAAATTCTCCATTTCTGTTCCCACGAAAATAGGCCGATTTAATAAGTCCGCCCCCGGGTGACGCCCATCCCAGGGGTAAGGCTAAATACTAGCAGAGTTCGCCTGGTATCTGCAGGTTTTAACGACTTCGCTGTCGGGTTTTATAGAGTTTCCTTCTCGCGGGCCGGCCAATTAAGGCAAGCCCTCCGTTCTGGTGTTTCTTAACTACCCCATAACGCCGCTAGATGGGGATTGTTGAAAAGAGACGCCAGAGTACGGGGTAATAGAGGAGTCGACGTGCCTCCCCTATATTTTGGGCGGTAAGTGCTCGACGGCATTATAAGTGCACGCCGAGCCCGCCCCCTAACCTAACCTAAACCTACCCATTTCCCCCCCAGTGTGGCGGTGACGAAGCAACTTCTCAAAAGAGAAGCCACTGGTCACCTCCCCCTCACCCCCCCCCCTGCCGGATATTCGCCATGGACTGAGAGAATCCCCTAAAAGGAGAAAGTCTCAGCCGATGCCCAGGGTGCACCAGCCCAGATGCTGCGTTCTCTCCGGATCGAGATCAAGAGAGACTGCAGCACCCAGGCCAACGTGGAGGAATCCGGCCCGCACCCCAACCTAACCTAACCTAACCTAACCTAACCTAACCTAACCTAACCTAACCTAACCTAACCTAACCTAACCTAACCTAACCTTTTTTTTTTTTTTTTTTTTTTTTTTTTTTTTTTTTTTTTTTTTTTTAAGAGGGGAAATGCATTACGCATACCACCGTGCCAGGGGACGGTACGGTGGTTATGTGGGACTCTCCCCCCATCCCCTCCCCCTGCGGGAAAGGGACGGGAAGCATACCCACTAAAACCCCTCTGTTTGCCTTCGGCGTCAGTGTCCACCGGGATGAGGGCACACTATTGAAGCAATCTTCTACGTCCCGGTGGTGACTGGCACTACGCCCCTTCTCCTTTTTACGGGTTTTCTTGGCACCCGTTTTGCCCGCCCTACCCGCTCGCCGTACCCACGGCCACGTCCTCTCAAACTCGTGTTGAGTGATGGGCTTCCCCTAGCCCATCACTCGAGTTTTGTTAGGGTGGAATGGTGAGCGCGTACGCTCGCCTTCTCCTCCCTATGCGGCGGCTTCGGATGGAGTTGGGAGCACCTGCCTCCCTTACCCTCTCCGCCTCCTCCTTGAGCCCGATGACCGCCTCGCAGAAGTTTTGGGCGGCATCCCAAGCTCGGTCACTCTCCACCATGGTGTTTACTATGACCGGCAGCGAGAGATTGCCGCCCACGGCAGCCACGAGCTCCCGGCGCTGTTCTGCCCACGCAGGACACTCTTCCAGCGTATGCTGGGCAGTGTCTTCGAGGCAGCCGTCGCAGTGGTGACACACCGCAGTCGGCTCCCTTCCGATCCGGTGCAGGTACTTGCCGAAGCATCCATGCCCCGAGAGCACCTGCGACAATCGGAAGGTGAGCACACCGTGTTCCCTGTCCAGCCACTGCGCGAGGACTGGACGGACTGCCTCGATGGTTCTGACACCAGCACTCGGTTGATGAAGGAGGCGCTGCCATTTTAAAACGGCTGATGCTCTCTGCTCCTCCCTCATAGTCTCAACTTCCTCTTTTAAGGGTGGAAACTGGTTTACCGCGATCTCATTCTCGCGCCATGTAAAGACGGATGCGAGAATTTCCGCCTCCAGTTCCCACGGCAGGGAGCCAGCTAAGACGCACGCCGCTTCGAAGGACACCGTGCGGTATCCACGGGCGACTCTGATGGCCATTGCCCTCTGCGGACGGTGCAGAAGGGCAATTGTCCGGCTGTTCAGAGCGCCATTCCACACAGGTGCCCCGTACAACGCCATTGAGCGTACAATGCCCAAGTACAGGCGCCGGCAGGCCGCTTTAGGGCCGTTGAGATTCGGCAGTAGACTGCCGAGAGCGGCCGCCGCGCGCAACAGCTTGGGCACTAAACGCCGGAAGTGCTCCTCAAACGTCCATCGGCTGTCCAGCGTGAGCCCCAAATATTTCATTTGAGGCTCGATGTTAATTCTTATTCCGCCAACGATTATGTTAGATCCCAGAGGTGGCTTGTTCCGAGGCCCGTGGAAACACAATGCCTCGGATTTGTTAAGAGCCACCTCGAGACCCAAAGCTCGAATCCGGTTCACCACTTGAGCCACTCCAGCCGTGGCTAGAATGGCGCACTCTCGGTGACTGCTGCCCCGGGCCGTCACCAGAGTGTCGTCTGCGTAGCACAAGACGTTCACACCACGGAGGAGAGCGCCTCGCAACACCCAGTCGTACCCAATGTTCCACAGGAGCGGCCCGAGGACCGACCCCTGTGGAACACCGCAAGACACTTCATGCCGGCGCCACGCCTCGCGACCTCTGTAGGAGATGGACCTACCTGAAAGGTAGTCAGTGATAATGCGCAGGAGGTAGTTTGGCACCCGATGATACCGGAGTGCCTCCCTAATGCAACTCCAGGGCAAGGTGTTAAAGGCATTGGCGATGTCTAGAGACACCGCCAAGACGACCTCGCCCTGGGCAACTGCTTCCTCCGCCATCTCCTTTACACGCAGGATTGCGTGGACGGTTGACCTGCCCACTCTGAAACCGTACTGCTTGTCGTCCAGGTCCGGGCCGACTCTCCCCAGATGCTTGACGAGGCGATTGGCAATGATACGCTCGAAGAGCTTTGCCACCTCGTCAAGCAGCACAATCGGCCGATACCCCGAGGGAGAATCGACCGGACGACCCTCTTTCCTTAGCAGGACAAGTTTGCCGATCTTCCACAGCTTAGGGAAATTACTTTGGGCGAAGCAGGCATCAAAGAGCCCCCTGACCCTCTCCTCGTATACGTCCGCAGCAAGCACCCATGCACGGCCAGGAATACCGTCTGGGCCCGGGGCCGTCTTCTTGGCCCGCAGGCGAAGAATCGCGGCCCCAAATTCACCAGAAGATACCGGCGGTATTTCATCCGCCACGATAAAAGTCTCATTTCCTGTAGAAGGTGCCATAGATGGAGGCGTATGTTCCTCCCTACGTGGAAACAGAGCTCCTACCACCACCTCCACCAGCTGAGGCTCGAGACTCTGCGTCAAAGGGGGTGCCCACGGCCGAAGTTTCCCTCGCACCATGCGATAGGGGCGACCCCATGGATCTTGGTTCAGAGTCTCCAACATCTCTTCTCTCGCTCCGTCTCTTGCTTCGCTTATGGCGATGCGAAGCGTGCGCTTGGCCGTCTTGTATGTATTGCGCAATGTTGTCTCGGCGTTCTCGTCACGGCGCCTTCTCCGGCGTTGTCTCTGGTACTGGCGTCTTGCAGCTACGCATACAATGCGCAACTCAGCAATTTCGGCAGACCACCAGTACACCTGCCTTCTCGGTGTTTGTGGACCCTGACGTGGCATGGACGCATCGCAGACGCGAGTCATTGATTGGCGTAACGCCACAGCTTCCTCATCAACGACAATTGTGCTCTCTGGGGGCATCCATGTTTCGACTAGGGAAGCCTCAATGAGAATTTCCCTGTCGAGGCGCTTGACCACCCACCGTGGGCTGTCACCAGGCAACACCGCGCTTCCCGATTGAACCGGAACCGCGGAGGACGCAGATATATTAAAGCGAATGTAGAGGTGGTCTGACAGAGTCTCTACGTTCTCCACTACTTCCCATCCGTAGACTCGGCGCGCTATCGTAGGGCTGGCAAACGACAGATCCACGATGGAACTGCCCTGTGACCGAACGCAGGTCGGTTGCGAACCCTGGTTTAAAAGAGAGAGTCCAGCCGTCAGCGCCCACTCTTCTAGTACTGCACCCCGTGCATCAGTGGCTGGACAACCCCAGGCTGAGCTTTTGGCGTTAAAGTCACCCATTACCAATACAGGATATGGGTGATTTCTGCCGATGATTGTCTCAACTTGGCCAAGGAGACCCTCAAACTCTGCGAGGCTTCTGCTTGGGGGACAATACACGCCGACTGTCAAAATGCCTCCCACAACGGCCGCAACGAAACCACGACCTTTTTGCACACTTTCGAGTGTCGAGGAGCCAGTAGACCTCGACACGACTAGGGCAACAAGTTCGTCTTCGTCACCTGCCCAATCATCCCTGTTGGGGATAAAATAGGGTTCTGCAACCACGGCCACTTGTGTCAACCACTCAGCCATGCTCTGTAGGAGCAGATCTTGAGCTCGTGCACAGTGATTAATGTTGGCTTGAAGGAGTTGTACGGCCATTATTGTTATTCTGAGTCTGTGATTCCGTCTCCATTGCCATGTCTACCGGTAACTGGCGTGTTTTCCTTCTGGACATTTTGGGGGCTGGTGCGGAGCAGGCTCTTCCCCCCAGTTGATGGTCCGCCGGTTTCTTGGCTGCAGCGCAAACAGAACAATGCGGTTTGGCTGAGCATTCCTTGGACTTGTGTCCAACAACTCCGCAGCGGAAGCACTCCTGGCTTCTATCGGCCTCCGCACTGCATTGAGCCCTAATGTGGCCCCTCTGCAGACATTTATAACAACGTAGAGGCCTAGGCTCGAGAAGTTTTACGGAGGCCGACACCCACGACAGCGCTAGGCGACCTGCTGCAGCAATTCGCTTCGCAGTAGCCACCGGGCATTGGACCCAAATGTGTCCCACACCAAACGGGTCTTTAACAACCCCGCCGCTTTTGAGGCTATCTTTGGGACAGTTCCCTGCCTCAGCAACCGCATTTACTACCTCCTCAGCCAAGATGGAGTCATCTAGGCCAGAGATTTTGATTTCCGTCGTCTTGACCGGCCTGGAGATGCGGACTGTATCTCGGCTGAAGACTTGTTCCAGCTTTTTCGCCAGCTCGTCAGCTTGCGGGCCACTATCGGTGCCCATCACTTCAAACATTCGCGCTCCCGAGGCGCACACTCGAAAGCGAACCCCAGTAACGATTCCAACATCCGGCAGCTTAACTTTGGCCTTGGCTTCTGCAATGACTGAGTCGTAGGTTATGCCGTTAGCAATGGCCTCCGGCGTAAGCGTGACTATTACCGCAGCTGACTTCGGAGGCCTGAGTCGTGCCGGTCTTGCAGTGGCAGTGGCATTTTTGCGTGGAACCTGCTTTGCCTGCTTCTTCTTTTCCTTTCTGAGCCCTTTTTTAACCACCTCGTTCCAGGGCAATTCCCTCGGCTGGGCTGGGCTCGACTGGTCCTCAGGCTGCGACACTGCTGGCAGGGGTTGGGGCTCTGTTACCCTCTCATGAAGAGTTCCAACCGAGCGTTGCCCCTTCTTTTCCGGCTTGTTCTTTTTCTTTTTTGTCTTTTTCGGCTTCGGAGCCTCCGTTCCACCAGAAGTGGCACGTATCGGAGCATCCGTCCTCCTTTGGCCTTTCTCTATAGCCTTCGTTGGGGCAGTTGATGGCCCGGGAGGGATCCCGGGGAGATCATTTGCCCGCGTGTCCGCTGCCAATGGAGGGCGAAGTCTCTTCTCAGGCAGCAACCTGTCTTGAAGAGCCTCGAACCTGGCATTAACCATCGTGCCCACCTGGCACAAGATGGTGCGCACCAGGTCTTCGGTATCCAGCGGTTTCTCTACAGGCTGACTAGGCACAACCACAGCAGCCGGTTGGTGTGGCCGATCAAGGCGCTCCCGCATATCCGCCACCTCTTTGCGGAGCTGCGCGACTTCTGATTGCAAGCGCGCATTGTCCGCCTGCAGCCCTCTCGTCTCTTCTGAGGTGCAGCGGCTCTGTAGGATGAGAGCGACTTTGCCGATCTCGTCCGCTGCATCCTTCATGGACTTCACAAAACCTCCTTTTAGGTTTTTGGAGGAAACGGCAACCTTTTTGATAATATTGATATTATCATCAATCGTACGGCTCAGTGCTGTAGCCGTCTGGAAGTCGTCTCCGTTAGAAGATGACTCCGATAGCGTGTGAGCCCTAGCACGGGCCCGAGCCTCTCGAGAAGCCGCAGTGACTTCCGCCTCTGCTCTCATCAGCTCTTCCTCCCTTTGCCCTTCGACAAGCGCCAACTTCGCCTTGGCCAGGCCAACATATTGGCCTGTAGTTGGCGGCCTTCCTCGCCTTTTTCGCATCGTTGGACTCGCAACCCCATCCAGACTTGTTTCCGGGTCCGAGCCTCCATAGTTCCTACGCCGTTCTCTAGTCCTAAGACTGATATCCGGCAGTGACTCAACGCTATGCATTGAGTCACTATCATCTCCCTCTTCACTGCTGTCCTTCGACTTTTTGGTGTTGTTTTTGTTTTTGTTTTTTAAGCTTTCCATTTTGTACCCACGAGAATAGGCCGATTTAATAAGTCCGCCCCCGGGTGACGCCCATCCCAGGGGTAAGGCTAAATACTAGCAGAGTTCGCCTGGTGTCTGCAGGTTTTAACGACTTCGCTGTCGGGTTTTATAGAGTTTCCTTCTCGCGGGCCGGCCAATTAAGGCAAGCCCTCCGTTCTGGTGTTTCTTAACTACCCCATAACGCCGCTAGATGGGGATTGTTGAAAAGAGACACCAGAGTACGGGGTAATAGAGGAGTCGACGTGCTTCCCCTATATTTTGGGCGGTAAGTGCTCGACGGCATTATAAGTGCACGCCGAGCCCGCCCCCTAACCTAACCTAAACCTACCCATTTCCCCCCCATTGTGGCGGTGACGAAGCAACTTCTCAAAAGAGAAGCCACTGGTCGCCTACCCCCTTACCCCCCCCCCCTGCCGGATATTCGCCATGGACTGAGAGAATCCCCTAAAAGGAGAAAGTCTCAGCCGATGCCCAGGGTGCGCCAGCCCAGATGCTGCGTTCTCTCCGGATCGAGATCAAGAGAGACTGCAGCACCCAGGCCAACGTGGAGGAATCCGGCCCGCACCCCAACCTAACCTAACCTAACCTAACCTAACCTTTTTTTTTTTTTTTTTTTTTTTTTTTTTTTTTTTTTTTTTAACGAGGGGAAATGCGTTACGCATACCACCACACTTGTGTAGTGTGGTGGTTATGTGGGACTCTCCTCCCACCTCCTTCCCCTAGTGGGTAGAGGGCAGGAGTCCTACCCACTAAAACCACCTCGACGTTCCCTCTTTGGCCTTTTGTGTTTTGTGGCTGCAATGGGGTCCCATGGGAGTCTACCAAAACTGCAGCCACGGCCTCCTCGGTCAGATGGTTGGACCAAGGTATTCGTCCTGAAGAGGAGGGAGGAGCCGTGAGCCTGTGGCTGCTCCCTCAGCGGCTGGCGGGGTGATGGCCCCACTAGGAAGGGACAATGCTGGCAAACTGCCGCCTTCTCCCTCCTCTTCTTTTACGCCTGATGGCGTCCGCGGACTCGTCTTCCTCGCGAGCCCGCTCTGCTGCCTCCTTTCGTGAGATGACCTCCTCACAAAAGGTGGCAACGGCATCCCATGATCTGTCACTACCCAGCATAGCTGATACTACGCTGGGCAGGGAGAGATCATTCCCTATTCGTCTTGTCAAGTCGAGGCGTTCCGTTTGCCATGCGAAACATGTTTCCATGGTGTGCTGCGCCGTGTCCTCCAGCGCACCACACTCATGGCAGATTGGAGACGTCTCCCGTCTTGCAATCTTGTGCAGATACTGCCCGAAACATCCGTGCCCAGACAGCACCTGCACAAGACGGTATGTGAGTAGCCCGTGGCGCCTCTCTTTCCACTCCTGGAGAACTGGCCGGAGAGCCTCAATGGTGCGGACTCCGTAAACGGGGTCCATGAGGCTGTTCGACCAGCTCTCCATCATCCGCTCTTGGGCACTGCGCTGCGCCCTCTCCACGTCTTCAGAGCCAGGGCCTTCCCTTCTTGCTCTGCTCTCCGTACGAGCATGGTAGGTGTCGGCTCGCACTGCAGCCTCTAGCTCCCATGGGGGAGTGCCGGCCAGTGCACAAGCAGCCGCAAAGGAGACCGTACGGTACCCCCTGATCATCCTCAGTGCCATGACCCTCTGCGGTTTTCGCAAGAGGGTTTTGTTTCGAGTACTGAGAGAGGCCGACCAAATGGGGGCACCGTACAGAGCCATGCTTTTTATGACCTCCGCGTATAGGCGCCGACACGGAGCCTGAGGTCCTCCCACATTCGGAAGCAGCTTTCCAAGGGCTGAGGCAGTGCCAACAATACGTGGGGCGAGACATCGGAAGTGCTCCTCAAATTTCCAATCTGGGTCAAGGATAAGGCCCAAGTATTTGATATGGGCCTTTAGCCGGACCCTCTCTCCGTCTACTTGGATGCTAAGACCTGCGGTAACCCGCCATCTTGGCCCACGGAAGACGATAGCTTCAGTCTTGGAGAGGGCCACCTCCAGTCCCAGCATCCGGATGCGATCAACCACAAGGGTAGCGCCCACTGTAGCTAACCGCATCGCCTCTTCCCGGCTGTTGCCTCGGACGGCCACCATCGTGTCATCCGCGTAGCAGAAAACCGCCATCCGAGGCAAGAGCTGTCCTCTGATGGCCCAATCATAGCCCAGGTTCCAAAGCAAGGGTCCCAGCACGGACCCCTGAGGAACGCCACAGGACATACGCTGGGCCATCCGCTCTCCATCTCTACTTTGATAGAGCACTACCCGGTCAGACAGGTAGTGCCCTATCACCTTCCTCAGGTACATAGGCACCTGGTGGAACTTGAGTGCCTCTTCAATTACTTCAAAGGGGAGCGAGCCGAAAGCGTTGGCTATATCTAAAGATACAGCTACTACTCCTTCTCCCCTTTCCTTAGCCTCCTCGGAGAAGCTTTTTAGTGCACCTAAAGCATCTAGTGTGGACAGCCCTGCCCTGAACCCAAACTGTCTCTCGGAAATTTCCGGGCCATCTCTGGCTAAGTGCCTATTGATTCGTATTGCTACTATCCTCTCAAAAACCTTGCCGACCTCGTCCAAGAGAACGAGTGGTCGGTATCCGGAAGGAGAATCAGGTGGGCGACCCTCCTTTCTCAGTAGGCACAAACGCCCCTCCTTCCAACACCTGGGAACCTGTCCTGTCTCTAGGCAGTCATCAAACAGCTGCCGGAGACGACACCCTAGATGCTTTAGCGCCAGAAAAAGCACTTTTCCTGGTACTCCATCCGGCCCAGGCGCTTTACGCGACGATTTTAGACGGGCCACCGCTTCCATCATCTCGTCGTCCGTGATTAGCGGGATGTTATTGTTACCCTCGTTTTCTTCTGGCCCTGTCATCCTTGGAGGAATGAAGGCTTCCCGCTGAGGGAATAGGCCCGTTACGACCGCTGAGAGAAGGGTGGGCTCAAAGGTATCCGTGGGGGGCGCGTGTTGTAATTTTCTGCGTACAACACGGTACGGGCGTCCCCACGGGTCTCTATTGAGCGTCTCTAGGAACTCCTCATTGGCGGAGTCTTTAGCCTTTGCAATGGCAGTCTGCAGTGCGACTTTGGCTTCCCGGAGAGCTCGGCGGTAAGATTCCTCCTCCTCAGCTGTGTGTGACCTGCGTCGGCGGCATCGCGTGAATGCCCGGCGAGCGGCATTACTGGTGATGCGGAGAGCCTGAATCTCCTGCGACCACCAATAAACTTGCTTCCTCGCCGGTATTCGTCTAGCCCGGGGCATAGCAGCGTCACAGACTTCTGTGAGAGCAGCTCGAAAGCGGACAGCTCGCTCCTCCACGTTGGCCATTTCTGCTGTATCTGGCCCCCAGGCCTGCACTATGGCTGCCTCCTCCGCCATTTCCCGATCCAAACGGGAGAGTGTCCATCTGGGGAACGATTGCCTTCCAGGCCGGTGAGGCGCATCCATCGTCGAGGAACCGTATACCCGAAAGCGGATGTATAAATGGTCCGACAGCGTCTCCACCTCTTCTAGGACGCGCCATCCCCCAGAGCGTGCAGCGACAGCAGGGGTCGCAAACGTCAAGTCTACGATGGACCCCCCCTGCTGTCGAACACAGGTGTTGGTGTTGCGCTGGTTGAGGAGGACCAGGCCTATTGCCGCAGCCCAGTCTCTCAGCACTGCACCTCTCGCATCCGTGATGGGAGAACCCCACGCCGTACACTTCGCGTTGAAATCTCCCATCACGATGACTTGGGCAGGAGCCGCTCTGCCTATCACCATCTCCAGCATGTTGAGGTACCTTTCAAATTCATCTAGTCTTCGGTTGGGGGAAAAGTAGACTCCGATGAGCACTATTTCACCCCAAGTGGCTGCCACGTATCCCGGTCCCTTTTCCTTGGTAGAGAAGGAGGGGAAGTGGGTAGCTGCGGGTACCACGATGGCAACCAAGCCCTCAGTATCCCCAGCCCAGTGTAGTTGGGATGGTACATAATAGGGCTCTGCTATGACAACGACATCTAAACTCCACTCCGCCATAGTTTGCATTAATAGATCTTGTGCGCGGGCGGAGTGGTTGGTATTCGTCTGGAGAAGGTCGAAATGTCGGTGTGCTGGCATTAAGAAACCGAATTTTCGACCTCCAAAGGCAACTGGATATTTGCCTCTACTTGTGGTGTGACTTGGGTCCTATGTGTCACTGTCGTCTTTCCCTTGACCTGTGGCGGGACGCATTTAGAGCTGCCCATCACATGGCCTGCCCGTCTCTTGGCTTGTGCGCATATTGCGCAACGCGGGTCCGCCGTGCAGGAGGCGGATTTGTGACCCTCTATGCCACACCTAAAACATAGGGCTTCCCTACTTTCGCTCGAAGGGCACGTTGGTTTGGTATGGCCCAGTCCCATGCATCTGAAACACCTTAAGGGGCGGGGTTCCATTGCCGAAACTCGAGCCGCCGACCACCCGACTAGCAGTCGCCCCGCTTGACTCAGAGCTTTTGCCGCTGCCGCCGGACACTCAACTATCACTGAGCCTCCATAGGGCCCCATGCTTATAGCACCGACCTTTATCTCGTCTTCACGGCACCTTCCGGCCGCTGACGCGGCAGCAGTGATGTCCTCCTTCTCTATTGATTCATCCAAGCCGGTCACCCTCACTGACGCCTTTTTGATGGGCCTGCTGATTGAGGCCACATCTCCGAGTACTTCTTGGAGTTTCGTTGCTAATGAGTTGGCATTAGATCCACTATCAGCACCAGGGACGATAATTATCCGGGCACCACTCATCGTATTCCGGACTTTGAGGTTTTGGTTTAGGCCAACGTCGTCCAGTTTAAAGGCTTGTTTGGCCTTTTTTAGGGCGTCTTTGTAGGTTACTCCTCTCTGCTCCGCTTCCGGTTGCAGAGTAACCACTACCGCAGTGGTTTTTGGGGTACCTATCTTATGAGTCCTCTTTTTTCGTTTCTTGGGCGCCGCAGCTGTAGGTGGTGTCGGGTGCCTTCTTCGTCCCGGAGCAGGCGCACTGGCGCCAGTTGTCGGGTTGGACTTTTTGCCCTTTCCTTTTCCTTTCCTTTTACCGCCTTTCCCCACTTCAATAAACTCTGAATCCGCTTCGGCACGGGAGGTGCTAGGCTGCGGGTGGGAGATAGGATCGCCGGTAGAGGCAGCAGCCGCAGGTTGGCGGCGTGATGTGGCTTTTGGTTTCTGCTTGGGGATATTGGCCTGATGGTGCGGCGTAGCCACCGGTTTCGTCTTTGGGGCTGAGCCCATCGTTGTGGTAGTTGATGCAACCCTCGTTTTATCCGCCGCCATCGGTGGTGTCAGCACTGGCGCAGGAGGGAGTCGGGACTCAATGTCTCCAAGGCGAGCATTAATCATCCCGCCAAGGGACACGAGGAGGTCTCGCCTTACATCCTCCATTATACTCGCGATTCCGGCCTGGATGTCAGGCTGTTGTTCAACAAGGCCTGCATTCCGCTCCGAAAAGGCAGTGCGGAGGGACTTCACTTCAGATCTGAGGAGCTCCATCTCGCGTTTGAGACGCGCGTTGTCTGCCCTCAATTTTCGTGTCTCCTCGTCTGTAGACAGAGTCCCCAGGTCTTCAACTGCTTGGGAGATGGCCAGAACTCCAAGATTTATTTGCTTACGAACTGTTCCTTTAAGGTTTTTGGACGCACGGGAAGCCTCGCGGATGTCATGAACTCCAACAAGAGCTTTGCGTACCAGGTCGTCTCTTGTTTGATACTCCGGTGTTGAGAGGGATGTTTCGAGTTCCATTTCATTGGCTCGAGGAATAGCAGCTTCCGGCCGAGTTTTACCGAGAAGCGCTTCACTTTCTAAAGCCACCTTTTCCGATCTGTATAGGGCCACTTTTGCTTGTTCCAGGCCAGTTGAATGGGCATGGCCTCCGCGAACTCTTCGTGACGTAATAATTTTTGGAAGAGGAGAACTTCTCATCTCGTTATTCTCCTCTTCTGAGTCGCCAGGGTGTCGTCTTTTTTCTCCTGCGAGATGAACAGACAAGAGGGAGGCGTCCGAAATATTTACCGCCTCTTCATTTATCTCCGCCATCCATTCCAGGTCTTTCTCTCTTACCATCGCCTCGTGGTCGATGGAAAGGTCATCTTCCAGGTTTTTCTTTTCCACCACCGGCACTCGAACCCTAGGGCTCGCCGACCGTGGCCTAAGCGCCATCCGCTGCAATCGGACGATCGGGATTCGCGCCCTCGCCCTGTTAACTCCGGTTTGGCCCTGAGAAGGGCCGTTTTCAGCTTGGCCCTGAGAAGGGCCGTTTTCAGCTTGGCCCTGAGAAGGGCCGTTTTCAGGTTGGCCCTGAGAAGGGCCGTTTTCAGGTTGGCCCTGAGAAGGGCCGTTAGGAAGGGTTTTCAAAATATACATTTCTGTTCCCACGAAAATAGGCCGATTTAATAAGTCCGCCCCCGGGTGACGCCCATCCCAGGGGTAAAGCTAATACTGTAAAGGTCGCTAGGTATTTACAGGTTTTAACGACTTCGCTGTCGGGTTTTATAGAGTTTCCTTCTCGCGGGCCGGCCAATTAAGGCAAGCCCTCCGTTCTGGTGTCTCTTAACTACCCCATAACGCCGCTAGATGGGGATTGTTGAAAAGAGACGCCAGAGTACGGGGTAATAGAGGAGTCGACGTGCCTCCCCTATATTTTGGGCGGTAAGTGCTCGACGGCATTATAAGTGCACGCCGAGCCCGCCCCCTAACCTAACCTAAACCTACCCATTTCCCCCCCAGTGTGGCGGTGACGAAGCAACTTCTCAAAGAGAAGCCACTGGTCACCTCCCCCTCACCCCCCCTGCCGGATATTCGCCATGGACTGAGAGAATCCCCTAAAAGGAGAAAGTCTCAGCCGATGCCCAGGGTGCACCAGCCCAGATGCTGCGTTCTCTCCGGATCGAGATCAAGAGAGACTGCAACACCCAGGCCAACGTGGAGGAATCCGGCCCGCACCCCAACCTAACCTAACCTAACCTAACCTAACCTAACCTAACCTAACCTAACCTAACCTAACCTAACCTAACCTTTTTTTTTTTTTTTTTTTTTTTTTGTTGACGGAGTGGAAATGCAATTTACGCATCCTCCCAGCCTGGGGATGGCTGTGCAATGGGAGGTATGACGGACTCTCAAAAGAACTACCGTCTAAAACCACTCCGGCGTTTAACCTCCCTGGCCAGTAGTGAGGCGCCGCGGAACCGCTAAAAAGCATTCTCCACTGACGCGCCTCCCGGCCTGCTCCGAAGAGCCCCCCCTTCTCCGCCAAAGGAGGAGACGGCTGTGAACAGCCCGCGACCGTCTCCCCAGACCGGTAAAGCCGTGCAATGTGGGCCCCCAACCCACTGGCTCTACAAGAAGTTCGGGCGAGCAGCGAACCGAAGTCCGCTGAGTTCGCCTTCCCTTCAACGGTCTGCCTGTGGTGGATGGTGCTTTCCGGATACCCAACCGCATTGGGTTGGTCCCATACCCTTCAAACACACCCCACCACAGCTGTCCCACCAATAACTACAGTGCCCCCCGGTATTCCAGAAGACACGTAGAAGGACACCAACCGCAAATGTGACGGAAGGAAGCTGTCCAGGGCGGAAACGGCCTCGAAGGCACACGCAACCGCCCCTTTCAACAACCTCAGTCACTGCCCCCTCCAGGCGACTGGTTAAGCTTTCCGGGAACAGAAACGGCCTCGTAGGCACACGCAACTGACCCTTCAAACTACCCCAGTCACCAATCCTCAAAAGGCAACAGATGGAAGCTGTCCAGGGCGGAAACGGCCTCGTAGGCACACGCAACCGCCCCTTCAAACGACCTCTGTCGCCGCCCACAACTGGTGGACGAAGCAGCTTCTCCGAAGAAAAGCCGCTCGTCACACCATCCCTCCCCAGGTGACAGAAGGAAACTTTCCGGGGCGGAAGTGGTCTCCACACAACCGCAACCCTTCAAGAAACCCCTGTCACCACCCCCGTGCCGGATATTCGCCATGGACTGAAAGAATCCCCCATAAGGAGAAAGTCTCAGCCGATGCCCAGGGTGCACCAGCCCAGATGCTGCGTTCTCTCCGGATCGAGATCAAGAGAGACTGCAGCACCCAGGCCAACGTGGAGGAATCCGGCCCGCACCCCAACCTAACCTAACCTAACCTAACCTAACCTAACCTAACCTAACCTAACCTAACCTTTTTTTTTTTTTTTTTTTTTTTTTTGTTGACGGAGTGGAAATGCAATTTACGCATCCTCCCAGCCTGGGGATGGCTGTGCAATGGGAGGTATGACGGACTCTCAAAAGAACTACCGTCTAAAACCACTCCGGCGTTTAACCTCCCTGGCCAGTAGTGAGGCGCCGCGGAACCGCTAAAAAGCATTCTCCACTGACGCGCCTCCCGGCCTGCTCCGAAGAGCCCCCCCTTCTCCGCCAAAGGAGGAGACGGCTGTGAACAGCCCGCGACCGTCTCCCCAGACCGGTAAAGCCGTGCAATGTGGGCCCCCAACCCACTGGCTCTACAAGAAGTTCGGGCGAGCAGCGAACCGAAGTCCGCTGAGTTCGCCTTCCCTTCAACGGTCTGCCTGTGGTGGATGGTGCTTTCCGGATACCCAACCGCATTGGGTTGGTCCCATACCCTTCAAACACACCCCACCACAGCTGTCCCACCAATAACTACAGTGCCCCCCGGTATTCCAGAAGACACGTAGAAGGACACCAACCGCAAATGTGACGGAAGGAAGCTGTCCAGGGCGGAAACGGCCTCGAAGGCACACGCAACCGCCCCTTTCAACAACCTCAGTCACTGCCCCCTCCAGGCGACTGGTTAAGCTTTCCGGGAACAGAAACGGCCTCGTAGGCACACGCAACTGACCCTTCAAACTACCCCAGTCACCAATCCTCAAAAGGCAACAGATGGAAGCTGTCCAGGGCGGAAACGGCCTCGTAGGCACACGCAACCGCCCCTTCAAACGACCTCTGTCGCCGCCCACAACTGGTGGACGAAGCAGCTTCTCCGAAGAAAAGCCGCTCGTCACACCATCCATCCCCAGGTGACAAAAGGAAACTTTCCGGGGCGGAAGTGGTCTCCACACAACCGCAACCCTTCAAGAAACCCCTGTCACCACCCCCGTGCCGGATATTCGCCATGGACTGAAAGAATCCCCCATAAGGAGAAAGTCTCAGCCGATGCCCAGGGTGCACCAGCCCAGATGCTGCGTTCTCTCCGGATCGAGATCAAGAGAGACTGCAGCACCCAGGCCAACGTGGAGGAATCCGGCCCGCACCCCAACCTAACCTAACCTAACCTAACCTAACCTAACCTAACCTAACCTAACCTAACCTAACCTAACCTATCTAGTGTGGAACCTAACCTAACCTAACCTAACCTAACCTAACCTAACCTAACCTAACCTAACCTAACCTAACCTAACCTAACCTAACCTAACCTAACCTAACCTAACCTAACCTAACCTAACCTAACCTAACCTAACCTAACCTAACCTCCTAACCGTTGTTGGTTGATACAAGTGTGCGCTAGATGTCGCTAGGTCGCCACAAGGGCGAAACCATTTTCGTTAATATTTCCCAGAGTTATCTTATCTTCTCTTACAGATGGGTCCTTTCTACACTTCGAACATTCAGTATTTTATGCAATTACCCTGTTACACATTCAGCTGTTTGAATTACCTAGCTATTTGACGGCAGATGGAGTAAGCTGTACTCATTTTCGATATAGAATTAGAGTATATTTTACGGAAACGAGTGCGGCTGGAGCCATCTACGGTACGAATTAATATTAAATTTAATAATGGCGCGAAACATCGCAATTTTTTCGATATGAATCTAAACCACATTAAATCAATTTTATTTAGCTACTTGACGACAGATGGCGCAAGCTGTACTCATTTCCGATATGGAATTAAAGTTTTGTTTACGGAACGAATGCGGCTTACGCTATCTACAATAAGTTTGAAAGTAAAATTTATTTCAGGCGCGATTCATAGCACTCTTATCTAAATTCTTAATAACATAAATAATATTCTCATAAATAAATTGAGACGCTACAGTTAAGATATTAATTTCTTTAATTTAAGTCGTAAATAGAACGAATGGCCCTTTTTAATAAACTAAGCGTATGCGCATAATGAATCAATACACCATAATTTTTAACGGATGTAGTTTAGCTACTTGACGACAGACATCATTTGCAATATGAGATTTAAGTATTTTTTACAGAAACGAGTGCGGCAGGCGTCATCTACAATATGAATAAAAGTTCGATTTAATTTTAGCACGATACTTATCAAACGTTTCATTAGTTATACCTAATTCATATATGAATCAAAAAGGCATGATTGTTAACTATTGTTATTTATTTAGCTACTTGACGACTGCTGCAGCAGCTGGCGCCATCTACAATACGAATTAAAGTTCAATTTCATTCTGGTGCGGTAGATGGCACCACACGCGAGTTAGATCGTGCAGCGTTTCTTTAACCTGGCTCTCTGGTTACGCTGCGGCTGCCTACGTTTTGTCCTAATCTTATGCTTCGTTCGCCCGAATTTTCGTTTATCCAAAAGCCATTTCCACTTAAATTTTAAAACTTAGTGTTGTTTTAATACAACCCTAACCTACCCAAACCGCAGGTATAATTGGAAAACTTAAAAAGTTGTCTGACTCAGCTGAAAACCAGTTTAGGGCAAATGAAAATTCGGACAAACGTTGACAGGTATTCTGAGGGACTCCCGGATAACATGTATCGTGCGTGCTGCGTCCTAATGAAACAAACTTCATATGTACTTACCAATTTTTATAGGATCCTGTTAAGCATGTCGCTTCCGCTTTCATAATACTAGTATGGATGGATATGGATGAACAGGGTTATCAAAACGAAGTGAATACTTTAAACATTATATTTGGAAGACATTGTGGAATATCACATGATCCTGAGGTGTTCTGTTCGATTAGTAAATAAATGCAGCGTGACGCTCGACATCACGCAATATAACAATATATGAATGCATTTTGTGCATAGACTTTGTTTTTTAACTTAATAATCTACATCGCTCGGTATGTACTTAAGTGCAATAATACTTATATCCTATTTAATATCAATCTTCTCGTTAACGCAATCTTCATACAGGACAGAGGGGCGACCGCAGAGGAAGTTATCTATTTCGGAAATACTTTTGTTGCAAAGTTTTCCGAATCAGGAAGTTCGTTAAGATCCACGATCGCTCGATTCGATTAAAAATTGTATAAAACAACATTTAAAAAAATATAGGAAGCCCTCAAAAGTTAAACAAGCGGAGCAACAGATCTAGGTCGTAAAGAACAAAGGGAGCGAAGTCTGACAGGCGACCGCGCTCGATAACAACAACTCATCCGCTATAAAAAATAAATCTCATCTCGAAGATATAGTGTCGTCGCGATAAAAATATAGTGTCGTCGCGATAAAAATATAGTGTTGTCGCGATAAAAATGGATGCTCTCTCTCGTAATACTGCAGACGCCGCCGCCCGAGCGCTCACAGGTCGCGCAGCACGGCGCGCAGCGCGTCCAGGTACACGGCGGCGTGGCGCGGCGCGAACGTCAGCGCCGGCCGCAGCCGGATGGCCGTGGACCCGCACACGCCGCCCAGCACGCCTGCAGGGGGGGGGGGGGGCATACATTACTGCTCCGAGGTTAGAATACAATAGTAGAATAGCTCCTACACTCCCTCCGAGCTTCCCGAGTGTTGAAACCCAACACTTGACTAGGTATAATGGCATGTAGTAATGTAGATGTACCGTTCTTCCTGAGGTTGTCGTTGATCTTGTTCCGCAGCGCGGGGCTGGGCGCGTCGTAGGCGAGGAAGGTGCCGCGGCCGCGCACGTTGCGCACGGCGGGGAACTCCCGCTCGAGCGCGTGCAGCCCGTCCTTGAGCGCGCGGCCCGACGCGGCCACCAGCGCCAGCAGGTTCTCCGTCTGCATCACGCGCAGGACCTGCTCCAGCAGGATCAGCTTGCCCGGGTCGCCCATCCACGTGTTGAATATCCTGTATCCTTGAGGCGGCCTGAAACGGGACGACGATGCCGCTCAGCCCGGGTCCACGGAAACCGCCAAATACCATCAGAGGTCCGCCCGGTGACCCGTGACCTCATGCGGGCCCCCGATTTATTACCGTCTTCGCTTGTCACATATTCTAAAAGCCACCGCTAAAAAATGCACGAGTTGCGCGCCCGCTTGTCTATATTGAAATACCACCCGCTCCGCGCACATGTTTTATCGGGGCCCTAAAAATGTGTTGACGATAGGATCGGTGAAAGTAAACGACTCCGCCGAGTACTGTCGGCGTCGGGGTAGCGACTGACTTGAACTCCTCCTTGAAGTAGAAGCCGCCGGTGAGCATCTTCTTGCTGAAGGTGACGAGGTCGGGCGGCGCGGGCAGGTCGAAGTGCTCGTGCGCCCACATCTTGCCGGTGGGCCCGCAGCCGGTCTGCACCTCGTCCATGATCAGCGCCACGCCGTGCTGGACAACAGACACCATCGTTGACGACACCGTCGGCCTGGTCGGTACTGACCCTGCCGACGGAGCTAGCGCTCCGGGACGCGACCCCCGGTAACGGCAAGTAACGTCGATTGTGTAACGAGCACAAATGAAAATATCACGACGTAAACAGTTGCTATATAAAACTTATCTAGACATGCACTTATATACAAATGGGAGTAAATTTGATGTCATGTCAGTTTCTGACCAAATGCATTTTTCTACTGATTAAAACGTCAATATTCTGGCAACCGTTTAAATACCCTTGACGAATCCTGTCTTAATACATTGCAAGAAGAGTGTTGTATGCGGGCGCGGTGCTAACCTTCTGGCAGATGGCCTGCAGCTGGCGGAAGAAGGCGGGCGAGGCCTCGTGGTCGCCGCCCTCGGACTGGATCGGCTCCACGATGAGCCCGGCCACGGGCGCGGCGCTCTTCTGCCGCTGATGCAGGATGTCCTCCACCTCCGCGAGGCATCTGTCTCAATTGGAACAACATTGTCACGGAACTGAACAAGAGAGATGATCTCGCCTCTCGGGATAAACACGAGTCTCACGGACCATTACGATTACAGATAATATTATAAACAACGTCAACCCAGCTTCAACTTGCTCACGTAGTACCTAACGTCCCGACTCGCGACGCGGCCCGACGTGTTGCGGCCTCGTTGGGAGTCCATCAGGGAGCAACATCGCAGGCGCGGTCTCCCTAATACATACGGTTTCTTGACATTTGTATCTATGTAAGTAAGCCGCAGTAGCGTACTGTTTGTTCGTATAATAACACGCTGGCAGAAATTGTACGATCACTAATACATTTTGTAACCCAGTAGTTCTACTAGCGTTTCAACCGCTGTCACTTTCCTGGTTGCATTATTAACCTTTTCCTGTAGGTACGTAGTTATTACCATTTTCGGTTATTTTCTAGATGCCCAGGCTTTCTTCAAAACATCCGAAAATGGTAATCCGAACCTACAGGGATATGGTTAATATTGCGACCAGAAGAGTGTCAGCGATTGAAACGCTAGTAGAACTACCCAACCTTATCTCATTAGGGTGGTATCCACTGAGGCGGAGAAGAGCGAAGCGGAGCTGTGCCATATCAACCAATAGATGGCGCATGCGGTCACGTCGAGCGAGCCTTGTTCACGTTATTTTAGATTCTATTGGTTAATATTGGCACCGCTCCGCTCCACTCCGCTCATGTCCGCCTCAGTAGACCCGCACCATTAGCCAGTAGCCATCTTGTCTTGTTCTCTGTTGTCTTCGGCCTGAAACATGTGCAGTAGTTACGCAGCAAAAAGTGAAAGGTCCTGAAAGCATGCTACTTGCCCGAATTTGTTTAGGTAGTAATTATGAATGCACCAATATATGTAATATTAACCTGGTATCCTCCGCCTGGTTCTCAGCCTCGTTGTCCTGCAGCGGGTACCGGTACCGCGGGAAGGAGGCCACGGGCCAGTCGAAGGCGGAGCAGTCCAGCTTGTGCAGCGGCGTGGAGCGCGTGGCCGACAGCGCGCCGAACGTGCGCCCGTGGAACGCGCCCTGCAACCCACACACACACCTGCTTATTGGGGATCTACCGGACACACTGCAATCACTGCTCGGCCTTCAACTAAACATTTTAAACCATTTATACAGGAAGCTGCTGCTAGCGCAATTTCAAAAGCAGAAATGTTTGCTGTTTTTTTTTAGTGGGACCATTTAACACTCCATACAAACAGCTAACTTCGCGAGAGTCTGGGAAAAGTCTGCGTGAGAGTCTCCCAAAATATATACAATAATAACGCTAAGTTCTTAGTGGTTTTAATAACGTCTCGGTTGATGTATCTGACGTCTTGTTATTTTGGCCTCGCATGGAATCGAAACGCTTATATATGCAAAACAATTACAATCTTGCTAGAAGTGCCCAATGCATTTTTTTCTCAATGTATACAGACCTTGAAGGACATGATGGCGAGGTCGGGCGAGCCGGGCTGCTGGTTGAGCAGACAGGAGTCGAGCTCCTCGGGCGTGAAGTCCCTGTCGCCGCGCTGGCGCGAGCGGTGCCGGATCATGACGGCCTTGAAGGCGTTCTCGTTGGAGCAGGAGCCGCACATCATGGTGGCCACGTGCGTGAGCCCGCGCGGCGCGGCCGGCAGCAGCACGCGCCGCAGCCGCGCCGGCCAGTCCGCCGCCGGGAACACGCCCAGCGCCGGCCGGTTCACCAGCGCGCGCTGCCACACGGAACACACAACACCGCATCACTCAACCAGCCACGCGTCGGCTTCCGCCACACCTGCCGGAACAGACTTGTGGCAGTCCAAGGAGAAACTCAGCAGTCGAACATAATATGTAATGACTAATATATTAATAAAAATTAACATCTCCCTCGCGGTAGGCACGTTACGGGCGGCCAGCGGCGATCCCTCTGTCCCGCGGCCCGTACGTCTCGCTTCCTGTTTCCTTACGTGACGTGGCTTAATGGCCTGTCTGCTCGTTTGCCTTTAAAGGTCTAAAATAAAAGCAAATGAAGCGCGGTGCTCACGAGGTTGGCGTCGTCGCGAAAGGCGCCGAGCAGCGCAGGGTGGTTGTACCCGAGCGGCGCGCTCGCGATCTGCGTGAAGGCGTCCAGGAAGGCGTTGCCGTCCACGTCCACGAAGTAGTTCCCGGCGCTCGCGTCGTAGTCCGCGAACAGCTGCACCGACGCCGCTTGCTGCAACACCAACCGCGCCGTTACTGCGAGCCCGAACCGGCGGGACTCATGCAGGTCACGGGATGCTGAGAATCGAATTAGGGCGGCCACATACGGAATTCCGTTTCGGAATTTCGATTCGTAATTTCGATACAAATTCTATGACCCAACCACACACGTACAGTAGTTTTCCGTTCGGTTTTTTCCGATTCGGAATTCCGAATGATGGCCTGTGCGTTCGGAATTCCGAACGGAAAAAAACCGTTCCGAATGCAAGTCTTCCATAGATTATGTGTGGGTCGCATCACACAATCGTAAATTCCGTTCGGAACGCGCTGAGTTTGCAATTTTGACTAGCCTAAATTTTAATACAGGTTTTTAAAGTTTTTTGATATTTTTTCCAAAACTGTATAATTTTTGGCTATGTATAAAAAAGTGCACCACGGTATAAATAATAAAAAAAATATGTTTTGAAATGTGTCGATTGAGCCCTTTCATATGACATCCTGGTTTGCTTTCAGCGAATCACTTTCATTTTTCAACCCTCATTCCGCCCCGCTTTTCAAGTATTTTGAAATATAATTTTATATTGTTTTAACACTATAAAATCAACAACTATGTCAAATTTCAAGTTAATAGCGTCCATACTTCTACTACAACCACTGGCCTATTTATTTAATGAATGTATTGACACAAGTACCTTCCCAGATCAGTTCAAGGTGGCAAAAGTTCTACCAGTAAATACATAAAAAGGTGTCTAAATTGGATCCAATAAATTATAGACCTATTTCTCTCCTGCCATCACTCTCTGAAATTCTTTAGAGAATCATGAAGGATAGATTAATGAAACACCTTTACAAGTATAGGCTATTAAGCGAGAGACAGTAGAGTACGGTTACCAAAAGAGTAGGGGAACAAATGAGGCAATTACCGCTATTATTGGGGACATACTTCATCAACTGAATAACAAAAAAAAAGTCGCAGGCTTGTTTCTAGATCTGAGTTCAGCTTTTGACACAGTGGATCATAGGATCCTGCTCGCAAAGCTGGAACACTATGGGATTACAGGAAAAATATTGGCAATTTTTCGTTCTTATCTAACAAACAGAAAACAATTTGTGGAAATAAAATGGATACAGGATAACCACGAAACAGTGCATAACTTGAAATTTTCCAGATTGGCAAGAGGTGTTCCTTAGGGTTCCATATTGGGTCCTGTTCTGTTCATAATATTTTCAAACGACCTGGTAAGTTATATGGTAGGATCTCTTCAGGAGACTAAACTCGTAGTTTTTGCTGATGACACAAACACCATCATATCTGCAGGAAATATCTCAGAATTAAATGACAAGGTAAACCACGCATCTTTAAATATGATTAAATGTGTTTAATATTATTTATGCTGATTATATTTTTAGGGGTCACGACCTGGGTTGGTAAAAAAGGAACCCTTATGATGAGACTTCGTTGTCTGTCTGTCTGTCCGTCTGTCTGAATGTCAAAGCAGTTTTTCATTGAAGCTATTGAAGCTATCATCTTGAAATTAAGCTTAGTTGTATAACTTGCTTGCCCACATCTGTTTTTAGTTAAAACAATTTGAAATTATATTTCTAAATACTTGAAAACGGGTCTGGAATGGGGGTTGAAAAATGGAAGTGGTTTGATGAAAGCAAACGGGATGTCATATGAAAGGGCTCAATCTACACATTTCAAAACATTTTGTTTTGTAATTAACCGTGGCACACTTTTTCATTTACAATTAAAAAATTATACAGTTTATACGATTGTGTGATGCGACCCATACATAATCTATGGAAGACTTGCATTCGGAAAGGTTTTTTTTCCGTTCAGAATCACGAAGGCACAATCCATTATTCGGAATTCCGAACGCACAGGCCATCATTCGGAATTCCGAATCGGTAAAAAAACCGAACGGAAAACTACTGTACATGTGTGGTAGGGTCATTGATTTGTATGGATTAGCTGCATTCGGAATTCCGAATCGAAATTCCGAAACTCAATTCCGTATGTATGTGGCCGCCCTTAGACAGGGGTAGAGATGTGCCTATTATAATACGGGGCAGAGATGTGCGCTCTTTCTTTTCAAACTCAAACATTAGCCAAGTCAAATATTCCTGACAGGGACTACATCTCCTTCCTTATCCTGCTAGACCCTTTATAGCTAGTAATACGATTTAAAGGCTTGATACTTGATTTTCCACCAGTTCTATAAAAGTATGATGTGGCGTTCTCAGTCTACGTAGAAGTCTTTATTTCTTTGGTAACTATTCCATTTTCCAGGATACGATTAAAATGTTATGTTATGTCTGTGCTATTAAGTATATAATGGCGTGAAGACGGAATAAACAAACATTTAAAATACTAGTTACGATTAATTCTACTACGTAACCGTCGAAATCAACTTTGCAGTTGCATTTCCTGTTATTACTTAGCAAGTGTTAAAGTTAAATTAGAACAAGCATGTGCTATATTTATCTTAATAAGGTTGTATTTGAAAATGACTTCAAATACTCTATGACCTATGACCATATGCAACTTTAACGTATGTTAATTTCGTATTCTGAGGGGATCTGAGCTATTTTTTTTATTTTATGTTCGTCATAAGAACAGCACGATGCGCATAGCTACGGTTCGGCGTAAGGTGGCAACAGATACTCCTGGAATTAAATGGCACCGCATTATTAAAAATTCTACTAAATGGACTTTTCCGTGTGGGACATTAAAGCAAAATTGAATAATAAAGAACGTTCCTGCAAATGTACAACGAACGGAACTTAAGACTGTGTCGAGCGGCCAGCGGCCCTCATTGCTATTATTATGTCTTTGAAATCAAAGGATGGAGGATGGGCTTTTGCTGTACAAATAATAAGAAAATAAATCGCATTCGAATGATCCTCATAACTTACAACCAACACGAAGTAAAAAAAAAACGATTTTGCCGTTTCAAGTTCATTTGCAAATGAAATTCTTGAGTACCTATTGGATTATGAAAAATCGAAATTCTGATCAGTTAAATTTAATACGACAAGGTCCTAAGTAGATATAATGTGCAAGATTTTAATTGGTCGACTCTACTACCGGTAAAAAAAACAACGCGTAAATTCTTAGCGAAGTGACCCGTTATTATTATGTTCAGCGGTCAGGTGCCAGCCTGTTATGAATCGAAGCAACTAGTTAAGCGCGGACACGTGTCGCACATTACCGAGATTTGCCTAGGGACTATCGATGCGATAACTGCCACTACACGAGATCGAGCTCAACAGATAACGTCGTCTATGTCATATTACTATCGTTATTCCTGATAACGTGTGTGAAGTAGTCGCTACGGGCCCTAGTAGGTACCTTCTGCAGGTACTACTAAAAATAGAAGGTGCACTAGTCTCTTCTCGTTTTCGCATTCGCATGATAACTCGAGAGGAAATCAAATAGCAGTCGCAGACTCGCATGCCGTGCCTCGGAGAGTCACCCTGAGCAACCTTGTCGCGAAGATCATTTATTTTAAGGTCGTCAGCTGAAAGTCACGGCAGCGCCGACGGGGCGCCTCGTCGATAAGATTACACTAATTTACTGTTATTTTGAACGTGTTTTTGAGTAAATCTAATCTTGGAAAAAACACCGCATTGTTAGTAGGTAGATAATAAAAAATAAAAGATAAAACTTAGATGAAAAATAAAACTTTTAGTTTCAAGTCAGGCTGAAAGGTATTTTCTTTGAAATTGCTACTAAAATAACCTTGCCCTGTTTTCCAACGTACGGATGGCCACGCCAGTTGACCTACGACGCGATATATTCGATTCACGGGCGCGATCGCATCTAATTCATAGCACTTATACAATTGAAAGCCAATTGAGCGAATGAGTGGGGACTTGGGGAGGGACGCTAACAGCGCGCCCAGATTTGATTGGGCCGCGCGGAAGGCGACGCTGCGGCACCTGCTCCAGTACTCGACATTGCGAGTTTCCTTGACTTACTAACTGATCAGGCAACCTTCACTGGGTGTTCCGGGACTTGGCCAAATATCACAATTTATGAAAGCCCCTTTTAACCCTTTTTAGGGCAAATATTATTTTACTGATAATTCATACATACCGTCATGCCATCATCCCAGAGCGGGGTAGGCAGAGCTAACGAAATTACCAAAAAACTCGAACTAGTTGTTAATTCTACAACCAAATTTTGCACGAACAGGCTAAGATGTTTGCCATGTGTATATTAGTGACAGGTGCAAGCCCATCGCCTAACAATAATACAAGCTTATCACTACCTACTAATAACAGGACCCCTAAAATTTACCACTTACAAACTTTTTCTACTATTTTTTTCATTTATAGTTTTAACTACTCGCTTTGCTTCGGTTTATGTGAGTTTTCTGTAACACCCGTACATAATCCAGAATTTATTAGATACCTATACTTACATAAAAAACTTTCTCTTGAATCCCTCTAGGTGTCTATTGATAAAATCCGCATTGAAATCCATTGGGTAGTTTGAAAGATCTAAGCGTACATACAGAGGGACAGACGGCGAGGAGCGACTTTGTTGGGACCGAGCAATACGTAAGAGTGAGATGCAAGAATATGTTGCTCACTCTAAGGTGTAAATGCGTCCCTTACGTTGGCCCATGATCCGCCGAAGTGTAGAGGGACCATTATACTATGTAAAGATTGACAATACATGAAATCAAATAATATTAGAATGCAGTTGCGCAAAAAGGGTCGTCTGAGGTTGTCTTCGGTTTGTCAGAGGGCGCGAGAGGGCGCGGGAGGGCGCTGAGCTGACCTGCAGGGCGCCCAGCTCGCGCAGCAGCGCGCGCGAGCGCGGGCCCGGCACCTCGGTGCGCACGCACGGCCCCGCCGGCTCCTGCGCCTCCTGCGGCGCCGCAACGGACAGCCCGCGCGAATCTGCCCAGTTATAAAAACATTTGAAAAAAAAGTCCGCACCATCTGAACACATTATAGCTTTGCAAAATAGAGGATGACAGGTGGTAACACACAGACAAAGTTACTCTCACATTTGTAATACTAGCTTCTGCCCGGGACTCCGTCTGCGTAGAATTGGTAATTTTGCCATCCCACAGACAGTGATTTATTTCAGGATTAAAAGAACCCTATGAACTATTGGATATTATAATCTATCTCTATGCCAAATTTCATCCAGATCCGTTCAGCCATTCTGCTATAATTGAGTAAGAAACATCCAATCTTTCGCATTGATAATATATTGTGCTTAGTAACTGGGTACTAACTAAGATTAATATGAAAATGATAAATAAAATTTTAAGGCCAAATCAAACCATAAATTGAAAAGTATAAATCCTACCCTTTCATTGCATCTTCTTCTCTATAGTTATACTTATACCTTTTAAAAATTTCTGCTATATTGGATGAGTGTGATACTACAGTTTGCATTTAATAAATAAATAAGATAACAGTTGGTTGACTGGAAGAGAATGTATTAAGGCATAAAGTAAAGTCTGACCATATGTTTTTTTCTGTGAATTAAAGTTTAAATTAATTAATTCATATGTATAATATGGTTACAGAATTATCAACAAGTTTTTAGAGTTGTTGGTAATTCTGTTGTTCTGCTTACCCACTCTGGGAATGGAGGTGTGAGTCTAGTATGTATGTATGTATGTGTAATTTTAATGTGCTAATTCAACCTTAGCAATTAAACTCATTATTTGCTATCATAAAACATAAATTGATCAGTAAATTTATTAACCGAGCTGGGAACTGCATATGAATATCCTAATCGTAGGTAGGTATGTGACTAGAAAATAACAATTTAATAATCCACATTAATACAATTAATCTGGCTGTAGGTAGGTACTTAACTTACTTATGGCCTCCACATAGGTGGGTGGGCGCAGTTAATTTCAAAGTTAACTTCGTTAATTGTTATTTTTTTTTATAAAAATTGTAACTTTTAACGGATTAACGAGTTAATGCCACCATTGGGCCTACATATACATCCACACATTACATAACTGCATATTATGACTGCACCTTCCAAATTCTCTATGCTTTTGCATAAGAACCATTTTAAATCTGAGATAGTTATGACAGTAGCAGTGACAATTATGTCACGAATTTAAACGCACAGAATATGAACAGCTCGGTGAATTTATTACATTTTTATTTTTGTCAGGTTTATATCCTCAGACCAGGGCCACAGGATTTATAAATCAGGATTCAAAAATAATAACATGCTAGAAATTAAAACAATTGACTATCTCGGCTCAAGCAATGGAAAAATATAACAGACGCCAGAGGCAGTGCGAACTCAGATTAAAGGGTATGTCTAAATAAAATGAGTGTGGCAGTGATATGAGTATTGGGGTTTTACTGTAATTACATATTACAATAAAATGATACTGGCAGGCCAGTTTGAAACCCGGGTTTTTGGTCAGTCATAAACTATTAACTCTACAGAGATGTGTTTAGTTTCAAATTGTAGCGAATTAAATTTCCTTTAAAAACTTACCACATATTTACTTACTTTTGGGAAGAGAGCTTTGGGGCATTTTGACCAAATCTAAAGAGTTTATTTTATATTTTTGTGCTCGGGGCTCCAGGTCAAAAACTTGTATTATAATTGGACCAAGCTCTTAAAGAACGCGGGAATAACTCAGAACCTTTGGCTACTGAATTAATTGAGCTCCCTAAGTTATTTACCTGAACCTTATCATCAGAAACAAAGGTTTATTAAATATTATAATAATGGGCAATACTTACATTTTAAGGTAGGCAGTAAGACATTCTCTGCGGTCTTCACAACACGAAACATTTTTAAGTTTGTTTCTACTTTTGGTATTAATTTAGGGTCGAGATGAGAGTAAATAATTAACAGTAAAATGCGGCAGTTCACGCTATTGATTCAAATCGTAATTCACGTACCCATCCCACCCAACTCCGGACGATAACTAAGCAAGTATAATATAAGGATATAGGATATAGGATAGAATAGATAGGAGCTTGCTTAGAGCCTTTGATTGGAGGTTCACACAGCGATCTTGTTTCCTCTTAAAGAAAATACGCTGTTGTTAGAATGAGATAACATTACTTTTGTAAACACGTCTTGGTTCGAAATGAAACGTCAAACGCAAGGGGCCAATCCTCGTGACTTCGAAATCGGCTCGAATTCGAGATATCACGAAAAAAAATGGCGAATCTCTATTAGAAGTCATTTTTCGTAGTCTCATTACAGCACTATAAGATATTATGTCTACTCTCAGCGCTTGACATGCAAACGATGCAACGTATGGTCTTACGTTTTAGATAATGTTGACCGTTTGATTTTGTAACTTTCGATATTTTGGACTTCAACATTTTAACTTTAGATACAGGATGTTTTTTTGGTCAGCAACTTCCACAGTAGGGGTTACTATAGGTCTACCAGAATGTCATGAAAAAAAGGGAAATTCTAATTTAGGGTTTGCAACTCCGGGGTAAAAGTATTTAAAGGTCTTGATACTTGATTTTCCACCAGTCTAATAAAAGTATGATGTGGTAGACTCAGTCTGCGTAGAAGTCTTTATTTCTTTGAAAATTATTCCATTTTCCAGGATAAAATTTAAATATCACGTCTGTGCAATTAACTATGTTTGCCGTGAAGATGGAACAAACCGTAGAGGGACGGAACAAACCAATATTTATAATATTAATTAATAACGGTTAAACCTATCTAGCCCTTAAAACCAACTTTAGACCTGCATTTGTTATTGTTTAAGTATTAAGGTTAAATTAAAACAGTCATATTGTGAATTATGTATGTTTATTAGAATTTAGTTGAAAATGGCTTAAAAAACTCAATGACGTATCGTTGCTTAGCTAATAATACCGTACACAGGTCCAAATTTGTATTTTCTATTATATTAAATTAACTCTTAATTCATGTTGGTTAGGGTATAGCAAAGGGGGCCGGGGACTTAGAAAGTTTGATACTACCCTCACAAAATTATGCGCAAGCGACGTCAGTTCCGTGTTTGTTTCGAAGCGAGTGCTTGTTAAGTGAAGTGTTAAAATCGGCAGGCCATTACGCGCTACACTGTAAGGTCTATCGCTAGCAACCTTTACTTTTGAAACGCCACGCCATGCTCAAGGAAGAGGCCAAATTGGGCTTGCAGTGGATGTTAAGCAGGCTATTCTCGATTACTTCAAAGAACATCCATGGGCGAGTACTCGCGACGCGAAAGTCAATTTTGTTAATTTTTAACAATCGTTGTACAAAGCTGATTCACCTTTTTAAAAACACCAAAGACAACTGTAGTTAAATGCCATTTCAGAACGATTTTTAACAACAATAATCTACAATTATTTAACCTAAACCACACCTCGGACAATGGCGATAAAATGTATGAAACAAATGCGTTGCTACGCACACAGTCTAAGCTCGTGTACGTGAACGCGTACCATGGTTGTATGAGTGAGATAAGACATGCTAGGGTTGCCGCCATTTAGTGCGTTCGCGAATCGGGAACGCAATATGAGATGACCTTGTAATAGCGGCGTCGAATTATTTTGTATACTTGTAATTGCCTTGATTCATCCAATGGGAATCTATAGAACTTTCTTTTAATTTTGTCGTTTATAGAGCTTAAACAACCGGTCACAGCACAACACACGCCCATTACAAAAGAATTTGAAAATATTTGTTTGATATTTATAGTAGATTGTTCAACAAGAGACTAAAAAAGCAATTATGGTTGTTTAGTCTCGCGTTAAACACTCTACTTTTCACTTTGAATGCGAGGAAAACAAACAACGTTACAATATTTAGAAAATAATTATGTATCCAAGTTTCTGTAAAATTTGCTTCGCGGTTGTTTCTTTAATCATTGCGGTAAGTGACACTTTACAAAGTGACACAAAATCCTTGCATATTTAGCTAACAGATATACATTTGAAAACTATTTGTACTATGCCTAATAAGATAAAATTATCTTAATAATATTAAGTTCCGCAAAAATATTTAAAAAATAACGATTTAATTTCGTTTAAATATATTTAAATAGATTCATATTTGTAATCATTACTTAATCGTGTTTCACGAAATCAAATCGTTATTTTTTAAATATTTTTGCGCAGTTGTCATTTTGAGGTTATTTCCACAGCCTAAAAATAGAGATTAATACGGAGTTTTAGTCCCGATATGCAGAGACTAAAGTAACATTTTAAGAGCATGAGAAGTGAAAAATATTTTACGTGGCTCTGCGCACCGCGTCGTCGCGTCCTTGCCATCCGGTAACTGTGAGGTAACCGAGAGCGGGTGGGCGGCACTTTTGACGGGAGGGAGAGAGTGACCATACTGTACGCTAGTACTCTTTATTATACTGTGCCTAAACTGTGTTTGTAATCTTTGACAGTCCTGTCCTTGGTATCCAACCATATGACACACAATATTGTAAAGTATAAAAATATGTTTACCTTTCCTTTACGTATATACAGAAAAAAAGATTTTATTTTACATCTTTTTTGGCGTAATTTAAATGTAGAACTATGATAAATTACAGTTTTGGAGTACCAAGAGTCTCAGAGTTAAACCGCGAACAGACGGAGTCAGACGGACAGACAGACGGACGGACATGGCATAGTTTGACTTCGGAACCCTAAAAAATAAAAATACAAGTTTATTCTGCGAAGTAATTATTTTTATTTCTGATCACCAAATGTACGCTCAGGTTCACCTTGTCCATATTCCCATTTCGTCCACATTCTCATCTCGGTTACATTCCCAACTCATCCACATACCAATCCCAAATTGTCCACTTCCTATCTCGTCCATAGGACGAGATGGGAATATGGACAAAGTAAACCTGAGCACGTAATAGTCAACGTACAGCTATAGTCATAAAATATTTGATACTTTTATTGCTAATGTTAACTACCCTCCTAATTAGGTAAGCATAACCTTGTTTGGGCTAAAATTAAATGCTATAATTTAATACTGACCAAAACACAAATCGATCGAAAATGAGGTTCTAGACGCTTTGTAACACCGTAATTCTGTCTATGAAGCTTTATAGCTTTATTACAAATTCGCACTTAAAAGGTTTTCATGTCTTTATTTTTCGGGTTAGTTTTTTTAATATTGTAGAAAGTGGGATTTATATCAAATGATTTTATAGATTATAGAGATATAGGTCTACCAGAATCTCATGAAAATTTTAAATGTAAATGAAATCGATTTTCATATGGCAATGTTGCCTTACGCCTGTCAATTAAAATACTTCTAATTGGATCATAATCATGTGTACCTACTGTAAAATTTGTGAGGAAGATGTGAATCAAACACAATCTTTGATTAAGTGTCGTGTTTATAAAAAACTAGTAAATGAAGAGAACTAATATCGATATTTTAAGGACCGTTGTACATTTGCAGGAATGTTACCTATCACCCCATTTGGCTTTTATGTCTGACTAGGTACTACGTTTTCATATTACATGAATTTATCATGAAACAATCAATACCTTTTTATTAGTTTCTTATCCTAAGTACAATGACGACGCTACAACCATATTACTCGATATATTTTTTTTACAAATACTAGCAGTTTTCCCTTTTCCCGAAATTGATTTCCACGTTAGAGTCGACCAGTGAGTCGTGACACAAGCATTTTTTTTAATTATTCACGTCATTTCAACAATTTTACCTATGATAAGTATACAAGCTGTGACATTGAGAGTCCCTATCCGGTCGTTATGAATTTCGTGTTACCAGGGGCCCGTTTCACAAAGATACAAGTTACAAATTACAAGCGGAAGTCTCTTTCTAACTCGTACTGCTAGAAAGAGAGTTCCGCTTGTAATTTGTAACTTGTAGCTTCGTGAAACGGACCACAGCTAGTCATATTTTAAATTTGCCGCCATTTTTGTGTTACCACTCACTGGTGCGACTCTAACTTCGTCGAAATCCGATCCTGCTCAAGTTCGAATTTAAAAATTTCAACTACTTTTCTGAGGATCGAATCAACGATACTCAAGTTACTAAGAATATTTTATTCATAGAACTTCCCTCTTTTGAATAAGATGAAAGAGGCGGGATCTGGTTCTTCACTTTACGTGGACCAGCTTATTGTGCCGAGTGAGATGAGAGCGCCGCGTGAACCCCTTACGGCAGACGACGCAGGCGTGGGGCTTCTCCCCGGAGTGACTCAGCGCGTGCCGCGCCCGGTGCGAGCTGCTAATGAACTGCCTCTTGCAGATACCGCAAGGGTAGGGTTTTTCCCCAGAATGCATTCGTTTATGCTCGGTCAAACTTGAGTTTTGTGTAAACGCTTTTTTACAAAGGTGACAAGCGTATGGTTTTTCCCCAGAGTGAACCAGATTGTGTCTAGCTAAGGTAGAGGGCAGTCGGAACGGTTTGCTACAAATGGTGCAAAGGTAAGGTTTCTCTCCGGAGTGGATAAGCTTATGCCCAGCTAAACCTGAGGTAGTTGCAAACTTTTTGTTACATATGTCGCAAGATAAGATATGCTCATCAGAGTGGGCCAGCATGTGTTTTGTTAAATATGAATTAAACGTAAACTGTTTCTGGCAAATGTCGCAGGAATAGGGTTTCCCTTCCGAGTGAACCACCAGATGTCTTATGAAGCGGAATTTATGCTTAAAATGTTTTTTACAAATTTTACAAGTAAGAGAATTCTCTTTAGAATGCACTAATTTATGCTTAATTAATCCTGAGCGTCGGCTGAACTGTTTTTTACAGATCTCACATGAGTATGGATCCTCACTAGCGTGAACTCGTGAATGTACGGCTAAATATGAGCGTTGCCTAAAACTTTTCTTACAAATCTCACAAATGTAAGGTTTCGATCCAGTGTGATCCTGTTTATGCTTAGCTAAGGCTGAACGTAGCCTAAAGGTTTTTTTACAAACATCACATGCGTGATATTTCTCACCAGAGTGGACAAGCCTATGTTTTGCTAAAGCAGTTGTCCATAAAAACCGTTTCTCGCAAATATCGCAGGCGTGGGGTTTCACGTCACTAATGATTAACTTGTGTCTTGGCAAAGATGAACTGTGAACAATGATTTTGCTACAAGCGTTCCGAACATGTCCCAATAAATCAATATTTGATGCAAACTCCTCCCCGCATCTATCACACTCGTACGCTTCATTCACATCTGAAGCCACCGTCGCGCGGGGTGAACGAGTTTCCTCGTCACTGTCGACGCCTGCGCCAATCCCAACAACGAGGTACTCTTCGTCGCCGGCTGATGGTGGCTGCTCCTGTTTGATGGGCCGAGTTCCGGATCCATTCAGTGATTCTGAAAAACCAATTTATTTTGGTCAAAGGTAAGGAAGCATCAGCTTTGAGCTGCTTGTGCATCTACACTAATATTATAAAGAGGAAAGATTTGATTGCATTGAATAGGCTCCGAAACTTCTGGACCGATTTGAAAAATTCTTTCACTATTAGAATCCTACATTATTCCTGATGAACATAGGGTATGTTTTATTTTCTGCAAGGACGGTCGCGTGAAACAGCTGTTTGAAATAAATAAATAAAATGAACACTATGTACATGTTACACAAGCGAGAGCCTGCAATATTATGACTAGGCTCTTCGTGTGCAAAGTGTTACTGAATGTGAAATCAATAGTTATTTGTTATACAAGGCGCGAAAGGTGTATTTTACCTGCGAGTGTTCATTTGAAACACGAGCTAGCGAAAGGTTTCTATGATTGACCATGAGCGGAGCGGGTGGTTCAAAAATAGAATCCTGAGCGTAGCACGTGTTTCAACACACGAGACGTAAAATAACTTTTCACCCTTGTATAACACAAAACTTTTCACCTCACTACAGTGAGGAAAATAAGAAAAAGAGTTTGTACTATCATTTTTTTTTATTATTTCGGATGCGTTTTGTTCGCACATCGACTTACTTGGACTATCAGAACATTTTATCCGTTTTTACAACAAGAATGAAGGTTAATGTTGAATGCTGATATTTATGAATCAAAATAAAGTTGTAAGACTGTAAAATCCTATGAGGTAACTAGTTATACTGGACGAAAAAAAAATCTTCGCAGATAACCAGTTATCTGGCCACGGTTAACTCCAAGGAACAAGGGTAAAGTATTGGGTTTTTTTTTATCGTGTCGTCGTGTCGTCGAGTTGGATACCTTCCTCCCACTCGACACTTGTCGTCGTCAATGTACAAGCTTAAAGATGAAAGTGGTAACTTCGTTTTACAACCTCCGTTTTTTAGGGTTCCGTACCAAAATGGTAAAAAGGAACCCTTATGGTAACCCTTATATTACTTCGGTATCTGTCTGTCTGTCTGTCCGTCTGTATGTCACAGCAGTTTTTCACTGAAACTATAAAAGCTATCAACTTGAAATAGCATAGTTGTATAACTTGCTTGCCTGCATCTGTAGTAAAAACAATATTAAATCAAATAAAACCTAAACCTGTACTGAGCCATGCTAAAATCCTATACAGCCACTCTTTGGTAAAACTTTAGTCGACATAAAAAGTAGTCTCCCTATGCTCGAGCTCCAATATATCTCGTGTGAAATAATATGTGCCTTTCACCCCATGGTTACTAATCTAGTACTATTATAAACGCGAGCCATCCACCACCGACTTCGTCCGGAGCGCTCGTCCCGCGGCAGCGTGCGCAAGCGCACCACAACCGCTGCACGATGACCTCGGCCTCGAGAAGCGTTGTTGACGTCAGTGTGACTAACTAAGGGGGAACATTTTAGATTTAGATTATTGTCGATAGTGTTACGCCGGTGGATAAGACGTCTAATTTTCAATCGTGATTTTTGGTGCTTTGGAAGCGTTTTCGGCAGGCTGAAATATCGTTTCAGTCCGATTCAGTCGTACAGGGCTATTGTTTTATTATTGTTATTTTTTAAGTTATCTAATCCTAATTACCTTTTCTGTCTGTAAACCGGCGCACGGGCTCCAAGCAAGATACAGGCTCAGCCCAGTGTTGGGGGGGCGTCCGTCCATGGGATATTTTCTTTGTATGTTCGTGTGCTTAATTAATCAATAAACTTATTTTTATATTATATCTTTAGCTCTATTAGGTACATACTAGAATATCAAATTTTCGACCAACTTGCCGTTATTTTCAAGCGCCTGAAACATGTTTTCAGTCAGTGTCAGGCCTGATAACCAGACCAGTTTTCAGATCAACCCAAAAAACTGAAAACCCATTTTCAAGCATTTTCAGGACCCGTTATGGGTAAAGTAATTGCTGGACCATTTTAGAAAGCTGCAATAATGTTAATTAAATTGTTATTTTTTCAATGTTATTTGCCAGGTCGGTTTAGTACTCTTTTTTGTAGTAAAATTTGATCAAATCTTGAATAACAATTTTCAAGAATCTAAAAATCACACTATTTTTTATTGCTACATTATTTTGATTATAGAAAAAATCTTTAACCCCACTCAACACCAAATTCTTTTGACAACTCTTAAAAACCCGCAGACCCGCACCATAGGTCCGCTCACCTACCCTAAGGAGTCCTCAGACAATTTAAACATTTAACTTATAGTTTGATGTAAGTAACAGAGCGGCCAAGTGTTCGATAGCAAACCCAGAACCACGGTGATAGTTGGATTATGGACCCACTTCATATAAATGATTTAGATATCGCAGACCTGATATCTGGCCAGGAAAATCAAACTGGTTTAATAAAGTGGCTAAACATTCTATTAATATATGTTGATAAAAAAAAACAGATTCAATTATTTTATTACAGTTGATGGTCCTTACAGTGAGATTCCCTAATGGACTGGTCTGCTCTTGGCCCACTGGCTCCTATATTTCTTTCAGCCACCTGGGGCCTAAACAGATCATAGACATGAAAAGACGAGAAGAAGCCATCATTGATAATTAAACCTACGTGGAAAAGCAAAGACGTCGCCCCGCGGGCACCACTGCGGGCTCGGCTGCGGCTCTGACTTGACCTCGGACTCCAGAGGGTCTGGGCCGGCCGCCGCCGCCGCCGCCGCGCCAGCGTCCTCGTCCTCGTCCTCCCGCTCCACTTTAATAGTCACCAGCGCGAAGCTGTCGCCGCGTCCGTGCTGACTACTCATTGTACTTAACTGTTTACTTCACGTAAATGTTACAACTTTCACAGTGAAAACTAATCAGAATTGGATATTATGATAACAAAGTTAAGACTTAAAACATTTCAATACACACTCACGCGTGGCGAATTGTATGTGTAATGAGGCGGAGATATTTTTGCGACATAGTAAAATGAAAGAAAACATCAAAAATAAGATAAAACTGAATCTCAAACCTCAATGGCAAAATTGGCAAATGGCAAACTAAGCTCGCTCGGCTCATCGGCTGTCACTGTCACTGTCACTGTCATTGTCATTGTCATGTCCACAGATTGTAAGGGTATGTCATGTCTGTTCAAGCTATACTTTTAAAATCGGAGTTTGGGTTTAGGGTTCCTCCGTCTCTATCACTCGTTATTCGAGACTGAGTCGAGAGAAAGGAATGTAGCTAACGTTACTTTGAACTTCGATTTTCAAAGTAGGGCCTCAGGTCCATGCCATGCGCACTGATTATAAGGGTTTCCAAATACGTTTTCCGCATTCGGACATCCACCCACGGCCGGCCGCATGCAAACGTTTTCCGTATATGTTTTCCGAATGCGGAAACCGTATACGGAAAACGAATGTATGCGGCCGGCATAAGGGTAAGTCTAAGTCTAAACCTAAATACAAATAGGAATCAAACGTGGAATTAAACATGGAACTGACATGGAACTTACATAACGTCTTATCATGTTTTTTTGTGTTCTTTTTTTTTTTGGATTTGCTAGCCGAGCTAATATTGTTGTGTCGTATAAATAGCTCGGCTAACAATAAAGGTTGAACCGCACTAGAGCGGCGCTGCAGCGGAGAGGTGCGACGCGGCAGCGGAGCGGCGCGTCAAGAAAAACATTTTTGCCACTTTTTCTTATGAAACAAAACGCACTATAGCGTACTGCAGTGAAGCGGCGCGGCACAGTTGACTCCCGGAGAATATTTTGCTGCGACGCGCCTCTCCGCTGCAGCGCCTCTCCGCTGCAGCGCCGCTCTAGTGCGGTTCAACCTTAACTCAATTCAAAATGCACCGCCACCGTTTCTTATAAAGACCCAGTTTTTTTTATTGTGATTTAATTAAAAATGTTGGGTTTACAGATTCTTCCCTGTAGGTACTTGTACTATAAGGTGGTTTGACTTGCCAAATTTCATAATTCTAGGTCAACGGTAAGTACCCTATAAATTTTGATTCCCTTAAGTGTCGAAATATACGTTTTTTGCGGCATAAACGGCCGTAGCTTTGCTTTACTTAGAAGTTTGATTTTTCACAGCTTCAACGGACTGTAGACCTGAGTATATGGTTTAAATTTCAACTCGATACTTCCACGCGTTCCCGAGAGAAAGGGTCTTGACAGGCAAACAAATGGACAGAAGGACAGACGGACAGACAGACAGACAACAAAGTGATACTATAAGGGTTCCGTTTTTCCTTTTGAGGTACGGAACCCTAAAAAGATAAAAGATGTTTTCTCAGTAAGTACTTAGGCGGGTAGGGCGAGGTTACTAGTTACTACATACAAACACAATAAAACTAGGTACCTATCTCGAAAAACAACAAGTATTAACTAATTTTCTATTTAAAGTTATTTGGTGCTGTCTTAAGTACTTAGGCGATTTTTAATATGTCAGTTACCTGTATTTCAGTAACCAATCCAGTCTACCTCACTCGATGTTAAGCAAAAATAAACACGAATTTACAAAAAAAAGGTAAGGTAAGGTAGTTTATCGGCACAATTTAAATGAAATACCTACCAAAACCAAAACACCAACACAACTAGCTTTATATCCGAGTTAGACCCGCCATATACGGCTGCTTTAAGCAGTCGGGAAACTCGGGAACCGACTGCACTTCGTTCCTATTGGTCGGTTTGCACTTTCTAGAGCATTGAAAAATCGACCAATAATAACGAAGTGCAGTTTCCTGACTGCTTAGGAGGGTGTACAGATCATACTCCTTCCTATTCCTCTTTTCCGTCATACGGGTTAATGAAAGGATAAGAAAAAGTTAGTTGTTAAATTACAGTTTAATCGTAGGTACAAAGAGTCAACAGTATTTGGCGATACGTAACTTAAGTATTACTTACATTAGACATTAAGGGACCCCAGCCCAGCTTGGGCCAGTATAAGGGCCTCTATTCTAGGTGGTAAAAACGATATCGTATTTTGACCTGAGGGCTTTATTGTCTAACGCACTCGCAATCACGATCGTTTTCATTTTGAAAATCGAAGGCTTGTCTGCATACAAAATGAAAAAAATTGCTCCACTTTGAAGCTGGTTGCGATTGCCAGTGCGTTAGACAATATGCCCGCTGTTATGGAATCGTTTTTAACTCGGCCAAGTAAATAAGAGCTGTCAAAACGTTGACAATACGATAACAGATCAAAGATGATATGATATGGTTTTTACCGCATAGAAAACCGGGCATGTGCGATGTCCCAACTTACTACTTCTGCGAGTTATACAATACTATTTAAAAAACGTCGATTAGTATTTTCTAACGCAAGTGATAAAGGCAAACAGCGGACGTTGCTTTTTATTATACCTACAGGGTGCCCCAGACTTGGTGAAAATATTAAGGGAGGACAAATCCCTTGCCTTATCGGTCCGGAATGCATCTGTTAGTTAGTTTAAGAGTTATTAAGGATTTAATGATGCTGGCGAAGAACGCTACCGTAACGTCTGCCTCCGTTGCCTAAAAGTAGATATAATTCGTAATTCTAAAACTTGATACCCAGTTCTCAACAGCGTAGCAATGTATTGAATTACACCATAATTCCAAGATATCAACGCATCCACGTAAATCCATAAGTACTTTCTAAGTCACTATACTCCATTTACTTTAACGACCTAGTATAGGCTTCTCTCACTCGCACAGTGTCATACAAGTGACAAGGACAAAAGATACAGGCAGGTATCCGAGTGGGCGGCAACTAACGATAATCTTCTTAGGACCCGTTCACAATGGTACGGATGAAGGAGACATCATCAGTCCGCTTCAAAAGCCAAGTTGCAGGAAACAGTAGGTAAACAATAACTTTAGAGAAATTCAATAAATTGCTACGTTACGAGTATTTAGGATTGGATATCAAGTTTTAGAATCACCAAATCGCTATTTAAAGCCTAGGGAGGAAAAGGTGTACCTCAAGGTAGCCTTCTTCGCCAGTATCACTAAAACCTTAATTACTGCTAAACTAATTACTTACTAGATTGAAAAGTTTAAACTATATTCTGGACCGGTAAAGAAGGCACTTTCTGATTGCGTATTGCGTAATAATTACGACAAGTTTTGGGACACGCTGTGTATACGTATACATATTCGTCGGTGATCTTGTATTTATTTACAAACGAAACAGGGATCTATTACATTTTTTCTCAAACCATTTCGCTACAATGTTTTTAAACGAAATCGTAAGTACCTAGCTTAGGAAAAACAGAGTGGTGGCGAAAGCAAGATAAATTACAATTAATTACATATTCCGATAAACTATAGTTGAGTTGTTTAAAATACTTCATACATCAGATGTCCTCTTTGACTTAGTGGTCTCACGTGTGTGCGCAGGCGTGAAGGAAGCAGGGAGCTAGTTGTTCACGCGTCACCTGGTTGGCATTAGAGGCGTCACGTATGCGCGGAGGCGTGGAAGAGGAAGGGAGTTCGTTGATCACGCATCAGTTGGCAGCATTAGACGCCTCACGTGTTTGCGGAGGCGTAATAAGAGGCACGGAGTTCGTTGATCACGTACTTATTAGTTGGCGGCATTACAGGCCTCACGTGTGCGTGGAGGCGTGGAAGAGACAGCGAGCTCGCTGATCACGCTTCAGCTGGCCGGCATCACGTGAGCACGACGGCGCGGAAGAGACAGCGCGGCCCGTCCAGCAGCGCGGGCCAGACGAAGGACTTGACGGGCTCGCCGCGCGCGCCGGGCTCCGCGCCGCCCGCGCACCAGCGCACGTGCCGCTCCGGGTCGAACCGCGCTGCAACAAACACACCTTCAGATGGCCGAACAAACCGATGAAGCTCTTGTTAATATCATGGATGAACGGATCACGCGTGACATCCGTCTCTCGCTCTTGATTCGTGTGTGACAGGAGCACCAGCGCCGCGTGCAATACTGGTAGTATGTGAGTGGGTGGGTACGGGTACTGACCGGCGGTGAAGTCGGTGTCGAGCCGCAGCGGCGGGTGCAGCGCCAGGCGCCAGGCCGCGCGCAGCGCCGCCGCGGCCAGCGCTCGCAGCGCGCCGCTCTCCGCCAGCCCCGTGTACTCGCGCAGCGTGTTCGCTACCTGCAACGACCACTGTTTTATATCTAAACATATCAGGTCTTAAGTTTAAAAACTAAAACCCCGACTGACTACTAACGAGCACAGGACATTATTGTCACTTGAATTTAAACATATCTGATACGCTCTTATGGATTTAGAAATGGAGGGGTGTCAGATATTTTAGAGACTAATATTTAATAAATAAGATAGTACCTATTATTTCTGATGACTACACAAATTTTAATTTTTTAATTTAATTACAGGTCTTTTAATCTTAAATCAAAAACGCGGTTACAGTGGATTGATCACTAAAAATGTATTGTAAGTTCCCTGGTAGCCGCTGACGGCTCCCACCTGCGTGACGACGGTGCGCTCGGCGTCCAGCAGCGGGTAGCGGTGCGCCGTGTCGCGCAGCACGCGCGTGGCGGCGGCCGCGAGCCGCTCCACGCCCGCCGCGTCCCCCGCGCCGTCCGCGCCGTCCGCGCCGTCCGCGCCCTCGCCCTCCACGCCCAGCAGCGCCTTCACCTCGCTCAGTCGTTTGTCGCGCAGACTTATCGCGGCGCGAAAAGATAACTAAAAATAAAATAATTAAATGCATTTTTACACCTAATCTACAACCTCAAAGAACAGAATCCGAGGCCCGTCTCATAGGAAAGCAGGGCGGCCCCCTACTTACGTTGACCGGCAATTTAGTGTAGGCCAAGTAGCTGGAGCCCCAATTGTTATTATATTAATAAATGTACTTTCTTTCAAAGCAGTTTATTTTTATGACAGCTAACAAGAATAATCAAAACGTTGGCTACGAATCCCAGTCACGTCTATGATACTCCTCCTTCGCCATTCCCAGGAATCAGAGTTGCCGGAAGTAGCTGATCGAGATGATGATGAGATGATCTGTTCCTATCTCGTAATGGAGGTGTCCAAGGCGGCGAGTCACTGTAGGTACCAAAACTACCACTTCCTTCCTGATACGGAGTAGCTCCGGGCTCTGCTTCCGAAAGTAAACTCTCGTAGTTATGTATCATGTCGGGACGGAGTCTTAGGAGGTTCTCGAATCTTGGCGACTAAAAATTGTGCTTATTTCTCTGCCGAACATGAGCATATAGTATAGGGCGAGTCTTCTGAGCTGACTGGCGTAGCCCGCAAGGGTCTTTTAACAGTACGGATGTTTTGTAATATTCCGCCACTCTAAATTATTATGGATTATTGTTGACGGTTTCAACAAAGCGTTCGGCGTCCTAGTACGTTGGTTGGATAAGGGGCGATTGTTTTATAAACTATGCTGTGTGTACTCAAGACGACGACGGAGAAGACGATCTTGTGCGGCAGGCTGGGCGCGCGCTGCGGGGACGGCAGCTCGGCCAGCGGGGGTAGCCAATGCGAGGCGTACGTGCTATACGTGCTGTGTGTACTCACGACGACGACAGAGAAGACGATCTTGTGCGGCAGGCTGGGCGCGCGCTGCGGGGACGGCAGCTCGGCCAGCGGGGGTAGCCAATGCGAGGCGTACGTGCTATACGTGCTGTGTGTACTCACGACGACGACGGAGAAGACGATCTTGTGCGGCAGGCTGGGCGCGCGCTGCAGGGACGGCAGCTCGGCCAGCGGGGGTAGCCAATGCGAGGCGTACGTGCTATGCGTGCTGTGTGTACTCACGACGACGACGGAGAAGACGATCTTGTGCGGCAGGCTGGGCGCGCGCTGCGGGGACGGCAGCTCGGCCAGCGGGGGTAGCCAATGCGAGGCGTACGTGCTATGCGTGCTGTGTGTACTCACGACGACGACGGAGAAGACGATCTTGTGCGGCAGGCTGGGCGCGCGCTGCAGGGACGGCAGCTCGGCCAGCGGGGGTAGCCAATGCGAGGCGTAGTACGTGCTATGCGTGCTGTGTGTACTCACGACGACGACGGAGAAGACGATCTTGTGCGGCAGGCTGGGCGCGCGCTGCGGGGACGGCAGCTCGGCCAGCGGGGGTAGCCAATGCGAGGCGTATGTGCTATGCGTGCTGTGTGTACTCACGACGACGACGGAGAAGACGATCTTGTGCGGCAGGCTGGGCGCGCGCTGCAGGGACGGCAGCTCGGCCAGCGGGGGTAGCCAATGCGAGGCGTACGTGCTATGCTTGCTGTGTCTACTCACGACGACGACGGAGAAGACGATCTTGTGCGGCAGGCTGGGCGCACGCTGCAGGGACGGCAGCTCGGCCAGCGGGGGTAGCCAATGCGAGGCGTACGTGCTATGCGTGCTGTGTCTACTCACGACGACGACGGAGAAGACGATCTTGTGCGGCAGGCTGGGCGCGCGCTGCAGGGACGGCAGCTCGGCCAGCGGGGGTAGCCAATGCGAGGCGTAGTACGTGCTATGCGTGCTGTGTGTACTCACGACGACGACGGAGAAGACGATCTTGTGCGGCAGGCTGGGCGCGCGCTGCGGGGACGGCAGCTCGGCCAGCGGGGGTAACCAATGCGAGGCGTACGTGCTATGCGTGCTGTGTGTACTCACGACGACGACGGAGAAGACGATCTTGTGCGGCAGGCTGGGCGCGCGCTGCAGGGACGGCAGCTCGGCCAGCGGGGGTAGCCAATGCGAGGCGTACGTGCTATGCGTGCTGTGTCTACTCACGACGACGACGGAGAAGACGATCTTGTGCGGCAGGCTGGGCGCGCGCTGCAGGGACGGCAGCTCGGCCAGCGCGGGCAGCCACTGCGAGGCGGCGCGCGCCCACGCCGAGCCGTACGCCGCTACCGCGGCTGCCACCTCCGCGCCCCTGAAGACACAAATTGATTCACTCATTTACATCATAACAGCCCAGGCCTAATTGACCAAGGAAGGAGATGTCCCCTTTAAGCGCGGCTTTAAAAGAGTATTAACTTAGCGGGCCCCCTGGCCTTGCTGACGATTATTGGCGACGGTGACTGCTCACCATCGGGAGGCCCGTTGCTCATTTGCCTTTTACGCGTATAAAAAAAATAAGTCAAAAACAAGACTTTTCTGTTCGCACGACCCTAATGTCAATGCTTATGAGACTTTTTCGGACTAAACAATAATACAATATAGTGCCATCTATGGGTTACTAGACAAGTTAAAAACAATATGATGGTTTTACCAATCCATAGATTTAAAAAAACAATACGTTGTCATACTTGAAACCACGGAAGAGCATGTCGGACCATGCTCAGCGCAGGGTTCCATCCGAAGCCGATACTACGAACACAAAACAATACCTAAGTATATCAAAAAACAACAAGTAGAAGCTATGAACTAATTTTCTATTTAGGTAACGTTACTTGGTGCTGTCTTAAATGTTTTTTGTAGGTAGGTATAAACACTTTAACCGCCTGAATCTCAGGACCCTATCAAGTCTACTTAGTCGTGATAGTTATTTCTTTTATATTCGTTATAATATGTACTTTAATTTAAGATATTTTTCAGATTGTTATCCTTTTAGTAGGTAGGTCTTGGCTGTAGGAGGGCAGGGGCACAAAATAGATAGGTACAGAAGTCAATCACATGTATGTACTTCACTTTTCATGCCTACGCTCGGCGGTCGCTCTAGGATTGTCAAGTATGGCTTATGCACAAAAAACTATCGTGGTAGTGCCACTCGTAGGTACCTATCTAGTTGTTTGATTTATCGTTGAGAATTAAACGGGAAGAATGTATATATAAATTAATGATAATATTTTTATTTTAATGTCATTGTTATGTTATTACAAATTTGACTATAGAAAATCCCTAATAACTTCTAAACGGATTACCCTAGTTACACAATTTCTATTGCCCTATCCGTTTTAGACCTAAACCTGTCAAATGACACTAAAAACAACACAATATCTACACAAACAAAAAAACCATGTTTTCAACTTACGTAAGGTGGCGTGAATTTAACTTACTAAAATTTAGTTACTTCGTTTATACTGATTCAAAATAGGAAACTATTATATAAATCGATCTTACACCGTTTAATGTTGAATTTAAACAACCGTCCACTGAACAGTTACAATAACTTTTTTTTTGTTGCTCCATTATTGCAAAAAAAAGTTCACAGACGCGTGCCTCAAGCGGATGGCACTCGCGCTCCCACTGGTCCTAACCGGTCCGAGATATCGTGTCCGTGAGCAGTGTCTATGTGTGCGTTGCTCGAGCGCACTTTGTATGTAGATTGACTTCTGTACCTATCTATTTTGTGGCAGGGGGCCGCAACTCTAACGAAACAAAAAGAATTTTTAAAAATCCGGACCGCTCTATAAAAAATTATGCGTGATCAGACATAAAAAAAAAATATATATACGCGTCGACTTGAGAACCTCCTCCGTTTCTTTTCGTCGGTTAAAAAATGACAAATGAACAACGGTATTGTTTAGTGACCGTGTTCCGACAAACAGCATGCTTATGGAGGCTTGTCTCAAAAGTAGGTATGCTTCGTTTTTCATTTCATTTGATTATTAATTAAGTACTGAGAAAAAATTAGACCGAATATCATAAAAGCTAATTTCAAGGCATACGAACCTTTGATATAATTTTCATTAGCCCTAATGTCATGACAGCTAAATTTGTATGTCCTAATTGATTACTAGACCTAAAGTTATTTACCCTAATGTTTACTTGTACTAAACATTAAAATGCTCTAATATTGCTAAAACTCATAATGATTAATAGACCTCATAAGTTCTAATGATTGTTTAAACTAATCATTTTTGAACGATATATTAATAAAAAACAAATACTCAATAGGTTAGGTTAGAGTTGCGACAAGGCGCGAAGCGCCTCACCTATCTACGCGAAATAAGAGCTCCCGCGTCAAACTAAGACTAACTCATTTGTGCGATTTTAAGTTCAATTATTTCTCAAATTTATTTTTATATCACGGTACGAGCGAAATGATAACTTAATATTATATTTCTTGCTGGCCCAAACTTTGAGATCCCCTGAAATGTCACTTTGACAGTGACGTAACTTTGTTCAAATCCGACCTTGGGCTCTACTTTGAAATCAGTAATTCGAACTTCGGATCGCCCCGTCACTTTCTTGCGAATTAGTGGCGCGTCGAGAGCAAAAGGGATAGCAATAGACGAAGTTCGAATTACGGATTTCAAAGTAGAGCCTCTTAAATGCGGTCGTTTAGGTCCTTATCAGACACAAATGGTTTTTCTTTTTACAAATTAATTAAGTCGTATTTGGTTCTTATTTGAATTAAATATTATTGTTTATTATAATGAAGAGGGCATTAGGAACATATATTATAATAAGTTATAATAAACGCTAGGTTTTAAACATATAAGTGTAAGGATAATTAAAACACGGCTATTAAGAATCGGATATAAAAAATAGGTACCTATAACGTTAATTCGGGATGCTAAAATTAGGGCTAACGAATAGGTTGGAAAAATAAAAATTCAATTAATAATAGGGTTAAAAAAAATCGGGCTACAATAGGAGAATCAACATTTTATCAGTGTTTTGCTACGCCTCCTTTGGACTAGTGGTCGGAATGTCGTCAGTCTTTTTGTAACCGTATTTTTTTTTAAGTCTGGCACTAGCTGTGATGTAGAAAGGACCACTGTGGTGTTGAAGCTCTTATATACCCACTAGGTAGTAGAAATTTGTTAATTTTTTTTCGCAATAGCAGTATGCTTTTGAGACAAACCTCTATGTATTTTTCCAAACACCTTTAAAAGAGGGCCCTGTTGTCAATTACAGCCTTAGTACAAAGAGCCTGCGAGTCGAGCTGCGGACAGACAGACCGCCGGAAATGGCGAAACTACAAGGGTTCCTTGTTGACTACGGAACCCTAAAAAGGGTCTTGACGGAAAGACGGACAGAAGAACGGAGGGACAGAATGTCAAACGGAAAGATAGACCAACAACAAAGTCATCTTATAAGGGTTTTGTTGTAGATTTTCAACTGAGAGCCTCATTTTTAATATGTACGGGAAACAAATTACCGATTACCTGTAGTTTCAAACCCTGACACTGGCAAAGTTGTCCATATGGTCAGAATCAGAAGCCACTCCGAGAAAAATTGAATTGGATTATAAGGATTTATCAGCATTTGGTACGGAATCCTAAAAAGTGGGGGCTTTAGACCTCCGTTTCGCTCCCAGTCAGGAGAACTAGCGCAACAAGGAACCTCGATTTAAAAAAAATGGCGTTTCTTGTGAGTCGGTACGTTCGTTTGCCGTCTGTCGCCTGCCAATGGAGTTAACCCCTGGGCTGTAGTGTTGGACCCTGGTGGTTGGTATACGGACCGGTCGGAGAGCGGGTGCGAGTCGCTGTCGGAGTGGTACCCGTCGCTGGCCGAGTCGGGCGGCGAGCGGGGCGCGGGCGCCGCGGGGGACGCGGGGGACGCGCGCGGGCTCGGGGGGGGCGACGCCGCGGGGGGCGGCGCGCCCATCAGCGCCAGCAGCGACGCGCAGCCGCGGGAGTAGCTCATCAGCACGCCCGCCACGGGCCTGCAACCACAAAAAAAACCCAATTCTAATTCAATTGCACACGTCTTAATAAACATACACAATAAAATAATAGTATATTACAGCAGAGACCGGGAAATCAGCGGTTGCTGGACAAGTATGAGCTAGCAATGTGAGTCCAGCACCCACCCTGCTCGGCTCAGCCGAGGCTTTAAGTAATAAATGATATGAACACCGCCATAAAATAACCTCTGATTATTATTTAATAAGTTAATAACACGACACGACCTCACTCATAATGGGTATGTGTAGTATTCAATTGAATCAGATAAAATCACATATTTTAATTTAATAAATCTTAATAGGATAAATTGTAACATTTGCAAAAATAAATTCACAGTAACAATTGCCCGCGATAATATAGGTACCTAGTCCGCCCATAAGTTCTGTTACTAAGGTTGAGTCAAATAAAACTAACTACTTACCTAATGTTTATTTTTTTATTTCAATACGCATAGAAATTAAAAGCTTAATTAATTTACATTTTGAAGAACAAATAATCATTCTAGTTACCTAGTCGCCGCAATTTCCGACGCGATCTTTTAACATTCACAGGCGGCATCGATGAAATTACGCATGATTTTTCCGTAAATTTCACTTTTGAAAACGCTTAAAAACGCGGATACGTTTACCAAAGAACTTTTTTGTTTAATATTATAAAACTTCCTACTTATCTCTGTGTATATTATTATGTAAGTATAGACCAAAATGATATTTCTCAACAAGACTCAATTCCAACTTACGAAGCTAGAGATTTGGTGTGTTTTTGGATTTGCTTCAAATTCATGTGAATGTAAAGTCGGTTTAATAAGACATCATGATTGACCGGTGTACAAGCGGATCTTTAGATGCTTGAAATACATTTGAATAAGAATTTAGAGCTAAAAGTCTGGTCAATATTGTCACGCAAATTTGAACTCTACAAGAACTATAAAAAAAGTTGTGGCCGTTATCAGTATCATCATCGTGCGTAAATTGAACTATGATTTCTTAATCCGAAATGGGAATACATCAAGCTCGTACATGAAATAATTGCAATAGTTTAGAATACATTATTTTTATTTATATGAATTTTTAATAAATTGTATTAATAAAAGTTTTGATTAATATACAGATTTATGAAAAACGCCTTTAATTTATTTTTAAACCGTAATAAATCTCAGTATCAGAACTTTTGTCCCGACTAGGTACTTAGGAGTAGGTAGTGTGCGCGATCTCGATGAAACCTCGCCATTTGTGTAGCAATTTTATCACGTGCAATATCTCATTGTGGATTTAGCTGTAGGTGTACGGTACAAGTAAATTGAGTCGTACATTTAATTTAACTTATCTGCTTCTTAAAGTGCCTCTCCAACTTAGTGAAGGTTGGCTATATCAGCTGCTGGAATCTGTCCCTAATTCCCTATCGTTTGCGAGGTGGAATAGTTCGGACGCGCTCGTATTTGCTGTCCACTCCCGGATGTTGCGAAGCCACGTTCTTTCTTCGCCCAACTCTTCTTTTGCCAGCAACTTTGCCCATCATAATTAGTTGCAAATGTTGATATCTGTCATGCCTGAGCACGTGCCCGTGACATAAGGTTTTTCGCTTCTTAATGATGACAAAAGTTTTCGTTTCTGCGGGGCCCGACTCAAAACCTCGTCGTTAGTTACCCTTTGCATCCAACTTATCCTCAACATAACTCCTGTAAGCCCACATCTCGAAAGTTTCAATACGTTTCTCGAGATCCTTTTTCATTGTCCAAGACTCACATCGGTATGGACTTGGGCCATATGTGGGAATGTAGGAGACGAGCGCGCAAATCGATCTTGAGGTTCCGATTGCATAAAACCGTTGTCATTGACACCGGACCATTTCGACGCAGGTTCTTATTTCAAGACCATAGTCCCAGCCTTCCGTCAGCCATGGCCCTAAGTATATTGCCCACTCGTTCTATTCGTGTGACCCTTGTTTCACCGACACTCATTTCATAGAACGATCACTTCGCAGAATTTTCGTTTCATAGAACTAGTTTCTGCAGAACCCATGTTAAATTCAGGTTATCCTGTGATGATTATAAGTCTAACCTAACCTAACCTACGTGAATCATAGCTATATACTTCTATACTATTTTTTTTTTAAATATCTACTTTGATATAAAAGTTATACAAGACTGATAGAAGTTTTAATAAGCATAAAAAAGTGTGATTTGCGTAAGCTAGTAGATATTTTGATTATAAGGTTATCTATTAAAATTCAGTTTTTATAGCAATTTGAACTTGAGAACACGAAAAAACGTACGACTGAAGAATGACCCAATTGTATTTTTTTGCAAAAGTGAGGTGAAATAATAAATACTTAAATACAAATAATGGGGGACAAATCTCACACAAATTGACCTAGTACCAAATTAATTTTAAACTTCGACACAACCGATAAAAAAAAGTAGGTGAATGAAATCGATACCCGCATAAAAGTTTATGGAGTTTTGTGATTTTTCACGCGTGTTTAATGCGCGCGCCGCGAGCCGCGCTCGCTCGCGCCTATTACTTTTATTTTCCACCGGCGGCGCGGCGGCGGCTGCCGGATTTGTTAGACTAGATTTTACACAAAAAAAAAAACATGCGACTATTCTTTTTTGACATGAAACGGTAAAACAGACGTCATACGGTAATAATTATAGTCTTTTTTATAGATTCAAATTTTTAATCAAAAAACATAGTAGGTACCTATGTATGAGTGAGTTTTAGCTGAAAATGGATTATGGGAACCAATTTGTTCTCATTATGTTATATTAAACGAATTGTCATAGGGATGGAGTACTCGAGGGGTTGTGCGAGTGCTCAGGTGTAAAATACCTCCGTTTTCTTGTGGTCCTACTGATGTATCCTATTTTAGTAGGACCACGAGGGAGACCTGTTCCTCGTAGTCCAACCGCGGAGTAAATTATTAAATGATAAATGCCTAATTCCTCGTGGTCCTACTGCGGTACAATCACACAAGAATTTGCTACTGCCATTAACTAGTAGGACAAATCAGTAGGTCCACGAGAAAACGACTTAAAATACCGAGGTGTTACAGCTAATAATGTTTAATGCGGCGCTTCGGTACACCCGTGACAAGACAATGTAAACTACCGATCGTCGAGTTTATTTTTAGGGTTCCGTACCTCAAAAGGAAAAAACGGAACCCTTATAGGATCACTTAAGTTGTTGTCTTTTTTTGTCAAACAAAACAAAACAAATTTGTTGTCCGTCTGTCCTTCTGTCTGTCTGTCAAGACCCTTTATCTCGAGAACGCGTGGAGGTATCGAGTTGATATTTAAACCATATACTCAAGTCTACAGTCCCTTAAAGCTGTGAAAAAATCAAACTTCTAAGTTAACGTAAAAAAAAGATACGGCCGTTTATGCCGCTAAAAACGTATATTTCGACAATGGGAAGCCAAGGGAATCAAAATTTATTGGGTATTTTCCGCTGACCTAGAACTATGAAATTTGGCAAGTACTTAATACCGTCTCATACTACAAATAACTATAGGAAAAATTCTGAAAACACAACATTTAAATCAAAAAAAAATCAGGGTCTTTATGCAAAGAACGGCGGCGGTGCAAATTTTGAATTGAGTTAACCGTGTCATGTGCGGAACCCTCGGTGGGCGACTCGCCTTGTCCGGTTTTTATATTATAACCCGCACGGAACGAAAAGCAGTAGACGGCCACGCGGGTCATGACCTACTTAGAGCAAAATAAAACGAGCCATTAGCGACCCGCAGCACGCAGCACCGGCGGCGCGCGCGCCGCTCGGCGGAGCCGCCGGCCCAGCGCCCCGGGGACGAGACTTGACGGGAGGGACGACGGACTTTCGGACGGCTTTCTACGCGCCGCACCTGCCGCTATAAACACTTTTATGGTGTTTACAGCTTTTGGGCACTTCGAGAAAACGAAAGTCCGTCGACGCGACGCCCGAAGGCAACAATAGGTACTATTATTAATATTTAAAAAATGCGGCGTTGACTGTGGATTGTGGAAATAATGGGAAATGCCGGCTTTGTGCGGTGGCTAAGCTAACAGAAGCGAGGGAAAGTCAACAGTCGAGCGGTTATCTAATGTGCGGTAATACTAATCTATTTTATGGTCGCATTTGATGCCAATGACCGGCGGCACATGGGGCGACTCTCGGCCGGTAAACGCTCGGCTCCGCTACAAGGGAAAGATGCCGAGATTTTCTTGTCACTAGGTATCGTAAAAGTCAAGAATGTTAGGCGCAAAAAAACAAGAAATTGTTCTCATGGAAGTTGCTTTCATTAGCGTGAGAGTGAAACTGTCGAGACTCGTCTGAGTGCCGCTCGCATACATGTCGACGCGATATCGTAAACAATCGGTTTCTCTATCCCCAGATAGTATATTTTATTGATTTCTTGCTACCCAACAAATGAAGAGAGAGCGTTATCTGTTTACTTTCTTAGCAAAGGGAGATGACGAGAAAACATCTTTAAAGACAAATGACATTCACCACGCCCTTTGGCACAGCTGGTCTCCGCCATCACTCGAAACAACGCCAAACAGTGATATAGAAGCTAATCAGTTATAATGTTTCTTATACAGCGTGTGGTATTGCTGGTAGTTAGCTACGACGACGGCAGCCCACTGCCGTCCCGTCGCGTCGTTCGTCTCGCGCTCGGCCTCTGCTGTTTCGTGCGCGAGCCTGTCACGCCTCGGCGTTTACTAAACTGCTTAAATTTATTATTACAAAAATTACTAAGAGCAATTTAAGGAGATTAAATCAACGCGCAATGTGTAATCAGTGTAATCACGTTACATCGTACGAATGTTAACAACGTGTGGACGGCGAGGTCGGCGAGGGACGCGCGGCGGCGGCGGCGGCGCGGCGGCGCGGTGGTAGTACGTTTCCTGGCGGTAATCTAACAACAAACATAACAGGAAGTTGCCGAATCATAAAAGAAGAATAATTTAAGACCCAAGGCTCTGCTTCCATGCCGTCCTTTCGACCGAACTGATATTACCACAACAGTGTTAATATTACTACGATTATACAAATTACATTTTAACCAAATTAAGATGTCGGCCTTTCTGAAGTTTTATATCAGCCCTTAACGCGTAAAGGTACTCTGCCGTTGTTAAATAATTGACGAGAGCAGAGAGAGACTTCAAGTAAACTTTGGTTTGTAAGCGAGTTGTAACAGGAAAGCATATCCCTTGCTTTGCCTTGCTGTTGGATATTTTGTGCAATAACCGTCCCCTAACGCACGCAGCTGTTTAACTTTAAGTATTATACCTACCTACGGATTGCTTCTCGATGTTGTTGTGTATCTGAAACTTAATGTATATTAAAAAAGTTAGCCGGCTGTCATAGTGACACAAGGTTTTGGAGTGTTTCTAAGAAGCGTGTTCGTACTTGTTGTACTTTGGTGTAAAATATACAATAAAAACTATACTTACTGGAGTTGTTTTAATATTATCTAGTGAATACTTAAAATTGGCGACGAGAATAAAACATGAATATAATAGGTACTATAGAAAACTATCGTCCGGGACAAGATTTCACGGCATACACAGAGCGCATGGAGCAATTTTTTATTGTTAATGATATCACAGAGGATAAAAAACAAGTGGCATTATTCATAACACTAATTGGAGCAGAAAGTTACGAGGTACTGAAGAGTTTGCTATCACCAACTTTACCAAATACCAAATCATATAAAGAACTAGTAGCGACTTTAAAGGCCCATTATGTAGCAAAGAAGTCAATAATCGCTGCTAGATATGATTTTTATAAATCGAAACAAAAAGAGACACAAAATATTAACGAGTTTGTTGTTGAAATTAGAAGAGTTGCAGCTACATGCAACTTTGGATCGTTTTTAAACGAGGCTCTTAGAGACAAGCTTGTGTGTGGCTTAAGAAATGAGCATGTAATAAGCAAATTGTTATCAGAAGATGACAACATGACTTTTGAAAAGGCAGTCAAAATAGCCACAGCTTTAGAGAGCGCTGAAAAAGAGACAAGGAATATTCAACCAGAACCACAAGCAATTCAGGCAATAAACCATAAAGGAAAACCTGGGAACAGTGTACCAACGAAAGCGCAGCCAGAAACAAAACAAGTATACAATGGCACAAGAAGATTGGAATGCAGGTGCTGTGGGGGTGCGCATATTACAGAGAGATGTTATAAAAAGGAATGTGTGTGTTATATTTGCAAGAAAAAGGGACATTTGGCTATCAAGTGTTATTTTAGAAACAGTAATAATAATAATGTCAAGAATTTGGAACTAGGACATGTGGAGAATAACACTCAAGAGGAAAATTTTGGCAGGATGGAAGAAGATATAGTACTTGGCAGCATTATGAGTGTTTCTGAACAAGACAGCGCCTCAATTCCATTGTGACTAGGAGACAGGGTAATGAACATGCAGGTGGATACTGGAGCTTGTAAGTCTGTCATACATAAAAAAGACTATGATACTTTTTTCAAAGAATATGAGTTAAAAAAGAGTTTTGTCAAATTAAAGTCTGTTTCAGGAGAAATGTTATCAGTATTAGGAGCTATTAAAATAAAACCAAAAAATGTGAAACAAGATTTGTATTTGGTAGTTATTGAAAGTGATCATTATTTTAACCCTTTAATTGGCAGAAATTGGTTGTCAGTATTATTTCCTCGATGGCAAAAAATGTTTAAAGTAAGTAAAACCATATGTAACTTAGAAAAAGATAAAATAGCTCAACAAAAACAAAAATTGGTAGACTGCATTAAAACTAAATATAAACAGGTATTTTGTAAAGATAGATCATCACACATTATAGATATGCAGGCAAAGTTAAAGCTCAAGGAGGGTGCCACACCTATCTTTCATAAGGCATATTCCATACCTTATGCTAAAAAAAAAAGAAGTAGAGGATGAGTTATTAAATTTAGAAAAGGCAGGCATCATTGAGAGGGTTACACATAGTGAATGGGCGAGCCCTATTGTAGTTGTTCAAAAAAGTGATAAAAAAATTAGGCTGTGCGTAGATTATAAGGTCACCCTAAATAAAATGTTAGATACTGAACACTACCCATTGCCGCTGCCTGAAGATATATTTGCTGAGTTGTCTGGAGCAAATGTATTTTGTGTTCTTGATCTGAGTGGAGCTTACCAACAGCTATTATTAAATGAAAACTCACGTGAATATATGACAATTAATACCCATTTAGGGTTATTTAGACCTACACGTTTACAGTTTGGAGTTTCGTCAGGTCCATCTGTATTTCAAAGTGTTATGGACCAGATATTACAAGGGGTAAATAATGTTAGAGCATATATTGATGATTTAATTATAACAGGAACTTGCTTGGAGGACTGTTATAAAAATTTAGAAGAAGTTTTACAAAAATTAAATAAGTATAGAGTAAAAGTTAATTTAGATAAATGCCAATTCTTTTCTGACGAAATAAAATTTTTAGGTCATATAGTATGTAAACAAGGAATTAAACCTTTGCCAGAAAAAATAGAAGCAATAGCAAAAGCACCAGCACCAGTATCCATTACTCAATTGCAAGCATATTTGGGACTTTTAAATTATTATGGAAAATTTTTACCTAGGCTTTCTGAAAAGTTGGCACCCTTGCATGCTTTATTAAAAAAGGATGTTCCATTTGAGTGGACAAAAAAATGTGAGGAATCTTTCCAAAGTAGTAAGAAACTGATTACTGAATATGGATTGTTGGTTCATTATAATAGTAACAAAGAATTGTATGTCACAGCAGATGCAAGCAAATATGGACTTGGAGCAGTGTTAAGTCATGGAATAGATAGTGATCCTATTAGTTTTGCATCAGCTACATTAAACACTGCACAAAAAAATTATTCCCAAGTTGAAAAAGAAGCTTTAGCCATTATATTTGCTGTTAAAAAATTTCATAAATATTTATATGGGAGGAAGTTTGTTCTGGTGACAGATCATCAGCCATTAAAATTTATATTTGATCCTTTAAAGAAAATTCCAGTTACAGCTAATGCAAGATTACAGAGATGGGCGTTAATATTATCTGGATATAGGTATGAAATAACTTATAGGAAGGGAACTTTACTAGGAAATGCTGATGCACTGTCACGGTTGCCTTTACCTGAAGTAGTAGATGTGGCTGATTGTATAAATTATTTTAATTTCAAGGAAGAGGTTCCAATAGATTTTCAGGATATTGCTAAATATACACAGAAAGATCCTATTTTGAGTAAAGTTTATGAATATGTTTTGTCAGGATGGCCGAATTATATAAGTGATGAAAATTTAAAACCATATTTTAGTAAAAGAGCTGAATTAGGAACTGAACAGAAGTGTGTACTTTGGGGAAATAGAGTAATAATTCCAAGTCAATTAAAATGGAAAGTATTAGACTTATTTCATGAATCACATCAAGGTGTTGTACAAACTAAAATGTTATTAAGAGGATTTTGCTGGTGGCCCAATTTAAATGATGATATTGAAAGTGTAGTGGCTAGGTGTGATATATGTCAATCATCACGAAATTTTACAAATTCATGTCGGCCAATACATTGGAAAAAATGTGAAAAGATTTTTGAAAGAGTACATGTGGATTTCTTTATGAAAGATTCTGTGACATATTTGTTAATTGTTGATTCAATGTCAAAGTGGCTTGATGTGCACATAATGCAAGGTACATCAGCATTACAAGTAATAGAAAAAATTTGTAAAACCTTTTCGATTATAGGAATACCAGTATATTTAGTTAGTGATAATGGTCCTCCATTTTCCTCTACAGAGTTTATTAAGTTTTTAAAAAATAATGGATGTATTCCATTGAAGAGTCCTCCATATCATCCAGAGTCTAATGGTATGGCTGAAAGGACAGTTCATACAATTAAACAAATGTTAAGTAGGTTACAAAAACAAAGTTCAACATTGTCCAGAGAGCTTTTATTACAAAACTTTTTGTTTACATATAGAAACAGTCCAAACTCATCAGGGATGTCACCAAACGAAATGTTGTTTAGATACAAACCAAGGACTCGTTTTGAGTTAATTAAGCCATATAATGTGTTATCAAAGAAAGTTATAGTAAATAACAGTCAAGGAGTACAAATTGTAAATTTTAAAGTAGGGGATAGAGTTTGGTGTAAAAATTTAAAAGAAGGAAAGGGTTGGACCAAAGCTATTATTGTAAAAAATTTGAGTCCCATGAGATACATCATTGATGTTAATGGAATTCAAAAACATTACCATGTTTCTGATCTTAGAACATGTTCAGATCAGTGTCAGGACCAGGGTGATATTGGACTTAGATCATCATTGATTAGACCTCCAGCAGAGGTTGATTTGCCACAAATTATACCACCTGTAAGCATATCCCCCTCTAACAACACTGAAGAATTAGTGGACAGTTATAGGGAAAGGATGGAAAGTGAGGAGCCCCCGCATTCAAATGAAACTTCAGATGTGGCTCCAGAATCTCAATCAAGTAATCCTGGTTTGAGGAGATCTATTAGAATAAGAAAGGCTCCCGACCGTTTAGATTTGTAAAATTATTTTATAATGTTGTTCATCTTATATTGCAATTAGCAATTCTCATTCTTTTTTAAAGGGGACGAATGTTGTGTATCTGAAACTTAATGTATATTAAAAAAGTTAGCCGGCTGTCATAGTGACACAAGGTTTTGGAGGGTTTCTAAGAAGCGTGTTCGTACTTGTTGTACTTTGGTGTAAAATATACAATAAAAACTATACTTACTGGAGTTGTTTTAATATTATCTAGTGAATACTTAAAAGATGTTTTTTATTTATTTATTTATGTATTTAACTGAAAAGGGATCCTTTGCGTTTAGTATACTTTTTGTATTCGAGTAGAAGAAAGGCGTGGGATAATAAACTCATTGTCGACCAGTGAATCCTGGGAAGAGATAATACAAGTAGGGTCAGTAACATTTTCATAAACACCTACTCCACCTTATGTATGATTCAACCCTACTTACTCATGTCATGATTTCGCAACTCATGTCATGATTTCGCAACTCTTGTCCTTTTTTCGGGTGCACCGTACCGGAAAATCAAGTCCATATTGGGAGCCTGGCACCTAAGTAGTTGTAAGTAGTCGTAGTAGGTACCTGGTGTCGTTGCTGGGCGGCTGGCGCGGTGCGCGCGCGCTGAGCGGGTCGGCGCGGCGCACCAGGCCGGCGCACGCCAGCACCTGCTTGTCGCTGGCGACGCGCGCGGCCAGCGCGGCCACCAGCGCGGGCAGGTGCGGCGGCGCGCGCTGCACGGCCGCCAGCAGCGACGCGTTGTCGATCAGCCGCCGCTCCACCGCGCCCGCCGGCAGCGCCAGCAGCCGCTGGTGCGAGGACGCCGCCGGCGCCGACACCGCCGTCACCGCCGACTGCAACACGCGCGCGCACTCTCACAATACCGCCCCGCAGACAATACGCAATACGAAAGAGAAAGACAGAATGCAAGACATTTATTCACCACAAAGAAGACAGACGAAAGGAACGTGCTCCCTGCAATGAAACGGGCACTGGCATTATGCTGAGGGCAACTCTTGTAGCGTCCCCCGCGCCGCGGGCGGTACTCACGAGCTCCTGTATGTTGTGCAGCGCCTGCTTGTAGGCGTCGACGTGCGCGGCGAGCTCGTCGCGCAGCGCGGCGTGCAGCGACACCAGCTCGCCGTCCGCGCCGCGCTCGCCGCCCGCCGTCAGCCCGTGCGTGCCCAGCCCTGCGACATACACTCCTCACTTACAAACCCACCAAATATCGTTATACTCCTGTCAACTACACATGGGTTTCAGTTAGGGGATCTAATCCTGCATGTTATTTGTGATCTCAGTATTTGCGGCATCGATGATTTTCAGTCCCGAGGGATCTCGGAATTTGGGGGATCCCGCAAGCGTAAAATGAGCTGCCTATTAAGTTAAGTGTGTAAAGAGGTATCGGTAAAAAACTTGAATACTTACTTTGCATGTAGATGTTGTAACACATCTGTATACACCGTTCGACATTCTATATTTGAACGAAAATTCCATCTATGAAAAGGGACCTTATTGTCGATGGCGCTTCCGCCATTATTAACGATGCTCCGATATAATACAACGTCGCGTGACGCAGTGCGGCGTAAGCGCCATCGACAATAAGGTCCCTTTTCATAGATGACGCCACATATTAGTTTTGTACACAACTACATGCAAGATTTATTTAAGTTTTTTTATCCATATTTATAAGTTAAAATAAAAATCTCTAGATAAATGCATATACGATATACGATAAAATAAATATACAGATCATAAGCGAGGGGTTCAGCAGCATTAAGGATTTAAAAAACAGAACAAGACCAAATAGTTTAAGGCAAATGGCTAACTTACCTCCTTATTTATTACCTAATTTTAAGAATAATTATGGGAAGTGTACCACAGATTACATGTTGCCAAATGTTCTAAATCAGTTACCAAAGGATATTTTAAACAAATTGTTAAATGTGAATAATAGTAGACAGGGTAAAAACGTACTTAAAAGTCACTATATATCTAGTTACCTAAAACAGAACTGATTGATTATTTATTCTATAAGTATTCATTGTTACAAATAAGTGTCAGACGACTCACTGCTTACGATTAAGCCACTCAGGCTTCTGTAAGCATTTAATGTGATGTATTAGATTAAGTTTTTCTTTTATATTGAAAAATAAACACAAAAAAAAAAATATATACATTTATTATTCTTATCAAGAATAACTACTTATTACATTGAAATATTTTAATGAACAACGAACATGCAGGAACAGTCGGACTTCTACTTCTGTTTCTGATGTTGGAAATGACTACGAAGGAAACAAATTCATATCAATGTATCAATACATTCATATTTGTTCATTGCTTAAAGTGTCTAACGTCACGTCTGCTAGACTGCTTCGCATGTGCGGTGGTAGATAACCGGCAGCAGAGAAAGCTCTTGCCTTGCCAGCGCCTGCGAGGGGAAGTTTGTACACGTACCTACCACTGGATTAGGAATTTAGCTAATCCCGCACAGGTACCTAATCCCGCTCCTTGCGGGACTGGAAAATGATGCGGGATCTCGGTATTTCGAGTTCACCTAGTTGGATGCCCTAGTTTCGGTCTTTCGATGATTAAAATTGCTTAAACCATGCAATAAAGTAATCAAACCTTCGGTAGGTGACTAGTCCCAGGCCGTAACGACTCATGGATAAATTATTAAATAAATTATCGGCTAGTTGAGTATATTGTGTGGCGACAACTAACGACTTTCAAAAACTGTCAAATGTATGAAATTGGAATCAGCGCCCGATTCAGACTCGACGCGACCGTCCGGCAGCTTACGTCAATCATAGTACACGAGTACATTTTCTTTGATCTCGGTGGTCGATAACGTTCGCAGAATGCATAAGTCCAAGCCTGCAGGCGTACTGAATCGTAGTATAAGAATGAATCAATTTAAAGCAAGATGTCGTTAAGTCGTAGACAGTTCTTTATCTTACACGGAAGTTACGAATCATTATGAGTCGAGTAAATGAACATGAAAAATCATTAGTCAGATTGTCACTTGAGCCACCAGCTGCGGCCGTCCGTCCGGCCGGTCGCTCCACTCAGCACGAGTGTTTCTTTGTATGAAGTGCTTCTTAAATAAATAACTGCCGAGAAATATTCAGTTTAAGCGAGATGCTACTTTCTTGTTACGAAACCGTGACCACATGTTTTCTCCGCAGCGACGGTGTAATCAAATCATCAAATAAAAACAACGGAGCGTCGATGGCGTATTGTCAAGCGATAATGCTACTTTTCTGTTTGATTGATCACCTATAGCTTTCCCTCTGTCACACATCTATACGTATATTTATCTAGTTATACCGCATAATGTACGCGACATAACGGGAAACCGATGGATGCGAGGGGCACAAACCAGCCGTCGCGGAGATCCTCGGCGAAGTCCATGTCCAGGTCTTTTGGCTAAAATGATGATAATGATGAATATAATCAGCCGTTGTTTAGTCGACAAATTTGTTTCCTATACTACGATGGAGCAGTCTCAAATAGGGCGTAATTATTTTTAAACGTGCTCCAGGTAGGGTTGCCCACTTTTTTTTAGGAAAGAACGTATATAGGTACCTGTCTGACGACTATAAAACAAAAGTATTTCCAAATAAAAAAGTATTCTTCTAATTTATTTATTTATTTATTTGTTTGAAAACATACGTTTTGTGCTCTTAGCTTAGCACTGTACTGTAATGAAACTTCACGCACGTTCAGAAATTCCGCAGAAGTCTTGATTCTGCGTTCTGGTCATCAATTTCGATCCATTCCACGCATAAGTCAGAGATAAAGAATTTTAGATACTTTTTTTTAAATTCAAAAGTATAAAGTATAATGAAGCAAAATAACGTAGGATACGTTATTATAAAGTATGGTTGGCAACCCTAGGCCTCCAGGACGGCCTCCTGATAATAAAGCTATAGCAACCTCTCGTCAGAGGACGCCGGCTCCGCCAAAAGATGATGATGCCGTGCTTCATATCGTTGTAACCGTGTGAATGCACCGAAAATAGGTGCTCTGAATGCTGCTGATGCTGGTGATGCGGAAGGCCCGGTCTTTGTCGCGAGTGTGTGTGGGTGGACGTTTACTCGCTGACGTGACGGCGTCGATGTAATAGATCAGCACGCTCCGTGTGCGTTCGTGTTTCAAGTAGCCGTATCAAATGAACCCGGTGAAGGCAAGGCGAACGTTTCGCAAGTCGGGCCGCGGATATGAAACACTTCCATGTTATTAGCCGCGACTAATCGAGATCGCCGCGGCTTTCGATAGGATCTCGCTCGGCCCTGGCGCACGGCGGGCCTTGGGTCACTCGCACGTGAGTATCGTTGGGGATTGTGGGTATCGCAGTCAAGGCAGTAAGTCCATCGTAATTATTAAAAAAAAATATCAATAAATATCTCGCACGAATTATGACCTACTCCCAAACTAAGTTCTAGGTATACTTATGTAGAGAAATGCATACTTAAATACACACCCAAGTCTCAGGAACAAATAGTCGCGCTCATCACAAATAAAAATATCTGCCCTTACCGGGATTTGAACCCGGGACCGCTGGCTTCGTAGGCAGGGTCACACCAACTAGGCTAACGTGTCTTCCGAATAACTTTCATTACTGTTTGAGTAAGGCATCTTTCATTCGTTCCCCAACTGTAGATGGTCGATAGCGCTTCCGGAGGCAAGGCGGTGCTTTGTCATACCTAACTTTCAGATGTTTACCAACATGTTATTAATTCATTTTAATTGCGCTAATGCCCCGGCAATAAAGAGAAAGCTCGCCGCGCCGCGGCGGGGAGCGTCGCGGGAACCTGTCGGCGCTCTCTGTATCTTATGTAGTATCTATATATATAAAAGGCTAAACTGACTGACTGACATATCAACGCACAGCCGAAACTACTGTACCTAGAAACTTGAAATTTGGTACATGGGTTCCTTTCATGATGTAAGTGAGCACTAAGAAAGGATTTTCCGAAAATCGACCCCCAACGGGAAGAAATGGGGGGGAGTAGCGGGAAACTAATTGTACGCGTACGAAGTCGCGGGCGTCCTCTAGTATCTTTATAAACAATATGAGCGTTTGTTGTAAATAATCGTTTATTGGCAACAATGCCAACAATTTAAAGTCAATATAAGTATCTAAAATCTTATAATTGTGCGGACGGGCTGAAACATCGGGTTTCATTTACCTAATCGACTCAAGTCTCTAAATGAGTCTTATTGGAAAACTAGTAACAATAAATTAGGCTTCTTTTCGTTCTAGAAAGCAGAAATATGTATGTAACGGCGATAAAACTGTTCGTAGGGTAAAAAAAAACCGAGCACACTGTAGCATATTGGCCGGCTCCGGATGCTACATCGGAAACATCATTGAGGAAAATGCTTGCGCTTCGGCGGAATGTTGCGCGCAGGTGTCGGTGTAATAATGGAGGTAATGGCGGCGAGCGCGCAAGTGGGTCGGGTACGGTGCTCGTCGCGCGAGCCGCCGGGCATCGCTTGTTATTGTTTTGGCGGTCGCGGGCAAGAGCAGCTGCTGCTGCAGCAATCAGTTGAAAGTAACCCGGCGAGTAGTCGTTACAGTCTTTGCTTGGTATAAGTAGATTAATTGTTCGAATAATTTTCAACGTATATAAAGTCATATTATACACTGTGACAGTTCGATCGTGGTTCGACCGCTGTAACGGCAGTCGAGATTCCGTGTAGTTGACATGATAATTATACTTGGGTACCTGGAGATTATCTGCTCTCCGCTAAAAATATGATCAATTAAGAGGAGCCATTGCAAGAGCTACTGAACACAGTTAAAGCCGTGTCAAAATAAATGTCAATTCACAGAAAACTGTTATCGCTAACTACGTGTTGCATCTGGCTCGAGATCGGTTCATTATTATGGCCCGGGCCCAAACCCAGTATCCCGCGTGGCCTGGATCCGTGCTGGCAGTACTGCGAGTATGTTATGGAACAGGAGGGTGTGGTGACCGGCGGTAGTTACCGTGTACTGCGGCGTCGAGCTGCCGGCGGCGCGCGTCGACGGCAGCGGGCAGCGCGGGCGCGAACCGGGCCAGCGCGCGCGCCGCGCCCGCCAGCCGCGCCGCCTCGCCGCCCGCGCCCGCTCCTCCCGCGCCCAGCAGCGCCGCGAGCCGCCACGCCAGCGCCTCGACCGGCAGCGCGGGCCGCGGGCTCACCTCCAGCTCCACCAGTCTGCGGAAAATACGAACATTACGGTCAACAACAAATAAATGAATAGTTAGTAAACTTAAGGCTGACCCTCAAACCCCTCGGCCGACTTAGCCGATAGTTTTCAAATTCAAAATCAAAATCATTTATTTCGGATAAAGTACATAATGTGTTAGTTTTATTCACCGGAGGCCGAGACGTCACGGCAAAAACATCCTTTGAAGTATCTGGCCGACTGCGGTGTTCGAAAGGGTTTTTTTCTTGGAATGCATTTCGTTGTCGTGGACGAAACACTGTCACAACTTCACCGTGACTCGGTTGAGCCGCCTCCAGGGCACCGCCTCTACGCTACAGGCCCGACGGCTGAGTCGGATTGAGTTATCGCCGACGGCGCTTCGTCTGTTGGGGCTCGCTCCGGGCTCCAGCATCGGCGGTCGTAACGGTTATCCGAGAGAGGACAGGTGGGTCGAAAGGATAAAAAATTACCAGTTTATTAACGATATCCCAGACCAAGTGCTATCAAGTTCTTGATAGAATGGAGGTCTTTGATATGAAAAAGATATAAATTCGGGCAGTGGTGATGAACTGTGGCTCGGATTGACGCGGGCGCGGCGCGGTCGAGCGCGGCGCAGGACAATGAACGACGAGCGCGCGCCGCGGCGTGTTCGCTCGGCGCGCGGATACCGTTGCTTCATGTTATTTTTGACTTTTTTACTGACTTAAATCAAACCGATTTCTAACCCTCCACGCCAACAGGGGGATATTATATAGGTATACGTTTGCATTGTGTATCTCTGTGTATCTGTCTTTGGCATCGTAACTCCCAAACGCACCTATTCGGTCGCGGATTATTCCATCGATATCTAATTTCTTTAGAGGGTTAGGAACTACACATTACTTTACTTTACTTTATTGCTTTTGAGGCTAACAAAGCTAAATTAGTTGTATGACTCTTAGAGCTCGATCAATGTGAGTGGAAAACCGCGTGAAAACTATAGAATGAATGTAACTTTAGAACTGCCAAATAATCACCATCGGGCCTATTTCGAACGGAAATTAGAGCCTGCATTAGAACCAAATTCAAGAGTTTGCCCTCTTGCGCGAAGGGCCATACTTAATGCGAACCCTAACCGCCGCGCCGCTTCCGCAGTCGTCAGCGCGCAAAAGCTCAAGAAATTTTAATGAGCCATTCAATCACAGCGTAATAATGGCAGATACACAAAGCTGCCCGAGGCGATGCATTCTCGGCAATGATGGCCTGGTCCGGCACCGGCGCGGTTACGTCACGTAATGTTTGGCATTAGCGAGACGTCGGCGTCGCGGGCTGACCCCGAGCGCGATCCGTCGGCGCGGCGGCGACTCGTTAGCGCTCTATATCTGCCAAAACGGGCGCCGGGCGCCGGAGCACCCACGGGACGGCACCACATTAGGGTCTGCGGTCGACGATACATGTGCGTAATGTAGAAAACCGAAATACACAATGGCGCCACGTTAAAAAAACATATTTGACGAGACGACTCTATTCCGTTCGACTTTAATTTGAACAGGTGCCTTAACCAGGCTTTGTAATTTTCGATGGAATTCATAATTTTAAAAGAAAGCTAGACGACTACTTAGTGCCTTTTTATGCTGAAGGAGGCAAACGAGCTAGCGGGTCACCTTTTTTAACCTCCAGAGCCGTTACCCGAGGGTGGGGCGCGGCGCCTCCCGGGGCGCTAGCGGTACCGGAGCCCAGTCTCCACAAGACAATGGCCGCGCTCTGATTAGCGCTGCAAAAACCAATGAACAGTAAGCAGTAAGCAGTCGCAGCGACGGCGGTAACGGTCCGCCGCCCGCAGCACGGTTCCCAGCGCCGCCAGCCGGCTTCACGTGCGACTTCACAGTACTGTTGCCTGTTCGTGTCATATCATATCTCTACAACTGCAAATACAAAACCGTTTTAAGTGTGAATCAAACTTCCACCAGTTCACATGAGAGCCAAGAGATCAAATCAAACGCAATAAGTTGCAAACTCTATACTTAATGAAAAAACCTGGGAGGCAATCAAGATCATATGGATTTATAACATGGTGTTAGCTGTCTAAGCAACACCAATTTCTTACCGGCGGCAGCGACTTTTCCGCAGACTAAAGCTTACGACAAGTTGGATTACTTCATACAGGAAACAGTTTTTGATTGCGATTTCTTTTCTAACTTTTTCGCGTGTGTTCTGGTCTCTATTTGCTAAAGATACGAGTGTTAGCTTAACCCGCAGAGTCAGTAACTCTTTAACGTCTAGAGCGGGCGAGAGTGCCGCGCCTCACGTTAGCGCAGTGCCCGCCGGCGTAGTGTAATCACGCCTATGCGTTATCGGCGTATCGCGCATCGCGAGAGGAGCGCCTTTAATTATTCATTGTTCAATCTCTCCGCTTTCTTACAACCGCCGCGTTATTAATTTTCTCTCATATTTTAATCATAAACGCGCGGATTAGCGTCGATCGGTGCAAACGGGCGGCACGGGAGGGGCGCAGCGGCGCTCGTGCCAGCACGTAAGGCTTCTCGTTTTCTCTGTTTATGTTTAAATTGGTTAGAAGAGTAAAGACACCCTGTGCAGAGAGTCTTAATGGTATGAGGCGCTTACATGGCACTGTTCGCAAAAGGCTTTTTACGAAACTTCCCCTTCGCTAAATGTTCCTCTTATTTTTACGCCAACTTCGGATTTCTTTTTCGGATGTTAGCCGCTAAATCCTATCTTTCCCGTTAGAGAGCATGAGAATATTTGAGCTGTTAGCCTTTGCGACTTATTTCGCTATTTTTCCGTAAATATTACATTTTAATAAAAAATAACATTTTGCAGAATTAACATTTTGCGTAAGGGACACAGATCATAATTTTAAATAATTTTCCGTAGCCATTGCAAGGAGAGCCCAAGTTCAGGTCTGGAACGGCTTCCTGTCCAAGATATTGTGCAGTGACTAATTTAATCGATTATGAATCACTTTCATTGATGCGAACATCTGCTTTACCATGGTTGGGTTCGCTTAACGCACGACGGAGCTGTCACGTCGTCATCAGCTGTCATCGGCTGTCACCATCGCTTGCCGCAGTCACCCATCAGTCCCGTCACCCATCAACATGTAAAGGTCATTTGTCGTCACGCGGTGGCGGCACCCAACGACCGGTGGTCCACATCAGACATCGAAGCTGGGGCTGTCCAAGTTGCAATCAGCGAACGTAAACGACACCAGAAATAAGAGAAATGTACAGGATTGACCTAAGCCGCCGTGCGTTCCGCGTCATTTCTCCTATGTACATTATCTATATTGATGCAAACATGTCCTGTAATTGTTTATGTGCAATAAAGAGTTTACATACCTACATACATTTCTTACATTTTGGCAGATTACTGTAGACGTTAGCTATAGCGTAGAAAACAACGTCGGTTATAGTATGAATCTTCCCAGGTGAATTTTTCGCTTCGAGCCCTAATCTTTCAAACAATGGCCATTGTCTCTATTATCGCAAAGCCGCTAGCTACCGAGTTAGCACGTGCCACTACAACATTCATATTGAAAAACAAACGGTATCGTCATAGTATTAAGGTTCAAATTTAATGTCACTGATATTCTAGATATTACGTTTTGGTAGTGTAGGACGATGGACCGCCCCGAGGCAATACGGCGCTCATATTATTTTGATACTTGGTGTTAAAAATGAGACGTGTCACCACGTAAATAATTATATTTACGTGGTGACACGAAATAATTATATTTATCAGGCTTTAGTCGGTTACTAATAATATACATGCGTGTGCGGGATCATGTTCCTGTTCATGCGAGTCGCTCTAATCAATCGGATTGTTAATTTCGCACTGCAGTCGGCAAGTGACGTCACCGTCAGGGCGAATGTTTGTACCCACAAGTGTGATCATTTTCCTAAACACGATTTGACGTAGAGTTTATATTATCTATGTACAGCGACATTAAACTCACTTTTAAAGTTTAAATGGTCTGGTTGAATGGGCTGATGAAAAAAAAAACAAAAGATCAAAGTTCAAAATATTCATTGTAGGATCACAGGTCTTATTAATAAGGTAAAACATTTCATGGCGCGGTCTTCATATCGGGACTCTAGCACTAATTTTATAACGAGTCAATTGGTAACCCGTACACGGCCATGGAAGAGTAAAGTAGAAATATCCATAATGTGGGATGCTCAACAAGTCACACGATAGCCGAATGGTCGCTCGCTGCTAAAGTGCTAACCATGGGCGCGGGCGCGTCCAAGGTGAAAGAGCCGCGCGCGGAGAAAGCCCGTCCAGCGGCGACCGGTCGCGGCGCCGCACTAATGTGATAACTACATTATCGCAAGTGCTTCATTAGCTTATACAACGCGCGTAACGCTCGGTCGGATGGTGTTCGACGCCCGGCCGCGGGTCGTTCGATAATTGTACGATTGCCTCGTCGAGGAAGATTACTGATGTTGAAACCGGCATTGCATAAGAGATAAAGTAAACACCAATTACTGAGCATAACTTGAGTATCTTATTAAAAAGCTGAGCCCAATTCGAAATTTCGAAATATTACGTGTTTACGGAAGATCATTGTACTCACACCATACCTACATATTACGATGAGATGATGTTGTTTTTATGTGGCTCACTTTTTAGGGTTCAAAAAATGAAAAAACTGAGCCCTTGTAGGATCGAATCACTCGTGCGTCTGTCCGTCCGTCTGTCACAGCCAATTTGCTCCGAAACTACTGGACCGATTGAGTTGAAATTTCGTACATGTAAATTGATGACAATGATGACCCAAGCACAGATACGCAAAGAATTTTTTTTTTTTAAATTAGTGTCATTTTCGGGGGACAAATTAAGAAATTTAAAGAAAAAGTTTAGCTAACCTGACAAAAACATCAAATGAAAGGGCTCGTTATGAGGATCTCAAACATACCAATTTTCGTTATTGTTGTAAAATAAATAGTTTTGATTTTATTCATGTAAGAAGACGAAAATTGACCATACCCCCCTGATCTCCGAAACTACTGAGCGTAAAATTTTGAAAAACATACAAAATATAGGTACCTAGTTCATTGCTTATAGATTACAGAAAAACCTATAAGAACACGATCAAAAAATAAATACATATGTACTGTACGGAACCCTCTCCACGCGTATTCAACCCGCACTCGGCAGGTTTTTTTTTATTTAATGAATTGACGTTTTCCAGAATAATGACACCAGAATTCATGTAGTAAGGTGCGTTGGGGTAAGATTGAACGGATTTTACACGAGATGAGAGGTGTTTTTTTAAAAGTGATATTATACCAAGAATATGAGGACTAGTTACAAGAAGCTACGCTTTTGGTAAAGAGCACATATGAACCTTTATATTGAAACTTAAAAAAGGAAGTTACTGATACTTTTACTATTGAAAAAGTTGAAATAAAGTTACACTCATTACTAAAAAATCCATGGGGTAAGATGGAATGGTGACGGGGTAAGATTGATATAGTTTTTAAAATCGTTAATATGCGCCGTAGGTATATTTGATGCATAAATTCCAACGGTATAGCACCGTAGCAGTTTAAAACATTATTTCATATTTAAAAAAACCGTTATTTACCGCTAAAATTCGGCTTTTTATAAAATGATATAACAGTCTTACCCCACTTTGAGGATAGGTAGACAAGGGTTCTCAAACTGTTCTTTATAGAATACGACTTTTAGCTTGAATCAAATCCCAAGACCCCCCCTATACAAGAAATATGAAGAAAAACCTTTTTTTTGTGCATTTTTATACGGATTGTATTTTTATAATGGCTTCTGATTTTGATGCTATGTTAAGCTTAAATCGTAAACTAACTTTCACAGTTTACAACTAACTAGCAATCTCAAGTAAAACTGCTACAAATATGTGACAAAACTGATTTTGTCAACATGATGTTTTAAGCGGTCATTAGCCCCAGCCTGTAAACTTACTCAATCATATAAGGGCACGTACCGCTGTCGATCGCTGGCGATGTCGTCATCATCTGTGAGCGCTAGCCGTCGGCTTTCGAGCGTCGCATACGAAGTTTAAAGTTTAATATCTCAGAAACCATTTGACGTACCTATCGAATGTTTATTTCACAGGTATTTTTTGTTTTAATTAAAAATACGGTAAATAAGCTGAAGATCTAAACTGGCTGACATTCTCTATTCAATTTTATTAACGCAACGCATACAAACACAGAAATAAATAATTAAATGTAAGTTCACGATAAAGTCCCGTCTAATTAAAATAATGTAGGTACTGTATAGGTTGTATAACAAACCTCTATAAACTGCCTACCTACCTAAGTATATTTAATGAAAGTAGTTATTCCTCCACACTTTGAGAACCAGTGACTGTTACTATGGGTTTTGAAACCGGGGTAAGACGAAAACAAAAATATTACCGTCTTACCCCTTTAAAAGTAGGCGGTGCAAGATTGAAATATATAAAAACTCAGAAACTAAGAAAGATAATTAAAATTCACATTGACAGGTAATTAAAATAACAATTACAAGCAAACGTATCAATACAACATCTCTCTAGCGTCACTGCAAAAGGAGTTACAAAACATGGGGTAAGATTAAAAAACATGATTTGAACTTGAAAAATTCACCTTGTCGAAAATTGACGATAACACACGACCACAATAACTGAGCGAACGGCACTGACTGAGGGGCGAGGAGCAACAAAATGGCGTTCTCAATTAAGTTGCCAGGAACCAAAAATGTGCACGGAATATTGAGTTACGAACGGTTTTTCATCTTACACCGTTTTCCAACTTACCCCAACGCACCTTATAGGTACTTCAATTTCTTTTCACTTCTCATGCTCTTAAAATGTTACTTTAGTCTCTGCACATCGGGACTAAAGTTCCTTTTTAATCTCTAGGGATTAAAGTAAAATTGTTTTAATTTACTTTGGAATCCCCTTAACATCCAATCACGGTGTTTGTGAATGGAGGATTTATTGCTATTTTCAGTCTTTTTGTATAGACCACAGAATAAAGACTAAAGGCAAAGAAGCCGTGCAATAAGATGAACGTTGCACCAGCTACTTGTCTCTACTTTATAGATTACATTTTGATAAGAGGAAAAGAAACAAAAACTAGGTGTCTTTTCTTCTTTAATCTGTCATGATCAGAAGGTGAAGAAACGTCAAATCAACGACCGGTCTTCTTTGGCGTTACTTTCTTCCACACTGGTGCTTAAAGGTCCAAATCACGCCTTGTGACGATCTCTTTCCAACTCACTATGAAAACCATAAGTAAAAGGAAGTCAACCATAATGTATTTTCTTTCTATTTAGTACGGTTTCTATGCTTCTAGTTTTTATTCTGTGGTATAGACAATTTTTAGCGCGTGGAAATAACCTCAAAATGACAACTGTGAAAAAATACAAATAAAAATGATTTAATTTCGTGAAACACGATTAATGATTACGAATATGAATATATTTAATTATATTAAGGATGAATTCATTTAATTATGCTTGGTCCAATTAGTTTTAAAATAGTTTTCAAGTTTGAACCTGTTGGCTAAATATGCAAGCATTTAAAGCGGCACTTAACAAAAAAATAATAAAAGAAAAGAAAAAAACCGCGGAACAAATTTGTAAGAAACTTTCTTATAACCAATATTGTAAATGTGTATAGAACTTCGTCAGTGCTGGAATGAGCAAGCCCGTCGGGGTCCGTAGCAAATTCTATAAAGAGACCCCTGGGTTTGTTTTAGGTTACAGGTTATGGCGGTCTTTTTTCCGCAACTGAGCGACTTAGATATGCACCTATTTTGCGTGGGTGTTTGTTTTAGGTTATTCTGGTGGAGAATACGACTGGATTATTCATCTTATCGTCAACCCTGATGCATATGAGTACACGCATACGCATACTGATGTAAGTACTAGCATTTTAGAGGTTAGACGTGGATGCGCTGGGCCCGTAGCATTTGCTACTCTTGCTAGGTACGTGGCTAATCCGGCACTGAACATTGTTTTTTTTCCTCACATTCAAAGTGAAAAGTAGAGTGTTTAACGCGAGACTAAACAACCATAATGACACTCGAACTATAGCCACTCTCGCTCGCTGGCTCGCTCGCGTGGCTAAACATCTCGTGTCATTATGGCTTGTTTTAGTCCCTTGTTGAACAATCTACTATTATCTATCTTATAAGGCCTACGATTCCCGACACAGACCAAACATCTGCCAAAATCATGACTGACACCCGTATTCACAAACGTCACTAATGAGGTCTCACAGTGCTCACGAACGCGCAGGGTAGTTCAAATCGTCTCATAAACAAAAGGTCGGTCAAAAAGGACCAATCACAAAGCTGTATTGAACGCAGTGCGTTTACTCAGTAAAGGATCCCTTAAGTAGGTATTGTTTGTGAATACGGGTGTAAGTACCTACGCAAAATTACATCACGTTACGCCAAGTTACAACCCTCGGGGACATGTAATAAACTCAGTGCGTATAGGCTGTGCAAACGTCTGCTTCACTTAACATTCAACTGTTCCCTCGTCATGATGCGCGAGTAAAACTTGAGGTTATGTATAGATAGACCCCTCTTAAAATTATTTAAAACCAGAGTACCCAGGCGTTCTTTAAGCGTTTTTGGGAGTGACCTGTTAAGTAGCGTCTCGATGAGCACGGCCGAGTGCGGCAGCGCGTCGGCGAGCAGGTCGAGCGGCAGCTCGTCGGCCACGGGCGCCAGCGCGGCGCGCGCCAGCCGCGCCAGCAGCGCCGCCGCCTCGCGGAACTGCCGGCCCTCCGCCAGCAGCAGCACGCGGCGCAGCGCGTGCCGCGGGGACGCCGCCGTGCGCGCGCGCTCGCGCCGGATGCGCTCGCGGCTCTCGTTCATGGCGCAGCGCGCAGGCGTCAGCCCATCGCCGGCCACGCGCTGCGAACAAGTTAGCTTCACTTGAACAAAAAGATCATTATGTTGACGTCATTTGAACAGCCAAATTAAAGTTAAGAAGACCACCTTGGTTGTGTTGCGTGATTGTTCCAATCGACTAGAATAGTTTTAGGTACTGTGTATGGGACGAGGTACCTAATATTGGGAAATTGTTTCGTTTGGTTCTGTTTACATCTTTGCTAATTTCAATTGACACAGATGACACGTTATGTAAAGAAGGCGACTAACTTCAATTTTTGGAGTGGCGCCAAGATGCTCCACGACCTTGCCCAGGCATACAACAAAATAAGAAAAAGTTTTGAACAACTAAGTAGTTTGTTTGATATCACATGTTATGTAAATGTTTTTTTTCCGTGTAAAATGTAATAGCTGAGCTCCTACAAGCTAAACTAACCTACCCTTCGCACGTCGGTTTTAGTTATTTAATTCTCGCTATATGAAACAGAAAGTGTGACTTGGGTTTATTTGAGTGATATATAATAGCGGCCTGCGCACGTAAAGTTCGGATAGCGGGAAACGCCACGCGCCGTTCCAATCTTCGTTCCGAACCGTACGTGTAAAATGCAACTATAATAGTAAAATAGTAAAAAATGTACGGATTAGAACGGCGCGTGGCGTTTCCCGCGGTCCGAACTTTACGTGTAAAAGCCGCTAATATGTATATTCTTGTTCGGTAAATAAGTAGGTAGTACCTAACTTCACGTGTCGTCCGAAACGAAAAAATTAGAACCTGTCACTTACAGACATAAAAGGCCTAGCCAAGATCCAAACGCTACTAACACTTTTCTTTTCTATCACTTAAAATATATGGGAATGACAGTTGAGTTGACCACGTGGTTTATCGTAACGCACGAGAATGTCGTCCCGTACATTTGAGTGATCGAAAAGAAAAACGTTAGTTGCGTATGCATCTTGGAGAGGGCCACTGGCTTTCTCGTTTTTCTTAGCACTAAATGTACCTACCTACCTACGGGATGAGTAGGATGACAAGTATAAACATGTCTTTAGCTATCGAACTATCATAAACGAGGTCCCTGACTCGTAGAGTCGATCGAAAGACGTCAACGAGGATGTCACGGTCAACTGCATCTAACGATCCTCCTCTACAACTTTCTTTAGGTATACTAATGAGTCTCATAAATAATATATAAACTACCTATTTCGCAGCAGTTCAGTAAACATTATGAAAACTCAATTATCTATATGATCGAAAAAAAACTAAATTCCACGTACCGATAATTGGCATTTTCTTTTAGTGTCCATACTCTCGCTGTCATAGCATCAACACGAATCGTAAAGATTAACTAAAAATGTGACGCGTAAACGAAGCACTAAATAACCTTACTCGTATGTAGATGCAATAAAAAAACGGTTGACGTCGTTCTTTTGAGCACGCGACCGGCCGCCCGCGCTGCCGCCGCGCCGGTGCCGGTGCACGCGGGCCGCGATGAGCTAACTGTCCCGCGACCACTTCGCGAGTCGTAACGCGACATCATCCTCGATCCAACCTGTACATGCTAATACTGTTACATTCGATTTGTAACGATGCTGCGTAAGGGTGAAGACACATTTATCAGCACCGATTCGCATTTCGTCTATAGAAAATGGCTGTTTTGTATGAAGATGCGTACGCATTAGGGCATGCAGTATCGGACTATTTCCAGTATCGGAATTGACAATCGGTATTGAACCTCAATATCGGAATCTCGGAATTACGCTTGGCATACAATATTGAACATTTCCAATGCCGGAATTGAAATTCGGTATTGTGTCTCAATATCGGAATTCCGATACTAGTATCATAATTGGGGATCTGTTAAAAAACACACTTTCTATTCAATATTCAATACCGACTTTCAATTCCGATACTAAAAATATCGTCCGATACTGCATGCCCAGGATATAATGCATAGAAGGTGCTGTCATCTATGTGTTGGAGCTTGAAACTAAACCAGGCAACTCCACAGATAACTTCAAAATACTACGTTTGTTTCGACATTACAATACCGGAATTAAAAGGTAATGAATATCGGATTTACGATATTGATAGGCCCAATATCGGAATTCTATTTCGATATTCAAAGTGCTCCGGTATTGTTCCGTCTAATCTCGGAATTATAATATCTGAAAAATTGGTCCGAGATTCCGAGATTTCGAGATTCCGAGATCTCGGAATTCATGCCCTAGTACGCATCAGTTCTGCTTTCGCATGCGTACGCATCTTCATACAAAACAGCCATTTTCTATAGACGAAATGCGAATCGGTGCTGATAAATGTGTCTTCACCCTAATGACGATGAAGCCCATCAACTGTTGATCCGTTCATCCATGATGAGCAAAACATAAACTGAGATATTACCTACTTATATGATGGTCTTAAAGAGTTATCGGCTCAAAGTAGGTTAGTTTTTTCATCAACGAACAACGAATATGTTTGTTTGCTTTTTCTTAACCATTCATAGTGACCCCGCGTCGGTGGTGTGTCTTCCGGTGAAATATCAATTTAGATACCTATACAGCTGAAGTTTCTAGGGCGTGCAACCCGAGAAAAGGCAAGTCGAGTAGCGAGAACGAGTGTAAGTAATTTCCCGATATTCTTGTTTTGGTCGCGCAAATTTATGGCCTCGCAGAGGTCGAGAGAAATGCGAGCCACGCGAGGGCGCGCCTCGGAGTGTGTGTGCGTGCATGTGTGTGTGTGTGTGTGTGGAGAAACTTGCAAATTTCCCCGAGCTTACACATTAAGGTAAACGAGTCGCTCGGGCGGCAGCCGGTTCCCAGTCGAGTCGCCGGTGCGCCGGCACGGCGGCGAAGCTGCTCATTTACATGATGGACCGCGTGTGCGTCCATGAATCTATAAACTTGTTTACCACGGCGGTATGAGGTTACTTTTGATACGAGTCGTAAAGTTATTCAGATTCAATTCGTCCAGTGATAAGTTTCCGACCATCTTTGGTGCGTGGTGCCATTACCCAACCCGGCCGACCGAAGAGTGACACACATTCCCTTCTCGCCCGAATATTTAACAAATACGCTGGTAGAGAGCAGCTACAAAGTAGCTTGATCTCCTATATGATTCAAGACCAAGCTCTCGCGACTTAACGCGAGCTCCCAATCTCCTCGAAATGTAAAACAATTCAGTCGTTATTGTTTGCTCAGATGTGCACATGTATGGAGACTGGTTCGGTCGCGGCTGTTCCGAGTGAAATTCGGCAGCGCCCACTCTCTCCGCGAGGAGCGGACCGGGACAGGACAGCATTCCACCCGTGGCTTATCATACTTGACTGTGATTTAATTGCGTTGTTTTTTTAGACACTTCATGTAAGTTGGAACTGTGACCCATGGATATTTGCATTCTCTGCAATCGTATGACTGCAAATGTTTTGCCATCTCTGAGGATTAAGATGGAATATATGCTAGTACTTTCACCGATTGTCGTTTCCTCACACCGAACACTGCTATTTCGCGGCCGGTTAAGGATAAGATGCCGGTTGTACTCCGGACGGACCCCACACAAGGTCATACCACCATTATAATAGTTGAAAAAAAAACAATTAACTTCCTCTAAATAAGTTATTATAACTTTTTGGAGGCGGCGGTACATTGTTTTTTATAACGTTTAATTTTTATTTTATACTTTTGAGTTAGCAAAATACTATGCTGTTATGTAATCCACTTCTCAATGAATAAGAAACTCTAGGATATTTCAAGCTCGCCGCAAGCAACGCTGCGGGAACCTCTTATACCCCCTTACTTAGCCATAAACGGACAATACATATATTTTAAGTTGAATTACCTACTCTTGCCTTTGTCAATTATAATGACAGATAAGGAAAGAGCATGTTTCAAGCATACTTTAGCTATTGCGCGTTTGTGAATAAGAGAGTTAGTGTATTGTACATTGAAATCATTTAAATTGGCTTCGTCATAGTCGCTTATCTATGTTATCGAGGTATTTTATCGCGACCCGTGGAATGGTGCCTGCCGTTGTGAAGGCCCGGCGCCCATCTGTGCTCTGCTTCATCAGTTCCACTTCACCAAATGATATTTTCTGAATACAAATGCTACACTTGTTACTGAAAATACCAATATCGCTATTTGATTGTGTATGCCTATAATATTTGAGGAGTTCCTGCAATTCCTCACGAATCTCCTCATCAGATTGTGCCTTGGTGACAACGGACCATCTCCAAAGTACGAGTATACCCTTTCAAGCTAAAATTATTTAAAAAATCGGTCCACCTTGACGGACAAATCGGTGGTGAGCATGAGTACGGTCACGAGCGTTGAGGTTATCATCATTTCGTCTAAAACGCAACTAGTACTAGCGGTATCAGGTCTAAAACGCTGCTAGTCTAAAACGCATCTCGTCTAAACTGCAACTGGTCTAAGTAGCTACCAGTCTACGTCGCTATACTGGTCTAAGCAGTAAGTGGTCTAAAACACAGCTGACCCAAGAGCACGTGCTCTAAGCCTTAGCTGGTCTAAGTAGTAAGGGGTCTAAGCCACAACTCACTTAAGTGGACCCACTTCAAGACAAATATGCTTGAAGACGTCAATGTCATTAGAGATGTCATTTCATTTGTAACTTTCAGGAAACTCAACCTTCTTGTTGTAGAATGTTAGATTGACTTTGGACCTTAGGTGGGTACCAAATTAAATCTCGTGACTGTACGTTTAAAAAAAACAGTCACACATAAAATCACCTCCTTTTTGAAGTCGGTTAAAAACGGACATGTTACCGGGGCTGTGGGGAACTTGCCCAAGCTAAGCTAGAACGAGCTCCTGCCCGGCCACCTGACACACACCATTGGTGCCCGCAATGCTAGTGCGTTTAGGGGCACATAGTGGCGTAGAAATCAAATTGGTTGACTGTACACCGGGTTCCTCTATGTAGTACTGGTACGAGTATAGACTTACGAATTGTATAGTGTCCCGATACTCCCGCTCTACTAAGCAAAGTGCTAAGCAAACCGAGCCACCTCAAAAAAATATTACTATAGTTGTTTAAAATAACCAGTTAAGTTTTTTTTATGACATTGAGAAGGCAAACGAGCACACAGGCCACCTTGTGGAAACTGTGACCTGAGACTGCAATCCTAAGACTGCAAATGCGTTGCAACCCTGAGGACTAAGATGGTCTTATCCCCAAACCGGAACACAACAATGCGAACATTGCTGTTTGGCGGTAGGTTAATGGACAATTCTAGCTTTAATTATTTATTTACAGCATAATTAAACTGAAACAGGAAAGTACTCACCAATTAAAATGAAATAAATCCAATTGGAAATGCACACGCGAGTCGAGCACGAACTGTCAACACGCGACAACGCAACGACAACGACCGACAACGACCGACGACAACCGACAGAGTGCGCTCGCGTCGAGCTGCGGGAGGCGAGTGGCACCGGTCTCCGCCTCAAGCGCACCGCCGCTGCGTGCCGATCTGCGCTCCTACACTCGAGACCGAAACCATCTTGCATTCACCTCACACAGTGTGAGAACAAGGGGGACGACCATCTAGTCATGCTGGCTGCCTCTGGTTTGGAATAGCCGCAGGCGCAGCTTCCGGACAGCTTCCGAAGTTCATTGAAAGTTTTTGTTCGACGATGGATTTAAGCTTGCGTAAATGGTAATGCATCTGGCTTAAATTATGATTGGAGATTTTATGAAACAAAACGACGGGTGCTTTTTAATTAGGCAAGTGATTCAGCAACATGAAATTACTTACTATTACTTTACTGGCAGGAAATGAATCTAAACTGAAATTAAATTGCCTTAGTAAGCGGCGAGAGAGTTGGGACCAAAACATATATATTATGCGGTTCTTACTCTTATCTAACTTACCGTTTGCGCGCGACTCCGTCCTCGCAGAAGTCGTTTATCGCTATTAACTCGGGTACTCTCCAATTTTCCGGGATAAAAAGTAGGTTCTATTCCAGATATCAAGCTCTGTGCCAAATTTCATCCAGATCCGTTCAGCCGTTCTGGCATGATTGAATAACAAACATCCAAACTTTCTTATATTCATACGATAAGATAAGATTACTCATACTCTATCTATTTTATCTCGAATCAAGACTGCACATGCGCAGCCGACTAGGAAGGCATGCTCTAAGCTGGTCATTTTCCCGGGTGTCCTCCCCCACAATGGAGCACAACATTCCGAACACTGCTGCTCGGTGGCAGCTGCCTGCGAGTTAGTGAGTCCCTTAACCCTTTGAACGCCAAGAACCACTAAAGTGGTCGTGTACTGCCGTGCCTACCACGCCATCGACCTATATAGTGGTCACAGATACAGTGCAAAATTAGACCCGAGTATTTGTGTCGTAAGGTTGACATCAGCTGTGGTTTTCAGCTGTCATTGGCGTGTGAGGACGACTTTTGTATCAAGTCAATGGCGGCGTAAAGGAGATCTTCGTTTAATTATGATTATAAAGTTCCTTCTGTACTAAGTAATACGACTAAAATGCTCATCGTACCAGTAGGTATGCACAGTATCAATTTATTTATTTAATTTTGCAACACCAAAAGTAGATCTACAAAATAAGAAATGCAAGAGTACCTACTCACTTATTTAATAATATTCGAGTACACAGAAGTAAGAAGATGGGCAGGCATTAGACGTATTTATTGATTCCAAAATGTCCGCCCACCCTGGTGGCTCGAGCAAGTCTTTCGTTTGTCCATACAAATCACGCAACTACTGCTCATACATAACAAATAACACAGAAGAGGTTTACGACGGCTTACCCAACACGGTTAAAATGTAAAGTCATGTACACTTCAAATCAAACACGAAGACGCCCAATAGAGGTTGCGCGCGAGCTTTCTTCGCCGGACGCGCGGGCGCAGTTGCGCAACGCGCGCAGCCTGCGCCGAGGCCGATCTGATAAGCTGTTATAATAATTAAACTATGAGTGACTGACGCCGCCGCTTCCTTCCGCAAACACGCGCAATCATAATTAAATGTGCATTAACGAATGTTCCGCACCAGTTGAAGGCGCTGTGGTGCTGGGGATGAGCAGCCGGCACTGCGTCGTGGGCTTGTGTTGTGGGTCAATTACCGAACCCAGAGTGGCTACACAAGTTGCTTAACTTAAGTTGGTCATGCCGGTGTTCATGCGCAGCGACGATCACTTTACGTTACATCGGATGATCTGCCGCTATCTCGTTTGCCTTATCTATCATTAAAAAAACGGAACCTTTTACGTTTTTATGATTTTTAAAAGACCGCCTGGAACCTGTCGGTTAGGTTAGGTTTGTTTTAGAATAATTCTGAAAAGTTAAACTATTCGCCTATGTTTAGTCCGAATTTTCAATTCCCTTTTATTTGATTTGCCAAATTTTCATGACGCTTGAACTCAAAGTCACTGTACTGGACAAATACCAAAGCCGGACCGTAATAACTAGAAGTTGTATCGATTGGGCTCTCAGGGAATTAGGTGCGGAATTTTAATATTACGAGATGGTCTATAGTTTACCTACTATTTATTGAACACACCTGGAAGTTACCTAACGAAGCGTGAGAAGTTCCGAATGCAAGCCGGGCGGGCCGCGGGGCGGTAGAGGAAGAGGGACATCCACTTTTTGGCTGATTTATTTCTGTTAGCCGAATATTCTTTACAAAAACGAAAGTGTTCTGCGGCAGCGACTCATACAACCGGTCCGGCTCGATGACATTCTAATCAAGAAATTAAAGCTGTTTTACAAAACGATAAGTCACACGATAGAAAGCTCGAAATGATACTCCTTTCGGCTATCGGGTATCGAATAAATCTGTCAGCGGCTCTCTGCACATAATTTAGTTTTATTTCCTGTGCATCGATAGTTCAAAATCAACTTTCATTTCCCGGCGATGGGTATGCGAGGCGTTGTGTAATGAGTGTCGGTTGATGTCGGATTAACTAATCTTGAAGGCGGCGACAGCTTATTACCCGGTTTATGCAGTGAACTCACATGTTAAGTACCTATAGTATAGTGTTAATGTTAACACTGTCTTCGCGCATCGGCATTCAATAAATTAAGGAGGTGTAAATCGCCTGAGGATTGTGGTATTTCGGAGTAGTGGCGAAGCCAACACGACATAAGTAGGTAAATATAAAATAAACGCACTCGGACATCACGCCACTGTGCTTGTGCTCCCAAAAGCATCTAATTAATTCTTATAATTGCCAATGTCACACGCAACGCAATTGTCCTGAACTACAAAACCCAAGCCGTAACGATTAAGCCAAATGAAAACGTGCGCTAGGCTCTCTCTAGTTTTGATTAGTTATTATATTGAAGAGCACTCCAAAAGTTCTCTGCGGGTCACGATTTTTCTGTTACAAATTTCATGTCTCCAACTTTCAGCGTCGATATTTCCCAGTTAATGCGACTAAAGTAAATACCACCTTCCAGAAACGAGCCGACTCTATTCTTGTTATGTTGCGGGTGTTCAAGGTGGTCACCTACCATCAGGCGGTGAGGTTACCCGCTTGCTCGTCTGCCTTCTTCTTGTTAAGTATACAAAAAAGTGATAACAAAACGGATTTAGCCAATAAAACTGTGTTCGTCGAACCGAGGTCAACTGAGAGTGCACCGGTTCCTTCTGTTGTCGTCGACATAATCGTAACACCCATGAATTACCACGCAGCCGCGGCGCTTCCAGGGCGACTCCGGCGCACGGCAGTCTGATGCGCCGCGTGGGAAACTTTCTCCACCCTCCACACACACTTACAATTAACTATACATACATACACAACTGTACACACCGCTCTGCGGCGCAGCCTCGCAGGTGCAACTTTATGACTGCATTAACCGCCGCGGCCGGTCACGACTTCGGGTCTCTCCTTTCCATTAAGCACGTTCGTCGATCGAAATGTCAGAATCGATAATCGAAATCGATCATTATTGTGGTTTGCTGCGTGTCGCGCGTCCCGAAACAATGGCCACTCTCGCGCTGACTTGCGCCCCGCGCCCCGCGACGGACGGGCTGCCAAGAGGTCAAACAATCACGACTTGCAGAGGGAATCACATACCTAGTTGCCTTGCGGTTCCTAACCCTTTTTATTATAATAACAAGTAGTGACAAGACTGAATAAGTATATGTTTGATTAGTTCCTTCTCGTAAACGGAGAAATGGATTGACAATTGGCAGGTTTCATACTTATTTATATCTACTAGGTACTTATAGAATATAAATTTGATATCCAGTAAAATTTGAGCAGATTAAGAAATAAAACTAAGAATCAGAAAACGAACCAAAGCGCGGTGTTTAAAATTTTTCACGTGAGCTTATGCTTCTACCCTTAAGGTTGCAGGTGACAGAGAGTGCATGCAACATGAATTTGAAAATAGGTAGTAAGACTTACCTACTACAGAAAGGAAAAACCCTCACTACAGCCTGAAAATAATATAAAAACTTTTCAGTCTGTAGTGGGGGCAGGCAGGATGTAATGTAATTCTGGTCAAGAGTAGTCATCTCCGCTATCGGACACATCGCGCTTTCTAAACCTGTCAATCACGGGTTGAGTAACGCTCACTTGTCGCGCAAGAACCGCCTCTTGACCGCTCGTATTATAGATACCGATACGCTGCACCCTAGCGTCAACTCGAGGTAGGCAATAGCCCAATAGCCTACCCGTGTTTAAGCGAGCACATATAGAAGACAAAGACATCGCAAAGGGGTTGTTATATTACATCACACAAGAACCGTAAAGGATTTGCATTAAATTGTTCTAAATAATTGATCGTATTGGCACTACAACATTCTTAGTACGATCACCAAAGAATAAGGAGAAAATAAAGAAAAACACCAAGAATCCTTTAACCGACCGTCAAACAACGTGCTCGCCTTGTTCTGTTGTGGTATGACGATAATACTTAAGGCAACCGGTGTAATTACTAGAATAGAAGCGTTCTATGTCAGATCTCGGGGTTGGCAACGCATTTGCAATCTTTGGATTGCATTCTTAAGATTGTAGTGTTGAGAGTGCAAATGTCTATGGGTAATATAATATGACTTAACATCAGTGGTATGTGTGCTAAAAAAACACGCTTCTGAAACCGCCCCCTGTCAGATGTAGCTGATCGCATCCCGGCGCGCAGGCTGCTGGCTGAGTCGGTTTGGAACTGCGTCGTCGCCGCGGCCCCAGCTCCAGAGTGGTCTAAACGAGTGCCACGGCCCGCCCGTTTATAATATGTAAACAAATCATGTGTGCGGAAAAAACCGGTATGCCGTGTAGATTTTCTTTTCTACGAGCATCGTTCTATTCATCATATTATGCAAAACCGGGCAAGAGCATGTTGGATCATGCTCAGTGTAGGGTTCCGTCACCGTTACTGCAGTCCGACTCGCGCACCGAGGGTTCCGTACCACCGCTCACTAGGTATCATTATATTCCAATTTGAATTCGATTTCGAATCGAATCTCACTCACACTTGACCAATTTTTACTATTTGAACTATTCAACAATACTTACTTAAGAAAAATAAATCACAATCATTTCTTTACATGTACCTACCAGAAACCGGAGCAACCCAGTTTGTTTTTTATTTAATTATCTAATCTATATAAATAAAAATGAATCGCCAAAATGTATGTGATCACATAACTTCCGAACGACTGCACCGATTTGGCTGATTTCTTTTTTGTTGTGTTTGTCATTGTCAGGACAAGGTTTGTATGATAGAAAATAATTGAAAATACACCGGGAAAGTCACAAATTTGCAGCGGGGCGAAGCCGCTGGCGGGCCGCTAGTTCATTCATTATAGATCTTAGTGCACGGTGTACATATCAACGCTGGAAAGGATAATTGACTAACGTCCATTTGACAAACTTTACAGTAGAGCGATTTAAAGTTTGTTGTTTCGGAAAAAAAATCATATCTTTTTTATTATTGTTTGTATCGAAATATGTTGTACTACAAACTTGTTCATAATTTTAATATCTACTGATTGGTTTTTATTGTAACACTTGAAAAGTGCTTGTTCACGAAATAAATGTCCCGTTAGACAATGGCTACTTTTGACCGGCGAGGAAAAACGGTTAACAGCCACCTGTCGAAATATTACTCGTATGACTACAGCTAACAGACCTTCAATAGGTTTTGATGAATCCTATTCAAAGGTATAAAAAGGTCTAATGTGCCTTACAAGGTTTTTTGGGCCGTAGTAAAAACGGCTTACAGACCTTTGTGTTAATAACTACAGACAGGAAAAATACCTAAATGTAAATAACTCATATAAACGACGGACTAACGGACAATTTATGAAAAAACGTCGAAAATTTGGTCTGTAAGACCCTGCGTTTTACAAAAAGCTTCAAATTTATAACGGCTAACGTGCTAAAAAACTGCTCCGATCGCCTTGTAACCCGGTTCGTTAGACGTAAAAAAATTCGCTGATTCTAACGATATACATAAGTCAATATGCCCCAAAATGTCCCGTTAGTCACTTTACCTTTCCAGCGTCGAATTATGTATTTATGTGCAGACAATTTCGGCTTTGAGATTTTGATAGTTTCCGAGGAAATAGTAGTTTGACTACGGAATCCTGAAATGACACAATTTTGCGTTTATATTTTGAACTTTTCGGCCTTACGCTACCTCTGATATGTGTAGGTTGAGTGAGCTTCGCATGTGCCACGCGGGTTCCACGAGCGCAGGAACCTTCATACCCACATTACCTACTAGTTATTGATGTATACTGTGCCTATATTGATACCCTCAGCCAGTGATCTTGCCTTGTCGCGACGAAGAGCAGGAACACAGATAAGGAATGGCTCCCACGTCCCGCGGCGGGAGTCGCGAGCGCAGCGACCTTCACTTTCGCCGGCGCCGGCGCGCCTCGCGCTGCATGCGCTCGCGGTGCACTTTCGCTGCACCCGCCCGACCCGACGCGCAGGGCAGCGCTCATACTTCTTTGCGCATACATTCGATCAGGTTGATGCCACCCTGTAGCGATTAAATTAAACACACGTAGTTCCTTCCTTGCACCAAAAAAAAGGTTTGTTGCTTTATACCTAGCACCTACATTAATTGAATTCATCAACAAGATGTAAGTTGAGACGTATTAGTTTTCTGCTGTTGCTATTAAACTATTTATTTATACTATGCTATAGTTTTGGTTCACATAACTAATACCATAGCTATTTTATTCTAACCTAAGGTATTTTATTATTTTTGCAATTTATTCCCACGAAGAAGAAACCTCTGTTATTTGGGGGTCTCTATTGACTGCCATAAAGATAAAGTTTCGATTATTGTTGTCCAAACCGTTTTACATTATACTTATTATTGGTCATAATGTTAAAAGTCATAATATTGAAGAATATAAATCGGAATGTCAAATATTGCGGGTCATATTTGTTGGAAGTCATAAAATTAATAGTCATACCAATTTATGTCATAATAATTAAACTTCCTAATGTTAAATATAATAATAGTACCTACTTGTAATAAATGTTATTAAGGTCAAAACTTGTTAGTCATAAAACTTGTTAGTCATAAAAGACCATGTTTTAGTATTTGTTGTTTTTCGTTATTATGGTCTTTAATACTTTCTAAACATAAAAAATACTGTACTTAACATTTGGTAGAAAAACGGTATGAATAAAAATAATTGATACTATAAAAAATATGTCCTAAATATTTTTGACTAATTATAAATATGCCTTTGAATTTTATAGGGTTTTAGGTTATGACTTCTGTAGGTATATTATAATCTTTTACATTCTAGATAATTAACGTTCGAATTATAAAGCGTTATGATCTAAAAATTTTATGACTTCCGATAGTTATGAATATAAATAACATGGGTACAAAAGTCTGACTTTAAATAATCCAAACAATAAATGTATGGCAGCCAAAGGGATCCCGTTATTTGGCGTTCATATTTTTAGGATGATGTCCTTAAAATCAACATTAGCTTTCCCTTAAAAAAAATTAGGCACGCGCACTGTTCAGTATGCAGAAAACATCATCAGCATGCTACACATGGCGTCCCCCAGGACCATTCTGGACCATACAAACAACCACGGCAAGTCATCAAGAAAGGCGGCCCCTAAATAATGTCTACCGAGCACTCGAACTTCTCCTCGCACGGCACGCTGCGGGCCACTGGGCATCACACCTGGGAGAGATTTGTAATCTATACTTTTATTGAGGCTATCGTAAATAATTAAATGAACGAAAAGTATCACACATCTATTACTGCCCTCCTCCTCGATCAAAAACGCTAACAACTAATAACCAATCGTTTAATAACCGATCGTTTAATGACAAGCATAGTTCCCACGCGGCAAAACCTGCCTGAGAAAGTCGAGCGCCTCTCGTCCCATCTCTCTCACTGTAGAGTTGTAAGTCGTGCATGCGAAAGAGACAACACGTGTATGTAAATAATATTTGCAGTAGTTTGATAGCCCCGCAGGGCACGGTGGCACGCTGTTACACTGGCATCAATCGATAATTGGTATTGTGTCGGTGGCCGACATCTGGCGCGGCGGCCGTGAAGCGGACCCAGCCATGACAGGGGAGACTATTGGCTCGCTCCGCGTCGTTTCTGTGATCTAGGGTGTACTACAAAGACAAGACAATGATGTAAGGTGCGTTGGGGTAAGATTGAACGGATTTTACACGAGATGAGAGGTGTTTTTTTAAAAGTGATATTATACCAAGAATATGAGGACTAGTTACAGGAAGCTACGCTTTTGGTAAAGAGCACATATGAACCTTTATATTAAAACTTAAAAAAGGAAGTTACTAATACTTTTACTATTGAAAAAGTTGAAATAAAGTTACACTCATTACTAAAAAATCCATGGGGTAAGATGGAATGGTGACGGGGTAAGATTGATATAGTTTTTAAAATCGTTAATATGCGCCGTAGGTGAATGTGATGCATAAATTCCAACGGTATAGCACCGTAGCAGTTTAAAACATTATTTCATATTTAAAAAAAACCGTTATTTACAGCTAAAATTCGGCTTTCTATAAAATGATATTTCAGTCTTACCCCACTTTGAGGATAGGTAGACAAGGGTTCTCAAACTGTTCTTTATAGAATACGACTTAGCTTGAATCAAATCCCAAGACCCCCCTATACCAGAAATATAAAGAAAAACCTTTTTTTTGTGCATTTTTATACGGATTGTATTTTTATAATGGCTTCTGATTTTGATGCTATGTTAAGCTTAAATCGTAGTCTAACTTTCAAAGTTTACGACTAAATAGCAATCTCAAGTAAAACTGCTACAAATATGTGACAAAATTGATTTTGTCAACATGATGTTTTAAGCGGTCATTAGCCCTGTAAACTTACTCAATCATATAATCGCTGTGCAGCGATGTCATCATCATCCGTACGAATCATACGAAGTTTAAAGTTCAATATCTCAGAAACGATTTGACGTACCTATCGAATGTTTATTTCACAGGTAATTTTTGTTTTAATTACAAATACGGTAAATAAGCTGAAGATCTAAACTGGCTGACATTCTCTATTCAATTTTATTAACGCAACGCACACAAACACAGAAATAAATAATTAAATGCAAGTTCACGATAAAGTCCCGTCTAATTAAAATAATGTAGGTACTGTATAGGTTGTATAACAAACCTCTATAAACTACCTACCTACCTAAGTATATTTAATGAAAGTAGTTATTCCTCCACACTTTGAGAACCAGTGACTGTTACTATGGGGTTTGAAACCGGGGTAACATGAAAACAAAAATATTACCGTCTTACCCCTTTAAAAGTAGGCGGTGCAAGATTGAAATATATAAAAACTCGGAAACTAAGAAAGATAATTAAAATTCACATTGACAGGTAATTAAAATAACAATTACAAGCAAACGTACCAATACAACATCTCTCTAGCGTCACTGCAAAAGGAGTTACAAAACATGGGGTAAGATTAAAAAACATGATTTGAACGTAAAAAAATCACCTTGTCGAAAATTGACGATAACACACGACCACAATAACTGAGCGAACGGCACTGACTGAGGGGCGAGGAGCAACAAAATGGCGTTCTCAATTAAGTGCCCAGGAACCAAAAATGTGCACGGAATAGGGAGTTACGAACGGTTTTTCATCTTACACCGTTTTCCAACTTACCCCAACGCACCTTACATAAGATGACCACTCAGGAGGACTTGAGGACCTCGGCTTGCCCCATGCCTGTGCCAATGAAGTTAGCTGGGTGGGGAAGTGTAAACTCTTACTTTATCAAAGTATTTAGGATAAAGAATTCGTCAATGTACCCATGAAGTCATTGATAATATCAGATCAAAGGTACTTCACCTATTGGCTATTAATTCCGCCATTTGTACCTATAATACTGATAGTTCAATTAAACTCAAACTCAAACTCAAACTCAAACTCACAACATTTATTTGACATAAACACACTGCAACACAACAAATGTAAACGAACATTTTAATCGATACAACTTCAAAGTAAAAAGATAGAACATAAAAACCTTTATATACTAGTAGCGAATTTAGAGAAGACGTTGAGCTGTAGTGTGACGTCAAAAAGGATTCAGCTCTGCATGTGCTGCAGCCGGAGCCACAGCGCATGCTAAGTAATTTAGTTGAACTATATAAATAAATATCTTGGAAACAGGTATTCTCAGGATGTACTTAATTCTAAACGTCGTATTTCGGATGCCCTATTCGTTTCAATTGACACTTGAGATTAAGGGATATTGCTAACGTAGCTCCGAACTTAGATTTTCAATGCAGGAGCTGGCTTCAGCACCGAATCGATGTTTATGTTCAATATGCATCCTAAGTTGAAGGTTCTCACGCAACCTATACTGATACAGGGCCTATAATTCGTTCTCAGATATTTCTAACTGTTTCACGCCGGTACAATAGGCTGAAGGGAACCCTAAATAACCATATAGCTGCGTCACGTGACATGTTGTTCGACAATCGTATGAATTGGGTTGAACGTCACGACGAGGCACAGTTTTATGGTGGGTCAGGGTTCCATTTTGTCGATTGTACTCATAGTTACTTTCATTACTGCCGTACCTACTAATTGTGTCCCTGTAAATAATTCAATATCGTCTCTATCTCCGACCAAACTGACAGACCATCTTTTGTTACATATACCTAATACATTGTGTTTTTACTATTTAAATTCTAAGAAAGATAATGGTTGATGCATATGGGATGTGTTACGCACGGACGCATCAGACTGCGGCACAGGTGCGGCGCTGCGTCGGCGTGGAATGCAATGAAATGCAAATGCCGACCCTGGCCGAGACCCCTGGCTCGCGAGTGAAAGTGCCGGCACTGCCCACTCCACAACCGCCCAATATTGGTTCAAAACTGTTATAAAATCTCCAACGACCGAAAATACGGCTCAGCATCAAAGGAACTGTGTCATATCGTTATTCTATGTAAGTAAATGCCGGTGATAAAGCAAAATGTCTGAAAACAGTTGCCCCGGTATAGTGTGAGACGTCTTCCTCGTCGACGCGCCGGTGTTTAAATTTTGCGATACTTGATAAATGGGGTCTATATTGGGATCCATAATGTTTTTTGTTCTATATTTGAATTCTCTAATATCGTTAGTCATAATGATTGTTCGTCCTAACGCACATTAGCCTTAAAGCGATTGTCCTAACATCGTTTGGTCGAATATTGTTTGTCCTAACGCTGATATACCTATACACCACACTTGATAAATGATCTCAGTTTGGAAAGCATTGGTAATTATAACGGCGGCGGCCGGGTACACCGCTGAGGAATGTATGACGAATGCGATCGCCCGATATGAAATAAATGTTGGCCATCATAGGCCATTTTATGGCCATTATGTACGGAGTAATGCGTACTTGTCAGATACAAGAAAATGTTGCTCGTAAATGTGTAAATGCGTCTCTTACGCTGCTGGCTGGTCCATCGTGTAGAGAGCCTTGAAAGACCGACAAGAGTGAGCGTTTGCCTCCGTTTGATAGGTATCTACGTCAGTTTGCCGGCTTAAACATATTTTGCACGTGTCATTAGTAGCGTCACGTCTGGAAATGTGTAACACAATTTACGGTTGGGAACACCCTAAAATCTCGAATTATTTAATTCCGAATTTGAAAATACCGAATTTCATAATTCCGAATTTTTATAATACCGAAAAAATATAAGGCCGAATATCAAAATCTAGACTTTTATATTACCGAATATCAAAATCACGAAAACGTTTTTCCGAATATTATATTAACGAATGCTGACAATTCCGAATTTTCTTTTTACGAAAATTTGTTTCCGAAAATTCACAAACCAGATCGACAATGTAAAATTTGGAATTATGAAACTAACCACTTGAATTAAATTGAAGTCTTCTACTTGAAACAAAAGTTAGGTGAGATGACGAGAACATTACTAAATTAGATCAATCTCACCTCGATAGGCTGGTTAGGTTAGGTTAGAGCTGCATCAAGGCGCGAAGCGCCTTAGCTACGCGGAACAGGAGCTCCGCAAGCGGAGCTCCGTCGACTTAATCGGTCATTTCTTACAGTTTTTGAGCATTAAGCATGTTAAACCTTATACACGGTATTGTACAATATTTTATTAGGCGCTTATTTGGAATAAAAAATCTTAGGAATTCGGGGTGCTAAAATTTCGGAATAATGAATATTCGGAATTCGGAATAGGAATATTCGGAATTGTGATATTCGGAAAAATAATTTTCGGGATTTTATTAATTCGGAATAGTGATGATTCGGAAATTTCAAAATCGGAATTCTGAAAGGCGTGTTTTTTAAATTCGGAAAAAAATATTTCGAGATTATGTAGTTAGGTTATTTTAATATTAACCGTTAAGCAATAAATTTCCTTGACTATACAACAGTGGGTCGATTTTTAAGAATTAAACGCTAGAAAATACCATTCAAAAATGAAAGTGAAGCGGAAACATGGTATTTTTGTGGTGAACCCAGACGACCAATTTTTTTTGATTTGTGAGTCTCGTAATTTCTGCTACATACAAAATTCCAGCTGATTTTGCGTCGCCGTGTGAACCAAACAGGAATTTTGTATGAAATCGAATGTAGCAGAAATTACGCGACCGAATTACGCGAGTCACAACTCACAAAATCGAGCGCTCACTTTTCAAAAATCATCTGCAGTTCGTAACAAGCCAATGTGTTACCAACTGCAGTGTTCAAGCGCAATATGAAATTAGGCTGATGTTACGATTGAATCTTGTCGACGAACTGTGGATTTGCGTTAAAAATCTGGACCCTTATTCTCGTGACTTCGAGATGATTTTTTATGCGATATGCACTGTCAACTGCGTACATTTTTTTGACATATCTCGCATGAAAAATCATCTCGAACTCACGAGAATTGGGTCCCTGAGGCGAGTCTCGGTCGCGATCGAGATGAATTCTTATTCGAGATTCCATAGAAGTGACGCTGTATTCCATGCAGATTTAACGATAGAAATTCATCACGAGCGACCCGAGAATCAACATCCGACAAGGCTCCTGCTGCGCCCGCGGACCCGGCTTCGGCGGCTGCCGTGATGATTAAGGCTATCCTCCCTCGGGGTTGTATGCAGGTTAGCACATTATCAATTAAAGTCAGGGTCAACCGAAATGGCAAAAGATGTAAACAAATCAGGGCCTCAATTCCCGACGGTAAAAACGATATCGTAGTTGACCTGATATGGTATTTTTATGACGTCAGACGCCATTACTGTCAAGTAAATAAGAGCTATCAAAACGGTGACAATACGATAACAGATAAAAAACGATACCTAATTGTTTTTACCGTGTTGAATAGAGGCCCAGTACCTACTGTTTGACTCGTAACCTCAATGTTTCAGCAAACGAGTTTTTATTTTAAAAAGCCTACTCCTAGTAGGTAAATGGTTATTTTATTTTAATCAGAATCTGAAAGTAACGATCAAGCGTGTAAATATTTAAAAACGTGATTATGGAGTAATCATGTTAAAAATTGGTCCGTTTGGTTTTGTTTACATTTTTGGCCAATTGTATTGACCCCGACTGTAGGTAGCTCGCGGACTTTACCTGTCATTTTATTTTTAGTCATTTCTCCCTGTGGTTGTGGACCCTACATCATTATGATAGGGTTATGTGATGTCTGTCTGAACAACTAGCTCTATCTCCCTGTCACCAGTCAGCACTAGAAACGTGAATTATAATAAATAAAAATACAGATGATTAGTAGTTTTTTAATAACATAATTAATTGAAATGAATCTTAGCCTAGGTTAGCGTCGGTGGCGGGCGCGGGGTCTCGAGCAAGGCCCCGCGCGGCCCGGCGCTGCGGCCGCGACTCGGGCGCGCGGGCCCCGGCTTAGGGCATGCAGTATCGGACTATTTCCAGTATCGGAATTGACAATCGGTATTGAACCTCAATATCGGAATCTCGGAATTACGCTTGGCATACAATATTGAACATTTCCAATGCCGGAATTGAAATTCGGTATTGTGTCTCAATATCGGAATTCCGATACTAGTATCATAATTGGGGATCTGTTAAAAAACACACTTTCTATTCAATATTCAATACCGACTTTCAATTCCGATACTAAAAATATCGTCCGATACTGCATGCCCAGGATATAATGCATAGAAGGTGCTGTCATCTATGTGTTGGAGCTTGAAACTAAACCAGGCAACTCCACAGATAACTTCAAAATACTACGTTTGTTTCGATATTACAATACCGGAATTAAAAGGTAATGAATATCGGATTTACGATATTGATAGGCCCAATATCGGAATTCTATTTCGATATTCAAAGTGCTCCGGTATTGTTCCGTCTAATCTCGGAATTATAATATCTGAAAAATTGGTCCGAGATTCCGAGATTTCGAGATTCCGAGATCTCGGAATTCATGCCCTACCCCGGCTGCCACTGTTCTGGTGCCGGGAGCCCCGCGCGCTACGGGCCGCCCCACACCGCGCGCGTGACGGAGCGGAGCGCGCCTCACTGCCTACAGGGCCGTTATTTTGTCCAGCACATCGTGTGTACGCGCGTATCTCGAACATCAGTCGAGATCGTAGATACGTCGCGCAGCATTGTACTTCGAGTCGATTGTTGGACGAGCGAGTTAGGGTCTTTCCACATCTATAAGTAATCGCGGGATAGACTAAGAAGATCTAAAAAATCCTTTATATCCATGTCATAATAGCGAAAATGACGTCGTTCTGCTCTGCACGGTCAGGGCTTTCGCTCTTGTTACATAGACATGTGTAAATAGATGTAGGTACTGCATAATTATAAGACATCGTATTTGGTCGTTTAGTAGTAGTATACTCGGCAGACAAGAACTCAATCCTGACGCATTGCACAACCATGAAGTTTGTGAATATTGGTAAGGATGCCAGCAGCGGTTAAACAATACTTTTATTCCTATTCCTTCAACGCAATAAATAACTAAAGCATTGTTTTCCTGTTATTATTATCAATACTCAGAAACTTCGTACGAAAATAACTACAAATAATCTTTATTTGCTTAATAACACACGAGTATACATAAAAAGACATATCTGGCGGACCCAAAAAACCTAAATTAAGAAAATAAACAAATAAATATAACTGTGAATGATTGTGCAATGTGTCAGGATGGACTTCTTACCAACCGGGCACTCTACTAGGAAAGCAAGAATACTTATCCGACCAAAATCGACACCTTTTATTTTGTTTTTTTACTACATCTAGTACGTACTTGGGAGTTTCTGATCTTAAGGCGATTCCGCGTGTCGGGAGGGTGTCGGGAGACCCTAACAAGAGTAAAAGCTTAGGCCTAGACAAGATTTATAAAGTAAAATTTTCGAAAATTGATCTATGAGTGGAATTGACCTAAGCGGCTCGCAAACCAGATGGCCTGCTTACGTCAACCCTAAACATTTTTCGAAAATAGGCCAAGCCTTATGCATCTTGTTTAGACCATGCCTTATGGTGTTGGTCGTCGATGTCGGCCTGTAGACAGCTCGGCCGGGAACCCGGGGTCAGTCGGGCGCGCGTAGGGCATGAATTCCGAGATCTCGGAATCTCGAAATCTCGGAATCTCGGACCAATTTTTCAGATATTATAATTCCGAGATTAGACGGAACAATACCGGAGCACTTTGAATATCGAAATAGAATTCCGATATTGGGCCTATCAATATCGTAAATCCGATATTCATTACCTTTTAATTCCGGTATTGTAATATCGAAACAAACGTAGTATTTTGAAGTTATCTGTGGAGTTGCCTGGTTTAGTTTCAAGCTCCAACACATAGATGACAGCACCTTCTATGCATTATATCCTGGGCATGCAGTATCGGACGATATTTTTAGTATCGGAATTGAAAGTCGGTATTGAATATTGAATAGAAAGTGTGTTTTTTAACAGATCCCCAATTCCGATACTAGTATCGGAATTCCGATATTGAGACACAATACCGAATTTCAATTCCGGCATTGGAAATGTTCAATATTGTATGCCAAGCGTAATTCCGAGATTCCGATATTGAGGTTCAATACCGATTGTCAATTCCGATACTGGAAATAGTCCGATACTGCATGCCCTAGGCGCGCGGCGAGTTACTCGGAGACGGTGATGGTGAGCTGCCGCGCGCGGCTGGACTCGAAGCGGTCCATGACGCGGATGTCGAGGATCAGGCACACCGAGCCGCTCAGCACCAGCAGCATGAGCGCCGACACCATCAGACCCGCCCTGCCACACCATCACACAAACCACTTCAATTTAGAAAGAAGTTTTTTTTTTATTGGGTTCAAAAGCGCACCTCCATCAACTTTACTAACTTGAACATTTGTAATGCAACGCTCATTTCCAGTGGATCCCGTAGTTTGCGTGCGACGGTAAAAAAAAACCTATAACTTGCTATCTTGCTTGTAGAATATGCTCACTTGTCTCAAAAACTGATTGTGTGTGAAAATAGATGGGCGAACAAAATACTGGATAATGTATTTAACTGTTTAACTGCCACACTCAGAGACGTCAATTAAATTTAATGATTGTTTATTGACGTGTTGTCTTATTTAATTGCTGTAGCAAAGAAAGTGACAGCAGCAACCTTAATCGAGCATTAAATAGTTAATAAAATGTAATAATTTTAGGTTCATTCATACTGTATATCGTTCGAAGTCAAATGTAATTGATTAAAAGTACTGCAAACAAAGCTTGGAACTGCACAAACTGTCTGTGGTTGGGATAACGGCACGTTCAGGTTTTTTTTAGTTTGTACTTGAAGGCTCCAATTGAACCTATGTAATACTAAAGGGTTATGGCAAATGACTGGAAATAAAGACGCTATGGCAAAAGGAGGAACCCCCCCCTGGGGCCAGGTGGTACGCATAAAAGGGTTGAATCAATATCCGCCGTTACACATGTATGAACTCCATGCTGTGCTGGCTGACACTCACCAGATGGGCGCGGTGGTGAAGCCCACGCAGTCGAAGGAGTCAGCAAACTCCTCGGTGCTGTCCATAAACGGTTGCATCTGTAGGTACACGACGCAAACGTTAAAGCGACAAGCGTTAGAGGTGAAACTCGACTCAGTCCTAGGCTAAGCTCACGGAAATTGGGGACCAGCTGTTGTCAACGTAGTAATTTGCAGTCACCAATCGACAACCGTCCATACGGCGGGAACGCCGCGAACGTTTGTTAAACATTAACATTAAGGGCATGGCACTGGCTGTACTAACGCAACCGGTTAGTGTTGATCAGCATTTATTACTTGAGAGGGTAGAAATAACCGCCGCCCATGATCACCTGCACTCGAGAAGGGTTTTCGGCCCGTTGCGTTGGAGAACGGTGACTCGCTCATAAAATGGACAACATTTTCTCGCCTCGAGGATACGACAAGGATGAAGATGGATCGAACGTACCTGTATGTCTGGGAAGGTGAGGCGAGTCCCGTTGCCGCGGTAGACGAGCGGCTGGCCGCAGTGGTAGGACTTGCCGAGCACGGCGGCGGGCAAGGCGGGCGGCGCGGGCGCGAGCAGACTCAGCGTGTCCCCTCGCAGCGTGACCTCGGCGCCCACGGCCGACCACCAGCCGCCCGCGGCCTTGAAGTTCAGCTCCAGCTTGATCTGCAACCAAGCGCGTGGAAGTGACTGTCGCAACCCCCTGCTTCACGCATTTCTTTGCACATAGCACCCTCCTTCATTTACTCCGAAAAAGTAGGTAGGTAGTGTAGGTACTGAAGTCGAAACTCCGCCCGCCAATCCCGCCCTGGTGACATTTCATTTGTAACTAACTCGAGAGAAAAAGACAAAAGCTACACTTCTGACTCCAGTTGCGAATGCGAAATGAGCGCGAACCCAAAATAAGCATTGCAACAATGTAGAGCTAAATTTCACTTCAAAATTAGTAGATTCATCAGTTTCGCATTCGCAGCAGGGTGCGCCTTTAATGCCCGGTTTCAATATTCAAGAAACGAATCGTTTTCCTTACGTCTCGTTAAAATTTGACATTTGCTACGTACAAAATGTGTCAAATTTTAACGAGACGTAAGGAAAACGATTCGTTTCTTGAATATTGAAACCGGGCATAAGAAATGATCGTATTAGTAAACATCATTCGCTGAGCAATCAGGTAACACGCGGACGCTAGTAATACGTGACATATAACATTTTACGCATTTCGAAACATTTTGTATCAGCAAAACTTATATATAAGATACCGAAGAGATACCGCAACTACCAGAGAGACGAGAATTTTAGATACGTCTTTTAAACGTCGCTGTCGGCAAGACAATTCCGCGGATTTGTAGTCTATTAACGCATTCACTGCCAAGGGGCGTTGCCTAGGAATAAACTTGTATGACAGTGAACGCATATATGCGTCGGTGGCAGTGAATGCGTTAAGCCGACATGCGAAAATTGACATTTAATTCAACGCAACGGTTAATACTCGTAGTAGTACATCATCGCTCTCTCGATTGTCGCTCAGGGCTTCGTCACGAAATAGAGGACGACGAGTTGCAGGCGAGTGCTAGCACTATCACTTGCAGGTGAGGGGAGGAGAAGAGATAAGGGCTCACCTTTTCGCGGGTGTTGTCTGCGTCTGCGAATCTCACGACGAGGATGGTGTAGAGGCGCGTGGTGCGCACGGTGGGCTCGCCGACGGGCGCGTCCAGCTGCAGGCGCGCGCCCTCGCGCAGCGTCAGCTCGGGCCAGCCCGACGACCACACCAGCGCACCCTTTCCCGGTTGGCCTGGAACAACCACATTCATTCGTTAAGCGGCCAAATCCATCTAAATTATTCGGCAATGAAGAAACAGTCTCACCTGATGCGTTAAAGAGCGCATAGGCCTGTTGAAGACGCGCGGGGCGGTCGTCGTCCGGGCCGGGCGCGGCCGGGGAGGCCGAGCTGGAGGGCTCGTCGGCCCCGCGGCGCACGCGCGCCCACTCGTCCGGCTCGTCGGACGGCGGTGTTTGCGATACAGAGTTACCTAACGCCGAGGAAGTAGACGTCAGATTGCAGTACAACAAGGATATGTTTATCTGTAGATATATATACAATGCAAATGGGGTACCTATTACTATACAACCTACCATGGTAGGTAAGTGGAAACGGTAACTTTTATAGACACTAAAGGGACCGCCAAAAAAAATTTATTAGTATGAAAATAGCGTTATTACTTAGACGTTCTATGAGAAAGGCGCACTTCCCGAAACCCTCGATATAATGGTGAGCCCTTATTTCAGAGTTGATATCCCTGAAACTTATTTTTATAAAAACTAGAAAAGAACAATCCCGATTAAAATAGCTTTTTTTAAAAAACGCGTCTAAACGAGACGCACGTGATACTTAAAACATGTTCATCTTTTTTGGCAGGGACTAAAAAAATATAAATACAAGGGCTCTCACCGAGTATGCCGAGCACGCGCCCGACCCCGTAGATGTCCTGGAGGCGGGCGAAGGTCTCCGTCATCTGAGCATCTCGCTCGGACCAGGGTCCCTGTAGCGCCAGGACCTGCGCAATCACACATTCATGAAAACAATCACGGGTGGAGAACTGGGGACGTCCCGCCGGAGCGCATGCAACAAGTGCGCCATGCAGCAGGGCGGGTGCAGGGGGCGCGCCGGGCGCGGCGGCCGGCGGCGACCCTTACGGCCCGGGAGGACTATTTAGACCCAGCCAGCGAGCGCCCGGAAGGGCGTCTTTTACAACAAAGCACGCACCGTGGCACTGACCTTATCTCATTTAAGTACCATCTACAAATAAAAACCCGACGGAGCTAAAGCTGCCAAGAGCGCCCGCAGCCATGACTAGACTGTGGGACTTCCTCGACAAACTTCTCGGTTCCGGAAGGCCTGCCTCTAAGTTTCTATGCCAAATTGCTTTTTAGGATTCCGTACCGAACGGGATCCTATTAATATGCCGTCCGTCCTGACTTTAAAAAGCTGTGTCTTTGGAGCCGTACATAGACAGCCGGTTTTATTTTTCAGAAAGAGTGTCATTACGGCGGATTAAAAAAAAGTTAAAAAGGTGTGGCGGTACGGAACCCTTGGTGCGCGAGTCCAACTCGCACTTCTTTTTTGTTTTTTTTTATTCTTTTTTTTTCTTTATCTCGCCCCGACATGCACTTGACCGGTATTTTTTTAGATAGTGTATTTGCATCTTTTGATAAAACATCTGCTTAATCGGTGACCCGGAGTCGTTTATGGCTACTCCCTGGGAAACTGTCCAGCTTTTTTTTCGGGATAAATACTATCCTATGCCTATATATTCATTATTCATTCGTATTCATTTATTTCTTGCATTTCAGGAGCTAAACTATAATTATGTGTGCTAAGTTTCATCCCGATCCGTTTAGTGATCGCAGCGTGATTGACTTGATTGACATAACTAAATTTTAGTGAAATTAAATGTAATTTAATGAACGTTTGTGAAATTGTGCACGAATTGGTGGACTGTTGGTGCGAATAATTTAGTGAAAAAATATATACGGCCCTATGTACCTACCTACATAACCCTTGACTAAACAACGCCTCGATGACCAGGCGCGGCTGCACGCCGTCGACGGCGGACGGTCGTGTTTTATAAATTAGTCTTGTTTTGTTAAAGCGATGAACACCCAAAATAAGGAAGTTTCTTTTGTTTGGATACGAATGTGGAATTCAACATCCAACTCGTAAGGTGTTTAAAAAGTCTACCTTAATTAATTATGTTCACTACATAACATGTAAAATAACAGCACAGCGAAAACATAAAACAAAACTTTGAAACCCCTTAAAAAATAATCAGGTTAATGCAGTTTATTATGTTAATACTTATTTTATTCGTAGTCCAGAAACATGAGCCCGCGACAATCACCCGAAGATGATAAAAAACATCCGCCGGAACCTTTTTATTAAGCCCCGCGTGGCGGCATTGCTGAATCACCATCCGGGCGAGCCAATGCCAACGAGATCCAGATTTTCGCTCTATATGTATACTATAAACCTATTGAGTCATATTGTGTTAAATGTTTTGTTATTAATCCGTGACGCGCCGTCACGAGCCCCGCGCCCCGCGCCCCGCGGCCGCGCACTCATTCAGGGCTTTTTCTACGCGGTAAAAGTTAAAACTATATAACTATGGACATGTTATCGTACTCTCAACGTTGAGCTTTTATAATATCGACAGTAACAAGTGAAATCTATTAGGTTTTACGGATCAGGATAGAGTCCGTTCGGATCTCCGGACTCGCACGGAGCATGCGCGACCCAACTACTGACGTTTGGCTGAAGCCTGAAATTACATAACTGCAAGCTAGAGGCCGATGGATGATTAGTAACTAAACTACAGAACTATGGATGACTCATACTTTAACTGTTACAATAGGCTAGTTGCCTCTGTTTTAAAGTAGGTCTCAAGTTATTAATTATTGTCCGATTAGATGAAAAAAAAAATCCCACATTTTTTTAGGACCTACAAAGCCGCAAAACTTTATTTTAAAAGTTTAGTTTTCGTTAACGGGCGAAAACGCTTACAGCCATATTGGTCTATAGATTATCTGTGCTGTGACGTCATACGGGCCGAAAACAAACATTTGTTTGGGCAAGCGTCCACCACATTCGTGCAGCGTCCACTCAGGACACCAGTATGGGTTTCATTTGTTTAACATGCACGCCGCACGCCCCGCCCCGCTGCACGCTCAACTCGAGCATCCACTCAGGCCTTAGACTTACAATAACACACAGATTAGGTTTTTACTAATATTAAAACGACTACGATCATAACACAACCTCAAAAGTCCATGAGTTGAGTCATATCATAAATGACAATGTCATGTCATGTCACAGCACAGAATACTTGCAGAATATACCATTGCGAATTTCACTCGTATAAGAACCGACATGAAGTTTGCTTAAGGTCCTATGACGTCACAACATGCCCGACAGCGTTTTCAGAGTTCAAAATAAAAAATAAAAATGAACAATTTTTAAATAAAAAATATGTAGCCATCTTACACTTTTAATATCTGAAATCGATAAATATTGGTTTCTTAAGTCTAATACTAAAGAAAATATTAATTTATTAAGCCAAATTTAATATGAGGCAAGTAGCCTATTACAGTCACGTCGTCTTGGTTTGTTTACAAACATACTCGGTTAAAGTTTGGCGCCATCCCTTTGTAGAGTGCTTAAGTACAGTCAAGGGAATTGATTCGAAGACCACTTTGGACTACGTCAAAGTGACACTGTCATTAAAATCATAAAAAGTCTCTTACGTTTTGATTGATTACTTGACTTTGACATAGTCCAAAGTGGTCTACGAATCAATTTCCTTGACTGTACGTACCGATTTCACCACACGATGTTAATTTATTCAATGTTTATCGACTCATAGGTACATCATACATTTTGACAGCTGTTAATGCTCTAGGTAATCGTCTGTTAAGTGGCTAACATCGTTTGGTGAAATTGCTAAGGCAGGTTGGCCATGATTATTGATTAATGTAAACATTGTAAACAGGCGAACTCCGTCGGCAAACCAAAAGTCCTTTTAGAGAGGTATTTCGTTCATTGGTTAAAAGCTTTCTCAGCTAAAATGATCGGACTAAAAGTTATTATTGGCGAATAAAAGCTTTCTAAACAAGTTTTATTTGGCAAAAACTTATACATAAGTATACCCCCTTACTAATAAACGTTGAGTAACGGTGGTATAGCTATACAATTTTTTGTCCTTATCTGTCATTGTGACATTTGGATTTGACAAGGGGATTGATGTTTGCTTTCTCAGTCTGAAATTATAATAATAATGTTGAACACATTTTATAACTTAATACAAATAATGAAGAATGTCAGTAGGTACGCCAAATCGCTTGAAACTTTGTAAGAGTAAAGCTTATAAATAAACAAACATACTACTTTTTGTTTCATTCAAATAGACCCAGTAGTTTTGATTCTACGAACGTATGAAATTACGGTCAAAAATATTAAAGGGTGCGGGCGCCATCTTACTGGAGTGACGTCATGGTTTCGTTGCGGTACGGCCCCTTATATGATTGAGTAAGTTTACAGGGCTATATTTTTTTAACCGTTATAAGTAACCAGTTGAAATTTTCACAGATTACGTGTTATTATAAACTCTATTGTTTAAAATTACAAAATGAACAATAAATCAAATCCCAAGAGGGGTCCCCATACAAGAAACATGACAAATAACCAGTTTTTTTAGCATTTTTATACGGATTATATTTTTATAATGGCTTATTATTTTGATGCTATTTTAAGCTTAAATTGCAGTCGAACTTTCATAGTTTACGACTAAATAACAATCTCAAGTAAAACTGCTAAAAATATTTGACCAAACTGATTTTATCAACACGATGTTTTAAGCGGTCACTCATCCTGTTTTAGAATACGCTTGTAAGTAGGTAGTTGCTTAACTTTGGAAGCCGAAGTACGGGTTGTATTTTTATTAGCTTTTTATTTCGGTGTCACACAATAATCTAAACTCCATACTTACGACCAAACAGTAATCTGTAGTAAAACAACAAACAACAAAATCTTACACGATGTTTAAGCGGTGTTTACTTAACTTTGGTGATAGCCCTTTCTTTACAAATGTCGTATCTAATGTGGATTCATATCGCTAGGTACCGTATAAAATAATGCACTATAAAACATGACTTTTTGATTGACCTAGGTAGTAGTTCTGATATTTTGTGTACTTATTCATTTCATCGATTTCAAATTTCGCGGGCGGGCGCTGCCAAGTGGCTCACTCGCCATAAGTTAGGTACCTAGACCGCCTCTCTCTCTCTCTCTCTCTCGCTAGTTGTTGGTATTAGCGGCCGCTGTAGCAAGTAGGTAGTTTTTGAACTGTTTTTGAGCATTATTACTGTTATTTCGTGTATGCAAGATAGCTTAGATAGCGTGCGTGTGCGTGCGTGCGTGCGTGCGTGCGTGCGTGCGTGCGTGCGTGCGTGTGTGTGTGTGTGTGACGTGTGTCTGTCTATCCGCAGCCTAGCTCAGAGACTCTTAGTACTAGAAACGTGTAATTTGGCATTAATATACATATTAGTCACGCCAACATAGTTAAATAAAAGTAAAATCATGAAAATATTTTTTTTTTTACGTAACGTGGGGAAGTTTTTTTTTCTCGTCTACCCCATAGTGTGGGGTGTCGTTGTATAGGTCTTTCCAAAATATTGCGGATTTGTGAAAACAATATTTCAATTAAGGTATCCGTTTATGAAAAGCTTTAAAGCGCAAATTTTTGTTAGAGTCAAGTGTCGTCGTCCCCTCCCCACGACAAATAAAAAATATGAAAAATATCTTCAAAGGAAAACTATCACGACTAAGTAGACTTCATTGGCTCTTGAGTTAAACGGTTTAAATGTTTATACCTGCCGAAAACTTATTTGCGGTGTTGGTAAACTGACCGCGACCTATATCGATGTATGGGGATAACAGTTTTCCAACGGCAAAGTTAAGTTTGTCGCGAGGTCTAATTTGTTTGTAGTAACGGCTTCGGAACCCTACACTGAGCATGGTTCGACAGGCTCTTGCCCGGTTTTTTGCATTAATGTTTTGGTATTTTTATGTAGAATACGGTGAACCCTAAATTAAAAGTGCTTGATTATTATTCTATTTTTATTTAACCAACTTATTCGACAAACATTACAAACAGAAAAGCCGGTCAGCAACGGACAGTTAGTTTAGTTTAAACAGGTTAAACTGTATGTAAAACAAAACAATAGATAACCATAACTATCATAGTCACATCAAAACGAATTCGTAAAAAATTACGACTTCCAAAGTTAAGCAACTACGAGCGTAGTCTAAAACAGGATGGGTGACCGCTTAAAACATCGTGTTGATAAAATCAGCTTTGTCACCTATTTGTAGCAGTTTTACTTGAGATTTCTATTTAGTCGTAAAGTATGAAAATTAGACTAGAACTTAAGCTTAAAATTGCATCAAAATAAGAAGCCATTATTGAAATACAATCCATATAAAAAAGCAAAAAAAAATGGTTTTTTTTCAAGGTTTTTGTACGGGGACCCCTCTTGGGATTTGATTTATTGTTCATTTTAAAAATTTAATCGATAGAATCTATAATAACACGTATTCTGTGAAAATTTCAACTGTCTATTTATTACGGTTAAAAAGATAGAAGCCCTGTAAACTCACTCATTCATATAAGGGCGCGTACCGCAACCAAACGATGACGTCATCATCCGTGAGCGCTAGCTGCCGGGTTTCGAGCGCCGCATACGAAGTTTAAAATTCAATATCTCGGAAACTATTAGACGTATCGAAATGATTTTTTTACAGCATTTTTTTGTTTTTAATGGAGAATACGATAAGCCAAAAATCTAAACTGGTTGACATTCTCTATTATTAAACTAACAATGGCGACTATGAGTTCAGTTCATTTTGATATTAATTGCGTGATTATACGTTTAACATGGCGTAGGTAATTCATATTTGAATGTAATTATTGTACCTATGCCCTTATTTAGTAAGTATAGTTTTTAAATGCGCTTTTACTATTCGTCATAATTAGATTAAAATACCTAACGAATAAAAACTATTATCAAAATAATGTTGTTTTTTGTATATAACGAGTATATTTAAAACTAACACGATAAGTTTTTAACACTTGTGCGAGACCTCCTGGCCAGAAGTATAGCTGGCGTGTCGTCCCTCGTCCCTCGGGCGGGCGACGCACTGACCTGGGTGTCGTTGCTGACGTAGTCGGGGTGCACGTCGAGGAAGTCCTGCGGCAGCGGCAGCACGGGCGCGCGCCGCAGCGCCTCCCGCAGCCGCGGCAGCCGCGCGCCCGCGCCGCCCGCGCCCGCGCCTCCCGCGCTGCCGAACACCACCACGCACGCCGGCTCCGCGTACAGCCGTGTCAGCTCGTCCTGGCCCAGGAACTTCAGCGCGGGCCGCCGGTACTCCTCGAGCGCCGGGGGCCCGAAGAACAGGAACGGGCCCTCCAGGTTCGCCTGCGCTAACGCGACACTCCCCAGCAGCAGCACGAAGCCCAGCATCGCGACGGCCATGTTCCTTCGCGAGCGCTATCGAACTGGCCCGCCCCGCGCCGGCCGCGCGCCCTCCGCGCACGCGCGCCGCTCCGCGCTCGTCGTCTATTCCCGACGTGCGCGATATTGCACTGCGCAGCTTGTTTTGATTCGGCTGTCACCCGGGGTCGATACGTATAGAGGCCTTGTAACGTTCGCGTTTCGCGTCCGTGACCCTTTGAACTTCTGACACTTTGAACTTTCGTCCTTTTGAACTTTTGTCCTTTTGAACTCTTGTCCCTTTGAACTTTTGAACTCTTGACCTTATGAACTCTTGACCTTATGAACTCGGTGAACTTATGAACTCTTGACCTGATAACCTTGCAGTAACCGCAATCAATTACTAATCCCTCTACTGAACTTCATACACAGGGTTATATAGTTTAAGATACTTGGTCAGTCTTAGAGATGTAGCTATACTTCTCGGTCGATAATTTAACTATATGTAGCTCTGGTTTCAGTTGACATCCGTTTCGGGAACTGACTGAATGAAATACTTACCTTTCGACTGTGCGAGTGATGTTGTTTTTTATAAGTAAATCATTAAGCTTTCTACTTTCACCGCGAGGCTCTCGTCGTACGTTAATGATATTGACTGGGAGTTAATTATTCATTTTGCGGCTTAATTGAATGGTAAATTCAAGTATTGGGTTGGGTAAGTTCGAGCACGGAGTACGGTGTCTCGCATGTATCGTACATGCAGTTAATATTAGTAAACATTTTCAGTCAAATGTGTGTTCTTCCTTTATTTATGTTTCATTTTTAGAAAACCAATAGTCGTCTATTTACGTCATAAAGGTTAGGTTAGGTTAGGTTAGGGATAGGGGGGTACGGGGATTACGGTTATATTTTATATTAAATAAGAATTATAGGTACATATTTGTGTATATATGTATATAGTACCTACATATATCTACAATAAAAACATTGGTAGGTTTTGCATCTTGCCTAGGGCCTCAGGTGGCTGTGTGTTCGTTCGCTTCCTTCTACAAGCTAAATTTACAACTACGAGGGGCAACTATTTTTGGGAGGTAAATCAAGCATTGTTAATGGTTCCCTAATCCCCTATGGAATCTCTAATCGTCATTTGTCCTAATGCATCGTTTGCCCAAATTTTCGTTTATCCTAAAGCCGCGATCCTATCGCGTAGGCCTATATAAATATGGAATAATAGAGTAACAAAATAAATACCGAGTCAGTTGCATTTGGCACGTGCAGAGTGTTATTATTATTACTAATTATTATTATCAATAATAATGCAGAGTCTTGTCGGAGATATGCCCCAGGCTCGCCCCGCGCGCTACTCACTCAAATTGACGGAGCACGGTTACGTCAGGGTAGGTACTTACTTCTTGAGCCAATCTGCGACGCGGACTTCGTGGATTAAAACCTTTTAGCCCTAAGCGTCTAATTAACTAAAACTTATTCTAAGCTTTGGAATGTACCTACGCACAAATCGCTGCTCTACCAATTTTATGACATCTCGCAAAGGCTCGGTAAAATAAAATGATGATGAAGGAACAAGCAATTTCGAGTGCCTGTCAAATAATAAGAGCAACGTTGATCCTCCGCGACGCTCCGCGATCATTGTTCGAAGTCCGGCGCCTCTCCGCGGCCTCTCCCCTACAGTAGCGGGAGTTAGCTTTAATTAGGGCCCTGTGGATCGTAATGAACGTGATTTCATGTCCTTGTGGCGTACCTACTGTTTTTAAGGCTGGATACCTACTCGCGATAGATGGCCGCGTACAGTACTACTTTTGTACCTTGTTGTTTTCACATGTAGCACATTTCGTATAGCTGTTCAAACCTGGATTTTTTCAAAAGCTTGCGAATCGACAATCCCTAACCAGCGTATTCGATAGCGGGGCAACCCGTAACCCTGGGGGGAGACGCCATTCAAGTAGGTAGTGGAAGTCACTATACATAGTCCAAAGTGGCCTAGAAATCAAATTGGTTGACTGTACAGTCAGCAACATAAACAGCTGTAAGTACACTTTAGTACCTTGTCGTTTCACCGACACGTTTGAACGACAGGGTTATAATTAGGTTTAGGATGATGACCGCGCCTGGTCAACGGGCTCCTGCAGCGCGAGACATATTACAGGGCATCATAATATAGGTGGAAAGTGCTTCAAGGGGCACAGTCAGACGACATCCTTTGTGCAGGAAAAAAAGAAGGCATAATCGATGCAGCCGTGCAGCCGCGAGCCCTGCGACATGCGCGAGCGAGGGTGCGCGGGCCAGCTCCCAATTGGTGCATTCTATAACGCCTATGGTGGACTCGAACACACCGGTCTCGTGCTAGTTTGTTAAGAAATTGCAATTGTTTGTGATTTCAGATATTGCATAATAATTCGTTTGGTCTGCCATACACGGATGACTGTCCCTGCAGCACGGGACCAGAATATTGCTATAGTATGTACCCACCTGAGTATCGCAAGAAGAAAAGTAGCTTTTGAGTAGCGGGCGGTAAATCAGGACTCACACTCATGTATGACCTAAGAAGTCCTTTACCACTTTTGGCCTTAACATTATACACATAGAGTCGACCCGGAGTGGTTGGTAAGTAGTGGTCACACAGCTTAAGCGGCCCATGAGGTGCTCAGGCAGCGAGCTGGAGGTAACAGGACCGGTCCGATGGAACCTCTTAAGATTATAGTATCTTAACCCCGGGAGGTTAAACTATTTGGGTAAAAATCGTACTTAACCCGGCGAAACGCGTCTTGCCAACACCTGGGTCTCCTATACGAATTCCGCGCCAGACAAAACAAAACCCAACGACGACTACTGAGGGGCTAGACAAGATGCACTACGCTAACTATCGTTTCTAATCGCTTCGTTTTTAAACCAATCACGTCACTGGTAGATCACGTGACTTTTCGTATCACGTCATCTACAAGTATATATAAGTATATATATACTTGTAGATGACGTGATGCAATTGGTTTAAAAACGTAACGAATAGAAACGCTGGTTAGCGTAATGCATCTTGTATAGCCCCTCTGTACTCGAGTACGATCGTATTCGAACTCTACCTCTCAATATAAGGTAGATGCAGGTTGGCCTCTGTTGCGTAGTAATACTCGTGCAGGTGAAAGGCGCTCGGATTTGTACGGCGTGCTTTAAATAATAGGTAATATAAAAAAGGTTTATTGGCGGACGGAACACCGATAGTCTAAAACAAAAACAGAAAGGGCAAAGTCTAAAAAAAAGAAAGGGCACAGTCAAATTTAAAATAGCCAAACCTTATAACAGTAAGTTGAAAATAGTTTTGAGTGTACTTCTTTTTGAGATTTGATTATTACCTGTCCAGAATCTGGGGGAGCTCAACAATAAAAGTGCGGCTTCCTTCTTATAGGCGTCTCTCCATCTCAATTCTCAACGCGAAGGAGTCTCGCCATCACTTCGTTGCCCGCATGGTCTCCGGCGCACGGGCCCCGGGCCGCTCCCCTCGCCACAACGCCAAAAGATATACAAATAACGCGGTGCACTTTGTGCGTTAATCGAGCTTAGTAGTAGATGTATGTTCATGGTTAGTAGGAATGAAATGGACGGGACTTTCGGCAGTTGAGTTTCTATTTAAATAAAACATTTATTTGTGTAAAATTATAACTTATGTAATAACATAACTTATGCAATCAAACAACAGCCAGGAGTGCGACGACGAGCGGCGCGAGCGCCGTAAGCGCGGGCGCGCGCGACGGTCGCGGCGCGAACAGCGAGCTCTCTGCGGACAAGTTACAATAATAACAATCATTTACATAATGCACTACCATTCCAATAGGTACCAAAAAAACTAAAAACTTAGCCTTGTACGAGTATAATTACTATGGATATATGGATAAATGGATAGTACCTAGGCAACGATAAACAAAATCATAAAGATAAACTCATAAAGACTTAGAAACAATTACTCGTAGCTCTCAAAAAGGAACTGCACCAGCATGCGAACGGAGTCGCGCGCTGTCGCTAGTGAATAAATGAGGGGACTCACTCTTGTCGGAGGGGTCGGTGACGCCGCACTGCCGGTAGCCGGTGGTGCGCTTGCGCTTGCTGTCCACGAACCCCGGCGCCGACAGCGTGGGCGCGTCCAGCTGCCCCGTCGCCAGCAGCCTGCACACACACACTAGTATTATATTATGTTTGCACACACACATCCATCAGCGGCCAGTCACCACCGAGGACGAACGTTATCATAATCGGTGATCGATATCACCAGCGTATCGTTTTTAACCACGTACTAGAAAGTTTCAAGAAAGTTGGGGTTAATTTCATAAGTATTCATTGTGTTCGCGTGTTTTCGTGTCTCAGAAACTGTTGAATGTACTGGAAGAAAATGTCATTAGGGTTTAAGGTTAAGTTAGCATTGAACTATTTATTACACTTATTTCTTTTTGCAATAATGTTTAAATAATTGCTTAAATACTCTTGTTTTTATTTTTACCCAATTGCGTCAAAAGGAGGGTTATGTTTTTCGAGCGTATGTATGTATGTATGTATGTATGTATGTATGTATGTATGTATGTATGTATGTATGTATGTATCTATGTAAGTATGTATGTATGTATGTATGTCTATTTCTGGGCACGCTCTGCAGCCTAATTTTAACATACGAGGTGTCATTCGATTCGCCTTAATTGCCGAAGTGACATAGGATATATAATATTTCAATATGGCGACCGCGAAAAAAAATATGGAGGGGAATTAAAATATATATTTTTTATTATAACAATATGGGTATCAAATGAAAGCTATTAAATAGCCCATCCCAAATATATATACATTATAACACTTTGATACTACCATTTTGACAGGAAAGTGAAAATAATACTTAAATGTTAAGTAATAACTCCTTTTGCTAGAATGAGAGTTTCGCTTGTAATTTGTCAGTTGTAGCTTCGCGACATAAAAAAATTGAGCTCCAGAGCTTATGTATCGCTTGGTAATAATTAATTAAACCACTATTTTATTTATAAAAACGGGCGGGGACAAGCTAGTCCAAATGTTAAATTTTACCAAGAAATAGGATTTGTAATTCATTGCTTGTCCCCGCCTGCAATACCTTTTGCAATATTCAAGTTAAATTTAAATTGTTATAATTAAATATCAATAAATACACTGCTCTTACAATTTTCTATAAATTATAGAGCTTGTTTTTCGCTTTTCAGTTGGTTTTTTACTGCAGTCGGGTTTTTTGTTTTTAAATATTTTTTTATTGCTATTGACGGACAAACAGGTAGACGGCCTACTTGATAGGAAGTGGTCAGCGGCTGACCGCCGCCTATGGACATTTGCAACGCCAGAAGCGTCATCAATACGTCGCCGGTCTCGAAGAATTTTGATACCGTTTTACTACTTATGATACTCTAGCCGTCACTTTCGTCAAAATTATATCGTACTAGAGGACGCCCGCGACTTCGTACGCGTAGAATTAGTTTCCCGCTACACCCCCCATTTTTTCCCGTTGGGGGTCGTTTTTCGGAAAATCCTTTCTTAGTGCTCACTTACATCATGAAAGGAACCCCTGTACCAAATTTCAAGTTTCTAGGTACAGTAGTTTCGGCTGTGCGTTGATACATCAGTCAGTCAGTTTAGCCTTTTATATATATAGAATATATAGATTTAGCTCAGTAACGACAATCCGTGATGGGCGACTCAATCCTGATGTCCAACCACACGACCTCCGTAAGTCGAGGTGCTATTTAGCCGGAGGGGCTATAGAGACCTGGTGAAGTCCTGCTCGAGGCGCGCGGCGCTGGCGCCGGCGAAGTGCAGCAGCAGCTGCAGGCAGGCGCCGTGGTGCAGCGTGCGCGCGCGCCGCGCCTCCGCGAACAGCAGCCACGGCGGCGCGCCCAGCACGCGCCGCACCTCCGCCAGGAACTGCCCGCTGAGGGAACACCGCCGACGGTTAGGTTAGCCCGCATTCTTGTAGTAATCCATTGACGGGTTATTTTAATATTTTTGAGCCGGGAGCTATTGCTGCAGCGATGCAATGTATCACGAAAAGCATGCGGGCTATTGACCAGAAACTAAGCCTATTTGGCTTCTCCGTGACAAAAAGAAGATAAGTTCAGAGTGGAACACACCTGGGGTTGAACGAAACGAATTCATCTAGGTACCTACAGTCGAGTGCATAAATATGTATAAGTACACTTTAATACCTTGTCATTTAATGTCATGTTCAAACTGTCATATATGAATTATCACAGCGATTAAAGTGAAAAGGTACTAAAGTGTCTACATATTTATAAACTCGACTGTACATTCAACATTTTAAATTTATTTTACTCTAGTTAAAAAGGGGTATCCAGGACTTTTCCTTAAAAGTCACATCGGTGTCACAGACACTGTGTACTGACATGGCGAACCGCGGCGGCTTCATGATGTTGACGTATTTGACGATGTCGTTGTCCTCCTCCAGGTTGGCGCAGGCGAGCCGGTCGCGGCCGCCGCCCGGCGCGAACACCACGATGGAGCGGCCCAGCGCGCTCGCCGCGCCCTCCAGCGGCAGGTTCGAGTCCGAGAACACCTGCCGCCCCGCGCCCACGTCTGCAACAACATCGCCATCGTTATTACCCGAACTTCCACTGCTGAGCCTTCGCCAAGAGTCTCTGTGACGGTCGGTTCTGCAAGTGAATATTCACATCATTGATCCATCTTGAAGGAGGCCTACCATCGTGTCGCTTTACAATGACATTAAAAAGGATTTTTTCAAGTCTCTTAAGTGTAAGGGGGAGTGACTCACTGATGGTGCCGAGGCGCGAGGTGAGGTCGCCCACGTCGCAGCGCAGCGGGTTGTCGGCGCCGCACTCCTCGTCGTATAGCTCGTGCTGGAGACGGAAATACGGTCAGAGAAATACCGACCTAGAATCCTACATATAATACATATTATGATCAATCTCGTAGCGGAAAACACTGACTTGTTCTTTTGTTCTCTCAATGAATTCACAAAGTCGGCCTTATACTGTATTTGTTATAGTCGTGATAAGTATAATTAAGTATAGATAAGTTAGAGGTAGTTACGCTATTGTCTTAGGCACAGTCCTGTAAAAATAGTTGTAAGTGTGTGTAAATAAATAAATAAATAAATAAATAAATAAATAAATGATAAAGGGAATATATAAGGATAAAGGGGAATAATTTGCAGGATGCAAACTTTAGATAATCCTTCATAAAGCCCTAACGAATATATTGGTGACTAAAAGCCTAATTGCAATGGTGCTCTTAACAATGAAGGAGTTGGCGTCGCGGGCTATAGGTATAGGTGAGCGGGGTATTACGTTGAGCGGGTCCGCGAGCTGCGTGAAGTAGGGGTTCCAGCGGTAGCCGCCGGCCACGCAGCGCGTCGCGGGCACGGCCACCGCCGCGTCCACGCCCACCGGGTTCACGAACACCTCCCACCGGTGGCCGTAAGTCTAAGGACACAAAACCACGGTTTATACTACACAACATACAAAACATCTGGAAACTAGTTCAATTGTCATGCTGGTGTCAATACAATTTGAAATGCATATAATATTTGATATATAAAGTTCGACTTTCATCATTTCATATACACCTAGGTAAAGGTTGGCAAGATTGGTAAGATCGGTTTAAACTGCGAAAAGAACTCTCTAGCGAGAAAAAGTATCGGTGAATCCTACGACAGATCGGGTAAACTAGTGAAGTGTATGTATCGGTGGGTATACTTACCACGTTCCGGTCCCGGTCTCCGGGGTACCGCAGGTTGACCTCGATGGTAGTATCGCTGGCGCCGCCGTCGTTGGAGACGAGCTGCGTGAGCCGCACGTAGCCCCACGCGAACCCGCCCGGGTGGTGGAACGAGGCCAGCGCGCGCCGCTCCCGCGCCTCGCTCGGGCTGCGCACACGCACCGCACGTCACGGTCAGACAACTCGGCCATCGGTTAGTAAGACAGGCAATTTCACTTTAAAAACACTTGCTTGTTTTAGGGGACACGCCGTGTGACTCGGTACAGTCAACCATATTGATTCCTGGGCCACTGCGAAAGTGACGTAGTCAATCAAAACGTAAGAGACTTGTTATAATTTGGTTTACGACGCCTAGGAATCTAATCGGTTGACTGTATAGAGGTTGTGTGTGACTCGCCTGTAGCCGCGCTCGAGCGAGCCGCAGGCCCAGCGGCGCGCGCGCACGGCGCGGGACAGCAGCAGCGAGCGGCCGAGCACGCTGCGCGCGCCGAACAGCGTCAGCTGCGTGTCGTTGTTGGCGATGCGCGCGCGCCGCAGCCCCTCCAGCCGCCCGAACTTGTCGCCCAGCGCGCCCACCGCGTACTGGTCCGCCGTGCCTGCCCGCGGGACATCATCGTGTAAAGGTGCGACCCCATCGCTGCTCAAATCAAAATACGCAGGCGGTACGGAATCGCAGTGACGTGCCGTAAATGTCAAGGTAAAGTCGTGACGTTTACGGCTACGTCACTGCGATTCCGTACCGTCTCCGTATTTTAAGCAGCATGTTGGAATAATCTACCACCATCACTATCAAAAACTCCCAAACCACCTTGAAATATAAAATGAAACGACACTTATTAAATATCAAACTGGCCACGACTTGGCATGGCAGGTATCCTGGGGCTCTATTGTACTCGGTAGAATCTAATGGTAGCGAGTCAAACACAATACGACCCCTGCCAATACCGAGTCCAAGTCCAGCAGTATATCACAAATAAGATGTAGGAAACCTTTATGCAACAATAAACTATTTACAAAATAATAAATATGGAATAAGATTTGCAATATCTGATTTGATACTCAATACTCAATACTCAATACTTTATTGCTATTCATAATGTAATAGGTTGGAATACAGTAATTTTATGTGCATTTTGTGTGATAGTTTTGCCCATGCCTGTTTATAATATTTGTGATATTTGAGTGTTCCTGAGGTGATTGGCAAATTGCAACTGTTTACGTGTTGATGTTAGATTAAGAACTCTGAGTTTGTATCGTAGGTAAGTCTTCATCTTCTTCAGCGCATATGCGCCCACCGCTTATTTTTTATATTCATGTTACTGTAGCACAGAATACACATTTGTTTTTAATAAAGAAAGAGCTTGTGGGAACGAGCTGATAAATATCCAAGCATCCAAGCTATTATAGTTTAAAGGTATTTTTATGACTCATAATTAAAATTAAAAGATTCAGGCATTCTTCCTGATTGGTAAGTTTGTGTGTTCTCTATGAATGCTCGACCGTGTGAGACGATCCTCGCGTGATGGGCCCACCTTTAGTGGGCTCGGGACTGAGGGAGCGATTGACGCGGTGTGGGTTGTAGGTCTCCAGCAGCGAGCTGGTCTCGCAGGGGAACTCCAGGTCCTTCTGCACCGGCGCCTGCAACCGACACACACTCACAATCAGACTTTCATTCACTTTCACTAATTAATTTAAATGAGGCTCGTGCACTACACTCGCGCTTATTCTAATGAAAATTGAATTCACCTGTATTGGTTGTAGCTTTAACAAATAGGGCCCTATTCTACTCGGTAAAACCATATTGCCTTTGATATGCTCTCGTATTGTTAAAGTTAAGTTAAGTGCACTGTCTAGTAAATAAGAGCTATCATAAATTTGACATGTTAAAGGCAAAATGGGCTTACCCTAGAGCAGAGGCCTAGCTAGAGATGACTTCAGAAATGCGTCTAACGTGACATCATTGTACAAATAACATGCGAGGAATTCGAAGTGTTAGCTTTAGCTACGCGTGCGGGATGCGCCAACCGCTGCTACCCGCGGGTGTCAGCTGCGAGTGGCTGTGCACGGTGCTGGTGGCGTGCAGCGGTAGGTACTAACGGCGTGTATCCGGTAGTCCAGCACGTTCTCCAGCCCGTCCAGCGCCAGCTGCAGGTTGGTGACGTCGTACTCGGTCTGCTGCGTGAGCTCCAGCCGGCCCTGCACCGCGCCCGCGCCCTCGCCGAACCAGTCGTGCACCACCGCCTTGCGCCGCGCCTTGCCGCCCACGCTGCAACACCATTCATTGCATTTATCATCTATGTAAGTATGTAGGATTCACGGACAGTTTTATAAAAAAAGGAACATTTTTCAAGTCGCGCCTTTGTTACAACTAACGCTACATATACACTACTAAACATGTCACCTATTTCGTCTTTCTATCTCATTGACGGTCGAGTCGGATCCGGCAAGGAGTTGTCATGTACAGTCAATAAAAATGTGAAGCATACTTAGAACTTTGTCATTGTGAATGTCATTGTCATTGTCATGTGTGTCATAAGATTTTCTGTTTGAAGTTTACTATGACAACGCACTAAAGTGCTTAACATTTTCGTTGTGGTAGGTACTGTACGTAGGTGCTACCTAAAGTATCTACAGTTATTCTAATTAAGTACCAACACATAAACACTCGTACATAAAAATTGTTGCTAGAAACAGCGGTTACTTTTTCCTGTCGAATCTGACAGAGGGACATGAGTTATCAATCGGTTAGGCGTTAACACTGGGTAGGTAGGTTTCCCCTTGGGTGGGACCTGTGACCCTGTGGCTCCAAAATATTCCGATGTAAAGTGTCAATAGTGTTCTTACACGGAGCAGGCCATACGGTCGCCGCGCGCCACGGGCCCGTGGTCGTCGAGGATGACCAGCGAGCGGCGCAGCGCGGAGTAGCGCCCCGCCAGCGCCAGCAGCGGGTCCGAGAACTGGCGCCGCGTCAGCGCCACCGCCGCGCGCTTGCGCCCCGCCACCGCCAGCGGGCCGTGCCTGGACACGTGGACAGCCGTTACGGTCAACCATCACAACTTTTGTTTATGCTGCAGACATTTTCAAAAGACCAGGATATGTATATTTTATTCTACTGCTCCTGCATCTGTAGTCTACATAGTTTAAGGGTTTATAAAGCAAAGACACCACAATCATCACTTAGAGGTTCGCTATGTTTCGTCAACGGAGCTCACTACTAATGAGAGCTTCAACGTCTCCTCCTCTTTTCTGCCTCGCGCGTGTAGAGGGGAAGCTGTATTGTAGCAGGAAGGATGTTGGTTGTAGCGACCTGGTGGTGAGGTCCCCGAGGCGGCACAGCGGCGAGCGGCCGCAGTAGAGCTCGGGGCGGCGCGGGTCGGCCTCGAGCGGGCGCGGCTCCCACTCGGCGCCCGCGCTCTCGCAGCGCCGGCTCCAGTTGTAGAAGTCGGCGCCGGGCGCGTGCTCGTGCAGCGCCCAGCGGTGCCCGAACGTGTCGTTTACGTTCGACCCGTCCGCGTGGATCTGGAATAATCATGGACGTCAATAAGCTGAGGACAAAGTGGCTCTCTGTGAGCTCTAACGAAGGAGTACATTTTTGATGTCTGTTCGTCTGTTAATCCGTTACCAATTTAATCAAAACTGACTGCCGACTATGTCCCAGGGCAAAGTTCAAAATCTTGTTCAAAATTGACCCTTATTGCACGTTCTCTCGATGCAATAGCTAAGAGGATGGACATTCAATGTTTTGGATCCAATTTCGATGAGAACGCACCAGTTTCTCGATGGTGATGGTGGTGTCCTCCCAGGGCCGGCCCTGCGGCTGCCGCAGCACCACGCGCCCCACCAGCGGGTACCGGAACACCGCCTCGGCCGCGCTCATGGGCGTCTGCTGCTCCGAGCCCCACTCGTACGGCACCACCGTGCCGCAGATGTCGCCCTTCGGGGAGCGGCTGGAACCACGCAACACAATTATCATGGAGCCGCTGGGATAGCAGAACAACAAGTACATAAAAGCAATAAGGTTTTACCGTATAGAATCTCGGCTCTGTAGTTTTGACATAGTTCTGCCATATTCAATTAACTTTTACTTTGAGTGGTTTAGGTAAATACGTACCTACTGCGAGAAATTATAATTCGCCTTAAGCTCTTCCGCTCCATGTCTGGTCCTGTCCGGTAGGTAGAGAAACAACTTGAATACTAATCGTAAGCTAATCGCTCGTAATGGCCGCTGTACACATTGAGCCATTGCGTTGGGTCAATGTGTACAGCGGGCTTCACATACCGCTCGACGAGCAGCGCCCGGTGGCGCACGGAGGCGGCGCCCCGCAGCGGCAGGAACAGGTCCCAGTAAGCGCCCGTCAGCTCGGGCGCCAGCCCCGGCAGCAGGTACTGGTGCGGCTGCCGCGGCGAGCGGCCCAGCAGCTTGCCCAGCAGGTCGCCCACCGGGTACTGGTCCTGCGTGCCCATACCTGCGACACCACGAGGAGACATTATACCTATACATGTACAAACATGACTAACCCTCTTGCATTACTCGTACAATCTTGAACGTTCAAGATTGTAAGTCAAGAGTTGCAATCACGTTTTCGAGAACGGCCATGAAATTTGCAATAAAGGGGCTTACGGGGGCGAAAAATCGATCTGTCAAGTTGTCATCTTCGGGAAAATTCGTTTTCAACCCGAGCGAAGTTCGGTCTTCCGGGTACTGTATTTCAAACTATACATTGGTACGTAAGTATCATTTAGTATTAACATCAACTAAAAACATCAAAAATTAATGATATTCATGTTGATAAACGTGCGCAGTTGGCTTGGCTTAAGTTGTAATAAGTAGATACAAGTACCTACACCTACCTATAGTAATTAAATATTTAAAATACATAAAGTTATAATTTTATATGATTTGTTGGAGCGCCGCCAACCCGGCCCGACTGCGCTCGTGCCTATCACCGCTAATTAGGTACCTATTAAGAACACGTAACCAATTAACGGCAATATTTCAAAATAAAACTGCTCAAAGTTGTGATCTTTCTGGTTGAATAAAGTACCTATAAAAATCTTTTTATTTAAGAATAAATCTCACCAACACCGCCATGAATGACTTGACTTTATGAATGACTTAATAAGTGAGCGTTAGTAACGTAGAAAGAATCCAAAAACAATAATAAGTTCGTTAACGCTAAATCGAATCGCGATTCGCAAGGTACAAAGTATTAATTAAAAATTTCCATTAATTAGCCTAATCACCACGTAACGATGGGTGGTATCATTTGTTCGGTACGAGTCATCGCCACCACCGGAGAAAGTATGTATAAAAGGCAACATAGACACTTTTTTTTATCGAATGATCGGACCATTTTTTGCACTTCTATAAGAAACCTTCATGTCTACTCATGCCGGCCATGTTTACTCCAATAATGACTGACAAAAGTAGTCTCAATCAGTTCAATCTCAATATTAAGATGCGATGCGATACTATCTCGCAGGAATGGGTATCTCCGAACTCTGCAGAGCAGCTAACTCGATAGAAGAGCTAAATCATTTCTAGCATCAAATGGTCAAACATCGAATGTCGGTGCCGCAACTTTATGCCGTGTGGTGATCCATTTCAGTCACATCACCTTAATTAGTTTTATTATATTTCTGTTAGAAGGTAGTAACTAAGTTCGCCATTGTGTTTTATTCTATTTTGTAATCGTTTCTAGTCTGTTTGCACTTAGGTGCTGTACATGTGTATCACTGAACAAGTGTTTTTTCTTTCTTCCTTTCAAACAGATAAAAAAAAACTTAAGTTTGTGTACGTACTTACCTACTTGTAATTGCTTTTATGTGCATTAAAGAGTTTACATACATACATGCATAAAATTTCAAGCCGCGCTGCATAGTTTGGGCATTTACTTACTGTTTTTAATTTTACTATTCACCTACAATTTTATTTCGGTGAACCATTAACTAGAATAGTAGATTGTTCAACAAGAGACCAAAACAAGCCAAATGACACGAGATGTTTAGCCACGCGAGCGAGCCAGCGAGCGAGAGTGGCTCTAGTTCGAGTGTCATTATGGATGTTTTAGTCTCGCGTTAAACACTACTTTTCACTTTGAAGGCGAGGATAAAAAACGACGTTTCAATATTTAGCAAATATTAATAAAGTTTCTGACTAATTTGTTTCGCGGTAGTTAGATTTGTTAGTTTTTTGTAAAGTGACACTTTACAAAGTGACACAAATGCTTGCATATTTAGCCAACAGATATAAACTTGAAAACTATTTGGACCATGCCTAATAAAATAAAACTATCCTTGCGCGGTTGTTATTTTGAGGTTATTTCCACAGCCTATGGTCCATACACAATCACTGAAAATGGCGATAATCCTCCATTCATAAACACCTGTTTAGGGGTTTCCAAAGTAAATTATAATAAAATACTTTAATCCCTAGAGATAGCAGCATTTACTTATACGAGTACACAAACGTAAATATTTGTACCTATAAAAGTTGTACCGTATACAGTAAATTCCAAATCGCAACGCTAATCTTTTCGTGAAGCACGCATCTACCCGCGGTTCACAGTGATGAGACTAAATAAAATTCTAATGGCAGGCTCGACCCAAGACACGCCTCACGGCCGCCCAGTCTGACATCTCAAGCAGTTTATCAACATGGCCCCTAAAGTCCTAAGGCCGCTGGGGTTGTAGACGCCGCGTGTTGTTACAGGTGCCCAAGAAGCGCAGGTCGTACTCCCTGAGACTACTCACCAGGGGGCGGCACGGTGGCCGGGTCGATGCCGCTGGGGTTGTAGACGGGGCCCGTGGTGTTGCAGGCCGCGTCGGCGGCGGGGTCGGGCGGCAGCGCGCGCACGGAGTAGCGCAGCACGGAGCCCACGAAGCGCAGGTTGGCCTCGTAGTCCAGGTCGGCGGCGCCCAGCGAGAACGCCGCCCACGTGGGCGCGCCGGCGCAGCGCTGCCGCAGCTCCACCACGCCGCGCACGCCCTCCATGCTCACCAGCACCCTGCGCGGACACACGTGGTAGTTGCATATTTCGTCTTCGAATCAGTTCGGTTAAATTCGGTAAAAACCTGCTCTCAAACTCTGCCGGCGAAGAAGCGATTAGCTATCGACTATTTCCTCGCTCAAGAAGCGAACAAAAGATGTAGATCTCTTATCAATAAAAGAGACACATAATATTAATTATGTAGTTGACCACACACTACATCTTATGCCTACGAGCACGTGGGACAAGTAGGTACCTAAGTAGCTTTCTGATTAATAATCCGTCACAAGTGAAATGTTTCCAAGAAAATCGACAAAAAACATCAACAAAGTAATATACCTAACGATTAGGATTTTGAGCAGCATATAAACGATATTTGTAAATGGATGACAGGGCCTCACGACACGAGATAGGCCCAGCCTAGTGTGGAGGTCACAGCATATACCCTATGACACTGTTATATAACTCGTATTGGCAAAATGACTAAAATATCGGGAAGTACGATTCAGCACGTCAAGAAAAAATGACAAAAGTACATCGAGGAAGAGGATAATTTCATTATTATATGTGTAAGAGCACTAACTTGGCAGTCTGCGGCGGCATGAGCCGCAGCTTGGCGCAGGCCAGGAAGCTGTCCTCGTGCAGGTGGTCGTACACGACGAGGTAGAGGCTGCGGCGCGTCGTCTGCATGTCTCCGCGCAGCGCCGTCACCACCTCGTGCTTGAAGAGCTGTCGCGCGGCCGTCGCGCGCGGGTCGCGCGCCACGCGCACAAGCCCCAGCCGCGCGTCCAGGTCGCCCACCGACAGCCCGTCCGCCGCGCTCTCCGGGTCGAACACTGCCTGCAGCACGTTGCAGTTGTCTTCATGATTCCCTTTGTCGGAATCGAAGATGTCAGTCACAAACAGCTTCCACTTATGTTGCGTGTACTCTGCGTCCCCGCGGACCGCTCGCATGTGGTAGAGATCGGCGGTGACGTCCGCGTCGGCCTCGTCCTCGTCGTGCGCCGCGAGCCACCGGAACGCCACGGTCCCGGCGATGGGCGAGGTGAACTGCGCTTCGGCGTAGGTCTCCGCGGCGTCGTCCACGGCGAGGATGGCGGCGCAGATCACGTGGCCATCGGCAGACTCGAACCGCAGCGAGCGGCCCCAGAACCCGCCGGGGCCGGTCAGAGGGCGCACGGTCTCGAACTCGGCTTGCTCCTTGCCCGGGAGGATGAGGAAGCCGAGCTCGTCGGTGAGGTCGAAGAACTCGGGCCCCAGCGCGGCGGGCCCGCAGCGCGCGGGGCCCACGTCGCGTAGGTCGGGCGGGAAGGCGTGCACGGCCCAGCGCAGCGCGTGCTCGGGGTGCTGCAGCGTGGGCGTCAGCGCCGTGCGCACCGCCACCACGCCGGCGCTCTTCTGCGAGAACTCGATCTCGCCGTGCAGCCCGTGCTGCGAGATGTACGCGCGCAGCACCAGGCTCGCGCCGCCATCTGCACACGTCGGAGAACATCATCATTATCAAACTTCCTGGCGGTTCGTCTTTTTTTGAGTACATTTTGGCGGAGACCCCAGAATTGGCAGACCTGGTTACTATTGAAAGATCTGACCTCCGTTACCCTGCCAAGCCACACTATAGCAGTCAAAGAAAATTATATTGTACATAAGTAACTCGATGCACTATCTTCATGTAGAGATACTGTACTGAGTAAGAATGAAAATCCTCGGTTGTGGCTACCCAGAACCAAGTGATTTCAAGGCACTGCCATTGCCCTCCACTATCCGCCTTCTGGTAGAGGTGGAGGCTGTATTGGATTAAGCGCTAAAAGAGGGGTAATTACACAAAAGATCCCATAGGGTCGAAGTGTATCCGTAAGGACCCCACCAACAAGATAAGATAAGATAAGATAAGAGATACTGTCACTGTGAAAATCATTATAATAGTTATTCCATTAACGTAATGTTTGTAATGCACTTGCATTAACGAGACAATTATTACAATTAATTATTACAAGATGCATTATATTGTTGATAAAACATCATTCGTCGAAACAATATAATGCGGTACCCAACCTGTGAGTCATTCATAAATAGTTACCTACTTATACTACTTCTGCATTCAAAAACAATATTTATACATCAAAACTTTACCACTCGTGAGTATTTTAAGATGTTTTGTATTTTTTTGCGTTATATGAAATAAAAATCTTAATCCTGAGGGAACGAATATTTTTAAAACAAAGCTGAACAAGGACAGAATCTAAATTAACTCTGAACACTTGGCAGATGGCATTCTTATATATATGTATAGGTATGTTATGGACCAAGTGATTAATGCGGGCATTATTGACAATGCCCGGGCATTAATAATAATGTCTAGCTCTTTTTTTTCGTTGTATAATATCATTTATCATAAGCAATATTTAAAAAACGACTGACTGTTGAGTTTCTTGCGGCGTTTCTTCTCAGCAGTGGTCTCTTGCGAAGCGCTGGTAGATTTTTGACGTGTAAAAGTGCCCGTGCGGCCTTCTTACTGAATAAACATCTTTTATCTTTTATCGGGCAAAATGAATAATTACTATCTAAACTTCATTATTTATCATATTGCCTGGTCATTATTATATATTATTGCTACGTGACAAATGGGCAATTTGATAACTACGGTAGGTTGAGTTAGTTTTTATATACGCCCGAAGGGCATGCCGCCCAGAAGTAGGGGCCCCGTCGACATATTGCTTTAACCATGGATATCTTCTTAACCATAGGGGTAATAAAACCCCATAAATCGATGGTCAAATTGCCCTCTCATATCATATTGGGCATTTTTCATAGTGCCTGGTCATTATTAAAAATTAAAATATGTTTGTATTACTCTGCCCAATAGGTAATGCTGCCGTGCTTAAGCTAGAAAAGGGTTAACCCCAAGTAGTCAATTTTGAGATATCGTCAAAAAAGGCGGGGATTGATGTCTCTAAAAAACTATGTAAGATGGAGGAAACTTTCTTAGAGACAAAAGTACCTAATTTTTACTCCTACCATGTGGCATAATTTCTATCGGATACGATTGTCAAATATAATACCTAAAACCTTTTTTGTATTCAAGCTAAGCATTTTATTTCTGATGTTGGACTAATTACTGCACTAAAACAGGGCTAACCATACCTTAACCGATTTTTAGCGTAGTAATTTCGTGTTACTGTCTCTACCAAAAAAAATATTCGAAGTTATTCAGCACTGCTTAGCTATAAAGTAGTTTCGCGTCGTTGCGAACTGCAGATAACCGTGTTCTAGCCTAGCAATGTGGTTTAACCCTATTTAAACCAAGGATTACTACGAAATATTTATTTTAATTTTGCTTAAAAAGACAGTGATTGGTTATTTAGACTTTTTTATGGTGTATAAAAAATATGTTTTACTTAGCTTAAAAAGGGTTAAAGGGTCTTAACTGATTTTTAATGAAGTTCCTTATTATTAACTTATTTATAGTTAAGTTTTTAACAAACATTCAGTTGAACTTTACGAGCCTTTATCAGAGTTAAAGGATCTTGACTTAGTTTAAGTCTAGGATAAATAGATAACTTTATTTTAGCTAAGCAAATTATATAAAACTAGTTTTCATGAAGTTAAGAGCCTTTTGCCCTCTTACAAACTAGCTTTGTGGTTTAACTAATTTCTAATTAAGTAAATCTTAAAAATTGTGTCACTTAACTGTTCACCGACAATCTATATCTCCGTAACTAATAATGATAGAAGGATGTTTCCTAGAACGAAATGTAGAGAATTTTGCGCTCTGTAATTTTGCATCATTAACTCAAAACCGACCAAATGAGGGTTAACCCTTTTTTAGCTTAAGTACGGCAGATGGGCATTATGTATAATGCCCAGTCAATTTGATTATTTTAATAATTATTATCAAATTGCCCTCTCATAATTGGGCATTTTTCATAGGGCCCGGTCATTATGAAAATTGCCCATATCATTTGGTCCATAACATATATATATACTAGCTTTTGCCCGCGACTCCGTCCGCGTAGAAGTCGTTTATCGCTGCTCCCTCGGAATCTGTCTAATTTTCCGGGATAAAAAGTAGCTTATGTCCTTCCCCGAGACTCAAGCTATCTCCATACCAAATTTCATCTAAATCGGTTCAGCGGTTTAAGCGTGAAGAGGTAACAGACAGACAGACAGACACACTTTCACATTTATAATATTAGTATGGATATGGATATGGATATTGAGTAGGTACCTACCATTTAGCTTCGACAGTGGTCTATCACAACTTTTTAATAAATGAAAATGTCGCTTAGGTCGATTCTTCTAATATGTAGACCTTATTGTTCTACGACGGGCAAATGGAATACAACTTGCGTTAAAGATATTGCATCGGCAATATTGAACTGATTTGGAGAGCGCGTTCATGTTTTTAACCGACTTCAAAAAAAAGGAGGAGGTTCTCAATTCGTCGGAATATTTTTTTTTTTTTTTTTTATGTATGTTCCCCGATTACTCGAAGACTACTGGACCGATTTGAAATTTTTTTTCGGTGTTCGAATGGGTATACTTTCTAGTTGGTCCCATTGTCAGCAAATCTGAATCTGATGAAGGGATCAGTGAGGAATTGAGGGAACTCCTCAATTATTGTATGCAAACATATAGCGATTTTAGTATTTTTAGTAACAAGTGTAGCATTTGCATTCAGAAAGTGTCACTTGGTGAAGCGGAACTGATGATGAAGACCACAGATGGCCACCGGAACTCCTCAACGGTACCGATTTCAAGGGTGGCGATAAGATATCTCGATTAAGATGGTTGAGCGACTACAACGAAGAACATTTAATTGTTTTAAAATGACTATGATTTTCCCGCGGCGTTGCTTGCGGCGAGCTTGAAATGTCTTAAAGTTTCATATATCAACTAAGAAGTGGGACTACATAAGCTTATTATGATCACTAAAAAGTGTAAAATAAAATAAATGTTTAAAAAAACAAAAAACCGCCTTCAAAACTGCAAAAAATAACTTCTACTAGGTACTAGGTACTTAGTAGTAGGTACCTATCCTATTAGGTTAGTCCAACTGAAGTCGGCGACCACAATATTTTCAACAAAAAGCCGACTTCAGTTGGACTAACCTAATAGGATAGGTACCTACTACTAAGTACCTAGTACCTAGTAGAAGTTATTTTTTGCAGTTTTGAAGGCGGTTTTTTGTTTTTTTAAACATTTTTATAATTAGTAGTTACGTGGTGTTAAGTACCTAGGGTATGAACATATTTAACCAATATGGTAGAACATATATAACCGACATACATATTACGAATCTCACGATCGAGCCCCGTATCACACTCATTAAAGACCTCAATCGCGTTGCCGACCCTGAGGACTAAGATGGAATGCCTCTACGCTAGTAATTTCACCGGTTGTCTTATCCCCGCACCGGAACACAATGCGGATGCATTAATTATAGTTTCTCAGAGATAAGTATCTCATGTCTAAATCAATATTGGCTCAGGATAAAATAGAGTTGCAACCGGAAATTAACTCCGGTATACCAATGCCGGTACTGCACGGGTAGCACTAGTTGTATTTTCTCGCTTGTCGCTCAGTGCGTCTTTATCGGTAGGTACTGATTAGATAGAAAGGGAGATCCGAGCGACAAACAAGTCGCGGGCAACTTGTGCTAACCGCACTGCCTCGAGTCGGCCCTGACTCCGTTACTGTTACTGCACTCGGCTGCGTCCACCGCTGCCCACTGTTATGACTAGCCACATCAATATTACATGTTGTTTGGTCGTGCGTACGACAACACATATCTGATTCAGTTATTGTTCCATGATTTACAAGCATTCAAAGAATGTTAAAAACGCTCTAGTTACTTTCTAAATGAATTTAAGTTGACCTAAATTCGACGTTACCTAAACAATATTGTTTTCAATCGTTTTCTATACTTATCGCTGTTTTTTTGTTTTGACTCGTTTGTCTTTTCCAAGAGATTTAACATTATAGGTTACTACTATGTACATGTCTTTGGTATTTTCGCATTATTGATTAAGTAAGATAAAGCAAACAGATATAAGTAGAGTTCGTTTAGAAAAAGTCGAATGATATTTAACGCATTTTTTAACCGCCCGAGACGCAGATGGTTCGCAAGGATTTATACAAAATGAATATTCAGAACCAAGCTTTCTTGATTTCACGTAAAGTAAACAGATATCACTAAAAACTACTTAATCAAAACAACCTAACTCTTATACCAATAGAGTTCAAATTCCAAACAAAATAAAATATTAAACAGCATTTTGACAGATGTGTTCTTGAACTCACGCGAAAGTTGCCTAAAACTGAATCCAACTTACCGAGAAATAATAAAACTAAGGGAACTAACAACAACTTTGGCGCCGTATGACTAACTCGGTTGCACATATTTACAGCTACGCGTTACATTATATCACTAAGTAGACCTCACTCGCGATGTGCTCGGGTCAAGCATCCTGGCGCGGCACTGGCGCTCGGCTCTCGCGGCTCGGCGCGTGCGCAAGTGAAAGGAAACTTTAAACCAAGTTCAAGTTAAGTGAGACGGCGGCACGTTGGAGCGAGAGGCGTGTGACGTCACGACGTGATTTGTTGATGACGGCATCGATGGTGAACAACTATTGGGTTATGGTTGCCGGCCAACAAATGGCGCAGACTCCGCGGCTCTGGATGCTTCAATTATAATTACTCGTTGGATTCAACCAACTGTTTCTCTTTTGATTAACTACTTACACAAATAATGGTTTATAAATATCATTGCTTGAGCAGATGGCCGATTTTTTGACTTTCGAGCGCTCGAAAGAATTTCACTCGGAAGTGAGCAAAATCTGTGAAACCGTATTTTTGAAATTACGAGCGATAGAAAATTTAAAGACGAGTGGTCCACACCATTTGTTTTCAAATCTACCGCTCATGTTTCAAAAAACGGTTTCACAGATTTTCACAGATTTCGCTCGAAAGTCAAAAATCGGCCCCCGGAGCGAATGTGATTTTGATATTAGAACTGCAGACTGCACTCGCCTTGATGCAGCGACCGCTTGATGCGATGTTTCTTTGATCCATGACTATTCCGTCCGGCGTCTATTGAGCCCATACACTGTCGCTATAAACGACGAAGTACCAACGTTGTCTAGGTACGAGCATGTTCGTAAGTAGAGCAGTGATAGAAAGTTTCCCTGCAAGTGTTGCAACTGTGTTCTAATCGGGCGGTTTCAACAGATACGCCGCTCGTATGCCGTATGCCAATCATTTTCTCACACTTCTAATTTTCTCTTCTTGACAAACCGCGGTGATATTTCCTTTGACTGTTTAACTCGGCCGCCATTACTGTCAATAAAGTTAGAGTTAAGTTAAGTTATCGTAACGTTGTCAATACGATAACACGTCAAAAGCAATTTATGGTTTACCGAGTGGAGTAGAGCCCTGGGAATGCCGTAATAGCTTAGTTACTTCTACAAAACACAGCGGACAATTCCTCACAAACTGACCTAATTCCAAATGTGTGCTAAATTTTACTTTAGAATAATAATAAGAATAAAGGGGTTGACTCGACGATCATTTGTCCCGACAGTTGTTTCGGCGAAGGCCTTATAGCGAAGAGTCTCGACCAACAGCTTACTTTAAGGGACTCGCTAGATGGCTTGAGCAAGGGCCGATACAGAAAGCAGTACTCCTCGACACGGCACGTTGTCAGGGGGTTCCTGTCCGCAGCCCTAACCACCGGTAGCTCACCCCGGTTGCCCGCTGCTGCCGGCGGCGCCCCTATAGGTTGTGGTGGCTTTATTATGTTTTTGTAACGAAAAGCAAGCTTTAAAAACCCGACTTAATTTTTTATACGTTGATAACCTACCCCGGTTTATAATTGACATTTTGCCATTGTTGTCATTTTAATTTTAACAGTTTAGGTATCCTATGTCACCATGTGAAAGGATTCTAACGATACCACACACATCTAAATCGTACATACATCATACAGACATCATACAATCATACATAAATGAATTCTGAAAACATTACACTCCTTTTTTTGGGCAGTCGTGTAACAAACCTAGCTCACTGAAAACATAATTAATATCTGAAGAGTAAGTATACGTGCGTGCATGACTCGATGTATGAATGTGGAAGAAGCGAAAAAGATTTGTCAAGATCGTAGCAGGTGGAAAGAAGTGGTCTCTGCCTACCCCTCTGGGAAACAGACGGACAACAAAGTGATCCTATAAGGGTTCCGGTTTTTCCTTTTGATGTACGGAACCCTAAAAAGAAGAAAGAAACAAAGCACGAGCCTGAAATGTTGATAAATGTAGAGGAAGGGAAAGTTGTATGTTAAGACCGTTGTTCTGGCGTTCCATAGTCTCTGCCTACCCCATTGGGAGACAGGCATAAATAAGTATTCAGTAAATAGGCCACATGAGGGTTCTTTTACACCTCGGTAACATAGAGTGAATCTACCAGCGCTTCGGACAAGACCATCGGCGTGAAGGATTGTATTTATTTATGTAGGTATGTATATCTTAGTGACACGTTTTTATTTCAGCTATTTGGGCCGGATCCAGCGTCGCGCCAATTTGCTTCGGAGCCATATTCGTTTTATTTTTAACCACTCCGCAGTAGGTATATTTTAGTCAATACAGATAGCAGCCCAAATTCACCAATAACTGCTACGGAAAACGGAAATCCAACCAACTTGCTACAAAACAAGGCATCATAAATTAACCGTATGAAATAGTAAAGTTAAGTCTAAGTACCAATTTCACCAAACGATGTTAAATTCAATCAATGTTTTTCGACTGTTAGTTCATACATTTTGACAGCTGTTAACGCTCTAATCGTCTGTTAAGTGGTTAACCTCGTTTGGTTAAATTTGTACAAAAGCTAGTATCTAAAGCTAGCGTTTGGGTATTTTAATTGGGTGGCTGCAGGTGGCAGCGCTAGTGCTACACTAAGTAGTAATTTAGGAAATGACATTTTAAATTGATTAAGTACCTAAGTTTTTGGTTCTGGGTGAAGGTTAACTGGAAGAGGTCCCTTAAAGGGATAAGTACGCCTTTGTACATGCCTGTTATATTTTTGTCTATTTTATAATTGTTATCTCTTTTGTTTGTACAATAAAGTGTTAACATACATACATACATACATACATAACTCTAACATAAAAAAAGCAAGTGTTCTGTAACACATTAGGAATGAGTCATTGCATTTAAAAACTAGGGACTCGTGATGTACGGACGGACGACATCACAGGGTCAGCAAATTTTGGGCACGGAGCCCTAATTCTTTCTGAAAAGGAACTTTTTTTTTTGCAAAGTTGCGTTGATGTCTTTCATAGTTTTTTTGCAAAGTTCGAACGCGTTGATGTCTTTCATACTGAGAAATCGATCAAATAAACGTCGAGGGCGAATATACAAATAACTGGCCGAATAAAACATACTTTAAAATCCCTCGATCTCGACGGGAGTACATGACAAGTTTAACAAATATTTATATCATTTAGGTACATTCATAACACGAGAAGGTACGTATATAACCGCAAACCCTCTTATTCAGAAACGGGTAATAGCTAAAGTGTTCTTGAAATATGCTCCGTAATTATCTTTAATTATGACATTTGAATTGGATATAAAGGGTACAAATAATACTTTAACTAAAATAGGTTTATTGTGTGTTTATGAATATGGCAATTATGCTACAGCGGGATTTAAAACCCGTCTGCATATTTTGATATTGTCGTCTTGTGAGCAAGCTGTCTTTTATTTATAATATCTCTCAGCGCATCAATTTGAGCCCACCAAACATCATACAGTGCCTGCTCTACATGGTCCTTCGAGCCGGATCCATAGGTCACTGGTTCATATCCGGTTCGAAGGAACATGTAGAGCAGGCACTGTATGATGTTTGGTGGGCTCAAATTGATGCGCTGAGAGATATTATAAATAAAAGACAGCTTGCTCACAAATTTCCTTGTACTCGTTTTCACAGCGGGAAGAGAAGGGGCGATACAGATTATAAACTTAGCCTAGATACATTTCTTGTTGGTGTTGCCATACCAACATGTCTATGTAAGTTAAGACTTACTTACCCATGTTATAATAATTAACGTATAAGTAATAAAGTCACGCAACTTTGTTAAATATTGTACCTTGTATTTGGTACACTGGTCTTGCCTTATACTGTAACGCAACCTTGCGAGTCCCCGTGTTACAGGATGACTAACATTGTATTTATTTCAGGACGTAACATGCCGTCCGCTGTTACGACTGGAGAGTATCTAAGGCTGACGTCACAAATCGACATTAAAATGGTATCTTCTAGACCTGAAATAATTGCTGGCCCAACATACAGACCGACCCTGGACAAGGTGTATAACGCAAAAGTTAGCAATTTTCGATAACAGACAAAATGTAACTACTCGTATGGCGCTATAGGATCGTCAGCTTGCGTTAATCCTATCCATGCCTTCCATCCATTCCATACACTTTGTCAGTTTGGAAAATCACCTATTACAGTATTATACGCATCTGTCTAGCCCGGGCCGCATACTTTGGCGCGTGCGCGAAGTAACACTACAGCGAATTCCTCACGACCATCGCAGGCGCAGCCAGATGGAAGTAATCCTTATTCCAATGCAAAACGTTCGATATTGCGGTATGGCAACGCCTGCCGGCAGGCGCGGTCCACATTGAAGCAACTGTAAATTCTTAGGAAAGAGACAATATAGCACACTGACTCGATTCAGGAAGCGGAGCGTTCCACGGAAGGTGTCGCTGACGGCCGCGCGCGCGCCACCCGAGATGAAGTCATTACCTGCGAGTAGATACTAGTATACTAAGTACTACCAGTTTCTAGAAAGCGATCGGAGTCTTTAAGATGACTTTGTTGACCCTCTTTCTCTAAAATGGCTGAATTATCGCGTCTGCCACCTTGGCCACCCGCCGGGCCGGGCCTATTCGGGACCTTTCAGGGATATTTCTCAAGGCATGGAGTTGGTTAAACGAGCAGTACGCGCTCACCTGCCGTTTGATGGTTTAAGGGTAAAGTTGGTGGTAGGTAGCGCTCGAGGCGAAACTCGCACCAGGTGCTGCCTCTATTAAGTGTGTTGCCGTTGCGTGTGGTAAATGTTTCGTGGTGGGGTCTACTTAATGTGGCCGAACTGCTCCTTGACTTAAGTCATAGTTTAAAACGAAGTGCGATTCTAGCGTATGCATGGGTCAAGTTAAGCTAGTTGATCGACGAACTCGTCGTTAAAGTATTATTACATTATTAAAATCGAAGCAAGATGCTTTAAAGAACACTTAGAGAGTCAGACTACATAATACTTTTACGCATTTTGTTAACATCATATAATTTTTCTCTTTGTGGTTATTCCAGTTATAGTTTATATATTATAATATAAGTGTCCTTGTAACGTTCGAAGTCGCAGCTGACGTATGACAGGTATGACAGCGCGCCACTCCCGCCCGCGTGACGTCCCGGCGCCGCGTGTGGAAGTGTGGACGGGACTTTAGCGGCGCGATCTATTCGCGGCGACTCCCGCGCACGCTGCCTTCCCATTGTAATCCACACCGCGCTCCCGGGCCCGGCGTGACTCACGCAAAACCCCCGATGCTCTAACCCTCTCACTCCGCCGTCACGACTGATTTGAGAGAAAGGAGCCAACGAACTTCGAACTATGATTATGGGAGCAAGGCGACTCGGCCTCACTAGTTACATATATACGTATTAGTTTAAGCGTCATATCTTTGGTATGCGAAAAAAACAATGCCGCTGAAACTGGGTTTTAATCGACTTCAAAAAGGAGGAAGTTCTCAATTCAGTTTTTTTTTCATTATATTTGCTACCACTGTAATCCTTCATAACAAGTTTTTTATAGTTCTTTTTTAGGGATTCGTACAAAAAATTAAAAAAACGGAACCCTTATAGGATCCCTCGTGCGTCTGTCCGTGTGTAACAGCCAATTTGCTCCAATTCTACTGGACCAAATCAGGTGAAATTTGGTAGGATGGTGTAATGCTGTGACCCAAACACAGATGTGCAAAGTAAATAAATATTTCGGTTTAAAGTTCTTTATTTCTCAAAAGAATAACAATAATTCACTAATTTGAGAAAGAAATATTGCATGCATAATATATAAAAATTCTAAGCTAGTGAGCGTAAACATTGATAAATAGATACAATCGCAAAACTATAAAGTTACATTTACTTAAAATAAGGGTCATTTTCGGGGGCCAAATTAGGAAATTAAAAAAGAAAGTTTTGCAAACCTTACTGTGTCATATATCAAATGAAAGGGCTATGAGGGCACTGGGCCGGTTTTATTTGAAAGGGGATACTTTCAGATTGGTCCTCTCTCCCATTGGATAGGTAGATCGGTTCCTCAAACTGATTAACTCCGCGTAGCAAACTTTCCTGTCGCATTTTTCCCCATTTTAATTTTTCTCCGATCGCATTGTTTCCCATTTTGAATATTTAGCAATCGCATATTTTTCATTTAGGATTTTCCCCACTCGCAAAATTTCCCATGGTAATTAAGTCGAAATAGATCAAAATAGGTACATACATAGGCTTAAGTTATGTTAGTTTTGCAGAAGGCCCAAAGGGCCATAGCACCCAGGAATAGGAGCTTTTCACACTTTAGTTTTTTTTTTTAAATTTCCTTTTTTTTTAAGGTTGCCTATGTACAAAATACTGAAAACTAGAATCCTTATAAAATGTTTTTGTGTCTGTCGGTCCGTCGGTCTTTGATGACCCTTTGTCCCAAAAATGTCTAGGAAGCTATCATCGCTTCGTTAATTTCATCATTATAAATTTGATATTGTATATACAATATGAAAATTATATATGTGTTTTTTAGAAAATCATAAGTGTAGGTAAAGGCAAATTTACTTACCTAACTAAAAACAACTTTAAGAACAGAAATGTCAGTTAAGATGTTCAATTATAATCATCAATCGATCGATTAACCTCGCTATATTATAGATCGACGATTAGACGTCGACCGATGCATGGATCGATGGTGTACAGTAATTGTTATAAACCCCAATTTTGTTTCACCCAGTTGTTTCTCAAACTTACGTCAGTTATTAATGCTACAAACACAGGACAGAAAAAACAGTAGAAGTGTCAAGTGGGCGTGTAACGTGTGGCACGGTTATGCGGAGTTCCTCATAACCTACCATACTTTTGCCGCGATCGCTTATTTCGATATTTCTAAAATAGGAAATAAATCCAGAAGCGTGTCTTGCGTCTGATACTAAGCGAAGCTCATGCCACTTCCATTGTTTTTTCTATTCCGTGGCTACAAAAAATAGCTAAACCCCCCACATCGATAGGGCTTGAAGTTGTTTTTTTTAAACCATCTAAGTTGCGTATTTCCGGTTCATGAAACTCACGAAATATATTTTTACTAAAAAACTGCACAACTCATTAAAATTTTGAATACATTAATTAAATGTGCATATAGTCACTTAATACCGTAAGATCCCACAATTTGTTATTGACACATTTAAAGATTTTTTTTTTCTAATTTTGTATTTAGTTTATTATTCCTCTATAATGCCGTATTAGATGACGATTTATATACTAAACGACAGCTTAAACATGCCCTTCAATTAGCAGTAAATATTATAACTCCGCGTTACTCAGAAAATACAATGATTTAAGTTAGGTAGGTACATCCGGTTTTTTGTAGCTAAAAAATATAAAAAGTAAGTAGGTATTCTGTTTTCATAGGATATATTGTGAAGACCGGCTTACCTATGCTAGAGAGAATACAGAAATCTTTCATTGGTTTTCTCTTCTCTAAAGTCGACGGATACTATCCCCAAACCTTTCGCCTTCGCCTTTGTACATTTTTATATTATTTATAAATCTTCATTGTACTGCCTTAGTACCTACACTAGGAGATGCTTAAAATTGCTTGCAAATATGCAATAGTAGTAAATTTAAAAACCATTATTACACAACCAATTTAACACGTTTCGCTAGACTGTTAGTGTAAATAATGGGAACTATAAGTAAATACATAAATAAATAAATAAAATAATGTCCAGCTGTGGACGTTTAGATTTCATGACGAATTAAAGCAATAATAATTAAGCTAATTATACTTTATTTTTAAATATTTTCTCCGTTACCGGTCGTTGATGGTCGGCTCCGCGGCATCCTACTCTCCCATCCTTCTGTTTCACCGGCTATAAAGTACAAAGTAAGAAGAAAGAAAATAACTAGTAAAGTACAAACGGCAGCAAAAGAATATTTCAATAATTTGATCCTCGGAGTGGATTAAATTAAAAGTGGTTTTCAGTCAAATTAACAAAAAAAAAGTACACTAGGTATGCCTATATTAAAACCTACTAGTCCTTTGGCATTTATTTATTTATATTCTAAAAGAAAGAGATCGTCAATGTAAAAGGTAAATCAGCAGGGACGGCAGTCATCACGTACAACTTCTGGAATCGTTCCAGCAGCGCTCGTGCGCTGAGGGTCAGCGGAGGTATAACAAGCCTTGATCTACTTATAAACTTTATTTGTTTTCTCCAGAAAATACACGACGTGGGCGTCGGCATGTCTGAAATATTGAAGGGAAAACTGGAAGAACCGTTGATAGAACTCTACAGCCTTTCAACTAGATTAAGGGCTGGTCAATTATCTTTAGTATGAACGGATGTACAGCGTCATAACAGTAGGAGTTTTGTCGTAACACTTGTTGTCCCGTAGCCCCTGCCCTGCGGGGCTACTACAATGTGCCTGGACGTTTCAATGTCTTTGGAGTTATCCCAAGATGCTGCTTCCCAACAGAGTTCAGGAATAACGTGAGACGATCATCGATATCGGGCGGGGGCGGGGGGCGCCTGAAACAAACGTCAGGTGGGCTACTTCTGGTTGTTTTTATAAATAAACAATGGGGTTCGGGGCGGCCGAGCCAGCGAGCGGCCTGGACCGCTCTGAGCCGGGGCGGGCCGCCCAGCCGCCGAACTATATATGGAAGCAGGCGCGCGCGTGGAGGGGCGGCCGGGAGGGGGGGCGCCCGCTGGACCTGCGGGCTGCGCCAGCGTCTCGGAGTCAGGGCGGGACTGTCGAGCGATACAGTCCATCCTTCGTCGGCCTTCCACAACACAACACAATGGTAAGTGCAAGTGACTCGTGCGGCAGTGAAGTGCAATGTGGACTCAGTGACCCGACACAAGTGACGCGAAACTACCCGCAAAGCGCATCGGCGTACGCGCTGCGTGGAACTGATATAAACAAATATTAGTGCCGGAAATGAACTGGAAGATGAAGCGTTAAAGAAGCAAACGCACCGGGATGTGCTCGCGGCAGGCCTCCGACCGCGGAGGTCGCAGGATACGATTCACTCTAAAAGGTCTTCGCTCTCGCATCGAAAGTTATTGCGGATATTGAACATGATATAAATAAACAAACTACAATTCGAAAAGTAAAAGTCATAGCTAATTATCTACTTGTAATATCTAAAGACAATTCACCATAAGAAATTGAAAACGATGAACGTCCAAATCTAAACAAATAAATTGACCCGGTAAATTTCAAATTATAAAAATATTCGGTCAACATATATAAAAATAAAAAACCCTAATGAAAAGGTTTCATTTTAATAGAACCAAACTAAAATAATGAATCTTATCGCGGTCCTCCAAGCAAACAGAACACTGATTTGCTTCAACTATGAACTGGAGGAGGAGGAGTTACCTAAAAAATATTGGGCGATGATTGACAATTAATTACAGTAACCTTCCCGCGGAAGCGAGAGGGCGGTCTATTTCGGTGATTTTACATAACGAAGTAAGCGGACCCGCGCTAAATATAGAGGCGGCGCCGGCGCCGCCAAACCGGGAGCGACGCGGACCGGCGCGTGATTAGACTGATTAGCGACGCAATATCCCGACCAAGGGGAAATTGATAGCCTGGATCACAACAAGATCCTAAGAAATTATGATCAGAAAAAGTCTAAAGTAGATAGGTAAATAAGTAGCTGGGTGAACATTATGTAGGTGTTGTTATCAAATAAATCACGTTCTTTTCAACGCGATAACAATTATCTGCAATATTTTAGTTTCATCTCAAGTTTCCATAATTATAATACCCCATTAAAGAAAGTTTAAACGTAATAAACCAATTAGGTACTACTTTTAATCAGCTAAATAATTTCTTGCCGTCGCGTTTGGTTAATAACTTAGCCTTACTGGCCTGCTAGCACCACCTTACCCTCAGAGGTAGAGAGGAATAGGACCTTAACAAGCCCACGATGGTGGTGACCAACCAGTAACCTGGCGTGTCTTTTGCAGGCGGATAAGAAAGAGAAGGTAAAGAAGAAGAAGACCAAGGAAGACGCGCCCGCAGAGGAAGCGCCCGCACCAGCGGCGGCGCCAGCGCCCGCGCCCTCCTCGGGCAGCGAGCGCCAGAGCTCGCGCGGCAGCCGCAAGGCCAAGCGCACCGGCTCCAATGTGTTCTCCATGTTCACACAGAAGCAGGTCGCCGAGTTCAAGGAGGTAACCACCCCTTACTACCCTACTCCGCTGGCTCAGCAGCTCCTAGTACTTTGGCCTAAGCCGAAAAAGCTCTGCCCTATTTCTAACCATCTCAGTCTAAATTGCTATAAAAATCCATTTTCTAAAAATGGACAGTGAAAGGAATAGAAGTTCTCAACCTAAAGAAGTTATAATATTAAAGCTAAACTTAAATACTTAATAAGAATCAAAGTAGTAGAGATGAAGAAGATTTTCGTCCTTGTGGATCGCATACACAACACTGAAAATAGATATTTATCCCACCAACTACCCTATAAATATGAAAGGTGGAATCGTAGTTCGTTTATTTACAATTACCGACGTGACACGACTGATATCCACCATTGTGGAAAATGTATACTTAACCCGGAAAAATTAAGGTATTATGTCGAACTGCTAAACATTCAAATTCCTCGATAGTCCTACGCATTGGCTAAACCGCCGGCGCTAGAGACTCGAAATTTGGAATATGTTGTGGGTAGGCTAGAGGTGCATTAAGGACTTTTCATAACTTAACGGTTTAACGGGAAAGAGTTAGGTACATACGTACAAAGTCGAGGGCGTAGTCTAGTCTGAAATAAATAGATCTGCCAAAGCATTCAACGACCTAAATTAATTTCAAAGCCCACATAACCCGTCTACATTCCAATCTCTCCTGAGCTACTTTCGGCCGCCGCGACGGCGCGCGTTTCCCTGATTCTCGAAATAACGCGCAGATGCGCGTGCGCGTGTTTGTAAACACGGCCATTGTCCCGCGAAGAGTAATCTTCTCCATGACGTCATTGATACGCAGAAAATTTTTGGACGTCGTATATCTACGCGAAAATAAATGATTTCTATTCTTAGGTACAAAAGATAAAGGCAGGTTCCCGGAACTGATTCCCATTTTTACAGGAACTAGTCAGATCTCCATCCCCACGAGCAAAGCTTTTTATGACGATCATTATATTCGTTTGTTCCAGGCCTTCCAGCTGATGGACCACGACAAGGATGGCATCATCGGCAAGAACGACCTGCGCGCGACCTTCGACTCGCTCGGCCGCCTGGCCTCCGAGAAGGAGCTGGACGAGATGGTGAACGAGGCCCCCGGCCCCATCAACTTCACTCAGCTGCTGACGCTGTTCGCCGGCCGCATGTCCGGTGGCTCCGACGAGGACGACGTCGTTATCAACGCCTTCAAGACCTTCGACGAGGAGGGGCTCATCGACTCCGAGCGGCTGCGGCACGCGCTCATGACCTGGGGCGACAAGTTCACCGCCAACGAGGTCGACGAGGCCTACGACCAGATGGACATCGACGACAAGGGCTTCATCGACACCGCCAAGCTGATCGCCATGCTCACCGCCAGCGGCGAGGAGGAGGAGGGCGGCGAAGCCGCGTAGTGCTGCGTAGCCACCGCCATCGGCTGCAGCGCCCGCCCGACCGGTTCCCCCACCATCCTCGCAGCGCCACCGCGACCTGAACCGATCACATAATTTTATTTCTTTATGTAATAATTTATTGTTTCCATTTTTTTATTTATAAATAATGAAAATATAGTTCTACTATCACCAACTCGTGTAGTGCTCTGACGGAACCCGCTTGTCTGTAAGGATACTATGTATTCGAGGTTTTTGTTCAAATAAAGATTTAAAGCAAGTCTGACTAAGTGAGAAGCGCCGAAATTCGGCCGTTTTGTAATAATTCGATCTTGTCATTCACACTCCTCCGACACCCACACAAACGTGCATAATAATAATACTGGTAACGAACACACAACCGAGGCGACACACACAGCGAACCTTCGATAGTTTAACGCTGCGAACGACAGGACAATCGCAAGCTCTAGAAATATCAGCCCTAATGGACCCATGACCGGTAACTTGATACCAACTCGTTTAATGCTTTAAAAAAGCCGCAGTCCATCATAGGGTTCAAATGGGACTGGTACGTCTTAAGGCTTGTCGACGATTTGTATTTAGAGAATATAATAATATTATAATTATATCGTCAGACGACTTATTATTGAGGACAACAGAAATAATAAAAAAAAGACGTAGGGGCAGCTATTTATATAAAAATAGAAGAGCTGTGTTAGTCATTGGCTAATGTTAGACTGTTTCAAAACGCAGATACGGTTACAATAGTCAGTATCGAACTCGCTTACGTATGTCTATTAAAAACAATTCGAAAATAGTTTATGTGTTTCTAGGTCAAAAGCAGTACAGAAGTATGTTTCTTTTCAACTGACAGAGTCAGTGTGCCAAATGCATGGCCTGAGATAACTTAGGAAATAAGTTTGCAGATAGGTAGGTACCAGTCTAGACCCACTCAGACCCAATCTACCTAACGAACATTTTGCCATTGTGTACATATATTTTCTTAGTGCAAAGCCGATTGGAGGAGTTTACGCGTAGATCGTAGTAGTCGCAGTTGAATTTGCCGCCTTTTTTTTGTGTCACCATTCGCTGGTCGGACTCTACCTCATAATATAATCGTAACATGAAAAATATGACTGAAATAAAATCATTAAGTCCGTTTAAAACTACGTAACTGGCTAGGAAATGTAGGTACAGCTTAGCAAAACAATGTTGAAAATTTTAAGAACGCCGTTCGGTATGAAATTGGCAACACGATCCAATTTTTAGCCAAAATTTGTAGCTAAAAGGTTGGTTGGCCACAATATTGTAATCCCACCTGTCACTCTACGTACGTCAAACTTCTTTTTTGAAGCTTTATTAGAACGTTGGGATTTCTGAACGTTTCATATCTGTCAACAGAACTGTCAATGTCACACCAAGACGGAATCCTGTTATCGCGTAAATTTTTAATTTGTTTACTTTACCTGTAATCAAAAGTAGGCTTTACGCATGTGATATAAAGTCTAATTTCATAAGACATATATTTGTAAAGTAATGGAAACATCATCAACACAAAAGTCATACAGTGGCAGGTAGTTAAACAAAATGACCGGAGAAGAGAGTTCCACGACGAAAACATTTAGGTTTTCGTACCCGACATGCACGAACGAGGAGGTTCTCTTCAAACTGGAGGTGCCGGTGCGCGTGCCGGCGGCGGCGCGCGCCGCGCGCGAGCTGGTGCAGCGCCTCATCGCCATGTTCCACGTACCCGTGTACTTGGAAGACGGTTCGTGACGCTAACATCCTCTACGGCGGCTAGGTCCCTACTTGCCAGGGATTTGAAGACTTGAACGGTGTACACACACCTAAGTTCTTAAGTCTCCTGCTACCAGAGCGTAATAAATCGAGGTTGCGTTCGGCGACTGTGCTAGTTTTGCTTACAAACTAGATGATTATACGCCCCTTTGCTGTTTCTATGTTACAAGGCGCAAATATGAGCTGAATTGTAGTTATTTAACTAATCAGTGAATATTTACACAACCTATTAGGTGATAACTTTGTGTTTATTCCTTCAAATTAATTTACCTACATGTCGGTAATATTCCAGCCTTGTTCGATGTGTGCTATATGGATGAAGAAACTTCTTTAGGTTTCTTATGAAAGACTTGAAAGAAAATGCACCTTCCTTTAATCTGTGTTGGCCATTAGTTCAGTTGCACAACTTATGTGATACATTTATTTTGACAATCTTATAGTTTTTACGTAAGTAGGAGTCACATAAGCTTTCTCTTGAATATCTCTGTTGAATATTGATTTAAAGCTTAAAATGTTTATTGCTTCCTTCCTTTCGATTTCATGTTATTTTATTTTTGGATAGATACATAAGTTTAGTGGAACAATGAAATTCCTAAATTTTTTAGTATTTTCTACAATAAAAACAGAAGGTACCTGGTTTTTTTGTAAGACTGTTAATGGTTACTTAAACCTATTGACAAAATTTTGATACATAAATAATGAGGAATGCCTTAAATTTAGTTTCTGCTAAAACTGTATACCTTAATTCTGTATTCCAAATATTACGGTAGAAAATTGATGAGGAGTTTTATTCTATTAATAGATTTATAGTTAACTAGCACCTGCCCTCGCTGCGCTTCGGTTTATGTGAGTTTTCTGTAACACACATATATAATCCAGTATTTATTATACATAAAAACCTTCCTCTTAAATCACTTTGACGAAAACTGCATTAAAATCCGTTGCGTAAAGATCTAAGAATACAGACAGGGGAAACGACTTTGTTTTATAGGTTTTAATGATTTTTAACTTTCTTGGTTTTTAAGCTCAATAAGACATACAAAAGTTTGATATTCACTTCCATGACTACAATGGTCTATCACATTATAATTCATTGCTAAGTGAGAAAAAATGTTAACATGTTGTGCACATTTAATCAGTCATCAACGGCCAACCACAGCTTGCAATAAGTTGCCTAAAAATAAAAGTAACTTCAAAAATAATTATAAGCTCAGTGACACAACAGAAAACATCTCGCATCATCCACTGAATCACCTGACGTCACCCAAGTGATCATTTCGTTATTTATCATCTCTGCTGCTCAGACAGTAAGGATTTCCATCCCTAGAGAGAAAAATGATTTAAAAAAAAAAAGGTCAAGCAGTTTTTTTTTACTTGTTACTAAATAGACCATAACACAATAACAGAATCTTATAAGTACAGCCATTGTGAAACAAATGAGTTTTTTAAGTAGTTTTAAAATAGTGTCAAGAATAAAATGACACTCATGAGTTTTGTATGACAATAATTACCAGAACAAAGTTAATTCGTGAACTATTGTCATGAATTTGAACATTTTTTAACTTTCTTTCCTCTCGATCGACATACCGCAACTCCTCCTGTTTCTTCCCGTAGGGGGTTGAACATTTTTGGTGAATCCTTTCTCCGTGCACCCAAGGAATACCTGCTCCAAATGTCAAGTCCCTCGGTCCAGCGGTTTAGGCTGTGCGTTGTCTGTCGGCCGGTCAGTCGCGGCTCCGTTTTACATACGAGTATTTAGACCGAACTCTGGTGAAAGTCATATATAGATATTGATAAAATTGCACCTTCAAATTAATGACGCGCCCGCTGGCGTAGCAAAAGTATTTATTCATTTATTTATTCTTTATTGCACAAAATAATACGCTTAATATACAAAAGGCGAACTTGATGCCGTAAGGCATTCTCTACCAGTTAACCTTCGGGAGAAGCAGAGATTGCGGTGGCGGTATAACATAGCGTCTAATTATACATAAATATCTCTGGATGCAATTTATATTAAGTACCAGGTGATCTCAGTGGATGAGTGGATGTGGCTGAACTCGGACGTAATGTTACAGAGTTGAATGAGAAGCTGGCGCAGTTCATAGCGGAGGAGTCGAAGCGGTTCCACGACGAGCGCGACGCGGCGCTGCTGGCGCGGCTGCGCGGCGCGGCGGGCGCGGGCGGGGAGGGCGCGGGCGCGGAGGGCGCCGTGCGCCGCTGGGAGCGCCGCTTCAAGGAGCATGTGGTCGAGTTTGTAGAGCACAAGGGCACCTCCGATGAAGAGGTACATTTCCTTAAAGTAGATTTGTGTGTTGAAACTTTTCTCAACATACGTAGTACGTACCTCTTACAGCAAGACTGCCTACTGGAGGGAGCCATGACGGGGGCGTGCCGTTCGGCCGAATGTATCATTTCTTTTTCATTCCCAAAAAGTTATTTGTAGTATTTTTGTACTATATCCACGATACCGAAACCGATTGTTACGTCTATTAGGTTAGGTTAGACTTATGACTACATAAAAAATAAATCAACTGCGACGGACAATAACTTTTTAGCGACATCAAAATTTGGGAGATAATGCATTCGGCCAAAAACATTTCGCCCAAACGGAATAGACCCCTGTCTCCTTTTTATATCCCTGCGGTACATTCATAAATATAATACCAATAAAAAAGTCCGTCGGGAATATTTTTGAAGTATTAAGAGGGGCGTGGGCGCAGGTGTTCGCGGCGATGTACCACAAGCTGGTGCACTCGCCGGCGCTGGAGTCGGTGCTGCGCGCCGAAGCCGCGCACGCCGCCGCCGTGCGCAGCGCCGTCGCCGCGCGGGACCGGGACATCCAGCAGCTCACCATGAGGTATGAGCGTGCAGAGCCTGTCACCCTAGCAGGCCCAGCAGCACACCGACACGCAGAGGGGATGGTAACACACCACACAAACACACGCAGAGGTACCAGCACACACCAACACGCAGAGAGGATAGTGAAACACCACACAAACACACGCAGAGGTACCAGCACACAGCAACACGCAGAGAGGATAGTGAAACACCACACAAATACACGCAGAGGTACCAGCACACACCAACACGCAGAGAGGATAGTGAAACACCACACAAATACACGCAGAGGTACCAGCACACACCAACACGCAGAGAGGATAGTGAAACATCACACAAACACACGCAGAGGTACCAGCAAACACCAACACGCAGAGAGGATAGTGAAACACCACACAAACACACGCAGAGGTACCAGCACACAGCAACGGCAGTGGAAGTCTTTCGGCTGATTTGATGACGATGAGTTTTACCTATGTCTCATTAATCAGAGTTTTTACATTTATAGGCAGACGGAAGAGATGGAAGAGAAGATCCGTCTCCTGAACACGTCGACGACGGAGGAAGAGATCAACGCGCTGGCGGCGCGGCAGTTCGAGGAGCAGAGCCTCGCGGCCGCGCGCTGGGGGTCGCAGCTGGACGCGCTCCGGCACGCGCAGCGCGCGCAGCACCGCGCCGCCCTGCAGCACGCGCTGCAGCACGCCACGCCGCCGCCGTCAGTACAGATATGACATTCACACGCACACATACACGATGCAGCTGGACGCGCTGCGGTCTGCGCAGCGCGCGCAGCACCTCGCCGCCGCCGTCAGTACACACTACCCGCACACAAACGTACACACATGCGAACGAAATTCGGCATATGATCTGTGTAATCGTCGTGACGTGAATGGGCGTTTAAATTTTCCGTCGCCCGGCACGGCACCAATTTGCCTTCAAATGCATGCCGTTACCGTGAACGTTACATTAAAAGCGGCTCCATACAATTCCATACATTTAAGTAACTTGCTTCACCGTAGCTGTAAAAATGTTTCACGCATCGGTAAATTACAAAGGCGGTCCTTCCTCTACCGCTCGGTCCCTCGTCCCGGCAGGCTGTCCCCGCTGTCGCCGCTGCGGCCGGCGCCGGGCGCGCGCGAGGCGGGCGAGGCGCGCCAGGAGGAGAGCTTCACCATCCATCTCGGCTCGCAGCTCAAGCAGACGCACAACATCCGCATCGTGGCGCTCGACGTGCGCGACCTGCTCGACGCGCGCGCAGACAAGTCAGTACCTGCCGCGGACACCGGGGACACTGCTCGCGAGATGAATCCGACAGCCGGTCGTCTCGTTTAAATCTTTGGGCAGAGTAGTGATTAGACTCTCTTTATTTCCTGGGTGGATGAATTTAAATGATCGAGCTCTTTTTGCCCCTAAGCGGACACATGATAAGGCTCTCGCTTGTTCCCTGGGCAGACCAGTGATCAGGCTCTATTTATTCTCTGTGCAGATGAGTGATTAGGCTCTCTTCACTCTAAGGACAAACGAGTGATTAGGAACTTTTTGATACTTGTGTAGACATGTGATCAGACTATTTCCTCGGGCAGACAAGTTATCAGGCTATCTTTATTATCTGGGCAGCCCAGTGATGATGCTCTCTTCACTTTAAGGACAAACAAGTGATTAGGCACTTTTTGTTACCTGTGTAGACATGAAATCAGATTCTTCCCCCGGGCAGGCAAGTGATCAGGCTCTATTTATTCCCTGGGCAGCCCAGTGATGATGCTCCCTTCACTTTAAAGACAAACAAGTGATAAATCACTTTTTGTTACCTGTGTAGACAATTAGACATGAGATCAGAATCTTCCCCGGACAGACAAGTAATCAGGCTATCTTTATTCTCTGGGTAGACAAGTGATTAGACTCTCTTCACTCCGAGGACAAACAAGTGATTAGGTACCTGGGCAGACATTATAATAATCAGATTCTTTTTCTCCGGGCAGACAAGTGATTAGGCTCTATCTTTATTCTCTCGGCAGATAGTATCAAATTATTTTTCCCGGACAGACAAGTGATCGGGCTCTCTTTACGCCCTTTGGCCAGACAAGTGATATGGCTCTCTTTGTTCCTTGGGTAGACAAGTTTCCCTTTACCCTCTCTCGGCAGACAAGTGATCAGGCTCTCTTTACGCTTTCTGGCCAGACAAAGTGATATGGCTCTCTTAGTTCCCTGGGCGAACAAGTGATCAGGCTCCCTGTACTCTTTCTTGGCAGACAAGTTATCAGGTTCTCTGCCTCCTGGTCAGGCATGTTATCTGGATGTGTGAGCAGGTCGCACGTGCAGTAAGTGTGTGTCGGTCGGTGCAGCGCGGCGGCGGAGTCCCGGCAGCTGCAGACGGCGCTGGCGCTGTACTCGGGCGAGCTGAGCGGCGCTGTGGTGCTGTGCGCGGGCGCCGGGCCGGGCGCGCGCGGCCTGCGCGGCGGCGACGCGGCCGACCACCACTTCCCGCCGCTCGACCAGCAGCTGCAGGCGCTGCAGGACCTCACCAGGGAACCGGTCGGTACCTACAGCTCACAACCCTAGCGTCGCCGCTGATCCGAATGTAGGTAAATACTTGTCCGTATTTCGTTATCCTAATTCATCATCATATCAGCCAAAAGAAACCGACCGGTGAAGTTAAGTTTTAAGGATCGCCACAGTAAATGTTTCAGTCGAGCCTCCGTACCCGGCGAATTCTCGCATCCACCGGATCGCCGTTTAGGTATCCTCCTCGAAGAGTGCGAAACGCGGGGTCTATTTCGATCTAAACCTTCGTAGTCCGTCCGTCCGTCTCGAGTATTTTTTGAATATAGCCTTATTTTTTCTTACGGTCCCCGCCCTCGTCTCCCTGTACGTCCTCGCTCACCGCCCTCAGATCGCGGCGCGCAACGCGGCGCGGCACGCGCGGCTGCAGGCCGAGGGCGGCGCGGGGCGCGCGCGGCGGCACGCGCAGACGGGCGACGTGCTGATCACGCGGCACAGCAACCTGCCCGACGCGCACGTCGTGTTCCACCTCGTGCTCGACGACGACGAGCGGCTCAGCGGTCAGTCGCGCTCCTACCGCCACCACCACCACCACCACGGAATAGAAAAAACAGTGGAAGTGGCATGAGCTTCGCTTAGTATAAGACCTGTTGTCGCCAACACTCAAACTATCATAAAAACAACACGCCACCATGGAAAATGTTCTTGGTGCGGCTATCGTTTTTACACTCCAAAATAGCACAATAAGGCATGCTTCTGGATTTATTTCCTGTTTTAGAAACATCGAAATATCAAAATATTTAAATAAGCGATCGCGGCAAATGTATGGTAGGTTATGCGGAACTCCGCATAACTATGCCACACTTTACACGCCCACTTGACACTTCTACTGTTTTTTCTGTTCTGTGACCACCACCATCAATTACTACGACTTTTAAAGGCTCCGGCAAACCAAACGCGTGGCAGCAGCAGCGCGTAGCGTCGCGTGGCGTCAGGGAGTTGTAAAACAACAAATCAAATGGAACCCCGGCACACCGAGACGCGCGTCTCGCGTGCTACGTCTACGCGCTGCTGCTGCCACGCGTTTGGTGTGCCGAAGCCTTAAACTACGACCCGACTAGCGTCACGACTACTATGATCGACATATATTTTTATAGTTTTTCACACACACACGTTCTTGAAAAATCTTAATATAAAACCCCATAATATTAAAATCGATCCAACCATTTAGGAGCTCGAGTGACCATCCAATTTTTTTAAATTAAATTAATTTGATATTTTTAAAAACGAAGCGATCGAAAACTTTTTAACACGTTCACCCCTGGCGTCGATCACTGAGCACTTGCACTATGCCGGCCAAAATTGACACTTTACGCTATTCTAACTTGACTGATTTTGACCATCGACGCAATCATGTCATCATCCGCCGCCGTCGTTAACGTGAAACGGCATGACTCCGTAGAAAAACACGTTGCCGTCAAATGCCGTCGTTGTCGCGGGACATTCAACTTAATATTGCACTTTATAGTGAAACACGACACCGTGTATCTGCACGATGCGACAACGTGCCTTTCTAGTCGTGCCGTGGTGACGTAGCCAGGCCCCAAGGGTGAAACCAAACAAGCGTAATTTACCGAGTTGTGCTTCGCATATTTTCGGTTGCGTAATTTCAGCCTCATACAAAAATCTAACTCATCTTGCGACGCCGCGCCGTGTGAACTAAACAGGACTTTGGTATGAAATCCAACGCAGCACATATTGCGCAACTGAAAATACGCGATTCAGTTCTCCAAAAAATACGCTCCCCAAGTAACACGTAGGCGCTAAGACAAGAGTTATAGGAAATCTATTAGAGCGCTAACCAGATCCTAAAGTTATAAATCAGTGTTACGATTTGGAGTTAGAGCGCGCTATAACTCTACTATACCCCCGAATTGGGCACACTTTTTTTATCACCTTAGGTTGTTTAATGGCGGTAAAGCAGAGTTACGGAATGAATTAAGAGATATAATAAAGCTATAAGAGAGTTATAATAGCGATAACTGAAACTACAAGGGATAAAAAAGGTGGTAAATAGGCGAAAATTAACACCTTTAGTGGTACAATAGAGTTCAATATCGCTTATTAACTCTTTAGAAGCTAAGAGGGCTGCAAGCAAGTGAAAACTAACTCCTTAAGCGGTACAGTAGAACTACAATGTCGCTCACTATATCTTTTAGTGATAAGAGGGTGGCAAATAGGTGATTATTAACTCTTTCAGCTCTAGTATAGATCCACAATGGTAGAAATTTTTAACATCTAATAAGATACTTTTTTTATTTAATCAACATGTAAACATGTCATATTTGGCGCATCCAATAACGAATGGCGGATTTGTAAAGTCAAACTACATAGTGAAGGTGATAACGAGTAAATACATTTTGCAATTAGTGGAAAAAGTTGACTTTTTACTGCGAAGGAAAGTACACTGTGAATGAGTATATGTATTATTAACAAATAATTTAAGCGCCCTATGTCTGTTTTATATTTAGTGAGAAGAAATATTTTATTACATATGGAGTGACATAAACTTTTATAATAATCTAATAAAAAGTTACCTTTTCTAGTTTTAAGTGTTTCGTGCAAGTAGAATTAGAACACAATGAAGCATAATACTTCAATTAAACCGTGTTTCCTTTTGTTTTTCTAACCTTAGTCAAATTAATTCGTAATCCTAACGCCATGTTTTCAATTACTCTACCTAAGGTTATACAGAAGTCACATTAAGTACTAAAAGTTCTATAATAGCGAAAAATATTTCTACTATATGACTTTAAGTAACACAAGAGAGTTTTGTACCTCTTTAGGCATTTGGTGCTATAAAAGATTTTATGAGCACCATTGTAGAGCTTCTAGCGGTAATTAATGCTGTTGTGCAACTCTAGGTTCTTGGCGAGAGCTTATTGTCACTTGCATAGCACTTTGGGAGGTTGTAGTTAATGCTTACTTCTTATTTAGATCTTATAGTGTTAAGATTCACTTAAAGCTATAAAATAAGATGCTTAGCCCCTATTGTAGTGTTAAAAATCGCTGCTCTATGTCTTTAACCTTTAAGCTCACCCTGCTATCGCCATTATAAATCTGTTGTATAGCTTTAAGTGATACATTTTGCTTGTCTACGCTCTTATGTCGCCAAAAGTTGTAAGTGTTACTGATATAGAACCTTTATAACTCGTTAAGTTCTAAAACAAGCTCTAATTGACGCCTGTATGTTTGTTGGGTCATTTGGGTCGACCGTAAGACTGTGTGGTCGCAGGCGAGATGACGTCGCGGCACCCGGCCATCCTGGGGCTGCGCAGCGTGCTGCAGGGCGCCAGCTGCAACGACGTCACCAGCCTGGCGCTGCCGCTGCTGCTCCGGCACGACCTCACCGAGGTACCGCATTACTTATAGCCATATGAATATCATGATCATGATCAATCATCATCATCATCATCGTCATCATCATCATGATCATCATCATCACCATCATCATCATTATCACCACCATCATCATCATCATCATCATCATCATTATCAGCATCGTCATCATCACCTACATCATCAGATCACTATCATCATCATTATCATCATCATCATCACCATCATCATCATAACCATAACCATCATCACCATTATCATCATCATCATCATCATCACCAACATCATCATTATCATCATCATCATCATCATTATTATTATCATCATCATGATTCTTCCGGTGCCCTGATCGACGAACCCGTTCCTCGAAGTGCCTCGAACCTATTTGCAATCTCTTCTAGTCGGACTGAATATGCAAGAAATTGACTAGGTACTTATTAGAGCATGTAATAAGCATAACCAACTATTTTCTACAGATTTAATTAGCATGAAAATGAATCAATCTGTTTCTGAAATAATCAATAAATCAAGGAAATCAAGAATATAGTCTGGCAAATGAAAGATGAGATTGAAAAAATGGCGGCAAATTCAAAAATCAATGTGTGGTAGGTATCCCTGACGTATGTGCTAAAAATATTTTTGATACTTGCGATACATAATTCAATATCGCCAGCGAAACGACTTGCAAAGCCTGGCCGTTCAGTTTCATTTTGAGTTCTCTGCGATTGAAATTTGTGCTTTTAATTTAATTATTATTGTTATGTACCGCACCGGTAATGGTGACTTTGACATTTATTTAAATAACCTGGAAATACTGTTAGGTAGACTAACAGACGAAAATAAAAGATTTATTTTGGTTGGTGACCAAAACGTAGACTTCCTGTCCGAAAATAGTTCACGGCAACGGGTAGACGAAATTTTAAAAAGCTACAATTGTACTAATTGTGTAAATTTTCCGACCCGTGTGTCCGCGCACAGCTCGAGCTCCATAGACTGCGGAGTTGTTCCCTGCGGCCGCGGTGACGTCACGGCGGCGCCTCTGGACACCGTCGTGAGCGACCACAACGCTCAGCTGTTCACGGTAGCCATGCAACCACCTAGCCGCGCCAAACAAAACTCTTTTATACAGAAGAGATTATTTAAAGATGAATTTATATTCGCATTTCGTACTGACATCAATAATTATAATTGGAATTTTATTTTTAATAATTCAATTGACATTAATGATAGATTTACCAAATTATTTAATATACTGACTCACTACATTGACATACATTTCCCAATTAAAAACTTATTATTAAAAAAGAAAAAACACATACCATGGTTGACGGACACCCTTTCGAATTATATCTTAAATTATAATGACTTAACTGATATGAAACGTCAATACCCCGATAACGCTGCGTTGACAAACTCAATTACTCGTTATTGTTCATTAATTAAATCCGAAACCTTAACTGCACGTCAAAATTATATCGAAAGGCGAATTATTAACAGTGCAAATCCGTCGAAAGAAATGTGGCGTGTAGTCAGCGAGGAGGTATCTACAAAGCAAAGGAATACCTACTTTTATTTAAATGATGCAAATGGAAACAAAATACAACCTAGCAACATCCCTGAACACCTCAACCGGCACTTTCTTACGGTTGCGTCAAAGTTTGTCGTGCAAACCGACAAAAGTAGTAGTACGCGGTATCTTGAGAGCTTCCTACAAGACGCCGACGTTCCTGACCTCGAGCTGCCCGCGGTCGCGCTCGCGGACCTGGATCGCGCGCTACGCTCCATGTTAAAGGCACGCTTCACGCTCGACGTGTACGATATGTCTCTGGACTTGCTCATGTGTGTCTGGCCAGTCTTGTCGGGTTTATTGGTCGAACTTATAAACTGCATGTTCACTACCGGCGTATATCCCGACGTACTGAAAAGCACACGGGTCTGCCCAATTTATAAGGGAAAAGGGGAAAGGGATTCTGTGGATAACTACAGACCTATAACTATAGTGCCAAACATTTCAAAGATTATTGAATCGATTTTATCAAACTACTTAATGCGACATCTTGAAACAAATGACCTACTGACTGACAAACAATTTGCTTATAGGAAAAATAAATCTACTACAGCGGCAGCTTATGAAATTTATAACTGCATAGCAACGGCTTTGGATGATAAGTACAAGGTTGCAGGCATATTCTGTGACCTGTCAAAAGCGTTTGACGTTATTAATAATGACTTATTACTAGACAAGATTAAACACTACGGTATCAACAAAACAGGTTTTCAGTTGTTTAAATCATTTTTAAGCTGCAGAAAACAGACCGTTCAAGTCAAAATCGACGGAAAAACCTGGAAATCGGAAGCAGGGGGTATAGAAGTTGGCATTCCGCAAGGATCGGCGCTTGGAAATACCCTGTTTTCGATTTTTATTAATGACCTCCCATCTTCTGTCACCGAAGGTCTGACGGTGCTATTTGCCGACGACACCACGGTGGTCGTGGCCGCGTGTACGTACGAGCAGCTCGAGCAGAAAATTGCTATCGTGTGCGCTCACCTCCTCAGTTGGTTCTCTGCGAACGGCCTCGTCCTCAACGTCGCGAAGTCTAACGTGATGATGTTCACAGCCGGAAACTCCACTGCCATCGCGCCAATACAAACCCCAATGCCACGTTGCGAGTCTTGCAGTTTTCTCGGGTTTTGGTTAGACGCTAAGCTTAATTGGAAAACCCACGTATCTAAGCTGTGTGGAAGGCTTAGTAGTGCGATATTTGCAATACGCAAACTCAAGCCAATGATATCCGCCGATGCTCTGCTCCAAGTATATTATGCATATTTCCATTCAATTTTATCATATGGGATTATGCTATGGGGTAATTCCACGGACTCCAAACAAGTTTTCACTTTGCAAAAAAGAGCCCTTCGCACATTAGCAAGTGTAAAACCGAGGCACTCATGTAGGGAACTTTTCAAAAAATATGGTATTATGACGCATTATTCACAATATGTTTTCGACATTATTATGTACACACGACACAATATACACCAGTTCAAACGTGTTAACATTCCCGGAAGGGTCACCCGGCAAACGGGCCGCCTGCAGCGTGTGCCGCGGCGGTTGGCGCTGCTCGACAAAAACCCGCGCGTGATAGGGCCCGCTTTCTATGAGCGTCTACCCGCAGACCTAAAAAACGAATCTTCGGACGGAATATTTGGTCGCCGACTCAAAGATCTTCTATTGACGCAATCACTATATTCCGTAAAAGAGTATAGTGATAAGTAGGTTTAATTGATTTGTTGTTTTTGTTTTATTTATTATTGATCTGTTCTTTTTATTCATTATATTTTTTTGACATTTTGTGACTGTAGCTAATTAGCTATATTTTTATTTTGTTTAACTTAATTCTTATTTTTACATTTTGACTGCGTTTGTTTATTTTATTGCATTATTATTATTATTATTTTTTACATTTTGACGATCTTATTGTGAATTCATTATGATTATGTGACATAGAATAATGTAATTTTCAATATGAAATAAATGCCTACCTACCTACCTATAATACAATATATTTTTAAAGGCTTTTATTAGGTCCACCTGTAATTATTGTACTACGAAACTCTACCGTAGTACGTACTATGAAATAAATAATATCGGAAAGTTTCAACAAAGAACTAGCAATATTCATAAAATATAACTATCACTGTTTTATGGATAATTACATCAGTTACTTAATATCTACTTTGCAGAACTTTACTTTTGAAAATAACAAAAGGAAAGAAGATATGATTTTAAATCGCTGTCCTGGAAAATTATCGTATGTAAACAGTCTTGTTTCTGCTTGGAAGCAATGATTTTCTCCACTTGCTTTTCCTTAAATTTACATACTTATCAATTATCATAGTAAACAGCAGTTTACGCACATTACTTTTGATAGTTTTTTTTCATGATAAACACTTAAAAACGTAGCCAATGCCGCAAGCAAGCTTCAGTCTCAAGACGAATAAATCTCGTTTGCCGTGGGTTGACAATCGACGTTTTTGTTGCTATGTAAAAAGGTCTTAAGAAATCTCATGCTCATCTTTCATTAGCCAGACTCTAGTAGGTATATGTACAGGGTGACTGGTAACTCGACCTATGCCTTAAAAGGGGTTACACTACAGCTAATTTGCCCGCCTGGAATACCTTTTCTAATATTCAAGTTAAATTTAAATTGTTATAAATATCAATAAGCCTACATTGCTCTTACAATTTTCTATAGATTATAGACCTTTTTTTTCGCTTTTCAGTTCATTTTTTTAAAGCAGTCGGGTTTTTTTTTATATTTTTGTACCGTTTTGGTATTTTTGGTACGGAACCCTAAAAATAAACAACCAACAAAGGGAGCGCAAATGATAAGGAATAATTCTCCGTAGCATAGTTATCTTAAAATAAAGGAATGCCGTGAAATCAGTAGTAGTAGTAGTGGATTTTGTCGTATAGCCGTGGGACGCCCTGAATATTTTTATTTCTTTTATTTATTTATTTATTTATTTATTTATTCAGAAAATCAACCCTATTTTTATTTCTTTTATTTATTTATTTATTTATTTAGAAAAGTTACATCTAAATAGTATGCACATGTATATGGCGAAGAGCGTGACCTAACGATTCGCCGACAATTATTACGCAGATTGTATCGTTTCGCAGAATTTTCATTTCGTAGAAAGCTAATTTCTGCTGAAATCTTATGGTTTTGAGATTATTTTACGCATGGGTTACGTAGGTTAGGTTAGGTTAGATCTGTGACCACCAAAAAATAATCTGGAAATAATGTTTCAGCAGAAATTATCTTTCTACGAAATGAAAATTCTGCGGTAACCAGCGAAGAGAAATTACAGCATTATTTTGGTTTGCGTGTGTGTGTGCGCGTGTTCGTGTGCATGTGTGTGTGTGTGTGTGTGTGTGTGTGTGTGTGTGTGTGTGTGTGTGTGTGTGTGTGTTTGTAATATTATACTCGTAAATGTTGTTCGTGACGGTTTCACATGTAATCGGGTGTCGTGTGTGGTGTCGGTGCAGGAGATGACGGCGGCGTGGTGCGCGCGGCGCGCGGAGCTGGTGCTGAAGTGCGTGAAGGGGTTCATGCTGGAGGCGGCGGGCGGCGGCGGCGCGCAGCTCGCCACGCTCACGCTGTGCGCGCCGCGCGACCTGGCGCCGCCCGTGTTCGCCGCGCTGCGCGCGCTGCTGCCCGCCGTGTTCCGCCTCTCCACGCCGCTCAAGATCAAGCCGAGGGCCTGACCGCACCCCAGCTCGCTCGTCAATGACCCTCATCATTCATTTATATTCCTAAGTGCCGCACTCAGAGACGTCAACTAAATTTAATGCCTGTTTAGTGACGTGTTGTCTTATTCTATTTCTGTAGCAAAGAGAGTAGCAGCAGCAACTTTAATCAAGCATTAAATTAAATTGTCATCTCTGAGTGCGCAGTAAGTAAGTATGGCTATAATTTGGCTTACCCATATTTAATTATTCTTATTACGTTCGATAGTTCAATAAATAGATTTAATGATTACGTCGTGATATTTAAATAAATGTTATTATTGTAAATAACAAACTGTTTTATTGAACAGGTTTTAGTTACACCCATGTTACACCCTGTATTTATCCCTAAATTGAGCGATGCCTGGGACTCTATTCTACCGGGTAAAAAGCCTTTGACTTTTAATCGTATTGTCAACGTTTTGATAGCTCTTATTTACTTGACATGGCAGCAGAGTAAGGCCGCGGCCGCACTGGTCCAAAAATCCAAAAAGTAAAAAAAACCCATACTGAAAATGAAAAAAATATGATTACAAAATGATCAAACAAAACTAGCCAAGTACCAGCAGATCATAAACAAGTAAGGGATACGAAAGGGCTTTACCCAGCTAGCGAGGAAAATATGCAATATGCAAAATAAAAAGTATCGGATGGGTCTACGTTCAGTTTAACCCTTTGAACGCCAAGAACCACTAAAGTGGTCGTGTACTGAGCTGCCTACCACGCCATCGACCTATATAGTGTTCACAGATACAGTGCAAAATTGACCAGAGTATTTTTCAAATTCAAATTCAAATGGGAATAAAATTTCCCAGTTATCCACACTGTGGACAACTGGGAACTTTTATTCCCAGTTGTCCACACCTGTTTTCGAGGGTGTGGACAACCGGGACAGTGTGTACAAAGGGGGTGTGGACAACTGGGAATAGGCTAGATATTTACCAGCGTATTAGTGACAGGTTGCAAGCCCATCGCCTAACAGTACTATAAGAGAACTTGGCCATTTTTTACATTTATGTTTTTGGTGGGATATGGTTTTACCGGTATGACTAGACCCTGGAGAATCGATAATAAGGAGTGGAATAAGGTAAACAATGTACACACATCTTTGACGTCGACCGTACAGTGCGACCAAAAAGAGAAGAAATTAAATAAAATGGAACTAATAAAATTCCATACTAAATTGTTGCCATGTTCAAGCATTTTACGTCAAAAATGTGACAGTTACGTAGAAAGTGGCGCCCTCATTTAATTTCTACTCTTTTTGGTCGCACTGTACATGTTGGCGCGTTACTGCAGGTGGGATTATCCAAATACCGAGGTGCAACTACGCTGTATATTACTACAAGACATTCTGTTTGACAATTCATACGATTTCATTTATAACATGTGGTAGTTCTTTGTTGGGTTAGGGTACCATTTTATTTCCCGATTGTACAATTTATTTGAAGTCAGGTAGTTACCAAATAGGTAGGCAAAAATCTCCTGATAGGTCGAAAAAAAAAGGTGGGTTCACTCTAGCCCTCCTGACGCTCGCGCGCTCGCTACGTGAAGGATCATGACATGAAACAAATAAAATGCAGAGTAATCCTTTTCTTTTTATTCTGTATCCAAAAGTACATCCATAATTATATTCAACATCGAAGAGCAATTTAAAAATAATAATTGATACCTATAATAATTACAACAATTGTCGTTTGATTATGTCTAAGGTTTGTTCCCACTATTTCCATTACCTAGGTATACATGGGCGTGAGCTAGTCGGCTGAGAACGTGGCTTAGTCAAGCTACAGTATTGTCGTCTACGCGTTGTCTACTCTAAAACTAACATCTAAGTTAACATAGTCCAGTCCAGCTAAAACTCGAGTCACTACGACCGCTGCGACGCTGCGACCGGTCGCATGGGCGGCTATCAAAGTCTTCTAAAATACAACAAACCCCTTACATATGGGTCAGTATTCCACATTGACTAAACGGTATTTTGAGATCCCGTCTCGCTTTGCCAGTGGAAGGAAAGCCACAGCACATAGCGAAACAGCAGACCAATGTTTAGACAATGTTTAATATAAATCTACGTTACCACTAATGTCACCAGAATGTTGCTATTCTTTATAAAATAAATTGTACTCGTAATCAATAAAATGTATATGTAATATAAGCGCGCGGCGCCCGCTCCTCGTCAACGCGCGCCAGTTTTGATCCGCTCTCAGTTCTTTGGTTCTTATTTCTCAATATTGATCATTCATTATTTGTGCATTACTTTTTGTACAGGTGGCTCTCTAAAACCCGAATTCAAAATCAAAAGCTCTTGTTTTAACACAACTGTCGAGAGAAGGGGACAGGGATAACGGTACGTGCATTTCAGGAGGAGAACCACTTAATTGTTAATTAAATAAATTATATAATTTCACTGAAATGTTCAGTCCCAATAACCATGCAAGCTACAGTAGTCATATTGTGCGTTTGGTGGACCGTAAAGGACATGTACAGTGACCGGCCGGGCGCGGATCACGAGACATAAAGGCTTAAAAATAAATATAATAATTAACATTATTTAGCTAATTTCGGAAACATTCCAAAAGATCTTTATAAAATACCGGAGTCTACGCGTTCATGTACCTGAAATGGAAATAAATTTATGTCATCACCAAATTTGTAAACAAAGATAATGGTTTAAAAATATTTTTGTACTCGTCGATATTATAATCTGTGTATTAAGATTTCACAGAGAATACTGCAACGTCACTCTTTTCATCGTTGCATAGTCTATGTTACTTCCGAAACAATCGAAATAACCATTTCGATACGCTCCAGACGATCGAAAAAATATTGAAAATAGAACTTCGTATTTCAATAGTATGTGTCCTTGTTTAAGGAGACTCGATCCGATACAAAATGGCTAATCTATGGCGTTTCGGAACGTAGCAACGTCGCGTCATCTGTCAACATCTACTTAAACATGCTCCTGTATCCAGGGCATAAAAAAAAAACTACTCTTTGTGATTGTAGCCAATCACAGCACAGTACTGCAAAATTACGGACGCCGGTGGTGTTATAGTACTTACGATATTTCGTTTTCTTATATACTCGTATTTAGACTTAAATTATTAATTTTAATGAACTCGTACAAAAAGTATTGTTCACAATAGTGTCATAATTAAGCTTTTTAATCTCGTACCTTACTTAGGCCACTCAGCTAAACACGGTACTCGACTAAAAAGCTCTCTATTATAACACGATTGTGAAAAATACTATTATATTACAAATTTATAATTTTATTACAGTTCGTTGAAATGTTTCTTGATTGCTATTAGAGATATAGCAAACTAGCAAGTTATCAACATTTGTATAAAAAACAAAAATATATTGTCAAAAACATGCGCAGACAGAGTTTTAATAAAGTTTTTCTACTCGCGTACTATAAACCGCTAATATTGATATCGTTAATGGTGTCAGAATACCACCTATAGCGTAACCGAAGAGTAAAAACAATTCTATAATTAGCGTTGCCATGGTAATAACAGTGCTATAATTTATTATAGCATTGTTATTACCATGGTAACGGTCATTCCGGATATCAGTCTTGGCGTTTAGTTAACACTTGACATCCTAATAATTTGTATATAAACCGTTAAAAACATTTTAACACCAATTAAAATTACGTATATTAAAAATAAAATTAATTTTGAGACTAAATATGTGTTTAAAATAACATTTTAATTCAATTACTAAAAATAGATGGTTAATATCCATCGATTTGTTATTTGGTTACCATGGTTACGTTCAATATGGATAATTATCAACAAAATGGCGTTTCGTTTGGCATTCCAACTTGTTTATGATACATTGATAGAACTGTTTTAGTAACTAATAAAATACGCGTGAAATTTGTTAACATTTTATCAATAAAATTCGCAAACTATTAATGCGCATCGGAATAGTGAAAATTTCTTTGATGATAAATAATTTGTTAGCAGAAAAATCGAGTAAAGTATACGAGAAAATTTAGCGATTGTTTATTTTTATCATTATCATTTTAAGCTTATAGAAAAAAATATGTATGCAACGGTTCACAATTAGCTCTTAAGGTACTCGTGCCTGTATTTAGAGCGCTCGCAAGCTCGCGCTCTAACCTCGGCTCTCGTACCTTAAGGGGCTTCATTATGAACCAGTTACATAAATAACTATTATGGCAACAGCATGTAAGCGTGTTGTCCATTTGACATTAACACAAGTGCAAGAGCGATCAGCGTGTCTCGTGAGCTCACCGTGGGGGGCGGCGGCGGCCGGCTACCGGCGGCGGCGCGCGCGCGGCGCGGGCGGCGACTCCGCTGCGACAAGCGAACGACCATTACAACCACTTCACTCATGTCCTTACCACGCAACCGAACAATCTCATCTCACTAGTGGAATCTATTTTTTCAAAATTAAAAGCAAAGTATTTTTTAGGCTTTTAGCCACATGACGGCTCTTGTACAAGTCGAGAATACGGATAGAATCTACTCGCACTCGAGACAAGATCATTGCAGACAAAAAGCGTCGCAAGAAACGCTAGCAGACGAACTTTGTTACACTTTCACCGCTAAACCGCTGAACCGAATTTAATGAAATTTGGTATGCAGATAGCTCGAACCCCAGGGGAAAAATGGGCAGTTCATAAAAGATTCTACGCGGATGTAGTCGCGAGCAACAACTAGTAAACTGTATAAATGTCATGTTTAATCGCACACTTTACTTTTACAAGTTTATCAAAACGCCAGTCAAATGAGTCCAAACTTGACCGGTCTGCTATGTGCCGCTGAGGAGTTCTTATTGCCCAGTCGGTTATATTGTTCAGTTTCCGTTATCAGAGCTCAATGGCACGATGACGCAGTTATCGGAATAGTAAGATTTTATTTAGATTGTTACAATGTAAGCTAGTTAATTAATATACGTGTGTTAATAATACCTTTGGCGGCGACAGCGCGCGCGCGGCCGCGGGGCTTCTTAGGAGAAGGCTCCTTCTTTTTGTCTGCAAAAAAAAGAATCAGTTTAGAAAGGTCGCGAACAATCGGAATCAAATGAAATGTCCCCGCGAGTGGGACGGCGACGGCACCTACCCGCTGAGCTGGTCTCGTTCTTGCGCTTGCGGCCGCGTGGCGCACTCTGTACCACTGCCGCTTCCGCTACCTGCAAATATCCGTTTTACATCATCCTTATACATTATGCTTATACTAACTAATATTAGTAATGCGAGAGATATTGATGTTTATTTTGTCGTCACGGTTGTAACAACTGATCGATGTAGTTTTATACCAGAATATTGAATAGTTTTCGTCGGATCATATATTTTTATTATACTTTGAATTCGAACCATATAGTGTAAGAATTGAAATGTAAATTTTACTCACGAAAAATGTCATTTGTAAAAACAGTTTTTGACTACTAAAACTGAGATTTCAGTCGATCACCAAACACTATACGACAGTGTTCAGCGTGTAACCATGGTAATAACAAGCTATAATAATTATAAAAGAACCGGTGTCACCATGGCGGTGCCCATTATAGAACCGTTTTCACCATGGTAACGTTCATTTTAGAACTGTTTTACATACGGTCACGCTAGAGGTGGTATACCGATACCGGGAACGATATCAATATTAGCGGATTATGTATAGGAGGGTGAGTAGAAAAAGTAAAGTAGAATTCTATGTATAGGGTGTCACCTTTTTCCCTTTTCCTTTGTTGTCGTCCTCCCTGGGCGTAGCGGCGGCGCGGGCGCGGCGCGCGGGCGGCGCGGGCGCGGGCTCGGGCTTGGACACCTGCGGCGGAGCCTGCCGGGGCGGCGCGCTGGGCGGGCGGCGGGCCCCCCGCGCCCCCTTCCGGGGCGTCGCGGCCCCCGGCGCCGGCTCGGGCTCCGCCCTCCCGCCTTTAGGCGCAGGTTTCGCCCTCCTCTCCGGCCCGGCGGCCGCGGCGTTCCGCGTCGGTCTTCGAGGTCTTCCCGGAGATTTTTTGGGGGAGTCGATCTTTTCGGCCAGTTTTTCTTTCTTGTTCGCTCTTGCAGGGGGCGCTCTCGTTTTGGCGCCGGGCTCCTCGGTCTCGGAGCCGGCCCCCTTAGTTTTGGCGCCGGCCTCCTTAGTTTTGGCGCCGGCCCGCTTAGCTCGGGCGGGCGGCTGCGGCTTGAGTTTCGGGGACGGCTTCGGCAGCACGAGGCTGGCGCGGCGCGCGCGGCCCCGCGCCGGCCCGGCGGGCGAGGCGGGCGCGCGCCGGGCGCCGCGTCTCCCCCTCGGCGCCGGACTGAGCTCGGCCGACTTCTTTGCGACCGAATTCGCCCCGGCCGCCTTCCTAGTCGATTTTTTAGCTACCGGAGAATCAGCACCGACTACTGATTTTTTCGCCCGCTTTAGCACCGGTTGGTCTGCTTTCTTGGAGTCTTTCTTGGAGTCTTTCTTGGCGTCTTTCTTGGCGTCTTTCTTGGCGTCTTTCTTGGCGTCTTTCTTGGATTCCGAGGCGTCCGCCCGACTTCTAGTGGCACGCACTCGGCTCGTCTTTTCTTCGACGACTTTCGCGCGAGTCTTTTTGGGAGAAGGTTTGACAGCTTCCACCGCCTCCTTTGCGATTTCAGTTTTAGTTTTCCGCGTTTTAGTCGACTTGGGTTTCGGTGATCCCGGGACGACAATCGGTGATCTAAAATAAAATTATTGAATTAATTAGTAACATCGAATTTACGGCATTATTATAATCGAATAACTCTAAAATTCGTGCTCAACTATCCCGCAGATCGCCTGACAAAGCGAACATCTAATCCCATTAGACTGAAGTGTAAGGTGACTAGATTATAATGACAACTCAAGAGTCTCGGAGAATACTGTGCTTTATTAGGAAAATGTTCTGCTTATATACTATGGTTTCTATTCATTATCTAGGCTTAGGGTTAATGGTGTGGAACTTACGATAATACATCGTAAGCAGTAAATAAATGTCAAGGTTTAAACTACAAACTTTATAGCATCGTTTTACTAATGATCTGCACATTTGCAGTTTGCACGTTGTGATACAAATTTTACCTTTAAAATAAAATAATCTCTTTGACCATCTGCTTCGCGAGAGATTAGATCAGCTCTCAAACACCATCAAGTCGAGTCGTTTTATAAAAATATAAAGAATGAGAATACTGTATAAACTCACCCGGGCGGCGGCGCGGCGGGCGCGACGGGCGCGACGGGCGCGGCGAGCGCGGCGATCGGCGACACGCGGCCGAGCTCGATGGTCGGCGCGCGGCGCGCCCCCTTGAGCGGCGTGGAGTGCACGAGCGCGCGCTTCTTGATCGGCAGCCGCGCGCTGTCGGCGGGCCGGGCGCCGGGCGCGGCCTGCAGCGAGCGCTTCTTGAGCGGCAGCGTGTGCGCGCTGTACTGCTCCGCGGCCGAGCGGCGCGCGCGCGGGCCCCGCGCCGAGTCCAGCTGCAGCAGCGCGCGCGCTATCGAGCGCCGCGCCTGCTGCCGCCACTGCGCCGCGTCCGGCGAGCCCGACCGCGCGCGCAGCGACGAGCGCCGCTTGTCCTGCTTCTCGGCCGAGCGCGCCGTGAACGACTTCGAGTACGTCGCCTTAACGCGCGGCCGGCCGCCAGGCGAGACGGCCGGCGCCTCCGCGGGCGCCGGCGAGTCGAGCAGGCGCGCCACGCCGCTCACGTCGGGCGACTCCGGGACGCGCGATCCCTTGTAGAGGCGTCTCACGCCGCGCACGTCGCGCAGGTCGTTCCTCGGGCTGTTCGCCCGGAGCGTCTCCTTCACTCCGGAGACGTTCTCGAGCTCGTTCTTCGGCCCGCGCTTGAACAGGTCCTTCACCCCGCGCACGTCGGTGAGGTCGTCGCGGCGCGGCCGCCGGCCCCGCTCGTTCCCGAACAGGCTCTTGACGCCGGACACGCGCCGCAGGTCGTCCTCCGGCCCGGCGGCGAACATCTCCTTCACGCCGCGAACGTCGCTGAGCCGGTTTCTCGGGGACTCGGCGAACATCACCTTGACTCCGGCGACGTCGCGGAGATCGTTGCGGATAGAGCGTCGCGCGCGGGGCGTCTTCAGTAATCTGCGGACACCGCGAAGGTCCCGGAGATCGTCGCTAGGTTCATTGCGGCCGAATAACCGACGCACGCCGTCCACTTCGGGGCTCCCCGGGGACGAGGGAGACGCGAAGACGGCCGCCGGGACGGCGCTCGCGTTCCGGGCCGCCGGCGCGGCCTCGTCGTCGTCGTCGTCGAGGCGGCGCGAGAACTCGGTCATGCTCTGGGACAGTTTCCGCTTCACGGGGCTATTGAACAGGTCTTTCACGAGGGTGGAGTCCTCGAGGTCGTCGATGATCGAGCGGCGCGAGCGGGATTTCTTGGCCGAGGAATGTTTACTCTTGACGGCCTCGCGCGCCGGCGTTGCCGCGCCCGTGGGCGTGACCTCGCCGCCGCCCGACACGAAGTTCAGGGACTTGGAGCGCGCCGCGCCGCGGGCGGGCCGGGCGCGCGCGGCGGCCGCGAAGGTCTTCCTCTTGTCGGCCGCGGACGGGCGGCCGCGCTTGCGGGCCGGCTCGCCCGGGGAGGCCGCGCTCGCGTCCAGCAGGGCCGTCATGCTGAGCACGGGCGTGCCGGCCTCCGCGGGGCTGCCGTGCCGCTCCGGCGTGTCCTCGCCGGCCGTCGCGGGCGTCGCCGGCGTCGCGGGCGGGCCGCCGCGGCTGCGCGTCTTGCGCTCGGAACCGGACGGAGCCTGCTCGGATTTTCTCGAAGACTTGGGCGATGCGTCGACGGGGGAAGCCAGGAGACCGGTTTCGTCGAGTCGACTGCGACTGCGAGCGGCGCGAGAAGCGCGCTGGCCGGATACGCGGGGCCGCGGCGCGCTCTCCGGCGTGACGAGCGCGGGGGACCCCGCGGGCGAGCGGGAACTCGGGGCGCGCGAGCGGGAGGCGAGCGCGGGCGAACGTGCGGGCGAGCGGGGGGCGAGCGCGGGCGAACGTGCCGGCGACCGGGTAGTTTGTGCGAGCGAAAACGCCGGGGAACGCGGAGCTCGCGCGGGCGATCGCGTGAGCGTCGAGTCGGCCGGGAGCGGCGTGCTGGACCCGAGCAGCGTGAGCTCGGAACGCGCGGCGCTCCGCGGCGTCCCGAAACTGGTGGCACTGGAGGCGGCGGAGTTGTACTCGGAGAGCACCGAGGCGTCCGAGTCCCCCGACACGAGATCTACGATGGAGTACGCCTCGAGCGTGCGGGCGCTCCGGCGCCCGCGGCTCGCTCGTGTCGCGTCGGAGGCGTCGAGCGCGCGCTGCACGATGACGGAGCCGCGCGAGGCGGGCCGCGCGCGCGGCGAGGCGGGCGGCGCGGGCGAGGCGGGCGGGGAGCGCGGGGTGGGCGCGGACGAAGCGCGCGGGGAGCGCGGCGAGGCGAGCGAGCGGGACAGCGCGCGGCGCGGCGAGGGCGCGGGCGGCGAGGACGAGTAGCGCAGCGTGAGGCTCTCGTCGCTGCGCGAGGTGCGGCGCGTCGCGTCCGAGACGGTGAGCGCGTCGGACTCGTCCCCGCGCTCGAGGTGGCTCAGGTCGAACTTGATCGACTCGTGCTTGCGCGCGCCGCGGCGCGGGTCCTTCAGCGCGGACTTCTTGGGGCTCGGCAGCCCGGGCGAGCCGGCGCCGGCCCACGAGCGCCGCGTCGAGCTCGCCTCCGAGTCCGAGATCTCAAATATTGACGCCTGGCCGGAAGAAAAGTATGCGTTGTAATACCGAACAATAGTTAGTACAATAAAAAGTAATATATCTACATTTACGATGTGATCGAATTTGTGGTCCACATCACAAACTAACATGAGGTACTTTTTATTTCCAACAATTTAATGATAACTATGTATCTAGATTGGTGCAGGCTGAAAAAGGGTTTAAACATTAACCACTGCATTTCAACAACAACTCACTGTTTGGCTCGCGCTTGCAGATTTCCGTGTACTGGTCCGTCTAAAGGAGTCTTCGCTGTCGCTGCCGCGGTCGGCGGGCGCGCGCGGGGCGAGCGCGGCGCGCGGGGTGCGCCGCGACACCACGAACGACGCCGAAGACTTCCTGCCGCTGGCCTGCTTGGGCGTGGCAAGTTTCGACTTAGGAGTGTGTCCGGTCATCAGCATGATTGCCGCTTGTTTCGTGGGATCTGGTAAATAGAATAGTATTTATTTAGTACAGATATTGTGTGCTCCACAAGGCCTCTGCAAGTGCTCCAAGAAAATATCAACATAAATAAAAAATGGGATGTAAAGTACTTTTTTTTTTAAATAACCATGTGTAACTTATTTTAGGAATCCAAAATATATTTAGTTTTGAAAAGGGTTCCGGACTGCGCGGACTGCGCGCGCGCGGTGCGTGTGCGTGGTGTGTGTGTACTGAAGTACTGACCGATCTCGCGCGGCGCCTGTATCTTGGCGACGGGCGTGGCGGCGCGGCGCAGCACGGCGAGCCGCAGCGGCGGCGCGTGCCGCGCGGACTGCGCGCGCGCACGCCCGCGCCGGGACTCGATCCACAGCGTCGCCTGCGCACGCAAACCATCGTTAACACACCATATACCATACGAACACACAGCATTATCTCTGTTCGTGCCGCATCACGTAACCTGTATTGAATGGTCGAAATATTATTTATTAATACGCAGGATGAAAAGTTAAGATCGCGTCGGCTGGAACCTTGTTTAGTTGTCAGAGTTTAATTTTAGTCGAAAAATACTCGCACTTCGCGGTAGCACAAATCTGCGTTGATCGTCATCTCGACCGTCTCAAACTTTATGAGTTATCGACATAACTTTTTTTTCGTATTCTGCCAAAAAGAATGTTTAAAAAAAAACTTTAATGCCATTTAAATAAATAAATATCAGGTATCAAAAGGAGTCGGGATCGGCCAAGGGAAGTGAACTAGAATAATAACTAATGAGACAATAAGATACCGTGCGAGCAATGTTTAGGTTAGCATGTAGATGTGTTGGGGCTACCTTGGTGGGCGTGTGCAGCGAGCGGCGCTTGGGCGCGTCGGGCGCGGGCGCGGGCCGCGGCGGCGCCAGCACGAGCCGCGCGCTGCCCGCCGGCTCTGCACGGGCGACACTCTATTAGCACTCATTCATCGATCGGCGACGCAGTAACAGTTGCCGCTACATCAACGCTCATAACCATATTTTTTCTTACGTATAACTAGCTCTTCTCACCAGGTGTCACTCGGGTTAATTTCTTCTACATCTATATTGATCGAGCCGTTCTGTAGTGATGCTCCGTAAATCGTAATATTTGCGGCATTTATTTTATATAGACTACTGAGTAAATAATATATGTATAGCTATAAATTGATAATACGATAATTGACGGACAAATAAAGTTTAATGCTAGAGTACGTACCGTTCTGACTGGTGTCTCGTCTCTGAGGCTGCACGATGGCCACCTGCTTCCCGCCGGTGCTCGAAGCTGGTTGACAGACAAGCACACGTGAGCACAACCGACTTAATAGCTAATGTTTAACTATGTCAAAATATAGCCGGACAAGTCGCATCTATACGAGTCCTGGGAGAGTGTCGCTTAAAGCGGCTCAGCCGTGGCAATAAAATGAAGCTCCTTAGGGTGTTAGAATCGTTTTCTTTTTTATTTAGGAGTACAGAACTAGAATATGTGTTATCGGCAATCATCATATGAATCAAATTAAAATATCAGTAATAGTAGGTGGATGTGTTGCGGTCCCCCGCACTGACCGGGCATGGAGGCGCGGTGGCGCAGCTCGAGCGCGAGCTGCAGGTCGCGGTCGGGCGCGCGCGGCGCCGCCGCCAGCGTGCCGCGCCGCGCCGCGCGCGCAGGGCCCGCGCCCGCCGCCGGGAGCGCCAGCGCTGCGGGGACATACGTTACAACGGGGCCCACCCCTATTAGGCCGGCCTTGCACTCGTAACTTTTACTGACGTAAGTAGAGTGGCACCTATTTGTTAGAATTTAATAGAAATATTTTTTTCTCATTCTAACAGATAGCCGTGTCCCTCCTTGCGTAAGTAAAACTTACGAGTGTAAGGTCGGCCTTACGCAAACCTGACAGCGGCAGGTAAAACGTCGCAATCCGGTTCGCTTTGTGTACCTTATCCTCGTAAATCCCACCGTTTTTGTGAGTGGGAACTTTGAATCTACCACCGAGGCGATGAAGTTCAATTACGTTTGTTCGAAAATGCTATTTTCAATTTTATAAAGAAAGGAAAATAAACTTTATTTCCATTGCAATACAGTTCAAATTAAATTGCCTCGATAATGTACATCCTATTGCAAACTGGGCCTTTCGAGGTTATACGTAGGAACTCGATATTACACTGTACATCAAATACTCACCTGCATCTTTCGGTTTTGTGTTATATGACCCGGATTAGTACAGTCAAAGACTTCAATTTGTGACCCACTTTAGGTCCAAAGACAATCTGACATTTTACAACAATAGGGTTGAATTTCCTATAAGGTACAGTCGCCATCAGATATATTGGAGCGGCCGAGGTACTCAAATATTTCTGAGCAGCAATAAATTTCAATAAATTCTTTACGGTAAATAAGGTCAATAACATCTGAACATCCAATTCGCCACAAATATATGAGCAGTGGTTTTTCAATTAAATCTGAACACACAACGAGACAATAATATCTGAAAGCACAACTCGTCAAAGTTATCTGCACAGACAGGGTGATCATAAATATCTGAACATTTAAGGAAAATATACCTTAAAGCAATAGGCATACAGTTTAATTCATAGTTCATAGCAAGTAATAAACACTTCATTACACACGTGCAAACTCTTTAGAAGAGTTTCATACTTCAAACTAATACTAGATAATACTCGTACTTTTTTGATTCCGTCGAAGTTGACAACTATCTAGTAATTGTTATCGTCTTGTCATGTCATGCATGAATCAATTGGATCGCATTGGATGTAAATTGCTATACCTATTAAGTGTTAAAAAATCTTTTAAAATGATTACCTATCGCATTGATAGTGAAATAAAAAGAAAAATCATACAACTAAAGAACGATGGTGTGCCCGTAACAGAGATCGCCAATGAAGTCGGAGTAGCGGTGAGTATATTTTATGACATTCAAAGCGGGGAAAAAGAGAATGTTGATGAAGTTAGTATTTTTGAATTTAACACAATGAAAAGTAAAAATAAGTTGTTTATTTCAGAGAAACACTGTATATTTATGGCTGGAAAGATGGCAGCAAGAAGGAAACTTAAATAACCATGTTTCGTATGGACGTCCGCGTTGTACTACAAGAGGGCAAGACGTTGCAATTGTGAATAAAGCTCGCGATGACAGATTTATTAACACAGCACAAGTTGCAAATATACACAAAGTGTCCAGCAGCACGATACGAAGACGTTTAAATGAAGTTGGCTTGCGGAATAGAGTGCCGGCAAGGAAGCCGGCTCTCACTGCCAGACACAAAGCTGAGCGGTTACAATTCGCAGCGACTTATTTGAACTACAATTTTGAAAACGTCATTTTTATGGACGAAAAGGTTTTCTGCTCATCTGATAACGGCCGGATGAGTCTATGGAGACCAGATAATACACGGTATCTCGAGCCAAATGTGGTGCCTAATCGTCATAGCGGGCGTATCACGATTGGTTTCTGGGGCTGGATGAGTACGAGTGGTCCGGGGGAGTTGGTAGAGATAACAGGACGAATGAACGCAAACGATTACAAAGAGATACTGGAAAACTCATTTCTACCAACTGCCAACGTTGTTTATCCGAATGAACACATTACGTTCATGCAAGATAATAGCTCCGTGCATAATGCTAGGTTAGTAGCATGGATTCATGAAAACAGAGATGTGTTGACTAGAATCAAAATGCCGGCTAAGAGCCCCGACCTCAATCCCATTGAGAACTTGTGGGGGAAAATGGTGCAAGAATGGGACGAAAGCCGGTGTCGCACAAAGGAAAACTTAAGACTTCATGCTTTCAACGTGTGGGAGTCGTTTAGAGGCCGCACTACCTGCGAGCATCTCGTCGATTCGATGAGAAGAAGGCTGCAAGCGGTACTTAATGCAGAAGGAGGTTACACCAAATACTAACTTTTGTTACCCATGTAGTAGTGTTTATTATTTCAAACTAAGGTATATTTTCGTTTTATTGCTTACTTTTATTTGCCCTACTCTTAATATTCCTAATGATATCATTCTATGAAAAGAAATAGGATCATGGACTTATTTGCCGTGCATTTAGCCCTTAACCATTTTTTGTTACTTTACGAACTGAAAATGAGAAGGCACTTGTCCCACCGCAGACGGTTAGCGAGAAGCGAGCAGCGTGAAGCAAATGTGTAGTTCCGATAGTATTTTCGGTGGCCTATAAGAGGGTGTTCGATTGCGGCGGGCGTACATTCGCTCCACGACCAAGCTTGCGGCCCTGCACAAATCCGCACACAAGACGCATGTGTTCAGCGGTATTAAAAGAAATTAAAATTATCATTGTTGTGTAAACTAGATCCCAACAAAAACACAAATGTGTACAAAAAGGCCATATTTCTAAATTCGGCCAATTGTTGTATCTGAAAGAGGCACAGAGTCCGGCCGACACATGCATACCGCACGTTTCGCACAGTACGAGTAAGATAAGGACGCCATTAGTATCACGATGACGTCACGCTCTATCTCAGGCAGTGTATGTATGTATGTAAACTCTTTATTGTACAAACAGAAAAAAAACAAATCAAAAAGAAACAGAAACACAAAAGGTATGTACAAAGGCGAACTTATCCCTTTAAGGGATCTCTTCCAGTTAACCTTTGAGCGATTGGGATATTAATAAAAACAACGGATGGCTAAACGTACAACAATTAAAGATCCAGAAGACTAAAATAATAATAGCAAATAAATAAATAATAAATAAATGAATATACTTATATAAATATAAATAAATACATAATTAAATAAATAAATATAAAATATATATATAATATAAGTATGAAAGGTAGAAAGGACATGCAGTCTTAGATCAGGAACAAGAGTCAAGCCAGTACTTCTTAAGCCTAGATTTAAGTGAAGCAACAGATTGTGATTGCCTGATGTCTATACACCCTACATCCAGCAGAAAACTCTTTTTAGTCTTGACATTGATAAAACCGAATGGTGGTTGTGTAGAAAATGTATTCCAGCGTAGTACGTTAAAGAATTTTAAACTGTATGCCTATTGCTTTAAGGTATATTTTCCTTAAATGTTCAGATATTTATGATCACCCTGTCTGTGCAGATAACTTTGACGAGTTGTGCTTTCAGATATTATTGTCTCGTTGTGTGTTCAGATTTAATTGAAAAACCACTGCTCATATATTTGTGGCGAATTGGATGTTCAGATGTTATTGACCTTATTTACCGTAAAGAATTTATTGAAATTTATTGCTGCTCAGAAATATTTGAGTACCTCGGCCGCTCCAATATATCTGATGGCGACTGTACGAATGATTTGTCATCTCTAATAAATGAGATTGACAACTTCAAGTGTAAGTATATATTTTTTAAATGGATCAAAATAAATTCGTTTGTGACTGAACAGAACAACATAGTACAGCGAGCATTTGTGGGAAAGTTTATGTGTATTGATTACTATAACTATATTAATAAGCCAAGAGTGTACTCCTGTAAGCTCTAAATATTCTGACATGAAGTGTTACTGATGCATTTTCTGAAAAAGTGTCTAAAGACATTTTATTTATTCTTATTAACCCTTTACCAATGAAGATCATGAAATCATATTTTCAAGGATTGATATAATTTTTTGTACGAAATTTGGAATTGAAACTGGAATATGGTATACAATATACTATGTAGGTGGCATATTATCACCCTTTGTCTAATAAAAAATATAATTACCCTTAATTGAATATGCCGGTTCATTAGTCAGACAAGCAATGGGAATACCGTATCCCACATTTATTTTTCTAGTTTACAGGAACATATCCGATATTTGTAAATACATTAGGTCCAAGACGTTCAATACAACTGCAAATCTATATAAAGAACTTGTTAAGCCACGCTCGTTTTTCGCGGCCTGGTAAAGGGTTAAATACAGTAAATCCTACTCAACACATTCAGTGCCGGCAACGTTACGAGTGCTACTCTGTAACTGTTATAATATATTGGGCCAGTTTTGATTGATGATGGATGATGATTTTGCTAAACTAAACATATTTAAAAAATGTTAAGATTGCACATTTTGAGTTGAGTTATAATATAATGACAAAGCACTTGAGCGTTGGTAAACGGAAGCGGGAGACTCACGCAGGTCGGGCGCGGCGAGGTCGGCGGCGGGGCGGCGCGGCGCGCGGTCGTACTCCCAGCGCAGGCGGCGGCCGCCCAGCGCCAGCTCGTCGCCGTGGCGCAGCGCGTGCACGCTCACGGGCGCGCCGTTCACCAGCGTCAGCCCGCCGCCCACGTTGCGCACCACCGTCTGCGGGCGAGAGGGTTAGGCCCGGCTCATCAGCGCTCTACACTCGGCCCGGTGCGTTGAGCCGAGGCATCGGCCTGACATGTGCAGGACTATTCGGCTCCGCTGTCGCCTCGTTTGTAGCGGCCGACCGGCTCGTGTCGGATTTTCGTGCACGCATCGATGGATCTTTTATCAAAGCGCCAATGCTGATCGATACGCCATATTGGTGTAAACGTGATTACATATTTTGCCCCGATACCTTGGCCCGACGCTCGGCTCGATGTGTACAGCGGCTTTCAGAGGCTCTTTACCAACTAAATCTATACAGCTATACTACTACATATGTTTTGCGATTGATTGCAGTGCCTTACTGCCCACCCTGTAAAGTTAGTTCTAGTGCTTATTTGTATGTCAAAAGTAGGTAATCGCAATCAACATTTCAAAACATCAGATTATACCTTATACCATAAAGTCAGTTTTAACAGGACATTTAATTACTCAAAAAAATATATCATAGAAACAGGGACACAGGAGCAAAATGACAATATGCCAAAGCGAAATTATAATGTACACAATGTCATAACTAGCTCTTTACTAGAAACTTCAATACAGAATAATGAAATATTTGAAGCAAATCTCTCACAAGTCCAAATGAATGTTGATGCTACTCATGGATATAATTTATTCAAATTATTGTCAAAAAACTCAACCCTTGACAGAAATGAGAGGTGTTATAGTTGTTTCACATGTATGTCTAATGTCAAAAGAAAGAAAGAAAAAACATTTATTTGCTTAAATCTAACACAAGTACAGAAAAGTAAATTAACAAACAAAAACAAAAATACAATACATCTGAACCAGTGCCAGACGGAGCAAAATGGTTCCTGCTCAGCATGGTACTGGTTATTAGGCTATAATAAAGAAGAGAGAAGTTTTTTTAAGAATAGAACAACGCTTTCTGAATATCTGACTAGTTTGCCACCAGGCCTTGAGAGGTCATCAAGTCCCAAAAAACCAGTGCTAGTTTGGTAGTCTTATGGACTATTGCTATTTTAGATAATCATTTTGATTTTAAACACTCAGTAATGACTTTTACTGTTTGAATGGCATGTCACTTGGTTAAGTTTGGAAATAAATAGGATCACTTACTTATGACGCATTAGGAGTTAATTTCATTTTGCTAAACCAAAGTCAGTGACCGCATGTACACATTCAATGACTACGAGAAATCACTTAACAACCCAAACATCAACCAGTAATGAAGACAAGTGAAAAACCTGGTTAGCGTGCACCGTGATGGTGGCATGGTGCGCAGCCACGGCGGGCAGCAGCACGCGGATGTCGCAGGCGGCGCCGCGGCCCAGCGTGGCCAGCCCCGCCGCCAGCGGGAAGCGCTTCCCGGCTCGCCCCGCGCGGTCCAGAACCACCAACCGCCCTGACATGTCTGCGGTCAAAACAACACTTTTTACATCTAAACGTTACTGCATAATGAGTAAGCTGCCTAAAGTCCGTCTGATAGCGAAATGAAATAAAAAAATTAGCCTCGGTTGTGTTATCGTAAACATTTTGATTGCCGCCAGCCAGCCGGCGGCGTCCCGAACAAATACTTACTCGTGTCAAGTTTTTAATTTCTTACACAATAAATATAACATAATATTCAAATAATATTCAAATATAATCTAAAATTAAAATTATGTCACTTCAGCACGATCACAATTCGGTCAAAAAATTAAAACAAATAATGAGTCCCATTTCAATAATTCTTCATAACGGACAAAAAATAATGCTAACAATATGGCGGCGTCCGGCGGTCGATTGATGTCAATTGTCTTGTCAATCAGAAAACGCGGGGAAAGAGATAATGTTGCCAGCTCCTATTCAATGTTTTGGGCTCGTTACATTCACGCGCGAACGTGCGAACGCAATACGCGAACCCGTGAAAGTGTGAATGTCGAGGGCGTTCGCGGGTTCGAGCATGGTTCGCGCCTTGTTATCTAACGCCTTTTTGTCGGTATTTTGCATAGAAGAAGTACTAGCATAGAAACCGGACTAAAAGACGTACTTTACGTCAGCTATCTTTCTCTACTTTTTAGATTACGTATTACATGAGAAGAAATTAAACAAAAAGTAGGCTGTGTTTTCTTCTTTAATTGTCATTGTCACAAGGTTTTAAGACGTCAACAACATTCAATCAGAAAACGCGGGGAAAGAGATAATGTTGCCAGCTCCTATTCAATGTTTCATGCGAGATATGTCGAAAAAATGTATGCAGTTGATGAGTTGACAGTTAATCTCGCATGAAAAATCATCTCGAAGTCACGCGAATTGGGTCCCTGCGAACACGCGAACGCAGCAAGACCACATTTGCGCGCAACTCTTATAAAATATTAACCCAATACCTAATACTGAACAAAATATTACAAACATTATTCTATTACAATGAATACTCGTCATCCACCATCTTCGTTTCCTTCATTTATTTTTAATTTGTTTTTTACTTAGACCTAGGTAACATCGTCGAGCGCGCAAACTATACTGTGAATGAGTGAACACAACAGAACTGTGAACACTGCGAATGTGGAGCCTAGAAGAGTTCAATGCGCAATCAGCGCAATTCGCACACGGTCCGCCTATTAATTGCTACCTACGTGATGCCTACGTGGTTCCATTCACGACCGGTTATAGTAGTTTTTATTTATTTATCCTACGATGCTCCTATAGGCACATTAATTAATAAATCAATCAAAGAAGGAGTAATTTTGTCTAACTCGACTAAAGCAATATGATTTTACCGAGTAAAATAAAGCCCGAGATTAGGTATTTGATAGATAGGTATAGTAGGTAGGTATGCGAACAAGTCATACATAAGACAAACAAACTTAACAAACGTCAAACAAACGACGTACGTCCAATGATTAAAGAAACTAAGTTTAGTCTATAAACTCAGTTTCTATGCCAAAGCGTACGTCTACATAAGTCATATTATAACATTTATAACCCGTATTAATAAACGAATCTCGACTTTGGCCGTCTCAAGATGCGGCAAGGAAAACTGACAGTTTTGAATTGGTTGACGTTTACTTTGACGTCATTTTGACGTATCTTTACGGACGGGCATCTCAGATATCTCAGCCAAGATGAGTTTATTTGCATAAACAAAGAAAATTGAATCGAGTTTATTTGTTAATACGGGTCTAACTGTGGTTTAACGAAAACATACGTCTTAACTTAACATTACCTATATTTCTCTATACTATTATTATTATATCAAATCAGTATTTTTTTGGATATGCGTCCTTTTTCGGAGATGTAGTGTTCATGCATGATATCATCGTTCTTCGTCTCCTCGCAATAAAGCATTAAACTTAAATATAAGTGAAGTGCTAAATAGTTAAAAATGGATGTCAATTCTCACAACCAAAACCAAAGCTACTGGTTTGTATTCAGGGAAGACCAAAGTAACGTTATATTCAGCAGTAATAACTTAGCGGTGCAAAATCCTACACAAAGTAAGTTCAAGGTGACGCCGACCCTTTATAAATCCTCTGATGTAAAAACTTGTTAACATTGTAATTTATACCGACTTCTCACCCCGTCACCTAGCGTCGTTAGAATGGTGAAATAGGGGGCTGATGATCACTTCTATGACAGGTTTACTTATTGACCTAAGTCCAAGTTCGATTTTGTTTGCAGTAACCGCTCAAGAAGGCGCTCGCTACATAGTAGATGCGGGTGAAAACAGGCAGTTCATCCACATTGACGGGGCGTCTATCCCTGTGCTGGAAGAGCATGAATCTTGTGAAAGAGAAGACACTAAACATAAAGATGAGGACAATTTTTGGGATCCCGCCAAAATCAAGATCCTTCTTACATTATGTTTGGAAAACAAACTAAGCAACACCCTGGAAAGCAATGAAGAGATGTGGGAGGACATCTCTGCAACTCTGGGCACCACTAAAGAGGAGTGCAATAGGAAGTACAGGCATGTGAGAAGAACATACATCAGGTTATTGAGGAAGAAAAAAATGGGCAGACATATCAAATGGTCACATTTCAACCTCTGTGATGAAATATTCAGAGAATACAATTGCCCTTCTGTTTCTGAGCCATGGGAGGACAGCCAAGTAAGAAGGCTACTTAATCTTTACATAGACAACCTTGACCGATTCCGCAACTCAGACTGTCTGCACAAAGAGATCTGGCAGGAGATGGCTGCCCAATTAGGATCTACTGAATATAATTGTTATCATAAGTTTAAGAACTTGAAGAAAATTTATTTGAACTGGCTTGAGCGACATAGGAAAACTGGCAAAAGTACTAGAAAATGGCAATACCAGCATTATTTTGAGAGAATATATTATAATCACAGTCCCACGGGTCCTTGGTCTCGGTTGAAAACAAAGCAATTACTCGATGCTTATGCTCAACTTAGTGACAAGTTCAGGAATCCCAAATTTCAGAAGAAAGAACTGTGGAAAGAGGTATCTGTAATGGTGGGAGAGAGCCCCAATGATTGTGATAGAAAATTCAGAAACTTAAAGCAAACCTATGTCAAGTTGAAGAATAAGGTAGACTCCGGGAGGAGAAACACTAAGTGGCGTCATTTCAAAGACTTTGAAGCTATCTTCAACAGTCCCCATGAAGATGAGGCGAATGGCCTAGTGTACTTGGAGCGTGAGGATTACATCAGTCAGCTGCTCCAGTTCTATGTGAATCACAAGGAGCAATTTAGAGACCCTCTAGTGAAGAAGAAGAATGTGTGGAAAATGATAAGTCCTAAGTTACGCTTGTCTCCTGAAGAGTGTGATAGGAAGTTTCGTAACTTAAAGCAGACTTACATCCGTCTAGCACAGAGGAGGAAAGACACTGGCCAAGTTGTCAAATGGCCTTACTATAGTTACTTTGAGAAAATATATGATAATCCAAAAACACAGTCTGAAAGTTGTCATAGCAACAGAGGTAATGTGGATGGGAGGACCCTCTTGGAGATCAAGAAGGTTGTCCAGGAGGTGCAGGAGAGACGGGATGGCAATGAGAAGTTTGAGAGGCTGCTCAGGCTGGTGGAGGAGTCTAACTGCATACAAAGGGAGCGGAATAGAATCCTCAAAGCATTAATCAACCAGAAATGAATACAGTATACTTGATTTATCAGTAAGGATAGCATTTTTAACTAAAGTAAAAGACTGCCTGTTTATGCAATCCAAAATGTCTACTATAATCCAATAATAGTAACACTTGAGTGTTCAGGAGTGTCTCTCTAGGGTTGTTGATGATGGCACTTTGTTAAAGTTGTTAAAATTATCCCTTTGTTTAACCTCACTAGGTAATTATAGTTTTGGGGTTCAATGCCTTCACTGATTGACGGATGTCATGCTTGAGACAGTACTTTTTGCACCATACAATTGAACAATTCCTAAGGGGATCGAGCCGCGACAAAAGCTAGTATGTAAATATAATGGCACTGAAACAGAAAAAGTAAAAACATTAACTTAATGGTTTTAGATTCTATTTTTTTCATTCATGCTAGTGTTGAAAATATTACCTTTTGGTGTTCCGGGTTCAATACCCTTGCTATGAGTTACAATTACCATACTTGCTAGCGAGTCAAATGAGCTGTCTGCGAGGGCAGAGCATTCGACTCACTAGCGAGTAAGTACGTTAATTGTAACTCATGCTAAGGGTACACAATTGATTTATTCACACCGAACGCCGGCACCGAGCGAGGACACAACACACAAGGAAAGAGCGCCAGGTTCCCCTCACCTAAATGCCGCCGATGCGCTTGGTAACAATATCATTTAATTCTTTCTTTACCTTCGGATCTAAACATCCTACTTTATATTATAAATGTGAAAGTTTGTGTTTATGTGTATGTTAGTTTGTTACTCCTTCACGCGGCTGGACGGATTTGGATGAAATTTCAAATGGAGATATTGGAATATTTAAAAATCCCGAGGGAATAACTATACTTAATCGAAATCTATGCGGACGAAGTCGCGGGCGGAAGATAGTATGAAATAAAATGTCGTGCGGTCCTAAACTTGCAAGATAAAGGGTGGATTCATCTTAACAAAAACAAATTTGGCCCTGAAAAACGAGTGATTCCCATCTGCCATCCCAGCCGTCCATCCCAGGCTGGATATTTGGGAAATCATAGTGCCATCTTCCAACCTGGCTCAGGTTGGAAAAGTGCGACTAAAATTTATTATTTATTTTTCTTCTCGTCTTCCAAACTATACTTTTTAACCGACTTCAAAAAAGGAGGTTATACGTACCACTGTATGTATTATGTTCACAGATTACTCCGTCAATTGCGAGCTTGTTCCATCTAGTCATACACTTAGTTCTACATGTAGGACTAATAAGAAAAAAAAATCCGCTTAGTTCTACATGAAAATATGAAAATGAGGTAGGTTTAGGTTATGTTAGTTTTGCAGCAGGCCCGGAGGGCCAAACCACCCAGAAATAGGAGCTCCGCGTTAGCGGAGCTCCGCTCCGTCGACACTGTCTGATTGATTTGAAATAAGAGTGTCAAGAAGTCATACATGGATGTAGAACTAAGCGGATTTTTTTTTCTTATTAGTCATACTTGTAGAACTAAGTGTATGACTAGATGGAAAAAGCGCAATTGCGGACCGATTTTAAAAATTCTTTGAAAATCGAAGGCTTGTCTGCATACAAAATGAAAACAATTGCTCCACTTTGAAGCCGCGGTTGCGATTGCGAGTGCGTTAGACAATAAGCCCTCAAGTTCGACGATGGGAAGAAAAATAAATAATAAATTTTATTCCCACTATCCAACCTGAGACAGGTTGGAAGATGGCACTACGATTTCCCAATATCCCACCTGGGTTGGATGGCTAGGTTGGAAGATGGAAATCGATCTAAAAAAACCTCCGCTGTCAACGCTGCGCGCTGCACCGGCTGCCAAGGCAGAGTGGTCCATTTTACGACTAAGGGCTGATTTTTCAATCTCCAGAGGCCCGTTTCACGAAGCTACAAGTTACAAATTACAAGCGGAAGTCTCTTTCTGACTCCTTTTGCTAGAAAGGGAGTTCCACTTGTAATTTGTAACTTGTAGCTTCGTGAAACGGGTCACAGATAACACTATCTGTCAGGTCAATTGTAGCTCTGTCTTATCTTTCTTATGACAAAGAAAAGAACAGGGGCTCTACTTTGAAATCAGTAATTCGAACTTCGGATCACCCCGTCACTTTCTTGCGAATCAGTGACGCGTCGAGAGCAAAAGGGATAACAATAGACGAAGTTCGAATTACGGATTTCAAAGTAGTGCCTCAGGGCTAACATTTACCTGACAGATGGTGTTATCTGGAGATTCAGCCCTAAGGTGGGGTACTTCCCATTTGTTCTATGGGACTGTGACGTAAAGAACTTAACTTTTTCATTTCCCAACAGTTCCGTGGTAGAACCATTGAAGTAAAAAAATGCTATTTGTTGTATAGAACTAGAGGTACCGTAAAACGGGGTAAAAAGGAATCAAGGGGTAAATAGGAAGGAACACAACCTAAAATATGAAGCATAACTTGTTACAAATAAGATCAAGTATTAAATGAAAATAACGTAACATTCTATTTAAGTTATTTCAGTCTTATAATTAGTAATATAATATAAAAGGCAAACCTGACTTATAGTTCGAGCAACGAAGACCAAATACTGCCTCTCGGGGGAAATAATTCGTGTATAAGCGAATTTTGGCATAGTTGTAGGGAATGGTGTTTTAAACCACATACTAAAAGTACTGACGGGTGGGGGTGGAGCGTTCGGGTGGGGGGGGGTCTAAAGGTCCCTTTTTTTAGTTTTTCGTAAATAACTCGTAAACGGTGGCCCATAGCAAAAAGTTTTCCATTACATGATTAATCTGCATAAAATTCTCTACAAAAAAGTTTCAGACATTGTTTCTCTGGGATCAATATTTAATGAGATATGGAGGGAAGAATGATTCCCGAAAAGCCATAATCGGGTTTCCATTGTAAGTCGGACCTTATATCAAATGAGCTCGGGTTTTTTTTGTGAGTGCCTCTTATAGTGAAAATTATTTATGCTGAGTATCAACATCTTAATTGTGACAGTTCGCGACTTATGATTTTTTTAAGTTTTTTTTTTAAATTCCTTTTTTTCGGGATGTATTCAAGCGATTTGGTTCAAACTTTGGGATGATGTTCTTTTTATAGATTTGCATCGCCTCCCAAAAAACAAATACTAGTTATCAAATAAAAAAAAGAAAATAAAGACCAAATAAAAAAGATGCATTTTTTTTTCTGTATTCAATAAACTCGTGAATAAGCGAATTTTGCCATAGTTGTAGGGGATGGTGTTTAAAGCCACATACTAAAAGTACTGATGGGTGGGGTAGAAGCTAACGGGTAGGGGGGGTGTAAAGGTCCCTTTTTTTAGTTTTTCTTAAATAACTCGTAAACGGTGGCCCATAGCAAAAAATGTTCCATCACATAAATAATCTGCATAAAATTTTCTACAAAAAAGATATTTACACTTTTTTACTGGGATCAACATTTAATGAGATATGGAAGGAAGAAGATGGACAATAAAAAACAAACTTACATTTCTTTAAGTATGGCAGGTATATAAATAAAAATAAAAATCCTAATCCTAGTAATATTATAAATGCGAAAGAGAGTGTTTTTCTTGACCATCCAGAATCCAAATAGGCTTGGTTAGGTTAAGTTATTTTTTAACCACCCAGTACCGAAAATTAACCATGTAAAAATTAAACAGGTACAATAATTATTTTTCGACCACCCAGTACTAAAAATTAATCATGTAAAAAATTAAATACCGATGTACACTAACTATTTTTAATTACCTATTCAACTTTAGAAGTAAAAACTAATTGGACACTTACATCTACCTAGTAAGTACCTACTATACTTTACGCACTAACATCTAAATCGTAAAATTCGTTCAGTGTGAAATTGTGCGACTTTAGTTTATACATGGAAGTATAATATACTGCGACAAAGTTCTTTGCAGGGAGTGTAAATAGGAGCGGCAAAGCCCGCTCGCACTCAATGATCGAAGACCTTCGTCCTTCTTGCTTTGTTTAGGACATTGTCAGTTTGTATTATTCAATACAAAATTAAAATAAAAAAAACATTTCATTACAAACGATGGTAAAACACACAGGCGACAAATTTGGCATGATTATTATTTACATAGTACTAACACTAAAAAAACAAAAAAAAACTGAGAACCGGTCAAGTGCATAATGGTTTTTACGCATAATGTATCATTACGCATAAAACCTTTTGTCATAAAACGGTTTTTACAATAGAAAGGGTTTTGTTTTAATTATTATTATAACCTAACCTTACCTAATTTAACTTAATCTACACAACGGACGTTTATTAACTTCGGCAATGTCAGCCTAAAAGAGTGTTATGACAAACGATTCTATGCGTAATGATACATTATGCGTAAAAAAATTATGCGTGTCAAAGGAGTCCCGTTTAAAGCACCGGCGTCCTCTAAAACTATGCTAAAATTCGCTTATAAACGAGTTTTTTCCCCTGATTTTGCCTTATTGCTTAGAATTTTATGCAAATTAATCATGTAATGGAAAACTTTTTGCTATGGGCCACCGTTTACGAGTTATTTACGAAAAACTAAAAAAAGGGACCTTTAGACCCACCCCCACCCGTCAGTACTTTTAGTATGTGGTTTAAAACACCATTCCCTACAACTATGCCAAAATTCGCTTATACACGAATTATTTCCCCTGAGTTTGCTTCGTTGCTTGAGCTATTACTGACATATTATCAACGCACAGCCGAACCTACTGTACCTAGAAACTTGAAATTTAGTACAGGCGTTTCATGGTGTAAGTGAGCACTAAGAAAGACCCAACGGGAAGAAATGGGAGTAGCGGGAAACTAATTCTACGCGTACCAAGTCGCGGGCGTCCTCTAGTTAGTAACATTATGCTTTATTTTAGGTTGTGTCCATATTTACCCCGTTTTACGGTAGTTCAATTTTTTCCATCAGTATGGAACTGACGTCATAGAACTGTTGCGATATTTTTTTTAATGATAAATTTCACCCCTCTCGGTGGGAGAGCACCTTCAGTCTGCACCCGGGTTGCGTCCACAGGATGCAGCCCGCGTCTGCGCAGGAGTCGGCGACCAGGGCGCCGGCGAGCACGCCAGTCTCAACAAAAGGGAGTTAAATAAAAAGCGCTCAGCTGTTTAGAAATGTTTTGTTTTATTGTTACCGTTCTTATGCTTTTATATGTACAAACAAACTATAATAGATTATCAGTTTTTCATTCTGAAATGAGAAATCGTTACCAAAAAAATAATCATGTCGACCGGCGGCCTAATCGATACTAATGTAATGATCAATGTTTATAAAGTACACCGATTATGCTTATGTCTTAACTTAAAAATACATTCGCGTGAATTTAATTAGGACTTAACATTAAATTCGACATCCATAACGCTACAACAATAAGGAATGGAAATCTTTAGAAAAAATAAAATTAGTGAAGAATCACACTGGATCGTGTGCCTCACGCACTCACTCTCTCAGGCACGCATCGATACAACGCTAACCTAGGCTGAATTACCACACTATCGTAAACTAACGCCGCGGCCGCCCGCCCGCGCCCCCCCCCCCGGCCGCGCGCCGGGCGGCGTCGGCGGCCGCTGTTCGAGCTCACTTCTTGGTATTCTTCTTGGGAGACGCAGCTTTACCTTTGGCGTTGTTTGACAGTTTCGCTTTCTTGCCCTTGGGCTCACCACCATCTTCCTCGTCGTCATCCTGCGAATACGAAACGGTTAACCATTGTCAGTTCACGGCCGGCCCTAATAAAAGTAAAATAAAAAGTGTGGCATTCTACATACACTTGCATTTGGAAAGTAAATACAAAATGCCTATTTCTATTGTCATTAACACTAAAGACAAAATCATTGTGTCTCATTTTAAATTCCGTACGACATATTTGTATTGCGTGACAATACTGACGATGCAGTTAGCCTAATTGATAATGACTAAACATCGGTATCAACGTTCAACTTTCATGGCAAAGTACGGTTTGCAGAAAAACAAATACAAACAAATACATCTAGTATTTAGAACCTTTATTTTTTATAAATGAGTTTGTGACTGAACAGAACAACATAGTACAGCGAGCATTTGTGGGAAAGTTTATGTGTATTGATTACTATAACTATATTAATAAGCCAAGAGTGTACTCCTGTAAGCTCTAAATATTCTGACATGAAGTGTTACTGATGCATTTTCTGAAAAAGTGTCTAAAGACATTTTATTTATTCTTATTAACCCTTTACCAATGAAGATCATGAAATCATATTTTCAAGGATTGATATAATTTTTTGTACGAAATTTGGAATTGAAACTGGAATATGGTATACAATATACTATGTAGGTGGCATATTATCACCCTTTGTCTAATAAAAAATATAATTACCCTTAATTGAATATGCCGGTTCATTAGTCAGACAAGCAATGGGAATACCGTATCCCACATTTATTTTTCTAGTTTACAGGAACATATCCGATATTTGTAAATACATTAGGTCCAAGACGTTCAATACAACTGCAAATCTATATAAAGAACTTGTTAAGCCACGCTCGTTTTTCGCGGCCTGGTAAAGGGTTAAATACAGTAAATCCTACTCAACACATTCAGTGCCGGCAACGTTACGAGTGCTACTCTGTAACTGTTATAATATATTGGGCCAGTTTTGATTGATGATGGATGATGATTTTGCTAAACTAAACATATTTAAAAAATGTTAAGATTGCACATTTTGAGTTGAGTTATAATATAATGACAAAGCACTTGAGCGTTGGTAAACGGAAGCGGGAGACTCACGCAGGTCGGGCGCGGCGAGGTCGGCGGCGGGGCGGCGCGGCGCGCGGTCGTACTCCCAGCGCAGGCGGCGGCCGCCCAGCGCCAGCTCGTCGCCGTGGCGCAGCGCGTGCACGCTCACGGGCGCGCCGTTCACCAGCGTCAGCCCGCCGCCCACGTTGCGCACCACCGTCTGCGGGCGAGAGGGTTAGGCCCGGCTCATCAGCGCTCTACACTCGGCCCGGTGCGTTGAGCCGAGGCATCGGCCTGACATGTGCAGGACTATTCGGCTCCGCTGTCGCCTCGTTTGTAGCGGCCGACCGGCTCGTGTCGGATTTTCGTGCACGCATCGATGGATCTTTTATCAAAGCGCCAATGCTGATCGATACGCCATATTGGTGTAAACGTGATTACATATTTTGCCCCGATACCTTGGCCCGACGCTCGGCTCGATGTGTACAGCGGCTTTCAGAGGCTCTTTACCAACTAAATCTATACAGCTATACTACTACATATGTTTTGCGATTGATTGCAGTGCCTTACTGCCCACCCTGTAAAGTTAGTTCTAGTGCTTATTTGTATGTCAAAAGTAGGTAATCGCAATCAACATTTCAAAACATCAGATTATACCTTATACCATAAAGTCAGTTTTAACAGGACATTTAATTACTCAAAAAAATATATCATAGAAACAGGGACACAGGAGCAAAATGACAATATGCCAAAGCGAAATTATAATGTACACAATGTCATAACTAGCTCTTTACTAGAAACTTCAATACAGAATAATGAAATATTTGAAGCAAATCTCTCACAAGTCCAAATGAATGTTGATGCTACTCATGGATATAATTTATTCAAATTATTGTCAAAAAACTCAACCCTTGACAGAAATGAGAGGTGTTATAGTTGTTTCACATGTATGTCTAATGTCAAAAGAAAGAAAGAAAAAACATTTATTTGCTTAAATCTAACACAAGTACAGAAAAGTAAATTAACAAACAAAAACAAAAATACAATACATCTGAACCAGTGCCAGACGGAGCAAAATGGTTCCTGCTCAGCATGGTACTGGTTATTAGGCTATAATAAAGAAGAGAGAAGTTTTTTTAAGAATAGAACAACGCTTTCTGAATATCTGACTAGTTTGCCACCAGGCCTTGAGAGGTCATCAAGTCCCAAAAAACCAGTGCTAGTTTGGTAGTCTTATGGACTATTGCTATTTTAGATAATCATTTTGATTTTAAACACTCAGTAATGACTTTTACTGTTTGAATGGCATGTCACTTGGTTAAGTTTGGAAATAAATAGGATCACTTACTTATGACGCATTAGGAGTTAATTTCATTTTGCTAAACCAAAGTCAGTGACCGCATGTACACATTCAATGACTACGAGAAATCACTTAACAACCCAAACATCAACCAGTAATGAAGACAAGTGAAAAACCTGGTTAGCGTGCACCGTGATGGTGGCATGGTGCGCAGCCACGGCGGGCAGCAGCACGCGGATGTCGCAGGCGGCGCCGCGGCCCAGCGTGGCCAGCCCCGCCGCCAGCGGGAAGCGCTTCCCGGCTCGCCCCGCGCGGTCCAGAACCACCAACCGCCCTGACATGTCTGCGGTCAAAACAACACTTTTTACATCTAAACGTTACTGCATAATGAGTAAGCTGCCTAAAGTCCGTCTGATAGCGAAATGAAATAAAAAAATTAGCCTCGGTTGTGTTATCGTAAACATTTTGATTGCCGCCAGCCAGCCGGCGGCGTCCCGAACAAATACTTACTCGTGTCAAGTTTTTAATTTCTTACACAATAAATATAACATAATATTCAAATAATATTCAAATATAATCTAAAATTAAAATTATGTCACTTCAGCACGATCACAATTCGGTCAAAAAATTAAAACAAATAATGAGTCCCATTTCAATAATTCTTCATAACGGACAAAAAATAATGCTAACAATATGGCGGCGTCCGGCGGTCGATTGATGTCAATTGTCTTGTCAATCAGAAAACGCGGGGAAAGAGATAATGTTGCCAGCTCCTATTCAATGTTTTGGGCTCGTTACATTCACGCGCGAACGTGCGAACGCAATACGCGAACCCGTGAAAGTGTGAATGTCGAGGGCGTTCGCGGGTTCGAGCATGGTTCGCGCCTTGTTATCTAACGCCTTTTTGTCGGTATTTTGCATAGAAGAAGTACTAGCATAGAAACCGGACTAAAAGACGTACTTTACGTCAGCTATCTTTCTCTACTTTTTAGATTACGTATTACATGAGAAGAAATTAAACAAAAAGTAGGCTGTGTTTTCTTCTTTAATTGTCATTGTCACAAGGTTTTAAGACGTCAACAACATTCAATCAGAAAACGCGGGGAAAGAGATAATGTTGCCAGCTCCTATTCAATGTTTCATGCGAGATATGTCGAAAAAATGTATGCAGTTGATGAGTTGACAGTTAATCTCGCATGAAAAATCATCTCGAAGTCACGCGAATTGGGTCCCTGCGAACACGCGAACGCAGCAAGACCACATTTGCGCGCAACTCTTATAAAATATTAACCCAATACCTAATACTGAACAAAATATTACAAACATTATTCTATTACAATGAATACTCGTCATCCACCATCTTCGTTTCCTTCATTTATTTTTAATTTGTTTTTTACTTAGACCTAGGTAACATCGTCGAGCGCGCAAACTATACTGTGAATGAGTGAACACAACAGAACTGTGAACACTGCGAATGTGGAGCCTAGAAGAGTTCAATGCGCAATCAGCGCAATTCGCACACGGTCCGCCTATTAATTGCTACCTACGTGATGCCTACGTGGTTCCATTCACGACCGGTTATAGTAGTTTTTATTTATTTATCCTACGATGCTCCTATAGGCACATTAATTAATAAATCAATCAAAGAAGGAGTAATTTTGTCTAACTCGACTAAAGCAATATGATTTTACCGAGTAAAATAAAGCCCGAGATTAGGTATTTGATAGATAGGTATAGTAGGTAGGTATGCGAACAAGTCATACATAAGACAAACAAACTTAACAAACGTCAAACAAACGACGTACGTCCAATGATTAAAGAAACTAAGTTTAGTCTATAAACTCAGTTTCTATGCCAAAGCGTACGTCTACATAAGTCATATTATAACATTTATAACCCGTATTAATAAACGAATCTCGACTTTGGCCGTCTCAAGATGCGGCAAGGAAAACTGACAGTTTTGAATTGGTTGACGTTTACTTTGACGTCATTTTGACGTATCTTTACGGACGGGCATCTCAGATATCTCAGCCAAGATGAGTTTATTTGCATAAACAAAGAAAATTGAATCGAGTTTATTTGTTAATACGGGTCTAACTGTGGTTTAACGAAAACATACGTCTTAACTTAACATTACCTATATTTCTCTATACTATTATTATTATATCAAATCAGTATTTTTTTGGATATGCGTCCTTTTTCGGAGATGTAGTGTTCATGCATGATATCATCGTTCTTCGTCTCCTCGCAATAAAGCATTAAACTTAAATATAAGTGAAGTGCTAAATAGTTAAAAATGGATGTCAATTCTCACAACCAAAACCAAAGCTACTGGTTTGTATTCAGGGAAGACCAAAGTAACGTTATATTCAGCAGTAATAACTTAGCGGTGCAAAATCCTACACAAAGTAAGTTCAAGGTGACGCCGACCCTTTATAAATCCTCTGATGTAAAAACTTGTTAACATTGTAATTTATACCGACTTCTCACCCCGTCACCTAGCGTCGTTAGAATGGTGAAATAGGGGGCTGATGATCACTTCTATGACAGGTTTACTTATTGACCTAAGTCCAAGTTCGATTTTGTTTGCAGTAACCGCTCAAGAAGGCGCTCGCTACATAGTAGATGCGGGTGAAAACAGGCAGTTCATCCACATTGACGGGGCGTCTATCCCTGTGCTGGAAGAGCATGAATCTTGTGAAAGAGAAGACACTAAACATAAAGATGAGGACAATTTTTGGGATCCCGCCAAAATCAAGATCCTTCTTACATTATGTTTGGAAAACAAACTAAGCAACACCCTGGAAAGCAATGAAGAGATGTGGGAGGACATCTCTGCAACTCTGGGCACCACTAAAGAGGAGTGCAATAGGAAGTACAGGCATGTGAGAAGAACATACATCAGGTTATTGAGGAAGAAAAAAATGGGCAGACATATCAAATGGTCACATTTCAACCTCTGTGATGAAATATTCAGAGAATACAATTGCCCTTCTGTTTCTGAGCCATGGGAGGACAGCCAAGTAAGAAGGCTACTTAATCTTTACATAGACAACCTTGACCGATTCCGCAACTCAGACTGTCTGCACAAAGAGATCTGGCAGGAGATGGCTGCCCAATTAGGATCTACTGAATATAATTGTTATCATAAGTTTAAGAACTTGAAGAAAATTTATTTGAACTGGCTTGAGCGACATAGGAAAACTGGCAAAAGTACTAGAAAATGGCAATACCAGCATTATTTTGAGAGAATATATTATAATCACAGTCCCACGGGTCCTTGGTCTCGGTTGAAAACAAAGCAATTACTCGATGCTTATGCTCAACTTAGTGACAAGTTCAGGAATCCCAAATTTCAGAAGAAAGAACTGTGGAAAGAGGTATCTGTAATGGTGGGAGAGAGCCCCAATGATTGTGATAGAAAATTCAGAAACTTAAAGCAAACCTATGTCAAGTTGAAGAATAAGGTAGACTCCGGGAGGAGAAACACTAAGTGGCGTCATTTCAAAGACTTTGAAGCTATCTTCAACAGTCCCCATGAAGATGAGGCGAATGGCCTAGTGTACTTGGAGCGTGAGGATCACATCAGTCAGCTGCTCCAGTTCTATGTGAATCACAAGGAGCAATTTAGAGACCCTCTAGTGAAGAAGAAGAATGTGTGGAAAATGATAAGTCCTAAGTTACGCTTGTCTCCTGAAGAGTGTGATAGGAAGTTTCGTAACTTAAAGCAGACTTACATCCGTCTAGCACAGAGGAGGAAAGACACTGGCCAATGTGTCAAATGGCCTTACTATAGTTACTTTGAGAAAATATATGATAATCCAAAAACACAGTCTGAAAGTTGTCATAGCAACAGAGGTAATGTGGATGGGAGGACCCTCTTGGAGATCAAGAAGGTTGTCCAGGAGGTGCAGGAGAGACGGGATGGCAATGAGAAGTTTGAGAGGCTGCTCAGGCTGGTGGAGGAGTCTAACTGCATACAAAGGGAGCGGAATAGAATCCTCAAAGCATTAATCAACCAGAAATGAATACAGTATACTTGATTTATCAGTAAGGATAGCATTTTTAACTAAAGTAAAAGACTGCCTGTTTATGCAATCCAAAATGTCTACTATAATCCAATAATAGTAACACTTGAGTGTTCAGGAGTGTCTCTCTAGGGTTGTTGATGATGGCACTTTGTTAAAGTTGTTAAAATTATCCCTTTGTTTAACCTCACTAGGTAATTATAGTTTTGGGGTTCAATGCCTTCACTGATTGACGGATGTCATGCTTGAGACAGTACTTTTTGCACCATACAATTGAACAATTCCTAAGGGGATCGAGCCGCGACAAAAGCTAGTATGTAAATATAATGGCACTGAAACAGAAAAAGTAAAAACATTAACTTAATGGTTTTAGATTCTATTTTTTTCATTCATGCTAGTGTTGAAAATATTACCTTTTGGTGTTCCGGGTTCAATACCCTTGCTATGAGTTACAATTACCATACTTGCTAGCGAGTCAAATGAGCTGTCTGCGAGGGCAGAGCATTCGACTCACTAGCGAGTAAGTACGTTAATTGTAACTCATGCTAAGGGTACACAATTGATTTATTCACACCGAACGCCGGCACCGAGCGAGGACACAACACACAAGGAAAGAGCGCCAGGTTCCCCTCACCTAAATGCCGCCGATGCGCTTGGTAACAATATCATTTAATTCTTTCTTTACCTTCGGATCTAAACATCCTACTTTATATTATAAATGTGAAAGTTTGTGTTTATGTGTATGTTAGTTTGTTACTCCTTCACGCGGCTGGACGGATTTGGATGAAATTTCAAATGGAGATATTGGAATATTTAAAAATCCCGAGGGAATAACTATACTTAATCGAAATCTATGCGGACGAAGTCGCGGGCGGAAGATAGTATGAAATAAAATGTCGTGCGGTCCTAAACTTGCAAGATAAAGGGTGGATTCATCTTAACAAAAACAAATTTGGCCCTGAAAAACGAGTGATTCCCATCTGCCATCCCAGCCGTCCATCCCAGGCTGGATATTTGGGAAATCATAGTGCCATCTTCCAACCTGGCTCAGGTTGGAAAAGTGCGACTAAAATTTATTATTTATTTTTCTTCTCGTCTTCCAAACTATACTTTTTAACCGACTTCAAAAAAGGAGGTTATACGTACCACTGTATGTATTATGTTCACAGATTACTCCGTCAATTGCGAGCTTGTTCCATCTAGTCATACACTTAGTTCTACATGTAGGACTAATAAGAAAAAAAAATCCGCTTAGTTCTACATGAAAATATGAAAATGAGGTAGGTTTAGGTTATGTTAGTTTTGCAGCAGGCCCGGAGGGCCAAACCACCCAGAAATAGGAGCTCCGCGTTAGCGGAGCTCCGCTCCGTCGACACTGTCTGATTGATTTGAAATAAGAGTGTCAAGAAGTCATACATGGATGTAGAACTAAGCGGATTTTTTTTTCTTATTAGTCATACTTGTAGAACTAAGTGTATGACTAGATGGAAAAAGCGCAATTGCGGACCGATTTTAAAAATTCTTTGAAAATCGAAGGCTTGTCTGCATACAAAATGAAAACAATTGCTCCACTTTGAAGCCGCGGTTGCGATTGCGAGTGCGTTAGACAATAAGCCCTCAAGTTCGACGATGGGAAGAAAAATAAATAATAAATTTTATTCCCACTATCCAACCTGAGACAGGTTGGAAGATGGCACTACGATTTCCCAATATCCCACCTGGGTTGGATGGCTAGGTTGGAAGATGGAAATCGATCTAAAAAAACCTCCGCTGTCAACGCTGCGCGCTGCACCGGCTGCCAAGGCAGAGTGGTCCATTTTACGACTAAGGGCTGATTTTTCAATCTCCAGAGGCCCGTTTCACGAAGCTACAAGTTACAAATTACAAGCGGAAGTCTCTTTCTGACTCCTTTTGCTAGAAAGGGAGTTCCACTTGTAATTTGTAACTTGTAGCTTCGTGAAACGGGTCACAGATAACACTATCTGTCAGGTCAATTGTAGCTCTGTCTTATCTTTCTTATGACAAAGAAAAGAACAGGGGCTCTACTTTGAAATCAGTAATTCGAACTTCGGATCACCCCGTCACTTTCTTGCGAATCAGTGACGCGTCGAGAGCAAAAGGGATAACAATAGACGAAGTTCGAATTACGGATTTCAAAGTAGTGCCTCAGGGCTAACATTTACCTGACAGATGGTGTTATCTGGAGATTCAGCCCTAAGGTGGGGTACTTCCCATTTGTTCTATGGGACTGTGACGTAATAGAACTTAACTTTTTCATTTCCCAACAGTTCCGTGGTAGAACCATTGAAGTAAAAAAATGCTATTTGTTGTATAGAACTAGAGGTACCGTAAAACGGGGTAAAAAGGAATCAAGGGGTAAATAGGAAGGAACACAACCTAAAATATGAAGCATAACTTGTTACAAATAAGATCAAGTATTAAATGAAAATAACGTAACATTCTATTTAAGTTATTTCAGTCTTATAATTAGTAATATAATATAAAAGGCAAACCTGACTTATAGTTCGAGCAACGAAGACCAAATACTGCCTCTCGGGGGAAATAATTCGTGTATAAGCGAATTTTGGCATAGTTGTAGGGAATGGTGTTTTAAACCACATACTAAAAGTACTGACGGGTGGGGGTGGAGCGTTCGGGTGGGGGGGGGTCTAAAGGTCCCTTTTTTTAGTTTTTCGTAAATAACTCGTAAACGGTGGCCCATAGCAAAAAGTTTTCCATTACATGATTAATCTGCATAAAATTCTCTACAAAAAAGTTTCAGACATTGTTTCTCTGGGATCAATATTTAATGAGATATGGAGGGAAGAATGATTCCCGAAAAGCCATAATCGGGTTTCCATTGTAAGTCGGACCTTATATCAAATGAGCTCGGGTTTTTTTTGTGAGTGCCTCTTATAGTGAAAATTATTTATGCTGAGTATCAACATCTTAATTGTGACAGTTCGCGACTTATGATTTTTTTAAGTTTTTTTTTTAAATTCCTTTTTTTCGGGATGTATTCAAGCGATTTGGTTCAAACTTTGGGATGATGTTCTTTTTATAGATTTGCATCGCCTCCCAAAAAACAAATACTAGTTATCAAATAAAAAAAAGAAAATAAAGACCAAATAAAAAAGATGCATTTTTTTTTCTGTATTCAATAAACTCGTGAATAAGCGAATTTTGCCATAGTTGTAGGGGATGGTGTTTAAAGCCACATACTAAAAGTACTGATGGGTGGGGTAGAAGCTAACGGGTAGGGGGGGTGTAAAGGTCCCTTTTTTTAGTTTTTCTTAAATAACTCGTAAACGGTGGCCCATAGCAAAAAATGTTCCATCACATAAATAATCTGCATAAAATTTTCTACAAAAAAGATATTTACACTTTTTTACTGGGATCAACATTTAATGAGATATGGAAGGAAGAAGATGGACAATAAAAAACAAACTTACATTTCTTTAAGTATGGCAGGTATATAAATAAAAATAAAAATCCTAATCCTAGTAATATTATAAATGCGAAAGAGAGTGTTTTTCTTGACCATCCAGAATCCAAATAGGCTTGGTTAGGTTAAGTTATTTTTTAACCACCCAGTACCGAAAATTAACCATGTAAAAATTAAACAGGTACAATAATTATTTTTCGACCACCCAGTACTAAAAATTAATCATGTAAAAAATTAAATACCGATGTACACTAACTATTTTTAATTACCTATTCAACTTTAGAAGTAAAAACTAATTGGACACTTACATCTACCTAGTAAGTACCTACTATACTTTACGCACTAACATCTAAATCGTAAAATTCGTTCAGTGTGAAATTGTGCGACTTTAGTTTATACATGGAAGTATAATATACTGCGACAAAGTTCTTTGCAGGGAGTGTAAATAGGAGCGGCAAAGCCCGCTCGCACTCAATGATCGAAGACCTTCGTCCTTCTTGCTTTGTTTAGGACATTGTCAGTTTGTATTATTCAATACAAAATTAAGATAAAAAAAACATTTCATTACAAACGATGGTAAAACACACAGGCGACAAATTTGGCATGATTATTATTTACATAGTACTAACACTAAAAAAACAAAAAAAAACTGAGAACCGGTCAAGTGCATAATGGTTTTTACGCATAATGTATCATTACGCATAAAACCTTTTGTCATAAAACGGTTTTTACAATAGAAAGGGTTTTGTTTTAATTATTATTATAACCTAACCTTACCTAATTTAACTTAATCTACACAACGGACGTTTATTAACTTCGGCAATGTCAGCCTAAAAGAGTGTTATGACAAACGATTCTATGCGTAATGATACATTATGCGTAAAAAAATTATGCGTGTCAAAGGAGTCCCGTTTAAAGCACCGGCGTCCTCTAAAACTATGCTAAAATTCGCTTATAAACGAGTTTTTTCCCCTGATTTTGCCTTATTGCTTAGAATTTTATGCAAATTAATCATGTAATGGAAAACTTTTTGCTATGGGCCACCGTTTACGAGTTATTTACGAAAAACTAAAAAAAGGGACCTTTAGACCCACCCCCACCCGTCAGTACTTTTAGTATGTGGTTTAAAACACCATTCCCTACAACTATGCCAAAATTCGCTTATACACGAATTATTTCCCCTGAGTTTGCTTCGTTGCTTGAGCTATTACTGACATATTATCAACGCACAGCCGAACCTACTGTACCTAGAAACTTGAAATTTAGTACAGGCGTTTCATGGTGTAAGTGAGCACTAAGAAAGACCCAACGGGAAGAAATGGGAGTAGCGGGAAACTAATTCTACGCGTACCAAGTCGCGGGCGTCCTCTAGTTAGTAACATTATGCTTTATTTTAGGTTGTGTCCATATTTACCCCGTTTTACGGTAGTTCAATTTTTTCCATCAGTATGGAACTGACGTCATAGAACTGTTGCGATATTTTTTTTAATGATAAATTTCACCCCTCTCGGTGGGAGAGCACCTTCAGTCTGCACCCGGGTTGCGTCCACAGGATGCAGCCCGCGTCTGCGCAGGAGTCGGCGACCAGGGCGCCGGCGAGCACGCCAGTCTCAACAAAAGGGAGTTAAATAAAAAGCGCTCAGCTGTTTAGAAATGTTTTGTTTTATTGTTACCGTTCTTATGCTTTTATATGTACAAACAAACTATAATAGATTATCAGTTTTTCATTCTGAAATGAGAAATCGTTACCAAAAAAATAATCATGTCGACCGGCGGCCTAATCGATACTAATGTAATGATCAATGTTTATAAAGTACACCGATTATGCTTATGTCTTAACTTAAAAATACATTCGCGTGAATTTAATTAGGACTTAACATTAAATTCGACATCCATAACGCTACAACAATAAGGAATGGAAATCTTTAGAAAAAATAAAATTAGTGAAGAATCACACTGGATCGTGTGCCTCACGCACTCACTCTCTCAGGCACGCATCGATACAACGCTAACCTAGGCTGAATTACCACACTATCGTAAACTAACGCCGCGGCCGCCCGCCCGCGCCCCCCCCCCCGGCCGCGCGCCGGGCGGCGTCGGCGGCCGCTGTTCGAGCTCACTTCTTGGTATTCTTCTTGGGAGACGCAGCTTTACCTTTGGCGTTGTTTGACAGTTTCGCTTTCTTGCCCTTGGGCTCACCACCATCTTCCTCGTCGTCATCCTGCGAATACGAAACGGTTAACCATTGTCAGTTCACGGCCGGCCCTAATAAAAGTAAAATAAAAAGTGTGGCATTCTACATACACTTGCATTTGGAAAGTAAATACAAAATGCCTATTTCTATTGTCATTAACACTAAAGACAAAATCATTGTGTCTCATTTTAAATTCCGTACGACATATTTGTATTGCGTGACAATACTGACGATGCAGTTAGCCTAATTGATAATGACTAAACATCGGTATCAACGTTCAACTTTCATGGCAAAGTACGGTTTGCAGAAAAACAAATACAAACAAATACATCTAGTATTTAGAACCTTTATTTTTTATAAATGAAAAGATAAATTACTTAAATTTGTTCCATGGATTTTTCTGTCAACATTTGACGTCTGTTATAATATACCCATTTTTTAATGACCAAATGACCTTTTCACACTAACTAGTATTTATTTGGTTTGACAATTAAATTGACATTTGTTTCCTATTTGGCATATATTACTTTTCGAATGCAAAATGAGTATTAAGGTTATATGACATTATTAAGATAATAAAGCTCTTTACGTATAAGTACAGTATTTATATAGGTACAGTTAACTGCAACATAATTAAATTTAAAAATAACACAGAATATAAACGTTAGTATTCATCAAATATTCGAATGTATTTATTTTTTTGCTATCCTTACCTGGTGCCATGAAATTTGAACGTTGATACCGATGTATAATAATGACCCTGCTTCCGAAGCTAGCGGTCCCGGGTTCGATTCCCGGTATGGGCAAATATTTTTGTGATGAGCACGAGTTTTGGATGTTTTCTATGTATGTATTTATATCGTTGTCTGGACATAGTACAAGCCTAGAGCTTAGTAAGGGACTACTAGGTCAATTCGTGCGAGTTTTTCGCCTCTGATATTTATTTTTTATTTTCGTTTCATATTTAAGTATAAATTCAAATTCAAATAATTTATTTAGCAAGTAGGCCACTTTTACATGTCTGAGTCTACCAGCGCTTCCAAAGAGACCACTGTTGAGAAGAAGCGCCGCAAGAAACTCAACAGTAAGCCGTTTTTTCCAAATAAATCACTTATTACAATACTAAACTTAAGCTACATAATTTAAATGTCATAATTTAAATATATTTTTTTAGTACACAATCCGTACTAGTATTATAAATGTGAAAGTGTCTGTCTGTCTGTCTGTCTGTTACCTCTTCACGCTTAAACCGCTGAACCGATTTAGATTAAATTTGGTATGGAGTCCCGGGGAAGGACGTAGGCTACTTTTTATCCCGGAAATTTAGACAGATCCCGAGCAGCGATAAACGACTTCTACGCGGACGGAGTCGCAGGCAAAAGCAAGTTTTTTTTTATATTTGTTTAGTTACACCCGCCATTCTGCCTCTCACAGTTTTGGACTAGATCAATTATTCAATTTGTGCGAGATTTATTTTAAGGCATGTATGTTTTGTTCCTTGAAGCCCTAACGTCGTCGGGTTGAAAGAGTGTTTTCGAAGAAAGTAACTCGACAGATTGATTTCCAAACGCTCAAACCCCCTATTCTACGATACTGTAATTTCGATTTAATCTTAAGTAATCCCGCTGATGTTTGCTTAGATATTTACTCAAAATAAGACATGTGGAAACCATTTTTAAATTGGATTTGTAATTTAAAAACAAAGTTGGAAGAGATAATTTTCCTTCTGGTAGAAAGCCCTACTAAATATAGCATACTGTATAAGTAAAGGTACTGACAGACGTGCTCATTACTAGCACGAAAGCATGCTTTTATTGAGCAAGTGCTCATTAGTAGCACGTGTGTCGCACCATGCAATGGCACAAAAGCATGCTTTGTTGCTAGTAATGAGCACGTCTGTCAGTACCTTAACGAGCCACGAAACTGTTCTCTGGTAAGTCCATGCATGCGTATAGATCCCGTCATGTAAAAAGGCTGCTGAGCCACAGTGGACAAGTGTTTGCGCACAAGTATAGTCGCCAACCAAACAATAGCGTGCGCGAATAAAGGGCCTGCTAGACGGTCGCTAACCAGCCCTTCCGACAGCACGACCTTGGTCGAGACCAACAGTGTGGACATCATCGCAAACCCTAAAAAAAGCACCTTCGTCCCCGCCAACGTCTGTTGCTCAGTGAGTGTCTCGTTAAGACCTTGTCGCGCAATAGTATCCCCTGGTTAAGTCAAAAGCATTAATATCTATACGACCAAATATATGTCTCCATAGACCTTATATAAGTGGCATTAGGGGTGCGTAGATATTTTTGCCGTCTTTCGAACGTATTTATGACTGACATAGTCAAAATGCATAACCTTAACGTTAGCGATTTTCGAAACTGATAAAATGTAGTAATGGAATTGACATAATCGGCCGGCAGATTACGTCAAGCCTATAAATTTCGGTCTTTGTTTGCTAGCGTTATGCATCTCGTATGACCTGTGCAGATAGTTGCCTCCCTAGCCTAGAAGTTAATTTATTTTAATATGCGAGTATGCAGGAGGCCTAATAGCAGTTAAATTCTTTTTAGAATCGAACATTTTGGAGCTAACAAACAACTACTTTCGAGTGACAAATAGTTAAATCAGTTTTGCATTTTAAATAGTGTTTCAACCTAAGGTAGCTGCGGTGGCCTTCCTTGAGGACTAGGGGAGACTATTAATCGTTATTTCCTGTAAATTTTATAAGCTGCTGAATCAGATTGATTCGTTTTGAAATTATAAATAATTTAACTAGCCATCAAAACTAAATACGGCTGATCAGACTCACTGTAGCTATCAGAAGGTAAAGGGGACATAGAATGAGTATACAGAAAACCAACAGCCAATTAATAGATTAATATTTTGAGCAAATAAATTTTGTGTCAGCACAATCCGTGTGCCACATTCCATGTCCAGTTTTACTATGTAATAAACAACCGTGAGTTCCTGGTTCAGTCTTGACCAGGTTTTCACTACGTCATTTACAAGTAAAATTGGACAAGATCCTTTTCCCTCTGTTGAGCATTCAGCCCTACTATTGATATTAAATTAGTTGAAGGTTTTCAGTACCTCACTCGTCTTGCGTTTGCTGGGAACCTTCTTGTCTTTTTTCTGTAAATTTAGCAAGCGGCTGAATCAGTAAATCATTAAGATAAACTTAAAATGGCTACAATAGGCAGTGAGTTGGCGCACCTTGAACTGAGAGTCATCAGCCTCCTCCTCATCAATCATCTCCTCTTCCATTTCCTCCATGTCCTCAAACTCCTCTACGAGCGCGCCCAAGAGATGCTGCCCGATGAGATGGACCGGCCCGGAGCCCTAAAAACACCACTCATTAATACCACAATATATTAAGTGTTTCTCTGGATTTGTGATCACACTAGACTTGTTCAGACAAATGCCTCGAAAGCTATCACAAGCAGGCAGCACAGCGTCAAAACGACGCCGCGCACCCGTCAATTAACACATGGTTTGTTGTTATCATCATTACAGAACTTTAGGTTATCTTATCTGGACTTAACCCTTAACCAGGCCAAAGGATTTATGTTTCCCACATAAAATCTACTCAATAGTACCCACTTGTATGTTAACCTAAGGCATGAAATACACAGAACCGGCGCGGCGCAGACGCAGCGCCGTCGCGGCGTAGGCGAGGCGTAGGTGCGGCGCAGGCAAGGACGCGTTAAGGCATGGAAAAGTCGCAGGCGCGATGCTAAATTATACAGAAGAGATGCCTTTTCCGCGCCTACAGGAGGCGCGCCGCGCCTTGTGTGTATTTCATACCTTGACGCTTTCTTACATTTTGTATGAAAAAGGTTTGAGGCGCGGTACATGCCTTCGCCTAACCTGCGCCGCGCCGCTTCTGTGTATTTCACGCCTAAGGCTGAAACTCTACTCTGACGTGTAATCTATCAACATTAAGGGATAACACTAAAATAGTACAATCAAAATTGCATTTTATTTTCTGGTAAGATTTTATAAGACTAAACACATCTCTAACACATTCACTATCCCCATACAAAATGATCTGACAACGTCACACATCCAAGTGTGCTTCCAGTTTAGGGACACAGACTTATCAACGTAAATCAGAATGTGGAGACACGGAGACACGGTTAATCAAGCATATGAATGTCACTTAGAATAGTGTAAATCGTCAATTACTAGCCACTGAAGAAAGTGTCATTTAGTTACTAGCCATCAATAGTAAAAACACTTATAGAACAACCGTAGTATTTAATGAAGATGGCTGGAATTGTGAGGAAACTATCAGCTTTTTACAATCAGAGTGCCACCTCTATTTTCGTGCTGGTTATCTAATTCGGTGTTATAGTAATTAAACAATAATGTACTTATAAGGTTGGGCGGGGCTATTCCAACAAAGTGGTATATTAGTCATTTAAAGATTTTAAAGGAATAAACCTTTCTAAAACTATTTATCGTCTTATAAGATTTCTCTATGAAAAGGTGCAATAAATAGTTTTAAGACATTGCAATCCCTTGAAAAAATTAAATGACGCTTTTACCCCTCAGTTGGAACAGCCCCACCTGACTTTAGATATAATTCTTCTAGCATTTAAAGGATGATGGTTTCAGCTGAGATTATTTGAAGATTATATGTATCTTGTAGTTGTATGTTGTTTGTAAGTAATGTGATTATATGTGGCTTGTAAGTAGTTCTGTTAGGTGATTGGCTTGCAACCTCTCACTAATATGCTGGTAAACGGTTCCCCTATGAAACCCCTCATCATTTTGTCCTAATGCATCATTTGACTGAATTTTATTTTATCCTAAAGCCATTTCCGCTTAACTTTTAGAGTTGTTGGTAATTCTGTGGCTCTGCCTACCCCACTCTGGGAATGAGGGCGTGTTTACATATGTATCTAAAGTCGCCATCAATAGAACTTGTGAATGATGCTAACATATTAGTACTTTTTGACACATAACCTCAAATATTCACCAAGCATGTTTTTTATTAAAAATAATGTATAATGAATAATTAATTCATCTTAAACTTAATTTGAAAATAATGATCTAGTGTAGTGTATAAATAATTGCAAAGACCCACTTGATCTTTAAAATTATTGAGTACCTAATCATGGTGAATTGGTTCGTTTGGTTTTGTTTACATCTTTTGCAAGTTCTATTGGACGGCGACTTTATAGGAGCTTTGATCAGGTGCACTAGCTTGGAGCTCAAAACCAAATCAGGAGCGATTGATGTACTCAAAATATATGGGTACTTTTCAAAATAATGTATTTCATAAACGGCTAACAATTGTAGCCATAGTTTGGTACTTTACTGTAGCTTTAGTATACATATAAAAGCAATAGAGAGTTCTAATGTATGCAATATATGTGGCATTCCATGCCTAAAGGGTCCTTATGGCAGGTGGCCATAAGGACCCTTTAGGCATGGAACACCACGTATCATTTTATATCTATTTCATGCTGTTGTGTAATAATTTTAATCGACTGCTCTCTTAAGCTATATGAGCATATCTCTAATAGGTGAGGGGCCTATTCAAGCATATTTACATCTAAGTATTGTTGACTCAATCCTATGATAATTATATTCTAACAAATGTTAATAGTTAATTGACATATAAATTTACCTGAATGAGGGTGAAGGTGACTGGTGCATCAGGGAACTCAATGTCTAGCCGCGCCTGCCGCGCCTCGCCGACCTTGAGGATGGCCACAGGGATCTTGACCTGATCCTGCAGCGACATGGTTTCCACCTGCACCAACATTAACCATTCATTTAGATATTATATCACCAATCATATTTCCATGTCCCTAGGAGTCCTGTTTACACATCGTTTGTTTATATTGTTCAGACAAATGCCTCGAAAGTAATCATGAGCAGGCGGCGCGGCGTCAGAACGACACCGCGTACCCGTCAAATAACACATGGTTTGTTTTTATCATCATTACAATAAGTCTCACGAAAAAATATTGACACTTATTTTATTTCTGCTCACAACTGACACTGCCAGCACACACCAAATGACTGACCATTAAACTTGCACTTGGTTGCCATTCGATTCGACATCACTACTTGCAGTCAAGATGTGCAATAGTTAGTGTAGTGTCACTAGTGTCTGTAAGCGGTCGACACCAGGATATGTTGTTCCTGGTCCCATGGTTTAACAGCGACAGACCTGCACGACGTTGAACTCGTCGGGCTTGGCGTCCGGCCCCAAGAGCGCTAGGCGGATAAGCAGTTTGTTGCTGCGCGGGAACTCCACCTTAGCCTCGGGATCCCATGTCTCGGACTTTTTCGACGCCGTCAGGGTCACACCTGCAACACCAACAGACACCATCACTGACACCGTGACCTCGCTCGATGTAAACACCGTGCCGCTCGAAACCGCTAGCTAACGCACTTCCGAGAAACATGCGACAGCCCGACGCTTGGACGCTACTTTTAAAATACGCGCCTTCCGCCTTTGATTCGCACATCAGTGACTGCAAATCGATAGCATGTAGACATGGTAAACGCATGGAACTATTTCTATTATAGCGATCACGTAACTCAAGATATTTGCCGCCGAGACCGTTGAATCTTGACAAATTAGCCATTTCACATTTCGCAGACCTTGATCAAAAATGGCGGCAAGTTCATTGCGAAAATGTTATAAAGAAAATGAAGATAAATTAGTCTTGGCTAGACACAGATTTTAGTGAAGTGTATATTATTTAACAGCGAAATCAATAAAAAGGCTAATGATACAAAATATAATATAATGGCGAGTACGCCGGGTGTCAAAACTGACGCTAACAAAAGATGATAGTTTTTCATTCAAGTACAAAGACTAGTTCACAAATAATTATTTCATCAAAAGCGTAAAGTATCTAAGACGTTTCCTTACCGTAGAAATATTCGTCCGACATGGTGATTTCACTAATATATTGAGATTTTCGCGACACGTTCACGTGCGAAGCCGGCGCACACAAAAATCTGAAGAGTTGAAGACTAGTGTTGTCAGCCCAAAGCTATAATTTTACCTGTGCATGAATAATCTCCCCACTACTGTTGTGGCAACCACCGAGAAAGCAAGATAACGTTTGCCTCTAAGTAAGATAAAAAAACTTTTCCTTGTTAAAGCTGGTATTAAAGTAGGCAATTTTATCGAAAATTGGGTTTAACTGCCTGTACCTGTAACAGCCATAATTCTTAATTTAAAACACAAGATATACTCGCAACCAAGGTATATAATATAATACATAAATATAATTAAAGTTTGGTTAATTTAGGATGATTCCTGCAACAGCCGTAGGTACAGTCAAGGACTCTAATTGATGGGCCACTAAGGAACCCTGTCGCATAACGTTAATTATTCATTTTGGCGTAATTTCTTTCAAGTGGCTTGACGCTGTCATTAGAGGCTCGACAATTAAAGTCCTTGATTGTACAGGTCGACACACGTAAAAAGAGCCACGAGCGGCTAGTGGCAGTGAGATGTTTGCGCATGTTGTCTACTGACAAACCAATAGCGTGGCAGCAAAGCGGAGCGGTTTACACTCCCCCCGTCACCCGCACCAATTTGGTCCGTCATTTGCTCACTGCGCAGGTAGGTCAGGGCTCTTTTTACGTGTGTCGACTTGTATATCATATTTTCTCAAAGGCTGGCAGTACACCTACGATTCCTCTGGGGCACGTTTTATAAAGCTATAAGTTACAATTTTACAGGTCTAAGCTGGCAAGACTGCTCAAATGGCTGAGGCCCGTTTCACGAAGCTACAAGTTACAAATTACAAGCGGAAGTCTCTTTCTAACTCCTTTTGCCAGAAAGAGGGTTCCGCTTGTAATTTGTAACTTGTAGCTTCGTGAAACGGGGCACTGGTCGTCATTGGTCGAGGTTGTGTCAAATGAAAACTTGTAACCTGTACATTGTAATTTGTAGCTTTATAAAAGAGGCCCCTGAGGCCCGTTTCACGAAGCTACAAGTTACAAATTACAAGCGGAACCCTCTTTCTAGCAGTACGAGTTAGAAAGAGACTTCCGCTTGTAATTTGTAACTTGTAGCTTCGTGAAACGGGCCTCTGGTGTTGCGGGTATTTATGGGTCGCGATGATCACTTACCATTAGGTGGCTCGCTTGCTCGTCTGCCTCCGTTTTCACATAAAAAGAAAAAAAATAGAATAATTATTTTAGTTACTGAATGTCTTCGCAAGGTTTGTATATCAATGTAGTATTTTTTTTAAGTCAAAACTGAACTAGGTGTTTATATGAGCTGTCACAGGGATCATTCTACATTAACCACCTCGAATTAAAAGACAAATAAACAAGAGTTCTAAGTTATGTGTAAGCAAATAATGTAAAGGTGCCTAATATGCATACATTTAATCGTGTAAATGGAAATAGGTAACATAATTCCAATAACCATCTATTAATCCAAAAATCGTTTACGCTTTTGATTCCCTGAATTATGGGTAAATATAATATATTTTTGTAGCAACATTTTTCTTCACAATTCAACCATAGAGAAAAAATATACGTTCAAAAATTGTAAATAAATAAATAGGTAACTAACTATTTCAAAGTACCTATTTAGATCACGAGCTAGCATTGGATAAATCCGCATATAAGTTGCATGTAAGTAAATAAACATTTCAACGTTGTATTTCACATACTTATTCATTTTATTTTAGGTTGACCGGTAGAAAAGTAGTATTAAAAAAACGGCCAAGAGCGAGTTCGACTCGCTCGCACATGAAAGTTTCCGTACGTACCGTGTCCACCGTACACCGTGGTAGTATTAAACACTACTTACTTTTCTTGTATGGACCCCCATTAATTTGTAACTTTTTTTATTTGGTTATTATACGGGCCATAGGAATACACACTCGGTGAAAATTTCAAGTGTCTAACTCTTCTAGTAGTAGTACACGAAGACGCTACGCATATGCAGAGGCTCTACTTTGAAATCAGTAATTCGAACTTCGGATCACCCTGTCACTTTCTTGCAAATAAGTGACGCGTCGAGAGCAAAAGGGATAGCAATAGACGAAGTTCGAATTACAGATTTCAAAGTAGAGCCTCAGTTGAATTGCGAGTTGAATTCCGGCTTTATGCCGGCTGCACACTCGCGGTCACGAGGTATCCCAAACCCGTTCGGCTTTTTCCGGGGGCATGGGCAGAGACACGCCGAAGGTTGCGTGCTGGGGGCCGATTTTTGACTTTCGAGCGCTCGAAAGTTTCACTCGAAACTGAGCAAAATCTGTAAAACCGTTTTTTGAAATACGAGCGGTTGAATTGAAAACGAATTCTGTGGACCACACGTCTTTAAATTTTCTATCGCTCGTAATTTCAAAAATGTCAAAAATCGGCCCCCTGTAGTAATAAAAAAAAATACGTTCGAAGTATGTATGTATATGTATGTATGTATGTAAACACTTTATTGTACAAACAAAAGAGATAACAATTATAAAATAGACAATAATATAAAAGGGATGTACAAAGGCGAACTTATCCCTTTAAGGGATCTCTTCCAGTTAACCTTTGAGCGATTGAGAAATAATTATTACAACGACCAAGCAAATTAAGAAGAAGGCTCCATTATTTCCTCTCGATTTACTTACGGATGACAAGTGAAAATGAAAATGTTAAGTCACCTAACGTTTCGAATTAACAGTTTCGTAGTAACCACCCTGCCTCGTAGTTTCTTTCCAAGTGATGCTGAAAAATATTTACAACCAAATTTATTTTCGTTGTAAATAAATTAAGGCCAAATGGAATTTTATCCATTATATAAATAGAATACGCACAAAGTGAATGTAGTCTAATATGAATTAAGACCACAATTAAGATCATTTAAGACATATGAATTAATTTAATTTATTCAAGAACGGCCGGACCAATTGTTTTGATCTTTGATTTGTTGTATTTTTCTCTGCCCCAAATAGCAGAATATCTATTAAATCATCGAAAAAAAATTACGAGAAAAACATTCTGAGGCTGTACTATCTAAGTTCGCCGGGTCGGCTACTATAATATAAATTGTACATATTTCAGGTAGGATGTATTTACAATTGGTCATATTTCTGAGTGTAGGTACGTAAATACAAATAGACATATTTTTTTCGACCTTAAGACCGGCCGCATACATTCGTTTTCCGTATACGGTTTCCGAATGCGGAAAACGTATAAGTATCATATTGGACAATTTTACCATGGGACATGATTCTATGACGTTCTATTCAGGATGGACAATTTTCATTTTTGTTGTATTTCACATTGTAATTTTTCTGAATTGACGTATAATTTCGAGTGGTCGACTTTTCACTTGTACTTAATGACAGTAAATCTTCCAAGTGTACATGTCGAGGCGAAGGACTTGGCGAGCCACTTTCTATGGCATTTTCAATGTTTTCCGTTTGTTTTTCAACACGGCGGTGGGAAGCAACGTTAGGGCTAGTATTTGGATATGTCAGGAAGGGGCGTGGTAAAAACAGCCGTATTCGGAGCTTAATGGGGCTTTACTTATGTCAGCTCCGAAAACGGTCGATCTGGGATTTCTGAATAAGGTAGAATATCGTACGTATGTGAATATGTAGGGATATTTTTCATGTGGAAATAAAATGTAATGTTTGAAATTTTAATCACGTCTTTATTTAAACTTAAAATCAATCCGAGCGTATATAAGGCGTTGAAGAAGATTTCTTTGTTTTTTGTAATGGAACAGGTAATTCCTTGTGACTACGATTCCCCCTTCCTACAGCGTCTAGAACAGGACTGCGCCGTTTAACGTGTCTTAATTTAATATAGGATTTAGATCTTATTGCGAATTTGTCCTTAGTTGATATAGTATTTTGAGTGGAATGTTTATATGTTAAATCGTTATTTCCCTCTAGCGGTTCCGTTTCGCTTTTTTCTGAATGGTTATTACGCAAAAGACTCATTTTCAGTTGAACGTTTTCATATTGCAGTTTGACATTAGCTTTTAAAATACGCAAGTATTTTTTTCTGTATCGAGTTACTGTCGAGTATCGCAATAACTTTTCAAAAAGACTGTTCATTTTAGTCTTGTTTTCCTCTAAAAGAAGAATCATGGTTTCATGAGTCTGTAAAAAAAAGGTTACTATTAATTTCGAGATTACAAATTTTAAAACAAATACGTGAAAATACAGGGGCACGTTTTATAAAGCTACAAGTAACAATTTTACAGGTCTAAACTGGCAACACTACTTAAATGGGTGGTCGTCATTGGTCGAGGTTGTGTCAAATGGAAACTTGTAACCATAGATGTTGCTTTCCTACCTCTATTCTTGTAACCTGTAAATTGTAATTTGTAGCTTTGTACAGGCCCCTGTGTCTCAATTACCTCATGGGCTTCAATCTGTAATTGCTGTAATCTTTTCCGTAAAAAAGATTTACTGGCCTGTAATTTCAGAAACCTTGCGCAAATGTCGCAAATTATTTTATCCTTTTCTATGATTTGTTCTTGTAGACAATCTATTATTTGTTCACCCTGTAAGTTGACCATTATTGCTGAAAATTCCAAAATTTAACACAAATTAAACGATATTTAAAAAAAAAACTTTCATACGTCCGAGAAACGCTGCATTCCATGAAGCTCTTCTTTTCTTGAAAGCATTTGTATTTCTTCAACCAAATATACCTTTTCTTTTAAATGGATATCTCTAAAACAGTTTTTAAGTAAATTATATTATTTAAACACGCTTTAAAAACTCTACTACTAATTGCGGTATTTTTTTGCCCAAACGAGCGTAAAATGCGCAGAAAAACGAGTCTGAAACCGTTTTTAGAGTACTTGTACTGATATTTTTTGATCCAATATTATTTGATAGTGACTGTACTCTATCTAACGTTTAACGCCCGACAAGCTGCCCGACAGAATGCGAACGAAGTGCACATCGTATGCGGAGTAAAGCCGGTATCAAATCTAACGATTTAACCTATAGCAATTTTGTTCTTGTAGCTACGTATTTCTGAATTGATCCGAATTTTGTATTTCGAAGTATTCTCCAACTGACCGTTCGTCGATCAGCTGTTGCCGCAGATCCCGATTTATTCTCTGGGTGCTTTTCAACTTATCGTATAAACTTTCCTTTTCATGAGCAAGTTTAACAACAGCCGCGTCTCTGAATTCCATGGCGGTTTTCAATGATTCTACAGTTTTTTCCGATGATTCTACGTTTCCATCAATTTTAGATAATACTTCTGAATAATTATTATTTCCAGATGACGAAGATCTTAATGAACTCTTGGATAACATATGTTTGAAATTCATTCAAAAGTCATCTACTCGTGAATAGGTCAATATTGTCTTAAAAACTGCTGAAAAATCGCCAATTCCTGCAATAAATAATTCAGATTATAAAAAACCCTTTGGGCTGCGTAAAAACTTCATAAATAAATGTTTACTACCGAAAAACAGGCACAATATTCTGATTGACATTAACGTCAGTAAGTTAAGCTGGGCATTCACGCTCAGTCTATTCGATCGATGTCCATTCATTGAGGTGATTGAGGGTCATCAATTTAGAATGTATCCAGGGGCTCTACTTTGAAATCAGTAATTCGAACTTCGTATCGCCCCGTCACTTTCTTGCGAATTAGTGACGCGTCGAGAGCAAAAGGGATAGTAATAGACGAAGTTACGGATTTCAAAGTAGAGCCTCAGCCTTGATGTTATCGTATCAGGGGCTCTACTTTGAAATCAGTAATTCGAACTTCGGATCGCTCCGTCACTTTCTTGCGAATTAGTGACGCGTCGAGAGCAAAAGGGATAGCAATAGACGAAGTTCGAATTACGGATTTCAAAGCAGAGCCTCAGAGATAGAAGTAATCATCACCGAAAGGTAAAAGTGTTTTAAAAGCACTTGATCCTTAGGTATATAGAAGAGTCGCAGGTGCTCTACTTTGAAATCCGTAATTTGAACTTCGTCTATTGCTATCCCTTTCGCTCTCGACGCGTAACTAATTCGCAAGGAAGTGACGGGGCGATCTGAAGTTCGAATTACGGATTTCAAAGTAGAGCCCCTGAACGTCAGAAAAACAAAAATTAAATTTATCTGTGGCGTGATCACCATAGACACTAGCCACTTCTCTTGAACAATTTTGGATCAATTTCAAAACGTTTATTTATTAAGTTTTGATTGGACGTTGGAATTTATTGCTTTCTTCTGATTGGCTGTAATTAAAAATTACATATACATTTACTGAACTCGGCCAATAGCGGCACGATATTGCATTTTTTTTTTATAGTAGGCTAACTTGTTTCCCCAATTGACATAATTTTATTTGTCAAAATACCGTATAAAAATATTGCCTCCGCATATTAACTCTATTGTTTCTTTTAGTTTTTCCCGTATCCCTCAAGTTTTTTTGACCCATTTCTCAAGACAATATAGTCGTGTCGAGCACAGTGCAGTGTATGCAGCCAGCCATCGCGGCAGCGCACTGTGGATCGAGTGAGTCTTGAGTTTGGGATCGTATCGTTCTTGACCTTATGCCACTAACGCTTCACTAGTTACATTGTGTAACGACGCCAAAATTTCGCGAACGACCGATGCCAAGTCGCATATCGCGTTCTATTAATATTAAAGTTCGTATAAATTTATTTCGTGAACTGTCAAAATGTCCAATAAGAAATTGGCGAGGTGAAATTTATGTCGAAAAACGGTGGCGGGGCAGGAACGGTCCCGTCATCGATGTTGTCATATGGTATGGTCAGTCGTAGTATCTGTTCGTAGGAGAGGACAAGTGTCTCCGTGCGTGAGGCGGCCCATGGTGCATAGCTGACGGCGCGAGCGGAGGTCGTGCGGTCGGTGCGCGGGGGATGAGAGGCTCGTAGCGGCGGCGCCATGAGCGCGGAGGCGCGCAACGAGCCGGGCGCAGAGCCCGAACCGGGCGCGCAGGGCGGCGCGCTCGACGCCTCCACCAACACGCCTGCTCTGCCACTCACTGCCCAGGTACTAATTTTATGTCTCGTTTTTTTGTGTGCACATTCTATCATTAGCATCATGATTGATGTCTACAGCAACTGTATTTCTGTCTGATATTCAGATGACAAGAAGGCACTTTTAAATAAGTATCAAACTAAATCCCAATCCTTTTACTTGGGGAATTATTTTATTTAAGCTAAGGTGCATGATATCTGAACATTGGTTTATACATGGCAGCATCAGGGGTTGTTTCAAAAGCAAGGTTAACGTTAACGTTCATTAATTTTGCTTACAATAGGGAATATGCATGGAATTTTTAAATTGCATTTCCCATCAAAATATGAAAATACCATAAAAGAGATCACCAAAAGTAAATTAAAATTAAAATCAAGCAAGAAATATGGATGGTACAATTATTTTAAACTGCTTATTATAATTAGACAGAGAGATCTGATATGCACTGTGATGTCATTTAATAGATCGGCCATATAAACTCTATGTTAAATTCTGTTTTGCTTGAAAGAGATAGGAGCAAATCTTTGTTGACTTATATCTTAGTTATTTATATAGCTGTATTTGAATCGGCTTTTATTGCAGCTGTGGAATAAAGGTCATGAATATTCCCTATTCATGATAGTGAATGTTTTGATAACATAATCATAACTGAAAACCCTAACATAGAACTGTCATTTGCCACGACTTTGCCTGTCCATTTTCTGGGTCTGCCATAACATTTACCCTTGTAAGGCCCATGTCAAATTGTGTTAGTTTGAAAAAGAATTTTGTGTCCGTCAACTAAATGAACAAAATGAAACGTCAAAAGTCACTTCAACAAAATGACCTACATTTAGGATGTTGGGGCTTATGAGGTTAATATTAGATATGTCCGAAAACAACATACATTTCGTATAATTGTCTATTTAGTTAAATTTGATGTAAGGGTGAAGTAACATCTATCAGCACCGATCCGCATTTAAAAAAAGTTAAAAGTCCCTTAAATAGTTACTTTGTATCAAGATGTGTACACATCAATCCTCCTTTTGCTTGCGTACGCATCTTTGTAAAAAACAGCCATTTTCTATGGACAAAATGGGAATTGGTCCTGATAGATGAGTCCGCCCTAAACTTTATAGAATGCAGTCTTAAGATAAAATTCAAATCTTGATTTCATCATCATCATCATCGTCGTCGTCGTCGTCGTCGTCGTCGTCGTCGTCGTCGTCGTCGTCGTCGTCGTCGTCGTCGTCATAAATTTTCAACTAGATTTTTTTGCAACTAACATCATTTCCAACATGAAAACATTTTATAACAAATGGAAAGCACTAAACATCTCATAAGTTTAAACAGTGATTCATGCTCAAAATTTCACAGCATTTTGTAAATGTTGCCTCATATCTTTGGTAGAATAATCCAAAAGTCACTAGAACTTGGTATTTTGTTGCCCAGCACACAAGAACTAAATGTTAATTATGTTGCAGTAATTTAATCACTCATTATTGTTTACGGCATGCAAAATCATTAAAGTGGAAGCTTGTTGCACTATTTAATTATGCTTTTTTTTACTTGTATGTTACTAAATAAATAGGGAAATTCGTTTTAACCCAAATTCCGATTTTCTGATTTATTAAAAAATTGCATACTTCAGTTGCAGTTTAAATAAAAAAAATACCTATGGTGCTATTGAGCTGGTATAAAAGGGGCTGTACAAGGTTCTCATTGGCTAATAGTAGGCCTGTTGGGTTTGGACTTGTTTGAGTATTTTTTATAGCATGGTAGTAATAAAAGTTCCGTTGGCAAACAATGCATTCCATGAAAAAGGTTTTATGTAGAAAAACTTATTTAATTATAGTAACAAGAGCATGATTGGTTGATCTAGCAATTTCCCAGGGTTAGCCTAGGTGGGCTTGTACAGTGAAGCACAAACATTTGTAGTAAGTATCTGATCATATGATATTATGTTCACACAATCTTAAGTGCCAACAATATTAAGAGCATGTGCAAATATTCTTAGTAAATTTGTCCAATACTTCATTTTGCCCTTGATTACAACTTGAGTGCAGTTGTATAATGAGTATTCAGCTGCCACTTTTGCACCAGTTATGCCGGTTGATATTACCACTTTACATAATGAATAATGAACTTTGTTCTGTGAGTAGGTGGCACAGGCACTTTTACAATACTAACTCAGGGACTGTTTTTAATTCCCATTTAACACTAACTGCCGCACTCAGAGACGTCAATTAAACTTAACGCTTGTTTAGTGACGTGTTGTCTTATTCTAATGCTATAGCAAAGAAAGTGACAGCAGCAACTTTAATCAAGTATTAAATTAAATTGACGTCTCTGAGTGCGGCAGTTAGTGTAATATTTTAAGAACCAGTTATAAAATAATGAATAATAAATATCAAGGACAATGGGTACGTGTGGGTACTAAACAACAAAATACATACTTTTGTGGAGAAATACATGCCTACACACATACAAAGGGTACCTACCCTAAAATCTCGAATTATTTAATTCCGATTTTAAAAAACCGAATTTAATAATTTTTACAACATGAAAAATTGTAAGACTGAATTATCAAAATCACGAAATTGATCTTACTGCGTATTAAAGTAACGAAAATCAGTTTTCCGAACATTATTTTGTCCGAATATTGACATTCACGATTAATTTTTTTCCGAAATGTAAACCTAATACCGAATTTCATAATCCCGAATGTTCATAATCCTGATCAGTAATATGTAAATTCAGAGTTATGAAAAAAAACTGTCAGATGATATCGAACTTACCGAAGCCAAATTTAAGCCGACATCGTTTAGCCGTTGAGTTGTGATAGATAACAACGGCCAACGCCAGAACCGTCCGCTCGTGTTCCGTCTTGTCGGAGATATTATAGTCCTGCAGGATCGGGATAGAATTTATCGGGATTTTAATAAGTTGGATATTAGATAATTCGGAAATAATCAATATTTAGTGATTTTGATGCTTGGTGAAACTCAAATTCGGAGTTTTCAGAATCGGAATTTTGAAATTGGTGTTTATGATGAGGGAGAAATACATATTTCGAAGTTCTCGCATACAAACATCCAAAACTCGGAAAAAAATGTGGTCATCACATCACATACAGTACAAGTGTTAGGAAACAAACCCACTAGGCCAGTGGTTCTCAACCTTTTTTAGCGTCAGAATCCTTTTTAACGGTTCCCCTATGGAATCCCTAATCGTCATTTGTCCTAATGCATCGTTTGTCCGAATTTTCGTTTATGCTAAAGCCATTTCCGCTTATTGTTATTATAATACAACCCTAACCTAACCGAACCGCAGTTTTAATTGGAAAACTTAAAAAGTTGCCTGACTTATCTGAAAACCAGTTTAGGTCAAATGAAAATCCGGACAAACGATGAGTTAGACAAACATGGTTAGGGATTCCGAGGGACACCCCTTTTTAACAACTTTATTTTTTACGGAGCCCCAAATTAGGCAAAACCTATTTTAGTTGTGAAAATAAAAATAAAATGAACCTTTGAATTACATTACGATTTTTTTGTTCGACGGAGACTTTGGAGATACCTTGCGCGGAGCACACTTTGAGAACAGCTGAACTAGGCGAACCGCACCGTCGGTTATTGAACGACATCGAGCTCAGAGGCGCTAGACGAGATGCATTACGCTAACCAGCGTTTCTATTCGTTTCGTTTTTAAACCAATCGCGTCACTGGTAGATCACGTGACTTTTCGTATCACGTCATATACTAGTGACGCGATTGGTTTAAAAACGAAACGAATAGAAACGTTTGTAAGCGTAATGCATCGCCAGCTTCGTTACGCGTCAGCGTATTCTAAGCTTCGGTGTGGTCGACTTTAATATTGTAAGACTCCGTCGGTTCCCAGGTGACGGAGAGCGCGGCGCCCGCGAGCGAGGGCGCGGCGCGCAGCAAGTGGGTCTGCGAGGCGTGCACCTACGAGAACTTCCCGCAGTCCCGGAAGGTGAGTGTGAGGGCCCGAGAGCGCCGGTCGGCGGCCACGTGCCTCGGGCCGTCCTCTCGTGGACGTGACGCGTACGACACCACGGACCCATTTCTCAATGTGTACTAGTCTAATAATACTAGTGTTTTGTCTCGTAAATAAAAGTACAAAATAAGACAAAACACTAATATCATTAGACTAATACTTTTTGAGAAATGGGTCCTAGCAATATTATGTAACATTGGGCTCAAGAATTTCTGACTGGCTCTTATGCCTCCATTCGTTAATTCCCTTGGCTGGATTTTTCAAAATATCGAGACTCAAAATATTGGGAAAAAGATGATAAATTAAGTACTAATTTGAAACTAGAATCTCAAATTCTAGTTTTTCGCTCCTAAAGAGGCGTATTTTAGCAGGCCGAGCCTTAGCTTAGTTTTCCTCCCCTCTAAAATAGTGTACTATTGCATCTCTCTTGTTCGGAAAGCAAGGATTTTCATATCTCAATATATCATAATAGCATTTCCATCTAAAGAGTAAAGATAGCTTTAAAAAATATGGCCGAACATCCAGTCATTTTTGACTTGTTTCTATACCACGAAAGAAATTGATGCAGCCATTTGTGTTGTTGTCAGTGCACGATGTGTCGCGCGAGCAAGCCGCTGCTGGGAGAAGACATCCTGCGGCTGCAGGACGGCGCCAGCGCGCTGCCCCACGACCCCGGTATAAGATAACACATGTGTAATACTAGCTTTACACTTGTTTCACCGACATTCATTTCATTGAACATATCACTTCGCAGAACTATCGTTTCATAAAAAACTATTTTCTGCTGAACCTGTGTTGATTTCAGGTTATCTTGTGATGGTTACAAGTCTAACCAAACCTAACCTACGTCAATCATATTTAAGATAATCTGAAACTGACACGGGTTCAGCAGAAAAAAGCTTTCTATGAAACGAAAATTCTGCGAAGCGATAAGTTCTATGATTTCATAGTGTCGATTTCGGAGTGTCGGTGAAACAAGAGGACACCGTAATACCATCGAAATATAATAAGTATGGAAGAGTAACGTCTAACAAAAACGACTGACAAATCCGCTCCAAAACGCCCACTTTTTGAAATGAAAAGATCTTATGTATCGAGTGGTTTCAATAATCAACTAAATATTAATTGAGTTAAGGTATGAAGTCATTTATGTCAGATGCTGGTATAACGTTTGAGTAGACAGTAATTTCAGTAAGGTTTTATACCGTTTGAAAGACAAAAATCTGCAATTGGTTACAAGCTCTCTGACACAAGATTTCCATTGGTCAATATTTTTATTCATAAGGGTTACTTGAACGCGGCCATGTCTTTCAACATTTGACGTGGATGGTTTAATACAAAAACAACACAGTAATTGAATAACGAATTTTATTAATATTTTTTTATATTATTGAATGATTGTTCCCCTTGAATCATTTAACATACTTACTTATGTTACACTATTATAAAGTTGTAAAATAGTATATCAGAAGATATTATGTTGTAAGAGTAGTCAGCGTCAAATAGTCTTTAGCATCTAAAGTGCCAAATATATTGCAACCCCTTTTTTATTCTTATAGGCATAAAGATACGTGACAGTATAATTTATATTAACCGCCTGTTTCACAATCGACAAGTAAAGCGTATTTGACAGATAAATTTAGCCCTTTCTCTTTCTTACACTTGAAAATAGACAAGGAGAGAGCCAACTTTAAATGGCAGATAAATTTACTTGTCGATTGTGAAACAGGCCCTTACAATCTTAGCTTTACCAACTCAGTTATTGTACAAGTATCAATTAATATTAAGCCTATTGCTTTTTAGGGTTCCGCACTTCGAAAGGAAAAGGTCATATTTCGTTTTTTTTATTATGTACATAAACTAACGATAGTAAAGATGACATAAAATTTAATTTCCTATTCATTCGAAGTAGTTGCTTGTAATTCACATTTTTCAAAGATATATTGCATAACATCGGCCATGACATTTTGGTATGGAATATTAAAAATTAAATAACTTACTAATGAAAATAAATATCGCTTTGTTTTGCATCTGTGTGGGTACTGCACCAATTTACAATGCAACTTGGCATGGTTGCAGCGTCATTTAAATCCGGTAATCATTAATATCGATTTTTTCTTTTGTGATTGTAAACAACTGTTTGACACTACGTCAGAAAGTCGACTGATAGACAGTTCGGCACTCATTAATAGCTCCACCCCCGCCGGCACTAAGTCAGTGGGGCAGATTTTGAGCGTCGATTACTCTTCCATACTTATTATATTTCGATGCGTAATACTAGTTTTTGTCCGCGTAGGACACGTCGATCAGTCCCTCGGGAACTGTAGACTTTACTACAATAAACATGTACAACAGAAAAAAACGCTCAGCTGTCAACCAGTGATGTGTTAGCATAGAGGGTTTCTATCTTAGACCTCAGGGTTGGAAGAGCATTTGTAGTCTTAAAATTGTAGTCTGAGAATGCAAACTTGTATGGGTCTCAGATCCCGCCCGCAAAGTTACCAAGGGGCTGTTTGTCAAAAGCTTGTAATTACAAGCTAAAGTCTCTTAATACGTATTGTTGGAAAGAGACTTCCGCTTGTAATACAAGTTACAAGGTATTTGATAAATAGGGTCCAGGTGGCATGTGTGCTCGTTTTCCTTTTACTTTACTAGCTCGCTCGCTAGTCACTCCAGCCAATGTGTGTGTGTGTGTGTGCAGAGATGGAGGGCGTGGAGGAGAGGCTGAAGCCGCTGCGCATCTCGTCGCCGCCGGGTGCGGCCGGCGCCTCCTGCGGCAAGTGGCCCTGCCCGGTCAGTGCACCACCATACTTAACCCCCGATGCAAAAAGAGGGGGGTTATAACATTTATAAATTTAACGTGTGTATCCGTGTGTCTGTTTCTGACATCGGAGTTATTCACAAATAAATTACATTCATTTACAAACAAAATTTAAGTAAAATTGACCACTGTCTTGCTATAACTTGTGCTGAAGCAAGAAGCCTAATTTTGCTGCTTTTTCTAAAAAATATGAATCGAAAATATATAAAGCGTCTTTATATTTACTTTGATTATCGTAACAACGTGGAGAAAGCAATTCGTTTTGATTTCACTCGATTATCTAAACTAAAAGTTGACCGTCTGAATCGCTCCTTAAGAACATTTCTTATTGAGCACTGGCGCAGTCGGTAGGATTATTAACTCGCTTGTTTGCTACTGAAGATTTTAGCGCTTAACAGGTGCGACGTCGACATTTGAAAATTGAAATACAATATTGATCCATAAATTTTAGTTTTGTAATAATGTCAAATATATTGCATTAACTTTTGGGTGTACTGGAGCTGAAACAAAGTAATAAAAAAATACAAAAGGATGTATGACAATTGAGCATTGATCATTGAATTGAAAGCATTGAACCTTATATTCCAAACTATATTAGAAATCGGTTGTACGGTCGGCCTTATAAGAAGCTGCACACTTTAGTGTTTTGTCACTTTAACGTCATGTTTGAACTGCTGCACTAATCTGTCAAAGGCGTTTTAGCGACAAGGTACAAAAGTGTTCAGCTTCTTATAAGGCCGACTGTACAACACATATTTGGGGACAATCTCATACAAGTTGACCTAGTTTCAAACAAACCTCGGGTCGTACTCGCGCTAAGGGTACTAGATAACGAGGCTCGGAAACAAATACTCGCGTTTATCATAAAATGTTTTCATGCCATTCAATACCAACGAGACTAACGCGCCATGATGCTACTGTAGGGCCATCACCGGCTGAGCGTCGGGGCTTATGGCGAGCGGAAGGGATGTAGTACGCTCGCCATAAGCCGCACGAAGCGAGAGTCCGATAAAATGATGAATCGGGCCGACGCTCAGTCGGTAAGGGCCCTCCAATAGTGTGTGACGAGCCCCGTGTTGCAGACGTGCACGTACGAGAACTGGCCGCGCTCGATGAAGTGCGCCATGTGCGGCGCCGCGCCCGCGCCCGCCGCGCTCGCCGCGCGCCCTCAGCTCGGTGAGGCCTTCCCCTGCTTACGGTGGAGTCGGGACGATCGCCCGGCCTCGCACTTCCTATAGTACCCGCCCGCTAACGACTCGATCCTGACACCTGCCATCGCAGTACTATTTATAACCTATTCTCGGGTTTGAGGTTATGATTTGTCCTGGAACGATCGACTCGTTAACGGCCGGGCCCTATGTAGTGCCGTATTAGTTATATGCCTGCAAAACCGAAACGGAAGCGGACCGAACCGAAATGACAACAGCTCATGCTTTGAGAGGTTTGTCTCAAAGCATACCTTCTTTTTTTTCAAGGTTTATTTGATTATTATTTATTTAGTTGTTTTAATTGAATATAATCAGTGTTTGCGCGCGCTTTGGACTAGTGATCGGAATGGCGTCGTTTTGTTTTTTTTAGGTCTAGCACTAGCTGTAGCAACTGTGACGTAGCAAAAACCATGGCGTGCGCGGCGTGGCGTTTAAGATATTTTATCATTAGCAGTTTCTTATTCTCGGAAGATAATGAACATACAAATACAAAAACAAAATAGTTTGAGGCAAACTTCTATAAACATGATTTTTTACAGAACACCTTTTAAAAAACTTCCTGTTGTCAATTACGAACAACGGAAATGAAACTATAGTATAGTATGACTTAAGTATATTCTGTCTTGCTTTGCATCCGCCGTTCGATGTCGACAAGTTATCGTGTGGTTCGCACGCGGAGTAAGTGAAATTCGACAAAACAGATGAGCATCCTGCCGTGCACGCATCATGCCGTTTCATCCGACATCAAAATGGCACAGGTGCGGTCACATACGATGTCATTCATTATTACTGGATTATTACACAAAAGCGATAAGATTTCCCGAGGAATAGTTCGGTCTGCTTCCGATTCGCATGATTGTCTGCTACAGGCGTAAGGGTGGTAATTCACGGCGAGTCCACCGCATCAGTTGTTGCGAGGTGCTGCCAAAGATCGTCAATACAAAAAAATACCATGGGATTTTTCCTTCCTTTCTTTCGTTCGAGGAAGATTATTCCGAAATTTAAACTCCCGTCATTGTTGTCTTCAATTTATTGTCAAAAATGTTAATAGAAGCACAACCACGGATAGTCTCCATTTCATTCAAAAGGAAATAAACTTGTTAATTTTATTTGCAATAATACTGTGAAGACGAAAATGACGGCGGTTGGAAAGCAAAAGACCCTTGATCGAGAGTCGCGTCGCGGCGGATTTGCGGGTTCATCGTCCGAGGAATGAAAGCCATTGTACTGACATCGTAAGAAGACAAAAGATATAATGTGCGCTTGATTTACGACGATGGTACCCGGTCCGTAGTCATTGGACTGACCGTGAACGACCACCTTATGCACGCTTTCGCTGTGATTATCCAAAGCCTTTGTTTAATCTTCCTTTTACAGGGTGATGGGTTTTTTGATACATTCATTTTAGGAGGGCATTTGAAATAGCAAAAGTCAGATCACTGTCCGAAAATCAGTAGTTATTAAATGCTCTTTTTTTTTTCGAAGAATTGGCCTATTTTGAATGGCATGTAGCGTACATTGTGTTTTTTCTTCTTCTATTGAATGAGGTATAAAAACTATGGTAAAATAAATTTTCCTAGTATCTTTGTAAAAAAAACAGAATTTTTCAGAAAACGCAATAACAGTTTTTTCCTCTAATATACAACCGTAAGTGTATCGATTAGCCAGTCACCTGTATATCGTAATCCCATTATACTCGTTGCGGTGTTCGAGTTGAGGTGTCAGTAAGAAGTGTCGCTCCGCGTCGCAGGTATCAACGACATCTGCAACAGCCACAACGCGTCGTCGCACGACGCCAAGCGACGCAACAACCCGGACTGGCTCTGGCTCCAAGCTTGTATAGGTAAATCGATATGTTCCTCTTTCTAATGTACAACCAGGATTATAATTAGGTGGTCTTTAAGAATGAAATTATTAAATAAAAAAATCGCTTTTAAATTCTCCTTTTAATTGTACGGAAAAAGTTTTTGTCCTTGATCGGTCTCAAAGAGTTTTGATCCTTGATGGAAATCAAGGGTTCAAACTTCAAATGGCATCAAAAATTATCAACCGAAAACAGCCTGAAGTTTTTTTCCCAGCATAACTTTTACACAACATAAATAGTTAACAAATTTCATTTTCGAGTGCCAAGGATTGTAGTAGCAGTCCTTTTGACCCACCTCAGTTTTCCCGAGTGTTTATTAACTGTCCGTGATCCCAGGTGTAGTGGAAGGCGACGGTTCCCGAGTGGACGCCTACCTGTCGGCGGGCGGCGACCCGGCGCGCGCGCTGGCGGCGCACGAGGCCGCGCTGCTCGACCGCGCCTCCGCCTTCGACGCCGGGCACACGCTCGTGCACCTCGCCATACGGTACACACACCACACGCACACACGTCGCATTATTTCAAATCATGTTTTAATCACAAATGTAGGGAACGTAGCAGGTGGAAAGAAGTGGTCTCTGCCTCTGAGAAACAAGCTTGATTTAATGTAAATGTATGTAGTGAACTAATAGTGAGTAATGCTCGTGTTGCAGGTTCCAGCGCGAGGACATCCTGGCGACCCTGCTCGCCCGCATCTCGGGCGGCGGGCCGGGCCTCAAGCGGTCCCCCTCCTACGTAGGTCAGTCACGAGTGGTTCTCTCGGGTTTTGGGTGACCCAATTCTAAATATCTAAAGTTTAGGTCTGTAACACATACGATTTCCAGCTAAACTCTCTTGACATACTGATGTCAGTGTAGTGCATACACTCAAAATTATAGAGGAAGATACTCTTCCTCACCTTAAAGGTTTTGGAATGACGGTTGTCAGGATTGAAATCTTCCTTTTTTTCATTATATAGAGTGTAAAAGAGCCGTGATGTGGTCAATTTATGTGACGAACTGCTTGCTTGGCTTCAGGTTAAAGGGTAAGATGGTTGTAGCGATCCTGTTGAACCCTGCACAATGTTCTACTGCCACTTGTACTGCACATCGTTATCGTTATGTAATGGTCTCTGTGTCGCCCAGCGCCGGACGTGGCGGCGGCGATCCGGCGGCACGTGTCGGCCTCCATTCGGTACAAGAAGGGCGCCTTCCCGTGCCGCTACCTTAACGAGTTCTGCACATTCGCGCTGCCCGCAGGTAACCCACATTTCTCTAAAATTACCTTTCTCGGTCGAGAATACCCCGAGAGGTGGATAGGGCGGGCTGGCACTATTTCGTGGCCAGCCCGTTAACCTGACTTAAATCCCCTCGATTTATATTACTGGGGAGTTCTAAAAGAAAAATTGCACATCCAACCATTAAAAAAATTACAGGGGCTAAGTTTTTTATTGGTTTGAATTACACTTTCTCTTTTAGTGCGTAAAAAAAAACAAGTGGATTTAATTCTGGTGAACGGGCAGGCCAAGAAATAGTGCCAGCCCGCCCTATCCACCTGTCGGGGTATTCTCGATCGAGGAATGCTCGTATTGTGCGAGCATTTCTTTATCTCAATCATTAGACAATCTAGCAAGTGCCATTTCATTTTGGAATCCGCACTAAATCCGCCATCTTTTAAAGCTACTGGCCAATATGACGTCTTACAAATTTTTTTCAGTACAGGCACTTCATGTTGGGCGATTAATTAATTTTGAGTACATGGGATAAAAAGTAATATTTATGTATGTTTGTATGTAAAAACTTTATTGTGCAAAAGAAAAACCAGAACAATACAGTTAATATAAAATTATGTACAAAGGCGAACTTATCCCTTATATTTTATTTAAAACTGAGGTAGCTACAATTTAATTACTGTAATTTACAGAAGGTTTATTCAGGGTTACATCGCAAAAAAAGAAGAAAAATAAAGATTTGCGGTCACAGAACGTGGAAAAGCATCACAGGGTGTAAATTTTCTCGATTTTTGTTTTAGTATATTTTTTTAAGAGCTCGACTTAGGTTTTTTAATTTTCTTATTTCGGTTACCGCTTGCCTTATCTCCCCTTTTCGGTTTGTCGTTGATTTTTGGGACACCCTGGTTAACACGGTTAAATTACATATTACGTCAAACTGCTAACATTCGAGGGGTTAGCGATAAACGACTTCTACGCAGACATATTCACGACCAGAGGCCCGTTTCACGAAGCTACAAGTTACAAATTACAAGCGGAACCCTCTTTCTAGCAGTACGAGTTAGAAAGAGACTTCCGCTTGTAATTTGTAACTTGTTGCTTCGTGAAACGGGCCACAGAACTTAGTATTATTATTATCTTGTACCCGCGACTTCGTCCGCGGTTACCATCCCACGGGCACAGTGTTTTTTCAGAACATAAGGTAGCCTACTTGTTAATTCAGAGTATAAGTTGTCTTCCTTCCAATTAGCATCCAAATCCGATACTAACACGCACAAACTTCCGCATTTGTAATGTTATAATGTAGTCTGATTGCATCGCAGCGGATTCATCTGAGCGGATGTTCTTATATAATAGGGAACCTTTTGTCTGTGCATAGAAATCGAAGAGTTGCCGGTGGCGATCCAGGAGCAGCTGTTCTCGGAGCTGCTGGACCGCGAGGCGCAGCAGACGCTGGAGGCCGACCCGCCGCTCATCAACTGGAGCCTCGAGCTGTGCGTGCGCCTCGGTCAGTCCGGTTCTTTATCCTATCTTATCTTATTGGTGGGAATCTTACGGATACCTATGAGATCTTTAGTGTAATTACCCCTTCAACAATAACCAAACTGGGGTAGTTTGGTTTACTTCTTGTTGCTTTGTGTTCAATTCCATCCGGGCTTCAAGCAAGACGTCCCTCGTACGCTGGGCCCATATGAGTAACCCGAAAGATGTTTGACCTGGAGGATGGACGACGAAACCGCGATTACTACAGCAGTCTCATCGAAGAACAGAATATGAAACAAGTATGACTAACACCAGCAACGGTAGTAAAACTAACAAAAGACCCACACTACTCACGGTTAATCCTGGGGTGGTGTCCTGTCCAGAGCTGCTGTCCAGCGAAGGCAATATGGCAAGGTGTTACTGGAGGTGTGTTTATGTATATGTATGTATGGGAGACTGCCGAATTGTTTATAATAGATACGCATGAGTGTTGCATACATTACTTTTTCTTTGAGCTCAAAGAGGTATCTACAAGTAGTACAAAATTTTAAACTACTATAATAAAATTGATAAAACAAAAATTACAACGTCAAATACTAGGAGTGCATAAACATTAAATAGTTATTTATGTGACTGGTGCATAATGAGAGGCATTATACACAAGTGTGGTTTTATGAAACGAGCCGTAAGGCGAGTTTCATAATAAGATCACACGAGTGTTTTAATGCCTAATTATGCGTACAGTCGCATACATAACTTTATCTACATACATATCATAAGTTTTCTACAATATGTGAGAAACCTGTATCCGTCGTTACCCTGCATCTTAATGTACCTGCATCTTTATGTTCACATTAAAGTGCAGGTCACTTATACTGTAAAGTGAACATTAAGATTCAACTACAGCGATAACCGATACTTTATTGACATGTTATACTTTAATGTTAACATTACAGTGCAACCACAGATACAGGTAACATAATGTAGGGCATTTGCTTATCGCTTCTGAACATATTATATTGAAATTACGATATGTATGTAGATAATAGTTATTTATGTAACTGGTACATAATGAAGCTTCTTAAGGTACGAGCGCCGAGGTTAGAGCGCGAGCTTGCGAGCGCTCTAATTATAGGCACGAGTACCTTAAGAGCTAATTATGTACCGTTGCATACATATCTTTTTCTACAAGCTTAGAATGATAATGACAATAATAAACAATCGCTAACTTTTCTCTCGTCTTCACTCGATTTTTCTGCTAACAAATTACTTGTTAGCAAAGTCATTTTCATTATTCCGATTGGCGTTAATAGTTTGTAAATTTTATTGCTAAATGTTTATAAATTTCATGCAATCTTTAATAGTTAGGTACTAAAACAGTTCTGACAATTTATCATAAAAGTTGGAATGCCAAACAAAACGCCATTTTGTTGATATCCATATTGAACGTAACCATGGTAACCAAATAACAAATCGATGGATATTACTCATCTATTTTTAGTAACTTGATAAAAATGTAATTCTAAACACATATTTAGTCTCAAAAATAATTTTATTTTTAATATAGATAACTTTAATTGGTGTTAACATTTTTTAACGGTTTATTATACAAATTATTAGGATGTCAAGTGTTAACTAAACGCCAAGACTGATATCCGGAATGACCGTTACCATGGTAATAACAATGCTATAATAAATTATAGAACTGTTATTACCATGGCAACGCTAATTATAGAATTGTTTTTACTCTTCGGTTACGCTATAGATGGTATTCTGACACCATTAACGATATCAATATTAGCGATTTATAGTACGCGAGTAGAAAAAGTAACTTATAGTGCTGTGCATTGCTGTGACGTGTGTGAGTCATCAGCGTTGTGTCGTGTAGGCCCGCCGGATCGCCGCACCGTGCTACGTCATCGCCTGCGATCTAAATTGCGCTACGCACCCTCTACTTACCACTGCGCTCCTGGTACTTTATTTAAACATGCCATCTCTTTGCTTGGATGAGTGGCCCAGAACAATATTAAAAAAAATGGAAAAGTGAACTATATTGAAAATAAAATAGGATGGCTGTTAGCCATTAGATAATATCCCGGTGAATTCTTTTTCATTTTGTTTTAAATTTTAATTCCTGCTATTTGCGGTGCGAAAAAGAACATTGTGAAACGTTTCATAATGAAATGTCAACGTAGCGATCACACAATGCACCTCATTGGATTACCGATAGCGATATCGTTAGTAGCACATTTTACTACGCGAGTAGAAAAAGTTACGTATGCAACGGTAGTCGGGACGGGCTTACGCCACATTCGCACTGTATATAAGAATGTGTTATGCGGGCAGGGTCACGGCTGCACGCGCTGTGGAACCGCTCGGCGGGCGACTGCCTGCTGGACGCGGTGTCGCAGGGCGCGTACGGCGTGTTCGACCGCCGCGGCGCGCTGCGCGCCGCCCTCGCCGATTCCTTGCTCGCGGCCGGCGACAGGTGACGACACGCCGTATAAGCTCGAGGGGGCCGGAGTCGACGGGGTTGTAACGCTCGGGTTGTGCAGGTTCTACGAGCGCTGGGCGGGCTGGGAGCGCTCGGTGGCGGCGCGGCTGCAGTACGCGCCGGAGGAGGCGCAGCTGCGCGCGGAGTGGGCGCGGCTGGTGGCGGGCGCGGGCGCGGCGCGCGAGCCGCTGCACCAGCTGCACGTGTTCGCGCTCGCGCACGTGGCGCGCCGCCCCATCATCGTCTACGGCGTCAACGTCGTCAACTCCTTCCGCGGGGAGGCGCTCGGCTACGCGCGCTTCCAGGGTCAGCCCGTACCACTAACTAACAACTAACGCCCCTTCTAGCTTACGAGGTGAAAAACCCTCATCGCCGAGGCCCGGGGACGATGGAACGAAGTCAGAAATTAAAATTTTCTGTGATTTGACGTGACTTAAAAGGGATCGTATATAAAATTCAAAATACACAATAGGTCACAATAATATTTGCCCAAAGGTTAACTGGTAGAGAATGCCTTACGGCATTTAGTTCGCAAAATAAATAAATATTACATAATGGTCATAATATAATGTACTAAATTATTTTGGCAAGTAGCTTTAAAAGAAGGCGTATTTAGGGTGGATTTCAAAATTTTATGGCACTAGATTGTGTGAAGATTAAGAAAAAAAATGCTCCCACACCAGCACACCTCGAGCGATCCTCGATCGAGAATACCCCGACAGATGGATGAGGCGGGCTGGCACTATTTGGTGGCCAGCCCGTTCACCCGACTTAAATCCAATAGATTTTATATAATGACGAGCACTAGAAGAAAAATTGTACTTCAACCAATAGATGTAGGAGCTAAATTTTGTATAGTTTTAAAGTTCGCTATATCACTTAGCGATCACCACAATTTTTTTTTTTGTGGATTTTAGTCGGTTGAACGGCCTGGCCACGAAATAGTGCCACCCCGCCCTATCCACTTGTCGGGGTATTCTCGCCCTATCTCCCCCTTTCGGCTTGATGTTGATTTTTGGGACACCTTGTATTATGACCATTATTTATTTATTTATTTAAAAAAAGTTTATTATGTATTATGAATTATGACCCATCATGCATTTTGAACTATATTATGATACGTACCCGACTTAAAACGGCCAGCTCACTCGAGATCATTATATATACGACCCTAAGTTAGTATAAAATATTAGAATATTCACACGTCTTACGTGGTTGCTTGACCGCTATAAGATTGAATGTAATAACTATATTGACGTGTAAAAGTGGCCACGAACTGTAAACAACCTTGACCTCGCGCGACAGGCATCTACCTGCCGCTGCTGTGGGACCCGAGCGTGTGCTCCAAGTCGCCGCTGTGCGTGGGCTACACGCGCGGGCACTTCTCCGCGCTCGTGCCCGTGGAGCCCTACTGCCGCCGGCACGCGTACATCTGCAGGTGACGACAACCCCTATGCATATACTACCAAACAACTAATGTGGACGCTGGCGAGAGTTTAGAACGGTCTGTGGAAAATACGGGTATTGACTCTCATGACGAATTTTTCTAAAAAGTCTTACCCTCTACCTTGAAATCCAATATGGATATTTTTTTGGAAATAAACCCAGAAAATGACTTCGGATTGTACAAACAAAATTGTGACTGGTCGTTGCAGGGAGCAGCAGGAGGAGCCGGAGGAGAGCTGCTTCCTGCCGCTCACCGACTGCGAGGGCAAGCCGCTGCCCGTGCACTTCCTCACCGCCGACGAGGTGACGCCTGCCTCCCTTACTTTGACCCGTATTATACACTGTTTGTTTTCATATGCCAAGTCAGTGCCAGGCAGCGAGATGAACACATGTATGTGGTTGCTATAATTCTGTCTCTTTCATTGCCTGGAATTTGGCAAATCTTTGACAGTTTATAAAACAGTTTATGGTCTACGTCACCCTTTATCTTAACCTCTAGCAATGGCTTTTATGTTTGCTTGTTGAGTTCAAATTGTGTTCACAGCTGTCTGGGGAAATTACCTGTTCGTTATAGTTTTCAAATCTTGGCAATTTAAAAGGTAGTAAGATGTTGTTCTAGAATTTAAATTGTTTGAAAGATGGCGGACGAAGAAGGCGTGGTCCGGCGCTGGCTGTCCGCGTGCGTGACGGGCGGCGGCCTGCTGTGCGCGCGCCAGACGCTGCACGCGCGCCCGCTGCTCGTGGCGCAGCTGCTCGAGGAGTGGCTCAACCACTACCGCCGGCTCGCGTGAGTACCGACACGTGACGGGCGGCGGCCTGCTGTGCGCGCGCCAGACGCTGCACGCGCGCCCGCTGCTCGTGGCGCAGCTGCTCGAGGAGTGGCTCAACCACTACCGCCGGCTCGCGTGAGTACCGACACGTGACGGGCGGCGGCCTGCTGTGCGCGCGCCAGACGCTGCACGCGCGCCCGCTGCTCGTGGCGCAGCTGCTCGAGGAGTGGCTCAACCACTACCGCCGGCTCGCGTGAGTACCGACACGTGACGGGCGGCGGCCTGCTGTGCGCGCGCCAGACGCTGCACGCGCGCCCGCTGCTCGTGGCGCAGCTGCTCGAGGAGTGGCTCAACCACTACCGCCGGCTCGCGTGAGTACCGACACGTGACGGGCGGCGGCCTGCTGTGCGCGCGCCAGACGCTGCACGCGCGCCCGCTGCTCGTGGCGCAGCTGCTCGAGGAGTGGCTCAACCACTACCGCCGGCTCGCGTGAGTACCGACACGTGACGGGCGGCGGCCTGCTGTGCGCGCGCCAGACGCTGCACGCGCGCCCGCTGCTCGTGGCGCAGCTGCTCGAGGAGTGGCTCAACCACTACCGCCGGCTCGCGTGAGTACCGACACGTGACGGGCGGCGGCCTGCTGTGCGCGCGCCAGACGCTGCACGCGCGCCCGCTGCTCGTGGCGCAGCTGCTCGAGGAGTGGCTCAACCACTACCGCCGGCTCGCGTGAGTACCGACACGTGACGGGCGGCGGCCTGCTGTGCGCGCGCCAGACGCTGCACGCGCGCCCGCTGCTCGTGGCGCAGCTGCTCGAGGAGTGGCTCAACCACTACCGCCGGCTCGCGTGAGTACCGACACGTGACGGGCGGCGGCCTGCTGTGCGCGCGCCAGACGCTGCACGCGCGCCCGCTGCTCGTGGCGCAGCTGCTCGAGGAGTGGCTCAACCACTACCGCCGGCTCGCGTGAGTACCGACACGTGACGGGCGGCGGCCTGCTGTGCGCGCGCCAGACGCTGCACGCGCGCCCGCTGCTCGTGGCGCAGCTGCTCGAGGAGTGGCTCAACCACTACCGCCGGCTCGCGTGAGTACCGACACGTGACGGGCGGCGGCCTGCTGTGCGCGCGCCAGACGCTGCACGCGCGCCCGCTGCTCGTGGCGCAGCTGCTCGAGGAGTGGCTCAACCACTACCGCCGGCTCGCGTGAGTACCGACACGTGACGGGCGGCGGCCTGCTGTGCGCGCGCCAGACGCTGCACGCGCGCCCGCTGCTCGTGGCGCAGCTGCTCGAGGAGTGGCTCAACCACTACCGCCGGCTCGCGTGAGTACCGACACGTGACGGGCGGCGGCCTGCTGTGCGCGCGCCAGACGCTGCACGCGCGCCCGCTGCTCGTGGCGCAGCTGCTCGAGGAGTGGCTCAACCACTACCGCCGGCTCGCGTGACACGGTGTTTTTTCAAGCCTCATCTTGGGACACGATAATATAATTCTAGTTTATTGGCGCATAAAATGGAGAAATATATAACAAAAACGAGACAAAAACTCCCGCGAGGCTAACTATGATAGTTTTGGAAAAAAATTGATTTGAAATGAAAGTCCCGGAATCACATGAAAATGGTATGTTTTTAAATTTTATTTAAATTACTTGCAAAAAAATATATTTAGTACTTTCGTTTGAATGGCTTAACATAATGCTAAATTACTAACCATTTTTCGGTAGAATAGAGCTCCCCATTTTCAAGATATTCACGATTATGATAAAATCGTATTTATTTTTTTGTGGCTCAAGTCTACGATATTAGCAGTTTATTTTAAGTTTAAAATGTAGGCACATGCTTAGTCTACTAACACAAAAAAAAACAATTACGAAAACAACGGACTTTAGGAGAAATTAACTTTTGAAAAAGTCCCGTTTTGATCCCGGGATTTTCGTCAAAGTTTAGTGTCACTGAGGTGACATGTTTGTTTGTAACGTGTGGTTTATAACTGGAATATGTGGCGTTATTTTCGGACATTTCTTCCATTGATAGGTAATATGTAATGCGGGAAGGAGTCCACCCTCGTTAGGAATGCTGAAACCCCGCATTAATACATAATACCTGGAGGAAGCGGGAGTGAGGCAATATGGAGCCGTCACAAAAGATAAAAGATAAAAGACATTTATTTAGTAGGTAGGGAAGCGCTGGTAGACTCCTGACGTGTAAAAGTGCCCGTGCGGCCTACTTACTAAATAAATGTCTTTTATCTTTTATCTTTTGTGACGGCTCCATATTGCCTCACTCCCGCTTCCCGCATGTATTAATGCGGGGTTTCAGCATTCCTAACGAGGGTGGACTCCTTCCCGCATTACATATTACCTATCATTGGAAGAAATGTCCGAAAATAACGCCACATATTCCAGTTATAAACCACACGTTACAAACAAACATGTCACCTCAGTGACACTAAACTTTGACGAAAATCCCGGGATCAAAACGGGACTTTTTCAAAAGTTAATTTCTCCTAAAGTCCGTTGTTTTCGTAATTGTTTTTTTTTGTGTTAGTAGACTAAGCATGTGCCTACATTTTAAACTTAAAATAAACTGCTAATATCGTAGACTTGAGCCACAAAAAAATAAATACGATTTTATCATAATCGTGAATATCTTGAAAATGGGGAGCTCTATTCTACCGAAAAATGGTTAGTAATTTAGCATTATGTTAAGCCATTCAAACGAAAGTACTAAATATATTTTTTTGCAAGTAATTTAAATAAAATTTAAAAACATACCATTTTCATGTGATTCCGGGACTTTCATTTCAAATCAAATTTTTTCCAAAACTATCATAGTTAGCCTCGCGGGAGTTTTTGTCTCGTTTTTGTTATATATTTCTCCATTTTATGCGCCAATAAACTAGAATTATATTATCGTGTCCCAAGATGAGGCTTGAAAAAACACCGTGCGTGAGTACCGACACGAGACGGGCGGCGGCCTGCCCATCTGAGTAATGGAGGTCAGGCACTGCGCTCCATTCGTCAGATCACTATTCGGGGCTGATCTAAAATACACAGGAAGCTGACCTCCAATACACGGCTATCTGCCAGTGCTTACACAAGGACTGACGTTCAGTATACAAGAGACTGACGTCCAATACACGGCTACCTGCTTTATCTTACACGAGGACTAACCTACAATATACAGGAAACTGACGTTCAATACACGGCTATCTGCCCGTGCTTACAAGAGAACTGACGTTCGATATACAAGAGACTGACCTCCAATACACGGCTATCTGCCCTGTCTTACACGAGGACTGACGTGCAGTATACAAAAGAATGACTTCTTATACACAGCCATCTGCCCTATCTGTCTTACATGAGAACTGACCTACAATATACAAGACTGACCTCTAATACATCGCCATCTGCCCTGTCTTACACGAGGACTGACCTGCAATATACAAGAGCCTGACCTCCAGGAAACGGCTATCTGCCCTATCTTACGCGGGAAGAGACTGACGTTCCATACACGGCTATCTGCCCTATTTTACACGGGGTCTGACGATCAGTGCAAGAGAGTTGAGGCCGTCGGTCAATGCGGTCATTCATTGCACTGGTGCTTGCTATCAATTAACCTTTAACAAGGATATATTATCGTGTGACAGATCCCACCCCACGACACGACGATTAAACGTACGCCCACATTGGACTACTGTTTCGACTACCCAAACTGGATATACCCCTTTAGAAGTAAAAACCGTCCCCACCATGGTCCCCCGCTACAGCGCGCTCGTGTGGTCCGCAGGCAGCAGGCGCGCGGGCCGCTGCCGCCGCGGCTGCAGCCCGCCGCCGAGTTCTCCAGCGACCCCGACTCCGACGAGGAGTGACCGCTGTCTCGCCGCCGCACGCCACCATGCCTCACTCTAGCGAGATCACTACTCTAACGCAACGTCGCTGATATTAACAGTCCTCGGCTGTAGTCTCTCGGCCAACTTTTTACGGTAATGTGTAGCCGGCCCCTCCTGCCCTATGTCCCCATCTCGACAATGACAGATGACAGGTGACAATTTGGTATACATTGCAAAGTTAATCCGTGACTAGGTTTCATATAAGCTGCGCCATGTCCATTTAAATATCACCTCACCTGTCATTGCCGGGATTGTGAAATAGGGAACTGCTGTTTTATTCTTACTTAGTATGTTGTATCACACGTAGAGTTGCCGGCTACACGGGGCCGCGAATATGTGGCTCGTCGTGCCGGCCCTTAAGGCTTGGATTACATTAGCAATAAAATGGTGACGACTGTTTTACTATTGTATTTAGGCTAGAAAAAGTCCAGCTCGGACTCCTCGCTCTAGCACAGACGTGGAGTTACACAGTGTCAATGTTTGTAAATGTTGTTGGCTTATTGCTAATCTTTTTCGAGCTTTAACCCTTTTTCAGGCCCAGGCTTTATACTAACCACATAGGTTTAGTTACAATTTCAACCTTAGTAGCTTAGTTTAGGGTTCAAAATCTGCTTGAATTTATGCGAAATGTTACTTGCTTTGAAATAAATTCCCTATATGTATATAACTTGAATGTGTATTGTATTGTTTGTTCGACCAGCTAGATCGGTGCGGCTTGAAAAAGGGTTAACTTAAGAGGCATTTTCGATCATATCATTATAGCCATTTATTGTGTTCATTAGATACCCCAAAAAGCCGGTGACTGTTGATATGTTGCACGTAATATCGTTTTGGTTTAGGTATATTTTGAATGTGAAATGAAATAGTCTTTTCTTAAGGCGTTCTCATTTTTTGAGGCTAGGTTATGTAAGGACGGGTTGTAAACAGATCTGATTTTTTTAAGTACATAAATTTGAACTAGAGGTTAAATACATAGTTTGTTAAAGATTCAAGAATTGATTCCATATATATTTACTTTAGGGTTGCCTTTTTAATCTACGTATAACAGTATTTGTTAGATAAATTTTAGCTTTCATTTGAAGAAAGAAGTTCTTACATTAACTGTCAAATACTTTTATTTCAGGATAGGAAATATCGGCCCTTAAATGTCTGTTGTTAGAGAACTTAGAAAAGTAAACGAAAAAGTTCTACAAAAAAATTCCTAATCCAAAACTGCGTCATCTTAATGGTGCAAAGCTGATGATAGTCCTGTTGTTGGCAGCATACCGATTATTGGCAACATGGACTTTATTTCAAGTCAATAGAGGTGATAATTCTACTAAAACCAGGTGTCTATAACTGGAAGGAGGCCACTGATTGTGTGTTGGACCCCGGTTACTGCTGTAGCGTAGTTCGGCCCGTCCTTACGCGAGTCCGCCTCGGCGCCGTCGGACCACACAATGTTCTACTCAATACGTCGTGTTTAGATGCAAATCGCAGCGTTATATTTAGTACAATTAATGTATTGAAAACGTCTTACGGGAAAATACTAGTTTTGAATGGGTAATGATTAATGTTGATTCTAGGTGTAACCTATTTAGATATTTGGATCTCTTGAATTTATCTCTTATGGGCTAGCCACGGTTGGCATAAGACTTGTCGCGCAGTATGTCCTTGTCCAACTATTTGTTATGAAAGAGAAGTATTGCACGACAAGCGAAGAATCCAAGCTAGCGGTCAGCAGGTATACACCCGAGACTGTTTTCACTCAGTGCTTCTCTTTAAATAAGTATAATAGATAGACAGAGGATGTTAGTCGGTTGGTCGCTATACCTTTTTAAAAGTTAATTAAAGAAAATTAATATGGTAATGTTAATTGTAGACAAGGTCTATAATGTGCCAAATTTAATTAAAATCCGTTCAGTCGATTAAAACAAGGATATCTTCACACACGTCGAATATTTACGTGAATGGATTAAAGTTAGATTAAGAGGTTTATTGTTTGAAGGGTTTCTTTTGCATATTTTTTTTAATTAAGCTGTGTTCTATTTTTCCTGATTTCTTTAGAGTGTTTATTATAATCTAATACCTTTTTTCTTCTATTTTGTTTTCGATAATTCTGTCATAAAATTTTGATGTGTACAAACGTAGTAATATATTAAAGTTAAAAAATATTTTCACGCCTATGCAATTTTTTGCTACAGTGTTGTAGTAATGCGAAGCACTGAGGGATGGACCGGTCCCGGGCGCGCCTGTTGCTTATTTTACTGTCTGTGTCGCTTTGAGGAAGGCTGCGTCCAGTTGTAAGCTCAATCCTAGTTCCCCACGCGGAGCAATGAGGCCAAATTTTGGTGAAAAAATTTATAAGGAGCTGATTTCATACAAATAACTAGATTCGCAATCAGCATGGAAAACTTCCTCACACAAAACTATGAAACAATCGTATCGATTGTATTTTAAACCTAAATGTAAAGCTTTAGGTGGTGGGAATGAGTTTACATATCAAGTTATTTGTGTAAAATTAATGTTAAGCTTGGCAATAAAGAGTTTGGCGCAGAGACAGAGGACCCAGAAATGTTTCAAGTGGCTACTCCGACAACCACCACAAGCAACGTTCGCATTGCCCGAACGTTGCTTGTGGTGGTTGTCAGTGTTGCCACTTGAAAAATTTCTGGGTCCTCTGTCTGCCAAATTATTTTTGCTAAGCTGTGAGCACGTTGAAGTCAACGTGCGGGCTTGTTAAGACTTATTGGCTTAAGGCTGAGAAATTACTTTTACCTTTGGGTAAAAAAACGGTGCGTTTTACGTTTTGAAGTGGGCGGACACTTAGGCGAATTTATTTATGTATAATAGCACTTCTAACTGCAATAATAATATTTCTGTGAGTCTAACTTAGGTCGGTTACAAATAAGGTACCAAATAATCGCTTTTTAAGTAGACTCAAATCGTACAAGTAGCTGAGATGAACGTTGGTTTAAGTTAGTTGATAAAGGGAGTACGGGACGCAAAATGCTAGTTGAGGCGGATGTTGAAAATTAATGTGTAAGTTAAATAACTAATTAAAATGATGCAGCTGAACGTTACCGGCGCGGGGGTGGGCGCGGGGGTGGGCACGGGGGGGGGATGAATTAAAAGCTTTGTCTAAATTAAAAAGTGTCAGGTATATTGTTGATACTTCTCGTGGTTTCGCTAAAGCTGGACAGGGGACTCGGGATTAGAGAAGCCCTACTATTAATAGCTTGAAGGAGGTCTAGTATAATGGTCGACAATTGACGTTTTAGTACATCTGCCAAATTTAAGTAGACGATTTCCGACCTACGTCATGAATATTGGTTTTTCTTGTCATGGCTTGGCTCTCGGTCTGTCGGCTGTGCTGCATCCATTATGGATTCTATCGCCTTTATAATAGTTAAAACGCAATATTAAGCTAAGTGCTCTATGAAATTATATGTAGGGAGGTTTAATGTCGTGGTCGTGGTCCGTTTTGGCTCGAGACAAGTCTATAACTAAATTTGCGATGTATTTTTTTAAACGGGACGCATCTACACGATAGATTGAGATATGAAATGAATGAGACGGGGTAAGTAAGAATGAAATTTTATTCAAAATCTTTGGTAAGTGAACTTTTCACATTGCATATTAGTGTGTTTCTCGATTGTATTACTCGTCTCGCTCTATCGTGTAGCGGCGTCTCTGGTCGGGCGGATCTTGGTTCCAGCGTTGTATGTCGGAGATGTCCAATTTGTAAATAATCCGTGTTGCCTCCTCGCGGGCGCTCGGCGGCGGACGCCGGGGTCGTCCGGACGGCGTCTTTAACGTTTCACATATGTGTCGGCTTGGAAATTACTTGTGTATAATAATGCCGACTGTACTGCCCTTGTCTAAATGGGGTATCTGTGTCCAGGATGGTAATGCAAAATGGTTCTTATTCCAACTAGGTACTGTTTGTTTGTCAGGCATTAGGGAGGGATGAAGCGAGAACGCTATCAAAGGCGAGTACAATAGTGCCTGCTATTTAGAAAGCGGAAAAGAGTCGCAGGCTATAGTTTTATAACGGAGGAATAAAACAAATTATTAGTAAACATTGCATTGTTAAAAAAAACAATAACAGCGCTGTAAATTTTTTTATCGTCCGAGTGACAGATACATCTTTGACAAGGGCAGTGCGGAAGTAGGCCAGGTTCGAGATGTATTTTATTATTATAGAAAAGGGTAAATTACTACATTGTACAGAGAGTATAAATATGTATCGTTTCGGGTTCGTATATGTAAATAAAAGAAAATTGCGAGGCGATTTCATTAGTTTAGGCGCTGCGGCCGCTCGGTGACCTGCCGTTGTTCATAGAACGACTAACTATAAAGTACAACACATCTATCTGTACACGCACACACTGAATCGTCTGGGCGGGCTGTCACACGGCAGCCATTTTAATTTGAATGGTCACCAAAAAATACAGTTGTTCCTTGTATTGTCTGATCTTACACTCGACTTAGTTTAAGCGATATTGCAAACGATGAGGGCTTCTACGAGGGGTGATCCATAAGTTTTGATAATCGGTATTAAAAATGGGAAATATATAAATCGTTATATTTTAATTGGAATAAGCACACTTTCTATATTTCCAAACACTTATTAACGTAATTCAATTGTTTTATTTTGCCACTATAAAAATAATTTTACTTTTGGAGTTCTAAATGGTCAAATTTTGTACCTTCCCTAAGTCATCACCAGCTCGTGATTATTATATAGTTTTTTTTGAACATCGGTGAATGAAAACTAGTAGTCGAAAGTTAGGGCTAAATAACGAGGACTACGGTTATCAGTTCTGATCTTTGGTCGATGAGCAGCACCCTTGTCAATTAGAAGGCTCTGAAGCACAATTCCTGCTGCAAATTCGTTTTTTTTTTCTTCATCTTATTTTTAATATTTTCCCATAACTATGATAGAATAATGTTATATAACTCTCCTAGATTATTTGAACTCAATTGCTAAAAACTAATGTCACATTATTTATTTGTAGGCCTCAATAGTCCTGGAAAAGGCCGAAAAAACCACCCTAAAATTTGGTTACAGAGCTGGAGATAAAAATACCACTGCAATGATAACTTATTAATCCTTTAAATCAGGGGTCGGCAACCTTTTAGCAGCCAAGGGCCACATAGTAGCTAACGAAATTGACGCGGGCCGCATATGTTAATAATTTATGACTTTACAGACAAAAGGTACCACTTTGTCAGTAGTCAATAAGGACGAATTCTAATATACATTTTTGTGCAAAAAGCGCCTTATTAAAAAATACTTACAAATAAATCTCTCGTCCTGCCCGACTACGAATATCTTCGTGGTTGGCGATATCTACAGTCGCAATTACGCATGCTAAGGATTTCAACTTTTGTGAGAAATTATTACAAAAAATTCTGAATACAAAGACCCTTGCAAAAAACTTATTGATCACCCCTCGTATTTCACAATTTGTGAGCCCATTTTGCTTTGACATCATAATCATGTGGTTGACTTTATGACAACTTTTATTTATATTCATATCAATACAGTACACATGAAGATACAATGTGGTTTGTGTGTGTGTAAATATAGTGGCAAAGGATTATTATAATATAATTCAAAACTGAGCTTCTGTATTACTATACTATGTTGAGTATTGCAAGTTCTATCAGCGGTAGGTCACTGCGGGCTAATGCAGTTTATAGAAGATCTTAGAATTTTCCTGTGCGTTTATGCGGCGAGTCTTGGGCCTGTAAGGGACTAGTAAGGGTGTAGGCTTTTGAATCAATCCGTTGAGGTGCTTATTAATATTTTATTTCGTACGCGGGCCGTGGAGAGACGCTTCGCCGTTGAGGAGCGCTCTCTCTTTTACTTATAAAGGTCTCACTTGTCGACGCGGGATTGCATTTACGAAGTTATTGTGTTTACAGTAACAAACATCTGCTAGAGCAGGAAATCAAAAAGTATACAGGACTGATGTAAGCTGGCGTGCTGTTGTGTGTTAATTCTAGATTCTTATCCGCAGTTACTTAACTTGTATCCGTTCACGCACCAGCTTCACCCACCAGTGGGTCCACGGGGAACTTCTGTTTACCCGTGCACCCACTGCATTATGGCGGGAAAATATCGATATCAATTCAATCCGGTCAAACTGGCCACCTCATTGTTTATGTTTACACTGATAAAATAAATACTAGTCATCTTTCTGGTCACTCGTCTTTCAATGTAATAAATTGCCCCAGTGTTATATTATCCTTGAATTACCCTATGTTTAAAAAATATATATTACTTACGTTATAATAATTATAGTCCGAAAGTTGCCTTAGGAATTTATTTTTTGTTTTTGGCTTCTGGGTTATTTATGATTTATTCATTTCTCTTTAATAATTTAGTCGTCTGGTGTTTGGTTTTTCGTTTTAATTTCCTGTAGGTATGTGTCGTTTTGTGTATTGTATAACTTAATAAAGAATGGTTAAAATAGTATTGATGTCGATAGGGTAAACAAAAATTCCCCGTGGACCCAATGGTGGGTGAAGACTGAAGCTGGTGGGAAACGGGGCGCGGCTGGTCCATCAGTTATATACTCAATGTTGCTAAGTCTTGTCCTGACGTTCAATAGCTCTTAATAACTTGATGGTAAGAGCTACTATACCGTTAACAACATGATTACGATATAAAGTCAAGTGCAAAAATATGTATTAGAAGAATCCTCTCATAAATATGTTACGAAGTTCTTATTACACTGGAATAAGGTGCGTCGGGACATATTTTTGAGATGTTGCGTTCTCCCATACGTTTCCACTTGACTGAACGAGTCAGGGCGGCTGAAGCTAAGTAGGTAGAATGTTAGGCTGTTATGTGCGATTCGGCGTCGGTAAGTGTTCAGTCCTGTCTCGCGTCTGGTAGCATCATGTCGTCGCACTCTAACGTAGGTAGTCAAAGGGCCGAGTTGTGGAATAGTGCGAAATATTTTTTTATATAAATCCGTTGTTAAGCGCATTATTTTTGTTTGACTTAAGATTCGCACGAGCCTGCATGGAGTCGAGGGTCGAGAGTGCGCCGCCCGCGCTGCTTTTCTTAGTAAAAAGGGCAAAGCAATCGATTGGTATTTTATCTATAAATGTTAATCATTTTTTAACTGTAACTTTTTACTTTCATCGACAGGTACAAAATCTTTACCAACCAACATTTCTGATATTTGATATTCTTTGTGGTTGTACAATGCACCGGGGCTCCCAATATATTTTATAGGCGACTCCCTTAACATGTTATAATTGAATTGCGGCTCACTTGCAAAAGAAGACGCTTATGGTGACGTGAGCATACCGGTTCGCCACGCCCTGGGAGTCCCGGGACAACGCCAGTGACAACAGTTAGGGAACTCTTGCAATATACATAACATCGCATGTGCAATAATACTACCATTAGATAATCTGCCCTTATTACTAAGAGGGGTAATAAAAAGTACAAAAACTTGTCGGTTTCACGACGTTGGATTAGAATAAATTCAATGTTGGTACTGTCTCTTTCTCGCTCACGTTGATTGTAAACCGAAAGGGGTGGCACTAACGAAGATTAGAACTATGCTCCGTTTATCTTCTCGCGCCTTAATCATCTATGAGGGTCCTGTAGGGGTTTCTCCCTATAGAAGCATGAAGCGACTGGGGTTTACTGCTAGTTTCTTCGTTAAATACAGATTAGTTTTGTATGTTATTTTCCGTAGTTTGCCGGGGTCTCGCGGGCGGCTGCTCCCGGCGTGGTCGTTGTACATAGACTCGGACGAGCTAGGTTACTTTCTAACCATACACTTTAAATCAGATTATGTATATTACTAATTTTAATCAATAAAGCACTTATTTTATGATGCTGTTCGATATGTTGGTTGTTTTATTTAGAGTCTTATCCTTTCCTGCGTGTAGTGTATATGTATAGAATCCTTGAATGCGCGCCCCGTCACTCAAAATTGATGTCGCACGGATGGAAATGAGATAGAGGGGCGCGGCCTCGTGCATTAACATCGCTAATAATCCCATATATGCCCAGAACTGTGATTTTTATTGGATTCTTGTATGCTTTCTGATGCGAAAACGTTATGCTCAAATATGGGTTAATGAAGACAACCGGTGAAATTACTAGCATAGAGATGCATAGAGACATTCCGTTTCTGTCCTCAGTGTTGGTAGTGCTTCCCGACATTCCGCCCTGATTAGTAATTTAATACCTCTAAGGGCCGATTCGACCAAACTGGAATAAGACTTACTCCGAGATAATTCTATACAAATTCGGCGTTTAATCTAGGTTAGGTATAAGACCCCCAAGTAACACGTAGGCGCTAAGACAAGAGTTATAGGAAATCTATTAGAGCGCTAACCAGATCCTAAAGTTATAAATAAGTGTTACGATTTGGAGTTAGAGCACGCTATAACTCTACTATACCCCCGAATTGGGCACACTTTTTATATCACCTTAGGTTGTTTAATGGCGGTAAAGCAGAGTTACGGAATTAATTAAGAGATATAATAAAGCTATAAGAGAGTTATAATAGCGATAACTGAAACTACAAGGGATAAAAAGGTGGTAAATAGGCGAAAATTAACACCTTTAGTGGTACAATAGAGTTCAATATCGCTTATTAACTCTTTAGAAGCTAAGAGGGCTGCAAGCAAGTGAATACTAACTCCTTAAGTGGTACAGTAGAACTACAATGTCGCTCACTATATCTTTTAGTGATAAGAGGGTGGCAAATAGGTGATTATTAACTCTTTCAGCTCTAGTATAGATCCACAAAGGTAGAAATTTTCAACATCTAATAAGATACTTTTTTTATTTAATCATCATGAAAACATGTCATATTTGGCGGATCCAATAACGAATGGCGGATTTGTAAAGTCAAACTACATAGTGAAGGTGATAACGAGTAATTACATTTTGCAATTACTTAGTGGAAAAAGTTGATTTTTTACTGCGAAGGAAAGTACACTGTGAATGAGTATATGTATTATTAACAAATAATTTAAGCGCCCTTTGTCTGTTTTATATTTAGTGAGAAGAAATATTTTATTAGATATGGAGTGACATAAACTTTTATAATAATCTAATAAAACGTTACCTTTTCTAGTTTTAAGTGTTTCGTGCAAGTAGTATTAGAACACAATGAAGTACAATACTTCAATTAAACCGTGTTTCCTTTTGTTTTTCTAACCTTAGTCAAATCAATTCGTAATCTAAACGCCATGTTTTTGGTCAATGAATTTAGGGGTCCGTAGTGAATGCCCAAAACCACAATCAAATCGAGTAATCAAGTTGCACCCGCTCAGTGTTGCCATATATACAGATTTATCGCTGTTTTTTGGCTGTTTTAGTTTTTAGGGTTCCTTAGCCAAATGGCAAAAAACGGAACCCTTATAGATTCGTCATGTCTGTCCGTCCATCCGTCTGTCCGTCCGTATGTCACAGCCACTTTTTTCCGTAACTATAAGAGCTATATTATGGAAACTTTGTAAGTAGATGTATTCGGTGAACCGCATTAATATTTTCATACAAAAATAGAAAAAAAACAATAAATTTTTGGGGTTCCCCATACTTAGAACTGAAACTCAATTATTTTTTTCATCAAACCCATACTTGTGGGGTATCTATGGATAGGTCTTCAAAAATTATATTGAGGTTATATATAATTTTTTTCTAAACTGAATAGTTTGCGCGAGAGACGCTTCCAAAGTGGGAAAATGTGTGTCCCACCCCCCCGTAACTTCTAAAATAAGGAAATGATAAATGTAAAAATAATATATTACCATTACATTACCATGCAAACTTCCACCGAAAATTGGTTTGAACGAGATCTAGTAAGTAGTTTTTTTTAATACGTCATAAATCGTAAACCGCAATTTACCTTTCACGGAACCCTTCATGGGCGAGCCCGACTCGCACTTGGTCGTTTTTTTTTGGTCGTGTCGCCATATTGATATCATCAAGTGAACAAATAAGGGGTACAGAAGTGGTATTCAGCTCAATTACTCTACCTAAGGTTATACAGAAGTCACATTAAGTACTAAAAGTTCTATAATAGCGAAAAATATTTCTACTATATGACTTTAAGTAACACAAGAGAGTTTTATACCTCGTTAGGCATTTGGTGCTATAAAAGATTTTATGAGCACCATTGTAGAGCTTCTAGCGGTAATTAATGCTGTTGTGTAACTCTAGGTTCTTGGCTAGAGCTTATTGTCACTTGCATAGCACTTTGGGAGGTTGTAGTCAATGCTTACTTCTTATTTAGATCTTATAGTGTTAAGATTCACTTAAAGCTATAAAATAAGATGCTTAGCCCCTATTATAGTGTTAAAAATCGCTGCTCTATGTCTTTAACCTTTAAGCTCACCCTGCTATCGCCCTTATAAATCTGTTGTATAGCTTTAAGTGATACATTTTGCTTGTCTACGCTCTTATCTCGCCAAAAGTTGTAAGTGTTACTGATATAGAACCTTTATAACTCGTTAAGTTCTAAAACAAGCTCTAATTGACGCCTATATGTTTGTTGGTAGAATAAGCTTATTCTAGTTTGGTCGAATCCGCCAAAGTATCCCTTATAGGTACTGATACTTTGTCATAGTAATAACTAGTTTCACCTTGAGATTGCTCAGAGCGTCCAGTGGCGCACTCATTACTAGTAAGTATCGTATTTTCTAATAAACTAAAGTAAGTATTATCCTCAAATCGAAGGATGGTTTTTGTTGTACAAATGATTAGAATACACAATTTATAGGGGACATAATTTAATAATTTAACTATGAGTGAGTAACTTGATGGAAAAAGTGTCCACCTTTTTGCATTGTTAAGGTTAGGTACTCCACGAAGGTATGTACAGGCGCAAGCGATAATAATATTATCCAACATTGGGTGCAGAAATATCCAACACGCTCTTATACCTCTAGCTAGTATATATATTATTGCTGGTGACTACAACAAAAACGATATTTCGATTTCAAGACAAAATGATAGTGTCCAACAAGGGCGCCACTGGACGCCCGGCCAATTAAAATATTGTTGGCCGGGGCTCACTTCGTTTTTGTAAAGATAAGAATAAATGAAAAGAACGACCTTAACGAAAAGAAAATTAGAAATGTTATCACAACTACAAAAATTAAAGATAAAGGCATATACCTAATTTTCATTATTTTTAAGCACAGGCAGTCTCTTGGCCCAGGCGTTTTGCGAAAATATGAAACTTATGCGTCAATTAATTATTGTAAGTTACAAATTACAAGCCGAACTCTCTTTCTAGCAAAAGCAGTTAGAAAGAGACTTTCGCTTGTAATTTGTAAATTGTAGCTTCGTGAAACGGGCCTCAGCAGTGAATGCACTAATTAAAAGCTAAATTTTGGCCCCGGATTTAAGACTTTAGTTATATTAGTCAAGAAATGTGCAACACAACCGAAAGGCTGCACCGTTGCATACGACACGTCACGCTACATTTATCACGCCGCCCGATAATAGTTTCTCAAGCGTGACTCCAATATCCTTGACGAGAATTTATTATTTATCCATTACTTGAGTACGCCTCACCCGAACGAACGCATTCGTAGATCGGAACGCGTCCGAAACGAAGTTTCCGAACGCACGCGCGATTTCTGACAGCTGGGCTGCCTGCAGTGGGAGCGCTTCGGCTCACGATTATTTTTAATTTCACTTAGTTTTAAACAAGTTTAGAAGAGTTTTGTTGATTACTATTAGTGATTGTGTGTGAAAAGTGTACGCTAATTATGCAAAGGTGATCTTTGGGAATAATCGTCTGTGTTTCTAGCGGAGCGAGCGCCTAGTCTTTGAGACAAAATGGGTGAGTACGCCGGCTGTATGTTTTTTATTTCTTTGCAAATACGCTTGATTCTGGTTCTATTATGCAATTAGACTGTCTAAAAAATGTACATTTAGTTTAAACTGTGGACAGAGCTCCGAAGAGGCGACGTTAGTGATTATTGGCGAAAGTATCGATTTTTCTCATGCGTCCCTTGACGATACTTATTAGAACTTTACAACGATTTTTCGTCAACAAACCCCTATTTTAATATTTGATAAAAAAAATCATGCCATTTGTCAATAGTTTTGACTATCGTTAGCGCCATTTAATTGTTGGGCGACTCCCTAAAAAAATTAAATGGGTTCACCTGACGAGGTTATACAGATCGCGATTTTTTTCAATTGTAGCTAAAGCCTTAGCTTACGTAATGGTAATCTTGAGAAGTCCCCTACTTCCTCATGCCTTGTGTGTGGATCAATTAGCGTCTTCGGCGTTGTGTTGCTAACGAACGCGTCCTTGACGTGAGTTGATAATTGCCGGTACTACCTGTGCTGATAACACACATTCCTGTACTCCATATTTACTGAAAAGATTTTATGAATTATGTTTATTGCAAAGATTTTAGTCATTTCATTTTGGTGTGGTTGTGGGGGAAGTGTAACTGAAAAGTCAATGCAATAAGCAATTAAACTAGAAACAACCTTTCCTCAATCTACATAGAAGAGATTAGGTTACTGCCTAATCAAAGACTAAAGAGCCAGCCTATATTTTCTCTAAGATGGGCCTCAAATTACATACTGTTCAAACTGGGTTTTTCTCACTTAAATTACTTACCTGAAACTTTCTTATTTTTTTTTACTATACAGGGTGTCTTAAAAACCTTTCAACATTTTTTAACAGTAGGTAGGGTGGATGATTTGGATCATCCCTACATTGGTATTTTTTTTTTAAGTTAATTTTTGACTGAGTTACAGACTGATTTGTCATCGCCCTTCCTGATGATGCTCTCAGTGTGCCCCATCTTAACTAATTCATTCATAACATGTGTCACAACGTATTGTAAATAAACAAACTGGAAAATGTTTCTACTCATGGTCAAATGCTCCATGGGGTTTAGAAAACTGAGACTTTATTGTGTAATATGAACGAAAAGACGGTCTCTGTTAAGGGCTTATGTCTGAAATAATTTAAATATGAAACTTACGATTACGATTTTTACTCATCAGTCTCGTACACAACTAAAATACACTATCACTATCACACTATCACTATCACTTTTACATTAAACTTCTTCTACGAGAATATGAATCATGGATTAATTTTATTTATTTGCGTCTACCAGAGATTACTGCGAATAAATTATGCACAACAATTAAAACGAATCGTTAAAGTCTGAGTATGCTTTGACAATTTGACAAAGTTTTTTTTTAAATCTTGTACCTCTTTGTGCAAGGAGGTTTAAGATTTCTTTTGTAAAAATAAAATCGTCCTTACACGTTACGTTTTATCAGAATTCCATTTAAAGCTGGCATCATACACGTTGTTGAATGAAATTCTTATCCTAGAAGAAAGATAAAACTTAGTACTTGTAGCTTAGTAAGAAGATGCTGAGAAGAGGTCATCTCGTGGTGACACTACAATACTTTGATAAAAAATTGGATCATGTTGCCAAAATTCGACACCGGAAAAAAGTCTGCAAACACATTGTGTGCATTTTGAACGGGAAACTATCCACTTGAAAGTCTGGTCCATAGAACAAGTTACGCACAAGGATCTTATATTCAGACTGGATCGATTACTAACTATTAATTGCTAATCAAAATTATACCGTTATAGCCAGTAAGGCGGTTACAAATTCTTTGATGACAGGGAACCAAGAAAACTTAGTTCAAGTGAGACCGACAAACCCGATTACTGTGTCTCACTCAGATGTTCCAAAAGCACTAGGGTGGCGTTGCATTCCGGCGGGTTTTTCAGAAACCATAAACAAATACAGCTAGCATTTTATTTTATGTTTTCGAAGCTATTTAAAGATGTTTTATCATTAATTATTTTATTATACATTATTAGGTACAAGACTAGATTGAGACTTGGTTAATTTGTGTGAGCCGAGGGTGCAAAGCGAGGATGCCGTCATACTACATGTAACGTGTCTTCTCCTTCACAATAAATAATCCATAGAATAAGTAGTAGCATAGAAACCTTTAGAAGACCTTTTCTATTTATGGCATTCATAAGGAGTTAGAAAATTATGTGCTTTTAGGTACCTATTCTTTCGTTATCTTACATGTTGTCACAGGGTTTGAATTGGATCTGACAACGCCAGTGTTGTTGCTGAGTCGAGAATCATTATCGATGTCGATTCAACTTCACATTTTATTTTTTTCTAAGAGTCTTACGGCCGATTTTCCCAATAGCCGTACTAAATGTATACTCGATGATGATGCAATATTATAATTTAAAAGACCCGAGGGGATATTGCCTAACGCACTCGCAATCGCAATCATTTTCATTTTGAAAATCGAAGGCTTGTCTACAATTCTGCATACAAAATCAAAACAATTGTTCCGCTTTAAAGTCGATTGCGATTGCGAGTGAGTTAGGCAATTGGCTAGCAGATGTGATGATGGAGTCGAAAATTGGTAACAGGATCTGTTCGACCCACCGAACCACATCCACAACCACATCTGCTGGTGGGTAAACGTAAAGAATGTTGCGTTATCGTTAGTTTGGCCTTGATAGGCAGATGATGACATTGCATAAAAAATTACAGTCGGCTATAAAAGCATGTCCTGAAAGCAAAATTTTGATAGAAACTTTTTGTTATATGAAAGAAAAGGAGAGAGATAATTTAAATAAAGAATATATTCTATAATTTCAACAATATTTTATTTGCAATTTTGGAGCTAACAATCAATTGCAAATTATAAAGAGATCATTAACCGTTTTGGTGAAAGTCAAGTTGAAGTTCTCTGGTCCAGGGGAATTGAAACCTAGTCGTGGCTCCTAAAATGTTTGCGTACATACAATGAACATACAGTCGGGGCCAATAGAAATGGCAAAAGATGTAAACAAAACCAAACGGACCAAATTAACATTATTACTCCATAATCACATTAATCACGTCCTTTTGGACAATTGGATCCAATCCGGATCGTTACTTTCACATTCTGTTTAAAATAAAATGGGTAACCATTAACTATTTGAATTTTTTTAATAAAAACTGTTTGCAGAAAATATTGAGACAATTTGTCAAACAGTACTGATTTGTTTACATCTTTTGCCATTTCCATTGACCCTGACTTTAGGTACGGCATCGGGTTTAACATGTTATCCTTTTCTTTGCACGCTCGGCAAAAAAGAGTCGGGATGTTTTTTTTTTGGATCAGACCTTGTTACGTCTTTTAGGTTTATGATTTTCTCGGTTTACTCGTATTCGCAAAATGTATCCAATTAGGTTTTCATCTTTTGGAAATCTGCAAATATCGAAAAATTTTCACATCACTATGCAAACTTCGATTGCTTACCTTACAACCAGGAAAATGTTACTATTTGGCCTAGATTTCTATATTAAAGTAATTGGATGAATTAATAAAAACACGCTTGGTGAATATTTGAGGTTATGTGTCAAACTACTAATTTGTTTACATCGTTCACAAGTTCTATTGACGGCGACTTTATATGTTCTTATTCTATGCAGTAATCAGTAGTCCAGTTTGAGTAATAAGTCCTTGATTACAAAGTATTCTTTGGTCTGGCCACAGGGTCCGGTCTCTACCGGCCTAAGTACTAGACACGCACGCTTGTTGCATGGAGGCAATATAACGAACTCAAAACTGACAACTGCCTACCAGGCTACGAAAGGGACATAACTTATAGTCATGTCCCTTTCGTACTGACTGCTATAAGTGCTAATAACTCTGTTCCTTTCGCTGGAATTTTAGGAGTTAGTTTTAGAGGTTTTGTTATCATTTTATTAATGCACAATGGCATGTAAAAGGGGTAAAATACATTAATCTTAACTAAATAAATGGGTACCTTTATTTTTAATTCTAAGTCTGCATTTCACCAAACTTGGAATGTATAAGACTTACTCCGAGACTTACTTGGGCGTTTAATCTAGGAATATGATCTTATTCCAGATTAGTCTAACGCAACCTACATGAATAAACGATAAGCTGCAGCTATAAATTATATAACCTAAACCTTTTTTATGATATTGACAGCGTGTCAAAGAATTTTCACCTCTGAAAAATGTGACAAAATCACCGAATATTATTGCAAAAATGAATTTAAGTAAGTACCTCAGTATGTTTTTTTTTGTAATAACTATTATTCTTATCTAGCTAATTTTACACAAGGAACTTAGATAGAACAACCTACGAACGCAAATCGATAAATCACGTTGATGAAGGAAGAAGTGATGTAGGTAACTAGGTACTTACTTCTTAAGAAATTGCAAGCAGTAGCCAGCTCAAGGAAGATACTTATATCTAAGAAAACTCGCAATAGAGCTAAGAAAACTAAAATAAGTAAGTAATGCTTGTGTTAAGTGCTTACTAGCGTCTTGTTTTGTCAAGTCCGTCCGTCCGTCTGTATGTTACAGGCATTTTACTCTAAAACTACAAGAGATTTATTGATGAAATTTGGAGTATAGGTATGTTGTAGAAGCCGCTACTTAGTTTGGTAGTTAAATAACAAAAACAAATGTAGTACAGAACAACATTTTTTTTGCTCTACCTACTCCACTCTGGGAATGAAGGCGTCAGTTTATGTATGTATGTAGGGGAGGTAGGGGTGCATTGGGCACGTATTAACCGACAAAAAAAAAACGGAGGAGGTTCTCAAGTCGACGCGTATTTTTTTAGGGTTCCGTACCAAAATGGTACAAAAGGAACCCTTATGGTGAGACTTCGTTGTCTGTCTGTCTGTCTGTCTGTCTGTCTGTCTGTCTGTCTGTCTGTCTGTATGTCACAGCAACTACAAATGCTATCAACTTGAAATTTGGCAAAGTTGTACAACTTGCTTGCCCGCATCTATTTGTAGTAAAAAAAATATGAAATTAATTTTATTAATAATTGAAAAGGGGTCTAGAATGAGGGGTTCAAAAATGAAAGTGGTTCGATTATAGCAAATGGGGTGTCATATGAAAGGTATTAATCTGCACATATCAAATCTATTTTTTTGAAAATTTTCTGTGATGTACTTTTTGATTTATAGCCAAAAATTTACAAAAAATGACCGTTCCCCCCCTTATCTCCGAAGTTTATTAATCAAAAATTTTGAAAAAAATCCTGTCGTATAGATAATTACAATTTTTTTCTGGGAAAAATAAAATAAAGTGTTCATTATTTACAGTTTTTGAGAAATAAAAAAAAACTAAGAAAATCTGTATAAAAATTTAGGCTAGTCAAAATCGACCTTATTACCTGGAAAATAAAGCTTATAACAAAATGAGTATTTTCTTTTGCGGTTACCAAGCATATTATCTTCAATACGGAACCCTCGGTGCGCGAGTCCGACTCGCACTTGACCGGTTTTTAATGTATGATCATGCATAACCTTTTACAGCGCGATCCAATTTAAAAAAATCTTTTTTGGTTTGATAGAGTATACTTCCGAGGTGGTCCCATTGTCACCAAATCTGAATCTGATGAAGGGATCCGTGAGGAAATGAGGGAACTCTTCAAATATTAAAGGCATATTAGTAACAAATCCAGCATTTGCATTCAGAAAGTATCATTTGGTGAAGTGGAACTGATGATGAAGACCACAAATGGCTACCGGAACTCCGCAACGGTACCTATTTCAAGGGTGGCGATAAGATATCTCGATTAAGGTAATTGAGCAATTGTAACGAAGAACATTTAATTATGACTATGACTTTCCCGCGGCATTGCTTGCGGCGAGCTTGAAAAGTCTTAGTTTCATATCAACTAAGAAGTCGAACTACACTTATTATGATCGCTAAAAAGTATAAAATAAAACAAAGGTTTTTTTTTTAAACTCCTACCGTTATCAATAAGCCGCGAACGGGTTACCCCTTGTTGCGCTGATTGAACCTGTTAAGATATTTTAGTTCTTACACATACCACGTCGCGTGCAGTGCGAGAAAAGAGGGGATGGAACGGGTTACCGTAACCCGAACGATAAGCGGTTAGTTCGAAAACATCTGATTCAGTAAGCGGTTACCGGTTGTTACGGAACGGGTTACCCGGCTTGAACGGGCTATCGTAATGAACGGCTAAGCCGATGAAAGGCTTACCGAAACGTTTGGGTTATCGTATGAAGGGGATATCGATTCGAACGGCTTAAGCAAACGAACGGGTTTTCCGGTCCCTGGTTAAAACAAGGAGTGAAAGCCACTAATTAAGAAACAAAAATAAACACCATTGACGAGGCCCACAGGTATAAATGTTATAGGTGATAATATGTTACCCCTAAGCATGACACGGGATTCGGTAGCTAATTTTTGCTCAGACAAAAGACCACCGCAGTTGTTCACATCTTTTGGAACAAAATTATCGGGAAGTTTCTTCCCATAGGTAGCAACTTCACGAGACTCGTCTGTGGAATGAATTGTTTAGACACGGTTGTGTTTTGTAGCGAAACAATGAATAGTTAAAGTAAGTAATCAAAGAATAAGTATCTATTAACAGAGAAAGAAACTGAAAAGTGAAAAAAAAAAACCGCCGAAGAAAGAAAACTGAAAAGCAAAAAATAAAACAGGGCCTTTTAAGTCTAATTAAGCTCCTACACTAATGTTAATACCTTAATAAATAATTTTGAGTCGGCGCCAAACAAACACCTATGTTGAAGTTTAACTACAAATAGGTCGCTATGCTTGTACCTACTTCTTCTTCTTCTTTTTTAGGGTTCCGTACAAAAATGAAAAAACGGAACCCTTATAGGATCACTCGTGCGTGTGTCTGTCTGTCTGTCTGTCCGTCTGTCACAGCCAATCTACTCCGAAACTACTGGACCGATTGAGTTGAAAATTGGTACAAATATGTAAATTGATGACCCAAACACAGATGTGCAAAGTAAATGTTTATTTTTTAAATAGGGGTCATTTACTGGGGACAAATTAAGAAATTTAAAAAAAAAGTTTTGCAAACCTTACTGTGTCAGATGTCAAATGAAAGGGCTCGTTATGAGGATCTCGTTTTGTTATTGTTGTAAAATAAATATTTTTGATTTTATAAGACTATTCCCCGCTGATCTCCGAAGCAACTGAGCCTAAATTTTTTTAAAAAATACGGAATGTAGTTTGCTGTTTGTAAATTACAAGAAAATCTATAAGAATTCTATAAAAAAAAAAGTATTTACGGAACCCTCTCAACGCGAGTTTGGTTTTTATTACCGAATGACGGTTCACCGCGGTATTTCGCAGTGATTTCGCCAGTGCCAAGTGAGTAGAGTAAATCAGTAAATAGAATAAGAGCCGATTCGACCAAAGACTTACTCCGAGATTAGTCGATACAAATTCGGCATTTAATCTAGGTATAAGACCTTATTCCAGTTTGGTCGAATACGCCCTAATCAAAAGTAAAAACTCCGATTTCTTTCAATCGGCCATCTTCCCTCCATGAAGGTTACCGGAAGAATTCTATGTTTGTACTTATTCTATTATTCAACACGTCTGAACACTGGCCAAATTGTCTCACTGGACAAAAGCCATATAATCGAAGAATTAACCTAACCTTGTCAAATTGAACTTAAACTAAGAGAGCAGGGATTTTATTTATAATAAAATATTAATTTATTTCGGTCGGTCTCAGGTAGGTACTTAATCATTTATTTGTGCTACGACGAGTTTTTCAATATTATACGAATGAATAGAATTTAATATTAAACAATTTATAGGTTAACATGCCGTATAGAAACTATTCCGATAGAGAGTTCCATAACATGTTATTATGTTATGACGCTGCTGGCGGGAATGCGGCGGCAGCCCGTCGAATGTACGTTGCCAGGGGGTTCGTTGAGGAAAACCGGACACCAAGCGGACAAACATTCAGGGCCGTTGCGCAGAGGGTTAGGGAATCGGCGTCGTACCGAGTCCAGAGTACCGACGCCGGTAGACCTAGTTCCCACACCCAAGGTAACGTTATGTTTGAGTTAGCATTTTATTTTTAATTTAAATACCTGTCTGATTGTGAAAAAAGCATACGCATGTACGATACATAATAGATTAAACTTTGTCTATAATTTGTGCGGTAAATGGACATCTTTAAACAGGGGTACATTGTATGTATGTGCGCTTTGAACGTACGCGCTACTACCCAGTGGTGAAGTGTGGCGTAAGACTGAAAGCGCTGATTGATGCTAAATCAGTCGTGACTGCACCGTTTCCTAAGCAACCGTACGTACCTAAATCGAGCTCTTAAAGGGACGGAAGTGAATAAAATAGTGTTAGGCCCGCTGGCATGAAGCGCGCAGCGCGTCAGCAGCCAGCAGCTCCTGACAGCGCTGGTGCCAGTTCGTGCCCAATTTTCCTCGTAACTCTCGTCATTATTAAGGTGCATTTGATATTTTAAGTGTCTTGTAAAACGGCGCCAAATGCGTTGTGTCGTTGTTTATAAGATATCATGTGTTGGTAGCTGAACGGGACTACCATAACTGCCAAAAAAAATACTAGACTGTTATTGTCTTTAGACAGAGGATCAACGTATAAGAGCGATTGAGAGAAAAGTACAAACCTCAAGCTTATTTTAAGAGCTATCGCACTGTAGTTATAAAACCTTCCTTCTTCCTTCTTATGTTCAAACATGGATAATCTAATCCATTCATACTAATATTATAAATGTGGAAGTAACTTGATCTGTCTATCTGTCTGTCTGTGACGCTTTTACGGCTCACCCGCTGGACCGATTTCAATGAATTTTGGTATGCTAGCTTGAGTCAGCAAAGGACATACAGGATGGAAAGTTAAAATGGGACAGTAAGGGCAGGGTAGTGATTCTCTCAAAAGCAAGTCAAGAGTGAAGTCCAAGCGGCGAGTTTAAGTAGTCCCGTCAGAGCGAGCAAAATACATTTTACCGCGTGCATTCTCAATTAGGCAGCCATACGTTCGAGAAGCCATGGTGCCAAATTGAATACACGCGCTGAAATGTGTTTTGTTCGCTTTGACGGGACTACTTAAACTCGCCGCTTGGACATTCACTCCTGCGTTCGCTCACCTTTGCTTTTGAAATAATCACTACCCAGCTACTAGATCCCTTGCTGCTACGCGAAAATGCTCTTAGAAGACCTTCACTAACTTTTTAAGTAATAAAAATCGACATTCACAGATTGCTGAAGAAATGTACAGTCAGCGAGAAAATCGTCAAATTTGAGTAAATTTTTTTTTTAATGCCAATCGGTCCCATTTCTTTCAAGGATTAAAACACTCTTTGGGACCAACTAAGGTGTACTACAAAACCCACAAAACAAAGAAAACTTTTTCCATACAGTTCGTATACTACTGTGAATGTCGATTTTCATTATTTAAAAGTTAGTAAAGGTCTTCTAAGAGCATTTTCGCGTAGCAGCAAGGGATCTAGTAGCTGCCCCATCTTAACTTTCCACCCTGTATAGCATACGCTTTTTTTCCCGAAAAATTGAATAGTTTCCAAGAAAATAGCGATAACCGATTTTTTACCAACCAATTTCTTCTATCTGTCTGTCTGTATGCTAGCCTATCTGAATGTTTATCAGGTATTTGCCATCAGAATTGAGGGAACTCCTCAAATATTATAGGCATACATATAGCGATTTTAGTATTTTATGTAACAAGTCTAGAATTTGCATTTAGAAAGTATCATTTTTTGGTAAAGTGGAACAGATGATGATCACATATGACCACCGGAACTCCTTAATGGTACCTATTTCAAGGGCAGTGATAAGATATCTCGATGGTTTAATATATGACTATGATTTCGTCGCGGCGTTGCTTGCGGTGAGTTTTAAAAGTCATATTACTGCTATGTGGGACAACATAACAGCAAAAAGTATAAGGTAAAAAGGATGAAATAAAATGTTTGAAAAAAACAAAAACCGCCATCAAAAACTTCTTATAAAATGGTGGGTAATAAATAGGTCAGGCACACTGAAGTGGGTTTTTAAAACATTTAATTTATGATATCTATGGATAAACTTAAATTATATTAATCTACTTTTATTTTGTCATACAGATGAAATAGACGCCGTGGTCCGGTTTTTCTTACAGAACCCCAATGAAAGCGTCCGTGCTGCCAGCCGCATTCTCGACCTCGACCGAAACTTTGTCCACATCACCCTAAAATCTGCAAATTTATATCCGTTCCACCTACAAAAGGTGCAACAAATGCTGCCGCCCGATTTGCCAGCGCGGGTTCGCTTTAGTGAGTGGCTTTTGCAGGACCGGGAGCGGAACATCCTGTGGACGGATGAGTCCACTTTTACTCGCGGGGGTTTTTTCAACATGCATAACGAGCATCGTTATGCTCGACAAAACCCCCACGCAGTGAAAGTGTGCTCCTTCCAGCATCGCTTCAGTCGGAACGTGTGGGCTGGAATTTTGAATGGTGTCGTCCTTGGGCCGGTTTTCATAGACCGGCTTAACGGGACGCGCTATTTAGAATTCCTCACGGGCCGACTCGAGGAAATGCTGGAAGAGGTTCCGCTCGCTGACCTGCGAGAGCTTTATTACCAGCACGATGGCGCTCCCGCCCATTACTGGCGAGTGGTGCGGCAGCATTTGGATGCACGCTTCGGTGGGCGGTGGATCGGGCGAGGGGGACCTGTGCCATGGCCGGCACGGTCCCCTGACCTCACACCGCTAGATTTTTTTTTGTGGGGCAGGGTAAAAGACCTCGTGTACAGTAAACAGTCTGAAGTAGAAAGTGGAGAAGAATTAGAAGGCCGCATAATCTCGGCCTTCGAGGCTATTCGCAGCGATGCAAACACTCTGCGCAAAGTGCGTCTACACACGTACTCTGCTGCAGAGTGTTGCATTGCAAGGAGCGGTAGCCACGTAGAGCCATTTTTGTAGCCTTCTTCTTCTTCTCCACATAGTTCCTTCTTCTTATTTATTTTTCTTCATTTTTATTTTTCTTCAATTTTATTATGTTTTTCTTCCCCACACAATTTCTTCTTTATTTTTCTTCTTTTTCCCTGCCCCATGACCCATAACTAGTACCTAATAGTTTGGAATTATTCAAAAATCACATTCAGAGCAAGCTGTGTTATCCTTCTCAAATCATGATTGTAAAAGTATTATAAAGACTTGTTTGGCGTAATTCTTCATCAATATAATAACAATTTTAAGATGAAAACTATTTCTGGGTCAAAAACTTAGTTTAATGTAGGCTACTGTAAGTATTTATAGGAATAGAAATACTAACTTACTTTTTTACTTCATGAACTTCATAGAAAATGGTTAGAAAGATCAAAACTCGTGATTGCCAAGTCACCCTAAATACGGGTAACAAAGAAATCATGTCACATAAAGGCGTAGCCTTAGCGTTTCAAGATATTTTTTTACCGCTAACCATAAATACAACGAAATGTCTTCAATCATCTGCGGTTAAAGCTCAAATGTTACTTTGCACTAATGTCAGTAAATGTGATATAAACTTTGGATTTACGCTCAATACATTCAATTTTTATGTTCAAGGTATTTAATAGCTCAGTTTCAGACTACCATCTATAACCTAACCAAAGCGTGAACACAGTTCCATAATGACAGATGCTGTGGGAATTACAGTTCTTTTATAATAATCATAGCATTCTTATAACTATGCTTACACGCATGAACAATGACAGTGATAGTGTTTGGTGATCAACTGACATCTCGATGTTTATATTATACTTGTCAAAAAGTGTTTATACCTACACTGTTTACCTTAATGAAATTGAATAAGGTGCTAAATACAATAGTAGATTGTTCAACAAGGGACTAAAATAAGCCATAATAACACGAGGTGTTTAGCCACCCAAGCGAAACGCTGGTGGCTATAGTTCGGGTGTCATTATGGTTGTTTAGTCTCGCGTTAAACACTCTACTTTTCCCTTTGAAAAAACGACGTTCAGTGCCGGATTAGCCACGTAGCAAGAGTAGAAAATGCTACGGGCCCCGCGCACCCACGTCTAACCTCTAAAATGCTAGTATGGTAGACGTTCTCCTGTTTTGGTACTTACATCAGTATGCGTGTACTCATATCTATCAGGGTTGACGATAGGATGAATAATCCAGTCGATATTCTCCAGCAGAATAACCTAAAACAAACCCCAACGCAAAATAGGCGCATATCTAAGCCGTCCAGTAGCGGAAAAGAGCCCGCCACAACCTGTAACCTAAAACAAAACTGGTATCTTTATAGAATTTGCTACGGACCCCGTGCTTGCTCAATCCGGCACTGACGATGTTCTATACAAAGTTACAATATTGATTATAAGAAAGTTTCTTACAAAATTTGTTCAGCGGTTTTTTCTTTTCGTTTTTTTAATGAAGTTCCGCTTTACATGCTTGCTTATTTAGCCAACAGGTTTAAACTTGAAACCTATTTTAAAACTAATTGGACATGCATTATAAAATGAATTCATCCTTAATATAATTAAATATTTTTTAACCGACTTCAAAAAAGGAGGAGGTTATACGTTCCACTGTATGTTTATTTTTTTAAATGTATGTTCGCCGATTACTCCGTCAATTGTGGACCGATTTTTTAAATTCTTTTTTGGTTTGTTAGAGTATACTTCCGAGGTCCCATTGTCACCAAATCTGAATCTGATGAGGGAATCAGTGAGGAATTGAGGGAGCTCCTCAAATATTGTAGGCAAACATATAGCTATCGCTATATCGGTTTCGTTTTAATTAATTACCTACTAATTATATCTTTCTAAGCCTAATGTAATTACTAACAAAATATGGACACTGTCTGCAATAAACTGATTTTATTTTATTTATTTATTTATTTATAGCGATTTTAGTATTTTTAGTAACAAGTCTAGCATTTGCATTCAGAAAGTATCACTGGGTGAAGTGGAACTGATGATGAAGACCACAAATGGCCACCGGAACTCCTCAACGGTACCTAGTTTAAGGGTGGCGATAAGATATCTCGATTAAGATAGTTGAGCGACTGCAACGAAGAATATAGAATATAGAAAACAACTTCTTCAACATCAGTTGGACTAACCTATTAGGTATCTACAATTTTAAAGAAGTAATTTTTTGCGTTTTTGATGGCGGTTTTTTGTTTTTAATTAATAATATTTTTCACAGTTGTCATTTTGAGGTGTTGTTTCCACGCCCTAAAAATTGGCTATGCAAAATCACTGAAAATGGCGATAATCCTTCATTCACAAACACGGTGATAGGATGTTTAGGGGTTTACGTAACACCTGGCCATAATGTGAGTTTTATCGCACGCTGCGCGTACGGTAAAACTCGCATTGTGGCCAGGTGAACACGTAAAATTGTGTACTCATCACGGGCAGTAAAAAAGAAAGCCCTCTATCGCATATTTACAACCCTCGCCTACGGCGCGGGTCTCAAATACCTGCGATTTCGGGCTTTCTTTCTTTTACAGCCCTTGTTAAGTAATGTACTATTCCGAAGAAAATTAAAAAATACTTTAATCCCTAGAGATTAATAAGGAGCTTTAGTCCCGATACGCAGAGACTAAAGTAACATTTTAAGAGCATGAGAATTTAAAACATATTTTTTTATTTTGACTGTGCAGTCAAGGAAATGTACTGTAAAACCAAAGTAGGTACATACCTACCTATTTATAGCAGGGACTGTAAAACCGGTTTTATTCCACACCGTATGTGAGCCGTCAAATTATAAGTTATAACCGATATAAAATGAGTAGACCTAAGTTCCAATTAGAGTTATTAATTGTCATTAAACTATTGAAATTATCGCAATGACTATTCTTTTTACAAAATAAAATACTGTTATTCAACACGTCGTCAATTAATAAAATTCCATTGATAAAGGTACACTGACAGATATTATTTATCCGGTACTTAATATTTGATAACAAATATGCCACTATTAGGTACTTACCTATGATATGGCAATTAGCTAAATCGCTAAAGGTAGCGACTGAGTTGTAACATTTAGGTGCAATTTCACTTTAATGATCAAGAAAACCGCTGTAGTAAGAGGCCTCGTAAAGGGCACCTGTGATCTACGGTGGTATGTACCATGAATGTGGTGGTGGTATACTAGTATACATATTTTTTGTATAACGCCGTTTAACACGCAAATGAAGTCGGTTAAAAATTGCGCAGCGGCCGGTCTTCGCCTGATAATTATTATTGGTAAGGTACTTACAACCTTATTTCAAATAGGTCTAGCAAAGCACCAATCCCCTCCGGCGGTGTACGGCAGAATCTGTTTTCGGCAGAATCTTGATTGGGCAGATTCGGCTTTGGACAGAATCGTTTTACGGCAGAAGTACAGTTCCACAAAATATGAAATACTGTATGGCTTTAAGTAGTATTCACGGCTGTTTTCTAGTGGTCCTACTATATTTTGTCCTACTGACTTTCGGCGGGGCTCCTGTTTCTTGGTGGTTTGCCCTTCGGGCATCTGAAGAACCCTAACTAACCTAACCTACCTACTTTTACAACCACAATTAGTATTTCGTGATCAAATCTAGGTGCACTTTTGATACAATTGACGGCACCAATGTTGGACACTTTTAGCTGAAGGCACCAATAATGGATGCTATCTCAAAATAAATGAATAACCCTTATCTTCTGTACCTACTATAAGAATCAAGTGTCCATTATTGGTCCTTGTTCATTATTGGTTCCATCACCCTAGGACCAAGAGTAAACGTGTGTATTTGTATGATTAAAAATAACTAAATGCTAGGTACTAATTTTATTACCTATCATTTGTAACACGTGACACATTTGTTGTTTGTAAAAATGCTTTTTCGAGGTTAGTTACAATGTAATATTAAAATCGTTCATATGACTTTTTTTTTCATTTGTCTAATACATGGTCTGCCATAAGACTATTCTGTCCAAAGCTGATTCTGTCCAATCAGGATTATGCCGAAAATATATGACGTGTTTTCTCATGGTCCTACTGATTTAACATATTAGTAGGACCAAGAGGGAGACCTATTCCTCGTAGTTCTACTAGTAGGACAAATTGTGAAATGATCGTTTTCATTTGCTAAAAATGTAAATACGTAGGAAGGTTTCAGGCCCGAAGGGCCAAACCACCCAGAAATAGGAGCTCTTAATTTCAAATCAAGTAGTGTCGACGGAGATCCTTTTCTCCACATTACGTCTATCTATCGCTATCACTTACTATCGTTGCTCCTCATCGCATCTGACAGTATAATTTCTCGTACATGATAAGTTTCTTAGAGTAATGAAAAGTTTGTAATGTACCTACTTATCCTATGGCCATTTCGGTGATTCGAGCTATCTGCATACTTCATTTTTTTTTTTTACTCGAAGTTGTGTTGATTTATTACGTGAGTACGTCTTCACGGTTTTACCACCTATCGATCGTTGTGAAATTTGGTACCCAGATGTTACAATAAAGAGCCGAGGAAGAGCGACAAACGACTTGACTTGTGTGCGGACGGAGTCGCAGAGCTCGTTGTCAAACGCTAGTTGTTCATAAATTTCGATCAACATAGGCAAACAGTTGCATTCGTTGTCATGCTCCTACTAATAAATAAGCAAACTAGCCGTCATCGTTAGTCTGTCGTCATAGCCTCGTCCTGCCCAATGACTTTTAATAAGAACAAATAAATTTAGTACAACATCCATACAAAAGTGTCCTTCATAGAGGAAATTAGTCAGGACAAGGATAGAGCGAACACGAAGCCGGGCTGCGCAATGTTATTCGTGTTTTCTTAAAGGGGCTTCTAAACGGGCCATATTTTCACTGCAATATGTGGCCGGCAACTATTGGTGTCTTTCTCTAACATACGAGTAAGACAGGGACACTAATAGTTGCCGGCCACATATTGCAGTGAAAATATGGCCCGTTTAGAAGGCCCCTTACATGTTTGCCGCGGGGGATGGATGATATCCCCCGCGTTCGCCTGCGGAGGGAGAACCTAACATGTTAGGTGTTAGAAAAACACGATACCATGGCGCAGCGGACTCGGCTTAAGGGCAACAACCGTTATTAGGACCAATTTTTTTATCCGTAGGCATGGTAGCTTAGCCAAAAGGGTAAAAATTATGTCGCTACTACTGCTCGGAGTGAAATTGGCAACATGATCATCGATGTTTAAACTTATTTAATATAAATAATATTAATTTATTACAATGGACATAATTTTATTCTGATCTGTATTCAAAGTCCAAGAGAGGTCCATTGTCAGAGTCGACGTTGAATTTGACGTTGCGATCGTGACATTTGAAGAAGAAAAAACAGCCTAGTTTTTGTTTCATTTCTTCTTAAGAAATACGTAATCTAAAACAGAGAAGAATAGCTGGTGCAAAGTTCATAATATAGTTCAGATTCTGTACTAGTACTCTATGAGCTATACCACTTTGATTTAAATCTATCAGGGATGCAGGTTTGGCAATAGGATTAATCTTTGATGCCATAAACACATCAAATTCGCAAATCTTGTATTGGATTTTTTGTACTCTTACACGGTTATTGCTATAACACGGCATTTTCTTGAAGCTTCCTATTGCAAAAACGAGTAAGATAATGACAGGTTAGCCTAATTGTGCAAAATATGTACAGTCTGTGAGCACTTAGGTGCTTTGGATTTGAACTTTTTTCTCACTCGCTCCCATACGCTCTTATTAAGAGCGAGTGAGAGAGAAGTACAAACCCGAAGCACCTAAGAGCTATCGCGCTGTACTACGTAAGTTTATCGATTCCATGGCCTGGGAAAGGTTGGTATTTTTTTTCTCTATGGTAAGTGTTACATTATAAATAATTATAATCAATTATGCGACGGCCTTTATATCCATCGACTAAATGTTTTGCATTACGGATCAATACGGAGAGCACTAAAATCGGATCGTTCAATCCATGTCTATCCGAACTTTTAGATGTCTGTCTATGAATTTATGGCTGTCATTAGATGTCATTGTTAAATTATGTTACTTTCAGATATTTTAGTCGTAATTATTTTTGCTGTAAACCAGTTATATGGGCCACTTTAGAGCAGGAAACAATGGTAAATGGTTAGATCTCGACAGTAATATAAGACTGACGATATTATCAGCCTTGGCAAAGCATGAACAAGAAGCAAGAAGCAAGAGATCTAGTGATTTCACATTTAAAACCAGCTAGTGTTCAAATTGCAAAAATAAAAATACAGTAAGTTGCACTAAAAGTTATCTTTTTTTTTAAATGTTAACTTATTTTTGTTTACATGGAGCGAACTGTTTGTTTACATACCATGTAAACAACGTAGGTAAGGTCATTGACCTTGAACTTGGAATTCTGACGTTAGTTACTACGAGCGTTTGGAGTAGTATAGTAATCAACGCCAAAATGTCAAGGTCAAGATATCGGCTGCGATACATCAAGTAACAAGATGAATATAATTAAACCTTCTTTTTTTTTTACTTTAACAGAAACAAAAATGAACCATACCCCCGTGATCAGAATCGTGCGAACTATTACCCCGCCAAATATGTTGAAAGGTTTTTAAGACACCCTGTATAGTTTTTAAATAATTACCTTTATTTAGTTAACGTAAAAGCTTAATTCTGAATATAATGATGTAGTGCAAAGTACAAAACAATGAAGTTCCGTATCAGCTGCTATCAGCACTATCAGTGCAACACGCATCAATGGCCACTTCAAGACTTGTACGGACATAATTGGTTGATTCACTCACTGCATTTGCATTGAATGAATTGTTACTTCACTATCTTTAATTAACATGGAACCATTATAAATAAATTGTATCAATGTTTAGCATAAATAAATTCACATTCAATTTGTTTAAAGTAGAACATTAAACTTGTTTTCAGTTCAACATGGCTACTGCTTACTAAAATGTAAATTTAGAATACCCTTCAAGCTTATCTGTTTAAGTTAGCACTTTGCTCTGCTCTGTGTTGCTTTTTGATAAGATAAATTTCGCCTTCAATTTGACATAGTGCAGAAACAAAACAACTTGCAACATTTTAATACTTTTTTTATTATTCATTTCATGGTGACTTGCAAATTATAGTTTGTAATACTTTGAATGTTGGAAAGTCTACATAGAGTTTACTTGGTGTAGATTTAGGAGGATCATACTGAATGTATTAGATGGAACTACTGGGTAATACTGTCAATTCAATATGGTTTGGCCTTTATTTTTAAGCATAAAGATTAATAACTTAAGGAGGAAGGTGATAAGGAAGCTCTAGTTTTCTTATGTAGAAAATAAATGATGAAAATAATGTCATCTCATAGGCTCAGGCCTGAAATATGCATTTTCCTAAAATGTACAATTCTCAAAACGTCTGCGTTCTCACAATGTTAGCATTTCTATTTTGTCAGTTTTCTCAAAATGACTGCTATTTAAAATGTCTACAGTCTCAGAAAGTCGTCTATTCACAATGTTTACATTCCTATAATATTAGCATTACCATAAGTTTTGCTTTTCCGTTATGTTCACTTCTTTATATAGGCTTTCGTCTTGTTATGTTTGTTTTCCTATAATGTCTGCTTTATTTCAAATCAAAGTTCTAAATTTTCCAAGGCAGCAACCATCAGCATTACGTAAAATGTTGACAGGAAAATTAATTATACAAACTTTTGGTCAATTTTGGGTTGAGATGGTAAATGCAATCGAAAAATATAATGTTTGAAAAATTCTGTTCTACTTAGGACTCAATTATAATTATATCGTTTTATATTCGTAGTTATTTCGTACAATCAGCGTCAAAAGAAACTGATCACTTAATTACCTTGTTGCTTTACTGTCACATAAGCAATGTCAAACAAGATTGTTAATGCGATAAAGTACAAAAGTAGCTTGAAGTGATCAGTTACTTTTGACGCTGACTGTACCTAACCGTTTACCCGCCAACGACGCAAATTATAAAAATTTCGCTTTAAAATAATAAAGATACCTATAGGTGTAAATATGGCGTTCATGATTGCAGACATTTTGGGAATAAGACATTTCTGGAATGCAAAAATTGTAAGAAGGCAGATATTTTGAGGTTGAAGACATTTTGAGAATAAGCTCTTCCTGAAAAGCGAACATTATATGAAAACTGACATTCTTGGAGACAGACATTATAAGAAGCTGACATTTTGGGAAGCTGACATTATGCAAAAGACGTGCCAACATTGTGAAAATGCAGACATTTTGATAAAAATACATTTTAGGAAAACGCATATTTCAGGCCTGAGCCATCTCATACATATGATTTGAGATTCATCATTTTGATAAAGTTCAACGCTAGCTCAACAGCTGAATGGTATGATAAAGTAATATTGCGGAATGTGTTTGTAATTCTAATAAATGTCTCATTGCGCCATTCCAAAGGTTATCTGAGAGATATCTAACTTGTTACCTAGTAGTGGGCTTTGAATCATTCAATATAGACAAGCCCTGCATATATTTAACATAAGTGTTTATTTAACATACCTAAGTGTTAATTAAAAAAAAACAGAATCCATTGGTATTCATGAGTGGTGGACTCTAGAATTCAAACATGTTAAAATTACTGCAACCTTCCATTTTTCAAGCAATGAACACAGGTTACCATTAATTTTTTCAATGTCACTAAGTTAAACATGCAGGAAATATTTTTTAATTTTTTCATAGTCATAGTCATAGTCATATCATTTATTGCATTTATGTGTTACAATGGTGTTACAATTATTAAAATAGTCCAACATAAACCCTGTAAGGGCACAGCAATTTACATGTTTATTAATTTACACAAACTTAAGCTACATACTTATGACTAATACTTAAAATCTAAAAATTCATGCAACATGTAAAAGCATCATGCATCATGCATCTATTAGAAATTCATTGAATTTTTTGTAAAATATGTTATCTTCTTCCATTAGTCTAATGGTCGGTTAAATTCTATTATATATTTTTTATTTACTTTATATGCAGCATTATTGCAAAATGCATATTAATGTAAAAAGTACACAAAAATTAAATTGTTTGCGCAAATTTTATAACATACTACAGTTGAGTCAAATAAATATTTAGATTTTAGTAAGAAAAATACACTGTCTTCAAATATCATCTCAACTTGTTTAGTTTTTACATAAAATGGCTGTGAGCTACGGACACACAGACAGACGGTCTTTACGAAATTATAGGAGTTTTGTTTCTGCCATTTGGCTACAGAACCTTAAAAACACGCAATGCATAATAACCGTGTGAACTAAGACCATTTGATTATACATATTGTTTAGTTCTGGTCGTTCTTGTTCTTTTTCTGTTTCTTCTTTCTTTCTAGCTCTTAACTTCCTGCGTTTGACATCTTCTAGTATAGTCACCATCATCATTATTTTAACAACACCATTGGCCTTTGTTTTTGTCCTTCCTCGTCGCGTCGCCCATAACCGAATATTTAAGGTCGAGTGTTGCTTTGCTGACGCAATGCGATGGTCTCTTCTTGCTACATAAAAGAACAAATTAATCTAAATATATTTTCTATTTTTAGACACTTTTAATGTGGCTGACTTAGTAGGTACTATTAGTAGCCGCGTGCGTCAAATTTCATATCAACATGGTTCCAATGAATTATTTTCTAAGCAGAGCATAAAGTAGTGTTTTCAAACAGGTTGCGCAATAGTATTAATGTCTGGGAGATTAATGCCCTGCGCGAACTGGGTCGGCCCGGTCGTAAATGCTAATGTCTCGCTGCAGGCTGGACCGCGTGCCGTATGCTCGGGGTTACATCGATTCCTCGACGGCTAATCGGTTCTGCAGTAAAGTAATAAAGTTGGATTAATTTGTCATTACATTAACTCATTAAGGTCGCGATCGCGTCGGGTTGTCTGCGCTGGAGTCCGAAAGGATTGCAGTGGTGCGCACGCGCTGTCACAGAGTACAGCGCCATAGTTCTTCGGCACTTGTCCCACCGCCGGCGAAGAAGCGGTCAGCTATCGACTGTTTTCTCGCTCAAGAAGCGAACAAAAGATATAAAAGAGACATATACCTACACTAGAGGACGCCTGCGACTTCGTACGCGTAGAATTAGTTTCCCGCTACTCCCCCATTTCTTCCCGTTGGGGGTCGATGTTCGGAAAATCCTTTCTTAGTGCTCACTTACATCTTGAAAGGAACCCCTGTACCAAATTTCAAGTTTCTAGGTTCAGTAGTTTCGGCTGTGCGTTGATATATAAGTCAGTCAGGTTAGCCTTTTATATATATAGATATAGAAAATTAGCTAACGGAGCTAACGTAACTTTAAACTTTGATTTTCAAAATAGGGCCTCTGGCGCTGGTGCTATTTTCACTACGATCCAAGAAGCTAGTTATTATGAAATTATTATAAACCTAAGTTCCCCGACTATGACTCTTCTGACTCTGCTTCGTTAAAAGTAGAAAACTATCGTGAAAAACTGAACAATAACTTCAAGTAATAGCAGAGTACATAGCTAATAAATAAAATTGTTGCTAGTTGAAGAAACGGAACAAATAGCTTACGCCACGATTTGCTGGTCGGACCACTCTGCCACATTTAATAGAGATAGAGGAAATTGGAATATCAATTAAGATAATTGATTTATCTGAACTAAAACTAGTGGCGGGGGATTCGAGGTTGTTCTTATTAACGCATTCCTCGTTTTAATTGCTTTAACACGTGCTCGCAAGGCTGGACGTAAACAAACTGGTTTTATGTACACTGACTCATTATAGTTATACTTAAAAGTATCTTTTCATTACCAGGTGTAAAGGTTGGTGGTTTACCGCTCTCGGTTTCTTTTCATTTGGGCATATAAAATTCTAATAAAGATGGTAAATACTTTAATACTGAGAGTAAAAATCAGAAAGTAAATAAGTTTTTGTCAAGAAAAATATTTTTGGGATAAGCTTTAGTTGCCGACTTTCCTTTTTTCCGCTCAGACATCATCTGCTTATCTGTAGGTACGTAACTAGCCCAAACACGGCGGGTACATATTAAGTACAGCAAAGATCCCGTCGCCACCTTCCGACTCCATCATCACATCCGCTCGATGGTACCAAAATTCCAGGACATCAAGTGAAGTTAAATAAAAGCTTGTAAAAACGTCGTAATTTTTCATAACAGTCTATTTTATTCAACGGATACGATGAGCTTGGAATGGTATCTTCCTACGACATTTTAGCTGGCGAGGGAATAGGGATTTAAGCTATATCCCCGCGGGCGAATTTACTTGCAACATTTAGAATGTACCATAATATTTTGCGATTTCTTTGCCGTGGACTATCAGATAGCTGTAGTTAGGCTGCGTATAACCAAGAAACAGGTACAAACTTAGATAAAATACGAAGACAAAAAGATAAGAAACATGTTCTCGTCCTAAGTTTTTCTAATTATTAGCTTCTCAGTTCCTATTGAATACCGTTTAGTTAGACATTGCAGTAGCTGCCCTGATGCACCCATAACGGTCGGAGGCGCTCCGGCGGCGCCGTAGGCAATCACTCCCAGTTTAAGAAGCATAAAAGCGCCTGTTACTGCCGCTTTGATGGCTATGGAGTCGGTAGACGGCTAGTACGGCTACGTATTGGCGCGACCAATGCTCTTACTAAATAAGGTTGTACAATGTCAATAACAGTCTATTGCTCTGGTACCAAAAACCTATGCCAAATTGTTCAAAACAGTTAAATAGGGTTTTTAAAGCTTTTTAAATGTTACAGACTATTTTTTAGTTGTGTGTTGCGTCATATAAGGTAACATTCAAAGTGCTTAAATATTTCGCTCGCGACACCCATCATACAATAAATATGATGTTTCGAACTATTTGAGAATTTTGAATGTTACCTTATGACGCTGATGGTACCTACCTAAGCAACGCAAAATCGATCGATGTAGCGGTCGGGGGTTGCCTATGAGCAGCAGTAGACACCTTTCGACGTGATTATGGTGTTATAAATGTTATCATCATAAAAGAGATTACTTGCTGAATAGGGCTGTTAGCTGACAAGAGAAATCAACTTTCAAAGCAAAAGTGCAAGTTTCAGCAAAAGTGTCAAAACGATAGCTAGCGATAGCGTTGCTAGATTTATATAGAAATAAAAGTTAGTATTTTCTTGGAGTTTCGAATTTTCCCTCTACAAGATCCGGCTGGCTCGGCGGAGTTGCGAGCGTGGGCCGGTGTTGGGTAGTGAGAGGTTCCCAGCCAGTGGAGCGGCGCGGTGTCCGGTGGCGGCGTCGGGTGTCGCCTCAGCTGACTGCGCCGGCGCCGCTTGCTGCTGAAGGCCGGAGGCTAACGTTCACGTTCTTTTAAGGTCGTGTTCACTTTTTAGATCTACAGTTTGTGGCTCTCTGCGGGTCACAAAAGGGCTGCTTCTGAGCCTGCGAACTCCACCCTCGTCCGTCACTTACTTGAGACACATACGACGTCAATAACAGATCAGCTTTGTATAAAAAGAAACAGTTAGCCTCCAACCTTCATTCCAAATTGGACAAACATCTGGTTTAATTGGTTATGAGACGATGTAGTGTCAGGTTCTGTCAAGAGACGGAGAAAACTGTAGTGCGCATTCTTGGCTCATGCGGACCACTTCTACGGAACAAAAGAGGGCGACACATCGGGATACATTTAAATGCCCAAGCATCTGGAAATTCCTATTCTATAATAGTTTGCTGTTAATCAAGATTCAGATTATGTCAATCTACGCAAGTGTCGAATGGTCACCTATTGCAACTCAGGCTCAGAGTTTGCCAACGGGCAGTGCATTCCTGTGGTGTGAACGCGACATAAGAAATCTCCATCATCACAGCCACGGGTAATAGTTTCAAAATGTACGCAACTTTGCTCTTAGATATACATACATACATACATTAAATCACGCCTGTTAGTTATGTTATAGAGTCGTTTATTTAAATTGATTGATTGATTGTTTATAATATTGGCCATGCCCTTGACTTAACTTTTATTTAAATTACGTACAATTGGAGTGTCGCGTGGTTATTTCATTTTAATAATAAATCGAGTGCCGTAAACCGTTTCCAATGCGTCGGCCTTCGGTGGAACTCAAGAAAGTGCCGTTTCGATACACTCGTTGCGCAGTCGGTTATTGTCGCCTCTACCGCAGTACCCAGGCGGAAAACAGTACGTAAATTAACATGTATAAGTAACCTCCGTGTATCCCGTTTACCTAAAGCATATCTCTGACCAGTAAACATAGTTGGAATTTGTCATCGTCAGTTCTTTTCCAGGCTCTGTATTCTTAAACGCCTTTCTGGACGCCAAAAAAACCTTGTGACATTGTTTGAGATGAGATTTGCAGGGTTTTAATGTAAAAGATTAAAACAAACGATTCTCGGAACGAAGTGCGTTAACATTGTGCTACGAGGCAATGAACTAAAGAAATAGAATGCGCAGGTGATACGCAAGATATGCACTTTCCTGACTGTTCAGGTTTCTTGGTCAATGTAAACGGACTTGACCCTTTCTCATTCAAAACGAAATCAGTATTCATTAAGCTCACATTCGAAATCAAAAGTACACAATCTGTGGCAAGTTGGCCAAGGGTCAGCACCAAATTAACTAACTGTCAAGTAATCGGCGCGTTGGTTTTTTACCCTTGATAAATAGTCCAATTTATTGGTCTCAATGACGACGACGAGGGTGGAAAAGCTCGTTTTGTCCTCATTCAATACTCTGTTTTGTCATCCCTTAATAGAAGGGTAAATTCAAAAGGTCGCAGTGTTATTTTAAACACTGTCGATAGTAGGTAAGCTAAGTAATTTGGTTTAGGACCATTACTCACGACCAATGTTTATAAAGCGTTATAGGTAACACATGCAGTCTTTGTGTGTAGTGGTAAAGCCAACAACGATGAATATGAACAATAATCGCTTATGCACGTCACGGTTCATTTGTGAGATTGCATGTCAGTTGTGATTGTCATCTATGTGTACACTGTACACGCTCACACACTCGTATGTACAGTACAGTACTATCAGTTTCTTAATATTTTTCGCCAATCTTCATTATTAACCCCCGACGCAAAAATAACGGTGATATTAGTTAAATCTGTGTGTCTGTCTGTAGCTTCGCAGCTCCCAGATGAGTCTCTGTCAGGGATCGGTCTCGGTCGCGTTTCTTTTTAAAGAAAACTAGTTTAATAATATTAGGTTGGTTCAAAGCCGGATTTCATAATAATTGATCAGGCCGTTTAAGAGATATCAGCTATGAAAGTCGGTGTTGCTATTATATCCAAGATTTTTATCAATATAATAGTTATTCGATAAAACACTAGTGACAAATATAGGTACTGTTAGTTGCATGTTTCATTGTAATAGCGATATCCAGTCGAACGCTTTAATGAAGAAGTTGGGATTGCTGGAATCGCGTGCAGGTTATACTACTTTAAAGGTTTACACTGTACCGCTACTTTGTCTTTATTTTTCTTGTCGGTGAGTATTTTACGGGCGCGGCAAGGCTAGAAAAGCACTTAAAGCTAAATGAAGTGGCCGGGAACGTGGTCGTTTCCTGGTGCGCCAGGTTATAACACTTGTAACCTCATTCATGACTCGTTAGGTCTCGATAACATCTATTAGGGCTTGAAGGCTTGGTAAACTAATGACCACTCACGCACTATGAAACCTCTCAATCATGTTTTAAACCACGTTTGCGTAGAAGTTTTTTATTCTTTTGTCTTTATACAAAAAACACTGTCACAAGTTTTCTCACTCCTTTCTTTTCCTTCCAAATCCGGTTTGGATATCTCCTGGAAAACTTAAGTTGTTCTTCTCCTACTGAATTTAGTCAACACTGTATTATTGAGCTTATAAAAACGACTTTTCCGTTTTCGCCGAAACACAAAGCGATCCTGCAGAAGCCAATGAGAGGCAATCACGTGCGACCACGCGCACAACGACTTAATTTCACGGCTTATCCAGTGCACGTGTACTTAATAAGCAGAATTATCGCAAGTCACAACTACTATACTGATTAACAAATTAAGTTCTGTAGAGAAAGTAATAAGGCTGACTTTTTGATGTTTTTGTATTCATCCTATGCAATTACCGTCCCCCTTGTAGTTAGAAATGTAATGGCCGTGACATGGCACTAAATTTAAAACTGTATCGGAAAGGCAGTGCACCCGAAGTCAAAGCTTGGAGCTTTATTAGCTTTGTCTCTTTTGCTCAACCGCGAATCAAATAACGAGCGAAACGAATAAAGCTACCGAAGGAGCTTCAGATTAGGGTTACCAAACGACAGGATTTGCCCTGACATGTCCGTAATTTTGGGCTTCTGTCATGGAAAAAGGGAAAAATTGGCAGCACTTTTTAGTAATGAAAAATAAATTATAATCAACAAAAATCTGCATATATCGCTGTCTTCTCTCCTTCTCCTACTTGGAGTAGTACACCTCAGTTGGAGTCTTTGCCCTTTCTAAACTTGGACGAATAAATAAACGATATCGAACGCACGAGCTCTTGAAGGTTGCACGCAACGCAACGTCTGACGTCGCGTTTTTTTTTTGATTATTGAATGTTCATTTAATTTGGAATGACTGAATATTCTAGTGTTCTTGCTATAATTAAATCGAAGTGATTTATTTAAAATGTGATCAATGTATTGTGAAATTCATCGAATACAATCCTGTATCACTTTTATAAGTTTTTTATATACGTGAAGATGCCACCACTCAAAGGGGCGTTTAACGTTATAAAATTATTGTGTAAAAACATGCAAGTAGAAAATAAACTAAAGTGGAGTGCGTCTTAGGGTGGGTTTAGACCAAACGAGCGAATGCTCTAGAACTTGTTTTGTGTTAATTTTTACAACGTAAACGTAACGTAAGAGATAATGCCAAAGAATTCTTATTCGTTCGCTTGGTCTAAACGCACCCTTAGTGGATTATAACATTGTAGCGAATGTAGCATTGGGATTGGGATCCTGATACTTGAAAATCATCATGTAAAGACGAGAAACTCTAGCCCCCACAGTGTCAGCGGCTCTTCCTCTTCGCTCGGTAATCGATGAGGTAACGTATTTTATGTAATCTCACGGCGCACAGAGACGAGCTCGCCTTCACCTACATTCGGCGAGATTAATTGATGCCTTCTGACTCACACGATACACATTGTAAAAGTACGTTCTTTCGTATTGTCACTGACTTATTATCTCTGTTGTTATAACCTGACTATAAACTTAACGTAGTTAAGGCACTTGTCCCACCGCGGGCGATAAGCGGGAAGCGAGTACAGCCAGCGATCAACTATTAATATATGTGTCTCTTTTATTGACACGGAATCTATATCTTTTGTTTCGCTAAACTAGTAGAGAGAGTCCTCGCCGGTAGTGTGAACAGCCAGCGATGAACTATAAATATATCTCTCTCTTTTCTTTACATCGGAGCGATTATCTTTTGTTCGTTTCTTGGGCGAGAAAATCGCCGATAGTTCATCGCTTACTCGTCGGCGGTGGGACAAGTGCCTAAGAGAGATTAGTTAGAATATTCACAGACAGGACCAGGAAGGTATAAAAAGGTAGAGACGTTTGCAAAGCACCGGACACAAAATGGGAAGGAAATAACAATTTTAGGAGTAGGAAATTGTGCAGGGTCCGTCGGGGTCGTTACAACTTATCTTGTCGCCAATCAAAAGGCCGTATGTCTTAGTCCTAAGGGTCGGCACTGCGTGAAATCGTGATTATCCTTACGTACGTAGAATTGTTTGCCTTTTGGCGAAGGTTTGAATCATGTCAGTTGTCGTAATTTGTGTAGAATTCAATATTGAATTGAAACCCAATTTATGCAACGTAGCGTGTCTTCAACCACAGTAGTGCGTGATATCGAACGCGGTCGTAAAATACTCGACTACAAACGTCACTCACCTGTCGTAAAATGACTATCGTCAGCGTCTCGGCATAGGAGTGCGTTGTAATCTTGTCCACACGCTTATGTCATTGTCAACATGTGTAGTGACACCAGTGACGTGAAGACTTCGTGAGTAACCCCACCGCCTACGGCACAATCCAAGCGATTACCTCACGACGAAGGCCTCGTCTTGAACTCGACCGAGTCAATATTGACCAGCCGCGGGCCTGGGGCTGTTCTCAGCTAACCTCGTTTCTTAACGAACGTTGTTTGTCTGTCTTGGTGGATTGAGGCGTTTGTTTGGTATATTAGGAAGCTGGAGGAAACTGGTTTGACACTTTTCACTTTTCAGCATACGAAGCTAGAGATAATGACTATATCTAAGGCTGAGTGAAACATATTTAAAAAAAATCGTTGCTTTTTACAAGATTGTGATAGTTGTGATTTTGTGATCCATCTTAGTCCTCAGGGTCGGCAAAGCATTTGCGATCTTAGGATTGCAATCTTTAGATTGTAGCTTTGATATTGCAAATTTCTATGGGTTACATATCCTACTTACTCGTACCCCGGATGTGTGCTCGTTTGCCTTCTCCATGACATAAAAAAGCGTCTTGATTCGATGCGAGCCGGACTAGACGTTACATACATTGCCTACGAAGCAGCGGTCCTGGGTTCAAATCCCGGTAAGGGCAGATATTTGTGTGATTTTCGTTTTTCACGGAAGGTTTATTTGCTAAATATATGCGGTTTATGTTCGGGTGTTACAGAAAACTCACTTAAACCGAAGCGAAGCGAGGGCGGCTTGCTAGTACATAATAAAACAAGTAGCAGAACAGAATACAAATGAGAGGTGCCTGCTCCTCCAGAAGTGGGTCAGCGAGGAGCGCGCCCGACCCGCGCCCACGTTCATTAATCCTGGACCCCACGGTCTAGCTCTATACATTACTTTATCTGTAACTATAACTGCCTGTGAAACCCGCGCGTTGGCCGTTAAATGTCTGTTACATGTGTTGAATCAAGGCCTTTGTAGAGTCCTATATTTCTGGCCTCTGACCTCTGGAAATTTCTGTGTTACATCGCGATTAGGTATCATATTTTCCTAAAGAGTCTCGAGATGTCGCGAAGTGAGATTGAGACCTTTTATGTCTGACGTCTGTCATCCAATTGCTTATTTATTATTAAGGGCCGGGCGCACCCGCAACGTACGCATAAAATTACTTACTCGCTACTCCCCCTATTCCTTCCCGTTGGGGGTCGATATTAGAAAAAATATTTCTTAGTGCATCCCTTGAGTGCAACCCATGGAATATTCCTTTCAAATTTTAAGTTTCCAGGGTCAGCGGTTTAGGCTGTGCGGTTTGTGTGTCAGCTCAGTCAGTCAGTTAGTAAGTCAGCCAGTCACGGACGAGTTTTATTATTATGTATAGATTCATGGTCTCTTATTCGTAAGATAAGGTATTTTCCTGGTTTGCACGTTGTGCGGTATCCGAGCTGATATTGCGGTCTATTAGTAAACAAACCACAAGTAATCTTGCTTATTACTTTTTTACTTGCATACGTATATGTGTGTGTAAGCTTATATACAAGTAGATGACAGTCACAATTGACATTAAATCTCACACAAGCAAAGTGCCGCGTATAAATACTTCAAATTTGTTTTAAATCATTGATCAGGCCGAGATTCTATGCGGTAAAAACCATACCGTCTTTGATCTGTAATCGTGTTGTCAATGTTTTGATAGCTCTTATTAATTTGACAATAATGGCGGCCCAATTAAAAACGATAATATAACAGGTCGAAGACTATATGGTTTTTACCGCCCAGAATAGAGGCCCTGGTCAGTCATTAATAAAAAAAACCTACTACACAGAGACTGCAACCCCTGTTCCTCATATGTATACATATAGTCATCAAATTGTAACAAGGACAAAAACGTTGCCTATTTATTACTTCTCCAGAAGGACAAACGAACTTTGCATTTATATTAACTAAGATTGTGTAAGGCATTGCATCAGTGCGTTTATCGGCAACTCTTTGTTTTTCGAACAATAAATAACTTTCCGGAATGTTGCCTCAGAGCACGTGATTGGAAATTGTATGCGGCGGTGCGGCAGCGGCGGCAGGTTGACGTCCTTATTCGTACTTTTGTGAGGTTACAGACATCACAAAAAAAAAATTGCTGTTCGTTCCAGGCGATGAAAATATGTGAGTGTCCCCTGATATTTCAAAAATATTATTTCTTTACCTCAATGTTATTGATGTTTATGTAGCAAGAAAAACAAAAAACCGGTCAAGTGCGAGTCAGACGTGCGCACCGAGGGTTCCGTACCGCCGCACAGTAGGTATTATTATATCCCGATTCAAAATCGTTTTTTTTTGTATTTTTTTAGTATTTCTGGTTTTTCTTCATAGATTGTACTATAATCATACCAAATTTGACGCTTGTATGGTTTACCGATTTCACGATACAACACCGAGTTGGCACACAAAAAAGAAGAAATACCTACGTTGAGAAAAACGTTTCTTGTACGGGGACAGCTGCTCATAGTGTCAGAATTTGGGCTACATTTCAGGCGGATGAATTGCCCGAGCCAACGCCCTGCCTGTCCTGCTACGCCGCGCAGCGCCTCGCACCCCGTGGGCGGCAGCCGGCAGCCGTCAGACGTGTGGGATATAAACCCAAATTGCAATTATGCAACAGTTCTCCGAATACGAGTTATGTACACCTTTACTGGGAACGCTGGAATCGATTGACGAGATTTACGAGAAATCGACGCCGAATGTTCCTGCACTGAAGCTTGAATTGGACGTTATTGCCGATGAAGTTGTCCGTTTATTGTCCAACGTCAAATAGGATTTTTTTAATAGCGTTCCATTTTATGTCTTGCTCTATTCTACTCGGTAAACCCATATGGCTTTTGACCTTTTATTGTACGGTTTTTAACCCGGCCGCCGCTATTATACTGTCAAGTAAATAATCGTAACGTTGATAATACGATAACAAGTCAAAAGCGATATGGTTTTAACGAGAAGAAAAGAGCTAGATATCTCTATTTAAACCAAATGCTGTCGATATAGATGTTACATTTTCAAGGTTACGGGGAGTTAGGCACAATGTAAATATCGGACTTGCAAATTCTAGGATTGTGGTACAGTCGACCTTATCACTTTCATTCACTGAGACAAGGTACTAAAGTGTAAACAGGTTTATGACGTCGACTGTACTTATACGTGCGCCTCAATACCCGTACACTGCAAGGCTTGAAGATTGATGAGTAAGGGATAAATCTTAAATAAAAGGTCCTTACCCTTTCTTTTAATGTAATTCTATAAATTTATTGACTTTCTATCTTGATATGTAACGGTGGATACGGAGCTATACGATTAGATAATGGTTTCCGCACAATAACACGAGTTAATGCGATAATCGGCCAGGTTTGGCAGCTCTATCTTTACATCCAATATAAAAGTCATGATTCGTTTCGCTACCTCAATGGGCGATAACACCATGCAAAAATGCCAATTTATCTCTACTAAATTTTAAAAGCGTCGAAGTTCAAATATTGTTTTATTTAGTTTGCTCTTATCTTATATTATAACATTCCCTCAAGTCTTGGTTTTTTCGCAGTGTGAGCCTACTTCAACTAGTAGGCTAACATTAAGTTTGAGATACGAAGTTCGGTAAGATTGGAATAAATTATACCAGCTAAACAAGGTGGGTAGGTATGTCGTAAAATATTAATTTAAAGTTTTAAACTATGGTTAATAATCTATAAATTTAATTGAAAACACCAGATAACGAGTTTAAGTCTGTCAGAACACGATGACAACGCTGAAAACTGCTAAATACAATATACATTTGACATTTGACATTACGATTTAGCCAGAGTTTTTTTATGGCATGTGAATATTGAAAGGGCATCACGGTCACTTGATGATAAGGGCGCTCTGGAACCCATTGACAAATGTAATTAATCTGAGGACTAAAGTGGAATATCTGTATGTTAGTACCCAATACAGTTCTGCACTTCGCAGTGGTGGTATGCTAGCTTAAATGGCAATTAATTGAACGTAGACCACCTATAATAGGTTAGTTTAGCAACATGTCTGGTGAGCTAGGTGGCCACGTTTCGCAACGAATTTAAGGCCGCCGGATATTACCCCGACAAGGTGACCCCATTTACATCCAACTGGTACACTACTGTATACACGTATCACGCTATGAGTTTTGACGAAAAAAACCTCCTCACCTCTTGCTTTTGAGCACCATAGACCCCCCCAAAACAGAGATATGGCAACTCAAATAAGGCTTTAAGAGCATTTTCGTACGTCTCGTCCAATTCAGAACTAAGGTTATCGAATGGCGTTGTCAGATTGAAATCGCGGATGTAATACGCAAAAGATGATACATGATGTTACTCTTATTACATAGAGCCACTTTGAATACGGGTAGAAAATTTATTATATGGATACCGCAGTATTGTGACAATTGTGACGACCTTAGGGAGTTCAAACTCGGGAGGTAGGTACTTGAGGTCACAAATTCTCTCGTGACAAGTGTGATGCTTATCAAACCACACAGGGCTCTCCATTTCTAGTCGATTCTACATCACCTTAAAAGCTATCCCTCTTTTATACTCGTAAGTCCTTGGGAACTTGCCCCTACTCGCTCTATCCAGATGTTTTTATGAGCGTTCCGATTGGCTATTTCGCAATTGGCTATTTGCTGATAAGATACACTTAAACGTCTATGCAATAAACGTAAAATATAATTTGTGATGAATCTATTACTCGCTCTGCTTTGCCTTGAATGTTTTGTATCATGTAGGATGCGGTATTGGATGCAAGCCATTGTGAATTATTCTAACTGTTGGGTAACGTTATTGTGAGTAATCCATTAACTTTATCGCGTGTTCAATTAATTTGTTTGTTAGCACTCGCTTAATTGAGAGTAAATATAACGAATAATTCGAATACGCTCGGCGTAAGACGCCTCGATGCGTCGGAAAACTATACAAAAAATCCCATGGGCTCTCATCGATTTGACACATTTACTAGGTACTAAAAACTCGAGTTGTGGTCGGATTTCAATGGGAATTGAATGGCTTTGCACGGAATGTGACACCTGGCACAAAATTGGGGCATCGGCAGGATGTATATTCGGGAATTGGTGGTTTAGATTATAATCTATTTAATAAGTTATGTTTGTGGCTTTGATAAGGAAATTCACACAAACAGGAAGTTTGATAAATTGTTGTACAAGTTACTGTAAAGTTTGTAAGCCTATTTAACAAAAATAGTACATTGTTGCAAAGGATAGAAAGTACGCGATTTTTGGACGAGTAATATAGAGGGCCGAAACGTAGTTGAGGCCCTCTAGTGTACGAGTCCATAAATTGCACTTTCTACCGAGGCAGACATAGTGCTTTTCACAACTACTGAGAGGAAATAAAATAAAAATTCATATTCAAAACTCAATAGCGTTAGTCAATTGTCAGGCCAAGTTTGAATTACATTTAAAAAAAAGCAGTGACATAGTCTGTGTATCTTTTAGCAAAAATACACCTAATATTTTACGACACAAAATGGTGTGTTCTGATTGGTCGATTTCAATTTTTCATTTTAAGGAGCTATGACACAAAAATTGATTGATTGATTTTCATTGGTTCTTAAGGTTGGACAACAATGTTCTCGACCAATCAGCAAACACGCCGAGAAAAACTTTCTTGGTCTGTCCCTATAAGTGACGTTTTGTGACCCCAAACAAGACCATCTATGGCCATATTTCCGAGCAGTGTTGTGAAAAGTAACTTTTAGTTATCGCTTTGATGCGTCTTGAGGATAACGTTGTAACGTTTGTAGTCAGGATCAGGAGTGAGATTGAATGCCAGTTATGATTTTTTAACCCCTAACACAAAAAGAAAGGTGTTATAAGTTTAACTAACTGTGTGGATATGTATCTCTGTTTGTTTGTGCCGTCGTAGCTCCCTAACGGAGGAAGCAATTCAGACGTCGTTTTTTTTAACTAGAAAGCGAGTTTAATCGGGATGGTTCTTAGCGAGGTTTCATGAAAATCAGTTGGGCCGTTCAAGAAATATCAGCTCTGAAAGTGGGGGTAAGTACTATGAGCCCAATGGAACCCTGACCCGCCATAGAACGGTGTCGCAGTGGCATTATAAAACAATTTGTTTGACACTTCTTACAACTTGAATCATATGCCACTGTGACACAGTTCCATGGTGGGTCAGGGTTCCATTGGTTGGGCTGATAGTACATTCGTTTATTACTATTATTCAGCACTTGCTTTGTTCCGAGAAGCAGATAGTGGAGCGCAATGGCAGTGCTTTAAGATCCTAAAGGGTTTTATTCTTATCCTGGCAGTGTTTTTTTTTCAATTCAAATCCAAGAATAAACTTACTGAAATAATGAAGCACTCAACGGTACTAAATAACATATCCATAAGCGAGCCGCGAAATGTCTCTGGAACAGGTCGGCGCTCCCGGAAGCACCCATATAGAGCTCCCGCCCGACTCTAACGTGAAGGCAGTCAGCTCGCGCGAGTACTGGCGCCGAGTACTCGCCACTAGATACCAAACTTGTGGGTTTGTGCGGGTTATGAAGTTGACTCAGAATGTTGGTGTAGACGACATGACGTGGTCTAACTAAGTTATATTTTTAACCGACTGATTCATTTAGGTATCGTTAGGTTTTGGATAAAAGGTCTTGATCTACATGAAAGAGGAATAAGACGAAACAGTATTAAAAAACAGACTGTTTAATTTCCCAGAATTTGTAAGAATAAGTACCAATTTCACCAAACGATGTTAACAATGATTAAATTTAACATCGTATGGTGAAATTGGTACTTAGGCAACCTACGTTATTCTTCTTTGAGCATATTATGGTCATCGCACAGTATGTCTAAGTATTATTACGAAGCACTAACTTCAAACCTCGGACCATCCCACTTACGCTTCATTCATGTCCAAAATGAGAAAAAGAAACAAAGCTAACCTTGATTTTATCCGTAAAGCCACTAAACCCTTAAGGACTCCCTCCACTGAGGCGGAGACGAGCGAAGCGGAGCGGAGCTGTGCAAATATTAATAATAGAAGGCGCATGCGGTCACGTCGAGCGCGCCTTGTCCACGTTAGTTTAGATTCTATATTGGTTAATATTGGCACAACAGCTCCGCTCCCCTCCGCTCATCTCCGCCTCAGTGGAGCCGCACCCTAAGTTTTGATTTGATTTTCGCTCGTCTTTGCTCGCATCTATCGTTCCTGAAATACCTGCTAATTAGGTTACGTCTATCTATTTCGTCGTTCCCGTTCGAATGGCAACATCCGGCGGATAACCACGCCCTGTTACTCGCAACGTGACGTGACAGCTTTACTCCCAAAACAAGTTCGCAGCTACATAAACCGTGTCCCTTTCTCACGATTGCACAATGCACAATAACTGAAGAGTGAAAGGGAGGGACCTTCCAAAGGTTTGCATAAGTAGCCAGCTTAAAATGATTTCCTTGAAGTCTCAAAATCTCACGATCATTAGCTCATTTTATCATGTTCGTGTAAACCACATTCCAGTAATGCCATCAGTTTTGGACACTGCGGTAGAGCTCGTAACTCGTAATATATCGATTGGCACACCTCGGCCGAGCCCGACGTTGACAAACGCCGTAGACGGCGAGCAGGTGTAAAGGGCGTGTCTAGACTGTACCGGCGCTGTTTGTGGTGGTGTTACACAAGCATAAGACTACATACGTTGCTGCAAGCTTGACGAGCTTGCATGAATAAACATCTCCTTGCTTGGACAACTTCTCTATAGACTTCACACGGCATAAAAATGCTGGAGTACTGTGTCCATTTTCTTGATTAATTGATGAGTGAGGGAAGGACGCGCTTGCAATAATTGAACTTATTTTAATTAAAGATAAAGTAAAGAGAGACTAGCTTAATCGGCATAGGTACACACTGTCACAAGCGTGACTGGTGAAGCAGTGTTAAGAATGTTATATCAGTGTTCATCAATTGCATCATCATCATCATCATCTTCCTATCAGCCGAAAGACGTCCAATGCTGGACATAGGCCTTTCCCAAGGATCTCCACGACGATCAGTCTGTATGGTAGCACATTTTTTTGTATGTATATATGCTTTTCAAGCTTCCAGTTACGTGTGTAGCGTATAAAGTGGTCGTGATTACTGATCACGAGGTGCAAGTCATTACGTATTTTGCAGCGAATCGCGCAGTCAGAGCGCTGGCTTTAAACTTGCCGATAGTGCCCAGTCAGCTGGCTACAAAGCCGCTCAAGTCATCCGATAAATCAACGATGAGTTATTGACGAACCGCAACGACGGACTTCACTTACAGAAATACATCAATATCGATGGCGGCAACAAGGTCAGGATGACAAAACATATTTCAAGAGGCCGCGTAAGAGAACAGTTTTGTTCCTAATCGCATTAACATCAGGTTTGCGGACTTTTCAATTCGTTGACGAACTAAGCTGCAAAATAAAGTTGCCCGGCCCGCTCGTAGAGTTACTTTCCGCTTCGACCGCACTGCATCCTCAACGAAACCTGCGACCAAATTTAGAAACACCAACTAAAATGTTAATTGCTCTGATAAATTGAGAAGCGAGTTGTAAGAAAATACACTAGCAGGATTGAAACGAATGGAAGCGACTAGGAACAGAAGTGATGATAGCGTTGCGTCAACAAAATACGATGTTAGGCGCTGCTCTATGACGCGACTATAGAAACTCGCGTTTATCTAAGAAAATACGTGTTTATGAGCCATCATGTACTACACAAAACAAAGAGGTCCTGATATAAATAATAGGTACGTTGCGGGTAAGAAATTTACCGAGGTTGTCATTGACGTGATTAATGGTTTTACTCTTATTATTTAACATCCAATCGCTATTAGAAAAAACCCGTCAAGTGCGAGTAGGACTCGCGCACCTAGGGTTCCGTATTTAAGATAATATGGTTGGAAAACGCAAAAGAAAATCTAGTTTAAGACCCGTCCAGACTTGCAGGTTCAACATACGTTCTAAGATCGATTCTGGGAGTACATGCCCAGACACGAAATGAAGTGATTTCCTGCGAGGAGCGGTTGCGTCAGACGTCACAGCTCATCGCCCGCGCCGGTTTTTGCTCCGGCGGGAATGAAGACGTCTCGATCAAGGGAGCGGGCACAGATTCACTGCCACTGACGAGGAACTGAATGCTATTCAAGTATCCCGGGCGTGTCGCCGGTATCGAATGTGTCCCGACTCCTTCCGTGATTTCGAACTGTTATTGACAAGCAAATTCTCGGTTGCACTACGAAAATTAATTTTATAACTTGTTTAAGTTGGAAAACTTTATGAATGTCATATTTTTTTTTTTTTTTTTTTTGTTCAGTTATAATCTGCCATCAGTCTTTCTTGACTATAATCAGATGCGTTCTGTGTGTGTCACATTGTAGAGAGCTTTCTCCAGTGAGAACAGCTACTCATCATTAAAACGGCTACACTCTGTTATGTAGCCTCATTATGTTGTGTCTTTTAAGGCGGTTAGGGTAGCTCTGATGTGTTAATTGAACTGCCAAGTTATTCGGATGACTAGACAATTTCTGTTTGTATTTTCCTGCCACCGATCGGATTTCCTCCTTTACCGTGCTCATGTTTAAATATTTGTGTATTTCATTGTTTGTTATATACCAATGAGCATCACTTATTGATCGTAATATAATGTTCTGTAGTCGTTGAAGCATAGAGATATTCGAGTTACTGGCGCTACCCCACAGTTGTATGCCATACATCCAGATGGGTTTGAGTACTGACTTATAAATTAACAGCTTGTTGTCGGTAGATAGCTTGCTGTTGCGGCCAAGTAGCCAATGCATGTGTTTGTATCGGATATTAAGTTGTTCTCGTTTGGCTTTGATATGACCTTTCCATGTCAAGCGGCGGTCTAAATGCATACCCAGGTACTTTACATTGTCCTGATGTGGTAAGGTAGTATCCCCTAGTGTTACTGGTGGGCAGTCGCCCCTCCTTAAGGTGAAAGTCACCTGCACAGACTTGGATGTACTGGCTTTGATTTTCCATTTTTTAAGCCACTGGGTGATTTCATGTAGGCCCCTCTGCAGCATATTCGATGCTGCTATCGGGTCTTTGTTCCGAGCAAGGATTGCGGTGTCATCCGCATACGTAGCTGTGGTCAGGCCTGGCAGAATTGGAAGGTCTGCTGTGAAGATAGTGTACAGTATAGGCCCCAAGATGGAACCCTGCGGTACACCAGCCTTAATGATATGAAATTTGGACGTCAATCCAGCCTCCTTCACTTGGAATAACCTATCAGTCAGATACGATCTCATCAGCAAATGGTAGCTATGGGGAATCACTTCCTTTATTTTGTACAAGAGACCTCTGTGCCACACCCTGTCAAAGGCTTGTTGTATATCCAGGAACACGGACGAGCAGTATTCCTTTCGTTCAAGGGCCCCTCTTATAGTCTCACAGACTCTATGGACTTGCTCTACTGTGGAGTGCTGCTGACGGAAGCCAAACTGGTGGTCGGGTATGGCTTTATTCTGAGATAGTATTGGAAGGACTCTACGCAACAGGACCTTTTCAAAAAGTTTCGACATGATGGGCAATAAACTGATTGGCCGATAGGAAGTTATATCACTCGCCGGTTTTCCTAATTTGTGGATCATTATAATCTGCGAAACTTTCCAGATCATCGGAAAATATTGCAATCTGAATATCCCATTAAAGAGGATAGTTATAAGTACCATGGCTTTTTTTGGGAGTTCTTTTAGTATTTCTTTGGTGATTAGATCGAACCCAGGTGCCTTTTTGTCTTTAAGTTCCATAATTGTTCTAGCGATTTCCTTGACGGTAACTGCCTTTGGTGGAGGTGACATCTGATAAGCCATGTTTAATGCAGCGTCTACGCCGCATTCGAATTCGTGGTCCTCAGTCTCATTAGGGGTAAATACTTTTGACAGATGTTCTGCAAACGCGTCTGCTTTTTCTTGGGCCGTTCTTGCCCACGTATTATCACCTTTGTTTATTGGCGGTATTGCTACCTGCGGCCTGTCATATGACTTTGTAAACTTCCATAGGGAATAGTTAGTGGAGGGTGTGGCTGTCAGGGATTCCAGTTTGTTCTGAAGCGTCTTGTTGTGCCATCTACTGATTAACTCCTTCAGTTCGACAATGGCCTTGTTCAAAGCCGTTTTATCTGTTCTATGTCTACTCTGTTGCCAGAAGCGACGCAGCCGTCGTTTTTCCAAAATTTTACATCGGATTTCTAGCGGGTAGTTCGATGGGTGACATGTTGGTTCCAATAATGGTGTGTTTTTCCAACAAGCCACTTGTATGAGATTAGTAAGGTGTTTAATCATTTCTTCGATATCTTCTGGGCTTTTGAGTTTGATATTTAGATCAATATCATCCTGGATTCCTTCCCTGAATGATTGCCAATCGGTTCTTTTATTATAAAGTGATTCTATTTTTTGATTATCTATCAGTAGAGTGCTAATTGTGAGGATTACCGGAGTATGGTCAGAACAAGTATCCAGGCAGGATTCTGTTTTTAAATAGTGTTTGGAAAATCCCTTCAAAATAAAAAAGTCCAAGAGGTCTGGGATTTTTGAAGGATCTGACGGCCAGTATGTTGGTTCGCAGGTTGATATTGCAGTGAGGTTGTTCCTATCAATACTTAGCTTTAACTGTCTTTCTCTTGTGGTTGTGAGTCGGGACGCCCAATGGGTATGTTTTGAATTAAAATCGCCCCCCGAGATAAATCGGTTTCCTAGACATTTGAAGAATTTATTAAACATTGATTCTTCAATCTTGTGTTTTGGCGGACAGTATATCGCTGAGACATTGAAATAACCATACATATCTTCAACTGCAACGGTAGTAGCCTGTAGAAAGTTCTCTTTGAATTCAGGCATCAGATGGTGATTAATTGAGTTGCGGATAATAATGGCGGTCCCTGCGTGACCAGTTCCATCTGGATGTAGCGTTATGTAGGTATTATAACCCTGAAATTTGATATTACTCGTTGCTTTAGTGCAGTGGGCTTCGGAGACAAGAAGGATGTCAATTTTATGTTCCTTAATAAACATTTCTACCTCGTGTTTATTTGGTGCAAGGCCATTTGTGTTGAGAGTTCCAATTCTAAGACTACCTATTTTGGCAGTTTTTCTATAAGGACCGTGATGAGGCTCATAAGCATACTCATTTGTTGTAAGAGAGTGTCAAATTTTTCGGATTGTTTTATTAGTAGCTGTTCTATCACAGAGTTCGATTCGGCCAAGTCGGGTGTTTCTGCTACTGTAAGCTTGTTGTAAGTTTTAGTTGCTTCGGCGTAGGATTTATCCCCTCGTCGTTGGTTTGGATTTCGTCTTTCGGCCAAATTTATATCGTCTAAAGATGATAGGTTATTATTGTTCTTGTATTTTTTTTTGTCAACTTCATTGTCTCTGGTATTATTTCTTTCTATGTGTCTTGGTTTCGATTTTCGCCTTAAGATTTCTAGGTACACTTCACAGCCCTTGTAATTGGCTGGATGAGCTCCACAGCATAGGGCACACTCTGCAGGTGTATTGCGATCTTTTTTAGGGCACTCTGATGTTTTGTGCGATTGTGCGCACTTGACGCACCTATAGGGTCTCATACAGTAATTTTTTGAGTGGCCGTATTGTTGACACCTCTGGCACTGAACAAGTGTTTTCTTTTTTTTGGGATCTTCTATTGCCACTGATTGGTGATATATGTATTTGATCTCCTTTATCAGGTGATTGTTAGGTCCTGGTTCGAAATTTGCAAAATAGGTTGATGTGGGTTTTTTATCTGGTCCATATTTTACATTGATAATTTCGCCTTTTATTACATTACCAGTTCTTTCCAGTTCTTCTCTTATTGCACTCATCGGAGTTGAGTGATGCAAGTTTTTGATGACGATTCTAAAACATCTTTCATCCTTTTTGTTGAAGGTGTGGCCAATGAGCCCTGTTTCTCTTATAACCGAAATGAGATGTTTATAAACGTCGGCATTGTCACTCATAATACGTAGTTGGTTTCTATTAACAATTTTGTAAATGAACTGGTTTGAATTAGTATCCGTCTTTAGTAAATCTGTGAGCTTATTTACATCCTCTATCGTCGTCGTCGTCTTTTCGCTGGTGCTGTGTCATTTTCCTTTTCGTCGATAGGTAAGCTGCTGTATCTGTTGCTGGTTTGCAGTGCCTGCGGTGGACTATCTGATAGCTTTTTCCTCTTAGGGTTACGTATTTCAGGCATTCTCTGCCATGGTATATTCCTGTTAGCGTCCGAGATAGGTTTGGTAACTCCGGTCTTTTCATTTAGGGGGTCTTTTGATGTTCCTGGTGTTGGATCATTTGGTTTGTTACCAAGGGATGAACTTCTGGGTCGAGTCATAAACAAACTAGGATGAAATGCTTGTTGGACTAGTTTCTTGGTATTATTTTTATTTTGGGTAGTAGGATTTCCTTGCAGACAGGCCTGCAAGCCCACTCTTTCACTTTCTACAAATTGTTGCAAAATTGTGCCCCCCCCAGAATACGAAGGGCTGTCTGAGTTAGACTCAGAGAGGGATTCTCCAGCGTTACTGGTACCCTCCTGGGGTAGTATGTTTTTCAAGTTTGCTTCCATAATTTGTACTCCCGCCTACTCCAGACATTTTTGGAACTATTTAGGTCCCAAGGCTCGCTGTAGCCTCTTCCAACCGGTTTCCCAGTCAGGTGTATGGTTTTACCGCCATTGCTCGGTCGCCATTGCCTCGTTGGTGTTCTAGCAGGGGGCACCACGGAAGCCTATACGGGCAGCCGCCGCCATGCGGCGCGTGCAGGTGAGGTTGACACTTGGGTCGGTTGAGATGTTGAGACCGTTCCCCCTTACCCCCCATGAATGTCATATGTAATCCATTTTATTGTGCAAACCGAAAAACTATCCCTTGAAGGGGCCCTTCTAGTTAACCTGACCAATAATATCTTCAAACAAAATAATCCCTTTGTTTACACGAAAATCTATGTCCAATTCAATCTTCCACATATTATGTATGTTACAAAACTTTAGCTTTCATAAATACTATAATATAATAAACAAGTGCTTCCGCTGTCGTTAGTCAATCAGTTTAGTGAATGGTTGTGCGAGAAAGCGCCCGCAATTGCATAACCCGCGCCCTTCCTGTTCCACTCAACTCCCATCAAGGTTATTGTTGGGTTCCGAAACTTGTTTCAAGGAATGAGAACCGTTCAATTATTCGAATTAAGTACCTTGTTAAGTTTTTTCAGGACTCCCCTCAAAAGGTTAGTTGCCATATTGCAATGTTTTTTTTTTAAGCCATTAGCTGCTGTAACCGACATGCTCTTGCAGTGAAGAAATTTCATGTTGCGTAACTTTTCAATTGGCTGTCTATTATTACAACAGAGTCCACCGAATCTGGGATCAACGAAAAAACTCAAAATATGGTAGGTACAGATGTAGTGAATATCCCTTTCCCATCGTTTTTTGTCGAATAAGTTCGTATTTATATTACTTTTTCAGTTGGATTATTACTAAAGCTAATTGAGAGAGGGAGATAAATACGAACTTATCCGACAAAAAACGTTGGGAAAGGATTATTCACTAGATCTGTACATGGATGGTTGTTAAGTTTCTTGACCTGAAAAAGGAGTTGTCTTCCATACAAGTATTTATGTTTAAACCTGCCGTTAGCAATCTACCTCCTCCCTTTTAATAATCATATTTCAAATGAATATTATAGTTTGATTTAAACCTGTAATTACTGAACATTTTGCGGTCTCTTCGTCAGTTGCGTGACCGCTGCAAGAAGCAAACCTTCAATTAAAAGACAATCTCTAAGGATTTACAGCCGCATCCATTTTGCAATCAGGGGTAATAGAAAGGTGTCCAATCAATTAATTTTGACGTCTAGAGATTTCTCCTCGAGTGAATAGTAATCAGTGTCTGCCAGATGTATAATCGGCCAAGACTGTTCATTGTCGCTTCAGGACTTTAACATCCAGTAAATAGACCTGAAAAATGACGAAAGTATTCTTAGAAGACTTCAGGGTGGCGATACGTGAGAGACCCCAGGGTAAAGGTTCAGTAAAACTAAATTCATAAAAAAACAAACGTAATGTGAATCTACCGAAGTGATAGGAATATGTAGGACCTAGTCAAGCAAACGCGGAAACATGGAATCGCATCTCGGTTTTCTATCTGCGTGAGAAGATGATAAGCTTGTCCCCGATAGCAAAAAGGACGCAAATGCTATAGAGTTTCCGTGTGATATAGACCTTTTCGAAGCGCGAAAGTCGCGGCTATCGTGTATCTACCAAGTCGTGGAGCTTTCCTGGGACACTCGAGAAAGATAAAGTTGATTTATAACTTAATCAGTTAAAATAACTGAGTATTTCAATAAAATCGTGAAGATGGTTGCCAAAAACTGGACTGACTTGTGGCCATGACAAGATGCATTCGGCGAAGGTTATCGTTATCGAGAATTATAGGATAGACTTAATCAGCTGCACGCTTATGTCAATTCCATACATTTTGAAAGTTTTCGAAAATCATTTACATTAGCGTTATGTATCTTGTTTAAGCCCTTTGTCCCTTTTTTTTAATCGCATAATCAATTTTGTTATATTGTTTTCTAAGAATACTCATGACATAATCTCGGCAGATTTGGAAAACCAAAAATCTTCCTGGTTCTAAGAACTATAAAACACTCTACAACGCAACGTCCATTAATTACCATATTATCACAGTGTATCACGTACTGTTAAGGAAGAAATATAACAATCTTGGAGAGGTCCTACTCTCGTTGACTGGTTATCGCAAGTCGCGCCGTGGTTGATCTGGGGCTATCGGCCGGTCACGCCTCACCAAACCCTGGGAACTGGCGGTTTTTACCGCCGCTCCTTTGTCGTCCCACTCGCCGCCGCCGCCGCTATTTGTGGTCGTCCAATATAATTCAAAATCGATCTTCCAAGGTGGCGTCATCATTGCTATTACTTGAATATGGTGGCAACAGTAAACACCAGTGCCCGTACAATGCATATCGATTTTGGCCGCCACATTTTCCACCACATCTATTCGACGTGCCCTTACTCAACCCGTTCTCATGTCACAAGTCTACATCACATTGTTCAAGAACAGACTAGAGCAGGTTTGCAACTGCACCATTAGTTATCAAATTCTCCACTGATTTGACGAATTTCGATAACGAACGCTTTAATGGTGATTGAAAAAACATAATTAATAGTGTCGACGTTTCTTATCTATTCTCTTATCTCAGCTGTACCGGACCTTGACATTATTAGAGAAATGGAAAATAAACAATCCGTGAAGTGTCTGCAATGATCTTTTGAGATTACGGGTTTGTCGATGAAAGGAGAGCTTTCGAAACCGGCTCTCGTGCCGTTTCGGCGACAATGCCTTGTTTGGCGGTGCGGGATCGAGCCCCGGCGTCGGCTCGGACAATGAACGATATTAGCATTCTCAAGCGCGTGCAATCAAAATGATCAATCACTTTTGGAACCGGACGCGGCGGCGAAAGGTCCCGCTCCTGCACGCCGGCAATGTCAATGTCGGCCGATCAAACTCCACTCGCTAATTCGAGACCTTGGCATCGAAATCGAGTGTAAACACACTGCTGCTAAGTGCTCGCGAACCCGGCTTAGTCACCGAAAGCTTTCATGGGTTCATTGCCCATAAATCGTCTTCTGATTCCATATGCTGTATAGGAAGTGAAGGTATTATTTTTAGAGTCGGACGCTCCCACGCGCCCGCGCACGTTGCGGCGCCGGCGCGCGCGCAGTGTTGCCCCGGACCGCGCCACGGACGGACCGCGTCGTACGCTCGCTACAACGCTCAGCGACACCCGTCCCCCCGAATTTCGAAACGGACAAGTGCTAGTGATAACTTCGATACGGTCTCGCCTATCGCGAGCGCCGCGGCTCTGATAAACCCCGCCGGTCACCGATCTGTGCCGAATTTGATTCGTTCGATTAACGAGAGTGCATTTACACGGGATTCTGTTTCTATAATTACATTACCCTTGTGTGAGTCGAAGTGACGATGAGGCCGAAGGACGAGACGGACGCGAAGATCCAGACGGACACGTTCATCCTCTCGGAGAAGATCGATGACACCAAGTCCAAGAAGAGCGAGAAGGACCTGAAGAAGGAGATGAAGCGGCTGGAGAAGGAGAAGCTGGAGCGCGAGAAGCGCGAGAGGAAAGCGCGCGAGAAGGACAAGGAGCGGGAGAAACAAGCTAAGAAAGGTCAGCTACAATTTCGCGAAATACTAATACATTGCAAAACAGGTTGGCTCGCCTATCGCTAAGTCGCGTTATCGTGATGTCATCCTTGTGGAGGTTACGAGATAAGTGCGATTGACGTCGCTACAATATAATTCTGCAGGTTTATTACCAAATAAAGAGCAACAAATTGGAGGCATAGTTGTGCGGGTTACATCATTAGCTTGACCTTGCGCATCATTATCATTACCGCATATTTTTATAGATTACTCACTGTTAATTTAGCCCGTGGAGTTCATAAAGTTACTAAGAATGGCCGCGCTTTTGTCGCGGCGCTTACTCATCGGCCTTTCGGTGGTTGATGTTCGCTTCAAAATAAACCTGCGTCACGAATTGTCTTAACTTTGCAACAAACAAAGACTCCACGTGCAGAATCACACAAAACTGCCCATTATCGTTCATGAATATTCATGATTTCATAGCGTCATTTCGTGACGGTGTTCAAGTTATTGCTTTATTTGAGAGAAAATTGGATCATTTGTAGAGTCTAGATCGTTCGTATAAATTAGTTTGTTGATAGGTTATTTAATCTACGTGTCGTTTACCTTTCGTATTCTTGGAACTCCTCGAAATTTAGATCGTTGACAATATTATGTTGGCACGGGACTTTTCTCGGAATGTGGTTACCTATATTCTATTTGTGAAAATGTATAATTTCTCTACTTTAATTTATGTGGCGAAATGTCACAAATACATCAAGTGTCTGTGCAAATATTTATTCATAAAAAAGAGAAGTAAAAGAATACCTGTAATTATCATTGCAACCAGCGATAATCTTGACTTATAACACCACATGAACGTTTTATAGTGATTATAACAAAGCCGCTGCATTAGCGATCGCACTAAAAACATGCACGAAAAGTTAACAAAAACGAATCACAAACATATGCATTGTGGAGGCTTTCTATTTGTTCTAAGTATAATAGGCAAGTAACATGATTATCCGGAGTTTTCCATGCGTATAATTTCTAGTTAAAGTGTCGTACCAATGTAATCTAGATGATTATAATTACATTTTATTTGATGACATTACGATTTTAAGATACGATTAACTATTTCTGTTTTATTTGTTTTGCTTTATTTCTCGGAATGAATCGATTGTTTCGCGCACGCGACGGTGTGGACCATTACAATTCCAAACGTAACTTCTGAATTAACGACGTTTTCAATGCACGGTTTCTCTTTCAATCATATGCTTATGAATTCTACGTTTTCTCGTCCAGACACGTTATAAATAACCTTATTTATGCGTTGTTTTACAAACAAAAGGCCGCGGTCGTCACGACCGTGCTTGCATTTAAATGAACCAGAGAAATTGCACCAGTCGCTACAGATCAGCTCTCTTATTTGGTATTATAGGGAACCGCTTTCTTGGTGTAGCTTCCTGTGGTGGTTTCTACGCTGCATTTTCTTCGTGAACGTTCGCAGTGGCCAGCATAATAGTTACTGTGCATATTAGTCAGTTCGCAATTGTACTTTGTGTTTTGCTCATTTACACCAACTTCCTACATCTAGTGCGTCGAACCCTCTAACAACAATGCGTTTGTTTCCCGTGTTTTTTAACAATTAGCATTGCCATTGTGGCGTTTTCTGGGTTAACTGCTCGAACTCGACTTTCTTTGTGTATGGGAATTGTCAATACTACAGTTAATTGTTGCTGGCATTAAATTCTCATGCCGCGCCATATGGTTTTGTCACTTTTATGTGTTAGTGTGTCTGTTGAAACGAGCCGGACCGGTCTGCGGTTATCTAACTTGTGAAGTAATCGCTTAAGTTTTGGTCGAGACAGGCAGACAGGTCTCGGCTCGGCGACCCAAAAAACTTTACCGAGCAATTAATTTCGCTTAAACGTGTTTTAAACTTACCTAGATGGAAACTGGAATTGCAAGCGATTGATCCTAAGAATGGATACAGTTTGCATGTTTTTTTTTATGTGTAAGTGTGAAAACATCTCTGGTTTTCAAATATTTAACTTGTTATCGTATTCACTCGTGTTTCTGTTTGACTCGTGGACATCAGAGACCATAAAATACATTGTAAAATGATATAATATGATATTAATAAGGAGTTCAAAAGGTTAATTGGTACTAAATATTGAGGTAGACCTTCTAAGCTTAACATTCGCGAGTGCTAACTTCGATTGTTCCAACTCTGTGCGAATCGTGATTGCACGTAAAACATTACGCGGTGAATGATCTTCCTCTCAGTTGCTAGTTTTTGTGATCGCGCAAAAAGAGCAATCGATCATGGACAGCTGTCGAGAGGCGCACGCGCAGTTCAGATATTACATCGTTACGTGAATCATTTGCAAGTTCACTTTGAAAGTGTACGTCGTGTAGTAAGGATTGCAGTGATTGTAAAAGGTGTGATAAGTGGTTATTCCTTTATATATCGAGAATTGTTTCGTTGAATGTACCTATCGCAGCATTACTTGCTACCGAAAGATATTTTTTTGGCAAGAGTTAAAATTTGGTGATTCATGAGCTTCTGTTTCTGTTTTCTGTCTATTGTCATCGTCATGTTGCTGAATGTCCACTCACGATTATTCTGTTTTATATTAACTCTAAGGCCCGCCATACACGGACTGTTTTAAGCAGTAGGAAACCGACTGCACTTCGTTGCTATTGGTCGGTTTGCACTTTCTAGAGCATTGAAACTGCAAATCCACCAATAGCAACGAAGTGCAGTCGTTTCCCAAATGCTTAAAGCAGTCCGTGAATGGCGGGTCTTAAAGATGTAAGAGCTCATACAGCTGGATGACTTAGTACCTAATGTTTCTTTGGATGCTATGGCGCTGCTAACTATACATTAACCGAAGTATTTGTATAACATCGTCACTTCTCTTCGTACATGAACCTACATATGCCAATTCACTTATACCTTATTCCTATCATAATTCCTTTTCCTAGTGTCTGGTCGTGTTAACGAACCCAAGACCTGTAACTTAATTTGGGTTGTTATAAATTTAAAATATATTTTTATTGTTGAATTTGTGAATAATTTAGCCGTTAGGGAAGGCGCTATCAGTGTCGAGGAAAACGTCGCGGAAGTCGAACCCGTTCCCGCTGCCGGCCGGCGCCGCGGTAGAAAGGAGGAAGCGCCCGGTATAGGTACAACAGCGTGGGCACGTGGTCGCGCGTGCCGTCTCTGATAATGATAAGAGGTTGCTTATGCTTCGCGTGAGGAATTGATCATCTTTTCACCTTACCGCTATCACCCAGATCATCCTTAACCAGACGAAGGGGTACGTGTTTCCTACATGAAACCTATTAAATTGTAAGGCTAAACGGTCGACGGAGACTTGTGAAGTTGTGATCTTTCAGCCTGGTTAAACGGTTTAAAAAAAGAGAAATTTGGTTAATTCTTTATACTTATAACGAGTTCGAAGTTACCTTTACGTTAAAGAAATGAAAATCGTACGTGCGTTTTTCTTTACATGTATAAGGGGAAAACAAACAACAACACATTACATTACATCACATCACATCGCATACACAAACCCGTTTAAACGACTATGATTAGGTACTTTTAATTCTTGAGTATCCTTTGGTTGTTTTTTTTATGCTAGAGGGGGCACACGAGCTATCGGGTCACTTGATGTGAAGTGATCACCGCTGCCCATGTACACCTGCAACACCAGGACAGGTATTGCAGCTGCGTTGCCGCTGTTGCCGGCCTTTGAGAAAGGAGTAGGTACCCTCGACTATTGAAGGTCCGTTGGTCCTTTTGTTGTTAATTCAGAAGTATCAATGGTATAAATTTGATTTCCGCGTACCGCATTATTTGAAGTTAGCTTCTTACAAGTTCGACTTTCTGATAGGACAGGACCACGGCATTGATCTTCTCTCTTAATTATTTAAAATAAACCTAGTCTAGAATTTCCTCTTACTCTAGTTCCGTTGATTATTTTCCTTTTAAATTACCAATTGAAGTTTTAGCGGTGCTTTGTTAGTAAAGCACGGTGTTTGGTAGCGGCGCTGTTGTTAGTAAAGCACGGATTCCACAATCCCGGATTTAGCTTGTGTATTAAACGCGTAAATACGTAAACACGGATGTGAGCGGTGCGTGTGGTCCGCAGCTCTGGTCCATAGCGAATTTCCGCAGTTGGAGTAAGATTCCCATTGCATTTACATTCTTGCTTTGCTCGCTCCGCGCGGGTCCAGGCAATTTATCGAGATTCTTCACATGTCAACCATTTACCTAATGAACCTAAAAGTGCAGTGCATGTTTATTAGAATTTGACACTTCGTCATTAAGTCTTTATACTTCACAGTCATACAAAACCAAATTGAATTGTTGTAAAGCTGCTGCTGCTAGCTTTCCAATACTGTACAGTTTACCAATTTGCGTTCGGCAAACTGTACAATACGGTAGGGCTAACAGCGAGCGACAAACTATTTCCGTAATGAAACCGCTACTTAAATCCTTGCAGAAATATCAAGCTGAAATTCTGCGCCTCGAGAACACGTTGAGTCTTTCCGAATGCGTTCTGACTCAAGCTACAAAGGTGTATGTATTTTTTAGCCTACAACAGCCTTGTAATTAGGTTGTATCATATTGACGTGGATGTCACGTGAGTGGCATGGGGAACGCTATTTTTAGGCGGGGTTGGAGGTCACAGGGGTGGGGGCGGAGCGAGGTTCCTAAAATATTTCAGTTATTTTTAACAAGTGTCAGTGACATCCGTAAACGTATTAAGAAACGGGCTGTGTTGGTTCTTTTTAATATACCTAATGTGACTGTGTTATAGCCATTCCCTCATACTACTCGCAGACTGTCTGGAATTAATCGTGTCGTCTACGTAATCTCAATAAGTAGAAGCGTGTTTACGACTGTGCTCTGAAACGGGGTGTAGTAGAAAATTGTACTTATATTTAGGTCAGAAATTTAGAAAAATCGAGAAGGTACTATAAATGAACCGGATATAAAGTTTCTTGAATTTTAACGAATTGTTATTGAATCCTAAGTTAAGAGAAGCTTGGATAATCGCTGTATCACAATTCACAGGCGTAGGTTTCAGTTCAGCACCGAAACTAATGGACGCTACGTTCCGGACTGTGCAGCGAAACGATCCGCCGATTATCTACGGTGCGATATTGAACAACTATTGACTACGCAAATGTTTCCGTCCTATAGCAGTAAGTAGAACTCATGTGGACGCGTTATAAAATTTCTCACCGTTCAGCAAACATAATTAAAATGTTAAATAATATTCGTGTATACCAACTTTGACATGTTGTTGCTCGACTGCTACCACCACCTTATCGTTTAACCTACCATAAAGCAGCATTGTTCGATTGTTGTGTTCTGGTGAGGGGATAAGACGACCGATGAAATTACTGGCATTGAGGCATTCCATTTTAAACCTCAGGGTTGCTAACGCATTTGCAGTTTTAGGATTGCAGTCTTGAGATTGTAGTCTTGAAAATGCACATGTCTATGGGTCTCAGAGGCCACCATCGGGTGGTCTGTTGGCTCGTTCGCCTTCAATTTGTCATTAAAAAAAAATCGGTTTGACCTGATAGTTGACTGGCCTAGTTTAAACATTTATAGTCTGTATACCAAAGGTCCAATCGATTCCTTTGTATGTATTCAGCTGTTCAAACAACTTAGGCACGTATCTAATCTTCTTCTGCCAAGAAAGGTTAGGCAAGAAACAATGCAATAATGCGTAAATGATACGTTGAATATTGGATATGTTTCTGAGTTGTAGCCCTCTATTTTTTAATAAAGCAGTGTGCAGAAATACCAAGTTCCGTAGACGCGGCGGTATGCCGCCGTCTACCGAGCCTCCGTCGCTGACTGCTATATATAGCCGGGAAGCGCGTCCGTCTGTGGAATTCACAAAATAACATCAAATGCCCGTTTATAAACCGCATTACTCTCAACTAGGGCTATCAGGTGTATAATAAAAGGACATTTCGTTTTAAAGATCATAAGATAAGATAAAAACTGCATCATTCATGGCATCCGCTTCACACTTGTAATAACCAGACCATCTTATCTCGGAATCATGGAGCGTACTTTGATGGGATGGACGCTACGATTATGAAAGGATTCGTCAAACTCTGACTTTTGCCGAATCGAAAATCACTTGAAAGCACTTCGTTTGGTAGTATTTACCATTTTTGCCAAATACGGGTCTTATATCTCTTACTTATGACATACCTACCGAGAGGAAGAGATGCAACGATCATGTTGACAAATAATAGGCAAGTGTGGTGCCGCCAAGACAGTTGTCGTGAGCCAAATTACCCAACCCAACGTAATATTGTTGATCAGTGTTCATCGAAGAGGTAGTTAAAAATTCTAATATGTATATGCAAAGTCTGGTCGCAATCCTGATCAGATCCTTAAATATTTATCACGTCAGAACAAAAGAACATTAACCTTAATAAAACCAGGATAATTCATTTTATAATCCCAACTTCCCGTGAAGTTTATTTCAAGGTCTCCCTATCGCATACCTGAGCGAAATCATGCGATAGTGTATATTTAGACCTCACTCCACCACAACGTTGTTTCGTGACACACTGATAAGCTCGATACCGGCTAACACGTATGCACTGCATTACGTTTCATATTAAATGCCGGCGACACGTCGGACGTGTCACAATTACGTACAAATAACAATGTGCGGCAGCGAATGTGGCTATGATCACTGAAACGATGTGTAGTCCTTGTCATAAGAAGTGGCGTTATCTAAGTCTGAGGACTTATGATCGCAAAGGGCCTATGTACTCGTGTGTATTCATTGAGTTATCACAGCCAGCGTGTCGTATTATCGAAATATTTCCTTTACCTCGCCGATAAGGGCCCACGATATAGTTGAGGCGGTTTTTATTGAACTTGTGCAGATCCTGTGGCCTGTATACAAGCCATTTAGCTGATTTAAAAGACTAGACGAGGGCATGATCATGATAAATATACTATTTGGCATCGACGCTCTCTTTCCCTAGCTAGATCAATATCGCCCATCATCGCTATGCTTCAGTCAGAATAAATTGTTACTTGAACTCACCAACTGTTCATTAACTCGTTTGACTTTTAACTCCTCAAGGTCAGCGCGGCGTCACCAGGCCTGCACTTCGGTCACCTTGGCTGTCCCGACCCGCCACTATAAATAATGGCATCAGTAATGGGCTTTCTATGGGATTGGTCTAGGCCTAATAGTCGGTCGCTGAACCTTGGTTTCTGTAATGCATTGATGTTTTAGAAAGAAGTTGTTCTTGCACGCGGTGCATGCGATAACAATGTTTGTTATACAAACTTTGCATTTATGTGGAGGCATTGCCCGTCTTCTCGTACGTTCAAGTTAAAGAAAACTATGTATGTGTTATAGAATATTAATGCCGTTATAATTTTTGTTTACATAGTCTCAGTCTGGCAGCGCGGTAATGTGTCTGTGACTGCGACTCTGTTTAAGTAGAGCTAGTAATACGATCGTCATATTAAGTGTATTACCCGACTGCCGAACCGCTGTTTTTGACATGCATGTATGTATGGTTCTTGGTTCCCTTGTAAAGGCTGAACAGGTGGCCTGAGGCTCTACTTTGAAATCCGTGATTCGAACTTCGTCTATTGCTATCCCTTTTGCTCTCGACGAGTCATTAATTCGCAAGAAAGTGACGGGGCGATCCGAAGTTCGAATTACTGATTTCAAAGTAGAGCCCCTGATTACGACGAGTCCTAGCGTGTCGCGAGTGTCACTAAGTACTTCATTTATTTTTGAATATGAAACTGGCGAAATAAAAATTCTATACATGATAACTTTTTTAATGTCATGGTTGGACCGATACACGCTGTAACTCTGCGTCAATCAGTACAGTACCCACATCTTTGTTAAATTATAACTGCTTTATCGTTTGACTCGTCAAAACCAGACGCTCGGAGCTAGGTGAGGAATGCACGAGCACGCGCGTCGCCCCTCGTGGCTCTGTGGCAGTCGAGGGGTCTGCCCCTGCACAATTGCAGCGTGTTAAGCGCATCTGTTGACGTTTCAAGCCACATGAGGGGCGGATATGCACGGTTGGTTGTGAGGTGCGAATTCTGCACCTTATCGCAACAATTGATATAATATTGCTACATTAATTTTGATTCCAATTTTGTAGTAAGTAACGTACAACAGTCGATAGTAAAGTTATAGCATGTATACCTATTTTTGATTGAAATTCTGTCTAGTATGAGGTTGTGTCCAGTATTAGGTTTTTTAAATTCTGGGTTAGCGCATAGCCTATATATAACCTGGGGTAAATCTGGCTAATGCAAGCCAGGCCAACGTTAGTGTTTTGTTTGCCAGTTTGCGTAAAAACATAAATATTTCACATTTTAAAAACTACGAAAGGAAAATGAACATGCAAGTCACCGCAGGAGTATAGTGCACCTATTATATATTTTAATAAAGGCAAGTATGCTCACGAGTATAATCGTATTTATCATGTTTACATACACGAAGTAAATACTGAAAGATAACGTCACCGGACCTATTTTATGTAAAGTTATTCATTAAATTATACACGTCGTGCTTTTTGCATTACAAAGTATGTTGTCCGTCTTAGCTCTACATTTTGTTCGCGTCTTTTGATCACAGACGTGTTGGCATATAAAGTGCACATTTACGTCATCCTTTCAATTCTCCGATCGATCATACTGTAATTCTGTATCAAGATATGAGCACATCCACTGCTACGCACAGAATTGTGAAATCAAATAATACCTACTTACCTATATATCGCGGTGTCTTTCAGCTTTCGGTACATTCGTAAATATCTTGATAGCATAGTTTAAAACAAAGTCGCTTTCCGCCGATTTCAAACTACGCAACGGATATTAATGCGGTTTCAATAGATAGATAAATGAGAGGTTTTTGTGTATAATAAGTTTTGGTTTAAGGGTGCGTTTCTACTAGAGATGCGCATTAATGTGTTTTCATACATTTGTCAATCGGAGCGAGGTGTCGCGAGGTGTCAAATGTATGAAAACACACTAAGCGAGTGCGGGTCGCTAGTTGCCTATATAAAACCACCTACATATTTCATATTCTGTGACACATTATGTACCTTTAAAGTTAAACTTGCGGTAAACGGTAAACTGTACTGTATTCACAACTAACCAAAAATATGACGAGCTATGCAAATGATCTAGGCTAGAGAAAAGGTACAATCAAACTTGGAAGTAGATGTACATTTTAGTACCTAGTCGCAGTAAAACTACTTTCTGGGACAAGAGCGATATATTAATTTAGTATATCATTACCCCACTGCCAGCCAGCAGTTTCAGCATTGTTGTGTTCCAGTGTGAGGAAATTCCATCTTAGTCCTCAGGGTTTGCAAGACATTCAAGTCTTAGGATTGCAGTCTTGAGATTGTAGTCTAAGAATTAAAATGTCTATGGGTCTCAGATCCCACTTACCATCAGATGGCCTGAGTTGAGTGCTCGTGTGCCTTCTCTATGCCTTCTGTAAATAAAAAACAATAGTAGTGACAAGCAATGTTTCGACCGTATTACCTACTTCATACTTTTACAATGATATGCATGTTCCATTCCAAAACAATTTTCTCTAACTATTGATGTTTTTAGGCTTGAATTTACATTGTTGGCCTCTAAGAATCTCTGAGAACGTTTAGCCGTTCCCTTTATGTAAATCTTTCTCTCCATTAGTCTCCATGTATGTGACGTTAAAAGTCAAAACGTATTAATTTTTGTCATTGTATAACTAAACGGTACCTACTGCGCGATTCAGTCCTTTGTGTGCTGATGTATGGGTTGGTATGAAGTGTGTCGCTGGAGTCAAGAGTTCAGCGTTGACAGGTGACTGTCGTTTCGCCATGTTTGACACGAAACAGTTATGTTATGTTTTAAAGATGTTTGTGTAGTTTGAAGAGGTTAAGTCGAAGATCGGTTAAAAACTGTTTTGAAGAGGTTTGTGAATGTTAAAATTTTGTCGGTACTAGTTGTACCTTTGTCTCTAATGGTTTCTTCATATCTAAAAGACCAAGGGAGATCAATGATCATTGTTTTCTCGTGTCTTTAAAATAATTATAAGTACTCGTAGGTAAGTTTATTAAGCCTTGTTTTGTTGACACTCATTTCGTAGAACATAATATTAGTTTGAAGAATCTTTATTTTCAGTATCATTTTTTGTTAGTCATAAGTCTAACCTAACCTGCCCTAAACCTAAGTACGTAATTATTATTTAAGATAACAAAAGTAAACAACATGGTTGTAGCAGAAAATAGTTTTCATACATACATACATACATACATACATACCTTCACGCCTTCATTCCCAGAGTGTGGTAAGCAGAGATAACATCAATAGTTTTCAATGAAGTGAAATTCGGTGAAAAGATACATTCGATAAAAAAATTGTCGATAAAACAAGGGACACTATTCATAGGTATGCAACAGGTTATTATGCCGGTATTAACCCTTTCTCGTTCGTATTGCCGACACAGAAGAGCATGTTTTGCGAGTGTGGTCGCGTTGGGCGCGGCCACGTGCGGCGATCACCCCGCCGGTGCCAAACCTGCGACCTTCACCTCGATACACTCTCGCTTGTCTACACAACAACGCGAGGGCCGGAGCTTTCACGCCGGCTCGGTAACCAGATCTTGTAGTTGCCAAAAGATAGTTGTTTACTCAAACAAATTTGGCAAATTTTGGCATTCCGCTCGAAATGGAGATGAACTTGGAGTGCCTTAGGTTCAATGCTATCAATATATTTGACAAAGATACACAGAAATAAGTATATTACAACGTTTAATGATGCTTACATTTATTTTGCAAGATTGTCGTGTCAAACCTGTAATTTATTGATAGCTCTAATTATTCGTAGGTTTTACTGTTTATGAGCGAAAGGGGAAATTACTCGCTGCTTTGTTAATTGATTTCTATTGCTCATTAACATCCCGTCTTAAAAGAGGAATCGCGAGTGCGAGAGTTAAGAAAAGTGTAGTAAAATTAGAACGGGTAGGATGTGAGTGGGAGGAGAGGAAGTCCATACTGCTACTGTTATTTATTATTTTTATATTGTTTATTACACTGTCCTGTCATTTGCGACCCGAATGCAGAGAGCATAGACAAAAGCAACCGGTCGGTCGTTGATTAGTGGTAATCAGCGCGGCCTCGCTCGCGAATTGGCCTCGGCCTTCGCACAATTGTCTTTAGTTTCGCACTTCCCGTCGCTCCGCCGAATATACCTCGCTAACTATCTAACTATGGTTATAAAACGGTTTAATGTCCAGTTGAGCATAAAATAAAGTGCTCTACGAGTATTATATTTCATTGCCATAAACGGGGGACCTTACTGGCGTCCACCTGCTGGGATGGCCATCTTTGCCTTTAAACTTTGCATCACCTGCAGCTGCAGCGCAAATATTGATTTAACAGTTTTGGTTATTTTTTAAAGGTCCCCTTCTGCTTTCTTTTAACATTGCGACCATCAGAAGGCAAAGTAACTATCTCACCTCACCACGCCTACTGGAATCTAATAATTTCGGGCGTTTTGTATGGAATATTTATTCAGTTACTCAAATTTCCCTCAAGATCTCGTTTTACCTGGAACGGTTGGCATTGGCACTGAATATTCCAAAATTTACCTTTTCTCTTTGAATTTTTAGAACATTTCGTAAAATCTTTTCTTACATTACTGTGAAACTGTTAACCTTTTAGTTTACGATATGGCTGCGGAATTTTAATTCGCGCTCGAATTCCCAAGTAGGCTTCAGGCAGCGCAATAAGTTATGTTCTTACTTATTTTTTCCCGAAGTTCGCGGCAATTAGCGAGTCGCAACTCGTTTTAATACGTATGATTGTCCAAATTAAAGAGAACATTATGGCCGTCGGCTTTAAGCTGAATGTTTTGAATATTTTTGCTATCTTTTGATGTAAAAGCAATGTCAGGAACATCGTATCACCCAGCCGCTTAGGAGTTTCTTTTCAATTGGACGGCCATAATATTATAAAGTGACTCAATTAGTACGGCGAGGATATGAAATCAAACGTCAAGCTGCTTGATTAGATCTCTCGCTTTGTTATCCTTATCTTGTGTAATGTTTGCACTTGCGTTGCTAGTATCATTATTATCATTAACTAGGAACATCCATTTGTGTGTTTTATGACGTATTAAATTGATTGATAGAACTTTCATTTGGATGGTTTGTGTCTCATGTCACTTTTTAGCTTTGTATGACATGCTGCGGTTTGATATAAAGTCCAAACCTGATTTATCGAAATTTTAATCCTGATATCTCTATCTTTTCCCTTCCTTCTTGATCCTGACTTATCGCCTAATGCTAAGACCTTTTCCATTGCACTCTAGGGTGTTGGGTATTCCTAACTGAGCTTCTAGGTAATAACATATTGTTTGTTAAAATGCGCGCTTGTCTGCGTGTTCGTTATCCGTGAGAACGCTCCACGCTTTTTGCAACTCGCTCAAGCAGCGTGTTATTGTGTTTTTGTACTGCTCTGTCTATCATCGAGTTTTTTCTCGCTAATGTTAGACGCTTCGAGTTCGTTCGGTCGGAATGTTATCGCGTCTCGAGTGCCGGCCCAATGCCACTGCGATGGAGCAATCTCACTGTGTCACGAATACTCTCGAACACAGCAAGCATTGGCCCAGCGTTTTTACTTACGGGTACATCTTCGGATATAAAATGTTCTTCGACATTAGTTTTGAGGAGCTCATCAGGAATGGGTTGTGGGTTAACTCTCCGGGAAAGTAGTCGGAGAACACTGATTTTTACAGTTTATGTGCCAAAGTGAGGCCATATGCTTTCCTACATTTATTCGATATATTTTCATATTGTTCTTTTGCTATGCTAGGTTTAACTTTAGCTATTATTAGATCATCAACACAATTAACGTGGGAATATCAGTCCAAAACTGCCATGTGTGTGTCCGTATTACACACATTAGTTTCTGCCATGTGTTGTTGCTGCGTCATTAAAGAATTACACAAATTGTACAATGTACACTTATTTAAACTAAGACTTTGTCTTAGTCTACTAATAAGTAGTCGAACAAACTCTGTAACAGTCATGTTGCTCATTTATGGCCCATGACGAGTTATGTGCGTCCAAAGTCTACTAAAGATCGGCATTGACGCTATATTAATAATGGGCAAGTTGAATTAAGTTCTATATATAAAATTTATCCGATATCTGACTGGATCGGCCATTATGTTTGACGAGTAAATACAGTATTAACCGAGCGAGCCCAAGACGGCCTAATGGCCTACATCGTTACATGTGTTATTGTACTTCTTTAGTTTTTCCTCCATAATTATATTTTGATAGCATTTTCGATTAGATGCCTCACGACATTCTGGGTTAGGGTTCAGGACGAATTCGTCGCTGTCAATGAGCAAACAAGCTCTGTGTCTTGGCTTGTGTCACTTCTTACCTGCCTGCTATTGGTTATGTGATGGTGGATATGTGATATGAAGTGTTAAATTAAATCTATGGTGAAAAGGGATCCAAGGTCCGGCTACTCGCATCTGCATTGATAGGAATCATATCCATCTCATTTCTCATACTCAATTATTTATAATACCAAATATTACATGTCAAATTTCATAATGCTATCTGATATAACTTTCCGTTACATACAAAAGAAAAAAAACTAAATAGGGTTCTTGTTGCAAGTTGCAAACGTAGATAATATTAAAATAGAACTGATAGCACAATGAAAAACGTACAAAATACGATTTGTTAGTATGAAAACAAATTTCAGGAAATTCTAGTAGAAATACCCACTACCTACATACTCATTTATTTAAATCTTCTTTCCTTAAAACACTACGACCAAACACAGGTAAAAAAAAAACAAATTTAAAGTGTCTCTGTCAAAAAAACTGAAAACATTTCGTTCTAAAGCTTTGATCGTGATTACTCTTCCATAAAAACTTCAACTAGCGCTCTGACTTCTGAAAGGTTTATTTCGGACCGAATTCCAGCTATCTGACATGTACCTGTCAACGCGGCGCGCGCGCGTCTTGATACGCTGTCGACCGGAGGCTAATGATTGCCGAGCTGTGGAGATCCACTCTAGAACCACGTGGGGTTTTTAATTATGTCCTCTAATTTTTCTACATCAAGCGGCTAATGCTTGATAACGATATTCTGGACATTGATAACCAACAATGGCTTCAATCAGTTCTTAAAAATCGCTGTGACCGCTGGTTCTATATCATTCTCACCCTAGTCACTGTTACATACTTTACCATAATATTTAATTAAAATTAGCACAACCGTTTCTCTGTTATTGTTAAGTATTAAGATATTTAACTAATAAAAGTTTCTGAAACTTTAGCATCCTCTTTTCGTCATCGTCGTGATGTTTATAGTTGTTTTATTCAGTGCCACAGCTTTTATTTTATAAACAAAAGAGTATTTCGCTTGCGCGTTGTCCAATACATCGATCTCCCAACGGAACCCGTCGAAGATCACAGTGCTATCTTGGCACAGTTCTCGTCAGATGCATTAGCCGCGTGATTTAGTTTGTCATCAACATTTAATTAGTCAACACCAGCGATTGGAGCCGACGCGTTTTTACACAATATCTGACACTTAACACGACTCTCGTCAGCTCCACTGCTTTTGGCTTTTGTCAAATTTGTGTGATTCTTTGAAATTCTGTTGGCTTTCTCACGTCATTATTTTTATATTTGCAATGAGTTTACACGTCATTTTGTCTGTTGTTTTTGCCACGCGACTTTTAATTTTGGCTTTAGACCAGGGCCTCTATTCTAGGCGGTAAAAACTATATCGTCTTTGACCTGTATTGTCAATGTTTTGATAGCTCTTATGAACTTGACAGTAATGGCGGCCGAGTTAAAAACGATACCATAACAGATCAAAGACGATATTGTTAATACCGCCTAGAATAGAGGCCCGGAACTTAGCTCAAGAGTGAGGAATAAACCCACCATTGAGTCCGGTGCGTTTTCAATACTAAAACTACCTCTGCCACGCTTTGGGCACGCGCTGCGCCGGGCCGTCTCCGCTCTCAGTGCGTTTAAATAAATAAATATCAGGGGACATTCTCACCCAAATTGACCTAGTCCCGAACTAAGCTCTAGACTAGTACTATGGGTACCAGACAACGGTAAACATACTTAAATACATAGAAAACATCCAAGACTAAGGAAAAATACTTGCTCATACCAGGAATCGAACCCGGGACTGCTAGCTTCGTAGGCAGGGTCATTACCAGTAGGCTAAACGCGTCGTTTGCGGCTTCAGGGTCGCTCAATTATCCTAGCGTCGTGGAGCTATCCTTTTGTTCGTTTTTTTTACTTGCCTTTCGGATGAATTGCATCGTTCTTTTGCAACGCCAAGTATGATAAGCTCCATATTTCATCGTTAAGTCGTTCCTGCGATGATTGGATCGTTTGCTTTTCATTGGACTTCATCACACCCTCGATTGATTTCAGTGAAAGTATTATCTCGACGTTCATCTGTTTCTGCTCTATCTCCTCGTTTCAGCTGATTAAATCTCTGCACGAATGAGATACTAATTGGTTTAGATACCGGAAGCGAGAAGCTCAGGTTTCTCGTCGCGACCGCAAGGGGGCGTGAGACGATTAGCCGCTGGACCGACTAATCGGCACTGGCGATCGGGTCGCGAGATCGCTATCCAACCAGCGCGGCTAGACCGCTACCACATCAAACTAAATTGATTCTAGATAAGGCACAATTCTTGCTGTAAAATCTGATATCGAGATGGGAAGATCGCGACCTAGATATAGTAACATTGGATTGATAAAAAACAAATTGGCTAAAGTAACAAACTAACACACACACACACACATACATATAAACTTTTGCATTGTATTAGTAGGATTATTCTGATATTATAGGCTACCGTAATCAGCGGGCTGTTTGTGTGCCAACGACGCATAAAGTAATCCTTAAACGCATAATCCTTCTAACTGAATGGATGTTTACCTAATTCCCAAATCAGTATCCTTTTATTAGTTCACGCTCGGTTTCCCCACGCACGTGTCCCGTAACCCTACGCGTTTCCTTTGATGTCGGAGTTAAGTGCCCGACTAACTTTTATCCCCACGAATTGGGCCCGTGTCGGAGAGGTCCTTGGCAGTCAACGTGTCGAAGCTCGGAACGGTTCGCTTCCTTTACAAATATGTCATTGTTCCGTGTAATGAATGTCCCAGCCCATTCGGATCACTTTTGATTACTGGCCTTCATTATTTCCGGTGTTTTGGAGAATGGGTTACTTTTTAATGGTGCTTAATTGCTATCGGTAGCTTTTTGTGTCGATATTATTTTGGTATAGTTGTAGTCAGTGGTTGTACAATCGGGAGAGGCTTGTACAGATTATTGCCTATAACTCTCGTGACACACCGGTGTGGAATTCGTTTGTATCGGTCCAGTGTCAAAATCCCTTTTATTTTCTACTCCGCTCTATTTTCCAACTCATTATTTTAAGCCGCCGGCAAATGATCTTCATGTGCACTTACCATATCATACATCATAAAATCATTACGGCACAAATATGACCAAGAGTTATTCCGTAACCTTTTATACAACAATCGCATTGATACCATCAAAAATTTACGAGCTCACTCATATCTATCCTCTTATCAACAGAACTAAAAATAAGCTTCGTTCAGTCGTTCGTATCTCAATTAATTTATCTCTACTAAATTGCTTTTTTACGTTAGCAGGATCATCGTTATCTTCTTGTAGCTCAGTCAATTTGTCTTCGTTATAATAATTTAGTCTACTTTTACTTCAAAGAGTTTCATTGATACGAGTAAATTCATCCACTTTACGGCAAATTGTCGGCATCATACAAGCAGCGAGTCGGGTACATTCTCTATAATTTATTCCGCCGCTGGATTCGTCATCCGGGTCAATTGGTCGAGTTATGCAACATCTGTCACCGCCGACTCTGGAAATTACCCGTTTGTGACCATAAAAACCTGCACATGAAGTGGACTAGGTACTCGAGGTTTACTCGAGACTAAATTTCCCAAGAGATAGTGGTCACGTCTGTTTCTGCGAATCTGTTGCAATAACTTCGCGTGCAATTCAAAGAAAATATAAATGTAGATTATAATCTAAATGCATGGATATAGGACTGAATAATATAGCAAGGTAGGCTACTGACCGCTGTCTTTTATTATACACAAAACTGATGTTGATGGTTATGTCCTTCATAACGTATCCGCCAAAGGAGAGTCTAGTTACGAAGAGAACTGCGAAAATGACTGGCAAAGCCGGTCGTAAACGTTAACTTAATCTGCTACTCACGGTGCTGTCTCTTGCCCTCTCTCGGGTTTATAACGCCAGTACCGGATATCTAGAGCAATTTATTGAAGTTGATTTTTTTCTTGTAACCTTTTTAGTTGCGCGGGGCCACGACCCGAAGTTGGACTATGATCGCTGCAACGTTTGATCAAGAGTGCTATGAGCCCGCTTTGGAGTCAGATTTGTATAGGAATGAAGGATTCAGGCAAATCTGGCAATAATGTGTTCACAGTTCTATTGACGACTTGTCTTTGTAAAGCTAACGTAGCGAATGTTTAATGCCTAGAACTCAGTATGAAAGTTAACTTTGATTGAAAATTAAAGAGTCGGGCATTGAATAAGTTCGGTCGAAGTACAAAGAATTCGGTTCTTTGAACTTTTGACGCGCAGTTTAGCGCTCATTCAAACCGAATGATGACGACATTTCGACGTCTTTCTCACCTTTGAATTAGTTCAGGGGCTTGGTTGTTTGTGTTTTTTTGTGTGGTCTTGAAAGGGCAGCGGGAAGGAGCGTCGTCCCTGACTTCACACCCTCCTCGTGTATTAGGGCTGGATCATAGAAAATATATTTTTATTTATATTGTTATTGAGATAATTTTTCATTGCGTGTCCCTATTCATAGTCTATTTTATCACGGTAATATTTAGGAGGACTGGGAAGTGATGAAGGCTATTTTTAATCCCGCAAAATTACTCAAAAAGACGTGTTTTTTTTGCGGATAATGTAGTATGAACCTAAGAGCAATATTCGACTATTCGTAGTTTCTTAACATGTCTTTTATAAGTTACTCAAGCTGGATTCCCCACGCTGATTGGACAATGAACCCATAGATCAGCGCGGCCGCGTCGGCGCTTGTGGGTCAGTCGTGTGCGCCGGCGCACCGCTCTGACTCACGCGCCGCCTTATTGCTTATTACCCGCCGTTCCTGTCTTATGCAATAACCATTACCGCTATTACCTACACATGTTGCGGGGTCTTGTATTTTTAATTCAATATGGTTGTTTTTTTTAAAGTGGTTGTTTTTGTCAGGTGCGCTTTGATTGATACCTATAAATATTATATTGTTATTGTTACATGAAAAAACTAAATATTGTTATATAGTTTGGGTTAAAAATAATAAAATAAGTAAGTAGGTAGGTAATTGTTATTTTAATCGTACGTACCTACCTACCTTCAAAGAAATCGACGTCCAATATTTCAAAAATACACAAATACATGCAAACGTATATTTTTAGTAAATGTTTTCCTTTCTTATGTTTTCTTACACCAAATTGCCTCGCACATTTTGAAATGTTTAGATTAGTTAACTCAATTTGCGCGTTCGGCTTCCGTTGCTCAGTTTTACATTAGTTTGAGTCTGTTTTACATTTGAATAAGATTGACGAAGGTTGGCGTATTGTCTTAGGATATTTATTATATTTCCCGTCAAGTGCGGGTGGGACTCGCACACCGAGGATTCTGTACAGCCCAACTCACACTTGGCCGGTTTCTATCATTTGTTGTTTGTCTTTTGTTTTGGCACTATCATGACACCAAATTTAATTACCGTTTTTATAGATCAAAAACGAACGAATAAATAAATAAAATGTCGAGAAATCCACCGTTATTCGTTACACATATTCAGTAGAAAATCAACCGGCTATGGATCAAAGATACAACTCTTTAAAGTTGGGACGGAAGTTAGTAGTAGCGACCTTTGGGAACGGAACTCTTATACGGATAATGTACAGGTAAATCAATGAAGGGTTGGTGTAGTGGTAAAACTATCACAGCAATGATCCGGAACAAAATTGGCATCGAAATTGGCTAAATTGACGCGCACACGCATGGTGCTTGATGTGAGACTGAATTTCAGCTGAGACTATCTATCGGGTTATACACAGATTTAGGTTAGCGTCTTTCCTGTGGACATACCCGAAGTTTGAACCCATATTTGAAAAAATGCGTCTGGTCTACTTTTAGTCCTATCAGATAAAAACATAATTTATATACACACGAGTCTTTAACTATTGACCAGGGGAAAGACAGCTTTTGTTTTTTTCGTGTCTGTATACCTCGTTTACTCACTCATGCGCCTGCACATGTAAGGGCAAAACGATTTAACTATAACTAGTCGTAGTTCTGACCCAGCCTCGCTAGAAAGGAGAGCGCATCTGTTGTACAAGTAGATGCATATGGTTCGTTCACAGAGTTTAATATGCTTCGCAGTTATATTCACATGAGCCCTTTTTACTCTATGTGGTTGAGGAACAATGCCGGTCATGGTTTTTGCTGTAAATTGTTATTATAATAGCTAATTGACCAGGCGCTGCTTATCGCTCTATATCTTATTCGTTTGATTAATTATACTTAATTGTATCTAATTTCTACAACAACAAAGACATTGTTCCTCATTATTTTAATGTTGTACAATCTGATTCCTAGATCACTACGGAACTCTTTTAAAGTGAGCTAACTTATAATGTCATTTTGATATAGTTCTGTAGTGGCTCAGCTTCAAATTGGTTGACAAGACATGACGGTCCCCATAGACCTACCTGTCCCATCTATCCTTCTACCCAATGTAAATGCGCCGAAAGGGGCAATTCCTAGGATATTTCTACATTAATGTAATTTATATTCCCTTTATGCTTTATTTGCTTTATGTTCGTTGTAAATAAATCCATTTTAACGGTAGTTTCATTGAATTGAATTTCCCTGGGGCTAAATTAAATGGTGCTATTTAGTAAAGTTAAATGAACATTAGAGCGTAACTGTTTAATCTAAAAGACCGTTTACAAATAACGCGTTCAGTGCCATTGACCGTCACTCGTGGGTGCTTGTGACGCGCCGGGTGCGTCACGGGTTGCTAACGTGTTTAACAAGTGGTTTTCGCATTCATTATGCCGTTATTAGATGTTACTTGTATCAAAAACAAGTGTTTTCTTTCCATAGACTATTCGGAACGGTTATTAATGGTCGTTTGATAAGAGAAACCGTAGCGCGTGTAATTACATGTAGGAAGCGCCTGCGCAGGCTTTATGCGTTTTATTTATTGCGCACGCGCTGTGGCGCGGAAACGCTGCGTATCCGCTGCGGTGACCCTACTTGTGAGGGGCTCCTTATTAGGTCTCTTTAGTTTTAGGACAATATCCTGCGGGCCTAGTATGGCTGCGTCTATATCGCGTGTCAAATGTGGATAAAGCATCCCTCACTCTCGTACTTATTTACGTGTCAGAAGGTGACGGATGCCTTATCCAAACTTTGTCACGCGATAAACGCAGCCATATTAGGGCCCCTGGGCTGGTGTTACGGAGTTTGTGTGTTTTGTAGGAGCAATGTAAGCTAAGTATATTTTTATCCTTTTCGATAGTATATTATTTCAATTAGGTGTAATACTCTAAAAAATAACCCGTCTATATATACAACATCTCGTTTATTTGCACGGTTTTCATTAACTGATGCGAATCTAATATGTTACGATTACTTTGATTTGTGTTAAATCTGATAAGTACAATTGGTTTCCAAGGTTCATGTTTCGTGTTATTTTCCTAATATTCATTGTTTGTAAAATGTATGTTGTTGTTTGTAATGTTTGTTGTATGTATGACTATACTGAATTAAAAAAAAACCTGTTTGCTAACTTGAGGTGTAAACAGGTTAATTAGCTGCGTCCATCCAAGATGTTGTAATACTCGTAACTCGTTATCACATAACTGTGTCATCATTTAATCTACGAGGTAACAATAGGACTCAAACATTAGCAACGCTTCCGCACAGGCGCTACCGTCATTTTTATATCGCCATTAATTCACATCCTGTGGATCGCGTGCATTTGCAACTTTGTTCTAAACTCCACAACCCCGATGCACTTTCGCCCTTATTTCCATCGCACGTGGTGCTGTTATCGCGTGCCGTTGGTTCACTGCAGTGCGCTGCGGCCATCGACCCTGTACGTGACGGTTCACTACAGCTGGACGTTGTTTTTTTCTTCCAAGAAAGATTGGATGTCGCTGGTCGGTCCAATTTTATCGTCGATCGGTAATCGTGGCTTATTTTTATTTAAAAACCCAACTTTTTACCTCGGCTTTACCAGCGTAGAACTCTTTTGTTTCATCAGAAACTGTCAAATTTCCGAGGTTAAAAATCTTCATGGATGCATCCTTTCATCTAGATCTATTCAAGCGTTCACATGTGTGGGTATCACTCTCAACATCCGTACATCTAAGCATCATTTATTTATAAACTTTCTCAATTATAATACTAACGAACGAGGTCAATAGGGTTGAAATAATGTATAGGTTACGTTACGATTGATCCAGATTTGTTTTCATAACACTCACGAATGTTGCCGAAGTTATGTCGAGCGGAAACAGAACCAATTAGCTTCCAGCTCCGTGATGTTGTCATTTTGCGTAATTACGGCTTTTTCGACCGGTCTCACTTCAATTCGGTAGCCAAGCCACACCAAATCTTCTCCTGTTAGTGTTAAGATTGAATTTTACTATAGGAGGGGCATATAAGATGCGATCTTTCAAGTCTAGGACTCTTATTCTAATTCTACTAAATTACTGGCTCGTTGTCGAATAATTCGGGCATTACTAAGCAATAAGCAATTACCCGAGATTCTTCCAGTTTGTTTGGATTGCGCAACGCAAACATTCTAATAAGCTTAAGATGGATAACATGCCGTCATGATTCAACCATTTCCTGCCAAAACAAAGCTTTAGGTATGTTGTATATTGTCCAAATTTATTCTTGAATGGCGTGTGATGTCATACTCGGTTTTTCCGTAAATGTTTCTGCGGGAATTGGTTGGCCAAAAACATTTCAACAGAATGAGATGAAGGATAAGGTTATAATATAATGCAGGAAACAGTTAATCGTCACGATTTAATTTTAACCGTTCCCGACTTATAATCGTGGGTTTCCCCAAGAAACTGTCAACCACGATCAATTCTTTGAATACTCTTTTATCTTTAACATTGGGGTTTAGAATGGAAAGAATTGTTAAGCTTGCTTGGACAGCTGTCAGGTAGACTTCTTCTCTCGCCACTGGTTAAAACATCCTTGCCCTGGAATATTAGCTTGAGTCAGTGCTTTCTATTTTCGCGCCGCATCCTATCAGAATCTGAGAAAATAGGGTTAGGTTAGGTTAGGTGAGGGGTTTAATTTAAATTCTTAGTTAAATGAAACCCCTCATTTAGACCGTTTTCGTTACCTTGTCATTGTCACCCCTTTATTGAGGAAAAAATAGGATCAAACTTGAATTTTGAAAGAAATAGAACGTGTACCGTTATCGTTATTGATTGTATAAAAAGTTCGCTGGTTGCCGCTTTCCACAGTAGTGACGCTGACGAGGTAGACATGGGCGGTTCAGACGCTATGAGCGAAACTAATCTACATGCGATGGCCGCATCTGATAGCTTGATATAAAATTAGGACGTTGTTCGGAGTTTAATTGGAGACATGATATAATTTAACCGAGAAGTGTTGCTCAAAGTGGTTACTGCTACGTGGTGCTATTGGTGCTACTAAGTAGCGGCCACTTGAGAATCTTATAGTGCTCACCTGTCACTACGCCAAACCCTTTTCTATGAACTTAAGATGTGCTTGTCCGAGAATTGTCTATAGACACGATTCTTAAACACATGTCCAACAGTGAATCTCGGTTTTAGCGGGTGACGCGATCGCCCTTGGCATTATTGGGACCCGTTATCGCGGTGACATCATCGCGCGCGCATACGATTGTAGCGGCTGCTCCGGCTGGTCGAGCTGCTCTTGATTTTCGCTCGCTATCTCTATCACGGCTTACACCAAGTAAATGCTGATAAGAAATGTATACTTTCGTATGTCTGCATTTCTTAGTTAGTTTACTGTGACTAATGTGTTGTTAGCTTCCATAAAGTCAGTTACTGCTGTATTTCTGTGCTGGCCAAGTAATATTCTGTAAAAGACTGTAGACATCTTTCAAAATATTTGCGTGGAATTGACGTGGCACGGTGTGCTTTTTGACCCAAAAAAATGACATTCTCTGTCTATAAGACAAATCTATTGCTTGTATCATTACAAATGCGAAACGGGATGTCCCCTGTGCCGATTTTCAATATTATTTTCATAAATAATTTTTAAAGTTTGTGTGACCTATTCACGAATGGAAAAGGAAAATTGATTCCTATGAAAAACTATAGCCACTTCAGCGTTTAACGTGGCATTGTTTTATGTGGCAATTGAATGCGCATATTAACCCGATTTCATTTGATCTTAAATATGAATAGACTCGTCACAAAAAAAGAATTTCTCCTTTTTGGTTTTTATTTTTTATTTTAATTTCTAGGTCGAAGTAGAATCTCTGGATGAGTAGGTTAAATTCCTTATAATTGATTATACAAACACAATTTTTTTTACATTCTACATACGCGGATGTTTAGAGAAAAACTGATTTTGGTATCGAGGTCATTTTCTTATGGTTAGGGTTGTCACTCAAAGGTCATGGTTTGGTTGGTTTTAGTTGTAGGTACATTTATTTTTTGATTATTATAATGTTAAATATGTATGTATGTATGAATGTATTTGTTATGTTTTTGTGTTATTATGTTCATGTTTTGTGTTTATTATTTTAAATAAATAAAATGCTAGTATGTTACTACTGCACCGATCGTTGCAATTAAAGCGAAAGCACCAATGACAAAACGCACGCTTTGCGAGCTAGTCCAGCATCAGCAGTGAACGCATCGTTTACGATCTAATTTTCAAATAAATCAACTTCGTTGGCTAATACAGTTTGATAAAATTGATCCCCTTGATCGCATGAATCATCATCTTCGATAGTAGAAGTGTCTGCGGACGATAGTTGTAATTCATTAACAACGCTAGAACTGTCATCTTCAATTGTACAATTGTCTGTCGACTATGGTTGCTGTGGTTGCATTGCATTTATGGTCGACGGGTTGAAGTAAATCTCTCACAGCAGAAGGCAGGGGAAGACGCTTCGAAAACCTTTGACGGCGACCAATACGAATCATTGAAATAGCTGGATCCGACGATTCTAATGCACGGTGAAAGAGATCAATCATGGTTTTTTTTCGGTCCATTTTACGGCAATGCAGTTCTCTGTCTCTGCGCCAGAATTTGTTCCGGGATTCCGCTGCTTGCTCCGACAGCATTCCTATCGGAAGATCATTTGCCTCAATGATCTCTTGTCCGTGCACTAGAATCTTATGAACAGTTACGGTCATCGGATGCCAGCTATATGATGTCACATATTTTTCCGCTACTGTACGGCAATACAGTCCAAACTTTTTGGAATCTATTGGCAGATCACAAGATATTGCAACCAAAATATTGTAGAAATCGTTTAACAGCCAAGATTCAATGCCTAAGATCTCTGCAAATACATCCCGATATTTATCGGATAGAGCAGTTCTAGCGGTGTTACCATCATTTGTGGTGCCCGCATTAGGTCTTACCACATCCACCAATAGTCCCATCTTGTTGCTTATTTCGCACTGAATATTTTTCTTTCTTTCTTCCGCTATGCGACTCTGATCAGATTTTTTATATATTCGCCAAATCCGTACAGATGGATCATTTTTATATCCAAGATGTAACAAAAACTCAAATAATCGTATCCAGGCATGTAAAGGATTAATTCCATATCTCATATTCTCTGCGCAAGTTGATTTTAAGAATGATAACTCTAAATTGTTAAAATTGCTCGCAGTTAGTTTACAAAAAGGACATCGCATTTGGGAAGAAGTTCCCGTAATTATATTAAGAACTTTACCATCGATAACACTTAAGGTAAAAGGTCAACATTAGTGACAGCCCTAGAACATTTTTTTCAATCTCATTTGCTCTAAATATCCGCGTATGTAGAATGTTAAAAAAATTGACGTTATATAACCAATTATAAGGAATCTACTCCACGCATCCAGAGATTCTACTTCGATCTAGAAATGGAAATAAAAAATAATAACCGAAAAGGAGAAATTCTTTTTTTGCGACGAGTCTATTCACATTTAGGAGCGAATGAAATCGGGTTAATATGCGGAGTCCATTGCCACATAAAACAATGCCACGTTAAACGCTGAAGTGGCTATAGTTTTTTTATAGGAATTAATTTTCCTTTTCCATTCGTGAATAGGTCACACAAACTTTAAAAATTATTTATGATAATAATATTGAAAATCGGCACAGGGGACATCCCGTTTCGCATTTGTAATGATACAAGCAATAGATTTGTCTTATAGACAGAGAATGTCATTTTTTTGGGTCAAAAAGCACACCGTGCGTGGGTAAAGGACCCACCTGGTAATCAGTCCTTTACATATTATTTCGCTGTCGTTAAAGTTAGTATGCAACTAGTAGGCCGACTTTTGGTTGTACTAATTGTGCCGATTCTTAGTCTTGTGCCTTCTCGGTCGGTTCGTCGGATACCTCACCGACGCACCAGATTGCCTTTGCTGCATGAAAATGAGACCACACTCCTTCGACTGATATAATAATTACTGACTACTTTTTACATAATAAGTAAGTACTACAATAGGGAACATATAGATGTTTCGAAATCTTGTCAGCTGTTTCGTTTGTCCGAATTTTCATTCGTCCGAAAATTATTATTCTATGAACCATTTAACTTTTCAAAATGTTTAAAGAGATACCTACAGAAGTAAGGTTTTAAAACAATCCAGAAAAGTTAAACGGATTCAAAGAAAACAAACAAATTTCGGATAAATTAAAATTAGGACAAAAGAAACAGCGGACTAAAGTTTTTGGAGCCCCTCCATTTTATTTTCTTGTTGAACGATTGCGCAATTGTACCTATAACTAGAAATTGGGACGCCTTTACGCGGTTTGAAAACACAATATCAATTTGAACGTTCGCTTGTTACGGGACTCTAAATTTAGCATTTTGCTATGTGCAGTTCTTGGAACGAGCAGGCGCTTTGTTCTCTATCAACATTTCGCTGATTCAATTTGCTCTCGCGCAAACAATGGCTAAAATAACATTTGTAATATGCAAGTCATTTGCACTACACTTGCTGAGCGGAAACTGGCTGCGAAGTGCTTGTTGCCTCCAGCCGGGGCTCTTTGCACTAAGGGGTATTGTGAGGAAGCTAAGGTGCTAGTACAGAGGCACCTTTAGACTTTATCCGTAATATTAGATGAAGCTAGACGTAAAGTGTTGCTTCACCATGGATCCGCACGGGGAACTGCATGAAAACTATTGACAATTACAACTTAGATATCTTCAGATTGATTATGAATAACTACTACCTACTTGTATCTACGTGGTAAACATGCCTTATCTTCGAGCGATTCCTTTACCATCCTGTGTAATTGTGGTCGAGATCTTGCCGAGTTAAAATCGCTATCAACATCGCTATCTACATTGTATCCATTTACTTATGTTAGTTTTTCACCTAAAGTTAGTCATTATGTATGTACGACGGATTATTCTGTTTTCGATAGGTGTAAATTTCTTGCACTGTTTCGTGTAGTTAGCATGCAGTTCTATTATCGGCGTGTTGTTTCCGGGTTAGTTTCCGGCTGCAATCAGCCCGGTGCACGGTGCAGCGGAACTAGGCTAAGGGCGCAGCCGAAGCTTATTAGGTCAATGAACTTTGATTTCTAACTTCACTCTGTGCTTTGTAAGTTGAAAGTTTGTAACATTAGTAGATAGAAAGATGCAAAGTATTTTGTTTTGAGGTATTTGTGCGTTGGTGTTCTCTTCTTCAATGTAATTTATCGTTTTTTCCATAATTAATCATAAAAAAGAGTAGATTTTGTTTCCTCGAGTTATGTCTGCAATAGTTCAGTAAGAACTTAGTAGTTTTATTTTGTAATTAGGTACTACATGTAATGTACTAAGTTTAGACTTTAGATTATAAATTTGCATTTTGTGGATAAGCAAAGCAGAGCAGTGACAGAAGAGGTACAGATTAAGTTTATTGACTATTTTTACTAATAATGAGGCTTTGTCAGAGTTCGATACCCGTTTGCCTGAGTAGCCTGACGTCACCCTTCCACAAAACTGCCGTAATTCGAAACAGCACGCAAAATTTTACATCACTACATGTTTATGGCGCTGTAACAAAATGCGGCACTCACCGAGAACAGTAGTAAGGCGCACGTTATGGCGAAACGGGCATGCCTTGTAATACATTGAAACGCGATGACTATTACAGCTACGGCATTTTGATGCATGCGAAAGTTCGTCATTTGAGCGAATCTTCTCAAGTTCTTAACTATTAAGCTGATAAAACCAATGGATAGACATCGCTCAACAGCGGCTAACTCACTTTTTTAGCAACTCTATGCAATATTTACTGCAAAAAATTGCGGATCTTCTGTCTGCCGACTCCATTAGTCCTAAAATGCTGCGATGGCAATGGATAGAAGGTATTTAGGGTCTGATCACGACCTCGTTATCGGAGTTCCTAGTTCGTTTCCGCGTCTTTCGTCAGCGTCGTCGATCTTACCCCTTATTGTTATTTCTTATTTCAAATAACAAGAAAGCCTCTGATCCCAGTTCACCCTAAATTATCTTATATGTATCAAGTAAGGTTGTGTGTGCTTTCGAAGCTCAATTGTTTAGGTATGCGCGGGCGCACGACGCAACCTGCGCGTGACCCGCGCCTCGCGCCCTCCGCGCGTCCTCCTATTATAAACACTGACCCGCGTGATGACTTAATCCAAGGCCAGGTGCAGCCAAATTCAATCTGGTGACTCTTTTTGTATTGTTACCTCAGTTTGATGTATGCTGTGTAGGTATGTATATGCTATTGAACTATAAACTTATTTTTATTCCAGCAAAATAAAACGACACATCAACCAGAAAAAATAATTTTGTCTTTAATTATTATTTTTGCGTCTCGAGTCCGTACGAGTCCAAAAAGTGTTAAGACTTAACAAGACATACCTACCTACATCAATTACTTACAAATCTTACAATATATTAGTTCATTGTTCATTGTTTTAAATATTAGCTTTTGTTAATAATACAAATAGCATACTTAGCTTTCTTTTTCCAACTAAGAGAAAAATCTCTCTTGGTTGTCTCTAATTTTGTTGACTGTAAAGAGTTAAAAGTAGTATATGCAATCCATGTAGGTAAATCGTTTAACACTGTAATAAAAATGCCAGCTTCACGCAGTAGTAACACGATTAATAAAAAGGAATGGCTATTAAAAGCGGCGACTTCATCGTTCTTGGTCGTTATGAGCGCATTCCCCGCATTTGTTCACTTGGCGCGTCAAAAATCCATACACAAGCCGATCTTAGGCTCGGAATGTGTTAAAACATTCAATGCCAGGGTTTCTAATGTCTATGCATAGCTGACCCATTGGTGAACTGTTGGCACGGATTGAGCTGCGTCGTGGGTGCGACAGAATGCATCGGTGACATCATGTTGATCAACATCGCGCTGAGCCTTGACCACAAAACAAACATATAATTAGCTTGCTTTTATATTTACGTTCGTACAAACTGACATAACAAAGTAAGAGTGATTAGATAAGGAACGGTGAATAGTACCTAAGTTTGTTTTTATGGCATGCTTGAAAGCTAACAAACTTAGACGAGTGGGAAGAGCTCTAACAATATTTGCAAACTTAACGTTGTAAATACGTTGCCATTCTTTAGGACTTATTCGAAGATAAAGTACCTCTGTGACTCTGTGTTAGTCATTTTTATTTGTGTTGCGATGAAAACTTTAAAATATTCTGTGTAAATCCTTGTTGTCTACAATCTATTAACAGGAAACATGCCAGCCGAGGTCTACCTTATGGTTAACGTTGACAAGTAACTAATACTGAGATGGGAGGGATCTCATCCTCCGGCTCTTTTACAGCGATGGCCAGTTCATTGTCAATGGCACTCTGCGGCGGTGGTCCGTGAATGACCTTTGCTGCTTGCTTTAACGTCCACAATTACCCCATTAAGCCATTGCTTTATTGTTCTTTTTATTAACTCCCCAAGGGCGTGTAACTACTAAAGCTAGGTTAGTCGAAATCATTACAAAGCAAACATTATGGTAACTAAAACCTGTGTAGAAGCTTGTTTGTTTTGCCTCGCCTCTGACTCTGACGTGGGAAGCTGATTCATGCACCTCGACTTCTACGCCATTACAATTCCAAATGGCTATTTTACCACGAGCTATTTTAGTTATATTTACTTGGAGAAAAATTCGCATCGCTCATATTTCATGTTTACGAACATTGCGTGCGTTTCACAACAGTAGTATAAAAGCTATTAATCTCACCGGGCGGCGATCAATCACAGCTAAAAAAAGATATCGATTCAGAGAATTCCACTTGTTTCTACAAGCTTAACTATTCATCCTCATTCCTCATTCTTGCAAGAGCATTGCACAATCTGCATTATACGTAAAACTCCCACGTAGCCCACGTCGCTATAAATCAAGCTTGAAACTAATATCAATCTAAAAATAAACCTAATAAATAAATAAATAAATAAAAATATTCGCAACGGCGTCGTCTCGGTATAATTCGCTCGGTCCTTATTAATTTCGTAGACCATTCTCATTGCCTCCTTGACCACAGGAATACGAGAAAATTACGTTCAAGAATCTAAGGAAGTCATTATAATTAAACAAAGTTCACACGCGTTCTTCCTGGTCTTTGTAAAAATAAAGCTCATGAGGAATGCGTACAAGGGAAGCTATAAGCGGAACATGAATGAGCACTATCATGATTAGCCGCTTGCGTGGTGTGTTGTTTGCCAACTTTTCAGTGATGTCAGGTTTTGTTTTTGTAGCTTCATATTGATCAGGACTCAGGGACGATATAATTACTTTGATTTTGAAAACCCCAGTGAAGAAAACACGTGGAAAAGCTTACAACGTGGAGCAAATCCATGCGGAGAATTTCGATTAGTATTCGTAAAATGTTTTTACACAGCGCTAAGATTATCCTTAACGTTTGTATTTTCCTTATAAGTTTCTCAAGTCATCTTGATTGTTTTGATGGTTATGATTTTGTGAATTACTCTGTTAATAAAACATGTTTGCCCTTCATGGTCGACTTGTGAAGTCTCGTTAGTTTAACAAGGTCATGCCTCCAGCCAGGCTCTTGGTTATGCATTATGCACTTTGAAAACAAAAGATATCGCTCTTAAATTTGTATACCAAAGGCAAAAGGATTTCGCTTTGCTTGAAGAGTTACTCAAAAATCCGGAACAAAACAGTCGATTCCAAGCCGAAGCCGCAATGCATTTAATGGTACGTGGTATTGTCCACCAGCGGCGGTCGCTATGGTTGGTGCATTGATCGCAGATAGCGCCGCTCTGGTTGCTCTCAATGCTGATTCATTGCTCAATTGGTTTGAACTTGAAGCCTTTGTGGAAACGAAATAAAAACTAGTGTAATAGTCACAACGTGTACGCAAATGACAGTTGTGGCTGTCCGATTGGACGACAGGTGAATTAATGTGGCTACTTACGCAGTAATTATGATTGCTAGTATACGAATACATAGCATAGTGAAGACCAGCTACCCTGAGGTTCTTTTTGATACGGACCACCATATATAAATGAATGAAGATTGATGGCAGTATTTTGTAAAGCATTGCTAATTTGTTATACCCTTGGAGTTCTTTTATTCCCATGTATTCGCTGAAGTTCTTTACAAACACAGTCGTCATCGGCAAACAACGGAGGTCCGTTTCGACTGACCCTCAGCCGCTTGACGGCAGGGAGTCTAAACAAACGTGCTTCTCGAGTGTTGCGCCCACGAGCCGAAGACCCGAGGTCGACGGTCTGACGATATACTCTTATTTCATTCTTTATCATCCATCATATTTGTAGAGCTAATAGTAACTTTAGGTTAAGGCGCAAAGAGGCAATATTTGTTTTCATTTGAAGGGATAATTTGATCAGTATTGCCATTTCGGAGAGGTACTTAACGTGTGACGTGTGTTTATTAAATTGCTGTTGCTTGAAACAATTTTTCTCCCAAAGCTTCTTATCTAATCCGGAGACACGATCAGCTGTAACTTGTAGCGGACACATATCACACCACCGCACGTACCAACAGACAGTTCCCATCTTGTCTCATTTGTTTACATTTACATAAAGTCAACATGAACAGGTTTCTATCCGCCGATAAGCAGTTTGTGAGTCAGTGCCGTGTTTACGTTATGGCGTGTTTATTTATTTGGTTTTTCTTATTTCAGGTAAGGAATCCTCGTGGAGAGTGCTGGACTGTTCGTGACCTGATGTTGGTATGCGATAATTAAGGATCAAGGAGATAATATTACATGCTGCTTTTACTATAATGTTCTATTGTAGCTAGCATGCCAAATCCAATATTAGTCACCTTATTGATTATTAGATATTGATAAAAGGTTTAAGGATTATTTAGTATTATTAGGATTAGTATTATTACTAATTCTTAATAATAATTCGAATTGGGTGAAAATTACTTGACTTGTGATTACATCACTGAAGTAATCCTTGACTGAAGCAAGCAACGACCTGCGAACTTCTGATCTATTAAGAGTATAGTGGTCAAGGTTAACACCTCTTTTCTTGGTGATATTCGTATCTACTGAGATCACCAGTCTAAAATATTATTTAAAATCTAAATGCTGGTTATCCTCGTAATCGCAGCGATCATGTCTATAATAAATTAATGACTAGTGTCTGTCTGTCTAGGAGAGGAGAGTTTTTGTTACAATACGTTACGGCAGCGCCATTTATTTAATACACCTATTATTAAGGTACACTAGAAAGTTGATAAGCTTTGCGCCGATATTTTTCAACATCCGGCTGCCTTGATTACATGCTTTTTTCTTTCATTCCATAGTAATGGTCGCCGACACCGCTGTTAGTATTATTACTAGAGTTATGTAATTTGTCTGCTCGCGTACAGGATGTTATATGGTGTCCACAAAGATTTTTGTTGGTTTATCTGCCTACGAAGCTAAGGGGCCGATTTTGACTTTCGAGTGCTCGAAAGTTTCACTGGGAAGTGAGCAAAATCTGTGGAACCGTATTTTTGAAATTACGAGCGAAAGAAAATTTTAATACGAGTGGTCCACACCATTCGTTTTCAATTCTACCGCTCGTATTTCAAAAAACGGTTTCACAGATTTTGCTCACTTTCGAAGAATAAAACTATTAAAGTTTTAAAGTTGTAGGTAATTCTGTAGCTCTGCCTACCCCACTCTGGGATTACAGGCGTGAAGGTATGTGTACCTATTGTATATCAAGAATTCAAGAGAAACTTACACTTATTGATTGAGTAGAAACATTTTTGACGATGTCAAATATCTTAAAATTTGTATTTTTAATCCAGTGATTCAGCAGTACATTCATGAAATCAGACAGACAAATTTACTTTTTAGTAGATTAAAAGAAAAAGTCTCCCAACCTTTGACTAAAGCTCGATCGTATCAACTGTCATGCAAACAGCTTAGCACTTCAAAACGGCCTGATAAGAGTAACGAGATGAGCGATGCAATCTCCCAGAATAGGCGCAGTGAAAGCCCGAGATGGCGAAGCCTCTAGATTGCATCTGACACGTGTTGGCATTTGGCTTTCTATTTTTTGCGTATTGCAGGCTAATTTCAGAATAGGGCCTGTGATGGATCGCGCTTGCAGCTTATAATCTAACGTGAAGTCGCCGTAATGACGCTCGAGAAAGTTTCATAGCTGATGATACGGTGTCACGCTCAAACTTAGGAGATGGATTGTTATTGATGGCTCTTTGATGCTTTTTGCCAAAGTAATTATTGTATTTGCTGCAAATAAGTTCATATTACTCGGCTATTTTTTAACACTGCCCAAATAAGACCAAATTAGATAAGAAGTTTCATTCTACCGAACGAACGTGACAATAGAAAATATTAAGCAGGCTATTGATTATCAAATCAATCAATACCAATAATGTTAGCTCTGTATAATGTTATGCATTAAATTGTTATATTGTTTACGCGTTCGAAATACTGTTCCTAATCTTTATGCATTTTGTCCCTTAACGCCGGTGTTCACGCTTTCCATCAATTTGCAGCCTAATGGCTGGCCTGGCTGGGCTGGTGGTCGGGGAAAGCAGACCAGGTGATGCCGTAATTACAGCTCATGCCGAGGGCAATCATACCACCGAGCTATTTGTAATTTTGTATCTCGGTGGAAATATCCGGATCACCAGTTTCAAAGGAATTTTCCTGTTTATGATTGTCTTTCCTCGAAATTCTGTTATACTTAACTTAATTTTCACAGTTGTTTCTGAATTTGATACAGATTAGGAAATGTTTCGCATCGAATTTTATTTAACGGAATTAGCTTCGCATTTTGAGTGTCCCATTGTTCAAGTCGTCAAAACAAGCGACATTGACATTCCGCGCACCCGGACAAGAAACCATGTAAAGTAGACGATTAATTTTATGTGAGTGTTAAAATAACAATAGATTGGATCATCTGTTGTGACTAAGTAATCAGCACATGTGGATCTCATATGTCGGTGACGTCAGCAGAGGCAGCAGCGAGGCCGGGGGAAACCGGTGGAAATTAAATTCATCCTGTCGCTGACAGCAGAGCTATCGCATCGATGTCGGTCAAGGGCAAATAAAGAAACACGTCGTCGTCGTATTCCGTTTTTTATAAATTTATGTAAGTGAAATAAGGCATCGAAAACGAGATAAGACTCCATAGTCTAAAATTTACATCTGACCTTGAGAATTAATACAGGCGTGAGCGGTCTTTAGAATCTTGAGTGGTTGTATAATGACAATGCAAATTGAAGCCTTAATGAGTTGACTTTGAACAACGAATGAATGCTTTCTATTTCACGACTCGTTCGCTAATGCGTCTATAATAACGATGTTCGTGACAATGTAATTAAGGCGTGTGTAAACTTTACCGCGGACTGTTAATCTAGAGAGTTCTCCTGTATACGCGTTGAAAATGGAATCGCCGATTTATCAAAATCATACCAACGGAGAAAGGCATCTGATTGACAGCACGATTTGTCAAGAGCATCTCTCGCTGGACACGATGACAAACGACCGATGCACAGGGTTCTGACCCCGAACCCCGTTACAAACAGGTGATATGCTTTTTACCTCCACATTAATCATCATTACACTGCCGGCTAGTTTCTCTATCGGGCAAAGTAAAGCTTTCAACGCCGCAAACATAAACCTCCTTTCTTAATGGAATGGAACATGTAGCGAAGCCGTTGTATTCTCTTTTCAATCCGTGTTGTGCATTTCGCTTGTCAGTCTAAATTGCATTAAACGTTGTATCAGCGTGATGTAAAGTGAAAATCAATAGGCGTTGCACAAGGGTGAAAGTTGGGTCCATTACTCTTTGTACTAATTTGTTAAGTAACAGAGATAACGTGTTAATTTCTCGCTGGCGAGCAGGTCACGACTGCCATTGTATTTTCTTAATTTTCTTTGTCTCGTACATTTTATCTTTGGCATCTCCTTATTAATTATCTGAAAGATTTATTACTTCAGTTAGAAACTTGGTTGTAAACATTCCAATGAGCTGCAATCCTGCAGTGGGCGCGGAGAAACCTCCGTAATAGCCCGCGATGCCTGCAATGGCTGTCGTTATTGCAACTATTGCAAGCTAATGGAATTTTGACTAATGAGCTTTCTTGTCCGGTCGCTAGTTTTTGTTGGTAATTATTTCCTTTAACTTTTCTCAGTTGAAAGTTTTGGCTTTTGTGTTATGTGTAAAAAAATAATAACTTCCTCTTATTAAAGCTTCTTAAAAAAGAAAAACATTCATAAAAATGTGTTTTTTGCGAATTACATTATGCATAGATTTTGTAAAGAAACAACTAATTATGCTACTCGTTCTCAAGCGCATAACACATTAGCACCTTAAGAAGGTAGCAATCCCGCGCACGTGGGGAGACTGTAATGGCGGCGATTAGCTATGAGATGCGCCGGCGACGGCGATGATAGCACTTGCGCTGTCATTAACTGCAGCAATTGCGTTCGTAATGCACTCGGAAACTTGGTGAAATTAAACGCTGCAATTACTAATGCTTACCTTCACAAAACAACAAATCACAAATATGCATGGAGTTTCTTTCGATATGAAATGACAGATGTGTTCATTTTATTACTTATCTTAAATGTTTGTTTAAAACCATGTGAAACTAATGTGAGACAGGGCTTATTACAATAGGTAGGATTAAGCGGTATAAACTCGCGATCGATGTGACTTGCTTACCATGAGACAGATTTGAAGGAATGGAGGGCAGCACGACTAATGACTAAGGCGGCGTATAGAAAATTTTCTGAATAATTCTGCTGTGTGTTTCGCTTCTAACACGGATCTACAGGATCTAAGATGAATGTGTGCCAAACTCCGAGCCGAGCGTAATAAAATACTTTGGGGAAAGTTAAGGGTAATTTTGTTAGTCTTGTAATTTTGTGGAAATAAGAGTCCTCGTTAGCTGAACAAACAGCGAGTGATATATGGAGCAAGTTGTATCTCCCTCGGGGGGATACGTTGGTGATACTAAGTTGCCCACCGGGACTAGAAATACTCGGCCCTGCGGCTTCGTTTCAACATCCTAAGCCTCTTGAGTACCTCGATTATGGCTCTTACTATCAGCTAGACAATGCCTGTTTACAATCATAGTACGCTACATTGCGTTATCGTGCATGTACTGACACATTGTTCCATATCAATTCTATTCGCGACCGTGTTCCTAATCGAGTAAATTTATAGTCTCTAATAGCATGCTGCATGTGACTGCATTGGCAATATGGTGGGTGAATCATTTGTATGTAAACCGTACTGGAATGCTAACGACAACATTACTTAGCGTCGTGTATCTAACTGTAAGCTTTTTGCCATTTGATATCACCGTGATCGCAGAAGGCGACTTGATAATTGACAGCGGTGAGTCAGCTTCCAAATTTGTAAAGACGTAACCGAGCTCCTTGATTGATGTATAGAATCGCGTGTGCGTTCTCGGTTTCGATATACTGAGCCGTGTGAGCAATGTTCTCAATCACACGGCAAAAAGTGATAACGATGATTCGTGATTATACGCCACTTGAGACGGTTCGGAGAATGAGGGAAAAAGTGAACATGGGCGTGAATGAATCCGTGACATCACATTTATTGCAATGTATTTACAATTATAATCGGTTCTTTACTTGTGTAATCGTCTATACAAATATCAAAGCTGAAAGTGCAAATGAACGACTATAAAGTTTCAAATGAAGCACCTTGAGATATTGACCTAACAAATGTCCACAGGCCTCACAAACCAAAAGGTGTGTTTGTTTACCTTATCCTTGCTAAGACTTTTTTATTTGAGTTTCACTTGAACGAATTTGCTTGCAGTTGCACTACTTAGTTAAAGAGAGAAAATAGGTGCATTAGCCCTAATCATTAGATTTAGATCTGGTTAACCACATGACATGACAGACAGATAAGGATGAAATGAAATGTATGGATAGGTGCCGTTTGTGAGTGGTATCATCCTGGTGGATGACGTCACAGACGCGGTTTGAATCGCGATTACTTTTTTAATCAGTAGTCTACGGTCGCTGTAATAAATAAATCGATCGCAGAGGAATGTGCGGGAAAGGCAGATGTGCGAGATTTATTCAGACAGTTCTGATTAAGGAGTGATATATGCGCGAGAGATTGCTATTTGCTAGTTTTTAATTTCTCAATTTGGTGCTGACAGCTAATATATTGATTTACATTCAACTAGCTTCTTCTTTAGTTTAATAATCATTGCCTCAGTTTTTGTCTACGTTGGTACAGGCGGAGCGCGATAGCGTGCCGTCAGTCATCTCACCTGTTATTTCGTTGTGTTGAGTCTGTTTTTGCCGGGTGAGTCACTGCGCGCATAGACGGGTTTTTGCGATGTTTTTGTTTGAGTATTATTTGAACGTAATTGTATAATGTGGCTGGAGGATTGTTGAACCGCAGAGCGTATGCTAAGAGTCCATTGTAAGATTTGAATGTCTACGGCTCAATTTTGTATTAGATAATACTTATATAGTCATAAGATCATATTTATTTTTATGTATGGTAGACAGAACGGCATGTGGATGACGACCTGAGGCCTTATAATGAGCTGTCAAAACCTGCCAAGTTGCATTAAAAGGTACCGAGATATATGACTCCTATTCTTGACTGCAACTTGGCAGGTTGCTTGCATTATAGAAGTGCGGTCACATAATTAGAAACGCTTGCGTTTCTCCTATTAAAACCTGCAAAGTTCCAACCAGTAAAATAGATAGAACTATAGGAGTCCTGTAGAAAACTCCTATGCTTCTATCAATTTCAGTGGTTGGAACTTGGCAGGTTTGGACAGCTCATTATAAGGCCTCAGGTCGTATAGGCCTCTATAAGACTAATGAAGTTCTAGCGGAATTTAACTGTGGAAGTCTGAAGAGTGCTTGGCATTGACTTAGGCTAGAAATTGAACGCAGCTTACGACAATACCATAGTATGATGCATTAGATGCATATAATATATCTTCTTTGACTTGCAGCGGTAAAGCTTGCAGAAATCTGCTGGAGGCAACGCATGATTAATCATTGTAGCGATTTAATGATTATGATCAAAGATAATTCAACAAATTATTATTTTTGGTTTATTAAGCCATCGACGTTTCTACCAATATCAACAAGGTTCACGATGACGTTGATGATTTCATTTAGTGATTGTACTATATATTATAATTTTATATGTAAATGGTGATTCATGTGGGATCTAAAAAACACAGTTGTAACTACAGGCACAAATGATTATTGTTCATTTATTTACCCAGTACATGCGCAAAGAGAGTAGGTATGAACAAAATAAAAGTCATGAGGAATTTTACGTCAAAGAAACGAGTAATTGTGGAGGTCAAGTTAGTGTTAATTTTAGGGCATTTTATAAATATGTGCTTTAGGGTGCGTTCTTCTTTCATTGTTGATGTGACATTTCTTATTTAAGGATAAGTATGTTACATCAGCGTTATATCTTACACTAGAGGATGCCCGCGACTTCGTACGCGTAGAATTAGTTTCCCGCTACTCCCCCCATTTCGTCGTCGATTTTCGGAAAATCCTTTCTTAGTGCTCACTTATATCACGAAAGGAACCCCTGTACCAAATTTCAAGTTTCTAGGAACAGTAGTTTCGGCTGTGCGTTGATATATAAGTCAGTCAGGTTTGCCTTTTATATATATAAGATTACACATCTGGCGTTTATCGAATATTTTAGTGTGTCCTATATTCGTTGCATTGCTGCTGCGCCGGAATCTAAGCGAAGTGTTTAACGTTGTTCTTATTTTAATGACGCGTCTCGTCACAGTTTGAAGCTTTGATCATTTAAGTGGATAAACAAATTTACAGTCGTAAAAATTTAGGGCCTAATCAAATAATTTCATCTTCTAACATTCGGTGCCCTTATCCTCGATTTCATATAAATTGTAACCAATATTGTATCCTTGACTCTTGACCTCTTATATTATTCGTACGGTTTTTCTGGCCTTTGTTATCATGTAGCCAACCTATGTTGTGGTTTTCCTCACTAACCGGTAACCACAGCACTTTATAATGAATAATGAATTGGTGCATGGCGACCGCTGGGGTTCGCACGAGGTACATTCCGACAACGAACACCATGGGCTACTGTCACTTCAAAATAACACTGAGCAGTCAAAAACAAACGACTGTTTACCTCATAATGAAGCACACTCCTCATCAAAGGCCACCCACTTCAAAGTCCACCGGCTTTGTCTTCGGGTTATAAAGATTCTAGTGCTAATAAGGAGTTAAATTGGTAGCTGCTGGAGCTAATGTGCGACGCGGAAGTGAACCGCTGGCTATGTGCCAAGTGCCCACGTATTTATACGCATTCTGGTGTATTTGGCTCGATGCGTGATCGTATTTGGTGTAAAATGCTGCCATTATGTTGATCCTATGGCCGATAAATAGTAGTCCGAATTAGGGGATTAAATTTATAGCGTCTGACTTTGAGGATCGAATTCGTCCGCGTAGAATAGAAATAGTATTTTCGTGACATTTAAAGTTTCATCGTTTAAATATTTGCTGTAATAATGATGTTAGTTTTGTATTGTAAAGACAACTTCCAACATGAACCGTTAAGGAGTACTGTGATCATCATCCTAAGCATAAAATTGTTTACTGTAAATAGTCCTACCTCAAGGATTTCTTTAACCAGACCAGTCTTTGGAGCGTAACTCCAATAAAATAATTTTAGTGGCCATGTGTCATGTCTCATGTTTCTAAATAAGGAATTTTCTTTGAAAACGGAATGTCTCGCTCCCGGAAAAATATTTTCCAACTGATTTCAATTTAAAACCATTTAGAACTGCAATGGAAGTGAACCATTTTTAGCTTCCCCTATTCCGCGCCTGTCACTCTCAATGCTCGTTCAACAATGCTTCCTTGAACACCAGTGCCAGGCGTTTTAACTCCTTACAAAATAGAGCCAAGTTCTCAGTTAAAAAACAACGTGTCACGTGTCATGCTTGTTATTTTACACGCGGCGAGGATTAGGGAGGGCGCTGAGGGGCTTCGGGAGGTATTCGTGCGCCGCGCGGTATTCATTAACGAAATTAATTACACCTGTCTAGGCTCGAAATAGCGCATAGGGTTCATGGCATTTCGCTCTTCAAAGCGCGTTCGCGACTCGCGCGAGTTGATCTGGAAGCATTTAGTGGCCGTTTCCGAAGTCTTACGATGTATTTAGATGAGCGCCTGCCCGCTAGATCTGTAACATGTCTCTTAGTATCCGTTTCTGATCGGACGCAGTGCGTAAATTGCTTTTATCGTGAAGTTTGTTATGAAGGATGTAAAGTTAAACGAACGCACACGCCACCTAATGGTAAGTGGGTCTTGAGACAGCATTCTTAGGCAGAACACCCTAAGGACTAAAGAAGAAATGCTTTTTGAGGCTAGACACGCTAGACACGAGTATAATTAGTTTCTTTATAAAGCAACTAGCTTATGCCCGCTACTCCGTCCGCATAGGAATAGTTTTCACGTCGATCGAGACGTTGAACCGTGAAGATTGGAAAACGGTAACTTGTGGTATTTTGGCACTGGGTTTTTTATAATAGGACATAGGTAGCTGATTGGTAATGACTTACTCTTGGGTTGCCAACGCTAAGAAAAACACGAGGAGGTAATGCTTCACAGCTGTAAACATATTGACAAAAGGTTTACAACGTTTTTATCGCTTTGAGCATTTGTTCGCAGCTTGTCTTTCACTGGTTTCCGTTAAAGTTTGCTCAATAAAGTTAGCTTATAGCTTGCTGTTTTTTGTGTCTGTCTTTGCTGTAAATCCACTTAAGCGCGCAACCCGTTAAAGTAACAGCAACTTTGGTATTATTGTCTTTTGTAAAGCATGAGGGAATTATAGTTTAGGACAAATCTATTTGTTTTAAGGTGTTATTAAGTGCTTTTCTTTCTAAGTACTGATACTATAACAAACAACTTTATGGGGTCAAACTAGAACAACTATAATACTGTCTTTATTTGAATTCCAAGATATTTGTACCTTTTATTTTCATTGTCGACTCGGTCGGCGCAAAAGAAAGAGTTTTAGAACATGAAACGAACTACGGAGTCACGAGGGAGCGTCACGACGAGCCCGGGCTCGGCTTCTTTACCAACTTTACTCGAAGTAAATCAAGACATAAACATATTGTGGGGTATTCCCTATCGGTACAGTCAAAGACTATTTGTAACCTACCTTAGGTCCAAAGTGAATGTGACACTCTACAGCAATAAGGTTGAGTTTCCTATAAGTTACAAATGTCTTGACATCTCTAATGACATTGACGACTTCAGGTCCTAAATTTCACGAAGTAACTTTCGCCCCTTGTTATATTAAAGTTCAAACTAAATATAGATTATACAGGGTGCCATCGGAGACGTAATCAGAAGTGACAATACTTAATTAAGCATTAAATTGAGATTACAGTAACACAGGAATGCAGGTCGATAGTTGCATTATTTAATTTTAATCATGTAATCTTTAAAATTAAATTATGACCTTCAAACAGCGTGGTCACCCTACAATCAAGAAAGAGATGCAAAGATACACTTGTTCCACATGCGTAATTGTTTACTAAGAGTGACTTAGGTACAGTGACATTGTCATTTTATTTTTAAAAGTATCATAATAATAAACTTTTCTGAATGAAAACCAAAGAAGTTTTCATGAAATAATTAGGGTAACCATGATTTAGTGAATTAGTGACATAATTGAAGAATAAAATTAACAAAAAAAAAGAACAAGTAACTCCTATTACGTTGTTATGACCATCAATTACCAGGTCTGAAAAAGTGGTTTCTGATTACGTCTCCGATGGCACCCTGTAGATAGATTTAATCAGGTTGTCGGGTAAAACACGAAAACATTTCTGAACCAAAATTAGGTATACACGTTATCGCGCTTGTGTGGGATTATAAGGCGTCGGCTGAAAATTTAATTTCGTCAAGCTTTCAGAGGCTCTATTTGTATCTAATTGTTTTTGACATTTTATGGTATTGCTTTTAACTCGGGCGACATTAGGTACTGTGAAGTAAACACGATAACATGTCAAAAGCAACTAGGTTTAACCGAGTAGAACAAAACCCCTGATGTCGTGAATAATCATACGACATCGTAGGGATATCGGAAAAGTTCGTATTCATCTTGATTTTTCATTAAGCTTATCAATGAATACTGAAGGCGACTGAGAACGCGAGATAAATGCGAACTTCTCCGACCAAGTACGATGTCGTATGTTTAATCAATACATATCTTTACATAAGGTATTATTGGTAGGTTTACATTTTCAAACGTATGGCCGAAGCGTTTAAGCCGAAGGCTATAACATTTAAATGACTATACGTGTTTAGCAATAATGTAGTAAAGGCAAGTTTGTTACTACTACGTAACTTGTGCTGCCACGCCCGGCCTTTGTTGTCTGAATGTCTGAATGAAACGTCGTCTTACGTTAGCATTTTAGCAATGTTCCTCTTTTGACCGCTGAGTAACTGTTCAGTGGAAAAAAGAACCTTTGCATATGAGATTTTACGTCATTAAGCTCTATTACGGTGTAAAGCTTGACAACATTAATCTAGCTGTAGAGATTCGCTGTAAAACCTATAAAAGTTCGAGATATGTAGAGTAGAAAACTAAAAACGAATAATTTTAAATGAAGGCAAAGACAAGTACCTGTCTTTTGTATTAGGACCTTTATCAAGTATTTTATTATGAAGCGAAACCCATGGAGACACTGGATGGTTACCATGACACACTATATTCGAAACTCCGGCTGCAGAGTCCCTGTCACTGTCACTCGTCAATCGAGACTAAATTGAGAGAAAGGGATGGAGTTAAAGTAACTTATTTTCTAAGTAAAGCCTCAGATAAGGTACCCGTCATAGAACTGTATTCATTTTGTTGGTTAGCAATACTGGTTGCACTGCCGAGGTGTCCCCGTTATATACGGCTCTATACCCTTCCTGCCTGACCTATAACCAAATAATATGAACCATTATGAATCTTGCTAGGTCTCGGGCTTCAGGCCCGTTAATGTTTGAAGACGTTTACGAGACCCAATTGATCAGATTGGTGTCAAAGAGGTGAACCGGTGAAGACGTCACGACGCGAAGTCGAAGTAATTGATTCAATTAAGATTTATAACACGTCAAAGCCAGTCTCTGATTTTCATACAAAATCAAAACCAGGGGACAATCTCATAGTAATTGCCTGAGTCCCCAACTAACCTCTAGGCTTGTTCTGTAGGTACTAGACCTAGAAACATACTTATGTAGAGAATATATACTTTAACATTTAGAAAACATTCAAGACTCATTCATTACACAAATATTTCGCGATATCCAGTAAGATCGCCTGGTAGGGTCCCCTACCTATTAATTTTGTACGTGGGGGATCCTACCAGGTGATCTTACTGGATAGCGCGAAATATTTAGCTTTAACAAGAATCGAACCCGGGAGCGCTAGCTGCGTAGGCACTACCTACTAGGGTCACTACCTACTAGGATAATCGCGCCGTCCCAAATTAAATGCTGTTGTTGGCACTATTAATGTTATTGTGACTTTAAATGGTTTTGTATAAATTTCATTCATAAATAATAATAATTTCAAGCCTCTTATAATTTAGAGACTCATTAAATTTAATCTCTACATTATTATTTGTTTAAAGAACGAACCACTTCAATCCTTCCTCACCGCTGTAATTAAAATAATACACGATAACTATTTAAAGATACGCCCGGAATTCCGGAAGCGCCCCTGCGATAATCTCGACAGATGGGCTGAACACGTCAGTGCCACGCGTCCATTATCGGAGCCACTATGTAAGGAAACTGTTGAGTCTGGCACCGAATAACATAAACACGCGCACGCGCCGACACATATGCTTTGAATTACCATCTACTAATAATCATTATCCTCATAGCAATAAGGTTTAAATTAAGCGCAGAAATTACGTGGCTCGTGCTTTGGTTTACGCTTGCTACGCTGCATCGGAAAATCGGAACGGGATTCGTTCGTATTGATATAAGTGTAAGGTCCTTAGTTAAATAAATATGGTCCGTATTGTGAACGTAATAGTGGTGTTGACAGGGTCCTTCCGTTTATTCCCTAACTGTAGATTCAAGATTTAAAGCGCTCCATGTGTGATGATGTTTAGCATACGCATTGATGATGGTTTAAAGTTGAGTTTCCTGCCGTTTTAAAGTGCATCGAAACAGATGTTTGTGTGCAAACAGATGCACGCGATCACTCGAGCCGTTATCGAAACGATCTGAGCAAACATCTCGTGATACTGATCTGATGATGCTGGAGCGTGTCTGATTCTTGAACTGATAAGTTTAAGTTTAAGTTTCATTTATTTACCAAAAGAGTTTACATTAGATTGTTTAACAGACTTGGTTAGGCCTGTATTGTGGGGGCCGGAGAAATATTACCCATACCCAAGATCATAGGGTTTTATTAGTTACCTACCTAGTTGACATTAGAACCCAGGAACAAAAAAAGTCTGAATAGGGTAAAGGAGTAGAGCGTCGATTTAAAAAAAATCGAGCTCATGATGCGTAAATAAGTCGCATGTGGAGGACTGCACAACACTACCAACCCCAAACATTAAAAATGACGATTTTACTGTTTGTCTTCACGTTCTTTATGAATGAAATTTTCTAGTGATTGATTCTCAAAAATGGACCTGCTGGTGTCCTTATTCAAAAACTAAATAAAATCATACATAAAAGTTAACACAAATAACCTCTTGACCGGGACAGATTACAAACTTCTTATATTATCAGTAGACTGAACACACTCAGCGCGGACCTAAGATATACCTAGGTCATCTTAATTTTTATCGACGATGTTATTTATTTGTTGACTTATTTTCTTATTCGCATTTGTCTTTCCTCTCTACATTTATATTCTCAGTTCCTACGCTACATTTATTTAGAAAGTGTTACAGGTTGATGGAGTTGCTTTGATCAGCCGATTCAACAACATAAATCACCTGCAACTAATATCTCCAATACTCTCGATGTTATTTTGCTCATTTCAATTAGTTACGAGACGTAAAATGAAAAGTGAACTTTACAATCCGCGGCCAATCAGCACTGGCCTAAAAAACAATAATAAACGTTGACCTTCGGTTTATGTTTATAGCGCTCGTAAAAGACGAGATATTTCGAGTTTTACCGGTGCAAGCTTGAATTTAATAATATCAGTGCATTTATGGTGTTTGAACAAAAAGCAACCTTATGGCGGCTGGCTAGGGATGTATTTGTATATAAATGACATTAAACTTGTTCTGAAAATTGTTATGTTGCACCATTTTACTACCCAAAAATTGGTCAAGTGCGAGGCAGACTAGCGCACCGGGGATTCCGTATCATTATACAATATGAACTCTATTTAAATGGTAAAGAATGCGACAGATACGATAGCAATTACAATTAATTGTTAAAAAGATTCCAGCAAAATTAACTAAGCGCTAAAATAGGATGAGCGATCGAGATGATCGGTTTGTTACATTTTTTGTAGCTATAATAGTTGCTTTCCGGTAAAATTTTGTTTGTTGTTTAACTATGCGGCATAAATTATTTTACACCCAAAACCGTCTTTTTAGAAACAAATCCCGTACAAAAATTAATTTTAAATTAGAATTACTATGACTGTTCAAAATGCACAGCCCTTAAAAAGTCGAACAGACAGACGGGCAGACAGACGGCGTAGACTTACTAACCCTTCAGCGCCACTTACAATTAGTTCCGGCACCCTAAAAGCCGAATCCTTCGAATGTACCTATAGTAGTTACTAGTGAGGAATGCGTTAGAGATGGGCAAAAACTATCACTAAAAAGAAAAGATTGATATGTATCTTTTGATCACTGGGCTATGAATCACTCTTTTGTATCTTTTTATCCTTATGTACCTAACAGTAGCTCACGCTTACGCACACGCGCATGCACAGAGCTAAACTCAACTCTATCCAAATGATCCAATCAATCAGTGAATGATATAGATATAGGTGTTTCATTTGTTTGCATTTTGCTTGGTCTTTACGATTAGGTGTGTTTCTGCCTAATATTAACAATTTGTCATGATTGATAAATAATAATCACTTGAAAAATGAACATGAATTTTTAGTTTTCAAATCATTAAAAACGACGTTGTGAGTGAAGATACACTGATACAGTGACACATTCGGATTTGAACGGATACAAAGAGTGATTGATGAAAACGGATTGATTCATATCTTTTTTATCTATATCTCCTGAGTTACCCATCTCTAGAATGCGACCGTCCCTCGCGGCCCGCCCGGCCCGCCAATTGACCCCCGTAATTCCCATTAACCGCGCATTAACAAAGTGTTACGTGGTTAACGTGCACAATCGAAACGCTTGGGCGCCCGGCACCTCCTAATTGAGGAGCTGCGCGGGTGTCATGTGACGCCGAGTTTTATTGACACTAACATTTGACTGTCTGGCCGTGGAGGTCACGCGAAACAACGTGTTTTTATCGCGAAATGAATCACACGTGTTTTTATCGTTTCCATTTGAAAATGGATAGTTGTTAGAAGATAGTCATAGTTGTACTACTACTTTCCGCAGTCGATTCTAAATCTAAATACAAGGCTGGCAACGCATTTGCGATTCTTCTACTGGTTTCCCCACTCTCGCATAAGAAAAAGGTTCAATTCGACAGTTAAAATATCGAAGATCGAAGCACGAGGGTTACGTCGGTTGAGATCACTGAATTCAAAACTTAATACTGTACACCCATTTAATAAGAGACCAAGCCTACAACTTCAAACCTTGATCTTGAGTCTTGAGTTCTTGACCTGTGCACTTTAGGAGAGTAATTGCGGATGTCTGTATTATGCGAATGCTCCAATAACACCATTATGGCTGAGCGGACTGCGCTATTATCTTCGAATATATAATAGGTATGACACAGACACAATGGCCTTATTTTTAAATATTTGTTAAGAAGCCACCTGTGGTGCCTCGCTCCCACAAGAATGAAAAGGGATGAATGTGAGATGGAGATAGTTCGCGCGCGCCTTGATGGCAGCGTCAAATTCAATTAATTGCTGTTTACTTTAAAACTACAACATTTATTGACAAAATGGTTTGCCAGGATTAAGAAGTTACATATACTCAACAAATGAATTGAAAATCATCGTTAAAGATATAGGGTTTCGAAGATTCAACCAAAAACATGCAAAAAAGGTGTCATGTTTGAAAAATAAAACTATCGAGAATTTTATTTCTAATCGTGTTTTCACGTTTGCCAGTCTCAAGCAAATATGATCAATGGTTATTAAGATCCAGATCGCGGAACACTACAGACTCTAGCATAGGTGGCCTCTTAAGCCTTTTCCGTCATTGTTAATGCGTTTGCCAGATTTTAACTTCATTGTCAGATGTGTCTGTCGATAGCGTGTAATGTGACAATTATAACAGATAGTGCGGCCTACTTACTGAATAAACATCTTTTATCTTTTTTATCTTTTTAGATCACGGAGTATGGCGATATTTTTCCCAAAATCTTTTTTTTCTTTTAGCAATCTTTCTATTCGCAAAATGTACCAGTCTTAATTTTTTTCAGTAGCTTATTTTGGCGAAGTTTTGTGTTCCGGCAGAAACAATTCTACTCTAGTAATTTCCCAATCTGTATTTATCTGAATAGTTACATCATTTCCCCACAAAGGCACAGAGCTCCTACATCTGGGTGGTTTGGCCCTTCGGGCCTGCTGCTTAACTAACATAAATGGTATTGGGTAAAATCACGAAAGGGAAAAATCGCGACTGGAAAAATTGGTACGCGGGATAATCGAGTTCGGGAAACAGATTGATACCGAGTACCTACACCTCTTAGGTGCTGGGACGCAACGCAACATGGGTCCACATGATCAGGATGGATGTGTAGTCTTTGATGGCTTCGTTCGTTCTGTTCTGTCTTCACGTTCGTCTTCATGCTTGCTTGAGGATGCCGAGGCCCTCAGAACCCAATTACCATGTAGCCTTTGCCTGCTCCATGCTGTATAAAACATGTGCTCATGGTTTTCTCGTTCCTCCAGGCAAGGTGGTTTGCGGCGCGTGCGGCGGCAAGTGCAGCGGCGAGGTGCTGCGCGTGTCGGACAAGTACTTCCACACGGCGTGCTTCACGTGCCGCGCTTGCGCCGCCTCGCTCGCCAAGGGCGGCTTCTTCTGCAAGGACGGACACTATTACTGCCCGCAGGTACTTACCACGGACACCATTTTCTCTAAGACTCGAATCCTAATATTAGGTCCTTACCTATGAAATGGGCGTTTTATATGGAGAATTTTATGAAAACGGTGATTTTCATACATTTAATTTTGCGGATTATTTAGTAACGTCAAATGCAAACCAAACAAAATTCTGTCAGGAATATTGGACACTTCTAAGCTATATTATACATATCTTAATTACTTAAAAATAGTTAGCTTCATTAAACTCTGCGTAATTGAAACACTTGAACTCACAGCACATGAAAAGAGTCGAGTTCACACTTTAATTTTAAACACTAAGTAAGAAATTGAACCATATTATTTGTATCTAAAACCTTTGTAACATACTGTATTAATGAAATTTAAAAATAATTTGGAAGTTAAAATTGAAATGAATAAATTCCGTACGAAATAAAACACGTAAAAATAACGCCAATTTCATAGGTAAGGACCCAATATATTAATTAGTGACTTGTATAATGTTGAAGAGGTCGGAAAGAAGACAGTATATGGACCAGTTATATAGAGTACAACAGATTATCTATTTCCCTTTCCTCTATAACACATAAGTAATGCTTTTCACGAATGAATGCGCTGTTGACCAGCTAGAACCTATGACTGGCCAACAGCATCGATAAAGGTTCCACAGGTCATGGAACCGGTTCTTGGTCGCAAATTAACATACTAAGATTATATTTATAGTTGGTAACTTGTGGTTGCAGGACTACCAGCGCGCGTTCGGCACGCGGTGCGCGGCGTGCGGGCAGTACGTGGAGGGCGAGGTGGTCTCCGCCCTCGGGAACACCTACCACCAGAAATGCTTCACGTGCGCGAGATGCAAGTCAGTACCAATGCTTCAACTACTTAACAGTAAAAAAACTACACTGAGTCTTACTTTTATAAGTTTTATTATCAAATTTTGTTAAAATGAAAGTTCACAATCAGTAATCACTCATATTCTCGAGCGCCAAAATGTCTCTTGTGAAATAGGTGGCTTGCATCTCTTAGTTAACAAACTACTATTAATTGACGGATAGTGTATTGATAAGCCTCCCGGTGTATTCCAGACGCGCGTTCCCCTCCGGCGAGAAGGTGACGTACACAGGCGCGGAAGTGGTGTGCGGCGGCTGCGTGGCGGCGCCGCAGCGGCAGACGGCGCGCGCCGCGCCCGCCTCGCCCGCGCCCGCGCCGCCGCCGCGCGCCGCGCCCGCCGCCTCGAGCGACGACCAGAACGGTGACCAGGAGTCCTATGGTCGGCACATCTCATCTCATACGCACTGTCTTGGTATCACATCCATGCATGAGTAGTTCACACTTTAATGGTCTACAGCAATCGGAATAGTGTAAAGAGTTATAATTGAACCTTGTTGTTTCACCGTATGGGAAAGATTTTAGGAGATTCACTACACCTCAGATTTCGTCAATCCGGAATCAAAAACCCAGAAAAATCTGGTCGCAGTAGCCACGGTTAGTAAAGGGTGTTCCTACGATGAAGACTGGTCCTGGGATCAAACTCAGGTGCTATCGAATCTTAACTTGCCGGGATTTATTTTGTAGCGAATCTGTTTATAGTAGACTAGCTGTTGCCCGCGACTCGGTCTGCCCAGAAAAATAAAACATAGCCTATGTTCATCAGGAATAATGTAGGACTCTAATGGTGAAAGAATTTTTCAAAATTGTCCAGTAGTTTCGGAGCCTATTACATACAAACAAACTAACAAACAAACAATGAAATCTTTCCTCTTTATAATATTAGTGTAGAAAAACTAGTTTGAGTTTTTAATTTTAAAGAAAAGAAAAGAAAAAGAAAAATACATTTATTCACTACACACACAAAACACACAGAAAAATAGTGAAAACAGAAAACAGCAATAAACAAGTAGCGGGTGTGTCTTCGCGGCAGTGAATCGGACACTGGCTCAGCATAATGCTGAGGTGTTAAACACCTGCAGCGCTGATTTTCAGCCAGCTCCGAGTGTGACAGACGGACGGTACGCTAAACGAATAAAGTGTAATTTAAAAATAAATAATTATATAGGTACTATTTAACAAATACTTATAGTTAGTGGCGAAATAAATACAAAAACTACAAGCCAAACCTTACATAAACGTATTTAAAGTAGAAACACGAGTACGTACTTAACCAGTATACAGCATCGACAATTTGGCACAATTAACTAAAACAAAAGAAAACTAAACTCTAATTTACAAAGTGCTGGTTGGGAAATTAGGATTTTTGGAGCGTCAATAAATAACCTTTAAGCTTACGCTTAAAGGTGTACTTGCTAGGCGCTCCTTGGATGGGAGGGGGGAGATCATTCCAGCACTTTCCAATTTTGACGGGGTAACAAGTTTCCAACAATATCTTTTTTACAAGAAAGTGAGAAGTAACCAATAGATGTTTTTTACCACGCCTGGATAACCTGTCTTAAGTATAAAAAAACACTGATCTGTTGAATGGATGTGGTATCAAGATTTGTTTATTGTCTAATATTTAACTTTCTTCAATCATATTGTTGTCCCTAACGATAATGGTAAAACTGCGCATGTTTAAAATCACTACTTTCATGCATCCTTGACGTTGTGTTAACTTGCATGCGAGACTCACTGCTGGCACTAGTTGCCACTTGCCCGTTAATTCCTTGGGTATTTCACCTAACAACGCCTCCATCGGTCATTATATTATTCATAGAAACATCTCCACTGGAATCCTACTTGTACCCTTGACCACAGCGTCTAGCGCAACTTTTTCTTTCTTGATTGTCGCTCAAGCCGTCCGTACTGTTAAATATTAGTTCAAACATTCGTTGTTAAGTTAAAGATACTAGCGACATCCTTTGACGAGTAGAAAATAACCATCTGTAGTCGGTTATAGAATTCGAGATCAAAATCTGACAGTTCCCATCTTGATTATTTAGTTATTTTAACATTATTTCATAAAAACATGAATGAGAACTCGTGTAACCAGTAATATTAGGGTAAGTTTTATTGATAAAAATATCTACACTTAAACCAAAATGCAGGAATCACAGCGAATGTGCGCCCGTTGAGGTAAGGCTTTTGATCTCGAATTCGATCACCGACTGTACGACAGCGCCTCCAGCGTCAGTTAGCGCAACTATATCAATTATCGCGCTATCGATCGAGTCCGTTGTATTACAACACCTTCCAATTTCACCCCCGATAGATTTCGATTCCCTAGCATAACTAACCCGCTTGGGAGTGATCTCTATTGCGATTAGTTTTTCTACAATAGTGCCCACACTTGCCTCGTGGATTATTGGTGGAATGACACTAAAATAATATTAAAAGTAATCATATCTTGGTCTTAGACCTCAAGGTTAGAATTTGGAAATGTTTTTAAAAACTGTAAATGTTTGATTGCATCTACGATTCATCTCGAGTTGCAGTTGCAGGTGTTTATGGCGGCGGTGACCACTTTCCATCAGATGACCCGTTCGGTCATTTGCCTTCCTCATGCCTTTAAAGAACTCCGAGTGACAACCAAGTCTTAAGCAAGTTGTGCTAGCGCGCAAGTCAACTTGGAACAGTTAGGAATAGCCAAGGAATCCGCTGCTCAGTTCGTTTACTAACGGACGATGCCTGTGTGTGTGGTGTGTGTTGACTCGCTCGCTGACGGGGGTTTGTTGGTTGCAGACTGCGCGGGCTGCGGGCAGGAGCTGTCCGAGGGACAGGCGCTGGTCGCTTTAAATAGGTGAGTGCATGTATTTTCTACTGAAATATAAAATGTTATTGTTTGTAAAAAGACGGCTACCGCGTTAAAACAAAGAATTCATGATTATTTTGACCTCCACTCTTTCCATAGTTAAATCGCGATGGTAGGTACGGTAACTAAACGGGCTTCTAAATGGGCCATATTTTCACTGCAATATGTGGCCGGCAACTATTGGTGTCCCTCTCTTACTCGTATCATAGAGAAAGACACCAATAGTTGCCGGCCACATATTGCAGTGAAAATATGGCCCATTTAGAAGTCCCTTAACAAAATCAATATTATGTTCTTTAGCTAAAGCTAAACTGTAAAACATTTTTTTCTAGGTGTGAAATTTTAATACAGACTAGACTTTTAAGGTTTTTCAATATTTTTTCCATAACTGTAAAATTTGACAATTTCATTTTATTTTGCGCTGAAAATATAAATAATTATTTTTAAATCAGGAATTTTTCAGATTGTTTGGTCCATAAACTTCGGAGATAAGGGGGGGAAATGGTCATTTTGTGTACATTTTTGCTATAAATCAAAAACGATGTCACGGAAAACGACGCACAGCCTAAACCGCTTGCCCTAGGTCTTGAAATTTAAGAATGTAATAAGAAAGGATTTTTCGAGAATTTACCCCTGAATACAAGAAATAGGGGGAAACTAACTCTTTGCGTACGAAGTCATGAGCGTCCTCTATTCCTTACACTATGTATGTAAACAAGTGTTATGCAAGTCTTTCCAAAGCTTGGTTGTGGTCAGTTGTTGACAAGTCTGTTTCCCTGGTGCCGCAGACAGTGGCACACGATGTGCTTCGCGTGCAGCGCGTGCGGCGCGGTGCTGGCGGGCGAGTACATGGGCCGCGACGGCGCGCCGTACTGCGAGCGCGACTACCAGCGGCTGTTCGGCGTGCGCTGCGCGTACTGCGCGCGGTACATCGCCGGCAAGGTGAGCCACTACGCTACTACTTCATTATCTATACTTCTATATGATTATGAGTGATCGGATTTTGCAGTGTGATTTGGGTTTAATGGCCTTATCATTATGCTAATGTGGATTTCTAAATATTTCAATGTTTTTTTTTAAGGAATGTATAATAAACGCAAGGGCAGATATTTGTGTGATGAGCGCGAATATTTTTTTCCCGAGTCATGGATGTCCGAGAGAATAGTGATAAAGGAGTTCAGACGCAGACGAGGTCTCGGACAAAAGCTTGTAAATGCCAACGTGTGATGTTTGTTCCGTCTTTAAAATTCAACTCCTCGTTTGGAATTGTTGTTTTTCACACACATAAGTGATTACATACATAGATAAACCATATTCGCACATAGGGGTTATCTCTCTTTATCTTGAAAAAAAAAAGGACAGTTTCCAACGGACTATCGATAAACAACTGAAATGCAGACGCAGTCGCAAGCAAAAGCTGGTTGACAATGTTACTCATCGGCCGTTGGTCCACATTGCCGTGTAAAGGAACGCGTCCGTCCGTCCGCAGGTGCTGCAGGCGGGCGAGAACCATCACTTCCACCCCACGTGCGCGCGCTGCTCCAAGTGCGGGGACCCCTTCGGCGACGGCGAGGAGATGTTCCTGCAGGGTGAGCGCCTTCACCACTCCAGTGGTAGCAGGACCGAGTGCGGGCTTCGCTACCACCATCTTATTCTTTATCCTACCACCAAGCAGCAATTGTTCCACTGTTGTGGTTCTTTATCGGTGTAAAGCCTCCTCTACACGTCTGCAGATGCATCAGCCGGTAGATCAGCAAACGTATCCGCAGATAAATTCGCGATCCGTCCGCACATCGGCAGTCGTGTGGACAGACGCCTTGCATTCGCGATCCGTGCCACAAAAACCGACAACAATCGGATCGGTGGCAGATGCATCTGCCGACGTTAAATACCTACCGCAGACGAGCAAATTACCCCCTCTACACGTCCACGGATGCATTCGCAGATAACATCTGCTGATGCATCTGCAGACGTGTAGAGGATGCATAACACAACCGTGAAATTCGTTCCATCTTAGACCTCGGGGTTGGCAACGTTTTGCAATCTTGAAAATGCAAATTATGGGTCTCGGATCCCACTCACCAACAGCCTGTGTGCTCGTTTACCTTCCTCGGCCATAAAACCCTGCATCCGTATCGAATGTGAATATAAAAGGACACCCAACGGAAGACTAATGTACAGTCAAGGTCACCAATATGTAATATGTATACACCGCAAAGTCTCAAAAAATATACTCACAGACCTTATTACAATGGGAATAAGGTCTATGTGTATGTACACACTTTTGTAACTTTGGGCGGATATTTGTTTTTAACCTTGACTGTAGGTTAGCAAATGCCGCCGCTAACGGACGCGGTTTATGTAGGAGGTAGTTGCGTGTTCGCCATTAAAGTATATGTGTGTATATGCCAGGCGCGGCCATCTGGCACCCGCGCTGCGGGCCGGCGCCGCGCGACCCCGCCGACCCCGACCCCGACGCCGAGCGCGCCTCCTCCGAGCTGCAGGTGCACACACACACACATTCTACTCATAAGGGGCTTCTAGACGGGTCATATTATCACTGCAATATGTGGCCGGCAACTATTGGTGTCCCTCTCTTACTTGTATGTTAGAGAGAGACACCAATAGGTGCCGGCCACTATTGCAGTGAAAATATGGCCCGTTTAGAAGCCCCTTTACACACATTCTACTCCGTCATTTCAACTTACTACCTACTGTTAGTATTATTTGATTGTGGTAGTACCCCAATGGACTCGTGTAAATACACCTAGTTTGAACATTCCTATCATAACCTCGTGAGGCTTAGATTTAATCTCGTTTTTTTACATTATGATCATTTTAAACTATATTATCATTTTGTTACTTACCTAACTAAAGTATAAAGTACATTTCATTGATATAATATAATTTATAGAATGTATTTAATTCTAAATAATAAAATCCATAGTTGGTTAGTAACAATTAATTTTATAAGTACTGTGTATTAGAAATTGTCAAACAACATATAATAATCGGGCCTCACGAAGTTTAAGTAGTTTGATGCGTGCCCACACAAATACGAGTCCTAGCCATCAGCAGGAATAGGCAGGGGTTTCTGCTTCTACCCTTGTGTCACTTACTATATGGACCGGTTAGTACCACCCACAAACGAGTGAGATCTTTTGTCTCTGGGTACGGAAGTTTCGGTAACAAGAACTACGGATTGGCTACTATTATTAATTTACTGCTTTTGAAGAAATTGTACTGCCTTTAAAAGCAGTAAATTAATAATAGTAGCCAATCTTTTATAAATTTACTGCTTTTAAAGACATTTTATGTTGAATATAAGAATCACAATAAGTATTAAGCTATATTTTATTAACTATCAAAATTATAGCATATTATTTTTTGCTACTTATTATCGGGTTTTTTAACACAGACAATATTTGTATGTACCAGTAGCGAAATAGTAAATATGAACTGTGCCCCTATGTCATTTTAAAATAACGCATAACTAATTGATAACCAAAATGCTTCTCTTTTATAAAAAACAAATCTGCATAACGATTGCAATAATCAAAATTAAAGTCGTACTGAAACGGCGTGTTATTATTTTATATCAGCATGTCAATAAACAAGTTATCGATTAATTACTATTCGCAGGAAGTCCCTAGTAGGGAATGCAAACAACGCGCGGTAAATTACCGAATTTTTTGTATGGGAATTACCGCGGTAACGGTAAATTACCGGTAATTTTCATACAAAGAATTACCGGTTTGCATTCACTAGTCCCTAGTTCTTGCTACTGAAACTTCTACGTCTAATTATTGAACTTGCCTGCAGGTGATATGAGCCACTTCATATAGTCATTAACGCAAGTTTAGGTTCAGTCAAGGAAATTAATTCCTAGACCACTTTGAACCATGTCAAAGTGACACTGTAAATAAAATCATAAGAAATATCTTGCGTTTTGATTGATTACGTCACTTTGACATTGTCCAAAGTGGTCAAGGAATCAATTTCCTCTACTGTACAGTCAAGGGACATACTCACAAAGCTGCAAAAGTATGTATGTATACATCAACTTTATTCTGCATACATGTTTTTGAAAGTTTGTGAACACATATTTCTCTTCACTGTACATAGCCTATTCCTACCGGCCGCGTCGTTCTCTGATGCAACCACTGACAGTTCTCTGGACTACAGGCCTAGTCAAGATGCAGAACGCTATATAAAAATTGACATAATGTGGGATTGATTGCTGATGACCAGGGACCGGAAATTCGGATAGATATTTACCTAAAGTTGGCATAATCCCGGGAAAATACTGGCGAACATGGCGTCGGCTTCTTAAAAAATATATTTTAATAATATAAGTTCCGGGATTCTGGGATTCTACAAAATGTTAATAATGATTATATGTAGGATAAAACGTTCCGATTTGCTCCTATAAATTCGTTAGGTCAATGAGTTACAGGTTAATTAAATAACATTTGGTAAATCTATACATGGAAAATTACTTCAAATAGTTAATATAAATACTTAATTATAAATTTATACCGGCGTAATTTATTTATTAAGAAATCCCGGAAATTTTATTAATGAATTATATGATTCGAGTCCACCTCCATACAACTGAATAACAACGCCGCCGCGAAAATTTAGGTAAATATCTATCCGAATTTCCGATCCCTGCTGATGACAGATTGGGTTGATCGCTTATTTAACTCCATACATTTCGAGTGGATAGAAATCAGATACGCCAGCAGTGTTTGCGTCTTGGCCAGGCCTCCAGCGTACGGCTAGACGCTGCGGGTAACGCTCGGCTCGTCGACAGCCGAGTCGGTTGCGTCGGGCAGCGACGCAGTAGTGCACGACGTAGCTCCTCGATGTTCCTGTAGTTCGCGCCGGCTTTGCATTTCACCAACCACTCCTTATAATGCTACCTCTTGAAACTTAAAGGATGTAACTGCTATTAAAGTTCCATAGCGTATCCCACCTTATGTATAGCTGTAAAGATTTGAAACGTCCGGCGTTCGTGTTGCGAATATGACCTTCTAAATTAGAAGGGAAACGGTTAGCTTTTTTCAACTGACCAAAACAGATCACGAGTTACTTGATTCTGGTGAATTGATTGTACAGTATTGGTACCCCAATATGTATGTACATACCTCAAAGTTTTAAAAATATGTACACGGAACTTATTTACTAACCCCCTTACTAATAAAATTTGAGTAACGGTGGTGTAGCCAAACCATGCTTTGTCCTTATCTGTCAAATTCAAATGTCACAATGAAAGCATGGTTTAACTATGCCACGGTTACTCAACGTTTATTAGTAAGGGGGTAAGGCAATAAAGTTCAAGTGTACATATTTTTCCAACTTTGTGCGGATATTTATTTTTACCTTCGACTGTACAGTCGCTGACAAATATATTGGAGCCTACGAGGTGCTCAATAATATCTGAACAAGCTAACGCCTTTGTGAGGACTTCAGTCCAAATTTTTTTGAGCACGTTATATGTTTGGGCATATTTGATTACGACCGTATCCATCATCACAGTATTCTGCGGTGGCTCAACTATTTATTTTCTATCCGTTTACCTCATATTTTAAAACCCGTTTAAAAAAAAGGGGGGCCTGCATTATGACTACTATTTGGAGGTGTTGAAAGTTGGTGGAATGTAAAGCGTTGTTACTTATTCTGATTCTCATTGAGATGTTGTTCGGTGAATCCAAAAATACTTCTTTAATTGAAATGATCTAATAGTTATTGAACCGGCGAACCGTTAGAGAGTATCTACAAGTTGTTTGGGTTCACTTGGCAAATCAATTTTTATGTTTTAACCTTTATGTTCTTTTTCCAGTGCCTTTATTGTTGTTTATTTGCATCTCACCCTCGCTCGGTGTGTCACTCGCTGGGCCCTTATATTTATTCTTTTAAAACCCCTGACATAGAAATTGCACCATTTCTTGGTAGTCTTCTTGTATTATTTTCGATTGCTTTTTGATTTTGTAGATTAATTTTATATAAATGAAAATGTATTTGTTGCTTTATCAGTGGGCTCAGTCAAGTTGCAAAATATCAACTTGAAAAAAAAAAACTGCCAATATGTATGAGGTCGGCGTAAGTCCACGACTCATGTTAATTAAAAACATACTTTTTTGGCTTGATATAGTGCAAACGAGCAAGAGCTAAAAAGGCTGATCTAGTTTTATTCTGCGAACGTTAACGACAGCAGAACAATTAAGAATATGTATAGGATTAACGTTAAAGTGCTGATTTACTTCAGCGTTCTAGCGAATGTGCTCAAGTCTATCAGAGCAATAAGCTGCTGTACGTTCGTCTACGTCAAGTTCATACATTTTTAATTATTTCTGCAGTTGTTAACCGTAGAATCGAAATTAACTAGCCCGACAGGTGTGAGCCAAAAATCCGACATTCTCTAAGCGACTATTAAATCGCTGTTTAGTCTCTTTCTACCCTTTTTTGGCATTGTTAGATTAAGTCAAAGCATAACAATATAGAAATCAAACAGTTACAATATCTCGAATCTTAAAGGCTTTGTCGAATTTTCGCCGAGATTAAAAAAAAACTATAAAGACGTGATGGAGTCATGTAGTGAACAAACATACTCTTGTATAAAAGCTAATACCCGGGGTCCAGCGGTGATATAGCGAGTAAAGGCATGCACCAATCCACACACTCTGTCTCTCTCACTCCATCGCGCTAGACAGTAGTACCACGTGAACCTACGGGCAGTGGTTTTCGTTTTCTTTATTGGTCGGACTAAGATAATGGAACATAGGCCGAATAATAAGTTTTTAGATCCTGCCAAGCTCCATTCAGTAAGGGATAAAACTATATAAGTCGCATAACTCTGTCTCTTTCACTGCCTATAACTTGTCAAGTTTTGCAGCTCGTTATCTGGCATCAGAGCTAAATGACTAATGGTTCAGGATTGTTAGGTTATTGCTGATTGAGAGCTTAGCTGTTGAGAAGCTAATCAGTATCACTGTTCTGCTTCTATTGGCGACGAACTATATGTCTTTTTTTGTTTACATTTAAATCATTCACTAAACAAATGGAGTATAAATCAATTTGTGTAAGATTCTCCATTGATTTTTACGTATTAGACATCGTAGTCAACATGCATATCAAGTATTTAAACATTATTAAAAAAGTCGCGTGAGTCGCCATCATTTGAGTTCTACCAACTTCGTAATCGGAAGAAAACGCTATCTGTCTCGCTCGGTGTTGTGGGAGAGACGGTTCGCGTGAGAGAGACGGGTGACGAGTGCCGGCTGTCCGCAGTTCTCGCTGCGCTCGCGCACGCCCAGCGTCAACGGCTCGTACACCAGCCCCTACAGTAGCCTGGGCAGGAAGGTCCGTTCACACTTTACTGAAGCCCTTCAATAGAATCCAATATTCCGCGGACTCGGTTGGCAGATAAAGAGTTATTTCTACAGTGTGATAGATCTTTACTTGACAACAAAATCGAGAAATTGAAAACCTCCCTTTTTTTGAAGTCGGTTAAAATAGCCCTCGGGTTTATAGTTTTCTCTCACTCATTCATATCTCATATCTATACATAAAAAAGTCATCCATGACTGACTGACAATGCACGGCCTAAACCTCTGAACTTAGAAATTTGGAGTCTGTCACTGTGATACAAGTTTGTCCCTGGCAGTGAATGCGTTGAGTTTCCCGCTTCTCGAAGTAATTCATACGAAGGCGCGAGCGACCTCTAATATTTAAATGTAAAGCACATTTAACAAACACGTGAATATATTTGGTACAAGTTTTTTTAGTATCCTAGCAGTAAACATTTTTATTTGTCAACACGAACCCTACCTACTGTGGCAAAAATTGCCCATTTTGGGTTGCCAAACTGGTCCTCGAAATTTTGGATTCTATCACAGATACGTGCCGTTCTCGAGAATTCGAGGCAAGTCTCCCGAACAGCGCATATCTCCAGCACTAACATACCGCTATACCCGAAACATAAGGCTCTCGACGTCGATCAATGTTTACGAAATGATTATCTAAATAGTTAAACCACATCTATTTTATTACGGTCTTAAAAAGTAAGGTTCAATAATATTTGTTAACATGTTCGGAACGATTGGACTTATGTTTTGAGTAGAAATTTAATTACAGAGGAATTCAAAGGAAAATTGAAAGACTGTTATGTTATATTAGATGGCTAGAATTTAATTATGCACCAGTTAATTGAATATAAAATAATAATGTTATATGAATTGGATTTTTAATTAATTAATACAGCAGCTATTGTTTTTTGTAGTACTTCAATATAGTTGCATGGTATACATTTTATAATGTCTTTCAACTTTATATAAAAAAATGATTAGAGCGTTCATTTTTTTATTAAATGGTAATTTCATTGGTGTTTTTAAGTATACATTATTTTTATTTCCTTCAGTACACGTTATTTTCAGTTGACACATTTACAGGTTTCTCTTTTTGTTGTCTTTATAAATCTGCCCTGGGTATGCGCTGAGCCGGTTTTCATGTAGTCCTGTTGTTTCCGTCGCACTGGGCATGTGAATGTGTTGACTAATTTAGCAGCAAAACATTGTATTTTTATGTTGTGACCCTTGCTTAACGAATGTAACAAATAGTTCTCTGATTTCCATACAAAATAGATACCTTGTATAATGTTTGCATTTAGAAACTTCCTAACTGTGACAACCAAACTAAAATCTTATAAAATCTTTGTTAACGTTGAGTTTTTCGATCAATCAACATCAATTTAGACTCCTTCGCTTGTATTACCTCTCTTGTGAGGCATCAAATAGTACAATTTTGTAAAGACCGTGGAGCAACCACCGAGGCTTATACTCGTACTATAGTTTTTTTCTCAAACATGCACATTGACGGCTGATTTAAAAATATTACAACATATCGGATTTTTTATTCCCAGTTGTTACTAGTGGTAACAGGTAGGTAAAAAGAATCCCAGTTGTTCCCACCACTTTTTTGTAATGTTTTTAAACAAAAAACATATTATTTTTTTTATTAAATTAACAAACGATTCGTATTATATAAAACTTTCTCACGTTCTTTTTGAATGTAAGTATGTAATTTTTTTAACTCTTATTAAATTCCAAAAAATATAAATTCGAGTTTTGGAGTAAGAAAAAAGCGGCCAAGTGCGAGTCGGACTCGCCCATGAAGGGTTCCGTGAAGGGTAAATTGCGGTTTACGATTAATGACGTATTAAAAAAAACTACTTACTAGATCTCGTTCAAACCAATTTTCGGTGGAAGTTTGCATGGTAATGTACATCATATATTATTTTTACATTTATCATTCTCTTATTTTAGAAGTTACGGGGGGGGGGGACACACATTTTTCCACTTTGGAAGCGTCTCTCGCGCAAACTATTCAGTTTAGAATTTTTTTTTATTAGAAACCTCAATATAATTTTTGAAGACCTATCCATAGATACCCCACACGTATGGGTTTGATGAAAAAAATAATTGAGTTTCAGTTCAAAGTATGGGGAACCCCAAAAATTTATTGTTTTTTTTCTATTTTTGTATGAAAATCTTAATGCGGTTCACCGAATACATCTACTTACAAAGTTTCCATAGTATAGCTCTTATAGTTACGGAAAAAAGTGGCTGTGACATACGGACGGACAGACGGACGGACAGACATGACGAATCTATAAGGGTTCCGTTTTTTGCCATTTGGCTACGGAACCCTAAAAATGAATGTTTGGAAGTAGTAGTAAGCTAAATTATCCCCGTGAAGTACAATTGGTGACCCAATACTCCGTCACCTGCCGACATATTGAAATAGATTTTTTATTTACCCTTGATTAATGAAATGAAAGAAATTGGTGGTACCTACTGGGTTTTTTTCTAATTTGTGTTTCTAATTAGTAGTAACAAAAATTAAGGACATAAAAACTTCCGACTATTACTACTAAAATAAATTGCTGGTAACGAATGGCATTTTTTATTTACAGTAGTTACTACTGTTACATGTGGTCCGAGTTGTTACCCAGTCAGTGGTAACATAGTGGTAGTAACAGGAGAAAAAAACGCGAAAATAATTGGAGCATGTTTGAGAAAATGATATTTTTGGAAAAGTAGTTAAAGCGGTTGTTGATGTCGGGTACAGTACGGGTCGCGCGCGGTGTCCCCCGGGCTGGTGCTGCGCGAGTACCGCGCGGCGGGCGGCGCGTCGCCGGCGCGCATCACCACCTACAGCTACCTGGCGGGCGAGCCCGGCTACCTGCGCCGCCCGCTGCAGCCCTACGACCGCGCGCCCGCCTCGCCGCACTTCCACCGCCCGCCCTGTGAGTACTAACACCATTCAGCTTGTTGCGGCGACACGGCCATGACTTCAACACTTTCAAGGGTGTCCCCCTCTAATGGACGCGTTATTTATTGCGCGAAGCTAAATAAAATAAGATATTTTGAAGGTTATAGTAACTAAATTGTATGTCATTTAAAGTTTATGGCTAATTATTATAAGACTAAACGAAAGTTATAGTTTTTTTTTTTTAAAGAAGTTTAGAGGTTCTAAAACTTTTACTAAGTAAAGATAGTCGCCGTCTGTCCCTCTGTACCAACGCTTAGATCTTTCAAACTGCGCAATGGATTTTAATGCGGTTTTCATCTATAGACAGAGTGAACCAAGGGGGAGGTCTTTATGTAGAATGAATTCTGGATTATGTATGGGTGTTTCAAAAGACTCACATAAACCAAAGCGAAGCGACGGCGGGTCGCTAGTTAACTGTAATGAATATTTGATTTGATAGCCAATGAATAATATCAAAGGAATTTATAGGAAGTATAATAATAAAGCCATTGATATTATAACAAGTAAGAGGATACCTAATGATGAATGGGTGCGGTCCGGCAGCGTCGGCGAGCACGCGCGCCAGCAGCCGCGCGGGCAGCAAGGCCAGCGCGCGCCCCGGCATGCGCGCGCTCGTCGACTCCATCCGCGCCGAGACGCCGCGCCCCAAGTCGCCCAAGATGAACAACGAGGTACGGAGCTTTACTTACCAGCTTGTAGGCGGTGATGGTGCACCACGTAACAAGAACATTCAATATGTAAGCATTTCTCAAAGTGTTGCCCAATTTGCTTTCTACTTTCTACTTTCTAATTTCTACTGTGTGACTGAGATACACTCGTTTATTAAATTTTGCTATTTTTAAAAATAGCAAAATTTAATTTTTCTTGAGATAGCAAGACAAATATGAACTTTTCCAACTTTATGAACAAGTCTCTATAGTGAAAGGAAGATAAGTACTATAATCGCAGAACAATTTATAATTAATCCTTGCGTGTGAGGTTATAATTTGTACTAAAATGACAGGTGTCACGATTGACTTCTTATCTTCCTTTTACGATAGCCGTGAGAACGCCATAACCGCTAAGCTGTCAAGTGGCGATCCTACCGACCGCGCCTGTTGCAGGAGCCCATCGAGCTGTCGCACTACCCGGCCGCCTTCAAGCCGCTGCCGGGCACCATGTCCAAGATCGACCGCGACGACTTCCCCGCGCCGCCCTACCCCTACACCGACCCTGGTAACTAACCCGAAGAGAAAACTCATGAGCACACAGCCTAGTACAAAACTTTATAGGTAGCTCTTTACGGTTATACGAGTCAGGTATCTCTGTTTCGTTCACTGGATCTTGGCACGTTTACCACTGGTAAATTACCAGCATAATACGATTTGAGGCGGTGAGTGAGCTCTGAGGCTCAATGACCTAGGATATAATGCCTCTATGCTTAATCATTATCTAGATAGCTGCTTTAACCTCCAAATTAATGCACAACAATGCGAGTTCAAAGAGAAGAAACTGTTACGTTTATTTTGTGTTACACTTAAGAGTGTTTGAATCGGAGAAATAATTTAAAACAAACTATAATTTGAACGACAATCAACGGGTCATTGGTTTTTAATTTGTTGATCCTCCCAACTGGATTAGTATTATCAACCAGCAAAATGCGCCCAAAAGAATTTGTACTGAATGTAAAATTAAGCAGTGCGGCGCATCTTCATGAACAACAACAATATGGAGACGGAAGGTGGTCATATGATAGATCGGTCCAGTTTGGACTCCTTTGTCTCGTCCTTTAATAGCGAGTGTTAGAAATACAGTGAAAGTTTAGTTTTAGTATCACGCATGTATTGCAGAGCGGCGGCGGCGCTGGTCGGACACGTACAAGGGCGTGCCGGACAGCGACGAGGACGACGGCAAGGTGAACGGCGTGAACGGGCACGACGGGCCCGCCGACCCGCAGCTGCGCCGCGAGCACAACGAGCTCGCCAAGATCGAGACCGGCATGGCGCAGGTCAGCCAACCGCAGTCAAAGCCCTGAAACCTATTCGGACGCGTTTTTTAGGCCAGATTTGCTGAGTTGGTTTTTAGCTAGATTTGAATGAAATAGGTTGGGCCGTTTTGGAGCTATCAGCTCCGAAATAAGGTTTCGGTATCATATCGGGATTTTTTATCTCTTTTACAGTTCAAGAAAGTTCCCAAGTGCCCAAGAAAGACAGTTGCTTATTGGATGTATCCATTTAAAACTCCTCCGTAACTGACTTACTATGACGTTAACTGATTTAGAATATTATCGTTATAGGATTCGATATTATCCAAGGACAAGGCTACATTTTAAACAAACCCTTAAATTCTGTTGCTGTAGGCCGCCTACCTAAACAGTTTTAAAGTTTGTTAATTATAATTTTGTATTGGGAGACTTCAAGCTAACGCTTTCCATTGAAATTAAAGTTCCTGCACGTCGATCCTGTTGTTGTTTCAATAGCATTACCTCCGCAAGAGGCAATCACGGAAGCACTGGTGGCAATCCGGATAGGTTTAGCACCATGTCTTACCACCTACACCTGTTAGATTTGAATAATACAAATGATTCGTTCTCGTTTCCAGGTGTTCTTAAAAGAGGTGAAGGAGCGTGAAAAAATGCAACAATGGAAGAAACAGAATTTAGATCCTCGAAATGCTAGCAGGTAAAGGCTCATTTGGTTTTTTACCAAAAAAAACAATGAATATTTTATACATGATTTTTATTTTATAAATGGTTTTAAATCAAAATTAAAAAAATATTTGTGCGATCACCAGTTTAGCCAGGGGCCACTGAGGCATGACACCAGCGGAATATGAGCCGCATTTATTATTTATTGTTATTGTAGCTGTACTAACCTGTTTTTTATGTCCTATTCGCATAGCCATGGATGTTGCTCTGTTTAAATGTTGAATATTTTCCTTCTGTCCCTCATTGCCAGCTTCTAGCCACATGTTATGTTATAATTTTCCGATGTTGTTTTTGTCATCTCTTTTTCCGATGTAATTAGTTTCATTAACCTGTGAAACACAGATCGATTTTGGAAATATTTGTAGATTAAGTTTAACTAGGGATTACCTAGCTTAGCTGTATTAAATTTGCTCGTGTTGTTTTTAATGTTGCTTATTATGCGCTCAGGCAGGCAACCACAGATTGCAAAGATGCATGGTAGTTGGCACAGTGTAGAAGATTGACACCGTAAGCTAGTTCCTCTGGTTGCCACCTGAGCGCTGCCTGTTCTAAAGAACCACTGACACACGCGTCTGGTATTTTTTATTGTGGTTTCAATTTGGTTTTTTTTTCCTTCTCTTTATTTTTTGCTCTTATTTTGTTTGTTTTAAATTACTAATTAATATCTGTATCACCTTCCGTGTTGTCACCGAGCGGTCCCAACGGAAGACCAGCGTTGGCTTCACAGCCAGCACATGCTGAGTTGGAACCGTTTCGCAACAATTACTTACGCTATCTGTCGTTTCTTTTTCTCATTTTTTTATGTTTTATTTAAGTGTATTATTGTTGTGAATAAATGTTTTACTTACTTACTTACTTACTTACATGTATAAGTAATTGAAAAACTTTATATCTTGGAATAGAAATATTGGAATCCTACCGATCGTGCCTATTAAGTAGGTTCGATATAATTGACAAGCCGATTATACAACTATATCTCATAGAGGGTGTCAATGTTTATGTTCTAATATTAAGTTAAAAGAATAGAAAAATTAATTTGACATTCCTTGAATGTGCGACAAATTGACGGTAAATCGGGAATCGCATAGTCGAGTTGCGCACTTTAAGTCACGGGTGATTCATCAACACCATGGTAACGTCAGCAGTCAGAAACAAGTTCACCGCTGGACATGAGCCCAATCTTAAGAACTCCACCGTGATGTGTCACTCGCATCTGTCTATTTCTTACGAGCCTTATTGGAACGTCGGTCCACCTTCGGTCGGTGCATTCATAACCAATACGTGTGGCGGTCGGGCAGGACGCCGTCCGCGTCGCGCGAGCCGGGGCTGCGGCTGCGCTACTCGTCGCCGGTGGGCGCGTCGCCCTCGCGCCAGCTGGAGGCGCGGCCCGGCAGCGAGCGCGGCTGCTACACGCACACCAGCCACTCGCACATCCCCAGCTACAACGGTAAGTCACCCCCCCCCCCCATCACCACATACACACATACACACACGGATCACACACCACTACCACATCCGAGCTCGTTTACCATCAACCTTTGCATAGAAAACGGGCTCTTTCGATTTTTTCAAGTACTTTACATATACTATAGCTAAATAAGATTTTATGCTACAAATATAGAGAGTTATTGTTTACGAAGAAAAATAATGTTAGTTTTATGCTGTAGCATAAAATATAATTTAGCTACAGTATGTTTAACCTACTTGAAAAAATTAAAAGTCCCCGTATTATTTGCAAGGGAGTTTATTTGGTCATAAAGTCATAATGGTTTTCTTTACAGTTAATTTTTTTATATCGCTCAAACCGTAATCTTTTCAAAAATCCTTGAATATCTAATGCAAAAAAAAGACGTTGTGAGTTGCGATAACCGTGACTTGCAACACAGTTATGATGAAAAATAATTGTGGCAGACCAATTATAGACCCCGACGGCATACACGTGTATCAACTTTACATTGAACTTTACATTACGAGCAAGATGAACAGTTGATGTCAGCGATAATATACAGGGTGTTTGGCATTCGAGAACTCTTTCAGAGATGGCGGATGGATTGATGTTAGATTCTATACATAAAAGCTCTTCTTTGACTAACTGACGACCGACTGACAACACAGACCTAGAAAAATTTGGCAAGAATATTCCTTGGGCGCCCTAAAGGTGCGCTATGAAAGGATTTTTTGAAAATCATTACTCAACGGAAATAACGAGAAGATTTTTTTACATTAATAAACGCAGTCAAAAATGTTAAAAATCCCTTCAGTCGCACTAAGTTTGAAAGTTGCACTCGACTACCAAAAACACTATCATTCCACACGGCCCTCAAAAGTATCTAAAAGAGACGTTTTAGATATTTTTGAGGACCATGTAGACTAAAATGTTACCTATCGCCGACGACAGCTTATTATGTGATGAACTAATCCTTTTTGAAGAACTGTCTGTGGTATCTAATACAAGTTCTTAAAATAATAAATGTAAAAAAGGAGTTGCCATTACCACTCACAAATTATATTCGAGACGTGTCGGCGCTATTATAATTAGATTAATTAGAATTACCCATAAATATGAAATTAAGGCTAACTCTTGTGTTTTTAAAATCATCTTCTATTCGATATCACAGAGTTTACTAAATTATTATAAGTTATTATAAGTTCATTTAAAACCCTAATAAGGGCGGCTGCGCACGTGCCGTGCGTGGACGCCCTGGCCAGTCACCAGCTACCCTTCGCATTGCCCCCTAACTACTAACGTGCACTCTCATGCTCTCTCGCTCTCTCAAATCAGGCCTAAGCGCTGTCATAACGACTATTGGGTTTCAACAAATGTTAAATGAAAATAATAAAATGGTATATGATATTAACAGTATTTTTTTTTACTTGGACTAAGGATATTTGATTAAATAAGAGAGAAGGTGAAATTCTCCTCACGTTAAGAAGTCAAAAGCGATGGTAAATAAAGAAAAACAGGTTAGTTTATAGGCGGGAATGTAATGTTTCATTAAATGCAAAATCGACGATACCATTTTATTATTTTTAACTCGAAATTATTAACTTAAATATGCGACTAAGAGTTCTTGGTCCATGTTTAATGTTCTCTGAAGTTCTGAACGGCGGTCCTATGAATGACAGAGCCTAGACTAAACATTGCATTGTAATTTCCAGTACATTCTTACTACCTAAACGACGGTGAGACGTTTTACCTTTTTTTAAATAAAAAAAAGCTATTACATTTCCTATATGTAGTGCAGAAGGCTATATATTTTGCTAAATCATTACGTAATGTATTTATGACTTATTAATCTTATTATTATACATAAAACATGTAAGCTCTATGCTTTGTCTTTCATCACATATCCATAAGCCTGAACTTATTCAAATTTAATATATTATATAGGTAACAACAATCGTTTTAATATATATTTTAATTTGAAACGTCTAACTTGTTTATATATACTGTATGTATCGAAGCGATTGTGGTATAAGTTCGCGCGCCGTGGCGGAGCGAGGCGTCGACCCGAGGTGAGCCGCGCTTCTAATTGGCTTAAAATCAACGCTTGCACCGCGCCGCCATTTTTATTTTTCTAAAACTATTCCAAATTTGAAATATAAAACACATTTTATCTTTTCATTTTAATTTTTATAATTAAATATTTACACGTCTGCGAAGCAGTCGTTTAAACTTTCGTAAGCTCACTCGGCCTGATTGAGCTTGTGGTCCAGACCCTCGCATCGAAGGCGATCGTTGGGGCTTTACCAGCCTAATAATTATATTATGTTATTTATGTTATGTATACAAAATGTCAGTTATGTTGTTTTCGGCGGCAGCGGCGGTACCGTTTGTTCATAGTGTTTGACTTGACGCTTTCGGCTTTTTAATATTGAGTCGTGAAATAAATTATTATGTACAAATTATAAAATTATATGGTATTATAAGTAGTATATAGACAGGGAATACTTTGGTATGGTTTTTGTGCACTTCATTACTAAGATATCTACTAAATTGCATGTTTTTCCCACTTCATATTTCCATACATTATAAATTTATCATTATACTATATTATTATGTCTTGTGATTTCTTTATTGACTCATTATTTTTATGATAAAGTTAATCTATTTTATTTATAGGTAAAGGTATAAATGACGTCAAATATTATTATTTTGCTGCTCTTTAATATTTTGGCATGTGTTTGCCGATCACATATACGAGTCTATCAAAGTTCAAAATGCCTACATCAAGATTAGTTTTCGGATCTCTGGAACATATTACTAATGTAAAGAATAGGATATGTGCTCGGCTGACTATATTATATTTATTTAGAGGTCCTGAAGTTTTTTGTCGCTTGAGCTTGTACAAGTGTCAGGCTTTAGTCTGGTCTAGGAGATATGGAAGAACCTACATAAGCCATCTGTCTCGTATATAGGGTTTGTGACATTATATCTTACAAATAAACTACAACAGAAAACAGCTCCTAAGGATAAAACCTTAGGGACTGTGTTCTGTTGTAGTTTACTTTACTTTTTTGTAGTGTACACATCTTATCAAATTACTCAAGGTGGGAGGAGCGAATCAGCGAATGCTACATAGAGAACTATTTTAAAAATTGAATATAACATGTTTTGTTCAAAGAAGACTTCGTTGGGATACGTAGGTTAGGTTAGATTCGAACTATGAGCAACATGAAAAAATAGAGTCTTCAATGGAAAAATTACGTTCGGATTTTGATGAATTCGGAATTATGGCTCTTCGGAACTATGTAGTACACTCACTCAGTTTCCCTCCAAGTGGAATGTGGCATTCCTATTACAAACCCTGTATAGACCGCATTGTAGTTGACGCTACTGCTAGTATCTGTACCCTTACCATGAGTTACAATTACCGTACTCGCGAGTCAAATGTTCTGTCCCTCACAATATCCCTATAGAGTGCGAGGGACAGAGCATTCGAATCGCGAGCGAGTACTGTAATTGTATACTCATGGTAAGGGTACTGATCTACTTCCATAGAGACTATTGCTTCATTTTTATACTAGTTCAAAGTAAAAGGTCAGACAAAGAACTTTCGGACCTCTCTGCATACACGCGGATACGGTGCGGATATCGACACTGTACAATCTATGATCACTTCCCTTTCCTCCTATCTAACGATGATATTTATCAAAGACTGAAATGAAATCTCAGAACGGTAGTTTAGTTCAAACTAAAATGTTTTCTCTTGCCCGTACTTTATCAATTTAAGTCAATTTTAAGTTCACTGCACTGTCTATGAAATTGTACAGTATCGATACTGCACCTTATCCCAGCACTAGCACTTATCGACCGTTTCGTACAAAAAGAGCCTTCGTGTTTAAATTACATTCTATTCTTGCAATTACATTAAATTAATAATAGATTTAAAATTGCGTTTCAGTTAATATATTTTTGTACCAAACGACTGATATAGCATCCTGCTGAAATCAAGTGTGTGGTCGTTCCTATTTTAGTATATCAAAAGCTTTAACGATTGACAACAATTCAAGTTTTGTTAGCACTTTATGTTACTTTTGTTAGCACTCATCAAATAGAAGCAAAATAAAAATAAAAGTTATAGTTGATCCATAAAATACCGTTTTTTTAATATTCAATATTAAATAAATTAGAGGAAGGAGTGAGGAGGAATTGAGAGTCCTCGGTTCGGGTTAATTAAGTAAGACTATCAATGATCAATATGATAATATTCCTTAATCCAGAACCAGCCCAAAGAAGGGTCTCTAATACATCTGCTACACAGTGAACACCGTAACTATCGTATTATAAATTAAAAAAAACTATCTACCAAAAACCCTCAATAATATTTTATTCGAAATCCCTTGGAAATTTGAATCGTAGTCAATTGTGATTTGCAAATATATTCCACTATTTTGCACGTATAAAAGCCATTCTGTGGCTATAGCCGTCAGCGTATAGCACTGTGGCTATAGCGATGGTTGGCGACGAGGAACGGCCCGCGTGTGTGTGCCGTGTATGCCTAGCGTGTGTGTGTGTGTAGTAATGCACGCGGCGCCGCGGCCCGGCTACGGGCTCCGCTCCAGCACGCTCCCAGCCACCAACGGACACGTGAGTACCCGCCCTGTGCCCACCCAGTTTCAACTTTACACACGGTGCGATAAAATTCATGTTAGATATTGCTGATTTTGGACCCTATGAAGCCGAAACTGTATATTTATTATATCTATTAAACATTCTTGCACCGTGTGTTTAGTTTGAAATTGGAATACAGCATTACATTTTTAAGGTGAATTAGTGGTAAGCTAGAAAGTAAGAATATGATCGGTTATGTCTCATCGTACTAAAAAAAAAAAACATTTTTACTAGCACAACACACGTTCAAAGAAACATAACCGATTATCAACAGGCTTAATAAGTACAGAACAACAAACTCCATTTCATTTGCAATCTGTACTAGCCTTCGCTAAGTAAGTCACCGGGAGTCCTGATATTGTAGGACAGGTGTTTAGGGTAGGGCTAGGGTAGGGCAGGGTAGGGCAGGCTGGCAGGGTAGAGCTGACGCGTGTGGTTGCAGTGGTGTCCGCGCTGCGGCAGGCGCCGCGCCCGGGCTACGGGCTGGCGGCGCGCTCGCACACCTTCTCCTCCAGCACCGGCGTGAGTACCCGCGAGCCCGGCGCACCTGCGACCGTTACGTTTTATATTTAGATACGTTACCCGCGCGAAACAGTGCCCCTCAAATTGTGAGCCAAATTATCAATAACGCGTTGATATGAACCAACATTAAAAAGATTAATGTTGGTTCATATCAACGCGTTATTGATAATTTGGCTTTTTTTTACAACAACGTGAGAAATTCATTCGCCGTACCGTCGCCTGCGTTCGCGGTGTTCCACTTAAGAAAATAGTGCCAGTGCGGCTGTGTTATCGCTTTTGAGTACGAGCTACGTTCAAACGATTAACGCCCTTAAGGTGGAACACCGCGAACGTGGCGATAGTACATTAATGTCAGTCTGTACCGATGTCTATAGGGTGAAATTTGAATGACCGGCCAAAATTTTAGAGCCTAACTCTGCAGGTCATACTGATCAACTTTTATTATGGGACCAACATCCAAATCGCGAAAAAAAACAGCTGTTCCATACAAAATTCGAGAGCAAAACAGAAGAAATGTATGGAACAGCTGAAAATTTGGCTGGTCATTCAAATTTCACACTGTATATACATCGGTACAGACGGATATTAATGTACTATTATAGAAGTACGGCAACATAGCAACTGACAGTACTCGATGATCGGTTTTGAATGCGTTTAGTATCAGCATAACGTATCTTAATATAAAATTGATTTTATCTTGAAATTTTTAGTGTAGACAAAGCATTCGTCATTATCGAAGTTAAATATTACATACTTGTCGGATAATCAACAATACTTAAGAGCGTCGGTGGCCTACTAGGCTTAGGGGGTCGACTCGTGATCGTAAGGTACCGAGTTCGAACCCCCGCGGTCACCATGTACCAATGAGTTTTTCTAACTTAAGTGCATTACCCGATGCTCTTACGGTGAAGGAAAAACATCGTGAGGAAACCTGCACATTCGAACAGCTGAGTGTGTAAGAGGTTAATTGCACAAAAGATCCTAAAGGGTCGAAGTGTATCCGAAAGGGCCTATCTGTAAGATAAGATAAGATAAGATCAACAATGCTTTATCTACATTGATGCACAGCAAACTCGACTATAACGTGGTGAGGAATCCGACCCCGATGGATTTCTTGTTAATTATTTAATATTTACTTTTAAATTACTTTGCAATATATAATGGAAATAGAAAGGATTTCTTTGACGCTTACACTATAATACAAATAAAAAGCAAATCAAAGTAACGTAAAACATGGCGTTGGATTACGCTTTAGAATACTGTTGTACCATTTACCTGACTGCGCGATAACAAATAAAAGGTAATGAGTTTAACAGTTTATGTATTTGACCAAAAATCAGATGTTCCACTCTTGCTCCTGAACTATTGGACCGATTTTAATAAATAGGACATCATAATATACATTGTCAAAAACGTGTAAGTGTCTTAGACTGTGTAATTATAAGAGTTCGTACTAGTCTCTTATTATATCTCTATTAAGGTTTTTTTAAGTACCTAAATAAATAAAATAAAACATTCGTTACACATAACTTCACTCATTGTTGGCTTGGCTGCACTGCACACAGGCATTCCATCTTGGTCCTCAGGGTTGCCAGCGCATTTGCGGTCTTAGGATGGCACTTTGTAGCTGTAGTCTTGGGAACATAAATGTGTATGGGTCGGATATCCCACGCAGGCGGCCTGTGTGCTCGTCTGCCTTCTCTAGCCATAACAAAAGCGCCGCAGCACTCATTAGAACGTACCTAGATTAGAAAAACTCACGAACCGAACCTTTTAGCCACTATTGTACCAACGCACTTTGGACTATGCGACAAGAATAAGAAAAGCTTACCTTTAGTTTGTTACTTTGACGCGTGGGTGTCGACGGGCGACACCATTCAGCTAAGACAAATATCTATCTTTTATTTATCTTTTGATTTTCAGATAAAGTTTAGTTGTAATGATGATCTTGAGAATGCATCATACACCTCAGATGTAGTGTAAAATAACGTGTATAGGCTATGTTGATTTTGTATTAGATTCTCGTTGAGTATTGTTAGATGTAGTAATAATATATGTCTAAGCGGTTATTTTATTAAAACACGTTTTGTGAGTTTTTTTTGTATTGCTCGTCTCACGGAAAGGTAAGGTTGATGCTATACCATCCGACAAGATGGCTACTTCATGGCCTCTACATCCTACTAGTTACTACATACTAAAATAATCTTAAGTAAGTACTTGTGTACAGTTAAGAACAGACCATATCTTTTTAGTTCTGCTGAATTAATAGAATGAGGTTTTCTTTTCTATGGTTGAATTTTGTATTCCCCGACAAATAATAAAGTTAAACAAGGTGTATAAAGGTCGTCACAACGTTGCCAGTTGATCCGGGTGGTAGAGCATAAAACAGATTGTAATCATATCTTTATAGACGCTCACTGATGTCGCCTCTCCGCACGTTACAGGGTGACTTCACGTTCAGCGGGATGGGGGACAAGACGCATAGCACGGACTTCTCCAGCGGCAAGTCAGACAGTGAGTACACCCCTACACTGCACCCAGCAGCTTAGTGTCGTGGAGTAGCTGGCATTTGACAATTACACACATCAACAATGTCCATGGATCACAAATATCCATATTTAATTTTTATATTTTGCTATGTACTGCGTTGCGATACATTATACAATATAAGAAAACAGGGATATTTTTGTTCATTAAACATTACAGATGTGTGTATCTTAGAGAATAATATGATATCCTTGGGTCAAATTTCAACGACAATTTAGCAAACTATTAATCTGTCGAAACCTGAAACGTCTAGCCATTTACAATTTATTATTTTACGTAACAACATCTTCTTTTGCTCTCTTTGGATTAGATTACGGGTGTGTTATACCTATAACAGTTTTATTAAATACCTAAGTTACAACAAAGTGTTTCAACAAAAATGTTTTGACACTAGCTCCCTATATAGCTAAGTAGCTAGCACCTTCCTGCTTCACAATCCTGACAATGATGGGTGACAGGTGTCATTTCGGTATACATTGTGGAAAGGGTATCAATTAACCGGTCAGCAAAATATTCTCATTTTGGTGAACAGAAATATGTATTTGGTCAGCCAAAATAGCTAGTTGGTAAGCAACTTATGGTTAGCAAACATTTATAAATCTGTCAGCAATTAATGACATATTGGGCTGCTCTAAATTATTTTGGTCAGCAAATTAAATATTTGAGCTGCATTGAACGACCCACAGATAATTAAATTTTGGTAAGCAATCAGAAGGTAAGCAAAATAATTCATTTTGTCCAGCAGAAAAAAGGAAGCAATAAAATCAAATTGGTCATCAACAAAATGGGCGCAACTATTACAAAGTTCATTCAAATATACTCTCTTTTTTTGTAAATTATTCAATTTATATAGAATTATTCTTCTAGGGCACAATTTCCTCGCAGATACACCCTTGAAAAAAATTCGCCTTTATTCCTTATAGATCCCCTTTTTAAATACCAATGCAGTGTTTCCTAATAGATACACTTTTGGGTACAGTTGTGTACACAAAGGTGTAATTAACAAATTTACTGCCGTGCCGGCAACACACACATCCCAAACCCACCATCAAATTTACAAATTTAACAGAGTCGACGGAGCTCCGCTCACGCGGATCTCCTATTTCTGGGTTGTTCTGGCCCTCCGGGCCTGATATAAAAACGAACCTAACCTAACCTACACACTGAAATGTCACCGTCAAATAGGGGGCAGGTATCCAGTGATGGATTCGCGTAGAGAGTCACAGGCAGAAATTTTACATGCGTCGAAGAGATCAGCACGAGTATTTTGCCTTTTTGTTTCTTCGCCGCTTGCCGTTATATTCTCGGCGGTACCATATTAAGCAAGCAGTGATTGGGTAGTTGGATCATGTTACGATTTTCACTCTTAAATCATTCCCCTATTTTTTTTTAACTCTATGTTGCTACAAAGTAAATCCGCTAAAAAAATTGGTCATTTGGGGCGATTGAAAGGGTAGTAATCTATGAGTAGCAAATAATAAAGATTTAATCATTTGTTAAATTGTTCAGCGAAATTTGACGTGGAGGTTTTTGGTAAATAATCAATTTATTTAACCTTCGAATTATTTATTCAATTATATCGTTATTTTGTATGTAAAAAGGGTTTAATGTCGGGTGCCACTTGTACTTATTTAAATTTTAGCTGTTATAACAATCGTATAAGCCTCGTCCACACCAACCGCGCAGCATCCGAGGCAGTTTCGGTCCGCCGGTTGGTGTGTATGCGGCTGTGGTGAATGTTTGCTAACAAATGTTTGTCTGTAGTTCGCTCCCCGGACCGCGGCCCGCCAGGACTCGGCCAGTATCTCAGTCCAGATTATTAATACTCTAGTCTAGTTGGCACGGGTTTCATCAGAAAAAATATAAAAAGTTGTTTAACAAAATGTACCTACTATAAGGAGTAGAGGATAAACCACCGAATTATTGTCATCCTAAATACCAGTTATTAACACATAGTGTTATCTCATTCGCGACTGACTGAATGACTGACTGACTGACTGACTGACAACGTACAACCTAAACTGCTGAACCTAGAGACTTGAAATTTGGACGGAATATTCCTTCGGTATGCTAGCGGTGCATTAAGAAGGGACTTTTGGAAAATCAACCTCCAATGGGGATAAATAGAGGGCGTAGCGGCAATTAATTCTACGCGTACAAAGTCGCGGAAATCCTCTTGTCTTGAAATACAGTTCATGGTGCCAGTAATTGGTAGGGTGCGAACAATAGGGTAGTTTCCCCATAAATACAAGTAAATGCTGCTTCATAAATACCTACTTCCCCGCCAACACTGTTTAATATTGTACACACGGTTCATTACAACAGAGTGATGGCTATAGTGGCTTTTTTAAGTTTGATTGAAGTACGGACAGATAAAAATAATAGTAAGTTATTGTAGAAATCCGGAAAATAGGGGATTGCCTGAGGAGGTCAGCAGGCCAATTGATAAAAATCAATTGTTATCCGTCGATAAGCTCGTTCGTTAAGTTTTAATTCCATAATGTCGAATTTCACCAACCCCTTAACAGGCGATTAGAGTGTTAACAGCTGTCAAAATGTATGAAGTAATAGTCTATTAACATTGATTAACATTTAAAATAATCGTTTGGTGAAATTGACACGTAGTAAAATAACCAAAAGTCACCCACAAATTGACCTTTAGATCAATTTATGTTCTCATTTGGCACATACCTACAGAGTATGAGCGATTGGCGTGGACTTCTCAAGATAACTAAAACCGTGCGACTCGCTGTAGATAAAACATCACGATCAAGAAATGGTATATTTTTTTCTGGTGAAGCCAATTTTTAATCACCATCACATAATTTGTTAGTGAACATTCTAGTAACACTTACATTTGCAATTCCATAATTATAATATTACGCTGCTCTCATATATTTAAAATGTATAATTGATAAATATTTAAGTATAATGTACTATGAACAAAATTTATCGTTACTCTACTTTGTAAATGGTCTTTATTCTCTATATTTCTATTTATAATATTGTTTGTTTATGTATAATAAATGAGTGTAAGTACTAAAGCGGGTGGTTTGGTTTCCCGCGCGCAGTGCGGACGGACTTGTGCAGTAAGTAAGCTTCGCTTGCCCTGGCGGCGCGCCCGCAAGTCGACTCGCGCATCTACGTCGACTGACCTTGAACTCGGACGCACAATACAGTCAGGCCAATCTAGGGTGATCCCTGTGACAGCTCAGTATATATAATAAACACGTATTTGATATTGTTTCTTTGACTTTCTTAAATACTGCAAACCTTGCAACAAGACGTTAAGTTTGGATGATTATTCACCTCTATTAACAGCCTTGCTCGCTATAAGTAGTAAGTCTTTGAAGTTTTGAAACAAGAATATAATAGAATAGAGTAAAATTTATTTTCAGACCTTACAATCCAAAAATCAATTGCTTGATATAGTAAATGTTTGAAATTTTGAAATAAGGCTGTTACAAGGATCCTTCTACATTGATCGAATCAAGTTGCAATTTTTTTGAGGGCTATTATTATTAGCCTGTTCAACATTGTTATCGGATATATCCGCAATCCTTCTATGACATAAGATTGAAATTAGCTTAAGATTTTAGCCATCGAGTAAATATTTTTGTATTTGACGCTGGGTGCCCAACAACAACCTTGATAAACGAGTCAATAACCATTTCGACCCACTCATTTTTCGTATCCTGCTCTCCTCCTCGAAAACTTACTTTATGCAGTAGGTGTGTGTCAGTCGACTTGCTTATCTTATTCGCTATTGCTGCACTGTGCGCGCTACCGAGCTTTCACCGAGCAAGAGCGAGACCAAATTTTTTCTATGCATCACAACCCGGCATCGCTTATTTTACAGCAATCGTCTTTAAAACATCATGCTTAATAACATTCGGCGCTATTAGACTGGAACATGACCTTACCACCGAAACACCATTCTACCCAATTTCTTAATACGAGAGTCGCTTAATACCGTAATCCTGGAGTTATAGGTTTTTAATTCAATAATGCCCCTTTGATAACAGACAGTACTAGATATGTAATGGAAAGTAATTGTCTAGTGTCCGGGCGCAACTGCACGGCGTTTTAAATCTGCTTTTTCAGAAATCCAATGAATCAAGAGTCTGTTTTTTTAATACTAGTAAAATTATCAAAACTATCATAACTCACACACCATATATTATCGAATCGAGGCTTTCTCCAATAGTACGGTCGGCCAAAAAAGAGGTCTTTTAATTTTTCATCCAATTTTCTATCAAACGATAATTACGCTTGGCACTTTATATACACATCTCACACATCAACCAAATGACAGGCCACCTTTTTGGCCGACTGTACCAATAGGTATAACGTTGTTTGATATGTTGGATCACTTAAGGATGCGACTATGAGTGTATGGTAAGGTCAACACTACTTTAATTCAAAATGAACATGAAGCACATGTCCCTGCATTGGTACATGTGCAGGTGGTACATTGGTACAGATGTTGTAAATAAACATTTGTCATCGTTTCTGTACGGAGAAGTTCGTATTTGGGCCATTCTACTTTTCAGTGTACATAAGTCCTTATCGTCCGATAAAAAGTATACCAAATTATGAATCCGCTTCTAAATAAATAACATAAACTTAGAATGTTTAAGTTTAATGGTTTCCAAAAAACAACTCTCAAATTACTCAATTATCGTTGAAGAATCATGGTAACTCAGTGGTAAATTGCACCATTTCCATAGAAAAGGCGGGGACATCGACATCCACTGCGTTACTCACTTTATAGTTATTACGAATAACTTTTTATGAATTAGGATAATTCTAAATATAAGCTTATTTACGTCTCTTTTCGAGTTTAAAATTAGAAATGGCTGCACTTTACCCTTTTTTGAAATAAAAATAGTTTAGTGAGAAAGTGGCTAAAAACTTTTGTACAACGAAAAGTAGAATGGCCCATTTATCTTGCTTTCTCAGTCAGGTTTAATAACCATCGATAAGCTTGAGAAAGCAAGACGAATACGAACTTATACGACCAAACACGATGTCGTGAGGGTTACCTATCGCTGGGTTGAATTTCAGTTACCAACTGTTTCTTACGTCCGAATTTTTATAAGCTATTTAGAAAATATTTTTTTACTGAAACCGTTTAACTTTAAAGGATAAAACAAACCTAACCTAACCTGACCTACAGGTCCTGTATGTTTATCTCTTTAAACATTTTGAAAAGAAAATGGGTTTAGAAAAATAGTACATTACTGCAGAGACGGGTAAAATGGCTGTTGCGGGACGAGTATGCGTCTCGGCCACGCGCTATGTACGAGTCCAGCAACCGCCGTTCCCGGCTGAGGCTTGTATAGTGCTTTTCTCCAACAATGGGATGAAATTTAACACAATTGTTAATAATATTAAACACAGTCCCAACATTTCCTTGAAAAAAAAAGAACAGAAACGTACAATTTAGTATGATACTGAAATAGCATTAAATAAAATCGCAAATTTAAACGTACTAAATTTAATTTGAATAGAATATAGTTTAAACTATAGCATTTATTACGTGTTTATGTTATTTTAGCAATTTATTTTGTATAGGAACGTAATTTCTATAAAAAAAAGTCTTAACTATTTGATACACTTTTTAGTCTATGACATTTAAAAAGTAAAATATACTATGAAGAATTATGATTTTACAACAATAAGGGCCAGTTTCACAATCGACGAGTAAATTTATCTGCCATTTAAAGTTGGCTCTCTCCTTGTCTATTTTCAAGTGTAAAAAAGAGAAAGAGCTTAATTTATCTGTCAAATATGCTTTACTTGTCGATTGTGAAACAGGGGGTTAGGGTAACATTTCCGAGCACGTGGGAGAAAAACGCCTTTTTTGTACAATGCCTTAGTAAGCAAAATGTCTAGATTGTAAGTAATGCCTAATTAATTAGGCATAACGTCATGGTTGCAAAATGACAAAGTAGCGTTAGATCCAAATTTTACATGGCCTTAGTTATATCATGACTCATTATGCAAAGTGTCTGGATAGTATAAGGTCTTGGTTTTAAATCGTCTAAGTAGCAAAACGTCGTGATTGCATAACGACTAGGTTATGTTAGATAAATTTTAATATTAGTGGCCAGATACTCACCTTCTTTATCAATATACATACTCGTACCTATAAAGAGTTCCTTCACAAACCACGGTTTGTGATTTTCTTGTCATTAAACCATCTAGTCGTTTTGCCACTTAGACGTTATCAATTTTTGACGATATGCCTACCTAGTCGTTTTACTATCAGTACGTTCAGCATACGTTGGTGTTTTGCAACTGGGATATTTTGTTATTTGCGCGTTATACAAACAAAACTTCATAGAATTAAGTCCACTCTTCAACCCAGGCATACGACGACAAGATTAAGACGCTTTACACAATTAGACATTTTGCAACCAAGATCTTATGAAATGAAGTCGTTTTGCTTTCACAGTCGTTTTGCAATCTAGTCCTTACGAACCTAACCCACGCGACACTCGCATCTGACAGCACTGCCATGTCCGCTTAGCGGTCTCCTAGAGGCGTGCGTCTGTGTGAGTGCGTCGTTTCGAACGTTTGTTCGTAGCTTCTTTACTGCTTTATATGTATACTGTGGTACAAGTACAGTCGAAAGTACCTACAGAAGGCGCGCTACCAAACAGCAATTTAACTCTGAATCAATGTGTTGCCTTTACCACTACACACAAAAGTCGCATCCTTCAAGTGATTCATGTGTCTGTCGGCACCGCCGCTTGCTTCGACCAACACGCCTCGCGTCCACTACAACGGCCGATTTTATAAAGCATATTACAATTCTGACACTAGAAAATGGCAACACTGGATACATTCATGGACATGGATAAAAGTAATAAAATAGAGAGAGTTCATATTGACAACTTAAAATGTTTTATTATTTATTTTACTTAATTAATACAAAGTATTTTGTAGACTCAATTACATTATACTAATAAAACAATATAACATTATGTTTATACAGTTACTTTTTACATTACTCTAACCTAAATATGTCCACGAGCGTTTTGTATACCGGCAACTACGAATGTTGCCCCAGTTACAGAATTGTGAGTTGCAGCTTCTAACTCGGCCTTGTCGCGTGGCGGCTGCCTCTGACCTGTGTCGTCTGATTTCAGTTTCTGCCGGGTCCATCACCGACGTGGACAGGAGTGCTATGGTGAGTGTGATATTACCTTACCTTTGGTATCGCATCATTATGTCCAATTACACTCGATTGTATCATCGAATTTCATTTCATCGAACGCTATTTTGTGCTGAAGCCATAATGTTTTCAGGGTATCTTAGGTTAGGCTTATCACTACCAAAAAATATTAACTCACGCCGGCGAGAAATGCCTTTCGATTAAATGAAAATTCAGTGTAATGATACGTTCGTTGAAAGGTGTTTCGATAAAATAATAGGTAACCCTAAAGATGACTCATAATCATACAAAGATATCTATACACTTTTTCCACCAAAAATACACCACCACCTTTTTTTTTAATTCCATTGAAATAAGGTCCACAAATGTATACATAACTTTGTACTCGACTGTACTATGGGTACTAGACCTTGTTTCACATACCTATATAGAAAATACATTTTTTACATAGAACACATTCAAGACTCAGGAGCAAATTAATCGCGTTTATTACACAAATATATGCCCTTACCGGGATCTAACCCGGGCCCGCTAGCTTCGCAAGACCAACTAGAGTAACTGCGTCGTCATGTTCTAAAATAACAAAAATAAATCGTGTTGTAGTACACACATACGGGCGCCACAGAGCCGATAGCAGTGCGCGGCGCGAGCGCGACGCTCGGAGCGCGCGCAGGCGGCGGCGGCGTACGGCGCTCGCTGCCCAACATGGCGACCGGGCACCTGCTGCACGAGCCCGCCAAGCTGTACCCGTACCACCTGCTGCTCATCACCAACTACCGCCTGCCGCCCGACGTCGACCGGCTCAACCTCGAGGTGAGTCTCCACCAACATGGCGACCGGGCACCTGCTGCACGAGCCCGCCAAGCTGTACCCGTACCACCTGCTGCTCATCACCAACTACCGCCTGCCGCCCGACGTCGACCGGCTCAACCTCGAGGTGAGTCTCCACCAACATGGCGACCGGGCACCTGCTGCACGAGCCCGCCAAGCTGTACCCGTACCACCTGCTGCTCATCACCAACTACCGCCTGCCGCCCGACGTCGACCGGCTCAACCTCGAGGTGAGTCTCCACCAACATGGCGACCGGGCACCTGCTGCACGAGCCCGCCAAGCTGTACCCGTACCACCTGCTGCTCATCACCAACTACCGCCTGCCGCCCGACGTCGACCGGCTCAACCTCGAGGTGAGTCTCCACCAACATGGCGACCGGGCACCTGCTGCACGAGCCCGCCAAGCTGTACCCGTACCACCTGCTGCTCATCACCAACTACCGCCTGCCGCCCGACGTCGACCGGCTCAACCTCGAGGTGAGTCTCCACCTATATTTCCGTACAACCTACCGGTTCTAACACTCCATAAAAAGTACTAAATTCGATCTGTCAGTCCACGTCCCTACTGTATTACATTCTGCCGCTTAAAGCGAAAAGGCATGCAAGCGTATATAAAGGTCATAAGTACAACAACAAGAACAAGAAGCGTTGTTTACTGCATGTCAGCTCTGACCTTGCGTGTTGTTGCAGCGGCACCTGTCGGACGTGGAGTTCGAGGCGTTCCTGCAGGTGGCGCGCCAGGAGTTCTACCGCCTGCCGCAGTGGCGCCGCAACGAGCTCAAGCGCCGCGCGCGCCTCTTCTAACCGCCGGGCGAGCCTCGCAGCGGCGACGTGTGTGACGCGTGCTCACACGCTCTTGCACCGACTCTTGACGATTCGATATTAGCTTTTTCTAATTTCATTAGATCGATCCTATAAAGTGAATTAAGCTGATTGTAAAATTACGCATAATTTTTAAAACTTGCAATAACTTGCTTATTTTTTATTAATTTAATGACTACGGTCGGATTTTATTTTTATTTTATTTATTAACTATGATGATGATATTATAATAACTTTTCACATAATAATATATTTGTTTAGTGTCGGTAAGCGTGACTCGTGTTTGTGATCGCGGTTCATAGAACCGCACGGTACGTTAGGTCCGCGCTCGCTCGGGGTTCCGCAGCGACCGCGAGGACCGCGTGTCCTGCGGTGCCCCCGGAACCCCGGGCGAAGCGCTCACTTATTAAATTTATAGATTTTTGTATGGGCTAGGCTGCACCGAAGGAGGCACGCTTCGTCGCAAGCGGGGTTAAGTGCCGAGCGAAGCAGTATGTATCATTCAAGTCATTTTGAATTCGTTGTTTAAGAAAAAGTTGTTCAGAGATTCTAACCTAAAATTTGATATTTCTTAACGCTGTTAACGATCACACTGGATACTTTAACGAAAAATGATTCCATAGTGCTTTCCTTTTGTAAAAAAATAAGCACCTAACGAGGCACGTCCCTCAAGCGTGCCCCGCGGCGCGGCCTCAGCCGAAGGCTTTGCGACTACGATGCCGCTTCCGCAACTTGCAACACTGTGCAACATATTTGCCGCGTGTCTTTAAATAAATTAAACTTATGAGAGGAGAATGTTTATGTAATTGTTTAAACTGCGTTCAATAATTAAGCGCTTCGATGTGTAGTAGATATGAAAGGAAAGTATATTACATGGGCGTTTTCCTCGGTCGAGTTGTTTCTGCGACAGTGGCGGCGTCGCCTAGCCCGCCACCAGGTGGCCGGTCGACTAAACGATGCCTTTACAAATGGAAATATATTATATGCGAGTGTTTATTTTAGTGAGAACCAAATATATTATATATAAGATAACGTATTTTTTAGTTCGGGACGTAGTGTAAGCATACCTGGCTTCGGTAGGAAGTTTTTTCTAGTTTTATTTGTAGGTGTAGGAGTATCGGCTTGTGTGGAGCTTATGTGTGTGTGGATGTGTTTGTGTGCGTGTGCGCATAATACAGGCGAGGTGCTAGGGAGCGCGCTGGTCGACTGCTCTGCGTCTGTTGTTATACGAGGGTCGAATGCCCCATCGATGGCATCAAAAACATTACTTATTGGCACCTAGTAGACTACATTGTAAAATTATTACCTCGTTTTAAAATTGAAATAAAGTTGATGGTGCCAACCCCCAGGAGGCAGCCACCGACAGGGCTGTTCCCCGACTGCCGAGCGCGGGGCTGACTGCACGTAGCTTATAATAGAATCCATAATTAACCGAACTCCGACATTTCCTTAGCACTATTCTATTTCATACATATATTACATCCAACACTTTATCCGTCAAAACAGTAGGTCTAATTAGGGATTTAGTTATAGCTCACCGACGTGTTATTATAACTTTATGGCTCAAATACGAAATCTTTGAATTATAAATTGGGTCAATATTAAAACTTCAAATCGGGACTTAATCGCGTAATAAATGAACATACCTCGACATTTCGACTGTTGCCACCGCCGTGGTCACGGGAAGGAATCATACATCAATATTTAGTAAAGATGCGATATAACTAAAGACGTTCATCAAGTTGATCTGCCACATCGTAGACGAGTCGAGTCTAAAGCTTTGCGTCAAACTCAAACATTAAAGTCACAATTTTAAAGTTCATAAGGAATGCAACTCTCCAAAACCATTCATAAATGAATCCGCTGAAGTGTTGAGCAGCGCCGGGCAGCGTGTTGCCTCGTGTAAGGCGCTCAACACATCTCGGTGGTGTCACTTGACTGGTGAAACTTTGAGTTTTGAGGGGAAACATTATTTTTGTCATAAACTGTAATATTTTTCAAAATACTCTACATATTTTCCCCCTGACTCTAACTTGTAATGTATGCTGTTGTAAAGGTACAACCAGAGGGCTTATTGTCAAACGCACTCGCAATCACGATCGTTTTCTTTTTGAAAATTGAAGGAAACATACATAATTAAAACAATTGCTCCACTTTGAAGCCGGTTGTGATTGCGAGTGCGTTAGACAATAGCCCCCCAGGCCCGACTTTAGCCATTAATTAGAATGTACTATGAATGTAATGTCATAAATTCGTATAAATATACTATTACTTACATTTATCACAGGAAAATGCAATTTAAGGTGTCTATAATTGGCTAAAAACTGGTTGCAGTAAGTATATTCGATTACCCAAAACATAAGTCTCCCGACGGACCTTCGCAGATACTTTTTGTGGCAATCACGGCGACGGGCAGGCGCGATAGTCACGCGCTCCGTCCCTTCGGACAGTGAACCGTGTGAGCGGGACAGGCATTAATAGCCAGCTAAGGTCGAATGTTCTTCTAGATTCAGTTTACCTGCCGATAATTTTCGAAACATGCCCAATTGGCCGCCTACACGAAGTGACACCTACCTAAAGTGTCAACACTAAAAGCAAAAATAATTTGCTTACATAGGAAAAATAAAAAGAAGGAACATTTGGAGTGTTATCATTCAGATAGGTGTGGTTATAGATCAGTCGGCCGCCCTGCCGAGCGGACTTATTCCGTGCGACGCCGTGGCAGCCCGAGCCCGTCGTCGGCCGGACGGCTCCGTCTCTCGACTCCCATACTAGTGCCCTTCTAAAAAGAAAGGCGCATGTGCGATTTATTCACAGAAGTGTATCCAACCCTATAGGGTTACAATAAGATCGCATTTGCAATACGATTTCTATTGTGCATAATGTACATGCTTCTTTTTTTTAGGATGGCAGCATAATGTATTATGTTCCTAAATTACATATATCTAAATGCGTGCGTGTTTGGAACGTCCTGTAACGTCGTTGTTGTTAATTTTATTCTAGGCAGCTCCGGTTGCGATGTATAATTTATTTTTGACCCTTGGTTTTTTAGGCTTCAGAGCTAAGTTAGTTAAGGTAAGGTTAGATAGCTTGCAAATTGAATTGCCTAATTTTGTTACCAACACTTGTGGCCCGCGGTGTACGATTTATTCCAATTTTTATACATTTTCGGTACTCCTTATTAGTTTCAATAAAGATTCCAACTTATTAAATAGTTTTTTAATTATTCCTATTTGGTCTGAGGCACTTAGCATCAGGTAACCTGCGGGCTAGTTTACCGTTCCATGCGATGACAAAGTTTACTAGGAAAACTAACTCGTTGAGAAAACTGCCAACAAGCTACTGGACGTGTGCACGAACAGCCGCGTCACGCGGCGGCGGCGGCCAGCGGGCGGCGAACTGAACTGACCCGCAACAACTTTATAAGTAGACCCCCGGCCACCACAGTACCCTGTCTTACACAATAATAACGTCAAGTCACAACAAATACAGGGTGTAACAGGAAGAGTGGATCAAACGAAGCAGGTCGATAGAGGACGTCAAGATCTATCCATTTCACCCCCATGTATGTTCAGCGATTTTCTACTGTTTCAAAGTTAAGTTTTTGTTAAATTTTAATAACACCCTCTGTTACCACCTAAAGTTGCTAATAAAATCTAATCATTTGAATCCACACATGTGATTTATGTTTTATGGGTAGTCGATGAATTACCGAGAGCGTGGAAATGCATATGTAGTGGTTGTACCGTTCGCATAAAAAGGAAAACCATTTAAGTTTTCTTCTTAATTTAATGAGATTACCCTAAACGAGGGGAATAAGTATGTCTTTTTTTTGCTTTTAGTCGCTATCATTTATTTAAATTTTCATCTTTAAGGTTGGAATTATGGGACAGATGAAAATTAAATTATATATACCTAGCAGCTTTCGCGGAACTCCTGTTTCTGGGTTATTTGGCCCTCAAACTAACATAACCTACCTACTGCTGGTAGATTATTGACGTGTAAAAGTGCCCGTGCGGCCTACTTACTGAATAAACATCTTTTATCTTTTTTTTTTTTTTACCTACCTTTTTCGACCTAGTTATAAGTTGCTTGTTAGGCGTCCTGCTTGCTACTCGTAGGCATCTGTCTTTTTAGACGTCCTGCTCGATAGGCATCTTGCATTTTAAGCATTCCGCTCATAACCCCCGCATATCATGAGTATCATGACGCAATGAAATATGAAAAACAAAACAAAATGTTTTATTGTTTTCAATCAAATCTAGCACATTACATTGTATGTGCGTGTGCCGCCTTGCGGTGCGAGTTACGAATCCCCGACGGCTACCTCTCGCCCGTACACGCACGCCTCGTCCATCAGCTGCATCCAAGTGTCTGGAACATATGTTGTTGTTATATATTGGGTCCTTACCTATGAAATTGGCGTTATTTTTACGTGTTTTATTTCGTACGGAATTTATTCATTTCAATTTTAACTTCCAAATTATTTTTAAATTTCATTAATACACTATGTTACAAAGGTTTTAGATACAAATAATATGGTTCAATTTCTTACTTAGTGTTTAAAATTAAAGTGTGAACTCAACTCTTTTCATGTGCTGCGAGTTCAAGTGTTTCAATTACGCAGAGTTTTATGAAGCTATTTTTAAGTTATTAAGATTTGTATAGTAAAGCTTAGAAGTGTCCGATATTCCTGACAGAATTTTGTTTGGTTTGCATTTGACTTTACTAAATAATCCGCAAAATTAAATGTATGAAAACCACCGTTTTCATAAATTTCTCCATATAAAACGCCAATTTCATATTTCAGGCGCTATTAGGGTATAAGAGAAATAAAATGTTTTAAAAGCAATGAATCTCATTTTTATTGGGGTTCCATAGTCAAACTGGAACCCTTATAGTTTCGCCATGCATGTCCGTCCGTCCGTCCGTCCGTCCGCAGCCTGGCTCAGAGACTCTTAGTACCTACTAGAAAGCTGTAATTTGGCATTAGTCACGCCAACAAAGTGGTAAAATAAAATCTTGTTTTTTTTATTACAGTTACAGGGGAGGTATCCCCTTGCTGTACCTAACGTTGTGTTTTTTTTTTCACGTCTACTCCATAGGGTATCGTTGGATAGGTCTTTCAAAAATATTGCGGGTTTGTGACAATAATTAGGGTTCCGTACCAAAATGGTACAAAAGGAACCCTTATGGTGAGACTTCGTTGTCTGTCTGTCTGTCTGTCTGTCTGTCTGTATGTCACAGCAGGTTTTCTCAGCAACTACAAATGCTATCAACTTGAAATTTGGCATAATTGTACAACTTGCTTGCCCGCATCTATTTGTAGTAAAAAAAATATGAAATTAATTTTATTAATAATTGAAAAGGGGTCTAGAATGGGGGGTTCAAAAATGAAATTGGTTCGATTATAGCAAATGGGGTGTCATATGAAAGGTCTTAATCTGCACATTTCAAAACTATTTTTTTGAAAAAATTCTGTGATGTACTTTTTGATTTATAGCCAAAAATGTACAAAAAATGACCGTTCCCCCCCCCTTATCTCCGAAGTTTATTAATCAAAAATTCTGAAAAAAATCCTGACGTATAGATAATTACTTATATTTTCTGGGAAAAATAAAATAAAGTGTTCATTATTTACAGTTCTTGAGAAATAAAAAAACTAAGAAAATCTGTATTAAAATTTAGGCTAGTCAAAATCGACCTTATTGCCTGAAAAATAAAGCTTATAACAAAATGAGTATTTTCTTTTGCGGTTACCAAGCATATTATCTTCAATACGGAACCCTCGGTGCGCGAGTCCGACTCGCACTTGACCGGATTTTTTTTCGATTAAGGGATCCGTTTATGAAATATTAAGCTTTTAAGCACAAATTTTTGTTAGAACCAAGTTGAAATATCGAACGGTTATTATGCCGATGTTTGAAATAACTAATTGTCTTCAACAACTATGCTAACATTTACAGGGACCAGGGGATGCTATGCCGGTGTACGGGGGAACTCCGAAGTATCTGCACATTTTAGTACCTCGTTACAGTTTTCGATAGACTAAATTCAACACACTAGGTAGGTACTCACTCACTTTAATACGTTACAGCGACAAGGTACTAACATAAACAGCTCCTTCCGAGTACGAATACTCGACTCTAGGTACTCCAAACCCTTCAGTGGACCTTGGGCAGGGCCGTTAGCAGCAGTGTTCGCATTATTGTGTTCCAGTGTAGGGATAAAACAACCGGTGAAATTACTAACATAATAGAGGCTCCATCTTAGTCCTCAGGGTCGGCAACGCATTTGGAGTTTTAGGATGAAATTAAATGAAATTTCTACTTAATGTGTGATAGATTCAGGTTAGTTAAAATTGATTGCTGTTATTGTTGCTTACTTAATAGTTTAGTCCCACTAAATCCTACCTTAACAGGTGTAGGTACTTTGATGGCATTCTTGAGATTGTAGTCTGAGAATTTAAATGTGTATGGGTCTAAGATCCCACATACCAACAGGGGCCTGTTTTATAAAAGTACAAATTACAATTTACAGGTTACAAGTTTCCATTTGACACAACGTCGACCAATGACGACCAGCCATTTGGGCAGTGTTGCCAGTTTAGACCTGTAAAATTGTTACTTGTAGCTTTATAAAACGTGCCCCAGGTGTTGGTGTGTCCGTGTGTTTTCCTTGTCATAAAAAAGCACCCCGGGACTCGGCGAGAGGCTGGGCCTGGACCCAAGTCATGAATAACTTGGGACCGCAGGTAATCTGTTCTCCTATGATTCCCTTTAAGGCCGAGGTGAGCAAGTGAGTGCGTCGCTCGTAGGCGCTCGGTCTGTCTCGGTCTGTTTTGAGGTGTCTCGAGGAGTCCACGAGCGCGAGGGGCCGGCGTGTGTCGGCCACGTGGGGTACTCACAGGGGTACCCGAGCTGGCCGAACGGCCAGACGTCCGTGCACCGGTGGGTCCGCATGCTCGTGCACGCGGAGGCGAAGGACATCTCACGCTCGTTGCACACAGTGCCCCCTCTGTATTCAAATTAATTAGGTTTCGGTTGCGACAGCCTTCATAGCTAGGCGCAGCAAGCCAACAAGCCAACAAGCCTCCGACAGCGTGACCTTGACCGGAGGCTCGTCGGCAAAGCTGTCGGTATTGTCGGGCTAGACCAGGGGTCGCTAAACTACGGCCCGCGGGCCAAGTCCGGCCCGCGAGCTCTTCTAATCCGGCCCGCGGAAAGAAAGTGGGAGAGCCCACACATGTTTTGTAATTAATCACAAATGAGACCGCTGGGATGTATATAAGAGTAGTAACAAACAAACACGGTGGGCTAATTATGAGGCAATGGAAAAATTTGTATCAGTGCGATGAATAATTATGATCCTGATGACCAGTCATGAAACCAAAGTCTTGGCCCGCCCGAATTTATATTATGTGCAGTGTGGCCCTTCGGGCTTAGCACGCGAGGTGAGGATTATACGTCAAAATTCGTCAAACGAGATTTAGTGTCAAATATGTCTATTCCATATTCTAACGTAAGAGTAAACGTTTAAGGTTTTAAATAAAAGTGTTTGTGTGACTTGAGTCCTTTTATTACTAAGCATCTTGAAGTGGGATTTAATGTCATGATTATATGTCATTTTCGGTATTGCTAATTGACACTAATTCATGGATAACGTCAAATCTGACAGTAAATCTCGCCTCGCGTGCTAAGCCCGATGAGTCAAACAGTTTGAAGACCCCTGGGCCAGACGATGCCACGGACTTGCGGACGTATAACACGTATTGCAAGTACCCAAAACGGCTCGTTAAAATAGCCTTTCGCAATTTCAAAAAGTGAGTTCAATTGATATAAGAAAAGAAACGGGTATTAATGAAACGACGTTTCCTGAGGTATTTAAATCGAATTAATTTACTGGACTTATTCATAATTCTTTTAGTACAAATCGATTAATTCTGTGATAAAATCGCGTTCGCGTTGAGATGCCATTACTTAGTTTCGAGATACGTGTGCACAGTGGCGTAGCTGGGGGGGGCGGCAGGGGCGGCCCGCACCGGGTGTCACCCGCTTAGGGGTGACACCCGACCCGACCGTGGACATCAGTAGTGAGTGCCATCTATAACAATTCATAAAACTGTGGCAGATTGCATAATCGCCACCGATCAAATAATGTAATTGAGTTTTGGGCAGACACCTAAAATATCCGCCCCGGGTGCCACTCATGCTAGCTACGCCACTGCGTGTGCACGCGCAGCTATCTAAGCGAACTGGGCCGGTATTCTAGGCGCTAAAAACCATATCGTCTTTAATTTGTTATCGTATTGTCAAAGTTTTGATAACTCTTATTTCTTTGACAGTAATGGCGTCTGACGTCAAAACAATACCGTAACAGAGGCTCTACTTTGAAATCCGTAATTCGAACTTCGTCTATTGCTATCCCTTTTGCTCTCGACGCGTCACTAATTCGCAAAAAAGTAACGAGGCGATCCGAAGTTCGTATTACTGATTTCAAAGTAGAGCCCCAGGTCAAATACGATATCGTTTTTATCGCCCCGCCGGGAATAGAGGCCGCCTCGCGCGGTCGGAAACAGGTGGCCACACGTTTCAAAACCGGCAGGGGTTTTATTTATTCCTATTTCTTTATTTCTCGATTAGTTAAAATAACTAAAAAAAAACAAATTAGTCCAATTATATGTAGGCATTTCTTTAAAACCCTATTCGGGCAAGGGTTGTCGATTAATTTACGTGATTACTACTTACACTAATAAACTTAACAAAATTTTGACATTTTGGTATTCCTTTTATTTAAATTATAAAACACTAAATATGTTATGCCAAACATGTTTCGGAAGGTAAAAATTAGGTATGCCAACCACGGTACCTCTTTTGAACAGCTGTATCTTAAAAAAACATTGGCGTTCTAAGATTAAATTGGTCCCATTTTGTTGTAAAATTAGTCTACTTTAAGCGCGGTCGGGTAAATACAGGTCAAACACATAATCCTTTTGGGCTTCGCCTTCACAGTCAGTGTGTCATAGTTGTTTCCGGATACATATTGGGAGGTTAGATAGATGGCTGAATCATGGTGGATGGGTGGTAAGGGATTACTTACGTCATGACCTCCCAGCAGTTCATCATCAGCTTGACGCAGAGCGGAGTCCTGAAGGTGCCGCGGAGGCGATGGTCGAAGGCCTCCTCCGCCATTGGTCTGAAGTAAACACTCGGGTTCTCCAAAAGTTGCCCCGAAGAGGGCGTCACTAACACAATTATAATTATAATATCAGAAGATAAAAATTACTCTTAATCAGTCTTCGGGCTAAACTCTGTACCTAACTTCACGCTGATCAGGTGAGGCGGTAAGCCATGAAGACGGAATGTTCAGACGGACACACTTAACGATGCAACAAGGCTATAAGCGCCAGAACACACCGGGGCAAATTTATAAAGCCCAATTTACATTACGAAAGTTGTTCCGTGACATTAATTTCATCAACAATTTCCTTACAATTTCACGTGTAAACGTCAAGTTTCGAATAATGCATGCATCGATTTCACGACACTGAAACAGTCTCGTGTCGCGCGCGATTTTTGGATAAAACTAGTGTCATGCAACTAATGCCATCGTATACTCGTAAACGCGAACATTTTGCAATGCAAAATGAAGCTTTGACGTTGGCGGAGCCATGAACTGTGGATTTCACGACACTACCTAACTGGGACCAAATTATGGCAAATTAGCACCAGTACCTAAGTACAACCCCTTTCAAGGAAAAGGTCGATTCGAGTTACCTGTAACCCTATACAGACATCAATAGTGCTTCGGGATATTTTTTATCCCTAGACAGTTTTGAACATTTCAATATAGGCGTTTACTACTGAGTCAACAATCAAATTTGTCTAGCGATACTGAGTAGGTATCTCGAGACTTTTTTGATGTGTGTATATTAGTAAGATAAGATTTTGTTTTTATGTACCTGTTTGTTAAATTTTTTTTGTTCAATTATTTGACGGGAATGTTATTTATTGTTTGTTATTTTTTAAAATCAATAAACATTGAAAATCTGCATCACATACTTAAGTGTTCAATTCTTGCAACCTCTAAATATTGACTTTTCACCTTGAAAATAGACATTTACACATTATACTTAAAGAGCCGGGCCTAAGCGAAGTCTTCAGAAAATATGACATAAGTAAATTTATTTTTTTCCATACAAATGTGCAATGTTAATGGACTGGTTTCTGGTCAGAAAAGTAACTTACGGTAAACAGCAAACAGCCCGCAGACTAGTAAGTGCGCACGGACCGCAGTCATGGCGTCGTCGACGGCGTCGCAGTCTCCGAGAACGACCCTCGGCCTCTCGATAAGTAGTACCGTTAATGATTGTTTATCATTAACATTAAGCTTGCTACAATTCACATACTAATGAAGTCGGCGAATGACATATTGTGTCCGAGTCTATCAAATGAACATGTATAATTGAACAATTAGTTTTTACTCGCAGTTTCACTCGAGTGGTTTAAGGGGATTGTGAAGCTAAAATAAAAACATACAGAATGCGATAAGTTTCCCCCCTTTAATACGGGTCCGATTTTTTAAAATTTTGAACATTACGAAAAACTTGGTCCGTACGGTTTCCTTGAAAATAATTCAAAAACAGAAACGGAAACGTACAAACCTAGATTTTTTAAAACAACTACCTACAACATATTCAAAAGTCATGGTAATCGGACATGATTTATGGGGTGAGAACTAGCGTTGCCACCTTTTTTTTAACAGAATAAAGTATAACTTACCTGAAGAGGAACAAAAATAAAGTACACAGCATAAATATAAAGCATATTTTTAATTATTTTTAAATACATATTTTTTATCTGACCTTGCTTTCTCTAAAAGTATTTTTTCCATTTTTAAAACAACAACTGCGTCCAAACATGGCATACGAGGTTAAGATGTATAAATAGCTCAGTTTTGATGAGGTTGTGTGCGATTTCTGTCCTCCCGCCACTTGGCCTTCACGCCATCGTAGCGGGAACACACAGCAATATTGAAACAATTTTAATTTTTTTTTTTAAATATTTGTTTCCTTGGAAAATGGTATATTTTCAATGTCATATATATTCAGTTAAGCGTTAATTCGACGGTTTCTGACCTTTGCGTTCAGAAAAAATGTCCATTAATAACTGAATGTCATAAATAAAGTACTTTGGCGTACTTTATTGGTTGTGTAAAATATAACGTACGGGAAGCTTAAATAGAGTACAATACTTTATATAATAAAGTACGGGTGGCAACCCTAGCACGAACCGTTATCGCCTACTCGAACTCTCAAAAAGTTGGTTATCATAATAATTGATTCAACGGGGTTAGTTGTTGAATATTGTGCCATCATTCCCATGTACGGTACGGCTCAGGGACCCTATTCTCATGACTTCGAGATGATTTTTCATGCGATATGCAGTTGACACTGCGTACATTTTTTTGACATATCTCGCATAAAAAATCATCTCGAATTCACGAGAATCGGTTCCCAGGGGTTACTTGATGTATGTCAATGATATGTGTAAAATATTTAAGCATGGCTCTGTGTACCAATTTGCTGATACATATCTGATCACAGCCCATAAGGACCTGGAGACAGCGCAATGTATGATGCAGGAGGACTTCGATCTGTTATGCAAGTGGGCTCACGACCTAGGACTTTCAATAAACTACAAGAAAATTAAATTAATGTATGTACTCTCCCTATAAGAAAACGACTTTCACTCCTAGGATCGTGGCCCACGAGCACTCGTGCATGCATAGACGTATGGTGATAGCGAGACAGTTGAATGTCCACAAATGATGTATTCCTGTTGGCGCTATTACAACAAATACCTACTAAAAACCGAATAAAATAAATATTTAAGGGGGGCTCCCATACAACAAACGTGATTTTATTTGCCGTACGGAACCCTTCGTGCGCGAGTCCTACTCGCACTTGGCCGGTTTTTTCATTTTTGTTTTTAAACGTCACTCTCTTGGCGTATTATACGTTCTAGGTACCTAGTTGTCCCAGAATCTTTTATTATTGTTTTGGGCTGAGTCTAATTTTCCGATAAACTTTGTTGTTATTGTTACTGTCGTATTAATACATTATTATCTTCTGAAGAAAAAGGTTAACGACACCTGCTTCTTTGTTTACCGAATTTCTAATGCTAAAAAAACGAAATATAGCTGTAGTCTACTTTGGCACGCTCCATGAAGCTCGACGTCCTTTTTCGCCCGTGTTTACCACCTTTAAGTAGAAGTTCGCGTACTTAAGGGCAATTCACACAGCGGGCGGGAGCGGGTCGTGCGACGGGCGGGTCGGTAGTTCAGCGGGTGTTTTATGGAAGCATTCACACACGCGGCGGGACGGGTCGGACGCGGGTCGGGACCGCCGCACCCGAGACGGACCCGCCGCGCCCGCCGCCTGCCACTACCAGCGAATTGCGCTTTAGGATGGCACACAGGCAAGTAAGGTCGCCGAGCCATAAGTACGGCGTACTTATTCGCCCGTCTATCTGGGACTTTAGGTAAAAAAAGGAATTTCCACGGAAACATGCCGTTTTGCGCATTGCACTATTGCAAATCATGTTACTAAAAACCACTAGGAGAGTTTATTTTTAAAGGATTTTGTGTATTATTTAATAAACCGAACCGAAGAACAGAGAGCGGTTGTTAGAAGCGCTCTCTGTTGTTCAGTAGATGTACCATTGCTTAGATAGGGAGATGTATTGTTATTTATATTTAAGGTAGGTACTTATTAAAATAATGCAAATACAATTATAATTAATCATGTGACGGGCGGATAGCCGGAGTAGCCCTCTACTCCGGCTATCCGCCGAGCCCGGTTTGTCAACATTAGGCATCTTGCAGAACTAGGTATGTTGAATTGACTGCGAGTGAGATGGAGATTGTCGTCTCGCCGATACATATTTAAGTAACTTCAATGTTAAATAAAAAACGAAAAACGATTTCCACGCTGACCAGGTCTTCATTTTTAGCGCCACCTACCGTCCAGTAGCTGAAATACGTGTTCTCATTATTTTAATTCGCATTTTGCTATTCAACGCTAGATGGCATTCCTGATGTTTATGATCCAAGTTTTTGTATGACAATGTTTCCAATGGTCACTCTGTTACCTGTAATATTCAATCTCTTTGAATCTGGCAAAGGAGTTTAAGCGACACGGTACTAAAGTGTGCAGCTATTTATAAGGCCGACTGTGCCTAATACCTGTTTGTCAAATATATCAAAAACACAATGCCAGTCACATTGGATAAGAATAAAGTGTACATATATCTATTGTTGATGAAAATTTACGTATTTTACTTGTGTCTCTATGATAACATGAAATCTTTAGTTAGTTACCTACTTTGTAGGAAGTAGGAAGTAACTTTGTTTCCATAATCATCACTTTGAGCCCCTAACATCGCTGAGTAGAACCTATATCGAACCGTCCACCCTCCATATACATTATCGTCTATTATACTATATTCTTGATGACGTTTATAGGTTTCTGTGACAAGCGAATGAAAGATACGCGGTGGTTCAAATTGGAACTAATTTCCTATACAACTGACATTTTTACGTAGATGGTGGCGCCGCTGTTATGTGTATCTTTTCTTGCTTATTTACCGATTTTAGCATTTGTTTACGTTTAGTCAATCACTATTAGAATGAATGGTTTGGTATGGTAGAGTGATGAACGAATGATACGAAACGTCGTGTTAAGGTTAGTCGGACTTAATCGTAATCGTATCGTGCGTGCGCTCAACTCAAAGGTCTCCAAGTTAGTGTATCTGTGGACGTCGGTCGCGCGTGTGCCTGTGAGGTTGAGAGTCGTGTGGAATCAATTTTTGATCTAAATTTCAGATGACTTGTAGACGAAAATAGTGTAGTGAAAATGATATTGTTAATTCGGTAAAGCAAACGCAAAAACCAATATTTTTAAACTAAATTAGTGTTTTTTTTGTGTTAAGTGTCAGTATTCAGTGAGTATTATGAACTTTGAGGACTATGAATCCCTGCCGACCCAGAACCCCGTGACGCACATGACCGCCGGGGCCGTGGCGGGCGTGATGGAGCACTGCATCATGTACCCGCTGGACTCCGTCAAGGTGAGCCGGCCGCGGCCGCGCGCCTGCCGACTCCTGACCGATTTTCCTATTGCGTCTCGACGACCTAACCTAATCATAATGACATTTCCGTCGGCTCTCGGCAGCGATTACGCCACCGGACCGCAACCAGGGTTATGTAAAAGCTATCTCGTCACGCAATTTGCCAAATATTTGACCACTTGTAATTATGATCGCGGAAAACATCAATTCATTACTTGAATTTGCTCTGATACGAAATCGTTGTTGTGATTTTTGCTTCCCCGGTTTTCTAATTGATAAAACCTTGTGTTCATTTCGAGCATTTTGATGCGTCCGATTGCGGTTTAATTACTGAGACTTGACTGCGGACAAAAAATGAGCAGAATAATCTTCACGAATACGTTTCTGTCAAATGTCAGTTCTGCCTTAGCGCATGTAAATTACAATTCCCGAGTAGTTAGGTATTTCGATCTGTGCTGAGAGCGAGGCGCGGAGGCGCGCGAGCCGTGTGGCGAGCAGGCGCTGACCTTGAGCCCGCGAGCTTTTTGCTGCGGCAGGCGGCTACTTGCCGAAAGGTGATTGAAGAGATTAAGCCAGTCATTCTTATAATTCACATTTAATTTAGTAACATAGACACGGAACTTAGGTGCAGTTTAATGTAGAATTAGCACAAGTTATATTGGTAACATCATAAACTAAACAAGTTGCCCATAGGCAAGGCTAGTTCCGTTAGTAGGTAACTATGTTACAAATAAAATGAAACTACAAATGGAAAACAAGAATTAATTTAAACTAAGAAGTAATTTGCTTTATTTGCCTTCTGCCAGCATTCCTGTGTAAGGTATGATGTCTCACAGTCATCTGCTCCTTTTTTTGTACCACAGCCCCTTATGGTGTCCTCAGTTTTCTTTCGCATTTCTTCAGGCATAATCGCAATCACTGCTTCCACATCTACTTCACCTTCTGACAGCATGCCCGCAGTCTCCATAATACATTTGATGTAACATTTAAGCTTAGGATCAGGCATCAAGTCAGCGCCGCCATTGACTTTGTCCACTAGACCCAAATCAACACCAGTTTCTTCTCCGCAGTTTTCACGCAACATTTTGGCAAGTTCAGCCATCTCGTCGTCCATGCAAGTGACACCTATTACTGATAATGCTATGAAAAAGCTGCAGAAAGCCACACGTTCCATCATTTTGATATCGAATCTATTTAAATGACACGTGTGACTGAGTAGTTGCTTGTGTTGGGAAGTTTTTGTTGTGATGAACATTAAATCAAGTGGTCTCTATATAAGAGGCTGCAAATAGCAGTGGAAGTGTTGAACACATGTGTTTAACTGCATATGGTTGACGATGAAATTACACAGTTCACGTGGAGGCTGGTGATTAAAACCTAGTTTGTATGACAGTGTGTTTAGCAGTCTCTGTGTAAACTGTAATTTTTACCACTCATGTAAAGTCATTTGACATAATTACAGCCCAGTTTAAGCTGATGGGTACCTACTGAGTTTTTTTGTCATGCTTGTAAATTGCCAGTTTTGTATCCGTTTCTCATGTCATATTTATTTTGAGGTGTCACTTGGATTAAATACTTAATAATACACTACAGAGCACAGCCGGTCATTCTCTACAGCATATTCATTTTTACTGGAAACTTCTTTTTATTGCACTTATTATTGTACTAAAGGAGATTTAAAATTCCTGTAATAAATTTAAATAAATAGAGGACAATCTCGCACAAATGACCTAGTCCCAAAATAAGCTTTAGGCTTGACTTTTTCATTTATTTTCCTTGTGAATCTTGCAATCAGTTGAGAGACTATGAGCAGATGTGTTTAGTGTCCTTAGGCATGTTGAAGCCACTCCCCTGTAGGAGCCACTCCATCAGTAACTGGTTCTTTTAAATTTGGCTATCCGATGATGGCGTGTCAGGGTTAGTCAGATTCACTGCCAATTTGTTAGGGTGGCACTGAAGACGTTTTTTATAATTTGTTGCAAAAGAGCGTATTTCTTCCTTAGCTGTGTTAATTTTTAAATGGTGGTGTACTTCTGAGTTTTTATGAATCAAGGAGCATTGCAGAGGACAGAGTCTTCGGCTCTTTGAATCATTAAGATACTTGAGTCAGATGCAGAACCCCACAGTTGGATGCCATATTATTATGTCCAAATCGGTTTCAGGACTCTTTTATAGATCAAAAGTTTATTGTGTAGCGATAGCACGCAGGCTTGACTATGGCCACTAAGCAGGCTTGACTATGGCCACTTAACATGATAAATATACTTATAAAGTGAAATAATTCAATTATTATTTATGTTCAATAATAATATACTTGGGATTTACTGGGACCTTTGAATAATTTACATAACAAACAAGTCATTAACTTCACCATAGATTGGTTAATTATAACAAAATTACTATATTAATTGTACATAATATTAGTACCTTGATATTGATTGTTGTGTTTGTTTATTGCATTCACAATTAATGTTAAATAACAGCAATAATCCTCTCAATTGGTGAGTTTGTGGCTCTGCCTACCCCACTCTGGGAATGAAGGCGTGAGTTTATGTATGTATGTAATCCCCTCAATTTGTTATATAGGTAAATCTAAGTTAAGAGTTGGTCGAAAAGGTTCCATCCAGAGATTACCTGTTGATAGATACAAACACAAAATTTTCACCCTGTTTATAATATTTTAGTATAGATTTTTACTGAGAAAACTCATTTGTGTATATTTTTTTATTTCTTTTCCTATTTAGAAGGGACTGGGAGAAAGACACTATGTTCTTTAAAATCCAATTAGGTATTGTATATTCATTGAATCATTTAGTATTTATTATTTTGCAGTGACAGGGATCTATTATTTTAAATTATTGGCACCCTAAACACTGTAATTATTTGATTAATTATTGTATTTTATTATCCTAATTCCTATTTATTTTATTGAGTGAACAACAGCAATATTTTTTTGTACCTGTATATTGTACTGTATAGTGTATTCTACCTATTCATAAACAATGTTTTGTGATACATTTAGGGCATAGAGGCATTCCATCTTAGTCCTCAGGGTTGGCAAAGCATTTGGAATCTTAAGATAGCAGTCTTGAGATTGTAATCTTAAGATTGTAGTCTTGAGAATTCGAATGTCTTTGGGTCTCAGATCCATCATCATCAAGTGGCCTGTGTGCTCGTGTGGCTTCTCCTTGCCATAAAAATAATAATAATGATAAAGAAAGTTGAAACTTAATACAAATAATATAAAGTGTATGACTAATGCAAGGTTTTTAACTTGTTATTAACTCTACGTCTCTTGGTGTACTTGTGTAGGACCCTGGAAATGACAAATTTGGCCAGAGAAGTAATATGATAAAAAGGTACCTTTATTTCCATTTAACAATTAATTATAACTGAGTTGTTTCAATTGTTACTTCCTTGCGGCTATCAGTATGATTTATCATGTTTTATCAGTTTGTCCTAAATGTTAACTAATCTAGCCTTTGATAAACAATTGGACATAACAAACAAGTAACTCCAAATTTAATTGCGAAAGGATATCTATAAAATCATGTTAGGGTTATACTGTGTTCATGCGTAGTGTGGATAAATTTTAATGTTTTTATAGTTTTAGAGATTATCTAAAATTTTATTTAAATTAAATGTATTATAATAACACCTATTATTATTGGAAACAATTTTTTGACATGTTAAATCTATTTAAAATCAGCAAAATATTTTATTTATATAAATACTACATTTTGTACCAAGCAATCTAGCGACGCCGTTCAGGAATTTAAGTAATTATTACCTATTTTAAATACCGCTTGTGAGTATAGTGAGTTATAGTAGTAGTCTTATTTTATTATGGCCTTGATTTGAAAATCATAGTTCAAAATTCACACTCTTATAATTTTATAATAAATTTAGCATAGATAATTGTAATAAGTACCTTCTTAATGCCAAGAAATACACAAAACCGTATTTTTAATAGGTATCATTAATTACAAATTTTATGAATTTTTAGGTGAATAATATTCAAAATGATACAATTAGGTAATACAACTTGAGGATATTCGGCACTTGGAAATATGGTAGAGGCTTGGCCAAATGTCACTTTATTATCTACAAATTTGGTATCAAAAAATAGATAAGATAATTTTCACGATCAGTTTTATTCCTTATCTGACCTGATTCTTATTTTTTTTATTGTTGAATCATTAACTAGAATAAGAATTGCACTAGTGCATGTTGTAAAACTATTTAACAATTTTCGACTCTACTCATAACACGTTTACGTCCAAGAGTGGTTCAAGACATCCTTGGCCTATGTCCAACAGTGGACGTCTTTCGGATGACGTTGTATCTATAGAAGAAACAATGACCTATCCAATAATGGCCAGAACTGACCCCGGAATAAGGGGTGCAATTTATATTATGAACGCGATTAGTTTGGGATTGGAATAGCTGTCAATTCATATGCACTTTGACGTAAGTATATGGTAAAACTGTCACCTCTAATCCCTTTCTAATCGCGGCTAGGTAATACAGCGTAATGCTCTTTACCCTTGACTGTATTAAGAACTTAAATCTTTAATATCTCGGCTCCGATATTATTGAATTTTTACATATTTATGTGTATTTAGAAGTCCTCTACAACATTATAAGAAAATTAATATAATTATTCATGGCTGCTGATAAAAAAGACTATTATGTTCATACAAACTTACAAATACCCTTTGTTTAGTAGCTATTTTAAAAAAGTTAGAAAGGCTGTTACGAACAGTGTGTGTAGTACGTTAGATAAATGTAGCTTTCCTTATTTCTTTCTTTTTAAATTGATAGTTCCCTGGTTCTCACGAGGGTGTCGTTGTGTTTCAGACGCGGATGCAGTCGCTGCGGACGGCCAACAACAGCTCCATCACGGAAACCTTCCGGCATATGGTGCGGAGGGAAGGCATGCTCAGGTATACCTAAAAGGCCGAGGCTGTTTAAGAGATGAGGATTGCCGCTAGTTGCAATAGAGGATTTTTTTTCGTTTTCTAAGAAAAAGTAACCTGTACCACTTTCCGACTAAATATCTATCCGCTTAGCAGTTCTGTAGTTATACATATTAGCCTCTTTTGAGAAAGTTGAAGAGAAGAGAAGTGAGAGAGTTTTGCCGGCTCATAATGCGGTCTCGATAAGACCCCCCAGACCCTAGCACGGAATATTTAACTATAATAGTTCAAGTTCAGATGGTGCTTCCTAACAAGTAACAACACAACGTTTGGTTAGGTCGAAGCTATGCTTTCCTTCTATCTCATAATTCGTATCCATTCGCACTATTCGCAGGCAACTCGAACAAGCAAGCGATGCAAGCCGATGTACAGTAAGTGAAAGACGTACATTTTTCGCTCTTGTCACAATGTTTGTAAGACATATAAAGGTGCGTCGTTCAGTTTCCCTTAATGTACATGTAGTTCGGAATGCGCCGGATTTGACCGTAGTCCATTTTTTTTTAGATTAGTTACCTACAGTTTTAATAACTTTAAACAGTCATCGTCCGTAAGAGCGTCCCGAGATAGGCTATCTCTTATCAGACTACGTGCGCGTTGTATCTGTCAAACAGCGGCTGACGTTTCGTCAGATGCTTATCGGACGGTTGCTGCGTGACCTATCTTCGGTGATAGTGCAATGCCGTGTTAATAAACGTAAAAAGAAAGACAAAAATAATACTGGCTAAGCTTCATAGCCTAGCTCATAGCCGAAAAGTTACCTCCTTGCCGGTATACTGCGACTGCACTTCGGGGAGTGTGCGCAAGAGTTCCTTTCTATCATAGGACTGCCAGACGCATCGCGAGATACCATCCGTACCAGGTTGAAATGGCCTTTTCGAAAGAAACGCTTTGCATCATCGTTCATAATGCGTACTGCAAAAGTGCATACAATCTGAACCTATTCAAAGCTATATACGGTGAATCTGCGTCTTCCGAGGGTAAGAGTTGGTCAAGAGCAAACCCATTATCAAAAAAAAGGTTTTTGGCAAAAATAGAGTATTGTTGCCGAGGTTGGAAAATATGCAATTTATGGCCGAGTCGTATAGAAGGCTGAAACAAATTTGAGGTTTTTTAATCACGAGTCCAAAAATTGCCGTTTCCGCCGAGGTGGAAGTACTGCGTTTCACAACTACCTACTTGGAAATCAAACCAAAACTATTCACGTATAATTAGGTAAGTTTTACTTCATAGTAATAAATGTGACTTGCGCACAATTTCAACATCAAAAGTTTGTTAAAATAACACGTTTTCAAAAAAAAAATGTAGTGCTTGTTCTTGGGTTTCTAATAAAATTAAGTTTACGTAAACTTACGCATTTTTTCCGAGATTTCTCAAGAAGAAAATTATTTATCACTGATTGTGCAATGGACGTTGTTTGATTTTTTTTACGTTTTAAATATCACGTGGCACTCGGAACGAATTTATATTGCAAATTTCAACTGAATTTCTAAATGTATTTATTTTCATATATCTCTAACGTGACATCTCGAGTGGTCCAAATAATTTGGCTAGGGGTCTGAATTTAAATCGTGTCCCACGAATGCTCATGGCTGTGGCACGGATTATTGATATAATAATGCGTGATCTTAACCATCCCATTACTATTCAATATTTAATTTTAGTACTTATTTAATTTCATGGCCCTTTACTTCAAAAATATATTGATGGGTTTTCAATGGTCTTCTTACACAAAAAAATAGGACACCAAAAATATTCTTGGCCTGTTCATATAAGTCCTGTTTTGTGACCCCAAACCAGACCATCTTTGGCGATATTTTCGAGCACTGTTGTGAAAAAGATTGATCTGTCTATAGGCAAATCAACATACCCCCTCGCTAAAATGAACGTTGAGTAACGGTGGTATAGCTATAAAATGTTTTGTCCTTATCTGTCATTGTGACATTTGAATTTGACAGATAAGGTTTAAGGTTTTGCATTAAACTCGGTCATGAAAAACTTGAAAAGAATTTCTTACTCAGACATTGTAATCGTAGAAAATGCGTACCATACGGGACTTTTACCCGAGGTTAGTCCTTAATGAAACTCATCAAGGTCATTGTGCCGTAACATAAGTATGCTATGGTATCGTTATGTTTATGTATTTAGTAGGTACTTATACTTACTAAGTACCTACATAACTTTTGCATTCTCGTCCTTTATCTTATCCATTCTTGTTACAACCTCCATCCATCTCAAATGTAGCTTTTCGGCTCTATGCGCTCTTTTTCCATCTTTCTCCTTTGCAGCCTTCAATTCTGATTCATACATGACGACAGGTTTACTCCGGCTCTTAGATATCTTGGAGAATTAGGTGGGTGTCATATCCTGCTTAGTCATGTTCTACCCTTAGTCATATTCTGATTTGATCATGTTCTTCTTTATTCAAGTTCTTATTTAGTCATGTTCTGCTCTAGTTATAGTAACATCTTCCCTTTGAGCTTGACTATTGACATTTTCATTCACAACCATCGAGTAACAATGGTATGTAAATTGATTGGGCCAGGCGTGTCATGGGCTCTGGACGTTCCGGTGACAGGCACCACAAATAGACGTTTGATCGATGGGTAGGCCGAGGAAGGTCGATGGCAAATGCGTCACATAGTTGTTAAATATGTAGGCCTGTAGCGACTCCCGCGGGTTTAGGAGGGAGCTACCGAAAAGCTGGCGTTTTATGAACAGTCAAAGTCATAATGTCATAAATATTACTTTTAATTAATTACCTTATCGTTGCTCTATTTTTTTCTCTATTCTACTCGGTAAAACTATATTACTTTTGACAACTCTTATTTACTTGACAGTAATGGCGGCCGAGTCGAAAACAATACGAAAGGTAAGCACTTTAAAGTCGCGTCGCGTATTATTGATTTTTTCAAAATCCATACTTTTAGATTAAACATTTTACAATTTAGGAGGCCGTATACAAAATTTTGCCGGTTTTGTACTGCTTTTCTTGCTAATATAAAAGGTTTGCCCTCACAAAGTAAACAAAATTTTTATCATCATCTCACAAAGAGCAAAGCAAGTAGTTGAAGTGATCTATAACAAAATCGGAACTTTAAATTTAAAATGTAAACCGAGCCAAGTGCAACATTTATCACACGATATTATTAGATTACCTCGAAACACCCAAATATCTAATACTACGTAAGATAAGATAATTAAGATTAGAGCAAAATTATGCTTTATTACGACTACGAACAGTATTTTTTAAGAGTTCGATCCAGTTTTACTATGAATTACCACAATCAAGCCATTGATACGAAGCTGTATTTCAAGGTAGAAAGTCTTATGTAATATCCAAGCATGCCATTTTGAACCTAATAAAATGTAGAATACAGCCCAAATTTAAACGCAAGTGGTATGCACCAAAATATAGTTTCGAGATTAGAAGTTTAAGGAGGTATAGTGCGATTTTAGATAAATGTTACTTGTAAATTGATGACATCGGCCCCACAAGACTTACCCCCTTACTAATAAACGTTGAGTAACGGTGGTATAGCTATAAGTACAATGGTTTGTCCTTATCTGTCATTGTGACATTTGAATTTGACAGATAAGGACAAAATATTGTATAGCTATACCACCGTTACTCAACGTTTATTAGCAACTCTTATTATTATTATTAAACCAAACATCATGCCCGCCGAAATATGTTCACTACAGCACGGGTAGCACAAGTCGTATTTTCTCGCTTGTCGCTCAGTGCGTCTCTATCGTTACTGACTAGATAGAAAGAGAGATCCCAGCGACAACCAAGTCGCGGACAACTTGTGCTAGCCGCACAGCTGATTTACTCTAAAATATCCAATCTCTAAATAGGTTAAGAGTCGCTATTTCTGTTTGTCTGTTTGTCCTATTCATTTATTCATCAGGGATCATCAGGGACCGATCATCATGTTCATCAGGGTTAATGTAGGATTCTAATGGTGAAAGTAATTTTCAAATTGATCCAGTAGTTTCGGAGCCTATTCAATATAAACAAACAAACAATCAAATCTTTCCTCTTTATAATATTACACCCGTATTCACAAACGTCACTATGAGGTCTCACAGTGCTCACGAACGTACAGGGTGGTTCAAATCGTCTCATAAACAAAAGGTCGGTCAAAAAGGACCAATCACAAAGCTGTATTGAACGCAGTGCAGGATCCCCTAAGTATTGTTTGTGAATACGGGTGTTAAGCTCAATTCACACAGAGGGGAGTCGGGCGCGGGAGCGGGCGTATTGCCGTAACTTATAGGAAACTCAACCTTACTCGTATTGTTGTAGAATGTCAGATTGACTTTGGACCTAACGTGGGTCACAAATTTAAGTCTTTGACTGTACTGTATGTAAGTGTAAACTTCAAAAGAGCCGATGTTACACGATTTGAAGCATCACCGTGACACTCACACTTCAGATAACGCTTTAATTTTTATTACCTATATCGATAATCAGATAGAAACAATTTCGCAATTGACACCATTACACATAAAACATTTACCCGGCGACAGTTCTCTTATCGGCTGGCAGACGGACAACGCCAAACAAATTTGATATACCTAGCCAAGAGCAATAAAAAAGGGTCACTTTGAATTACCGTAGAAAGTGACCGGTTTTCATTGCGTTTAGATAGATAGATAAACATCTTTATTTTCCACAAACATGCACATGGCTGATAAAGCCAAATCAAAATTACAAAAAAATGCAATTAACCAATTAACTAATAAATATCATAAAACTAAAAAGTAATTTATAAAGCAAAGTAAGTAATCCATTACGTTTGAAAAAGAGCCATGTGATGCTGCGAAAAAAAGGCGCTGGCTCAGCATAAAACTGCGGAGACCCGCAGCACTGGTATTCTGCCAGAACCTTTGAAGTAGTGACGCTAGCATTATTATGTAATGTAAAGACGTGCCCATTATAACCTAATTATACGAGCGGGTAAAGTCTACATTATATTTAAAAAAAAAAGTTTGATTGTCGATAGAATCCCCCGATATACCCCTTTACTAATAAACGTTGAGTAACGGTGGTATAGCTATACAATGTTTTGTTCTTATCTGTCATTGTGACATTTGAATTTGACAGATAAGGACAAAACATTGTATAGCTATACCACCGTTATTCAACGTTTATTAGTAAGGGGGATAGTGGCGACCTCTACTTTTACACCTGATTACTGCCCGACCGATTCAGATCAAACCTAGCTAATAACCAGACCTCGGAGTATACGGGGCAAAATTAAATACCTAACAGCTAGGGATCGCCTATATCGATAAACTCACGTGTAACGTAACGTGTACGCTATTGGTTAGTCGGGTAAAAAAGCTTCGAACATCAGTAAGAAGTTAAAAGCGGTAAGAACTAATCTAATGTCAAGGTCTTTATTCTCAAGGCCGACGCATGAAGCATTAAGCGTGACCTAGAAACCGCGTCGCCGTGACGTCACAAATGGGGCGCGTGACGTCATAACGGGGGAGACCGGGACCGGTACGAATTCAGATCGTTCCTCGCACTCGAGACTAAATAGGGGAATCTTAAGGGACCAGGACATCATAACTATTGACATCTCATGAATACTGTTCTGTACCTACTGTTTTAAGGATGTCACCGTGACTATAAAAATAATATCGGGTACTTTTTTTTACACAAATTGACCTAGTCCCAAACTAGCTCTAGGCTTGTACTATGGGTACTAGACAACGATAAACGGTACAGGGTGTCCTTTTTTATAAATATACATATTAAAAAAAAAACTTTTTAACAATCAAGAATCGAATCAGTACTTATCGGTTAAAATGATTGGAAATGACCGCCTCCATGTCCTTGTTCGATTTGATCCACACTTAGCCCAGTTGGTAGTGACCCTGCCTACGAAGCTAGCGGTCCCGGGTTCGATAAATGAACCTAGTACTTGTTCCTTAGTATGTATCTATTTAATAGACTCCATAAATCGCGACCTCAATTTTATGGCTCATATCTCTTAAAAGACCCAGTCGACTTTAGTGAAACCTAGCTAAGAACTAAGAACCATCCCTATTAAACTAGCTAACTTTAAAAAAAACGCGTCCGAAACCGTCCATCCGTCTGGGAGCTACCTACGATGCCGCAGACAGACACTCGCTTTTTGCGACGGAGGATGAAATTACAATGACGTAGGATAATGCACTACATCATAACCTTACCATGAGTTACAAATAAAATAACGTACACCCTAGCGAGTCGAATGCTCTGTCCCTCGCAACCTCGCAGTATTCTTATAGAGTGCGAGGGACAGAGCATTCGACTCGCTAGCGAGTATGGTAATTGTAACTCACGGTAATGTTACTGGAGCTCTATTCTGAGCGATAAAACCATGCCATGTTAGGGTCTGCCCAGACCAGACAGAAAAAGTTTTATGTGTGCAGTGCAGTAAGAGTGAAAATGAAAAAGGCGTCGCTCAGCTCGGCTCGATGCGAACGGAACGGCGTTGTTTTCGCTCTTATTGCATAGACATACAACTTTTTCTTACCCGCTCAAGCCGATTCCACGATTTCCACGTCCATAGGTCTGGGGAAACCCTTATTGTTTGACGATAAGAGCTATCGTAACGTTGAGAATACGGTAACATGTCAAAAGCAATATGCTTTTACCGAATAGAATAGAGCATCTAAATATAATCCGTATTTGCTTAAACAAGAGTAGGTATACAATCGCAATGCTGCAGTTATTTATGTTTGTCAAGATCAGGTAATAACTTACTGCCTGGGGTGCATAAATCATGCTAATATCGATTTCTATCAATATCGATCTTACGGACAAACGTAATACACCAGTCGGTGTCATGATGTCATATTTCATCTTATAACACATACTATGGTTTATCTTACGATTTAGTACTGACCATTTCTTTGGAAAGGGCGACTGTGGGGCACGCGGCGATATCCGCCCGACAGTCCGACGCCTCATGGCCAAATCCGCAGTACCTACTGTTGGGGGTGGACGGCAAGCGGCCTGACGATCGTCGTCACTTTGCGGTCGGTCGATATCAAACTGTAGTTTGAAAGCTTATAATGTATGGTAAACGACAGTTTTAAAGCCGGCCGCACGAACATTGCTGACAGGGATAAATCCATTGATTTTAGACTGACGGGCGGCCTGACAGACTTGGTACTTCGGGTATCTACTGTGTTAGTCTGGGCCACAACTATTTCTGGGTGCCATTTTGTTCTCATAATTCGCCAGAGAGCTCGTCTTGTATCCGGCACTTTCGAGTGTAGCTTTCTTGGTTTTTTTAATGCTCGTCTATACTTTACGTACTGCCGTATAATCCATATGCGCTCGCAAGCCCTGTTAAGCTTGGTTAACGTCTCGCCTCGTTACGTCGTCGCCTTATCTTCCTTTCATTTGACGTCGGCAAATCTATCATTTTACAAACTTTTGTTTGTGCTTGAACCGTAATATTATACCATAGGCTTAGACAAAAATGTCTTGGCGGGAATTATGCTCAATGAAAAGAAAGCAAAGCGAAGCAAGCAAGTTCTCCTTACGCAGTAAAAATACCCTCGCAGTATAACTGCGCCTCTATTCTAGGCGGTAAAATCCAAATCGTATTTGACCTGTTATGGTATTGTTTTTAACTCGGCCGCCATTACTGTCAAGTACCTAAATAAGAGTGGTAGGGGTCTACTCGCATACATAATTTTACACATAATAATCATTAGGTAGGTACGCATAAAAATCGATTGTCATGAAACGGTTTTTACTTTTTATAATAGAAAGGGTTTTATTTTAATTATTAATTATTATTAAAAACTAACCTAACCTAACCTAATCTACACAATAGACGTTTATTAAATTTTGCAATGTGAGCCTAAAAGGGTGGTATGACAATCGATTTTTATGCGTAAAAAAAATATGCGAGTAGATAGGCCCCCAAATAAGAGCTATCAAAACGTTGACAATCTGATAACAGGTCAAAAACGATTTGGTTTTTACCGTGTTGAATAGAGGCCCTGGCAAGATGTGGAAATGTTTTTCTGTCACTCTTATAGAATGTTTAATCGATTTAATGAAATTAGCTCTTAGTAACAAAGAGTGCCATATTTCTAAAAGGTATTTTAAACGGATACCTAGTTAGGTGTAAGCGGCCTTAATTACACTGCTGCAGCACTATTTATCAGTAAGTAAAAATAAATAATTGAATTTGCACTCCGCCGCGGTTCTTATCATTATTTACACATATGCTTCGTTTTCGGTAATGTCTTCTTGCAATTAGTAAGTCTTTTAAAAAACTTGCCAATTATATAGATATAGTTATTTTTTGATGTAGATAGCGGCAATAGAAATAATAGAAATACACCACACTGAGAGTTTCAACTGCCTAGATATTACATCACATATTATTGATTTTCAGTTAATGTTTGAAAAAAACAAGCGTTTAAGTCCTGTTTACATGATTTTATAATGTCGTATGAATATCCGCCAATTTTTTCAAATTAAGTCGTCGCTAAGGCGAATCTATCAACTACTCGTTTGTCGAAAACGGGTCACCCTTTCAGTCTCTGCTTACAAAGGAACAAAGATAACCAAGAACCATTCTTACATACAGACATACCTACATATAGGTCAAAAGCATTATTTGTTAGTCGGGTAAATTTGGCTTTATGGCGCCCAGTCGCCCGTTTCACGAAGCTACAAGTTACAAATTACAAGCGGAAGTCTCTTTCTAACTCCTTTTGCTAGAAAGAGAGTTCCGCTTGTAATTTGTAACTTGTAGCTTCGTGAAACGGGCCCCAAGAAAGCTCCTCCTCTCGCTGTGCCCCAGCCGGCGCTAAACTCGTCTGTCATATCATGTCGGTACTTTCGTAATTCGGCACGAGGTAGGTAAAGGTGTTAATCACATGCGCATGATTCGAGAGTCTCTACTCGTTTGAGTCATCGATTATATATTTTCGGATATACTTAGTTACTAGTACTGTGCAGAAAGTTTTCGGCCGTCAGGTCTGTGCTTCTCTCACTGTCTTAGGAAAGAGGGAATAACAATTAAATGACAAGCATAGAGGCATTCCTTGTTCGTCCTTAAGATTGGCAATGCATTTACAATCTTAAAATTGCAGTCTTGTCTTGACATTGCAAATGTCTATGAGCCCCAGAGCCTACTTCATCAGCTGGCCTGTGTGTTCGTTTGCCTTCTTTATGCCATTAAAAAGAGGATCTACGCGGATGAAGTCCTAGTCCTAGGCAACTAAGGGCCCGTTGTTTGATCAGTAGTTAACCGAAAAAACCACTGTCCCCGTGGCATGGCAAAATTACAAAATCTACGCCGACGAACTCGTGGGAAGAAGCTAGTAATATTATCACTCTGTCTTGGCGGAGTTATATAAAAAGGCCTTGCGATGAATAAAACAGATCCACTGACACAGTGGCGGAGGTTTATCGCGCGGTAAACAGTTCGCGAATTAATTTACATGACAATAATCGCGCTGCGTATGTCGTCGACGTAATAGATATTGTAGAGGCGCGTGTGGAAAACATGGCTTTTTCCATATTATGTTGGTTTATTAAACATGAGACTGATATTTTTTAGATATCCTTATTCCTACTGCCGCACTCAGAGACGTCAATTTAATTTAATGCTTGATTAAAGTTGCTGCTGTCACTTATTTTGCTACAGCAATAGAATAAGACAACACTAGGAAATGCAAATAACCGGTTGTAACCGATTTCAACCGGTTATTTTCATACAAAAACGTCCTATAACCAGTTAAATTGCATTCCCTAGACAACACGTCACTAAACAAGCGTTAAATTTTATTGACGTCTCTGAGTGCGGCAGTTAATCTGATTTGTTTAAATAAATCTATTCTTAATCTTACTAATATTAAAAATGCGAAAGTTTTGATGTTTATTACTCAATCACATCACACCAGTGGCCCTAGCCAAGATACATTGCGCGATCTTTATAGTTATCGAAAGTGTAGAATTGACGTACGCTGCCGGACGGTCGCGTCGAACGCTTATCTCAATTAAATACATTTTGACGGCTTTCAAAAATCATTTACGTAGGGTTATGCATCTTGGTTAGGGTCTCAGTACCCTTACCATGAGTTACAATTACCTTACTCGCTAGTGAATCGAATGCTCTGTCCCTCGCAGTATTCTTATAGAGTGCGAGGGACAGAGCATTCGACTCGCTAGCGAGTACGGTAGTTGTAACTCATGGTAAGGGTACAGAACGGCTGAACGAATTCGGATGTTTGACAAAGAGATAGATAGTCTGGAATAGCACATGGGCTAGTTTTCATCCGAACAAATGTACGGTTCCCGTGGGATGGCAATATTACAAATTCTACGCGGATGAACTCGCAGGCAGAAGCTAGTAATATTATAAATGCGAAAGTTCGATTGTTCCTTCTTACTTAACGATTAACGCCTGAATTGGTCATGGAAATAAGGTACTTTTTGTCCTAGGTAGCTTGAAAAATAGGATATTTTTAGAGGAAATTGTGATAAAAGACTTCAGCAGTTCTGCACGGACGGTGTCCCCTAGGAATGTAATGATTTTCTCACGTTAGTAATGGGGTTACAAATACTACACATGTTTCTTAGAAGATCCCACTATTTGGTTCAGCAAGGCAGCCCCAGCTTATATTAGACTTAGGGCCTGTTTCACAATCGACAAGTAAATGTTTATGTACAAGTGTGAGAAAAGGAAAGGGCTAAATTTATGTGTCAGATATGCTTTACTTAACGATTGCGAAACAGGCCCTTAACCTTTTAGAGTGCCACACTCTTTATAGTTCTACACAGCTGTTACCCTCGGTGATAGTTAACTGGTATGTCATATCATCACACTGTCATGGTCATGATAAATCGCGAGCAGGAGCTCATAGCTAGAAGAATTTGATATTTGGTATGTTACACGCAAACAAAATTAAAATTTGCGTTTGGTTTGAACAGTGACATCTCACTGTAAAACACGAAAGATAGCGCCATCTGTCGTCGATCGAATAATGTTTCCGATATTTCCAATATTAAATTTTTGAAACTTTTCGTATATCGGGATAAAGAGTATCCTATGTCCGTCTCCATGTTACAGATTAAATACACATGCCCAACTGTTTGGTTACCTGCGCAAACAACAAACAAAAGAGTCACTTTCGAATTTATAAAACAGTTTTTTTAGTACTGATGGAGATGAAGAAGTTAAATAGTAGACTGAACTCATTCGTGATAATATATTTACTTCGAGATAATGAAGTCTAAACAATCCTCGAGACTAATTTAAAGCTAATGCTTTGTTTAGTCTATTTATCATTAAAAGTATAATAACTAAGATAAAACACAACCTGGCCAATTAACGGCTTTCAATATCGATTACTTTTGACCTATTTGTATAACTATAATTAGATCTTTAGTGACACATTATGCGTAACGGTCTCGTGAACATTATTATTATTACTTAGATACCTAATCATTAATGATAATTAAATAGGTTAAAACACATTATGACATTTGGTGGACAGAAAATCGTTGTGATTATTGCGGCGCTTTTTTTATAGCCTTTGTACTCGTAGGCTACTTGACATTTGTTTTGTAGTTTAAAAATATCATTCGATCAATAATGAACAACAAGTGGCGCCGGTCCCTACGAGCGGAATACTTATCAAACTAAAGTGAAAGCGATTACTTCGCGTCATTGATTCTCGATATCCTGATGTGCAATCACATAATTAATAGAGAACCAAAGCCGTTAAATATGTAACTAGAAACACATTCCTTACTCTATTTTACGCGGTAAAACAATATTGGTTTTGACTATTATCGTATTATCTAAAACTCGGCCGCCATTACTGTCAAGTAAATAAGAGCTATTGTAATATTGACAATATGATAACAAGTCAAAAGCCATATGTTTTCGAGTAGAATAGAGCCACTGTCTGTGGACTCAGTACAGTTTTTGGGGGGCAATCCATTTCAACCGAAACGTGCTCTGTCATTATAATAAGGTATATGTATTAAGATTCTCGACTAAACATTTCAATTTTTATGTATAGAAAACCACCATAACATAATTTTGTTATTGGGAAATTTACTTACTCATTCTCGCATCTCGGAATACCCCACTACCTCATACTCAGAATAATAATACTGCCTATATGCTCAATGAATGACTTTTCCTTCAAAACTAGTTTTAGCTTATTTTTCCTGTATAATCCAATCCATTCATGGTTTCAGAGGAAGTTTAAGCATTGTGCATACCAAAGCCAAGCCGGGGCAATCAGGGTGTAAAGAAGTTTGCAAATGTTTGGCTTATTTTATTAGTAAATAAATGTATGTACTTTATTCTTTAAGTAGACAAAACAGACATTTTTACAAGCACTTTTCGCAATGAGACCTCCGATGAAAACCCCGAAAGAAATGTCTCAAGTTGTTTCACCGCCCCCTTAGACAACATCCTATGAACCTGGTCCCCTCTAATGTCTGTCGTCACCTTGTAGAGTTACCTCGTCTCTAAAGTTGTCTTGCTGTACCGATCACTTCAAACAATCGTGAGGGGCAAAGTTGAGGAGAGAAGTGGTAATAAATGCAGACCCTAGGTGACATTGGGAACATAAAGAGTTAGACAGGCCTCGCCACGATTAAAAAGCGATTCATACCTACCTAGATTAAACGCCGAATTTGTATAGACTAATTTCGGAGTAAGTCTTATTCCAAGTTGGTGAAATGCGGCCTTAGCATTAGAGTATATTTTTCCTGTGCTCAATATTGAATATCCATATTTGTTCCAAGACAGGCGACGCCACCGTTAACAAGCGGTCCTATTAAGAGTATATTTTTCCTATGCTTAATTTTAAATATCCATATTTGTTCCAAGACAGGTGTAGCCACCGTTAAAAAGCGTTCATAGGACCGCTCTTACTAGTTAAGGAGTATGTTTTTCCTGTGCTGAATATTAAATCCATGTTTTATTCCAGGCCTATCCGCGGCATGTCGGCGGTGGTGCTGGGCGCGGGCCCGGCGCACGCCTGCTTCTTCGCCACCTACGAGCACTGCAAACACACGCTTGGGCATCTTACGCGGCACCGGCACGACCATCTCACGCACGGTACGTTACACTTACACCTACCATATTACTTAGATCTGGAGTGAGATGCCTAAAGAAAAAACACCAGAAAAAGTCGGGCATCGCACTCAAAAAGAGTTTATTAATACGGCCGTGAACTACGATTTGTTGCGTACTCTTTTAAATTCGAAGACTTGGAGCGGACTTTGGTCTGCGCATGTGAAACATGTTATATGTTCACGCCCGGCTTCAGAAGAGGATCAAAGAAAGGTACATACATATGGAGTTTAGAAGACGCGGAAATTCATCGAACAAGATCCATGTGATGATCCTGCTTAAGGTACAGACGACGGCGAAATCATGATAATACTTTGATATGAGCAGATCTGCGTAAGCTAGTGCGGTTCGGATTTCTGCAGTGCAGGCCACTTTAAGGAAAAAATCTGTCGTTAACTTCAGCTACACTTAATAGGAAAATATGACACATAATTTGGAAAACTTGTCCAAAAACCACCAAGGGCAAATTAGTTTTTATTTTTTGGGTCGCCTTAATTAAACCAATCGCTTTACCACCACTTGCTGGCTTTTGACGCATTAAGCGCTAGACTCTCTAATTCTAGTATGGAATGAACCCACATTAAGGGTTCATGCATGACAAAATAATGTGGGGGAATGTTCGGGAAGATAGAAAGGGAGCAATAGAAAAGAGGATTTAGCTTCTAAGTAAGTTGGTAACGTTGGTACTGTAATGTTTGCAGGTCTGTCCGGTTGTCTTGCGTCACTAGTGCACGACGCAGTCTCCAATCCGGCTGAAGGTAATACATTTGACTATTTTTTATTGATGTAGTGGTGCTGTTCAAATACCTACGTAAAACGTTTGATTCCTGCCGAACTCAGATACTCTTTATGAAGCATGAAATAATAAACTACACTTTAAAATGTAACGTACTTACTAACATAAAAAATGTGGACGTGTTAATTTGCAGATATTTTTCCCTTTTTCACAAGTAGCAATTTATGTTTTCATCTGTAAACAATCGCAATGGTAGTCGTTTGGACACGACAGAAGCTACCATTAATAGCTGTAGTGAGAAATGATTGCTTGCATATTTATTTGTTTGTAATGTCTCTAAACGAGCTGCTTTTCATGACAATGTGCACAGTATTGTTTCCTTATTCTAAATGGGACATGGTATCTAAAAGTAAACGAACAGAGACGTATGACACATAACACTCTGTCATTGTTGACTGGCTCTTTGCAGGTTTAGATTATTAACGATTTTTGTCACTGGACGTTAAGGAGTTTCAGACCTTTTTTTGCCTTCAAATATAGTAGCGTATCGGGAGCGTTAAAAGAGGTCATTTACCAGCAGGAACTGAACGGACAACGCTAAAAGTAAATCTGGCCTATAGCCCAACAAGTTCGTGCGTGATAGTTCTGCGGGGTGCCACGTTCGGGGAGGCAATACTACTGCCATACTCCACGTGTAATCTACTTAAATAATTGTAAAAACAGTTCATATTAGCTGTGTAACAGAGAGGACCACGTGTTTTGTTTGTTTGCATTTTGTTACCTAATAGTGTATATATTACCGACGCCGTCCGCGGTTGCGCGCATTTTTTCCCGTTACACAACCTGCTTCCGCTAACGCCTATTACCTCGTCCCCGCTAACATCTGCCACCTGGACTTACCGGACTTATATCCTTATAAGCCTTTAATTGTATTGAAAATATTCCTTATTTGCATGCATTGTTTTCAAGTGCAGTTATGACTCCCCATAAAACTGTCTATCCCCTAGCTCTATAAAATAACCAAACTGTGTCATGAATCATTATTCCTATGTGTTAATGTAAATAATTACGAACAACATATTCAATGTTGACAATGTTGACATTATAATTGTACCTACACTTTTAGTTTAGCTACTTAACGTCACTCTATTGTCAGTTTGTCTCTTACACGTCAATTATTTTAGACAGTTATTGGGTTTTTCATTTGGTATGTCTGTCGAGTGTCGCGTTATAGGGAGGATTGGTGGCGAGGATGAGTTATCGGTGCTTCACATTGACATCAGGTACTTAAATGCACGCATCTATCTAGTATTGGTAAAAAGACTCGGAAGTTTTTTTAAGCTCAGAGTTCCGTAAAAATTAGTCGAGTTCTTGCAATGTACACTTCAAAAACTTGAGTCGTTACCGACAATACATCTATCTGCGCGTTCGCTAATCCCAGAAACTACGATAGATTTTGATGCGGTTTTTACCATAATTTCATTGCATTTCTCGAATGTTTAGAAGCTGATTTATATGTATTTCATCAATTAGTAATAAAATCAAGTTACCAACTGCATTCTTCAGTTTAAGATGAACTTCAGGACCGCCTTGAATGCGGTATTCACACTGGTACCCTGTGACCAAATATTGTGTTATAAATATGACACGTTTGTTTATTTGGGTTTATTTTGTCTTACTTACCAAGCGTTTTTCTTTTTTTAAACTGTAATTTTATTTTAAACGTTCTCTGTCCGGGCGGCCCCAATGTGGGGTCATGAAGCTTGTTTTCAGGAGTCCATGCTTTCACTATGGGGCCACATCCCCATAGAATGCACAGTTGGACTTGTGACATTGTCAGATCGTTTTGTACCCATACAGTGAACGTGTTAATTCTATAGTAAGTATCTATTACTTATTTAAGTACTCGTAGTTATTTGCGCACTCGCTGCGATAATAAATCACTTTTTGTCCGGTGCAACAATGTGTGCATTAGGCGGCTGTTTTATAATGGTTACTTTTGTTTTTCTGTTAGTTTTCCTGCTGGTGACGTCGGCGATGTCGATTACACACGTGAACCAGTGGCTAGGTGTTCTCAATTACTTGTTAGGAGAGGCCACGTGGGTACAGTTGATAGCGTTGGTTTGTTACTCTATTTGAAGTTAACTCTTTTTTATGAGTTCAATAAAGGCAAGGTTGAGCTAGTCTTGAGGCCGATGAATAACTTTAGTTTTAAATTTGCAAATTTTTTGCCTATCTTGACGAAGTTATGCATTAGTGCGTATACTTAGTTCACCCACTGCCATACCCTACATACCAGAATACAATCTATGCATTTCATGTCCGCTTAATACCTGTTTTCAATATTCAAACCGTGGACAAATTAGGTCACTTTGACTTAAAATTTGTCATTTGCAACAAAAAACTGTGTCAATTTTAGATTTGAAGTTACATTAACTGTGCGGTTTGTATATTGGCAACGGAGAATTAACGACCGGTACCCCATGTGGTCCTTCGAGCCGTTTATTTTTAGACATGCTCTAATTAGTCAACCAGTTAGTGAGTGACTAAAGCGTGGACCGTACTGACTAATGACAGTAATGGCTCTATCGATCATCATTACTCGCTGGGAATATTTATTAATAGAAATAAAAATATTTTCCCTGTAGTGAAACTAGAAGTTTCACATGACTTTGCTTAAAAAAATAATAGCCATTATTTTTCTTCTGGGTTTTTCTTATTGACACCGGTAAGGTATCTTATTAAAATTAGAATTTATAGTCGCGATTTTGTCTGACATGGGTTTTCTATCGAATTTACCTCAGGATAAAAAAATACTCTGGGAGTTATAACTATAGGTCATCCAATTATCTGCATGAAAAACACATTTTGTCATGGAAAAAAGACACCATACAGAGTTTTAGCATCTTTCAGCACATAACGTCAGGTTTTTACTAAATAAAAGTTACATAGCGTTGCTGACTGTACGTAACCACAGACGTATGCGAACGTTAATGGCTGTATTACAGATTCATCGTTCGTGAGATCGTGGAGTTAATACTGATCTGATTATGGCTTGTTTATGCTCTCCGAACAGTCTATAAAAGGTATAGGAGGCGTCGTTGGTTAGGTACAAGGTCTCACTTCTCCCAGTGGAACCTTTAGTGTTTATTCTTGATTTATATTATTTTTTACGTCGAACATGACCCGATTTGCCCCTGCAAAATTACACTAACCTATGAACCGCTTGTCATAAGGTCAGGCGGGGCTATTGCATCTGAGGGAGGGGCTATTGTAACTTTTCATACTAAGACGTGTTCTACTTTTAAAATAGTATGAAAAGTTACAATAGCCCCTCAGATGCAATACCTTACTTACCAACTAAACCTCTGGGAAAATTTAGAATAGGTAGGTATCTATAAAACTTCAAGAGGATATGAAACTTTTGTCTTAATCATAAGACATCAGCATACATACATTTTAATTTAGACAACGGCTGTTGAAAGAGTTTTTTTTTATAAAACTTTGTGTTTATCTTGCTTGTGTGGGCACTGTCTGTGGCGCCCATAAAATTAGGCCACTGTACATTATTATGATATAGACACGTTTAAAAACGGTTCTTCATTATTCGTAATTCTTTATTCAGAAGGGATTATACCAGTATTTTAAATATCGGATTCTCAAAATACTGCAATTCTAAAACACATTCAAATTAAGGTTTTATATTTCGAATGTGGTGTTTTGGGGGGTTACCGTGACATGCTAAAGCAGTTGAGTTCGGGTTGCAAGAAAGGGACAGAGCTGTATAACTGCTATAGCTCCGTCCCTTTCTCTCAGCCTAAACTGAACTGTTTTATCTTGCCATCATGGTAACCCCCAGTAAAGAAACTACTTAATAATTCTGGTATTTTTGGCATAAGCGGTGAAAAATCATAAAAAAGGCATGAATTTGTATATAAAATGTTTATGCTTAGTCGAGCAGAATGACACAGCCGGATCGATTTGAATGTTTTATTAGTGGAATGCATTTAGATTTAGTAAATCGTGCTTCTAATGGCCTGGCGACAGTTCAAACGTTTGTTTTCCTTAAGATAAGGCCCACGTGGAACTAATTACGTTATAATTGTATGTTATGTTAATTTTCGCTCGCTCTTACGACTTGTATAGCCGAGATGCTTTATTATTATTAATTAGATTATAAAATTACCATTGCAATCACTGACTGACTGGTCAAATAAGCTTCTTTTACTCCACAACTAGGGAATGAATGCAATTTAACCGGTCATATGACGTTTTTGTATGAAAATAACCGGTTGAAACCGGTTATAATCGGTTATTTGTATTCCCTATACACAACCCAAAAAATACTGTAATGTTTTTGGGTGTATCATAAGATCTCCTGCAGCCTAAACGCCTTGACTGGACGGATTTTGCTGTATTGCTTTACTTGCCCTTACTTATTACTAGATACTATTCATATTGCGAAAGTTTGGATGGACAGATGTTTGTTACTCAATTACCTACGCCAGAGCGGCTGAACGGATGTAGATGAAATTTGGCACAGAGATAGATTGTATGGAATAGCACATAGGCTAACTTCAATCCCGAAATAAATCACTGTTTCCGTGGGATGGCACAATTACGAATTGTACGCACAATCACTATCTACTGATGAAAACCGCATTAAAATCCATTGCGTAGTTTAAAAGATCTAAGCGTACATACAGGGAAGCGACTTTGTTTTATACTAGGTATGTAAAGATTGTGTGTATGTCTAATAATGTGCTATGTATGAAGTCTGTATGCACGTCCGTCCGAACAAGAACTATAATTATTTGCTCGTTTTCACCGACATTGAATTGGCATTAGCAATTTTTTTAAACGCTTCCGCTATTGTCCACGTGGATATTGTGTAACGCATTTCCAACCTTATAACAACTGGGCAAAGTTAAACCGGCGGACATCTTCGAGGCACTTTGCCGCGCTATTGCTAGATCATTTGATTCAATTACAGTCATTGTACCCTCGTGAGGTATCGTACTGCGAAATGAGAGAAACGTACTGACGAGAGTAAGTTAGAGTGGTCTTGTTTATCAAGATAGAATAATAGGTACGGTCACCAGCAATAATATATTATAAAACATTGGGCGCAAAAATATCTGACACGCTCTTATACCTGTAATAATAAAAGACCTGTCAGATATTTTTGCGCCCAATGTTGGATAATATATTATTGCTGGTAACTATATAATCATAATTTTGATAACCAATTGGATCGTTTTTTTTTGCCACAACAACCTATTAAACTAGGTAATAAAGACCAGGAAAAATGCTAGGACTAGAAAAACACACACAGTCAACAATTACAAGGTGTTAATCAACTTTTTATTGTCTCTCCAAGAATATCTACATATTCTACATGCATATTTTGTATAACAAGAATACTAAACCGAGTCTGTCCAATGGGAAATAATTTATTTAAAAAAAACCTAATTGGGGCGTTAAGTTGCCGTTTTATTATATCGGGACTCAGGCCTCCCCGGGGATCTTCAAGAATTTGTGTAAAAAATAAGTAGTAATATACGATAGATCTGATGGCGTCACCATACCTTCCGAGTATGAAAAGCAAGCGATTACTAATTTCGTGGATCTTAAGTAGGGTCTTGATGGCATAATTGGTAATGCGTCTGCATCGGCCCGGAGAGCCAGAGGAGTTGTAGGTTCGAATCCTGCCTAAGACATGCTAAGACCGACGAATTTTTTTCGCTTTATTATAGTTTAGAATTTCGTAAACAGACGTTTCTGTTAAATTTAAAATCTTTAGTAATATAGGTTTTCTTTCAACTTAAATGCATCAAGTTAAAATTTTCACGACAACATTAAGCGCCCTTAAAAAATGATAGTAAATAATGAACAATGTCTGTAATGATATTTCAGTGAGAAATAATGTGTTTTGCTTTGTTGCCCAGCGTCTTTACCGTCTCCACTTTCCCCCGCCCTAAACAAGCCCCGTCCCGTAATTGTTTGTGTGTATGAATGCCGGGAAATCCGCGCTGATTTACTTCCCGCTTCCATACAAACACATTCGGTTGTAGTAAACATTGTAGTATTTCGTGGGAATTAGCTCGATGGTTTCTGTTTGTAAGGGCGGATTCGACCAAACTGGAATAAGGTCTTATACCTAGATTAAACGCCGAATTTGTATGGACTAATCTTGGAGTACCTAAGTCTTATTCTTTTCACGATCTATGGAGTCGCTGTTTCCTGATTATTATACCTAATACATACCACCTTGATTTTGTCCTTCAGTATTGTAATATTTAAAAATTGAATCTTTCATTAAACCGCTAAACGGGTTTAAATTAATTTTGGTACGGAGGTTATCTCCGCTGTGAAAGCGTAACAAACAAACAAATATTAGTAGGTATGGATAAACTGAACTGAAAATGTATTTAGTTTATTTAGAAATATGACAAAACCAAAGGCCAAAATCAAAGTGACATATATGTAATAATAATTAGGAAATAGCGACTCCATGGATTCTAGAACCACATTTTGTCTCCAAAATCCTAACCCTAATGAACAACTGTTAAATCACTTGATATATGCACTCTTTAGATATTGGTAAAGCCACAACACAGGAACAACTTGTAACAAAACTGCGTAAGTAAATGAATTATGTTATTTCCTCAGTTTTGTCTTGAAAATTCCAGGAAACTTCATTGATCGCTTTGTAATGGCTCATGACATAACAAATAATTGTAACATTAGTATGAGGAAAACGTTCCCGTCCGCGACCTAGTTCAGCTTGCGCGGACGCCGAGAGGAAAACTGCACGTGTGCGCCTGAGTCACGCGGGGATGGCCCGAGACGATCTGTTCATGTTTATTTATATGTGTGTTGCGTGCCGGAAATATATTAGATAGGATGCCAGAGGTGTTCCGCCCTGCTAAGTCAAATTTGTGATATCTCAGACAAAACTCCTGTAGCAAAGGTAATCTTATTATTATCGGGAGAGGATTGAATCTGCTTTGGCTATTGAATTTGATATACCGCATATTAGCTTATGACGGCAGTGTTATTCTCTTAAAACCGGCTTCTTGTCAAACAGTCGATCAAACAAGTTTAAGCTACTTACCTAAATTGAGAATGCATGTCCTAGAACATAATTTGTACTCTCTGACGGGACAACTTAAACTAGCCGGTTAATAATAATGTTCGTCGAGTGAAAAGGCGGGTTGTATTGTACCAGCTAGTCGTATGGTGCTGGTGCATAATTGCAAACGCTTTTGTATAATTAACACATACATACACACACATAAACTCACGCCTTCATTCCCAGAGTGGGGTAGGCAGAGCCACAAACTCACCAACAACTCCAAAAACTTGTTGATAAAACCGTGAGTGGGGTAACATTTTGGCGTCATTCCAATTTATTGACTACGATAGGAGCAGGGCTACTTGCCGTCAAAACTAACCGTAAATGTCCACCTTATGCTTGCCAGCACCGTCATAGCTTATGGATATCCACGTCTTTTTGTACAGTAGGTAAATTAAAGATTTTTTCCCCTAGTATTTGCTGGTAATTCCTACACCAAAATGCAAATTGTTATTGCTTTGTATATTATTAATTAATAATAGAAAAACAATGCGTCGCAGTTGTCAAATGTTCCTTATCTTTGCGGTGGTTCAGTGCACCGTATACCTATTGTTCCACCGACCGACGCAACCGCAAATGCATACAAAACAATAAGTTTTATAGAAACATATCGTGATGATAACATTAGTATATTTGAACAGTTCTCAGAACGCGGAGTATGTTTATCAAAGGATTATTTGCAAAGCTGAAGAGTTACGTAACACATCAAAAATATCTCAGGCCCAAAATTACCACGGAATAGAAAAAACAGTGGAAGTGGCATGAGCTTCGCTTAGTATCAGACCTGTTGTCGCCAATACTCAAACTATCATAAAAACAACACGCCGCCATGGAAAATATTTTTGGTGCGGCTATCATTTTTACACTCCAAAATAGCACAATAAGGCATGCTTCTGGATTCATTTCCTATTTTAGAAATATCGAAATATCGAAATATTGAAATAAGCGATCGCGGCAAATGTATGGTAGGTTATGCGGAGCTCCGCATAACTATGCCACACGTTACACGCACACTTGACACTTCTACTGTTTTTTCTGTTCTGTGAAAATTACAATGCAATGCAATTTATTTTGTAATATTACATTGATGAATAAATAAACTAAACTAAACTAATCTAAACTGGCAACACGCATACACGCATAGTAGTAGTATTTTATTATATTGGGAAAAATATAAATTTATATTTTTCCATGTGATATGATAAGGCCGTTTATGCTATGTCTTAGGAAACGGTGCAGTATAATATAGTCGCATTTTTATGGCATGCGAGTAGAGAAGGCAAACGAGGAAAAAGTACCCGAAGGAAGGTGGGCTCTGAGGTCCAAGGAAATTTATAATGTCAAGGTTCCCAATGCGTTGCCATCCATTATTGACACCACTGAATGCATCTTCTATTCCGCCCATTTATTTGACTGTCTAATCTCCAGACGATACTAGAACACAACAATGCGAACACTGCTGTTTGGTCATAATGTGTTTTAGGTCATAACTATCGCAAGTCATAACGTATTTTTTGAAACTGATAGTTTTTCAGGATTTTTATAAATCGGACCTAACCTACCCTTATCTACACGTAATTTAAGAAATTCTAATATGTTAACAGTTTCTTCGTAGAAATTATGACTACCAATAATTAGCTCAATATAGTAGTTATGACCAAAAAAAAGGGAAACAATGGGCTCGAAAACTGCTGTTTAGCATAGGACCGATCGTAGTTGGAACATTGAGAAAGGCCTAATGTCCAGCAGAGATCGTGTATACCTGATGTCAAATAATTATGACCTTATCAACTGTCGCATGCACCAACTAACACGTACCTATGTTGAATCTCAAATATAGGTAGACTTGTTACTATCAGCAGTATCAATTTTGGTAGATATGACTCTACTTGTAGTACCAGATTTGTGATATTAAACATACAGTCGTACAAAAATCCCTAATATGAATAGGACGCAACGCGGATTTAATAGTCCTAATAGGGTTTTGGGTACAAAACCCTAAAATAAATTGTCAACGTTAAAATTAACTTTGTAAAGTATAAGTATTTTATTTAGGTCCGACAAAGAAGCGATACGTTCGTGTTCAGAGCGTGACTGCAGCGCTGTTGCTGCCTTATCAGCACTTCAGTAGGTACTCGTGTTTAATGCGGAATTGAGTTTCAGAGCTTAACTAATTAATTGTGCTCGTTGAAATTCAGCAGATACTGAGGAGTTGACGACAATTAATTACTCGTTGGAAAATCGAATTTAAGTATTTAATTGGAAAGGGCTCAATGCACGGAACGCACGACATTTCGATATATTTATTCTTGAAGTTTTAAACCGTTGTGGTTGCCGGGTTAGAATAGTGCCACTCCCATGTCTTTCCGTGGATGTCGTAAGAGGCTACTAAGGGAATCAAGGCTTGTAGTTCTGTTAGGCGATGTGTTTGCAACCTGTCACTAATACAACATCATAGCCTGATTGTGCAAAATGCGGTTACAGAATTATCAACAAGTTTTTAGACCTTGTTGGTAATTTTGTAGCTCTGCCTACACCACTCATGGGAATGAAGGCGTCAGTTTATGTATGTTGTATGTAAGTTTTTACCATACATTTCGAAATTTACACTTCCTGATTCGTGTTCATGATGCAATGCATCACAATTATTATCCGATCTGATTTATTTAAATCCCGACAAAATACTGTCACAAATATTTTTAACTATCGGTTCTGCAATTTTACGAGTATTCTAAGATACCCGTAGGTCATTTTCATTATTATTAAATATTCGGCACTAGATGTTCAAAAATTGCACATTTTTTCAAATTAGATATGTAGTTTTAGCTAACAAGTGTGCCTAAATGGCTTTGTTCACACCTCAACATGTGTATGTGTAAACAGTCTAGTTCTGGCAGTCATGACAACACACCTGCTTAACCTAACTACCTATCGCTTCCAATGCTTCACTCGTCGTAGCACTTCAATTGTATCTCAACCAACTCAACTTGTTAAATTCGGTCAATGTATTTCTTGACTTCAATCACTTGCTATACGCAAGAGAAAGGCATGGGACGAGGTGATTAATCATTTTCATTATTGAACGTCGCTGCAATGTTTCTATTAATGTTATGTTTGTGAAAAATGTAAGAAACAAGTATAATACGTGTTTATATGAGCTGCCACAGGGTTTATCAAGTTTGGTTTATGAATAGGCTTTGTCAAGATCGAAGGCCTGAGGGGATTGACCTGGAGAACAGTATAGCGGGATCACTATTGTTATTAAGCGAATAATCGCTTATCTCTACATAATCTCTACCTACATAATCTTTATAGGTGCATTATATTATGCCTAAATTGAAGAATAATAAACTTCGACTTTGACTTTAAATATGAACGACAACAGACAGACGTCCAGGGCCTCTATCTAAGATGGTAAAGCCATATTGCTTTTGGTTATGGTATTGTTTTCTCTCGGCCGCCATTACTGTCAAGTAAATAAGAGCTATCAAAAAGTTGACAATACGATAACAAGTCAAAGGCGTGGTTTCAACTCAGTAGAATAAAGCCCCTGACATGAATCACGACCCGACCCGCGCCCGCGTTTAGTGTCTTGCGCTAGAAGTAACTAGCGCCAACCATTCCATTTGTGCCAATTAGTCTCGCACCGCCACCGAATGCAAATTCTTTATCGTTCTCTTGTTGGTTGAACGGTTAATGATCCACGCTCGCCCGATACACAGGTGTTTGGTATAAAGAACTTTAAAAAAAAAAAAGGTGCCAGTTACACACGAATCGTGTCAAAATTACAGGCGATTGGGTCATACAGTCACAGAAACAATGTCTCGGTTGAACTCTCAAGGCCTTTTTTAAGTTTAAAATATTTTCGCGTGTTGTCAGCCAGGATTACTTTCGGCCTGCTTCAAAGTTATTTGAATCGGACACTCCCGTGACGCGTTTTTATTAGGAGCAGAAAGGACAATGTTGAACCTTCATCTGTTTATGACCCGATTGCGAGACAGTGGTAGCGAACGCATGAATTTTGGGCTCTCTGCTAGAAACAAGTACATCTCTTTAACTAGAATTAAATACCGGTGCGATGGTAACTGATAGTTAGCCGATAACTATTGAACAGCCTGAACGATTTCCATTAAACCTAGCTAGAAGCCATCCATATAAAATTAAAAATAAACACATAAAATTGTCCATCCGTTTCCAAGGCCGTCTTAAAATAATCTGGAGCCCGCGGGCACACATGAATTTGCGGCCCTTTTAGTAAGTAAAGAAGTAAAGAAGTAGTAGTAAAGAAAGCGAACACAACGACACATTTTTTCACTATGATCTCGTGAGAGATATTTTTGTTCCTTCGGGGTCCCGTGAGGATCCCAACCTGGGCACGAGCCCCGTGTGTCCTTATGGTAAAGACGGTTTTGTCCATTTCGAAGACAGACAGACGGACAGGCTTCAAACTTATAACTTATAACACTCCTCTTATTGAATCATAAACTTAAATGACAGCGCGGACTATTTGTGTTCTGTTAATATTCAATACCTACTAAAAAAATACTATGTAGTTGTAAAAAAAAAGAGTTAACCCTTTAAAGAAAGGTTGAACACTGATTTAACAATTGGTTACTATGTAATACAACTTGTTTACTCGAACGCTAATTAACTAAGTGTTTACGCATGCGTCACAAAGTATACATATCATCAATATAGACGACTTAAAAAAACATGTTTTTGTGTGTATTCTACATTTAAACGGATTGCTCTGTACATAAGTATTTAATGACGTTAAAAGTTAACGTTTTACTGTACAGTTTTTTTTAAAATAATAATTTTGTCCCTTTATTTTTATTTTGAAACAGTTTTTTTCATTTTGTAGCAATTTTACATTAGATGCGAACGTAAGTTTGTCTGTCTATCTGTTTCTGGTAAATTTAATTTGATGTGGTACTTTTTGTCTCAGAATTTAATCGTTCCCGAGAAAAGACGATAAATTAGCTGTATGCGGAGGAAGTCGTGAGCAAAAGCTAGTTTTTTCTTCTAGCCGCCTGATCTAAACAATTCTCAATTGTAAACATGTTTTTCATAACACTTTAAAATGAACACTCGTTCTGTGTGTTGTCTTAACCCACCGCATTACGCACGAGGCCATATTCGTCTATCTCCGACTCCTCGTCGACTCGGTATCGAACGGCGAACGGTAAACAAATGACTGCCACAGACGAAGGTGATATTAGCTGTTTGTCTTTGCTGATTACACTTAACACACCTGAGAAATTATAATGGTTTAAATTGCCGTCAAAAAACAAGCTTTTGTTTCGGCATCAAGCCTAACATGGTTCTGACGAATTTCTTTTTGGTCGAATTATAGATTTTAGTTAGAATTGGAAAAATAACTCGACTACGCGGCTAGCTTAGTTGGTAGTGATTCTGCAGCCTACGAAGCTAATAGTCCCAGTTTCGATTCCCGGTAAAGGCAATACTTGTGTGATGAGCACGAGTATTTGTTCCTGAGTCTTGGATATTTTCTACGTGTCTAATTTCTGTAGTACAAATTTGGGACTAGGACAATTTGTTCGAGATTGACCGATGATATTTATTAGTAGGTAGGGTAGTAACATATAACTATGTATATATAGTTTTGTATGTGTTATTGACAGGATCTAGTAGCTGCATTCTCGGTGCATCCCTCTATTGTTGTGTGATTGTTGACATTGTCTATCGGCGCTATCGTAGGTCGCACAGAGTCGTGCCACTTTGAACCCTGCACCTCCGCGATACGAGGGCAATCACTTTGCACACCGACATGCACCACCTCCCACGCCCAATCACACGATGTAGAGCAATAAAACCCATCGGCTGGTTGGCTCGAATCTAGCTAGGAAAACTACACGTTATAAAAAATCAGGAGTTTTACCATGACTTACCTACTAAAGCAGTTAACTTACTTACTAAAAAAGTTTCTTTTTTTTCTTTTTTACAATATGGCGGCAACCAGACGCCAGAATTTTGATTACTGTCATAGGTATCTTTAGTGACACTCATAAGATTAAGACAAATCGATTGACATAAGAATTATTAATATCGGTCAACGCGTTTAGTTTCTAGAGCGCCACAAAGGAACAAACATACATTTATGTATAGGCTGATAAACACATTACCCTCCTCCTTCGGCACTCGGGTAAAAAAGTTACTGCTTCGTACAATATTATGATAGTTGCGATCCGCCAACACGATCCATTGTGTTGCGGGTTAGAGTTCAAGATCTGCTGTCATCTCTGTCAGTACAGATAGGTTAGTTCTAATGATCCATCTGTTTCCAACCGCACGAGCTAACACGTTCGCAATCTCTTTTGATCTCTGTGTATAGGCAATTAAGCACAATTTTATTTAATTATAATTCCCAATTAATGACAAGCCAATCACGCCTGTTAGTAAATAGGTGTAAGGTTCAACGATTGTTGGTGTTTCTCGAGACGGTATACTTTATAGCTCGACCTTTTAGATATGGGGTTTATAGGGGGTGTTTATCACGTGACGTAGTGATTGTCGGCCGGTGACCCTTCGACATATATAACTATGTTTAGATTATTTCGCTAGGCATGTATGTATGATGTAAAAATATACATTTAGTTTTATTCGGTCTTACATTATCGATGATGGTGATTATGGCATTAATTTCTTGGTAGCTGTTGGACATTGTCAGAAATCGAACTTTAACTATGATACCTTGATAGAATTGTATTTATGAGTTGAGCAGCGGTGATCCTTTACTATCAGGCGACCCGACTGTACTCCTCTGCCTTATTTTTTCTGAAATATAGCTAGATCTTTGCGACTCCCTATTCTCTCAAGACTGGTCCGCGGTCTGGTAATTTTCAAGGATAAATGTACTATGTTTCACATGGATCTGCTGAGGGACCGAACAAGCAAACCAATGAACACACTTACGCATATAATATCAGAGGCCCCTACTTCGAAGTTCGAAGTTACTTTAGCTCATCCCTGTCACTCGTTATTCGAGCGAGAGAAAGCGATGGAGCTAACGTAACTTCGAACTTCGATTTTCAAAGTAGGACCTCAGTAAAATGTTTGCCTATAACAGGTGTTTTGTTTGTTTTCAGTTGTGAAGCAGCGTCTCCAGATGCTGAACTCCCCGTACCGCAGCGTGTGGGAGTGCGCGCGCAGCGTGTACCGCGCGGAGGGCGTGCGCGCCTTCTACCGCTCGTACAGCACGCAGGTCGTCATGAACGTGCCCTTCCAGGTACCCTCATCCACACCAGGCACACTCGCCTATTTTAGGGCCATTACCAACTGAGCGTCGGGGCAATAAATAATTTTATCAGACTCTCAGCTTATGGCGAGTGTAAGGGTAATTATGTGCACACGCATCGAGTAAGCAAGTGTAATTTTTTTTAATTGCAGTCCCTCCACTTCGTGACGTACGAGTGGTGCCAGTCGCTGGTGAACCCGTCGCGCTCGTACGACCCGCGCGCGCACGCGCTCAGCGGCGCCGCGGCCGGCGCGCTCGCCGCCGCCGCCACCACGCCGCTCGACGTCTGCAAGACCGTGCTCAACACGCAGGTACCACGGATACACCGACGCAACGCCGTCCTTTGCCTCGGCAGCTTCGAGCGACACGGCCTTCCTAGTGGAAGGGAGTCGCCTTGACTATGAATGTTACAGTCAAATAGTTCTGTCATTTCTTGCGGGGGGATTTTTGCACACAACTGCAGCTCTGCACACCTACATACAAAAACAAAACTGTAATGATGACACCAATACATAAAAAATGGAACAATACACCGACAAAACTTGCACACCTCGAGCAATTTTCTCATTTGAGTCTGAATTCACACATTGACACGATAGGGCTTTCATCTCTTTCATCGGCGAGAACTCTCGGATTTGTCGCTCAACAGATCCGAAAACAGAGCAATTCGGCATTTTGAGTGTAGTAGGTAACGTTCACTCGCGCGACTGTGTCTGTCTAGTTGACAATCCGAGTGACAACTAGTTTTATTAGATGTGTTGTCCCCGCAGGAGGTGTCGGCGCGCGCGGACGGGCTGGCGCAGGCGGCGGCGATGGTGCTGCGCGCCACGGGCCCGCTCGGCTTCTTCAAGGGCGCGTCGGCGCGCGTGCTCTACCAGATGCCCGCCGCCGCCATCTGCTGGCTCACCTACGAGACGCTCAAGCACATACTCACCGCGGTCAGTACGCACACATAATAATATGCTTACACACACTTCTACATAGATCTAGATACAGACAGACAGACAGACTAGTTTTCAGACCAGGGGAACTCAAGTTAAGTTAGGCAAAACAGAGGAATGTCAGAGTGGCTCAGGATGGCGAAGGAATGCCGGTGACGCTTAGCAAATTAGAGAAAGATGTAGAGAGGTCATAAAAGCTTAGTTAGTGGAAAATATCACAATCTAATCAAAATCAAAATATTTATTTAGGGAAGTTTAGCCAAGTTACAGTAAGATGGAAGCGTGTTTTCTACTCTTACTGTATGAAATGCCATTGCATTTACCAATTCTCATGAAATAATTGTCATTGTTTACTTATTATTTTTAATCTGCTGCATTAATTAACTCGTGTGTAAATGCACTGATATGGTTGTTTATCTGAGATAGTCTTGAAAAATATAATGTTTGCGAATATATTATTGCACGTGACGTGCTGTAGATGATTTCACTTGAGAAATTTCTGGATCGTTTCTCCTTCTTGGGCTCCAGTACTAAATACAGAATAGCACAAGGACAGAAGGTGCTCTTCTTAATAAAATAGCGTTTAGGTAGGTCGAAAGTGCCTTCTCTGTTCTTCTCTTTTTATTTCATAATTTGTGTGCTCGCAATCCAGCGCTACAAACTCACATCCGGAGATGCGAGCCGACTTCTCTTATTTACTTGTAGCTTCGCGCTTACTAATTTCTCTTCTAAATTCGTCATTTAAAATTCAGCGTGTGTAGAAGAAAAACGATCAGTTCTCGTTCGGTATTCGGGGTCATAGTCAAAGAGGGAGGGGAGATCACCTGGGTTCAACCCAACCCCGAAGTATTAACACCATTGAAGTCATTAATTTGTTCGCCATGAAGTAGGTTCGACGATTCAATTTGGGTTTGTATTAAAAGATTTTTTTTCGGCTACGGCTTAGTCAATATTAACAGTTTAAGTAGTTCAGTTAAAACTGATCGGGGTTTGCCGTCATTAGCGCGAATCTATAAGTCCAGTTACAACACGGGACTGTTGAGCCACTTGCCACGTTTCGTATTTTGCTCTTTTATATAATTTTTCTATATTTTCTAATTAAATTTTAAGTAAGACAGCAGTCAATTTCTGCAATTTTTATTGCTAGTTTAAATATCGCGCAAATCGTGTTAAGTCGGTCTTACTCGCAAGTGGCTTAATTCGTGTTGTGGCTGGACATTTGCTTGCATTTATGGGTGTGATTTTTTAGGGTCTGTTCCCATTAGTTTTATTACATTAACCATTGAACTATATGGTGCTGACAATAGAACTAGTGGGAACAAACCCCTTTTTAGAGACCTTTTGAACGCCACAGTCTGAAAGTCATGCCACTGACGCCAACAAGTTGAAGATTAAAAGAGCGTATGAATTAAGTTGTAATCTGTATAGCGTATCAAACATGGCGGGTGAGGGGCAGATTTTGTATTAGACGTAGGGCGTTCAAAAGGTTAAAGCGAGGCGCGAGCCGGGCCCGGGTGCTTATGTCCCGTGCGGGTGCAGGAGCGGGGCGAGGAGGGGCTGCCGCTGGGCGCGGGCGCGCCGGCCACGCCGCTGGTGGGCGCCGCGCTGCGCCTCGCCGCCGCCGACGTGCCCGCGCCGCTCACGCGCTCCTAGCGCGCCCACCGGACCTAACCAGATAACGTTACGGACGACCACCATTTGCCTATTATTCGGTCACACTTGAAAACGAACGAGCCTGTCGACCCGGTAAGCCCAGTTCCAGATCGGGCCTCCCCCGTTCGGTGGTCGGGGAGAATTGCGACGTTTGTATTGTATGAATATGAAAAATATAATAAAATCGCGGTCGCTTCCCCTCTCGTCGACCGAAATAATTGCCTTTCGTTCCGACGCGTGATCGCGTCCCGCTCGACGGGTCCGATCACTCCGAAGTGGCGAGGAGCGACACCGAGCGGCGTCCTTCCCTGTCGCTCGCGGGCGGGAGGGAGGGCCGCGAGATTGTTGTGAAACACGGGGACCGCCGACCGGCGCGCTGCCGCTTTTTTCTAAATATTTATAACAAGAAAGCGCCGGGGCGCCGGCCGGCCGCGAACAAAATTCCGCGTTATATTCTTGTTGATGTTGTTTTGTTGAGAAAAATATATTTTAGAGAGATGTTTTCGATTTTTTTGCATTTTTTTTTGTGCACCGCGGTCCCTGTCGTTCTGTGTGTTCGTGTATATTTGTTTGGATTTGATTATTTGTCTGTGATGTTGTTTTATAATGAAGCGTTAGTGTAACGATCAAAATTGTGCAGTGGGGCGTCCGCCGGGCGCGCTCGCTGGGGCGGGCCGGAGAAAAGACGTGAGATGCGAACGCGGTGTTTTTCCGTCAAATACAGTTAAATATATAGAAGCAGCGCCAAGCAACGTGATATAAAACGGCGAAAACTACTGCCGTTACCTTCTTACTACAGAGGCCGAATTATGATAAAAATCTGCCTAGCTGGATCAACCGATATCTATCTAGGTTTCAAAATAAGGTCTCTACAATTAATACAACTTTGCTAGTAATTTGTGTTGCTTGTTGCGTAGAGAGAGAGAGGCGTAATTAACGAGAAATAAAAGAAGTAAGTTTTATACGCCGTGATTCGTGATTTAAATATTCCTCATTAAATCGACAGAGACCAGCGCTTTCGCCGTGCCCAGTCTTACGTCTTTTCTATCCGACTCGCGAGACGCGAGCGAGTTCTAATGATCAACTAAATTATCGTATTGCAATAGCTTAAGAGAGGGCAGCACTTTAGTCATGCCTTCATCCTTAAATAAATAACGTGTCACAATGTAACGCCGCCTTTATTACAATTCACTTCTACTACACTTCGCTAAGAGACAGACATACTCATCAAAGCCTTATCGCCTTTTTTTATACAGCCTCGTCCTTGGTAGCTCAAATCGACCACCGATAGGCGTAGTGGGAACCTCGCTTTAGCGGGTGTAGTTTCTGAGATAGAGAAAGGGACAGAACTATGCAAACATGCTATTCAGCTTCTATAAATATGATGGCGTAACGTTAAAAAATAAAACGTAACTTTGAACATGAGTTGTAAAGGAAGCGTTACATCCTCGACACGCTTTTTAAAGGTTAAGTTAGTCTAAGCTAACAGTAATAATGATGACAGTATTACGCACCTCGTCACCTGTCATTGTCATGTATTTATTGCCTCATTTACTCACATTGAGCAATTTGAATCAATAAATTTGACCCAATGTAATTATGTTAGTCCATTACAAAATGGCGTAAGTGGTTTTAGCTGGTGTTGCACTTGCGCCGTTTCGTTTCGAGTGGATCCCAGTAGCGACTGGTTCGAGCTGTGATTGAACACTACGATTGTTTATATTTTGGCCGTTTTGTTGTTCGTAAACGCTTTAAAAGCGTTATAAACCACGTGACCGAAATTCAAATTTTGGTTGCGTACGTCAAAAACTCAAAAGTCAATTCGTTTTGGACTATATTTACTAAGGTTTACTTAGTGTATAATTATTTGTTTCGAATTGGCACATAACGGCTTCAGGTGGTAGCTCTAGATTCTAAATTTACCAATGTTTCAAAACAAAATAAAGTTGTTTGATAACAGCGCCACCTATCGCCAACGGCGCTAACCTTAGCGTCTTAAAAATCATAATAAAGTGGCAATCCACTATAAATAATAAACAAAACAGTCGTCTGAGAGACGGCGGTCGGAAACAGCCACACTAGTGCACTTGGCTTTACAATTAATTATAGTTTTATAAAAATAATGTAAAAAAAATAAAGCTTAGCTGTATGTACATAATATCAGGAATTGTTACCAATATTTTTAACATTTTAAGTTGTACAGTTTTGTCGCGGAACATTCCTGTAGCAAAAGCTCAAATTTTCTGGGTGGTGGTACTAGGGGAAGGCTATGTTGTGAAGCTTCATTCACGCTGCGGTAGCGTCGCGACAGATGGCGCTAGGAGACTTACGAAACTGACGACACCTACTGTTGGGCCTCGAGGCTTTCATACAATTGTATCAATCTAATAATCTTACTGAGGCATTGTGAATCATTAATTCGATTTTTATCATTATTCCTATTGTGCTATTTCTACAGGTATGTTTATAGAAGTGCAGATTTATTGTTTTATACAAAGCGCGAAGTACAGTCCCATATACAGGAAAAAGTCAGATTCTATTGTTTTTTTTTCATTTCGCGATTTTTACAGTAACGAAACTGTTTGTTGTTTGACAACAGAGGTTCGTGGATTATCCACACAACGTCAAAAATGGCTTGGTTAAGTGGAATTAATGATTGGCCGAAAGACCGCATTTGAATGCCACATTATACACACATACTATCGCGGACTTAAATTAATGCCGTCATAATGACAGCGCTAAGTCACGGGAAGGAAGTTACGTTAGAATTAATAAGTAGCTTTCCGCGACATAGTTCTATAGCGGCTAAAGGCCGCGACCGTAGGTACATACTATGGTTCACTCATTCTTTCGATTTGCGTCATCTGTTGTGAAAGGACCTAGTCTTTCTAAAATTGCTAAGAATGAAAAACGCAAATGTACATGAAGCTCTAACCGGCACTACACGTTGACTTTGAGAGACTTGCTTTGTCTAACGTGAAACTCCGTCTCTTACAACATGCAAATCCTGGCTTAGATATGCGCGTAAGCTCTGTGCAGTGAACAATCTATTGTACACTAAAGTCTTCGTTGTTTCCATTCTGCGTACGTTAAATAACTTAAAATAGCACTTGTTGTCTTAAAGCTTTCGCGATATTCACACAAATATTTATTAAAATTACCATTATAACAATTATACCGACTTTACAATCGTACTTTACAATTCCAAGTACTTTTTACAAGTTAATCTCATAGTTTATCACTGGAATACCACATATTTACCGCATAGAGCTTGTGCTGCACTTAATATTATTTAATAGTTAACAGTTTTGTATCGCTAGCCGTACACAGTGCGATGCTGTTTCGACTCTAGTGACAAGGTCTGCGGCGCGCAGGCGGGGCGACGGCAGTCGTTCGACCTACTTTGTTCTCACTTGCCATTAAATTGACAAGAATATCAATATTTTTGAATATTTTCACAGATTGCTATAATCACTGTACACCTTTTTTTTTCTCGACGCTGTTTCTAAAACACAATGTCGGTCACTATATCTTGTTTCTTTTAAAAAAGCCAAATACCAACTAGTCGGTTATAGCAATAGGTGAAATAATACATTGTTAAAATGAACATAGTGTTTAATAAAAACTATAATACTTAAATATATAATTCATATATTTTTGTTTAGACGCGGTAGTGTAAATACTTTGAAGTAGACCATATTACGATATTACCATTGTAATTTCAGAATTCAATGTGAAATTGTTGTAAATATATTCATGTAACTTTCCAAATTAAAATTGTGAAACAATAAAAATATCATCACGATTTTTTTGTTGTGTACAGGGTGTATGAGATTCATAAAATTCGTAATGTTTTGTGGAAAGTGTTTGGTTTCATGCGACGCTGTGGTCGGCGCGGAGCCGGCGTGGTGCTATGTGATAGGGACCTACCTTCATGCCGGTTGACATCTTTACGTCTAAAATGATGCGCCATTATTTTTCCGTAGTAACGGTCGTTGAACACTAGATGGCGCTAACCGACTATGTTCGTAATAATATCAAAAGAAAAGCGATTTCCGTTGTGTATGTCAAATATGCCTTAAAAACAACATAAGTTTGTCAATTGTTATCATTTTAGATGTAAAGAGTAGCAACTTGTATCGAAATAGGCCTCTGGTGGAGTGACCCGAAACCTGTCAAATCGTGAAATATGTCATTTGGCTGTGTTTTTTATAGCTGACTTACGATTACGTTTTCTGCCACCTCATTGGTCGAATGTTTGAAAACAATAGACCAATCAGATGGCTTATTTATTGTTTTAAAAATCACGAATTGAATGTGCCGTTTGTTTGAGGTATTCGACACGAGAATTTTGGAAAGCATAAAATTATTGTATAATTGTTTCTGTACATTATTATAATTGTATTTGTTATATTTATGAGTTGTATTGTATTGTATAGCGAGGAGACTCGGTTAAATTAAGCGTTTTCGTTTTAGCGTAGGACCGTAGGATACGACGGCGACGCCGTCCGCTGTTATGTGAAAAGTGCAAATGTTTTGAAAAAAAAAAGCAAATCGAAAATAGTTATAAACAGTTGGACAATATTTGGTGTTTTATTTCTTGTGTGATATACAGCCAAGTACTATTAACCCCACGTGCGATGGAGGTGAAAAAATACAAAGTGTAAATCTCAAGACACGAGCGGTTAATAGGTTTTGCATTGCACATTTCTGTTACAATGTTGAAAACGTCCAAGACTCGAGAAACAAATACTCGTTTTTAACACAAATATTTGCTTTAACCGGGAATCGAACTGAGCACCGCTAGCTTTCAACCCCAACTTCATGACATGACCCGTCTACCCACTACTTCTACCCACTGCTCTATTAGCTTTCTTCAGGAATCATTTTTATTCCGCAAAAGTAGGTAGGTTAGGTTCGTTAGGTATCTTTAAATTCCCGAAGAGCAAACACCCCAAAAATAGGAGCCCCGCCTCGCGGCAGCGCTCCGTCGTAAGAGCTTGTCCAGAAAGGGCGAATCACGCGCGAGTCGAGAGTCTGGCGTAGTGCACGCGATTTACGCGCGTATTTTGAATTCGCGCGATGCTTGTGGACGCGATGTATTGATGTCTAGTACCTCGACAACGCGCGTATGAATTCGCGCGATACGATTCGCGACGAATTCGCCCCTTCTGGACAAGCTCTAAAGAGCAGGGGGTAGAAGCAGTCGTTGGTCCGTCCACCTATGTTGTCCACCTGGGCATTTTAGCAAACCTTAGCAGGTCGACGGAGCTCCGCTGTCGCGGATCTCCTACTTCTACATTATTTTGGCCCTTCGGGCCCTCTGAAGAACTAACATAACTAAACCTTACATATTGATTTTGTCCAGTTTACTCTCCATAATCCACATAGGTGGACCAACATAGGCCAATGCCCCGGTAGAAGTAGTAGGTTGACCGGTCACAACCCCAACTTCTCTCTATATCTTAATACCGCTAATGCATAATTAAACCCAGGAACCTGGAAGGAATTTCTTTATCCTAGTCATTTCATCGGTTGTAAACTCCTATATGGGTAAAGTCCAAAACGTTGGGCATGCTAACTCACGCAATTTAATTTTCTATAAAACTTTTCCATTGCGACACGAGAATTAGCCAAACAATTATAGGAATACTTTTCGTCGCACAACGGAACTTTTCGACTTCGTTGTTTGTATGGTTAGCTACGCTTAGCTATGGTGCAACTTTTTGGTCCTTACCCAAATCGGAACACGACAATGCGCGATACGCTTTGGATACGCTACGTTTTTGTCGATTGAGCTAAAACGAGCGTGACCAGCGTCGCGGCGGGCTAGGTGCTTCCATGCCATAAACTAACGAAGAATCGGCTAGACTCTACGGGCTTACGACTCCTGTCTAGTCTAGATTTTCAGAAGAAGAATCGCGAAGCACGGCGCCGAATGAGCGGGCTTGCACAGTCTACCGCCATCTAACGGCGGCGCATGGCAACTCTGGTGAGTGCAAATTTTAGTGCTGCCACCTGTTGTCGCCCGAAGAGACGTTCAAGGAGTGTGGCTGACCGTGGCAATTGGTAGATGATTTTCCCCCGGTGTCTATAGTACCATTGATTTGTACCATCAATGGTACTAGTGATACTACTATGTGTCCTTAGTACCATTAAAAGAGATGCACGACATTTTCACTGCTTCTGGGTAATCTGGGTGGTTTGGCCCTTCGGGGCTGCTGCAAAACTAACCTAACCTAAACCTACCTAAGGTCGCCGTCAATAGAACTTGCGAACTATGTAAACAAATTAGTACTGTTTGACACATAACCTCAAATATTCACCAAACGTGTTTTTATTAAAAATAACGTATAATGAATAGTTATTTCATCTTAAACTTAATATGAAAATAATGATTTAGTGTATAAATCGTTGCAAAGACCTCACTTGATCTTTAAAAGTACGTGATTATCAAGTAATCATGGTGAATTGGTTCGTTTGGTTTTGTTTACATAGTTCGCAAGTTCTATTGACGGCGACCTTACCTATTTCGAAATTTGCGACTGGAAAAAAGACTAGTATCTCTTTTAATGGTACTAAGGATACATAGTAGTATCACTAGTACCATTGACGGTACAAATCAATGGTGCTATAGACACTGGGCTGAGATTTCAAGGTACTTTGTGCCGATCGCGTAATAACTGTAGACTTAAAGGAATAGTGTACCTATTCCCCGTGGCACAACTAAATGGCACTACTGGTCAATATTAGTATCATAAATAGGAGGTAGGCTTAGGTTATGTTAGATCTTCAGCAGGCCAAAAGGGTCAAGAAGACCCGGAAGTAGGTTCGAAAAAATTGGTACGGTAGTGCCACGGAGTAGTGCCTAGGGAAAAAGAGTAAAGGAATAGACACCTTTTTTTATGTGCAGCGAACCCTACGGATCTCCAGTTACAGAACCAAGTAACTTTTAGAGGACTTCCAACAAGACACGGAATGAAACAACGCTTCAAAAATGTATATAATTTTATTAAACCTTATAAAGTAAAAACCGAAAAGTAAAAAAAAATATACATACAAACAAAATATTGTATCAATATTATTATGCAACATTGTACTTTTTATAACATTAAAGGATTCATTATGCTTTTTTAAATGTAGTCTTAAAAATTACAGACTAATATGAAGTTCTACTTGCTTGGGTACCAGAAGAACATAAATATGCAAGACCACGTTTTTTGATATACATAGAGTCGTAGAAATGTAAATCAGTGCACCTTACTTAACCAAGGCTAAGGCACAGTAATACGTCTTATGTTAAATTTAGACACAAAATAATATCCAAGTGTGGATGAATTTTCAGTGCAAGAGCATTGGAATGTTTTGTTGATAAGTATTATGTGTCGCAGAGTCTGTAAGTTTTTTTTTGCTTAACAAGGCGAACTATCTGAGACGAACATTTATTTTGACAAGTCTAGGTATACTAAAAGATGTTCATGAGTGTGAATATCAGTCTGGTTTTGATTGACAATTATTTTTCGGCGAGTCCATTTTCTTCATTTAGTTGGTGCTAAAGTAGACTGTGTGTTGATGTTAAATATTGTCAAGCTAGGGTATTGTCTAGTGACCGTCTACAGGTGTGGACGAGGATGAATCTAGGGGCCGCATTAACAAACTGATGTTGGTTATCGGGACCAGTGATAGAGAACTGTAAATTGTAAGGTAGACAGGCATGAAGACGGTCGCAGGTCGGTCCCTATGTTCCGGTGTGGGCGGGCTATGTCTTGATGAGCTTGTAGTGCGCGGCGAGCGCGAGCAGCGGGCTGGCGGTGGGCGGGGCGGGCAGGCAGCCGGCGCTGGCCGCCACGTCCAGGTGGCTGTAGGGCACGTCGGCCGCGTCCAGCCCCGACACCAGCAGCAGGAAGCCGGCCGGCGCCTGCACGCAGGGAAACGCTACATTACCAACGCCGCCTTAAACTATGCTGCGGTAATAGGGGCATTGGTGTTTTTAGCCGGTGCGACCCCGGCAGTACCTGGACCCTCCATTCCCAGGTCTCCGGAAGGGATTTTCACCTCTGCCCTTTTTCTTTTTCTCTAAAGTAATGTTTTAAAAACAGTAAACAAAAGCAAGGACTTTTGTCTTTGGCCCCTCAGGCGATTACCAAAAAAAAAAACTGCAGCGGCCCGCGGGCACCCAACAATTTAGGCCCTTTTGGAAAGTAGAGAAATCGAATTTTACCAATATTTTTCTACTATGAAGGGAAATAAAAGGTCCTGAAGCCCCATGTTTGTGACCTGACCTGGTGTCCGCGCGGCATGGCGCTGGAGGCCAGGTTGTCGGCCTGGTGCACGTGGTCGCCGGCGCTCTTCCCGCGGTGCGCGGCGAGGTCCTCGCGCCGGATCGTCGACACCTCCACCATGTCGCCCACGCTCTCGCCCGAGCGGCGGAACGCCTCCGCGTGCCCTTCCCTCCTGGGGGGACAATGTAATCATCCTCAACATTTAAACCGAAAGATGTCCACTGCTGGACATAGGGCTCCAAAAGGTTTGTCAAAAGGACCGGCCCGGTACCCCTCGCATCCATCGGGTTTAGCCACGTCGTCGGTCCACCTAGTTGGAGGCCAGCCCACGCGGACCCCTCTCGAGAACTCGAGATCCCATCATTGGCCTGTTCTGCGAGCGATGTGCCCGCAATTTAAGAATTGCTAGACTTCATTGGTAATAAAAAAAAATCGCTGCACGATATAACACAAATTGATATACTAATCCCAAAGTATGGTCTAGAATTGTATTATTAGTTCAGTGTAGTGGTACAGTTAATATTAAAAGTTGTTACTTTACAGCTACTTAAGCAGTCGAACAAGATACGTTGATGCGATAAATACAAAAATGAGGATGAAATGAATATTGACGTTAATGTAAACAATAAATAACAAAATGGATCGTGTTCATGGGTGTGTACAGTGGCTCACCTCGCGGCGTGGTTGTCCATGACGATGGAGTAGCCCTGCCCGTACGCGCGGATGGCGTGCCCCGTCAGCGTGGCCACCGTGTACAGGTGCGGGTTCTTCTCCCGCGCGGCGCGCTCGTGCATCTATAATATTTATAAGTTAAAATTAAAAGCCTACTGGCGACTATATAGTACGTTAAGTTGTTATAAAAACATTATGTACGTGTCAGAAGACCTAAGTTAAAGTAAGCTAAATAAAGAAACTGGTTAAATGAGTCGGATTCGCGCACGGAGAGTTCCTTACTAACTGACTCACGCATGGTGGGATTTTAAATTTGTTGTTTTTCTTTAGGGTTTGTATTATTAATACACCAAATTCGGCGCTTGTCATACGGCGATTATCATACTTTTGATGATAGAACAAAAATAAAAATATGTTTACAAAAAAGTTCCATTTATACCAAATATTAAAAAACACAGATTTTAGATAGCCGCTTTAGCAACTAAGATAATCGTGCGAAGACATGAATAACTTGGGAACTGTGGTTCAACGGTATGGCATTAATTTTGCAACTTATTGTGTAGTTGTGAGTTGTTACCTCTGCGAGCACGTCGCCCATGACCATGCGGCCCTCGGCGTCGGTGTTCCCGACGCGCACGGCCAGCCCGCGGCGGCAGCGCAGCAGCTCGTCGGCCACGTACGCCTCCGCGCCCACCGAGTTGCGCACCATGCACAGCGCCGCGCACACCTTGATGCTGGGCTTCAGCAGCTCGCACGCCTTCAACACACAGGCTAAACATTACCGCAGAGACCGGGAAAAAGGTCGTTGCGGGACGAGTATGAGTTAGCGCGGCCGGGGCGAGTCCAGCAACCGCCCTTTCCGGCCGAGGCATGGTGTTTTTCTCCAACAATGCAAGAAAATATAACACAATTGTTAATAATATAAAACGCAGTCCCAAAATTGCCTTAAAAAAAGAAAATTGTCGCCATACGTACGTGTTCATCCAGTCGTTTCAGCGCGTGAAGAATTAACAAACATACTAACTCACACAGACACAGTAAATTCGCATTTATAATATTAGTATGAAGCGAAATTTATATGCCGCTTATTTTTATATTCCAGCTGCCAAACGGAACCACTTTTTTCTGAATGCAGCCATGGCACACACTATGCACCATGTCACCCGCGCAACTGTTTCGCCTCACAAAAAAGAGAGTAATTTGCAGAGCTGTCTGCCAACCTTCGTTATTCTATTCTATTCTAAGAATAACGTTACCTTGAGGAACCCGGCGACGGCGGCGGCGCCGCACTTGTCGCGCGACATGCCCGCCATGACGCCGCCCGCCTTGATGTCGCAGCCGCCCGTGTCGTACGTCACTCCCTGCCACAGACAAACATACATACAGACATCGGAATTTTGAGAGCAAAACTGAATGACAGATAGGAAGGGCCTATATTGATAAACACTTATCGATGCTTTTGCCCTATACTAGTGAATCTGATTGGGAACTAAGACACTATAGACAGACAGATATGGATACAAGCATACGCACGTTAAAATTGTTAAACATACATTAATTACATATATAAAATAAATCCAGTGGAACTAATAAATTGCGCTCACGCAAATAACATCATATTATAGAAATAATTAGAAACTTGAGCTTACCTTCCCGACCAACATGACAGTTTTCTCGTAGCTTTTAGGTTCGTATTCGAGGAAAATGACGCATCCTGGAAATAATCATTTTTTTTAAATAATACTTAACTGCTTGGCAACAAGTTTTACAGCTCTATCATTGCCACGACAAAAAAAATATCAGCTCAAAGCTTATAAGTACTTTGTTCTAAATAGCCTCGTGATTTTCAAATAACCCCGTTTTACGCTAGTAACACCTACAAATTGAGTAAAATTAAGTTTGTGAAAAACTCATTGGTAATTTTGGGTATTTCAAAAATGAGATAATTTGAAATTTAGCCATGGGACTTGAATGGTCAATTTGAGATTTAGTCAAATTAAAGATTAAGGCGTTCTAAATCAAAAACAAAATAATACAATAATAGTTAAAAGTAAGTTACATGATGAAATGGTGCGTCAAAACAGAGGAATGTTGTAGGACTCACCCTTGTGCCGCTCCACCTTGTTGGCGCAGCGGTTGACGGCCTCGAACAGCGGGTAGTTGGCGGCGAGCGCCTGCGGGTCGTCCAGCACGCGCACGGCCACGGCGGGCCCGAAGGCGCCGCGCAGGTACGTGGCCACCGCGCCCGGCGTCATGCGCTCCGGGTCCGCGCCGCCGATGTCGCGCGACACGCCCCTGGGGCAGAGGGGACCGTCCAACAGGGCACGAAACCGGATGATACCGGTTTAAAAACCGGTTTATTCTGGTTACAAACCGGTTGATTCCGGATTACAAAACCGGTTGATTCCGGGTTAAATACCGGTTAAATATTGTTCTTAAAATAACGGGGAAATGTTAAGAGGTTTTTTTTTAACACAAAAAATAATATTTTTTAACGCAAAAAACACTTACGAGTTAAAAAGCTGTGGTAAAAAAACACATTTACTGATTGAACATTACTATTGAATTAATTTACAATATTTACAATGCCTTACACATTTCAATTTACTGTCAATGTTCATGCAAATTCACCTGCCTTTCATTTATTTGTATGATTGTGTATGCAAATAGGTTGTGCTGCGTGAAGCCGCCTTATGACCATAGACATAGACCTAATCTAGTTAGTCATAGACTCAGAGCTGTCAACGCTTAGAGGTTAGATCACTTTCACTTCTACTTCGACTTCTGTTCAAATCCTGTCAACGGATAAGGTGCTTTTGATTCAGATTATTTGTATTTATGTGGTTTACTGTTTAAACTTGGATTAAATATTAGTATCAAGCACCAGTTTTCATATTCAACGTCAACCATCACAATCCCTGGAAGCCTGCACGATTCGAACCCGCGCCAGACTTCGGGGACAGGAGTCAACGTCTTCAACCACCACGAGATCGGTAATACAACCCAGCCGCCAGGATCAGGCGGCTACTATTATCGTTCAGTTAAGACACTACAATTTTACCGCAAGCTTCAACTGTTTTTGGACCAGTAACAATTACCGTTTCGATCGTTAAGCTCATATAGTATGGTGGAAAGCAATGAATTTTCATGTTTTCTCGGTTAACGCATTCACTGCCACCGACGCATATATGCGTTCACTGTCATACAAGTTTATTCCTAGGCCACGCCCCCTGGCAGTGAATGTGTTAATTACTGCTTTTTATCATTATATTAATAGTGTGTGTAATTTCGGTTATTCGGACGTTCGCCGCACCGATCAGTTGTAGTTTCGTATGTAACTAACCGGTTCATCTAACCGGTTTAACCGGTAACCGTAACCTAAATTGTCATTTTGCTTTCCGTACGGTCATGGACGTTAATTTGTGACCCATTTCAATACAGATATGCTTAAAGTCGGCAATGTCATTAGATATACCAAGTCATTTACTCAACCTTATTGTTGTACAATGTCAGATGGTGGGTCACAAATTTAACTCTTTGACTGTACCTGGCGAGCTCCAGGGCCACGGCCTCCCTCAGCAGCTCTTCGAGCGGCTGCGCCAGCCCCTCCCCGTACACGCCGAGGGTGGTTATCGAGTGCGCCTGTGACGGGAATGTTTCACGGATTTGCAGCGGCTGGAAAAGGAAGATTTTTAAGTAAGGACCATTGAGATCATTTGACAAGATCTTAAACTACTCAGTGGAGCCGCAGCCTAATGGTTGCTCAGCACTCACCACATAGAGCGCCTCGAGCGCGCCGAGCAGCGCGACGAGCGGCGCGCGCGGCCACGCCAGGCCGGGGCGCAGCGCCAGCACGGGCCGCCGCGCGCCCGCCGCCGCCGCGCGCTCCATGCCGGCGCGCACCGCCTCGTACACCGACCTGACCACACACACACAACAAACATACAACTACTGCGGTCGCCAACATCCGAATCATCTCTTAACGCCCTAAGCACACTGGCCATGAAACCGGAACGGAACCGGACCGAAACCAGTTATTGTAATCAAAATTGAACTTTATCGTACGCCTGTAGCACACTGCCATAAAACCGAAACCAAACGGACCGAAACCGGAACACTGTATTACCGCCTGATTCACCAGCCACGAATTCGGACCGAAACCAGATATAGTAATCAAAATTGAACTTTATCGTACGCCTGTAGCACACTGCCTTGAAACCGAAATTAAACCGGACCGAAACCGGAACACTGCATTACCGCCTGATACACTAGCTACGAAATTGGACCGAAACCAGATATTGTAATCAAAATTTAAATTTATCGCAATGCAGTTATCCGGTTTCGTAACAGTGTGCTACAGGCGTAAGATAAAGTCAATTTTTACTAAAGTAAATAGTTTCAGTCCGGTTCTGTTTACCCGTATCGGTTTCGTGGACAGTGTGCATCGAGGGTTAAGGTACGATTCCGATGTTGGCAACCGCAATCGGCGACCGGTGACCGGTTACGCGAACCACTATTTGGTATTAATTTACACACATCTAGAACTAACATGCAAGCGACTCGTATGGGCTCTGTCAATAAATTAATCAAATCAATTTATTTACCATACCAAATTATGTAGTAAAAATAGTTTTGTATTTAGTTTAAATACTATACGAAATAAAAAGCTTTCTGTTAAAAAAAGGATTTTGAAATTGTTTCGTTTGTGTGTGAGGCAACGCATTTGCAGTCTTCAGATTACAGTCTTGATTGCAGTTTCAAAACTGGGCTTCAGAGCTCGATCATCAAGTGGCCTAAATGTTGGTTTATCTTCTCCTTGCTTTTAAAAACCAATTTTGGAACCTTCATATGTAGGTACCTACTCGAATGTCCTACCTGACATCATCGTAGGGGGTGATGGGTCCAGTGGGTGCCAACACCAGGCGGCCACCAGACACCCGGGGGCAGTTCAGTACGGCACAGTTCTGCAAAAAATAAAAATGAGTAAAACGAGCATTTCGACAGCAGCAAAAGGGTCTCCTGTAGTTTTTAAACACTTGTTGCAACCAACGTATGATTTTCTGTACCATCAAGATTTTACTTTTCAGTCCTAATGGCGGATATCCGTTTCATACGCCAAAGACGATGATACATACCTATTACATCCTAATCTCAACACAATAACAAAGTCGCTTCCCGCAGTTTGTCCCTCTGTATGTACGCTCAAACTACGCAACGGATTTCAATGCTATTTTTTATCAATAGATAGATTCAAGAGGAACTTATGCATAATAAATTCTAAATCATGTACGGGTGTTACAGAAAAAACTCACATAAACCGAAGCGAAGCGAGGGCGGGTAGCTAGTCCTTAAGTTCTAGTATTATAAACTAAAATGTGTATTTGTTTGTTTGTTTGTTTGTTTGTTTGTTTGTTTGTTTGTTGTAGCCAAGGAACCAGCGATAAACAACTTCTACGTGGACCGACTTGCAGGATTTGTTATGTGTAAATTAACTGCACATCAACCACAACAGTTTTTAATTGCAAAAATTCTACCAAATGTAAAACCTCCGATAGTGTCAGCTTGGAAGCGCTGGTCAAACAATACGTGATAAGTAACGGCAATTAAAAAAATATAATAGTACAGTTAAGCACGCTATTCAAGTCCGTAACAACACCTACACGTGCGGGCTATATCTGTAAACGGTCTATCATCTCATATATTCACGCTATATATGGCTTTGTATATATTATGTATCCAAAGAGATCTCAAATGACCGCCATTTTTTAAAACTGCGTCGAGCGTCCGTGGCGCCCTCATTACTATTTGTGTTTTCGAATAAATCAAAGTATTGTCTGTAAATCGAGTATTGGTTTTTAATCGACTTCAAAAAAAGGAGGAGGTTCTCAATTCGTGGGGATCTTCTTGAAGTATTTTTTTATGTATGCCCCTATTTGGTACTCAAAGGCCGCTGGACCGATTTGAAAAGATATTTTTTTATATGAAAGGGTAATACTTTCTAGTTGGTCCCCATGTCAATACGTCAAGATCTGATAATAGGGAATATTCATGACTCTGTTTCACAGCCTTAATAAAAGCTGGTTCATGTAACAAACAGTTGAGAAAAATCATTTTTTGAATAGCTATAAAAATAAATAATCAACATATCAACTAACCAAGAGTTGTTTCTATCTCTTTGACAGTTATACAATAAAGACTATTTCTATTTCTATTTATTTCTAGCAAAACTGAATTTAAAAATGGAGTTTATATGGCCGAGCTGTTAGAAGACGTGAAAGTGCAAATCGGATCTCTCTGTCTAATCTGTGTAATTAGCAGTTTAAGAACTTTAAAATGCTTGTATCATCCGTATTTTTCGGTCGTTTTCAATTTTAATTTCAATTTCGGTGGTCTCTTTTACGGTATTGTCATATTTTGTTGAGAAATGCGATTTGTAAAATGCATGCATATTCCCTAGTGGATCTTCGAGAAGTCGAGGGAACTCATTAAGATTCGCGTTGCGTTGAGCGACTATGACGAAGCACGTAAAAATATATATAAGCGGCGTTGCTTGCGGCGAGCTTGAAATGTCCTATGTGGGACTACATAACAGCATATTGTGATCACAAAAATGTATGAAATAAAATGTTTTAAAAAACTAATACCCGGCTTCGAAAACGCAAGAAATAACTTCTTTAAAATGGCACGGTAGGTCCCACAATATTTTTAACCAAAAGCAGACTTCAGTTGGACTGACCTATTATTACCTACCATTTTAAAAGAGCCACTTACCACCAATCTCCTATCAAAGTGTACAAGTCGACATAATTGTCAACATTTTCCATGAAAACTGTATCAATTTGTCAGACACTTTGTTAGTATAACGACCTTAATGTAAATCCTTATAACTAGACATGTGCAATTTGTAACGTAATTTTATATTGAGCAGTAAATAATCTAATCTAATCTATACTTTAATAGTTGTGTAAGGTTGGGGACAGGTGTGGCATGAGAGCTCGTTTGACTTTTCCTGTATCTTTTTTTAGTGTCGTAAATTTAATGACGCGACCTTAACCGTCCTCAGCTTCTCTCAGTTCATTGCTGTTTCGTTTTTGTCGTGACTTGCCAACTATAACATATCGTCCGTAAAACTACAAAACCGCGTAAATGTATGTATGTAATGTATGTATGTATGTATGTAAACACTTTATTGTACAAAAAACATAAAATCAAATACAATAATTACAGAGTTGGAATGTACAATGGCGAACTTATCCCTTTAAATAACATTTTTAAGGAGGAGCAAAATGCACCTTTTTTCTAAGACGTTAAAGTTTATTCTGTAATAAAATAGTTGGTTACGCGGTTTTGCAGTATCACCGACGATATATAACTATTAAATCCGCCGATAGGTATTAGACGGTCCAACTGATTTTCATAAAACCTAGCCTAGCCTAGCCTATCCGGATGAAACTAGCTTACTTTAAAAAAAACGCTTCCCAACCGGTCCATACGTTTAGAAGCTACAATAGTTCAGAAAGACACAACAGACACTCACTCACTAATTATCAAAGTCTGCCAATATTGTTGTACATGGTTGGTAGCAATATTACCGAAACAATAAAGAACATCCATTAGCCACATTACATCCATTAACCAATATTTTTCATTTTTTACGCGTCAAAGGTTAAAATAATAATGAAGAGTTACCTTCTCCAGCCCCTTGTCCAGCTGCACGGCGTCAGCGATGAAGTCCTCCAGCGCCTGCGGCGGCGGCAGCCCGGGCTGCAGCAGCACCACCACCGCGTCGTGCGCAGCGCTGTTCACCTCCGTCACCAGCCGCACGGACACTCCGTGCACGTTGTGCTCCGCCATCTTGGATCTGCAACACGTGGTGACAGTTTGACAGGATCAAAGTGCGAGATGGTCTTACTATATCTTAGACTAGATGAGTTTGGGATCTTTTGTGCGATTACCCTAACACACTAAGCTGTTCAAACAGATCCGTAGACCATCTGCCCGATAGGTTGACGACATTCGGAAAACAGCGGGGAAACAATGGATGCGACTGACGCAGGACCGAGGAGAGTGGCGTACTTGGACTGGATGGATCCGAATATGCAGGTTTTCTCGAGATGTTCTTTTTCAACGTAAGAGCATTGAGTAATTTGCTTTAGTTAAAAAAAAACAGCGATATACATGACGAACGCTAAGGAACGAAGTGTTCGGACTCTGTACCTTACGATCACGAGTCGACCCCCCAGGCTACTAGGCTACCGACTCTAAAAATATTGCAGTAAATGTGCGGAGGACCAGGGTCGATAGACTACGCAACGAGCACGATCGGCATATGCGACATCCAACAGGCTTAAAGAAAGAAAGCTGAGCAGATATAGACATGTGAGGGGAAGATCCTCCTACCAGGAAACAAGGAAGGCCGAAAAGAAAGTGTTGCGACGTTTCTGACGCCGATAGCTCAAAAGGAGCAAAATGGAGAGAGAAAACAAGGGAAGCAGGATCCACCATCAGGGACTAAAAAAAGGCAAGACAAAAAGAGAAGTTTGTGCGCGACCGTTCGTGCGACAGGCCGGACGTTGGGGTAGGCGAAGAGATTTTTAGTTGCAGGCGAGAAGCGCCAATACTTCCCCACTACATAGGTCGACCCAGTTTTTGTCCAAGAATAAAAGCAATGAGAGTAAGTTCACAAGTAAACAAGACATTACCACAAAAAGGGGTCAAAATTAAATATCCTATGAAATAACTCTCCTGGTCACAGAATAACAATGCATAATCTGGGCAGCCGTTGGTTTTCTATAACCAAAACTGTAGTTCACTGTTCCTGTCTGTTGACCCTGACAACTGAAGAGACAGAGGGAGTAGAAGCTTCTACAATTTACCGATGTAATGAATTCACTGCCCAACCTATGGTATTGTGATATATTTTTTTCCAATATTTTTTTTGTCTTTTCACCATAATTTTCACTAAACTCAAGTAATCAAAGGGTAGATGAATGAAGGCCCGTGAGTTATAGCTACAGAATGCGAGTATTGTGTAAGATTACTAACGTCGTGGCTGGCCAATGTACAATGCAGGAGGAATTTTATCACCGTTCACTTTAATACCTAACGGTCACAATTGAATCTATTGTGAGAAGTAATCGGTAAACATACACTAGCTTTTTCCCATAGGTATGCGTTAATTATTTATCCACGACTTCGTTTACCACAAGAAAATATGTATTTCCCGCTCTTAATTTTTCCAGATGCATATTTTCCGCTCTGAATTCCTCGAATCTCTATTACCTATTATCAAAATAGAAAGGTAGGTTTAGGCTTTGTTCTGCAGCAGGCCCAAAGAGCATAGAAGTAGAATAAGCATAGGTATGAGGAAAAAACGAACATGAATCACGTTAGGGAAAAAACCACTATAAAAACTTGATTCAGGACAAATATTTGTCCTGAATCAAGTTTTTATAGTGTTTTTTTTACTTATAATTGATTGCACAATAAACAAAGTATAGGTACAAATGGCGGACTTAATGCCTTAAGGTATTGTCTACCAGACAACCAATGTGCTAAACAGAAACAATTTAAGGTTGGTGCTGAGAAGGAAATAATAAAAATGAAATTTTAGTCACAAAGAAACTAGGTAATAATAAATACGAAAATAAAACTTAATGTAGTAAGAAAATCGTGAGTAAGATATGAAATGTTTTTATTTTGTTAAAACAATAATTTTATCTATGTGTTACCGATGTAATAACATGGGTTAAATTTAACTAATGCAATAAAATACATATAATTAGTACGAAGAACTGGTTGAATGAAAAAGAGAAACGCTTTCGTGGCTTAAAAAGTATGTATTTATTTTGGGTACGGCCAAGGACTTTAATTGTTATGCCACTATGGAACCCTATCGTAATGACAGCGTCAAACCACATGAAAGAAATTACGCCAAAATTAATGATTAACGTTATGCGACAGGGTTCCATAGTGGCATAACAATAAAAGTCCTTGATTGTACCTATTATTTTATCGAAACACCTTTCAACGAACTTATCATTTTGTGCAATTTTCATTTCATCGAAAGGCACTACTCGCTGCATGAGCTAATTTTTTTTAGCAGTCTAATGTATAACCCAACCAAACCTACATTATAAATGTTTAGGATATCCTGAAAACAATCTGGTTTTAGCACAAAATAGCGTTCGATGAAATTAAATTCGATGAAATTATACAATCGACGAAGTTAATTTCGATAAAATTATGGGTTACCATTTATTTTGAATGCGTTAGCATTTATTTTTAGCCAAGGGAGCCAAAGGTGCGCTGCAAGGTAGGGTTCTTTGCCAATATCATTAAAACTTTAACAGCTCCTGAAGAAAATAACATTGCAAAGTTAAATGTATACCCTTGACCGGTATAAAGGGGGCTTCCTTATGCCATAATATTTATGTCAAGTTCTAGAACACCCGTATTAACAAAAAAACCGATCATGTGCTAGTCGGACTCGCGCGCCGAGAGTTCCGTATTTAAGATAATATGGTTGCGAAACGCAAAAAAAAAAACTCATTTTGTTATAAACTTTATTCTCTGTGCAATAAGGTTCATTTTGACTAGCCTAAATTTTAATACAGATTTTTAGTTTTTTGATAGTTTTTCCAAAACTGTGAAGTTTGTCAACTTGATTTTATTTTTTGCGTGAAATATAGGTATAGGTAGGTGGATCTTTAAATCAAGAATAATTATAAAAAAAACAGTTTTCAAATGTGCATACTGAACTCTTTCATATAATCAATCATTTTTATCTTTCAACCCCCCATTCTAGACCTCTTTACAAATGTTTAGAAAAATAATTTCTTTTTTTTTACTAAAAACAGATCACAGGCAAGCAAGTTACTATGCCAACTTTCAAGTTGAAAGCCTCTATAGGTACTTTCCGAGAAAAACTGCTGTGACATACAGACAGACAGACAGACACCGAGTTAAGTAAATACTAGTACTCGGATGTCCTGTGTAGGTAATAAATAATACATGCCCTATCAAAATCTAACGTGATATCGTATTCATTGTTACGTTATCAAAGAGTAATGTAAGAGAAACGATCGTGGTTGAATAACCATTGTATTGTATGTCGACTTTTTTATTACTTCTGTTAATTATCAAGTGTTTTTATTAGTTTCCATACGTACTCTATCTACTCTAATGGCTGCTTTACATTGGTCCACCAAAAGCATGCCAGTAGAAATACATTGACAAGTTGGTTTTCACGTTTGAGGCGAGCTATTGTAACGACGTAATGTACAGTCAGCCAAAAATGTGGTCTACCACCCTACGGTTGAAATGATACAAAAAGTTCTACTTTCCCTTGCAATAATATAATGACAGTGACTAGTGTCAACCTTAGCAATCATTTAATTAGATCTCATAGAAACTTTTGTCAAAACTGGTACACCACCTTCTGCACCTTTTCTGTACCTTTATCTTGAGAAATAATGGAATTTTATTATTGATGATATTTTTTCTACATAAATATTTATAAATAACATTGTGGAATGCAATAAATGATTGAGTATTGAGTAACTATATTTAGCCTGTGACTCGTATGTGGCTGCGTATATGTCGATTATGGCTTTTCCCTTGGGAAATATCAAACTTGTCAAATGTGCCAAACTATATCCGAACCTGTTTTGCCGTTTAAGAAAAATAATAAGAACACCTACCTAATCTTGATTGTCACAACCTTCTAACTTGTTGAGAGCGGCCTTATTTATTCTAGATTCCCTCACAGCCAAACCAACCACCCTTCTCTGCTTGCACACAGATAGACACACACACGAACACACACACACACACACATTCACATAGACCCACACATAGACACGCACACACATAGACCCACACATAGACACGCACACACGCACTCACGCACGCAGGCTCGTACGCATGCACGCACGCACGCTCGCATGCCGTTAGCGTCGCGCCTCCTGACACACAGAGACACACACCCAACCATAGGCACAGACAGACAATCACACTGACACACACCCAGACATAGATACAGACAGACACAGACACAGACACTCACACAGACACACAAGCACGCACGCACGCACGCATCCCGTTTGCGCCGCGCTTCCTGCCGCAGTAAGTACACTACACAGGGAGGTTTTACCCCGTGGCCTAGTGGGCATTAGCTGACATTCGCAGCATAGTTGGGCATGCTGCTGAGTATACATGAGTATCTTCTCCCGGGAACTCTGACGCATTGAGCGACAAGCGAGAAAATACAAAGTTTGCTAGCCCTACGGGACACACACTCTGTTATCTGTCTGTCTGTATAATTCTAATAATAATGTGTTATTATCAATGGACAACAGTTTCCAATATTACATTACAATGCACAAAGAATATTAGTTACCTACTGATACTGATATTTAACAAATAGGCGTTACTGTACAAGAATTAAAATTTCAGAAGAAAAGGTAAACTTAATGCATAAGCATTCTCTACCAGTGAACCCGAGGGCAAAGCAAGAAAAATTACAAAATAAAAACATATAAGCTGCATAAACAAATACTTAAGATACTAACAAAATTTAGAATAAATATACTTATGCTTTATAAGTACAGTGCAATAGTTCTTAAAGTCTTTCCGATTTGAGTTAAGTCTCTTCGGACTAAGAGGGAGAGAGCAGAACCTGAAATCATTTTTAAGAGCTATTGCACTGTAGGTATACCTATATCTGATAGTATAGTGAAGTCCCTATATGTCAGTTCTATTTCGAACCTGCTGGTTGCATCTGATTTGTATGGAAATTAAAGTGCTTGGTAACGCAATAAACTAATTTTCATACACAACTTTACTACCAGACAGGCAGATGTTTGCTGGGAGACCGTTCCTAATATTTTCTCAACATAGCATTAAAAGAAAGAAAATATTTATTTTAATACAAATTTAAATAATATGTAAAATAACCAAATACAATGTGTAAAAATCATAAAAGATTGCATTTCTGGATTGTGGGCCAACTCAAATAGAGCTAAAAATAAATACAAGTATGTATTTGTGTCTAGCAGACATGTAATCCACACCTGTGGCATTACGGTCATAATAAATATGGCATTTAAAAGTCAGAAAAGAAAATAATAAGCCGGGTTTGCTGGAAAATTGGGTAGAAACACAAGACCTGGTAGGCAAAGATATTTTTGGGAAGTATATTTAATGGCTTAAAAGTGAAATCCCTTTCAAAAACTGGATAGAAAACAATCCTAACTATGCCCAGATCTACCCGTAAATCTGGTAAGTCTAGTCCCAATCATTTAGTTTCCACCTGCTTCAGACATAGACAATTATTAGCGCAGTTTTCCTGTTTAGAGGCCGATCCTGCTATAATATCAACATTTCTAAGATACTTTACTGAATAAACAGGAAAATAACAAACCTATAAATAATCACGATCAAAAGGGCATATTATATCTGTTCTCATCTCGTTAGGTACATTATGAGCGATTGCTGTTGTTATACGGATTAACAAACAAGTACCGGCAAGATATCTGATAACACTTAATAAGATAACGCAAAATTTCATTTTTAAAAACATATTTTACAAGATAATTTTCTCTTACTTGGTTCTTGCGAAGCGTACCGCGACCGGGGAAGAACTGAGCAATCAGCAATTATTTATCTATATAAGTAGCCACAATACGTAAATACCTACTAAAACATGTTTCGCTACGAACGGCTACGCAAACAAATAATTATAGCAAGTTAATTACGTTTCTAATCGCAAATGTCAGACAGGACATAATTAAGTCTAAACTCGAGATCGTTCTTGTGCGATTTTGCGTGATCAAAATAGTTTTTAAATAGTCATTACTAATTAAAATATTTGGACAATAAAGTAAGCTTACCGTCTTGGCCAAAAGTTCAATCAACTCAGCTGCTATGAGTCTGAGTTGTCAACTGGGACTCAATTCTCGTGACTTCGAGATGATTTTTTCATGCGAGATATGTCGAAAAAATGTATGCAGTTGACAGTTAATCTCGCATGAAAAATCATCTCGAAGTCACGAGAATTGGGTCCCTGGTCTGTTGTCACTGTCACTGTCACTGTCAGTCAATACAATTCACATTTCAACTGTCATTGCTGTCATTACACATGAACCAGCACAGATAAAAGAAAGAAAAGAAAAGAAAAATGTGATATGTTGAGTTTAGTGACATCTATTACAAAAACTTGCTATAAGACGATGTTGATTCTTTTAACGAAGTTCTTGTGCATTTAGTTCGGATGGTCGCAATAAGATGGCGCTTAATAAAATGTTTTATCTACACTAATATTATAAAGAGGAAAGATTTGATTTTTTGTTTGTTTGTTTGTTTGAATTGAATAGGCTCTGAAACTACTGGACCGATTTGAAAAAATCTTTCACCATTAGAATTGTACATTATCCTTGATGAACATAGGCTATGTTTTATTTTTCGGCGCGGACGGAGTCGCGGGTTACAGCTAGTTTTAAATAAATACAAACCTTACAGAGCTAAGTTGCTACTCCGTTTTCACCATTTAGAGCAAAATAGGCATTCATTTTCTCATCATTTGATTTAATTTATAAATTACTAGCTTTGCCTTCGGCCTTCGACTCCGTCCGCATTTAAGCCGTTAATAGCTATTTTCTCGGGAACAAGGGGCTAGCGGTCCGGGGTTCGATTCCCGGTATGGGCAAGTATTTGTGTGATGAGCACGAGTATAATGTTTCTGAGTCTTGGATGTTTTCTATGTATTTAAGTATTTATTTCTCTATATAAGTATTTATTAGTATCTTTATCTAGTACCCATAGCAGGTACAAGCCTAGAGCTTAGTTTCGGTCTAGGTCAATTTGTGTGAGATCTCCCTTGATATTTATTTATTTATTTATTATTTATTTCTGGCATAACAAATAACAAGTACCATAATGTCCGTCTCCGGAGACGCGCATAAGCGATTGCTCTACCAAATTAATGGTTGGTCAGTTGAAACTTGTAATCTGTAAATTTTAATTTGTAGCTTTATAAAACAGGCTACTGACCGTATAGTAAAAATAAATCTGAAAACTTCGTCTAGTTATGAATAAGTAAGTTAATTGAAATAAAATAACCAAGGGAACCTCGTGGGCTACTTCAAAGCACTAAATACGAAATTTTTCGCTATTCCTATTAGGCTTTAACGTGATAAAGAGAAACGGACAAGGACATGGTAATCAATCGCTACCACCTACTCCTAAAATCGGAAGGGACAAAAATTAAACCGTACCTAGTGCATGAATCATGAGATTTACAACTGAGTAATACTTTCAAAATCCGCTTACATGACACATTCATAAATAACAAGAAAACAAAGTACCTAACAAATTGGGACACGAATCGGTGAATACCATCGCATCTAATCTATCGAATTCCAGATTAGATTACCACTGAGGCACTGACTCACCTTATAAACGGCTACGGTTTCTTATCTAAAGCATTCGTCGTGAAAACACCGCGGAATAACCATGAGCTACCCTCCGCCACCACCCGGGCCGCCCCCACCACCATACTACGGTCCTCCACCACCGTGGGGTCACCATCCAGGCTACGGACCACCGCCACCACCCCACATGTACCCTCCACCGCCAGACCACGGATATCCACCAGGACAATACCCCTACTATGTACCTGGCACCATGATGGTTCCAGTTCCAATGGCACCAGTTCCAATGGCACCACCAACGCAAGATTCCAACCACCCAACCTACATAACGAACTACATCTACCATGGAGAAAACCCGAACCAAAACCAAGGAGTTCCAGCTATAGAAGAGGTTCAAGTAGTGGAACATTCCGGTGATTTTGATTGGGTACCTAGCACAGCGACTACAGCTAACCAATTGACGGGAAGAGCCGTTGTTGGTGGATATGAAGGTTGGGATGGGAGTCCATTGTGGGTGATCAGGGCTTGGAATTGTGGGGATTTGATTCCTGGGAAGCTGTCGATTCGACACAATGCTGCATCAGTTGTTTACGATGGAAAGGAGATTCCAGTTCAGAATATCGAGGTGTTATGCTCCAAGCCGGAAAATTTGAGATGGGTGCCAGCTTCCTCTGGTACTGTTCCACCTGGTGCTATTCCTGGGGGCAGGACGGCTTCTGGGGAGACTCTATACGTTGGAAGAGCAAGGTATCAGCTCTCTGTAACCCCCGGGAAGGTCCATCCAAGCCACAATTCGTGCTACATTGGATTCGCGGGAAATGAAGTTGCTCATAAAATGTACGATGTCCTTTGTCGATTAAGCTGATGATTTGAAGTCTGAATGTGTGTTATCTTATCCTGTGTTATCTAAAGTGAATATTGTTTTTCTTTGTTCTATGTACGTGACGTAAGTAGACTATAATCTGTAGCAAATATATTACGTGTTATTGCATTGAATTAAATAAGTAAATCGACCAACTATTTTACTTTCTGGTACGTTTTATTCACATCACCAGTTTCTTCATTACAAAAGAGTGTATGCTTCTGCAAATATGGTAGAAATTTCATTGTTTATTTAAGTTGATGAGGAACGATGGTATCACTGGAAAAAGGGTGTATGTTTCACACAAAACACTAGGAAGTTTGTCATTTTTCTATTAGGAGATCGTGGTCAACGATTTGCGAAGCCTGCGTAGTCTGCGTACCCCATCAGAATGAATTGACGCGTGAAATTAAAATTATGAACAAGTTGATCTAACGCCGTGGAAAGTGCGGCCATATTTCACGGGAATTTGTGGGAATTAAATTTGGGTCATTTACTTTGCAGACGCCATGGCAAATAGGACGCATTTAAGTCTTATAAATATATTTATAGATGAGACAATGTTTGTTTGTTATTTTACGTGTTAAATGGGGCGAGGAATTGTCGTGTTTTCTTGAACAGAAATAATTGGATTGGCACTGAGTTGGAAAATTATCCAGAAAACTTCCATTTTTACTTGTTTACGTAAGTTTTTCTAGTAAAAATAAGTCCAGATACCTATACATAGCGTAAAAAAAAACAAATCTTGCATGCGATGATGATGATGGTGAATTCAGAAATTATCTTCATTTTGGTATAAATTTTATTCAATAAGCAGACCAGTGCAATTTATTACTACCGACTTCCTGTTTATACCTATCTACCCAATAGTTATGACTGGAAAAAAGTTGTGAAGCTTTGTATATTCTATAGGCTTCATACTTTCGATTGGTATTTAATTTGTCTAATAAGCAAGCCGGTGCAATTTTCAAAAAAGTTCAATTTTCAATTTTTAATTAAATATACACTGGACTGAATTTTTTCAGTCAACCCATTCGCTAGGTACATATTAAATTTGAAATAAAATACTTTTAATCGAATAAGCAGCTCGGTGAAGGTCGTCTCCTCTTCGGATCTTAGACCATAAATACAAAAACATACCCAAGTAGGTTATTGGATAGGTAATAAAACCACAGTATTGCGTTTGCCCCACTCGCTCACGCCGCGACCCGCCGACAGACCGCGCCGTGACAGATCAATGTCACATCCAGTTGTCAGGCAGGAAGTGTTGCCAGCGGCAGGGCGTTTATTCCAATACACTACACCACCTACATACCGGTCAAAATCATAACCCTCCGTTTGGCTTCGCCCCAGTCGGGTAAAAATAACACAAATAACTGAAGCAATCGTAATTAACAAATTAGGATCAATAATTACCTAATATTACAGCTTTAATAATAATAATCAATTAATTACCAATCACAACTGTTTTAGTAACTATTAAATTTTGCAAGAAATTTTTAAACATGTAACAATAAAATTCAATTCCAATTCCAATCGAAATAATGAAAATGACTTTGCTGACAAGTAAGTAATTTGTTAGCAGAAAAAACGAGGAAAGTATACAAGAAAAGTTTGACAATTTTTTTTTGTCATTATCATTTAAGCTTGTATAAAAACTTATATCCAACGGTACATAATAAAGATACTCGTGCCTTTCATTACACCCCAGCACTCGACGTACCTTTAAGAAGCTTCATTATGTATGTACAGTCACCAGCAATAATATATTATCCAACATTGGGCGCAAAAATATCTGACGCGTTCTTATACCTCTAGTAATAAAGACGTGTCGGACGTTATTGCACTCAACGTTGGATAGCATATTATTATTGCTGGTGACTGTAGCAAATACGTAAATAACTATTTCATTTTTTTCGAATAAATTAACGCTTAGTCATAAAGGACAGCGTTTTTCAAAAAATTGTTTTCTAATATGGCACCTAAGCAATACTTCGACAATATGATTGTGGGGGAACAAGTCGTTAGCGTGTTTCCGCAGGTAACAGCGCCATCTAGTGATGGCTCGGGCAAGTACAGCTATCTTCGCCCGCTGAATACTAACACCCGTATTCACAAACGTCACTATGAGATCTCACAGTGCTCACGAACGCACAGGGTGGTGCAAATCGTCTCATAAACAAATGGTCTGTCAAAAAGGACCAATCACAAAGCTGTATTGAACTTGAACGCAGTGCGGTTACTCAGTGAACGATCCCTTAAGTATTGTTGGTGAATACGGGTGTAAGAGCCTGTCCAGATGAGGCGATCTGCGAGCGAGTCCACTCGCGCGCTTTAATTTTGAGCCTGTTAAAAAAAGTTAGACTGACATAATACGTAAATTAGCCGTGCTATACATTTCCCGACGTGACACGACTAATGACACGTGGAAAATGTACAACCCGGCAAACTTACTTAATATCAACACGCTAAACATTCAAATTCTTCAATAGTACTAGTATTTTGTTAGGCCTGGTTCCCATTATGCCGGTCCGGCAATTTTGCCGGATGCCGGTAAGGGTAGTGACTGTACAATTTATATGAAGCTGTTCACATTATGCCGTGTGAACAGCGTCATAAGCCACTAGCCTTACCGGCATCCGGCAAAATTGCCGGTCCGGCATAGTGGGAACCGGGCCTTAGGGTTTCACCTTACCTACCAATTGACTCGGTACTCCTACCTACCTTTAAAAACAATGCACATTTCTCACAACACTCATTATCGAATTTGTGACTTTATCGTAATATATACGGTTGCATTTGCTACAGCTATCGACTTGGACATGCTTCGTTTGACTAAGGGCCCGTGTAGCGAATAGATATCACACAAGCAATAGGCAACCATAGTTGTACAACATTAGGTGCTTTTTCAAGCGGCGAGTTTAAAGGTGTTTAAAGATGTATTTAACCTATGCAGTAAAAGGGTCATGGAATGAGACCGCTTAGATAAAGTACCCAACTGAGTCTTGAGAGCCCTAAGGTGCCTCGAGGGATACAACATGTCTGCGACTTATTTGTTGGGGGAGGGTAACATGACATCGCTTTGTAGTCAGTCTCCGGCGAGTGTCAAGGACAGGGCTATAGCAGTTCTGTTATTCAGTGGGTCTACGTAAAGTTCAGCTTAGCAGAGATCATGCGTAAAAGCGCATTTATTATCCATTCAATTTTAATGTAAACGGTTTCGTGTTGAGGCACTTTAAATACAGGTAGGGCTGCCATCACCTAAATTGCCGACCCCGGATAAACACGGCAAAAATCCCGGACAAATGGGCGAAATATGTTTTTTTCCCCGGACACTTCTGAAATAGTTATTTCGGTTGTTTCGGAAGTAACATAGACTATTCAACGATGAAAAGAGTGAAGTTGCAGTATTCTCTATGAAATCTTAATACACAGATTTTAATCGACGAGTACAAAAAATATGTTTCTTTTCCAACAAGAATTTGTAAAAGTCGGGACAACTCAGGTCCTTGAAATTATACTTGATTTTGATCAGAGAAGAAACCGTGTGTATGTTCAGCGAGTTTCTTTCTTTCGTCTATTGCTGCGTGACTAGCGAAAACATTCTCTCTACGTTCGCATTGTGAGCTGATATACAAAAATAATACTGTGCAATTTTAAGCAGTTCAGAATATAAATGGGCGTTAGGTGTTTTCACAAAGTTTTCTTTCATTCTGTCTTCTAACATTTTATTCAGAGACGCCAATATGTTTCTGGTTTCGATAATGGAGTTATCACTTTTTTTTAACTTTTCGATTTTTTCATGGAAAACGTACATCACTGAATGAATGAGAAAAACATATATGCCTCTGATAGTCGGTCTTCAAAAAACTTTTTGATCAAAACGGGTGGTCTATCCAAGCTTTCAAAATAACTTTTCAAGCCCTCGTACATTTTCAAAAACCTCTCGATTGCGGGAAAAAGACTTAGCCATCGTGTTTTTGAGTGAAATAAAAGATGCTTGTATTCCGTTTCAGCAGCTGCACAGAATTCCTTGAGAGCTTCTGTGCGAACTGTATAAATTGAGAAAAAGTTGTAGATTTTCAATATCATCGTCTCTACGTCAATAGGAAGTAGATCGCATCCATAGTGCACAGCGTTATGAAGTATATAGGCAGAACATCCAATGCCGACAATATTTGGATTAAGTTTACTTTTCAGTTTGTAGAAGACATTATTTTTCCCTGATCTAGCGTTCCCGCCGAAGTTTGTGTTGCAGTTGTCGCCAGAAAATGCTATACACTTCGATAGAAGATCATGCTCCCGAAGTTGTTTCATAATAATCTCAACAATTGTATCAGATGTTTCATTTTCAGTAGACTCGATTTCAAAGAGCTTTGATGTGATACCATTTTTTTGTTTATAAAAATATTGAATGATGATGGGGAATAATTTAGTACTGCCATGATTACTAGCATCGGTGGATACACTTACGAATGCAACATCTATTAGATCACTTTTGAGTTCGGCAATTGTTAAAGGGTACAACACGTTATTTACAATAGCGATAGCTTTCGTGCGATTACATGTCATGTTTTTTGCCGTATTTGACTCCGAAAACATTACTTGGGAATTACTACAATCCAAAGAATTGAATGACATGTGGTGGTTGACTGTGTGGTAAGCCATTGCGCCTTCGGCTGCTCGAATAACATTTTCTTCTGTGCTAGGTCTACTTTTTTCAAAGATTTATTTCAATTTATCGCTTATTAAAATTAAATTGGGTTTCCCCTGACAACCCCTGCCGGACGGCCCCCGGACGCCCTTTAAACTAGGACAAATCCGGGGAAACCCGGACGGATGGCAGCCCTAAATACAGGTATGAAAATATTGGCAGGTTAAGTTACGAGTAAGTTAATTATTATTGTATTATACTTCTAAAAACAGAATTCATTCGATATAAGCACTTATTGTGTAGGTACTGAGTTTATTCATATATAAATACTTTCCCTATTGTAACTTGAGGGGAGAAGCGAATGCAATGTATGCTGTCTAGCAGAACCAGTCCGTGGGTCCACAGAAAACCAGCGTCGCATCTCCGACAGGTCGTACGACATATATCTGAGTGGATACCATTTTCGCAGCACTACTTTTCACACACTGTAATAATTTACAATTAAGCGAAATAAATGTTTTCTATTCTATTTTATCCTATTCTAACACCTTCCGACTCCATCATCTGATTCATCAGATAAGATAAGACCATCATTTTAGAATTGTCACCCGGTTTTCACTTTTAGTACTTATTCCAAATTTTAGCCCATCCCAATAAAGTATTTTTTTTTATATTTAAAAATTATTGCACGAAAAGAATATAGTACTTAATATACAAAAGGTGACCTTGATGCCGTTAGGCATTCTACCAGTTAATAAAAAATACATTAGTTATAGTTACTGCCGCACTCAGAGACGTCAATTTAATTTAATGCTTGATTAAAGTTGATGCTGTCACTTTCTTTGCTACAGTAATAGAATAAGACAACACGTCACTAAACAAGCAATAAATTTAATTGACGTCTCTGAGTGCGGCAGTTAGTGTGTTAGAATTAATAGAATTGCAAGATTAACTAAACTTACTAACCAACAAACACGTGAAAGTTAATTCACAATTAATTTATTGCAGTCACGGGTTAAAGGATCTTCAATTAATGTTTTATGTTTCAGCATAAACCCTGTAAGGGCCCAGCTAAATTCAACCATTTTCTGCATAAAATAAGACGTTGTCAAAACTTTCGCTGCTAACACCGTTCTAAACCGACAAGTTTCCATTACCGATATTCAACGTCCCGGAATATCTTACGTATACATCCAAAATCTAAGGATTTCAATTTCACTTTGCCTCAGTTAAAGTTTAAATTATGCAAACACCATTCCGAGATTCATAATGGCCGCCGCCCCGTAGTAAACGGATTACTTTGTAGTTGGCAACGCCAATAAATCACAAATCTTCCACCAAAATTTCGTGGGAAAAGGCGAAAAGATAGATTGATGTTTTCACCCTGACTACGGCACGAAATGATATTAAGCACTGCTTAGCAAAAAGTATGTTACACCAATTTCTAAGGTCTAAGGTAGGTTTTTTTATGCTAGAAGGTCACCTACGCCGCGCCTATGGATACGTACAACACCAGGGGGCTTAGCTACGCGAGATTTACTGTCATATTTTACGTCATTCATATGAAAATAAGAAAATATGACATAACGTCACACTTTAAAATGCTTAGTAAAAAAACGACTCAATTCACACAAAATACACTTTCATTTAAAACCTTAAATGTTTTTACCCTTACGTTAGAATATGGAATAGACATGTTTGACACTAAATCGCGTTTGACGAGGTTTGACGTATTCTCCTCGCCTCGCATGCTAAGCCCACAGAAGCTCGTGTTTAAACCAATCGCGTCACTGGTAGATCACGTGACTTTCGTATCACGTCATCTACCAGTGACGCGATTAGTTTAAACACGAAATGAATAGTAACGCTAGTTAGCGTAGTGCATCTTGGCAGGGCCCTCAGGAGAGGAATCACATTGTTGTCGTCCCTTTAGAAAAGAGTATGCTCGTCTCTGGAACTTCCCTAAGACGTAGTAGTACCTAAATGGGATCCGAATCTGATGAAACTCACTCTGAATCAAGTAACATCTATAGTTTTTCAGATATTGGTCATTTAGTTTTGAGACATATTTTATTTTCGTTGATTTAAAAACAGCTTTACTTTACTAAACTATATTAAAGTGAAAAAAATTCGTCGGTCTTAGGCAGGATTCGAACCTACATCTCCTCTGGCTCTCCGGGCCGATGCAGGCGCATTACCAATTAGGCCACCAAGACCCTACTTAAGATCCACGAAATTAGTAATCGCTTGCTTTTCATACTCGGAGGGTATGGTGACGCCATCTATCGTCTGCATCGGCCCGGAGAGCCAGAGGAGATGTATAAGACCGACGAATTTTTTTCGCTTTAATATAGTTTAGAATTTCGTAAACAGACGTTTCTGTTAAATTTAAAAATCTTTAGCTTTACTTTTCTATCAAAAATTATCCACTATCCTCGCTCCCAACGTGTCCATTACTACCTAAATAACTCCGAAGTACTCCCTGAATAATGGAAGCAGGGCTCCGCCGAAACAAAACTCCAATTAAGTGGTTCTTGTTCCTGTTTGAATTGAGATTAAAGTTGGAATATCATTAGGGTTCGGTTTACTTTGCAATTAGCCGCCGATTGGTGGGTTTTTGTTTGACTTCGACTTTAACTGGATAAGAAAATCAAGTTTGTACAGATAGGGAATCCGAGGAAGGCCATTTTCAACATTAGCTAGGTACAGTATAACCAGTGTATCAAAAAGCTATTAGAAGGGGAGCGTTGCCCATAATTTCCGAAAATCTAATTTTGTTGGTTGTAGAATTTCCATTCCCATTTTTCCCCGATCTTATTTTTTCCCAATCTCATATTTTCCTACCTATTCGAATTTCTCCCGATTGCAATTTTTCCACTTCACGTCGAAAAAGGAAGGTAGGTTTAGGTTAATATGTTAGTTTTGCAGCAGGCCCGAAGGGCCAAACCACACAGAAATAGGAGCTCCGCGACAGCGCAGCTCCGTCGACATTATCAAATTAATTCCTGGAATGGAAAAAATGCGTCAGGGAAAACCAAGCCAGTGAAAAAACAAGACAGTGAAAATTTAAGATCGGGAAAAAATGGGAATAGAAATTCTGCAACCAATAAAATTTGATTTTCGGAAATTATGAGCCACACTCAGCAGGTGGAAAGAAGTGGTATCTGCCTACCCCTCTGGGAAACAGGCGTGATTTAATGTTATGTATGTATTGGACCTATCGGTAACAGGGGCTCTATATTATATTCGTAAAAGAATATACCTTTTGACATGTTATCGTATTGTCAACATTATGATAACTCTTATTTACTTGACAGTAATGGCGGCCGTGTTAAAAATATTACGATACATGGAAAAAGCAATATTGTTTAACTGAATAACATAGAGCCCCAGTTCCAGTTCCAATATCCAACAATATTTAAAATGACAAAGTTCTAAGCATGCTCGACATTTTCATCGGTTGAGTGAATATTCACCAACAATTTCTATTATTATAGCATACTTACATTCATGGTGCTCAAAAATATTTTCGGTGCTTCATCCCAATATTAAGTTTAGCATTGTACCGAAGAGAAAGTTCTCATTTTACGAAACTTACCTACGGATTTTTTTTGTGAATTTCAAAGAGCATTCTTAGATATTGTATGGAAAGAGAACATTCTCAGCATCCTTAAATATTATCAATATTTCCTCAGTACTATCTTGAGAGGATTTCTAAACATTTAGCAATATTGTGCAACTTGCACATAGTTAATTCTGGGGGCCTAATATGCGTTTATCGCGTGACAAAATGTGGATAAAACATCCGTTATTTTTTGACACATAGGTACATATATAAGTATGAGAGTGACGGATGCTTAATCCACATTTTGTTACGCGATAAACCCAACCATACTAGACCCGCTGATATATTTGATGGTGTCTATACACACACACTAATGTGAACTTATGTCTCATACAATGACAGACGGTGTACCTGCAGGTATATGACTGTACCTACTAGAGGACGCCCGCGACTTCGTATGCGTAGAATTAGTTTCCCGCTACTCCCCCCATTTCTTCCCGTTGGGGGTCGATTTTCGGAAAATCCTTTCTTAGTGCTCACTTACATCATGAAAAGAACCCCTGTACCAAATTTCAAGTTTCTAGGTACAGTAGTTTCGGCTATGCGTTGATATATAAGTCAGTCAGAGGGCTTATTGTCTAACGCACTCACAATCACAACCGGCTTCAAAGTGATGCAATTGTTTTCATTTTGTATGCAGACAAACCTTCGATTTTTAAAATGAAAACGATCGTGATTGCGAGTGCGTTAGACAATAAGCCCTCAGGTTTGCCTTTTATATATATAGATGACTTCAAGTGACATCATTGCGAAACCTGACAGAGTTGAACCGGCGACCTCATCGAGCCCAACCGAGACTAATCAAGTCTAATTAGTGGCTTCTGCGACGAACAGGACTGAGCAAGTGAGCAGTCCGCGAGTGGGCGCGGTAGTGTCTCCACAATCCTGTGGCCCTACTCAAAAGAGGTCTTCTGGGGTTCAATTTAAAAAAGGGTATAAGTCTATACTCTGTATTTGATTTGTGCCTTTTCTTAATTAGGAACTTAGAAGACTCATTCGTTTAAGTGTTAACTAGAACTACATAGTAAACCCAAGAAAAACGAGGACTTTTGGTTTTTTTCAAAAAAAAAAAATGTACTGAGAAAATTAGATGTTTTGTTACTAAATGAAGAACGTATTTTGCAGTTGAAAATCTAATTTTCTTTAACTAGGTATATTTAAAAACTCGAAATAATCGTACGTGTTTGTTTTCTTAGCAAAGGGCTGTATGTTGGTTTAGATTTGTATAGTGACAAGCAAAAAGTAGTCATGTAATGTTTTTATTTTTAGAAACTGCCTTTTCTTATGGGACGTCAGGGTGAAAAAGTGGTAATAATCAAAATTGTACTTCATTATCGTCTGTAAATAAGAATATCGAATGACAACGATACTGGCGTCTTGCCATTTTGTTGAATTAAAGTGAGAAGTGCATTTTGAATTTTTTGATTCTGTGAAAGTGTATTTTAAGTTCAGTGGCAGTAAAGGACTCGTTAGAATCTGGTAAGAAGAAATCAATTTAGTTTACATTTGTTCTAAAGCAATCAGTTAGAAATCTTTTCACGGAAGGTTTTTATGTGTTATATATTCTGGTTAATGTACAGTCAAAGACTTAACTTTCGGACCCACCTTAGGTCCAAAGTCAATCTGACATTCTACAACAATAAGGGTCTCACCAGACCTATCGACGCGGAATCGGCTTGAGCCGGTAAGAAAAAGTTTTATGTCCGTGCAGTAAGAGTGAAAAAGGCGTCGCCCGGCTCGGCTCGATTCGGCGCGGCGTTGCGAACGGAATACAACTTTGTCTTACCGGCTTAAGCCTATTCCGCGCCGATAGGTCTGGGGAGACCCTTAGGTGGAGATTCCTATAAGTTACAAATGAGTTGGCATCTCTAATTACATTGACGACTTCAAACATTTTTTTCCAAATTAGGTTCGTGACGTTACAGAAAACTCACATAAACCGAAGCGAAGCGAGGGCGGGTCGAGTATTCGTATATTTGCCCATACCGGGAATCAAACACAGGACCGCTAGCTTCGTAGGTAGGGTCACGGGGGTCACTACCTTCTATTTTATCTTATCTTACAGATGGGCCCTTTCTAATACACTTCAACCTTACCCTCTTACACATACTTAACTGTTCGAATGTGCAGGTTTCCTCACGATGTTTTACCTTCACCGTTAGAGCGTCCGTAATGTACTTAAGTTAGAAAAACTCATTGGTACATGGTGACCGCGGGGGTTCGAACTCGTTACCTTACGATCACGAGTCGACCCCCTAAGCCACTAGGCCACCGACGCCACTACCTAGGCTTACTTACAGCGTTGGCAATTTGATATCTGCGTCTAAGTAATATTTCGTGAACTGAATCGTAAATGAAATATATTCGAGCCGGCAGCAAGGCAAACAATCACACTGTAACCTGAGCCTTGCCACGGACCTCGATATATTATGTTCCAGCTTGGAACTCTACGTGGGTGAAATCACAGGCTAAGGCTAGTTAGTATACAAGGTAGAATGAACGAACGCCGCGTGGAAGGCAACTGCCTTTTAAATATACGTATTGGAAAGGAGACTTGCTTTTATTTTTGAAAACCATAAATATGCATTTATGGATTTACGGATTTTTGAAAATGCGTCTACTTAACCGTGGATGGTCGAATATGACCAAAAAATACCTACTGTTGTGTTTTAAATACAGATCGAAAGGTAAGGGAAATAGAGAATACTGATAGTGATAATACTGATAATTCATAGGCACATAGGTACACCTTTAAACTAGATAAAGACCGTAAAAAAATGACTTTATTATTTTGTCATATTCAACCAGTTCGATACATATTTTCATAAATTTGAAAATGCTTTATTATCTTATCTAAGCATAAGGAATATGTATACATATATTTGATGTGAGGGCTGTATAGATATGAATGCTTTCGATCAATGTAGTATTTATGAATGGTCAAAGAGACGAGAGTAATACGCGTCTGTGAGCTGTCACACACTCGATTGACCCGACTATAACCGATTCTCATGAAATTTAATAGATGTATTGAATTATTGCTTATCTTGTTTCATTATATAGATGGGTTTGCGTCATGCTTCGCGTGAATTAGATTAAGATATTTACTGTAATTTCTCATGAATTTCAAAGGGTCAGTGGTACGGCGTACGGCTAAACCTAACTAACAGTTAACGGTTTTTTTAAGCTTTTAGCTATCTTGCTTTGTTTGTATGTCTGTGATATATTAATGATACAGAACAGTACAATAAAATGTAATAATTTGAATATTACTGAGTCTAAGTAGGTAGGTATATTTTATACATTGTGATGCTTTTTGTGGTGATTCACTAAAATGTCCGATTAGTTAATTTGCAAGCCGTATCGTGCTACTAATTTTCATTTTGCAAATAGGTAGTAATTTTTTTACACAATAATTCATTCGATTCACACTGTTTCAAGCAATAAGTATTACCTACTTTAGTTTGAGTTTACGTGTGAATGTTAAATAACTGCTGTTTCCAATTAAACTTACAACCAGTTCAGCTGTTAATTGCATTATCTATGTGTTTAATCAAGAAAAAAACATTGTTTTTACTTTAACGAAGTTTATTTCCAGCTTTCATTTCAAATACAATAGTCATTTATATTTTAACATATTGTGAAGAAGCACACTCGTAAATAATCGCGTAGATACAAACACACATACATTCATACAGGTTAAACATGTTTTAAAGGCGATTAAATTGCATATTTCCGGCTCTCTCGGTCTCTGGCTTCATACTTTCGATTAGTATGTAATTTGTCTATGAAACAAGCATTTGCAATATATAAAAAAAAGTTCGTTTTTAATTTAAAAAAAATGAAATTTTTCAGCCTACCAATTCGCCACATATTATTTAGGGTATTAAATTTGATGTAAAATACTTTTCATCCAATAAACAGCCCGGTGCAAATCGTCTCCTATTCGGGTCTTAGACCATTAGCATATTAGTAATATTGTTAACATACACATTTATGTTATTAAAACGCACTAACGGGACTTTTCAAACTCCCCGATTAAATTCATGTGACAAGGAGTTGTTTGAGAACAATTAAACGACCTGGTGCACCCGGGAGAAGCAGCTTAGATTATAGTATATACGAGTTGCTACGCATCGCTTGTGTAGTAAGTACAAGATTATGTGGACCATTCTTGACGTCGTCGTGACTTAACTTCAGGTGGGACTGAGGTCAAACGTAAACCTACTTATATATAATATTACGATAAAAGAAGAAAACCAAGCTATATAATCTACGTAACCTTAGGTACCTTTGAAAATAAGTTTTAAATACTAATTTTAACCAATTGAACCATAAATTAAACGAGAGTTTAAATTTTAACACCACTGACTCCAAATTCTCCTTTAATCTGGGCAATTTTGATCAAATCTAATATATTTCATTACAATAAGGTCGATGACAGTTTGCTTGGTAGACAAACATACAAATAATAATTATATTGCTTTATGAAGTCTGTGAGTTCATGTCAAGTTCAAGGGCTTTGAAATCTAAGAAATATGATTAGAGTTTTACGTTTTAAATGTTATTTATTTCTATGTTTATTTACCGTTCAAGTAAGTTAAACATGTATTTGAACAAAATTAACTGTTTCTAAATAAAAATAAGTTCTTAGTTTATTTAGGATTTATTTGTAGTTGTGAACTGTGAAACTTGTGTAGCTTCTGTAGTTCATGAAAAGAGTTCGTTTACACTACTTGAAATTCTGTTTAAGTTATAACGATCTGATTAAAATTACATTTGCATTCTTTCCATAACTTTACCTCCGACTTATTCATACATTTATGCCTACAAAAATAAACTATTCCACTTATATGAGAAACTGAAATAAACTTTGTCTTTTCAGAATGTCACTGAAGTCTTAGCATCACACCAAATTCAAAATGGCCGAGAAAAGCTACTCGCCTCTTGAAGATCAATACCAAACTGTTAACTTAAGGAAAACAAAAGAAGAACTAACAACGACCAACACCGTCGAAGAGATACTCAAGAAACTAGTACCAGCGAAGAGCTTCTTGTACCGGAACCAGGAGAGAAAGAATGAACGAATATTCAGCTCCTATTTGCCGATGGACACTGGTACTCCAAAGAAATCTAAGAAATTCTTTAGGATGAGTTCATACGATTACCCTATATTCGGTGATAAAAACAACAAAACCGAAAACTTCAACGACAGAGGATACTATTCAGTGAAAACTAACAGTAAATATTACATCCAGAAAACATTTAGAATAACAGAGTCTAAAAATAAATACAAATCCATCGCAACACCAGAAGAAGCGAGCGATGCAGTTGTGGAAGATCATTTTTATGAAGATTTGTGTTACAATGACGTGGAAAAACAAGATGATGATAATAAGAAAGGACCAACTCAGAAACCTTATAAAGTTAAAATTCAAGAAATGTTTCAATCGTTGCGACTTCCATTCTTTAAAAGAAGTGAAGAAGTCGCTGGTGATGTTGATGTGAAACAGGAAGTAGAACAAGAGGAAGAAAGACATGTGGAAAAACAGAAAGAGGAAGGGGTAGAAAAAGAGAAAGAGAGTAATTTTTATGAGAATGGCGACTTGGAAGTTGCGAGTAATATGTATGATTCGGTACGCGCAGTTCGCCCTGTGGAAGTCGACGCAGAAACGCGGGTTAGTAAAGCAATCGCATTTAACTATAGCTTTAGTGGATAGACTCAGAAGGACCAAGTCCCAAAATTACTGAGCGCAAAACGACCATATCGCTTTTAGTCTACATTATAAAATATCCAAGTCGCAAAATGACCACTTCGTTTGTGTTACTAGGTAAGTTTGGGTCATTGTTGAAGTTCATTTGCCATAAGGGCAAACCGTTCAGGAATAGGAGCCCCGCTGCTAAGACAGCCATAAAAAACAATGTGGTAATTTTGCGACCTAATCATTATATTACTAACCCGACTTTAGTTTTTATTTCACTAAACATTTAAATATTCGTGGTGTGGAGTGAACGATGTAGTCTAGAAAGCCTAATGTAGGTATAACAATGTTTTTCCCAGAGGCTTTCTCTTAAATTCCGTTTAACTTGTGAACCAAAAATAAACCATGAATAAGAGAATTCCTTTTGCATATATCCTTTACGACTCAAATATTGATTTAAGGGCGTTTTCACTAAAAAGTGTACCTAATTAAGGACTGAAATTAAGGAACTTTAACTTTGTCAGTTTTGTGACGAAAATTAGCTATACATTGACGGCCCCATTTTTTGTTGTATTTCAAATAGCCATTTTTCTGGCCTGACGTATAATTTCAAGTGGACGATTTTCCATTTGTACCTAATGACAGTAAATCGCTGAATTTAAGTCTGACATTTCATTTACACCTTTTGTAAGATAGGTACGTTTTTCAATTTTGGATCATTCTGGTAAGCTTTTCAAAAAGGAATCTATCATTTATCAAATGCCCTATACTTAACTTTACACACCAGCGCCTAGAACCGCATCTAAGGTTAGTTTAAGACAGGTGTAAGCTCGGAGTTTTACATGTCGTTACAATTACGTCTACTATTTCACTTTCCAAGTCAAACAAGTTGAACACACGCCAGGTGCTCGGCAAACAAACAAACTGCGGCACCGCAAATTAACACCCACTGCTATAAACAACTCGTCATTTACTTTATTATTAAACTTAATTACTTTTTCCACAAGATGGCGCTTGTTTGGGAAGAATGTATTTATTCGTTGAATTTGTTCATTATGCCTGGGCCACATCAACCCCTTATATTTTGAGTACAAGTTTACAACTGTTTTGGTCTAGCAGAGCGTTGTTCGGTTAGAGATAATTTACTCCTGTGGGCTAAACAGAAGCATATGGGGTTAGCTCGACGCGCGTCTGTCAAGTCCATGGTCACCTTTGTCGTGGTGGATAAAGCATCCTTTACTCCCGCACTTACGTCAGAAAGTGACAGATTTTTTATCCAAGTTTATCCACATCGATAAACACTACCATAATAAAGCCGCTGTAGTATTTGGCGATTATTCGTGCGTCCATTCCTTATAATTAAGACAGTAACGCATGGTAAAGCCTACACGGATCTTCGCCAATCTCATAGATGTGTACTCAGCATAAAAATTATGTGTTTAAAGACTCTCTTGTATGTTATTCTTTTAAAAAGGGTCGAGTTACGGTGGTTCTTTACAGGCTATATTAACTTTGAAATTTGGCACGTTAAAGATACTAAGGCACAAAGATATTTCATTATCATAACCTCAGCCAAAATCCTTCCCCACAGAAACACTTTGCATGTTGCGGTATCTTTTATGAGAGTTACCAGACTATTAACTCATTTTTTTTTATTTAAATTTTCTTCAAGACCTCATTCGGCAGTCATAAAAAATAAGACGAACTATTTTGCTGCAGACTCGTGATTATTGTGAGATTTAAACAGAAAAATAAATGTTTGCTCCTAAAAGTCACCTTAATTTATATCTCTGGATTTATTTTCTTGGAATCTTGTGAAAGGTTTATATTACGTATAAAAGCATAAATTTTCGTTTTGTCCCTAATCTTGGATCAAAGAAAAACTAACAAAAGAGTTCGTAGGAATTGCTGTTTTTAGTTTTAATCTGATTGTAATATCAATAAATTGACTTACATTTGATCAGTTGCCAACTAAGAAAAACGCTCTTGTTTTTGTTGGAATAGTAAATAATATTGGAATAATGGTTTTATCATTTTAAAAACTATAGGCAAAGTAAAAACACGACTAATATTTACAAGTGACTAAAAATCATCACGATCAGAATAATTATACCTTTAATTATACCTTTAAGGTGCTTTTCCATCGGCGCGGCGAAATCAGACGACACGAGACTAAAAATGAAATTTGTAGGTATTAAAAAAAAACAATTTAATCCTCGCGCATCTTTTCAACACAGCATCCTTCCACGCTACCTGGAACAGCTCTGGATACTCATGCTTGACCTCCTCCTCTTCCTGATGCAGATCCCCGTGGAAGACTACCTGGAGCCCATCCAGCTGGACCGGCTCCAGTACTGCGACGTGACCTTGAAGGAGGACTCCCTGCTGCAGTACATCATGAACTTGTTCGAGAACTTCGGCATGCGACGAGGTAGGTAGTTCTTCCGTCCATGCTGTTACTGATTCCAGACGGGCATGAACGATGGTAATGTGTTTGACCTGAGGGCTTATTGTCTAACGCACTCGCAATCGCAACCGGCTTCAAAGTGGAGCAATCGTTTTCATTTTGTATGCAGACAAGCCTTAGATTTTCAAAATGAAAACGATCGTGATTGTGAGTGCGTTAGACAATAAGCCCTCTGGAGCTGTATTCTGCTCGGTAAAACCATATTGCTTATTGAAAATTCATACAGGACCAAATAAGAAACATTTTTTTACGTTGTTAAAGTTTGAAATTTAAAAACAGATGTTTATTCAGTAGGTGTGTGTGTTTGAGTGCGGCTGCCACGGGCACTTTTACACGTCCAAAATATACCATTCGAAAATCAAAATAAAAAGGGTAAATTAAAAAAATAATAGTTATCTATGACGGTGGAACTACTACTACTACTAGGTACTACATATTTCGCATATTTCGTGGCACGAAGCTGAGTGGCGACCTTTTTTAGCCAATTGTTATGTTTTTTTTGCTAAAATAAACTTATTTCATTCATTCATTTCATTTCATTCATTTCATTCATTCATACTACGGTTACTCTAGTAGTTACCCACGTATCTTTTTTGCACCTGTATAAGTCGACGAGTAAGGCGACTTTCAAAGGGACGTCAGACGGGCCGGATTTCAGCCGTTCTGGGTCACGGGCCGTGGTTTGCCCCCCCCTCTGCTCAAGACCAAGACGGCAATCCCTATTACAGGCTAAGACCCGCTAATGAGCGGATTATAGCCCTTACTTATTACCCGTAACAACCTGCAATTCCGGTCTTATCCCTCAGCTTGTCTTTCATTATACACTAGGTAGAGAGGGACATACTGAGCAAAAACGAATTAGCTTTTGTCACAAGATGACTCGGTAGTTTTTTGTACCCGCAGGAAATCAGCCCTTAGGTTTGTTACGTAAATCTTTAGGAGTTAGCTTAACTCATTAAGTTAAGCTAACTTAAATCTGTCATGTTCTTGGTAACTGTAAGTTTAAAAATATAGGTTTAAAATGTACATAGTTAAAGCCTCAATTAAAAACCTTACCAAATTGTTTTCCATCTTGTAACGAAAGTTAACCATTCGAACCTAAAATTACAACTGTAAAGGACAACTGAATTGTACTGTAAAATTGTCCTATACGCCAATTGCCATTTTAACCATCGAATGATTTAAGTATAGTAATTTTCGTTACGAAATGGAAAAAATAAGGATTTTTATTGAGGCCTTAAGTGTCCTTAGCTATGTACAATGTTTTTGATAACGACCCATTTAGAGACATACTTAAGTAAATTTTCTCCTAACCACTATAACAAGAACTTTTCATAACTTTGATACAAAGTTAGAAAATCAGTTGATCTGATCGTATTGCCCTAGATCTGTACCCCAGAGACCGTGGACTGTCAGTGCTAATTTGAGCCGTAACGCGTCGCGATAGAGTCGGCGCTAGACAGCCGTGTTCGGTAATTGTGATCTGCTTGTAACGTACGTGCGCCATACGATGTTACACTGAAGTGAACAGTGATGTGCAGGGATCGGAAATTCGGATCGATATTTACTTAAACTTTCGCGGCGGCGTCGTTGTTCAGTTGTATGGAGGCGGACTCAATCGTTTCGGGATTTCTAAATAAATGAATTACGCCTGCATAAATTCATAATTAACTATTTATATTAACTATTTGAAGTTATCATCCATGCATAGATTTACCAAATGTTATTTATTTTAACTGTAACTCATTGACCTAACGAATTTATAGGAGCAAAACGGAACGTCTTTTCCTACATGTAAAGTAATTATTACCAACGTTTTGTAGAATCCCGGAATCCCGGAACTTGGAAATTTAAAATAATACTTATAAGAAGCCGACGCCATGTTCGCCTATCTTTTTCCGGGATGGATTTTGCCTACTTTAGGTAAATAGGTATCGATCCGAATTTCCGATCCCTGGTGATGTGCATAAAAAGTGGGGTGAGGGGTGGGGATGTGTTTTTTTTCTATTTAAGCCTCTGTGTGGCTGACTACATGTCTAGCCACTTCGTCATCGTTTTTCGAATTTCACTTCACCGATTGTATTATTTCATCGAACGCTATTTTCTACTGAAGATGATGTTTTCAGGATATATTAATTAATTACGTACAATCAAGTAAATTGACTCCTAGACTAGACACTTTGGACTATGTCAAAGTAACACTGTAAATAAAACCATAAGAAGTCTCTTACGTTTTGATTGATAACGTCAAATGACATAGTCTAACGTTGTCTAGGAATCAATTTCCTTCACTGTAGGTACGTTAAGTTAAGTTGTCCACTAAAAAAAGGCATGTGGCGAGAAATGCCTTTCGATGAAACAAAAATTCTGCATAATGATAAGTTCTTTGAAAAATATTCCAATAAAATAATTATATAGATACCCGTTTTAGAGTTAAATCTCAAAATGTAGAGTTCGCAATCAACACTCAGTGACAGATAAAAATCTGAATAAGTACAACTTTAAATATAAATAAAACCATTACATGTAAATTACGTACGAAATTACATGGCCTTACCTTCAAATCGCGATACCTAAAAATTACTAAGGTGACTAGACATGTTCATTCCGTGATGGCCTTCATCTGTTGATCATCGCCGAGTGGTTTGTGGTGCGTGGCCATAAACATTATTACCCTCCCTGGGGTCCGCTATCATTGTAGGTGCACTTTACTACCTACTGTACGGGTAGCATAAGTTGTATTTTCTCGCTTGTCGCTCAGTGTGGCTCTATCGTTACAGACTAGATAGACAGGGAGATCCGAGCAACATACAAGTCGCGGACAACATGTGCATGGGCTATACCAATTCGTCAGGATCAGAAAAACTGCTTTTACTTATTTTATTTGTGTACGAAGACATTACGTCACCTCTTTTACATGTAGGTATGATGAATAGCACATGTATACACTAAAGCCTATATTTTTTGCGAGCCGTAACGACTTGAACTTCTTAGGTGTAGGTATATGAATTACTAAAAAACCTCAAAACGCGCGATCGAGAACAATTTGCAAGAAATAAGCAGTATTAGCTAATGTTGTTTAAGTAGAGATCCATTTGGTTTAAATAAGGTAGTAGCATTTTATTTACTCTATTTTTTTTACATGGTCGTGTTACGCTTCGGTGTAAGCGCCGTCTTCAATCCCCCTGGCTCCCGTATCGGCGCAATGAAATTATCAAATCCAATAATAGCACGTGACGGCTGATCTCGCCGCCGCTCACACCGAGTCCGATCGGTATGACTTAAGAGGAAAGGAAAGTTGGATCGATTTGCAAATACTTAATTTTATCAATTTTTCCGTTTTTACGGTTCCGTACCAAAATGGTAAAAAGGAACCCTTAAGGTGAGACTTCGTTGTCCGTCTGTCTGTATATCACAGCAGGTTTTCTCAGCAACTATAAATGCTATCAACTTAAAATTTGTCATAGTTGTACAAATTGTTTTTAGTAAAAAAATATGAAATAAATTTTATAAATAACTGAAAAAGGGTCTAGAATGGGAGGTTAAAAAATGAATGTGATTCTATTATGGGCAATGAAAAAATATTTATTCGTATGATTTCAAAGTTATGTTAAAAACGTATTTATTCTCAAGCATCTATTTGTGTTTATTTAGGTACAAAGCACCGTAAACGAGTTGCAAAATAAACGAATTAGAATACCTTAATTTTCAAAGCATTATAACAATATTAAGCTCCATTAACAATTTAAATCGTGAAACACGCCGCGGTATTACTTACCGCAAAGGTATTAAAGTCGACGTCAACTTTTCTTCGTAATTAATACTTTTAAAATTACTACTACAGTCAAAAACAAATAACCCAGTTTTAAATAAATATTATAAAATGTACGAAAAAACTTTAAAGAAAATAATAAAAATTTCAAAAAAGAACCAATTTATTAAAAAAATGGAGTCCTCAAAAAATGTTACAAAAACCATGTGGCAAGTTATAAAAGAAAGGACTAATAAAAAAAATACAAGAAATACTACACAAATTAAATTAATTGTTGATGATATTACTATCAAGGAACCATGTAAAATTGCTAACACCCTAAATGATTTTTTTGTATCTGTTGGAGCTAGCTCGTTGGATCATGCTCCAAAGGGAAGGCCAGTTATTTCCCCAACTTCAAAATCATTATATTTAAACCCAGTTAGTCACATCGAAATAAAAAATATTATCACAAACATGAAAAATAAAACGAGTTTTGGCTTTGACGAATTCCCACCGATTCTCATAAAACATTGTAGGGACGAATTAGTAACGCCATTAACGAACTTAATTAATCAATCTTTTTCCGAAGCAATTTTTCCCGACCTCTTAAAAACGTCAATAGTAAAACCTATCCCCAAAACGAAGTTAGCAAATGATCCAAATAAATTCCGCCCCATAGCACTGTTATCTTCCTTTTCAAAAACATTCGAATCCGCAATGGCAATACGATTAAAATCATTTTGTGAGAATCTCTGTATATATGACGACAGCCAAAATGGTTTTCGTTCACAAAGATCAACTGTTTCTGCATTATATAAATTTACAAACGATATTCTAAACATAATAAATAACCGGAAGTACGCCGTGGCTATGTTGTTAGATATGAGCAAGGCCTATGACAGAGTCTCCCACGAAATACTTTTGGAAAAGCTGTACGGAATAGGAGTGCGGGGAATAGCTAATAAATGGTTTGCGTCTTACCTCGAGAACCGGAAACAATTTGTAGATATTGATTATCACGACGCAAACACAAATTGCCGTACTAGTTTTAGATCGCAAGAACAAATATTAAAGGGTTCAATCCCCCAAGGTAGCGTTTTAGGCTGTATTCTTTTTGTAATATATATCAATGATTTGCCGAAGGTTATTCATAATAATAGCATACTCTATGTAGATGATATCACAGTAATTTTCCAGTGTAATAACAGAAAGGACTTAGAACAACAAATACAAGTTAGCCTTAAGCAAATATCGGACTGGTTAGAAGAGCATAATTTAAAATTAAACCTTGCAAAATCCAAATTAATCCAAATTAAACCACGGCAAAAAATACCCATTGATACGAACTTTTCATATAAAAATAATGTAATAGAGACTGTTTCTTCATGTAATTTGTTAGGAGTTGAAATAGACTCAGAGATGAACTGGAAAGCACACATAGATAAAATAATAAACAAAATAGCTCGTTTCACATGTGCACTCTATGAATTGAAAAAAATTACTAATTTAAAAACTGCCATTACAGCCTATTATGCCTACGCGCATGCCTGGCTTAGTTATGGAGTGATCATCTGGGGCAACAGCACCAATGTTAGCAAACTTTTCACTCTACAAAAAAAATGTATTAGGATACTGGTTAATATTAAAGCAACAGATACCTGCAGGCCACATTTTACTCGTCTAAATATCCTAACACTCGTGTCCATGTATATTTACGAAATATGTAGACTTGTACGAAACCACAAAACCCTATTTCCACAAGAAAGAGAAAATAAATGTCAAATCAACCTCAGGACGAGAAATAAGTTAATAAGCTCTTTTACTAATTTAAAAATTGTTAGCTCTGGGACACATCACATGGCTGTAAAAATTTACAATAAAATACCTCTAACAATAAAAAATATATCAAAAGAGTCTATATTTTGTAATAAGTTAAGGAGTTTTTTGATCTCAAAATGTTTTTATAATTTGGAAGAGTTTTTTTCATTGCAAGAGTGAATAAATAATGTTAGCCTTTTATTATTAAATTTCATCTTTTTTATTATTATGTAAATGTGATTTTCTAAATAGACATGTAAGTATATTATTGTGTCTTGTTGCAGTGCCCTTGCAGGGTTTATGTTGAAGCTACCTACTGTATTTTTAAGACCTCTTTGTACAACATAAAGCAATAAATGATTATGACTATGACTACTAATTAATGACTACTTGTTTTAAATAAAAGAAGTACTTCGCCAATGTCGAGTTATTTATAGACACTCCAAGAGCGTCGGAGGCCTAGTGGCTTAGGGGGTCGACTCGTGATCGTAAGGTCAGTGGCGTAGTGTGGGTTTTCGCCGCCCGGGGCTGACCAGAAATTCGCCACCCCCTATTTTTAACTGACTCCAAAAAAACCAGGAGGTTCTCAATTCTTCGGGTTTTTTTTAAATGTATATTCCCCGATAATATAATAATATTGTATTTTCCGTATGCCGCCCCCTTTTGTCTGCCGCCCGGGGCCATGGCCCCCCCAGCCCCCCCTACGCTACGCCACTGCGTAAGGTACCGAGTTCGAAACCCCGCGGTCACCATGTACCAATGAGTTTTTCTAACTTAAGTCTACCCGACGCTCTTACGGTGAAGGAAAAACATCGTGAGGAAACCTGCACATTCGAACAGCTGAGTGTGTAAGAGGGTAACTGCACAATCCTAAAGGGTCGAAGTGTATCCGAAAGGGCCCATCTGTAAGATAAGATATAGACACTCTCATGGACTTATTAGGGCAACAAGTCCGTGGATATCACACGCGAGGACAATTTTTTGAGAGTTATTTCTTTTGTGGGCTAAACAGAAGTACAGTCTAGGATTCGAATTGTTGAGCCACTAATGGAACCCCGTCGTATAACGTAAATTAATTTTGGCGTAATTTCTTTGTGGCTCAATAATTAAAGTCCTTGACTGTACTATCAGCCCAATGGAACCCTGACCCACCATGGAACGGTGTCACAGTGACATTATAAAACAATTTGTTTGACACTTCTTATAACTTGGATCATAACGTCTCTGTGACACAGTTCTATGGTGGGTCAAGGTTCCAATGGTCTGATAGTACATTGGGTCAGCTCCACGAGCTTCTGTCAAGGCATACCAGACATAACGTTCTGGACCCGTATTATGGTCGCCTGTGTCGCGGTAGATAAAGCATCCTTCACTCTCGTACTTACGCAATGGTCAGATAGTGACAGATGCTTTATCCACGTTTATCCACATCGATAAACACGACCATAATAGGCCCGCTGATATAAAAGTAATGCCACCAGAGAAGAAATAAATAAACCTCTCAATATTCTTATAGAGTGTGAGGGACAGAGCATTCGACTCGTTAGCGAGTACGTTAATTGAAACTCATGGTAAGAGTACTGTTCTATATTTATATTATTCGATATCGATGTCGTTATCGAGTAAAGAATACCGCCGCAGGTGTGACGGAGTAAGCCCCGTCAGACAAGGACGCGGCGACGTCCCCAATCATTTTAATTTCTTCGGGGAAGTTTCAGAATTCGCGATTAGTAACAATGTAAATTACTGATTTAAGCTGACGCCTGCCTTAATTCAAAGCTTATTGTCTAAATTAGCAAGTTAAAAATAAAACGTATACTTATTTAAATAAAGAAAATATGAGTTGTCAATTTTGCAGAAAGTAGCCTAGTCCCAAACTAAGTTCTAGGCTTGTAGGTACTATGGGTACAAATAGATATAAATGAATTGATTGATGTTTGAATGTTATTGTTTGTAGTATGTAAGTTGCTAATATGCAATAGTACTTTAAAATGTAAAGGATTTTTTTACTGAAAGGAATTCTTTCAGATATTAGAATGTTTTTCAAAAAAGTCAAATCCCTCTAGATAAGGACTAAAATTAAGAAACAGTAACTTTACTTAGGTACGTGAGTAACGAAAATAAACAATACATATAGTACTATCTTAGACAAAACTTCTGTAGCAAGTGCGACCATAATACTAATGGGGGAAGATTGAATCTGCTTCGTTTATTGAATTTGAGATACCGTCTTTTGGCGTATGAGGGCACTATATAAATGTATCACTAATATTCGTAACTCATGTGACTAAAGTTACCGTTTGGTCGTCGTCTGCGTTTTTGCTGCCAGTAATAGAAATAGTGGGAAAATCTGTCCCAGTATTTCTATCACTAGAAATTCATAATAGAAATGGTGGGACACCCCACCCCCCCCAAAATTGCCCTTCCCGGGTATCGAATCTGAAAAAAAATCACCTGTTACATAATATAGTTACTTAGACAAAGAGCAAGTTGTTTGATCCGTAGTTAAAAATCGTAACTAGGTAATTGTTAAATCTGAACATAAAATATTGTGTGATCAGGGCCTGTATTCTAGTCGGTAAAAACGTTTGACCTGTTGTCGTAGCAACGATTTAATAGCTCTTATTTACTAGACAGCAATGGCAGCCGAGTTAAAAACAATACCATAACAGGTCAAAGTCGATATAGTTTTAACGCCTAGAATAAAAGGCCCAGTGGTTAAACATACTAAGGGCTAGTTTCACAATCGACAAGTAAATTTATCTGCCATTTAAAGTTAGCTCTCTTCTTGTCTGTTTTCAAATGCAAGAAATAGAAAGAGCTAAATTTATCTGTCAAATACGGTTTATTTGTCGATTGTGAAACAGGCGGTAATAGTTAAAAAACAATATTTCGATTCAATTTCAGATTTTTTAACCATTTGTTCGGTTAACTAATGATCAAAAAACTCGCCCTAAGTTCATTTATTAATTTTGGTAGTATATTTAGTCAAGAAGTTATTTTTTTATTACTTTGTGTGTTTTCTATATAGCATTTTTGTGGCCGAATTAAATGTCCTTTTGCAAGTTACTTTTTGAAAGCTCTGTCAAGTCTATTGAACAATAAAGTATGTTACTGATTCTTTTTATCATTGTTCTTTAGTATAAAAGTTTATGATGAATAATGAAACACTTCCACTTTCTCATAGCGTTTTGTTACAAAAAGATGTGTCATGTGCGCGCCACGTGGGATAGGGATGTGGACGCCCCCATTATATCGATATAAACATAATAATAAACAGAAGCTGAGTTTTTATATTTTTTTATTCCAATAATATTCACGCTCTGATTAGATTTCATTAGGTTTAGCATTCGCAGTGACCAAGAACCGTCCCTGGTTAGAATGCCAGCAACGGCAGATTTTTCAGATTTTTGTGTGATAAGTAGTGATCGGCCACCGGTACCAATTTATGTCACTTTGACGTCCAACGTAATGACTAATATGGATAAGTCGGTGTTATTCAAAATAAAACCACACATTGTTAAAAAGTCACTGAATTTAATTTGTTTAACTAAATTATCATATTTTTTTCTATGTTTGATATTGTCAATCGATTTCTTTTAACGTTGAGGATCCATTTACATAAAGAGAATGACCGTTCGACATCAACAGATGTGAGAGGTATGCACCTGTAAACTGTAAACTGATATTTCGTCATTTAAGTTTATAACAAATTCGTTATCAGGGAATAACAGATATTTTTTAATAGGTATATAAATTGTGCACGAAATTCAATAGAGTCATATCCATGTAATACTTTTATCATCAAAGTGACATAAAATGCTACCGGTGGCCGATCATTAGTGACAAGATCGAGTATTTGTTCCTGAGTCTTGGATACATATTTATTTCTCAATATAAGTATGTTTATCGCTGTCTAGTATTCATAGTGCAAGCTTACAGTTTAGTTTGGGAATAGGTCAATTTGTGTGAGGTTGTCCCCTGATATTTATACTATATTTAAATAGTAATAAAAACATTTCTAATTTCAATTCAATCCGCATCACAAAAACCTAAATTAGTTTTTTGCTACTGCAAATTACATTACAATTTGTGAATATTGTGGCCGAATATAGTACATGGAAAAAACCACGTCTAGTCACTTATTTTTCGCAATAATCTATTACTTACCTCTACGTTCCTCCAACTATGAAGATGAGGTTTGTATGGTCATCAGAGCTGAACTTAATTTTAAAAAGTGAATAGAGCATTTCATCGATACAATACTTCTCCCCATCGGTCGCATCACTACTAAACTGTCTCCATCCACTAAATACAATAAAATAAACTTTCCGTCCGTCGTCTGTCCGTATGTTAGTCTGTTTGAGTCCGGTTGGGAACTAACTTGTGAAAACTAGTGATAACAGTGAGATACAAAAGTGACAAAAGATATTGTGTGTATTCATAATTTAACCGCAGCACTTTTGTAAATAATTTTACTTAGGGTTTTATCAATAAACTTTTAAAATAGCATCTTAGTGTATAGACGTCCGATTTGTAGGCAATATTATTATGGCAGTGGAAGAAAGAGAAAACGGATATAAGTCAATTGTTACCTATTTTAATGACGGCTAAATGTAAACCTAACTGATAGAAGTATCACTGTGACTTTATAAATAGGTTTACACTTGTTTTATAGACGCTCATTTCATAGAACTTATCACTTCGCAGAATTATCGTTTCATAGAAAACTATTTTCTGCTGAGCCCGTGTTGATTTCTGTTTATCTTGTGATAACCTGAAATCAACACGGGTTGAAGCAGAAAATAGTTTTCTACGAAATGAAAATTCTACGAAATGATACGTTCTATAAAATGAGTGTATAAAACAAGGGGCACCGCTATGCTATAAATCAAATCAAGATCAAATCGTAAGAATCGATATAAAAATGTCACTGTGACACAGTTCTTTGATGGGTCATGGTCCCATTTTGTCGATTGCATATTGTGGTAGGTACTGTAAGGGAGTTACCAGACCAATCGATTGATCGCCGATCGACGGCATAGGAACTATCGATCGACGGATATCGTTCGACTAACCAATCGATCGATTGCCGGTCGACGTTGATCGACTGGTCTGATAGCTTTAATTGATGAAGGAACTATCGATCGAATAATCCTTTCTGCCATCGATCGACGATCGATCGATTGGTCTGGTAGGAACTATCGATCGACGTCGACTAATCAATTCTACCATCGATCGATTGGTCTGGTAGGAACTATCGATCGACGTCGACTAATCAATTCTACCATCGATCGATTGGTCTGGTAGGAACTATCGATCGACGTCGACTAATCAATTCTACCATCGATCGATGCCGTCGATCGACGATCGATCGATTGGTCTGGTAACAGCCTAAGTATCTACGTGCTCTGCGACAAATCACAAGTCGTCCCATGTCAATAAGCTCTTTGTTCGGCTAAAGGTTATTATTCTCATTTTATGGTAAACATATTTAATAATTTACTGCCTTGAATCATCAGACTTATTTTATGCTCGAAGGAAACCGTAAAGTATCTTGGTCGTCGGTGCTTAGTTTCAAGTGGTACCTACTTACGAATATGATCTCATTTTACCAAGCCATAGTGTTCGCATTGTTGTGTTCCGGTTTAGGGATATGAAAACCAGAGGAATGACTAGCATAAAGTTATTCCATCTCGGTCCTAAAGGTGGGAAATGCATTTGCAGTTTCGAAAAAAGTGCCCTCATGTGGCCAATTTACTGAATAAATATTTTGAATTTTGATATTACAGCGTATCATCTAGGTACACTAATAATATTATAAAGAGGAAAGATTTGATTGTTTGTTTGTTTGCATTGAATAGGCTCCGAAACTTCTGGACCGATTTGAAAAATTCTTTCACCATTAGATTCCTACATTATTCCTGATGAACATAGGCTATGTTTTATTTTTCTGCGCGGACGGAGTCGCGGGAAACAGCTAGTAAAAAATATTTTGAGCAGGGTTTGGGCAGGGCTTAAGTAGGCCTACTCAGGATGATGTTTTTAGGGTTCCGTACCCAAAGGGTAAAAACGGGACCCTATTACTAAGACTCCGCTATCCTTCTGTCCGTCTGTCAGTCTTTACGTCTGTCCGTCTGTCTGTCACCAGGTTGTATCTCATGAACCGTGATAGCTAGACAGTTGAAATTTTCACATATGATGTATTTCTGTTGCCGCTATAACAACAACTAAAAACAGAATAAAATAAATATTTAAGGGGGGCTCCCATAAACAAACGTGATTTTTTTGCCGATTTTGGCTATTGGTAAGGAATTATTCATGCGCGAGTACAACTCGCACTTTTCCCGTTTTTTAATTTTGTCTAACTATAAGAGGGATTTTATATAGGCGCTATGCAAAAGAAAGACTGTTACTAGTAATAATTATAACCTCGAAACCAAGAATAAGGGCTCTATTCTACTCGATAAAACAATATTGCTTTTGACATGTTACCGTACTGTTTAAACTCGGTCATTACTGCCAAGTAAATAAGAGCTGAGAGCTTTAACATTACGATAATACAGTGTGTAAATAGTATACGGGCGTTTATTAAAAATGGACATAGATTAAGACTCTAATAATCATAAACAGAAAGAATTATTTTGATTACGCTAATGTATTATACACCGTTATTAATTTTTGAACATACCATCGACCCGCTATGTACATCTAATTCCATCTGTCATAACTTTGAAACATCATTAATTGCGTTTTTAATTAATTGCATTTTTGTTATACATAGCGTGTTAAATTATTGTGTATTTTAAATTTTTTTAAATTTAATTTTAACAAAATCTGCCTAAATGTGCTCATTAGGGGTTATACTAACCACAGTTATAAGGAACGCCTGTGTACCATTTACACACTGTATTTCAAAAACTATATGGTGTTACCGAGTAGTATAGAGCCAGTGGATTGACTTTTTATCTCCCTTTTACCATAAAAGGCTGGATTCTTTTGTTCCCGAGTAAACCCGTGACTCACCGGGCTGTGTTAATTGATAGTTTCAGCTGATGTCATGCGCCTGAGCGCTGTTCTCGCTGATTGGCTGAGACAGATTTGTAGATCTGTTACGGAGCTGTTTATTTTTATACGGGTTAAAAGAAAACATGAGTCATCAATTTTTAATGTCATGGGGTAGGCAAACGAGCACACACGCCACCTGTGAGGATAACCTTTTAATCTACGGGTTACCAAAGTGAAGGTCAAACTTACGTTTATGTCCCTAAGGACGAATTCGCTCAATTTTAGGATCATTTTTTTAGGTACCTACATCAATGTTTTTTTTCTTGAATTTTGGTGGTTTATAACACAAACACAAAGAGACTGAAAATTTGAGATTTTTTTTTGGGTTTTCGCCTGAAGGGCCAAAGACTTTAAGTCCTTGCTTTTGTTAGCAGGATATTGAAATTTACATTTAAAAGGGGCAGAGATGAAAATCCCTTGCGGAGACCTGGGAATGGAGGGCCCAGGTACTGCCGGGCTCGCACCGGCTAAAGACACCAATGCCCCTTGTTGTGAATGAAGTTATAAACTCCCGCGGAGAAAAAAATTGAGTTTAATAACTAACATGAAGAGTTTTTTTTAACCGACTTCAAAAAAAGGAGGAGGTTCTCAATTCGACTGTATGTTTTTTTTTTTTTTTTTTTTTTTTAATGTTTGTTACCTCAGAACTTTCGACTGGGTGAACCGATTTTGATGATTTTTTTTTTATTTGAAAGCTGGTGCTTCCCATTTGGTCCCATTTTTTTCAAAATGAAGATTTGATGATGGAGTCCATGAGGAATCGACGGAACTCTTCAAAATTTATAGGCACACCTATAGCGATTTTGGTATTTTTCATTGTAACTCGTGTATTTGCTCTTGGAAAGCACTATTTGGTAAAGTGGAACTGATGATGAAAACCACAGATAGCCACCGGAACTCCTAAACGGTATATATTTCAAGGGTGGCGACAAGATATTTCGATTAAGATAGTTGAGCGACTATGACGAAGCATATGTACGTTTAAATATATGACTATGACTTTCCCACGGCGTTGCTTGCGGCGAGATTGAATTTCAATGTTCTATAGTTTCTTATTAAATCTTATTAGGTAATTAAAGTGGGACTACAAAACAGCATAATTATGACCACTAAAAAGTACAAAATAAAATAAAAGTTTAAAAAAACAAAAAACCGCCTGCAAAAAGCAAAAAATAACTTCATTTAAAATGGTCGGTAATAGGTCAGTCCAACTGAAGTCGGCGTCCTACAATATTTTAACCAAACGCAGACTTCAGTTGGACTGACCTATTACCGACCATTTTAAATGAAGTTATTTTTTGCTTTTTGAAGGCGGTTTTTTGTTTTTTTAATTGTTGACAGGGTTCATATTTAATCAGAAAAACCCTGACAATCGTATCAGCTCGGGTGTAAAGGGTTACGTGTCAATGAAAGATAACTACGCCCCCCATATTGTCGTATCGACGAGCCCTGCCACGCCACACCTCGGCAGTCAGAGAGTGCCAATTACTTACATAATCCTCCTCTAGTATTCTATATTCTAGGACGCCCGCGACTTCGTACGCGTAGAATTAGTTTCCCGCTACTCCCCCCATTTCTTCACGTTGGGGGTCGATCTTCGGAAAATCCTTTCTTAGTGCTCACTTACATCATGAAAGGAACCCCTGTACCAAATTTCAAGTTTCTAGTACAGTAGTTTCGGCTGTGCGTTGATATATTAAGTCAGTTAGGTATGCCTTTTATGTATATATAGATACTTACCTGCGAAATAAAGTAAAACTTTGCCACGTATTTGCTCGTAGTTAGACCATTAATAAAATGTTGTATCTACAAGTCAGTCTTCAGTTATTGCGGTGTAGGAGTTGCTTAAATGTTTCGTTGGGCATTTGTACCCAATCCTGAAATTTGTTGAATTTCTCATATAACATGGCTATCCCGAAGCGACATTGAATTGAAAAATTAGAGTTGTATACCATTTCACGACAAAAATGCTTTTTATTAATACGAATTGTCTACGTTTTATAAAACTTGGGTCTTGCAACTACAATAATGCCATTATTTCAAACAAAAATACTGTAAACCACAAATATTTACCTACTAATACTTAATGTGATTTATGTGGTACTGTTTTTTTTGTAACTAATTTAAGTTCGATTAGTTGCCAACTCATATCGCTTGTTTTTGGAAACCTATCAGACACACGGTGCTGTTAAAAATAGTGGTGAAAACTAATTGTGACGCTATGCTTATGTGACGTTTTATTTTGAGACACTATTGTGTTGTTGCTAACTTATTTAGAGACACATTGTTTGGTAGAAACTTATTTAGAGACACAACGTTTAAGTGGAAATAATTTAAAAACAAAATATGTTGGTAGAAACTAATTTAGAGACAAAATGTAAGTAGAAAAAAGCTTACGGAGAGAGTCAATGTTTTGGCAAAACCGGTTTATGGACACATTGTGTAAGTGAAAACTTTTTTAGAAATTAATATGTGGAAATTTATTTAGGAACAATGTGATGGCGTAAGACTAAACGAAAAGATTTCGGTAGAAACTTATTGAGAGTCATGATGTGTAAACAATAATTTAAAAACACCATAAATATATTGGAGTAAACTTATTGAGAGACCCAATGTGTTGTTGGAATCTTATTTAGTGACACAATGTGTTGGTGGAAACTAATTTAGTGACACAATGTGTTGGTGGATACGAGTGGCGAGTGCGTTAGTGCAGAACCTGAGCACGCGGCTGGGCGAGGCCTCCGTGCTGTGCTGCTGCCGAGTGCTGCACTGCCTCACCGACGTCGTCACTGGTGGGTAACTCGTAAGCCTCAGGATATTCTTTTTTACCCTCGACGTTAGAGGGGGTGTTGTTAACGTTTATCTTCGTTTTTTGGGGGTGTTTTTCGATGAATGTGGCATTGTAACTTTCAGACGCTTGGACCGATTCGGGCGCGTTGTTTTTTTATAGGAATTTAGTTTAATCAGGGTGCAAGTGCAATAGGGGTGCCATTACAATGGAGTTTTATTTATTTATTTAATAGTTATTGAAAATCGTTTGTGACTAAGGATACAGCCTATCTGAACTTTCTTCACGAACCTGAGAATATTGATTCGAGGCAATCTGACAATTCCGTCTTCATTGCGTAACTTATAATAAAGCCCAGTGATGTAGGAACATGTACACCTTGCCTGCGTATAGAATTGCCACCTGTCACCTATCACCTGGAACTATCAGCTTTGTAAAATAGAGAAGCTGGCCCATATAAATATTGTAATGTTTATATTTTTGTGCAATAAAGAGTTAACATACATACATACATACATATTTTACGAACCCTTGAATCTTGCCAACACAACTTGTATAATTGGTAGGTACTCTTCGGCGACCGCTCTTTACTTGAGACAGAAAATTATAATTGTTTATCGTTGCATCTTGCTCCATCTCGGCGTGAAAGAGCTGCAAAACAAAAACACAAAAACCTTCTGGACTAATACACATTGATAACTTAAACACCTCAATCTGTATGACAACCAACCGTGTCACTTTTTGCTACCAACTGGGACACACCAAGAGAAGAGTATTTTCCGTTTTCCGCGCAAAATCGATTCAAAGTCGTCGCTTTTTTGGGCTATTGCAGTTTATTATCACGGCCGACCGGCTGCAACAACAGGCGCGCGGAACGTTAGTAGCTACGGCCAACCCCGACGCTTGGTCCGGGTTTAAGTCCGGATTCGGACACGCGTACTAGTAGATTTGCGTTATCTATGTGTATTTATATCTGCGTTCTGGACTCTAATGCAAGCTTTATTTCGTCTCACTAGTATTTGGTTTATTTCCACTAACTTAATAAACCTAATGCCAGGTCTACTCACTCGCGCGAGTCGAGGCGAGGCCGAGATACATTGATGTTATTATAAAAGTTTTACAGTCCGTCTCGTATTTAAAGACGGCAGTGTATCTCGGCCTCGCGTCGACTCGCGTGTGTGTGTAGACCTGGCATAAGAAGATTGTCTCGAAAAGGCATCAAGATATTTAATTTAGGCGGGATCCCGAGATTCCCGGGATGTGTTATGAAACATTCTGCCTGCTTTTCAGAGGGACTCGTATTCAGCTTCAGTTATGTATAAACTAGTGGTTGCCCGCGACTTCGTCCGCATAGAAGTCGGTTATCGCTACTCGCGGCAAAAAGTACCTTATGTCCAGGCCTCAGAATATACGGGGCAAAATTAAATGACAGCTAGGGATCGCCTGTATCGATAAATTCAATTATCGATGCTTTTCCCATATACTAGTGATCACTCCAAGTTTCGTTTGGAAAAATAAAATTTTATGGAAAGCATGCAATTGAAATAAAGCAACATAATTTTGGTTATTCTTTTTTTTCAACCTTCACTCATCATCATCATATTTTTTTTACTAGTTTCGGTTTTTCAGTGGGTACCTACCTATCTTACATTATTAGAATCATTACTCATTACTTAATCAGCAAAGTTTTTGAACTCTTTTACTCGTTTTTTTTTATAATCAACGTTTTAAGTAATGAGTGACATGTTTTTTCCATACAAAGTAAAAAACAAAAACTGGGACACCTAGCATGGAGAAAGAAACTTTATGTCATTACTACATTAGGCAATTTAAATGTTTCTAACTGAATCAAGTTGTATGTCATGAAAGTTAATAAAATAACTGTAGAAATCTGTGAAATATATAATTATACAGACCCGTCCATAAAATAAGGTAGCCGTGGATTTAAAATATTAATTTATTATGTATGTGTATAGATATTTTTTCTTTTTCAGAAACGAACGAAGACCATTCGGAAGACTCCGATGTGTCCCGAAAACAGCCGAGCTCGCCCGAAGCGGAGGCCGAATGGAAACCGAATAAAACCAACATGGCGGACCGGCCGCTGCCGGTGCCGATCGAAAATGAACCCTATTACATGAACATTGATAGGTGTGAGGCTGAAAATTTGCTGAAAGGGGAACCGGATGGCACTTTTATTTTGAGACCTTCTAGTCAGGTAAGGATACTTTTAATACAAGCTTTCATTAAATTTCAGTCTGTTTTATTGATTTTTAAATAGTATATTCAGTTCAAATGTTGCAATTAGAACTATTCCACATTGTATAGTAGTTGATATCGCAATCAAATTGTTGATGTTATTCACATGAGAGTGAGAGCTGTTTTAACGCCAACAGTGAAATTAAATTACGATGCAAGATGAGCTGAATCAAGGTGGAATAACGCCCCAGTTCTTATAAATGGATTACACAATTACCTATGTAAATTCGATGACAAGGCAATCAAAATCAAATCAAATCAAATCAAATCGAAATTTCTTTGTTTGCCAATGTAATGGTGTCCAAGTGCTGATCTGATGATGAAGTTGGAAGGTGGCAACAGGATCTCCGCTATACTTCACGTAAACCAACTAAGTTTGGACTTGATAAATTGATCGCAATAAGCAACTAAAACTGTCCAAAAGAATTACAATAAGCAAAAATAACCATGTCTCAAAAATAATTTCATGTCAGAAACTAATTCTGTCCTACTATGATAATAAACTCCTAGTCATATTTATTGTCTTTTATAGCCGTGTGTATTTCCGGATATTTTTCATATTTTTTTGCCAAGATATATAACGATGCGCCGTAATCTCTTCCTTTCTATTTCCGCTCTGTTCTTATAATGCCAGCTAGTAAAGTATAGCAACACAGACCGTTCATTAAACGCGCCGTACCCGCGCGTGGCGTCGACAGACATCTGCCGCCGTAATTGCGTGATCCTTCACGCGTCCGCCAGGCTGTTCACTGGCAAACGTTTATTTATTTACTACTTCTTGCCTAATGATTACACGGATGGATAAGAAAGAAAGAAAGACATTTATTCCATAAAATAGATGTCAGCTAGTCGCTGACAGTCTGTTAATTTCACTCGAAGTCTACAGTTTTTGATACGATTCATCAAACGAACAAATAACAACAAACAAATATTGAACTTGTTGTTTTTTTGTGTTCAAATGTGTGTCTGCAGACAAAAAGAGGGGTGTAATAAGTTTAATGTGTGAATCTGTGTATCTGTTGCGTCTAAGCTCCCAAACGCGTGCACCCGATTAGGACGCGTTTTTTTTTAATAAGGAAATTAATTCGATCCGGATGTTTCTTACCTAGTTTCATGAAAATTGGATGAGCTGTTTAAGAGATATCAGCTCTCAAAGAAGGTAGCGCGATTATATTGGGGGCGTTATGTTTGAAATAGGTTTTTTGGCTAATAATTAAAGCTAATAATTTAGAGTAATATTATAATAAAACTAAAAACTGACTGATCTATCAACGCACAGCCCAAACCGCTGGGTCTAGAGATTCCAAATTTGGCACGCAGGTTCCTTATGATTTCTAGGGGTGCATTAAGAAAGGATTATCCGAAAGTAGACCCCCAACGGGAAGTAGCGGGGAAGTAATTCTAAGCGAACAAAGTCGCGGGCGTCCTCTAGTTAAAATAAAAATATAAGGCTAATATATTTTTAAGTTTAACAAAAATATTTGAACTCTTCCTTTACTACTAAACCTTCCTTAGGTTTTGCACAGATGTAATTTATTTTTTGTAAGATTGTATCTTTTCTTATTTCAGCCAATAAATTCAAAACAAATTACTAGATCCGTAAGATACTCGTACAAAGATAAATAATTTCAAATTACTGTCAGCTGCACTCCTTGGCACGGTATCCTGCCTTTTGACAAACTATATCATTTTACGAACTTTCATTTCGCAAAAACGTGTTTGTGCTAACCATTAAATATTACAAAGGTTACATGGGCTTATTAAATAAGTTAGGTTAGGTTACTTTTAACCACAAAAAATATATAACAATGCGGCGGAAAGTATCTCTTTGCGAAATGAAAGTTTGTAAAATGATACAGTTTATCAAATGATGATTTGGTAAAAAATTAGTGAACCCCTTCGCACGCTGGATTGTCGAGTGGTTATGCTGTACAGTGAATGGCGGCTTTATCGTTATTATTCCTGGATAAATACTACGACCATCTGCCGCCAGTCTGCCATCGCACTCGCTGCGTCGATTGTGTGCGGCGCGAACAAATAGTGGCCAGATTAAAGACAAATAGCTAGTTTTGCTGGGAGTTTATTACATGTACAACAGGCCTTGAAGTAACTTAATAAAGAGAACGCTTCACAAACACGACTTCTTGTTCGAACATACAACTAGAATTTATTCTCAGTACCCAAATGTAATGCGATATTTATACAACACACACATTGTTGGATAACTATTGGAGTAGTAACTGAATTAAATTCATAAATATCAAGGGATAGTCAAGTACAAAGATATTTATGAATTATATTAAAGAATCTGGCAACACTGACCCTAGACTTGGGTGCGTCTCCGCCTCAGTGGAGCCGCACCCTGCTTAGCATAATTAGAGACAATATGAAATTTAACCATCAAAACAAATGAATATCTCTCCTATTATCAGTTAATTACGAAAACTAAATACCTATATATCAACCAGTGGTAATAGCGCAAGCAGCCGAATTCCGTTTTTAACGTGTGTATTTGTGTGTCTGTCTATGGCATCATAGCTATTAAATGGATGAACCGATTCCAACGCAGTTTTTCTTTAATAAAGCTAGTTTAATCGGGAACGTTCTTAGCTAGGTTTCATGAAAATTTGTTGGCCCATTTAAGAGACACGTGCTTTGACATAACAGTCGCCATTAAATCGGCCGTTTATATCTATTTAATAATTACATTTTAAGAGCCCGGGGCTCTATACAATTCGATAAAAAAATATTTTCTTTTGACATTTTATCGTACTATCAATATTACGAAAATCGCTCTTATATTTAATGGTTTTACCGAGTTGAATAGAGTCCCTGTATAACAGATATAAATCTATTAACTTTCAGCCGGAGCACGCATACACGCTGACGGTGTCGTGCGCGCGCGCCGTGCACAACGTGGGCGTGCGCCGGCGGCCGGACGCGCGGCTCGCGCTCGGCTACCCGCGCCGCGGCGAGCGCAGCTTCCCGAGCGTCGGGGCGCTGCTGCGGCACCATCGCAGGCGCAGGTAGCGGTCATTCACATTACAGGCCTAGATACAGTAAGGCCGCGTACACGAAGTCTGCAGGGTAGTGATTTTCTCATAAGCAAAGGTGAGCGAATGCAGGAGTGAAGTCCAAGCGGCGAGTTTAAGTAGTAGCGTCAAAGCGAACAAAACCAATATTAGAGCGTGCATTCTCAATTAGGCAGCCTTATACGTTCGAGAAGCCATGCTGCCAAATTGAATACACGCGCTGAAATGTGTTTTGCTCGCTTTGACGCTACTACTTAAACTCGCCGCTTGGACATCACTCCTGCGTTCGCTCACCTTTGCTTTTGAAAGAATCACTACCCAGGCTGCGGGGGAGTGCGGCGCGTTCTAATGCATAGATTTATACGAAACCAGCCAAGCAGGTACCCTATAAGGGAAACTAAAAGACTGACCTTTTTCGCTCTTGTCACTATGTGAATAAGACATAAAAAGGTACGTCTTTCAATTTCCCTTACTATACCTGCTGGGTGCCACTTTTTTCTTTTAAAAATAAAAACGCGGACGTTAATCCAAATGTATAAATTATCCCCATTCCAAAGCGTAACAAACAAACCAATATTAGTTGGTAAGGATAAACCCAAATAAAAATGTATTTATTATGAAGGTCAAAATCAAGGTGGCATGTATATAATAGTTACTAAATAGCGACTCCATAGATTCTATAGGTAACCTTGGCATGACACCAAAACCCGACCCTACTCATGACCGAAAAGCTTAAACACGCAAAAACTTCATGCGACGTTAAAACTATCGAAAAGGGAGTAGGTATAAGTACGTTGTTTTTCGAAAAGAAAGGCACTCCTCACGTTCCCTGTCTCCTGTTGCAGACTACTGCTGGTGGCAGGAGGCGGCGTGGTGGGCGCCACCACCCTCAACGAGCCCCCGCGGTACTACCAGACCCCCAGCAGCCTCCCGGTACCGCTGCGAGCACAATAGATATCTCTCTGATCTGACAGTGATGCCTGATTGTAACCTGTCATCGTCACTAAAAGATTTGTGAATTAGGGAGCAGGTTTCACGCCTTACAGTGACGGGTGACAAGTGACAATTCGGGGTACATTGCGTTGATCAGATGAAGCCCAGAAATGTAGGAACTCGTCGACGTTGTGATGTATACCGAATTGTAACCTATAAACGTCACTGAAAGCTTTGTGCACGCCTAACAGTGATAGGTGACAAGTGACAATTCGGGGTACATTGCGCAACTTAACCAGTGATTAGTGTCAGTTATAGTGGTCCTGGAGTATGAAGCTAGCTGTCCCGGTTAAGATTCTCGATAACGGCAAATACTTTTGTGATGAGCGCCAGTATTTGTTTTTAAGTCTTGATTTTTTCTATGTATTTTTGCGTTACTTATAATAATATTTTCTTAAAACTAACTATAAGTATTTATTACGTTACTTGTACCCATAGTGCTAAGTTTGGGATTAGATCAACTTGTGTGATGTGTCCCTTGATATTTAATTATTTTACAAGATGATGAAAATCGTCGTTGATAAATTTTACTGACTGTCACCTGTCACCTGTCTCTATTAGTTTTGTAAAATTGGGGCCAGGTCTCCCCACAGCTATCAGGGACGTCAAACCGCCTTATTACCTAGTATTAATTACCAATAATAATAAGATCAAAATCAACAATGCCAACTTATTAACCAATAAAATAAGTTAGCTACTTTATTGCCCTGTCACTAATTTCATCTTGAGATAGTAGGTAAATGTCATGGGTTGATGCCCACTTAAGGCCAGGTGGCCTGTGTGCTCTTTCATATGCTATAAATAATCCATATCCAAACGATCCATACATACTAATATTATAAATGTGAAATTGTGTCTGTCTGTCTGTCTGTCTGTCTGTCTGGCTGTCTGTCTGTTACCTCTTTACGCTTAAACCGCTGAACTGAGATAGCGTTGAGTCCCGGGGAAGGACATAGGCTACTTTTTATCCCGGAAAATTAGACAGATCCCGAGGGAGCAGCGATAAACGACTTCTACGCGGACGGAGTCGCGGGCAAAAGCTAGTAAATAATAACAGCAGAGTTAGAGGTTGTCTAGATATGAAGTAAATATTGTTTAAGATATCAATGACAAGTTTTTTTTTACTAGTATCATAATTATTTTTTAATAGTCTTTTGTTCATTAAAGGAATCACTGAGTAAAAGACAAATCACAATATAATTTGTAACACTAATTTATGTAACTTGTTTTATTATATGCCTTTCAACCCATTCCCAAAATGTTCATGTTTGAATGTCAGATATGAGAACTGTCAATTAACGAAATAACCTGCTAATCTAGGGTTAACCTGGGGTCAGCGTTTACTTGCAAGCGGGCCTAAGTCAAGTCTGATTTCCACGATTTTGGATATTTTGTATTTGTTATGAAGTGGATGTAAAAATTTAGATTTGTAAGTTTCCGATTTTTATTTGTTTAAAAAACAAAGATTCCTATGAACTGAGAACTCCTCCTTTTTTGAAGTCGGTTAAAAACAGATAAAGCTTAATTTTGCAAACCCTGCAGGTCTCTATTTTACTTAGGCCCGTTTGCACGTAAATTAACCCTAGGTTAACCCCAGAATAAATTATTAAAGCATGTCAGATTCATATAAAACTGCTAATTTTATCAAATTAACCTGTTAACCTGGGATTAACCTAGGGTTAAAATTTTCGTGAAAGCGACCCTTAAATAGTAAAAGCCTTTTAACCAAGTTGTCGTATTGTCAACGTTAAGAAAGCTCTTATTAATATAGACTTAGACAGCAATGGCGGCCGAGTTAAAAATAATACGATAACATGTCAAAGGCAATATCGTTTTAACGAGTAGAATAGAGCGTCTGCTCCTTCCGTTCTAAATAATATTGTGATTTAATCTGCCGTAAAGCAATTGAAATGAAAAAACGACCGCCATTTCTCAACAACTCTTCCATTGAAATAAAGCTAAGCTGAATTCCTTCAGATAATTGAATAACCGAGTTATCAAAGGGATTAACCATCATTACGGAAGCGAATAACTTTCTGCTCTTAAAGCATACGCTTAGGGAAGATTTTGGTTTGAGCTGTTGATAATTTGTATTATTAGTATAAATTAAACGTTTTAATTGGTCAGTTTAAATGTAATTAGCCCAACGGCTACCGCGGCTCGTTATTTTGATATTTGAAATTATATTGAATTATAAGAACAATTAACCTTCAATTGTTTGAGAAAGGTATTAATAACTTAATTGCGCCACGACTCTAAGGAGAATTACTTGGATTAGTCACTTAGGAATCCTACTTAGGATCAATAGGACTTCAATGGCATTTTTATATCTGACTCACTCACTCATCAAAGCACAGAACAGAAAAAACAGTAGAAGTGTCATGTGGGCGTGTCACGTGTGGCATGGTTATGCGGAGTTCCGCGCAACCTAGCTTAGTTTTGCCGCGACCGCTTATTGTGCGTGACAGTTGTGCGAATAATATTTCTAAACTAGGAAATAAATTCAGAAGCATGTCTTATTGTGCTATTTTGGAATGTAAAAACGATAGATAGTGTTGTTTTTATGATAGTTTGAGTATTGGCGACAACAGGTCTGATACTAAGCGAAGCTCATGCCACTTCCACTGTTTTTTCTGTTCCGTGCATCAAAGTACAAGTTTCTATTTCGGAATTCGTCCGTTTTTCGGAGCTCATATCTAGACAACGACTGGGAAAAGGGGAAAAGTAAATAGAATCAAACTTGTAGCGAATTGTCACCTTTCATTATGTTGTGGAGCAAAATTTTCTATGATGCACCGTTTCGAGATATATACAAAAAAAAAACAAATTACATTACTTAACCTTCTTTGTGCCCCCGCTTACCTCCAAGGGGTGGGGACTTAAGTACTATTTTTGTCTCCTAACTAGTCCAAACAAAGTCTTTCGACCTTTCCACCCACACCCCCTTGTAACCACTCATTTACCAAGCCTTACACCCAAAACCATTTGCGAGTGAAAAACTTTATTATAAAGATAGCCCTGTAAAAAACCTTCCTATTAAAATTCGATTTAAACTTTACCCGTCTTATCAACTTTAATACGTAATAGAAAGATTAAAAAGATAGAAGAGCCTTTCCCGTCACGCAAAGATTGATGCTGCCCCCCGGTGTCAGACCAGTATAAGTCTATTTCCCTCTCCCCCGAAACGCGTGACCCAGTAAGAAAGTTCGAGCAAGGAAGCCATTTCCGTAACCACTGTGATGCTACATAAATATCGGAGACCTCTATCATAGACCCCATTGGCAAAGAGTTGAGGAGGCAGACGTAACAGATACTGTTTATGCCTGCGGGATTATAGCATCTGTGAGGCTGAAAAGTTAAATGTTAAAAGTTTAAGGCCCATCTTGCTTTTATACTGTAATCATTTATTGTGGGCGCTATATTAGTCGCTCTTAATGTCAAGTGAATAAAAGCTGTCATTACGTGATTCCAATCTTAAAGATGTCTATCTCAAGACTGCTCACACATTTGATGACGCGTTAGCCTAGTTGGTGGTGAACCTACCTACGGAGCTAGCGTTCCCGGGTTCGATTCCAGGTAAATGTTTGTGTGATAGCGCGAGTATTTTGTTTCTGAGTGTCGGAAGTTTTCTATATATTTAAGTATGCATTTCTCTATAAGTAATTATAAATAAATGTTTATCGTTGTCTAGTACTCATAGTACAAGCCTAGAGCTTAGTTTGGGACTATGTCATGTTGTATGAGATTGATATTATAGATTCTGAGGAATGCCTCTACGCTACGTAGTCATTTCGCCAGTTGTCTTACCCCCGCAGCGAAACACAATAATGCTCACACTGCTGTTTGGTGGCAGCTTAAGGGTAAAAGGGTGTTATGCATATACGTATACGAACGAAAAATGTTAGTACAAATATTAATCTCTCACATAACATTCCCCTCTTTGACCTGTTTTATAGAAGTATGTGCCCTCTACAAACCGATTCTTTGCCGCAGCAATTCCAATAGGCATTGGTCCCACGGCGGGTTTGTTTTATGTTCGGCTTCGTATGGAAAACGGATTGCGAGCTCGATGACTTTATATCTTATACGCTACTCTATATTGGAGTACACTACTTTATTGAAATTCTATTCATAAGAGCTTTTTTTTTAACCCACGTCGCCGACATAGCAGTGTTACAAGTTTATCGTGTTTTTTCGTAAAACACAGTTATTTCATGATGGCTTTGCCATTGCTAATGGTTTAAGTATTTCCTAGTGTTCCTTGTAATAAATAATAGGAGTATTCGCACTATTGCTATGCCTCATTTTGCAGGCGCTTTTGTTTGATTTTTGGCGTTTATTTGATTTATTAGTGGTCACCAACTTTTCATGTGTGCCAAAAGGAGAATGCCAGAATCTCTATACAACTTTGCCCCACGATGTGCACAAGTGCCGTATGGAACAATATAATGATGGTTCATTACTGATAGCAGAATTTGTGTTTTTAAGCCTCTAAAACTGCAGGTTTACGTGTAAATCGAAAAGTAATGATTACTTTTACCTAATTTTTTGGAATAGCAAAGATGCAATTTACAACAATTGCAGTGAATAAACTGTCAGGCGCTTATAATTATTTACGTAAAATATTACAACACAAATTGCATAATAATATATTGCATAGAAATAGATTAAAAACAGACAAAGGAAAAGTGAAAGCGATAGGACAAAATATTCGAAATCATAATAAGATCATTTGGACTAGTGAACAGTTTGGTTTGGGTAATGGGAGGGTTGGAGGGTTCAGTCAGTAGGTATTATATGAGATGTTTATTTATTTATTAAAAATCTCTTAATGAACACTAACAGTCATGCTACACGTATTAATTATTAATGAGAAAACGACATACAGCAGAACTTACAAGGTACCCAAAGCATTATCTACACTTGGACTGAGCTTAAGGTGACAATTGTCTCCAAGTGCCGACTGGATGAAACGCGACTCAGAGGTGTAAAAAATATCAAGTTTGCTGTCGCTATCCGGGATGTCATTTAAGAGTTTCAGGGCCCGGTGCAGAGGAAAGTGAGCTTGTGCGCGGGTGCGCACCGCCGGGGCAGCGAGGAGTGGGCGACGGCGACGGCGAAGTTGTTGGTTCGATATGGGTGGTGCTCGTAGTATAGAGAGATTAGATACACGTATTGTATTGAACGACGTATTGTGATGAAGGGAATAAGAAAAGACATGATTCTAATCTGTAACTATATATATTATTATATTATTATTATTTCAGATATTATTTAATTTTCTGTACATAAGGTTTTTATAATAAATATTCAAATATTAAAGTAAAATAACAATACTAACACAAAAAATATAAATTATAAAAAACTAAACCTACGAGTGCCGCCGGCAGCGGGGCAGGGCTCAAGCTACCGGTGGTTAGGGCTGCAGAGAGAGGAACCTCCTCACAATGCGTGCCGTGTCGAGGAGTACTGCCTTCTGTATGTGACCCTTGATCCGGCCATCTAGCAAGAGTCTCTTGAGGTGTTGGTCGAGACTCTTCGCTATAAGACCGTTTGTTGAAATAACTATCGGGACAATGATCGTCGACTCAACATCCCACATGGCGGTTACCTCGTGAGCCAAGTCAAGGTACTTGCTGAGAAGATCCTTTTCAGCCTTCACGAGGTTCTCGTCATGAGGGATGGTGGCGTCGACGAGTACTGCCCGGCGTTGAGATCGATCTGTCAACACGATATCAGGCTTATTGGCGACAATAGTCCTGTCCGTGAAGATAAATCAATCCCAATAGAGCGTAGCACGACCATTTTCGAGAACTAGCGCCGGTGTGTACTTATAGAACGGCACTTCAGACTCAACACGACCATATTGAAGAACAATTTGTTGATGAATGATCCTGGATACGAGGTTATGTCTGTGCAAGTACTCGCCGTTGGCCAAATGCGAACAACCGGAAATTATATGTCTGAGGGATTCGCCAGGGCAACGACACGCTCGACAAATGATGACCGTGCCATCCCTCAGAATATATTTCCGGTAATTGTTCGTCATTATGACCTCGTCAGCAATTGTACCTTCGGTTTCCCCAAAGAGGTCACCAAACCGTAGCCAGTTCACGGACGCTAAAAAGTCTGCGTCGGGCCTTGTTAGGGCCCGGTAGAAGCGTCCGTGTAGCTCCTTGCTCTTCCATACGTTCTTGCGGTCTTCAGTGCTCAACATCGTTGGTCTGCGGCAGTTCTCGTTTGCCAAGGAGAGAGGCGTGAATCTCCTGTCTACTGCAACCACATCACGATGCATCCCACACTCATTGCCGAGGAAATAATCCCTGAGATTGCACACCTCGCGGTTGTGGAGATTCTTACCCCCTTACTAATAAATGAATGTCATTGTAATGACAGATAAAGACAAAGTACCTATGGTTTAACTACACCACGGTTACTCAACGTTTATTAGAAAAGGGGGTTAGCATTTAAAATGCCTCGACCTCCACATTTTTATGACAGATGAGCGTGGGTGCAACATGCGATGTGATTTAATCAGTAGACGGATCCTCCTATCCAGGGCGTCCAGCTCAGTCTGAGTCCACCTTAGTATGCCAAAGGAGTATGTGAGCAGCGGCATCACCCAGCCGGGTGCAGTCCCACCATACCCCTAGCCATACCCTTGGGGATAGGGTGGGACTGAACCATACCACCCAGAAATAGGAGTTCTGTTAAATTGGATTTTAAAACATTAAAACCTGAAAGCATATTATAGTGCACAGCACTACGGTGGTATGGTTCAGTACCATCCTACCCCCAGGGGTATAGCTAGGGGTAGCTGGGTCTGACATGACCCAGCCATTGAAGGCGCGCATCTTATTGCCACTATTATTATATATATATTGCCTTTTATAAAAATCAATTGCTGTTCGTTTGTCTCGCTAAAACTTGAGAACGGCTGAACCGATTTGGCTGATTTCTTTTTTGTTGTGATCGTTATTGTCAGGATAAGGTTTAAACGCAAAAAATCCAGCGAGAAGGTCGGAGCAACGGGGCGAAGCCGCTGGCGGGCAGCTAGTTATCATTGAAAATAAAAAAAGATAAAAAAGATACTTATGATAAAAGACATTTATTCAGTAAGTAGGCCGCACGGATACTTTTACACGTCAAGAATCTACCAGCGCTTCGCAAGAGGAGACCACTGCTGAGAAGAAACGCCGCAAGAAACTCAGCAATCATGGTTAAGCCGCAAGTAGCACTCATGGCATACAACGGCTTCTGACGGATACTAAAAACATAACAACGGTCATTAGTGAGTGAGCAAAAAACTCAAAATACATGACCTAAGAACAATGCCAGGTCTCAATAGAAGCTTTGACCTAAAGAAAATTGTGACGAATAATTAAAGAATTGGGTTTATTTGATGGAGAAAAATATTTAAAACAATGCTGTGGTGTTCGTTTTTGTGAACTTGTCAAAAAACATATACTTAGAAATAATAGTAAGAACAGGTTACTCGCAAGATGTCTTATTTACAAAGTATCTCAATAGATGGCTCTGTCAGAGTGCTTTACAATAAGAGATTATATTATCATCGCTGGATATAAAATAAACCAATTACTTTGAATCCGAATGCGACTTTCCAAAGATTTAAGCGACTTTCCATTTAATAAAATGTATAATCGACTCATTGTTAGATTACTCTTTAGGAATATCTTATAGAAAAGCCACTGGCAAATGCCATACAGTCTTACACGTACCTATATAAGGCTAAACTGTGCCGTAAATCATACATTAAAATCATTGTTTACTAGCTGACTAGCTTAGCTGGTTTCGTCACGTATAGGCCACTTCCTAAAACGACCACATCACAGAAAGACCACTTCCCATAATGACCATTCCTATAAAGACCGGTTCCCAAATTGACCACTTCCCAGAAGGACCATTTCCCAAAACGACCAATTCTCAAGTCACCCACTTCCCAAATTGACCACATTCCTATAATGGCGGTTTCCCAAAATGACTACTTTTCTAAACGACCACATGTCTCAAAGACCACTTCCCGTAATGACCATTCCTATACAGACCGGTTCTCAAATTGACCACTTCCCAGAAGGACCATTTTTCCAAAATAGTCAATTCTCAAGTCTCCCAACTCCCAAATTGACCACAACCAAAACCAACCTCTCAACGGATGATCCGTAGTCACACCAATTGGCCACACTGGTGTGACTATGGTTCATTTTATTTATCCGTAGTCACACGAACACATAAATAGGAGGAAGGTTTAGGTTAGGTTCGTTTTTATATCAGGCCCGGAGGGCCAGAACAACCCAGAAACAGGAGCTCCGCGTAAGCGGAGCTCCGTTGACTCTGTTGAGTTTGATTTTGAAAGAGAAACAGACGCAAATTCATTCTTCGTGTGACTACGGGTAAATAAAATGAACCATAGTCATACCAATGTGGCAAATTGGTATGTCTACGGATCGGTTGTGAACCTCTCGTCTACAGGCCAGCAGCGAATACGATAAAAAAAACAAAAAAATGCAATCATTTTTACGTGGCTACGGCAAAGCAAAGGAATGGGAATTTTAACACCTATGTGTGTATGTATTACCGAGAAATGAGTAGGTACTAGGTAGGGCTAACACGATCACATAATACGGCCAATAATATAATAATATGAAAGTAGTCGTTTTGGGAAATGGTCAATTTGGGAACTGGTCTTTATAGGAATGGTCATTATGGGAGGTGGTCTTTCAGATATGTGGTCGTTTTGGGAAGTGGTCAGTGCATGTTCTGGACGTTACGAGACTGGTCATTCTAAGAAGTAGGCAATATGAAAGTAGTCGTTTTGGGATATGGTACTTCTGGGAAGTGGTCAATTTGGGAACCGGTCTTTATAGGAATGGTCATTATGGGAAGTGGTATTTCTGCGATGTGGTCGTTTTAGGAAGTGGCCTATACGTGACGAAACGGTTTCGTAATAATTAAAGTAGGTATTTTCTTGAATTTAAGATTTGTGAAACAGATATACACAATTTGTGAGATAATATATTACATTACATAACTTCTATAGCCATACCTATATCATAATTAACCTCCATGTAATCAACTTAATAGAACGAATTGTGAAGTCTTGTAACACTCCTACCCCCGGTCTATATAGAAACTGATAAAATATCCTACGTTGTGTATTTAATTGAATTGGCCAAAATAAAACATGTGATCGTCTAGTTATAATTATACCTCTAAATTAAGACCCTCTACGTTGTGTAAAATAAATAGTTAATCTAACGTAATCGAAATCAAAATCTCTCAATAAACATGCCAAAACCGAGAATAAAAGAAATCAACCTTAACATGAAATAAACACAAAATAAAACACAATTGGAATAAAAGTTTGACTTACCCAGATTCTCCTTGTACTACCTTGACCGTTTTATACCTTTCGTCTTCCTAATACTACTCCCTACCTACATTTGCATGTAATACAAGTAATATAATGTTAGCCTACCTAAACCCCTACCGTGAAAGAGGCCGGTTACAGCGAGAACCTATTTGACTTAGATTTAAATCTACTTCGTTATGTATATGTAATAATGAATTGAATAAGAAATAATATCAAATTGGTTCTTACTTTGGATGGGGATTGGCCTCAATAAGACAAACTACCCCGCTACCTACCATCTATTCATGTTACGTGTGAGTTAATGTCATAAAACACTTTGTGCACCAATCATTTAACAAAGTGATCAATTGGACAAGGTCACGGAAAAAATGGTGATTAAGAGGAACACTAAATGGTTTGTAATTTCCACTGTTAGCTACAGCACATCACAATGTGGTTTGTGATTTCCACTATTAATTTAGAACATCACAAAAGGGGGTTGATCACTCTTTCTAACTTCCGATACGAGCCACGTCAGCGAGGATCTTTGATTCAAATATAGTTTGTGATTTCCGTTGTTAGTTTCAGCACATCACAACGGGGCAAATATAGTTTGTGATTTCCGTTGTTAGTTTCAGCACATCACAACGGGGATCGATAACTTTTCTAACTTCCGACACTGGTCATGTCAGAGGAGGATCGTCTGGTTTGTGATTTCCACCGTTTTAGTTCAGTACATCACCAAAACAGATCGATACTCTTTCTAACATCCGACACGGGTCACGTCTTAGAGGATCAAATGATTCGATTGCGATAAAATGAATGCAAAATTATTATTATTTTATGTCAAAATAATACCTAACCACCGTGTGAATAACCGCTATACCGTTATTGTAAGCACTTCACAGGAGGATTTCTTTATTAATCACCGTAACTGTAATAATCACTTGTAAAAAATCCTTGAATGCTATGTGCATGACACAACCCAAACGTTCCGAGATAACCTAACTTTCATTTTCAACTACACACACACACACAGACGCATATCCTCAATACAAGCCTAACCATATGCACTAATAACACTCAATAAAACGAATTCAATCTTTAAACTAAAACCATCGCTAACTAGCTACTTATTTGTCCGAACGCGTCCGTACCAAGATCCTTGACCAACTACTTCCCTATCTTCTCTACCAACTGTCCTGTTCCTAGTTTCGCGTCCCGGGGGTGACTCTCGTCTCAAAACCTATGTTTCCTAAATTCCAAATCATCCCTACTTCTCACAACTGACGCCAACCTAATTAACCAATCAAACTAACGCGGGAAACAGTATGTCACCGCCCCCAAGCTCTATGGTTTTAAGGTTGTGTTTCGTTGTCGACGATACTCCTTTATTTTTTTTTATCTACAAATCTAACGCTGAGAATCCACTTGACAATGGGATCTTGCACATGTTGCGTTTGTTGCTAGCAGGTAGACCATTCGCTTCGAAGAACTGTGAGAGTCTCGCCATAAAGGGTAATTTAACACTACGTCTGTTTTTAACAATCTAGCAAACAATATGTAGGTAAAAGAAATTATCTAAATGACCTGCAGCTGTGGAGCCAAAAATCCCAGAAGCGGCTTCTTTGTTTGTAACCTTTTATTGTTATCGGTAATTTTAAGATTTCGAAGAAAACATCAAAATGAGTTTTAAAGTACTATTTTACATTATATGAAATGTTTATTATATTTATATATTAATATATAGCGTGTAATATACACGCGTTACAGTCTGTACTTTAATTTTGCCACGAGAGATGGAGAGTCATACACAATTAAGGGGCTAAACAAACAAACTCGTATTAGTTAATAAGTCTCTAAAGTTGATCGTTCACGTTTTTTGGCCGATTACAATGTGTAAGTAAGATCTACTGGACTGTGCTGACAATCACCTATTGAAGCGGAAAATAACGATGCAAAATAAGGAGGATTGGCCACACGATTCCAAGAGGGAAAACTAAAACGGTGAATATTGCTTATGAGCAGCAGCTGGAGGTCTGCAGGTCGATGGAGAGGAGACTCGCGGTCGACCCGATCACAGTGGTGGCGCTCCGTCGAGAGTGAGCTTAAAGGTACTGTTTGTTACACATACTGATTACTAGCACGATGCTACTATAGGTATTGATCAAATGCTACCTATTAGCGCGTGTGACAACAAAGTGCTCGTATTAAGCATGCTTTTTAGTGGCATGCTAATAGCTTAGTGAGCATGTTGATATCAATCTTGTGTTCGCGCCGGCGGAGACCCTCTGCACCATGGGTGAAGAAGGCAGCAGGGCTTCCAGAGCAGAATACGAGAATCGCTAAATATCAGATTCGCAGGAATTTCAGAGTCACAAAATACGAGATTAGCAGGATACCAGAATCGCGAAATGCCAGACACCCAGAATATCAGAGTCGTAAAATACCAGACTCGCAAGATTCTAGAGTCGTAAAATACCAGAATCTCAAAATAGCTGAGTCGCAAAATCCCAGATAGGGCAAAATAGCAGTCGCAAATCTCAGATACACAGAATACCATAGTCTTAAAATACTGGAATTGCACGATACCACATTATTACATAAATGGTTCGCGAAATACTTTTTGGAATTTTGAGACTGGTATTCTGCGTAACTGGGATTTTGCGACGTTGTTGTTTTGCTCTATCTTTGATTTTGCGACTCTGCTATTTTGAGATTCTGGTATTTTGCGACTCTGGTATCTTGCGAGTCTAGCATTTTATGACTGTTATAGTGCTAATCTCGTATTTTGTGACTCTGGTATCCTGCGAGTCTGATATTTTGCGATTCTGGTATTCTGCTCTGGAAGGTCCGGTTGCGCGACCCACTGTTTAGTATGAATTTATATGAGCCGCTAGCCAACCCATGAGATCGCAACGTCTCGCGCGACCGGGAACTCTATTCTATGCCGTAAAACAATATTTCTTTTGACGTGTTATCGTGCTGTTTTTAACTCTGCCGCTTTTAATATCAATTAAAAGTTCGCAACGATGATACGATACTATAGACGATATGATAACATGTAAAAAACTATATTTTTTTTTACCGTTGAATCGCGGCCTAGGTCGCTTGCGTTAGTCAGCACTCCATATAAATTAATTAATGTTGCGGTCGCCAACATCGAAATCATACCTTAAGACACTCGAGCATTTTAGGGAATGTGGTCAAGTCTATCAGCACCAATAAGGTTCATCTGAGTGCCGCGCTGCAGTGGCCACATAAAAAGCTTAACAGTTAGCTCGACAAAAAAAGGCCATGAGGCCACCACCACAACACGTCACGGCCTCTAGGCGGTAAAAACGATATCGTATTTGACCACAGGGCTTATTGTCAAACGCACTCGCAATCACGATCGTTTTCATTTTGAAAATCGAAGGCTTGTCTGCATACAAAATGAAAACAATTGCTCCACTTTGAAGCCAGTTGCGATTGCAAGTGCGTTAGACAATAAGCCTTCAGGTTATAGAAATGTTTATAACTCGGCCGCCATTACTGTTAAAGAAGGTAGTTGCCCGCTAACCGTTCCCGGAGCTACACGTATTTGGGTCGGTCGGTCCGCAACAATCAAGCCAACTGGGAGGCAAACCCTTATGCTTTTTTCGCTGTAGTACATCTCGGCCTAGCACTACGTGTATAGTTAAGCAAAGGGTGTGACTAGGGATGTTACGGAGGCGGCTTTACCGGAGCCGGAGCCGGATCCGGAGTTTAATTAATTTATTTAACGGATTCGGATCCGGATTCGGAGGCGAAGTTGGAGCCGTATCCGAAGCCGGAGCCGTATCCGAAACCGGATCCGGAATTTTACCGGAGGCGGAGCCGGAGCCGAGTACCTTTTATTTAAGACAAAATGCGGGCGATCGTGAGTAATAGGTAGGTAAGTAATTCCTGGACAAATCAAAACTTGTAGGCGTGCGCCGCGCTGGCGCGGCAAATGCAACACCTTCAGCTCCGGTATAACTGCGGTAAAAAATTAACGGAGGCGGAGGTGTGAAATAAAAAATAGCGAAGGCGGAGGCGGATCCGAAGGTGTAAAAAAAAATGGAAGTTCCGTTTTAATGGATGCGGAGGCGAAGCTCCGTAACATCCATAGTTTGAACGATAATACGATCGGGCGAATGGGAAACACCCATTCTAAGTGCTCACAGACTGTATCAATACTTAGTGCCAAATATTTAGCCGTACGAATCGCTCAATAACAAAGTTTTAAGTGTGCTGCTCTGCCGCGGCGCCACCACAATGAAAATCAATTAATTATAATATGGTGAAATGATGTACGTTGAACGTACATAAATGTGTCGAGCTCCGCTCATTCCCAAAACACCAGAATTTCGAAATACCAAATTACTCTCTTTACCAGACTCCCAAAACACCAGATTCGAATTATTGGGTGCTAAATATGGCTGTACCTTTACTACGGAAAAAATAATGGGCATTTATTGTGGCTGTGAGTGGGGCACAAAAGGTGCGGTGCAGGCCTGCCCAGTGCTGTTAATAACGACTGTCCAATCTGTCTTCTATGATGCGCAAGATAGATGTTGCAGCGCACAATCTGGGCTGGAAAGGTGAAACGACGCGTTGCACGTTCTTACCCTAAACGCGTTGTTATGCTGCTGGACTCCTAAGGCACTCATAGACCTTCGCGTGAAGTTAGCCCTCGAGCTGCAGGTATAGAGCGATGTACACCCTCTAAAGCGTGTTACCTTGACTTGCGCTATACATCATCGGAACCTGGGCTATCATGTTTGCTCTGATAGCCAGCGCCATCATCAAAATCATCATTATTTTCCATACCTATATTATAAACCTGTAGCAATAAATATTTAAAAAAATCTTTTATTTTGATAAAACCTGTTACTCTAATTTATCTTTATTTTTCAATCGATTAACTATTATTTGGGATACGAACAGTGAAAACTCAGGGACCATTGTCAAGGGTCCCAAAAGATAAAAAGGGAATCAGGGGTATAACTACCAACGCTATGTTGATGCGTGGACATGTTGGAGGTATGTTGCGAGGCTGGGTGTATGTATTATATTTTTGTATACAATCCCTAGACGGTAAATAACTATATAATATATATATATCCTATAGGACAGGATTCTATTAATTGTTAACGCATTTGCAGTCTTATTATTGCAGTCTTGAGAGCACAAAATGTATATGGGTCTCAGTCCCAGATCCCACTAGATATTATCTACTACTATCAGCATTCTATTTCACCATCCGGACGGTAATAAATAAGTGACAGGTGACAATTAAGTAGGTATACATTGCCAAGTTTTCACCGTAAAAAAGGTTCGGCACTTTTCGACTCTATTTCAAAGCTCTTAAGGTTCAAAAGTGACGAACCTTTTCTTACCGTGACTATACCAACATTAAAATGTCACCTTCCTTACCTTCTATCCAGGTCGTCCAGCTCAGTCTGAGTCCACCTTAGTACGCCAAAGCAGTAATGAGCAGCGGCATCACCCAGCCATTGAAGGCGCGCACCTTATTGCTACCCGACAAAAGACTGTTAAGAACTTTAGTCAAGTGGCAGAAAAAGCGCTCCTTCTCTGACGCCCTCACTTTTATATTTATTATTAGGACTATAGCCAGCTTCTAATCAGAAAATCAAAAATTATTTCCCCGGGTATAACACTAAAATGTAGTTAAGTACTTGTAACGGTTCGACTCTTAACATGTTTCTAAAGTAGCAAAATGCGGTCACTCGTGGTAGTACCTACACACAATTACATAGCTATATAGTTTAGTGTAATAAGTTTCTGTCACATAAAAAAACATTTTTGGGACAAGCTTTTGTGACCGACTGTACTTTTTTGCACAGTCGTCATCTTCTCGTCAAGACGATTATGACGCGCCCTAACGTACGCAAACTTTCACCTTCGTCGGAAACCGGGAAGTGGCTCAAAATTAAACTTACTAGATTTGACCCGTACATGAACACACACACACACACACACACACACACACATATCACACCCAAATCGACGCACAAGCACCCAATTGCATGACAGTAAGTATTTGTGTGTTTTTCTGTTCTATAAATTATTTGCTTGTTACAGAATTACCATTGTTTTGCTCAAGATCAGCAAAGTTATACGCTGAGCCAATTACCCTTTTGCCCTGCTGCAACGCACACATTCTTTTGGCAACTTATGTGTTATGGTAGTGTCACTGTGCTTATTTTATTTTGTCAATTGCATGTGTAATTTGTAGTACGCAAATAAACGTTTTATCTATCTACCTATCTATCTCGCATCGCATTTTTTTTACCTAAGGTAAACTGAAAAGCCTTGCACCATCTGTAAACACTTAAAGATTAGCATTTATTGTCTCTTAAAATTATAAAATAAATAATATAACGCTTGTGTCAAAGCGAAGTATCCCACCGGCAGTCATGACCGCCGGTACGTCATGAATAGATTTTCTATCCTTAGTCTTTCACATTTATACATAAAATCCCATGAATTTTATGTCAATCGATTCAGTGTGAAATTAGCTACAAACGGACATCAACCAATATCATAATACTTAAACGGAAAATATCTGAATATGGTCAGGTGAACTCATAGTGAACTTTAGTACTTTATCCAATCGTTGCGCGAGTGAATTAGTGCAGTGACATATCTTTTTAATTTATGATCTATTGTATTTTTTAACCCCCCCGACGCAAAAAAGAGGGGTGTTATAAGTTTGACGTGTAAGTGTGTGTGTGTGTGTGTGTGTGTGTGTGTGTGTGTGTGTGTTTGTCTGTCTGTGGCACCGTAGCTCTTAAACGGATGAACCGATTTGGATGCGGTTTTTTTTGATACAAGTTTCCTTACCTAGTCCCAAAGTGAGCTCTAGGCTTGTACTATGGGTACCAGACAACGAAAAACATACTTATAATAGAGAAATAAATACTTCTATTCATAGAAAACACCCAAGACTCAGGAACAAAATGCTCGCGCTGCTCACCACGGGAATTTGCTCTGACCGGGAATCGAACCCGGGACCGCTAGCTTTGTAGGCTGAGTCACTACCAACTAGGCTAATGCGTCGTCAATGAAAATGATGACTAACTGTAAAACTAAATACTATTGAGATAAAGCTTCGTTTTGGTTTCTTATTGTTTGCTATTCAATATTGCCATACCCCTTGAGGTCCTGGAAAGTTAAACTCTGTGGCCGTATTGGAACCCATCCATTTTCATCTTTAAAGCTTCTACCAATCGACTAATCATCAAACTCGATAAATATAAGTTTCGGGAGTTCCATCTCTTCCAACATCATTAATGTCTTTAAAGACACGTTGCTAGCTGTCGTATTGTTAATTTGTAGAAGTTTAAAAGCGTAAAATATTTAAAAAATAACCCCTACTCGACGACGACGTTGACACGTCGGGAGACCGCTAAGTAAATGAAATACATAATATAAAATACCCCAGCTAAATAATCCCCTTAAAATAATCTTCGTTACAATTGCTCAATTATCTTAATCGAGATATCTTATCGCCACCCTTGAAATAGGTACCGTTGAGGAGTTCCGGTAGCCATTTGTGGTCTTCATCATCAGTTCCACTTCATCAAAATTAAATGATACTTTCTGAATGCAAATACTGGACTTGTTACTAAAAGAAATACTAAAATCGCTGCAGCCGCTGCTGTATGTATACCTATAATATTTGAGTTCCCTCAATTCCTCACGGATCCCACATCAGATTCTGATTTGGTGACAATGGCACCACCTCGAAAGTATAGGTACTCTATAAAACTATTTTTTTTTGATCGGACAATTTTACAATTTTTTTAAGTCGGTTATATTACTAAAACCTTCTCCTGAGCTAACAAATAATTTACTGAAAACAGATACTGTTACTGAGATAATCGCGGACAAACATACATATATTCATACATATATACATACAAACATACATACAGGTGAAACTGTGAACCTCCTTTTTTTGAAGTCGGTTTAAAAAGAAAATACATACGGTAAAACATAGACCCTCCTGCATTTTTTTTTAAATTAAATACAATAAAATATAAGAAAGATTAAGGTCACGTCCGTGTACTTACTTGATATGTCAGAATTTACTTTAAATACTGGTGACGAAGCGACAAAAATTACATTGTAGTTGTGCTGGCTAGAGATCGACGGAGCTACGAAACTGCTGAGCTCCGATTTGTCGTTACTTTGGCCCTTCAGGCCCGCTGAAAGACTATAAGAATAACATAACTTAACACTGAACTTAAACCTATCAAAACTTCCATCGCTGGATCAAACCTGCTTGTCCGAAAGGTTTGACTAGGCAGTCTGCGAACTGGTAAGAACGTTTTTGTCAGTGTATCAGTTATGTACAATTTCCGATGCTTGGCGACACTGTCGTCGTGGCGCAGTTACATTAAAAGCAATAAAAGAATTTTCATATACCAAGATTTGATTTCTCATTGCTACCAGTGAAATACTTATTTTCCATTGGATTGAAGTTCTGATGGTCATCTCTAGTTTAGATCATCCATTCCACTTTACCAAATGGTGCTTTTGGAATGTAAATACATACTTACTAAAATACCAAAAAACTGTACGTAACTCTATAATATTTGTTCAGTCGATTCCTAATGGATCCCATCGACAGATCACGCCAACTCTTAAGAACCAACCGGGCGAGAGCATGTAGACCATGCTCAGTGTAGGGTTCCGAAGCCGTTACTACACAAAAACTATCTCAAATAAATCGGGCAAGAGCATGTCTGACCATGCTCAGTGTAGGGTTCCGAAGCCGTTTCTACACAAAAATCACGAAAATCTCGAAAATAGCAAGTATGAAGTAATTCTCTACTTATTCAAAGTTATTGGTGATTTTAATAGGTATAAACACTTTAATCGCCTTTATCTTAGGAATCAATCAAGCCTTCTTAGTATCTTATTGCCACCCTTGACATAGGTACCGTTGAGGGGTATGTCCCATTTGTTCCATGGAACTTCGCATTTTGTATTGAACTATGAGGTAATGTTCAATACAAAAATCGTAGTTCCATGGAACAAATGGGACATACCCCCGTTGAGGAGTTTCGACGGCCATCTGTGGTCTTAAACATCAGTTCCACTTCACCAAATGATACTTTCTGAAAAAAAATGCAAGATTTGTTAGGTACAAAAAATACAAAATCGCTATACAAATATTTGAGGAGTTCCCTCAATTCCTCACGGATCTCCTCATCGCTCACTTCGGAAGTATATAACCTATCAAACAAAAAAAAATATTTTCAAAATCGGGCTACAATTATTTATAACTAGAGGACGCCCGCGACTTCGTACGCGTAGAATTAGTTTCCCGCTACTCCCCCCATTTTTTCCCGTTGGGGGTCGATTTTCGGAAAATCCTTTCTTAGTGCTCACTTACATCATGAAAGGAACCCCTGTGCCAAATTTCAAGTTTCTAGGTAAGTACAGTAGTTTCGGCCTGCGTTGATACATCAGTCAGTCAGTTTAGCCTTTTATATATAGGTATATAGATTTAGAGATAAATCGGTGAACATACATAAAGTATACAAAAAAAAACAAAAAAAACCGCCAAATATTGTAAGTCGCCGACTTCAATTGGACTGACCTATACCTACCAATTTAAAAGAAGTAATTTTTTGCGTCTTTGAAAGCGGTTTTTAGTTTTTTCAAAACATTTATTTTATGTTATACTTGTTAGTAATCATAATAAGCTGTTATGTAGTTCCACTTTTTAGTTGATATGGAGCATTTCATACTTACATTTTAAGCACGCCGCAAGCAACGCCGTGGGAAAGTCATAGTCATATTTAAACAATTAAAATTAAATATTCTTCGTTACAAGTGTTCAACTATCTTAATCGAGATATCTTATCGCCACCCTAGAAATAGGTACCGTTGAGGAGTTCCGGTAGCCATTTGTGGTCTTCATCATCAGTTCCACATCATCAAAATTAAATGATACTTTCTGAATGCAAATACTGGACTTGTTACTAAAAAAAATACTAAATCGCTGCAGCCGCTGCTGTATGTATACCTATAATATTTGAGTAGTTCCCTCAATTTCTCACGGATCCCACCAGATTCAGATTTGGTGACAATGGGACCACCTCGAAAGTATAGGTACTCTATCAAACCAATTTTTTTTGATCGGACAACTTTACAATTTTTTCAAGTCGGTTATATTACTAAAACCTCCTGAGTGTAACAAATAATTTACCGAAAACCGTATCAAAATTGGTTCAGCCAAACGCGAGATAATCACGGACAAGCATGCATAATTATTCATCCATATTATATACATACAAACATACATACCGGTGAAACTGTGAACCTCCTTTTTTTTTGAAGTCGGTTTAAAAAGAAAATACATACGGTAAAACATAGATCCTCCTGCATTTTTTTTTTAATTAAATACAATAAAATATAAGAAAGATTAAGATCACGTCCGTGTACTTACTTGGTATGTCAGAATTTACTTTAAATACTGGTGACGAAGCGACAAAAATTACATTGTAGATCGACGGAGCTACGAAACTACTGAGCTCCGATTTGTCGTTACTTTGGCCCTTCAGGCCCGCTGAAAGACTATAAGAATAACATAACTTAACACTTAACTTAAACCTATCAAAACTTCCATCGCTGGATCAAACCTGCTTGTCCGAAAGGTTTGACTAGGCAGTCTGCGAACTGGTAAGAACGTTTTTGTCAGTGTATCAGTTATGTACAATTTCCGATGCTTGGCGACACTGTCGTCGTCGCGCAGTTACATTAAAAGCAATAAAAGAATTTTCATATACCAAGATTTGATTTCTCATTGCTACCAGTGAAATACTTATTTTCCATTGGATTGAAGTTCTGATGGTCATCTCTAGTTTAGATCATCCATTCCACTTTACCAAATGGTGCTTATGGAATGTAAATACATACTTACTAAAATACCAAAAAACTGTACGTAACTCTATAATATTTGTTCAGTCGATTCCTAATGGATCCCATCGACAGATCACGCCAACTCTTAAGAACCAACCGGGCGAGAGCATGTAGACCATGCTCAGTGTAGGGTTCCGAAGCCGTTTCTACACAAAAATCTGTCTTAGGTGATTTTAGAAGGTATAAACACTTTATATTTAGTCGCCTATATCTTAGGAATCAAACAAGCCTTCTTAGTGGTGCTAGTTTTCCTTTAAAATTGGTTATATGTGCTTTCATTTAAGATATTTTTCAGATTTTTAATATTTATAGTTTTGGCTGCGGACGGACGGACAGACATGACGATACTATAAGGGTTCCTATTTTGACTACGGAACCCTAAAAATGAACCTTTGCATAAAAAAAACATCATAATCGGTTCACAAGGTGAAAAGTTATGCGTAATACGATTATATTCATACATAATAATAAAAAACGCCGACGAATTGAGGACCTCATCCTCTTTTGACGTTGGTTAAAAAGATCAACAATCTTGACGAATTGAGAACCTAGTTTTTTAGGTCACACTTTTATATCATTATATATATTAGTTAGTGCGCCGTGTAAAAAAACTATATGTGTACAAAATGTCAGGTTTGTGTCTGATAGTTTTTGCAAAAAGTGTGACATAGATAGGTACATACACCGACGGAAGGACAGACGGACCGATGGGCACGGGATCAAACAGACGAATAGACAGGCGGACAAATTGGCAGACAGATAGACGGACTCTTGAATATGTGAAAGTATACCTATGGGTCACAGGTAAACAGATCCCACTTACTATCAGTTGGGCTGAGTGCTCGTTAGCCTAATCCAAGATCCATGATTAAAAGAATCTCCACCGTAATCCGTCCGCATTCAGCACAAACATACATACTTACGTAAGGTTAATGGTTTTTAATTGGTTTTGGGCGAAATGTTTCCTTTTTCCTTGGAACTTAAACCCAATTGGATCATCGCCTTATCTCTAAAGAAAAATCAATTATCCAAGCAGACAGAAATACTCACTAGGTAGTTAAGATCCCTGTTTAAATTGCTCTTGTGAAGCTTGCACGACAGTTTTTTTTAAACCACCAAACAACTAATCGACTACTAAATAATTAACGGATTTTTCAAAATTATTTCTGCTGACATTTGACAGTTTGACTGTTTGACATAAGTTTGATACTTGTCAAAGACTAATAGCACAACCGAGTCATCATTCGGAAAAGGTTAAATAAAACCCGTCTTCTCGCTGTCTCTGCAGGCGAATCAGGTCACTGGCTCCACGCTCTTCTTTCCCGCAATATAGGCACAGTCTTGGACCCAAGCTGCTTGCGCATAGCAATAAGCTTGCGGCTTGGAGCTAGAATCTGTGAACCTCATACTTGCACGTGCGGGAAGGAAGTGAGTGAGCTGGGACGACAATATGGCCTTTCATGCTTTAGAAGTGCCGGCCGTTTGTACCGCCACGGCACAATTAATGATCTGATCCGTCGTTCGCTTGCCACTGCCTCTGTACCAGCTGTCCTGGAACCAGCAGGTTTACATAGAGACGATGGCAAGCGACCAGACGGAGCTTCATTGGTGCCGTGGAAACTGGGTAGGGCACTGGTGTGGGACGCGACGTGTGTTGACACATTCGCCCTGTCCCACGTCCAGTCAACCCGTAATCGGGCGGTGCAGCAGCTGATCAGGCCCAAACCGTCAAGCGCCGCAAATATTCATCATTATTAAATAATTATGAATTTGTGGCGCTTGCAGTGGAGGCCATGGGACCTTGGTCAGCTGATATGAAAACCTTTATTAAGGCCCTGTCATCCCGGCTCATAGACACCTCCGGAGATCCTAGAGCTGGTGCTTACCTCTCCCAAATGATTGGGCTAGCTATCCAGAGAGGTAACGCAGCCAGTCTCATAGGGACCATGCCGCGGGCGGACCTGTGCGGACCTGGTGCGGGGCGTAGAGTAGCGGTGCCCGCCGCTGCATATCCGCGGCGGACTCTCGAGCGTATAGCGGAGCGCGCGGCGGAGCGCGCGGCGGAGCGCGCGGCGGAGCGCGCGGTTGTCAGAAGGTTCCGCCGCAGGCGCCGCCGCGGGCCCCGCTGCGGGCGCAGTGGCGGGAACCGCCGTTATTTATGCGTACGACGCTGCGTGCAACTCGGCGAATGCCATCCGCGGGCTCCACCGCAAGTAACGCTGTATTTGAAGCAAACGCGAGTAAAAACGCTTCTCCGTAAACGCTTTAATACAACGCCATATGTTTGAATTAAAATAAAAATCCGTTATATTATGAGCAAAAGTAAGCAGAAGGCACAGAGTCTCTACTTTGAAATCCGTAATTAGAACTTCGTCTATTGCTATCCCTTTTGCTCTCGACGCATCACTAATTCGCAAGAAAGTGACTGGGTGATCCGAAGTTCGAATTACGCGGATTTCAAAGTAGAGCCCCAGTGCAGACACAAAGTAAACACGAAATGTCAATAATAATTACCAAATATGACATATGACATTCGTATTACAGGGCTACCCGTAAAAAGGAAGTTTAATCTGTACACTAAACAGGAAATGGATTGATTTACTTATTTTAAATGATTTCTAAACCTGCAGTTTTAGAGAAAAACAAATAATTGTAAAAGAGTTTAATAATTATGTAGTTTATTTTGATTCATGTCACATCTTTGCACAAAGTGGGGCAGAATCTGGCATTCTCCTTTACTCATAATAATTTACCACGGAATAGAAAAAACAGTGGAAGTGGCATGAGCTTCGCTTAGTATCAGACCTGTTGTCGCCAATACTCAAACTATCATAAAAACAACACGCCACAATCGAAAATGTTTTTGGTGCGGCTATCGTTTTTAAACTCCAAAATAGCACAATAAGGCATGCTTCTGGATTTATTTCCTATTTTAGAAATATCGAAATATCGAAATATTGAAATAAGCGATCGCGGCAAAAGTATGGTAGGTTGTGCGGAACTCCGCATAACTATGCCACACGTTACACGCCCACTTGACACTTCTACTGTTTTTTCTGTTCTGTGTAATTTACAATTGTAATTTACTACTTGGTTGTCTAAACCGGCTGTTTAAGATTTTTCCACGGAATAGTATATGAAGTCAAAAACGGCTATTTGGCTGATTCTATTTTCAAAATCACTCCTCTCTATTCAATGAAAAATCAACGAATCTCCATATTATCTCCTAAGTAACATATTATTGGAATATTTATTTACTCGCTCCAAAAAATACGTTGTGTGGTCGCGTAAACTTTAGCTGGAACAACTATTAGAAAAATCGTTTTCTTACAAGGGCATGTTGCACTCATAATTGCAGATACTCATTTATTGACATTTCACTGACATATTTTACTGTGATATTATATTAGTAACTTTGTAATCGCAATTAAATTACTTTGTTATTTATTAATAGTTACCTTAAGTCTTAAGTTTCAATTTTATTTAATTTCATGTCTATAGAGTTACTGTTTATGTTCATGTTTTAATATGAGATGCTATCTTTTTCAAGTCAATTCTAAAGTCTATCATGCATCGGCGAAAACTGTTGGCTTTCTCAACCCGCTTGTCGTTGGCTTTGTCATTCTAAAACCGCAAATGCGTTACCAACCCTGAAGACCAAGATGGCATGCACAGTTAGGTCACTTTAATAAATAAAAAGTACAGGGTAATTTTTCAAGTAATCCAATTATCCCCAATTGTCATAGTCGAGCGGGCCCTACTTAGTCACCCGTCGCTGATTGATGTAAGGCCTCGGATCCCGCGTAAGTGCGGGTCATCCCGGAGCGGCGCTCGGGCCCGAATCGATCATCTGTGCTAAACGATGGAAAAATAATGGTAAGTTTACATGGTGAAAATTTTGCTGCCAGCACCAGCAAGAGATAAAGCACCGTATAAACAGTTTCCGCGCCAATCTTTCGTGGCGGGCCAGCGCTTTCAAGGAATAGACCACTTGAAGGGTCCACGGAAAGAACATGTCTAGTCACTTTTTTTTGAAAATGAGTTTTGAATCTCAAAATGTAGAGGAAGAAATGAACCATTACCTACTTTACAGTTTTAGATATAAATCGTCATATTTCTTGTATATTTTCACTCTTAAAAAAACCTCTACACGTAAATTACGTACAAAATGTCATGGTTCCTAACTTTCAAATCGCGATATCTCAAAAAGTTACTAATGTGACTAGACATGTTCTTTCCGTGGACCCTTCACTTGTCAATTTTTTCGAGCACGTGACCTTCGCCCGCGTCCCTCGCATCCCTTGGAATTTTTGGATTGCTGTAAAAACGTCACGACAATCGCTGGCACCTGGCACGCTTCCGTGGAGTGAGCTAGGGTGTCTGTAGCGAGAGACTTCTCCGACCACTAGCATCGTGTAAACGACCGTGTTGCGGCATGCTGCCACGCCAGTTATTGGCGGCGAGATTTTAGCGTCGCGTATTGTGAGCGCTAGTAGATTCACTTATTCAAATATTTTAAACTTTGTATTTTTTTTGAATTTTTGAATTTTGTGTAAACTTGCTATACTATACTTGGGAGCAAAGAAAAAGAGCCACTTGCTATGGAAATTCAGAACTAAATGGCTCGATTTCTTTGCTCCCAAGTGTAGATTAAGTTGTCATTGGAAATATAGAGTAAAAATTACGAAGTCATAGTTGTACCTACTGATTTATCAAGTCATCAGTTATATCTATTTAATCGCTTTGGCAGGAGTTTTGTGCGTCACGACGCTCCGGGGCGTCACGGGGCTGTCTCAGGCTTCCACCCGTCGCGAATCGGTACTTAACCTCACCTACTTACACGCGGGTAGGTATCTTCTTTTATACATTTCGACAAAAAAATACAATATGCAAAGGGAGTCGCAGAATAAAAGTTATTTGGTTTGAAATCAATGAACCACCTCCAAAAAAGTGAAAAATAAGTTTTCAAATTTTATTATGTCAGTCAACTGGTTGGCTTTTACTTGAATTGAGTTACATACACACTACAAAAAAACAAACAAATTAATACCTCCCCCTTTTTCTGAAGCCGGTCAGATTGGGAATCCCTGCGGGAATGTTGGTTCCGCAGTTTGCAATATTTTATCGTAACGGTAGTTATTTTCAAAGAATATCAAACTTTATTATGAATTATAATTTATGATAAAGCGTTAATATACCATCAGACTACACCAAGGACACTAATATGGCTGCGTTTGTCGCGTGACAAAGTTTAGATAAGGCATCCGTCACCTTCTGACACGTAAATAAGTACGAGAGTGACGGATGCTTTATCCACATTTGACGCGCGATATAGACTCAGCCATACGAAGCGTGGTATTATGCCGGCACTTCACTTGGCGTTGCGTATTTGTGATTGCGTATTGCATACGTTTGTCAAATATTTGACTCATGCGCAAATACACAATCATGATCGTCTACACATGGAACCAAATACCAAACTCCAAATGTATTTGACGTCCAGAAAGCAGTTTGTGTGCCAACAATATGGACGTCGTCGCACTTTCAGCAGGCTTTATGTGTTTGAATGCATGTTACTATTACATGTTATGTGTGAAAAAACACAAAGTAGTAAAAAAAAGGTGGCGAAGAAGACGTTGGTGCACAAAACACGACCTCAAATACAACAAAAAACACGTCTGAACTCGTCAACGGCGCGCGCGCTTCTAAGTGGCCACGTGTAGACGCCTTATTGGCGTATTTGCCTATTTGGTGTCCTTTGATGTGCGACGAAAAACCGACAAGCGCGCGGATACGATGTTTGCTATTGGCCGTTTTGACAAATAAGGCAAATATTCGGCATATAAACTGTCTACATATAGCGGTAATTTGTCAAATATTACAAATACACGAACACGAATAGCCAAGTGAAGTGCCGGCATAACACACATATAATACACGCTGCCAGATAAACAGAATAAAAGAAAACATTTGGAAGTTGCACTTAATTTTACTTTAATCAAGAGAAAACGTAAACTGCGATGTTGCGAGCCTAGCTATTGTACCTAAGAATCTTCTTAAAAATGTTTAATAAAATTTAAGGTTTATTTCTTTTGGGACATCTTAATTACCGGTCCACCTGGTACGTATTCTTTTTATCCATTTAAAAAATAACTTAAATTGTTTTACGAAGTTCTTGAAAGGTGTTATCTGAAAGCTAGGGCTAAGATAAATCCTGAGATCCTCTTTGGCTGTTTGTCTTATTCCTTTGCATTTACCTACACAAAGTTGTGAACTTAAACAAAAAAGATACATAAATCTTAGGTATTCGACGTGGTGAACGTCTTCTTTTGCAAGGTACTGACAAGAAACCATTTTTACAAGCTTTTAGCCGTGTTTGGGAGAAATCTTGTAAGTTAATATTGGACCACTTTCCTTTGATGGAACAGGCTGAAATTTGGAGTAAATACATATGTAGTTACTCTTTTCTCAAACTTCGGCAGCGCAGCTACACAACCTCTTCTGTGGGCTTAGCATGCGAGGCAAGGAGAATACGTCAAACGTCAACAAACCTCGTCAAACGTGATTTAGTGTCAAATATGTCTATTCCATATTCTAACGTAAGGGTAAACATTAAAGGTTTTAAATAAAAGTGTATTTTGTGTGAATGGAGTCCTTTTATTACTAAGCATCTTAAAGTGTGACATTATGTCATATTTTCTCATTTTTATATGAATGACGTAAAATATGACAGTAAATCTCGCGTAGCATCTAAGCCCCCAGGTGCCCGGACACCTAGTTTGCCCCCTAGCATAAAAAATACATGTATATATGTGCAAGCCTGATGACAATGCAATATTATAGTATCTAAGTGCTGATCTGATAGTGTATTCCGCTGTACTTAACTAAGACCCTTCCAAAGGTTTGATTAACAGGTTGAATAGATAATATAGCTTTTACAATTTTTACAAGATTTTACATTTAGATTTGGCCGACAATAGCGAAAAATCTACGTTTTTTTGTAAATATCGTACAAGCAAATATAACGCCTGCTTGAATGCCCAAATCTTTACAAACAGTCGTATGAAAACATGTTTATCCTTATATTTCGCCTTTCTTTTCCTTATGCTCAAGAAAAGTGTCAAAGCTGGTATAAAAAATATGTTTTTCCATGTTTTGTTTGAGGATAACCAGACAAAATAACTGCGTCAAAGCGATCCCATACCAAGTTAAATATACCTATCTTATTTAATAGCAACAAAAGAACTCACAGCTTAGATAATAATAAAATAACCTAACCCTTGCTTTTCCTTCTAACAAATCTAAGATTTATTCTTAAACGTTTTCGGTGCACTCTGTCCGTTTGTGGAATTTGTTCCCAGTTGATATAAGGCAGTGTCAATCTGTTGCGTCGCTTAAATCAAGACGTAAAAAGTACAGGGTATTGATTCTGTCAAAAGCAAAGGTGAGCGAATGCAGGAGTGAAGTCCAAGCGGCGAGTTTAAGAAGCCATGCTGCCAAATTGAATACACGCGCTGAAATGTGTTTTGTTCGCTTTGACGGGACTACTTAAGCTCGCCGCTTGGACATCACTCCTGCGTTCGCTCACCTTTGCTTTTGAAAGAATCACTATCCTGAGGGCTTGTTGTCTAACGCACTCGCAATCACGATCGTTTTCATTTTGAAAATCGAAGGCTTGTCTGCATACAAAATGAAAACAATTGCTCCACTTTGAAGCTGGTTGCGATTGCGAGTGCGTTAGACAATAAGCCCTCTGGTCTGACTATTGTTCTCGAACGGAGACTATATTATTATTATGTCCTTTCAACTATGTTTATGTATCAATGTATAATATTATTTACCCAATATCTAGCTCATATTTATTTATTTACTTAAACCCGTGCACCCGTATTTACAAACGTCACTATGAGGTCTCATAGTGCTCATGAACGCACAGGGTGGTTCAAATCGTCTCATAAACAAAAGGTCGGTCAAAAAAGACCAATCAAAAAGCTGTATTGAACGCAGTGCGTTTACTCAGTGAAGGATCCCTTAAGTATTGTTTGTGAATACGGGTGTTAGTCATTTAATCTTAGTACTTTATATTGGTTATTTAACATTAACGTAATTATGACCCATCTAGTTGCTTTCGATGTACGTTTCACTATACGTTGTTTTCAAACATTTCCCAATCGTTCAAAGGTTAACTTTTGTGTTTCTGTCTATTTTGTTGTCTGTTATTTTCCCGTTTGTACAATAAAGTATTTTAGATACATACATACATACATACATATTTACGTAATGAACAAGTATGTCTTTGCCTTTTGGCGTAATAAAATACAAAAGACCTCCCTACCTCCTTTGAAAACTAGTCGCGAATTCGGAACAGTGGTACGTGCAGCGGGGCGTTGTTTTGAGCGAGCAGACTCAATGTATTAGGGAATACCTACCCTGCGCTGTGGTGTGCACGCTGCACCCGAAAATGCACGATGGCACGTGCTAAAATACGTGTCAGGCAATCGCTGTTTTCGCCCAGGTATATTTATTACGTTCCTCAAACAATATGGGAAAACATATAATAATATTTGAAAAACTAAGAAGATTTTTGTACAGTCAAGGACTTTAATTGTTATGCCACTACGGAACCCTGTCATAAATGTCTTAAAGACAGCGTCAAACCACATGAAAGAAATTACGCCATAATTAATGATTAACGTTATGCGACAGGGTTCCATAGTGGCATAACAATTAAATTCCTTGTCTCTACTCGGCTAAAAACAGATAAGAATGTTACACAACCACCTTGGCGACAGATTTTAGTGTTTTAATTCTATTCCATTTTAGCTGTTGGGGTGGCAACACATTTGTAATTTTGTTTCTGCATACTCCCATAAGGATTTACTGTCATTAATTACGTACAAATGGAAAATCGTCGACTTGAAATTATACGTCAGTTCAGAAAAATTACCATTTGAAATACAACAAAAAGGAAAATTGTCCATTCTGAATAACGTCTAAAATGGATTCATGTCCCATGGTAAAATTGTCCGATATCATATTGATCGAAAAAAATACGTCTATTTGTATTTACGTACACTCAGAAATATGATCAATGGTAAATACGTCCTACCTGAAATATGTGCAATTTATATCATATTTATATGGTCTTAATTTATATTAGACTACATTCACTTGTGCGTTTTTCATTTTGCTCATAATTTATAATGGACAAAATTCTATTGGGACTTAATTAATATACGACGAAAATAAATTTGGTTAAAAATACTTTTCAGCACAATTACCTATATTTTGACTAAATTAACTTTGGATACAATCACTTTTGATCAACCTTCAGAATGGTTATTTCACGTGGACGATTTTCCATTTGTACCTAATGACACTAAATCCCCATAAGCTTCAAAACCAGATGGCCTGTGTGCTCGTTAGCCATCGACAACACAAACTAAATATAATCTTGAACCATAGACATCGGTTACACGCTCAGTATTTCATCAGTCTGGCGTCAGTTCAATCATGATCGAGGGGGACGCAGCTATTATGTTAATATAGCTGCGTCCCTTTCGAGCACGGACTGAACTGACGCCAAACTGATCGTGTAACCCTTGTCATAGACTTGAACTATGGATCTATGTGTCGCTATTATGGTTATCCTTTGCTTTTAGCTCCCGACAAAAAGAGGAGTGTTATCAGTTTTAAGTATGTGTATTTTTACGTTTGTTTGTCTGTGGCATTTTAGCTTAACTAGCTAGATAAAAACCCTCTATACATATATGTATGAGGAACTATGTTTATCGTTGGCTAGTAGGTACAAGCCTAGAACTCAATTTGGGGCTAGGTCAATTTGCGTGTGATCATTGCGAAACTTACTTTTGGAGTCGATTTCTTAAGTTGTCCAACAGAATTTCATCAAAACCACTCCAGTTAAACAAGCTTTTTATTTAAAAAATAAACAATGTCGGTTCATCGATTTGGGAGCTACGATGTCCCAAAAGAACAACCACACAAAAACACACAGATGTGGGTTTTAACTTTAATAATAAAAAAATCAAACGACAATCTCACACAAATTTATCTAAATACCAAACTCTAGGTTTGTACTATAGGTACTAGACAACGATAAACATACCGTACATAGGAAAATACATACCTAAACGGTACCCTATCGAAGTTTCAAAAAACTTTTATCAGCTGTTTCGTTTGTCCGAAATTTTCATTGTCGGAAAATCTTTTTTCTCTTAACCCATTAACTTTTCAAAATGTTGAAAGAGACCTACGCAACCTGTACGTTAGGCAAGTTTAGTTTTATAACAATCCAGGTATGTTAAACGGTTTCAGGGTTTTTTTTCGAACAAATGAAAACTTCGGACAAACTATACAGCGGACAAAAGTTTTTCGAACTTAAAATAGGTAACCGGAATCAAACCCAGGAGCGCTTGCTTTATAGAGTCTATTCCTGGTTGCCACTACCTTGATGGCCACCACCGGTGGCGATACGGATTTTTGTTCCTGATTGCCGCCCAGCGGTGGCAATGAGGAATATATTTCCCTATCGCCGCCACTGGTGTCAATGAGGAAAATATACTACTTACTGCCTATAAAATGAGGTAGGTTTAGGTTATGTTAGTTTTGCAGCAGGCCCGGAGGGCCAAACCACCTAGAAATAGGAGCTCCGCGTTAGCGGAGCTCCGTCTACACTGTCTGATTGATTTGAAATAAGAGTGTCGACGGAGCTCCGCTAACGCGGAGCTCCTATTTCTGGGTGGTTTGGCCCTCCGGGCCTGCTGCAAAACTACATAACCTAAACCTACCTCATTTTCATGTTTACATGTTTACATTTTCATAAGAGTAAGAATGACGATCAAGGTGGTGGCAATCAAGAATAGAGGAAATCCTCATTGCCACCGCTGGGCGGCAATCGCAGGAACAAAAATCCGTATTGCCACCAGTGGTGGCCATCAAGGTAGTGGCAACCAGGAATAGAGGGACAGTCACTATACTAACTAGGCTTAACTTAACGCGTTGTACAAATCAAAGAATGAACCGACAACAGTGTTTGTATGGATAAAAGAGGCATTTCCTCTCAAGCACCGGTTTCTCCCTGTATCTTCCATCGGTATATTTAAACCCCATCGACTCGATAATCGGTTTTTAATCGACTTTAAAAGGATACGTGTGTATTCCAACGTAAATACAAACCGTTCAACTTAACATCGACTGTATGTGCGTGGACATACGATTGATATTGGAACGTTGCGCTTAATGCCTATTCGCTGCGGGGGTTACAGATGAGAATAAAGGATGCTATTTGTGGTGCGATTGCTTTTGAATTATTAAGCACAAAATATACGTGAATTTGCGGTTTAGTTCTTCTTTAGGGTTCCGTAGCCAAAGGGTAAAAATGGGACCCTATTACTAAGACTCTGCTGTCCATCTGTCCGTCTATCCGTCTATCCGTCTGTCCGTCTGTCCGTCTGACTGTCACCAGGCTGTATCTCAAGAACCGTGATAGCTAGACAGTTGAAATTTTCACAGATGATGTATTTCTGTCGCCATTATAACAACAAATACTAAAAACAGAATAAAATTAATATTTAAGACGGTTCCCATACAACAAACGTGATTTTTTTGCCGTTTTTGCTAATGTTGTATAGATAATGGTACGGTACCCTTCGTGCGCGAGTCCGACTCGCACTTGGTCGGTTTTTTTCAAACTTTTCTCGTCCCTTATAAAGGAACAGCTCATCCGATTACCCGGCATAAAGAGTACCCTTTGTACCCTAGGACTCAAACTATCCCCATATATGTTTTTATCGAAATCGTTTCAGCGGTTTAGCCTTGAAAAGATAACAAACAGAGAGACCGAGTTCCTTTCATATTCTTTAGTCTTCTCTACTTTACTTATTTTTTTTTGTATATACTACCATGTCGTACCCACCTTCCAATTTTGAATAAAACCACTTCTACAGTCTTCCTAAGTATGATTTAGTAGAATCTTTTTTTTTTAAATATGCTGCAGTTTTTGGTATAAATTGAATCTTGTTGCCAATTTCGCTCCGACCAGGGGGGACGCGGTGACCTCGTTTACAAATAGGTGGAGGCAAACGTATTTAATATCATATGCTTGAGAAGAGAACTTCAGTCACGAGTAAAATGTAAAAACATATAGGTATGTAAAAAGTGGATTTTCCCCAATCGCAAAATTTCCTATTGTAATTAAGTAAGTCGAAATAGATCGAAATAGGTAGATAGGTACTTATAAGTTATATTCACAGGTTATATTAGTTTTGCAGAAGGCCCGAAGGGCCATAGCACCCAGATTGATTTTGAATTGAGAAAACATGGAGAAAATACAAAATGGAAAAATGCAATTGATAAAAAAAGCAATGGGAAGAAATGCGTTTGGAGGAAAAATAAAATGGGGAAAAATGCGAATGCAAATTTTGCTACGCGGATTAGTCAGTTAGTGTAGGTAACCGATTTCGATTGAGAACATATTATTATCTCAGCGTATCGCGTCTTGGTTAGGGCCTCTGGATGCCATAGAAAATCTTCACAATCGCCCATGCATATCCAGCTTTTCCGTAGAATCTCTGTACAGCGTGAATGGGCGCATTAGCAGGATCGAAGCTCCCTCCGATAACAGTGTTAACGGGACGCGCCCTTGGCACGGATCGGGCTCCGGAAGAATGCTACTTGTTTCTAGATGGTGCTCAAACGTTTTGGGCCGAGCGAGGGAAGTGTTGACAAGCGACTGCAATTTTTTACACCTGATAATTTAAATGAGTGATGTTATCGAATTTCGGGTTCGAATCCTGGTCAGGACAGATATTTTTTTTGATGAGCGCAGGTATTTGCAACTTAGTCTTGGATGTTTTAGCCGTTTCCTCGCGGTCCTAGGTACTATATTGGCCCTACTGACTTTCGACAGAGCCCCGCCCAAGAGCGGACGAACCTAACCTACTTACTTTTACAACCACAGTTAGTATTTAGTAATCAAAACTAGGTTCACTTTTTGACTAGTAAGTAGGACCACGAGGCAGTATGTTAAGGGGGGGCGGATTAATGTAAAGAATGTTGAAGATGTTACTCTATATAAGTATGTTTATTGCTGTCTAGTAACCATTATACAAGCCTAGAGCTTAGTTTTGACTAGGTCAATTTGCCTGAGATTGTCCCCTATTATTTATTTATTGTTACGCATTTCTTTTTTATTCTAAAAGGTTTTTTACGCTAAAATGGTAACATTGAGATTTTTGTAAGCTAGGCCTAGGAACTTGTGATTCTAGGCGGTAAAAACTATATCATCTTTGACCCGTTATGGCATTGTTTTTAACTCTGCCGCCATTACTGTCAAGTAAATAAGAGCTATCAAAACGTTGACAATACGATAACAGGTCAAAGACGATATGGTTTTTAACGCCCAAAATAGAGGCCCTGTAGCTTAAAAACAATGCCCTGGTAAATGTAATGCTTCAGCGTGTCCAGTTAACTGGCCCGCCCGGGTTTTCTACTGCCGGTAACTAATGGAATTTCTAGATTAAAGGGCCAATGAATCACTTCCACGTCGCTGGGTTCCTGCTCCGTATCTCCAAGCAACCCTCTCCTGCCGCGTAACTGTAACCGGAGAAACTTTTAACAGTTAAACCAAACCTGCCCGAATTCACTGCCCCCTTTTTTAACCGACTTCAAAAAAGGAGGAGGACGTTACACTGTAGGTATTTCATATTTTAGGATTCCGTACCCAAAGGGTAAAAACGGGCCCATATTACTAAGACTCCGATGTCCGTCTGTCCGTCTGTCCGTCTGTCCGTCTGTCCGTCCGGCCGTCTGTCCGTCTGTCCGTCTGTCCGTCTGTCTGTCACCAGGCTGTATCCATGAACCATGATAGCTAGACAGTTGAAATTTTCACAGACGATGTATTTCTGTTGTCGCTATAACAACAAATACAAAAAAAATTTTATTTTTCAAGATAAAACCACCTTCAAAAACTCTAAAAGTAACTTCTATTAAAATTGTAGGTAATAGGTTAGTCCGACAGAAGTCGGCGACTCACAATATTTTCAACCAAAAGCTGACTTCAGTTGTAGTTCGAGTTCGAGTACGTTCGAGAAGCCATGCTGCCAAATTCAATACACGTACTTAAAGTCACCGCTTGGACATTCACTTGTTCGTCCGTCCGTTCGTCCTTGTTGAGAGAATCACACCCCAGGTCATAAACAGGTCAAAAGTAATACCCTCCTCCTTCAGCAGTATACTTTGTTTAAGGGAGTCTTGATACTATGAGCATGTTAACGTTAAAAGTAGCTCTTAGTGTCAAAGCTACGAAGCGATGCCCACATCTAACCCATTAAGTGAAGTAGAATAGATCTTAAAATAGCCAGCTTAAGGTAAACAGACTTAATAAACAATTAATATTCCGACTTCAATGTCAACGAAACTGCAACGAGATAAAGAGGAAATTAATTTGATACCATTATCACAGTTAATTAAAAACATTTTAATTGAAACGTCTTCTAGGGGAGAAATTAATTACTACATAAATGAACTAATTTATTTGCAAATGGGAGTTGGAGCTGTGATGCTAGGGCAGGGGCCCGTTTATCAAACGCTTGTAACTTGTGTTACAAGCGGAAATGTCTTTCCAAGAATATGTAATAAAAAGAAACTTCCACTACAAGTTAATAAACAGGCCCCAGGACGTTAGGCCTGTTGTCAAACTATGATGTCTTAAAAAAAAAATTATAATAATTTTGAGGTAAAAACTAAAATAGACCAATAGACAAAAGACATAGGGGTGTACCTGGACAAAAACAACACTTTTAGTCAATTAATAAATCAAATTATCCCCAATCTCAAAGTGCATCTGTCAAAAAAAACGACATCACATAAGCATATTAAAAAACTCTTAACCCGCCCGATTTCAAAAACAATAATTCGTTAGGTTTAATTCCCAATGCCTTCCAAATATTTGTGTCAGAACTTCCTTTTTCATTACTCATGCGTTACATGCATAACGTATGAATTATCGTAACGAAAAGCAACTATCTAATAATTAAAATGAACCAAATTTTGATAATCGGTTAGGTTCAGCGAATTATAGATAAATAAAGCTATGCTCTGATTGAAAGTTCTTATAAAATCGCGTGATGAATGGCCGAGAAAGTCCATCGCACGATGCCGCCCTGCGACCCCGTAATCAACATGAATGACAAGTAAAGTCGATGAAAGCGCCATGTTGTTTTGCCGTGATGCCTGAACATGGAACACTAGCATACTGCTTTAACAAATTTTTTGTACTTTATATACGGGCTGGTTTCCGCAACTCGACGTCTAGCGCCTATTTTGCGTGTGGGTGGGATTACCGCATATGTTTAGTCAAGCCATCCCAGCTCCTCGAGGAAGCCCACCGAACCTTTAATGTCGGTGATTGCCTCGGGGAGGCACCTCAGCGATCGGAGGTGCTTGGCCCTGTACTGCGCCACCTCGGTGCAATTCAGCACTACGTGGGCGGCTGTTTCGTCTGTCTCCATGCACGCACGGCACAGAGGACTGTCTGTAACACCTAAATTAAAAAATGATTAAAAGATGATTTTTAAACTGCTTTAACTAATAGGTCCCTAAAAAAAAACTCAACTGCCATTAATCCACGTGTAGAGTAGCTTTTGCGAATGGTACCACATTCCACCACCTTAGATTTCAGTGGCTGACCCTCACCGCTCTTTGTTTGCTTTTTCCATCCCAAAAAACTTAAACGTGTTCAATTTTTGTGGTGGTAGCAGCTTGACCGATTGCTACCATAATTTTTAGCCTTTAACTTATCGCCGAGCAGCAGTGCTCGCATTGTTATGTTCCGGTGTAGGGATGAGAAAACTGGTAAAATTAATAGCTGATCTAAGGTCTCAGGGTTGGCAACGCCATTGCGGTTTTGGGATTGCAACCAGAATGCAAACGTCTAAGGGTCACTGACCTCACTTACCATCAGTTACCAATTTTATTGTGTATGGAATTCAAGGAGGTACCAAACCAAACCCTGTCTTTTCAGACATTTACACAATAGTAGACATATAATTAAATTTGATATAAAAAATAATAATTAAAACTAACACACCAATTCCCACATTTTTAAACGTCACTTACTAAACATTATGTCAACTTCTCTATGCCATAACTTTGTTTTTTACTTGAAACCTAATGTTTTCTATCTATCATCTACTCATGCTAACCCTGCCCTGTAATAGTTATTTAGTCTAGGGCGCCTAGGGCCTTGACCTCCTTATCAATTGCAACACGGTTATCACTTCCGTTACGCATCTTGGTTCCAATTCATAATAACTTTATACTTGTTTATGATAACTAATACAAAAACAAACTTAAGACATGTATTAAAGAAATGGTGCCAGTTTAGAAAAATAATGGAGAAAGATTTTTTTACAATGGAAAAAACTCAACAAGGAAAATTAAATAAAGAAATGTATAATAATTGTATAATAATTGTGTATTGTGTGTTGTAATTTCGTATTTTTTGACATGCAATGCAATTTATATTCTAATATTACATTGATGAATAAATAAACTAAACTAAACTAAACTTACATAAGTAGTTTTAATTTTTAATTTTTAATGTAATTTATAATGTAATTGTTTTATGCAATAAATCGTGTACATAATAAAGATTCAAACTAAACTAAACTAACATAGTTTGTGACCTTAAAGTGGTTTCAAGTCATCATTAAAGCTGTGGTCGGGGACTGGACGCTAACAATAAATAAATAAACTTAACTATGATGCAACATAACACCCTTGGGTTCACAAAAAATGCTAAATATTAAAGAAATATCAACTGTGGTAACTTCCACAATGATAAATTTAATAATGACGTTGTTATTTTTTAACGCCCTTGTTAAAATAACAAAAAATGTAATAAATTGTGTGAACCAGTCAGACTATATGGATGCCACTGAACTTGCGCTCGGCGCGAAAATTGTGCAAACCCAGGCGATTACAAATTTCGTAATAAACGGCTGTTAAAAACATAACTCAAGTAAAAAAACCGGCCAAGTGCGAGTCGGACTCGCGCACGAAGGGTTCCGTACCATTATTACCTATCTATACATTAGCAAAATTAGGGCAAAAAAAGTCACGTTTGCTGTGTATGGGGCCCCCCCTTAAATATTAATTTTATTCTGTTTTTAGTATTTGTTGTTATAGCGGCAACAGAAATACATCTTCTGTGAAAATTTCAACTGTCTAGCTATCACGGTTCGTGAGATACAGCTTGGTGACAGACAGACAAACGGACAGCGGAGTCATAGTAATAGGGTCCCGTTTTTACCCTTTGGGTACGGAACCCTAAAAACCCGTTCAAGTGTAACTCAGATTCGTGAACCGCGGGTCGTTGTTCTTAATAAATACGCAATTCTGCTTAAAATAAGTCTTTAAGCTCACGATAAATAAACATCGGGTTTTTTTTTTCTTTGCTTGCAAACTTTCAAGGGGACAAGCAGAGGTGACTTTGAACTCGTAGGTACTTACTTACTTTTTTCTTGCTGAAATAGTAGATTATGGAAATTAGTAAACAGTCCTTTATTCATTTCTATTTTCTGCAATACAATTTAAAAAACAATAAGTGTAAGAAAATCGAATGTGTATAGATTGATGATGATCATCATGATGACGTTCTCTATGAGGTATCCGTCAACGGCGAACCTAGCTAATTCCGGAGCTCCAGCGGAGTTTCTGCGGTTTATGAGTTTTATCCTGTGAAGGGCTCCATGTATATGGTATAAATCTTCAAAACACGGACTACCAACCAACATGACGATATTTAAAAAAGTTACAGATATCTTGAAAAACCAAAACTATAATTTATCTTCGTTATTTCGCATGGTGTCTGAACAAGTGATGCAGAATGACGTAACGATTGTACATGTTATTTAATTTTCCATTTCTTTAGCTTTACAATTTAGAAAATATCTTAACAAATACTTTAATAGGAGCAAAGTTATCGATTCTCAAATACAGCAAATACCGCACCGACTTGTTTACGAAATGCCAAAGCGATTTAGGCCACCTTTTTTGAAGTCGCCAGCAAGCGAGTGGTTAAGAATAACAAATCTATTTTCCCGGAAAAAATCAACTCCTAAAACTACATAATATCGCGTGTTAGTGATATATCCCCTCTATTCAATGCGACGATTAAGATAAGGACAACACTCCGCAGGGAGGGATAGACGGACCCACTTACGATCAATTGCCTGTGGGATCCCCGGGCGTACTGTAGGGGCGCAGGTTCGCATCCTGCCGATACAAAAAGCACCATGTTTATGAAAACCCTGCCTACGAACGGTCCTGGGTTCAAACCCCGGTAAGGGCTGATATTTGTGTGATGAGCGCGAGTATCTGTTCCTTGTGTTTTCTATGTGTTCAAGTTTAGTTTTTTTGTCTCTTCCCGTTATACAAGCCTAGAGCTTAAGCCCGCTTTACATTTGTCTAAATTCAGTGTGCTAAATTTAGACAGGCGGCGTGGAGGGGATAAGATCTCGCTGTCTAATTAGCTTGAGTAACATGCTAACTGCCTTTACACTTGTTTTTTTAGAGTATTTTTCATTCAGCACACTGAATTTAGACAGGCGGCGTGGAGGGGATAAGCGCGTCCTCTTGACTAGCATGCTAACTGCCTTTACACTTGTCTTTTTTTAGAGTCTTTTTCATTCAGCACACTGAATTTAGCCAAATGTAAAGTGGGCCTTAGTTTGCGACTAATTAATTTGTGTGAGTGCTAAGCTAAGACTCAGATTTTCGTTATTAAATTATTTTTTCTATTAATATGTTTCCAGAAAACTAGAAATCGTTTCCCTAAACGACGATATCCCCGCGTTTTCAATATGAAACGTTTTCGCAGTTGGAAATATTCAATATATGTGCAAACGTTCCATTTTGTGCAATATGGATGCTGCGATCGCGTTCTCGGTGCAGATTGGAAAAAAGATTAAGGTAGGGCACGTGATTCTAAGTCGGTATGTTATTTACCAACTGTGTAGAAACTTATTTATTCTGTAGAAAATGTTCAGAGACTAAGAATATCCTACCCAAAGGGCAATGTAAATAATGGGCTGTATACTCATATGCTGAGAGAAACATGAGGATCCCCTCATGTTAGGTTACCAACATAGTTAAAGTACTTAAGTAGTTGTTATTAAAACTGTTGGATTTACTAGTTGTTTTTAGGGTTCCGTACACAAAGGGTAAAAATGGGTCCCTATTACTAAGACTACGCTGTCCGTCTGTCTGTCTATCTGTCACCCGGCTGTATCTCATGAACCGTGATAGCTAGACAGTTGAAATTTTCACAGAAGATGTATTTCTGTTGCCGCTATAACAACAAATACTATAAACAGAATAAAATAAATATTTCCATACAACAAACGTGATTTTTTGCCGTTTCTTGCTAATGTTGTATAGTTTTTTTTTTCTTTTTTCATTTTCACAATGGTACGAAACCCTTTGTGCGCGAGTCCGACTCGCACTTGTCCGGTTTTTTTAAGTGACCAGCAATCTGCAAACTTTGTGTGGCGTAGGCAGAGCACATTTTGCTCGAAGTACTGATGTGGGGCAGTCAGGCAGGGCAGGGGTTGAGTGGCGATCGCGAACCAGAATGCGAGGTGACGGCATTTCTTCCACAAGGTGGACCAGGATCTGGTGTAGATCGCGGGAAACCGATGGATCTGAGAAGCACAAAGCCGACGGCTGTGAAGTGGAGAGCTTTGGGAGAGGACTTCTTTCGGCTGATACAACGACGATGATGTAAAAAATATCCTTTTTTTAATACAGGACTTAGAATATTTGTTTGAATTTGTTTGCGTACCTATACCTACTTGAGTAAGAATTTAGTTTTCTTTATATTGTAGCGTGAGTGTGGAGGAAGGGAGGGAGTTTGTCTGGATCTTAGCAAGTGGAAGGAACTTGTCTCTGCCTATCCCTACGGGAAAGAGGCGTGATTGTATGTATGTTTGTATATCGTACCCAAAGCTTCAATTTGAACCTTTGATGTGAGATTGTCGCCTAATATTTGTATGTAGGTATGTATGTAAACTCTTTATAGCATAAAATATAAATATTACAATATTAATATTAAAGTAATGTTCAAAGGCGTACTCCCTAATATTTATTTATCACAAGAAAGAGAATTGGGTTAGTTTGTGTGAACATGTACATATATATTTTTTCAGCAAACGCGGATGATTTTCCCACAGAAATATATAAGATTATGCGTTCAATAATATCGGAGCTGAGATATTAAAGATTTAAGTTTTAAGTTTTTGGTACCTACGAAAAGTACACCCTAGTTTCAATATTTATATAACTAATTGGCTCCGATGCATTTAATAATATTTAATTATCCAACAAAATACGTTTATTTTGTATGTATCATATTATCTCATACACGAATGGCCGCTGACCTGCTGAAAATATATATGACTTACAAGTGACAACACTTTTACCCAAACACTAAAAATAAAATCGAGTTTGAGATGGAGGCGTACTCATTTTAAACGCCTCCACCGCATCTTTCAATGTGACCTATCTTCAATAAAAAAAATATAACAGATACTATATAATGTGATTGCATTTCTGCCCGCGATGTAGGTATGTTTACTTTATCGCCCAAGTTACGTAATAGAGTTATCAAAACACGCAGATATATACTTGTTTACCGCACTTATCGACCATTACCCGTCGTTAAACGATCGTAAAAAAATCCATTAATTTATTTTATTTATATGTTACTTCTTGTTTACTTTTAATTTAGTTTTAACAGCAGAACAAGGGCTCTATCCGATTCGGTAAAACCATGTTGCTGTGACATTATTATCATATTTTAAACGTTGCTATAGCTCTTATTAATTATTTGACAGTAAGGGTCGAGTTAAAAGCAATACCATAACATGGCAAAAGCACCATTATTTTACCTAAAAGAATAGAGGGCCTGAGACACTGACACCCGTATTCACAAACGTCACTATGAGATCTCACAGTGCCCACGAACGCACAGGGTGGTTCAAATCGTCTCATAAACAAAAGGTCGGTCAAAAAGGACCAATCACAAAGCTGTATTGAACGCAGTGCGTTTACTCAGTAAAGGATCCCTTAAGTATTGTTTGTGAATACGGGTGTAAGAGAAGTGCAAAAAGTTTTGACAGCTGCTCAAAATATACATTTTATCATGGTATGGAAAAAGTAAACGAGCATACCGAGGCGTCCTGTGGACCTAGTATCGTTGCGTCTATATCGCGTGTCAAATGTGGATAAAGCATCTGTTACTGTCGTACTTATTTACGTGTCAAAAGGTGACGGATGCCTTATCTAAACTTTGAGATGAGACAATTGAAATCACAAGACTAAAATCTTAAGATTGCAATAAGTTGCCAACTCTGAGGACTAGATGATGGAATACCTCTATGCCATTACATCGTTTGTGTTATCCCCACGCCGGAACACAACGATACGAACACTGCGGCTGTAAGTAAAGGATTAAATCTAATCATTGAACCTCCCATTCAGCAGCTTTCGCATTATCATATTACTATATTACTCTGTGAGGAGAACAAACAGTGAAATTACTAACATACAGGCGTTCCAGCGTACTCCTTAGGATCGGCATAATGTTTTCTGTGTTCAGATTGTAGTCTTAAGATTGCAGTATTGATATTACAGTCTTGAGATGCAGTCTTGAGATGCAGTCTTGAGATTGCAATTAATGTTTATAAGCTTTACATCCCACCTAAGATCTGCGCCCCTATTCCCGTCGGTAAAACGATATCATAGTTGACCTGTTATGGTATTGTTATGACGTCAGGAGCCATTACTGTCAAGTAAATAAGAGCTATCAAAACGGTGACAATACGATAACTCATCAAAAACGATATCGTTTTTACAGTGTTGAATAGAGGCCCAGGTAGCCTATATGCTCGTTAGCCTACATAGTTAGCACGTTTTTAAAGGAGGAATTCTGGCCGAGGGGTGTCATCTTTCGGCGTTTTCGTGGCCGCCGGCTAGCGGACACCGCGAAAGTGTATTAATTTTTGGCAGAACAGGACTACACTGTTCTGTTACATCGGTGTTAGTTTTAAGTTTTATATTGTTATGTATGTTAGTCTATAAGGTATTTGTAAATAGGGGCCTCGTTGCCCGAAATAAAATTTATTATTATTATTATTATTATTATAGTCAAAAATAGTAGTATTTAGTATAGTCGGATCTGGTTTGATCCAGATTCCAGAAACTTGCCAGACTAAAGTCTGGTCTGGAAGCAGGTCCGAGCGCGCCGTGACGTGGTCGTCGCCAGGTCACAGGCCAGACAGGCTATCGCACCACCAAGGAGGCGTCAACTCCGGCCCGCTCTTATAATAAAGATATAGCTAAGATATCATTTCAATTCATTATTATGTGCTTTAATTTAAGACATGTTTTAGAATGTTCTTTAGTGATTCAACTAACATCTTGCTTGATCTATTAAGCTCTTGTGGAATCAAGAGGCTTATACACAACTTTCACAACAATAAAGCTACAGACAGTTTTACAGACAGTGAGAGCCGTATTAGTAAATTGATCGCGGCTCTAATGCACTTCTCAAGATGCGTCAAAAACTACAGTTTACTATGGTTTGACGTTTACTTCGACGTAACTTGTGAAACACATTTTAGACATGATGGGTTTATTTATGGCCCTGAGTCACACAAAAAACGTATGCCAGTGTAAATATAGAGGATACCGAGGATTTAAATTTAAAGTTAGCCGCGCACTTCTAAAAAGCTTATTGTGGATCTTAGAGCCTGTCATGGCCGACCATTCTCAACAAAAGGACCATCGACTCTACCTATATAAATAAAATTACAAATTCATTACTTGTCCAACATAAATCTCCTCGAGGCTCGAATTCGTTAATCCCTGAATTCCGGTACAACTGTACCGAATCTTGTACCGAAGAAGCTTTAATTAAGTACCGGAACACAAACATGGCACAACAAGTTCAAGTCGAGCTAGATAAAAGCGATCCCAAACATAATTATCTTGGGCAAGCAACTCGATAGCGGTACAAACAATTTATTTCAATATAAAGTAGGGAATCTGGGAGAAGATAGTGCGGTTGGGGAGAAAAACAAGAAAAGAAATACTAATGACGGGTCAGTCAAAGGTCTACACAGACATGATCACTTCATAATTGTGGCCACATTAGAAAAAGTTCTTCGTCTCTCAAGTAGAGCCGTTTTTAGACGGAGTGATCTTTCTTCAATCTAACACAGCTTTGCGAAATAAGTTATATAAAATAAATATTGATCCCAACGGTCGCGGATTGAAAGCGCGTGATTACAAGCCCAGATAAATAAATATAAAACAAATTAACATTCCACGATCAAGGGGATCGGTTTGGAAATGTTTTAGCGCAATATTAGTAACCGGGGCTCCATTCCACTTGGCTTCACCTATGTTGGTATCAAAACGATATTGCTTTTTCAATGCAACTGCATTTACTGTCACTTGAATAAGGGACACTATAGTCTGTGCTAATTGAAATGGCAAAGATGTAAACACAATGAAACGAACCAATTTACCATTATTATTCGATAATAACGTACCGTTAAATACCAAATGAGATCTTAGCAATGATTTATACACTTGCCCCCTTACGAATAAACGTTGAGTAACGGTGGTATAGCTAAACAATGTTTTGTCCTTATCTGCCATTGTGACATTTGGATTTGACAGATAAGGACAAAACGTTGTATAGCTACTCAACGTTTATTAATAAGGGGGTTGATGTTTACTTACACATTTAGTTTAAGATTAAATAACTATTAATTATACGATATTTTAAATATAAACACGCTTGACGAATATTTGAGGTTATGTGTCAAACAGTACTAATTTGTTTACATCTTTGGCAATTTCAATTGACACAAACTATACAATTATTGCTTTGACAGTAAAAGGGTATGGGACTACATGTTTTTGAGATTCCATGGATGCTGATAGATGCTATTTGATGCAATTTGACCAATGTACGTGAAACATTGCAATAACCGTTCTTTACCGTCATCTTTAAAACAACTCAATAACAATAACTCTAATAACTCAATAACTCTTAAAACTATAAGTACTTTGGACCGGTATGGGGTGCTTTTTTTATGCCGTAATATTTACGTCAAGTTCTGGGACACCCTGTTTGCACCCTGTATATTCTCACGACTTTATTAAGTTGGCTAGTAGTCAGAGCATTATTTTGATTATTTATATAACTAATTTCATTATTAATCTAAAGATGCCGCTGTCAATTGTGTTATAATCACTCCTCTAGTGCGCATACGCGAGTTCGTTACACTCATTACCAATATTAAGAGCTCTGCTATGTATTCATGACTCAAAGAGCCAATGCCAAGGGAGGCATGAAGAAGGCAAGCATAGAGGCGTATACTCAATAACCTTTCTATGCCCTACAAAAAAATTGTTCGTAAAGTTCGAGCCTTGCTTCTCTCGAACGGAGCAAAGCTCGCACCCGAGACAGTGCGCTATTATTGGTGGCAATGGTGACTTTCCATCAGATGACCTGCTGGCTGGTGTCCCTACTCTAGCAAAATAAACCACCAAATCCCTTCAGGTACTTTAGGTCCACTTTCCTTAATGGTTCACTTTCCTATATGGTCCACTTGATTCTCCTGCATGGTCCACTTTCCTGCATGGTCCACTTTCCTGTATGGTCTACTTTCCAGTATAGTCTACTTTCCCGTATGGTCCACTTTCCTTTATAGTATTTGGCGAACATGCTGAGTGGGTGTCCTTTCATAACTACCTATGCCGTGACTTTTGAATCACTCTTCACGCATCTAAATTTTAGTTGTAGTTTTTATCTATCTATCTATCTATCTATATTAAAACCTAGTTATGTTTGGAAAATCCAGAACAAAATTCTGTTTATAATTAATGACTAATTGTGTTTTGGCTAAAAAGGGTTCCATTTAATGTTGATAATGTAATCTTTTACTTTGTTAGGCAATTTATTTTAAACACAATATTTAAATTCGCATCCAAGCTACTTAAAATGACTTTGAAAACTCTATTATCTGAAACTAGTTAGAAATTTAAAGTTTAAAGTTATTTATGATTGCACTTAACAAACCCTTTGTGAGCTGTGTGTTTTAATTAAAGCTCTGAGTAGATAAATTTGAATATTTTCCTTTATTTGCATAAATTGTGTATTTTGGGATGATGGAGTAATTAAAATTTTATATTACTTACTTTTTAAAGAGTCGACTAAATTGATGACCACCTGCTTGAAATATGTTATAAACGATTTATTTGTGAAATGATAATACAAAGGGTTCCATGATATTTGAATATAAACATAAAGGTGGCACTTCACTTGGTTGTTATTTGTCAAATATTGTCGTTGCATCTCTTTCAATCAATATGTCAAACGAAAGAGATGTAAGATCAATATTTGGCAAACATGGCCAAGTGAAGTGCTACCATTAAGTGAAATGAGACAAAATAATATTATTCAGTACCTACTGGTTTACACATCGGTCATAGGGTGTTACCAGACCAATCGATCGATGGTAGAATTGATTAGTCGACGTCGATCGATAGTTCCTACCAGACCAATCGATCAATCGTCGATCGATGGCAGAATGGAATAGTCAACGTCGATTCCTTCATCAATTAAAGCTATCAGACCAGTCGATCAACGTCGACCGGCAATCGATCGATTGGTTAGTCGAACGATATCCGTCGATCGATAGTTCCTACCAGACCAATCGATCGACTTCGATCGACGTCAATCGATGCCGTCGATCGGCGATCGATCGATTGGTCTGGTAACACCCTATGGAGTGAATCTACTAAAACATCATCAAAAAAACTTCCCTAAATTTTTTAGTTGTAACACTGTCCCAAATCACTTGTCTTGTCCGTAACGTCAGAGATAACAAACCTATCTCAAACTTATAACGATCCGCGTCAACAAAAATCAAAGCGGGCCGCACTTGACGACCCCTGGCCCTGTCCCCAGTAGCCAGCATCAGATAAAGTTGTCTCAGTCGATACCGTGCCGAGGTTTTGAAGCCATTATTAATAAGTGATTATTTTATAATTAATTTTATAAAGTGAGTGCCGTGTCTGGATTGGCAGTGGGTATTTTTTTGTTTTTGTTTGCATGAGTTTTTTGTTTAGGGTTGTCGATTTATGCCTAGAATTTATAGTATTATAGTAACTTTAAATAGAGAACAACTTCCGATATGATGGTTACCTCTACTTTCAGAGGCGCTAGACAAGATGTAACAGTGCTAGTGATTAATTAAATATCGACAAAGTTTTATCGACATCGTTAAAAAGCAGTAGTTGCGATAAGTATAAATAAAAGAGGTTTAGAAATTATTAAAAGGTATATTAACTTTGCCGTTAATTATCATGATGGAAATTGCTTTTTAACGATTGTTGATTATTCCTGTTTGTTCCACCTTGAATTGTAATGTGATATGCAATAAACTATTGAATTTGAATTTGATGCCGATAAAACTAGTCAATATTTAAAATCACTGGGTATATTTTTGCCCCCGTCAATTCGGGGTTTGTGCATAACGCTTTTCAAAAACTGTCAAAATGTATTTGACATAAGCGTTCGAAGCGACCGTCCGGTAGCTTACGTCAATCCTATACATTTTTGATAACGATAAAGTTCTCGCAATGCATCTTGTCTATACTGCCGTCCTACCAAAGATGGTGGGTAACTGCACAGTTAGAGCTCGTTCCCACTATATCGTGCGTCGGATTCCGATTTTAATCGGGTGTCGGCGCCTCTGTTCCCACTATCCGACACGATTTTTTGGGCTGACAAAACACACGATATTTTTGGTGGGATCCGACACAAAATCGTTGCCGGACGAGTGTGAACAGCTTCATATAAAACGTTCTGCCACTGGAACGACCGATTGGAAAATCGGACCGACACACGACATAATGGGAATGAGCTCTAATAGTAAAACTATTTTAAACTGAATGTGGTTAGGTAGGTACCAATAGAGTGTAGAATGCTTTGACTACTAAATTTTCCTAGTGAAAAAGGGTACAAGTCGACTTAACTCGTAATAAAAAAGGCTATATACATGAACAGAGTATACTGGACTTAAACCCTTTTTCACTTGATCTTCAGAAGCCTTTTTTTTTCACTAGGACCCAAGAATTGTAGTTAGCCACCTTCTTTGGTAGACTGCAGAATAGGGCTATATCTAGAGCTGATTTTCTTCAAACCTAGCTAAGAATGACCCTGACTAAACTAGCTTTTATTACAAAAACCGCATCTGAATCGGTCCATCCGTTTATGAGCTACAATGCCACAGACTAACACAGGTGCACACGGTAAAGTTGGAACACACTGCTTGCGTCGGGGGTTGATTAACGGCAGTTGTGTAGTTTCAAACTGTTGTTGTCGTATGTACAGTCAAGTACAAAAATATGTATCGAAAGAATCCTCTCATAAATAGGTTTCGAAGTTCTTATTACCCTGGAATGAGGTACATTAGAACATATTTTTTGGGTGCCCCTTGAATCACCGACACTCATTTCAAGGTTGTTTCATCGAATTTTCATTTCATCGATAGCTAACTTCTGCTAAAACCTTATTGTTTTTAGGTTATCTTAAGCATGGGTTACGTAGGTTAGGTTAGGTTAGACCTGTGGCCACCAAAAAATGATAACTCCTGCACGTGGAAATGCCTGTTCGATGAAATGAAAGTTCGATGAAATGTAAATTCGGTGAAATGAGTGACGGCGATTCAAGGGTAAACCATATTTTTGAGACGTTGTGTTCTCCCATATTTATACACTTGACTGCATGTATGCCTACATTTTTGTTTATATTTACGCGTTCATAGAAACAAAATATTTTCCTTTTGAGTATATACCCGAACCCCTTTAACGAACTAAGTAGGGAGATGGTACCAATGTTGGACACTATTAGTTGAAGGCACCAATTATGGCAAAGATCATACTTTAAGTATGTCCCTATATGTTATTAAATTGAATGTTGCAAAACAAATAAATAACCCTTATCCTTTGTAAAATAAGAATCAAGTCGCTATCATTGATCTTTATATCCATTACTTTCTCCATCACCAAAAAAAAGCAAAAAGTTAGTTATTATTTCAAAGTATAATCACAATAAAAAAACATATTTAATCTGTACAACTTTATTCAAAAAAATACTAAAATACAAAATACTACTACTAAGCTCTGTCATGCCTGTGTGTTCATGCTGTTTGCACAACTATTTGCCCTTAGCGGGGGTCGAACCCAGGACCGCTATCTTCGTGGGCAGGGTCACTTCCAACAAGGCTAAGTCATCGTTAAACGCGTTGATAACAGAACATACCTACATATGTACATACGTATATATATATATACAATGTTGTGATTTCCGTTTCTACTTGACGGGGAAAACCAAAGGTCATAGTAAGATCAACAGTAGTGACCCTGCCTACGAAGCTAGAAGTCCTGGGTTCAAATCCCGTTAAGGGCAGATATTTGTGTGATGAGCGCGAATATTTGATCCTAAGTCATGAATGTTTTCTATGTACTTAAGTATATATATATATATTTCTCTAAATAAGTCTTTCTATCGTTGTCTAGTAGGACAAACGATGAGTTAGGACAAATGACGATTAGGACAAATGACTATTAGGGATTCCAATATACCAATACATATACAGTAACTATAGCTAGAGAAGGCCTCCCCTGTTTTTCGCCATTCGTCTCTAATAAGCGCATTTTCCTGCCACTACCTTTGAATCGCATTTGTATTAACTAATTAAAAAACTTTTTTTCTCCACTAAAACTGACATTACATATAAGTACATATACTTAATAAGAATATAAAAAAAACATTAAGTTGCCTGGAAGAGGCCTTTATTTAGCTATAAGGCCGCCTAAATTTGAAATATACTGTTCCGTGTTTGTTTTGTTTTTTTGTGTTCAATAATAATATTTGTGTAGGTATGTATTGTATAAAGATAAGTATAAAAGACCGGTGAAGAAGTATGTTCCGACGCTTGCTGTATTGGTTTGGGTGTAGGTTTGAGCCAGATTCGGTTTTAATAAAAAAACAAAATTGTTTATTCAGGTTAAATAGTTTTCAGGGGTGTATCCAATATTAAAAAGAAAGTAATTATTCGTATACGTTACTCAGATACTTCTATCTATAATGATAATTATGAATAACACAACACAAGTAAACAAATTCTTAAGATAAAAATTATTATACTATTATTTGTAACATAGATTCATCACAACTGTTTTTTTATCAATTGAAATTTTATTTAACTTAAAAATATATCGGTTGACCTTCACAACTATCAGTTAACTTATTTTTCACGCCCAGTGATTTAAGATAAGTAAATATAAATATTAGTATGGCAAAGACCTTTAAAGTATTCATTCAAGGTTCTTACGTCAAACTTCTCAAGTACGAGTAAGTCATGTAATAAAGTAGAATAATTTCACCTGACACTATTTTACTTAAGACTAGAGAGAGACTAGAGACTAGACATAACTTTCATAAGTCTCGTCATACACGCGCGTCGGTTTAGAATCTCCTGACCTGGCCCTTTCTTAATACGTCCCCGATCTGATCGTGGAACGTCCGCCTTGGCCGTCCCCTTCCAACATTTCCATTTACTCTTGCCACATATATCAGTTTTGTTATGTTTTCTAGCTGATAGCCCCCTGATATCTCTTAAACGACCAACCGATAAATCTAGTTTTACTAAAACACATTCAAATCGGTTTATCCATTTGGGAAGGAGAGAGAGGGGGGATAGTAATTTACCTTACTCAGTTCTTAAAGGACAATAAACAAAGTAAACATAATTTGAGAACCCTTTGAACATGAAACTTGTAGAATTAATTTATAGCACTTTAGCTACTTCAAAAGACTGGTTTAAATTACTGCAACAACCTTTTAACCTTAACTGCTGAATATCATTTATGCTAATAACAAGGTCAAAAGTCTCGTTATTTAGGGTTCCGTACCCAAAGGGTCCTATTAATATACCTGCGCTGTCCGTCTGTCCGTCCTAACTTTAAAGAGCTGTAACTTTTGATCTGCAATAGGTAGCGGTTTTTTTTCAGAATATGTATCAATAATAAATAAATAAAGTGAAATAATAAAAACACATGAAACGTTTTTTTTCAACGTATTTTTGGTTTTGTTGTATCATAAAAACGGTAAAACATATAAGCGTAAAATTTAGTGTTATTACAGTACAACCTCTGAAGAAAAGCGACAAATACAAAAAAATGGTCAAGGGTGAGTTGGGGATGCACTAATTCAATTTGAAATCGAATTCAAATCGGAATATAATAATACCTACTGTGCGGCGATACGAAACCCTCGGTGCGCGAGTCCAACTCGCGCCTGACCGGTGTTTTTTAACTAATAATTTATGAATTACTGTTTTGGCATGGAATATCGGAAGAACTTTAAACCTTGCTAAATGCAGATTATGCAGATGCAATAAATACTGCAGCTGAAAATGCACGAAATACTTGAAATTAAACGCAGTCACAAATCCTCGGCAATGCAGTAAAAAATGTGGCTCACTGCGAATATTTTCGTTGCCAAATGTTTGACATTACAATGTCGCTTAAAACTTTGTTTGTAAAAACTTAAATCGTGCAACTTGATACAAGTCAGTAAATAGATTATTCTTTTTTTTACAGTCTAAATCTTTATTCAAAAGACACAAACATTATTCTAGTATTGTTAATAAACCATTTTAGACTAGCTGTTGACCGCAACTACATCCGCGTAAATGTCGTTTATCTCTCTTCCCTCGAGAACTGTCCAATTTTCGGGGATGAAAAGTATTCTATGTCCATTGCTGGGATCAAGCTATCTAAAGCTATATATACCTAATTACATCGAAATCGGTTCAGCGGTTTAGCCGTGACATAACATTCATAAGATATATTTTAAAAGTACACAACAATTCATGTTACATTCTGGATTATTCCAGATCTAATATTTTGAATATCGAACCCTCTGGCCTATTTTAGGCCCATTTTTAAGGTTGGGGTTAGGGTTACCATTTAGGAATTTGAAAAGTCCTGACCAAAAGCCCGACATTTCGGTAAAAGTCCGGACTTTTAAATAAATAAGAAATTAAAAAATATTTGATATTACTTAATATGTAGTTATATTAGTTGTATTCCATCTGATTAAAAAAAACCGGACAAAGTCTGGCCTAGAGTCTAAAAGAACGGACCTGTCCGGACTAATCCGGACGGATGGTAGCCCTAGTTGGGGTAGAATAATTGTGAACATATCAGCCACAACCTAATATCACTGTTTCAGCGTTCGTTTTTCGTTGTTATGTCAAATGTATGTTATGTATTTTGGTCATTATATTTTGTACATATTACCTATATCATACTCATACTCATACTCATACTCATACTCATTTATTTATAATATCAAATATTACATGTCAATTTATTATTTAATACAATATCTAGTTACCTACTTACACTAACAACAACACAATATCAAAAATTACAAAAGTCAGTGGGTAGGATTATTATTATTATTATTAGAGTAAAACTCATTTATGTCATAGAACAGCAATATTTTAGGCTGATTGCAAAAGGAATTAGTATTATGCAATTGTTTTATGTGACCGGGGATACCATTGTAGACCTTAGGGCCCATGTTATAGATAGTTTCATTAAAGCATTATACAAAAACTTTTTATTTCCATTAATTACATGTTATGAGATTATATATACATATATATATTATCGTTATACCTTTCGTTCACTATGCCAACTGAATGTTAAATGAAATAAAATTATACAAAATGGGTGTTTACCTTATAAAAATATTGTTGTTTTTATGTTATAATGTGGCTTAAACATAGACTGTTAAACTCTTTTCGCGTGGCCGCCGTTTTTTTCATAGGAAACTACGTAATAAAGAGAACCAGGAGACTTCCCATATTCTTGTTTGCCAAAACCTTATTTGATCTGAAATGCGAAACAATTCAATTAATAACTAAATTGGCGTCATAAATCGCCCAACCAAGTCAATGCAAAAACAATCATAAAGTATTCAAAATAAGGTTGACTTTATATTAATTGTGCAACCGACATACGACTTTACGTGACACACGTCTTATAGGGTAAGTATAGGGATGGTAAACATATACATATATAGGCAGTTTGTCGTCTGTCGGTCTGTTTACACGCTGTTTGTTGATTATCGGAGTGAAGCGTAATTAACCGGTTTTGGGTGTTTGTTTGTACAGTCAACGGCAATAATATGTTTTCCTACGTTACGCTCAGAAATATCTCAGATATTTTTGGGCCAAATGTTGGAAAATTAAAAGTAATACTTCTATACCGTAAGATGTTAGGTTATAACTAAATGAAAAGCAAGGTTTAGAACCAGACTGAATTTTTTGTTATTGTTATTAAACCCGTTTATTAATGCTACTATATTCGTATGTATTTGAGATGGTCACAATAAGGCCTTTCAATTGATACTTACATTGTAATAATTAGAAGACTTTTTTTGTTGACATAATTATTTCTTAATCGTATTTTTTTTACTATTTTACTATTACAGTTGCATATACACGTACGGTTCGGAACGAAGATTGGAACGGCGCGCGTGGCGTTTCCCGCGGTCCGAACTTTACGTGTGCAGGCCGCTTAAGACTCATTTGCTTTCACCATGCCAATAAAAAAAACATTAAATTATCATAAAGTCGGCCAAAAACGCTAAACTAATTATTATCCTAAGTAGTTTACCAGCCTATTTTAACTTGTAGTGCTCAAGTAGCGGACCAAATTAACTTTATCTTTCTCGGATAGCATGCAACGACGACATAATTACGTCTTAAAGGAATCTCCTTCAAAGATAATTTAAATTGTCGCAAAAAGTTTCTTTTTAATCCTGAAAGAAAATAAACTACGCGAAAGGGCCCTGGCGACCACCTTCTTTAACTTTCTGCCTTTGAGAATTCGAGTGTAATTATATTTTAAGACAGCATTTTTTGCAAAGGATGAGTTTCTTTTCCCTCGGCTTTTTTGAGGAAGTTTTTATTACCAACAAGTTTAACATCTTATTTTTTATTTTAGTAGCGCTAGGAACTTGTACAGGGTTAGCCTAGATCGCTACCACCATTTTATCCATCGACCCGTCGCAAGCTTAAGTGTTACCACTGTTGTGTTCCGTTGTGTGCGTAAAGCAGTCGGTGAAAATTAAATGTCTAGCATAGAGGCTTTCTATCTTAGTTTTCAGGGTTGGCAAAGCATTTAAAAACTTAGGATTGCAGTCTTATGATTGTGCTGTTACTTGTTAAATAGCTTTAAGCACAATCCAGGGGCGCATAGTGGATGCGAAACTAAAAAATGCGGACTTAAGACTAGAAGTGGGATTTAAGGGCTGTTTTTTATATGTTGTAAAGATCTAAGCTAGCCTATTAACATTTGTCATTAAGAAAAAGCCCGAGAAAATATTAAAATCACATTATATTGTCTCGTTTATTTTTAATTTAACATTACTCCATCTGCTGCAACTCAAATAAAACTTGAAAACTATTGACGACGGTATAAAAAATGCAGTCGGGTTTTTAAAGCTTGCTTTTCATTTAGTTATTTACGTTTTACCCGTACTAGTTTAGCAACACGAAAAATGCAGGTGCAGCTAATAAAACCTCGTTAAAATGGAAGCACTGCACCGTGTTGCCTGCACACGGCGTTGCAGCTTGCAGCTCACAATGAACGCAAGACGTGGCTTTACGTAAGCTGGCGTCGACTTTAAAATATTGTGTTGGTTGCTTACTGGCCTTCTACGCCAATAAGCAGTATCTCAAATTCGTGAACCAAAGCAGTTTTAACACTCGCTTATTAATCATAATGTTGATATTGGTACAGGAGTTTTATCTGAGATACTACCTTTTGGCTTAGGAGGGCAGCATAGCTGTCGGGTGATTTCCTAGAGCTGCTTTACATGTCGATAAAGGTAGACGCGTTATGTGTAGGGAATGCAATTGAACCGGTTATTAAACGTTTTTGTATGAAAATCACCGGTTAAAACCGGTTATAACCGGTTATTTCCATTCCTTAGTTATGTGTAAATGGCGCAGAATTTTATTTAGGACAATAGGGTGATGGCACCAGTGTTGGATACTTTTAGCTGACAGGCACCAGTAATAGACACTTAACTCTTTATTCAAATTTCACACGGTCGTAAATTGATTGTTGTAAAACAAATGAATAACTCTGATCTTCTGTAAAATGGGTCGTTTTCAAAAATATTGTACATAATTAAAGGCTTATTGAAAACAAAATCACGATCGCATCCTTTGTGTAACGAAAGTTAGTCATACGAACTATAAATGTAGGTAAGTGATATTATTTATTTAACTTTCGTAACACAAAGGAATCATTTAAGTTTTGTTTTAATTAAAGCCGTTAACTATGTATATTTTTTTTGATAGCGACCCAAATAAGAATCAAGTGTCCCTTATTGGTCCTTGTCCATTACTGGTTCCGTTACCCTGATTACATTAATAAATGTTAGTTTGATATTTTTGTATGATGCTAACACAATACTGATTTGGCACAAAACGAACAGAAACACGATACGATACCAATTACAAGAGCTGTCTTCTAATTGATAAAAGCATATTGCTCTTAACATGTTACCGTATTGTTTCTTTGTTAGTAATTACTCTCAAATAAATAAATAAACCTACTTTATATATAAGTAGGTTAATATGTATTACTAAATTCACTGTACGGTCGAAGTCACAAATTTTACACATTGACAAGACGTCGCGCTGCCCTAGTTAGTAGTGACCCTCCCTACGAAGCTAGCGGTCCTGGCTTCAAATCCCGGTAAGGGCAGATATTTGCGTGATGATGAGCACGAATATTTGTTTCTGTTTGATGTTTTCTATTTATTTAAGTATATATTTCTCTATATAAGTATTTATCTTGTTGTTTAGTACCCATAGTACAAGCCTAGAGCTTAGTTTTGGACTAGGTCAATTGGTGTGACATGGTCTCCTGATATTTATTTATTTACGTCTAAATATCTATGCGCCCCTATGCTACAGACAATACGGTGGCTAAACATAATATTTAGCGCTATGACTATATAGATACAAGTTCAACTGTACCTAAGCCAAAACTCTTTCATTAAAAAATAGCTTCCCATAAATAACTCCTTATCAGTCTATAAATCATCTATTGCCCCCTCGAGTTGCTCGTCGTCGCCGTTATCGATGGCCGCCATGCATCATATTGTGTTGAACCGACATAATGACAAATAATCAAAACGAAACGAAAACACCTTACAACTTTGAATAACCTCGTTAGGCTGCGGCTCCACTGAGGCGGAGACGAGCGGAGCTAAGGAACAGAGCTAAGGAAGGAGCGGATAAGCTTTTCTAGGCGCAGGAGTTTAGATTTTGTGATAAACCCAACTTCACCTTCGTTATTAATATTTACGATAACCTGGAAATAACATAATTACCAACAACTTTAAAAACTTGTTGTTAATTCTGTAACTATATTTTGCACAAACAGGCTAAGATGTTTACCAGTGTAAATTATTTTACCTATTTAGCATTATGACCTTTCGGAATTATATACCTATAGTTATATCGTTGCGCTTTATTTATTGCCTTCGCAATATGTATTATAATTACAATTTCATATTACTTGTAATGTATTTTCCGATGGCCGTAAACACGGAATTCTGAGAATGGCCGTGTTTACACTGTCCCGGCCGCCTCGTACGCCGGCCGTATAAATCATGGATCCGGCCAACTATTATTGTCGTGTTCTGTTCAGTTATATCATTGTAATAAAATATTTATTTGATTGTATGACACTGTTTCTCAACACGGTCTTATTTTAGGTAACCTACTGTCAATCAGCAGTGATTATATTACAGAACATAACGCGAATTGTTATGTTTTGGTATTTATTTATTTATCGTATGGCATTATGTAGAGATACTTTATGACTAAACAGAGATACTTTACACGATTTGAGGTATTTTGTAGCATCACTCGAGAGGGACTTGAACTACTACTATGATATGACAAGTGTAGGTATTTTTGCATATTTTTGGCTATTGTAAGGACAACTTTTTGACACTGTTATTGATTAAGTATTATTCGGTAAATATTCAGTAAAAAAAGGGAGAAAACTGAAAATCAGCGCTGCGCAGCAGTCCTGCGAGTCTGCGGCCATAGCCAGCTGAGTTTACTCTTTTTGCTGCAGTCAAATTTTCTATATGTTGTAAAAGCTGTAATAATTGTGCCCTGCAGCAATAAATATAAAATAAAATTCAGAAAATTCACCTAAACCTTGCGACGACACTCTTTTGCTAACCCTCTTTCCGCTGAATCAAGCGTTGACTCTCCCTAACATTATCTTGGACAGCAACAACAAATTGGATATCTTCCACAGCAATGAATCCAGTTTTTTGGCGGCAACTACCAGCAACCAGGAGGAGGAGGGCGCAATAGCCCTAGAAAATGCTTAAAATTGGTTACAAATACGTAGGAAGCTAGAATGTTTAGTTAGTTTAGTTTCTGTATTGTTTGTCTTAACAAAGTTTAATAAAAATTCCTTTGTATTTGTTCCAGTGGAAGACCAGACCATGGATGCCGCGGCCGGGGCATCCCGCGCTCCAATCCTGGAGACCGGGAACGGGGACATGAAGATGCTGAAGAGGATGGAGACGGTCCCGGACATCAAGCGGGACACGTCGGGGATGACCACCCAGTACATCGCTGCAGGCATCGGTGTGTACCTCATCTAATTTTATGGTTACTGGAAGGATATCAAAATCAAATCAAAATCAAAATATTGATTAAGTAAATTGCCCACATATGGGCTCTTTTACACGTCGGTAATAAAGAGTAATCTACTGGCGCTTCGCATTCATTACGGAGAAGAAGCGCCGCAAGAAATTCCAGCAGAAGTTCATTTTTTCAAACATACATTAAATCACGCTTGTTTCCCAGAGGGGTTGGTAGAGACCACTTCTTTCCACCTGCTGCGATCTTTCGCTTCTTCCACATTCATACATCGAGTCATGCACGCACGTCGATTTCGGGTACTTAGGATTCGGCCCTTTTCCAGCATTTCTCCAATTTGATTCAAAAAAGTACGCCTAGGGCGGCTGCTTCCGACCCTCCCACTCACCTTCGCTCTGTATATCTCTTTCGTCAAACATAAATTACAGTAATACATAAAGTAAGTTACATTACAAGGTAAAAAGTAACAAATATTAATTATCAGAACTAGCACAATAAATAAAAACATTCAAATGTAAGGACAAATTATTTATAATTGGGTTAACAAACAATCACTACACGAAATATAACATTACTGTTTAAGAATAACCAGTTTACATAATGTGTGATCAACACCGTCAACCACGAGTTACATGTTTTAATTGAATAAACGGTAATAATAATTAATGAGTAGATATACAATACAATAGCTGTAGGTACTAACTTTAAAGGTAAAATTTTATACGTTTATGTTTATTATGTTTATTATTTACTCAAAGTTTCTTGGCTTGTTTCCAGTAAACCTGGGCGCATTTGCAGCTGGCGTCAGCGTGGCATGGTCTTCGTCAGCTTTGCCGCTTCTCATTCATGGAGTGGACAAGGTAAATACTTCATAACGACCTTACGAATGTTGTGGTAGGACCTTGTGCGGGGTCCATTCTTAATGCTACCACCAACCCTTTGATCTACCGCCAAGCAGCAGTTCACATGTTGTGTTCCGGTGTTGGGATAACAAAATCGGAAATTACTAGCATAGAGTACAGGATTCCATGGAGGAGGGATTCCATCTTAGTCCTCAGGGTGTGCAACGTATTTGTAGTCTCGGGACTGTAATCTTAAGTCAACCTCTAAACTCGTATTGTGTATTTTATTCTACTATTTCTATTAACATACGCTATCGCGAATAAGTTAGTAATTAACCAGGGTTCGGTAATAGGCTGGGGTTCCGTAATAAGCCAGGGGTGCCATAAATAATGTTTTCATTAGCGACCGCCGATAAATTATCCCTTGGGAACATTCCTGTCCGCACTCGGGGTTGCAGGCGGGCGGTTTTTGGGCGGGAAAATCGCGCGGTTTGAACGCGGGTTAGCGTTACCAGGTTCGATTCCCCATAAGGGAAAATAATAGTGGGATAAGCGCAAGTATTGGTTTCTGGGTCATAGATAAATATAAATAAATATCGGGGGACAATCTCACACCAATTGACCTAGTCCCAAACTAAGCTTTAGGCTACAACACAACAAGACATGGGGTATGGGTACAAGACAACTATAAACATACTTATATGTACTTATTATATACAAGACTAAGAAAAAAATACTGGCGCTCATCACACAAATATTCCCGAAAACCGAATCCCCAATTAGGCTAAACGCGGCGTTCGGATATTTTCTATTTACTTACGGCCGGACCCTATATTCAAACCGCGGATAGATAAGGCTTACTTCGGGTTAAAATTTGACGTTTGCCCATACGAAATGTGTCAAATTTTAATCCGAAGTAAGCCTATCTATCCGCGGTTTGAATATAGGGTTCGGCCATTATTAAAGTATGTAACCTTACTAAAGATTTGTAATTATGTATGAAATAAGCCTTTAATGTAATTTGTGGATTTATAGTTTCAATAAAATAAAATAATTACGTCACGGTTTTGACGAGTAAGTTGACCTTTATCCATAGGTACTATCACACTAATATTATAAATGTATAAGTATGTATGTTTGTTACTTCTTCACGCTGTAACAGTTCAACAGATTTGAATGAAATTTGGAAGCTTATACTCTAAATAAACGTATAGGCTACTTTTTTAAGTAAACCGATTTTTCAAGTGAATAGCTCGCCTGCTCGTCTGTACTGCTCTTCAACTAGCTTATTTAGTATTCAAGGCAAACCTTGCTTGGAAGTTGATAAATTTTAAGCATCACCTACTTAATTATATGGGAAAGTTTCTATTAACTTACTTTGCGAAGTTTTATCGCGAAGTTACTTTCGAATGTACTTGATTTTTATAAGGAAACGTGTTACGTTCCAGGATTTTTTTTATAAAAAGTGGGACTATATTTGATTTTAGGCAGTGAACGTTTTATATTTCTAGGTATATTTTGTATGTCTAAGTAGGTAGTAAAAATACAAAAATATCTCATACCAATTGACCTAGTCCCAAACTAGTTCCATTCGTCTTTTTAAGCGAATAAAATATTTTTCTTATTTTTTTCTTATTTAGTTTTGTACTATTGGTATGCGAATAACTAGATAACAATAAACAGAAATAAGCACGTAGTTTTAAGCAAACATACGAAGTAAGATTTAATATTCGATACTCATTTAGCGTTAAGTTCTCTAGGGCCCCGGATGTTTTAATGAGTACTTTAAAAATGTAGAAACTTTTTGAACGCAGCCAAAACAAACGAACTTAACATAATATCTTAGACAAAAAACGTAGAAGAAAGCGTTAAATATAAAACGAAAGCGTAGCAAGAATATATCGTGAAACGTCGTACCTAGCCAGAATACACCGAGTATAAACTAAGAGAAATAAAGTAAAGCAGGAAACTGGAGGAAACTCTTCGTTTAAGTTTGTTACTCTACGACATTTACGAGTGCAGTCTCACACGTAAACTTAGCATGGACATGCTTGTGGATATTCTCTTAGAAAACATAGTTCCCGACTGCGACTGACAATTATAGTTTGACCCTTGAGCTTCTAAACATAATGCCTCATCAGAAATAGAAGTAGAAATATTTATTCGGCGAGCACAAAAAAAAGAACAAAAAAAACAAAAAAATTGCAACGAAGAAATCAAAATTAAATAATAATGAAGAAAAGAATTTAAAAAAAAAGTAGTATAATGTTGCCATGGGTGATTAGCGGCCTGCACACGTAAAGTTCGGACCGCGGGAATCGCCCGCGCCGTTCCATTCTTTGTTCCGAACCGTACGTGTAAATGCAACTGTAATAGTAAAATAGTAAAAAATGTTCGGAACGAAGATTGGAACGGCGCGTGGCGTTTCCCGCGGTCCGAACTTTACGTGTAAAGGCCGCTATTCTGTGACGTAGAAATTGACGCCACTCAGCACTATGTCACGGCATAAACCACGACTAGTTTTCAGTGGCACCAACGTGACACACGTTAGGTAGGTAGGTACAATCAATAAAATTTGCGTTCTTCCGAAGAACCATAAACGTATCATCATCTCTTTTTGCTACTTTTGTGCCAAACTTGTATGTGTCCAACCCCATGCATTGTCTTTACTCATCTACTTCAGGGTTAGCTGGAAGAGATCCCATTTAGGGGTAAGCTCGCTAGAGACATTAGTTTAATAACAATATTGTAATATTTATATTTTGTGCAATAAAGAGTTTACATACATACATACATACGTATTTAATGCCACATCACTCCGGCCTAAGTGATAATTGTTTGTAATTTTACGTTGGTACATGACGCCATTTTGTTAACCTAAAACTTTGTACAGACGTGCCCTTTCGGGTACACTTCGTTCGACCTTATAGGATCGTTCGTGCAATTACCTTTTTACAGACTCAGCTTCTCGAATGTGCAGGTTTCCGCACGATGATTTCCTTCACCGAAACTACATCGTGTAATGTACTTGGAAAAACTCATCAGTAGATTGAAACGGCTGGGGCTTGAACTTACGATCCAGGGGGTCTATTATGGCTGCGTTTATCGCGTGTCAAAATGTGAATAACACATCCGTCACTTTCTGACACGTATATAAGAACGAGAGTGACGGATGGTTTATCCACATTTTGTCACGAGATAAGCGCAACCATTCTAGGCCTGCAGGGCGAGTTTAAGTAGTCCCGTCAGAGGGAACAAAACACATTTTAGCGCGTGTATTCAATTTGGCAGCATGGCTTGTCGAACGTATAAGGCTGCCTAATTGAGAATGCACGCGCTAAAATGTGTTTTGTTCGCTCGGACGGGACTATTTAACCCATTCATTGCCGACGCCTCATATTTTTACTCATCACGCAGTGCCGCCGCCTTCCACGCAACATTTCAACGACGCGAAATCGCGTCCTCGGCATTACGATTACACATACATGGGTCGCTAATTCGCGTCTTCGGCAATGAATGGGTTAAACTCGCTGCTGCGCTTTCGCTCGTTCGTTCGACCGACCGCCTCGATCACAATTAGTTAGTTAATGATTTAATCCATTCATTCCAAATAATCTTATAAGATGCCGACAAAATATAAATTAGTTAATCAGTTAGTTTGATATTGTTCTTTTCCACTATATATATGACAATTGTGTGTGTGATTGAAGCATCAAATAAACGTTTTATATATCTATCTATCACTATTATGTTATGTATACGCAAGTAGCGACCCGCCCTCGCATCACTCCGGTTTATGTGAGTTTTCTGTAACACCCGTACATAAACCAGAATTTATTATACATAAAAACCTTCAGAGGATCTAACTGATTGTGAAAACCGCATCAAAATCTGTTGCGTGGTTTACGAGGAGTTAGCGGACATTCAGACAGACAAACGCGGAAAGCGCCTTATACTCGTAGTAGGAGATCCGAATAGGAGACGGTTTGCACCGGGCTGCTTATTCGATCAAAAGTATTTTATATCAAATTTGATACGCTAAATAATATGTGGCGAATAGGTTGCCTGAAAAATTTCAGTCCAGTATATAATTAATTAAAAAATTAAAAATTAACTTTCGCTTAAAAAAAATCAGTTGCTTGTTTAATAGACAAATTACATAGCAATCGAAAGTATGAAGCCTATAGAACTTGCAAACGTTAGGTTGACTATTTTTTTCCGTCATACTATTGGATAGGCAGGTATAAACAGGTAAGGCGGTACTAATAATTTGCACCAAACCTAACGTTTGCAAGTTCTATAGGCTTCATACTTTCGATTGGTATGTAATTTGTCTATTAAACAAGCATTTGCAATTTTAAAAAAAAGTTCATTTTTAATATTTTTTTAATGATATAAGTACTGGACTGAAATTTTTCAGGCAACCCATTCGCTACATATTATTTAGCGTATCAAATTTGATATAAAATACTTTTGATCGAATAAGCAGCCCGGTGCAAATCGTCTTCTATTCGGATCTTAGACCATTAGTTTTATGCTATGTAATAAGGATGACGGTTCAAGTTAAGCCGTTAAAAATTCGTCGACTAGCTCACAGGCGAGTTATGTGAGAATAACGCCCCTTATCTTTTGGCACTTCTTCACGCAAATGTAGCCACTCGCAAAATATTACCGAACCAAGCCGTAGTTGTTAAATTCATGCCCGAACTTCCCCGAACTTGGCCGAACTTTGCCGAAGCGACATCGCCCGCATGCGGTGACACGCTGACTTATGATATCGCTACTGGATCGCAAATATAACTTTGCTGACATTTAGGCGTATTTGGACTTTATGGTTTCGTGTTTGAGCGTTGTTGTAGGTGCTAGATTGGTTTGGCAGGTGGAAGCCTAAAATGCGCAGTGCAGTTTAGCGCTGGTTTCAGTGTTGGGAACTTTCATAATTTGATATACGGAGTGGTTGTTGTGTATACAGAGTGTAACATTCATAAGAACATACAATTTAAGTAATGATAGCTTTAAGAGCTGTGAACCGTTTAAAGAAGGAATTAAGTTAATAGCTCCAATCAATTTAGTGTAATTCATTTTTAAAGGGTCCATCGAGCAGCAATGTATAACGTTAAGTCTAAGTTAATTGCAAGTTAATTAAGGGATAATTGAGCTATTTTAGATACATTGCGTGGCGTTTTAGTTAGTATGAAAAAAAAGTACAACTTTACACATTTTTTTATGTTAATTAGGATGCATATTAACTGTTGTCAAAATATATGTTTGTATGGATATCACACGCTGTATAGTCAAGCTCTGTTTTGTTTAGCAGTTTGGCATAATATGTAAATGACGGTGGATTCCAGCAACGTAGTATTAGTCTTATTCAAAAGATAAGTAAATCGTAAATAATCCGCGAGTAAGCTGATTTTTCAACAACATAGTAAATTCTGATACCGCCGATTAAACTGTTATTCGTATATTAGTATTATACCCACGTGTCACCGTCGAATCAAATATAAGTATAACCTAAATTAAAATATTACCAGCTGTCTTTGATTCTTACTGCCGCACTCAGAGACGTCAATTAAATTTAATGCTTGATTAAAGTTGCTGCTGTTACTTTCTTTGCTATAGCAATAGAAGAAGACAACACGTTACTATACAAGCATTAAATTTAATTGACGTCTTTGAGTGCGGCAGTAAGTGACGATTTTTTTATACACAAGCGGTAAGAAGGGGATTGCTAACGAGAGACTAATAAAAGCTTCTAATGACTAGAGTTTGTAATCCCATTACTGCCCGTGATAAAAACAATGTATTTCATCACATTTGCGAAGAAATAAAAAAAAAGAGAAAAAAAAACATCGATCAAAGAAATGAACTCGACTCGCTAAAAGAGTTTGTCAACTTTTTTCAATATAGTCTTCTACAAATGATGCTTAGAACTGCTTTAGTTTTTAAACTTGACAGGCCATACTGCCAGATTGTACCGATTTTCAAAATGAAATTTAATAAAATAATTGCAAATGTCTCTGGAATAATGGTAAAATATAAATATAATGCAGATAAATGTACCGTATAAGTTTAATTATACAGTAAAATTGGTATGTAGCCAAGTTTTGAATATAGGAAATAAACCTTGGCTAAATTTACAATTCCTTAGTCTGAAATGATGTACGAGTAGATTCTCTATTTTAAAACTAAACTCATAACTCCCTAGGGAGTTATAAAAATCCATAACTCCCGCGGGAACTAAATCGGCTATAACTGCCCTTTACGCCTGCGTGTTATAATAATAACACCCTTTCCGAACAAGTCTGATGAAAACGTGTTTTAATAGGTTATGGGTTAGTTTCTAATAATATTTACGTAAAAATTCGTAAAAATCGGACTACGTTTAAGCGAAGAAAAAAGTAACCGCATTTTGTAAGGAAATGTTTAGCTACACAATCCTCTATTAGCCTATCAAGTTTTCTGGAATAAAACAGTACCTATATCTAATGTTTTAATTCAGGATAAGGGGGAGATTTACATCTAATTTCGTTGTCACGTAGACGTGCCTTTTAAAGCAAAGTTTATTTAAAACCAAGTACAAAATAAAACCACTGCGGTGATTTTATTTCAAACGTTTCAGAGATTTATCGAGCCATTTGTTTGGAAACTGCAGCACTGTTACAATGGCTGTGAATATTAAAAATATTGCGTTCATGCGAAAGTTTGTTTTCCTTTTAATAAAACCTATGTCCCAGGATTTAAAATTGACGACACATTCAAGCAAGCCACTCGTCGCCGCGGCGCTGATTAGGGTTGTGTATTAATGTACTAAGAGCCAAAAAGAATGAATTCCCTCACTGTACTAGAACGAACTATTCCGTAAAGTTTCTGCTCTTAGTTCATTTAGTACACGCGAAGCAAGAACCGAATAGAGCAGGCAGAGCAGTGAATGACACTGACAGCAAAGCGATCCAAGTGAATGACCGACGGCCACTCATTCGGTCACGGTGCACAAATAAGGAACATGAACAGACGAGTTTCTTCAGTGTACTAGTGTACTAAAAGAACTAGAAGACCGTATTAGTACATTTGAGTGATCGTACCAGTTTGGAGCGATCCGCTCAGTGAACGAGCGCGCACAACCCTAGCGCTGATGAAACCATTTTTTTTCTTTTTTTTACTGCTTATTGCTGCCACTGGCACATTTTAACAACGTCGCGAGGCCGTGGACGAAACGCTAATAATTATAGTGCACGAAACCTACATCGAACTTTTTGTTTCCAGAACGATAGTGAGGCGCGGGGATACCAGCTGCCTCATCCTAATGGGACCCACAGCAGGCTTCAGGTACGTCCTACTAAACGTCACAGTTATACAGAGTGTCCCGTAAACTGACGTCAACCCGCCTACGCCTAGGGCTGATAGAGCAGCTGGTAGATACTCTATGTTACCGACGTGTAAAAGAGCCCTAATGTGGCCTATTTACTGAATAAATATTTTGAATTTTTGCAGCTAAAAAGCTATCGATTGAACCCCTATGTATGTTCAGCGATTTTGATTAGTTTCTGAGTAGTCCTTGTTACGAAAAACCCTTATTTCATGTTTTATTTCAGTGGTATCTTACATTATTACAATCATTACGAATCAGCGAAGTTTTGAATCACTTTTGGTCGTTTTTTTATAATCAACTTTTTAAGTATTGACAAAGTTTTTTTCATACAAAGTGAAAAACAAACAATGGGACACCTTATGGAAGAACAAACTTTATGTGATATCTTAAAAAGTTGATTACTTATAAAAAAAAAGACCAAAAGATATTAATACCTTCTTACCATATTAAATTTGATATAAAATACTTTTTATCGAATAATCAGCTGGGTGAAGGACGTCCCCTATTGGGATCTTAGACCAATCGGTTTTCCTGTAATTTATAATGAGCTGTTTGTATTTTTTTCAAAATTTTAGGCTCAATGCTTTTGGAAATAAGGGGGGTGGGGAATGGTAAATTTTCATCTATTTTCATAATTAACTCTAAAACTGTCTATTTTAAAATGAAAATAATCTAAATTAAAAAAGAGCCTCACTATAAACCCACGGCATAATTTCTTAAACTATTTTTTAATTGGTCTAGTAGATTCGGAGAACATTGGAAGTGACAGACGGACAGCCACACGACCAAGCCATTTTTTCATTCGGACGTACAGAACCATGAAAAATATGCTAAATGCGAGTCAAGCACGCATGAATACATAGGGTATACTCGTAGCGTAAATGTAACAGAAAATTCCTAAAAAAAATCTGCTCAAGAAATTACTGATAAAACTCTCAAGCACAGTATTGAACATGTTCTCTTTGCATACGAAATGTTTGAGCACTCTTAGAAGTTACCGGGAAATTGTCAAACGAATGCTAATTTGGGAGCTTACGCGTATATATATTTAGATACATAACAATGAGCGATTAACATATACCCGGAACTTATACTGATTGTATAATGTCAGAGATCAAAGTTAATGGCATTTGCATAAATATAGTAGTTTGTGTTTGTGTGTGGTGATAACGACGAGTTGCTATTGTGATGTTTACAAGCTTTTATTTAAGTTACCTCGTTTGTATGTATTTTATTCCGCTTCAAATCTTCAATTGACAACATTTCATTTTGTGACATCTGCAAATTACTATAGGAATCGAAAGGATTTTGCCTCCTGAACACGGCAAACTATTTTTTTCAATTTATTTTTCTTTATTGAAAAAATTATAAGAATGTTAAAAAAAATATCGAATTTTACCAATACTACGCCCGTATAGATATAATACCATTTATAAAACTTAGCATGAACCATCCCGATTAAACTAACTTACTTTAAAAAAAAACGCATCCAAATCGGTTTATTCGTTTGGGAGTAACGAGGACACAGACATACACACGGATACACAGATACACACTACCCAGAAACACGCGCTATACCCTCAACTACCCTCTTTTTTCTGGGAGTTTAAAATTATATCTTAGGTCAGATACCAGCGTGTTTTTTTTTTATTTTTGCTGTTAACAAGTTGGGAAGGAACTTTTTTAACGTAGAATCCTCTGCTGTTATCTTTGAGAGTTATTTAACGATACGCCACCAGTTGGCGAACTTTTTGCATAATAAAAAATCAACGTAATTTTTTCCTATAAAAAACCTTACCTCATACAAACTTTGCTGCAACGGACTTGGGTAATGCAGATGGATCCGAGAAGCCTCATAAAAAGTTGTTGGATGAGTAGGTACGTAATTATTACGCGGACGATACGCTAGTAAATTGATTGTTTAGGTTGTTTACTATGCTTCAAAGAATAAGAATAAACAGTAAACATGTTATTACAGTACAGGCACTGTAACACGCACAGAGCAGAAAAAACAGTAGAAGTTTGAAGTGGGCGTGTAACGTGTAGTGTAGAGTTCCGCGCAACCTAGCTCAGTTTGCTTTGCCGCGATCGCTTGTGCGTGAAAGTTGTGCGAATAATATTTCTAAAATAGAAAATAAATCCAGAAGAATGCCTTATTGTGCTATTTTGGAATGTCAAAACGATACCCGCACCAATAAAAAATTTCATGGTGTCGTGTTGTTTTTATGATAGTGTGAGTATTGGCGACAACAGGTCTGATACTAAGCGAAGCTCATGGCACTTCCACTGTTTTTTCTATTCCGTGGTTAGGTACACGTCAAAAAGCTTCCCAAGAGGAGACCACTGTTGAGAAGAAGCGCTCCAAGAAACTCTCCTACTTATTACAATGGTATTATTTGATGTAGGATTTATAAAACTAGACAACCGCGGTGGTGAAATTACTAGCATAAAGGCATTCCTTCTCAGGGTCCGTAGTTTGATCAGTAGTTAACTCAACTAATTGTTAAAATTCGAAAAAGTTATCGAAAATTTTACACAATTCCTTGAGATTTAACCATGTTTAACTACTGATCAAACAACAGGCCCTTAGTCCTCAGGCTTTGTAACGCATTTGCGGTCTTAAGATTGTAGTTGTCTGTCCATGGGTCGCAGATGCTACTTACCATCAGGTGATCAGTAGACTCATCGACTTCCCCATGCCATAAAAAACTATAAATATAATATATATATTTTATAAATATAAAATGGAATATCATGTCATGACGTTCAACAGATAAACGTGTCAGATCTCAGAGTAACATTATTAAGAGAGAAAATAAATAAGGTACAAGTAAATAATGATATTTGTTATGCTCTGAAAGTAGGGTCACAAGTGTAGAACTAGCCAGTTATATGTCGGTGATTTTTGTCTATTTAATAGTTGTTCTGTTATTGTACGAATTATAATGAATCTTAATTAATTTAAGAGCTCTTAATTTAAGAGCTTTGCTCTTGTCGGAGGAGTAATTTCCAATCTTCTCTTCTACCAGCTCCTTGACCTCTTTATACGACACGACATGCTCCTTCTCCTTGATTTAGTCCGTGTAGCTTCTTCTTGGTCTTCCTCTGCCTTTCCTGCCTTCAATCTTTCCCTCTATAATGTTTTTGATCAGCATGTCGTGCCTCAATAAACGGCCAAATCTCTGATCACTTCTCTTCTGTTCTATAATGAATACTTCTGATTAAATAGCACTTTGAGATTCTCTGAATCTTGAGGCCGATGAGGTTGATAGGCTATACAATTACTTAGTACGATATTGTACAAGTTGTAAATACTAAGACCCTAGATGTCTTCTTTGAAGAGTCAATACACCAATAACCTCGCAAGGAGATAGTAAATGTCTGCGGGCGAAACGTTCCAACTTTTCGTCTCAGATGAAAGTTTTTAAGGCAAAATCAACGGCTTCAGACGTGTCTTGTTACGCAGTCTAACCAACAACATAACGACTCTTTGTTTAAGGTTTCGTTAATTTTAGATTGTAATTTTCGTATCATGTAGTAACCTGAGTTAGGAATATTTAAAAATATTCATTTTAATAGAAAAATATGGTTTGGAAAATGTTTAAGAGTTTATTTTAACTTTTTTCTGTAAAATCAGATATGTTCAACGTTTGGCCTGAAAGAATTGAATATTTTATGTTCTTTTGTTACGTAACAAATTAACAATCTAGGGTTCCGGAAAGCTTTTAAAAGTACTCCATGCTCTGTTGTTAGGGTGGTACCCATAATTTAAATTAAATGTATTATTCCTCATATTCTAATTACCATGGTATCCTGCTACTTAATTACACTCTAATGACAACTCGTTTGTTGAAATCAGATCATTCATTCAGCTTCTACCGGTTTGCAAAGAATCATACACGTTTACATACATACATACATACAGAACAAAAATAAAATACTTATAACATTACTTCGAATAATACGCATACGTTATATTGTATAGATTGTGGCTAAGTGTTTGTATCCCTTTATGGCTCTTTATGTCTTTTGTTCTCATACCTCTTTGTCCTAAATTGAGGGCTTATTTTTAACGGATCACCAGATATAGTAAAATATAACACCAAAAAAAACACTTTTTACTGCCAAAAATAGTAAATGATCACCAAAAACTAACCTAACCTAACCTAACCTAATTTGGTGATCGTTTACTAATTTTGGTGCTCATTATATTTGTTGCCTAAATTGAGATGTGATTGTTTACAGCCCAAATAAATCATTAAAAAATAATAATTGAAAAGCAAAAATCTGGGAAATGATTACTATATATCCTAAACGGCAGGCTCCAAGTATTTATCTATCCAAGTAATCTTTTGTCTCCAGCTGACTGAATTCGAGGCATCTTGGGTGGCCTCCCTGCTCTGCCTCGGGGCGGTCTTCGGTTCGGTGCCGGCGGGCCTCATCTCGGAGTACTTCGGCCGCAAGAAGACGCTGTTATACTTGGCACTGCCGCTGGTGGTGTCATGGATCTTAGTTGCTTCTAGGTAAGTGGTGAAGGTGGTGACAGATGGACCAAGTTGGTAACGATTTACATGTTACTTCAAAAGTAATTTTTCAATGCGAAGTTAGAAATGTTTGGAATTTTCGAATTTAACCTTACCTTACTTATGTAAAACAACAAGATTTCAGTCGAAGTTAGCAATTGGTGATTCTTCTAAGTAATATTTTTTTGAGAAATTTTTGTTGGTAATCGCAGCGGTCCGTTGGTTACGAAACGGTGGCCAAAGACGTCAAAACAAGTAGATGACATCTGGATGATGTGATAAGGAAGCGACCTTTACTTAACAGTAGGCGGATACAGTCTGATGTCAGAAGGACGAAATAAACAAATCACTATAGTCATTGTGCGAGTTTAGTGACATTTAATAAAAAAAATGTCAAAGAACGTCCCAAAAGATAGTGAATTGAGTTTGCGAGTCACCAATACTTTGGCCAACAAAAAAGAAAAATAAGTTTGCGCATCTGGGGCCGATTGTAGAAAAGTTTTGTGGTCGCCAACTTTTCAGATGTAAGTGGAAGGAACGAGAGAATTGATTTAGTTTGTAGTGTTTTTATGAATAGGTGACTTAGTACCTACGCAAAAAATAGTATTTCCGCTGCTCCCCCTATTTCTTTCCGTATGGGGTAAATTTTCGAAAATTCCTTTCTTACTGCACCTACCTCCATTCTCCTTCCGGAGAATACTCCATCCAAATCTCAAGTTTCTAGGACCAGCGTTTTAAAATAGTCGTTGTCTATCATTTAGTTATTCACTCACTGTACTGTTTTATATATTTAGAAGATAGATGTTCCTATCAAGTTATTTTAAATACCACAATCGGTATGATAAGTCCACGGTATGTAACAAACCATGTCTTTAATTAGAGAATTTTAATACCTGTCCAAATCATCTACATTCGTATGATTTTGTTTTAAATTTTTAGTGCTACTAGGACATTGTGTAGAGTCCGTCCTGATTGTTGTATTCCTATTTAATTAAATTACTAGCATAGACCAACTTATCATAGCCCTTATAGTTCGCAATTTATTTACAGTCTTGACATTATGAACATCATATGAGCCTCAGGGCCTAAGTTGTTAGAATTCCCCATGCCATTCATAATAACCCCCATTTTTTTCCAGTCCCAACGTGTATGGGCTGTACGTTGGGCGGTTTGTGGGCGGCGTGGCGGTGGGCGCCTTCAGCGTGGCCATCCCGCCCTACGTGGCCGATATAGCCGAGAAGCAGCTGTGGCCGACGTTGGCCAACTTCTACCATGTCCACTTCTCAGGGGGCGTGTTGTTTGGATATATCATTGGTGAGTTTTTTTATTTACAAGCACAGGCATTTCATCTGTTTGGATTGCCGATGGTGGAAAGGTTGGGGATGAATTAGGTAATAAATGTAATTTCTACCACAGAGTATCAAGTGTAACCAATAAAAGCCAGAGAGGCAAGCAGAGTCTACGTCGTGTAATCATTAACTAATACGAAAGATACAGTTGTTTAACTGAATTTTGTATGTTTTCGCACTTTTTGCATTACTGCTCGAAGTTTAAAACCCTTTTAAGGACTCGCGGCGACGGGATTTAACTTGTTGTTTGTTTGTTACTCCAAGCGACGGACTCATGTGGATTTTCGTAAATAAATAAACAATTGGATAAGTAGTTCAAGAGCGATGCAAACTAGGGCTCTATCCGACTCAGTAAAAAAAAATCCTTTTGACATGTTATCATAATTATTGTCAACGTTATGATAGCTCCTATTTACTTGACAGTAATGGCGGCCGATTTAAAAACGATACGATTGTAGAATATAGGCCCTTGACTCAAAAAAACTTTTGGCAAAGGAGCAGCGGCGGAACTAATGTTCTTGTACATTTTCATATTATTATCTACGACGTGAGCCAAATATTTGTATTCACTTTTGGGTTAACCGCGTACAAATATTGCCACGTTAGACGTTGCTATCTGTAACAAGATTTCACAAACTACACTGTTTTTACTACATAATTCAACATAACAAAATAAGTGGGACGTAATGTTGGGATAACATTGGTTGGTTTTACATTAATAACAGCGAGAGACCCTGGTTCATTATGTAAAATATGTCTCCTTCATTTTGCAGGCATGGTGCAAAGCACAACCTGGCTCTCCATCCTCTGCGCCAGCATACCAACGGCCTTCTTCATCGCCTTCATCTTCCTGCCCGAGTCACCAGCCTACTACATGTCCCAAGGGAAGACCAGCGAAGCCAAGGCAGCCCTCCGGTACTTCCGAGGCATCGACAACGACATAGATTCAGAGCTCAAAGCCCTCAAGGAACATATCAGAAACTACGCAAGGAACAGAGTCACCTTCAAACAACTATTCCAAACGCGCTCAACCCTGAAAGCACTAGTGGTCTCTTTCGGACTCATGATATTCCAACAGATGAGCGGTATATATCCCGTCCTTTTCTACGCCGAGAAGATCTTCATGAATTTCTCTATTTCGTTGAATCCACCTGGAGCTGCTATTATTCTGGGTTTCTGCTTAGTGTCTTCAACGTACTTCTCGACTATGCTTTTAAGATCTTTCAGGAGACGCGTTCTTTTAATGATTTCTTTCGTGTCAATGGCAATTAGTTTAGGAAGTTTAGCGATTTATTACCATATGATAGCAGCAAATCTTCATGAAAGCAGTACTTGGGTTCCTCTCTGTACTCTTTGTATGTATGTGACAGTGTACGCTATGGGAGCAGGGCCGATTCCCTGGTTGATCCTCAGAGAAATCTTCCCCGCAAATGTTACCAGAAGAGCATCAGCTATTACTGCTGGTTTCCACTGGTTCCTCGCGTTTGGAGCCACCAAATTGTATCAGAATCTAGTGGATAATGTCGGACCTGGTTGGACGCTGTGGCATTTTGCTGTGACCTGCATAGTTGCGACTATTTTCGTCTATTTCTTTGTCCCAGAAACGAAAGGAAAGACGCTAGAAGAAATCCAGAAGGAATTTGATGGGATTCATAAGAAAAAGAAGCATATACATGTTATTGAGGTGGAAAGTCTTTCTGATGCTTAATATGTTGTTATAAAAATGAAAGTAAGTCAATGGCGAAAATGAATAATGAAGTTTGTAATTTGTTGCATATTTTGTCACGAAGTGTAGAATTTGAAAATATTATACCAAGTTAATGCTTATAATACTAGTCTTAAATTTTTATAGTTTGACTTTAAAGTGTTAAAATATTTTAAAATGTTGTTATGTGCTGATCAAAATAAGCTCAAAATGTGTATTTCGTTTAAGAAATATAAATAAATGTTAGATCGGCGAATAATTATTCTAAATTGTACAAATTATAATTTCTAATTTAAATATTTCAAAGGTTTTCTGAAGAAATTAAAATTGTAAATGAATTTCAGGAAAATATTTTTATATTTTTTGTAAGAGTGGTGAATGAGTCAATTTTGATGAAACAACATCATGAGTAGGTAGGTATGTATTTAGTTATAAATAAGTTATTTTTGTTAAATTATTTCGGGACGCAGGTTAGCTAATAGGTATACGATTACGATAATTATGTATTTATTTTACTTTTATTACAATATTTTAATTAAAGAAAGTGTTTCTTTTCTACTGAAGTCTAGATTATTACAACACATGATTTTTAAAATCGATGAAATTTAATTTGAATTGGAACGACAAAAGTTAAAACGTTATGACCCCATTCATTGTTGCCAGCTACACGACTAGGTACAAAATGTTCATGTTGCCACAAGAAACTAAAAAACCAACTACTAAAAAGTCCCAATAGTGAACGCAGCCGTATCGTAAATAAACAAAATGGATTTAGTCGAATCGAAATAAAGCCAAGAAAAACTTTTAAATGGCTCAGTTGATGACTATTACCGATAGTTTGTTAGTTAGTTTGTGGTGACTCAAGAATCGTAAAGATTGAGGCTGCACAATTGACACAACGCTTTGCTAGTTATTTCATCTAATTTCAAGATCTTTATTTCAACTAAATATGTAATAAATTACCTTGTCATCAGTTTTATTATTTATAGTGCCATAAGGGTTCACAAGTTATCCCCAGAATCCTATACGACCCAGGCATCGAAATCTCGATTCCTCCATAAGTCCTTGGACTAACGGCACTCAATTCGGTTCAGACCTCGTACATTTTTGTTTGAAGCCTGGGCCATATTCCCGTTGTGTTATTAGCCAGATTCATACGTGAGGGCACTGAGAACAAGTCGATTTGGCATTCTCAAAGCCCGCCACTTGTTCCGAACGTAGTTAGGCGCCGGGGTCCCCCGGGGCCGGGTTCGATTTTGTTGGATTGTTTGTTTTTGTGGAGCTTCGGGGTTTTTGGAGATAATAATTGTTTTGGATTGTTTCGACAAAGCTTTGGCTTAAGTACCTAAGTATTTTTCTTAACGATTTTCAGTGTAAGTAAACAAGTTTTTAACGACGCATTTTTTTTAATTTTACTGTCTTTCTTATTTAGCGTATGGCGCATGGTGTTCATGGATTTTCTTGCTTGAATACCCCTCATTAGTGCGCTTTTGTTTTTTTTTACTTTTCAAAGCATCAGATAAAAAAAATACCTTTCCTCAATAACTCAGTCAACGAACACCCAAAATTGTCAAATAAATGCAATTAGTCGTGAACTCTTCATTATTGGTTTATATGTTAGGGGTGAGCCTCAAGTTCAACATATAAAAAGTCCTCGGTATACGGCCGCGTGCTTTCGGCGAGAGAGAGGTTAAAAGGTTACTTTTATAAGTTTTTGTAAATATATTCTTAGGCTAAAAAACCGTCAACTTAACATTCTCCTCTTTTGAAGTCAGTTAGAAATATCTGTCCTCTCAGTGGGAGCACATGGCACCAAAAATATAGTTTAATCATTATTTATTTCACATATACTTCGATTACCTATTATTATTTGTTATTTTGTCGCGCCACAGCCTGTCACTGGATTTACATTAGTAGAGATCAATGATACGGAACCTTCAGCCATTTGATTCAACTCTGGCTTCATCCCACTTTTTATTATTTTCTACGTTGAAAGCACCTTGACTTATGATTGATATGTACGTGCAGAACATACTCGATGTAATACGACCATCATAAACACCGAGCCAAAGGAAATCAGCCTCTATTCGTTGGTGATATAGTTCCCTAGAATTGTGCCCTTACCGAGGATTTGCTAGACCGCAGCGTCTTAAAATAACTTTAAACTAACTTGCCGTATCAGTTTTTTTCAATACAACTAGGTAAGTATCAACGTAATGAATGCGCCAATTATACTTTTTAGTTTCTGTTTTCTTTAAACTCCAAATGTATGGCAATGATTAAAACGGTCGACGCATTCTGTCTTCAGCTTCATCATCATCATCATCACCATCATCATCATCATCAGCCTATATTAGTCCACTGCTGGACGTGGCATCACATCAACACATCATACAAAACCATAGCATGCACACATCACATCTTAGCCTATTTGTGCAAAATGTGGTTACTGAATTATCAATAAGTTTTTAAAGTTGTAGGTTATTCTGTAGCTCTGCCTACTCCACTCGGGGATTACAAGTGTGAAGAGTATGTATGTATGTAGTCAATAGGCTTCTTTTCTGGGTAAGTGTGAACCACCCTCGACCTCATCGTCATTTAAAATCAGGAGAGACTCAGGTTAAACGCAAACCTATTTTGTATTTAAAAAAACAATCCAGACAAAGTCAAATTCAATGAATTCCAGTTTGTTTACTTCGATGTATTCAGTATACGTGATAAAATGACAGTCTCGCCCGTGCCGTTCACTTTAGTGCCAACAACCCACTAGAGGGTCTGTTTTGTATGGAAACCCGAGCACTGGGCTTTGAATGTGATCTGCAACGTTGACAGAGCCATGTTAACGGAAACCCGAGCAACTTGTTGCTCCGCTTCTAAAATTAATTAATCCTTTGTGGCGCCGGGCTTCGGCCGCCTTCGATTACACTGGCGGACAAACTTAGTTACCAACCATTTAATATAATAATAGAATTGTGGCAACAGTTAGTAAATTAAATTCACTCTTTAGTGCAGGCAACGAGGCTCAATTTATCCTCTTCTTCGTATCGTAAACCAAGCAACTATCACTTTTTCAGCTGGAACGAGATAACAATTTAAATCTCGCCTGCCCATTTCAATTGAAATTTTGCGCGATACTACACGAGGCATAATCATTTAACCATGTTCCCGATGCAAAATTAATAAGACTCTAATGAGTGTATGTGGTTACAATAATTTATTATATTTTCCACTGAAGATATGCCAGAATTTTTCTTTTCATTCAAATTTGATTCCACTCTAATTAAATCATATTTTCACTAAGTCGAGTTAACGAGAAAAAAACTAAAAAATCCATAGCGAGAATAAAAAACGTAACTTCATAATACCCAGTATTATGTAAACACTAAGTAACTAGTTGTTTGTAAATGGTAATGTTAAATAGTACCTAGTACCTAATAATTATAGGAAGTATTAAAGAAAAATAATTGTTAAATCAATAAACATTATAAATCTATAACCCCAAATACCTGAATCCAACGAATACAAAATCCACGAAAAACTACAAGAGAGAAAAAAAGTATCGACTATTGGTCCCTAGCTCACTGTTAGATAAAAACGCCAAGGTAACAAAAAGTAAAAACATTTTCATAACAATACACGGAAGGACAATACACCGTAACAACTTTGCCCCAAATATTCCCCCCGATCATTGTAAATGCTTTTTGTTTCTTCTTTACAGTGCTCCCCAGTGTATCCGAGACAAATTCAAGTTTGAATACAAATATCGCGCCATCTAGATTCTTGCGCGAGAACTGTTTATTATTTTATTATTATTATTGTTTATTTATTAACCAAAAAATTACATATTTTTCTTAAAAAATAGTCTGCAAAACTGTCACAACAGTTTGACTGCAAAATTTTGTTTTGCTGAATATTTGATCGTTAAACGATTTAGCGTGAGGCATATTGCTTTACCGTCTAGTGATTTAGCGATAAGAAATATGATAGAGATTTTTTTTTGTGAGATGACTTGTTGTTTGAGGATTGGTCAGATGGCCGAAATACCATCTGCTGGAAAGCTGGATGGATGACGTGAGGAAACACCAACGTGCCCTGCATGCAGGAGAGCGTGAACTGTTATCGTAGGCGTAATACATGCCTTTTTTTTCATGCTAACTAATTCGCCACGCAATGTATCTAAAATAGCTCAATTATCCCTTAATTAACTTGTAATTAACTTAAACTTAACGTTATACATTGCTCGATGGACCCTTTAAAAATGAATTACACTAAATTGATTGGAGCTATTAATTTAATTCGTCCTTTAAACGGTTCACAGCACTTAAAGCTATCGTTACTTAAAATGTATGTTCTTATGGATGTCACACACTGTATATTATTCGAATTTATTTTTATTCTAGTCTTTCACTACGATCTATCTCCATCCAATCTTCTTAGAGCGTGCAAGTTATCATCTCCAATGTTTTTATTTTTTTACAGAATCAGAATGCTGTCCCGGAGGAGGCGGCGACCATCTTGTTAAGGTTTGAATAACAAAACATGAATGTTTGAATAATTCGGTTCTGTTGGGAAATTAGTAGTATTTTAACGCTTTAAAATATAGTTGGCATTAAAAGGATTGTTGAGCGCCGCTTAAATCGCTTAAATAAAAAAACTATAAAATGTAGCTCCGGGCGATAAAGTTTCTCACCCCCTAAATCAAGTCCGATTTCCACGATTTTTGAATAGGTTGTAGTTATTATAAAGAACTAGGTCTGTACGTTTCTGTTTTTTGTTTTTTAAATTTCATTCTTACAAATATTTTTGTGTAAAGGAAAACGTACAGACATAGTTTTTCATGATAACTACACCATATTCAAAAATCGGAAAAATCGGACTAAGTAGGTTTAAGGGGAGAAAAGGTTATCGCATTTTGTATGGATTTTTTTAACTTCACCATCCTCTGTTACCTATATATACCTGTACCTGTTATACCTGTTACCTATATATAGTATATTTATTTTTTAATTGCCCTATTGATGCATTTACAATGTTGCCCTACTAACCTTAAACTGCAATTTAAAAAAACACAATACTATTTCAATAAGGTGTGAACGAATTTTCTATTTAAAGTTAACTATTTTGTGCTGTGTTACATGATTTTTAGTAGGGATGCAGGTATAAACACTTATTTGGCTGTTTCTCAAAAACGAATCAGGTCTACTTAGCCGTGATAGTAAATTTTGTTAATTATACTTTCATTTAAGTTATTTTTCAGATTTTGATTACTTGAAGAATGGTCTGTAGTTTTGGTTTTAAATCGAAAAAATGGTAATCACATGTACATATTGTACATACCTAATGATTTTAAAGAGCTATAGCTTGATATCCAATGATACCTTACTTGACGTTATAATGTAAAAAACCATGTTGCTATACATATATATAATGGGAGGAAGGCGAAAATTTACAACTATGTCGGCGTATTTTAAATGTATAACTATGTCTAATTACAGCTTTATAGTACCAACAGTCTCTGAGCTAAACCATGGACAGACGGACATACGGACATGGCGAAACATATAACATATATAGTTGGACTTCAGCATCCTAAAAATGCCTCAAACACATATTTTGTACTGTATTAACAGCAACTACATCGGACCTTGTAAAACGGCGTAACTAAAACTTCTTTATTCGATTCGTTTGAGAATTAGACCGCAGGTCCGAAAAAACGAAGCATAAACCCTTCAAGTTTTTTTATGTTACAAAGAATAGACATTTTAACTCTTCAAAGCGAAAGTTACAGCTCACGAAAAACACTTTGGAAGCAACCGGCACACCTGCTTTTCATTTAGAAGAACTTATTTCCCGGGAGTTTTTTTCTTGAATTTTTATGGGCCCTGCCTACCGTGAGATGCACGGGCGGTGTGGATGGGCAGTAAAAATATTCTAAACATAAATACGACTTGTCTGGGGACAATGTCACACAAATTTGACCTAGGACTACCTATAGGTCAATTTGTTTGACATTGTCCCCTAGACTAAGCTTTTAGGTACTGTTGGTACTAGATGAAAATAAAATATAAATATAAATAAATGAATATCGGGGGACCATGTCACAAAAATTGACCTAACCCCAAACTAAGCTCTAGGCTTCTACTATGGGTGCTAGACAACGAAACATACATACTTAAATACAAAGAAAACATCCAAGCCTCAGGAATAACTATTGCGCTCATCACACAAATGACAGATTCGAACCCGGGACCGCTAGCTTCGGAGGTAGCGTCATAAATAGAGTAAGGACTTATGGCGGCAAATCGTGGTTCTAGAATCCATGGAGTCGCTATTTCCTAACTTTGATTTTGACCTTCAGTATTTTAATATTTCAAAATTCATTTATTCATTAAACCACTAAACCAGTTTAAATGAACTTTAGTATGGAGGATATCTCTGCTGTGAAAGCGTTGCAAACAAGCAAATATTAGAATCCCAACTGGGATAACGTGTCGTCATGTTTAGACCTACTTGTACAGGGTTTTTTGTACCTATTAACCAATAGTTTTCGAGATAGCATTGCAACTTTTTCGCATCTTGTTTCATGTACTATAAAATTCGTACGGTTTTTGGAATAATTGCAACTTTTAAAAGTGATTTCCATATACTTAAAGGTTTTAGCTCAGTTCATTCATAGCTCATTAGTTGCGCTGTGAGATGTGTACCAAATTTTTAACAACTTCAATAGATTTTGCGTAACCATTGTTAAACTGTAATTGCAATCTTATACCTCACAAGAAACTCGATCGAACAACATACCACCACTAAAACTGCAACATTTTCACTACATGATTAATTTGCTACTCAAATACTAATGAAAGCGCGTCTCTCCCGCCGTCAGTGTGTCCCGCCCTCGGCGTGCATTAAAGAAAGCGTTCCGAACAACTTTAGTGTTCCATATCTCCGAGTTGCGGCAGTGAAACTGGCTATATTGTATCTGCTATTACTTTTGTATTCTTTTATTTTGTTCTCTACGAGTATGTTCTCTGGAAGAAATGGTTTTTATGTTTCATAGGATTAAAAGACATCCTGTATTTTTGGATTTTCTTGGAACATTACCAGCCCTCTATTTCACCATCTTGACAATGACACGTGACAGGTGACAATTCGGTAAACATTGCAAACTTAACACGATGATACATGACTGGGTTTCATATAAGCTGCGCCATTTACACTGAAATGTCACCTAACACCTGTCATTGTCGGGATGGTGAAGTAGGGGGCAGGAACCAGCTAGTAGATGCTCAATTGTTTTTTAATTCTGTTTCTAGGGTTTTGTAGTCAACGAGGAACCCTTATAGTTTCGTCATGCCTGTTTGTCCGTCCGACTGTCTGCGTTTTTACCACGGTTTAACTCAAAGACTCTTGGTACCACAAAGCTTTAGCATGGTTATAAATATGAATCACGCTGACAAAGTTGTTAAATAAAATCGTGAAAAGAAATCTTTTTCTAGCACCTCCCATTACACACTAAAACAGATTTTTTAAAATGAAACGGAGTTAAAAGAAAAGCTATCACAGCTGAGTAGACTTAACTTTACGACTAGGTATAGGGTGATCAAGTTATAAACGGAACTCTACACTGCGCTTGGCTCGACAAGCTCTTGGCCGTTGTTTTTGCTTTTTACATTAACCCTCGGTTATTCTTTTATTAATGTGTAAAAAAAGCAAATAAATATTTGTTTTGTATCGTGTCAGCTAGTATTACTAACGGGTACCTAATATTCTATCAAATCAACTTTGAACGCACGTGTCATTACGCAGAATTTTTATTTCACCGTATTTATCGCCGCATGATTTAATTTTTATTGTAGTCACAAGTGTAACCTAACTTACGTAATGTTTAAGATATACTGGAGTGTGATTCTCTCAACAACGACGAACGTGTGAATGTCCAAGCAAAGAAAACACATTTTAGCGCGTGTATTCAATTTGGCAGCATGGCTTCTCGAACGTGTAAGGCTGCCTAATTGTGAATGCACGCGCTAAAATGTGTTTTGTTCGCTCGGACGGGACTACTTAAACTCTCCGCTGCGCTTTCGCTTAAGAGAATAACACCCCTGAAATGAAAAATGCATTGAATGATGGGTCAGTCACCGTTAGTTCTAGGTCTTTGTGAAAAAGGATATAAGTTTACTGACGATGAAGTAAAAAAGTGTTTAAGTCTAGTATACTCCGTTCATGAATATACCCTTTTTTATTACGAGTTAACTCGAATTGTACCCTTTATCACTAGGTCTGGGGTCCTAAGTCTACTTAATCAAAAGAGATTCATATAAAGAAAGTCGTTGTTATTTCACATCAAAACAAGTGCTCCAGTCCTTCATTTCTGTAACAATCTTTTCCGTCCATTAAATAGTTTCCTCACGGCCATTCCATTCCATTACTCGAAGTGAATGACCCTAAATAACGACACAGAAGGAAATATAATCTTTTATCGGAACAAAAGTAACTTTTCAAACAAAAACTTAATAATGGCGTCGAAAGAATCGATTTCGTCGATTAACCCGCGGGGTGATACAGGATGTTGTTCAAAACTCGGAGAAACGACCTTATACTTTATTTTCGTATGGAGAAGGCTAATGAGCACACAGGTTACCTGATGATTGGCTCTGAAACTTTTAGACTTTGACAAGACTGCAAAGACTACACTGCGAAAAATGCGGTGCCATCCGCTCCTTCCCTATTTAGATACTCTTTCATAAAGGCGGCCAGTGCGCCTGTGAACCAGTCGGTACAAAGGTTGGGTGTCCATGACACTTCAATTAAGGGAAAAACCTAATTTACCCTTTAAGAAACAACGCACTAACAGTTTTTGTATTTTATAGCTTTTCTAAGTTGTTTAATTAATATTAGTACTAGCATTCGTACCGATGGACTAGTAGAAGGTTGGAAAACCACTTGTGTCGGCTTAATTTTATCGAAAAGAAATACGCATATACCTTTTAATTTTTTCCACATTTTAGCATATCTGTATCAACCACTAAACAAATACCATCTGAATCCTGATCCAGGTTGTTTTAGGTACACTTCAAAAATGTTGCGAGTTATGAAAAATGTTAACTAGACTTACTTTTAAAGTCACCATGTACAAGAACTATACGTTCTAAGAGTACATATGTTTAACATGGCGTGTGTGAATGGGCGTGAGCCAACCCAATGCGTTTTTGATGACAATCGCACCCTGCCGTGCGGGCGCGCCATTCACGGGCGTTTGGTATTTTTATCGTATTATTCGTGGGAATTTCGCTTTATTTCAGAATTGATGTGATGTTTTTGGAGCATGCTGTGAATGCAATAAATGTACAAGGTGAATGAATGTGAAAACATGAGGAAACCTGAATTCAACTCCAGTTAGGTAACACATAGAGCTATAGAAACTGAAATATCGCGTTTTAAGTTTTATTTTATTAACTAGAGGGTACGATGCTTTTCGGCAGAAAAATGATTGGCCGAATGTATCGTTTCCCAACCGTTTCATTTGCCAACCCGCTTTTATTTCTGTAACTGTAAATATTTCAGGTTTTTTATAAAAACTAACCTAACCTAACCTATAAGGTTCTACACGATGATACTGAAATAAATCCTGAAATATTTACCGTTACAGAAAAAAAAGCGGGTTGGCAAATGAAACAGATGGGAAACGATACATTCGGCCAAACATATTTCGGCCAAAAGTTAGGATACCTAACTAGAGAATAAGAAAACTCGGACGACCTGTAGATAAGAAGGTCTAGGTATAATGGACGGCGGTAGATGTATTAATACACTGGTAAAATTTAAGTAGACCTCTGTATTAGTTATGGAATAATCGCCTGGACACACTTAACGATTACACCCTGTATAGGTATATAACACATATTTTTAAACATACAGAAGTGGGATCTGTGACCAACAGACATATGCATACTCAAGACTTCTTAAAACTGAAATGATAAGACCGCAAATGCCTTTCCAACGCTGAAAACCAAACCACCAAACGCTCTGAAGACTCTGAAGAACAAAGATATTTGCTATCTCAAGACAACAGTCTTACGATAACTGACTATTATCAAGACTTTGCGTTGCCAACCCAAACTTGATGTTTGAATTTGAACGTTGTTGTGTGAAATAATTAAATACACATATATTATTTTGACCTAGAAATAAAAAATGTACGCCCATAGCCGGCCATAGTGTAATGTATCTGTTACTAATGGCGTCCACTCGGTGGCTCCAAATTACCGACAGCCGAGTAATTAACAGAGTTCGTTTAAGGTGATTCGGTTACACACAAATAGGGGCGATATTCTCTCAAGCAACTTTGGTCTCGATTTGTTAACGAAGTATTTATAAACTTAAGGCAAAGTATAAATAGATAAGTACAATTACGACAGTGTTCAACAATGTTGTTAACCAAAAAATTATATAAAATTAGGTTTAAAGATGGTATATATATGTTTTAGGTATTTTTAAAGATGTGTCAAAGCGCCTGATCAACGCAACCCGTGTTCAAAATGCTGGCCTGTACATGGCGCAAAGATTAAGCATTGCCATTCAACGTGGCAATGCTGCCAGCATTTTGGGAACAATGCCCACTGGTAGCGGTTTGTTAGATTAGTGTAGTTTTAAGTAAGCTTGTAAGTTCGTTCGTTTATAGTATGTGATAATGTAAATTCCTTTTTAATAAAGCCTTTTAAATTAGGTTTAAAAAATATAAATAAATAAATATATACATAAGTAGGTCGTCTCCGACAATTAAGGGGTTTCTGTTACCTCTTTAATAAAATGCTAGACTTACAGTCTCATTAAATACTTATTATGAATGAACAATTTATACTACGAATATTGTAATTTTATTCCATTTTATTTACATTTAGTAAGCTTAATACCCAATTATAGCAGTCTATCAATGTGCGTTTTTATGGAACTTTTTGCCGCGTACGACAGTGTCATGGAATCAGCTTACAGCGGTGGTATTGCCGGGCTTGGGGACCTTCAAGAGACGAGCATGCTCTTTTCTAAAAGGCCGACAACGCAGCTGCAATACCTCTCCTGGTGTTGCAGGTGTACATGGGCAGCGGTGATCACTTCACGTCAGGTGACCCGGATGTTTGATTCTTAAACCATAAAAAAATCCATGGCAATTTCTAATAATGTATTAGAAATACTTTAAATTAATTACGAGGTCTTTCTCCGCGTGCCGCCCGCTAGGCCCTCGAAGAAAGGAGGTCACGGTCAAAAGGCGAGTGACTGGACACTTTAACGTTAAGCCAGTACCTCTGACCTGTGTGAGATTTATTAAATAATTAAAAATGAAGAGTTTAGTTAAAATATTAATATTATTAAAACATTTTATCATTTAACCTACCGCTAAGCAGCAGTGTTCGCATTGTTGTGTTTCGGTGTGGGGATAAGACAACCAGTGAAATTTATAGCATAGAGACATTCCATGCTAAGCCTCAGGATTGCAGTCTTTTTCGATATTAAATGTGTATGGGTCTTAGATCCCTTTGACTTCTATTTGCCATTTAAAAAAAAAACTAGTTTTTTTTCAAATTTAAGCTCGAAAGCTTCATCAATTTTACAGAAAAGTGTCTTAACATACAGACAGACGGGCAGACAGCAAATTTATCTTGTAAGGGTTTCCTTTTCAGTATACATTTCAGAACGCTAAAACCAATACGAAGGCAAAAGGAATTCTTAATCAACCATGTCTTTTGTATAAATAAAACATTCAACGTCTAATTGACTTCAAAGGAGAAAATAACGTTAACCCAACAGATCCACTCAAACACCAAATAATCCACATTTCATACCTTATTCATATGTATCTCTTAATATAACCCTTAATAATTCCAAATAAAATCCACACTAGAACTGAGTCACTCATACATATTCCGTCTCATTCAATTTCATCACAACCGGTGCAGCCACGAATATATGGCCCGCGTTAACGTATGCGCATGTATTATGGAAATGTTTTTAGCACGAGGGCGGTAATACGGTGAAATAACCTCTGAATCTCGCCATGGAATGGAAAAAGATGCTTTAATAAAAACAAAACTAAGCTAGTAATAGAAACTTGGCTACTGTGCCAATTGTGAGTTCAAATTTATGGTACAGTCGAGTTTATAAACATGTGTACACCTTATATTGCCTTCGTAACGTCACGTTTAAACTCCCAAAAGACAGGAACGAATCTTTGTTGGCTTATCTTGGTAATTTTATAGTTAACGAAGATAGTTTGTAACATAACTAGGGGACGCCCGCGATTTCGTACGCGTAGAATTAGTCTCCCGCTACGTCTTCCCCATTTCTTCCCGTTGGGGTTCGATTTTCGGAAAATCCTTTCTTAGTGCGAACTTACATCATGAAAGAAACTACTGTACCAAATTTAAAGTTTCTAGGTACAGTAGTTTCGGCTGTGTGTTGATAATATAAGTCAGTCAGTTTTGCCTTTTACATATTTATATAGAGATAGATAACATAATAACGATACGGTTAGAAAAGTTGGAATAGAGGCTCCAGAATAACTTTAATTGTCGCCACATTAATTTAAACGATACACAGTTTGGCTCTTAAACGATTTCTACGAACATTAACTTAACATTAAACGGAACTTAAAAAGCCATTTAGTTTCGAGTATGTTATACTATGTTTTGCTTGTTACTTCGTCTGCGTATTTAATTTAGATGGTCATCTCTTAAGTCATACAGCAAAACTAATATCACTTCTAAATTTTAAAGGGATAGTCCTAATTGTTTTTAATTTGAAAATGTACAAACCAAATAGTAAATGACTGAGCCTAGTGAATTCTTTTAAAAAATAACTTTACTCTATAACAAAATAAATGTAGTTATATGATCTTAGTTTGTCGATTATTAAAGAAATTAATAAATATCAGGGGACCATGTTACACCAAAATGACCTAGTCCCAAACTAAGCTCTAGGCTTGTACTATGGGTACTAGACAACGATATAAATACAGAACTATATACGTAAATATATTGACAACATCCATGACTCGGGAACAAGTAAGTAAATAAGTCATATATTTATTTAATTAATTAATTAACTAGTACGGTTACAAACCGCTTACACTAATGAATGAATGAATCTATTTAAAGTAAACTAATTATTCTACATTAATTATTATATCTGTTCCTTTCATGTGAGTACATTATAACGATTCAATAACATTAACATCATAACAAAATGATTCAAAACAAGGTAAATCAGAGTCACCCATATAAAAAAATCTAAATACATTCGTTCAGGAACAAACAAACGTGTAAACTTTTAACTATATTAGTTGGCAAGTTTCGGAGTAATAGAGGAGTCGAAGTTAGCCGATGAATCACTCGTAATGGCTGCCCCACGTTAAGTAGGAAAGAAAGAATTAAATATATTCGAAGTGCTGTTAGACACAGTTCTTGTGTTTATATTTAGAAAGGCTCTGTTCTACTCGGCATAAACGTAATTGCTTTTGACATGTTATCGTATTGTCAATGTTATTATAGCTCTATAATTGTTTTCTCCCACATGGTCGAAAATGTTAACCTTATTGTTCTAAACTCAGCCCGCGAAGTTCCGAGTTATAGGACCAGAAATTTCATTATTTATTACCAAGATTTTTACCTTTTAAAACCATGTATGGACTTGGATAACTAACTACAAACAGCCAAACACTCGCACAAACAAAGTTCTTCCATGTTCATTTTACTTTTTAAAATGTCATAGATTAAAAAGGTTAACCTTTTCGTATAATAATATAGTAGGTGCAAATACTAGAGAAGCGCTACGAAACGTGCTACGTATCGTGTAGCACAATTACTCTACGCGCTACGGAAAATAAGAAACAAGAGCCGGTGCTCCGTTTTGTTGTAACTGTGCGAGACAAGGCACACAAGAATGTCAGAGGAGATGAGTCGCTAACTCACAGCGTCCAAGGCAAGACGAGTCATAAATTAACTTATTTAATTAAGTAAATACAGTCCATAATATTACAAGTTTAGTATGTCAGTATATTGATGCACTATATTGTAGAATAATATAATCAAATCATAGTTCAACATTTAGTTAAATGGAAAAGCTTTATATTTTATTGCACCTACCTACTTTTTGATTTCGTTTTTACCTTAAGGTTGGCTGGTAGAGAATGCTTGTGGATTAAGTTAGCCTTTTATACACTATTTTAATTTTGTGCAATAAAGTATTTTAATAAATAAATAAATCTTCTTATGTGGCGTTTTATTTACCAGCATCCGTCACAGTATCTAAAATTATGATTTAATAATGAACTATGGGTTATTTAACTACAATAAGTACACAGGGTAGGTTAAAACACAATTACAGTCACAAAAAAAAACAAATAAAAAACAGTGCAGTATTACTTGTTTAAAACTTTTCTTACACCCTGTATATTATTCGTTAAAGCGAATAAAATTAAATATAATTCTTTTCTATTTTTGAATTTATTTTTATGGCATTTGTGAACAAATTCAATTATATCAGACCGTTCCAATCGGCATCACAAGCCCGTATAAGTGTTGCCAAGTAAACTGATACATTGTAACTCGAGACTCGAATAAAGTGACGCATTCCCTGTCTCGAGGAGGCCGCGGGTCTGCGACGAAGGTTACCGACAGGACATACACCGATTTTGTACATAAAATCAGCATGACAACGAGTTTATCCAAGTTGGTGGTGAAACGGAACCGGCTTCTATTCCTAGTACAGGCAAATGTTTGTGTTGTGTGTATTTCGCTGCTTAAATACAAAAGCGCCACAAGTCAAAAACAAATCGTAGCTTATATACTAAAGCGACACAAATCAAAATATGTTTGTGTTGCATTTAAATTCGGAATGATATTTACTTTAAGTTTCAAATCAAAAACTATATTTATTTTTGATTTGTGGCGCTTCTGTATTTAAGTAGCGAAATATAGTTTGATTTAAAACTTAAATTAAATAGCATTCCAATTTTAAAGGCAACACAAGCACATTTTGGCTTGTGTCGCTTTTGTATTTAAGTAACGATTTGTTCTTAAGTCTTGGATATTATAAGTATATGACATGAAGGACCGTAAACTCGGGTTACTTTAGCCCTAGGGGTTACATTGCCCACACTAAAAACCATCTTTAATATTTAATTTATTCTGTAACATATAACTTAAACTTAACTTAGTTATTTAACCTTTTTAAAATTATTACCACTAAGGTAGTTATAGTATTAAGGGTGGGCAATGTTACACCTTACGGCTCTAATATTTCTCTATGTATAAGTAAGTATGTCTAGTACCCATTGTAGCCTCAGTCTGGTTGTGCCAGCATTTTAGGGACCATGCCACAAGCAGGTGAACTGCAAGGGTTATTGTATTTATAGTCAGTATTTTAGGACTTTTTGTATTTTTTGATGTCTTATCTATGTTAACTTGTCCCATGACATTTATATTTATTTTTTACAGGACACCCTCATCGTAAATACAACAGAATAAGAGAGCCCCCTTTATACCTGTCTATGGTGTAAATTAAAAAAACAAATGTTTAAAGGATGACTGATCGTTTAGTTTCTTGCGGTGCTTCTTCTCAGAAGTGGTTTCCTTTCGGTAAACCCTGACAGATTTTGAGTTTTGTTGGTGTCCTCGAGAATCCCAATTGTTTGGGGCCAAAGATATCCTCAAATCAAGTTAAAATTGGTCAAAAGCAGGTAAATGAGTTTCATTGTCGACGGACGCACGGCGCAATCGAGTTACCCGCCGTTGTGCTTAGCTCGGCTGTGTGTTTTGAAGCTGAAGAGTGAAAAGGCAAATCGTCGTAATTCTGTGAGAAAATAGGGATTTTTCCTACTTAAATAATAGTTTTAAAAGTATTTCTATCTTTTGCGACGTTCACATATCGTCTATTGAGAGAACTTAGTGACTTTTTCCTCATAAAAGGTGATACATTTTCGAAAAACAAAGGAGAATGAGTAGAAATGTATGAACACTGGCCTAGAAACCAACAACAATAAGCACTATATCATCGGATATCCTTTTTAATTCTACAACGATTTTGTATAGCGGGAAACCTCAAATAACTGTGAGTAATATTTAAAAATTCTGGAACATTGAGACGCCTACAGAGACGACGTTAGCATAATTACTTTGAAACACCGCTGTCTTTGCATGGCGATAACTCTTTTTACACAAACATAGGTACTACTACTTCTTGCCATAGCAATGGTTTTACAACTTAGAATTGCCTATCCGGTGACATATCGCTTGTCCTCATTGGTCAATTAGGCCAATTAGCCCACCCTCCTTTGACAAATTCTACATTTTGGCTTAATGATAGAGACAAATAGACGCAATACATAAATAAATGGTATTTATTTTAATTATTTAATTTACTTATTTAAGACATAGTTCAAACCAAAACATACTATGTATATTATTTGGTTACTATCTTCTTTATTTTTACATAGTATAAAACCAACTCGCTTTTCGCGTCTGTCTGTCGTTCTGTCTTTCCGTATATCTGTATATCCGTTAACTGCTCTTAAAATACGCTAAAGATTCTGATGCGGATTTCACTATCAGGTTCACGAAAGGTTTTTATGTACCTATAATACATTCTGGTTTTTAAAACTTACATACACCGAAGCGAAGCGAGGGCGGGTCGCTAGTTGAATTATAATATCTTGCCAAACAAGTATTTTCAGAAGCTGTATACACAACGAGAAACCTTTTAATTTCCAAGCGAAAATAAAAATGGACAAAAAGTTGATACGACTAATTACGTTCTTTTGCTCGTAGTTCTTTTTTAATTTCGTTTCAGAAAAGAGCAGAAGCAAAATAAGCCGAGTCACGTGTACAGCCCGATTTAAATTGGTCAAGGACAGCGGCAAGTACAGTGCCAAGGACAGTGGTTGTGGAAAAATAGAAAGCGATTCTATTCGGATGCACTGGCAAGGCAACTTGACTCGCCACTGTCCGATCTGTTTACACTGCTGTACTGTCCACTGTCACTTGTCCACTGTCCACTGTCCTTAACCAATGTAAATTGGGCTTAAGAGCAAGTGATAGAGAGGTACAAACTCCTAGAGAGGTACGAATTCCCAATTAAGAATTATAGCATTGTATGTATTGTTCTTGTTTCCTTGTAAGGGCTGAACCAATAATGGATGGCCCGATTACGACAAACGTCTTCGTCAGATGTCTTTAGATTTGTCTAAGCGTCGCGAGTGTCAATAGGTAACTACCTAATTATAAACCGGATAAAACGTACATGACATGGGCTCTTAGAGAGGCCTGAAAAAGGCCAAAACATGCGGCCAGGGCTTTTATTTAGATATTTTACTAAATAAATAAGTATTACCACTCTTTCTTATTTAATTTTATTTCTGACAACAGCGAATGTCAATACAAAACGACCAAAATATCCTTGCACAATCCGCGAGTGTTTCACTCTTGACTAAGACTGTTAGGTACCTACCTAAATACCGCCAATGTGTATTATTACAAAGTACATACACTAAAATTTTAAATTTATGGCATTGGTAACAAAAAGTAATAATTCCAAAGTTTAATAACAATATCCTTACATATAGTAAAGCATACATTATAATAAAAATTGTTCTTTGTCTCTCCTGTAAAGTGACCCAATTTGATATTGGCGGTACTGAACGCTGAACGACGTCTTTGGCCTGTTATTGTATTGTTTTTAATTCAGCCGCCATTACTGTCAAGTAAATAAGAGCTATTAAAACGTTGACAATACGATGACAAGTCAAAGACGATATGTTTTTAACGGCCTAGAATCCCAGCCCAGAATTTTCAAGCGTACTTTTTCTTAGACTTGCAAGCCATGATATCACTAGCGGATATACAAACAAGCTCATATACAAGACATCTACAAGCTCTGCAATTGTAACTTCCTGCTTCTAAGATAAAGTGCCAGTAGCGGCATTGTCTCGGAGTATCGCGCAGCCACCGACGGTTGTCTCTCGCCGCTGCGGCGCATGAATCACAACGTGGAGGTACGAAGGATAAATAATAATTTAATGTCAGGAGCCAATCTCACCAAAATAATAATTTCAGGAGACAATCTCACTAAAAATAAACTAGTTAGTAACTGCTTGTAGGACCTTTGTGCAGGGTCAGGATCGATACCACCATCTTATCAATGTACCCACCACCACGCAGCAGGGTCGTATTGTTTTGTTTCGGTGTGGGGACAAGACAAGCAGTGAAATTACACGGCTGAAATTACCGGTTTTGTGACCCCTAGTGCCAAATTGTATCGTTTCCCAACCATTTCACTTGCCAACCCGCTTTGTTTTCAGTAACCGTAAATATTTCAGGATTTTATAAAAACCAACTTAACCTAACATTGAGTTCTACTCGACGGTACCTACTGAAATAAATCCTGAAATATTTACAGTCGCAGGAAAATAATTGGGTTGACAAATGAAACGCTTGGGAAACGACAAATTTTGGCAAACATATTTCGGCCAGGCTTCCCGAATAATAATATACTTATTATATTAAAGCGAAAAAAATTCGTCGGTCTTAGGCAGGATTCGAACCTACATCTCCTCTGGCTCTCCGGGCCGATGCAGGCGCATTACCAATTATGCCACCAAGACCCTACTCAAGATCCACGAAATTAATGATCGCTTACTTTTTCATACTCGGAGGGTATGCTGACGCCATCTATCGTTGTTTTTTATTAACAAACGACACCCATGTTTTCAAGTTCGTTGAAATTAGCATGAGTAGGTACAATGTGTCATCTTGCTCTAAAAATGTTTCTGACGTTTCTGTTAAAATTAAAAAAATAATATACTTATTGTATATTATTTAAATTATGCGTGAATACTACTATTATTTACCATTTATCTAATAATGCCAGCTCTCCTTCCATTCGTACAGCGTGGGCTTCGCGTAAAGCTTTTCGGCTCGCAGCAAACTGGGAGGTGTTCCAGCCGCGTACCCTGTCGTACAAAAACCGGTCGGGTTAACGCGGGCCGGTTTATGCAGGAGGGTTCCGTACACGGGACACAGATGCGTTACCTAACAGAGACTTGAATTGGGATACAGTTCATTAACGACTCCAATTTGCGTTGAAAATAAAACTACAACTAAAAATATTGCTCAGACTTTTAGTCAATTTAATGTCACCTTTAGTCGCTTGCTACCAGTTTATTCCGTAGTGAATTAAAAACTGAGAGGTGTCCCAATGGGACATTATTGCTAATGAATGTTTGTGCCACTCAGTGTATGCGATTAAGGTACTTTTTTCTTGATTTAATCATGTTATTAAGTTTTTTTTTATATTTCGTGGGTACGTTGATGACAGTAGTACATAAAACAAAAAAATATAATGTGGCTCAAGATTTCTTGTTTTATTTTAAAAACCATTTTTAAATGTGACGTTCGTAATTTATTAATTTCTAAACAAAATTTAGATTTCTTGTAATTTACTCAATATTTACTCAATCTATTCTGACATTCAGTTTTTGCTCAATTTACAATGGGTACCTATATTAAATCTATCCCTTCATCCACGCCAATACAAAACTTATAATTGTCGGCAGTAATAAATAATAATATAAACATTTTTATCTTTAACTGTTTACCTGCTCGTACAGCCGTATAACATAAACACACATTATTGGATATCGTCGTAAACAAACCCAAATAAACTAATCCTCTATTTATGTAATAAGCGAATATTTTCATGAGCACCTTTTACCCTATTTCTCTTATAATGTAATTTTGAGATATTATTTTTAAGAAAAAACGTCGTTGACTAACTAAACTAGTCTAAAAGCGTTGTGGGTGTAAAAGTGTACAAAAAACCGGTCAAGTGCGAGTCGGACTCGCGCACCCAGGGTTCCATACCGCCGCGTAAGTATTATTAAGTTCCAATTCGAATTCGATTTTGAATCTAATCAACGAGAGCCCAACTCGCACTTGCCCATTTTGTAGTATTTGTTGTCTTTCTTCAGGGTTTGTACTATAATCGGTAAGTATCCTGACGTTTTAAAAGTTAACTTGACAAACCTATCATTTTTCAAACTTTCATTTCAAATTGAAATCATATTCTACAGAAATATAAAGTAAACATATTATTTAGTTGCCAAAAGTTTTTGTGGCAGACAGGTAATGGACTTTTTCACGGAATCCTAAAAATACACTACCTAAAGCAGTTTGTCATAAAAAAAAATGATTGTCACAAAAATAAGGAAAACCGACGCTCAGACGAAGACATTTTCCGAAGATTGTCGGATAAGCTGTTTATTCAAAGGAACCGACATAAAACAGAAATTACCCACAAACCTTGTACTACGCACGAATATATTCTCGAGAATAAAATATGAATTTATGCTCTTTCATCTCCTAAAAACGTATATATTACTACAATTCAGGCTGTTTGTATAATGGCGGTACTTCTCTTGTCAGTATTTACTAAACAGAAAGAAGGAAATAAAAATACATAATTATATAGTTAATTAGCTGTCTGCGCCCGGCGCCGCCCGGGTGTATTTTGTTTACTTATGAAATATACTTCACGTGCTAAGCTCAGACTTACTGAATATTCACACAAAATTTAATTCAAGCCCTTTCGGAGGAGTTTTGTTACAAATACTGTAAGACGAGAATTTTATATATTAGATTTAAATCACGTTTGGAGGCATTTATAAAATAGTAAAGAACTTACAAAATTACCGCGTGCGAAATTGTGTCAATAAGGGAGTAAAAAAATCGAAATCAAAATATTTATTCAATAAATTGGCCACATACGGGCTCTTTTACACGTCGGTAATATAGAGTGAATCTACTAGCCACTCAGCATTAGGCCATGACAAACCAACCATGGCGCGGGTTTCAGTAGTTTATACTTGAATCGCCTCACGAATCTCACGATCGCTGGCACCGTTAAAATAAAATAAATAAAATAGATATTTAAACTTGGAGATATAATTAGGATACATACATTATTTTTAATAAAAACTGGATGTTTAACCTGTTACTTTTACATTTGCCACTCCTCATAGTGACTGTGTTCTACTGGTAAATAGGGGTTCCCTTCATCTGGCATAATTTTTTTTGGCATAATCATCATTTGGGCAGGCCTTTTTTTCTGAAACCGTTTTTAGGATTATTTAAAATATCATTGCCTAGAACCCATTAGGATTGGTTAGGTTTATTTTATAACAATCCTGAAAAGTATACGGTTTCGGAAAAAAGACTGTACCTATGCAAATGATTATAAATAAATAGATCAGCACCCAAATTTACCATCCTGAAAATAACAGGTGACATTTCAGTATACACGGCGCAGTTTATATGAATCCGTGACTTCTTAACTTTGCAATGTATTTGGTTTGTCTTGGATTTAAATATACAATAATCCAACTTGATAGTTTTGTAGATAACCACGAAAAAAAAATCCCGAAAGAAAGCACAGGGGGGTTATCATGACATGGCTATGCAGTTTATTTTACGGTGAGCAAAAAGCACGGAGCTATATCAGTTACATAACTCTGTTCTTTTCTCTCAGCGTAAAATGAACAGCAAAGATACGTCATAATAACCCCACAGGCAAAAGATACTTGTGGTCCGTCATAAAAAGACAGACATCTGAAAAACTAAATGAAATCCATCGAGTCTGCCAAAAGAACTTTCCGGATGGCATTGTATCTTGACTTTGTCTGCAAAATATTGGGCACAGCAGAATGAGCAATAAACTTATTCGTTATCCTCGGCCTTGGTGATCTAGGCAGCGTTCCAAAATATGTGGATGTTGGCTTCCACGGTTTGTTAGATAAGGCGAAGGTCTAGCCTAATTGGTAATGATGCCTACGAAGTTATCGGTCCCAAGTTCGATCTCGGGTTAGCCGTTCAGCGCATAATTTATTATGTATTTAATTAGTAGCATAATCAAAGAGCTTAATTTTTTTTCCTTTGTTTAGCCTAGAAAACAATAAATTATTTGATAGATGGGATTAATTTAGTTCGCCTAATTATTATTTTTCTATTTTAATTCGGCATAATTGATTTCGTATAATTTGTATTGGCATAATAGTACAGTCGCATAGTAATAATTTGTCCTACTACTTTGATTGGCATATTACGCTTTTAGAATAATTGTAGTTGAACTAATTTGTATTCGGCTAATAAACATTATGCATATTATTGTTAGGGCTAATAATTATTTTTTATATCTTTCATTAACCATAATTTAGGTTAAGCTAAGGCTAGATTAGGTTAAGTTAGGTTAGCATGTTGTCCAGGCGCGAAGCGCTAAAATGAAGTAGAATAGGACCTCGCTTTTGTCTTACAACACAAAACTAACCTTTTCTCGTACTGCATCAGGCTCGTGGCTGTGGTTCTTTATTTAATTTTTTTTAGGACAATATTTTTATGCATTTTGTAATGATGCCAATTAATTATTATATCTTTTTTTATTTATGCTGTTTGATGTTAGTCTTTGTGAAGATTATGCTAATTTTATGCGTAAAAATTATGCCTCAAGATAATGAGGTATATCGTTTGCGTTTTAATTATAATTAATTAACCTAATTTTTCCAATAGAATAACTTAATAAAATAACCTAATTTTTTCAATAGAACAATAGGCTATTTGACAACATTGAAAATATGCATCAAATTGTCGTCATCCTATTAGATAATAGCGTAAAACAACATATTTCACTTTATTTTAAACTAAATTAAGCATATTTTTTTGGAAATTACACGAAAAAAATTGTAATAATAATATATTTTGAAGTTTTATCTGTGGCTATGCGCTATGCGATTGCTTTGTAGCTGTGGTTACTCGCAGGTGACGTCACACGCAAGTAACCATAGATCATAAGGGCAAATCTCTTCAAATGATTTTTCATTGTTTACTTGCATATAACGTCACACTTGTCACATGGCCAGCGCCACGATAGAAACAGCGTTTTTGGCGCGGTTTCGGAAATTTAAACTTTTAAATGGTTTTTTATTGATAATTTAGTAGAATCTCACGGAAATAACAATGTAGTGTGCTTCTTATGTAATAAAGAATCATTTAATAAGGTTTTCTAAAATTAGTCAAATAGCCTATTCAAGAATCTTTTAAACGATAAAAATACATCCTATTTGATATTATCTAATAATCCAGATCATCTCAAAACAAAAGGCTTCCAGCTAGGAAGCCTTCACGCTTACCTTTTGGCATTTAAACAAAGAGTAATTGCCTTAGAAAGACAACAGCATTCATCACGATTTCATTAAAAGATATCCTTGCTGATGCCTCCGAGTGTGGAGTAGGTGCCGAACTTTGGCAGCGCCTACAGTCTCGGAGTCAGACACAGCGGCGCCGGCCCGAGGTCTCTTCCCCTTGTTTTTGTAAATAGGCATAATTTATGGTTTGTTATGGCCTTGCCTATTGATTTATTTATGGGATTGGATGAGGCTGAATAAAATGACTATGAAATGATCGTCTATTATGTTATATCGTTTGGAAGCAAGATTTTGTATAATTTTATTAAGAGTATGGATCGTAGATGTTATGTAAGAAATAGATCTTAGTTGGTAAGGTATTTTTAGTGCGGTTTTCGGTTGCGTGTTTTAATTTGTTTACATGAATACATTATTCACTTGGAACTTTTATGCTTGATTGTGCGTCATTTATTATTTAATGTACGATTTTCGTAGTCATTCAAATTGGGGTTACGTTATGTGTGTGTGTGTGTGTGTGTGTGTGTGTGTGTGTGTCTATCTTATTATGTATGTTATTAATACGCATGGTACCAGAAACATAGTCGTACATTGTACTAAGTTGGCCTATATATTAGAATGAACCATATCACTGTAAGTAACATAGTTAGATATAGTAGGTATACACCTTAACGGTCCGACCAGCGCGTGCTTCTGTATAATTTTGCTTATTACGACGCCATTTGCCGCATTGATCTCGATCTTTTTACTGTCGCTTCATACAGTTATTAATATTAAATCCAAAGCGTTATACAGAGTGTCAATTTCTAAAAGCTCCGTAAATTATGTAATTGAATTGATAATTGAAATTAAGGATAATATTTCAATGGCTATGTTATGAAAATTCTGTTGCCTTAAAAACCATTAACGGGAAATATCAAGAGGTTTCGTTGTTAAGTAGACAATATCTAAGGTCGCTTAAAAAAAAGTATGGTACCTTACCGGGGATCAACCTAGGTACGTCCACGGACTCCATGTTCACCAAGGTAGGTACTTCTTATATACTGGGTGTCCCCAAACCCAACGACAAAACTGAGAGCGCTAGTAGAGCAGCTAAAAAGCTATGGATTTAACCCCTATGTTTGTTTAGCGATTTTTACTAGTTTCGGAGATATTGATCATTTTAATCTACTTTTTTGTAATTTTCTTTTGAGTAATTGAGAAATAATTAATAACATAGCATAATAAGTATAACACTAAAAGAAAAAAAGGAAAAATTAAACCTACATTGAAATTGCTATAAATATCAATAAATGTATTATACAATTCACTAAAATAATAAACAGGAATAAAAACAAGACGTGTCAAGCCAGAACTTTTTCAGTCTAGTTTTGAAAGAACCAAGGTAATGCGGTTGGCAAATTAGCAACAGAGTTTTGTTGACGGTATCCATAAGGTTCAAAGTTAAATAATTTCTTATGACACACCTGCACTATTTTGCAAGCTGAAGCCATATTATAGACTACTAAAATCTGACAAGTCCCATGCAGTGAAACCGAGAAAGATACATGACTCCTGTAGTGCTATCCCTTTCGCAGGCTACAACTTGGCAGGTTTCAATAGCTCAAGAGAGTCAAGTAGCTCAAGGATAACTCGGCGAGCCTCGTAGTCGTATTGCTATATTTTGCTACACCATCCTGTACACGTAGGCTTACAAAGGGTGATGCTTTTAGTCACGGAACCGAAGCAAACAATTTTCCGAAGTGCAGAAATAAATCAAAGTTACAGCATTGTTCGGCGATTTATAGTCCATTGTGTATTCAAGTTATAAGGTTTTACTTTTGGTAGTTCGGTAATTTGAAATATAGGGCGACGGTTAGCGTGTAGTTTTGTGTACAGGGTGCTATAGATATTTTCTGCATGATATTGTTATAAAAAAACGGTCAAGGGCTAGTCGGGCTCGCGAACCGAGGGTTCCGTAACGCCGCACAGTAGGTATTGTTATATTCCAATTTGAAATCGATTTCGAATCGAATCAGCGCGACCCCAACTCATAGTTTCTTGACCATTTTTTAGTATTTGTTGTTTTTCTTCAGAGTATGTACTATAATATATTTGACGCTTGTATGTTTTACCGTTTTTACGATACAATAAAAGTAAAAAATACATTGAAAAAAAGTTCTTGTATGAGGACCCCCCTTATTATTTCACTTTGTTGTTTTTTTTTATATTTGTAAGTAAATTCGCCGTAATCCCACTGATATTTATTATTTATTAAATATTATTCCTGTACAAAATCATAACGTTCCTGTTGCACTGAAATTGGGCTATTTTGAATAATAATAATAGCTGAACACTGAGCAGTGCTTATTGGAAAATTCCTTTAAGCCAATTACGTAGACATTTTTAATTTAAATTAAATATGTATTTTTTTGTAATTCGCATTGGGTCTTGTGTGCAAAAGACACTAGCTCTTTTTTTGTCCGGCAGCATGAGGATGTCATGCTCACTAAAAAGTCTTCGCTTACGGCGGCGCCGTTGATCTTCCCGAAAACATGGCGATGGCTGAGATACGCGTCATACTCGTGACCGGGTGCTGACTGTGGGGTCCGGTCTGTTCACGTTTGCAAGGGTCGGTTTTCCAGTTAGTTATTTTAGATTGTTCCTGACGTAGAGAATACAACGTTCTGTTCTTCTAGTCTCCTAGTATTGATTTTATTTTTGCTAGTTGAATATTTTTTATTTATTACTTTACCTTTTAATGTAACTTACTTAGTAGGTATTTTATATTTTATATCGACCCAATTTTGAGGGTGCTGACACGTGAATTAACTAGAAATGATTCTACACACTCTATCGAATATAATTCTTAGATCCCAAAACATGTCCCAAGCAATTATAAATGTTAAAGTTTGTGTGTTAGTTTGTTAGTCCTTCACGCTGCAACGGCTGGACGGATTTGAATGAAAATTGAAATGGAGATAGCTTATAGTTATAGAATAACTACAATCGAAATCTACGCGGACGAAGTCCGGGGCTGAAGCTATCATCAATAAACTACTAGTGATGCAGTTTGCGTAGTTGGTCCGATCTTCGGTAAGTGCAAATATTAGTGTTATGAGCATAAACGTTTCTGCTGGAGTTTCTTGCGGCGCTTCTTCTCCGCAATGATGGTCTTGTCCGAAGCGTTAGTAGATTCGCTACTTTACCGACTTTTGTGTCGAAATTACGTTTTTTTTTTAATTATCCCATGCCTGTTTAGTGTCTAATGATACCACTAGATGTTACCAGTTATTACTGATGACAATTTCTACAGGCAAGATGTCCCCGAGAATGTAACACAACAATTCGAACAACTTCAACTCCCGAATACACTTACAAGCTTAATTTAACATCAGTTTTCTAAAATATACATTTGCTTTCCGTTTTCACTGCACGAGAGTGTAGTCTACAAAGTTGGACGCTCCCATGATTTGATATTATATTGACATGCAATCGATCGCCAACCTTTTAAACTTTCAAAGACTTGGAAATCTTTAACTTTCACAAAGTGAAAGCTCCGATCATATTTTATATTTTCAACTTTAATTGAAGTATTGGCGTAGGTAGTAAAAGTCAATAAAAAACTTTAGTAAATTCAGTTTATTTACCAAATAAAAAACCACTTAAGAGACTTTTAAGGGTTTCTTTAAGTGTGTTTAATGTAAACGGTTGGGGTCATGATTTACAAACGGTAAAATAATTAAATAAAATTAATTAGAGGTAAATCTCAGGGAACTGTTACATCTTTCAATTAATCTCACACAAATACATCGAAATAAAATTTTATACACGTTATATTACCTACTGATATTGCACCTACTTAGTTTTGAGCATAGAGTCTGTAGAATCAATTCATGCATGAAATTTCTATGTCGATGTCACTTTAAAATACTGCAAAATTAAATTGATTACTAACTTATAACTTAGAGGAGGAAGTTCGACTTGGATCTCGTAATCTAGTTTTATGCCGATCGCTCCCACCCTGTATATAATATCCGCGTAGTCGCAGTATTTGAATAGAGAATGTCAGCCAGTTTAGATTTTTGGCTTATCGTATTCTTCATTAAAAACAAAAAAATGCTTTAAAAAAATCATGTCGATACGTCAAATACTTTTCGAGATATTGAATTTTAAACTTCGTATGCGGCGCTCGAAACTCGGCGGCTAGCGCTCACGGATGATGACGTCATCGTTCAACTGCGGTACGCGCCCTTATATGAACGAGTAAGTTTACACGGCTATATATTTTTAACCGTAATAAGTAGCCAGTTGAAATTTTCACAGAATACGTGTTATTATAAAATCTATCGTTTAAAATTATAAAATGAACTATAAATCAAATCCCAAGAGGGGTCCCCATACAAGAAGCATGAAAAAAAATCTTTTTTTTTAGCATCTTTATACGGATTATATTTTTATACTGACTTCTTATTTTGATGCTATTTTAAGCTTAAATTGTAGTCTAATTTTCATTGTTTACGACTAAATAGCAATCTTGAGTAAAACTTCAACAAATATGTGACAAAACTGATTTTATCAACACGATGGTTTAGGCGGTCACCCATCCTGTTTTAGACTACGCTTGTAGTTGCTTAACTTTGTAAGTCGTAATACTCGTAATTATTTTTACGAATTCGTTTTGATGTTACTATGGTAGTTATGGTTAGGTATCTATTGTTTTGTATTACATACAGTTTAACTAAACAAACTTTCTGTCACTGACCGGCTTTTCTGTTTGTAATGTTTGTCGAGTAAGTTGGTTAAATAAAATTAGAATAATAAATAGGCACTTTTAATTTTGGGTTCACCGTTTTTTACATAAAAATACCAATAAAGTATGTTGATAGCTAAGGTGAAACATGCCAAAAATTAAAAACCAAGTGCGAGACGCGGGACACAGGCGGCCGAGCCTGCAGCGGTAGGTACTGTAGAGTACAAAGATATGTATACATTTGTGGCCCTTATTTCAATGGAATAAGGTGAAAAAGTGTATACATATCTTTGTACTCGACTGTACTATTCAACAATATTATGATTCACGCAGTTCGCTATATACGCGGTCTCGTACAGCGTACCCGTAGTTTTAAGTGATCTCACTCGTTTAAAATGTCGGAGCCGTAGAAGTCAAGATTGTCCTCTATTGTACCAAAGTGTAACAAAGGGCGTTGGTCCCACAAAAAAAAACCAACACACACTACCTTGAGTGAGGAACCTGGTAGCGCCCGCGCGCGAAATTTGAAATCGATGTAATGAATACACGAAGTATCAGAACTACTACTAGGTCAATCAAAAAATCATGTTTTATAGTTCGTTCTTTTATACGGTAGCGATATTAATTCTACATTACTTAACATGAAATTTGTAAAGAAAGGCCTACCACCAAAGTTAAGCAACCACCGCTTACCTAAACATCGTGTTGATTTAAACTAGGCACTTTTAAACATATTTGTAAGAGATTTACTACAGTTTACTGTTTGGTCGTAAACTATATATGTTAGTATGGAGTTTAGATTATCATTTAAGCGTAATGTGACACCGAAATAAAAAGCTATCATACAAATACAACCCGTATTTCGTCTTCCAAAGTTAAGCAACTACACGCGTAGTCTAAAACAGGATGGGTGACCGCCTAAACCATCGTGTTGATAAAATCAGTTTTGTCACATATTTGCCGAAGTTTTACTTAAGATTGCTATTTAGTCGTAAACAATGAAAATTAGACTACAATTTAAGTTTAAAATAGCATCAAAATAGGAAGCCATTATAAAAATACAATCCGTATAAAAATGCTAAAAATAAAGATTTTTTTTCATGTTTCTTGTATGGGGACCCCTCTTGGGATTTGATTTATTGTTCATTTTATAGTTTTAAACGATAGATTTTATAATAACACGTATTCTGTAAAAAATTCAACTAGCTACTTATTACGGTTAAAAATATATAGCCCTGTAAACTTACTCGTTCATACAAGGGCGCGTACCGCAGTTGAACGATGACGTCACTCAAGCAAGATGGCGTCCACGCGCTTTAATATTATTGACCCAAATTTCAAACGTTTGTAGAATCAAAACTACTGGGTCTATTTGAATGAAATAAAAAGTATTATGTTTGTTTATTTATAAACATTACTGTTACAAAGTTTCAAGCGATTTGGCGTACAGTACCCCAACGAAAATGTTAAGCACTTTAGTGCGTTGTCATAGTAAACTTGAAACAGAACATCAAATGACACAAATGACAAGGACAATGACATTCACAATGACAAAGTTCTAAGTATGCTCAACATTTTTATTGGGTGACTGTACCTACTGACATTCTTCATTGTTTAAACCGATATGAGGTAAAACAAAGCGTGACATTTTGAGCTTTATTTGCTAGTTTTCAAGGTTGGCAATGCATTTATTGTAGTCTTGAGTTTGTTAATATCTACACTCATCAGCATGTAGGTAGCCTTAATGCCTCATTCAAACCATAAACAAAGAATCATCACTTTTTACTGTTATGGCTTATCTTTATCAATATCGACTTTATTTCTTCTTCTAAATTGTTTGCACTAGCGCCATCTATGAACATCATCAATAAAACAACTCTCAATAAAAATCACACCCTCTAAATAGCCACCAAAAAAATAACACTTTAAATGGCACAGGTGCTCCATAAATAAGCCTCAAGAGCGCGGGTGACCCCGACACCGCTAATTACGCGGGACATAATTCTCGTGCGGGCGCGTTTTTGTGACGCGATACTCGCTTAATTTGTGGACACCCTGTAATTGTTTTTTTAGGGTTGCGTGTGTAATTGGTATAGAAAGAAAAAAGAGAGAGAGAGAGAGAGAGAGATAACTAAATGTGAGGTGAAAATTTGTTATTACTACTATCAGAACGTTTGGGGTTATAACTTTACTAGTATAATGTTTTTTGACAAAAGTTTGTTGTAAAAAAATACTCTCACTAATAGGTAGTATTTCAATCATGTTTTCGAAACAATAGTTATACTATTTATGTTTATTAGTATTGTGAAAGTCTTATTTTATAATATTTTTGTCTCCTTGTTAATCTTACATGCATTGCAATATATTGTAACATAACATTATTTTATGAATAAAATAAACGAAATTAAATTAACACACGGCACCCTGAGAGCGCAAACACCGCTCGCACTTCACCAGTTTCAGTATCATGCCTAACCACTCCCTTTATTTTGTGGACACCCTACAATTTGAATTGTTCAGTAATTTTTATTTGCCGTCTCGTGCGTGCGGTTTTTATGACGGTAACCGTGTTAACAAGAGATTGTAGTAGAAAACACGGGTTTTTTAAATAAATGTTTTTTTAATGACCGCGTGGTAATCAATTAAAACAAAACGTTTGATGTTGTTTTTGGTCACAACGTGAACTTTTTGAAGATTTTTTTAACCCCGTCGCAAACAGAAAGGTGTTTTTTGTATCTGTGAATCTGTATATCGGTCTGTGGCATTGTAGCTTCCAAATGAATGAACCGTTTTTGGTTTAGTTTTATTTGAATAGAAAGGTATTTTAACTGGTATGGTTCTTAGTTAGGCTTGATGAAAATCGGTTGTGTAAGGTAAGTTTTTTTAATAACTTTAACAATAATCGTAAAGTGCTTAAGTATAAGCAATTAAACTTTGCATTACAATGGTTTCCTTCTCAATTTACTTGAATATAATGCTGTCAGTAAATTAAATTGAGTAAATATACACACTACAGTCAAGTGTCGCTCCGATTTTTCTTTGAACTTGCCCGGACATTTTAGCACGTGTCTCGATTTTAATCCAATGTATTTTATTTCATTTTAAATATGTTTATAAAATTACACAAATCCCGAAGTAACAGCTATAAAAATTCTACACAGGCAAAGCCTTGGGTAAAGTTAAGTTTGTAATTTTACTTAACAATAAAACATTGTTAAGTTGTGGCCCCTCATTAAGTACCTACTGTATGCGTCCCTATACATTAAATACCAACTAACCGCCGATAAAGTTTTAACCACAATACTACTTTAATCCGCTTGATTTAACGCTCAGATTAAGCTTGGCAACCGTGGGCCCTTATTCCGTTTTTGCAGTAGCCACAATGAGTGTTATGACCACCTATGTTTGAGGTTGAATGTTTGGATGTGGGCACAATTTTCTTCTGAGTAATTTAGTTTGGGGCCGTCTTAAGGGAAAGCTGAATCTACACTTGTAAACATATAACCTAACCAACAAAAAGTTGGAAAACCCCCGACATTGACATTTCAGAGTTCAATACTTCAAAAACGGATGAACCCATGAACCGATTTGATATAAAATGTCTAAAAACCACCGCTAGAAATCCTGCTTTCAAATAAAAAAAACCGCATCCAAATCGGTTCATCCGTTTAAGAGCTACGGTGCCACAGGCAGACACACACACACACACTTACACGTCAAACTTATAACACCCCTCTTTTTTGCGTCGGGGGTTAAAAACGATCCATCGTTTATATAGTCTGTGCCAATTGAAATTGGCAAAGATGTAAACATAACCAAAAAACCAATTTACCATTATTACTCGATAATCACCAGCTATTACAGATCAAGTGAGGTCTTAGCAATGATTTAAACGCTTGATCTTTACTTCCACATTAAATTTAAGATGAAATAACTATTAATTATACGTTATTTTAAGTAAAAACACGCTGGATGAACATTTGAGGTTATGTGTCAAACAGTACTAATTTGTTTACATCTTTGGCAATTTCAATTGTCACAGGCTATAGGTACACACAATTGTTAATAATAACCTTATTTCAATAAGCAAATCATTAGTGAAATTAGGTTATTACTTATCAACAATTGTATAGGTATGGGGTGTCTCAGAACTTGATGTTAATATTTCAGCTCAAGAAAGCCCGCTGTATATTGGTCCAGAAAATATTTATAAGTTCCATAAGTAACAAAACAATACAAATACTCTTTATTGAACACCAGAAAAATAAAACACGGAACAGTACATTTTGAACTATATGTGTACAACAGGCGGTCTTACCGCTAAATAGCGATCTCTTCCAGACAACCTTGAAGTAACGTAGTAAAATTCTTCGTATTAAATATCCTTATACATCTTTACATAGTAAAACCATGTCGCTTCGCGCTGTCTGTCCTCTGTATGTAAGGTTACGGTAATTAGTGACCCATTTCAAAAAAAATATGCTTGAAGTCGTCAATATCATTAGAGATGCCAAGTCATTTGTAACTTATAGAAAACTCAACCTTATTGCTGTAGAATGTCGGACTGATTTTGGACCTAAGGTGCGTCACAAATTTAAGTCTTTAACTGTACGCTTAGATCTTTCAAACGACGCAACGGATTTTCATCAATACATACTCGTAGAGTGATTTAAGAGGAAACTTTTTATGTATAATAAATTCTGATTTATGTACTAGTGTTACAAAAAACTTACGTAAACCGAAGTGAAATTTTCAAGCCTCTATAGGTACTAGTTATTTCACTTTTCCCGAATTCATTCCCTGTACAAGATACAACCGCTAGTCACCTTAACTATAAAATATGTTCTACACAGGGTGCTCTTTAAATAAAGAAGTTGTGGGCAAGAGCTAGTACTCAAATAATTAAACGTGTAGTGTGTTAAACTCTTACTTACCCTTACGGTCGGATCCTAATTGTGTGGTCTCACCCCCTCCCGTTCACCCCCCACGCAATCTCTTACTCATGTTATAGCATTGCTGTATCAACGTAGGTACGACTTCATTCAAAGTTACGTACGGGTATGAATGTAGAAAATTAATGAACGCGCGGCTTAATTCATAAGTTCTCAATTAATTATTTATAATGTCACGGAAAGTAAATCTTATGATTTATTAAAGCCCGACAATAAAGAGTTTTATAGGCTTAAAGCGTGGATCTGCGTATCAGTGGCCTTGTAGCTCTTTAATTGATATTACGTGAATATTATTGTCAAAATAATAATTAACTTCTTAACTTGTGTTTAAAACGAGAAGGAGGTGACGCCGCATATTATTTGTCAAAACACTAGCTGGTGTCCGCGACTTCGTCCACTTAGATGTTGTTTAATACTATTTATTTTAATCGGAAACTGACCAATTTTCCGGGATATTAAGTAGCCTCAGTGCTATTCCAGACTAATTTATCTCTATGTCAAATTTGGTTCAGCCGTTCTGGCGTGATTGAGTAACAAACATCTATGCATCCAAACTTTCGCATTGATAATAGTAGTTATTGTTACTTAAAGGTAAACCAGAAATATATGGCTATTTGTCAAGAGGGCGCTATTTTTCTTATTTAAATGGTAATAGTCCAGTATAGTCGGAACAATGCGAATTGGTCACTCGTTTTGACTTACTATCATTCACCGTAGTCAAAATCAGAATCCACATATTCGGTGGTCGGTGTCCATTGGCTTCGAATTCAGATCCAGAAAGTGACTTATTGAAATCACTTTCGGAGTCAGGCGTGTCACTGGTGTCAGAGCTAACTTCAATCACGAACTTGTATGGACAAGTTCGTGTATAAGAGCAGAGCTGTTGCGACCATATGATCAAAATAGAAAATTACTATTGGTGGATGGTCCACCCATTATTAAAATTATTGCCAGTGTAAGAAATTCGTTCCAATGAAATTCCGCAACATGGCAAATAGTCATTTATTTTCCTTCAATTAAAATTGAAAAGAAACACAAAGGATATTTTCTTGTAACGTCGTCCGCATTTTATTTTACTTTGGGAGATACTATTTATTTTACAATTTACTGCGTGAATTTATTCAAGCACTGACTGTAAATATTAACATAGAACTCAAAGCTACAGGCCATAACCCGGCAATGGCGCAAGTTTGTAACTACGGGGTAAACGGGTATTTTCCGGGAAAAAAACCAAGGGATATATTGTTTGGAAGCCCCGGGGACTCCTTTGTTATTTCTGTTAACTGTGTAATCATAACAATCTGGAGAAGTGCTTCATTTTGCTTCACTTACTTTATATTAAGTAAAGATATTTTAATATAATCCTGGTCACGGCACCATTTTTTGTTTTAGTTTTAATTAAGGGCTAATGGTTAAAATGGCGTTAAATATTGTTTTAGAATGTTATCATGTTGTTTATTGATGGTTTGCTTTTTTATTCGAAACTAGGGGATACCCGTGATTTCCTACGCGTAGAATTAGTGTCCCGCTACTCCCCCTATTTCATTCCGTGTTTCAGAAAATCCTTTCTTATTACCTTTAGGGTACCCAAGAAATACTAGCGGTTTAGGCTATGCTTTGTCTGTCAGTGACTTACTTGCGGAAAACACACACAATAATAAATTGACACAAAATGACCTTAAATTCGGTGCCGACTGTACAAAGACGAACATAAACCCACCGTTCTAGCTTTAAACGCTTTATTTTAAAAGCAATGTCCTTTTGATTACGTAGGCTAATGAACTTCCACGAACTCATCATCTTTATTCTTGAAGTTTAAGCAAATAGAAGGAAATATACTTCTGCATCATTTTTTTCTTTAATTTAACTTAGGATGACGATGCGCCTGAGGTGATTAAATAATTATATTAAAATTTGTTAAAACACGTAGCATAGTTTTTTTTATAAAAAAAAATCATCGATCATTTTCCGCCATGGTTTCCGTGCATGAGTATAATTTATGGTTATATATTTTTTAAATAAGTAGGAAGAGTATCCTTTTATTGGGTCAAGTTTTAAACGTTCTTATTTACAAAATGTTAAACATAGTTTTTCAATAAAAAATCCGATATGACTTGTTAATGTATAGATCTCACTAGCTTGAGTCGAAGCGCGCTGCTATGTCAAAAAACATATATTGTTCAAGAATATTGTAAGGCGAAATTATTCCTTTAAGGGATTTCTTCCAGCTAACACTTATGTTACTTGTGAAACTGAAAGTATAATGTGCCCTAGTATTTACTACAGGTTTATTGTAAGTAGAAACTCCATTTACCGTTGAGAGTTATAAATAGGGAAGGTACAGTCGGCACCATTTATTTATAAATTATTTATTCCAGTTTTATGGGAGCTCTAAAAATTCAGTTTTAGATTTATTTATGAGTCATTTAGATCCATTTTTTTACAAAACATATTTTGTGTTAATTCCAAAAAGCCATATTTTACTTTGAATGTGACATCCAGACAGATGGTTGGAGGAATATATTTAGTAGAAAAAATAAGTAAGTACCTGTAAAAAACTCCTACTTATAAAAATAAAAATCGGGATTAGAAGTACCGTATGTCCATCCCCGAGGTTCAAGCTGTGAAGCGTAACAGACAAACAAACAGACTTGCTTTCGCATTTATAATAATAGTATGAATTTTGGTTATTGTTATTCTTGTTGAAGGTTATTTGTAATAAATGTTGTGTGTGGGTTGCACAAGTTCAGGCACTACTGTAGGTCATTTGAAGGAGTGCTATTTTGAGGTCAAAGAAACACCTACGCTGATGCCGTTCATCGGCTTTTCTTTACCAAGTTATACGACGTTATATCGTTTATTTCGTTTAGTAACGAACTAATCATGTTTATTTGCAAATCCTCCGAATAAAAATTTCTTAGAAATATAAGCTTTCATAAAGTTCCTAAGTATAACATAAAAGTCATAAATCATAAATTTTATTGCGTATGGAATTTAGGTATTACACATGGGTTGTTACAAATATTTAACTATTAGTATCAACAAGTTCTACCTTTACAGATGTATACACAATTGACTTACTCATATTACCAAATAAGCAAAATAATTACAGTAGTCCTAATAATTATACCAAATTAAATATTAAATAATATTTACATTAAGTCCATTTCAGTCAGCCATTAAAAATAATACTTAATTAAAATTTAATGAAAAAAAAAATGTAGTAAAAAGTGTGTTTAATCTATTAAATTAAATTCGAATGAAGACATGCAAATAATCGTACCTAACTATAGTGTAAGAGGACTTGAGATGTCTTTTGATTTGAGAAACCTTTTATTTACATACATTCATACATTAAATCATGCCTGTTTCCCAAAGGGGTAGGCAGAGACCACTTCTTTCCACCTGCTACGATCTTGACAAATCTCTTTCGCTTCTTCCACATTCATACATCGAGTCAACCTTTTATTTGATAATCCATTATTAGGTAATATTTGGAAGGAAAAAAAAAAAATCTGGACCAAAATGGCGACAGATAGCCGAAAACCGAGATAAATGGCAATCGCTGGAAGAGGCCTTCACCTGAGAGGGGTTCCTGATAAAAAAGGAAATAAAAAATAAAAAATATTAAAATTAAGCAATGTATATCAATAGTGTAAATTTAACTATTTTTTGTATTTTTTGTATCGGGAAATAAAGGGCTTTTTTATTTTTTATTTTATTATAGGTAATCCATGGATGAATACGAGTACATCGATAAGTACAGTCACGAGATTTAATTTGGTACCCACCTTAGGTCCAAAGTCAATCTGACATTATACAACAATAAGGTTGAGTTTCCTAAAATTGATGAAAATGAAATGACTGGACAACTCTAATGACATTGACGACTTCAAGCATAAATATTTCTTGAAATTGGTCACAAATTAACGCTCTTAACCGTACCTGCTTACTTAAAATTTCATCATCATGTGTTTTACGCGAATTAAAGTTTTGGTAGTATTGTTAATAATAATCGCCATTATTATTATTGTTTTGACATTCATTTAAGTATTTATTTTTGTAATTTGACATCGGATAAGTGATCATTTATTATTTGTTTATAAAGAGTGCTTCAATTATGTGTTATCTTTTGTATTTTGTTGTTATTAGTATAATGTTGACGATATCAATGTAATTTCGTATTTTTTGATGTGCAACGCAATTTATATTTGTAACATTAAGTAACTACATTGATGAATAAATAAACAAAACTAAACTCAGTGGACAACGTATGACAGCTTAGCAAGTGAGTGACAATTAGAACCCCAAATGACATTTTAAGGGGATCCCCTTCTATTATAGACAAACATTTCATAGACACTATCACTTCACAGAATTTTTATTTCATAGAAAACTATTTGCTTCTGAATCTGTGTTGATTTCAGTTTATCTTGTGATGGTTACAAGTCTAACCTAACCTAACCTACGGGAATCATATTTAAGATAACCTGAAATCAACACAGGTTCAGCAGAAAATAGTTTCTATGAAATGAAAATTCTGTGAAGTGATAGTGTCTATGAAATGTTTGTCTATAAAACAAGGGTAAACCCATTTTAAGAACTATTTCACTGTTTATTATACTTACTACTTTTTTACGCTAACCTTTGTTAATTTATAACAAATTTATAACGCTTGTATATTTGTGATCAAATGGCTGATTTACATTGATCCAGCAAAAGCATGCCAGTAGAAGTACATTGAAGAGTTGGTTTTCAAGTTTGAGGCGAGAGTTATTGTAACGACGCAATGTACTTCTACTGGCATGCTTTTACTGGCCCAATGTAAATCAGCCACAACGCTTGAAACAATAAATCGCTTTTCGTGCCTTGTTTGTTTTTAAAACGTCGCTGAATACTTTAAAATAACTTAGGTAAAGCAGGCAGCCGGGTTTCTAAAGCTTCCTTCTTGTAGAAATTGTTTCAACTTAATCATGAAAATTTCAAACGCGGCAGACGAGGTACACTGTAGGTTCTTTTTTCTGTCTAGACTAGTGACGAACGAGTAGTATTAAATGTATGGCGTGCACGAAAACGTCGCTGATATTTTAAATTAAAGTACAAAATCGTTTTTGTTTGCATTTCGTCGGTCATGGTACTGTAATATTTGATATTGAATGTATTTGCAGGGTTGTGCTTTTGCCATGTTTCACTAAGTTTTAAAGTATATCGAAAAATGTCAGGGGACCATTTTACATATATTAATCTTGCCTTAAATTAAGCGCTAGGCTTGTACTTTTGACAAATACATAGAATTTATCCAAGACTTGGATATAAATACTCGTGCGTATAAAATAAATATTTGCCCTTAGCGATAATCGAACCCGGGACCTATCTTCATAAGCACTCATTTCCAACTAGGCTAATATGCGTCTAATAGGAGTACACCGTTTTATTTTTAATTTACGTAATCTTCGACACGTGGCTTGTTTTACTCGTATGAATAGAAACTACCTGGCAGATTGTTTTTCTTTACAAATACTAAGATTTTTCTGAAAAAAAAATGACATGAGAAGGTCATCAAATTTGATGAATAAGGTAGGTATTGCGAGGCGTGGCTATCACAGCTACGAGTGCCTAGTCAAAAAATCATGAGAAATATAATAATATGTTGTGATGATTTTATGCATTATACCACACAATTTTGGTTTAAAAACTAAAATCCTTTGATATTTTACCATTAAATGTTTTAAAGTTAAATGAAAATTGTATATTATAAAACTTTAGGTAATTGTGCCAGATGGGAGCACTTGCGTGGTAATGAGAGTCTTGCCTAATGAAGTTTTGGGCACTCTGCCACTTGGCGCGCGTGAACCGTAACCGGCGACACTTTCCGTTGGTTTGAGTATTCAGAGCGTTTCCTGGATCATTTGGCATTAGCTTTCTATTGCATCATGTGTCGTTCCTGAAATATGCTATTGCGAGTCTTAAAATGGCCAGTTGTGTCTTATTTTCGAAGTTTGGAACCAAAAAGTGTTTTTTTTTCCAACTTTTACATTGCAGTAGAAAGGAAATGATTTTTTTTATCAACATATAACTTTTTTATTTTGGATTTCATTTAAGAAACGGTTAAAACACTATTCTTAAATGATTAAACATAGATACCTACATACTTTCACGCCAACAACTCTAAAAACTTGTATATTTAATAATTGCGTTATGGGATAATGGGTTTGTAAATACGCTATCAAAAGGGGAAATTGCAAATCGTTATTAAATTTAACCAGATTTAAGAAATTATAATTAAAAAGGAAACTGCATCTCTTTTTACAAACGGTACCGTGACCAGGATTAACAATATTTTTTGTTTTCTTTATACTGCCAAATCCTAGTTTATACCCCTAACAATTTTGTAGAAACGTTCTTATCTTTTATACCGCAGACTGTACTCCAGTTCCCTCCTTTTAGCCCCATGAATTATGTATACCGGCGTACTCAGACAATTGAACGGCGGCGTTTAAAGGGAGCCAAGGGCAACCCGTAATGAAAAACTTCTTACTGCTGCGATTAGCTTGGAGAAAAGGATGTTAAGACTATAGTTAGGCATCTAGGTCACAAACGTGAAGATTACAGGTGACAATTAGGTGTACATTGCAAAGCCGACGAGTTCAATTATCATTAGGCTTCATATTATCTACGCAATGTACACTATGTCTAAGTCTATCCAGTTCCAGTGTACATGGATAAACAAACATTTTCAATACAACCTCGATACTTATAATTAAAAGTAGTGCTAAAATTATTAAAAAAAAAACTTAATACTAAACTTAATTAAAAAACAAAATCGTTTTCCGCATCTGTCCGTCTGTCTGTCTGTCTGTATATCTGCTAACTCCTCCTAAACCACGCACAAGATTTTGATGTAGTTTTCATCATCAGTTAGATATTTTCACGAAATGTTTTTACGTATAGTTTATGTACGGATCTTACAAAAAAATCTCATATAAATCAAAGCGGTTCGATAGTGTTATATTAGATGGGTTGGCTCTTGACCCTAGTCAAGACCAAAAGGTTAGGAAAAGGTCGAATTATTCAAATATTATTTCTGTCATAGTTCATTCTAAGTATCACCAAAGCCCACAAGCATCATAATACAAAGTTAGCTAGGAATAATACAATAATAAAGCCATCCTGGCGTTTACATTGCCAACTAGAGTTTGCCCTGGGATTAATTCTTGCGTGAATTTGCACGTCGGTAGGTATGGCATGTTTAATTTTGAATGTAAATAATATTAAAACTATTATGTTTATACGACCATGTTGCCGTATAAACCTCCTTTATTAATGTTAAATAAATTTTACCTTTCATGATACAATTAAGACAATTATACTACTTGCAAGACGTCGATTTAAGAGAAAACGATATACAAATCGTACTTCTAATGCTGTAAAAATCGAGAGTGAGTGAGTGAAGCAATTCAAATTCAAATTCAAAACATTTATTTGACAAAAAAACACAATACAACACAACAGATATGGTAAAAAAAGGAAGAAACAAGATTAAAGCAGAAATAAAATCGTTGCACTGTAGTGTGAAGTCAAATAGGACTAAGCTCAGCATGTGCTGCAGCTGGAGCCACGGCGCACAGTGGGAGATCGGAGGAAAAAAGTCCCATTTCGCTAGGTTTTAAAACTGCATTCCGGCCATAATTAATGTGAAATAGACCCCTTGACTAAGTTAATTCCAAAGTATTTATCTCACAGGTTACTTATAAGAACGTTAATCAGCTGTCTAACTGGACTAGACTGAGCGCGTTGCATTTTATACGAAATTTTATGGTTATTTTGAAATGTGAAATCACTAGTAATAATGCGATATTAATAAAATAAAAATAATAACAATAACAAACCATGTTTTGTACTATTGGAAAAGTATATTTGCGATCGTGAAAGGCCACGTGTTTTTTTATTGTTGAATTTTTTATGTGGTTATCGATTTTCATCAGGTTTTTGAAAAATAAACGCTTGTAACTGTCTTGCCATCCACTGCCTTCCAGTGAATTGTGTATCAAAACATTCTTTGAAGTCTTGGCTATCATTATCTATTAGTATTAGCTGCTTCTAAGTGCGACTTTAAGAGATATCTTAATTACAACGAATTAACCTAATAACTCCTGTTAAAATGCGTATTTGCTTAAACCTCTTTAATGACGGTAATTAACTAATATATCAATGAAAAACATTTAAATAGGGTAGAATAATATATTTATACTCATTTTCGGGTGTCACATCAAGAAAGTAACATCGAATTTAACCATGTCTACTTTCAGCATTTCCAATAAGGAATTAGTTGACATTTTGCTTTTAAGCGGTCGGGAAGTGCACAAGTGTCTCGAAAATATCAAGACCAAGTACTCTGCTCTTGTTGATGATGATTTGGAGCAAGTTTATCGTCACCTAAGCCGGCATTTCATACCTGCGTTTTCAATGAAGTGGAAGCAATCGGCCAGAAGTAAGGCTAAGTTTTACAAAAAAAATGAAGCCTGGTTGCAGCTGGCATTTACTTTGCCGGCATCTTCGGTAACAGCAAAGAGTCCAGAAGAAGAAGAAGGCGAGCCTGGACCTTCGAAGCGGTCACAAATGGGACGTCCAGAAAAATCCTTTCAGGAATGCTGCGACCGCACAAAGCGCTACAAAGTGAGGACTTTATGTATATAATTTATGTTTAAAATATAAACTTTATATGTTTTCAATTCGTAGAACTTACATTTTTAATAAAATATACATTTACTAATTATAAATGCATTTTTTCTTATTTTAAGCCTTAACTACCATAGAAAACCCATTTATTTAATCCCTTCACTGACTGATAAATATTAATGATGTTAAATCTTATTATAATCACTTAGTCCTATCATAATTTTATCATAACACTAATTATTAACAGTAATAAACAACCGTAAGGACTTTTTTCCGCGCGCCCATACACCGTCTCCCACTGTGCGGCGCTGGTTTTCAGCCAAACCCTGGTGTTTACCTATTCGAAAATCATTCAATATAATGTGTGGTTTAATACGTATTGTTTGTTATAATAATATTGTCTTTCGATGCAGTTTTTGTGTTCAAAGAGTAGAGGTAATGTTAGAGTCAACGCAAGGGTAACATTTTCCTACGATGAAACCTTTCGCGTTCCCCTTCATACACGTTTGTCCCGGAAAAATAAATAGTTCCCGAAGGAAAAGCGATAAGCAACTTCCAAGCGGACGGAGACGGGTAACTGCTAGTAAAACGTATTTCTCAGAATTTTTTTTAATTTACCAAAAAACATGGTCTATTTGTATTACCATCATCATCATCATCATCATCATATAAGCCGAAAGATGTCCACTGCTGGGCGTATTGTTCTCGAATAATCTCCACGATGGTCGGTTTCGGTCAACTTGCACCCAATTCATAAGATCATCGATCATGACATCTACGATTAATCTCCTGGTGATGCAGCTGTCCATGAGTAGCAGTGATCACTTCACGTCAGATGACCCGCTAGCTCTGTTGCCCGCTCTAGCATAAAAAAAAACCACAAGCACAACCTAATTAACGCTTATATATATGACACTTCTCTTTCTGGTATATGGTTGTCACAATAAGTTTAAAGCCTAATTTATTATTAAATTCTGAATTATTTAAAACCGATTCGCCTTAATCTTGAGTTGATCCAACCATCATTAAATATTTTCTAAGTAACCCAAGTAACCTAAATCTTCAAACGAATTTAAAGTTATGACGAAGATAACCAGTTTCGATCTGAGTTTTATAATCTGTGGAGCGGGCTTCGTTTGAAAAGTTCGCAATTTGTGGGGGTAGTTACAGCCCACGTGCTTAACGACAGAGATATTGAAACTGAAGATAGTTCAGTTAGAAAAATTAACGCATTATTTTTGACTGGAATTTTATAGTTGAAGGCTAAAGACATTCAATACGACAAAATGTAAAAAAATATGTTCATTCTGAGGGCGGCAACCGAGTTTTTTATGGAGACAGGGATCACATTTTGGTAAAAACAGTAATACATTTTAGTTAGGATGGTTTAAAACAAATGAAAAATACACTATATAGACATTCTCAAACTTCTCTACTTACTAATTAATATACACCAAAAATGTGAAATGATCAAAAATAACCCTACATTATTTTGATACTTTGCAATGTATCTTAGCTGAATAAGCAAACACTATACCTATTTATTTTAGTCTAGATCGCTAATAGAACGATCTAACTCCACAGCCATGTTCGCATATTGTTGGGTACACATACCTACCGCTTTAGCCGAGCTGCGTTGTCAACGAAACATATTAAAAATACACACACTAACATGTTAATAATGATCTGACAAGACAACTTAAACTCGCCGGTTGATGATGCGTTTGATTGAAAGTCATTTCAATAAAAAAGTGAATTGCAAGGAGGTCAGTTATGAAAGTTTCTGGCGTTTAAAAACAGAACGTGTTTTCTGTTTTATTTTCTATGTAAGAAATAAAGTCAAAGGTTATGCAACCGCTAGGTTAGAGCCTCTGTGGAGATGGAAATAGCAGAATTGCTGCAATATTGTTGACTCATTTGGAGCCCAGAACAATATATCTGATAGAAGAGGAGTCAATTTACTATGGAAATTAAGAAGCCGGGTTGAACGTGGAGGAGCTATTTGTGTAGTACCTTTCCGACTTTTAATAAGGAAATTTCTATCTTTGATGTTATAAATGTGGATCTTTATTAATCTTTATTAGATCTCAGTGATAGAGTTTGGTTGTGACTTGTCTTGTTTGCGTTGGTTTCAGATTTAAAACAACTTATGATTGTTAACATTGTAGCTCTTCCGTTAAAAACAATTGACAGAATAATAACAAATGACAAACATTTGACTCAACATGACAAATAGAGCATGGTGACGTACAATACATAGCATTTCTAAGGATTAGTAGTATAAAAAACTATCGCATACAAGCAAACAAACTTTACTTATTTGAAGTATTAAAAAAAGTTAATGGCATGTCGGGCCATGCTGTGTGTATGGCTCTGTCGCCGTTACTACGAACAACAAAAAACCGGCCAAGTGCGAGTCAGAGTTGCGCGCGAAGGGTTCCGTACCATTCTTGCTAAACGGCAATAGAATTACACACTCCTTCAAAGTTATGAAAATTTCAACTGTCTATATTACAGAGTGTGACATCCATACCAACATATATTTTGACAACAGTTAATGTATCCTAATTAACATAAAAACTAACTAAGTAATTCGCCACGCAATGTATCTAAAATAGCTCAATTAACTTGCAATTAACTTAGACTTAACGTTATACATTGCTGCTCGATGGACCCTTTAAAAATGAATTACACTAAATTGATTGGAGCTATTAACTTAATTCCTTCTTTAAACGGTTCACAGCTCTTAAAGCTATCGTTACTTAAAATTTATGTTCTTATGGATGTCGCACACTGTATAACGGTTTGTGAAATACAGACCGTTATACAGACCCGCAGACAGACAGACAGATGAACGGAAGGATTGCGGAGGCTTAATTACAGGGTTCCATTGGCCTTAGGCATCCCTAGGTATGGAACTCTAAAAAATATCTCCAAAAGACATAATTATGTAGGATTAGCTAATTTTCTTAACTTTAACTCGAGAACCACTGAAAATTGTGTGAAAATTATATGAAACTTATGTCAAATTATAGTTATGTAAATAACAAATATGCATAAACAAATAAAACCCTTTCGGTTTGTGTCCGTAACTGAACCAAGTATTTTAATTATTTTAATCTTGTAACGCTTTCAGCTTGTCGACAGATAAAATAATTGAAGTCAGAGCTTCAGTCAAAGGTTTAAACGAGGGTCAGCGTAACTGGGCCGCTTTATTGCCCCCAGCTGTCAAGGGTCCGGACTGTCAAAGTGACAGTTGAACTGTCACTGGCCGTCAGACTGTGATGTTGGTAAAGCTAATAAATAGCTTTGATATTGTTAAGTCACAAGTATGTTCGTTTTATATACGTATATTGTAAACTATAAAATATACGGTGGGAACGAGTAACCCGCCAAATTTTAACCATCGATTCAAGAGCCTATTCGAGTATATAATGTGGTATAACGTGAAGTCCAATAAAGCAGAAATTCCGCGATTTTTATTATTTAAAAAACAATTCACCTTAACCTAAATCATTATTTACTAAGAAAGATTCATGTTGTAAGTAGCAGTATCATCAACGTACCTCTAACATAAATTAATTTAATCATTTTCGTAGTAAATAATGCTTTAGGTATAGGTGACAGAGTTAAAATTAAATTAACTATGGAATTGTTTTTTAAATAATAAAAATCTCGGAAATTATGCTTTATTGCACTTCATCTTATACCACATTATAATATACTTCAAATAGGCTCTAGAAACGATGGTTAAAATTCGGCGGGGTACTCGTTCCCATCGTGTATAATCGGTAAGTATACGGCCCATTATTGCTAACTCATTGCTCATAGCTTGGAGTACTGGTGAGAAGCTAGGAGTACTGTGTATCGATAAGTGAGTTAACTATATCGACGACGCTGCCCCAAACTTCGACACTAACTTCATTAAGCTAATAATTGACACACTCAATTTGTGTTTCGAGCCTGCCAATTTAGAGTGCTAGTTAGGCTCCCAATGTACAAGCACTTAACAATAAGTAAAAAGACAAGACACAAAATTGGGATACACTTAAAAAACTGTTTGTTTTTCCTTCTTGAAATGATAGCCTTTTTCAAGAATCTAATTTAAAGCATTTCATGATTAAAAGTGTTATTGTTATTAGAATAATTTATCAATGTAACCTCACCTACTTACAACGAGAAAAATGCGCTTTTTTTCAATATCTGTCATATGTTTTCAAGGTCTAAATATAAAAGTAATAAATTTCCTTAAGAATCTACATTATTTGAGCTCCTCTTTCAACCAATTTTTACGAGTCTAGGTTTCAAAAGGCTTATGTTTAATGGATCACCAGATATAGTAAAATATAACGCCAAGAAAACACTTTTTACCGCCGAAAATAGTAAAAGATCACCAAAAATTAACCTAACCTAACCTAACCTAATTTGGTGGTCGTTTACTAATTTTTGCCGTTTCAAAATATGAAGGTGCACCGAGTACGTCAGACCCAAGAGCAGAGAACCAGCGGGTTCCATAGAGGGAACATTTTGTTTGTGTTCCAAGAAGGATTGTTCTGGTAACGCTTTGTGCGGTCCTGGTACTGTTCTGGGGGAAATACTCTAGGGTCCTAATATTTGACACTTTTCATATCTTTTTGCAGTTTTATCACCTGTTGTCATTGTTTTACAACTAATCTATATATATAAAAGGCAAACCTGACTGACTTATATATATCCGAGCACAGCCGAAAATACTGTACCTAGAAACTTGAAATTTGGTACAGGGGTTCCTTTCATGATGTAAGTGAGCACTAAGAAAGGAATTTCCAAAAATCGACCCCAAACGGGAAGAAATGGGGGGAGTAGCAGTAAACTAATTCTACGCGTACGAAATCGCGGGCGTCCTCTAGTACAAATAATAAGGCAAAAATATGGTACACGTTTAAAAAATACTATAAAAAGGGTTTATTGTAACTCTGTTTGGATATCATAAGAAGAATGTTTTTAGTGTTTGTGAGCTTTGATATGTTTACAACAAATGCTACAGTGATGACCATGACGCTATTTTCTCCATGAAGTTCCAGCAAACTGAAGGAACGAGGAGGCTCATTTGGTACATAACTACCTGAAAACTACCAATCATTATTATTTAAAATATTTTGTTTTCGATTTTGTACTTTTTTAAGTTAATTTGTGCAAAATGTGGTTTTCAAAGTTGGTGGTAATTCTGTAGCTCTGCCTACCCCACTTTGGGATTAAAGTCGTGAGGGTATTATTTAATTATTAATTTTTAATCAAGTATAATCTTCACAACATTTAGTGTCCTTAGGTACAAAGGGAAAATCGTCCACTTGAAATTATACGTCAGTTCGGGAAAATTACCATTTGATATACAACAAAAAGGTAAAATTGTCCAATATGATATTGGTCGAAAAAAATATGTCTATTTGTATTTACATACACTCAGAAATATGACCAATTGTAAATACGTCCTACCTGAAATATGTACAATTTATATTATATTTATATGGTCTTAATTCATATTAGACTACATTCACTTGTGCATATTTCATTTTGCTCATAATTTATAGTGGACAAAATTCCATTCGGACTTAATCCATTTACGACGAAGATATTATTATAGATAAATTCACTTTGGATACAATTACTTCTGACCCAACTTCAGAATGGTTATTTCATGTGGACGATTTTCCATTTGTACCTAATGACACTAAATCTTCATGACTTATCTATTTCCTCACAGAATCCGAGACATTCACGAGATATAACCACCCACCGACTGTCAAACAGATCACACTCCGGTGCTGACAGCAGAAGTGCAGTAAGCATTCGTAGTGCCTGGTATGTATGTATGTAAGTTAATTTGTTAATTAAAATAAGGTCAAATTTGGTCATGAAATGTTTAGCAGCGCCTCTATTCTAGGCGGTAAAATCCAAATCGTATTTGACCACGAAGTCTATTTGTCCAAATATTTTTCGCGAATTTTCACGAAAAAACTTAGTGTACGAATTGTGTCACTACGACAATACCTTACGACTTCTGTCCTCGCCAGTCCCCACGTGCGAGGCTATTTCCAGAGCACTCCGCGCAATCCGCCGCTAGCGATCTTAAGCTGTTGTTAGTACTCGCAGCTTGTCTCACTCGGGCTTAAACACTGTGTAGTGAGACTAGTCAGGCAGCAAAATTAGTTTATGACTTTTAGGGTTCCGTACGAAAAATGAAAAAACGGAACCCTTATAGCATCGCTCGTGCGTCTGTCCGTCCGTCTGACACAGCCAATTTGCTCCGAAACTACTGGACTCGATTGAGTTGAAATTTGGTACAGATATGTATATTGATGACCCAAACACAGATGTGTAAAGTATTTTTTTTTTAATAAGTGTCATTTTCGGGGGATAAATTAGAAAATTAAAAAAAAGTTTTGCAAACCTTACTGTGCCATATATCAAATGAAAGAGCTCGTTATGAGAATCTCAAATATAATTTGGTTTTTATTGTAAAATAAATATTTTTGATTTTATTCATGAAAAAAGACGAAAATTGACCATTTCCCCAGATCTCCAAAACTACTGAGCCTAAAATTTTGAAAACAAAATGCAAAATATAATTAATTGCTTGTAGTTTACAGGAAAACCTATAAGAATTCGATCAAGAAAAACTAAAAAAAAATACGTATGTACGGTATGGAACCCTCTTCACTCGAGTTCATCTGGCACTTGGCCGTTTTTTTATCGAAACGATGAAAATACGATATAAGGTCAAACACGATATGGTTTTTACCGCCTAAAATAGAGACCCTGAGCGGACCCCACCAATAGCTTATCGTTGCCCATAGTACAGTCAAACTTATAAGTAGGTCCACACTTTTGTACCTTGTCGCTTTAACGCCTTTGACAGATTAGAGCAGCAGTTCAAACATGACGTTAAAGTGACACAGCACTAAAGTGTGCAGCTAGTTACTTATAAGGCCGACCTTACAAGCTTAGTTTCGGACTAGGTCTATTTGTGTGAAATTGTCCCTTGATTACTTATAATGTTGTTACACCGATGAGAGACGGCGTCTAATTTTGAATGGTGGATTTTGGTGCTTTGGAAGCGTTTTCAGCTGGCTGAAATATCGTTTCAGTCCGTTTCAGAAATAACTCTATCACATACTAGATTATCAAAATTTCGACCAACTTGCCGTTGTTTTCAGGCACCTGAAACATATTTTCAGTCCGTTTCAGGCCACCCTCTATCAGATTACGCCATATCCTGAAAACCCATTTTTAGGCGTTTTCAGGATCTCTAATAGGCCTTTTAAGTATATTTCAGTATATGGCAATTTTCCACTAAGAGTGAAAGAGATAGGATGATTAGAAAGAGACAGCGATTGGTACTGAGAATCTTCAAGAAGCTTGTGGAAGAGATGACATGATTGGAAATGAGACAGCAATACGCAGAACATTCCAGACCCGTGAGTCAAGGCGACGTCCTTAAACAAAACAAGGTAGCAAGGAGTAGAACATTCCAGCAACGAATAGTGTCGATCGTCCTCGGCGGGGCAAAGCACATCGATCATTCCAGAAGACATTCTGGAACGATCGGACACGGGTACTATAAAAGAGCGGACCGGTTGCAAGTACATTCAGTGTTTACTTGGAAAGCGAACAGTGCAAACAAGAGCGACCCGAGCGATCATCTTAGTCTTCGAAGTCTATTGTGCGATAATTGTTTGTAAAACGGTTTAAGTGAGTGCGTTATTAAACTCTACTTTTGATTATCGGTGTATTCGTGCACTTCTATAAGCTACCTACCCCCACGTACGTAACAATATTCTTTATTCTATTAATTATCTTGGACCACACCGGTCCCCGATTCGATTCCATCCGATATAATTCGATCGGGCCCGCGTGACGCGAGAAGAAGGTACGATTTCTTCTATTGATGTTTTTCATAAAACGGGAATAAAGGTAATATGCCGCTGGACCCCGGGATAGAGATACGTGACTTATTTCGGCAGGGTTCAGTGAGTTAGGTTCAAAGTTCAGTTATTAATTAATAAACTAGTTTTTGCATACTTCTGCGAATTCAACGTTATAATGCCTTCAAAGACTATTAAAATATGTATATACAATTTTGTGGTTCATTTCCATGCCAGTTATAAATAAACAAGCTTATATTAGCTTTTATAATGTAAGAAGACGCCGTATTTTTTTATCCACTAGTCTATGTTGACTCGTTTGCTTTACATTCATGCAATATTTATTTTTATCCTAGCGGCTCCACCACCGCTGAATAAATTGTTTGTTGATCGCTTTGCCTTATTATTTTACCAAAAACTTTAATAAAAAAAACAGTTATATGCTGACTCTACAACATACTTGTTGTTTTATGACTAATACTAGAAATATTAAGCTTTATAAATTTTAATTAATTCATAATGTTATTTCCAATAATGCTACATCACTAGAGATAGTAAAATTACGTTTAACTTTGTTTTCTAGTCATATTTAGCCTCTCAAATTTAATATAGATAATTTGTAAAGGATCTTCTCTGAAGTCTGAAAAGGCAGGCTTCTTAGTGTGATCTACAGCATAAAATTGAATGGAATAGCGACCGTTTTAAAGACCCTTGAGTCATTTGAAGGTATCCGTCATCTTAAAATGTATGTATGTATGTAAACGGCAAACGCCCTAAAATTTGGAGAAATGTGTAGAATTCGATGACAAACTTGAAAAAAAAACAAAGCTATCTCAATCCCATCTCGCTCACGCTTGCCCAATACTATCATTCGTCAATATTTATTTTGTACTCCGTTTATCCGATCGGCACGGACCAAATGATTTATTAAATTTTCCCGCACGTGTTTTGTTTTTTCTAGGCAGAAACATTTAGGAACAGTTTTTTTTCATTTGATTTATAAGCCAGCTGTTTAGTTTTTTCGAAGTTTATTATTTTGAACAAAAGGATCTATTTTACTTGGCAAAATTTAACCATTATATATGGTAATGGCGGCCGAGTTGAAAAATCGAATTCTGTGTCAAAATCAATATGGTTTTACAGAACAGAATAAAGCCTCAAGTCTGACAAAAGTCAGCTTGAAACACCCGACTGCGTGTTTTGATGTGTATTTTTAATACCGACGTTATATATTTTAAATCCGCCTTTCATCCTCTACGAGGAAAAAAGCCATACACCGCATTTAATCGCCGACATTTCATAGAATTTTTAGTTTCGCCGAATTTTCGTTCCATCGAAAGCTTACTTCTGCTGAAACCTTATTGTTTTTAAACCTTAAAATCTTAAGTAATGGGTTACGTAGGTTAGGTTAGGTTAGACCTGTGACCACCAAAATATTATAAATCCTGTACGAACTTAATTTGACATTGGTCATCACATTGGACATACCTTCATAAATTTTATATTGTTAACTTTTTTCAAGGTTTAGGAAATTATTAATTTCTTTGGTATATATTATAATTATTACTTATATCATTAGTTTATTATAGAGATCAAAATTATATAATTTGTAATTTCAAATGGAAAATTAGCTTTTAAGCAAATCATTACACACCCTACTCACAGACGACGCAATTTTTTTTTGTATTTTTCACTAACAGAATTATTGTCAACACCTTGATTTGAAATTATAATCAACATTATATAGTTTTCCAACAAACAAGACAATGATTCATTCCAAGTTTTTTTAAGGCTACTTCATAATTTCTCATTTCTTAAAAAATATTCCGGTTAGCTCAGCAAACGGCAGTTTTCCACGGAAAATCTCGAGAGCTCCCTAAAGAACCCTAAAAACTGTTATCACTGCCAATAAAAAGCCGCAATGGGTTATAAAAATTTATTCGCCCGAGAGTGTCAGTTATCCCTTTAATAAAAACAATGGCGGCGTTAGTCCCAGACGCGGCCGTGGCGCTGCTGTCGCATAAAAAGTTTGGCGCTTTTTTAACTTTATAGAGTTGTGTTTTATACAAGGTTCTGTTTCAAATTGTGTTTTTGTCATGTTTTTTGGTCAGTCATCAATTGCAACCCTGACGCCATTTTGGCAAAATAGGAACACGCTCTAGTGTCACCTCGGTGTTAGTTTTAAATTTTATATTGTTATGTATGTTAGTCTATAAGGTATTTGTAATTATGAGCCTTGTTGCTCGAAATTCAAATTTCTTATTCTTAGATCAACTCAATTAGAGTAGTTTCTAACTCGGCGGAGATCTTTAGGCCTTCTTAATACATCTGTGCATTGAGCCGCGTATCCATTAGAGTAGCCTCGACTTGAGGCAAACAGCCTCAGTTTGAGGCTGCTCGCTCTGAGGTAATGGTTCGAGGCACGTTGCGGATCAGCTCAAAGCAAGTCGCCTCAGCTTGATCCGCAATGTGCGCAGTTTATACGCCCGTCTCCATCAAATGGACGGCTCGGACAAAATATGGCTCGGCTTGCGACGTCGACATTGCTTTGTGTCGCGGCGTGCCTCAGGTTGAGGCAGCGTCTCCACTTGCGCGGCTTCGGAACGAGGCAGCCGCTCGACCCGAGGCTGCCTTTAGTAAATACGCTGCTTAATACTATACTATACTATTGTATTTGACCAAAGTAACTACAGCAAAAGCAAGACAAGAAGTCAATGCTGACAGTCATCGCAGTACTATTTATAACCTATTCCTGGGTTTGAGTTATAACTAGTGTCCGACCGAAACACGATTTTTAGCCGAAACCGAAACCGAAACCGAATATTCGGTTTTTTTCTGATTTCGGCCGAAACCGAAACCGAAATTTTTGAAGACTTATGAAATTATTCAAAATTACTGTACAAATCGTAAGGAAAAGGTTATTGCAAGGATTTCTTATATGAGAACAGCTACTGTTTTAGTTAAACAAAATAAAAAACGTTTATTTTTAATGAAAATTATTGTTTTTAGAGTATTAACTAAGTATTTCTTTTCTGTTTACCAACCCTAGTATAACTATGACTAACCTACAAATTTAAGTTTTCTGTCAATAGGTAATGCTATTTATAACGTTATAAGTTAAGTTATTCACTTGTTATTTAAAATAACATACCTAACTACATATTTAAGGGTAATTTTACTGCAGTTATCAAGACTTCACTAATTCGCGGCATAGGTATTATATTATTCAAAACAAACAACCTATTCTTATCACGTCTATACTAAATTCACAATCCTAATATCAAACGTATCGTTCATTAATCACAGCATAAAATGCGACGTGGTTCACAAACAAACGTCACAAACGGGATGAATATGAATACTGTCGGTGGTCCCGGCTGGGACGGCCGCCGATGCATTACCTATATCTACCCGGCCGAGCGCGCCCGAATTAAACCGAGCGCTCCCGATGCGAGAGCCGCGAGAGGCCGCGAAGCAATTTTGGCCCGGCCGAAGGTTTCGGCCAGGATCCGGCCGAAACCGAAACTGCGGCCGAAATCACTTTTTTGGCCGAAATTGGCCGAAACCGAAACCGAAACCGAAACTTCGGTCGGACACTAGTTATAACATGTACTGGAATTACAGGTTTCTGGATTGATTTGTTACTTCCCTCCCCTTCACTGAAGATCTATCTCTTATTGTCTAACGCACTCGCAATCACAACCGGCTTCAAAGTGGAGCAATTGTTTTCATTTTGTACGCAGGCAAGCCTTCGATTTTTAAAATGAAAACGATCGTGATTGCGAGTGCGTTAGACAATAAGCCCTCTGGTTAATCGACTGCGGAAAGCCAAAAAATGGTAAGGGTAATGGAACCAGTAATGAACAAGAACCAATAATGGACACTTGATTATATTGGTGCCTTCAGCTAAAAGTGTCCTACATTGGTGCCGTCATCCTATGAGTTTAACAGTCTGAGTATGTATGTATGTATACTATGACAAGGAGAAGACACACGAACACATAGGCCACCTTGGGTACCTGATTTATCGAAAACAACCCCCACGGGAAGAAATAGCGGAAAACTAATTTGCGGGCGTCCTCGAGTGGGTTATACTCGTAGATTACGAATTATTTATGCAAATAGGCTCTACTAGAGAAAAGAAGAAAGTATTCCCCTAAAAGAAAGGAGGCGAACATGATAAATACTGTCATTACATCTATCTATATATATAAAACTGACTGACTGACATATCAACGCACAGCCGAAACTACTGTACCTAGAAACTTGAAATTTGGTTCATGGGTTCCTTTCATGATGTAAGTGAGCACTAAGAAAGGATTTTCCAAAAGTCGACCCCCAACGAGAAGAAATGGGGGGAGTAGCGGGAAACTAATTCCACGCGTACGAAGTCGCGGGCGTCCTCTAGTAGTACATAAAAGTAGATTTTGAACCAGGGCATGAAAGGCACCTATTTCACTCGAGATATTTCGGCGACTGGGCGACGAAGAAATAAATGGTGACTTTCAACCGACTAAATCAGACTTTTCATGTCGAATATAAGGAAAATTGATAATAAAACTTACAAGCACACAGAATAGTCTTACCAAAGAGTGGCAGCATTTTTAGCATGGCTCAGTACAGGTTTAGTTTTTTTTTAATAATCGTACTGCAGTGAGGCTGTATAGTGTATAGGTTTCTGCTACTGCAAATCGTTTTATTAATTTTTTTTTTTTAGAATCGTACTATTGTGATGGCACCAGTGTTGGACACTTTTAGTTGACGCACCAGTAATGGACACTTAACTCTTAATTCAAATTTCATACGGTCGCGTGTTGTAAAACAAATGATAACCCTTATCTTCCGTAAAATAAGAATCAAGTGTCCATCATTGGTCCTTGTCCATTACTGGTTCCATCACCCTACTTAGAGGCTGTATAGATTTCTACTAATGCACAGGTCCATTTACATAGCTCTATTGAACCATTTTTCAAATTACTTTTTGTTGACATCACTTTCAACCCGTTTCTAAGATAAACAATGGCCTACTTTCAGAATACGAGACATGAAAAATACATTTTACCCAAAGTTATACACATCCATTTAAAATCATAAAAATTTCAGCGATACACATGGCAGCGATATCCGATGTAATTTGGACTTTATGCGCACGTGGGGCGGTTAACAGATCGTCAACGGCTCGTTTAACGTTTAACGACGCGGCGCGGAGTCAATACGGTGCATAATTGAATGCACTTGGTTCGTGATATTTGGCTTCCGAAGTGGTGAAGGGGTGGTAAGGTTTGAGAGAAACTCGAATATTTTTGTTTTTTTTCACTTCTCATGCTCTTAAAATGTTACTTTAGTGTCCGCACATCGGGACTAAAACTCCTTATTCCTCCTTACTCTAGGGACATGACTTACTCGTGACGACGCGATAGCCTGGTTGGTCGTGACCCTGCCTACAAAGCTAGTGGTCCCGGGTGCGATTCCTGGTATGGGAAAGTATTTGTGTGATGATCACGAGTATTTGTTCCCGAGTCTTGGATGATTTCTATATATTTAAGTATTTATTTCTTTATATAAGTATTTATATCGTTGCCTAGTACCCATAGTACAAGTCTAGAGATTAGTTTGGGACTAGGTCAATTTTGTGTGAGATCGTGTCTTGATGTTATTTATTTATTTAAACTAGCAGCACGTCCAGCACTTGGTTCTCCGTTTCTATCTAGTCAGTAACAATAGAGACGCACTGAGCAACAAGCGAGAAAATACTACTTGTGTACAGTCACCCAATAAAAATGTTGAGCATACTTAGAACCTTGTCATTGTAACTGCCATTGTTATTGTCATACTTGTCATTTGATGTTCAGTTTGAAGTTTAGTATGACAGTGCACTAAAGTGCTTAACATTTTCGTTGGGGCACTGTACTTGTGAAGGTTGTTTCCTATTCAGATCCCCTCTACTAATATAATTCATAACTTTTTAATGACGTAACACACTTCATATCAATTATAAAAAGTACCCAACGTTTGCAAGGATGTTATAGCAGTAATATATTTGTGGAGACAGAAAAAAAAAGCTAACATCGAAGGCTAAGCTAGGCCTTCCGAACCTCTCTACGTCCCTGTCTACTACCTGTCAACACTTTTTTGACTAGCTATAACTCGCCAATTATAATGACAGATGGACACCCTAAACCTATGTACATAACAGCGATTTAAAAACCATTTACAACACACGTAGAATGCCAAACAGGCGTTATAAATGTGAAAGAAACTATCGCAAAGGTTTTCCCAGATGGCTAACTATTTGCAAAGAAAAGAGAAATCTATCACAGCGACCGATTGGAGGCATTCATTCCAAGCACCTGTAGTGGGGGGAGAACACATTGGACAGCCGGCGCCGACGCAGACCGACAATCCGGGTAACGACTCCCCAAGCTCCCCTTTGGGTGACCACGATTCAGTTTTATGTAGGACTTTTTCTGCGTTAGACACTTGAAAAGTTGGAATTACACAGACATGCAGAACCGCTCAGGTTTCCGAAGCGAGTCTTTAAGTAAGGAATTATAATTGCTGTTTATAGAAAAATTATTAAAAAAAATAACCAGTGTAATAAAAAGCAAGTATTAAAAAGCCGACTGCATTTTTTGACATTGTCTTCTATATCATATATAGCTTCCGCCCGCCACTTCGTCCAAATAAATTTCAAATACCGTTATTCCCTTGGAAACTTTTAGGCCCCCCCCACATCTAGCGTCTTTTTCCGGAAGCGTCGCAATAACGCCCGCTCGGCGTCGCCGCGTGTAGGTGAAATGCGACGCCGAGCGGGCGTTATTGCGACGCTTCCGGAAAAAGACGCTAGATGTGAGGGGGGGCCTTAAAGTTTCCGGGATGAAAGTAGTCTGTCGCATTAACACAATTTGTGTTAATGCTGGGTATAAACTATCTCCATTTCACATTTCATCAAAATCCCCTCAGCCATTGCAGCGAAGCAGTAACAAACTAACACACACACTAACTTTCACATCTATAATATTAGTAGTATTATTAAATATGACTATGTCACTCTTACAACCTAGGCCAATTTAACGATAACTCATATGTAAAAACTCTATGTAGCCGATTAGGCTTCACAGCGTGCCACAGATATAGACATACATAGATACATAACTACATACATACATTTGAAAAACGTAACCCTCCTTCTCACGCAGTCGGGTAAAAATACAGTCAGCAGACTCTATTCTACTGGGTTAAACCATATTGCTTTGACATAATATTATTGTCAACGTTACTATAGCGCTTACTTACATGACAGTATTAGGCAGACGAGTTAAAAACAATGCTATAATGGCATTATGGTTTTACTGGATATAATAGAATCCCTATTGTGTTATAGTGTGTATTTGTTAAATAAATGTTATGAGATGTTAGAGTTATTTCCTTTAATAGCATGGTCCTATAGCATGGTCACCCTCGCATCAGTTCGTTCCCCAAGAAAATGGACTGTAACTGGATTACATAAGGTTTGATTTAGGCTGTTTATTACAGGAACGTTATCGACGCCTCACAGCCATTAGGCAAGAGCCTAGATTTCAAATAAACAATGTCACTTAGCGTGTATTGTTTTTGGTTCGGTAATAGGAAAATAAATGGAGGAGAGCTTTTATTGAGTTTTTGTTGGTTGCTTTTGAATTAAATGAGTAATTTTATTGCAAAAGACGAGAATTTAGTGGAAACTTTCAAGAAAAAAATATATAATGTCAAGCGGGGCTATTGTGACAGAGGGGTAAATGCATCTCTTCATTTTGTTCAGGGGAATTCAACGTTTTGAAATTATATTTGCGTCATTCTATAGTAGTTTAAGTACCTTAATTTCTATAAAAGAAAGCATGAATAGTTTTAAAACGTTAAATTCCCTTGAAATAATTAAGAGATGCATTTACCCCTCTGTCACAATAGCCCCGCTTGACCTTACTGCTACGGTGACTGCAGAGACAAATCCAACAAATCATGAAAATCGGTCCAGCCATTCTTGAGTTATAAATGGTCTTAATTCATATTAGACTACATTCACTTTGTCCGTATTTAATTTTGCTCATAATTTATAATGGTTAAAATTCCATTTAGATTTAATTAATTTACAACGAAAATAAATTTGGTTGTAAATACTTTTGAGCACAATTAAATTTTGACTGAATTGACTTTGGATACTTTTGATCCAACTTCCGAATGGTCATTTCGGTATCCTGACCTTTTACCAAATCATCATTTGGCAAACAATGTCATTTTACAAACTTTCATTCCGCAAAAATGTAATTGTGCTTAAACCATTACATTATTACATTGGCTACATGGGCTTGTTAAATAAGTTAGGTTAGGTTAGACTTTTGACCACGAAAAATATACAATTATGTGGTGGGAAATACATCTTTGCGAAATAAACGTTTGTAAAATGACATTGTTTGTCAAATTATGATGATTTGGCAAAAAAATAGTGAACCGGTCATTTAACGTGGACGATTTTCCATTTGTACCTAATGACAGTAAATCCGCTAAAGCTACATAGAAACATGTTTTTTTTATGGTATGGAGACGGCAAACGAACACAGACTAGCAAATGGTAAGTGCACTAGCAAAGTCTGATACCCATAGACATTTACAATCTTACGATTGCAGTCTTAAGATTAGAATCGCAAATGTGTTGCCAACCCCGAGGATTTAGATGAAATGCCTTTATGCTAGTTATTTGAACCTGTTTGGCGGCCATTATCATTAAGAACTAGCTTTCTATTGATAAAAGATAAAAGACATCTATTCAGTAAGTAGGTCGCACGGGCACTTTTACAAGGAAATGTCTACCAGCGCTTCCCAAGAGGAGACCACTGCTGAAAAGAAACGTCCCAAGAACTCAACAGTATATTTTAAACATAAAAAAAACATATTTGTTATTACAATGACACTACAGTCTACTTAGTAATATATAAGTATATATATTAGTAGATATTAAATTGAATATCAAATATCGTGCGTAGTTCAGCAGGAAAACCTGCCAAAAATATTATGAGGGAGATAAGGGGAGAAAAAGGAAGAAAATAAATACACCTACTTACTTATGTGTATACACATAGAGCGTCGGTGGCAGCATAAGAGCTTAGGCTTAGGGGGTCGACTCGTGATCGTAAGGTACCGAGTTCGAACCCCCGCGGTCACCATGTACCAATGAGTTTTTGTAACTTAAGTGCATTACCCGACGCTCTTACGGTGAAGGAAAAACATCGTGAGGAAACCTGCGCATTAGAACAGCTGAGTGTGTAAGAGGGTAATTGCACAAAAGATCCTAAAGGGTCGAAGTGTATCCGAAACGGCCCATCTGTAAGATAAGATAAGATGTGTCAACATAGATGACGGTGTGAGACGACCACATTAAAAATTATAATTTTGAGACGTAAACACCTACCTACTAGGTACTTTTCAAAAATCAACCCCTTTTAAAGTAAATGGGGAATTCAGACCCTTAATTTGGCAATGTTCATCACAGTGAACATACCATAATGTTCACTTTTTTTTGTTTGGAATGTGTTTTTATTTTTTTGCTGATTCAAAATCAAAAAGGGTTTGAATTCCCGACTTTTTTTATTTTTGCCAAATTAAGGGTTAACTATTTCTACTCGTACGAGGATGCGGGCAAATTCCAGTATTCACTAAGTCCGTAATAGAATCCCTCCAACTTTCTCTATCCCCTCAAAGCTGCCCCCCTTTTGTCCACTGACTCGTGAAGTCTGAGATAATCTCCTTTCAGCAACCCCTTAATTACTTCCTAAGATAAATTCTAGTTTTTCTTAAACCGCAAGTTAATTAAAAGATACAGAATTAACAGTATTAGAAAAAGCTTCAAAATTACTTTCACTTCCCATGCTCTTAAAATGTTACTTTAGTCTCTGCACATCGGGACTAAATCTCGTTATTAATCTCTAACGATTAAAGTTTTTTTTTATTTACTTTGGAAACCCCTAAACGAGCTGAAAATGGCGATAGAAGAGGATTATTGCCATTTTCAGTGGTTGTGTATATAAATTTTTTAGGGCATGGAAATTAAAAACCTTAAAATGACAATTGTGCAAAAAATTGAAAAAAAGAACAATTTAATTTCGTGGAACACGATTAATGATTACGTATTTGAATCTATTTAATTATACTAATGATCAATTCATTTTATTATGCATGGTCCAATTAGTTTTAAAATAATTTTCAAGTTTGAATCTATTGGGTAAATATGAAAGCATTTAAAGTAACTTTACAAAAAAAAAACAACCGTGGAACAAATTTGTAAGAAACTTTGTTATAATTAATATTGTATAATTTTGTATAGAACGTCGTTTTTTTCCTCGCATTCAAAGTGAAAAGTAGACTGTTTAACGCGAGACTAAACAAACTACCATACTGACACTCGACCTATAGCCACCCTCGCTCGCTCGCTCCCTCGCGTGGCTAAACATCTTGTGTCATTATGGCTTGTTTTAGTCCCTTGTTGAACAATCTACTATTTTTGTATACATGTTCATTGCCACGTTTTTCGTGTATTGGTCCAATTGCATAAAAATACGTCTATTTACATCGATCATAATTGTCTGATTAAAATTGGGGGACAAGAAAGTAACACTTTGGTATTGTTAACGGAAAATTAACAAGATTGTTTTACTTTTGACATTGTGTAATGTCTCAATAATTTGTAGTTGTCTGACACCGACCTAATAATCATAGATCAAGTGGGTCTGGGCTATGGTACCTTTTACGGTTATTTTCTTCTGTCAACTGTATTCAAATTCCGTATTTTTGTGTAGATTACATTGACAAAATTGTCTCCGCGACGGATGCCATAACCTAAAAAGATTGATTGATTGTGTAGATGAGTCAAGTCGTGGATAAAATCGATGTGGTAATCTCAAGTCAGTGTTCATATTTCATAATTCAACAACCTCAGGAGCCTGGCCGCATCGAACCCGCCGCCGAACGGTTGTTGGGGAAGGAGGTTGAGGAAATCATCATCCACCGAGTGCAGCAGTAATACAGCCCGTCAGGGTCACATTTATTTTTAAAATAGTTATAATAGCGCTAATTGCAAAATACCTTTAGGGCTCCCTCACATTTAGCGTTTTTCGAACGTCGACGTCTCATTAACGCCCGCGCAGCGTCGACGCAACGTCCTCGCAGCGCCGACGCGACGCAGTTGCGTTTTCGAACGTCAACGTCACAATAACGCCCGTGCAGCGTCGACGTCGCGTTCTCGCAGCGCAATGGCGTTTTGGCGCTGCGAGAACGCGACGTCGACGCTGCGCGGGCGTTATTGCGTTCGAAAAACGCCACTGCGTCGCGTCGGCGCTACGAGAACGTTGCGTCGACGCTGCGCGGGCGTTAATGAGACGTCGACGTTCGAAAAACGCTAAATGTGAGGGAGCCCTTAAGCTAATAATGTAGACAGTTAAAAATTTAAGTTTACCAATTGTTTACTTTTCTCTTTGAAACTTTAGAAACACTTTAGAAATGAGAACACATTGTGATGTTTCTCGCGGGACAGCTACTTTTTATTGATATATTGTCCGGCAGCATGAGCATGTCATGCTAACTCAAATAGTAGGAGATCCGAATTGGAAACGATTTGCACCGGGCTGCTTATTCGATCAAAAGTATTTTATATTAAATTTGATACGCTAAATAATATGTGGCGAATAGGTTGCCTGAAAAATTTCAGTCCAGTATATAATTAATTAACAAAATAAAAATTAACTTTGGCTTAAAAAAAATCTATTGCTTGTTTAATAGACAAATTACATACCAATCGAAAGTATGAAGCCTATAGAACTTGCAAACGTTAGGTTGACTATTTTTTTCCCGTCAAACTACTGGATAGGCAGGTATAAATAGGTAAGTCGGTACTAATAATTTGCACCAAACCTAACGTTTGCATATTCTATAGGCTTCATACTTTCGATTAGTATGTAATTTGTCTATTAAACAAGCATATGCAATTTAAAAAAAAAGTTCATTTTTTTTTAATGATATACATATGTACTGGACTGAATTTTTTCAGCCAACCTATTCGCCACATATTATTTAGCGTATCAAATTTGATATAAAATACTTATGATCGAATAAGCAGCCCGGTGCAAATCGTCTCCTATTCGGATCTTAGACCAAAAGGTCTTTGCTTACGACGGCGTCGTTGATCGGGTCGCCACCTTCCCGAACACATGGTTGAGGGAGGCGATGGCTGAGATACGCGTCATACTCGTGAACTGCGCCGCAAATATTCATCATTATTAAATAATTATGAATTTGTGGCGCTTGCAGTGGAGACCATGGGACCTTGGTCAGCTGATATGAAAGGCTTTTAAGGCCCTGTCATCCCGGCTCATAGACACCTCCGGAGATCCTAGAGCTGGTGCTGACCTCTCCCAAAGGATTGGGCTAGCTATCCAGAGAGGTCCTGCTAAACGGGGGTGTTCTTTTTATAGTGGTGATTATTATTTACGTCTTTAATATTTGAGTAGCTTAGTTTTTATGTTAATTTAAATAAGTTTAGTTTTAACTTTTAATTGTATTATATTAAATGTATTACTTTCTATCGAAATAATAATAAACGTGAAATGTTATCTTGCCGGCATAAAAGACTCTGACGTGAAATTTTATTTTTTCTTGCTCCACGATTTCCATCTATCTTCCGGTGGACTTGTTGCAATATTGAAAACTTTGCATTCAAATGAAACTCCCAACCTGGTGGTTATTCCTTCTATCTAGTACCGCATCGTTGATGAAATCATCGAAGAGCTAAACTTGGGCTTCTATTCTACTTTAGCCTTGCCCATCTTGCTTCGATATCGTTATCATATTTTTCAGTTTATGGCGTGATCTGATAGAGGGTGTCCTGAAACGGCTGGAAACATGTTTCAGGCGACTGAAAACAACGGCAAGTTGGTCGAAATTTTGATAATTTAGTATGTGATAGAGCTACCTCTGAAAAGGACTGAAACGATTTTTCAGCCTGCTGAAAACGCTTCTAAAGCACCAAAATCCACGATTGACGATAAGACGCCTTATCCCATCGGCGTAACAATATGTCAGTAGCGATACGAACGCTGCTCAGGATTCTACCATCACTAAAACAAGGTCTTAGCACCACCCAATAAAAAACTAAGCATGATTACAACCTTTTCATTATAAATGGCGTTGGCTAAATCGTGCTTCGTCCCTTTATCTTCAGCAAAGGTATCTATATCGCGCGGCTTGCCTGTGTGCGTGCCTCGACCGTACGCGCCGCGAGCCACCACACCCAAACCTAACAGGACGGACCGAGTTGGTTTAGTCTGGGCCGCGCCGTCGCTTCATTACGGTGTCGAGCTACGCGCATCGGTTAGGGCGCATAACGTCCCACTCGCAAAACGTCCCTCCAGCAAAATTACGTCCCATTCGCAAAACGTCTTCTCTGCAAATGGTCCCTTATATAAAATACCCCATTCGCAAAACGTCCCTTTCTTAAAAGGTCCCACCCCTTTCGCAAAACGTCCTTATTGCATAACGCCCCTATCGCAAAACGTCCCGTCTGCGAAATGACCCATTCGCAAAATGTCCCGTCTGGAAAAAGCTTGTTTAAGTAGTCTTCTAATGGAAAGGAACGTTTTGCGAACGGGTCATTTTGCGAAAGGGACGTTTTGCGAACGGGTCATTTTGCGAAAGGGAAATTTTGCGAACGGGACTTTATTTATGTGAAGGGACGTTTTGCGAACGGGACCTTTTGCAGAAGGGTTATTTTGCGTAAGGGACATTTAGGAAAGGGACATTTCGCGAAATGGACGAAGGGACATTCTGCGAGTGGGACGTTATGCGCCCTAACCCGCGCATCGAGGCGACCCTAGCGCACGACGGCAACAGGTATAAGAAACTTCTAGAGTGCCTACTTTTCTTTTTATAAGCTTTTATTCAACTTGCACTGTTCGTATGTTTGTAAGTTGTCCGTCAGAATTTGCATGTCATTTTGAACCAGTGAACCAGTGTCCGTTATTGGAATGGGCTGAAATTTAGACCACATAATAATATGTAAACCCTATGATAATGCGATATTATGGTATCCAAGAGCTGATTTGATGATGGACGCGGAAGGTGGCGACAGAAACTCAACTATAGTTAACGAAGACCCACCGTGTTGGGACTCCTAAGTTTGGTCATAATAAGCAGATTATGACTTTGCAAAAAAGTACAGTAACGGGTTGGCTTAAAGTAATGAGAATGTATTCAAATAAGACTGGCAGCCAGAAAAAAAAGCTTAATAAAAAAACAATTGCTCCAATATCTGTCAAAAACGTCTGTAGTTCTAAATATCCTTAAAAAAATATCATATTACGTAAAAAATGTCTGCAAGGGAAGTTCTTCGTGAACGTGTCTATCACCTGCTTGGACTACGGAAAAAATCAGACGTAATCGCTCACTTCAAAAGTGAAAAAATTCCCACTTCGACTATTTACCGCTTGATCAAACGATGGGAACTTGGTATTGGTACTAAGGACTTACCAAAAAAGGGTAGACCTCCTATCCTAAATACACCCAATCAGAAAAAAGTGGCAGAATTTGCACAAAATAAGGTTGGTGTGTCGCAAAACAAATTAGCCGTGAAATATAAGGTTTCCCGAGGGTGCGTCAGGAATATTTTGAAAAAACACAACATCGAATATTTCAAGAGAGAGAAAGCTCCAAAGTACACTGAAAAGCAACTCCAGGAAATCCCAAAAAAATGCAGACTGTTGCGTCGAAAGTACTTGAGTGAAAACCCTTCAATAGTTATGGATGACGAAAAATACTTTACATTCACGAATGATAACATGCCTGGGAACGACGGTTATTACACAGCCAATAAAAAGTGCGTTCCAGAAGATGTAAAGTTTAAATGCAAACTTAAGTTTGAGAAAAAGATCCTCGTTTGGGTCGTGATTTCGGAAAAGGGGATTTCGAGGGCTGTGATCAGAGACTCGACGGGTCCAGCTATAAACGCTGAAGTGTATCAACGTGAGTGCTTGCCCATCGTTCAGAAATTTGTTAATAAATACCATTCTGATGGTAAATACATCTTTTGGCCTGACTTAGCTAGCTCTCACTACGCTACGACCACACAAAACTGGTTGAAAGGCCGTGGAGTACATTTCGTACCAAAGGACGCCAATCCTCCCAACGTCCCTAAAGCTAGACCAATCGAAGATTTCTGGGCAATTTTAAGTAGGTACGTGTACAGTGATGGCTGGGAAGCAAAATCATCGCAACAATTGAAACGACGGATACAAAGTCAATAAAAAAAAATAGACTTGAATGTCGTCCAAAGCATGATGCGAACAGTAAAAAGCAAGCTACGGAAGATCGAAGATGCAGGGCCTTTTGCTATATTGTAATATTGACTTATAACATTAAATACGATTAAATTTATCATTTTAAACTCCTTTTATCTGTAGCAGTTGAGTTCATTATGTATATTTTGAAAATAAAAATTCTCATTACTTTAAGCCAACCCGTTAGGTAATAAAAGCTTGTCCCATAAATGAAAATTTTGACAGAAATTTCTTATACTATGCTAAAATACTCCAAATTTTAACTGACGCATACCTACTGCCGCATAATGCCTGAGGGCGCAAGGGTCTTGTTTTAATTGCCCTTCTATATGAAAGTGGACCGAGCAAGAATAGCCCCTTTGATCGGAAAAGGGACGTTATTGCACTTGTTCAAATAAATTTGCGCCGTGTCTCGTGGTTGCCATCGAATCGAATGTTTGCAACATTGTTTCAACGTTTTTTGTACCGTTTCTGTTGCTGGGCAGTAATATTGTAACCGGATGGGTTTTATTTATCGTCAACAAACAAACTCAAAAACATAAATTCGGCACGTTCATCAAACAATTGAACGAATAGTAGCACCCTCACGAAGTTAAATAAATGCAAATAGATTAGTTTTTTTTTTTATATTCTAGTATTTTGGGAATTTCGCAAAAATTTCGCCCTCCTGACTCTTGAGATCCAAATGCCCAATATAATTTCAAATGTGGGTTTGGATTTCCGTTGTGCTTTGGGCTTTCTGGACCACCGTTCGACGTTCCAAATGGTCGAAACACAAATACAAAATACAAATCTGTTTATTTCGCATAAAATGTGGTACATAAAGATGGCAATAAAGTTGTACAAGTTTCGCATATTTAACCACAAACTGGCATGCAAGATTTATATGTCAATAAACTCTAAATTGAACTGAGACCGCATAATTAAAGTAACAACTGAGCAAAACCATCTGTTAAGTAGAAAATAATTCACATGTCATAATTATTATTTAAAATAGTCATATATTTTATTGTCATCGACGGCCAAACAGGCAAACAGCCTACCTGATGGGAAGTGGTCACCGCCGCCTATGGACATTTGCAACAGAGGCGTCACCAATGCGTTGCCGGTCTCGAAGAAATTTAATGATACCCCTTTTAAAAAGCCCCATATTGTAGCGCGTTGGGAAAGTCTCAGCAGGAAGCTCATTCCAAATTCGTATAGAACGCGCCAGAAACGTTCTAGAAAACCGGCGCGTAGTTGAGCGCAGTGGCTCAAGAAAATGGGAATGAACACCATGCCGATGACGAGAAGTGCGATGGTGGAATATACTTCGACTGAGTAAAAACATTCCTTAACAACCATTTTTTTAAGTCTACTCTTAAATAAGTCTTACTCTCTTAAGTTCAGAGGTAATCTCTTTATGTCATCATGTAAATAGTTATAAACATTAATTGACATGCTATACGTGTTCCGATCATAAAACTTCGTCTGTTGGACAGGTATCACGAGCGTTGTTTACGTTACTACGTACGTAAAATTGCAACCCCCCTTCATCTCTTTAGGGGTTGAATTTTTTGATTTTACCGGCTAGTGAGATTGCAAGTCGTACGTAATGTCCGTTTTTCTAAATTTGTTACTGAACCCAAAAAACTATCAAAACTACACATAATCATTAAAATTGTAATAGTTTCCAATAAGTAATTAATGTATGTACCTACTTCTTAATTAAAAATTAACCAGCATTAAAACATTCGAATGCATTCTTTTAACAGTATGTATTCCAATATTGTTTTAATATTATTTTTATCATGTAAGTAAAATATAAATTTAAGAACGACCGAGACCGAGAATTAATACAATTCTGCTTAGAAATAATGTAAAACGAATTTATTATCATTTTTTCACTTATAACAAATCTGTATTTTTGGTTAATCCTTTCTGATCGACTGTTGGTAATTAATTATTTTATTTTATTTCAACTGTACCCGCTTTCAATGCATATACAAGAAGATAGCAAAAACAACTCAACATAATATATTTTTTACAAATAAAACGGCTGTTATTAAAATAAACCATACTTATATCATCATCTATAAAATTATGACTGTAGAAGGGAATATTGTACTCTTTTCTATGCTTGTTTTTTTTTGGGTCCCGTACCCTACAGGACCCTATAAATATGCCGACGTTGTCCGTCCGTCCTAACTTTATTATCTTTTGCACCATAGCGGTAATTTTGAAATATCTTTTCTATTCTTCCTTTTTTCTCCGTCTCTCTCTCTCCCTTTTCTCGAGAGGGATCTCTCGTAATATTTTTGGCATGTTTTCCTGCTGAACTACGCTCATTGTATGGTTCCAAAGCCGTTACACATAAAATATCTCAAAAAATCACAAGCACCTATGAAACTAATTCTCTATTTAAAGTTATTTGGTGCTGTCTTAGATGATTTTAGTATGTAGGTACTTTAGTCGCCTGAGTCTCAGGAACCAATCGAACCTACTCCCAGGTGTCCCAGTTACAGCCAAAACTACAAATACCTACTAAAAAGGAATATAACGAATTTCAAAGGAAACTATCACGACTAGTTTCCTTTGAAATTAGTTATATTCGTTTTTAGAGTGTCCCAGACATTTGACTCTAACAAAAATTAGAAATTTAAATCTTAATATTTCACAAACGGATCCTAATCGAAAAATTGTTTCTACGAGCCCGTAATATTTTTGAAACACCAATAAAACTACACCCCACACAATGGGGTACTCGTAGTTTTCCTTAGTTAGGTGTTTTCATTTAAAATATTTGTTAGACTTTTAGTAAGCATTTGTAGTTTTGGCTGTAGGGAAGGGGGGGGGGACACTTGGGGATCAAAAAAAATTGTCTTTAAAAACCCGCAATATTTTTGAACGACCTATCCAACGACACCCCACATCATGCGGTAGACGAGAGAATAAAAGTATCCCCACGTTACGTGTAGCGGAGGTAACCTAAAAAAATATTTTTGTACTCGTCGATTAAAATCCGTGTATAAGGTTTCATAGAGAATACTGAAACGTCACTCTTTTCATCGTTGCATAGTCTATGTTACTTCCGAAACAACCGAAATAACTATTTCGACACGCTACAGACAACCGAAAAAAAATTAAAATAGAACTTCGTATTTCAATAATATGTGTTCTTGTTTAAGGAGACTCTACTCGATAAAAAATGCCGATAGGCCTTTTGGAACGTAGCAGCGTCGCCTCATCTGTCAAAAATCTACTTAAACTTGTTGCTGTATCCAGGGCATAAAAAAAATAAAAAACTATGCTTTGTGATTGGCCAGTATTTAGCCAATCACAGCACAGTACCTACTGCAACATTACGGAGGCCGGTGGTGTGATAGTACTTACGATATTTAGTTTGAAATACTCGTATTAATGGCTTAAATAATTAATTTTAATGAACTCGTACAAAAAGTATTGTTCACAATAGTGTCATAATCAAGCTTTTTGATCTCGTACCTTACTTAGGCCACTCAGCAAGCTTCGTGGCCTAAACACGGTACTCGACTAAAAAGCTCTCTATTATAACACGATTGTGAAAAATACTATTTTATCTAAATTTTGTTTTAACACTTCTTTCTCGGTGTGACTAATATGAATATTTATGCGACATAAATAACAGCTTTCTAGAACTAAGAGTCTCTGAGCTAAGCTGCGGACGGACGGACGGACGGACGGACTGACGGACAGACGGACGGACGGATATGGCAAAATGGCATGGTAGGTACAAACCCTGAAGAAAAACAACAAATAATAAAAAAATATATATTGTGCGTTGCTCTCGCGCTGACTTGATTCGAAATCGAATTTAACCCATTCGAAAACCTACCGTGCGGGGCGGCACTGTGGCGGTACGGAACCCCACGTGGGCGAGTCCGACGTGCTCTTGACCGGTTTTTTATTTCGACAGCGATGCAGTTGACGTACCCGTTCTCTGTTATAAATGACTACTCGCTTCTAAAAATAATGTTTGGCAATGTCACTGAGCTGAAAGACCTGGCGCTACCTCCAGCGGAAGAAATTAAAAAATATAAAGCCGAGGAAACGCTGCGAAAGAATAAGCGTGAAGACTTCAAATTTGATTCCAAAGATATTGATAAACTCTTTGCATTAATTCCCGTGGACCCGAAAGGTAAGTACCTACTATTTAGTTAATTGAACACATCTACACTAATCTACACTAATATTATAAAGAGGAAAGATTTGATTTTTTGTTTGTTTGTTTGTTTGTTTGTTTGTTTGTTTGAATTGAATAGGCTCCGAAACTACTGGACCGATTTCAAAAATTCTTTCACTATTAGAATCCTACATTATCCCTCATAAACATAGGCTATAGAGTAATTTCCAAAAATTTAGGGATCCGTATAAAAACTTTGATAATGTAGCCCAAGGTGTGAAAAAAAAACCTTATATCGCATACACTGCGGAAACTATTGACAATAGAGCAAAGTGATGTGCTACCGTTTCAAAGAAGACATTAATATCTACAAAAAAGTCTGCAATACCATATGTCTAACTATTGCAGTTATGCCACAATAACTACTTTTTCATGTTAAAATATGCAATAGTTACGCCGGTACAAAATAGGCCACGTTATTCGTACCTTGGTATTAATCCTTATCAAAATACCACTTCTTATTCAAGGCTATATCAGTACCTGTAAATTACTTTTTATATTATTCAAATCGGACCTACCATTCAAAAGTTATCGTGAGTATAATTGTAATAGAAATTGAAAGAAAGCGCTCTAAGTTGGCTCTAAGTGACAAATGGTTTTATCTTCAAGTAAAATTATTAAAATTAAAATTGTTATTAAAATTAAACGGATCCCTTAATCGAAAAATGGTTTTTACCCGAACCCGCTATATTTTTGGAAAACCTATACAAACTACATTTACTATATTTACCTATACCTATGGGTACCTATATTTACTTATAGCAAAAAATAATTCAAATATAATTATAATGTTCCATAAATTATGTAAATTATTATTATGATATTATAGATTAATAATATCCATAGCTATACTTCAAAGAATAGAATATATATAGTACATGTTGTAGAATAAATATAAAATAAATACGTAATTAAAGTGCAATTAAAGTTAGTAAATAAAATATTATAATATTATAAAACTAAGCCCTCTTCTCTGTTTTCTCTACTACTGTTGCTGTTCCCAACAGGGTCCACATATCATCATGTACATGTATATCTATGATTACAACAACATCTGTAAAATTTATGTGGAATGCAATAAATGTATTGAGTATTGAGTATTGAGTATTAAACACTCTCCACACTATGGGCTATGGGATACACGAGAAAAAAAATACATCCCAACGTTATGTGTAGGGGAGGTACCATAAAATAATATTTTTTCGATATTTTATTTTATTACTTTGTCGGCGTGATTAATTAATATGTATATTGATTCCAAATTACAGCTTTCTACATTTAAGACTCTCTAAGCTAAGCTGCGGACGGACGGACGGACGGACGGACATGGCGAAACTACAACAACATAACACAGGTTCGGACAGGTACGGAGAGGCTCCGTAGTAAAACTAGGAACCCTAAAAAGTGACTGTGACCTACATACAGACACCGGACATTCAGACGGTCATGACGAAACTATAAGAGATTTACTGTCATTAGGTTCAAATGGAAAATCGTCCACTTGAAATTATATGTCAGTTCAGAAAAATTACCATTCGAAATACAACAAAAAGGAAAATTGTCCATCTTGAAAAACGTCTAAAATGGAATCATGACCCATGGTAAAATTGTCCAATATGATATTGGTCGAAAAAATTATGTCTATTTGTATTTACGTACACTCAGAAATATGACCAATTGTAAATACGTCCTACCTGAAATTTGTACAATTTATATTATATTATATGGTCTTAATTCATATTACACTACATTCACTTGTGCATATTTCATTTTGGTCATAATTTATAATGGACAAAATTCCATTGGGACTTAATTAATTTACAACGAAAATAAATTTGGTTGTAAATACTTTTCAGCACAATTACATTTTGACTAAATTCACTTTGGGTACTATTACTTTTGATCCATTTTCAGAATGGTTATTTCACGTGGACGATTTTCCATTTGTACCTAATGACAGTAAATCCTATAAGAGTTCCTAGCTTGACTTCGGAACCCCTTAACACTGAAATATTGATAAGTATAACACCACAACTATGTTTTACTTACTTTTAGAACGGAAATACGCGTATGATATCCTGGAATTTAATGCTTTAATGGAGTCTGTATCTAAAATGGTAATGCCGCAAAGAAGAGCGTGGCTGTTTCCCAGTATAAATACCGCACTTTCGAATGCTGCTAACTATATAGCAACGCAAGCCTCAATTTTTGGTGATGCCGCTGCGTCATATGGTTTGGTATGTATGAGATTATTATGTAGTTTCAAAACATTCAGGAAACACTTTATTATTTTTAACCAACTTCAATCCACTGTATGTTCTTTTTTTATGTTTGTTCACCGATTTCTCAGTCAATAGTAGACCGATTTAAAAAAAAGGGTTTGATAGGGTATAGTTCCTGGAGGCCTATTGTCACCAAATCTGAATCAGTTGAGGGGATCAGTGAGGAGTTGAGGGAACTCCTCAAATATTGTAGGCAAACATTTTAGTGTTTTTAGTATCAAGTCTAGCATTTGCATTCAGAAAGTATCATTTGGTGAAGTGAAACTGATGATAAAGACCACAGATGGCCACCGGAACTCCTTAACGGTACTTATTTTAATGGTGGCGATAAGATATCTCGACTAAGATAGTTGAGCGACTACAACGAAGAACATTTTCTTGTTTAAATATGACTATGACTTTTCCGCGGCGTTGCTTGCGGCGCGCTTGAAATAACTTAAAGTTTCATATCAACTAAGAAGTGAGACTACGTAGCAGCCCATTATGATCACTAAAAAGTATAAAATAGAATAAATGTTTTAAAAAACAAAAAACCGCCTCGAAAAACATTTTCGAAGGCGGTTTCTTGTTTTTTAAAACATTTATTTTTATTAGTAAGTATACTACATAAAGTTTAACTTACCATTTTTGGGTTCAATCAGATGTTTCCAGAATATAACAATATCGACCCATCGAGTAACAAACGTCGTAAAAGCCAAAACGCATTTTATACAGGGCGACCAAAAAAACCAAAATGGTTACTTTATTTTTTGCATTATCTTTTGAAATACTCAAGCTATTATAAACCACATAAGTTCATTATGCTAAGGTTTTCAAGATTAAAGTTGACTGTTAATTATTTATATATTTAAAGATAAATAAAGGTAACAAAGAATGGCTAGTAACGCCATCTGTCGGCTAAGTGTCGCTAACATTTGACAAAGTCGATTTATGACAATCGTCTTCAATAATCTATGGCTGTCTGTTTGACAGTTATCAGTTATTAGTAAACAACAAATATAAGATCTGTTGTATTATAGTGAATTTAAGTGAAAATGAAGTGATATTAAGGCTAGTTTGTCTATAAAATGCACACAGGTAAGGAGCGTAACAACTGCATTGTAACACTTTTAAAACCCGACTGTTGCTAACCAACTTTAAATCTTTATAAATCCAAAATTAAAAGTTAAACCTAAATAAACCTAAGGATGATTTTAAAATACCTATTGAACGATACCTTACATATCATAATTCTCGCGTCTGGTTGCCGCCATATTTATTTTTTATTACTGTCATATCTTTAGTGACTCTCACAAGATTAAGACAAATCGATTGACATAAGAATCATTAAACTCGGCCACACGTTTAGTTTCTAAAGCGCCACAATGGAACAAACATGCCTTCAGCAGTCGGGTAAAAACAGTAACAGGTTTTGTTTATTTGCAGGTAGCTGTTACGGTCTTGTCCGACGGAGGTGTTGGTGTATGGGAGTACATAAAAACAGTTTTCCAGCCTTATGGTGCATATGATTCCGATTATTATAGACTTAGAGAAGATTCTGCGGATGGGATAAATTTGGAATATGTTAAATTGGCGAAATTAGACCAAATAATGATCTGCCTGCTGATACACACGAGGTACAGAGTCGATTTTGCTATCAGGCAGCGCAAGTGAGTTATCTCTATATGAAATTAAATAATTGTAATATATTATTACCACGAATAAAAGAACTTACCCTTCGCTCTTAAATCGTATCTTTGTCTCCGAGATTTATCATTAAGTAAGAGCTAAATCTAAATATTAATTCATTTATTTGAGCATAACATAAGAAAATAATACCTACAATAACATTATTTTCAGCAACAGGCTTCGTCAAAACGTTTTATACATGAATTACCGAGAGCGTGGAATTGCATATGTAGTGGTTGTACCGTTCGCGTGAAAAGGAAAAACATTTAAGTTTTCTTCTTAATTTAATGAGATTACCCTAAACAAGTGGAATAAGTATGTCCATTTTTTATTATTATTATTATTATTATTTTATTTTAGACAGGCAGTTGACACTGATATGCCTAAATCTTTGTTCACTACACTGAATATCACACTAATTTAGAATGTTTGTCAAAAGTATTTTTGAACTGGTTAATACTTTTAGAGTTCACAACATTTGAGGGTAATTTGTTCCACATTTTTATTATTCTATTACTTATAAAGTTTTTGCCAATATTTGTGTTGTGTTTTTTGGGAGCAAGTTTGAAGTTATGTCCTCTTGTGCGTGTGTTGATGTTACGAATAAACAGGTCGCTAAGTTCAGGACAGTCGTAAAAGCCATTTTCAACACACTTGCTCAAACCGACGTTTTTATTCCACCGATTTTTGGCTCATAATCCTAGATATTAAACACGCGTGCTTTTTCAGTATATTATTGCACGAGTGCCTTTAGTTTATTACCCCGTCCAATTGACATTTGTACCCTAGTACCAAGTTGAAAGTACAAAGAAGAAGCGATATAATTTAGTCGGGTTATACCTTTTTTTTTTTGCAACAAATAGTTTTTATGCGGCAAATAACAGTATCTACATATTTATTTCAATAAATTGCTAAAACCAGCTTTATTACTAAAAAATAACTCAAATTCATTAAAATCATTTTAATTTTTCTGTAATTTGTGTTCTAAACACGAATTATTAAATTTTTCATACGAATTATTATATTAATCTGGAGTGTCGGCCGATCTCGTTCGCGCCTTAGCCCTGCGCGCGCATCGGTATCGCGGGAAGAAAAAAAAACAACGCGCCATTTTTTGTAAATAATTGATGGCTGTGACGAAGTTTGGATTAATTTTATTGTGAAGTTTAATATTAACGAAAATGTCTACTTCAAGTAAAGAAAATGAAGAAAGCCTATTATTAACTCCGCCGGACATACGTAACAAGGCGAAAAACGCGTGCAATAAATAGCCTTTTGCCATCAAAATCTAATGAAAAGTATTTAGCGGCCTATGAAACATTTTTAAAATGGAAAACTGGCAAGAAGAGAGTGAGAGAGAGAGCGTATTTTTAGCCTACTTCAATGAACTGGCAAAAAAGTATATGCCCAGCACGCTTTGGTGCACTTACCTACTCTATGTTAAAAAGCACAGTTAAGATAAAGAATAACATAGATATTCGAACGTATGTACAGTAACCTGATAGCATTTTTGAAGAGACGCTCGGACGGATTCACTTGCCGAAAATCAAAAGTATTGACTCCATCCGACGTGGAGAGGTTTTTGAAAGAAGCTCCTAATAATCAGTACCTTGCAACAAAGTTGAACTTATACAACAAAGGTCAGTTGAACTTTTACAATGTTCTTATATTAAGTACAACTATGTTTGGTTTCTTTACAGGTTTCGTTATGATTTCGCGTTACAGGTGCGTGTAGACGTAAAGAACTTAGTGATCTAGCGACTCAAGATATTATAGAAACCCACGGTGAAATGCTCCTTGTAAAAATTAAAAATATTACCTAAAACTTGTTTTGGAAATTGTACATTTACTATCTGTTTTAATAATTAAAATTTGACTAAATGAAGAGTCTTGTTGTTTCCTCGCAAGTGTGTTGAAAAACGTCGTATGAAACACGTGTGCCTGTGACCATTATATACGCGGCTTTCTTATGGCGCACTCGCTTTCGCTCGTGCGCACACAATAACGCCTAGTATATAATGGTCAACTTAGCACACTTGTATCATAATGTACTATTAAAATTTTAAAAGTTTCTATCATGTCGCCGCGCTCTCGTCTCTTTTGAAGTGATGTCAAGTTCAGTTTCTTTAACCTTTCCTCATATGGCAATGATTTTAGGTTTGCGGTAATTTAGGTTAATCTACGCTGTACTCGTTCTATCATGTCTATGTCCTTCTTAAAGTATGGGCTCCAGATTTGAAATCCATATTCAAGAATTGGCCTCATGTAAGTTTTGTAGATCTTAAGCATTGTTTCAGGCGTGAGAATTCGGAATGCTTTTCTGATTACATAGATCATAGAGTTGGCTTTTTTGACCATTTGTGATATATGGGGCTCCCACTTGAGGTCATCGGAGATAAGGACTCCCAAGTCTTTTTGTGTTGAGGTTCCTGCTAGTTGGGTATTATTTAAAGTGTATGTTAGCTTAGGGTTTTTTTTACCCATGTGAAGTACTGTGCATTTTGTTTCGTTTGTTTTTGCTTTTAGTCGCTATCATTTTTTTAAATTTTCATCTTTAAGGTTGGAAATTGCTTATGGGACGGATGAAAATTATATATAGTTCTCCTGATGACTTCTTGATCAAAATCATCTACTGCCGACGGAATTTTTTCGTTGCTTTGAATTTGTCACTCTTACTCTCAGTCATAATTTTATAAATAGTCGAGAGAGAAACACTTGTAGCTTTTTCAACGAATTGGGCAGCGGTGTAAGGTGAATTTAAAATTTTCATTAGTTCCAGTTCATAATATTTATGGCAGTTAAAATTATTTGTTTACTTTGACTCTCAATCGGCCATAATTTTTGCAAACAAGTCGGTGCAGTGTCCAGGTGTCCAGTCAAAATAATTCTGAAAATTGCAAGTATCCAATAAAATTGTTTTCAAAGTTGTAGCCGTTGTAGGTAATTCTATAGCTCTGCCTACCTCACTCTGGGATTACAGGCGTGAAGGTATGTATGTATGTACAATAAAATAAGACGTATATTTTTAGTGCATTGTAAAAAGTATTTAGAATTTGACACTGACATTATTTTTGTACTTATTTAATATGTAACAAAACTCTTTTTATGCTGATAGTATAAGAAGTAGAGGAAATTTAAATATAGAATGCCTGTAAAGACATGTTACCACTACATATGCAATTCCACGCTCTCGGTAATTCATCTATACATAGGAATGATCATCAGCAACACGCTTCGTCAAATTCCCATAACACTAACAAAACCAATTTCACAACACAGACTTATCCTAATTACCCCCATCCCAGCACCGTGGCTGGCTCAAACGTTCCCATTACACCGGCCGCATTGCCCCGCTGTATTGCAATGGAAACCTGCTGAACCAGCCACGACCCAGAACGAGGATCCCCCTCTGTCACGGAGACGACGGCCTAACTTCTTAAAAAGCTCCATGGCTTCCGAACATCAAGGTCCCGATGTCTCCACCGCGACAGGGACAAAATCGTAAATCGGCTCCAATACTCTGCACCTAGAGTGCTTCATCTTCGCGGCGGTCTCCGCCGCAGACCCAGCCATCCTAATGGTATTCTTCAAATGAGAAGCGGCGAAAATACTTACGCAAGTCGCATTCCATAAAAGACAGCGCCCTCCTGCCATGGAACCAACGTAACACCGTCCGGTCTCTTAATCTCTCTTAAGGTCTCCAAAATAGAAGGAGTGTTAGCAGAAACCATGGCCGGTCGAACGATGTCATTAATAGAGGAGCTTTGCCCGTGATGACCATTCTCCTCAACAATAGTCCCACAAATGCATCGGTGAGCCTTACAAACCGTGCCACCCAACCATAACGCTACAGCAATTCTCATGGAGACATTGTCCAGCAATGTTCCTAATTGCGGAGATAGCAAAGCATGCAATCACGCTCCTGATTCCGGCCTTGCTACAGCTTTAAGACGGGCCACGTCAGTTCCCAAAGCGCCACTTAACAAACACTGATACCTCTGCTTGCAGAGTATGTCATTTCACAACCTCTAAAAATTAGGCTAGTCTGGCCGCTCGTCACTAGAACAAAGGACGGACCACCTTACCAAAGCCTGAGCCTCAAACAGCACCCGAATCCCGACACCATGAGCATTTAAAATACGAGTGACAAGATCAGAGGAGCCATGAGCAGAAGACAGAAAAGAAAGAAGACCCACATCCTGCGCGACGTACCCCAATCCCACCGTGATGAACGGGGAGAGAAGCCTGACTCTGCGTGTCGTTTAAACTCACTTTAAGTACTGTCTCCATAATTTGCTTGAGTGTAACACCTATTTACGCGACATCTTGTTCTAATAACCAGGTTGGTGATATTCGCCGAATGTAAATAAATCGAGTTATTGTGAAACAATTGCGAAGCAACGTCAGGGACACATGGGCTGATAAATGCGAGAAATGATCCCGAGTTGAAATATGGGCCTGATTTTTTATTTGCGAGGCAGTGCTGATCTCGTCAGGAAAGATCGGAGCACCTAATGAGCTCAGCGAGGCCTTATCCCGCTGCACGATTCCGGGCAATATGGTTCGAAATCCCTTAGAGAGTTCAAAGATCTCACATTTACTTGGATTGATCTCTAACTCAACATCTTGTAAAGCCAATATCAACTTCCCCAAATCCCGAAGAACAGACTATGAAGCCTATAGAATATGCAAATGTTAGGTTGACTATTTTTTTCCCGTCAAACTATCGGGTAGGCTAGGCCAGGCTTTAAGGCTATGGAACGCTTTGCCTGTAGAAGTAAGGCGTGCTCAGTCTATTTTTAACCGACGAAAAAAAAACGGAGGAGGTTCTCAAGTCGACGCGTATATATACATTTTTTTTTTTATGAATGATCACGCATAAATTCTTACAGCGCGGTCCGATTTTAAAAAATATTTTTTTGTTTTCATTTATATAAGCAATCTAAAGGACCAGTATCTATCGCTTCCGTAGTTTTTTTCTATGATTTCTTTTACTTTTATTTTTACTATCCTATGACCTCGTGTGTTATCTTTGTTTGGCTGATTTCTAGAATTTATGTATGTAAATATTATATAGATGTATAATAATAATACGTATTTAGTGTGTATTTGGTATGTATTTATTAACTCATTTACTTGATGTATGTGTGTATTTATATGTAGTTTATATTTGTGTAAGTAGATTTTATCATTACAGAAGTGTTTCTTGTAGTTTACTTCTGAAGGAATTAGTTTACACCACCTGCTATGTATTTTTATCTTATTATTTCTCTGCCCAAGATTGTCTGGAAGAGATCGCTATTTAGCGGTAAGACCGCCTATTGTATACCTATAGTTCAAATGTACTGTTCCGTGTTTTTTTTTTTAAGGGGATAGATATATTCTAAAGACACAAACTTTAAACAGAAAAATAATAAAAACATAACTAAAACTAAATACTAAAATAAATTAAATTATTCTAAGTAACTATAATATGTACAAATGTCCCCTAGGCCACTGCCACTGGGAATGGTGCCCATAATGCTGGCTGTATTTCCTCGTTGGATAGCTATTGCTAGCCGTTGGCCGAGGAAAGAGCCAGCCCTATGGCACAAAATAGATAGGTACAGAAGTCAATCACATGTATGTACTTCACTTTTCATACCTACGCTCGGCGTTCGCTCTATGGTTGTCAACTATGGCTTATGCACAAAAAACTATCGTGGTATTGGCACTCGTAGGTATATCTAGTTGCTTGATTTATTGTTGAGAATTAAACGGCAAGAATGGAAATATAAATTAATAATAACTTCTAAACGGATTACCCTAGTTACACAATTTCTATTGCCCTATCCGTTTTAGACCTAAACCTGTCAAATGACACTAAAAACAACACAATATCTACACAAACAAAAAAACATGACAATGTTTTCAACTTACGTAAATTTGCCTTACAAAAATTTTGTTACTTTGTTTATACTGATTCAAAATAGGAAACTTATATAAATCAATCTTACACCGTTTAATGTCGAATTTAAACAACCGTTCACTGAACAGTTATTATAACTTTTTTTTGTTGCTCCATTATTGCACAAAAATTTTCACAGACGCGTGTCTCAAGACTCTCAAGCGGATGGCACTCGCGCTCGCACTGGTTCCAACCGGTCCGAGATATCGTGTCCGTGAGCAGTGTCTATGTGTGCGTTGCGCGAGCGCACTTTGTATGTAGATTGATTTCTGTACCTATCTATTTTGTGCCTATGGTCACCTGAGGCACGGATCATTTTAACTTTTAGATTTTTAAAAAGCTTCCGTGCCTCCGGGCCGCTAGGTCCAAGTGTTTCTACTGCAAAAGCCGCAATCATCAACTATATTTTTGCATATTTGCGGCGTTTTGGACATGGACATAAGGAAAATTACAAAAATTCAGATTTAAATGATCAATGTCTCCGAAACTAGCAAAAATCGCTGAATATAAATAGGGGTTAAATCGATAGCTTTTTAGCTGCTCTATCAGCCCTAGACGGGTTGATGTCGGTTTCTGGGACACCCTGTATATTGACGACTTCCATTTCCAGAATGTATCTCGATGAGCCGTCGCGCCGCTTTCAACCCGAGCACCAAGTCAAAAGGTAAGCCTTGCGTCGCAACAGAGCACCCATCAGCCGTCTCGCATTCTTCTTCTTCTTCTTCTTCTTCTTCTTCTGCAGCATTTTATTTACATGCCCACTGTTGGGTCTCCTCCACTCTCCAATTCTCTTCCATTTTGCCCTATTTTGAGTTAGTCTGGTCCATAGAGGGCCAGCATTCTCTCTAATATCATCGGACCATCGAGCTGGTGGTCTGCCAACACTTCTCTTCGCATTATCTCTTTTTAATCACATGCTTAAAGGCCACCTGAATTTCCTGATTTACTAAATAGACTATTCAAAGCAAAACCAAAAGACTTGCTTATTATAGCCCTAAATATAATTATTAGCTAAATAACAACATATGAGATATATTGTTTACAGTTTGGCAGTTCAAACTACCCTCCCTAAATTAAGTTAAGTTCGTTCATTTTTTTATGGTTACTAAATTAACTTGTGATTTTAATATTTTTGAATACGCGTCCCCTTTATAAGTTTAAGTATTTTTAGTGTGGGTCTTTTAGATTTGAACCTTGCAAAAAACCTAAACAGTGTTTTTTTTCTTGATTCGTGTATTTGAACTTAGCTCTCCAAATAACAACTAAAATGACCGGAAAAAAGGAGCAATATAGTAAAGATATAGTAAAATAAAGTGAGGGACGAAGACTTAAGTAAAGAAAAAACTTAATATAATTTCAAACAGAGTTACAGCCTAGCTTACAGTCAAAGATATTCTAAATTAACAATAAATTATTAATACATACTTGGCAGGCAGAGACCACTTCTTTCCACCTTCTACGATCCTGACAAATCTCTTTCCCTTCTTCCACATTCATACATCGAGTCGGTTTCGGGTACTTAAGATTCGGCCTTTTTCCAGTATTTCTCCGATTTGATTCGAAAAAGTACGCCTAGGGCGGCCTCTTCCAACCCTCCCAATCACTTTAGCTCTGTATATCTCTTTCGTCAATCTTCTTTCATCCATCCTTTCCAAATGACCGAACCATCGAAGCATGACCTTTTCAATCTTTTTAGTCCACATTTCTCTCTGACTTTTTTTCTTGATCTTTTCTTAATTATTACTACGTAATATACTAAAATATCGGATTTCAAATGCAAATGCCCTACTTTAAGGAGTGCTCACGAAGGAGATGTTTTGGGCTTCAGCACAGTGAACTCGCACGCCGCATGTACTGCAGTCGATACGCGGCTTAAATAGTTGGCAAAGAGTTGCTTCTTTGATGCGGAGAGATCGGGGCAGTTCCAGCAGCCTTCTGAACAATTTTCTTGACAGGTTACGAGTAGAACTGACCTCTAGTTCGACACTGGAACTCCATTCATGTAGAGTCCAAAAGGGCAATTTTTTCTTAATTCATTAATTATTAAACTAACTGATTAAATAGATTAATATGACCAACGACCGATTAACTGTGTTCCCCTAAAGTTAACCTAAACTCAACAGTACGTCACCGGGCTATAAGGCCTACCGTCTCGGTTACCTGTTCAACCGGCTGCGCCGCGTCAAGTACATGCAGGCGAGAGCGGTGCAATCCTCCAACATCGAACGTTTAGCGGCAAACTGGTAAGTAGTTACGTAGCGGTAATGACACTCGTCACCATTCTCACCAATAACAAGCTTTCAAAACCCGACTGCATTAGTGCATTTTGATTGTCATCGATATGAAAAACTAGAGGATGCCCGCGACTTCGTACGCGTAGAATTAGTTTCCCGCTACTCCCCCCATTTCTTCCCGTTGGGGGTCGATTTTCGGAAAATCCTTTCTTAGTGCTCACTTACATCATGAAAGGAACCCCTGTACCAAATTTCAAGTTTCTAGGTACAGTAGTTTCGGATGTGCGTTGATATATAAGTCAGTCAGTTTCTCCTTTTTATATGTTTTGATAATCGTCCCCCTCTTGTTACTTTGATCAAAATATTGTAGGCCTTATAGCCTGTCACAACCAAGACGAATTATTCGACACCTCATTATGTTAAAATCTATCAAGCCGTCTCGGCTGCAGAGCGTGCGAAAGAAATAGACATATATATTATGTATGTATGTGTACGTTATACATAGGTGGACATTAACTCGTTAATCCGTTAATCGTTAATTAACGAAGTCAACATTTCGAGTAACAGAGTAGCTCTTAAGTTACCGTCAAAAATTGTTAACGGACTCATTAACTTCCGTTAACTTTCCATAGTTCCGTTAATCGTTAATTGAGTACCTTCTATTTACCAAAAAGGAAACCGCGCGGACCGCGCTGAGTCGTAAGAAAACACGTACTGAAACAAAAGCAGCGCATGCCTGAATAATTATTTTTAAATAATAACAAATTCTATTGATATTATTATGTAACATTATTTTATTAATTTTTCATGTCTTGTCTAAACTTCTATAGCCCATACCATTTTTCCGCGTCGCAGCATACTTTCGGCTATACGCGAGCGGCTTGGTAATATACACTTTAAATACTGTGTAATATAGTTTAAAGTTTGTAAAATTCGTTCCGATATGTGAGCCGTTTGGTGGAAATCATCATTTAATTGACCATTTCGTATAAACAATAACACCGTGATCTTTTCCCCAAAGGATAAAACCGGCTTTTAACGTCGTGCACGAGAACTTCGGCTGGAAGTTGGTCCGTTGGTACCAGAAGATGATTCACCTGGACATGGACCTGCGAGACCTGTGCCAGGTCATCTACGAAACTATAGACGAGGTGTCACCCGAACCAATTTTGAATCCACGGGAACGACAATTGAAGGGTTGAAAATGTAATGATAAATTCAGTTGATAATTTATCAACCGTAGTCTCATTCAATAAAAAATATAATGATCAAATTGATTTTTGATTTAAATTCCTTTCTGTATGGTATGGATTATTTATAACTTTAACCCTATAGTGTTTAACCTTTTGAACGCCTTTGACTTGATACAAACGTCGTCCTCACAAGCCAATGACAGCTGAAAGTCACAGCAAATGTCAACCTTACGTCACAAATACTCGGGTCAATTTTGCACTGTATCTGTGACCACTATATAGGTCGATGGCGTGGTAGGCACGGCAGTACACGACCACTTTAGTGGTTCTTGCCGTTCAAAGGGTTAACGGCAATATATTTGCCGTCATACATTTTAATTTTTTAACAGAAATTCACCGTTTATTTTTGTATTTTTAACTATTAAAGATCGAAATTATAAACCTAGTAATCCAATTAAAAACATAGAAGTAGTAAAAGTCACTCCTTATTTTAATAGGTGGTAGATTTTCGACCCGATTTGGGGTATTTGACAATGTCCCGTTAAGTGAACAAAAATCTATGAATAAAAACTTGCTTTCCTCGTTTTCAACACTCATAATATGTCGTTTTGGCGGTATAAGGTACATGCCAAGCGAAGTCGTACGACCTCAGCTCTCTGGCGAACTGTCGTCAGGTTGCCAGACATGTCGTGCAAAGTTTCGCATACTTAGTCGCCCGACTTCGCCTGACATCACTGCCCACACCTATCGCGCCATGTCGCCAGATTATGTCGTGCGAAGTCCAGCAACGTTGCGCTACTTCACCTAAAGGGGCTTCTAAACGGGCCATATTTTCACTGCAATATGTGGCCGGCAACTATTGGTGTCCCTCTTCTTACTCGTATGTTAGAGAAAGACATCAATAGTTGCCGGCCACTTATTGCAGTGAAAATATGGCCCGTTTAGAAGCCCCTTAACGCCGACGGCGACACGTGTCGCGGGAATTTGTGCCCTAGTGAATCCCTGGGCAGTGATTGCGCGGCGAGTTTAAGTAGTCCCGTCTAAGCGAACAAAACACATTTCAGCGCGTGTATTCAATTTGGCAGCACGGCTTCTCGAACGTATAAGGTTGTCTAATTGAGAATGCACGAGCTAAATGCGTTTTGCTCGCTCTGACGGACTACTTAAACTCGCCGCTTGGACATTCACTCCTGCATTCGCTCACCTTTGCTTTTGAGAGAATCACTACGCAGGCTTAAACTTATAACACCCCTCGGTTTTTGTCGGGAATGAAAAATCTAAAATGTGTTCAATTTTAACCCGATGTGATTTTTGTTTTAATAATTAAGTAATAATTATGAACGAGCAATTAAGTATCGCTCTTTGTTATCATAGGTCGCAAGCGAATAGACCGATCGATCGGGACGAGTAGAAGAAACTAGTTCAATCGTCGTTGCCATTTAATCGGGGAATTTTTATATACTTAATAGTTATTAAAAAATAAATAACAATCATAATATTCATAATAAAACTATAACAATAACGAATTTCCTAAATCAAGTATAAACTTTCACGATATCATAACTTCGTTAAACAAAACTTGTTAAATGTCAACCTCGCACAAGCTAATGTAAACTTTATCTCAATGAAAATAATAGCAATAGTTCCAAACGAAAACGAACCGCCATGTGAGTTAGTTTCGAATTCAGAATATTCCAATTCCAAATTTGAATTTCGTGACGAGAACGCGTTCCATTTGTGTTATTTGAACGGCTGTAGAGGTGAATACTTGTATTTTTAAAAGGGTTTTGATTTAAATGCATGAGAAATGGCCTAGATCTTGCATCACAATTACATTGTGTTTTATAATCATACTTATTGGGTATGAAACTTACTTTGGTTAAAAAATATCATAATATTTAACCGCTAAGAAAGCTACCTACTAGCTAGCTACTACGATACGAGTAAGTTTTATAAATAAAGACTGAAATAAACGATTATAAATTAAAAGCATTTTGATTTCTTTACTTATTTACCCCATTGTTCATAAACGCACTTTAAACCTATTTTAGTTAAAGTATTCTTTATCCCTTTCTGTGAAATTTAAATGTCATAATGATATACCTTAATAATATAAGGACAAAAAATATTTTTAAGCACATTTTAGCTTAAGTTATATAATAATGTAGCAATCAGAAGTAAGATGTGGTCACAATTACTTAAATTATTTAATAAAAAAATACATGTAAATAAGATAGATTTACTACATAACTACCGCACTCAGAGACGTCGATTTAAGTTAATGTTTGATTAAAGTTGCTGCTGTCACTTTCTTTGCCACAGCAATAGAATAAGGGAACACGTCACTAAACAAGCATTAAATTTAATTGACGTCTCTGAGTGCGGCAGTTTTATTTCAACAGTTAACTGAACAAGGAAAATTTAACAATTTTCTTTAAGATTTAAAACAAAGTTTTATACCTTTGAAAACACTTAACTAAATTGGCATTAACATAAACATAATTACGATCGCAACAGAAACAGTGAAAAAAGACCCACTACATTAATTTCAGTTCGGAGTTCGGAGAGTCCCGCGCCATTTCCTTTTAAACAAAAACATGCGATACTATCTCCTAACTCTAAAACCATTGCTGCAATCAAAACTTGACTTGAATTGGAAAATCTGTTTAAAGACGCAATGGTTAGTAAACTTTTCACAAACACATTTTGCATAAATCCCATTTATAAAAAGAAACTGTTTTAAGTCAAAATCAAGCCAGGTTTAATTTTTAACTTTAAACAAATACATTAAGGTTCTAACTCCAGTTAATTGACATTTGGAGTTATTATCATTTGCTTTTAATGGTGCAAAATAGGTCGGAGCCATTAAGGAATGAAAACTCTTTATGCGCTGCCTCGTTTTACAGAAAAATGCATATTTTTTTGAATTTTTATCACTAAGCTTTGCTAGCTGGTCAGCTGTAGGTAAGTGAATTTGGAACATTACATTTTAAACATCAGAGCGATTTTTAAATTTTATATTTTGGCATACTTCCTAGGTCATAATCATGAACATTGTATTGCATTGATTGTTGCATTTTTGAAGTGATAACTTCTTTACGGAAGGTAAACCATTTCGTTACGTAACGTGCGATTAAAAACAGGCTGTCTGGCTTCCCTTTCCCTCACGCATACGGCAGGGGTAGTACTAATTTTTAAACAATGTTTAAAATATAAAAAGATACAAGAATCGGATTTGAACCGCGGCACCTTAGCGTCATAGACTTACCTCTCAGCCGCTAGGCAAATCTTAGGAATAAATTGTAGTCATAATAACGTGTTTATTACCGATATAACAGCATAAATCATGACATCTAATATAATGTTTTATTTTTACACTTTGACTTTGACTTCGAAAAAAATATTTTAACATAATAGCGACTCCGTGGATTATAGAACCACGGCGAGCATCCAAAAGTCCCAAGCCTAGTAATAACACCGTTACTGCCGCACTCAAAGACGTCAATTTAATTTAATGCTTGTTTAAAGTTGCTGCTGTCACTTTCTTTGCTACAGCAATAGAATAAGACAATACTTCACTAAACAAGCATTAAACTTAATTGACGTCTCCGAGTGCGGCAGTTAGTCTCGTTTTAATGTTTATATCTGACTCTATAAGTGATAGATTAGTGTACGTCATGCAGATATAGAAAAAGTACTATTACGCCATATCGAGTTAAAAATCACTATTCTTATTATATAACTAAAAAAACAAACCCCGAGATAAAAGCAATCCCTTTGAGAGCTGATATCTCTTAAACAGCTTAAACGATTTTTATGAAATCTAGCCAAAAACTATCTCGATTAAACAAACTTTTCTCAAAAAAAAACCGCATCCAAATCGGTCCATCCGTTTAGGAGCTACACAGACAAACACGTACACGGACGTTAAGCCAATAATTCCCTTATTTTTTTGTCGGAGTATAACTTTTCATTTAACTTCAAAGCTATGTAGGTGTTTGTTTAGTAAATAAAACAGAGAATACTGAGAGCTGCGTTTTTTATAGAATAAACAATTTTATTAGAAAATGTGTGGTCGCGTCGAGATTTTGGTGGGAAAAGAAAGATGGCAGGTGGCAGCACTAAAAATAAAAAATAAAAATAAAGGTGAACATTCGTGACATGACTTCATGTTCAATGTGTATGGAACGGGTCCATATCGGGTTGCATAAAGTTTTTACGCATAATAATCATTATGCATAAAAATCGATTGTCATAAAACGGTTTTTTACTATAGAAAGGGTTTTATTTTAATTATTATTAAAAACTAACCTCACCTAACCTAACCTAATATACACATTAGAAGTTTATTAAATTTTGCAATGTCAGCCTAAAAGGGTGTTATGACAATCGATTTTTATGCGTAGTGATTATTATGCGGAAAAAAAATATGCGAGTAGATAGGCATTGAACAGTAGGTATATAAAACGGATTTTTTTTAGTCACATTAGTAAGCGTCTGAATATTAATTAAAATAAAGTAGTTACAACCGGAAGTCACCGTAAACATGATTAAGACGGTAATGACTGAGCATTGTCTGTTCATAGATAAGATAAAAACACAATAGATCATTAAATAAACTAAGGATGTGAATTAAGTCTATTATTAGTGCCTAGTATTGTTGTAAGATAATTCACTGTGTTATTGGTTGAAATGGTGTTGTTAGAATAGGGAATGTAAATCGCATTTTTCAACAAAATATGAATACCGTAAAAATGATCACCAAGAGTGAAAGTAAAATTTAATTCGGCCAAGAAATACGGATGATACAAGCATTTTAAACTGCTAATTAGACAACGATTAGTTTAGTTTAGTTTTATTTATTGCATAAAACAATTACATTATAAATTACATATATTATAATTTACATGCATTGATCTGTGTTCGTCAAAATAGGTACAATAATTAACACAAAATAAAAGTAGCAGTCATAACATACCTAAATAATTAAATTTGACAAATAACAGAAAACTAGAAAACTATACTAATACCTACTAAGTCAAGTACCTAATACAAATACAACATCAAATTAGAGAACCCTAGAACTACAGTTTAATGTCAATAAATTCGCTAACTGAATAAAATGCATTCTCCAATAAAAGGTTCTTTAGTCGACGGTTAAATGTCTCATCATTTGATTCACATTTTATGCCCGCTCTACACTCGCGCCGCGAACGCCCGCGAAAGCGCGAAACGCGAGTGTAGTTGTTGTTCACGCCTTCGCGCTCGCGGTTCGCAGCGTTTCCCGTCCGGTGGCGGTTTTTTGGCCCGCGACAAAGGGTTTGCGAAGCGCGAACGCGAACGCATCCACACTCGCGCTGTGATCACAGTTGTGTGCGAGACGCAGTAGCAAGCGTAAGCGAGACGTAGTAGTCAAATGCGCGAACGTATATGCGAAAGGTTGCGAGTGTAGATGGCTTAATTTTTCGCGCCGTGTCCATGCGCGAACCGCGGCCGTGAATCACGGCCGCGATTCGCGGGCGAGTGTAGAGCCCGCATTAAATCAGTGGGTAGGTGCTCATAGAACGTCGGGCCAATAACACGCGGATTTTTGCTCGCAAGCGCCATGCGACGAGGCAATGTGCGCAGGCGGCCCGTGCTACGAGTGATCTTACCTTGCACTCCCATACGATCGAAGCTGTTTATATTTCGTCGAGTGAACATTATTATTTGGTATAAATATAGGGAATAAAGTGTCATGATACGGTATTTAGTGAAGGTGGCTTTGCAAGAGTCCCTCTGTTTTAAACCGGCAAGAATTCGAACTGCACGCTTTTGGAGAATCATAATACGTTTAGATTCGGTGGAGTTTACACAGATTTATCCGATATACACTGTGACGTCATGTCGGTCGGTATAAACTCCATGGTAAATTTTGTTTTGCTGATGGAGATAGGAACAAATCTTTGTTGGCTTATATCTTGGTTATATTTATAGCCATTCAAAAAATGATTTTTGTCAGCAGTTTGTTACATGAATCAACTTTTATTTAAGCTGTGAAAAGTCATAAATACGAGGGCTGCCTTTTAAGTTCTGTCGTTTGCAAACCTCCCGTGATTGCATAAAAAAGAACTAGTGTCATCTTAAAATATTTGAATTTGGAATTCGAATACAAAAGAATGACTCGAAATCGGCCCAACCGTTTTAGTACAGTGTTCGTTCAAAGTTGACAAGTCAGTTGTAAAAATGGAAATTTCAAAGGAAAATTTACGGGCGATAATTTTTTACAACTTCAAAAGGGGCTTAACGCGACTTCAGTGCTTCGAAGAGTTGACTACGGTTTTCAATGATAAAGCACCATGCCTCCGGACTGTGGAACGCTGGTATTTAGAATTTCAACGTGGTTGCTCTAGTCTTGGTGATAGACATCGTGAAGGTCGACCAAAAACAGCCGTAACCCAGGAGAACATTGATGCTGTACGGCAACTGATCGTCGAAGATCGCCATGCGACATACCGTGTGACAGAAGTTTTCTTAAGTATTTCAGGGACCAGTGTTCACAGTATTTTGCATGATCACTTAGGCGTAAAAAAGTTGATCTCACGCTGGATACCACATTTACTCAGTGAAGACCAAAAAACGGCTCGCGTTCGATGGTGTCGCAAAACTCTGCGACAATTCAACCGAGGAAACTCGAAACATGTTTACGACATTATCAGTGGTGACGAATCTTGGATATATGCCTACGATCCCGATTCTAAACAGCAGTCGACTGTTTGGGTGTTCCAAGATGAGCCAAAACCGACCAAAGTAATACGCTCACGGAACACTTCGAAAAAAATGGTCGCCACGTTTGTGGCGAAAAGTGGCCACGTTGCCACTATCGTGCTCGAGGATCGTAAAACGGTTAATGCTGACTGGTATACCACTGTCTGTTTACCAGAAGTCATCGGCAAGTTTAGAAAAAACAACCCAAGACGTCGTATAAGACTGCACCACGATAATGCGAGCTCGCACACCGCCCGGCAAACAATTGCGTTTTTAAAAGAGCAAAACGTCGAAATTCTGGAACACCCGCCGTACAGTCCAGACTTAAGCCCTAACGATTTTTTTACTTTTCCAAAAATCAAGCAACGACTTCGTGGTCAACGGTACCAGACGCCTGAAGAAGCGGTTGAAGCATACAAAACGGCCATTTTGGAGACCCCGACTTCGGACTGGAAGAAGTGTTTCGAAAACTGGTTCGATCGAATGAAAAAGTGTATTACATATCACGGTGATTACTTTGAAAAACAATAAATACCATTTAACACTTAAATTGTCTTTAGTTTTTCCAAACGACACAACTTAAAAGGCAGCCCTCGTAGTCCCTGTTCACTTAATTATTTAATACTGTATTATAGGTTTAACACCCGTATTCACAAACTATACTTAACTCCTTTACTCAGTAAACGCACTGCGTTCAATACAGCTTTGTGATTGGTCCTTTTTGACCGACCTTTTGTTTATGAGACGATTTGAACGACCCTGTGCGTTCGTGAGCACTGTGGGACCTCATAGTGACGTTTGTGAATACGGGTGTAAATGGTGTGGTTAGAATTATTTTAGCTCAATTTTTAGAATATTAACACATAGACTGATAGCTCCGTATCAGCCCACCCGTCCAAAGTGAAGGGTTAAAATGAACTCATGTGTGTAAACAACGCGTACGACAACACGTAGACAAGTAAACAAATAATGTTGCTAGAGGCTCATTATTTCTAGCGTCAAACCACATGAAAGAAATTACGCCAAAATTAATGATTGACGTTATGCGACAGGGTTCCATAGTGGCATAACAATTAAAGTCCTTGACTGTACAGTCGACAGCATAAATAAGTGATCATTTATGTACTTTGTCGCTTTCAATCGTTTCACAATTTTGTATAACATTTCAAACACGACGTTAAAGTGACAAGGTACCTAAATGATCACTTATTTATCCTGTTGACTGTACAAACGTACGGTATATATGCGACTTAGAGCCTATGTAGACTAACAAAATAACTTAAATAACCCACTCACCAACAAACCCATTACAAACTTCCGCATAAACGTGTAACTTTTTATATACTGCACATTACAAATTATAGAGTGCAAGAAAATGGAGAAATTCCAACATAGGTTTAATCCGAAAGCTCCCATGCTACGCCCTAAAGTCGCAATTAGAAAGCTCGTCCAATTTCCGTTACGGAAACTAACCCAGCTGTCACATCACCCGATCAATCACGAGCTTTTTAAAGACACTGATCGATGGACGGAACTTTAAAAAAGCTCATCAAACTTGCGAAAAGTTTTTTTTTTCAGGATATGTTTTGGATTGTTCTTTGGAACTTTTGGGAGTTGTGTACGTGGAATGTATGCAGAAAACTCGAATGGTAGGTTTTTTTGTATACGAGAATTTGTGAGGCATATAAATGAAGTGTTTTTTTTGTTTGTTTTTATGGCATAGAGAATGTCCGAAGGCAAACGAGCACACAGGCCAACTGATGGTTAGTGGAAACTGTGACCCATAGACATTCACATTCACAAGACTGCAATCCTAAGAAAGCAAATGCGTTGCCAACCCTGAAGACTATGATGGAATGCCTGTATGCTAGTCATTACACTGGCTGTCTTATCCCCAAACCGGAACACAACAATGCGAATACTGCTGTGTGGCGGTAGGTTAATGGATAAGATGGTGGTAGCGATAAGGACGGACCCAGCACAAGGTCCTACCACCCGCAAAACCCGTCAATTGATTTAAATCTCTGATATTAAGGACCCCTATTTTTAGAGCTAATAACTCTTTAACGGAATCACCGATTTTCGTCAAATCTAGCTGAGAACCAGCTTTATTTAACTTGTGGTTCGAAAGCTAAGGAGCTTTTTAATGAGTTAGGCCATCGTCTCCATGAGAGAGGGCAGCAGGTTTCCAATGCAATCCAGCGGGGCAATGCGGCCGGTGTAATAACCTTGGAGTAGCTATGCTATGTTTTGTCCTTATCAGTCGAATTCAAATGTCACAACGACAGGTAAGGACAAAACATGGCTTAGCTATTCCACGGTTACTTCACGTTTATAAGCATACACCGGATTGACGGGGGCAAAAATGTACCAGCGCTAGTGATTCATTAAAATATTGACTAAATTTATCGACAACTTTTTTCGTGACATATGGATCTTGCATTTCTTGCAAAAGTACCTAAGTCGTACCTTTATCCTCTAAATCTGAATGATCAGCTTTCCATGACGATAAACGATCTTTTTTCTTTCGAGGCATTTTTAACCGACTTAAAAAATAAAAAGGTTCTCAATTCGTCAGAACGCTAAAGAATATCGTTGTACTAAATGAATTTGTTATTCAATGTAATTTCAATGGTTGTCAAAAGTGAGTCGAGTCCAGAGTCAATGTCTGATACCGGTTGTTTATAGTTGCGATAAGTATAAATAAAAGAGGTTTGCACATAATTAAAAGGTATTCAAACTTGGCCATTAATTATGATAATCATGATTAAAAATTGCTTTTTATCGATGTCGATAAACTTAGTCGACATTTAATGAATCACAAGCACTGGTACATTTTTGCCCCCGTCAATCCGGTGTATGTTATAAGTAAGAGCAGGGCCTCTATTCAAGACGGTAAAAACAATATCGTTTTTGATCTGTTATCGTATTGTCACCGTTTTGATAGCTCTTATTTACTTGACAGTAATGGCGTCTGACGTCATAACAATACCATAACAGGTCAATTACGATATCGTTTTTACCGTCGGGAATAGAGGCGCAGTAGAGTTTGATTACGACCTAAGACGAATTTAACGACACCTTGTTTGTTAAAATCAGACAAAGCACAAGTGAACAAAGAACTGTACAAACATACATACACACAGGTCGAAACATTACCCTCCATCTTTGGCAGTCGGCTAACAAACCCATTAGCGGTGCACAATGCACTAAACGTTTCACAGCTGCATTAAATAGGTGCATGTCGTGGGAAATTACATGATTTAATAACTTTGTGAAAAGTCTAAAGAAATAGATGGCAGACCGATGAGCTAATGGACAATACATATAGAATATAGGGACGCCTGCAATTTCGTACTTGTAACGTAATGGCACCAGTGTTTGACACTTTAAGCTGACATGCACCAATGATCGACACTTAACTCTTAATTCAATGATCATACGGTCATAAATTGAGTGTTACAAAACAAATGAATGAAATGAATAACCCTTATCTTCTGTGAAATAAGAATCAGTGTCGATCATTGGTCCTTGTCGATTACTGGTTCCATTACGTTTCCCCCTTGTATTTTTTTTAACAAATATCAGCGATCAGTCCTTCCGCGACCAAATGTCGGATTAATAAACAACAACGTAGGTCTATACTAGTGTTTCCAGGTCTAGTTCTATAAAAATCGGGACTATGGTAATAAACAATCAGGATCTGGGTTCTCAAATAATCATGATAGTCTAAATAATACATCTGAAAAATCGCGCATCTTACAGCCATCTTACAACAACCAATGACATAAGGCGTACCGTTTTCGACGTCCGGTTGATATTTTATAATGATCGTTCTAGTGATGTATTGAAAATCGGGACGAATGGCGTCCAGAGCAGGGGTAAATCGGGACGTGTCCATAGACCCCTGAAAATCGGGACGTCCCGCGCAAATCGGGACGTCTGGTAACACTAGTCTATACCTTTGTTAGTTTTGATCGCGTAAATAACCTGTTTTTTACGCCAATAGGCGGTATCTCACATTCAATAACCGAAGCAGTTTCAATCTTCAATCGTTAGTAAAATGGTTGCATTTGCTACAGGAGCTTTGTCTAAGATGTCACTATTTGTCTTATAGCAGTATAGTTAATTTCGTGACGTAATGGAAAAGTTATCGTTGTTAATTTTAGTAAGTAAGTAAGTAAATAAGTACAGTAGAACACAATTTATATGGCGTGTCGTGAATCTTCGTTCGCGCAGATACGAACAACAATCCGATTATTTCCGAAAGCACGATTAAAACCCACGATCAGACTTGTACGTAATAGATAGTTATAAGGTACAAATTAAATTGCATCTATTTTTTCCATCTCACTCACGGCTGACTGAATAACACCCGGGCGCGTCAACATGGCGTCACTATTAACCAATAATAGCACAGACTACAGACGCGCAACGCGTGGATCATGCTAATTGGTTCCCGCGCTTCGCAAATTCGTCGTCTGCGCAGGTACATCGGTAAGCCATTACAGTTGTGTTTTACTGTAAACTCTTTCTCTTTACGCTATACTCTCTTTGTTTAGTCTTTAACTATGAGCGCCCTTTCACAAATCCTAAATCACTACTTGCACAGCAACCTTTACGATTGTCGTTCCGCCCGTTACGGTAAAGGTTAACGTTCACCCGCCCACGGACCGACCATAGATGACTACGGATAAGCTGTATCACCTATAAAATACCTTTTTTGGAAAAAAACTGCGCGTGTGCAAATAATTTTTGTTTTAATCTGATTTTGTAGACTATACCAGTCTATATATAGGTATGCTGGTTTTTGCTAGCGATTCCGGCCACGTAGAATTTGTTTATCCCTATTTCCTCAGGAACTGTTGAAAATTTCTACAAGGTCGAAGGCTTGTCGGCATACAAAATGAAAATAATTGTTCTGCTTTGAAGTCGATTGCGAGTGCGTTAGGCAATAGGCCAGCAGATCGCTTTGCGTCCCAGTTGTAAAATGACCACCGTGAAATACGCCAACATTGCCCGATTTTTATGAAAAAGAATATTTTTTTCGATTTTTTTCTATGAGAGCTATGTTTTTTTGTAATCTTTGCTGAAGCTATATGGTCATGTGCTTCCATTCATGTTGAAAAATAAGTCCTAAGTCTTAATTTAAACGCTGATTTTATCGATTTTAATGGAGGGCAATGTTATCTGGACTTTCAGCCAACATTGCCCTTAATGATTTTCGACGCAAATATAGCCCCTACGCAGTTGAAATGAGCAACAGGCCAAGAATTAGGGAAATGATACCGACTATTTCAATCGTTGAGTTGATATTACCTTAACTTTCGCTTAAAAATGAGTGGGCAATGTTATCTAGGCATTTCTGCTCATTTCTATACAAGTCACCTAAAGCGATTTCAAAATGTTAGGGTTGTCACATTAGGCTTAAATATTTAAATGAACCTGTTTTGAATAATTTAATTTATTTATTTTCATTTTTAAGTTTTAGGACATACAATATTGAAAATTACCAAAAAAAGACACGGTATTTTTTAAATTTAACTATTATTGTGTTAAAAAAAATTAATAACGAATTAACAAACTCCAAATAACTTCTTATACGTCACTTGTACCTCTTCACTTCACTTCACTTATTCTCCATAATATAGGTAATTGAAACCTTTTTTTTTTCTATTGAATACTTAATGTATTTAATAGAAAAAATACATAATGAAAAATTTCGGTAACTTGGACATTATAGTAACTCACGAAAAAAGATTTGACACTTATACGCCTACAATCTATTTTGATAAATAAAACATCACAACCGGTAGGAATTCAATAATACTTAAAGATTCTTTCTAAGAAAATATAGTTCACTTAGGTATTAACAGCACGTGTCCCATATTGGCATTAACGACTCATTAAAAGAATTATGAAATGTGACAACCCTGACGCTCTTTCGACATCGGGCAAAGTTGTCGGTCACACGTTCAAAATTTTACGGATAACATTACCCATGATCATAATTTTAGTTATATAAAACCTGGAATGTTAAATCCTAAGCTAAAATACTCTGCAAGGTGTATTTAATTAAATATAAATGGATATACTCACCTGCGTCTTCACTATGATGAATAGTAGACATGTACTTCTGACCAATTTTTTGCCCGCAAAAACACACATCGCCTTCAACGAGTCGCAACAAGCTACTGAGTGAACTTAGAGACGAATGCCAACCGCAGTGTTGTCACAAATATATTTTATTTTCTACCATATTAAATAATATTGGCATAAAGAAGAAGATTTTTCCCACTTTAACGAATTTGTTTGTAAATGGCATTTTGGGCAATGATACCCTAGGTGGCAATGTTGGCGTATTTCACGGCACTTCGTTTGAATTACTAGTTAGGTTAGGTTGTTAGGTAACTTCAAATGCCCGAAGGGCACATTGCCCAGAAATAGGGGCCCCGCAAGCTCCGTCGATATTGCTAACACAGATATATAAGATAAAAAAAAACAATGTGTTCATTTAGCGACTCGGACTTTTTGAGATGCAATCGTAAAGCGATCTTGTCGTATTGCGATCTAGGCACAAAGCGATGTAGTCAGATCGAGATGCGAAAGCGATGTGGTCGTATTTGCTACCTAGTCATATTGAGATGTGGACCGAAAGCTTCTATCCCCTCTCGGCTAGTCAGTCCGCTGTTGGTCTGTGTATCTTTGCACTCTTGTTTTTGGAGGTAGGTACATTGCGTCGCTTCAATACAGTCCACCGCAATAATGTTAATAAAACTCATCAATGGATATCTACAATCATGCGGGCTTGGCCTAAAGGCTTGTAGCAATCCATTGACGGGTTGTTTTAACATTTTTTTGCCGAGAGTTCCTGCAGCGACGCAATGAACTACGAAAAGCATGCGATCGTCCAATGAAACTGGGCCTTAAGACTAACAATTTTTTTATGTGCTCGCAGTAGGTATTCTGTCCTCCTAAGGAGAAAAGGCACAAGTGCAATTAATTTATAGAAGCATATTGAACTCTCAAAGGTTATAATAAGGTTGGAATTGCAATAGTAGATGTGCCTTTTTTCCTAGGGCAGTATTATTATAACAGTACATACTGACCTTTCATCCGACGTTAAAATGAAGGTCATTTGAAAATTGTATCGGTGGCCTGGGGGAGTCGGGTTGAGGTCGAAGAGTACACAGTTCGATTCCCAGCGGACGCGGTGTAATAATGAGTTTTTATAACCTTTACCTTAAACATCGGGATGTAGGATACTATGCCTTAGATTGTTTTCAATATTTACATTCACCTAGATTTTACTCGTAGCCGCGATTGCGTTCGCGTAGAATTCATATTTTTTAATTTTTAATTTTTTTTATCTTTATTACGGAATTAAACATAACCTATCTGCTATTTCAGACTATAATCTATCTCCCGTTCAGCCGTTCTTTATTATAATTTCTTTATATAAGTATTTATATCGTTGTTTAGTACCCATAGACAAGCCTAGAGCTTAGTTTGGGACTGGGTCAATTGGTGTGACATTGTCCCCTGATATTTATTATTATATTAGAACCTTACCTATGAAATTGGCGTTTTATATGGAGAATTTTATGAAAACTGTGGTTTTATTACATTTAATTTTGCGGATTATTTAATAACGTTAAATGCAAACCAAACAAAATTCTGTCAGAAATATTGGACACTTCTAAGCTATATTATACATATCTTAATTACTTAAAAATAGTTAGCTTCATAAAACTCTGCGTAATTGAAACACTTGAACTCACAGCACATGAAAAGAGGTTGAGTTCACACTTTAATTTTAAACACTAAGTAAGAAATTGAACCATATTATTTGTATCTAAAACCTTTGTAATATACTGTATTAATGAAATTTAAAAATAATTTGGAAGTTAAAATTGAAATAAATAAATTCCGTACGAAATAAATCACGTAAAAATAACGCCAATTTCAAAGGTAAGGACCCAATATCATTTTAATCTCGTGCTAATGCCATCCATCTTTTCCCAACTGCTTGCCAAATGGCATCAGACCGATCTGGGCCAATATTCTAGGCGCTAAAAACCATAATCGTCTTTGATCTGTTACCGTATTGTCAACGTTTTGATAGCTCTTATTTCCTTGACAGTAATGGCGGCTGATGTCAAAACAATACCGTAACAGGTCAAATACGATATTGTTATAACCGCCGGGAATAGAGGCCCTGATGGTCTGCCCACCGTCAGTATTTTTTCAGCTTTCGAAAATCACTAATGTTAGTGTTGTGAATTTAATATCTAGGCTCCACTGCGAGGCTAGAGAAGATGCATAAGTAACGTTAACGTCAACGGTTTTCGATTTTAAGGAATTAAGCATAAGCGTTAGACGTGACCGGCAGCTTACGTCAAAGATATAGATTTCCAATAGATATCGATAACGTTTTTGTAATCAAGGGTTATATCGAGTAAAATTGTTAAATAGATTCCTCTAAATTCGTAAAATTGTAGCTAACGGCTCTAAAAGGCATCGAATGGTAAATCGAGCGCTCGGCAAACAATCCATTGTGAGGCAGTTAACTCGATTGGAATCGATTCCGCCATCAGCTGATTGCGTTATTCTATTACAATGGGGCTCGAATCTACTCCCATTTTATAATGAAACTTGTTATAAGTCGCTGCATACTTTTGTACCGTGTCACTTTAACGCCTTTGACAGATTAGAGCATAAGTTTCAACCATGATGTTACAGTGACAAAGTACTAAAGTGTGCAGCTACTTATAAAGCCGACCGTACAATCGGTACTTAGCTCTTACGACCTTCGTGTTTATGCTTTTCTGTTACTCTCTCTCTAAGGGCGGCGCATACAGCGAAACGCAGGATAGAGCATTTTTCACCGCCAAAGCATCATCGTATTATGAGGAAATGCCTACAAATACATGCCTGGTAGCTTACTGGGACATATCTTTAGACACGAACGATACGAACTCTTGCAATTGGTATCGATGGGCTAAGTTGAAGGAAAAAGATCTTGAAGTCTCGGTCGAAGAGAGAATTTTGATTAAGGAATATAAGAGAATTGACAAATACATTAAATACATGTACTTTTTACCCGACTGCGTCGGAACCCGAAAAGGGGGTTGTGTTTGACCTGGGTGTCTCTCGGAATCCCTAACAACATTTGTCCTAACACATCGTTTGTTCGAATTTTCATTTGCCCTAAACTGGTTTTCAGATGAGCCAGGCAACTTTTAAAGTTTTCCAATTATATCTGCGGTTCGGTTAGGTTATGGTTGTATTGCAACAACAATAAAAAGGTTTAAAAGTTAAACGGAAATGGCTTTAGGATAAACGAAAATTCGGACAAACGATGCATTAGAACAAATGACGATTAGAGGTTCCTACCCAACGGGTCAACCGATTTTGATAAATGATATGTCATTAGCGTCTTGATGGCGCGAGTGTTAAAGGGTACATACTATTCTTAAACAAAACATTCGGGTTTTGTGTCTTTTAATGTTATAATTAAAATCCAATGAATCTTTACTAAAATATGAAGCTATTATTATACAGACACCAAATAAACAAGTTGATTATTTGAGAGGTAATTGAGTTTCCAACTTAAACAAATTACGCCCAGAGCTGTGCTATCCGTTCCTTCCGGGAAACCTAATTGATTTTCTCTGAATTGGATAATAGAGACTTCCTTTTACTGTGATAGCATAAGAGCGTCGATGGCCTAGTGGGTTTGCGGGTTGACTCGTGATTGTAAGGTACCGAGTTCGAACCCCGCGGTCATCATGTACCAATGAGTTATTTAAACTTGAATACATTACCCGATGCTCTAATAGTGAAGGAAATACACCGTGAGGGGAAACCTGCACATTCGAACAGTTCAGTGTGTAAGAGGGGGTATTGCACAAAAGGGGTCGAAGTGTATCCGAACAGGGCCTAATCTGTAAGATAAATATGATAAGATTATAATAGTACTTTAAACATAAAACTTCCGTGAGACTCAGACATATTAAGGAGATCACACCGGGTTACTCACGCTGCGGCCGCGTCTGCTCATGAATAGGGATTCCGGACGAGCCCGAAACATGTCGAGCGTTTTTCGTAAATTTTTACGTGAGTTAGCCGGTGTTATCTCCTTAATATGATAAGATTATAATACCTATAACTATGATAGCATAATAAAAATCAAGGTATCTCTCTCATTTAATGAAAAATAATACAGAAGCAAGCTTTAAAATCCTAAAGCATTATTTGAGAACATATTTTTATTATAACCGCAAGAATTTTCGAAACAACTAGGGTTTTCGGGGGCATACCGGTTTTTATAATCTATAACAGAAAAAGGTGTTAGTTTTTAACTTCGCCCTGATATATGTCAGGCCAATCAAATAATATCGGAACCCTTGACACAACATCACGGGGCCCCGTAAAATGAGGGTGTTAAATGCCCCGGAAGAATTGGACCGAGCAGACGGGAATGCCGGGATTAGGGAAATAACCCGGGATTTGTAGATTTGTTGAAGGTGGAACAGAGGGATTAACACTGACGATTTGGGATTTTACCAATTGTTACCAATTGGTAACGAGTTGGAGAGAAATATTAGTGATGGTAGGATTGTTCAACCACCATCTTATCCTTTAACCTATTCCCAAGCAGTAGTGTTCGCATTGTTATGTTCCAGTGTGGCGATAAGGCAGCCGGTGAAATTACTAGCATAGAGGCCTTCCATCTTGGTCCTGATTGCTAATGCATTTGCGGTCTCAAGATTGCAGTCTTAAGATTCTAGAGAATGCAAATGTCTAGGGTTCATAGTTCCCCCTACCACCACGTGGCTTATGTGTGCTAGTTTCCCTCCTCAATGACAAAAAAAGTTAGTTATAAGTACCTGCATTATGAACTACTCTAGAACTTCTACGCCCCAACGGCCATCAGTTCTACGATGTTTTAATTACACTTAAAAAAGTTCCATATATATTAACTTAGCTTAACTTAACTAAAGCACTATTTCCACCAAACGGCCCGCAACGGATCGGAACGGAAAGAATTGTATGGTCTTTAAACGCTATTAAATCATGTTCACTGTATTTAAAGTCTATATAACCAAGCCGCGCACAGCAACTTGACCGAGGGTGTCTTCCGCGACACGCGATCGTAGCCGAAAGTATGCTGAGACGCGCGATCGGCTCCGTCATAAATAGACAATAATAATTTTAATAGACGCGATCGGCTGTCGCCGCATCCGTCCGTATCCTTTCCGATCCGATGCGATTCGAGCCGTTTGGTGGAAATCATCCTTAAATCTGTTAATTGTGACTAAACGAACTGTAAGATATAACAATCGGGAATAGAGTCAGTGCCTGACCTAATTAAGCCCCTATTCACTTTGATTGCCAGCTAATTAGCCGACTTAGCTGTACGGAAACTCACTCGCATAGAACTGAGTTGTAAATGGTGTTTATTTTTACCTAATTGTATGAAGTCACAGTAACAGATGTATTTTTACTTTAAAAACTAATAAAGGAGATCATTCTTTTTCGAAAGAGTCGGACAAAAAAAATAATGGTGTACATCGCTAGAATTATTTATGTTGAACAACTTTTATTATCGCATGAAAGCTGTTGGGTCATTCTCTGACGTTTTATTTCAAAAATATTAGCGGGTTCTATGACGGCTCATCAATTAAAGTATGTGACTGTGCTATGAAAAAGTCGATCTTTCGAACCTCTATAAAAAGTCAGGTTACCCCCTGATGTATCTTAAGCGGCTCAACCGATTTTAATGGAACTTAGCCGATAACTATCTTAATTAAACCCATGTAATAATCCCGAATGCTGCCGAATAATTCCGAATCCCGCACGGATAATTTTCAGACGATCATCCGCAAGAAGATTGTATCGCTGCTTGGCTGAGTATGGGCTAGTCACAACATAAACGTTGATTGCCAGCAGTTTTCACTGCCCAACACTTGCACAACTTTAACGTTTGCATATTCTATAGGCTTCACACTTTCTAAAATTTTTCAGTCAACCTATTCGCCATTACTAACCATATTAAATTTGATATAAAATACTTTTTATTGAAAAACAGCTGGAGGAAGGTCGTCTCCTATTCGGATCTCCTACTAAGAGCTTCGTTTGGGACTAGGTCAATTGGTGTGACATTGTGGTTTAATATTTACGTGTCGATAAAATAAAAATTCGGCGAAGTAAAATTCTATGAAATGAATTTCGGAGATTCAAGGGTAAACCGCAAATTCGTTGCCAACCCTGTGGAGATGAAATGCCTCTAAGCTGTGAATCCCAAAATTGAAGCTTAAAATCGAAGTGAAATCAAGGCCTGAAAGCATTCGTCGAAACCGGCTGGTACCAATGCCTTCATGTCGTGCACCTGTAATTAACTATCACTGTACCGTGCGTGTACAGTCAGCTACGAATATCGATGTCTCCGATACGGGCAAACGGAGGAGTTGTGCGTCCGAGTGGAAACTACTGGAAATGCGGGTCGGGTGTTACATTATGTACAATCACGAACGTTAATTTGTGACTAGGGAATGCAAATAACCGGTTATAATCGGTTTAAACGGGTTATTTTCATACAAAAACGGTTAATAACCGGTTAAATTGCATTCTCTATTTGTGACCCATTTCAAGAAAAATATGCTTGAAGTCGTCAATGTTATTAGAGATGTCAAGTCATTTGTAACTTTTAGGAAACTCAACCTTATTGTTGTAGAATGTCAGATTGACGTTGGACCTAAGGTGGGTACCAAATTAAAGTTCGCGACTGTACTTATATTGCTTAATAGAAGGAGACCCGAATAGGAGACGACCTTCAACCAGCTGTTTAATCGATAAAAAGTATTTTATATCAAATATAATATGGTAAGTAATATTATGGCGAATAGGTTGACTGAAAAATTTCAGTTCAGTACAGTCCACAAATTAAAAAAATAACTTTTATACTATAGAATATGCAAACGTTAGATTGACTTTTTTTTCCCATCGTAACCATTGGGTAGGCAGGTAAGTCGGTACTAATAATTTGCACTTAACCACTCTAAATTTTAAGGCATTATGAAATTACAAACATATTTTTATATTTTATCTTCAACTTAATCTTCTATTTATGAATTTTATTTTTAATTTTACAGTATTTTTAATGCTCATTTCAACCTTAAATGGCTAAAAAGGGTACAGTGGCCATAAACGGTACTTCTACCCGCGACTCCGTCCGCGTAGAAGTCATTTATCGCTGCTCCCTCAGGAACTGTCCAATACGAACTATCCTTTGTCCTATTACAGGACTTAACCTATATGTGTGCCAAGTTTCATCCCGATCCGTTCACTGTTTGAAGCGTGATTGAGTAACAAACATCTAAATATCCAAACTTTCTCGTTTATCGGCTAAATTTTTAAAAGTACCAAATGCCTTACCATTTCTGTGTTGGAACTGTAAATATATAAAATTATTTTGTGGTTTTACTGCGAGTTGCGACATGTTGTCGCCGGTCGCCGGACCGGTGCAATTTCCGGACATTCCGGGCTATTTAGGGACTAAACTACATTCTCTCGGTGTTGAGGTGATAATTTACTTGTTTCGTCGAATTGGGAAATTGTGGGATGCTGTAACACACAATGAGGAGTAAGCAGGAACGTATAAATCTAACTCTCTCGGGGCGAATTGTTTGATCAGTAGGAAGCTAACTGAACTATGTAATAGTTAATTCTAAAAATTCAAAAATTCAATTTTTTTATTGCGTGGTTATGGGTTATACAGAGGTTCTTATAAATAGTTATCAGTTTTTCATAGCCTACCTCACTCAGGTGTACAATATTATATTAGGTTTAATTCTTGTGTCATAATATTACTTACATGCCGACTATATACCTATTCGAAAATCGAATCGAAAATTTGATACATTTGGCTCAGATTTAACAACTGTTTACTATTTTTTACTATTAGTAAGTATGTTTAATCTGATCACACAACGGGCCCTTATTCATAAATGCACGATAGCGAAATTCTGCTTAAAATATGCTTCGTCCTTGGTTATCTTTATTATGGCATTGGAATTTGACAGAAAGAGGCAAAGAATATTTTAACAAAAATAAGTTTACTGCACGAATAAGGGGTAAAAAGGTACATTAAAAAATTAACTTCTTTTTAATTCCCGTGGCTTTATTATAGGGCAAATAATAGTGCGATGAACGTAAGTATTTTTCTTCCTGAGTCTTCCATGTTTTCTATGTATTTAAGTAGGTATATATTTTTCTAAATAAGTATGTTTATCGTTGCCTAGTACTCATACTAGCTTAGTTTGGGACTAGGTCAATTTGCCCCCGATATTTACGAGTATATAAATGTAAACTTTTTATTTTACCAAACACAGAAATTCAAATACAATATTTACAGAAAAGGAATGTACAAAGGCGAACTTACCCCTTCAAGGGATCGCTTCCAGCTAACCTTTGGGTGATTGAGGAAAATGAGAAAAGTAGAATGTGGCAACGAGTAGACACATGTACAAAAAACAAAGTTTACAGAAACTGCGTGAGCTAAGTTTTAGACCTATTTTAGAATAAATAATAACAGAGACATAATATATAAAAATAATAAATATCAAAATAATTAAATACACAAACATACCTATATCTATATATATAAAAGGCAAAACTGACTGACTTATATATCAACGCACAGCCGAAACTACTGTACCTAGAAACTTGAATTTTGGTAAAGGTGTTCCTTTCATGATGTAAATGAGCACTAAGAAAGGATTTTCCAAAAATCGACCCCAGACGGGAAGAAATGGGGGGAGTAGCGGAAAACTAATTCTACGCGTACGAAGTCGCGGGCGTCCTCTAGTACACATATATAATACATACATATAATATACATACATAAATAAATATATAAAAATATATATTACAATGAAACAAAGGACAGCACACAATTATAACGAATCAAGCCAGTATGTCCTCAATTTTCCTTGTAGAGATGCGACCGATTGCGATCTCCTAAAATCTGGGGCACGTTTTATAAAGCTACAAGTAACAATTTAACAGGTCTAAACTGGCAACACTGCTCAAATGGCTGGTCGTCATTGGTCGAGGATGTGTCAAATGGAAACTTGTAACCTGCAAATTGTAATTTGTAGCTTTATAAAACAGGCCACAGATGGCAGCCGGTTCCACAGTCTGACTGAGTGCACCGAAAAGGATTTGGAGTTGGTTTTAGACGTATGGGCTGTGAAGACATGAGAGAGGTTAGCACTCGACCGCAAGCGATTATGGGTATAATCTTATACGTAATAAAAATATAACCATTTATTTATTTATTACGTATAAGAAACCGTTGTTGTGAAACAAAATCCCAATCCAACTGTACAAAAACTTCTGAAACTCGAGATTTTTTTAGTATAACAAGCAGCTTTTACATTCACCATTATTTTTTGCCTTTGAAATATTTGTTACTTTTCCTCTGAAAGGAGTTAGAGCACTTTTACATGAGGCGATTTACACTAAATATTCAAATTTTTCTATGCTTATTGAGTTCTTATGAATAAAATGCAATGCTGGTACAGTGAACAGTATAAATAATTGATCATTTATGTACCTTGTCACTTCAACGTCGTGTTTGAAATGTTATACAAAATTGTGACACGATTGAAAGTTACAAAGTACATAAATTATCACTTATTTATGCTTTTGACCGCACAGTCGCGAACTGGGATTGTAGAGCCACTTACCCAATTTTCTAATTTAGCCGTGTAATGCAAATCGAATAGCTGTCAGCCAGTCGGTGACATCGGTTATTGAATACACGGCTAAATTACGAACAATGGCAAGTGGCTCAACAATCCTGGTTCGTGACTGTACCTCATTCAATGATTCATTTTGACACCAAAATAAACTCACCCACTTTTTTGGCTGACATAACATATCAGTTTCCGAGTAGGGACTAGGCACCGCAACTTTGTAACTCTTTTTTCTTTTATTACAAACTTTTTATTTAATTAACTTGCACGGTTTGTATGTTTGTAAGTTGTGCTTCAAAATTTTCAAGTCAATTTAGAACCAATTTAATGGAACGGACTGAAATTTGGACCTTGTATGTAAACCCAATGACATTGCAATATCATGGTATCTAAGAGCTGATCTGATGATGGACGCGGAAGGTGGCGACAGGATCTCCGCTATATTTGTACCTTGATTAACATAGCCTTTAAGCAAACTGCGTATTCAAGCACTCAATTTTATGTTCACTGTCTGTATTATTATTTTTTACTTTTACTAGTTCTTGTGTGTACAAGACGCTTTTAAATGAGAACACACTGTGATGATTCTCGCCGGACAGCTGTTTCACACAATATTACTTTTATGTTGGTTGTCCGGCAGCATGAGCATGACATGCTCGCTCAAAGGTCTTTGCTTACGGCGGCGTCGTTGATCGGGTAGCCACTTTCCCGAACACATGGTTGAGAGAGGCGATGGCTGAGATACGCGTCATACTCGTGAACGGGTGCTGTTTGTGGGGTCCGGTCTGTTCACGTTTGCAAGGACTTATTGTTAAATTAATCATTCTACCTTGTTATGGCTTTTGATGTAGAGACCTCGTCGTGGTTGTTCTCATAGTCTTTATTATTAGTTTATGGTTTATTGACCTCACATTTGTAATAATTTTATTTTTGCTAGTTTATAGAATTTATTGTTTATTACTTTATTACCTTATTATTACTTAATGTAACTTACTTTTAAGTATTATTTTGTTATTATGATTGATGCCATATACGGTGACGGATGGTGAATATTTATTATGCAGTCTCAGAGCATTTGAGGGTAAGTTCCTTGTAAGTACTAGATAATCTATGGATAAAATGTTGAGTATTAGGGAAATTTTAAATACATTTGACGTTTTAAGAAAAAATGAGCCGCTCTTTATGTATTATTAATTTTATTTAATAGCTAAAACCCGCAAATTCCGCAAATTCATTCGCGTAGAACTCGTTGTACAAATTCTCGAAAAATCTACTTTTAATGAGTCAAGTGTGTTCCAGATTTCATCCAGCATATGATTTATATTTTTGCTGAATTTTGTCTGAATCCGTCAAGTCGTTTGAAAATTTATGAATTTTGACAAACAGGTACTTAGTCCATGGTCTAAAAAAGTATATATTATATGTCCCATGGAAATAACATTTAACTACAACAGACAAAGTTGCAAGTAAACTCTTGTATAAAAATAAAGAAAAAAGTGGGTACCATATAAAACTAACAGCGCCACTGCAGCGCTGCCTTAGAGGTTTAATGTGAAAGCACTCTTATAATAGAACCCTTTAAAAAACAATCGCTGCCCTAATTCCTGCAATATTACTGGAGGCCGTGTTCTGAATGGCTGATTTCAATATCGACTGTAACTTCTATAAAGAAAAACATATCTCACTCAAACCTAACAACCCAAACTCTACCTTAAACGTAAGTAAACAAAGTTCAAAGTTTAAATATGTGTTTCTGACTTATGATGGTTACCGAGTTAGTAGCGGTATGAAACGTAGGCGGGCAGTTTTTTTAACACAATTTAATAACAAATATTGAATACAAAGTAAATCGGAATTTTAAAAGCTGCGACGATATTTAAAATTTCAATTTAGGAAATACGTTTTTTTTGGTTTAATTTTAATAAACTTACAGCAGTTTGATCAGGATCGCGGGAACGCCGTGGATGCGAAAAGCACAAGACCGGTCTGAGTGGAGAGCCTTGAGGAAGGCCTATGTCCAGCAGTGGACGTCTTTTGGCTGACATGATGATGATGATGATGAGTTTGATCAAACAAACAAATAAGAAGGAAAGTATCTTCTTTCAGTTTCGCGCTTAAAGATTCAAAGTAGAATGGCTGTAACATACGGATATTAGGACATTACGAAATTATGGTTCTGTATCTACCATTGAGCTACAAAAAAACGGAACCCTAAAATGGCTATTAAACAAAGCAGTGAGGGTCGTTGGGTATAATAAAAGTGAGTGGGGCCGGGAAAATATGTAAAAAGGCAGTAAGATTTAACTGGTGATTTCCCACCCTCGGGCGTGACCTGACGTCTTACGTACCCCTCGTACCCTTCGTACACACTTGCGGTAATCCGGTCAAGAGGTAATTTACTAAATGTCGATGACATATTAAAATATAATATTTCTGACAAAGATTTTAGGGTCAAGCTTTTGTTGCCCCCTGTATTTTTTGAACAGTAATACAGGGTGTCCCTAAAACCAACGCCAAAACTGAGAGGGCTGATAGAGCAGCTAAAAAGCTATCGATTTAACCCCTAGGTATGTTCAGCGATTTTTACTAGTTCCGGAGATATTGATCATTTTAATGTAAATTTTTGTAATGTACAAAGTTGCGGACGTCCTCTAGTATTTTATAATAATATTATAAAGAGAAAAGATTTGATTGTTTCTTTGTTTGTTTGCATTGAATATGCTCCGAAACTACTGGACCGATTTGAAAAATTCTTTCACCATTAGAGTCTTACATTATCCCTGATGAACATAGGCTATGTTTTATTTTTCTGCGCGGAGGGAGTCGCAGTAAACAGCTATATTTTATAAACCATTAATGTTAAAGCCACCGAAATCAGACACGATGACACGGAAAAATCACTCGGGATTTTTTCATTTTACTATTCAAAGCTGAATTTCAATTAAAAATAGGAAATTGAAATGTTTTATGATTTTAGAAATAAGCTAGCAAATGGCACAAAAAAGCCATTTCGTTGCCACGGAATAATAAAACAACAAAAAGTATTTTCCGGAGAGATAGGTAAAATGATTCCTCGGAGGAATTGTGTTCGGGTTGCTGGTTTGGAAGTACCTTTTATAATTGCTCGCGGCTCGAGAGGTCTTAGCACAGATTGTACAAAACAGAGGTTTCAAGTTTTAATACGTAACTCTATTTATCCAATAGGCTATTAGACTAATTTTAGAAAACCTTTTTAAATGATTCTTTATTACATAAGAAGCGCACTACATTGATATTTCCGTGACATTCTACTGTATTATCAATAAAAATCTATGTTAAAGTTTAAATTTTCAAAACCGCGCTTGAAACGCTGTTTCTATCATGGCGCTGGCCATATGACAAGTGTGACGTCACACGCAAGTAAACAATAAAAAATCATTTGAAGAGATATGCCCTTATGATCTGTGGTTACTTGCGTTTGACGTCACCAGCGAGTAACCACAGCTACAAAGAAATCACATAGCGTTTCTGCCACAGATAAAATTTCAAAAAATATTACATTTTTTTGTGTAATTTCCAAAAAAATATACATAATTTAGTTTAAAATAAAGTGAAATATGTTGTTTTACGATATTATCTAATAGGATGACCACAATTTGTAGTGTATTTTCAATGTTGTCAAATAGCCTATTACCTAATAAAAACTAGAAGTGAGTTAAAGTTGATATTATATTTTATTTTTATGTACATAGTAATCATGAGATTACTTAAAAAGTTGATTATAAAAACGAGCAAAAGAGTTTAAAAACTTTGCTAATTCGTAATGATTCTAATAAAGTAATAAAATATCAAATTAATGATTTTTCGTGAAAAGGACATAAGGGAGAATTACAAAAATTAATATCTCCGAAACTAGTAAAAATAGCTGAACATACATAGGGGTTAAATCGATAGCTTTTTAGCTGCTCTATCAGCCCTATACGGGTTGACGTCGATTTATGGGACACCCTGTACACATAAAGCTAATATTTGAATACCTTGTATATGATTTATACCGTTTTTTTACTAGAAAGAAAGAAATAAAAACATTTATTCACAACAATAACACATAAATATAAAGAAAGGAAAAGAGACGACAGCATTGGTGATTGTTGCGAAACGGTCCCAACTCAGCATGTGCTGGCCGCAAAGCCAACGCTGGTCTTCCGTTGGAACCGCTCGGTGAAACCACGGAAGGTGATTTAGACGTTACAGATAATTAAAAAAAAACCGTGTCCGCGGTTCATTAGAATAGGCAGCGCTCCGGTGACAACATGAGGCCCTTGCCAAGATGCACTACGCTAACTAGCGTTTCTATTCGTTTCGTTTTTAAACATGTGACGTGATACGAAATGTAACGTGATCTACCAGTGACGCGATTGGTTTCACAACGAAACGAATAGAAACGCTAGTTAGCGTAATGCATCTTGGCTAGGGCTTCTGAGGAACTAACTCATGTAACTATATTCTTTTCTACAGTTCTGTGACAATTATTACGAGTTACTGTAGTCGACTTGATCCATTTTCACCGGAGCCACAGAAATATGCATAATCTGTTTAATTAATTGTTCTGCGGCGATGCTAAGGACTCCATTTAAATCTATTAGTATTAATGCACGTTTTGTCTCTCTTCCTCTGTTCTCCTCGATTTAGGTCGTATTGCTTCGAATGTAAAGTGAATTATTTAAATGCCAACTAGTTTTAGTCCGTGATTCTAATAGGAAAGTTAAAAATCTTTACTAATAATTAAGTTAATCAGCGAAATGATTATTTGTTATATGAATGTATAAAAAGGAGGGTGGGCAAATTGGCTTATATGATAAACTAGCGGCCCGCCCCAGTGGCTTCGCCCCGCTGCAAATTTCTGACTTTCCCGGTGGATTTTTCAATTATTTTCTGTCATACAAACCTTGTCCTGACATAGACGAACACAACAAAAAAGGAATCAGCCAAATCGGTCCAGTCTTTCGGAAGTTTTGCGATCACATACATTTTGGCAATTCATTTTTATTTATATAGATAGATAGATGAGGACAAGCTATATGTCACCGGATAGGTAATTTTAAGCTGTAAAACTATTACTATGGTAGGTAATTAAAACCTATATGTCCCCAGTGTCAAAATGGAAATAATCGTACTGTACGTATGGGACCCTAGCCAACATGCATTACGCTAACTAGCGTTTCTATTCGTGACGTTTCTATTACGTGATATGAAGAGTCACGTGATCTACCAGTAACGCGATTGGTTTTAAAACGAAACAAATAGAAACGCTAGTTAGCGTTATGCATCTTGGCTAGGGCCTCTGAGGGGCTAAACAAGATGCATTACGCTAACCAGCGTTTCTATTCGTTTCGTTTTTAAACCAATCGCGTCACTGGTAGATCACGTGACTTTTCGTATCACGTCATCTACATGTGACGCGATTGGTTTAAAAACGTAACGAATAGAAACGCTAGTTAGCGAAATGCATCTTGTCTAGTCCCTCTGATGATTTTGAGACTCGAGGCGTAATTGGCAGCCACTGAATTGCGTGCTAACGCCATAACGGTCGGGACGCTAATTCCAATCGAGTCGCAGGTAGGGCTGTCGCGTTCGGGTTTTTAATCCGGGGCGGTTTGTTAAGGGTCGGTTCCTTTATTCGACAAATAAAAGAAATAATACTTCGTCGCTCTAAAAAACAGCTGCTGTTAATTAACTAAAACAGTGTAAAGTTTCGTGTTTGGTTACTGGTTGAAAAAAACGAAATATTAAAATACCCCAGAAATAAAAAAAAAACAAGGACGTGACGTACATAAATACCTTCTCGCCTGTCTCCCAATGGGGTAGGCAGAGACTATGGAACGCCAGGTGCACCGGTCCAAACATACAACTTTCGCTTCCTCTACATTCATCAATCTCTTCATGCACGTACGTCGGTTTTGGGTGCTTTTGATTTGGCCCTTAAATATTCAGTATAACGCGTCTCTGATCACCGCACGTCCGTCTAGAAAGTGGCCTACCGACATCTCCGCTCACTCTCGCTCGCCATATCTCTTTCGTAACTCTTCTTTCATCCATCCTTTATAAATGACCAAACCTTGACGTGACGTGAACTCTCATTATGACGTATACTTTTGTTGAGGGATATATCCCAGTAAATTATATATATCCTATGTCTCTTGGAGTTGCATCATCTAGAAAGACAAGTTTCTTGACGCGATTGGCATAGACCAAAAAAAATAACTCATGGTTTTTACAATGTAATTCGAAAGAATAGGTAATTTTAAGAAACTAATTTTTTAGTATTTGGCCCCATCGTTTTGTTTTAATTTCTTTGTTTATTTAGCAGATATTTTATGGATAACATGATTAATATGATTATTTTAAATTTGGCTTGACATTTTCTTGTAAATAATAAGAATTAAATGATATATAATGACAAAAAGTGATTGTAAAAGTGAATTAAAATATACTATTTCAAGCGGTTTTCGCCTAACCCGTAACATACACCTAGGAGGGCTTCAAGCCCAAAACGAAAGTCAAACAAAGGTTAAATATACTTTTATCGAAAGATCCGAAATGGATAAATATTTGAAAAACTTAATAATGCAGTACGGCTTTAAAACCCTATTCCTCGAAATGGTTTTCGAATTAGAGTAATTGTAAAAATATGAACAATCCCAATTGGATGAATATAAGCTGGATCTTAGCCTGATTGTGCAAAATGTGGTTCTAGAATTATCAACAAGTTTTTAGAGTTATTGGTAATTTGTAGCTCTGCCTACCCCGCTCTGGGAATGAAGGTGTGAATGTATGTGTTTGTATAAGCTGGATATCGATATATTTTAATTGAAAAATCCGTGAGGAGAAATTTGACAGCTGTGTTGGTCGAGCGTGTTTTATTTGCCATAAGAAATACCTTTGATGATCTACCTCTGACTAGTATTTAGCAGTTACTTTAATTTTAGTTTTTTTTTGCGTACATGTTTTTGTGCTAAACTTAACATTTGTTACTCAGTGTACTTTTTTTTATTTGACTGCTATCCGTATTTTTTTTCTTGTACAATATAAGGTATTCATCGGTAAGTAAGTATATGTACATACTATAATGTACTTATAATCCTATAATTGGTTAAATATTCTTCCGTCATAAAGTGAAATTGTAACTGTTGGACTTCCTACAAATAAATACGTAAGTGATACTACAGTCGAGTTCATAAAATATGTGCACACTTTAGTACCTTGTCTATTTAATCTATATATATAAAAGGCTAAACTGACTGACTGAATGTATCAACGCACAGCCGAAACTACTGTACCTAGAAACTTGAAATTTGGTACAGGGGTTCCTTTCATGATGTAAGTGAGCACTAACAAAGGATTTTCCGAAAATCGACCCCCAACGGGAAGAAATGGGGGGAGTAGCGGGAAACTAATTCTACGCGTACGAAGTCGCGGGCGTCGTCTAGTGCCTTATATGAATTGTAACAGCGATTAGAGCGACAAGGTACTAAAGTGTTCACATATTTATGAACTCGACTGTACATCGTTTCACACCACCGAAATTATCACATTAGTTATAGATACACCTATTGCGTTAGTCGCATTAAGAAACCCGTGGCTTATCCGGCGGTGATCGGGAGGTTCGTCACGCGCGGTACCTACCCGCCGAATTAGGACGAATCAATCCCTGCAGCGGAGCAAATACGGCAGGGACAACTTGGTCGGGACAATTTAGTTCGGCGCTTTGTAGGTTTGAAGTGACGAAAATGTTTTAGTACGTGTATTGAAAGTGTTGGAACACCATTGCGTTTGTGATTTCGGTGGCCAAAATTTGTCAAGGTCTTTTAATAAATAAGTTTCTTTTTATCTGCAATTGTTGAAGGTAATATTAGTTATAGATCCACCTATTGCGTTAGTCGCATTAAGAAACCCGTGGCTTATCCGGCGGTGATCGGGAGGTGCGTCACGCGCGGTACCTACCCGCCGAATTAGGACGAATCAATCCCTGCAGCGGAGCAAATACGGCAGGGACAACTTGGTCGGGACAATTTATTTCGGCTCTTTGTATTAGGTTTAATGTGACGAAAATGTATGGATTCCCAGCAAACATTTTTGGTAAAAATAACGATAAAACTACCTATTATAGGTCGCAAATCTGACAGTGACCAAAATGAGTTACCTCGAATCGACGTGGAATCCACGTGGAATCCACCAAAGTGGGGAAAAAAAGCACGTGCCGGCTACGTCGATTCCACGTAAATTTAGTAATTGCGACCTAATGGTTACTACATAGGTAATGTTTGCGACGTGGATTCAACGTCGCCACGACGTGTCATGTGGTTGCAATGTACAAAATTGGTAAAACTTACCATTTTTCAACATGATTTCAACGTGTTTTTTACCATTTATTTACCCAGAAAGGTTATTTTTTATGAGATATCATGCAGAGAAAGAGACAAATATATTACGAGAGTATTATCTTTTCGCTTACAAACAAAATGTCTAACTAAAAATCAATCTTAAGTTTTGCAACGAGAATGGCGGCCATTACTTGGCGTAAAGTAAATATTTAGGTCGATTACGCAGGAATTATACGATAAAATCTTGTGCGCTGAAAATTTTCTCGTGCAGTATGTTAGATTTTTATTCAAAACTACTGATGGGCTTTCGAAATACTTAAGTATTACTTTTTTTTTAGCTCATAAGTAGTATATATTGCTTGTAATTGGGGTTCGTAAATTTGTGTTCGGTGTTTGTAAATATATTAAATTGACTTTTTTTTTTTTTCATGTAAATGACAATAAAAGTACCATTAGATTTTATTGTTATAGCTATTACAATTTACCTAAATTTTGCAATTTGCAATAACACGTCCTAATTATAACAAAACAAAATGTCGGCTCGACCAAGAAGTTGAAATTTACCTAAAAATACGACGTACTGGTATTTAAGTCAATTTTACGTAATTATATATTTAATTTGACTATTAGGTTATGTCAATGAAACCTTATGGTATTTTTAGTACCTTACAAGTGTTTATAACATGTTAGTCTCAAGTTGGTATCTATGGAAGGTAATATTTACTACGAAATTGGTAGCAAAAGCTACTTAAATCGTTGACCTAAAGGTCCCCAGTGAAAGAAAAAAATACGTCGCATATACACCTATTATGCACCTAGAAGTATATATTAACTATTGGTCGAGTTTCGAAGTTAATTTTACCTTATATTTTGCTCATTCTCAACCTTTAAGTTTCTGACTTTATGGTGTATTGGTTAAGGGAAATTTACGTTTTAAAGGCTCTATATTTTTACCCGGAAGTATATATGTACGATATGTGAATTTATGTGGTGCATATGATGTAATTTTTACCTAAATTAGTAATATATTCTAGAGCCTGGGAAAAAGCACTTAGAATGTTTGCTGGGTTGTTTCTTAATCCATGTTGTTTTTCGTTCAATGTTGTTTTGTGTTAAGTGTGTCACTTTCCGCCTCTTCACCAAGCGGTTCCAACGGAAGACCAGCGCTGGCTTTACGGCTAGTGAATGCTGAGTTGGGACCGTTTCGCAACAATTTCTCTGTGTCTTGTTATTTTTGTATCTATTTAATGTAATGTTGTATTGTTGTGAATTAATGTCTCTTTATCTTTATCTTTGTCTTTATTGCACAAAAAACCAATTACAATGGAACACCATTGCATTTGTGATTTCGGTGGGATTTCTTTTCTTAGGTCTTCTAAATAAATAAGAAAAAAAACTTATTCGTTTATTAGCAAATTTTAAACGTAGGTATTCTATAAACCGCTTCCTTGATTAAGTACCTAAGTAAGTAAGTAAACTGATTATGTAAAAAAAAACAAGCATGCTCCCATAGTGAAACTTATACGTTAAAGGGATCTCTTCCAGTAAACCTGTTGTTTACTGTTTAAAAATAATTTGGCCGTAATGAGCGTAATGCTTGCACAAATTGCTTCATTAGAAACGAGTTATTTGTCCGTTTTATTGCTTAATTTCACGGTTTACTGACAGATTGTCGCTCCAGTTGCAAAACTCGATCATAAAGCTCTCGCTAGTTGGATTTGGGCCAAAGTCGTATGATATTTTAGTATGTTTTTGCACCTATGTACAATAATAGTTTACAATACAGATATTTAATTCATACACTAACCCCCTTACTAATAATGGTTGTATAGTGGTGGTATAGCTATACAATGTTTTGTCCTTATCGTTCAAATTCAAATGTCACAATGATAGATAAGGACAAAACATTGTATAGCTATACCACCACTATACAACCATTATTAGTAAGAGGGTAATTATATAAGGTGAGGCGGGGCTATTGCATCTGCGGGGCTATTGTCACTTTTCATACTTATTTTAAAAGTAGAACATGTTTTAGTACGAGAATTTTCAATAGCCCCGCAGATGCAATGCAGCCTTACCTCACAGCCTAACATTAACTTAAAAAAAGAAGAAAAAATAACAAAATCTAACCGCCAAAATTTTGATGAAACTACGAGCGTATTGTTAAAAAAACCGGCCAAGTGCGAGTCTTACCCACATACAAAAGGTTCCATACATAGGTTCTTAAATGGGGCCCCCTGTAAAGTATAATTTTATTTTATAATATTTTTATTGGGTCGCATATTTTTTTTACGCATAACCTATCTTTATGCATAAAATCGTTTGACCTAAAACGGTTTTCACAACAGAAAACGTTTTATTTTAATTATTTTAAATATCTAACCTAACCTAACCTAACCTTATCTACACAATAGACGTTTATTAAATTTTGAAATACCAGCCTAAAGGGTGTTTATGCGATAAAAAATTATGCGTAAAGATACGTTATGCGTAAAAAGTTTATGCGTTTCAAAGGGATCCCATTTTTATTATCTGTTATTATCATCATCATCATCATCATCATCATCATCATAATAATAATTATAGTCTGTGATAATTGCAAGTGTTTACCTATTACGTTTCTGACAGATAGACAGACGGACAACTTTGTGTATAAAACCATTAAAGAAATACAATATGACCAAACCTACTGTTCCTTTACTTTAACTACCCCATACATTTAATCCAAAAGCATTAGATTACCGTACGTAAGATAAAGTCATCTATCTCTTCCCTACCCACGTAAGTAACGGAGATGGAGAGATGTTTTCGAAAACTGAGTTATAGGATAACATTAGAAGGGTTAAGGTGGTTTGTATAGCTATTATACCTCTATTTGTTTTAACGTGGTTAGGGATAAATGGAATAACATTTATATCACCAACACTGAAACCAATGGATACGAACACTATAGATTAGTGAAATACACCTACCTAAATTGTCGACGCGCGCCTACAGTCTGTGTCAATTGAAATTGCCAAAGATGTAAACAAATTAGTAATGTTTGACACATAACCTCAAATATTCATCAAGCGTGATTTATTTAAAATAACGTATTATGAATAGTTATTTAATCTTAGACTTAATGTGAAAGTAAAGATCAAGTGTATAAATCATTGCTAAGACCTCACTTGATCTTTAAAAGCACGTGATTATCGACTAATAATGGTAATTTGGTTCGTTTGGCTGTGTTTACATCTACGCCAAATTCAATTGGCACAGACTATAGTTGGTAGTGAACCTGCCTACGAAGCTAGCAGTCCTAGCACGCAACGGATTTTGATTTTATTTGAAAAAGAATATAAAACCATTTAGCAAATGATATTGTACTTAATTTGGAAGAGCGAGACCTCCTGCTACAGATAAACATATTATCTATAGGAGGCCTCAACAACTTTTGTAACCTTAACATTGTTAAATGAATCAACGATTTTTCAATTTTCAATTTCAATTTCAACGGATTTTGATGCGGTTAACATCTTATTCTTCATGGAAGGTTTTGATCTAAGATCCGAATAGGAGACGATTTGCACCGGGCTGTTTATTCGATGAAAAGTATTTTATATCAAATTTAATACGCTAAATAATATGTGGCGAATAGGTAGGCTGAAAAATTTCAGTCCGGTACTTATATCATTTTTTTATTTATTAAAAATGAACTTTTTTTAAAATTGCAAACGCTTGTTTAATAGACAAATTACATACTAATCGAAAGTATGAAGCCTATAGAATATGCAAACGTTAGGTTTGATGCAAATTATTAGCCGATTTACCTGTTTATACCTGCCTACTCAATAGTTTGACGTGAAAAAAATTGTCAACCTAACGTTTGCATTGCACATTCTATAGGCTTCATACTTTCGATTGGTAAGTAATTTGTCCACCAAACAAGCAATTGCAAATTTAAACACAGTTAAGTTTTAAATTTTTAATTAATTATGTACCTGACTGAAGTTTTGCAGCCTACCTATTCGCCATAATATTACTTAGCACATTCAATTTGATATAAAATACTTTTTATCGAATAAACAGCCCGGTGCAAATCGTCTCCTAAAATAAAAATTTAAAATAAATCTGGTTTATGTATCGGTGTGTTACAGAAAACTCACATATAAACTGAAGCAAACTTTGGGCGGGTCGGTAGTCAAATATAAAAAGCTCTATTACTTTTCCAATAACTTTTGGAATTCAAATATTAGTTATCAATTCAGAAAGTATCGCTTTCAGACATTCTATTTGATATTTATAAATTCAATCTCCTGAGCAATCTGAGCTTTACAATCCATCGGGCTTCTAAGAAAGGTCTTTGACCTTTTAGCTTGAATATTAGTTTAAGAAATTATTATTTATTTAACTTTATTAAGTAATTCATAAACAAATTAATAGACTTAGGAAAACTTTCAAATTTTAATTATTAAAATACCTTAGGCGGATTCTAAAATATAACTTAGATAAACAAGTATAGAGAAAATCAATTTGAATTTAATAATGAACTACGCGACGACGCGATGGCATAGTTGGTAGTGACCCTGCCTCCGAAGCTAGCGGTCCTGGGTTCGATTCCCGGTGAGGGCAAATATTTGCGTGATGAGCACGAGTATTGGTTTCTGAGTCTTGGATGTTTTCTATGTATTTAAGTATTTATTTCTCTATATAAGTATTTATATCGTTATCTGGTACCCATAGTACAAGTCTAGAGCTTAGTTTGGGACTAGGTCAATCCGTGTGACATTGTCCCCTGATATTTATTTATTTATTATTATTTAACTTTGTATAAATGCTCACGATTCGATACAAATCCGACCATCGCTTCGTGGAGGTTTTTGAGGAAGGCCAACTAGCGTTTCTATTCGTTTCGTTTTTAAACCAATCGCTTCACTGGTAGATCACGTGACTCTTCGTATCACGTCATCTACCAGTGACGTGATTAGTTTAAAAACGAAAGGAATAGAAACGCTACTTAGCTTAATGTAACTGGGCTAGGGCGGCAGGGATGTGATTCTTATAAGCGTTTCAAAGGAAATATGGTTTAACTAAGTAGAAAGAGGGTCTGCAGTCGAGGGAGATTGTAAGAAATAAAACAAAGCTCTTGGAAACACAAAGAAAACTTTACACTTACAGACAGATTCAAAGGTAATAAGAAATAAATAACATCAATACAATTAAAACTAAGACTCGTGAATTATTAATTCCAAGGTTGCCTGTTTTTTAGGGTTCCGTATCTCAAAAGGAAAAAAACGGAACCCTTATAGGATCACTTTGTTGTCCGTCTGTCCGTCTGTCTGTGTGTCAAGAACCTTTATCTCGGGAACGCGTGGAGTATCGAGTTGAAATTTAAACCATATACTCAAATCTACAGACCCTTCAAGCTGTGAAAAAATCAAACTTCTACATTTATCAAAAAAAAAGATACGGCCGTTTATGTAGCAAAAAACGTGAATTTCAACATTCTCCCATTGATCTAGAACTATGAAATTTGGCAAGTAGCACCGTCTTTTACTACAAGTATAGGAAAAAATCTGCAATCTGTACAAAAACGGGGTCTTTATGCAAGGAACGGCGGCGGTGCAAATTTTGAATTGAGTTGACCGTGTCATGTGCGGAACCCTCGGTGGGCGAGTCCGACTCGCCTTGTCCGGTTTTTTTTATAATTAATTCGCCTTTGTACATTTTAATCATCTTCGTACAAGGTGCATTATCCTTATAAAACACTTTTAAGGCAATAAATAGTTTACTTAAAAGCTAGAAGTGCGTTTAGTAGCTTATATCTATAGATTTACATATTTTTATCCTTTCGAATTTGAGCGAATACTAAAAGAAATTTAAAAAAATATTTATGCCTCGTTAAATTATAAACAGATTTATTCTTCCCAATATTTAAAAAGAGTCAGTTGAACTGTAAACTTGACTTTTAAAAGTCAAATACTCACAATGAAATAACAATAATGGCTTCATTACAATGTCGGGCTTTGGAATAGTTTACTGAAGTTAAATAATTTCTTGGTAGCTGTAGGAGTCTTTCGAATCCTATTTAAATTTAGCTTATTGTAGCTCAGATTTCTTTATTCCTAACTAATATGAAAGGAATAAAAAATGGGAATACTTTCGAAGTAAAAGTAAAAGGAGGTTAAAATGCTAATAAAGTAGAAACTAACGAATAAGAGACAAAAAGGGGCGCTTTGTTTCACATAATTATTTTTAGTCCGAATGTATTTTTCATAATCATCGCAAGACATACAGTGTTTTTTACTGAAATGGTTTTTATTTCAGTATGTTAACGTCTTGTGTTTGGTGTTCCTTGATTATCGCAGTAAGTAAAAATCTTGAATTAAGATATAGCTAGTCTCCATTTACGTCTTTTTAGAAAAAAACCTACACTCCACGTTTTTAATAACACTCAGGAAAATGGAAACAAAATGTTAAATTTCATTTGATAAATACAAAACAAGGCCGAGGACAATTATTTTAGTACGAAATATTTATTACAAATTGACAGATGCATTCGACGACTTTGTATACTGTGGATGCATCAATGTTTCGTTGGAAGTGCATCTGGACATGACGTGGTGTTGTCGGATTGACAGATTGTTGTTTAAATTAAAACAAAAGCATTCAAGGTTATATTATTTAGGGCAGGGCAATACAACACCCGTATTCACAAACAATACTTAAGGGATCCTTCACTGAGTAAACGCACTGCGTTCAATACAGCTTTGTAATTGTAGCCGAATACTATTGTAGTTATGCTCTGATTATTCTAAGATGATGCCTGTGACAGCTCATATAAACACTTATTTCTTTAACATTACATAAATACTACATCGGTTCAAACCTAGCGACGCCGTTAAGGAACTTAAATAATGAATCGCCTATTTTTAAACTCATCGCTCGTCAGTATAGTAAGTGATTGAAATTACGAAATACGGCTGTCACAGGCATCATCTTAGAACAATCAGAGTATAACTACAAAATATTATATTTGTCGGTGCATTCTATACTCTATTGGAAACCACATCAAATTTAAAATGCTTATAAGTTCTGTGAATATACAGTCTTCTTTGCTGTTACAGCAAATATATGACGTAAAAAAAAAGTATCTGTCAAATTTAACATTTTTGGGACAAGCTTTTTTTCCGACTATAGGTACTTTTTACCGCTCAGACATCATCTGAGGGCCCTGCCAAGATGCATTGCGCTAACTAGCGTTTCTATTCGATTCGTTTTTAAACCAATCGCGTCACTGGTAGATGACGTGATACGAAAAGTCACGTGATCTATCAGTGACGCAATTGGTTTAAAAATGAAACGAATAGAAACGTTAAGGTGGCGGTTCGCGCCGCGACAGAGACAGGAGACCGAGACAGGAGACCGCGACCGGAGACCGCGACCGTCACTTGACATTAGGCAATGTATAAGCGACAGTTCGCGAGCGAGACAGAGACAGGGGACAGCGAGACGGTCGCTGCCCCGGACCAGTAGTGTCTCCTGTCTCTGGTCTCGGTCTCCTGTCGCGGTCGCTTGTCTCTGTCGCGGCGCGAACCGCCACCTTTAGTTAGCGCAATGCATCTTGGCAGGGCCCTCTGGTTATCAAGACGAAACTAATGAGCCCCGACTCGGCGGGTACATTAGTACAGCAAAGATCCCGTCACCACCTTCCGACTCCATCATCAGATCAGCTCGATGGTACCATAATATGGCATAGGGGAGCGCTTTGTTTCATATAAAAAAATGTAGTCTAAATGTATTTTTATTCATAATCACCGCAAGTCATAAAGTGTTTTTTACTAAAACGGTTTTTATTTCAGGATTTTTGAAATATCTATCTGGTAAATGAGGTTAGGTTAGGTTAGGCTTGTTTTATAAAAACCCTGAAATAATAACCGTTTCAGTAAAAAACATTTTAAAATACATTCGGACTACAAATTTTTATATGAGCCAATATGGACTAATTGCATTGTCATCGGGTTAACACATGCATTCCAAATTTCAGCCCATTCCAGTGACGGAAACTGGTTGGAAATCGACTTGGAAAATTACACAACTGAAGTTTAATAAGGACTTGTAAAAATAAACAAGATCTTTTCTAGATTAGCGTGACTCCTGACTAATTTACTCAAAGAATTTATCGAGCAGTTAAACTTATTCAATCAAGCCTGATTGATCCGAGACTGTTTACAGCTCGCGATTGAATGAGATCCAACTTGAGCGGATATCTCGAGTTCAATTACTCGGAGACTAGTCTTATCCCTTTGATAGGACTTGAGAAGTATCTATAAACTTTGTTAATCACTGACTGGTTAATTTTTGCATGGCAGGTAAAACTAAATAATCATAAATAAGTTGTGTACCTACTAAAATATTAATTATAATTTTATTAACTGTGATCTTGAAATATTTCATTAATTTACTAACTGCTGCACTCACTATTATTCAATAACCGAATACTTAGAAGATAAATTATTATGTTAATAGATATGTAAGTAAAGAATAAACTACTCTTAGCAAATAAGCGCTCTCACTAGTTTATAAGTTTACTAGCGACCCGCCCTCGCTTCGCTTCAGTTTATTTGAGTTTTCTGTAACACCCGTACAATAAACCAGCATTTATTATACATAAAAACCTTCCTCTTGAATCACTCTATCTATTTAAAAAAAACCGCATCAGAATCCGTTGTGTTGTTTTAAAGATCTAAGCATACATAGAGACAGACAGACAGCGGGAAGCGACTTTGTTTTATACTATGTAGTGATATGTTGCTGTGCCCTACAGGGTCCATAATGATCTCATAACTTTTAAGTTAATTTAAGTACCACCTATGTATACCTTATGAAATGCAATAAATAATTGAGTAGGTATTGAGACGTCAATTAAATTTAATGCTTGCTTAGTGACGTGTGAAAGTAACAGCAGCAACTTTTATCAAGCATTAAATTGCATTGTTTATGTGCAATAAAGTGTTTACATACATACATACATAAATATAATACAATTAAAAAATTAAGGTAAGTCGGTACTAATAATTTGTACTAAACCTAACGTTTGCATATTCTATAGGCTTCATACTTCCGATTAGTATGTAATTGGTCTATTAAACAAGCAACAGCAATTTAAAAAAAAAAGTTAATTTTTATTTTATTTTTTAAATTATGGACTGTACTGGACTAAAAATTTTCACTCAACCTATTCGCCATATTTTACTTATCATATTAAATTTGATACAAAATAACTTTTATCGAATAAATAGATGGGTGAAGGTCGTCTCTTCTTCGGATCTTAGACTATTTGTTTCAGCCTTTTAACAGATCCACGCCTTAGCTGATCGATGTGAAATTTGGTAAAGAGGTCGAGTAGTTCATAACCCGGACTCGGGCGTAAGGTAAGTGACACAGGGACAGGGTAAAGGTAGTACTGGAAGACAGAATACAGAATATGAGATAAGTTCGCTGTACATTACCTGTCTATAGTGATGCAAAAATGTTTTTGTAATTGTTTAAGTGCAATAAAGAGTTTACATACATACATACATACACACACACACATATATATATATATATACATAGACACTTACACATACTTTTTATTTGACAATGTTTGCGGTAATAGCGATAGTCGTCGTCTACACGGACGAAGTCGCGGGCAAAAGCCAGTCATCATAAATGATTGCCTTAAATCCATTATTTATTTAAAACCTCATTCTCCTAGCCTTGAAATTAGCTTAAAATGATCAACACAAAATCCGCCAGACAAAAGACAACAAAAAGAAAGCGAATACAAAAGAAATTATAACTGTTACGAATAAATTCTTTTGCCTCGCTAATTTGCACGGAGAACCGTTTGAAGCGTTCTTATATGTATCTGCAAAATCTTTTCTTTACAGTCGGCCTTATGAGTAGCTAAACACTTTAGTACCTTGTCGCGTTAACGCCTTTGACAGATTAGAAAGAAGGAAAGAAAGAAAAGAAAGAAAAACATTTATTCGTGACAAACAGACAAACAAAACTCAACAAAATACTGACATCTAGACGAAATACCTGTACATTACATACATACACATACATACCTTCACGCCTGTCTCCCAATGCGGTAGGAGACTATGAAACGCCAGATGCACCGGTCTTAACATACAACTTTCGCTTCCTCTACATTCATCAATCTCTTCATGCATGTACGTCGCTTTCGGGGTGCTTTTGATTTGGCCCTTATCCAGTTCTTCGCTCCGTCCGTCTAGTGCGTCCCCTACCAACATCTCCGCTCACTCTCGCTCGCCATATCTCTTTCATAACTTTTCTTTTATCCATCCTTTCTAAATGACCAAACCATCTTCTTTCAATCTATCTATCATCCTAACTCCACACATACTTCTCAGAACTCTAATTTCATTTCTCATTTTCATTAACAGATTAGTGCAGTTCAAACATGACGTTAAAGTGACAAAGTATTAAACTGTGCAGTTACTCATTACGTCGACCGTATGCTTTTTAATTACATCAATATCAAATGACAATAGGGAATATTATATGTATGGATTTTTTTAAAGCACTTTTCAAAAAAATATAAAAATACCGTGAAAGACACACATGGATTATACAAGCATTTTAAATTGCTATTTAGAGAGATCCGATACGCCGAGTGATGTCATGTAACAGGTCGACCATATAAACTCCATGTTAAACTCTGTTTTGCTAGAAAGAGATAGGAACAAATCTTTGTTGGCTTATATCAAGGTTATTTTTATAGCTATTAAAAAAAACTCAACTGTTTGTTACATGAATCAGCTTTTATTGAAACTGTGAAAAGAAAATCATGAATATTTCCTATTTCACAGAAATTCACCTAGCTATCAAACTAAACTCTAGGCTTGTATCTATCAATCTATAGGTACCCAAATCTCATGAACAAATAATCGGGCTCATTATACAAATATTTACCTTTCCGGAAACTAAACCCGAATGCGCGCACTGGAATATTTATCTATGACTAACTAATGAACATTCTAACTATTAATTATTGGCAACATTGATTTATTTATCCCAGAAACATACAAGCTAACGGTGAACATATAGGGTTACAGGATATTTGATACATTCCCTTGGAGGGGTAAAAGTAGAGCTCATTTGCGATAGATTTCATCATAATAATATGATACCCTAGTGGAAAGTGATTAGTTTTCTACAAAGTTACCCATTTTTTTATACACATTCACGATGAACCTGCATAAGAAACGTAATTATCTCAGAAACTAATCACTTTTTGACTAGGGTATCACCATCGAAACCTATTTTTTTTTTTGTAATCCCCTGGTGTGCCAAAGACAAAAGTCCTTGCTTTTGTTTACTGTTTTTAATTCATTACTTTGAGAAAAAGAAAAAGGGCAGAGGTGAACATAAAGTAGAGCTCATCGACACCTATTGCAAATGAGCTCTAGTTTTACGCCTTTAAGGGAAAGTATCGAATTTCCTGAAACCCTGTATACCAAAACGCTTATAGATTAAGACAAAAAAAGAGAACAGTACACATATTATGTTAAATAACTGTACAACTTACTTTCTAAAAGGCCAAAACACGATAATGATTTAATGTTTGTTAAAACTTTACTTTAAAAAATAACGTACTTTTTAATTAAGGTCTGTTATTAAACTTTTTGCCTTTTTTAAATGTCATTGAGTTTATTCAAAGTATGCAGTAAGCAAACAGTCTTCTTGTTTCTCATTTTCACTAAATCACATTGCTTCGTCGTCAATATTATATACGTCAACTAATTGTCCATTGTCTAGCGAACGTTAATCAACGCTAAGTGATCTATTCTATCATCAAAAGCGATATTACATTTTAGTGTAATGATATGTAGCACTCAGAAACTAAACCACGTTAACGCTGTGTTTGTCTAACCCCTTACTAATAAACGTTGAGTAACCGTGGTGTTATGGGCGTTTTCACTAAAAATCGTACCCAATTAAGGACTGAAATTAAGGAACTTTAACTTTGTCCGTTTTGTGACGAAAATTAGCCATACATTGAGGCCGTCAATGTATAGCTAATTTTCGTCACCAAACTGACAAAGTTAAAGAACCTTAATTTCAGTCCTACAATATCTATAAAACAATATCTACTAAAAATATATTTTGGTTTGTCGCACTTTCCGAGTTGACGCACTTGTCCCACCTTACCTTAGCCTTTTTTTATTACTGAGTTAAGTCGACTTATACCCTTTTTGACTAGGATCCCAGATATTTCCATGGTTTTATCTATTTCATATATTATATATCTAGATTTGAAAATAAACCACTTATTTGAGTAACACATTTAATCGCACCAGTAAACTCATGGCTAGAGGCTGCTTCACAAACCGCAATCTAAAATCTAATTTCGTGTGGCAATGCCTTAATCAAATCTCAGGACTATGACAATGGCAGTGGAACTGTGTATTTTGTCACTTAGTCGCAGTTGTTAGTACTTCATTAAAATGTAGAGCATTTTGAAATGTTAATATGCTAAGTTCTAGGCAATGAACGGGTTTTTTTTTGATAATTTTCACGAAATCATTTTTCCGTGAAGAGATACATATATTTTTTCCCATTCTTTGTTTTACCCAATATCATTTTTATCCTTTCGATTTACTACCGTTTTTTTTTCTCGTTCGACTTTTTTGCCTCGCATTTTTTCCGTTCGATCTCTATCCCAGTCGCACTTTTCCCGAAAGTAATTATATTGCAAGGTATATTAGGCATATTTAGGCTATCGCGGAGCTCCATCAACTCTGTCAAATTCGATTTTTGTAACGGGAAAAAAACAACAGTAAAAAAAATATGATCTAGGAAAGGAAGCGACTGGAAAAAACTCGCAAGGGAAAAAATACAACTGTGAAAATAGGCAACTGTTATTAACGCATTGGTGAAGAAACGCGATAAGAAAAATTAGCATCAAAGAAAAAGTGCGTTTGAAAAAGTTTTCTAACAAGTCGAGGAGTACTGCCTTCTGTATCTGGCCCTTGATCCTGCCATCTAGCGAGAGTCTCTTGAGGTGTTCGCTATAAGACTGTTTGCCTTTAATTATTATTAACTCAAAAAAAGAGTTCTCAATTCGTCAGTATTTTTTTTTTTACTTAAGTATGCGGTCATAGGACTCCCCATTGTACAGTAAAAGTCATAAATATAGCAGCCGGTTATTTAACATAATTTCGTTAATAACGAGTTGACAAGAATAGGTTAGGTTAGGTTTGATTTATCCTAAAAAAAGTAACAGATTCTTAAAACTTAAACAGATGACCAAAAATAATCATGGCAAACGATATAGACCCCAGAAATGAACATACGTTCCCAAGAAGTCAAACATATCTAGACGCCTCTATTTTTGCTTTTTGCTTTTAACTTGTAACTTTTGAATGTAAGCAGAATACTTTCACCATACCCTTCTTAATTCCCCTTCCTGTGTTTCCTTTTTAACTATTTTAGTATAATACCCTAAATAAAAAAATCTATTTTGTGCCAGATATTATTTAGCCAAAAATTTTGTTTAGTTTATTATTGTTCCTGACTGTACGTATTTGACAAGACGATAAATGTGTCGATTGGAGTTATTTCCACTTCCACTCCACTTCTTGTTCAATTAATTAAAAAGCCACGACAACAGAAAGATTTATAAATGCTGAAAATAAGTCTTACTTTTTTAATTTAAAAACAGTTTAATTAGTTATTTATTTCACTGCGTCAAGACCGAAATTAGAAACGCTTATACAAAATGCAATTTTTTAAAATAACTTTTTTTTCCATCGGTTTGCTAAAATACAGCAAGTGTCACAAAAATAAAAAGAGCACTGACTCCGCCAGCTCGTCTCAGGCTATATTTACTTATGCAAAATATAAGAAAACTGGAGGATTTTGTCGTTACTTTAATACTGTCGTTTATACATACCTAATAAAATATGTTAAACTCATGCATTTTTAATTCTGCTATTTTGGAATTTTTAATCAAAGTACCCAATGTCATTTGTTTTATAACAATCCGTTCGTTTATTTTCTTATGTTTTTGTCGTTAATTTGGTCTAACTGTTATAATTTGCGTTTAATAACGGTCCGTTAGTAATTTTTCAGATACATTTTACTGCTGACGGTTACCGAGACCGGTGTCATGGATTAAACTTATGAACCGTTTGTTTTGACATGTCAATAACCTGGAAATGCTTTATGTAGTTTATTTTCCACAATAATAATTTATAATGACTGATTCTTCTGAAAATAGTGGTTTAGAATTTTTGCAAAACAATTTGGATACGTCTGATTCAAATGATATTGATCATGTTGTTCGCCGATGAAGAACATTCAAGCCGAGGCCCGATTATTGTAGTATATTTAATGCTATAGAGTTCAAATTTAAATTAATTTTCTCAAACATGCTCGGAAATGTATGCGTTAATGGCACGAAATGAAGACATGAAGTTTCTTGTTTATGGCTCCCTACATTACTTCTTGGCCTAGGCCAAGAAGCTAGGCCGCTGCTCTAACTTTTTAAATTTGCTTACTAACATTACACTGACAAAGGAAAAATTACATTCTGCCAACCACCACTAGATTCTGTAACCATATTTAGCGACATAAAAAAAAAAAACTATGGTAGGTACCTACTAATATTTATGTGCAGTTTTGAGGTGGCCGTCGTAAGATTGCAGTCCTGAGATTGCCATCGTAAGATTGCAGTCTTGAGATAGTTATCGTAAGATTGCACAGTCTTAAGATTGCCATCGTAAGATTGCAGTCTTGAGATTGCTATCGTAATATTGCAGTCTTAAGTCTGACTTCACGGTCTCTTCAGTAGGTATTGAATGTACTATTATTCTTTGAACGTCTTATTTCTCACGGCCGTTTATTTTAATTTTTTATTGAAGTTTGAAAAGTTCAGCGGACTCTCAATATGACAGACCGATTAAAAAATGTAAGTCTGTAGACAATTAAGGCTAGCCACAGACAATAATCAAGCAAAAGAGGATAGTATTTTTAAGTATCAAGTCTCATTTTGCGGCCGACGGTTTCATAACTAATGACAAATTTTATGATTTGCTTTATAAAACGCTGGGTGGTATAAAACATTTGTCAAAGCAGTCGTTAAAATTATTTTTACTATATTTGGTCTCAGCTTTATAAAGCAAGCCCTAAGATGAATCTATAGATGAGTGTATATGACGACACCTCGTTTGTCAAAATCCGGCCAACGACCCTTCAGAAGCCCTAGAAAACAAGCACAACGTTAGCGTTAAGGATTTTCGAAAACTGTTAAAGTTGTGGATGTTGAAATTGACCTAAGCACTTGACACGACCGGACTCTTACGTCAATCCTATATATTTTCGATAACAATAACGATAACGATCTTGCGAAGCAATCTTGTCAAGAGCTACACCTCCGTGGGAACAAAAAAGGATCGTACAATCATACATGCATGAATCCTGAAAACATTACACTCCTTTTTTGGGCAGTCGTGTAACAAGTGTAATAAAAAGAAAGATTTGAAAAACAGAATGTATGTTTGGACCGTCGTTGAAGCCTTAAGTAGTAGGAACACAGAATAAAAAATAAAATAATCTACGTCATGCATTGACTATTTGAACTGTTTTTATTAAAAACTATCAAGGTTGATCCATTACCTACCTCAATATTAAGTAACGATTTACTTGCAAATTAAATGAAAAGAAAAACAAAATTTTTATTATTTATCTGTAGGTAATTACACTGTATCAATGTACCCCCTTACTAATAAACGTTGTGTAACGGTGGTATAGCTATACAATGTTTTGTCCTTATCTGTCATTGTGATATTTGGATTTGACAGATAAGGACAAAACATTGTATAGCTATACCACCGTTACTCAACGTTTATTAGTAAGGGGGGTAGTCAGTAATCATACTATGCAAGATTTTTTTAACTGCATTTTAAACTTTACTGACGCTGTAAAGGGTTTAGAATGGTGTTTAGTTGATTTGACTTGCGCTCCTTCAGTTCTGAACGATATTAGGTCCACGAATGTTATGAATAGGCGATTGTATGCAAATGTAAATTAATCTAAATTATTGATACTTAAGCTAAGTATAGATTTTATCGCCTATTAATCCGAATCACGTAGAGAAGACTAAATCATTGATGTATGGAAATGTTATGACAGTAGCATTAAGTAGTTAGGGGAAATACGTTTATTGTTGAATGTAAGTATATATTTTATTATTATTCATCAAACAAATAACGCAGTGTTTGCATTGTTGTGTTCTGAGACAGAGATAACACAACCATTCCATCTTAGGGTCTCCCCAGACCTATCGACGCGGAATCGGCTTGAGCCGGTAAGATTTTTTTTCTTGCAGTAAGATTGAAAAAAGCGTCACTCGGCTCGGCTCGGCTCGATTCGGCGTTGCGTACGGAACGACGTCGTTTTCGCTCTTATTGCATGGACATAAAACTTTTTTTTTACCGGCTCAAGCCGATTCCGCGTCGATAGGTCTGAGGAGACCCTTAGTCCTCAGGGTTGGCAATACATTTGCAGTCTTAAGATTGTAGTCTTGATAATACAAATGTCTATGGGTCACTGATTCTACTCACCAGCAGTTGGTCTGTGTGTTCGTTCGTCACTTTGCCAAAAAAAACTTCAGGGTTGGAAACGCATTTGTAGTGTTAGGTCCGGTTCTCCTATTGTAGCCCGAAAAATATCAACTCTATTTTCACTACCACTAACTTCATTAGCCCTAAAATCGAAAACCCGAATTTTTACTTTTCCCAACTATTCATTAGCCCTATTTTTTGCTTCCCGAATTCACGTCATACATATTTTTTATGTCCGATTCGTAATAGCCCTAATTTTACTCATCCGATTGCTCTAAACACCGTACAAATAAACAATGTTTAAAACCCAACGTTTATTAATCGTAATTTTATACGTTCCTTAGGGGCCTTTTTATTTATGTTTCGTTCAAATGCTGCATATCATAGATTTAAAAGTTTTCCACGCAATTAATTAACAGTAGTGATTCATTTGAGCAGTTTTAATGATCTGTCATTGCATCGGTGCCGAGTCCTCCATGATTAGCTTCATTTACATACAAACCACGTAATCTGGGCACGGAGGCTCCGGTGATATTGAATTGGTATAGAGTTACAGGTTATCGACCTCTTTGACATTACACTTAAAAAATGTTTGCAATGCTATGGCTGGCGTTATTTTTAACCATAAACAAAATAGAGGATTGTTTAAATTTTAACGCACACAGAATAAAAAACAACGATAGATGGCGTCAGCATACCCTCCGAGTATGAAAAAGTAAGCGATCACTAATTTCGTGGATCTTAAGTAGGGTCTTGGTGGCATAATTGGTAATGCGCCTGCATTGGCTCGGAATGCCAGAAGAGATGTAGGTCATGTAGGTTCGAATCCTGCCTAAGACCGACGAATTTTTTTCACTTTAATATAGTTTGAATTACGTAAAGAAGTTTCTGTTAAAATTAAAAAATGCACAGAATAAAGATTAAAGGCATAGAAGCCGTGCAATAAGATGGACGTTGAACCAGCTACTTGTCTCTACTTTATAGATTTCGTATTGATAAGAGGAATCGAAACAAAAAATAGGTGTCTTTTCTTCTTTAATCTGTCATGGTCAGAAGCAAGGTGAAGAAACATCAAAATTGACTGGACTTCTTTGTCTTTACTTTCTTCCACACTAGTGATTATAGGTCCAAATCACGCCTTGTGACGATGTATCAAATAACGAAAGAACAGCTATAGACGCATCTCTTTCTAACTCACTATGAAAACCATAAGTAAAAAGAAGTCAACCATAATGTATTTTCTGCTTATTGAGTACGGTTTCTATGCCTTTAGTCTTTTTTCTGTGGTTTAACCTTTGTATCTGTGTATGTGTTTATCTGGGGAACACCCAAAAAATCCTAATTATTTTTGTCCGAATGTTCATTAGTCCGAATTTTCATTTTTCCGAAAGGTATGTTATGTCTGAGCAATTTTAGATTAAATTTATAATACAATTACTATACGTAGATTAGGATAGGTTTGATTAATAAGCTATATCCAAAAAAATAAAGGCTTCTATCAAAACATTGCATTCGGAATTATGAAAATTCAGGACTCTGATCAATTCGGAATTATGACTTTTCGGAGTTATGTAGTGTACCTGTTTGTCTGTGTATCTGTGTGTCTGTTTGTGGCATTATAGCTGTATGTTCACGATGATCTCAAAAATTACAAAACGAATTTTGATGCGGTTTTCACCATTAGTAAGGAAATTTTTCACGTTACAGAAAATTTACATAAAACGAAGCTCTACTCGGTAAAACCATATCGCTTTTGACATGTTATCATAATATTGTCAAAGTTACGATAACTCTTATTTACTCGACAACGACCGAGTAAAAAACAATACGGTAACATAACATATCAAAAACAATATTGTTTTACAAAGTAGAATGCAACCCCTGAATCCTAATAACTTTGATACAACTAACAACATTATAACTGAACATTAATTACCAAGTTCCGATTCGGAGAACTTCGGTGAACAGCCGATAGCTGCCGAAGATACTCGTCTATTTCCGCCCCTGCCGACTAACTTCTGGCAGCCGGATAATGTGGCGTATTTATTACACGTGTCTCGGATCGTGTGATGAGACAGCATAATATAACAGCTTAAGGACAGAAGGGAAGACTAGAAAAATATGGAAGAGTAGATAATCCAGCGCCTCTATCATAGGCGATAAAATCGAAATCGAAAGTTTTTAACTCGGTCGCCATTCATCATCATCATCATCATCATCATCATCATCATCATCATCATCATCATCATCATCGTCATCAGCCTATATTAGCCCTCTGCTGGACATAGGCCTCTCCCATTGCACGCCAACGAGCACGATTCGTGGGCACTCTCATCCAGCTCTTGCCAGCCACCTTGCGAAGATCGTCGCTCCACCTAGTCTGAGGGCGTCCTACACTACATAAGGCCGCCATTACTGTCAAGGAATTAAGAGCTATCAAAACGATGACAATACGATAACAGCTCAAAAACGATATTGTTAAAAGTAAAACTATACTGCTTTTGACGGTAACCTATCGATGTTTCGAAAAACTTTTGTCCGCTCTTTCGTTTGCCAGAATTTTCATTTGTCCGAAAATATTTTTCTACTAAACCCATTACCTTTTCAAAATGTTTAAAGAGATACCTACAGAACTAGGTTAGGATAGTTTTATAACAACCCAGGAAATTTAAACGGGCTCAGAAAAAAAAGATTTTCGGACAAAGAAAAAAAGGTTTTCGAACTTAAGATAGGAAACCCTTTTGACATGTTATCGTATTGCCAATTCCACTTGGTAAAACCATATAGAAATATTTTGACATTTCATCGCATTGTTCATTACGAATTCAGCCGCCATTATTTTCAAGTAATAAGACCTATCATAACGTAACGTTAATAATTGCGATAACATATCGAATGCAATATAGTTTAAAACCACCAATTTTTGAATAACTTAAATGCCAATTTATATCGAGAACTTCAAAACGTTGAATAAATGTCCCTTCTGTTATTTATCGATATTACGGAACCAATAAACCTGTATTATTGCATGAAACTTTCATGAGGAAATATTTCTCGAACGTTTTATGCCATGATTTGTCTATTCCTTTGAGTAACTGTCTTTTAAAATCATATCAAATTTGAAGTAAAATGATGACTTTAGCATAAAAGGGTGGACAAAAAACGTAATGTTTTTGATATTAGTTGAGTTTTCGCTACCACTAATATAACATTTCAAAAAAAAAATTGAAATGTTACATTAGTGGTAGCCATATCATATTTTGGATATAACTGCCGTACCAAGGGAGAATTTAGACACGATTGACTCGTTCCTCCGTAAAAACTCAAATGCCGAAGGGGAGGGTAATGTGTTTATCAGTCTATATATGTATGTTTGTTCCTTTGTGGTGCTCTAGAAACTAAACGCGTGGACCGATATTGATGATTCTTATGTCAATCGATTTGTCTTAATCTTGTGAGTGTCACTAAAGATATGACAGTAATTAAGATTCAATATGGCGATGCCATAATATTGTGAAAAAGAAAAAAAATAGGTCGACAAACCATGACAAGTGGGATATCATTGAATAGGTATTTAAAAATCATCCTTAGGTTACTTTTATCACTTTTCATTTTTATAACGATTTAAAGTTGGTTAGCAACAGTCAGGTTTTTTAAAGCTTGCTTTTTGTAAGACTTGTTCGAACTTGTGTATGAAAATCGTCAATAAAGAACGACTAAAGCTGGGCATTCACGACCGCTCCAAAAAGCCGAATAGAGCAGCGCCGCGCCAAAATCGCGCGTGAATGTCAAAACTGTAGCGTTTAAAAATACTTGGCGCGGTCCGTTGGATTTCCAAATGGACGGAGAGCCAGCGCGACGCGCCAACGCGCAATCCTAATCGAACTATCGGGAATGTCGTCGTCGTCAATGCGTTCTCCGGCTGCCATTTTCTAATCAGTCTCTGTAATATCACACCGTTGAGGCGTGGCGTCGCGCGCCCATGAATGTGGTGAAAATATTACGCCCAACCAGTTGTATACACTCCATCTGTCGCCGATACAAACGTCGCGTCCGTGAATACCCAGGGTAGTGATTCTTTCAAAAGCAAAGGTGAGCGAACGCAGGAGTGAATATCCAAGCGGCGAGTTAAAGTAGTCCCGTCAAAGCGAACAAAACACATTTCAGCGCGTGTATTCAATTTGGCAGCATGGCTTCTCGAACCTATAAGGCTGCCTAATTGAGAATGCACGCGCTTAAATGTGTTTAGGTCGCTCTGAAGGGACTTAAATTCGCCGCTTGGACATTGACTCCTGCATTCGCTCACCTTTGCTTTCGAGAGAATCACTACCCAGCTTTAAGCAGCAAACGCATTGAGAGTGGAGCCAGCGCGGTGCGGCCCGTTCCCATAGGTACTAAAAAGCGTTCGTTAAGCGTGGCGCAGGTGGTTGTATTATGGGAACAAGCCGCACCGCGCCCGCTCGTCTTTCTGCGTTTGCGACTTAATCGTCAGCGTCTTAATTAAGGTCTGTTCGTATTCAGACCGCCAATGACAATAACACGTATACCTGACTGTAATTGTCTTTAGATAGAGGATGAAATAGTAATGGGAATAATGTTACCTCTAATTAGTTTAATAAAAAGGTTAAAATATATAATATTCATCATCATCATCGTATCGTATCGCTAGGTGCGACAGAAACGAAAGATTGATTTGATTTGAATGCCTTTTTAATGTCAAAAATAGTTCGAAAATAAAATCTTTATGACAAGAATCTGTCAGTCTAATTGGATTTTTTTACGGAAAGTGCTTTTCATTAAAAAAATAGGATATTAAATAGAGATTACTGCCTCAAAATGGACATGAAGATTTTTAAATTAAGTGTTTAAAATAAATAAGTAATATGACCGTGCTAAAACTTCAAAAATATGTGATTAAGGAGTAACAATGGTAAATTTATTTGTTTATATGAGTGACGGAACGAAAAGGTCCTGACTATACTCTTGAGTGCCGCAGTTGTCATATTTAGGGTTCTGTACCAAAATGGTAAAAAAGGAACACTTATGGTGAGACTTCGTTGTCCGTCTGTATGTCACAACAGGTTTTCTCAGCAACTACAAATGCTATCAACTTGAAATTTGGCATAGTTATACAACTTGCTTGCCCGCAAATGTCTTTAGTAAAAAAAAAATGAAATGAATTTTATAAATAATTGCAAAGAGGTCTAGAATGGGGGGTTGAAAAATAAAAGTTGTTTGATTATAGCAAATGGGGTGTCATATTATAAAAAGGGCTTAATCTGCACGTTTCAAACCTATTTTTTTGTTCATTTTCTGTGTAGTTTTTGATTTATAGCCAAACATGTACAAAAAATTATGAATTATCTCCAAAGTTTATTTATCAAAAAATCTGAAAAAATCCTGACGACCTAGATAATTACTTATATTTTATGGTAAAAATAAAATGAAGTGTTCATGATGACTTTATTATTAGAAATTTAGGCATAATGATACAAACTCGTTTTGAGATTAGATATTGTTAACGGTACTATTAAATCAAGTCGAAATAAAACCTACTGCATTTTTTCAGCTTGGGTAAAAAGCAATTACTTCAACGTCCCACACTTCTTTTTCAAATAACGAACGTCACAACTAGTCACTCAAATCAGTGAGTTATAAATGCATCCAGCCAGTACGCATGCGTGAAAAAGCCAAGGCGCCAGTGTAGACAGGCCGACCGAACGCACTGAACCTGTGTCGTGCTGCAACGCGCCCGGCCCGCGAAAACTTTCGAACGAATTCGGAATTCAAATAATATCTGACAGTTTTGTGCCAGTGTTGTGTTTTTCTAAAGTGGTGTGTTTTTGAGTTCGTAGTTGGAAAATTTATTGGGAAGTGACAGTGAGGTATTTTATGGTTGCTTTTTTAAAAGGTAAGTTTAGTTGTTTGAGATTGTGTTTTTTCCTTACGGGATTATTAACAAAAAAAATAATGTAGATCACTTTATTGTTTAAAATCTAGTATTATTTGAGTATTTATTTTTTAAACGTTCTTGTATTTTAGCATTATGCCATGTATAACAACAAGAAACCCTAAGTAAAAGTTAAATAGTTCTACCTCAATAACCTCTGACCTTTTAGTTTAAGGTCAAGAAGTAACAGATTGTCTTTTACTTCCGTTCTGAAAATAACTCGTTATGAATAAGTAATAGGTACATTCATTAGGTACGTACCTTAGCATAGTTATTACCTCATTATGTTTTAACGAACGTTCGTTCATTATGGGTACCTACTCCAAATTTTGAGGCGTAGGTGACTAAAATAATTATAATAATCCATATTCATTATCTCATTCATTTTATTGTACTTATCCACATTTATACCTAATCACTTTTAGTTGTAATTGGGTTAATTTTTGCTATTATTATTTTAATTTGCTTTTTGTTAGACTATTTTTTTTAAAATAATGATGAAGTGTAGGATGAAGCTCGCTGGTTCAGTAGAAGTCTATCCACTCTTGATTATTTAGAAGACATCCAAATTATATCCTTCAGGAAATACAGACGAAGGAAGCGAATTCCATTTAGCAGTTCGCAATAAAAAAAGAAACAACAATTTGTGACTATTTATATTTACTTGATTATTGAAGTTTATTTATCCAAATAAATTATTTAGTAGGTACTGTTACGTATTATTTTCGATGTAATAATATATAATTAAAATTTGATAATGTTTAGAGAGCTCGAGCCGTCCAGATAAAACACTCGAGATAAATAATTTTTAATTAAAATTTTAATGAATATTTGTTTGCTATCATTTATAATGAGTTTCAAATCATTACACTCGTATGCCGATATCGAGCAATACCTATATAAATCCATTTTTTTATTACTACATAATACTACTACAGATAAATCTAAATATATACAAAAAATATCGGTTAAAATTCAATATTATTCTACGTGTACATTTAAAATGCTAACGAATAAGTCAAATTTTGAACTAAAAGTCATCTTCAACAAACAGCTCAAATTCCACAATTAATTAACTCTAGCCATCTTATTCATAAACGCACAATAAACCTATTTTAGTTCAAGTATTCTTTGCCTCTTTCTGTCAAATTCAAATGTCATAACGACAGATAAATACAGGTCATATTTAACGTTAGCTATTGCGCGTTTAGAGAGTACTATTACGGACTTTAATAGAGGTGTTGACAGTAGAGTAACTAGCACGAACACTTCAATTGTACGTCACGTTCCGAATCGCCTTTATAGGTCGGTTAACAAGAGCTGCCACGAATATATCGAATGGGTGAATAAAAGTGTTAATTAAATACAGGTTTTTAGGGTACGTAGCCAAACTAGGAACCCTTTTAGTTTCGCCATGTTCGTCCGTCCGTCCGTCCGCAACTTAGCTCAGAGACTTTTAGTTCTAGAAAGCTGTTAATTGGCATGATTATACCATATTAGTTACGCCCAAAAAGAGGTAAAATAAAAACTAAAAAAAAATATAGTCTACCTGCTCTCGTAACGTGGGGATGATATTTTTTTCTCGTCTACCCACTAGGGTGGGGTGTCGTTGGATAGGTCTTTCACATAAAGAATTAAAAAAAAACCTATCACGACTAAGTAGACTTGATTGGTTCCTGCGGGCCGATTATGGTCGTGTTTATCGATGTAGATAAAACATCTGTCAGTTTCTGACCAGTATGTAAGTGCGAGAATGATGGAAGCTTTATCCACCGCGATAAAGGTGACCATAATACGGGCCCTGAGATACAGGCGGCTAAAGTAAAGATAAAAGATAAAAAGATAAAGAGACATTTATTCACAACAATACAAAATTACATTAAATAGATACAAAAAGAACAAGACACAGAGAAATTGTAGCGAAACTGTCCCAACTCAGTTCAAGTTCAAGTGTTTATACCTACTAAAATCATCTCAGTCAGCACCAAATACACAACATCAACATAAACTCACGCCTTCATTCCCAGAGTGGGGTAGGCAGAGCCACAGACTCACCAACAACTCCAAAAACTTGTTGATGATTCTGTGACCACATTTTGCACAACCAGGCTAAGATGTTATCCAGTGTATTAGTGACAGGTTGCAAACCCATCGCCTAACAGCACTACACAGCCTTTAGTCCCTTAGTCGTCTCTTACGACATCCACGGGAAGACATGGAGTGGCAACATTCTAAACCCGGCACCACACGGGCAAATAATATTAATTAAAGAATTACTTAATTGTTGTTGTTTTTTGTTTGAGATAGTTTTTGTTTAGTAACGGCTTCGGAACCCTACACTGAGCATGGCCACACATGCTCTTGCCCGGTTTTTGGTTTGAAATTCGAACATCGTTTCAAGGAACCCACACAATCATAGATGACTTTAGTTTCGTTCATTCTATTCATCGCAGTTTTATTGAAACGACGGGTTCTTTTTGGAATCCCTAATCGTCATTTGTCCTAATACATCGTTTGTCCTAATTTTCGTTTATTCTAAAAGCCTAAATTTTAAAACTGTTTCATTGTTGTTATAATAATACAAACATAACGTAACCCAACTGTAGGTATTATTTGAAAACTTAAAAAAATATAGGTACGTTAATTAGGACAAACTGTGCATTAGGACAAGCCTTATTAGGGTTTCTTACCCACCCGAAACGATCAATACTATTATATTCGAAAACTTGTAGTTGACTACATACAGATATTACAGATGTATCCACTTTTGGATCTTATTAAGCACCCTAAACCGATGTGCATGCATGACTTGATGTATGAATGTGGAAGATGCGAGAGACTTACCATTAGGTGGAATGTGTGCCCTGTACCTATTCGATGCAACAAAATAAGTTCATATCTGTAGGCTGTAGCTCAGAAAAAAACAATTGTGCTATAGAGGAGAAGAAAAGAGCTTAAGTACTCTCATTTGAAAGGCCGGCGACGTACCTGTGACTCCTCTGGTGCTGCAGGTGTCCATGGGTGACGGTGATCGCTTACCATCAGGCGATCCGTCTGCTCGTTAGCCTCCTAAACCATTAAAAATAATAATACATACATACATACATACATAAACTCACGCCTTCATTCCCATAGTGGGGTAGGCAGAGCCACAGACTCACCAACAACTCCAAAAACTTGTTGATAATTCTGTGACCACATTTTGCACAACCAGGTAAAGATGTAAAAATAATAATAGAAGGAATAAAGAAGATATCTCGTTAGTGCTTAATAACGAGATATCTTCTTGCAGAAGGCACAAGAATTCGCCAGTACCGTTTTTGTAAAACGGCTTTAAATATTATCCCGATTTACCTCTTGCAGTCAAGTAAGAACATCGTTAGAATGAGATTTAATTGCTACTGGCAGTTGCAAACGAGACAGTCAAAAATTGCTGAGTAAGCGTTATTTCTGGAGTTACTGACTAGCATAACTTGGCCTGCGAGCGAATCAAAACTGCGTATCTGCGTGTCTCAACTCAACATGGTCATTTGACGCTCTGCTAGAAGTAGATATGCTCGAGTTTGTAGGTACCACGGTTGGAGACGACGTAAAATAAATCATAAAAAAGAAAGATTGCTAAAAAAATATTTTATTTCTCAAATAAGTAGCTGCGCACTTTATTACTTTGTCACTTTAACGTCATGTTGAAGTGCTGCACTAATCTGTCATAGGCGTTGAAGGTACAAAAGAGTGCAACTACTTATAAGGCTGAATGTATGCAACTGCATTAGTCTTAGACTGACTCACACCCGTATTCACAAACAAAATTTAAGGGATCCTTCATTGCAACGCACTGCGACCTTTTGTTTATGAGACGATTGGAACCACCCTGTGCGTTCGTGAGAACTGTGAGATCTCATAGTGACGTTTGTGAATACGGGTGTCAAGACCTTATGATCTATAATACAATACAATTCAAATACTTACTCTTTATTGTACATCATAAAAACGAACGGGGAACTGTACAGTTTAATTTTAGGTTAACAACCGGCGGTCATACCACTAAATAGCGTCATAGGTAGTTTAATTACTGTTTGTTTAGTGCTGTAGGTGGCTGTGAGACGCTTGACGCTTAAACGCATAACGTTAACGTAAGCAATTTTCGAAAACTGTCGAAATGTAGAGAATTGACGTAAGCTTACATCGCTAGCGTAAGTGTAATGTGTGGAGTGTCGAGTGTGTAAAAGAATAATAAAATCAAAGTGTCTATTTTTCTGACGTCTGCTTTTAATGGCTCCAGGCATCATTACTTGTGTCTCGATTGGCTAAAAGAATTTTATTCCAGTGGAACTAAAGTGTTTTTGTGTTGGATTTATTAAAATTCACAATTATAATAGACAACTTTTGTCTGTCTGTTAACTAAATGGACTGATTTGTTGTAATTACGTTTTTTAATATGAGTAATTATAAAGTTTGCCAGTGTATAATCATCTTTTTTTAAACCTGCCAAAAACAAAAAGAGAATTCTAGTAAAATAATGGTACCAAAATAAAGAGCGATTAAATTATTATATTGCGTATACCATTATTATAAACAAAGTTTTTTGCTTAAGAGAACAATTTTCCATTTTCCACACATTTTTTTGAAAAAAATCACCAAGAGGAATACCGTAATAAAAACTAAGCCCTTTTATGAGTTCCACGAATCAACAGGTTTTTCTCTTGTGCGTTTTCAGGATGTTTACCAGACTATTCGAAAATAGGCAAGAACATTTTAAAGCTGGGCATTCACGGACGCGCTTTTTGTCTCGGCGACAGATTGAGTGTATACCGCTGGATAGGTTATTTTGACCACATTCACGGGCGCGCCACGCCACGCCTCAAAGGTGCGATATTACGGAGCAAACTGATTAAAAAATGGCATTCAGAGAACGAATTCACGACGACGCCATTTGGCTTGGCGCGGTGGCGAGGCGTGTTCCAACGTTGAATTTCGACATTCACGATAGTTCCATTCGGATTGCGCGTTGGCGCGTTGGCTTTCCGTTCATTTGGAAATCTAACGGACCGCGCCAAGTACTTTTAAACGTTACAGTTTTGACATTCACGGATCGATTTTTGCGCGGCGCTGCTCTATTCGGCTCATTGGAGCGGTCGTGAATGCCCAGCTTAAGCGTATAATTTAAGGTATTTTTCTATATTACTGGTCTATATTATGTCGTTGACGTGATCCCTCTTAAACGGCCCAAACTTTTTTCATCAAACCTAGATAAAAACCAACTCGATTGATCTAGGTTTCTAGAAAAAACCGCTTTCAAATCATCCATCAGTTTAGGAACTACAGAGCCGTAATAAGAAGGTGGCTAATTGCAATATATTAGTCAAAGCGGGAGCCTACCGTTTGGCAAAAATATGTTTGCTTAATGTATTATTTCCTGACTTTTTCATTTGCCAACCTAATATTATATAAATTTTTAGAATTTATTTTAGTACCCCGTGTAGAACCGTATAGGCTAGGTGAGGTTATTTTTTTATAAAATCCTGAAATATTTACTGTTACAGAAAACAAAGCGAAATGGCAAATAAAAAGTTGGGAAACGATACATTTGACAAACATATTTCGCCGAAACAAAGGTAACGCAGTCAAAGCATTATTTACTCTATTGGTGTGTTACTCTGCAGTTCTTTGGGATTACAGTAGTATGATGCTAAATCAAAGATCGATGATGTTAGTGGTAGTAGGATCGTGTGGAGGGTCCGTCCGGATCGCTACCACCATTTAATGCTTTAACCTGCCACCAAACATGGGGGTGTGGGGATAAGACAACCAGTGAATTACACAGAGGCATTCCATCTTACGGTTGGCAACGCATTTGGTATTGCAGTTTTAAGATTATAGTCTTAAGAATGCAAATGTCTATGTACCTTGGATCCAACTTACCATCAGGCAGCATGCGTGCTCGTTTGCCTTCTAATTTCCGATAAATCATACAAACAGATTAATACACGAATACATCAATTAAATTAATCCTGGTCACGCCACCATTACGAGTCATCGATCAATCATCGATCTAATACGAATCCCGACCGCCCACCTAAAGCCTCGTATTTACTATCACTAGATCATATAATGTAGCAGTAGTGATCAAGTGCATCGATCCCTCGCGGTTAAAAAAACATTTTTGTGTTCTATCACTCACCCCAACCCAACAGAACTTGTTTTTCCAACTAGTTAAACTCACGGCGTTTTTTGTAGTTTGAATAGTTGCTATCCAATTAGCCCGTTTCATGCCTCCAGGTGGTTAGAATACAGTTTCCCTGCTCCAATTTTGGTAGGCTTTTTTAATAAAAAGTTACGTTCACTCCTCCTTCACAAAGTTATGCTTAAAGTTAAAACGCTTTTAGGTAAAGTATGGACGGTATTTTGGGATTTCTTTGAAGTTTAGGGTTTTTTTAGCGGTACCCGAAAAGAAAGTAATTTTATTCTCTGATACGAACGTCGTAGATTTTTCAACGTGATCTACGAGCCTAACTTGAACCCTGGACGTATAAATAATACATATTGACACGTATCTTTGTAACAAAAGAAACATTGCCGCAAACATATTTCATAATGGAGCTGATCTCTATTTTTTGCCCTGAAAACTTTATTCGGACTAGAAATAACATTTGAAAAAATAAGTAACCAAATCTGTGAATTCATTTTTAAGTGATGCGCTAACCAATGAACACCATTTTATTATTAGTTTGATCTAATCTAGTTAGTTAGCCCTGCTATGTGGCATCAAGCTAACTAATTGCGAATGCACGCCCTGAAATGTGTTTTGTACGCTCTGACGGGAAAACTTAAAGTCGTCGGTTAATATAAGCTGCGTCTGCGTTGAAAAGTATACACTTCAGAGAATCACATCCCTCAGAACATATTGCATTATCTTAAATATATTCTGGTTCGTTTGTAAGTAATCCCCCCCTCCCCCCCTTGTGTCCATTATACTATTGTGCAAGTCTAACTGACATAACCCTATCCCAAAGACTTTTAAGTCCTCTTCATAATTAGCTCTTATTCAAAGGCCGTATCATATAAAGCAATATAGTTTGAAATACAAGAGATCTCTACTACACTGGCTAGCAAAATAACGGTTCACATTCAGTTTAAAGTGACCGTTATTATTGCTCGTAAGTACATTTGCCTTTGGACATTGCGACAAATCGTTAAATTTTTATGGCTCTAATCTCCTATTTTATTGGCTATTGTCCGCTTAGCGCCATTTTGTGGGCTCTTAATGGACAAATATGGCCAACGGTGGGCGAGCCGTGGGAATTGTTGGATTACAATGCCTGTTTCAGGGATCGCCTTTTTATGTTACGTTTTGTTACAAAAATATACTTTACAACACATGTGAAGTAACATAAACCATTAGCATTAGGTTGGTTGGTACTAATCGAAAGTATGAAGCCCATAGAATATGCAAACGTTAGGTTGACTATTTTTTCCCATCATAACCATTGGGTAGGTAGGTAAGTTGGTATTAATATTTTGCACAAAGCCTAACGTTTGCATATTCTATAGGCTTCATACTTTCGATTAGTATGTAACTGGTCTATTAAACAAGCAACAGCTATTTAAAAAAAAATAGTTTTTAGTTTTTTTTTTAATTATGGACTGTACTGAACTGAAATTTTTCAGTCAACCTATTCGCCATATTAAATTTGATATCAAATACTTTTTATATAATAAACAGCTGGGTAAAGGTCCTATTCAGATCTTTGACCATAATATTTCAAACTTTTTTTTCAAGGATTGGAATCGAACGCCAGGAGAAAACTCAACTAATATCAAAAACATCACGTTTTTTGTCCATCCTTTTATGCTGAAGTCATCATTTTATTTCAAATTTGATATGATTTTAAAAGACAGTTCTAGTTTTTTTTAAATTATGGACTGTACTGGACTAAAATTTTTCAGTCAACCAATTCGCCATATATTACTTACCATATTAAATTTGACATAAAATACTTTTTATCGAATAAACAGCTGAATTTAGACTTAGACTGTACCCACTGACGAATCGAAGCGTTCCCATTTCGATTTCCGGTACGGAGTTTGTGTAATGAGCAGAAACACTCCTGGAATCATATTCGATGATTCAATTTCTTTTTAACTGACTGTCAGAAGGAGGGTTATAAATAAAAAAATAAACATCTGGGGACGATGTCACACCAAGTGACCTAGTCCCAAACTAAGCTCTAGGCTTGTACTATGGATACTAGACAACGAGATAAATACTTGTATAGAGAAATATATTCTTAAATACATAGAAAAATCCATGACTCGGCAACAAGTATTCGCCCTCATCACGTAAATATCTGCCCTTACCGCAGTTTGAACCCAGGACCGCTAGTTTCGTAGGCAGGGTCACTAACAAGTAAGCCAACGCGTCGTCATTGTATGTTTTTCGAGTGTATGTATGTATGTATGTATGTCTATTTCTGTGGCACGCTCTGCAGCATAAACTTCTTCATGGATGTTTAATCCCCGACGCAAAAGGAGGGGTGTTATAAATTGAACTTGTGTATCTGTGTATCTGTCTGTGGCACCGTACCTCCTAAACGGGTGACCCGATTTGGATACGGTTTTTTATTTGAAACGCAGGTTTTATAGCGATGATTCTTAGCTAGGTTTCATGAAAATCGGTTGGGCCGTTTAAGAGATATCAGCTCTGAAAGAAGAAGTCACCATTATATCAAGAGTTTTTATACGCCACTTTGACATGATCTTCTGATGAAATAGGAGGACTTTTTTAGACCCATTCTAAAATTGAAGGTTATTATCGAGGGTTTTTGTCTATCTAGTATTTATAACATATTAAGAGGTGTCGTTAGATTGTGTGACACATATTCTTATAAATGTTTTAAAAAACAAAAAACCGCCTTCAAAAACGCAAAAAATAGTAGTCGTAGTCCCATTTCTTAGTTGATATATGAATCTTTAAGACATTTCAAGCTCGCCGCAAGCAACGCCGCGGGAAAATCATAGTCATTTTAAAACAATTAAATGTGCTTCGTTGTAGTCGCTCAACTATCTTAATCGAGATATCTTATCGCCACCCTTGAAATCAGTACCGTTGAGGAGTTCCGGTGGCCATCTGTGGTCTTCATCATCAGTTCCGCTTCACCAAGTGACACTTTCTGAATGCAAATGCTACACTTGTTACTAAAAATACTAAAATCGCTATATGTTTGCATACAATATTTGAGGAGTTCCCTCAATTCCTCACTGATTCCTTCATCAGATTCAGATTTGCTGACAATGGGACCACCTCGGAAGTATACTCTATCAAACCAAAAAAGAATTTTTAAAATCGGTCCACAATTGACGGAGTAATCGGTGAACATACATTAAAAAAAAAACATACAGTGGAACGTATAACCTCCTCCTTTTTTGAAGTCGGTTAAAAAGAAAACAACCCACTATCTATTACGGTTCAAAAGATTCAGCTCTTTTAAGTTAGGACATGCGGACGAGAGCGTCGGTGGCCTAGTGGCTTAGGGGGTCGACTCGTGATCGTAAGGTACCTACCGAGTTTGAATCCTCACGGTAAATCAACGAGTTTTTCTAACTTAAGTGCATTACCCGATGCTCTTACGGTGAAGGAAAAACATCGTGAGGAAACCTGCACATTTGAATAGCTCAGTGTGTAAGAGGGTAATTGCGCATAAGATTCTAAAGGGTCGAAGTGTATGCGAAAGGGCGCATCTGTAAGATAAGATAAGATAGGACGTAAGGACGGACGGACCCACCGCGGAGGTATATTATTAAGGTCCCGTTAGGCTATCCTTCAGGTACGGAACTCTAAAAGTACAATCAGCGACAAAAAAATCTACCCGAAATAAATTTTTTGGCATTTTTTTCCTGAACATTTTCGACTCACTTGTGATTAACAATAGCTTTATTACGGAACCCATTTAAAGCTTTGGCTAACAAAACAAGTCCTTTCGCGGTCAATCTGACCTTAAAATACATAGCGATAAGGTGCACATTTTAATATACTTATTTCCATTTTGTATTTGAGATTGCGATTATTAAAAGGGAAATGAGGTTATGCGTAGGTTATTGCATACACACAATTAAAATAAACCTTAAGTATTAGTGATATGGTTTAGATTGGTTTGAGTTATATTTTCGAGAAAAGGTTGCGGAAACGTATAGGGGCAATTAGAAGCCGTAATTAAAGTTATTTATGTATTTTTACATAAGGAGGGATAATGGTTATTACTAGATCCTAATAATTACAATTATTCGGTTTATGTTCAAATTTAACAACGCAGATGCCTTAGTTGTTAGTGGCCCTGTCTACGTAGCTAGCGATTCTGGCTTTGATTCCTGATTATAGCGAATATTTACTATAGAATACAAATACTCTTTATTGAACACCACAAAAACGATCTCTCACAGACAACCTTTAATGACACAAATACCTACATAGGGGTATGAAATAATTGCTATTGTATATATGTGTCATGAACACGATGTTTTTTCTCAGTTTTGGATTTTTTCTATATATTCAGATATTTATTTGAAGACAATTTATTAATTGAGTAAGCCGCACAGGCGCTTTTACACGTCAAATCGACCAGGTTTTTTTTTTTGTAATTATTGTTTATCGTTGTTTAGAACCTACCCATGATAGTACAAGATAGTGCTTATAGTTTGGGCCTAGGTAAATCGTTATTCCCTCGAGAACTATCCAAATTTCCGGGATCAAAAGTACCTAAGTATGCTTTCCCGGGACTCAACCTATGTCTGTAATAAATTTCAGCGAAATCAGTTCAGCGGTTTAGGCGCAAAAGCGTAGCATACATTCAAAGTTACTTTCACGTTTATAATATTGAGTATGGATGCAATGCTACAAACATACATACCTTCACGCCTGTCTCCCAATGGGAAAGGCAGAGACTATGGAACGCCAGGTGCACCGGTCCAAACATACAACTTTCGCTTCCTCTACATTCATCAATCTCTTCATGCACGTAAGTCGGTTTCGGGTGCTTTTGATTTGGGCCTTATTCAGTACATCGCGAATCTGATCACCGTACGTCCGTCTAGGACGTCCCCTACCAACATCTCCACTCACTTTCGCTCGCCATATCTCTTTCGTATCTCTTCTTTCATCCATCCTTTCTAAATGACCAAACCATCTTAGCATACCCTTTTCGATTTTAATCACGACATCTTCTTTCAATCCACATCGTTCTCGAATCTCGCTATTTCTTACTCTATCTATCTCCTAACTCCACACATACTTCTTAGAGCTCTCATTTCAACAGCATTAATCCTGATTACGTTCTTCTTCTGCCATACCCAAGATTCACTACCATACATCAATGTTGGTGTCAATACTCCCTGGACAATAGCAAGGCGAGCTTTGCTCGGTATGACCTTGCTACATCTCAAAGAATAAAATTTTATAGATATAAAAACTAAGACCATGACCCCAGGTCAATATTTATAACAGTGATAATGTTATCAATCGAACCGACTGTAAAAACACAATGATTGCCTATCATTAACCGGTGCTGGCGCTGTAAGGTCAGTGTGAGTCGATAACGGTTATATGCGAAGTCCTTCTGTATTTCCGTCCGTAGGGTCGTGATAGCAAGTCGATTTATTATTAAAATTATCAATAAACTAACGACCCGCCCTCGCTTCGCTTTAGTTTACGTGAGTTTTGACAGACGCGCTGGCCTAGTTGGTAGTGACCCTGCTTATGAAGCTAGCGGTCCTGGGTTCAAATCCCGGTAAGGACAGATATTTGTGTGATGAGCGCGAATTAATTTGTTCCTGATTCATGTTTTCTATTTATTTAAGTATATATTTCTCTACATAAGTATTTATATAATGTCTAGTACCCATAGTATGTACAAGTATAGAGTTAAGTTTGGGACTAGGTCAATTGGTGTGACATTATCCCCCTGATATCCCCCCCCTAAGAGTTTTCTGTAACACCCGGACATAATTCAGAATTTATTATACATAAAAACTTTCCTCTTAAATCACTCTATCTGAATGAAAACCGCATTAAAATCCGTTGCGTACTTAGAAAGATCTAAGCGTAACATACAGATACTCCAGTAACTTTAGTCATGAGATTTTCTAACTTAAGTGCATTACCTGACGCTCTACGGTGAAAGAAAAACATCGTGAGGAAACCTGCACATTCGAACAGCTGAGTGTGTAAGAGGGTAATTGCACAAAAGATCCTAAAGGGTCGAAGTGTATCCGAAACGACCCATCTGCAAGATAAGATAAGATAAGATAAGATAACTTTAATCATCACGAGTTTGCGTCAAATCCGGTAGTTCCGATTTTTTGCAGACTCATTTATGATGTTAGCCCAATGAATAATACAAGTTTGTGACCTCGAGCGCCGAAGGCAACTTTGTCAAAAATAAAAAACAGCGAAAATTTCAGACTTTTTTCAGATTATGGTAATTATAACCCTAAAGGACTAGTTTTTGATAGTACTATTTTAAACGTTTTTAAAGAAAACTAAATTTGCTACATTACGAAATTAGAATTGTTTCCGTAGACCCAATAGTTTCCGAGATAAATCCTTTCAAAATTCAATTTTTTATTGAACTTCGTTATTTTTTTTTAACAATCTTGACGAGTTACGGTACCAACTATTCGCCAGGGCTGCGACGAAAACCAGCCTCAATCTGGTCAGGTTTTTAAAGTAGACTAAATTTGCTATAATATGAGACTAGATTTGTAGCGTACCTACTTGGAAAGATCTAAGTGTACATACAGAAGGACGGACGGCGGGAAGCAACTTTGTTTTATACTATGTATTTTATGATGAAACTTACGAGTAAGTATGTATATAAGGTGCTAACAAATTAGTCACGGATATTTTAATCATCGATTCTAGAGCCTATTTGGAGTAAATAATGCGGTATAACATGTAGTCCGATAACGCATAATTTCCGAGATTTTCATTATTTAAAAAACAATTCAATAGTTAATTTAATTTGAACTTTGCTACCTATACCTAAAGCATTATTTACTAAGAAATTGATTGAATTTATTTATATTGTACGTTGATGACTTTGCTACTTACAACATGAATCTTCCTTAGTAAATAATGCTTTAGGTTAAGGTGACAAAGTTCAAATTAAAGTTACTATTGAATTGTTTTTTAAATAATGAAAATCTCGGTAATTATGCGTTATTGGACTACATGTTATACCACATTATTTACTCCAAATAGACTCTAGAATAGATGATTAAAATATCCGTGACTAATTTGTTAGCACCTTATATCAGTCTTAGGTACCACTTAGGTACCTTACTCGAATCCTATCTTCTTGGCATAAAAACTACAATAACTATAACTTGTTTTTTTTAGCATCACAAACAACTTTCAAGAAGTTAATGTAAGGTTTTTTATTGGGAATGATTTACGGTAGTATGACGGATCACGGCATAACTGGAAAATAATTAAAAACACGTGTAGGAGCATTTTGCATCACAATAGAAAATTGCAAAATGTGTGGTTTGCTTTTACGTATAAAATAATGCGTTAACATTTTTTTTGTGGTTATTTTAATTTGTCACAAAATTATTGCTTGATAAAAAAACCAAAGAAGCAGATGTCACAAACGAAACGCTTTAAAGTCTGTCAAGAAAGTCATGTCATGAAAATGATTTTATAATTGATCCAAAGACCTAAATTACAGTATAAAATAGCATATTAAAACACAGCAATATTAGTATTATATTATAGCCTGTGTCAAAAGAAATTCCCAAAGATGTAAACAAATTAGTACTGTTTGACACAATACCTTAAATATTTATCAAGCGTGTATTTATTTAAAATAACATATAATTAATAGTTATTTAATCTTAAACTTAATGTGAAAGTAAACATCAACCCCCTTACTAATCAACATTGAGTAACGGTGGTATAGCTATAAAATGTTTTGTCCTTATCTGTCAAATCCAAATGTCACAATGACAGATAAGGACAAAACATTTTATAGCTATACCACCATTACTCAACGTTTATTAGTAAGGGGGCAAGTGTATAAATCATTGCTAAGACCTTACTTGATCATTAAAAACACGTTATTAACGAGTAATAATGGTAAATTCGTTCATTTGGTTGTGTTTACATCTTTCCCAATTTCAATTGGAACAGACTATACCTAGTCTGTTTACTGTATTTTTTTAATAACTGTAGCTTATAATGCAACTAAATTATAGCCTGACCAAAAAAATAAAAAAGCCTCTAATGGGTCACCACTAACACTTTTTTATATCTGTGTTTCGTGAATTGTAATAGAAATTTCAGTTCATATAATTTCCCCAATATAGCGAAGTTTTTTATTTTTCTGGTCAGGCTTTAAAGAGATCGTGTCACTTTTTTAGTATTTTACACTAACATTATTCCCGTTTCATGGATTACTAACTCTGCATGGACAAAGTCGCAGGCAGACTCTAGCTACAAATAAAATGAACCTTAGTTGCAAAATACAAAGAAGTAGGAGACGCCGCAAGCCGCTTGTTAGGGTTACTGCTGTACGCAACAAAAGTCACAAGAGCCAGTCCCAGACACTAGGGTGCCCATGTAGTCGAGATATCCGGGAAAGACTCGGTATTTTAAATCTGGTATCATGCCATTAGAATTAGGTAAGGTAATTTATCTTAGGTATATTTATGTCAGAATGAATTTATACTTTGTTTACACCCTTATGCGAAAATAGGTATTGGACGACATAAAAAATAGGAATAAAATATTGCGGTTTCAGATGTATCAAAAAAACATACGTACAGATGGCTTATTGTCTAACGCACTCGCAATCACGTTCGTTTTCATTTTGAAAATTGAAGAATTATCTGCATACTAAATGAAAACAATTGCTCCACTTTGAAGCCGGTTGCTATTGCGAGTGCGTTGGACAATAAGCCCTCAGGCTACAATTTTTTTTGACACCTTTTAAGCAATAGAATAAGAGTCGGAATTTTTCTGTGGAATACGTTTGAGCTACGCAAGTGGGTTTATATTCAGTATGTCTTATAATAGCACACAAACCTACCTACGCATTAAATGACTTCAGTGATGCACCCGTAGCCTGCTTTGATGTGTCGCCCACGCATAAACTAGCGAGCGTGGGCGTATTCAACCCATTCACAGCATATGAGCAAGTCACACATACATACATACCTCTTACAAGCGCATGGACAAGCTACGCGGGTCGATCAATGACGTCATTTAGACATATCCGTGTGTAATGTTTTATGAGCCACAATGGCGGTATCTACATCCATTTTGGTACGAGAAAATGTATATCCACGTGCGTAGCTCCACCGGAGGTGCGCCGCAGTAGAGAATGCCCCAATGGAGTCACGCTGCAGTGGAAATGTTGACACACGCAGCTAGACCGATAGATTTATATGGCTCTCGTTTGTAAGGTGTGCGTGTCTAGCATGCACCGCAGTGAAATTACAGCCTAAGTATCTGAGCAACATAGCATACAGTAAGTCTTTTATATAGGTAACTGGACTGTAGCGATGTGAAAACTGAACTGTGACAACAAATCGCTGCCCTAGTATTATTTAGGGTTCTATGTTACATTTTTGGGGTACTTCAATTTAGACCTAGTGTCACTCTGACAAATTTCAAATTTCAAGTTGATAAAAGTGCAACATAGAACCCTATAATATAGGGGCAGCGAAATGCTAAGACTCTAACATAAGACCTATAAAGCTTAATTTTGACCAAAGAAACATCAAAAACATATAATCTATCACTTATGTGTACGTTAGTATTAGTGTAGTGTATGATCCTTTACGCTAAAACGCCTAAACGGCTTAAGGTAAAATTTTGAATAGAGATAGCTTTATACCCTCAATACACAGGGTAAATCTTATCCCGAAAAAAAACAGTCTCCGTCGGATGATTAACGCGGCCAAAGTCGCGGACAGACACTAGTAATATCCTAAAAAACCCTGTCTAACATACAAAACCTGTAATACAATTTGAAGCAGTGCCATGACGTAAAAAACTTCAAAAAAAAAAAGAAAAATCAAACAGCTAGCCCAAAATATTTAATACTAAATGGTAACCCTACACTAGTACCCTTATATTTCCGGAAACTCTTCACTGGTGTTATATTGGAACCGTCTGCGTTCTGCTGATCAAAGATCGCAAATAGCTGAACAGTTGGCGCGTAAAGTCGCGGGCATAGAGCTAGAGAGAGCGGGTAGTTGAAAATTAGCAATATCAGGCGACCACACCGATGCTTAACGGTGCGTAAGTAACGGTCCGTCAAATTGACGCCATGTAATTACTATGACCAGACATAGGAATCCAGGGGGCAAAATTTTATGATAGATAGGGAGTTCCTAAATCGATACACTTAACTATAGATGCTTGTTCTATATACTAGTGATCACTCCAAGTTTTGTTTGTAAAATTATACGTCCCATCTACTATTGTTAAAATAAACGATCAGAATTGCTTCCAAATTTTTGGGCGTTAAACGTCTCCTTCTTGGCTAATAAATCCATTTCAGGTGGCTAAATGACTTTTTAATTTCTGTGGAGTTAATAGGCATAACATTTTTTTAAATATACTGTGTGAAGTTCATGACAGTCTTCAGAACAATACTTATGTACGGTCGGCCTTATAAGAAGCTGCACACTTTTGTACCTTGTCACTTTAACGTCATGTTTGAACTGCTGCACTAATCTGTCAAAGGCGTTAAAGTGACAAGGTACAAAAGTGTGCAGCTTCTTATAAGGCTGACTGTACTATCACGAACGTTAATTTGTGACCCATTTCAAGAAAAATATGCCTGAAGTCGTCAATGTCATTAGAGATGTCAAGTCATTTGTAACTTTTAGGAAACTCAACCTTATTGTTGTAGAATGTCAGATTGACTTTGGACCTAAGGTGGGTACCAAATTAAAGTTCGCGACTGTACATACAATGCTGGGGGCGATCACTAGTATATGGAAAAAGCATCGATAATTGAGTTTATCGATATAGGAACTCCCTACCTGTCGTAAAATGTTGCCCCCTGGATTCCCATATCTGACTATGACCCATTCTTTTGTTTACGCAACGTCACCGTATTTTACGCTTCTGTGTGGCCGATCTTTTACTTATTGTAACACGTTGATTAGGATTAACTGTTATTTAAGTTTCTTCAATGATTTAATTAAGAACATTAATGTAGCCTAAGTTTTTATCTCTATTTAAAGGTAGAAAGTGGAGGTTTTTAATTTTTAATTAACCATCAATATGCGAGCGTAAACAATTTTCACAAATGAATTATTTATTTCATTTAATACTATTTATTACCTTATAGAATTGTCAATTAACTATTTTAAAACACTAATACTAACTTAATGTAAACACTTTCGTACGAATTCGAACGTTACAAACGTTAAGTACCGCCCCCGCGCCGTTAAAACTTCCAACGTTTGCTGGTTCAGGGAAAATCTATTACGCGTAGGAAGTGGTGGGCGGCATTTTACTCTTGGTAGCTTAGTTGGCAACGATAAAAAAAAGTCAACTTTGACACTTCTACACTGCCAATACAGTGTGTAAATCCAATAAGAGCAAATATTTTTAAGGGTTCACTAATGTTTCACCGAAATACGTTTGACCGAATGAGTCGTTTGGCAACTGCTTCATTTCCCAACCCGCTTATATTTCTGTAACTGTAAATATTTCAGAACAATGATACAAAAATAAATCCTGAAATATTTGCAGTTACAGAAATATAAGCGGGTTGGGAAATGAAACAATTGCCAAACGACTCATTCGGCCAAACGTATTTCGATTAAATGAACGGACCCCATTTTTAAGTTTAATATGCATCCTAATTAACATAAAAACATGTGTATCGTTAGCATAAGTTGTATTTCTTTTTTTCATACATATTAATTCACCACGCAATGTATCAGAAATAGCCCAATTAACCTGCAATTAACTGAGACTTAAAACTTCGTTTACATTATACATTGCTGCTCGATGGGACCTTTAAAATTTGATCGCGCTCTATGTATTAGAGTAACGAAATTCCACATTTAGATGACTTGTACAGCCATAACACACTGTTGACGCACACACCATTATATATTGACGACGCGGTGGCCTAAAGTCTGTACTTTTAGGTATTTCAAAAACTGTAAACAAAAAACCCACGTGATATAGTTCGTCAGCCAATAGAAGTAGAGCACTGATACGTCAAAGTTCGATTAAACGGGTTTGATTGGCTGTTCAACAATGCCACGTGGTTTGGATTGTTTACATTTTTTAAATACCTAAAAGTACAGACTATAGTAGGTAACCCTGCCTACGAGGCTAGCGGTCCTGGGTTTAAATCCCGATAAGGGCAGATATTTGTGTGATGACAGCGAATATTTGTTTCTGAGTCATGGATGTTTTCTATGTATTGAGGTATACAATAAGTATTTATATCATTGTCTACTACCCATAGAACAAGCCTAGAGCTTAGTTTAGGACTAGGTCAATTGGTATGATATTGCTTTTGACATGTTATCTTATACGTTTTGATAGCTTTTATCTATTTACATAACAATTATAGACAATTTTGAAAAGCAATATGGTTTTACTAAGCAAAATAGAGCCCCTGATCGAGTTAAAACTCACTTAAATTCGTAAAACCTTTCACGCCCACCACTGGAAGGTTTTATAAAATAAAATCCTCGACGCTATTCCAGGCAATGTACGTTCACCCTCCATTTTAGTGTGTTTGTTATAGGAGTGTTCGAGCTCGCGGGCATTTATTTAAAACAAGTTGAGAGATTGGAACTACTGAACACAGTTTACTACGAATGAAGGATCGGAGTCGTTTTATCTACCCAGCTGCAGTTTTCGCATAGTGTTTCGGGGATACAACAACTGGTGAATTGATTAAGCATTCCCTCTTAGTTTTAAGAGTTCTGTACAAAAAAGAGAAAAAACGGAGTCCTTATAAGATCACTCGTGCGTCTGTCTGTCTGTCCGTCTATCACAGTCAATTTGCTCCGAAACTACTGGACCGATTGAGTAGAAATTTGGTACACATATGTAAATTGATGACCCAAACACAGATGTGCAGTGTTTTTTTTTTAAAGAATTGTTCTTTTTCAAATTAGGAAATTGAACAATAAAAGTTTTGCAAACCTTATTGCGTCATTGTATCAAATGAAAGGGCTCGTTATGAGGATCTCAAATATACTTGTTATTATTGTAAAATAAATAGTTTTGATTTTATTCATAAGAGAAGATGAAAATTTACCATTCCCGCCTGATCTCCGAAACTACTGAGCCTAAAATTAAAAAAAAAGTACAAAATATAGTTCATTGCTTGTAGATTACGGAAAACCAATAAAAATTCTATAAAAAAAAATACGTATGTACGGAACCCTCTCCACGCGAGTTCAACTCGCACTTGGCCGGTTTTTAAGGTAGGCAACGCATTTGCAATCTTAAGATCATATTCTCGAGAATATAAATATCTATGAGACTCAGAATTTCATCATTTGTAGAATCGCGCTTTTCCTTTGGGAACTCTTCAAATATTCGTGGTAAAAAGTAGCTTATGTGCCAAATCTATCTCTGTCTCTGTACCAAATTTCATCCAGATCCGTTCAGCCGTTCTGGCGTGATTGAGTAACAAACATTAAAACTTTAGCATTTACAATATTGGTAAGATTAGTTAAAATAATGAACAATTACCCCTTATATTTTGAATAATTTTTGAATATTCGTTTTAAGATTCCAGTACAGTCAAGGACTTTAATTGTTATGCCACTATGGAACCCTGTCATAATGACAGCGTCAAAATCGATTAAAGAAATTACTCCAAAATTAATGATTAACGTTATGCGACAGGGTTCCATAGTGGCATAACAATTAACTGTACATACATCAAGCCTGATAATGAAAAATCTGTTATATCGGGCAAAATCTTATGTGGTTATGTTAATAAAATGTCGTCTTAAATCGCAAATATGCAAAAACGACAAAAAAACATTGTAAAGAAGTACTTTTCCCGGGAAAAACTCCACTATTTTTCAGTTCACTACTATGGTCTGAAACTTACAGCTTTCGGTGAACCGTCGCTTACACCCTGTATATATATACCTACCTATAGCCACGTGTGTAATAAACTTCTTGTTCCTCATGACAAAATAATTGACACGCCATCTAAAAATAAAAATTCAATCAATCCGGAAGGTCACCAGTTCGATTCCGGGATCAGATTACGAAGTATTTGTTCGACAAACATCGGCTTAAAGTTCCGTGTCTTACTGGGACCGTGGGGGATTAGTCAACCGCAAACACACGAACGTGTGTAGAAAAATAATGAAGCTTGACAAATTAAATCATTGTTACGTAGAAGTAACAAGGTGCGATAGCTCGAAGGTGCTTCGGATTTGTACGTGTCTCTCACTTGCTCTCATACGCGCTTATTAAGAGCGAGTGAGAGAGAATTACAAACCCGAAGCACTTTTTAAGTGCTCACAAATTAGTTGTTTTTAGGGTTCCGTACCAAAATGGTAAAAAAGGAACCCTTATGGTGAGACTTCGTTGTCTGTCTGTCTGTAGGTCACAGCAGGTTTTCTGAGCAACTACAAATGCTATGAACTTAAAATTTAGCATACCTAGTTATACAACTTGTTTGCCTGCATCTGGTTTTAGTAAAAAAAAAATGAAATTATTTTTATAAATAATTGAAAAGGGGTCTAGAATGGGGGGCTGCAAAATGAAAGTGATTTGATTATAGCAAATGGGGTGTCATAATGAAAAAAATCAATCTGCACATTTCAAAACTATTTTATTTTTTAATTTCTGTGATGTACTTTTTGATTTATAGCCATAAATGTACAAAAAAATTACCGACACCCCCCTTATCTCCGAAGTTTATGAATCAAAAAAATCTGAAAAATCCTGACATATCTATAGATAATTACTGAAGTGTTCATTATTTACAGTTTTTGAGAACTAACAAAACAACTTAGAAAATATGTATTAAAATTTAGGCTAGTCATAATGGACCTTATTTTATGATACATAAAGTTCAGAACAAAATGAGTATTTTCTTTTGCAGTTACTAAGCAAAATATCTTAAATACGGAACCCTCGGTTCGCGAGTCCGACTCGCACTTGACCGGTTTTTTTCTCTGCACGCAACCGTACAAGCCTAGAACTTAGTTTGGGAATAGGTCAACTTGTCTGAAATCCGCTGACATCATAGGACATTGTGTCAAAATGAAAAGACCACCAATGGCCAACTATAGGAATCTATACTTATGCTTACACAAGTGAACCGAAATGCCATTGCGATTGACTAATACCTGTGTATCTTCACCCTAACATTGCCGGCTCGTTACCAGTAAATTTGCCAGGACATTTCGCCCATTTTCCCCATAATCGGGTAAAGATTCTATGCCTTTTATACAATTTTCCCTGTTTCCGCGGGCATTAGTCACGACCCGTTGGGTAAAGGAAAATATATCAAAGGACGGCCATTGTGATTATTGTAAGCAAGAAAAAAAATTTAATTGTTTCGGGGCAGAAATTGTTTTTGGTGTAATTTTTTTTGGGAAATCGGGTTAATATACCACTTTGAACCACCTTATCAATATACAGGCTGTCCTGGAGTTAGGCAAAAAATAAATAGATAAAATACAAGAAAAAACCACTATCAGACTGCCTAGAAAAAATATTTCAAATTGCAATGTGACTATTAGTTAAGAATCTAAGTCCATTTTAATACATTTTAAAATACCTCGGAACTGTTCCCATGGAAATATTCATTTTTATTTAATTCAATGTGGGCGTTACAATTTAAGGAACGAAATAATTTACGCCACAAAATAATTCAAAAGAAACCACTCTATGGGGGATTTAGTTTCCTTGAAACATAATCCCGTTTCAAAAGAGAATTGGATTTATTTTTCTTAGAATACGCACATTATTTACGGCTGTTGCCAGATAAATATTTTATAAAATTGTTCCATAACTTTTAATAATTTTGTTGGAAATATTTGATACTTGCGTAATCTATATTATATAGAAAGAAGAAAATGACGGGCTGATCGATCAACCAACGTGCAACCGAAACTAGGCTGGACCTAGGGACTTAAAATTTATAATATTCATTCCATTATTAATATTCCTTGTATTGCCTTAAGGGGTTGAGATAGGATATGGATCGGAGGAGAAGGGAAAAAAACCCGTGTTGAAGACGAGCTCGTAAGGGCAAACGCTGATAGAAGAGTTAGCGGATGGAACACCACTCCCGCGACCTCGTCCATGGTGGGAGAAGGAACACCTCAGGGGTTTTAGTCGGTGTGAGTCTGACATAACCACTCGGCCCCCCTGGTCCATTGGTATTCATTATGGATTTATCATGAGAAAAAAAAAGGATAGGGATAATCCTCTTACAAGTACAGTCAACGTCACCAGTAAGAAATAAGCGATCGGTTTAATACAGACAACTAAAAAGTCTATCCACTTTTTCACCTTGTAAAATGGAAGAAGTTATAACTGTCACTACGTGCTTGTTTAGAATAGGAATAAAATATCTTTTTTTTCCGTTTCATCTGCAATCAGTGTATTCACTTTTCGCAAATGTGTTACATGCTTCTCTCATTTATAGTGTTTCCTCCAGCGAGACCATCTAATCGTAATTCTCTACACTATCTTCTCGCCACTTCTAGCCGTTTCCTGTATGTAGTCTTGGTATTAGTGATTTATTCTCTCACTGTGAGCATTACCAGGGGACATTACTGATTTTTCGGAGAATTGTGTTCTGCATTCTTTGCATTCGTATGATGGAAGAGTTCCTAGCACTACCCCACATTTGAAGCCCGGACATCCGTACAGGTTTCAGGATCGACTTGTACACTAGTAATTTGTTGTCTACTGACAGTTTGCTGTTTCGGACTAGCAACCACAGGAAGCTTTTGTATCTAATAAAATCACTGAATGGTTTTTAGGGTTCGGTACAAAAAATGAAAAAAAAGGAACCCTTATAGGATCACTCGTGCGTCTGTCTGTCCGTCTGTCACAGCCAATTTGCTTCGAAACTTTTGGACCGATTAAGTTGAAATTAGGTAGGTACATATATGTAAATTGATGACCCAAACATAGAGATGTGCAAAGTAAATATATATAAATTTTTAATAAGGTTCATTTTTAGGGGACAAACTAGGAAATTTAAAAAAATGTTTTGCAAACCTTACTGTGTCATACATACGTATATGAAATGAAAGGGCTCGTTATGAGGATCTCAAATATATTTTTGTTATTATTGTAAAATAAAAAAAATTGATTTTATTCATGAAAGAAGACGAAAATTGACCATTCCCCACAGATCTCCGAAACTACTGAGCCAAAAAAAGAAGTACAAAATATGGTTCATTGCTTGTAGATTACAGGATAAACGATAAGAATTCGATCAAAAAAAATTACGTATTTACGGAACGCCTCCACGCAAGTTCAACTCGCACTTGGCCGGTTTTTTGTACACTTATTCCTGTTTGTTCTCCCAATAAACTAAATAAATAGTACCTTCCCACTTTAACGGCAGATTTTAATGTTCATACAAAATTCCCTAAAGTAATAAAAACACCAAGATACAAATTCATCATCTTCATGACGTTGACTATCCTCAAATGTATGTCACCTATTTTCTACGGTTTCAAAAGATCGCAAGCAAAAGCGGGTATCTCATAAATTCATGAAAAGGGAGCTCATATTTCTCGCTGTCTATTTAGCGGTAACATAATACATTTTTTCAGCGTGACATTGTTCACGAAATTGATATAAAACGCCTAAGATACGGTTGGTTTGAGTTACTAGATTTATTTATCGTCCTAAAGCGGTAGCGGGAGCGGTTTTAATCAAAAAACATGCATTTTTCCTCGGCCGATTTTAGCGTGTACCTTTACTTATGGACAAATTTACGAACCGATCTGTTGTCACATCAAATTGCCACACTAATGTGACTATAATTTTTGGTTTTGATTTTGATTTTCAAATAGAAATCATTGTTCAATAGAACTACGCAGTAGGACAACGGGCAAAGAACTGTGCCGCGTAGTTGTGCCGTGGGAAAGTCACTAAGTAAAAGACGCAAATTGGGTCAAGGGTGGGTTGATGTGACTACGGATAAATAAAATTACCCATAGTCAAACTAGTATGGCAATTTGGTGTAACTACGGGTCGGTTGGGGCAAATTTAAACATTACAATTTCCCGCTACTGCTTCAGATACATATTGTTGGATTCGAGCTTGAGATTAGTCATTGTGGCGATCTTTGAGTCGCCTATGTGCAGCAGTGGTATCTACAGGGTGATATAATAATGATGAATATTTTAATGGTACCCTATGACTCTTGCATTTATAAGTTTAATACCTGACTGCCCAACAACGAAAACCTTTTTTTATGGTTCATTGTTTTTCGTCGACGCTGAACTCCTGGCCCGATTTCAACAAACGAGGTGCAGTCAGAATTATTTAGGCGTTGCAAATATCAAACTGACTTAGGTACCTACCTTTGTTGAAAAAAGCCATTGGTTCAGCTAGAAAACAAGAAACCAAACATACAGGTCAAAAACTGTACCCTCCTTCTACGACTCTATAACTAAGCTTTAAAAACCCAACTGCATTTTTTGTTATTGTTATTAAACCCGTTTATTAATGCTACTATATTCGTATTTGAGATAGTCACATTAAGACCTTTCAAGTGATACCTACCTATATTGTAATAATTAGAAGACTTTTTTTTGTTGACATAAATAATTGACATTTTGTCACTGTTTTTATTTCAATTTTAACAGTTTAGGTAACCTATGTCACCCGGGATGGTAAAAGGATTCTAACGAAAACACACACATTTAAATCGGCTCAGGCGTTTAGAAGTTATGGTGGAATAAAGAATCTTAGTCTTGTAATGAACCCTGAAAACATTACACTCCTTTTTTTGGGCAGTCGTGTAAAAATATGGTGAAACAGCTCGAATCCGCCATCTCCCCTCCCTTCGACCCTTCAGCTCGAGTCACCTCCAGGCTTGCCCGAGTGCGAAATAGCCTGCGCCGGGGTCGCCAGTTCAGTTAATCGTGTTAAGTGTTTGATTAGAGTTATACAGGGTGTGTAGAATGGCGTATTGATCTCCAACTAAACTTCAAACGTAGTAAATTACAAACTCACTACTAGCTTTTAGAAGACGAGATAGCCTAGTTAATCTCATACAAAATATATAGGAGTGTTTAATATCAAAATTTTGGATACTTCTCGTTTGATTTTTAAAAAGTTAATAATGTCATTTTACTCATTAGGTAACGTACTTTTGATATCAGTTTTAAGTTTTTTGATTATCTGTAATAGTTACAGAATAACCTAGACACACATAACGATGACATCCTGTATATTTATAACATTGTCTAGTAATTACCCATAGTACAAGCATAGAGCTTAGTTTGGGACTAGGTAAGGTCGATAACATTAAATTGAAAATAACGACTAGGCGAGCTAAACGCCGAGGTCTCTGTATCATCAAACAAACAGGGATCTCAGCCAAGATCGATATCAAGGCGTCCCTTAATCAGTTCTCTGTGGGTATTATACCTTCTTATTATGTAAGACTAATTTGTGCATGAGATTTCCAAAGGCAGAACGAGGGAAAAAGCCTTTTCATTCCACATAAAGCCGATCTCATCTGTGACTTGTACGAATTTTCTATCAATGCGCACTTTGACGACATTATTAAACCTCAGTAATAATATTATATGTACATATATCTATATTTTAATCCTACCCAATCCTCAACGAAACATCATTGGGATATCTAATAAATGTATAAGTTAATTTTAATATACAGTATGTGACATCCATGAGAACATAAATTTCAAGTAAAGATAGCTTTATGTGGTGTGAACTGTTTAAAGAAGGAATTAAGTTAATAGTTTCAATAAATTTAGTGTAATTCATTTTTAAAGGGTCCATCGAGCAGCAATGTATAACATTAAGTCTAAGTTAATGGCAAGTTAATTAAGGAATAATTGAGTTATTTTTGATTTACATTGCGGGTTGAATTAGTCGGTATGAAAAAAAAGGTAAAACTTATGTTAGCAATACACATGTTTTTATGTTAATTAGGATGCATATTAACTGTTGTCAAAATATAATATGATCTTATGGAAGTCACACACTGTATAGTCTATGCCAATTGAAATTGGCAAAGATGTAAACATAACCAAACGAACCAATTTATCATTCTTAATTTTGGTCTTTAGCTATATGAGTACTTTTTTTTTAAAACTACCCTTTTACGTTTCTGTGTAAAAATAAATCTGTCCATTTTTGAAGTTTGTTCGCAATTGGATTGGCTTTGTGGTTATATTCCATGTTTAAATATTAACGCTCCGTTTTGAATTGTTTTTTTCTATTGCATTGTATTAGGTAGTTAGCCCTCGAAATGGTATTCCGGGCGACGGGGGTTTTTGTTACATGCTGTACATTCAGCCATTATATAAGTAACTTGAGGTGTGTGCGTCAATTTGAATGAATCGTATTTGTGCTGGCTTTATCATTACTCAAGTACTGTTTTTAACTACTCTCTTTTCCCGTGACCCTATTCGTGCAGAAATTAGAAACTGTCCAATTTTCCGGGATAAAAGGTATTCTAATTCCCGCCCTGGCTATAAACTATCTGCGTACTTACTTCAATTGCAATTAAATCTTCAATAAAACACCTTTTCTGCGTTTATATTATTAGGACATACATACATAAACTCACTCCTTCATTCCCAGAGAGGTTTAGGCAGAGATACAGATTTATTTTTTATTTTTTCTGGCATAGAGAAGGCACACGAGCACACAGGCCACCTGATGGTAATTGCAAACTGTGACCCATAGACATTCGCATTCACAAGACTGCAATTCTAAGACTGCAAATGCGTTGCCAACTCTGATGACCAAGATGGAATGCCTCTATGCTATGCGAACACTTCTGTTTGGCGGTAGGTTAATGGATAAGATGGTGGTAGCGATCCGGACGGACCCTGCACAAGGTCCTACCACCTCCAAATTACCAACAACTCTTTTGTTTTTAATTTGTTGATAATTCTGTAACCACATTTTGCACAATTAGGCTAAGATGTTTACCAGCGTATTAGTGACAGGTTGCAAGCCCATCGTCTAAAGTCATTAGGATATTCCCTTTAATTAACTTCATTATTTTGCATGGACTCTGTAAGTCTATTAAAACGAAGACCAAAACTTCAACCTAACTGGGTCATTACTCGGGGATCCCTAAATGGCAAAACCTCCTATCCCCGAAAAATGGTGTTCCAGGCGTTCATTATTTCGTCCGGTGACAGTTTTAACGGTCAACGTGATAAATTAGGGTGTTAATTTATATAAAAAAAACCTTAAATGTTTTCGCTTGGCGGCGGAAAGAAATATACGTTTAATATTGTGGTAGCATTAATATTGGAATTATTTGGTTTTTATATTTTTTGTGGGGTTTTCTGGACTTTTGTAGCTAGGATACAAGTATTCATCGCATTCCGTAATAATAATAATTATGCTTAGTTTTACTATACAGGGTTATTAATCTAAATAAAGCAGTGTAAGGAATTAGGAAAATAATAAAAAGAAGATAAAAAGGCCTTAATTTTCGAAAAAAAAGTTTAAAAAAAACGAAATTACTAGAACACATTGTTTCATTGCTATTATGTTGATAGTGTAAGTGGCAAGGAACGATTTGCATTGGAGTTTTATGCCGAAAATAATTAAAGAACCGAGAATTTTGAAAATTCTTGCTAAGTTCTAACGTATTTTAAAAATCGAAGCCATGGATCCTAAAACTGAACACCCTAACTCTTATAATATCCAAATTCCATATTCTGACTCATCTGGATTGGCTCAGCTCACCCTGTAGAGTCACATGCGCATCTGTGAATTCTCAGGTGCGAAGTGTCTACGTATCTTGCGTTCGCGCATGTGTTTAGAATTACACGCCGCCGGTTAATAATTAATAACGATCATTACCGCTCCGCTTTTGGCCTTACTTCACGTGTGGTCTAAGTTACAAGCGATTAAATCCTTCAATTTGTTTTATTCCTGGCTCCTGGCCCCGTTCTCACGAGCGCTTAAAAAGCGTCGCATTAGAACACCAACACGGAGTTCCGTAAGCTCAATTCAATTTAACGTCCAACGCCCAACGTCGAAAATCAAACAGTGTTCGATAAAAAAGCGCCGCGCATTAAAACCGCCTTCGTGTGAATAAACACATGGTTATCAATTCAACGTTTTTTTAACGCGCGTTGAAAAAGCGCTCGTGAGAACGGGGCCTTACTGTGTTTGTCTCCGCGTTTTTTTAATAATAAGCATTTCTGCGAACTTTCAAGGTGAAACTGATTAACTATAGACATAAAACTAACGTAAAACTGCAACGATTTGCATCGCCAGTTACAAAAACTGACTATGCACATGCAATAACAAAACTCAAAAAGTGAATGTTTTTACTGTAAAAATAGCACGTTAATGAAATTAAATAGACACTCTACACAACAACACTTATTTTTCCCACTTTCCTCCGCTCATTACCGAAATACCAGTATTTTATAATACCAAACTACTCTTTTTACGAGGTTATCAAAAAACCAGAGTCGAAATATTGGGTGAAGATAATAAACAATTACGTAATTTGAATGTTTAGTTTTGGGATTCCAATAAGTTGAGAACCTGGGGGGTTATTATGACATAGCTAAGCAGTTCAGTTTACGCTGTGAGAAAAGGATAGAGCTATATAGCGGCTATAGCTCTGTCCTTTACGCTCACCGTAAAAGGAACTACATAGTTATGTCGTAATAACCCCCCTGGTATTTTAAAATACTGGTATTTCGGGAATGAGCTCTCTCCTCCTAAAACTTGTACCACACCCAAGGGCCATTTCAGCTCTTTATATAACATACAGAATATATGCAGTATTCTACGTTATATTTATTTATGTTTGCTACAAGATATATAGCCCTAATTATGACCGAGGCCGATAACAACCTTATACTTGTACCTACCTCCTATAATATTCTGCCGTCCGAAACATAAGTCATATGAGCGTTTGGATTACATAAGTTATGATACCTTTTTCTTTTGAAGTGTTGTTTTATAGGTACAGGGGGTTTATATCTTGCTAATTTTGCCTTGTGGGGTTTACTGATAATGAAACAATAAAACAGGAGTACTTCATTTGACATCATTTCTGGCATTATCAAATTATGATATATATTGTTTTGCTGAAATCGTATTTTTAGCATCATCTTTTTATCATTATGAAAATATATGCAACTGTATTGTAAATTTGATTCAAAATTAGTTTTTATCTAGAAATAGTGTCTTTTTAATCGTTTGATTATTAAAAGTACAAAATGTGTGTGTTTATTTGTAAAATTAGAATACAGAGTACAACACAAACACTTACACACCATACACAAAAAAAAACGAAAAACAAAATCAAGAAATTTTAAGAAACGTACTAGGCGGTGCAAAATGTTCATTGTGTTCATCATCATCATGATGATCATCACTTCAGTCCACATCCTCCCACTCAATTGAATTACTTAACTTAATAAGAATTTAAAGATAAAGATAAAGAGAAAGATAAAGATAAAGAGACATTTATTCACAACAATACAAGATTACATTAAGTAGATACAAAAAGAACAAAACAGAGAAATTGTTGCGAAACGGTCCCAACTCAGCATTCGCTAGCCGTAAAGCCAGCACTGGTCTAAAGGTATGGTTGGATTTCTAAAGTTAATAATGTGATTTATTTTTACTTAACGACGCAGTTTGCCTAGTTGGGTCAAAGCTAGCGGTTCTGGGTTTGATCTCCGGCATGGGCAAATATTTGTATGAAGGGTAATTATTTCTCTGCTTTAGTAGTGGTGTAAAGCAGCAGTGTTCGCATTGTTGTTCCGATATGGGGATAAGACTAAGTCCTCAGAGTTGGCAACGCAATTGGAGCCTTAGGATTGCAGTCTTGAGATTGTAGTCTTGAAAATTCAAAAAGTCAATGGGTGTCAGCTCCCTCGTAAAATCAGGTGGCTTGTGTGCTCGTGTGCTTTCTTCATTTTTAGGGTTCCGTACCTCAAAAGGAAAAAACGGAACCCTTCTAAGATCACTTTGTTGTCCGTCTGTCTGTCAAGACCCTTTACCTCGGGAACGCATGGAGGTATTGAGTTGACATTAAAACCATCTTCGGTCTACAGTCCCTTGCAGCTTCTACATTAACGAAAAAAAAAGATACGGCCGTTTATACCGCAAAAAACGTGTATTTCGACACTTTCGAGGGAATCAAAATGTATAGGGTATTTCCCGTTGACCTAGAACTTTGAAATTTGGCAAATAGCACCGTCTTTTACTGCAAATATAGGGAAAAATCTGAAATCTGTACATTTAAAATTATAGTAACCCTCGGTGGGCGAGTCCGACTCGCTCTTGTCCGGTTTTTATGTTTTTTTCTATGTATCCATGTATTTGATTAAATTATTATGTTTCTAGTAGTATTTGTAACTAAGAAAGCAAAAGAATAATGAAATATTCAGACTAAATCATTATACAACTTATACAGCTTATCTTTGGCACTCTAGAAAAGGCTTATTATATTTTAAACTAAAACTACATATACGCTTGTTCTCGGCGCAACTTAACTTGAGTCTATTAAACTAAGTTAGTCTTCACTGCGTGCATTAGGACTCACTTTAATCATTAGAGTCTAATGCATTAAGTATGCGACAAGGTGCTACTTAGAAATTGTTCTTAAGATGAATTTCTGGCAGTTGCAGTTATATCAAAGAGGTAATGCAGCCAGTGTCATAGTTACCATGCCGCGGGCGGACCTGTGGCCTGTTTTATAAACATACATCGGATTGACGGGGGCAAAAATGTACCAGTGCTAGTGATTCATTAAATGTCGACTAAGTGTCGACATCGATAAAAAGCTATTTTTAATGATCATTATCATATGTACCTAGTGGCCAAGTTTGAATACTTTTTAATTATGTGCAAACCTCTTTTATTTATACTTATCGCAAATATAAACAACCGGTATCTGACATTGACTCTGGACTTAAATCACTTTTGAACACCATTGAAATTACATTGAATAACAAATTCATTCAGTACAACAATATTCTTTAGCATTGCGACGAATTGAGAACCTTTTTATTTTTTTAGTCGGTTAAAAATGCCTCTAAAGAAAAAATATCATTTATCTTCATGGAATGCTGATCATTCACATATAGAAGATAAAGCTACGACTTACTTTTGCAAGACATGTAAGATCCATATGTCACGAAAAAAGTTGTCGATAAACTTAGTCAATATTTAATGAATCACTAGCACTGGTACATTTTTGCCCCCGTCAATCCGGTGTATGTTTATAAAGCTACAAATTACAATTTACAGGTTACAAGCTTCCATTTCACAACCTCGACCAATGAAAAACAGCCATTTAAGCAGTGTTACCAGCTTAGACCTGTAAAATTGTAACTTGTAGCTTTATAAAACGTGTTCCTGCTAGAGGGGGTGTTCTTTTTATAGTGGTGATTATTATTTTTTATCTTTTAATGTTTGAATAGTTTTTTTTTTAAATACATTTAATTTAATTTTTTATTTGTATTCATGTCGAATTCTGTTAATAATAAATATCTTATTTGTAATATCAAAACTATTTTCATAACGTGTCATTTTTTATAATAATTCATCTAATATTGGTTTGAGATTAGGTAGGTTTTTGTGAGAATTTTCTCTGATATTTATATTTTAATCCCCCGACGTCAATAGTAGGTTTTTATTACATCTGTCTGTGACACAGTAGCTTTCAAACAGATGGACCAATTTGGACACGGGTTTTTTTTTTAACAAAAAGGTTAAGAGCCATTAAAGTTCACGTCGAAAATTAAATATTGTAAAGTCCCTCCGGTGGCTCTATCAAGTTCGTCATCTCATTTGTCATTTAGTAATAATATGACATTGTTATCAACCTTCTAATACACTGTAACGGCACCCTAGGCCGTAAGTAGCATTTACCGCCCGGGGCAGAAAATACTTCTGCTTGGACAGGTGACGACGTAAAATTATGTATACTAACCAGGGTTAGTAAAAAAGAGAGCATCAGATCGCATATTTATCACCCTCGCCTTCGACTCGAAACACAACCTACATGATACATTCTACTTTTTAACGCCCTAGGCATGTAATGTATAATTAAATCATCACGTGTATTATGTATCACAAATACATACAAATGTGATAAAAGAAATACAAGCCCATTTCCATTCCTTTCACAAAGTTGCATCAATTCAATATAGCCATTGTATCGCGATTTGTCTGGTCCGTCCGTTCGTCCGACAACACAATGCCTTCACATTTGCAACTGGGCCAGGGTACCAGGAGGAACAGCCTTATTTTTAACAAAAAGCAAGCTTTTAAAACGCTGCACGTTTTTATATTATCGTCTAAGAAACGTTAAGAATGTCTTCATAGATTGTATGTTTTAATCGAATTTCATTTTCATCGAACGCTATTTTTGCTGAAGCCATGTTTTTTTTTTCAGTTTACTTAAACTTTAATTACGGAGATTTTTGATGAAATGAAAATTTTGCGTAACGATACGTTTGTTGAAAGGTGTTTTGATAAAATAAAAGGTTCTCATTAAGAATACACGGGATAAATTTATCTAATGTACATACATACATACATATATTAATTCACGCCTGTTTCCCAGAGGGGTAGGCAGAGACCACTTCTTTCCACCTGCTACGATCTTGACAAATCTCTTTCGCTTCTTCCACATTCATACATCGAGTCATGCACGCACGTCGGTGTCGGGTATTTAAAATTCGGCCTTGTTCCAGTATTTCTGCGATTTGATTCGAAAAAGTACGCCTAAGGCGACCCTTCCACTCATTTTCGCTCTATATATCTCTTTCGTCAATCTTCTGTCATCCTTTCCAAATGACCGAACCATCGAAGCATTATGTAATGTAATAAAATAAAATAAAGATAAGTTAACACGCGCACCACCACAATTTAACATTGTGCGATTGCATTAATATACTATAATATAAAATAATATCTTTATCCATATCATAACTTCCCTACAATATGTTCAGAAACGATAGTCAAATGGCCCATATTAAGAAACCTGTATCTGTGGTTGTATTTTAATGTTAATAATTAAAGCATTGTATGTCATTAAACTATCGGTTATCGATGTAGTTGCTAACATTAAATAATAACATGAATGTTAACATTAAGATACAGGGCAATCACAGACACAGGTTTCTCTCATATTGTAGAAAACTTATGATATGCATGTAGATAAAGTTATGTATGCGTCTGTAAACGTAATTAGGCATTATGCACCATTTACATAAAGTAGGTACTATTAAGTAGTGAGGCGGAAAGTTTGTTAGGCATAATATAGTTGATGAAAAAAATGCGACAGTGGGATTTTAATAAATACGGTAGTATTTGTTAAAGTAAATAGTCTGTCCTTTCTTTATAACGTGTATAAGCTATGTTTAACCTCTAGTTAGAATTTGCATACAAAACGCATATAAGTAGGGTCACTATGTTTGGTGGCTGCTTGATTTCGTAAGATGCCGTCGGTGAGGTAGTTGTATAGGGGTAGGTGGCTAATACCCACGTAACCATGATTCACAGGGTGATAATTTCTTGTTGATGGCTTCATTGATGTTTGCAATAATTTGCAACACCCTGTTTTTTAACTAAATGCTACGTTGTTTCAGTTCTGAGTAACATAAGTATATTAATGTAATAAATTTACGGAAAAAAACACTCTTTTTTTAGGCTTTATTTCCTCCTACTGTCAGTACGAATATACACCATGTTCTATGAGATACCGCACAGCGACGCTGACATACGCGGTAGATTTATTCCTACGCGCCGCTGATGGCGCGCGTCGGTCTCGCTCGTCGGCGCCGCGTACGTCGGAGCGCTGACGCGCTATACATCACCATCGCGCGCCGAGTGCAATGCTGACCGGTTGGCTGTACGCACGTGTGCGCAGCGCAGGCGAGCAGATACTGTTCCGTACAGAGATCGGTTTCGTACTGCGAGACTTGTCTTTGTCATACGCGACCGACGGTACGCTCGACCGACGTCAGCGACCGATGACAGCGTAGGAGGAAATCAAGCCTTACTTATTAGAGACTCTTAACACATTCAGACCCGATAGTCGGATCCACTGTTCGTAGCAGATTATCGCTACATAGCAGAAAAATGCTGCTACAGGCTACAAGCGTAGCACTCGTAGCAGTAATTGCTCTACTCAGGTTGAATCTTATTGCCTTTGACAATGTTATCGTACTGTCGAAATAAAGAATATTTTAAACATTGTAAAAATATGTAAAAATTAAGCGAAATAAATGTTTTCTATTCTATTCTATTCCATTATTTTTACCCCGGCCGCTATTACTGGCAAGTAAATAAAAGCTATTGTAACATGCAGCATTAGTCACTAGTTACCACTCTTCACACTTCAAGTTTCTTTTTTCTCTAAAAACTTCAATTTATATTTCACTAATTATTCAACATACATCATACCATTTCAATACCCGCTGTCCCTAAAAAAACAAAATCAAAGCGATATAATATCACGCTGTCATCAATCACTCCTCGTTGTCCGACCAAGGCCGGTATCCCGGTGGATAAACCTACCGCCTCTCTCGCACTTACGTACTGGTCAGACAGTGACGGATATTTTATCCATGTTCATCCACACGACCGTGATAGCTAATGCCTGGTAACCCTTCCGTTTTAATACTGATACGTTCCCTTGATGTGGATTGAAAAATCGATTACACTCATCAAACGTTTTTAAATGACACACGCGTAAAATACAGGGTGTGGCGAGTTTTGTGAGCTGTAAATAGACTTTATCTACACTCATAATATCACAAGTCCTCTATAATGCGTTCAGAATCCGTAGGCAATGACCAGCATTACAAACTACAATTTGACTATGATATTTTTTCTTATCTGTAGCTACTAACAGGGGGCCAATTCTAGTATCAATTAAACGTCGACTCGGTATATTTTAAGTAAAGTGTCGTACGCTATTTTGATTTCGTATGAAATTAGAATAGGGACTTTGTTAGTTTGTCTATGGTTTAAAAAAAACATATTCGTGACACAGGTTAGCTTTGCCACCATTTTTTTGTTCTGCCGCATACTGAACGCATCTAAGAGTACTTATAATGTGTGTAGATAAAGTAATGTATGCAACTGTACATAATTAGGCCTTAAAACACTCGTGTGACCTTATTATGAAACCACACTCGTATTTTAAGGAACCTATTTATGTATCAGTTACATAAAATACCTATACTATTCATTTGCTGCACATACGTTTTTTAGCTGTAATATCTTGTTAGGATATGTCACTGTCAATCTGTTGCTGTTAAAATGTTACTCAGCAGTAAATGAAAAAAAAAAACCTAAGGTATTCGCTTCTCAACTTAAATTACAATTTTACTACCAAACATACAGGTTGATGTTAAAAGTCGTTCAGTTTTGCACAAACATTTTCCCTTTATTCTAGAGCAAAAAAGATATACGATCTAGTGTTATAAGACACGGTTGTGTAAACACAGTTTGTAAAGCTGTGTCATATAATCGCGACATCGGACGCCTGGCGACCTACTGACGACTAGGTCATCCACGTACCCATGTAAGCTTGCATGTGACCTTACTGGGGGTATATTCTGTTATTATCTTAGTAATGAAAAATGCAAAGTTGTATATTTATAAATATGGAGAGTCTTTGTGTATTTTTTTAATGAAAGTCTTATAACATCAAAAACGGAAGAAATTTTTTTTTTGACTATAATAATATAACGTATGTGTATTAGCGGAATTGTAGGAATGTTACAAGTTATTTACAGTAAAGACTGAGGAAATAAGAGTAAATTACTCCGTAATTAAAGTTTTGAAAGTCCGTGTTTTTAGGGTTCCGTAGCAAAATGCTAAAAGAGGAACTCTTATGGTGAGATTTCGTTGTAGATAATTACTTATATTTTATGGGAAAAACAAAATTAAGTAGGTATTCATTATTTACAATTTTTGAGAAATAACAAAAAAGCTTTGAAAATCTGTATTAAAATTTAAGCTAGTCAAAATGGACCTTATTGCATAGAACATAAAGTTCATAAAAAATACTTTTATCTTTTACGGTTACCTACCAAGCATATTATCTTAAATACGGAACCCTCGGTGCACCAGTCCGACTCGCACTAGACGGATTTTTTTTAAATTGTTAAATGTTTTTTTTTAAAACGTATGGAATGGTACTTTACGTTTATGGCACCAACTGTATTCTCATATACATGGTTTATTAAACATGCTCAACCACATGGTTTCTAATGGTTTTATTTATCACTAGGTTGACCTGTTAATTTTTTATCAAGGTGTGCGATGCGAAATTGTATTTGTTTGTTCTTCCATCTTTACTGTTCAACACCTTAACCCATCAACGTGAAGTTTGATGCAGAAATAGTATATATAGTCCAAAGGCATAGCGTACTTTTTTGACAGTTGTCAGTACCCTAAGACTCGACAGTTCTTGAAGGAATAGCGATAAATTACTTGCGCAAACGTTAGTAAGTTATAACATAGTTAAAAAAGAAAACGATCTGTAACAAAACTAAATAAAAGCCCAGGGTGGTATGCCACAAATAGATCCTTCGATCAATATCACCAACAGTTTCAGCGTGGACAAAAAAGACAGTAAAAAAACATTCGAACGTTTCAAAAAGGGTAAGCAAAAATACGTGAATACAAGTAAAAACTGCGCGGCTTTGGCGGTTTGTTTTGTTGATTGATAGATGTTCAGTGTTGAAATGAAACTTTTTTAGTTTCATTTCCACAACAGCCTGCAGTGTGTGGGCTTTTCCTATTAAAATAAACACACGCTGTATATGGGTCTGCAGTAACGTTGCCCTATTACGCAAAACTGCGCTAAAAATACGAGTTTCTTTTTTATGGTAAAGTATTCCATTCAAAATAAAATTAAGCTATTTAACTTTAAATACTGGTTTTAAACAAAATTCATCACTGTAAAAGCAGTCACTTTTGACTAGGTGGTCGTAAACAAAACCAATCTCATAATGTTACCTTAGTAACATGTTTAAACACGCCGTTTACATAAAGTAAAATGATAAAAAACGGGATCTGCGGGTCTAGTATGGGTGCGTCTTTATCGTGTGTCAAATGTGGATAAAGCATCCGTCACTCTCGTACTTATTTACGTGTCAGAAGGTGACGGATGCCTTATCCAAACTTTGTCACGCGATAAACGCAGCCGTATTAGGGCCCCAGGATACAACGTTTGTATAAAGTAAAAACGATGTACCGATGTAAGTACCTATTCCTTTTTACTGACGCTGCAGACAACGCAATGGGTACTGTTTTTAAGCAAACTTCATTTCAAACCGGCAATTTACCCATTATGTAGTACAACGAGGATTTACTATTGTCGCTTACGGTTCGTTGCCTTGATCACGCTGTAATGTATTACGAAACGTATTATGGAGCTTATAATATTAGTTGCCCAGAACTCCTATATCTAGTCGATTTTGTATTGAAATTTAGTGTCTGGTATCGATTGAAGGGCAAGGTTACGACAAACGATTGGTTTTGATTTGCTTTTAGTCGTTTTCTAAGTAAAGTGTCTATTTCAAGCAGTATTATTGATTTGTAGGATCACTGAAACTATTCTATAACATGCAAACCTTTAAGTAGCCTGGGCCTCTATTCTAGGCGGCAAAAACCGAATCGCCTTTGAATTGTTATCGTATTGTTAACGTTTTGATAGCTCTTATTTACTTGGCAGTAATGGCGGCTGATAACATACGACCATAACAGGTCAAAGACAAAGCTAAGCTCTAGGCTTGTACTATAGCTACTAGACAACAATAAATATTTATAATATATGGAGAAAGCTCAATACCAAAAAAAAAACTATTATTTTATCTACAAAGAAAACATTCCAAACCCAAAAAAAATATTCGCGCTCATAACACAAATATTTTTCCCTACCGAAAGTCGAACCCAGGGTCGCTAGCTTCTCAGGCAGTCACTTACCAACCAGCCTAACTAGCTGCGTCAATCTAACGTCATATTAACCTACACAATGTAAGCTTTCACTATAATTTACGTAAAACTTCTCGCAACTCATTGTACCAAATACCTGTAATTATTTCCTGAAACTATTTGCTCGTATTCTCAACCTTAATATGTTGAAAACAAAGGCTAGTACGGTTTGTTTCTTGTCACAACTTGTCGTGCTCTTCGAGTTAAATGCTCCATGAAAAATGGGCTGAAAACAGTAAGCAGTGTTCAGACACAGTTGGATATATTTTACTTAAATTCAAAATATTCTGGTGCTTGAAGGCGCTTAATGACAGGCAACCTTCCACTTTAACTAAAGCACAAACTCGTCGATATTTTGTATTCGTCCTATCCTAACCTACGGTGCGCAGACATGGTCGTTGACTGAAGCCTAAAAATTCAGACTTAAGGTTTGGCAGACAGCAATGGAGTGCAGCCACGGAATAGCAGAAACAGTGGAAGTGGCATGAGCTTCGCTTAGTATCAGACCTATTGTCGCCAATACTCAAACTATCATAAAAACAACACGCCACCATGGAAAATGTTTTAGGTGCGGCTATCGTATTTACATTCCAAAATATAATTAAATTACCTTTTTTAAATTGCTATTGCTTGTTTAATAGACCAATTACATACTAATCGAAAGGATAACCATTGGGTAGGCAGATAAGTCGGTATTAATAATTTGCACTAAACCTAACGATTGCATATTCTACAGGCTTCATACTTTTGATTAGTATTTAATTGGTGCATTAAACAAGCCATAGATATTTAAAAAAAAACATTTCTATTTTTTTATTTTATTATGTACTGTACTGGACTGAAATTTTTCAGTCAACCTATTCGCCATAATTATATTTCTTACCATATTAAATTTGATATGAAATACTTTTTATCGAATAAACAGCTGGGTGAAGGTCGTCTCCTACTCGGATCTTAGACCAATACTCTGAGTAACGTTAGACGAGTTGCATTCAAAACTCCACTGCATTAAGTTATTTTTACGTTAACCTGATATAATCCTAAGGCCATTACATAAAGGTGAAGGGTACTGAAATTCATGAGTTCCGAATATGGTTATTGCATCGGTTGCATATGTCGGGGTCAGGGCTGCAGCAAATAGGCCTGTAATCGATGGCGGCACACAATCTTCCGTGCATCTGAGTGCAGTGATTATGCAGTGCAGTGCAGTAGCAATGTTCCGACAAGGAATTTGTCAAATTGTGAGTTTCTTAAAAGAAATGCTAGTAGGCTAATGAAAATGTACGGTTAACTCATCTTGGATATTCATAGGTGCATTATATTATGCCTAAATTGAAGAATAAACAACTTTGACTTAATAGTTTAAAATACGGCCAAAACTTCGAGCTCTAATTTCTCCCCTAAAAATACTGTTCTTGTTGTTCCAACCGCATTTTGCATTCCAAGTGTAAATAAATAGAAATCTCGAGTAGTTTAGGGTCAGCGAATAATGCCTTGTTCACTGTCTTTTTACGTATCTTGCTCCGGCTTTTCAAGCACGTGGTGCTTCAGGAAGTTTGTGCTATTGTGTAGAAGCCCCAGCCGTCCAATTTGCTGGGATTGTGAGTGCCCAGGACATGCGAAGCGGATCGCAGTCATGAAATAAACATTAATACTTGGACTGAGGTATACGTAAATAAGCTAGACTTCTGGATTGATGCGCATTTTTCTGGGTAAATATCTAACACTGGCATTTAGGGTGAAGACAAATAAGCGTAATTTTTTGAGTTATGTATCGCGTATTTTCGTGCAGATCTTGCGTCGCCATGTAAACCAAATAAAATAGGACTTTAGCATGGTGTGCGTAACGGTCGCTATAACAACTTTTGATATATTAATGGTCGATGTAACGATGAAGGGATATAATGCACTTTTGGCATAACAATATTTGGCATATTCCGATATGATCTAACTATCATCAGGTGTAATGAACTTGTAATGTATAACATGACTGTATGTGATATAACTGTGTTCGATATAACGCTCAGTGGGTATAATGTAGTACTGGTATAAACAGGAATACATACTACTATTATAATAACCTACCTATTCTGCGTTAAGGCAGGCCTCCGTTAGGCACCACGACGAGCGAAGCGAGGAGGAGTTTTAGGCAGCACTGCGACCCTAAAGGGCGCGAGCCGAGCGAGCGAAGCGAGCGTGCCTCGACAGCGGCCGGCGAAGCGCCAGAATAGCACAATACTTAAATCATACGTTCATTATATTAGGTAAACGTTATATCAAACATCTATTATACTTATTTAACATTATACACCGTGAAAATATCTACTTTGTTGTTATACCAAAAGTTTATTATGCTCCGCTTGAGTAATTATATTCTATGAAATTATATCAAATGTGGTTATAACTAATGAAAACATATCAAAAGTTGTTATACCGATCGTTACACACCCTTTTGTATGAAACGCAATGCAGCAGAAATCACGCGATCGACAATACGCCACTCACAACTCAGAAAATTATGCTCGTTTGACTTCGCCCGTATTCTGTGTATTTAGTAATAGTGTGAGAACTTATCATAGAAGACATGTTGAAAGAAAAGTGATTTAAACAATTACATTATCATCCATCCATACTTCAATACCTATTCTTTATCTTTACATAGTATGAAACGAAGTCGCTTTTCGCGTCTGTTTGTCTCTGTCTTAATATCAGCTAACTCCTCCTTAATCATGCGACGGATTTTGATGCGATTTTCATAACAAACTACGGCATAATTGTTATTTTTTTTCATAGCAAACTACCTACTGAATTGATCTTAATAAAACTTCCGTGCGTATTACCCAGGAAAATTGGACAGATTCATATTAAATAAAACAAAAATCTGAGCAGACGTAGCCGTAGTCGCGAGCTAGATATAATAATCTAGTAAGTATTGAAAATATTGAAACATATATTTTTAGATACAGGGCAACGTAATAAGAATTGACGGAATAATCCTCACATAACTGCAGCGGAAAGATAACGCTTCCTTTTATAGAGCCTATTAAATCATTACGCCTCATTCATCCTCCCTTCTCATTATTATTTACTTATCACCCAATATTCATCAAATCTTAATTAATATCTCCACGTTGGCTCATTTCAGAGTCATTATTACAAATTAAAAGCCAAGAGAATAATTATTTTCATCAAGATTTGAAATATTAAGAGTAAAATTCAAGAATTGTTCAGGGTCTGTCTGGATTGCTTCCACAACCTTATTCTTTAGCCTACCACCAATTGATGCATATGGCATTGTGGTGTTCCGGTGTGGGGATGAGACAACCGGTGAAGTTACTAGCATAGAGGCATTTCATCTTAGTTCTCATAGTGGGCAACGTATTTTGAGTCTTAGGATTTCAGTCTTGAGATTGTAGTCTTGAGAATAAAAATGTCTATAGGTCGCAGATTCCACATATCATCAGAGGTCCTACTTTAAAAATCGAAGTTTGAAGTTACGTTATCTCCATCCCTTTCTCTCGATTTAGTCTCGAATGACGAGTGACAAGGATGGAGTTAACGTAACTTCAACTTCGATTTTCAAAGTAGGACCTCAGGTGGCCTGTGTGCTCGTGTGCCTTCTCCTAGCCATGAAACAAAAAAAAGTAATTGGTCGTTGGATTTTTGATGTGATTTTGGAAGAATTATGAGAAAAAATGTATTTTTAAGTCTTTGTAGACAACAATCAAGTCTTTGTCTTCTTCAAATTATATAAACCACCACTACTTAAAAAAACACCGCGATCAAAATGTTTCACAAAATATTACAAAGGCCTAATGAACCATCGAAAAAAATATTGGGAAAATGATATCCGGCGATTTTGTAAACTTTTTAATAACGTTAATTGCTTGTTAGCAAGGATGCCAGATTAACATTCAATGCCGGCTTTCTATATGGCTATAGATAATAAATACTTGCGATTGCTTACCCTGCTTTCAATGTATTGTAAATTTATTTTTCTACTCGCTTACTACCGCTAATATAATTATATGTCGTTAACAGTATCAGAATGCCGCTTATAGCGTAAGCAAAACTGGTCTATAATGAGTGTTAGAATGTGTCGTAGTAATAACTGTTCTTTTATAACCATTATGACATTGTTATTACCATGGTCACTGTCAATCCGGATATCAGTCTTGGCGTTTAGTGAACATTTGACATTCTAATTTGTATATTAAATCGTTTAAAATATTTTAATAACAATTGAAATGAAGTAGATAAAAAAAATGAGACTAATGTTAAAAATTACACGTAAATTACAAGAAAAGTTAGCCATTGTTTTTGTTTGTCATAATCACTTTGAGCTTGCAGATAAAGTTGAATATGCAACGCAGCGGTACATAATTTGGAGGAAATATTCCTTGGCTACCCTAACGGTGCAATAAAAACAATTTTTCGTATGTCGAACGCGGGTAAAAATTGGGATTAGCAGGGATTAGTGGGTTTACGTACATCAAATAATTTTGCATTCACAAATTTAACAGGTTTAATGGTGGTATTGTCACCTGTCACTATCAGCTGTGTGAATAAGGAGGCCGATTAATTAAAATAACGCATACACGGGTACCTATTGTTTTATCGAAACACCTTTCAACGAATGTATCATTACGCAGAATTTTCATTTCATCGAATGACATTTCTCGCCGGATGTGTTACATTTTTTTGATAGTCATATGTCTAACCTAACCTAACCTACATTATTAATGTTTAAGAAATCTTAAAAACATCGTGGTTTCAGCAGAAAATAGTAATCGATGAAATGAAATTCGATGAAATGACACAATCGATGAAGAGAAATTCGATAAAATGATGGGTTACCCGCATACACATACAGACACGTAGATCCACAAGCACACAAATACACACACACTCGTTAAACTCATTACACCCCCTCTTTTTTCCATGGGTTAAAATACTTACCCCTTACTTCATTCATACTCGTATTTCAACGACTTTACAATACAGTTTAAAGTTCCAAACTACTTTCGAACTGGAAAATAGCAACCAACTTGGAACAACAATCGAGTTTCAACCGCGTAGGACTTAAGGCATTGGGAATTTCTCCCAGTCTACTCGAACTTTGTAGCAAACTGTAATCGGCTTAGCGTCGGGACAATTTGTTCGCATTTAGGAGTTCGGTTCGAGGGGACAGGATTTAAATTGTTTTAATTGACATTTCTAATGACCTGTAATTATAGTTATTGGGTTATTAGGGTTCCGTACTAAAAGGGCAAAATGAAGTCACTGACACTTTGCTATCAATCTGTCCGTCTGTCTGTCCTTCTTTTCATTTTTTGTACATTAACGGTCTTAGTAAAGAACCCTAGGTGCGCGCATCCAACTCGCACTTTACCAGTTTTATCAATTGCATTGATTTGTTAACCATGTAAACTCCTGTTTCACAGAGCGTATCGTTTTGCAGAATTTCTATTTGCCGTCAATTCCCACCGCAGAGAGTTTAAATTTGGTGGTAGTTAGGCACACGTAAAATTTAACCTGACAAAATACAAATACAGTCCACGTGGACATGTGGGGGTTAGTTTTACCCCAAAATACCTGTATTATTAGTTAGCCGCGTAGAATTAATTATTCCTGTTATTCCCTCGGGAACTTTTAATTTTTCCGGGATGAAAATTATGTGGTAATCCAGGGTAAAAGCTATCTCCATTCCAAATTACATACAAATCCGTCCAGCCGTTGCAGCGTGAAGGAGTAACAAACTAACACACACAAACTTTCGCATTTATAATATATGTGGGATAAAAATAGAAATTCACTGACTGATTAATCAACGCAAGATAATAAAAGATCAAATATCTGAAAAGTAATAAAAATTTTGTTCCCTTATACGCAATAAGCATGACATCAACATAAAAAAAAAAAGTAGTACGAAAATACTGTCTAGGCTTAACCTCTAAAACCAATCTTAGTTGCAACCTTCACCTAAAAACCAATTAAATTGGCATTCTTTACCGTCATTTAAGTTAACAAAGGTCCACTTTTCTGAATAGCATAGACTACACCTTGAAAAGATCTTTTTAACAAGCCATAGACGAAAACACTACTAAAATCAAAACGGTGAAACTCACCACCAAACCCAATCGTATTTTAAACTTTAAATCTCGTAAACAAGAATTGAAATTGATTGCTCGCTGCTTCCCTTATTGTCTTTTTGTTTGTTATGTGTGAAGTGTTCTTTTCATAGACGAAGAGCCAATAGTTCTAGTGGGTAGCTAATTGCCTCATGACGTCACGGGGCAGTGTGACGTCACACAACACTAATGATGAGGGGGTAGAAACTTGGTAGGTGTAACAAGATTTTTTTTGTGGAGGTTTTTAGTTACATTATAGAAAAGTTGTACATACGAAGGTTTACACTGGTGACGTGAGAAGAGGATTGGGCTGGAGTAAATTGAAATGTGATTGACAAAATTTCAATCAAATGTTTTAGCGCATCTTCGGTGGAAATGGTCAGAGGGCCCTGCCAAGATGCACTACGCTAACTAGCGTTTCTATTCGTTTCGTGTTTAATCCAATCGCGTCACTGGTAGATTACGTAGTGATACGAAAATTCACGTGATCTACCAGTGACGCAATTGTTTAATCCAATCGCGTCACTGGTAGATGACGTGATACGAAAAGTCCCGTGATCTACCAGTTACGCAATTGGTTTAAAAACGAAACGAATAGAAACGCTAGTTAGCGTAGTGCATCTTGGGAGGGCCCTCAGGATTGGCGACGATATGCGAGACGTGAATTGAAATATTTAACCGTATTACTGACAGATTCATACTGTATATTAAACTCTGAAACGAAAACAAAAAAATCTCTGCAAAGGCTGGATGGATTTAGATGAAATTTGGAGTGGAGATAACTTATACCCTGGATTAACCACATAGGGTACTTTCATCCCGGAAAAAGTTCCAAAATAACAATGATCGAAATCAACGCTGACGAAATCGCGGGCAGTAGCCAATTTAAAGCTCTTTAATATATGGCTACTGTCCAGTTAGGGGAAACTGGTAGAATTATTAAAAAAATGGCGTCACTAACTAATTTCATATGTAAAATAGACTATAGGTTGTTCGTAAATGGCACACCCGGCTTATCATACATATCTAAACGTCCGTTCTTTATATAGCTTCGTAGGATAGGCGTGATATATTATTTTCAGCGGGCAACTTAATTGCTTAGTGACGTCATGCGATGAGTTATGACGTCACAACACTTGGCTAGCTGGAAACTATGGTGATTAAGGCTAATACAGTGATTTAAAAAGGTTTTTTTTATTGGAATATTAACGATCACGTTTATATTTACAGGTACTTAATTAAAAACAATGGTTCTCAAATTTTTGAACACTAAATATATTACGGAACCCTTAAATAAGCAAAACCTTGTTTTATGTTAGATCGTTATTGAAAATAACAATTAAATTAAGTACAAAAAATTGAAGAAGGATCATAGTAATATATTAATATTTTTGATGATGCATAATTTGTCATTACGTCGGTGATACTACAAAACCGTGTAACCAACAAATTTATTATAGAGCAAAATGAACCTTAACTTACTTAGAAAAAGGTGCATTTTGCTCCTCATTAAAAATATTACTAATGAAATAGGTTCCAAGTAAAACTAGGCTCAAAAACCTAAGATAGTGGCACGGAATGAGCACGAGGTCGTTATTTAGAGCGGCTGTAGATAAGGTCAATATAGCCATGGGGATCGGCAACTTCCGGCAGATGGCACCTGAACAAGAAGAATGTTCCAAGTCTAACGTTTATTAAGTATACTTTTTAACCTTTTTAGGGTAGGGAAAAAAACGGAATCCTTATAGGATCACTTTGTTGTCCGTCTGTCCCTCTGTCTGTCCGTCAAGACCCTTTATCTCGGGAATGCGTAGAGGTATCGAGTTGAGATTTAAACCATTATACTCAAGTTTACAGTCCCTTGAAACTATGAAAAAATCAAACTTCTAAATTAACGTAAAAAAAAGATACAGTCGTTTATGCCGCTAAAAACGTATATTTCGACACTCTCAAGGCAATCAAAATTTATAGGGTATTTTCCGTTGACCTTGAACTATGAAATTTGGCAAGTAATAAAGTCTTATACTACAAATATAGGGAAAAATATGAAGCCCAACATTTTTAATTAAATCACAAAAAAATCAGGGTCTTTATGCAAGAAACGGCGGCGGTGCAAATTTTGAATTGAGTTACCCGTGTCATGTGCGGAACCCTCTGTGGGCGAGTCCGACTCGCCTTGTCTAGTTTTTTTGGTATTCTTTGAAACAGCTCCAAATATTCTAACTTTGCAATTATGTAATGAATGAAGCCACAGAACCTCTAACTTCCAACTCGCCTATAATTAATTCTGAGGCAATGAAATAATTTTCATTCTAATGCAATTACAAGCGGGATAGGTGCCTTGACCGACGTAATTGTCAGTGGCTCTCAAACTTTCCTTATTAAAATAAAGGGACCCTTAGAAAGGGAATACTTCGCTATTGCCGTCTCTTTTCCCTTGGATTACAAATGTAGGCAAATGAAATAGAGAATTCATTCATATTTTCTAATTCTATTTTAATTGATGGCTTTCACTCTTGTTATGGTTTATTTCGAAAAAACGAGTAATTTATAGATACTCCCATAGACTTATTAAAGAAATAAGTGAAGTGTCATCACCTAAGGTTGAATTATTTGCTAAAAAAGTACTTTCTCTTGTGGACATAGGGTTAGCTTCACGGGCTCAATTCATATTTCGATGCGTGGTGTTTTTAAAAAACCGGCCAAGTGCGAGTCGGACTCGCGCACGAAGGGTTCCATCCCATTATCTACCTACAACATTAACAAAAAGCAGCGGAGTCTCAGTAAAAGGGTCCCATTTTTACCCTTTGGGTACGGAACCTTAAAAAGAAAGTAAGTAACTTAAATACCTATCTTATACCAAATTTTAAAATATATTATAATGCCTTTATTATCAGAGAGTCAAAAAAGACTTAAAAACGTGTATGTTCTTTTCAACAAATCGATAAACGTTATTCTTACTTTATTCCTATCACTCGTTTTTAAATCCGGATTCTGTGGTAGCAATTCGATGGATTTTTTCGTTATCACCTCCTGAGGGAAATTTATTCTGCAAGTGAACATAAATCGTAGTAAAATCGACGTTTTCTACAATTTCCTTGTGCACGCGGAGCTAACCTTTTAGTTATTAGGTACTGCTTTTTTCTACTAGCTAAAACAATATTGCATTGACGTGTTCTGGTATTGTTTTTTGGTCATTCAACTTTTCGATGCCTAATAAAACGTCACCTTACGTGAACGTAAATTTAGAGTCATAATTTTCAACAAAACTGGATAATCTTAGTAATGCTCACAATTGGGATTGTTCATATTTTTACAATTACTCTAATTCGGAAACCATTTCCAGGAATGGGGTTTTAAAGCCGTTCTGCATTATTAAATTTTTAAAATATTTATCTATTGCTGATTTTTCGACAAAAGTATATTTAACCTTTGTTTGACTTTCGTTTTCGGCTTGAAGCCCTCCTAGGTGTATCTTACGGGTTAGGTGAAAACCGCTTGAAATAGTATGTTTTAATACACTATTACAATCACTTTTTATCATTAAATATCATTTAATTGTTGTCATTTATTAGAAAATGCCATCCCAAATTTAAAATAATAATGTCATCCATAAAATGTCTGCTAAATAAATAAAGATATTAAAACAAAACTATGGGGTCAAATACAAATTTAATGAAATTGGTCTCTTAAAATTACCTATTCTTTCGAATTAGAATGTAAAAACCGTGAGTTATTTTTTTTGGTCTATCCCAAAATAATGTTTTATCCCAAATTGTGTGGGGCTGGGTAAAAAGGCTATAATAGTGGTCGTTATTCGCAAAGGGACTCGGAGACTGGTAACGAAGTGGTAATTTGAGAGGCAAATTCGTGCATTATATACGAAAAAACAAATAGTGGGTAAATTTACAATATAACGTGAGATCTGAGGGCTTATTGTCTAACGCACTCGCAATCACAACCGGCTTCAAAATGGAGCAATTGTTTTCATTTTGTATGCAGACAAGCGTTCGATTCTCAAAATGAAAACGATCGTGATTGCGAGTGCGTTAGACAATAAGCCCTCGGGTTGAGAATTAATGTGGGACTGCTGTATAATTATCTCAAGATATCTACGAATTTTTAAAATGGATCTTGAATTTGAATTTCTATTTTAGGCATCGAAAAGTAGAATGGCCCTTTTAACTAGGCCGCCATTACTGTCAAGTAAATAAAAGCTATCGTAACATTGCTAATACGGTAACGTTAATTCAATATGTTTTTATCGTGTAGAATAACGTCCATGGGCCTTATACATCAATTTGACTTCCAATATTGCCTAAATTATAATTCCTTCCAAGTCTCAATATAGTTCAGATTACCTATTAAGTTTTATCATTCAGAAAACAACTGTTTTATATGTATATGTACAGATTAACATATATATTAACATGTGTACGTACGTGTACGTGCTGTGTACCGGTTGTACGGAGCTCGATTACCATATTGAATATACAATGTGCCCTGAATTTAATATTGTCTTTTGAATTCGTAACTCATGTAAATTTCGTTTTATCTAATATTGGAAGGGTAAACCTATAAATTTAAAGTGATTATTTGCTTTACGAATATATGTGGTTTTTGTAAAATTGGAATATTAGGTATCGCTATTTTGACGACCTAGTTTAGCCTAGTTGGTTCGATTCACGGTAAGGGCAATATATTTGTGTGATAAACTCAAGTATTTTTTCCTGGCTCTTGGAAGATTTCTATGTAGGTATTTAAGTATTTATTTACCTACACAACTATGTTCATTACTGTCTAGTACCCATAGTACAGTCGAGTTCATAAATATTTATACACTTTAGTACATTGTCTACTTTAATGTCATGTTTAAACTGCCATAATAATGAATTGTCACAACAATTTAAGTGACAAGGTACCAAAGTGTAGGTATAGGTACATATTTTTGCACTCGTCTGTACAAGCCCTGAGTTTGGTCAGTTTGTGTGAGATGGTCCGCCGTTTTTTGTCTCTCATACAAATTCTATTTTTTAATCTTTATAATGTTGATTACAATCTCGAGACTGCAATCTTAAGAGTACCAATGCTTTGCCAACCCTGAGGACTAAGATGGAATGGCTCTATGCTAGTAATTTCACCAGTCTTATCCCCAAGCAACAAAACAATGCGAACAATAATTTTCAATCTTTAACAAATAATGTAATAATAATGTTATGGTTCCTATAACAAAATATGTCCCTGTATTATAGTCGCCTATATCGCGGTGGATAAAGCATCCGTCACTCTTCCACTTATCATAGTGCTCAGAAAGTGACAGATGTCGTATCCACGTTTATCCACATCGATAAAAACAATCATAATAGGTCCGCTGATCGACATAACTTGACCTATATCAACCACTCATAGTGATCATACCAGAGTAAAGCCAAGAAATGCAGGCGGCCCGCCAGAAGATACAAATGTGACCGAGAAATTAAAAAAAGCAGGGTTATAATTAACATTAACACTGACAAGTTCAAGCGCGATCGTCCCGCGGGGTGACAGACGTTGGGGGGGAACGCAATCTCCCTCCACCGTTATACAGCCCGCGCCCTGCTTACGCTTAAATACCTCGTGCCGGAATAAACGCGACGGACTATAGTTTCAACAAGTAATTCAAATAAATATACTATCCTATCCTATACTATTAAACCCGTTCTCGAAAACGGCTGTAACGATTTCGATAAATTCGCAATAGAGATTTATGGGGGCGAAAAATTGATCTGTCAAGTATTCGTCTTCGGGAAAATTCGTTTTCAACCCGAGTGGTTCTCGGTCTTTCAGGTACTTACGAAATAGTATAAACGTCACTATGAAAAGATTTTTTATTTCATATAATATTAACTATAAATAAAATAACCCTTGCAGTTCACCCGCTCGTGGCATGGTCCCTAAAATGGCCGCGTCCCCCCTTTGCACAGCCAGACTCCAGACTGAGCCGCTGCGCAAAAAACGAGCCTGCTCTAATTAATGTTGAGTATATTATAAACGACTTTTTTTTTCAGGTAAACACCATGCCGATTTTCATCTAAGTAAAAGTACGAGTTGAAGGTAAAGGTACCGGCGGCGTAATAAAACTGTTTGTTGACTGAGAATGTGAGCCATAGTTTAATAGTACATTATTGCCTAGGCAGGGAAGTAGGCAATTGCGGGCTGAGTATTGGTTTAAACGGACGAACTTGCGAGTCAGAAAATACTCAACAATTTTGAATCAATCCGGTAGAAATTCATCTAATTTAAAATAAAGAAAGATAATGCACAATTCATGTCCAAAAATGTTCATTCAAGCCATACTTTCTGATAAAAAAAGTCTAATTCAACACTTCTAATCTGACAGTTCGATCTACGATACTGTCATGGCCGACGTTGAGTTGTCAACGGGGACAGTTGCTCGTTACCGACGATTCCAACGAGCCAATTGGCGAGGTGCCATGCCACAGGCAAGTTTAAAAAAGTTCCAAGCTCATCGTGGATTGTGTTAGAAATTTCAATTGGGGAATTATTCATGTTTAGATTACATTTTTATTCTACTATTTAGAGGTAGTATTAAATTCTGACTTCACGCAAATATAGGTCAGGTTTTATTACACCTAGAAAGCCTACATGCAAAAGTGAGTGAATGTCCGTCTGTAACGCCTTTGCGGCCAAACCAAAGAACCGATTTTATTAAATTTTGGTAATGGAGATACCTTAAGCCCACAGATATAAATACACATAGATAACTTAAACACCTCAATCTGTATAAAAACCAACCGCGACATTTTTTGCTACCAACTGGGACACACCAAGAGAATAGAATCGATTCAAAGTCGTCGCTTTTTGGGCTATTGCAGTTTAATATCACGCAACGAGGCATTTTCTTAATTTTCACGGCCGACCGGCTGCAACAACAGGCTCGCGGAACGTCAAGTAGCGACGGCCAACCACGACGCTTGGTCGGGGTTTAAGTCCGGATTCGGACACGCGAAGAAGATGCATTTGCGTTATCTATGTGTATTTATATCTTAGTGCTTAAGTCCTAAGAAATGAACATTTGATAGAAATGATAAAAAAAAACACGGACAAAGCAAATGAGAAGAGAAACAAAAACAAATGAGGCGAAGCAAGAAGCCTTTTAGACTAACGCTGGGGTAATACCTATAACCAGGAAAATGATAAGCATAATAGAGACATTCCATCTAAGTCCTCAGGGTTGGCAACGCATGAGCACTCTTGAGATGGTAATCGTAAGATTGCAATCTGAAGATGACTAAACATGTCTATGTGCTTCAGGTTCCACGTAACATCATCATTAATTTCCTCCTCAATATCATAAAAAACAACCACTTCAAGATGATTTCTAGTAATAAATGTAAGTATCAGTAGTCTTCCACTCATTTTTAGGGTTCCGTACCCAAAGGGTTAAACGGGACCCTATTTACTAAGACTCCACTGTCGGTCCGTCTGTCTGTCTGTCTGTATCTCATGAACCGTGATAGCTACACAGTTGAAATTTTCACAGATGATGTATTTCTGTTTCTGCTATAACAACAAATACTAAAAACAGAATAAAATAAACATTTAATTGGGGCTCCTATACAACAAATGTGGTTTTTTGCCGTTTTTTGCTCGATATTAATAACGGCAACTGGTATAGTGTCTAATGTTGTATAAATAATGGTACGGAACCCTACGTGCGCATGTCTGACTCGCGCTTAGCCGGTTTTTAAACCACTCGCAAAATATCTAAGCTCACGTACTCATGTCAAATAAATGTGTCTTCCGTAGAAGATAACAGGAACAATAAGGAAAAGATAAAGCGGAACGCGGGCTGGCGTCAGCAGAACTGTTCCGAACCAGGGGCACGTACAGAACGCGACCAATCAGGGCCGAGTTACGCTGTTAAGGGTGATATTACATTGGCAATTTACAAGCGTGTTTTAGGCGAGGCGATTGGTTAACGCCAGGTTTCCACGTATGCAACAGCCTTTGGTAGCTATATTAGGGTGCTAGCACCCTAAGAGCTAGAAAATGGGTATTTGTATCTTGAAAGTATAACTGCAAAAATTTAATAAAGATCAGTCCCACGGACGCGTAAAATAAAGGGACGTTACATAAACAAAAGAATGGGTCATAGTAATTACATGGCGTCAATTTTGAAGGACCGTAATTATTATTTAGGCATCTTTGAGCTCTGGTGTGATCATTCCCTTAATGTACAAAGAGTGCCTCTGACCTTGGGGCTTTAAAAGGTATATTAACACCAAGCTTTTTAACACCCAACTACTGTTTGGATGATGTCGTCAATATAATGTTAGTTATCGTGTATACATGTCATATATTTTTAATTCGCCTATTTTACCTTTATCACACTTGCGATTTGCGAGCGAGTTGAAAGCGAGGCGAACGCGCAGCGAGTTCGCTGCGAGCGCGTCACGATTTTGCCGCGAGCGCGCAACGAATTCGCTGCGTACTTGCGGGAAAATCCCAACTCTAGACGTGACGAACTCGCTAAGCACTCGCGGCGAAATCGCTGCGCGCTCGCATCGCTTTCAACTTGCCCGCAAATCGCAAGTTTAATAAGACCCTAACGACACCTTGCTTGTCGAAATCGGGCCACCCGTTTAGCCTTTATAAGGGAACAAAGAACCATTCATACACACTTAAAAAAATGAGAGCCAAAAAAGAGAGATTTTCTCTAAGTTAACAAAAAATTAATACAATAGTTAAGATATTAGTTTTATCAACCAAAGCTGATAGTAACAACAGCAAACTTCTTTAGTGATTCAACTAACATCTTTGTTGATGTATCTAACGTCTTACTTGATGTATCTAACGTCTTAGTTGATGTATCTAACGTCTTAGTTGATGTATCTAACGTCTTGTCAGGCTCGTATGGAATCAAGACGCTTATGCACAACAATCACAATCTTGTTAGAACCGACCAATTTTTTTTTTCAGTGCCTTTTCTTTTGGCAATCGGGTAAAAACGACACAGAAGACTGCGTTAACTTTGCGTCAGCGTATTTTAAGACTTTGTGTTGTCGATCCTTTATATTTAGTCGTAATAAAAATATTACAATGGGTATACATACGTACACTAAGTAATTACTTATTAGTAACTACCCCACAAAGCCTACAATGTAATAGCAAACGCCCATTCAATTTGGCAGAGTACTCCTCGGGTCATTGACTAATGCAAGATGACTAAAGTAAGATTACAACGTCATTTAATTAATTAATTATTAAAAATCATAGATATTATGTTGAACAAACAAAGCTAGGCGCGAACTAGGCTCTAGGGTACTATGGTACAAAGTTAAACCTAATTTTGCCTATGTTCAACAAATAAATTATATGAATTTGAATTTAGAAAAATAAATACAAATGCATAGAAAACATGTATGACTTAGTAACATGACTACGACGATGACTGCGATGACGACGACGACAACGATGACGGCGACGACGACGATGACAACGATGACAACAACGCGTTAGTTTTGAAATAGGATATAGGATAGTTTTTATTCCGGAAAATTGGACAGTTCTCAAGGGTTCGGGAAAAAGCTGGTATTTATAAATATTTATGGAGTTTTAAAAAGGGTGGCATTAAATTTCTTTGAGTCCTGCAATGCATTGATGACGCCTCCGGCGATGCAAATGTCCACAGGCGGCGCGGCGGTGACCACTTCCCATCAGGTGGTCTGCCTGTTTATCCGTCGATGGCAATAAAAAGTAGGGGTTGCAATGATATGTCGGAGGTTTTCATGTATTTAGTATAGTAACCCATAATTTTATCGAATTTCACTTCATCGATTATATTATTTCATCGAATTTCATTTCATCTAAAGCTATTTTCTGCTGAACCCAATGGTGTTTTCAGGATATCTGAAACATTAATTACGTAGGTTAGATTAGGATAGACATGTGACTACCAAAAAAAAACGCATATGGCGAGAAATGCCTTTCGATGAAATGAAAAAGTGAAAGTTGTTTCGATAAAGTAATAAATAAGTACCCATTTAGTATATGTATAAGCGGTTACCTATAGCAAATACACGTTCCCAACTGTTTCTTATTTAAGATTTTTAATTTTTTTAACAGAAACTTCTGTTTACGAAATTCTAAACTATATTAAAGCGAAAAAAAATTGTCGGTCTTAGGCAGGTTTCGAACCTACATCTCCTCTGGCTCTCCGGGCCGGGTCTAAGACCGATGAAATTGTTTCGCTTTAATATGGTTTTGTTTCTTATTTGTCCAGATTTTCATAAGATAAAATTTCCTTTTCGGGGTTCCGACGTCAAACAAGGAACCCTTATAGATTCGCCATGACCATCTTTCCGTTTGGCCCCGAGTATAGCTTAGACACTCTTGGTACTTACAACACTGTAATTTGGTTTTGGTGATCCTTTAATGTACATTAAGATACAAGTAAGTACATTAAGAAACAGGTCAACCACCGATACAGGTTACTCACATATTAGAAAACTTATGATATGCATGGAGATAAAGTTAAATATGCGAGTGTATTCGCCTTTCGGCTCGTTTTATAAAACCAAACTGGTGTATTAATCCCTCTCATTATGCACCATTCACATAAACTACTATTAGAATGCGCTTTACAAAGCTACGGCTTGCAGTTGTCATTTAATGCTGCCATTATAAAACTGCTGCAAGGCCACTTACAGTATTTATTCTTAAACAAGGCAATGCTCAAGACAGCTGTAATCAGCCCACTTTCCTGGCTATGATAGTTCATTAACAAAGCTGTTTAATAGCCAGCCTGCAGCAAGAGCCTGTATAATTGAGTGAAGTGAACAAAGTATAAACGGTTGAAGTTGTTTGTTGAGTTTGAAAGTTAGGGTTTTAAATGGTTTTGTTGTTTATTTTATTAATAGTGGTAAGTTTTAGTTAAATGAAAAGATGATGTTTAAGTCTGTTTAGAGTTTTTTTTAGATTATTATCCTTAATTGATTTTTTTTACTGTGGCATTTTATTCGAATCTTCATTTATTTATTTATCATGAGGTCGTAACAGGTAGGTAGGTGAAAGCTATGTTAGTTTTGCAGCGGGCTCGAACCGCTAAACTACCCAGTAATAAATAGGTGGAGCTCCTTCGACACCATCTACTTAATGGATTTCTGGAATGGAAAAAAATGCGTCCGGAAATAAACGCGTCCGTCAAAAAATATTGCGAATTTAAATTAATAAATAACGATTTTGGGAAATTGATCTACGACTAACACCTTTGATTACAGGGGCCCGTTTTATGAAGCTACAAGTTACAAATTACAAGCGAAAGTCTCTTTCTAACTCCTTTTGCTAGAAAGAGAGTTCGTCTTGTAATTTTAACTTGTAGCTTCGTTTAACGGGCCACAGATAATCCCTAATACTGCGTAAAAAATACTATTTAAAAAAAGTCTTTATACCCAGGAATCTACAAGGATTAACACTTACTCACTTCATCTTAATCCCACCGACTATTAACCGGCTCACTACGCGTAACGGAGATGTTAATTACTTGTTATTTCGCAATAAAGATCCAATCTTTACGAGCGGAATGGATTTTCCAGTTGGTAGCCAATATGCTATTTAAATTTTATAACTTATAAAAACGACTCTTAGGTTGTATTTGGGCTTAAAGGTAAAGTAAAATGAATGCAAAGATATGACCTATCTACTCGTATTATGCCCGGTTCCTATATTCAACAATCGAATGGTTTTCCTTACGTCTCGTTAAAATTTGACACATTTTGTACGTAGCAAATGTCAAATTTTAACGAGACGTAAGGAAACCGATTCGTTTCTGGAATATAGAAACCGGGTATTAGTGGTATAAATTACACACTGAATTGTCGATTTTGTAGCCCATGCAACACGCCACGTCCACTTTAAATTCAGCCACATTTGTCCCAATAATTCTTCGCTTTAAGTGGCTGTGACGGACAGATAGATAGATGGATATGAAATTGGAATTATGATTTATCTGTTTTTACCATGTGGCTACGAAACCTAATGGTCTAAGATCCGAATAGGAGACGACCTTCACCCAGCTGTTTATTCGATAAAAAGTATTTTACATCGAGATTAATATGGTGAGTAATATATGGAAAATAGGTTGACTGAAAAAAATCAGTCCAGTACAGTCCATAATTTAAAAAAAAACTAAAAATGAACTTTTTTTAAATTGCTATTGCTTGGTTAATAGACCAATTACATACTTATCGAAAAGGTTAGCTTTAGTGCAAATTATTAGTACCGACTTACCTGCCTACCCAATAGTTATGATGGGAAAAAATAGTCAACCTAACGTTTGCATATTCTATAGGCTTCATACTTTCGAGATTAGTATGTAATTGGTCTATTAAACAAACAGTAGCAATTTAAAAAAAAAAAAAAATATTAATACACTATACTGGACTGAAAGTTTTTAGTAGACCTATTCGCCATATATTACTTACCTACCATATTAAATTTGATAGAAAATACCTTTTATCGAATAAACAGCCAGGTGAAGGTCGTCTACTATTCGGATCTCCGACTATTAAAGAAAGTCTTACGTGTCTGTAAAAAATAAACCAAATAAAATAACAATGAACTTTTAACATGTTCCAAAAACTTGAGCGCACCCATTATTTCAAAAATAACTAAACTACTGAAAGCTCAATAACTTCAGGACACAATGGAGCACAATGAATCTCTAAACAAAGCTCGGTGGCGTAACTTTGATTTATCCCGAGCCCTTCCAACACTAAACTTACTTTGGATCCTGTGGTAACTACTCCAACTTCTGAGTTGGCTTTACCACCACATTAAAGGCCTTTTTTATGGTATGAAGGAGGCAAGTCTTAGTACCAATTTCACCAAACAATGTTAAATGTTAATCGACTGTTAGTTGATACATTTTGACAGCTGTTAACACTCTAATCGTCTGTTAAGAGGACGTAAACGAAATTTTGCCGGTTTGCTTATTTTTGTGATTTTACAGTTAAAATACTGCTTTTTTATAAGTTTTACTGCTCAATATTAAATTTCATTTTAGTTATGATCGAATAAATGAGCTATGAATAAATGAGCCATATTTTTATTTTTGTCGAGTATTATAATGCGAGATTTAGGTTGTTTTACAACATTATTTATTGCCAATTCTTTTGAACTTTTTGGATATTGTTTTTAGGTATTGGATTTTATTTGATTTGATTTTGAACTAAAGTCTATTTCTGTTGTTTTCATTTTAAGAACGAGAGTTCTGAGTAGCCGAAATCTAAAATAATTTTTGCCCGTTTTCTATAAAAAATTACCAAGTTTATTATTATTTTTACTCGAAAAATTTATATGAAAGTGGTAAAAAGTAATTCATAAATTTTTAAGACGTCTTTCACAGCAATACAAAGTGTAAATTTTTCATACCGTTAAGACGTCAAAACGATTCATGAATATGTGACATTCTAAACCTCTTTCAGCAAAATTCACATAACAGTCGCCGGTGTCAGGTCGATTAATCAAAATAAAATAATAAAAACAAAAAAGTAGCTCATACATTCGTTAAAATTAGAAATTACCTTTCGTGTTGTGCATTAAAACTTGTAGAAATACAGTATTTCAACTGTAAATCAGGTCTGTAAAATCACGTAAATCAGCGAAATCGGCAAAATTTCGTATACGCCTCTTAAGTGATTACTGAAATTCATCATTATTCTCATAAAAACCGAACGGACCGAGCAATGTATATCAACTATAATAACTAACAAGTAATATTAAACTCAATAGCCATATATACAGCTCACTGTACGTACAAATTTATAAACACAGGGACCCGATCAATTTGCCCTTGAGTGTATATTTTTTACGCCACTAAAGCAACAAACAAAGTGATCCCAACCTACATGTTTACCAACTAAATTGGTATTATCGTTCATAATATACAGTATGCCACAGGGAGCTTCGGTCAGCTGTTACCAAGATAGAGCTTTAAGAGCTTCTGCTAAACATAATATTGAACGTTTTTGCATCATATAAGAGCTTTTTCTAAGTGCTTTCTAAGTGCCGTAATATTCACTTAATATTTAAAAACAGTTTGCAGGCGCAAAGTTAGATGACGACAATTTTTTTTCCAGATACATGATTTAGAATAATACAACCTTAAAAAACTATATTAAAGCTAAAAAAGATCCACGAAATTAGTGTTCGCTTACTTTTTCATACCCGGAGGGTATGCTGACGCCATCTATCGTTGTTTATTAACAACCTTAACAATTTATAAAACTCACTTAAATAATCATATCGAGGTTCACTAAGTCTAGTAATCGCCAGTTAAAATGCCATATAGCTCTTTTATCACCCCATTGAAACCCTAATATCGCTCATTGCACCTTTATGACCAATAAAATGTAAGAAACTGCCAGCTGATGTAGCAAAAAACTTGAGCTCGATTTTTCAAAGCGAAGTTTGACATTTAGTTCTGTCGCTTTCTCACAATTGAGTCATGGCGAGAGTGAACGGGATAGCGATAGAGAAGGTTTTCGCTGATCCCTTTATCTGTTTACGCTGGAATGCGAGGTAGTGTAGGAGGCTTAAGGTGGCGTGATTTCAAATACGAGTACAATTGGATAAAAATGTTCAATGTTATAAATAAAAACGCGATCAAAATATAAATAACTTCAAAATATTTGCGACCAATTCTTACAAAGCTAATATCTCTTAAACCACCTAACGGATTTTCATAAAACTTAGCTTAAAACCATCCGGATTAAACCAGCTTTCTTTTAAAAATAGCCGGTTCGGTAATATCGGTTCATCGATTTAGGAGCTACGGTGCCACATATTCATATTCATATTCATATTCATTTATTGATAATATTATAAAATATTACAAGTCAAAATAGATTAAAACAATTCATTAAAAGTGCACAAAATATTGATTATAATTAGTTAAGTAAAGGTAATTAGTTAAAAATAATAAAAATAACATCATATGTCTAAAAGAAAGTCATTAAAATCATAAAACGAATTGTCAATAAGCCATTTCCGTAATTCCCTTTGGAATGCTACATCTGATGCTAAATTTTTTAAATGCGAAGGTAGTCTGTTATAAACTTTCGGTCCCAAAATATGCATGGTTTTGGTAGACTTGGTCAGTCTTGAGCTTGCCGTAAATAGTCGCCACAGATACTCAAATACACATAATATGTTAAACTTAATCAATCCATATTATCTCAGGGCGTCTGCCCAACGGCACTGCGTTTGCTCGACGATAACTCGGTTATTGGTTCTGCGGCTTAAGTATGTATATAGCTGGCGCATTGCCACTTCAACTAGCTAATTAGTTGAGCTACGTCGATGACTTTAGTCCTCTGTCGGAGTTTTCGTGAAAGAGAAACCCCCCAGAATTCCTCTTAAGAAATAATAGAATCAAGGGCCATATTTGAGAATAGCTTACAGACTGACATACGTAACAATATAATAAGTAATAAATAAATATCAGGGGACGATGTCACACCAATTGACCTAGTCCCAAACTAAGCACTAGGCTTGTACTATGGGTACTAGACCACGATATAAATACTTACATAGATAAATATAATACTTATTTCAATACATAGAAAACATCCATGACTCAGGAACAAATATTCGCACTCATCACACAAATATCTGCCCTTACCGGGATTTGAACCCAGGACCGCTAGCTTCGTAGGCAGAGTCATTACCAACTATGCCAGCACGTCGTCAAAAATACACGTACACAATTATTATTATTGTTATTAAGAGCCTGATATGTCCCACTGCTGGGCAAAGGCCTCTCCCACTTTTTCCATACACAATAAAAAAAAACGCATTATTAGGGTGATATTTGATGAGCCAGCAAGCCCATATTAAACTTCGTCAACTCCATATCCCGAGACAGAAACTAATTTAGAAATCTCATGACATGTCCTAAGACATCTCGGGTACGGGTCGTACCTATTTCCGGCTGCCATGACGTCATATCCGACCCGGGGATTAAAGCTTATCACGGCTTATCGTGCGGACATACGGGCGGGAAAATATGGCGAGGCTACGTTTATTTAAGCCATATTGACCATGGCCTTCATTACCATAATTATTGCTATAATGGAAAATATTAGAATAAATAAATAACAAGACAAAATCACACACAAATTCACCTTATTGCATTGTAATAAGGTCTCAAAGTCGACTGCACAAAAATTATAAAAAAAAACAAATCAAAAGGCGCAAATACAGTCAACTTGATAGAAGTTACATATTTGAGCCTTTTGGGGTCGAAACTTTAGGACCGTGGGGACCAGGAGCACATCGTATTTTTAAAGATGTGTCAAAGCGCCTGATCGACGCAACCCGTGTCCAAAATGCTGGCCTGTACGTGGCACAAAGATTAAGCATTGCCATTCAACGTGGCAATGCTGCCAGCATTTTGGGAACTATGCCCACTGGTAGCGGTTTGTTAGATTAGTGTAGTTTTAAGTAAGCTTGTAAGTTCGTTCGTTTATAGTATGTGATTTGTATGATTAAGTTATTATTAAGATATTTAGGTGTCTTGTAAAATATTTTAAAATGGTTCTTGAAATAAAAATTAGTATCCAGATGGGTGATCTTTAACCCTTTAGGATCTATTGTGCAATTTTAAACACAAATGAAATGTTTTAATAAACATTGAACCATATTCAAAAACGCGAGAAAAATTACTTATTTTCAAATGGATGTCAGTCAAACTGAAGTATTAGTCCTACAATATTTTGAACTCAAAGCAGACTTCAGTTGGACTGACCTATTACCATTTGAAAAGAAGTTATTTTTTGCGTTTTTAAAGATAATTCATTGTTTTTTAAAACGTTTAATTTTTATTTTATACTTCTTATATGCTGGTCCCACTTCTGAATAAAAAAGAAACGATATTTAAAGCAACGCCGCGGGAAACTCGTAGTGTATTATATATTTGAACCATTTAAAGGTGCTTCGTCATAGTCGCTCAACTATCTTAATCCAAATGTCTTGCCACCCTTGAATTGGGTTAAAAATACATTTTATGTAGACAGAATCACCAACAAAAGGTAGTCCCAAAGAGAAACTAAAATACTAAGTTTTCTCGAAGAAATCGAATCCAAAAAGTTCAGTTAAACAAATAAATTCGCATATCATCGTACAGCCTTGTCATAGTAACAGGTAACATAAATAAAACTTGAGACCATCATGCACGTTCAATACGCTTCACTGTGATAAAGTTCTACAGTGGTACACGAATATATTTCATTCGTAAATGGACGTTGGGTTACCTCAATCTTATTTATTCGATTCTCTTTGAGAAGGTACGGAGTGAGACACTTATATGATTGCTGTACCTTGTCTCATTTTACTTACCTTTAACTAAATCGCATTTAAGAAGATTGTAAGATCACGAAATAAGGATAATCTTAGGGTCTTTCCACACAGATGTTTTGGACCGGCGTTTTATTTACGGTATCGACAAGGCAAACGATACCAGCACGGGTAGCACAAGTTGTATTTTCTTGCTTGTCGCTCAGTGCGTCTCTATCGTTACTGACTAGATAGAGAGGTAGAACTGAGAGACAAACAAGTCGCGGGCAACTTGTGGTAGCCCTGCAGGGGCCCTAATACGGCTGCTTTTATCGCGTGACAAAATTTGGATAGTTGGCATCCGTCACCTTCTGACTCGTAAATAAGTACGAGACTGACGAATGCTTTATCCAGATTTGACACGCGATATAGACGCAGCCATACTAGGCCCGCTGATGTTAAACGGACTCTGAAGCCCATAAACATTTTCAGACTGTAGATTGCAATCTTACAATTTTAATCTCGAGATTTCAAATGCTTTGCCAATACTGAGGACTAAGATAGAATGCTTCTATGTGGGTTAGTATTAGAATCACTAGGTCACAAAAATATTTGCCCGCAAAATGACAACATTGTTTTTATTTTCATTTTATGTCCGTATTAGCAAAGCAACGGATCCCGCTTGGCGGAGCTCCTATTCTTGAGTGATTTGCCCTTCGGGCATTTGGCACCTCACGAACCTAAACTACCTAGCAACGCAAACGAAGTAGACTAAAATCGGTGTGGTCGTTTTGTGGAGTTGGTAATATTGCGTCCTAGTCCTTCTGAATCCATCCCAGCTCTACTTATACCTGGTAATACAGACGTGTCATACATTTTTCAGTCCAATTTTAGATGATGTAATAATGGCCGGTGACCTTACGTGCTTAGCCAAACGTAAGTAATCAGCGGGCCTATTATGGTCGCGTTTATCGATGTGGATAAACATGGACAAAACTTCTGTCACTTTCTGACCAGTATGTAAGTGGGAGAGTGACGGATGCTTTATCCACTGCGATAAACGTGACCATAACACGGGCCCAGTTTCAAAACGAGTTAAACACCAATGACTTCAATTTTCACCCGTCATACACATAACAAGCTAATGTAGCCACGGTATAAATAGGACAGTAGTGCATCTTTAAACAAAGGCGCATCGTGTGGCTTGCATTTGTGCGTGTCTCGACCGTACGCGTCGCGAGTCACCACAAGCAAACCCAATAAGACGGACCGAGTCGGTTCCAGTCGGCGCCGTCGCCGCGTTTGCACGCGTATCAGTTATCGAGCAACGCGCATCGATGCACAAAAAGTTAATTGAATTCAATGAAAAACACAGTTTTACCAGCAAAATGCATTGTTTTATTACAACGAGCGTTATTTAAACCCACAACAGAACAGAACAGAACAGAACAGAACAACCCTAACAGAACAGATAGAACAGCGTTGCCACCACCAAAAAGAATGAGCATAATTTAAACAAATGTCATCTTATAAATGTCATATACGAACAACCCTAACGCACGAACGGTAATAGGTAACAGAAACTGAAAGGGCTGGAGATGACCTACCTTTCTATTTATGATATAGCCTAAAAGAGCAGAGGTTACATGCGATGTAGCAAGTCATGGGTAAGATTGAGGAAATGGCCCGAAGCCATCTTGCGCCAGTTGGCGACCGATTGGAAATTGATACGAAAATATTTGTTGGATATTAAGGTTGTTTTGGTTACTGCAAACTGAATTATAATGAGAGGCAGTTGTTTGTTAGAAATACATTAAGGTGTGTTTATAGCACGGAATAGAAAAAACAGTGGAAATGGCATGAGCTTCACTTAGTGTCAGACCTGTTGTCGCCAATACTCAAACTATCATAAAAAATTAAATGTTTTAAATTCGGCCATTACTGTCAAGAAGCCTTATAGATAAGATGCATTGAGACGATTAACTAAGAATTTAAGAAATTGTATTTTCGCTACATTAAGTTGTTTTAGGGTTCCATACCCAAACGGGTAAAAACGGGACCCTATTAGGTACTAAGACTCCACTGTCCGTCTGTCTGTCTGTCACCGGGTTGTATCTCATGAAACGTGATTGCTAGACTGTTGAAATTTTCACAGATGATGTATTTCTGTTGCCGCTATAACAACAAATACTAAAAGCAGAATAAAATAAATATTTAAGTGGGCTCCCATACAACAAACGTGATTATTTTTCCGTTTTTTACTCAATATTAATAACGGCAACTGGTATAGTGTCTAATGTTGTATAGATAATGGTACGGAACTCTTCGTGCGCGAGTCCGACTCACACATGACCGGTTTTTTTCGTTAAGTTTTGAACTATGTCCGCATTTATGCCCGTCTCCAGGCCATGAACGCTCACGGCCCCTATTCTAGACTAATAATCGGACCTCGGAATATATGGGGCATTTTTTTTTTCATAATGGGATTGCGTTTGACCTCAGTCTCACCCGATGTTAAGTCATGACGAGGTCGAGGGTGGTACAGTCGGCCTTATAAGAAGCTGCACACTTTTGTACCTTGTCGCTGTAACGCCTTTGACAGATTAGTGCAGCTGTGCTGCAGCAGTTCAAACATGACGTTAAAGTGACAAAACACTAAAGTGTGCAGCTTCTTATAAGGCCGACCGTACACGTTTACTCAGGAAATGCCTATTAACTCTTGCCTTGAAAACACCAAGGTTATATGATTATATGAAATTAAATGACAGCTGGGATCGCCTATATTGATAAACTCTATTATCGATGCTTTTCCCATATACTATCGCCCCAAATTTTGTTTGGAAAAATATTTTTTTATTGAACTTATGCAAATGAAACAAAATAGTTCTGTATTTTTTTCAGTTTATATTTTTTCCTCATAATAGATTCTGATCGTTTATTTTAACTATTGTAAATGGGACAGTAATTCTGAAATACACAATGAGGAAAAAATATGATGATGATGAGTGAAGGTTCAAAAATTATTTTAAAATAAATAATAACCAGAATTATGTTGCTATTTTGTTTCAATCGCATACTTTCAACAAAACAGACAAACAGAGCTACTTTCACATTTATAATATTAGTATAGATTTAAAAATTTAATATAGGCGACACTTACTACAGATGTAAGTTAGGAGATTCCGCTGTTTGGTTAAGCACGACAGCCTAAATCAGGGCCCGTTTTCCCCTTGTCCCTTGGAGATAACCGTGGCCAGGTAACATAGATTTTCTTTACAAATAACTGTTCTTTTTAACTGTAATCTGTTAGGAAAATAAAATACTCGGAGATGAAACTGGAGGTACAAAAATCTTCACAAATAATCTGGCCACGGTTACTTCAAAGGAACAAGAATTAAAAACACTACAGTTGAATAAGGGTTATGTTAAATTGAGCAGAAAAGGGTTGATTTTTCCCAACACCTCTATTATGAATCCTACTAATATTATAAATGCGAAAGTTTGTGTGTGTGTGTGTGTGTGTGTGTGTGTGTGTTTGTTACCTCTTCACGCTGCAACGGCTGGACCGATTTGAATGAAATTTGGAATTGAGATAGCTTATACCCTGGAATAACACATAGGCTACTTTTCATCCCGGAAAATTTAAAATTTCCCGAGGGAATAACTATAATCGAAATCTAAGCGGACGAAGACTAGAAGCTATTATCCACTAATCCTACTAATACGAGTATCCTACTAATCATGCTCATATTATTAACCCTAAAGGGTAAATTTTTAAGGGGATCAGTGAGGAATTGAGGGAACTCTTCAAATATTGTAGGCAAACATATAGCGATTTTAGTATTTTTAGTAACAAATCTAGCACTTGCATTCAGAAAGTATCATTTGGTGAAATGGCACTGATGATGAAGACCACAGATGGCCAACGGAACTCCTCAACGATACTTCTTTCAAGGGTGGTGATAAGATATCTCGATTAAGATACTTGAGCGACTACAACGAAGGACATTTAATTGTTTAAATATGACTATGACTTCCCGCGGCGTTGCTGGCGGCGATCGTGAAATGTCTTAAATTTTCATGTCAACTAAGAAGTGGGACTAGGAACATAAGCTTATTATGATCTCTAAAAAGTCAAAAATAAAATAAATGTTTTAAAAAACAAAAAACCGCCTTCAAAAACGCATTTATTTTGTGAAGTTAGATACGTGAAAATTGGTATATACTAATAAAAATAAAATTTATAGCCTACAGCGATTTTGGAAAAACTACCCCTAAGAGATAAAAGGGGGATGTAGAATTTTATATGAGAGTTCGTCATTTTTGTAGTTATAAACGTTAAAATTGGTGTTATTAAAAAAAAACTTTTGGCCCTTTTTAAAAAATATTCCTATGTAGTTAAAATGGGGGATAGAGGTATGTATCGAAGTTAAATAAACTAATAGCTATGAGCTATGATAATAGCTATAATGTACTGGGAGTAAGTACAGTTGGTTAGGTTAGGGTAAAGTTTTTTTTTGACCATCCAGAATCCGAATAGGCTTAGTAAGGTTAAGTTATTTCTTGACCACCCAGTACCGAAAATTAAACATGTAAAAAATTATATACCCTAACTTTTCTTTATTACCTATTCAACTTTAGAATTAAAAACTAATTGGGCACTTACATCTACTATAATATACATTACGCATTAACATCTAAATCGTAAAATTTTCTGAGTGTGAAATTGTGCGACTTTAGTTTATACATGAAAGTATAATATACAGCGACAAAGTTCTTCGCAGCGTGTCGCGGACGCCGGGGATGTAAATAGGAGCGGCAAAGCCCGCTCGCGCTCATTGATCGAAGAACTTCGTCCTACTTGCTTTTTTTGGGATATTGTCAGTTTGTATTATTCTATACAAAATTAAGATTAAAAAAAACTGCGAACCATTTTTTTATTGTATCGTTATAACGGTAAAATAAGCAAGCGTCAAATACTGAAAACCGGTCAAGTGCGAGTCGGACTCACGCACCGAGGGTATTTTTATCGACTATGATTTCGGCCTGAGCGATTGTGTGTGCTGGATGTACCTATTTACATCCTATCCTAGATATAATATCAATGCAAAAGGTTATGCGTGCGTGAGTTTGTTACTTCTTCGCTAAAACGGATGGACGAATTTGGTTGGATTTAGAATAGAGTTTGCTTAGGGTGACGGAACCAGTAATGGAAAGGACCAATGATGGACACTTGATTCTTATTGTACAGAAGATAAGGGTTATTCATTTGTTTTGCAGCAATCGATTTACGACCGTATGGAATTTGAATTAAGAGTGAACTGTCCATTACTGGTGTCGGTCAGCTGAAAGTGTCCATCATTTGTGCCGTCACCCTATACACTGCATATAGGCTACCTTGAATCCCGAAATGAATCAGTGTTCCCGTGGGATGGCAAAATTACTAATTCTACGCGGACGAAGTCGCGGGCAGAAGCTAGTTCTTGAATAAAAATACATTTTATTGAAGCTAACTTGAATTTACTTAGGCAGTATTCAGTCGACCACAAAACTGAGCCAGGAGATTTATCAATTTCCACATCATTTAATTTTAATTTATGCCAGTTTTTACTTGACTGCGTGAAGCCAGAAGGATGGAAATGAGTTTATGTATGTATTATACGAGTATGCGAACGATTGGCAAATAAGATTTTTCACTAGCTTCAGAAGAAGTCGTAATGTATTTTTCTAAGAAGCTCTTACTTTTTCGGGTTTTATCTACAGGATAATATTTGAAAAACTCTAAAAAAAATATGGTTTCAGCGATATCAAAATTATGTTAACAAAAACATTACCCAAAACAAATTATGGGAATCAACGGGCTCCCATTACAGGTATATAAAACATTATAATGCGGCCTATTTGGCAATTTATAGCGCATATGCAAACTTCATATCAAAATACATAATTTATTTATTAATATTTACGTCAAGTTCTGAGACACTGTATATTCCTAATTTTCATGCAATAAGTACTTTAAGAACAAGTTAGGACATACGTGCATTGACCTGTCCCCAGTAACCTAGGCTAGACAAATCTAATCTTTATCAAATAAAATATCTCAAGGCAGAACTTTTTCTCACAGAAGTATTGGCCTTGACAAGGTGCTTGATGTGAATAGATGTAATTTACTAAGTTGTAGTTTTCTAGATATAAGTTTTTTTGGAAAAGTATTGGAATTAGAGCAGCGCCTCTATTCCCGATGGTAAAAACGATATCGTAGTTGATCTGTTATGGTATTGTTATGACGTCAGACGCCATTACTGTCAATTAAATAAAAGCTATCATAACGGTGACAATACGATAACAGATCAAAAACGATATTGTTTTTACCGTGTTGAATAGAGCCCCAGATTCAGTACCTATCTGATTAAGACATGTTGTAGATTTTATAAAGTACATAAAATTATGTTAAACGAAAGTTAGTAGAAGTAATATTCTGCTAAATAATATGCTGCAAGATGAAAGAGAAGTGATAGTTTTGCCAAGTATATTTTATGCAAAATTATTATTCGACTGAAAACATCAGATTTAAGCAATATTTTTAAGATATGATAATATTCACTTTTTTTTACACGCCTTGCAAACTTATTTTCAAAAAACAAAATCAAACAAAGCACCAACTTAATTTACTTACTTGTTAAAAAAATAGATTGGTCATGACAGTTTAAAAGTTACAACAATTTTACTCATTAATTTTTAAATTCAAAGTTATTCACTTTATCCTTTCTGCAATGTCACGTAATATCTTAAGATAAAGCTACGAGCTGAGCTTGAAGAGCTTAACGGTCGAGTGCGTCGAAAGCTCCCATAATAGTCAAGTTAAGGGTAATTCGACAACTATTCACGAGCTTCGTTAGTTTTAGTTTAAAGGAAACTTTGGGAGCCCAGTAGATTTATTACTGAATTTTTAGGTTAGTTTAACCCGTGTATAGTTACGTTTACGTTACGTTACGTTACGTTAGGCAATTTAAAGGAGATAAATAACTATAATTAGAGGCTGTAATAAAACGACGACTTTGATACCCTGGGGATGAATAGGCTATTTGACTAATTTTAGAAAACCTTTTTAAATGATTCTTTATTACATAAGAAGCACACTACATTGATATTTCCGTGAGATTCTACTATATTATCAATAAAAATCCATTTAAAAGTTTAAATTTCCGAAACCGCGCCAAAAACGCTGTTTCTATCGTGGCGCTGGCCATGTGACAAGTGTGACGTTATATGCAAGTAAACAATGAAAAATAATTTGAAGAGACATGCCCTTATGATCTGTGGTTACTTGCGTGTGACGTCACCTGCGAGTAACCACAGCTACAAAGCAATCGCATAGCGTTTCTGCCACAGATAAAATTTCAAAATATATTACAAAAAATATGCTTAATTTAGTTTAAAATAAAGTGAAATATGTTGTTTTACGCTATTATCTAATAGGATGACGACAATTTGATGCATATTTTCAATGTTGTCAAATAGCCTATTCTACATGGTAAAATCATATTGTTTTTATTATGGTATTGTGTTGTTAAATGGCTTACGACAATAAGATTACATAGGTGAAAAGGTGGTGACCCTGCCTACGAATCTAACGGTCCCGAGTTCGATTCTTGGTAATGGCAAATATTTTCGATGTGCGCTAGTATATGTTCCAGAATGTTGGACGTTTTTACACACACGCACACAAACACACAACTAGGTCAGTATGTGTGAAATTGTACTTGTTTTTTATTTTTATTTATTTATTTATTTATTTATTTTATATATATATATATATATATATATATATATATATATATATAACTGATACCTTGCTTTGTTATGCCATCACATAACTACACTTTTTTACACTCAGTTTACACAAACGGAGTACTAAGTCACTTGTACTTGTTACTTGTACCTAAATATGATAAAACATAAGAGCAAAAGTCTTGATACTAGAGCGGTATAACGTTAACAAAAGGTTAGCAGAGTCTTAGACGCATCAACTAAGTGGCAAGCAACTACCCACTCGGCTTAACTAAGCAGTAGCACTCGCTTACCCAGTCATGCGCGGTGTTAAACACTTAGTGAGGAATTGAAAAGGCCGTCAGCATAATGCAAAGCGCTTGTATGGTGTAGGTATGTTTTCATTTTAAGTTTTTTGTTTTTTAATTTGGTGGTTTTTTTAATAACGTTTTATATTTATCGACGTATGTTAAATTTAGTTCCTATATAGTTTTTAATTTATATTGTACTTGTTCAGATGATCATTGAAAGTCATATTTTGCTTATACTATATATTTTTCAGAATTTCTTGAATTATCTTACGTGTAAATAAGGTAGGTGAGATTAGTTTTAAAAGAAGCATAAAAAAATATGGATTTATAAAAATGCGACAATAGTGACATAAAACTATTTATATGATTAAAAATAATTATGGCAGACTTGTGGTTTAAGTTGTTTTAACTTTTTTTTGTATTATTAACAACATTTTCCGTAACCGGTTTCAAGAAACCGTAAGAGTACTCCATTTTAGTTGGAATATTTTTTATGACATAAAAGAAAAACTAGCACACAGACCTTACAGAAAGCGGAATCTGAGATCCACAGACATTTATTTTTTATGATGGTTAAAAAGATTACAAGATAAGTTTGAAGACTAACAAATCTGTTTACAAGACCGTTAATATTATTGTATTTATCTATTTATCTCAAATATAATATCAGCAACATCAAAGCCTTAATGTTGATTAATTATAATAGTATCAACTTTTTTTTTCTCTTAATTAATGGCTTCCACTCCTTGTTGAAGGACAAGGTGTATTCCGCCAATGTCGAGTTTTAGACAATCGCCATGGACTTATTAGAGAAACAAGTCCATGGATATCACACGCGAGGACAATCGTTCGGTTAAAAAGTATTACTATGGTATTACTCTGGTGGACTAAACAGAAGCACATTAGGGTTAGCTCTACGCGCTTCTGTCAAGTCCTAGTACCAACTTAATAGCACTTAGCTACTTGACAACTTGTGCAACAAAACTCAGTACTAAATGGCAAGCTAACCAACACTAATTTCATGTAAACTAAGTTGTAAGTTTTAAATGACAGCGTCTGACACCCGTCTTGTTCTATAAATTCTACTTTTAAATGTGCCTGAAGGTCTAATTTTGCGTAATTTAATCATTGTTTTAACTAACCGAATTTGCTGGCCGGTTATCTAATTAGTTGAAGCTAATTTCGCCTTTAGACAGTGACTTGAATAATGAACAAGGTCAGGGCCTAAACATTTACATGGGCTAAGTAGGACGGGGGTTTATTTATGGACGAATGTACGTATGTATGAAAACACTTTATGGTAGAAAATAAAATAAAACCAATAGAAATACAAAGTTAACAGAAAAAAGGGGTGTACAGTCAACCAATTTGATTTCTAGGCTACTATGGACTATGTTAAAGTGACGTTGACGACCAAAATGTAAGAGACTTCCTATGATTTAGTTTACAACGTCACTTTGACAAAGTTCATAGTGTCCTTAGAATCAATATTGGTTGATTATACATTAATGGGTGAGTAAATAAATACAAACGCATACCATGCCATTTTTAGCGATGGCTTTGGTAGGTGTAGCAGTTTTTTATTGTTAAACGACGCGGTAAGCCTATCAGAGGGGTTATTATGACATAGCTATGCAGTTCAGTTTACGCCGTGAGAAAAGGACAGAGCTATAAAGTAGCTATAGCTCTGTCTTTTACGCTCACTGTAAAATGAACTGCATAGTTAAGTCGTAATAACCCCCCTGGAGACCTAATATGGCTGCGTTTATCGCGTGACAAAATGTGGATAAAACATCCATCACTTTTTGACACGTATATAAGTATGAGAGTGACGGACGCTTTATCCACATTTTGTCACGAGATAAACGCAGCCACTAGGCCCACTGGTTGTTAGTTTTGTCAAAAACAATCATTATTACAAAACGAAAAAAATGCATGTTCGAACATAAAAATATTGAATCTATTTATAAAATCAGAGAGACTTCGAAATCAAATGTTTAAGAAATGACTTTTCTATTAAGATAGTTTAGAAATCAAATCTCAAAATTTCCTTAATATAAATACAAAAATATGAATGGTAATGCTTTTTCATTAGGTAAAGATGTCGCACCCCTTACGTATAACAAGATAACTTTGCCTCTAATACTTTGCATAAAATCCTACGGGAAATTTATTCATACCAGCCACGTACGGAACCCAAATAGGGTTCCGTAACGAGCCCCTAACAAGGGTCCATTCGAGAGCTTGGGTCTGGGAAATAAAAAATATTCCCTGAAAAGATTTTTGAAGATGGAGTAAATTATAGAGGCGGTGCTGTGAAGTGGGGTGTGAAATGACGGGTTGTTATGTTGTGTTGTTTATTTCGTATAAAAATCTTGTTTTATTTTATGTATTTTGCAATTTTCGTAAGCTTAGTGGAATTTAATGGTTTTTAAGTTAAAAACGACAGTTATTATACCTTCTGGAAGTCGTCAAAGGTTGTAAATGACAAATAGGTACCCAAGGAATGGAGGGAAAATCGCTGGGTTTTTAGTGGGCATTCCTTCTCCTCTCTCTTGGTAAGTCCCACCTTTGGTCTCTTGATCGAGGTGGTAGGCGAAAATGCATTTCCCAAGCGTTAAAACAAATATTAAAAAATATTCTAGTGAAATAATAAATTGGGGTTTGTGGAAAATTCTTCGAAACAATCTTGATCTTAACCCCGGGCTCATTGAAAAAAAAAGCGCAATTTTTTGTAGCACTTTTCATATTTTTTGGGATAGGTACCTACAATTTGATACAGATTCTACAAAAATGCAAGATGAAAGATTTTTCATTTTACCAAAAAAAAAATCTACCGTGCCCCTACTCGTAAATAAAAATTGACTACTTACCGTACCGTATCTACTCTTTACTCCATCTAAAGGACATTTTTAACACGCTGACTGCTTAGTGCCCCCTGAGGCCTTGAACCCGTCTATTACCGCTCATGAGGACTAATACCCACTAGGGGACATTATGGACTAATACTAAAATACATTTAGGTACGTACCCGTACCTTTTGGTACAAACACTTTAGAAAATACGCAAAACTTTACGCTTTGTTACTGAACTACCGAAGAAGGGGTATAATGTCTTTGAACTGGGCTCTATTCTAGGCGGTAAAAACCATTATCGTCTGACCTATTGACCTATTACTGTCAAGGGAATAAGAGCTATCAAAACGTTGATAATCAAAGGCGATATTGTTGTTACCGCCTAGACTCTCGTATTTTTGTATGTGGGCATGTAAAACATAATATTCTGTATTTAAAATTGACGACGCGTTTGCCCTAGTTGGTAGTGACCCTGCCTAGGGTGATGGGACTAGTAATGGACAAGGACCAATAATAGACACTTGATTCTTATGGTACGTTATTGATTTATTTTGAGACAGTCAAATTATTAACCTTAGGATCTTTGAATTAAGAGTAAAGTGTCCATTATCGGTGCCTTCATCTCAAAGTGTCCAGCATTGGTGCCGTCACCCTACGAAGCTATCAGTCCTGGGTTCGATTCCCGGTTTGGGCCGTTTCTAATTCTTGCATGTGATTTTCTATATACATATAAGTATGTTTGTCATCGTCTAGTACCCATAGTACAAGTTAGACCTTAGTTTGGGATTAGGTCAATTTGTATGAGATTATTGTTTATTATGAATCATATTCCCCCTAAAAAAATACTATGAATCATATTTTCCCTTCAACTGTAAAGTGTAATGTGACATGCAATCAACTATTTCTATTTCTATTTCTATTGATTTTATTTTCTTCTTTACTTTCAACCGTATACTTAACTAAATTTTAATTAAAAACTGCTCCTTAAGAATTTCCCCCTTCCGGAATTAATTGTGGAAACGAAACCGCAGGCCGTGACAGTGTTATTAAAATAACTTGTTGCTCGAAGCGTTATAACGTCAAGTTGCTACCCAGTTAAGTTAGTAACAAAGTTACTTACCCCCTCTTATTGCCCTTTGAAGCTCGTGGCTGTCATTTTTAAAGTTATATTGCGTAGTATTTTGCGACTTTGGATAAGTTTTATTAGATAAATTATACTGGAAAAAATATGATGAAAGAAATGAAGGCAGCAGTCTTCAATAACATTAAAAAACAAGCCTGAAAACATCTTTAAAAAGATGATGGGCAATATTAAGCAATAAGAAACTCCTTTCCTTACCGCTCCGGAATAAATAATAATCAATTTGGCCAGGTGATGACAGATAGAAATAAACCAACCAACATTTTAGATTAAGACTTATATAGGGTGCCTCTGACCTTGGGGCTTTCTTTTAGCATGGCTCGTTTCTACTCCAGAAACTGAACTTCTTTTGTTCTGTAAGTTGTTAAAAATATGTCCAACTTGAATTTTATTTTTTTCATAAAAGTTAAATGTAATTTTCAATGTACGCGATCCAATTCTCCATTTTCCTTTAGCCCTCGTACCAAGGAAATGTCGCCCCCGTACCATGAGATACACTGATTTTACAATTAGACTTCAACATCAATTAAGTAGTTATCTAAACTTACGTTATTTTTAAAAGTAGGTAGTTCAGTTTAGCGAGTAGAATCGATCGATGCATTTAAAGCCCCAAGGTCAGAGGCACCCATATGGCACCCCTATTTTAAACTACCGACCAAAAGAGGTTTTAAGTTTAATATTTGTAATTTGGGTATATGATAATGTATGGTCTAAGATCCGAATAGTATTTAATATGAAATTTAATATGGTATGTAATTTAATGGCGAATGAACTTTTTTTTTAAATTGCTGTTTTATTGCTTGTTAAATAGACCAATTAGATACTAATCGAAAGTATGAAGCCTATAGAATATGCAAATTAAATTTGATATAAAATACTTTTTATCCAATAAACAGCTGGGTGAAGGTCGTCTCCTATTCGGATCCCCTACTAGTTGATTTGAAATGTGATCTGCCTGTTCTATCACAATATTCAAAACAACTATCAAAACTATATTAATAGTTATTTGTTATACAAGGGGGGAAAGTTGTATTTTACCTGCGAGTGTTCAATTGAAACACGAGCTAGCGAAAGGATTCTATGATTGACCACGAGCGAAGCGAGTGTTTCAAAAATAGAATCCTGAGCGTAGCGAGTGTTTCAACAAACGAGACGTAAAATAACTTTTCACCCGTGTATAACACAAAACTTTTCACCTCACTACAGCGAGGAAAATAAGTAAAAGGGTTTGTACTATCAATTATTATTTATTTACCTCTTTGTCATACATTTTTATTGTGTTTTTTTCTCGATGCAATTCATTAATTGTGATGTTAAAAATTCAGCACTTTTACCGTTTTTCGTTTTGTTAGCTGTCAAATATCACTTAAGCTGCCTTCACTAGGCTGTATGGATCAATGTCCTTTGACTTTCCCTCTGGAACAAAACGCAAGAAAAAAAAAAAACTGCCTCCAAATGTCAAAACTCTTTCTTCACGTGTGGATAAACAGCGATTTTCTCAATAGATATCAAACAAACAAAAAGGGCTTTCCGAGCTAGTGAGATGAAAACTATATTACGTACAGACGTTTCTGTTAAAATTAAAAAACTATCAAAACTGTTTACCTGATAACGATAGTTCTTCAAACGCAAATGCGATGATCTTAATCCTTGAAAATAAATAAATAATCCTGACTATAGGAATTTATAAAGAATGACCTTTAGTTTTAATGCGTCATAACATTATTATTTAATTATAAAATCGATACGATAACCATTTTAACATTTGAACGGTAAATCAACTGATATTGATACGATAACAGAATCACATATTTTATTTAGTTTTTTTTAAACCTTGGAAGAGGCATACGAGCACACAGTCCACCTGATGGTAAGTGGGATCTGGGACCCATAGATATTTGAATTCTCAAGACTACAATCTTAAGACTGCAATCCTAAGACTTCAAATGCGTTACCAAACTTGAGAACAAAATTCAAAATGTTTATTTCAGTAAATAAGCCACAAGAGGGCTCTTTTACACGTCGGTAACATGAGTGAATCTACCAGCGCTTCGGACAAGACCATCATCGCGGAGAAGAAGCGCCGCAAGAAACTCCAGCGGAAGGTCATTTTTTCAATCATAATAACAAAATAATACTTAAAAGTAAGTTACATTAAGTAATAATAAGGTAATAAAGTAATAAACAATAAATTCTTAAAACTAGCAAAAATAAAATTATTACAAATGTAAGGTCAATAAACCTTAAACTAATAATAAAGACTATGAGAACAACACGACGAGGTCTCTACGTCAAAAGCCATAACTAGGTAGAACTAAGATGGAATGCCTCTAGCAATATCACCGGTTGTCTTATCCCCACACCGGAACACAACGATGCGAACAGTGCTGCTTGGAGGTAGGTTAAGGGATGAGATGGTGGGAGCGATCCGAACGGACCCTGCACAAGGTCCTACTCAGGACTTACCACTAAGGGTAAGTTGGTCCCAGATCATCCAATGATTTACATTATTTACCCCTTAATTCATAAACGCGCAATAAACCTATTTTAGCTATAGTATGCGTTGTCCCATTCTGTCAAATGGAAATGCCACGATGACAGATAAGGACAAAGCATACTTTAAGCAAACTTTAACTATTGTGCGCTTATTAATAAGAGGGTTAATATTTAGTTACAACACTTCAACACTTCTGAAACTTACTAAATATGAGGAGCCTGTTGAAACTTTGGTGATTTGCTGGTTTAGTTTTACACTTTAGGCACTTTAGACCCATTATTTTTGTAAAATTAAAACATTTCATGGGTGTAATTCTGATATTGCCAGCTATTATGCCAGCTTAGCTAGCTGTTATATCTGACGACGTGCTGGCCTAGTTGGTAGTGACCCTGCCTACGAAGCTTGCGGTCCTGGGTTCAAATCCCGGTAAGGGCAGATATTTGTGTGATGAGCTGGAATATTTGTTCCTGAGTCATTAGTCCTGAGTCTTAGTTTGGTAGTTAAATAATAAAAATAAACGTATCTAAGGGGGGGCACCGCATATATGTAACAGAAGATTTTTTTTCAGCAAACATCCACGTATGGCTCTCGTCTCACATTGGTATTCCGTAACCAAAATTGTGTTTATTTTTCAGTTAATTTCCGTCGAATAGCTGTCCAACAGGTTCCTCATTGAATATGCAAAATCCATGGATCCAAGACCTTTTGAAGTACGTAACGAAAAGCAAAAAATCCCTTCATTTTTAATTAAAAAGGGGAAAGCTTAAAACGGTAATTATTTTAATAACGTTTTCAATCCTATGTTTTGTGTATTTAAGCGGTATCTTTAAGGTTTAATTAAAACATAGAAAATTGTAGTAAAAGGTGGAAATATTTATAATACTTATAAAAATAAAAACTTTGTAAATAGATACTCGTATAAAGACAGTTAACATACATAAATCAAATCAGTTTTGCTACTTTGATGTAGGAAAATATCTTTTGGAAAATATATCGCTTTATACAACTTCTATGTGATTTAATCTCATCTTAATTCAGAAAAAATGGAAGTGTAAACGTTGTTGGGTCTTTTATAGTTTATTCATCAACTATAGGCATGCAAAAAAATGTAAAGCTACCATTTTTATAGTCAAACTGGCACCCGACATGATGAGACTTTAAAAAAAAAAACCGGTCAAGTACAAGTCGGACTCGCGCACCGAGGGTTCCGTACATACCACCGCACAGTAGATATTATTATATTCCGAGTTAAATTCAATTTCTACACAACCACAATCGCCGTAAATCAAAGTTTCAAACGGCGACCTTTTAAACGAATACGCAAAGGTAAGGTCGGATATAAATAGAGAAAATCAGGTCCATGACGGATGCGAGCCGCAAATGGAAAAGCGCTGTCGGACTGATTCAGGATTCTATTGGGTTTATATTAACTTCTACAGTGCCCGGACGATAAGAAGTCAATCCTGTCACATTGCATAATCATGAAGGTTCCAAACAATGATGATATTAAAAACAGTAAAACAATGCTAAACTTATTTGTTGCGTGTGAAGGAATAGTATTAATCACAGCATCGCTGGAACCACCAGCGGAAGACCAGCGCTGGTTTTTAACGCCAGCATAACGCTGAGTTGGAACCATTTCGTGACAACAGATATATTTTTGTCTAGATGTCAGTATTTTGTTGAGTTTTGTTGTCTGTTTGTCACGAATAAACGTTTTTTACTTTACTTTACTTTTACTTAAGTACATCATTGTTTTACTGCTGTCAACATTATCAATATTCAGAACCCCTGGGGGTCCGTGCGTCTAACCCAGGGGGTTCGCAAAATTTGGCACCAACCATCTCATTAAAATTAAAATAAACAGAGATACACCGATCGGATAGATCCGTATAACCGTTCTGGCTTAATTGAGTTATAAACATACAAACTTTCGCATCTGTAATATTAGTACGTTGTAAACACTTTATTATAGAAAATAAAAAGAAATACAATGCAACTAATAAGAAAAACGAAACAAAAACCAATGAAACGTTAAAAGATGATAGGTACCGTATCAGAACCCCTGTTTTTTATTTTAATATTACTTTTTCCCATTATTTGTAAGATCCAACAACAAAAATAGTTCTTTAAGGGGAGAACTGACGGACGGATGGACAGCATCAAAAAATATTTCTAAACTAAGAAATTCAAAATATAAATCGCTTCCTATATATAAAAGCGCCAGAAATCAAAATTAAAAATAGTTTGATTTCAAACTTAAAGTAAAGAGCATTCTAAATTTAAATGCAACACAAACATATTTTGATTTGTGGCGCTTTTGTATTTAAGCAGCGAAATGTTCAGCCTATTGAAAATCACTCTGATGATATTGATGAAATGAATGAAGAAATATCATCACATTTAGGAAATTAACAAACAGCCTCAGCCGGCGTTATCGGCGAAGTTCTGATCAGCTCCGAACCAAGGACGTGGTTATACCTAAAATGCCTAATTCACCGGACACACTGCTCGTAAGATCGTCAAATACTTTATCCTCCGTAGGTACAGTCATTAGCAATAATATATGATCTAACATTGGGCGCAAAAATATCTGACACGTCTTTATTACTAGAGGTATTTTTACGGCCAATGTTGGATAATATTATTATTGCTGGTGACTGTACTCAGAGATAGTTTAGAGACAATAGGGAATAAGTATTCATGATTTTTTTCACAGCTTTAATAAAAGCTGATTCATGTAACAAACAGTTGAGAAAAATAAAAAAGAGTTTATAATGGCCGACCTACATGACGTCACAGTGCATATCGGATATCTTTGTCTAATTGCTGTCTAATTAGCAGTTTAAAATGCTTGAATCATCCGTATTTCTTGGCCGATTTTAATTTTAATTTCACTTTTGGTGATCTCTTGGTAATTTCATATTTTGTTGAGAAATGCGATACAAAATTCCAAACACATTCCTTATTCAATCGCTCCTTTTTCAGACTTGTGCGTGAAAATCGTCACTAAAAAACGGTTTAATCGTCATTAATTAACTCGTTATTTATGACTTAAGATTATATTTGTCAGATTATAAAGATCCTATACAAGCACCAAAAGTATTTGTGGTTAAATTAACGGACCCTTGTTTTAACGAATGATTACAACATAATCGCAATAAACGTTGTAATTAGATTCGATTAGAATAGAAGGCACATCAAAAGTACCACGTGGTTAGCCATTTGTATGGATTTTGACATTGTGACTGCACTGAGGGATTTTCTGTGCATTTAGATATATTAAAGAAGTAAGGACGTTGGCTAACATTTAGCTATACGTTTAGATAAACTAGGTACTTGATCAAATTTGAGATCCCATACATTTCAAGTCGATAAAAACGAGAAACTCTAGCGGCGTTTGAGCAAAATATAGGTACAAATCGCAGACCGGTGGTAAGAACCATATCGGTTTTGAGTTCTAATGGTATTGTTTTTAACTCGACCGCCATTATTGTCAAGTAAATAAGAGCTATCAAAACGTTGACAATATATAACAGCTCAAAGACAATATGGTTTTTATCGCCTAGAATCCCGGCCCTGCTAGCCATCCTCCTATGCACTGTGTCTTTACACATTATTCATTCAAAGCACATTTTCTTCAAGGGAGGAAAATCACAAAACCGGGCGGGGGCCTAACCTAATTATACCATTGTGTCGATTGCCTCACAGCCGTGTTTTCAGCGGTGAACGGAGCATTCTAAACGAATTAAGTGCTTTTAAGAACCTTGAATTTGTTTGTAACTCTAAAGATTTTGTGACGTTAGATGAGTTAAGACTAGCAGTATACATGTCGCAGTTGCAGAACATCTTACACAAATTGAAAACAGCTTAAAGTGTGTTGCCCTTATGACGTAGATTTTATAATACTGCTTCACAGGAGGCTAAGCTAAAGTTTAGTGTTAGTCAAATACTTCCTTATTGTTAATTTGTTACTTACTTTAACAATATCTCATTTTGCGTTTCATTGTTTACCGCTTCCACTGTACAATGTAATGCAATTAGTATGTTTAAGTATGGCACTCAAGGTCATTTCATAAAATGTATTTTTTGTAATACCTACTTATAAAACTGTACGTTGCCTAAATAAATTTAAAAAAAAAACTTATATCTCAAGAATTTACTAAGAAAGTTTCTGGAAGTTTAAAAGAACATTGAGAATGTTTTCATTCCATAGGTATCGCTTAGGTGTTTGGATACATAACTCGCAAGACGATCGGTGGAATGACATATGATAGAAGCATTCCATGGTTACCCATGGAATGCTTCGCATGGTTCATGGCAACGCATTTGCAGTAGCGAAGATTGTCACTAGACGTGTGGTGGTCAGAGGGCCCTGCCAAGATGCATTGCGCTAACTAATGTTTCTATTCGTTTCATTTTTAAACCAATTGCGTCACTGATAGATCACGTGACTTTTCGTATCACGTCATCTACCAGTGACGCGATTGGTTTAAAAACGAATCGAATAGAAACGCTAGTTAGCGCAATGCATCTTGGCAGGGCCCTCTGATGATTGCAAATCGTCGGTGTAACTGAAAAATCGCTAAGTAGCATTAATGAGGAACAAAATGCACCTTTTTTCTAAAATGTTAAGGTTCATTTTGCTCTATAATAAATTGATTGGTTACGCGGTTTTGCAGTATCACCGACGAAATGTCTATCCTCGTAATGCCCAGTGTGCAATAGGATGTACATAATCAAGGCAATTTAATTTGAACTATGTTGCAATGGAAATAAGGTTCATTTTTCTGTCTTTATAAACTGAAAATGGCATTAGCGAACAAACGCAATTGAACTTTATTGCCTTGATTGTAGATTCAAAGTCCCACTCACAAAAAAATCCCTATTTGTAGTATGGCCTTACGAGGCTATGGGTTGTCCGTCGAAGTCTCACTTACTATCTGCCCCCTATTTCACCATTCCGACAATTACCGTTGACAGGTGACATTTCAGATCACGTGGCGCAGATTATAGAGATTATACAAAACCCAGAGGCCGAACTTTGAAAATCGAAGTTCGAAGTTACGTTAGCTCCATCTCTTTCTCTCGATTTAGTATCGAATAACGAGTGACAGGGATAGAGCTAACGTAACTTCGAACTTCGATTTTCAAAGTAGTGATTCTGTCATTTATCAGTGTTAACTTTGCAATGTATACCGAATTGTCACCTGTGTCATGTCACTGTCAAGATGGTGAAATAGGGGCCTAAGGCCTTATTATCTCACGCACTCGCAATCGCAACCGGCTTCAAAGTGGAGCAATTGTTTTCATTTTGTATGCAGACAACCCTTCGTTTTTAAAATGAAAACGATCGTGATTGCGAGCGCGTTAGACAATAAGCCCTCAGGTGGCCAGTACCTTATTTTGTACATGCACAGTGAACCTATTTACACCAATTTTGGAAATATAAAAAGTTTTTTTTTTGTAACCAGATTCGGATCACGCTTATTGTCTCGTTGGTTCAGTAGAAGTGCAACACTCCGTGCTGGAAATAAGTCATGGGTTTGATTTTAAACTACTTTTTATTTAAAAGCACGAGCCTTTTGTATAAGAGATATAGTATGGGAAGGCGGGCTTGCATGTGATAAATCTTGTTACTAATAATTTGTGCCAAGCCATAAAAAAACTTGGAAGTTACTGAAAAATTCTCATTTAAATCTTTCACAATTTGAGAAATTTGGGAAAGTCCTCGTCTGTGCAATGCTAAAATAAAAATCAAAATCAAAATAGTTATTTATTCAGTAAATTGGCCACATAGACTCATTTACACGGTAATATAGAGTGAATTTACTAGCGCTTCGGACAAGACCATCATTGCGGAGAAAGAGCGCCGCAAGAAACACCAGCAGAAGGTAATTTTTTCAAACATAAAATACAATAATAAATATAAAATAAACGGTAATACGGCCGGATGCGGAGCGAGGACCAGATTTGCCACGGAGAAGCCCTACATCTCACGACGGAGCAGACTTGATATATAATGGCTATTCGTTTGCTGGATATATTTGTATGTCACCTTTTAAGTTAAGATTATACTCAAGCCTCAAACGCATCAAAAGCATTCCATGAGTCGTGACGTGACACTGAAATGTTAGTGCTTTAGCTACAGGGGTTGACGGTGACCAAACAATCGATTGCCCTTGCGTGCGGACAACATAATTGCTGTGTCATTATCTCTGTTTAATTAGCATGCAAAATGAAGTTCAAGGAAATAGTTTCTATCTCTCTAGGTGTTTCTGAAAATAAGGGGTGTCTTCAAGGCATTGAGTATGCAACCGAGCGCACAGGAGTGTGATTCTCTTAATAACGACGGACGGACAGACGAACGAGTGAATGTCCAAGCGGCGAGTTTAAAAAGTCCCATCCGAGCGAACAAAACACATTTTATCGCGTGTATTCAATTTGGCAGCAAGGCTTCTCGAACGCATAAGGCTGCCTAATTGAGAATGCACGCTCTAAAATGTGTTTTGTTCGCTCGGACGTGAATGCTTAATCTCGCCGCTGCGCTTTCGCTCGTTCGTTCGACCGACCACCGTTTTTTAGAGAATACCAAATTGAAGTGCTTTTGTCAGCGTGGTTTCGGCCAATGAGTTTCACTTTCGACTAAATGAATATCGGTTTCGCCAAATCCATAATCGCTGAAACCAAAATCCATGCACATGAATGTTGACAATTCCGAATTTTCTTTTTACGAAAATTATAATTCCGAAAATTCACAAACCAGATCGACAATGAGTTTCACTTTCGACTAAATGAATATCGGTTTCGCCAAATCCATAATCGCTGAAACCAAAACCCATGCATCTTCTTTTCTTCGAAGGATAGCACAACTTGGCTATCGGAAAAGCGGGATTATTAGGAAGACGTTCATTAAATTCTCGTCAAAATAATGTTTATTGGTAAATATGGTTTCGGCGAACAACCCCTTCCCTTACCATTTGTATATAGCAAGTACTCGCACGGGAACCTAATTATGACCGAATGGCCGAGGGGGCCGACGTCGATACTATCACGGAATTATTAAACATGCGGACAAAGACGTTACAGGGAGTATACTTACTCGTAGTGCGGAAAGCGTATTAAAGTCGCTTTCACGTTGTTTTTGCGTATATTTTTTATAAGGTATGGAGGCATTCATGGTCTTGTTAAGTAGACGAGGATTTAAAAAAGTCAATTATTAACAAAAACTTGTCTCAAAAAAAGCTTTAAAAACCCGACTGCAATTTTTGATAGGGTCGATATTAAAAACCATTGTGTACAGGAAATCCAATTGAAAAATATATTTTTAAGAATTTTATGCTCCGAGTGATACTCGCGCCATCAAGGCGAATCCAATGACGTATCATTTATCAAAATCGGTTGACCCGTTGAGTAGTTACGAGGGGATATAGAAACATACAGGTAAAAAGGATAAAAAGTCAGTCAGATATTTATTAGATAACTGCAATATCACGCTGCATTTTGGTATTTCCAGATGCTTTTTTGCCATTGGCGTGTCGGTTCTGAGTACAATCACCAGCAATAACATATCATCTATATATAAATATAAAAGGCAAACCTGACTGACTTATATATCAACGCACAGCCGAAACTACTGTACCTAGAAACTTGAAATTTGGTACAGGGGTTCCTTTTATGATGTAAGTGAGCATTAAGAAAGGATTTTCCGAAAATCGACCCCCATCGGGAAGAAATAGGGAGAGTAGCGGAAAACTAATTCTACGCGTACGAAGTCGCGGACGTCCTCTAGTCCAACATATTATGGCGCAAAAATATTTGACACGTTCTTATACCCGTAGTAATAAAGACACGCTCTTATACCTCTAGCAATAAAGACATGTCGGATATTTTTGCACCCAATGTTGGATAATATGTTATTGCTGGTGAATTTACACGACGTGTTGTCCTAGGTAGATATTTCTTTTCTACTGGCCGCTGTCTGCTAAAGCTGAGGACTTAACCGAAAAATAACGCTTTTTTTTTGGTCTATCCCAATTATATAAGGTCTAACGGTCCTCCAGGAACCTGTCATCAAGAATAAAAGAAACGCAAAATTTAATCAACATTCGATTTCCACTTTCTACAAAGGAATCGGACGAAATGAAAAATTGAATTCCAAAAGGCGACCTTCGAGCACCTTAAGCTCTCGAACGCTAAAGAAATTGACGGAAAAGCGTCAGTTTTAATTGATTAGCTGGAAAATTAATTCATTATCTACCCTCAAACGATCCGTCTTGAATATAAACTGGCGTTTATTATAAAATTCTACCCAAAAGGACTTTGATAAATCCTCTTTATTGAATAATGAATGAAGTAGCCGTTTGGCGTGAGAGCAAAGGATTTGGATCTTAGATCTAAGTTGTTAGCTTCCTTTAAAAGTTTGGTTGAAAGTTATTACATGTTGTTATTTATAATAAAAACAAAGAGCAAGCTTTAAAAAACATTTTATTTATGATAATTTTAAGTTTTTTTTATTATTGAGTGTTCTGGACTGAAAATTTTCAGCCTACCAATTCGCCATTATACTACTTAACATAATAAATTTCATATAAAATACTTTTTATCGAATAAACAGCTGGGTGAAGGTCTTCTTTTATTCGGATCTTAGACCAGCAGATGACGGGACATACCCTAAAAGGAGATGACGGGACATTCGACAACGAGTAAAAAATAAATGTTTTCACTGTATTTAATGAGTTTTGGACAATTGACATCCCACATGATAGGTTATTAAAAACTGTTTTTAGCTCTTTTTTAATGTAAGTGCCCTTTTTTTAATATTTCAAAAAACGAACATACTTTCCATTTTGTTCAGTAACAAATAATGTAACTTGTTCCACAACGGATAATTATGTGGCTTGAGGCTATATTTAAGAAAATTGAAAGAATTTATCCAGAGTTCAGTTGAATAACGGAGTTGAATAATTAATTAGGAATTCAACCGTACGTCGAGATTTCCATTTTTGGTATGTATTTAGAAAGTAAGAATAATTTCAAGGTATTATTGTAATTACTTGGATGTTAAGTTTAACTTTGTCTGTCTGTACTATATATCGGTGGATTTTTTAATTTGAACTATGTTGAAATATTTCTACTGAATATTTTGCTGTTTTATTTTTTATGTTTATAAAATACAGCAATAGTAACATGTTTTTCACTTTAGCAAATCATAAATCAATTAAATTGGTTTAGATAAGTATTAGATAGTCAAGTTCTTTCTGAAAACCAGCGCTGCGGCGGTTTGCGGCCGCACAATGCTGTGGCCCTTTTCAAAGCCATATTTGATTTGTTTTTTGAGTGTAATTTGTATTAAATGTGTTGCTGTAAGCAAGCGTTGAATTAATTTCTTCTACGAGTATTCTATTCTAGTTATTCCATAAATTTGTAATTACGACGTATTCTCTTGATAATAGAGTCGAGTGCAAATCATTTTGCCCTCTTCGGCTGCGTAGCTTCTTCTGCTGCTGACTGTACCTAAATGAATATGAGTGATTTTTGTCAATTCAGGGGCTCAATTCTACGCGGTAAAACAATATCGCTCCTAACATGCTGTCGTATTGTTTTTGCTTTGACCACGTAACTTTGACAATACGATAAATTGTCAAAATATGGTGTTACCAAGTAGCTCTTGCATTAGGAGTTTTCAGAATAATGATGACCAAAAACGCCTGCCCGGACGCGCTCGTGTGTATAGTGCTTAATACGGACATTTTATTTGTCCGTCCGTGCTCAGCGCTCGTCGGAGCGAAGCCTCCATCAACCGGAGTTGATTGAAAAACCAATCATATAGAAACAGCAACAGGTGACATTCACGTACGTTTATACTTTTTTTATCGACTTGGAGCAGTTTGGGATCAAACTTTGAACAAAATGAATACCTACTGGGGTAAGTCTTGAACAAATTGACCCAGTCTCAACTAAACAAGGCTTGCGTTATGGGTACTAGGCAAAGATATTTAAAAAAAACCGGTCATGTGCGAGTCGGACTCGCACACCGAGGGTTGCGCACTTCCGCACAATCAAGTCTACTTAGTCGTGATAGTTTTCCTTTAAAATTCGTTATATTTATTTTCATTTAAGATATTTTTCAGATTTTTAGAACTTGTATTCTCGCATCTAGGGTAAAGATGTATGTGCAACACCAGACCGAAGTTATTTGCATCGCGTATCTTCGAATCCCTCGCTGCGCTCAAGATTCCAACCTATAATCAATTATAGAATCCTTCGCTTACTCGGGATTCAAAATCAACACTAGCATCAAAAAACCACTTTACTCCCTCGGTGCAAAAATAACTATTATTCACTCTTATTTAAATGAGAAAGACCCTTGGCTATGCAATGCTCCAGTGAATTCTTTGATAGTAAACTTGTTTATTCACAAGTAATATTTATTTCAATACAAACAAGACTCAAAGGCATCCTGAAGGGTCCTTTGTGCAACTAGTTTGATATTTAATGAGGAATAGAAAAATAGGATTGTATATTAAATACTATCAATGATTATAGTGATTATATTGTTCGTAAGGGTAGCGTTGTATGTGTTGCTTACACCACCCGTATTCACAAACAATACTTAAGGGATTCTTCACTAAGTAAACGCACTGCGTTCAATACAGCTTTGTGATTGGTCCTTTTTGACCGACCTTTTATTTATGGGACGCTTTGAACCACCCTGTGCGTTCGTGAGCACTGTAAGACCTCATAGTGACGTTTGTGAATACGGGTGTATCACGAACGCACAGGGTGGTTTTTGAAGTAATTATTCTTCTTCTTTTTTTATTTATATCGGTTTTTTTAAGGTAATCCATTAGCGTTTTAAGCGTTTGTTGCCTACAAAAATTAAAAAACAACTTCTTTTCAAATTATAATACGTCAGTTCAAAAACGGCTATTGTTTAAAATTATTGTGGACACCGACTTCAGTTTGACTGACCTATTCATTACCAAAATAAGTTATTTAGCTTTTTTTGAGGTTTAAAACCTCATTATATCATTATTATTAGATAAAAGATAATATGTACTTTATTCAGCAAGTAGGCCAAACGGGCACTTTTACACGTCATGAGTCTACCATCTACCAGCGTTTATTATTTATGTGTATTGATTAAAAACACTTACCCCTTTACTAATAAACGTTGAGTAACGGTGGTATAGCTATACAATGTTTGGTCCTTATCTGTCAAATTCAAATGTCGCAATGACAGATAAGGACAAAACATTGTATAGCTATACCACCGTTACTCAACCTTTATTAGTAAGGGGGTTAATGTAATTGCAGATTATACAATCAGCATTGGTTTCCCTCATTCTTGAAACATTTAGTTAAAGGTCAGATATCTAAGTTAACCGGTTCAGTATAAAATCAAGATAGCATTGAGCTTTCGTAATTGAAAGAAATTGCTCCTCAAGTTTATCTGCGATTAAAACGAAGCTTTAATACGATTCAGGAGTGGGATTGCGTTATTAGGGTGACCATGGTTTTAATCTATATAATAGAAGGCAAACCTGACTGACTTATATATCAACGCACAGCCGAAACTACTGTACCTAGAAACTTGAAATTTGGTACAGGGGTTCCTTTCATGATGTAAGTGAGCACTAAGAAAGGATTGTATGGAAATCGACCCCCAACGGGAAGAAATGGGGGGAGTAGCGGGAAACTAATTCTACGCGTACGAAGTCGCGGGCGTCCTCTACTTTACAATAAAATCTCTCCAGCCTTTAAAAATAACTTAGTTACGGGTCCTTTGTAAGACTACTAAAGAGATACTAATTGGCCTATATACGTATAGTAAAAGTCAATAATATACGCACATCGGCAAATAACTTCATGGATTGGTTCAATTGTATGTAATTGTATTGGATGTATTCGACTTCGATGCATGACTGTTTCCATTGACTTGCTGCCAAGAAAGCTAGATGGAACGGCTGCACTCATGTAACTCATGTAACCGAACGATATCTGCACATGATAAGGCAAGCGATTGAACGAGGTCGTGTAGCTTTGTATAGCTATCAAATGCAGTGTGTTTGACATCTCATAGACATTGAAATTCATCTCCTGAAAATCGGGACGTTTACAACACTACTTCTAACATTCTTCGCGACTCATAGGATCATGCCAATACGTTACCGCAGACATACGAGCAATCGCTTCTATATTCAGATTCTGCAGTATTATGCCTAGTCATAGCCTTGTCATCACTCCTTGCAAAAAAACTGTTTCTTTGTCTGTTTTTATTATGTTTTATTTATTTTTATTCTCTATTGTTCCTTCTGTAATATATTTTCAAAGTTCTCCGTATTTAATGAAGTTTTTTTCTACGTCTATATATCTAGTGAAACAATAATAAGCTGTCACTATTATGTACTTATTAAAGTTATCAAAATTAAAGAAAATCCTCCGAGAATAGATCGCTTGGTCACCGTTTATTGGCCGGGTAGTGAAAGACATGCTCCGGTATACAACAAAACGAGTATTGCGCTTTCGTAATTGATTTCTTGGAAGGTAGAAAACAAGTGGCGTATCCCAGGAATGCAATTGAATAATGTAGTTCATTAATTATTACTTATTCAATCGTATTTGTTACTGAGTCTTGGATATTTTCTATGTATTTAAGTATATATTTTCTCTATCTAAGAAGTGTTTATTGTTGTCTAGTGCCCACAGTACAAACCTTGAGCTTAGTTTGGGACTAGGTCAATTTGTGTGGCATTGTCATCTGTTTTTTAATTTTCCTCACTAGTATTTCCACGTGTCTTCTTTTGCGTAGATGTAGTAAATTCGTTTATATTACTTCCCTCGTGAACTATTAAACTTTTCAATACAAAAAATGTTCATTATTGTAATCCAGGATAATGTATAATGACAAGTTACTAAACAATTAAGTTCCTCGACTGTACAATCAAGGAATTTAATTGTTATGCCACTATGGAACCCTGTCGCATAACGTTAATCATTAATTTTGGCGTAATTTCTTTCATGTGGTTTGACGCTGTCATTATGACAGGGTTCCATAGTGGCATAACAATTAAAGTCCTTGACTGTACATGGGATATATCCATAAATCTAATATACCTGACTAACCGTACCAAAATGATACGGAAAATTCTTCGAAATATATTTTTATTGTTTAAAAATAACTTTGACTAGTATATGATATTTATTATTAATAAAAGCGACGTGCTGTCGTATCGCTCCAGTTTAAACAAATGAAAAAAATAGTCTTTATCTATCTGAAATAATGCATTTTCCATAAGATGAAATATTTTTTCGAAATTTAATATAATACAATTAAAAGTTAAAACTAAACTTATTTCAATTAAAATAAAAACTAAACTACTCTAATATTAAAGACAAATAGGTTTTTTTTCGAATAGTTTCCGTGGTTCCGAAGATAACCTGTCAGATAAACAAACTCATAAAATTTAAATTCATTTTACTTTTCTTTAATCATATCATATTAAACATTCTAAAACTAAATTCTAGGTCACATCTAACCCAGATGGCAATTAAAGCAGACCTAATTCGGGCTGTCTCCCAAAAATAGAGTTTTAGAGTAATTAGAAAGGCAAACAAAAGCCTCGGAGAGGGTTAATTAGGAAACTAAACTCTTGGGCCGTCGGGGGTTGGCCTAAAATGAAAGAGAACGCCATTTATAACAAGACATCGGTACCTTTTATGCAATTCGCGCACTTTCAGGTTTGGAATGTAGTTCCAAACTTATTAAGTTCATGAGCCCATGGATAAAATTAAAGCAAAACGATAAAATTTGTCGTTTTATCCTATTACCATCTGATAGAAGTATAGGATAAAACGAGATAAGAATGATCATTATCATCATCATCATCATCAGCCTATATTAGTCCACTGCTGGACATAGACCTCCCCTAATGAGCGCCATAGCGCCCTGTCTTCAGCTTGCCGCATCCAGCATCTGCCTGCGTCATCCCACCTGGGCCCGTATTATGGTAGCCTTTATCGCGGTTGATAAAGCATCCGTCACTCTCGCACTTACTAACTGGTCAGAAAGTGACAGACGTTTTATCCACGCTTATCCACATCGATAAACACGACCATAATAGGGCAGCTGGCCTGAGAGCGTCCTACATTACGTTTGCCGAGCCGCGGTCTCCACTCAAGACAACGTAATAATAATATTATCGTGGGCAAAAAATATCACTGGCGACATATTTTATCCCTGCACTGAACCCTGCTATTAAACTGCAGTAACGCACATAGTATAAAACATCTATCACAGCTGTGTACAGCCTTTTCATTTCACTGCCAAATTCGCTTGTTTTAGACACTATTAGGCACTGGTCCCACCGCCGGCGAGTAAGCTATGAATTATCGGCTATTTTCTTGTCCAAGAAACGAACAAAAGATAATCGCACCCGTGTAAATAAAAGAGAGAGATATATATTTATAGTTCATAGTTAAGCGAGTATAGCTCACTCGCCCAGCGATGAACTATAATTTTATATCTCTCTCTTTTATTTACACGGGTGCGATTATCTTTTGTTCGTTTCTTGGACAAGAAAATAGCCGATAATTCATAGCTTACTCGCCGGCGGTGGGACCAGTGCCTTAAGGAGCGTCCTCACTGTGAATATTCGAGTGGTGTGGACGTTGAACTGAGCGTTACAAAGCTTACAAACCACTCGATGTTCGCGCCGAATGTTCAATACACGCGAATACTCTCAGTGTGGACGCGTCTTAATGATCAATAATGGGCGGACGACGGATGCAGTATGGTGACGAAAGGACAAGATGGATAAGACTTTTATTAAATTTCGCGAGTACCTACTATTTGTGTGAAAATTTATGCAGTTTTGTTATAAATCAGTACATCTTCATCATCATCATCATGTCAGCCGAAAGACGTCCACTGCTGGACATAGGCCTCCCCCAAGGCTCTCCACTCAGACCGGTCTTGTGCTTTTCGCATCCATAATAAATCAGTACATATTTTGTATATTAAAAAATACTGAAGTATCACTTTACAAATAAAACCCTCTTACGTTTGTGAGATGTGGAGAGGTAATTTTTTCTTTATAAGTAGATAGTGAACTATAAAAGGAATGTACTGAAAATACCAAATCAAGAAAAAAATATGATTATTAACTTCAAAAATAAAATTCTATAACTTTGTGATGCTCCCTTTTTTTAAATCATTTGAATTCATATCCATTTTAGGGATATCGTTCGACATTATTTTGACGATTTTTTCATCCGTCGTCCGCCCATAAATGTTCAATGATATAGCATAAACTTTACCCGCTACCGCTCATCCCATGACAGTAACACAATCCCGTACTCATGTACGTTTAAACGCTAAATCGGCAACTTTAACTCGTAACCCCACGTTATCTGGCGTTTAACCAACTTCGTCAACTTCAGCGTCTTTGGTTACTTTACTACTTAGTAATTCGATAGGTATTATTCGGTTGGGTTTCGAAGGTATGGAGATATTTATTTAATAGTAGGGGATCCAAATAGGAGACGACCTTCACCCAGCTGTTTATTCGATAAAAAGTATTTATTTATATGAAATTGAATATGGAAAGTAATATATGACGAATAGGCTGACTGAAAAACTTCAGTCCAGTACGGTCCATAATTTATTTATTTATTTATTTATTTATTTAATAGGATCACCAACAGCAGATACAATTTTCTTAAAGCTAGTTAAAATGTAACACATTACTTAATATAATAATTGTACCACTAATTACAGGTGAACACAGCATGCGTTGGTATCAAGTAACAGGCAGTTTAGCTACCTATAATACTATTAGAATTAAAATTAAAATTAAAGTTTTATCTACAATTAAAACAATTTAGAATTTAAAAAGAATAAAAATAAAAATAATAAACAATACACAATTAATTAAATGGGTAATGGATAATTAAAAAAAAAACTAAAAATGTTTTTTTTTAATATTGCTCTTGCTTGTTTAATAGACCAATTACATACTAGTCGAAAGTATGAAGCCCATAGAATATGCAAAGGTTATATCTGATAACGATAACCAACGCCGAATGCATTGTCTAGGGCCTCAGTTATTGACGACTAACTTCTGCCCGCAACTTTGCATAGATTTCGATTATGTGTTTTAAGTATTAGCTATCTCCATTTCAAACTTCATCCAAATCCGTCCAGCCGTTGCAGCTTGAAGAAGTAACAAATTAACACACAAACTTTTGCATTTAAAATATTATTAGGATTAGTAGGATACTCGTATAAGAAGGCTTAGTGGATAATAGTTTATGTCCACGTCTTCGTCCGCTTAGATTTCGATTATAGTTATTCCCTTGGGAACTTTAAAAATTTCCGGGTTGAAAAGTAGCATTCGTGTTAATCCAGGATATAAGCTACCTCCATTTAAAATTTTACTCAAACCCGTCCTTTCATTGCAGCGATAAGGAGTAACAAACTAACACACACACACACACACACACACAAACACACAAACTTTTGTATTTATAATAGTTATAGTAGGATTTACCCTAATGTTTTTTTTTTATTGTCAACAGAATGGCAACTTGACCGGCTCATCATGCGCGCCGCCCCGCGCCCCCGCGCCCGCTAAGCGCCCTGCCATGCGCTATGCGCTCGCTGAACGAGAGCGCATGCGCGGCGCTGCTAGAGCGCGTGCGCTGGGACGAGCCCATCAGCCTCGCCAGCCTCGCCGTGCTCGCGCTCGTCGACGTGCTTGTCATCGCCGGTGAGATCTAATAAGACAAATTAACGAAGACAGTTCAACTCATTATAAGTCAGCCTTTACATTTTGAGACCACTTAACTCATAAAAAACCGCTCGGCTCATTATGAGACTGCTTAATTCATAACGAGTCGGCTGAGTCATTATGACCCCTCTTTACTTTTTATAATAAAACCATTTGACTCACTTTGAGTCGTACTAACCTATTTATGAAAGTGATTACTGGATCTCATGCATGTGTGCATCACGCGACCTGGAACAAAATGCACACGATAAACGTGAGCGCATGCGCGGCGCTGCTAGAGCGCGTGCGCTGGGACGAGCCCATCAGCCTCGCCAGCCTCGCCGTGCTCGCGCTCGTCGACGTGCTTGTCATCGCCGGTGAGATCTAATAAGACAAATTAACGAAGACAGTTCAACTCATTATAAGTCAACGTTTACATTTTGAGACCACTTAACTTATGAAAAGACCGCTTGGCTCATTATGAGACTGCTTGATTTATAACGAGACGGCTGAGTCATTATGACTCTGCTTGACTATTTATAATAAGATCATTTGACTCACTTTGAGTCCCACTAACCTATTTATGAGTGTGAATAATCGATTCATTATGACACCACATAAAGTCTCTGTAAGATTTACCTCATGCATGCATGCATCACGCAACCTAAAACATAATGCACACGATAAACGTATTCTAAAGCTATTCTACTAACCCCCCCCCCCCTTGATTTGTTCTTGTATTGTTTTTAACTCGGCCGCCATTACTGTCAAGTAAAACGCAATAAAGCCAATAAGGCTTTACCGCGTAGAATCCGGCCCTGCCGGCTATTTCCGTCCCACTCTTGCGTGATTCGCTAATTGAGCTACGGGCTACGGCGTAGCACGGTGTAGCACTTGCTACGAGATAGGCTTAACGTGTATTTTCGTCCATTTGCGTAGGTATATAATGTTTCTTTTAACGCCGAATAAAAAAAGAGGTTGTTAACGTGTATATAATTATGTGTGTCTGTATATTGGTGTGTCTGTCTGTCATAGCTCCCAAAGGTATGAACCGATCAGGACTTTTTTTTTCTTTTTATGTGACGTAGAGTGTATTAATTACTTTTACTTAGTTCTTTTTTTAAAATCTATCTTTTAATAATCTTACTACAGAGGGGCTGTATAGGTTGCTGCTACTGCACATGTCTATTGACATAGTTCTTTTTTCAAATTACTTTTTTCCCTAGGGTTGATATGCAACACTTTCAAACCGCTTCTAAAATAAATAATGGCCTTCTTTCAGAGTATGACACATTAAAATTGATTTGAATTTCGTTTCTCTGAATCCCTCGCTGCGCTCAAAATTCCAACCTAGATTCAATTATAGAATCATTCGTTTACTCGGGATTCAAAATCAACACTAGCAACAAAAATGAACTTTACTCTCTTGGTGCACAAATATAATATTTTCTCGTCTGCGCGCGCCCTTAAATTTAAGGGAAATCGAGGCCTAGTCACGCGATTACTAAATATAATAAAAAAACTCATTAATATCACATTTTATGGGCGAACGGTCATTCCGCTAGCCCACAGTTAAATAATAGCATCCAGCAATGTAACTTAAATTCTATCTTCGTATAATTAAGGTTCATTTTTGCTTGGAGTTAAGGTGTAACATTGGTCGTTGTAGTAGTTTCAGTGATTTCCTGGTTTATATTAAGATATTGACCAACTATCGATGGACTCTGTTATTTTTGCTATTAAATTATTTTTGTAACATTTCCGGAACGATTTTGTTTACTTACCCCCTTACTTATAAACGTTGAGTAACGGTGGTAATAGCTATACAATGTTTTTTCCTTATCTGTCAAATCCAAATGACACAACAGTGTAGTAAGTCCCTTAGTCGTCTCTTACGACATCCAATGGAAGACATGGAGTGGCAACATTCTAAACCCGGCACCACACTAATAATGACACTAATAATTTGACTCTTAGAAATATTCTCATATTATCTTAACAACTTTTTAATATTGATGAAGCCTCTGATATTATAATTTTCATTTAATTTTCTCGTGTTGTAAATTAATTAAGTTTTCCGAAGTTTTTCATTTGAAATCCGAGTACACAATTATAAATGGAAATGCGGGTTCTTATTTGCCCGCATTAAAAGCTCTCTTTTTCTCTCGGATTTAACATTGCAGCTTATTTTAAGTTCGGGATAAATATATTTAAAAATATTTTATGGTACTCCAGAGGGACTCTAGATCACGGCTCGGAAACTGGGTTAATTTTTTTAACCAACTGGTCAGAAACGCCATACTTTTCATATAGAGCATTTTTATTTCAATTCTGCTCGAACATAATCGATATTATTTCAGTTCTGATCAAAGAGCAAAATAAAACGGTTCCCTCGATACCGGTTAATTTCGCTCCCTTATTTGTTTACACCGCCATAATTTTCTCGTCTATCCTGCCTAGTTAGAGAGTACACAAAAAAATTGCTTCGCCAGTTTTTTCGAATTGCAGCATCACCATTTCGTGTTCCCCCATTAATGACGAGACTAAATATATATATATATCATCCGGTAGTCTTATCGAACTAGGTTTAGTGTCGTGGGCTCCCTAACTAGCCCTATAAGCTAGCTCTTTAGTTACATTTTCACTTGCTCAGCTTGAAGTCAAGCCGGCGTTATCATTTTAGTCACCATCGTCCAACTGCAGGATAAATCAAACACGAAAAAAAATACCAGGTTAATCCCAGCGATCATAACGCTCGCGATTCTGCGTTAACGTATTTAAAAATGTATGTGTGTAAGTACTTTATTGAGTATAAGTCGCAAAAACAAAAAACCTTTATCTTTATCACTGCCATACACGTTGGCAGGTCTCTCTCTGGCGTTACATTTTGCGAATATTGAACGTCTTGGGCAGGGCTTGGGAACGGTTCGAAAAATACCGATTAATTATGGTTCTTAATCAGAGGGCTTATTGTCTAACGCACTCGCAATCGCAACCGGCTTCAAAGTGGAGCAATTTTTTTCATTTTGTATGCAAACAAGCCTTCGATTTTCAAAATGAGAACGATTGTGATTGCGAGTGCGCAAATAAAAAAAAACCGGCCAAGTGCGAGTCGGACGAATGGTTCCATACAATTATCTATACAACATTAGCAAAAAACGGTAAAAAATAACGTTTGTTGTATGGGAGCCCTTAAATATGTTTTTAGTATTTGTTGTCATAGCGGCAACAGAAATACATCTTCTGTGAAAATTTCAACCGTCTAGCTATCACGGTTTATGAGATACAGCCTGGTGACAGACAGACGGACAGACGGACAGGCGGTGAGACGGACAGACGGACAGCGGAGTCTTAGTATAGGGTCCCGTTTTTACCCTTTGGGTACGGAACCCTAAAAAATAAGGTTTTGTTGTTTTTTGTATGCGTTAAATAAATTTATTTTTATTTCGCCTTTTCAAGACTTATTTTCACTTATTCATGCTGACTTTGTTAAAAACTATACGATAACATGTTTAAAGCAATAAGGTTTAACCTAGAATACCCTGTAGCCTTTCTCGTTTCCAAATGGCTTCAAAATCGACATTGTTAACAAATCCTTAAGTAAATCCCATTTCAATCCCACCTGACGCTATCACTTGTCAGAGTTGAAGCGAACTTTTTATTTGTTCAAAACTTTTTCAATATTTCCGTGGACCTGTCGTCGACATCTGTTTGGAATACTTTACAAAAATTATGAGTAGGTTGAGGCTATACCTATAGGCTTAGATTTTTAAACATGTACAGGGTCAAAAACAATTTTACCATATCTTCTTTGACCTATTTTGGTATTGTCAGTCGATAGTTCTAATTTACTTGACATCAATGGCGACCGAATTAAAGACAGTACATACCTGCCCCACCTGGATTTGAACCCAGGAAATCTAGTTTCGTAGGCAGGGCAACTAGACTAGAGATCACAAGTATTTTTTCTTTCTAACATATAATTTAAAAACCTTTTCTAAAACGAACATTTAAAACATAATTCATCCAAATCTAAAAAGACCTGTAAATCTTCATTCAAACTTCCGCGTTACCTATGGTTCGAATATCACTTACCACATAAAAATATTGCAGAAATCAAAGTCTCTACCCATCTGAATTGATAAGCCCCAAGTTATATTGAATCAAGATGCGGCAACTCCGAGTTATGCCAACAACTTTCAGCCGAATGGTAATTTTTTTATTGAAGAACCTACCTTACAGGATCTTATGCTAACTTTGTTGAAGACGTTTGGGAATTCTGAAATAAACAAAGATATTATGAGTTTAATGTCGAAATTAAAAAGTTTTTGACTGATCTTCAGAATGAAATTGAAAGTATTATTTAACGTAAGAAACGTCAACAAGAATCTGGAAATAGTTATAGTTAGCAATTAAGAGTCTAATTAAAACTTATTTTATATGGAAAGTTAAGTCAAATTGCAACAAGCTCTTATCTTTAAAAACCTACATTATATCTAGGTACTTTCCGCATATATTTTTTTAATTTACGTCACGTGTCGTGAAGTAACGAATTTAATTCAACATGCATGGCACCCATAAAAGTAAGTGATCATCAAAATCAACACTTCAAAACATGATCTAGCATGACGCCCTTCCGGATATAACAGATTATACCAAAGTGTCTATGAATACAAATGATGGATTTGTTACTGAAAATACCAATATCACTATGTATGCCTATGCCTATAATATTTGAGGAGTTCCCTTCCCTCAACTTCTCATAGATTCCATGATCAAAACTGGATTTTGAAAAATATGGCGCCAATCTCAAAGCCCTTTCAAATACAAAAAGGATTTTCTAAATGGATCCAGAACTAGCGGAAAAATCATGTAACAGTGAAAAAAACAGATGAGTCGAGAACCTCCTCTTTTTTTAAGTTTATAAAAAATATCGACGCGGAATGTCTCGTTACAGAATACCGCCCGTCGCCCTTTTCATCAGCAACGTCGTGATTTCCAATCCTGGCGACAGTATTTCTCGATTTCCCTATACTACCATTCTACCACAAAAGGCCTTATCAACCTCGTAATAGCGGAAAAAATTATATCCTGTGCCGAAAACAATAAGGTGAAATTTGTAATGGAAATAAAACAAAGATGCAGCAGTTTTATCTTTGAAATAACAATATAATGAATTTATACACGTTCAAGAATTTATAATAGTCTTCTGTCTCCCGAGACTCAGGCGATAAATATATTATTTTGCCGTCTAACGTTTTATTTTCTTGTTACTCTCACCAGGGGAGTTTTATGGGGAAGAAAAAACGATTCAAACGAGTTTTTTAACGTGAATTGCGCTTTCTTTCGATTGTTTTGTTACGCTTTGGATTTTGCTTCAAGTTGATTTAAAAGATTTTAAAACGTTTTCTATGTACGTGTTGTGTATGTAACACGTAATGCAAATAAAACACTCAAAATTAGGAGTTCAATGTGCTACGTTTAATGTTCGATTCCAGACTGACATTTTTAGAACTACCCTTTTTATACCATAAATACAACAATTCCTCCACCAATAGCAAAAGAAAACACTTATACTAGTTTTAATTAATTAATTACCGACTAAGACATTTTTCTATTTTTTTATTTTTTTTTTTACAACTCACTTTGTTAGTGTTAACGTTTAATAATATTACCTACATATACACAATGCTACAATTCAATATATCATAAGTGAATATATCATTTATACAAAGGCATAGGGTTCCGCGTGGATCTAACATTCCGTCGATCCCTATCGCCATTAGAACCGGTTCTCGGTGCTCCCTCATCTACTTCACAATCCAAGTAAATATCTTCATGAGAAACCGTACTAAGATTAGTTCTTGTTGCTGTGTGATCTGGGGGCACCTCCACGGATTCGTCCTCCTCAATTTCAAGATCAGTTTCGCGAAATTGCGGTTCCGGATCTTGAGGTTCCAATGGAGGTGGCCTCACATCGGGCACCAGCTCCGGGTGTCCTAGCTGGGCATCAAATGGTCCCTGAAGGCATGGAACTTCACCAAAGTCCTCTAAGTCACAATTACATAATGTGTCCTTACCTTTATATAAAAGTAATTGATCAATATGTTTCTTAACAACTAAGTTTAAGTCTGTTATATGAACTAAATACAATCTATTACCTATTACTTTTTTTATAAACCCTTTTTTCCATACATGTTTGTTGCCATTGTTAAAATAATGATTGATTAACACTTGATCTCCTTCTCCCAGTGATAAACAACGCTGACCTCCGTAATCCTTAGCTTGTGAGATCTGTTTGGATGAAACATTCTGATTAGCTTCGGCCGATGACATCATTGAGGAAATTGGAGGAGGGGGTCGATCGACTTTATTCCCGTTCGCTACTTGCAACAGATCGAAGCGACAGCGGAGCGAGCGCCCGAGCATCAGCTGTGCTGGCGAGAACCCTGTCGTCGAGTGAACTGAATTCCTTAGATCGAATAAAATGTTATTTAATATTTTATTAATAGATTGCTGCCTATTGTTATCCAACAAAAAAAGTTTTATTGCTTTTTTTATTATTTTAACGCTGCTCTCAGCTTGTCCATTAGACGCCGGGTGGTATGGTGGACTCGTTACATGTTTTATGCCATTCATCAAGCAATATCGATCAAACTCGTTCGAACAAAAATTTGTCGCATTATCCGTCACTATGATTTCCATCAACCCGAATCTACTATTTACCTCTTCTAATCTACTAACGATTGATTTTGTGTCAGTTAATTGCATCGGGAAACATTCAACCCACTTTGAATGTGCATCTACGATGACAAGAAACTGCTTACCCTCTAACGAAAACATGTCAATATGAACGCGCTGCCACGGCCGCTTTGGGTAAGGCCACACGGCGAGCGGCGCGCGCGGTGGAGCGGCCCGTAAAGTATTGCATACATTACAAGACCCGATCTTCTCTTCGATATGTTTATCTATGTTGGGCCACCACATTCGCGATCTTGCTTCCGATTTCGTTTTAACCACCCCAAAATGTGACCTATGTAATTCATCTAACATTTGTTCCCTAAATACGGTTGGAATTATTAATTTAGGACCCCTTAAAATACATCCATCTTCGATATTAAGCTGTAATCTACAATTATAGTACGGCTTCAATTCTTCATCCGGTAGATTTCGTGGCCATCCCTTTGTGACGTACTGTTTCACTTGTGTTAGTACCTTGTCGTTGTCCGTAGCCGATTTTACGTCCGTCAAAGTTACTGGTTTGAGCATACTGTCTGTGAAATAGTTAATATACAAACAAGTATCTACGGTCGCATTTAACTCATCGACCTGAGACGAAAAGTTAGTAATCGAGCGGGAAAGAAAATCGGCCACGTTATCTTCACTTTTAACGTACTCAATCCTAAAATTATAACCTGATAAAAATAGTGCGTACCGTTGCAAACGATTTGCCGCCATTTCAGGTATCCCTTTTTTATCCCCAAAGATGGTAATAAGAGGTTTGTGGTCGGTTCGCAGTATGAATGGTACCATACGGCCATACAAATAATGGTGGAATTTCTTTACCGCGAAAACGATACCCGCTGCTTCCTTCTGGATCTGAGCGTAGTTAGACTCTGCCTTCGACAGGGAGCGCGACGCGTAGGCGACGACGCGCTCCTCGCCCGAGGGCTGCGTCTGTGCCAAAATCGCCCCCAGCCCCTCAGGCCCTGCGTCCGACGTCAGTATGGTCAAAAATTCCGGATTATAGTGTGCCAATGTCCGTTCAGAAGCCATTTCTTGCTTTATCTTACAAAACGCTGTTTCTTTTGTTTCATCCCAATGCCAGTTAACATTTTTTTTTAACAGGGAATTTAAGGGACTGAGCACATTCGAAGTGTTCGGCACAAAACACCGATAATAATTCACTAGTCCTATGAATCCCATCCTCGTCGCCAATTGTTGTGTATGTAACACGTAATGCAAATAAAACACTCAAAATTAGGAGTTCAATGTGCTACGTTTAATGTTCGATTCCAGACTGACATTTTTAGAACTACCCTTTTTATACCATAAATACAACAGTACGATAATTTAAGATTGCGAGAGGTAAAATAAAAAAAATGAAAGGTAATAAATTAAATAAACTAAATTATAAAAAAAAAAGTTTTTTTTTTTGCAGTCATCATCTGCTTATCAAGACTAAACTAATGAGTCCCAATCACGGAATAGAAAAAACAGTGGAAATGGCTTGAACTTTGCTTAGTATCAGACCTGTTGTCGCCAATACTCAAACTATCATAAAAACAACACGCCACCATGGAATGTTTTAGGTGCGGCTATCGTTTTTACATTCCAAAATAGCACAATAAGGCATGCTTTTGGATTTATTTCCTATTTTAGGAATATCGAAATATCGAAATAAGCGATCGCGGCAAAAGTATAATAGGTTGCGCGGAACTCCGCATAACTATGCCACACATTTCACGCCCACTTGACACTTCTACTGTTTTTTCTGTTCTGTGGTGAGTCTACGTTAAATATAGCGGAGATTCTATCACCACTTTGCTACTCCGTCATCAGATCAGTTCCATGTCATAATAGTATTGCATGGTCATCCAATTTACATTGCAAGTTTACTTTAACTTGCAAGATTTGACCGGTACATACATGAATATAAAAAAAATAGATTAAACATTGACATTAACATAATACGTCAAAACCGAGATCCTGAGTTACTGGCAACACTCATACTTAAATTTTAAGTAAAAAATGCCAAAGCAATTTAATTCTTATAGGTTGATTTTCCTTTTTATTTACTGATTTGTATGCAAATGAAGCATAGTAGAGCATAACCTTTACGTCTTGGAACATGGTTTTATTTACGCTGACATTAATGAAATAATTGTTTATGAATAGGCTGACCTTGACCTTAAAATAATGGGCTAGATGACTTACAGGTCAAAGCAGCGACCTTAGACAAGTTACATTCAAGCATTCTACAAAAGCTAACGTCTTTTGAAAACTGGTATAATAAATTAAATAGACATAAGCGTCTGCCGAGGTCATTCGACAGCCTTAACATCAATCCTTTTTCATTTTCTTTGATTTCAGTCGCCGTTACGTTCGCAGATTGCATTTTGCGTGTGTTTACTTATTACAAGATGTCAAAACAATAGTTTGTATATAGTTCTGTATAAGATAGCAAGCCGTTACGTAACGCCTTGATTAACCGTCTTATTCATAAACGCGCAATTATAGCTAAAGTTTACTTGAAATATTCTCTGCCCTTATCTGTGATTATGACATTTGAATTTGACAGAAAGGGACAATTCGTAGTTTGTGCAAAATAATCAATCTTGACTATAGTCGTCATGCCTATTGTATACAGGATAACCTTGACCTTGAAATAATTGACCTTGACCTTGAATAACCTTGTTCCAGGAAACTGCCTCGTTATCGCGGCAGTGCTGTGCTCGTCCAAGTTGCGCAGTGTCACCAACCTGTTCATCGTGTCGCTGGCCGTCGCTGACTTACTGGTCGGGGTCGCCGTACTACCCTTCTCGGCAACTAGAGAGGTCTTTGAGGTAAGAGGAAGTTTAAAAACCCTTTTATTTACATAAATTAACCGCTAGCCTATTCGGAGGTATTCATTGGCTACCTTAGGAGTTCACTAAGAACGATTTTTCGTAAATCTACCCCCAACGGGAATAATAAGGGGAAGTTGCGGGTAACTAATTCTTCACATACAAAGTCGCAAGCGTCTAGACAGTCTGCAAATAAAACAAGTCCTTGTACTTATTCAACTAGTTAGTCTATTTAGCCACGCTACCTATATCAAAGCGAACTCGCGACTAAACTAGCAAGTAACTTGACTAAGTACTACTACTTACGCGACACTGTGCTTAGTTATAACTTGTGGAACTTGCCGGGTATTATTTAAGTTAAGTAGGGACGCAATAAGGCGTGCGCGTTGTTATTTAACACAAATTGACCTAGTTTCAAACTAAGTTCTAGGCTTGTAGGTAGATATATCAGACTTCCAAGACTCAGACACAAATACTCATCACACACACATCTAATCGGGATTTGAACCCGGGACCACTAGCTACATAGGCAGCGTATCTATCAACTAGACACATATCGTGTTAAATGTAGGAAGAAAGGACAATAGAGACATCTCTCTCTAGGCAAGTTTAGCGAGTTGTAAAGGTAGTCAACAAACTCTCCCTTAGGATGCGGCTCCATTGAGGCGGAGACGACCGGAGCGGAGCGGAGGTGTGCTAATATTTATATAATAATTTATTTGTTGTTTCATTCATTCATTCATTAAATCACGCCTGTTTCCCAGAGGGGTAGGCAGAGACCACTTCTTTCCACCTGCTACGATCATGATAAATCTCTTTCGCTTCTTCCACATTCATACATCGAGTCATGCACGCACGTCGGCTTCGGGTACTTAAAATTCGGCCCATTTCCAGTATTTCTCTGATTTGATTCGAAAAAGTACGCCTAGGGCGGCCCCATCCGACCCTTCCACTCACTCATCATCATCATCTTCATATGTTGTTTGATTATAGGAAAATATGCTTATTATGGTTCAAAAATTAAAATTAGGTACTCTATAAGCTAATGGTTCTAAAAATTACAAAAAAAACTCAAGGAAAGTTTTTAAACGATGTGATGTACAATCACAAAACGTAGCTTTAGGTTTCGAATTTCCACTGTGGAATTATTTTTAAAAACAACTTTATGAGTCTTGGATACTGTTTTAAACTAAACTCAATATATCCCATTGCATTATAACCCGTGCTCTGTAAAATTAAACTCCAAAATATCTTCAACATTTAATTTTCTACGTAGAATATACCGTAGATACACGTAGACAAGTTATTTTAGTACACAACGTGCATTTGACAGTTACACTGTCAATATTTTAACATTAAATGAAAGCCGACGTTGTCAGTGTTACGGAGTTGTTTCATTTTTTATTTGCATCTCGATTCCAGTTTAACGTTATGAAATGGAAAACAAATATTTATTACGAGCTTTGATTGAACTTCTCATATTTGTTTGTTTGTTTAATTGAAATGTTGTAAGTCGTATTTGTTTCCGTTTCCTTTTATTGGAATGGCTGACATTTGTTATTTAACACATTTACTAGCATTTACCCACGACTCCGTCCGCGTCGAAGTCATTTATCGCTGCTCCCTCGGGAACTGTCCAATTTTAAGGAATAAAAATTATCCTTTGTCCTATTCCAGGATCTAACCTATATGTGTGCCAAGATTCATCCCGATCCATTCAGTGGTTGAAACGTGATTGAGTAACAAAAATCCAAACATCCAAACTTTCTCATTTATAATATTAGTAAGATATAGTAAGATAATTAGATTGTCAGAAAATTCTACTCCTTTACTGTTCTTTGGTGACTAGAAATTAAACTTATCTTAAATTTGAAATTAAACTTATCAATATTAACTAAAAAAAAACAACTAAACCTGCATCTACATCCATCTATCTCCTTTCCCATATGAGTATGCTTTTGAGACAAACCTCTATCAGCATGATTTTAACCAGAACACCTCTTAAAATATCCCATTTTCAATTGCTTAAGAATAAAGGTACTCCTACACCAATGCTTAAAAAACGGTGACGGTACGGAATCGCAGTGACGCATCGTATGCGAACCGTTTTTAACGCACGCTCCCGACACCGCTGCTTAAAAACGGTGTCGTTGCGTAAACAAAAGACGGGGTCATACTAACAACATGGCGCCGTTTTTGACGCACCGTAATATACCATGCGATAAAAACGGTACGGATACGATACGTCACTACGATTCCTTACCGTCTCCGTATTTTAAGCAGCGGTGAGGTCGCACCTCATGCTATCATATTGTTAATGTAATTATGTCAAAAGCTATTAAGTGTTACCGAGGCAAATAGAACCACTTAAAGGCTATAAATGTGGTTAAACTATATCACCATATTGCAGTTCGTAACAATAAGCCATCATTTTTGTAATTAGACACTTTCAGCCAGCAACAGATGTGGACAAAGGGGATAAAATTGAAACCACCCCCAAACGAAATCCAACCCAAACACAAAACACCAAAGCCAATTTTTGAATAGAAACTATCAGCATTTCATGACTTAACTGCAAACGAATAAGAACACTGCGCAATCTGTTCACGTTTTGGTTTTCATTGGGGATTTTATAGTGAGTCGTCGCAAGGTATTTTGAAGCTAGTATCATCGGTGTAGAATAGAATTTTGATTGGGGTTATTTAAATTTAGAAGTCTCGCTTTATGAACGTTATTAGAACTCGAGCCGGCATTCAATCCGGTTCCGTTGCCTCCGCCTTTGTCCGTTGGGGTTTTAAAAAGTAAACACTTTTGTCTTTGGTGGAGTTAGCTGAAATTTTACCAAAGAGGTTTTACGAAGAATAGAATCTAATTTTTGGTTTTTAAATCGCCATTTTGTTTTAAATGGCGTCTGTTTTAAACGGTTTACTTTATTAGTTTAATTTTGGAGTTATAAACGGTTGGACTGGGCGGATTGCTCATATTCTTACAGTTATTTTTCATTTGTTGTCTTTATATGAATAAGCTTTAAAAGAAGAATATATCTTGCACGAATGTTGTTGATAAACATACATACATACAATCACGCCTCTTTCCCGTAGGGGTAGGCAAAAACCACCTCCTTCCACATGCTATGATCCAGACAAACTTGCCTCGCTTCCTTCACTCTCATAAGTTTCTTCATACCTACACGTGCGTCGGTTGTAGGTAAATAAAGTTATACACCGTGCCCGGGACGTACCCGAAGCATATTAACCATCGATTCTAGACCCTATTTTGGAGTATATAATGCGGTATAACATGTAGTGCAATAACGCATAATTTCCGAGATTTTTATTATTTAAAAAACAATTCTATAGTTAATTTAATTTGAACTCTGTCAGTTTAACTTAAAGCATTATTTACTGACAAAGATTCATGTTGTAAGTAGCAATATCATCAACGTACAACATTAATTAATTTAATCAATTTCTTAGTAAATAATGCTTTAAGTTAAGGTGACAGAGTTCAAATTAAATTAACTATGGAATTATTTTTAAATAATAAAAATCTCGGAAATTATGCGTTATTGCACTACATGTTATAATACCACATTATATACTCCAAATAGGGTCTAGAACCGATGGTTAATATGCTTCGGGTATGTCCCGGGCACTGTGTATAGTGCGTATACGAGTACAGTCAGCCTTATAAGAAGCTGTACACTTTAGTCTTTTGTCACTTTAACGTCATGTTTGAACTGCTGCACCAATCTGTCAAAGGCGTTAAAGCGACAAGGTACAAAAGTGTGCAGCTTCTTATAAGGCCGACTGTACCTCCTACGTACTCGTAGTTGAAAAAGCCTGAATAACATTTACTCCTACTACACCTATAGAGCTAACATGAAGAGTGTGGATATTTTTGCAACTTATTTGCATAAATTATTATTTTAACAGTTAAAACAATTAAACAGTACATAAAAGATCTGAGGTATTTATAATTATTTTAAAATTGACCTTTGCTGCACCAATCACCAAGACACCATCGAGGGTAAAATTATACCCTAAAAAGACGCTCCTTGAATATTATAACCAATCCAACGTAACCGCTTATCGCATAAATATTTACAAAACGGTAACTTTAGTCAGTTTAGTCACGAAAATTAACTATACCGTTATAAAACAGGTGGTATCTCAGACAAAACTCCTGTAGAAAGTGCGACCATATTACTAACGGGTGAGGATTGAATCTGCTTCGTTTATTGTATTTGAGATACCGCCTATTGGCTTATGAGGGCAGTATATAAATGAATAATTAATTTTCGTGACTCACCTGACTAAAATTACGGTTTCTTAATTTGAGTCCTTAACTATGTACCTATCTACACTTTTTTTGAAAATTGCCCTTATACCATCTAGAATATTATTAAGTCTCCAAAAATATTAAAGCCCCACGACCTGTAAACCGTAAAAAACTTATCCCAAAAGCTTAAAAATACCCGCAATCAAAAGCTTTTAAGCCTAAAAACAATTCACAAAGCATCGGCAGGCCGTTATCTCTCAAAACAACTTAGAATCATCCCGCCTTTGCCTGCGTTGCGAAATAAGAAATCCGCCGGGTTTCATTGGATTAGGGCCCAAATCCATTGATGGAAATAATTGACCTACTTTCCAGCGGCTCTGAAAGGTACTGTTCTACGAATTTACAAAGATGGAAAAAGGGTGGATTATGGTGAAAAGAATGGGTCAAGTGCGAGATGGACTTACGGAGGGAAATACGCGAGTTTTAGGGGGCAGTAACTTGAGGTAAAAGTCGTTTATTCTACTTCGGTTTAACTCATCTTGCTTCAATGTGATAAAGCTGTTGAACAGGGCTATATTTCCATTCGGTAAAACCATATACCTTTTATGTTATAGTATTGTTGTTAAATCGGCCGCCATTACTGTCAAGTTAATCAAATCAATGCTATAGCAAAAGGTGTAATCAATGTACCTTAGAATAGGGCTCCGGGGCTTTATTCTACTCGGTAAAAGCATATTGCTGTTGACATGTTATAGTATTGTCAACGTTACGATAGCTCTTATTTACTTCACAGTAATGGCGGCCGATTTAAAAACAATAGCATACCTGTTGGACGTCCCAAGGCAATATGGTTTTGCATAGTAGAATAGAGACCATTTTGTGCTTGTTTGTAACGTCACTTTCACACAATTCCATAATGGCCTACAAATCAAATTGTTGAACTGTTTAACGGGCCTAGTATAGCTGCGTTTATATCGCGTGTCAAATGTGGATAAAGCATCCGTCACTCTCGTACTTATTTACGTGTCAGAAGGTGACGGATGCCTTATCCAAACTTCGTCACGAGATAAACGTAGCTATATTAGGATTTTTATCGTGTTTACTTGATAGTAATGGCGGTCGAGTTAAAAACAATACCACATCACTTTAATGGCAATAGGGTTTTGCCGTATAGAGTAGAGACCCTGTGTGCTAGTTTGTCTTCTATTTGTCATGAAACGTTACTTTAGCCTTCTGCTGGAGTTTCTTGCGGCGCTTCTTCTCCGCAATGATGTTCTTGTCCGAAGCGCTGGTAGATTCACTCATGTTACCGACGTGTAAAATAGCCCTCATGTGGCCTATTTACTGAATAAATATTTTGAATTTTGTTTTTTTTTGAGTTTTGTCACAGTCCCATAGTGACCTACGAATCAAATTGTTTGACTATTCATTCAACCAATTTGAACCATTGGTCAAAACGACGTAATGTTCAAATCATAAGAGATTTATTAAGAACTAGCTTCTGCCCGCGACTTCGTCCGCGTAGATTTTGATTATGATTATTCCCTCGACCACTTAATATTTATCCTAAATGAAAAGTATCCTTTGTGTTTATCCGGGGTATAATCTATCTCCATTTCAATTTTCATCCAAATCCGTCCAGCCGTTGCAGCGTGAAGGAGTAATAAACTAACACACACACACACACAAACTTTCGCATTTATAATATTAGGGCCGCCACAGACGATCAGTCGAACTGACAGGCTGAGAGGGACGCGGTTATTTGATAGAATGAGAAAGTTAAATACGTCTCTCATTCTAACAAATAGCTGCGTTCCTCTCGGTCTGTCAGTCAGCCGATCCTCTGTGACAGCCCTTAGGGCCGTGTCCACCAACAATTAAACTGACGGTTAGCGGTTTGACGGTTGTCAAATGTATTGACTAACAGCTGATTAAGTCCTAACCGTCTGTTAAATTGGTTGGTGAACTTGGCCCTTAGTAGGATTTAATTAAAATGTCATTTTGACACAGTTCCATAGAGGCCTATGAATTAAATTGTTTGACTGTACAGTCACGAACCGGGATTGTTAAGCCACTTGCCATTGTTCGTAATTTAGCCGTGTATTCAATAACCGATGTCTCCGACTGGCTGACAGCTATTCGATTTACATTACACGGCCAAATTAAAAAATTGGGTAAGTGGCTCAACAATCACGGTTCGCGACTGTACATGGTCGAGTATCCCAAGTAAATCCAGTTACATTGAGCGCAGTGGTGCGGGAGCCTGCCGGAAGGTCTGATAAAATGGTACATTGATTCGGGAGCAATTTCTATATGCGAGCACATTTTCCTGAGCTACACTGATCGCTGGTTGGAGCGGGGCGAGGTTAAGCGACAGCGGTTGTTTCCGTTTTGTACGAAAAGTGTGCAAAGTGTCTGTCTGTCCATTTAAAGAGCGTTGATAACCGGTTAAAGTATTTTCAAATTATAATAGTTTTAGCAAGTAATAAAAAAAAGTTAAAATATTGCCTTTGTGAGTGTATTTTTAAAATGGCGGCTTTTTTAAGTGACAAATTAAGTTTAAAATTAGTTAAGCTTCGTTTAAGTGGCTACCATTAACAAAAGGAATATAAATGACTTTTTATACATAAATAAATGAATGAATCGATGTATGTATGCGGAAGCGAAAGAGATTTGTCAGGATCGCAGGAGGTGGAAACAAGTGGTCACTGCCTTCCCCTCTGGGAAACAGGCGTGATTTAATGTTTATGTATATGTGTAAATAAATAAACTCTATCCGACTTACTTATAAACGTTGAGTAACGGTGGTATAGCTATACAATGTTTTGTCCTTATCTGTCATTGTGACACTCAACGTTTATTAGTAAGGGGGTTAGAGTAGAAGATATTAGAGTCAGCCCACAATAACTTTGCACAAGATTTTAACCGGCAACCCATAAAATACCCTTATAATCTGTGTTCTTTCATGTCACTCAAACATGACATATTGGTATTACGTGAATATTTTGTCGAGGAGTTTTTAACGATTCCTATTTTCAAAATGGATAAACCTATTAAAAGTGGAGTTCGAGAACTTATACTCAAGATGATAACTCATTTCCAAAATGTAAAAGAAGAAATGGAGTCCGTCCGTAAGCAAAAGGAGCAATGTTTACATAAAATTCTAAACTCTACGAGTAAATTCTTGATATTTTATTACTGCGTTCCGTGTTATTTTATATTAACCCCATGAATTAATATTCTATTATGAAAAAATAACATATTAACGAAACGATTAGGCTAAGATGATGTTATTTTATTATAATACTAGCTTCTGCCCGCGACTTCGTCCGCCTAGATGTCGATTACAGTTATTCCCTCGGGATTTTTAAAATATTCTGGGATACAAAGTAACACACAAAAATTCTCGTTTATATTATTAGTAGGATTGTATTTTAACTTGTTCAATTTCTTTAAGGTGAAATTGTTTGAAGCTGTTCATAGTACAACACGGACTTCAATCGCAAATTATGTACAGAGCATAAATAGAACTGGACAAATTGGACCTGCCGTATGTTATAAATGCGCAAAGTAATAATGACAGTGAGCAGTATGATGACAGTGAGGTTGAAACAGGAGAAGGGTTCGGAGAAGTTGAAGTTCAGGAAGAACAGTATGAAAAAGTGGAATTTTTAGACTCTGATATCTCATTTATTTATTGATTAAACATGTCAAAAAATCTTTTGCATTTTATTAAATAAAAACAAAGTATTTGATTCAGGAATCAGGGACCGCTTTGGACTATGTTGAAGTGACACTGTAAATAAAATCATATGAAGTCTCTAACGTTTTGATTACTTACGTCATGACTCAGTCCAAAGTGGCCTGCGGACCAAATTCTTTGACTGTACCTCATGCATGTAAGACCTCAACTTATAAAATTACCCGCTGACATACATGCATTTTTGCCTGCGACCTTGTCTGTGTAGAATTGGTTCATAGCGTTTCATTGGGAACTGCCAAATTATCCAGGATAAAAAGCAGCCTATGTCCTCTGGGATTCAAACTATCCCTATGCCAAAGTGCAGCAGTTTATGTAAGCGACAACCATACTTTCGCATTTATAAATAATATACTAGCTGTTGCCGCGACTCCGCCCGCGCAAGTAATCGTGAAATATTTTTTGAAATCGGTCCAGTAGTTTTTGAGTTTATCGTTACAAACATACAAAAATATAAATCTTTCCTCTTTATAATATTAGTGTAGAAGTAAGGATCCAGTATGCATATACATACTTCCATAGGAGTGTATATCATAGTTTCGACTACGTACTCTCGGAATATCATGTTATCGAATGTTCGTTGGCTCGACTGTTACCGTACATAATAATTAGAGCTATACTTGTAAGTATCAAAACGTGTTGTGTGACTAAAAATCAGTATTGCCATAAACAAACTTATGATTTCTACTATTGTCACCTCATTGCAGAGTTATTGTGGGATGATTATATTATGCCAATTTGGTATACTGTGGTTCCTTAACATTGCTGGTTGGACATATTTTTATACAAACAGACACATACATACATACGGGCTAGAGCCCCTGACGGGAAGTGGGGTCTGAGACCCATATACATTTCTATTCTCAAGACTACAATCTTAAGACTTCAAGACTGAGATGTACGTAATCCGTCTATGCTAGTAGTAATTTTTCCGTTTGTCTTATCCCCACGTCCTGTAAATGCTATGAAATGGTATTTGTCGAATCGTGTTTATTATGTTGGTCTATATTATCTGCCTCTTTTTCACAGTCTATAGCATTTATCGTCACAATTACTGTTAGTCAAAATATTAGAAAGTATAATTTACATTTCCGAATTTTGCGGATCATATTTTGTTAAAAGTCAAAAAAAAAACGTAACTTTTAATGGTCATAATACAGCGCCTTTATTCAACACGGTAAAAACAATATCGTTTTTGTCCTGTTATCGTAGTGTCACCGTTTTGATAGCTCTTATTTTCTTGACAGTAATGACGGCTGACAATACCTTAACAGGTAATAAATTACGATATCGTTTATACCGTCTAGAATAGAGGCGCTGGTCATAAGAAAGGTAAAGTGTAATCATGTTTAAATTATCCGAACCAATAAAAAACAAATCGCTAGTTTCATGTCCCTTGTGCCATACACTCACAGTCAATTCTCAGCAAAAAGTATCATGTGTTCGAAGTTGGTAGCCTGACGCAGCCGACTCGCGAAATTGATATTACTAACGCTTTATCTCCCTCTAACAAATAGCTTTACACATGGATTTGAAAGAGAGCTTAGTGAGTGAGCCTTCGTAAAGACGATAGCTTTAATAAGGTAGGACAATTGGTAAAAGGTTTCTGAAGAAAATAGAAGAAGAGAAGACTTGAAGCACTATTCTATTCGATAAAACCATATCGCTTTTGACATGTTATCGTATCGTAGCACTTATTTACTTGACAGTAATGGCGGCCGAGTTACGGAACTCTGTTAAATTTGATTCTTATTCAAATTGAAATTATTTTTAGAGTAGCGAATGGTAGAAATTAATCTACCAAAACGTGCACTGGGATAGCATGGTAGGGATAAGTGTACTAGTTGAAATTCAATATGGTTTTACCAAGTAGGTAGAGCCTCTAGAAGAAAGGAGATAGAACATGTGAAAGAATGAATAAAATGGATATTATTTCACTATCACGAGTTCTAAAGTGATAGTTATAATAACGATTTAAATGGTAACTTGATGGCATTCTCATACATTTTTCACAATGATGTTAGGGTCTAATCAGAGGGGCTAGCCAACGTTTTTCTTTTCTATCACTAAAAATGTATGGGATGACATTCTCGTGCGTTGCGATAAACCACGTGGTCAACTGTTGCTGTCAGCTGGCAGTCAAACTGTTGTGACAGTTTTGCAGACTATTTTTTAAGAAAAATATGTAATTTTTTGGTTAATAAATAAACAATAATAATAAATAATAAATAAACTGACATCCCAAACATTTTGAGCGATAGAAAAGAAAAATGTCAGTAGTTTTTGCATCTTGGCTAGGGGGAACCCTTCCAGCGATTCAGTCTCTCAGTAAACCAATATAACTAATAAAAAAAAACAATCTTAAGACTGCAATCCTAAGACTACAAATGTGTTGCCAACCCTGCAGACTAAGGTGGAATGTTAATAATTTCACCGGTTTTCACACACCGCCGAACACAACGATATAAATACTTACATAGAGAAATAAATATTTAAATACATAGAAAACATCCATGACTCAGAAACAAATATTCGCGCTCATCACACAAATATCTGCCCTTACCGGGATTTGAAACCAGGACCGTTAGCTTCGTAGGCAGGGTCACTACCAACTAGGCCAGCGCGTCGTCATCATAATGGTGGTAGCGATCTGGAAAATAAGATATTCTAGACTTAAGATGCTTTTGCTTCCTTATTTACGGGTGATTCCACGGGCGTTTCAACTATCGTCAGTCCCTAGTCATAAATATTGAAATAATGACCTACACCAAGCAGCAGACTTTCATACTAAAATGTACTGTAACCGTATTTCTTGTCACAATTGATCTAATTTTAACCATATTATGGTAGATTTCTTTAATATACTAATACTAGGGACTGACAGCGGTTGAAACGCCCGTGGAATCACCCACGCTGTATTTACTCGAATGTTAAGCCACGTAAACACAGTTTCAGCGGTTTCCTAAAGACACCTACATAAGATATTGCAGCCACGTCGTCTCAATTGGTTCTGAGTAAAATTGCTGTGACATACGGACAGTCGGACGAACGTGACGAATTTTCAAGCGTGCCGTGCGAACTCGCGTGAAATAGGAAGACTTGAGTTGGCTTGACCTATTTTGTAGGTTTCGTCTTTCCCTACAACTGCTATGTTATTTATCAAATTGAGAATGGCTTTTTATCTTGTTTAAGTTTTTTTTAAGTCATAGAGTCTACGGTCTTTTGTTAGATTTGGTTGAAAATCCAGGTTTTGTTTTTAATTTTAAATTTCAAGTGGATTGAATGCTTAAAATATAATTAAAAAAGCCATTTTAAGATTTATTACGAAAATAAAACCGACTATGAAATATTCATAATATGACCTAAAATTGGTTTTATTTTTTCATTGTATCCCAATGCATTATTGTCTTATACAAGGAACAAGACCTGAGGGCTTATTGTCTAACGCACTCGCAATCGTGACCGGCTTCAAAGTGGAGCAATTGTTTTGATTTTGTATGCAGACAAGCCTTCGATTTTCAAAATGAAAACGATCGTGATTGTGAGTGCGTTAGACAATAAGCCCTCAGAACATGAGTTACTTAAAAAAATAATTGAATAGCTATAAAAATAACCAAGATATATAGATTTGATACCATCTCTTACTAGCAAAACGGAATTTAACATGGAGTTTATATGACCGACGTGCTACATGACATCATACGGCGTATCGGATCTCTCTATCTAATCGCTGTCTAATTAGCAGTTTAAAATGCTTGTATCATCCGTATTTCTTGGCCGATATAATTTTAATTTCAATTTTGGTGATCTCTTTTATGGTATTTTCATTATATTGTTGAAAAAATGCGATTTAAAAATCTATGTTTATTCCCTACTAGAGGACGCCCGCGACTTCGTACGCGTAGAATTAGTTTCCCGCTACTCCCCCCGTTTTTTCCCGTTGGGGCTCGATTTTCGGAAAATCCTTTCTTAGTGCTCACTTACATCATGAAAGGAACCCCTGTCTAGGGAATCCAATCCCGCAAACGCGGGATCCCGCTAATGCGGGATCCCGCACCATTTTTGCGGGATTACTCATGCGGGATCCCGCACGTTCGCGGGATTGAAAAAAAGTAAGAAAAACAGGCTCAGACGATGATCGGCGGAACTATTATCGGAACGGAACGTAATCAATGTCAGTTCCAGTACTCTATGACTGGGGATTCCCCTACGGCGCACGGGGATTTACCTTTGCGCGCGGTCAAGTGTCAAAGAATGTTATTGCGTCATTTGAGATTTGCGTATTTTCAGAAAAAATAAGCTGATTTTTAATGCCTCTAAAACCAATGAATATGTTCTATTTCAAATAAAAATGTAAATATGAAACGTGAAATATTGTAAATATTGTATTGTCTTAAACATCATAATTTATATTTAATTTATAATATAAGTGATAACTTTGCTTCATGTTGTAATAATAATAAAAAATATTGTATTTATTTTCTTTCTTTTAATTACATGAAACAAAAATAATAATAAATAAAATCAATCCCGCAAATCCCGCGGGATCCGCGGGATTGATGATCTTAATCCCGCAGGCTAGCGGGATCGCGATTTTGATGCGGGATTGGATTCCCTACCCTGTACCAAAATTCTAGTTTCTAGGTACCTACAGTAGTTTCGACTGTGCGTTGATTGTTGAGTCAGTCAGTTTTGCATTTTATATATATAGATTGATCTGAATTCACAGTGTATTAAAGATTTATTCCATGACACAACATCTTTAAATTCAAAACGATTTCCATTTACTTATACTTTATAAGCAAATTTATACGAAACAATATTTATACCAACGGTACCTTAGAACAAAGTTGACTTCGTCTAGACTATTTAGCATACTAATGCCAGATTTACACGAGCTTGGTGTTTGTTATTAGTTCTAATGCTTAGGAACTAGCCTGTTTTGTGACTAGTTATAACTAATCACGTGTAAACTTTGATATTTAGTCAACAGTATTAGTTCGTTTAGTAACAACATAATTAGTTGAAATGGATTAACGGCTGCACTCAGAGACGTCAATTAAATTTAATGCTTGATTAAAGTAGCTGCTGTCACTTTTTTTGCTATAGCAATTAGGATAAGACAACACTTCACTAAACAAGTGTCAAATTTAATTGACGTCTCTGAGTGCGGCAGTAAGAAATCATCATCTGGCCCCTATCCCTATTATTTAGGGTTACTGACATACGACTTTGTTCATATTCATATTCATATTCATATATTTATTAATAATATAAATTACAGGTCAAAAATAAAGTAGGTATATAATAAAGACTATAACAGTGCAGTGACGTTAACTTAAACGTAATTCATCGTAAAAATAATAATAATAATGTCAAAGTATAACAATAAAAATTATAAATTGTATATTATAACTAAATTAAAGATACAGCTCTTTATGGTCATAAAAGGCCTGTTCTGGTCGCGATGTAGACATCAGGATCTTGGGGTTTGGGAGCCAAGGAGCTTCTTAAGGAGCTAGGCCATCGTCTGCGGGACAGAGGAGGGGATCGCTGTTTTGGGTCGTGGCTGTTTCAGCAGGTTTCGTTTGCATTCCAGCGGACAGAAATATAGAGAAATATATACTTATACACATAAATAGAAAACATCCAAGACTCAGGAACTAATATTGGCGCTCATCACACAAATTTAATATCTGTCCTTACCGGGATTGGACCCAGGACCGCTAGCTTCGTAGGCAGGGTCACTACCAACTAGGCCAACGCGTCGTCATCATAAATGGTGGTAGCGATCTCAGCAGGTTTCGTTTGCATTCCAGCGGGGAAATGAAGCCGATGTAATGGGAACGTTTTAGCCAGCCACGGTGTAAGGTTGGGGGTAATTATTTCGATGTATAAATGGTGCTTGTACACGCCAGGCATTTTTCGTAGGGCAGATGGGCATTCCCCTTTGCTTTGTTAGCGTTAAGAGATTTTGACGAAGTTGCCGATGATCATTCTTATGTAAAACTAGAGGACGCCCGCGACTTCGTACGCGTAGAATTAGTTTCCCGCTACTCCCCCCATTTCTTCCCGTTGGGGGTCTATTTTCGGAAAATCCTTTCTTAGTTCTCACTTACATCATGAAAGGAACCCCTATACCAAAATTCAAGTTTCTAGGTACCTACAGTAGTTTCGGCTGTGTGTTGATTGTTGAGTCAGTCAGTTTTGCCTTTTAGATGTCAGTTTATAGATGTCTTGACGAAGCCAGCTTGTTGTCTTGTTGTTGGTGGTAATAATAATTTTTTTTTATATGTTGTGCTGGAATAAATGCTAGACTAAGCTCGTGTAAATTTGTGATAAGTCAGTTTCAAAGTCAAATGTCTAGTTCAATTAAAACGGTCTTGGTATTTGCGATGTTTGACGTGCCAAGTCGTGTCGTTGAATTAGATTTCATAGCCTAGTCTTGTCTATGCATATTAATGACCAAGAAGGTTGTTTTCTATCGATCGTAAATATTTTATAAGTCAGGCAATATTGTAGGATAATAAGCCTTTTCTTTGTTTGTTTTGTTATCGGCCGAACTTTCGAGAATAAACAATTTAGTGGGCATTCGTATCTTTATATCTTTGTATGTTTGTATATTGGCACTCTCTCTCACATCTCCAATATTTACCATACTGATAGAAAGAGTTGCAATTAATATATTTGACAAATACATCCAGTACCAGAAGTTATAGGTATCAGAAGGTATCAAGTTGAAACAATAAAATAGGTACTTCGACTCCTGGTTAGTTATGTATTACATCGTCATAAAATTAAGCTGAAACTTGCCTAAAAAAAAAAGAAAAAAAAGAATCCTCATTGAATTTGGGTCACCTGTTCGCAGCGAGAGGGCTTTATTTTTGTACTTATGTCTAATCGTTGCCACATTTTTTTCTATTTTCCTCAATCACCCAAAAGTAGATGGAAGAAATTTATCTTATAGAGATAATTTCGCTTTTGTACGTCCCTATATTATAAATATTTCATTTCTATAACAAAGTGTTTACATACACGCAAACAAAAACCATAAACAAAGTGTTTGAAATACTTTATTTTTTCGAATCGTGATTAAAAAGTGGTTGTTTTTTATGGGTTCAAAGCATTTCAAATCACTATAAAACATTAAAACACGCATTAACTACGTGTTAAACTGATTTCTTTCATTACCACTGTTACCAAATTAAAATCAAATTGCCAACCAATTATAAAATAATTTACTTACCGAAAGCAACCAAAGCAACCCAAATACAATTTTAATCTACAAAAATCCTTTCCACGTCTTATCATTCATTCGATCTAAAGTGCGTATATTTTTAACACGAAATTTCAAACTAGCGGAGTCAATATTAAGCCATGGCCCTGAACAGTAGGTAATGACCATAGCCAATTACAGTCACGATGGTGAAGGTTCTATTTTTACCGCACCCTAAATAATTAGTTGATCAGGGTTTGGAAGAGGGTTCCGTAATGAAATTACTTTGGGCAGAGGAATTTGGGCTACTATGTTATGTACACCGTATTCGGATATTTTGGTGTAACTTTCGTTTTAGTTTAGAGGTCTAAAGTTTTAAGTAAGGTTATTATGCTACTTTTTTTAGGGTTCTCTACCTCAAAGTGAAAAACGGAACCCTTATAACGGATCACTTACATTTACATAAATTACATGTTTGTCCGTCTGTCACAGCCAATTTGCTCCGAAACTATTGGACTGATTGAGTTGAAGTTTGATACACATTATGTAAGTTGATGACTCAAAGACGGACGTTTAACGTAAATAAACGAATTTTAAACATAAAGGCCAGTTTTGGAGTATATATATTTTGTAAAGTTTAGCAAACTTTATTGTGTGATATATCAAAAGAAAGTGCTTTTTGTCAGAATTGCAAATATATCTTTTATTTAATTATAAGACAAATAGTTTTGAACTTATTGCAGAAAATAGGCGATAATTGACCGTTTCTCCCCATTATCTCCAAACTACTGGGACTAAAATTAAAAAAATACAGATAATATTTCTTAACCTAAAGAAAAACCTTTAAGAAAATTATGGTATGTAAAGTAACATATGAAAATTTCTCAAAACGTACGGAACCCTCTCCACGCGAGTTAACTCGCACTTGCCCGGTTATTTTATTACTTTGAGGTTACCTGTCAGAATTCTCGTGACTTCATTTGTATAAGACGGCAGCGTTGGTTCTTAGCTATGTTTATTAATCACATGGACCGTTCAAAGGTTATGAACTCTGAAACTGACCTAACCATTATATCTTAGCCCGTGCGCTCGGTATAAATTGTATGAGTCGCGACGGTTGCTTTTAATGATACTTTAATTAATCAACATTAACTTTTAACATTAACTGTTATAGATCTTTTCAATTACAGTCGTATATTTTTACATAAAGTTTGGACCAAGTACATGTGCCTAAATGTAAAGACCGGCAGCGCACTTGCGATTCCTCCAGTGTTGCGGGTGTTTACCGAATAAATTACAAAACATCAATCAAATCAAATTAAATTAAATAAAAGAAAATTAAAATTAAATGCAAGAAGTCAGATTAAAATAAAACTAGGTACATTTGACGTGCCTGTCGCAGCAGTGGCGCATGTAAAGGCAGTCCACTCTGTCGGCTATCATGGCCAGGACGGTGTTGGGACTGGCGCGCACCCTGCGCACGAGCGCGGCACCGCGCGCACGCATGCTCGCACGGAAGCACGCGGTGCGCGCCTCCGCGAACATGCCCGACGCGCTGCAGTAGCGAGGCAGCCCCACCATCGCCCTAAAGTCGTTATTGAACTGGACACGGAGGGCGTTGTATTTTCTTTGAGTGTTTACGGTCGTGGTAATCACTTACCATCACATGACCCGCTTGGTCTTCTGCCTTTTTTTCCTATAAAAAATTTTAATTTGAACTAGAGTAGAGTGTAAACTTCAGTACCTATAATTACGATTATTATTAGACACCATAAGCCATATCATCATGCAAATAAATGTTTCGACTGATACAGAGCCTTCGAGTACACAGGTTTATCATCATCATCATCATCAGTCGCAACACGTCCACTGCTGGACAAAGGCCTTCCCCAAGGTTTTCCACAACGATCAGTCCTCTGCTGCTGTCATCCAGCGGTTTCCCGCGACCTTTATAAGATCGTCGATCCACTTTGTGGAAGACACGGGTTATGTTATAATAATGGTCAATGGTGGTAACTTTTGAACAGTCCATCTGATTTTCAATTAGCCCAGCTAATAACCACATTCTTAAAGAAAAGCAGTCATGAAAATACTTGCACTGCACGGGTAGCACAAGTTGTATTTTCTCTCCTGTCACTCAATGCGTTTTTAGAATAAGAATAAATTTTGACTTAATTATACTTTTAAATTATCTCGGTCGAGTGACAAAAGGAGCGGACTCAGCGTGTGCTGAGAGCGCGGGCGCAGCCGCGTCTGCGCAGCGCTGGTTTTCAGTCCGTTCCTTTTCCACACACACTAAAAATAATAAACACAATAGAAGCTTTGCTTGCTCTTAACAACTAATAAAAAAAACACATTTAAAAGAAAACATAAAACATAATCATTTTATGGTTAAATATTTTATAGTTACTAACTAGATAGAAAGGGAGATGCTAGCCACACTGGTAATAAATAGCCAGTTGGACCAAACCCTAATGTTATGCGTTTTTGTTACAAATAGGTTTATTTTATGTATGACCTAAACCTTCGAATAAAAAATCGCACCCTTTCATATAAAGCGAACGCTGAGCAACCTTCAAAGCAAAAATAATAGTTATTAGTATTGATTGACAAATGAACTGACCCCATTTTCCTCGCATTCAGTACCAATGGCGCATAAAGTATGTCATGAATACGTTTAAATGACGACATTGGGCCCTTTCAGTGCCACTAATGTTGGTTTTAATATAAAATGGACGCGTTATAGGGTCGTTGGGGTTTAGTGAAAGATTTGTAAAAGCTTATTTTGGTCAGGTACGCAACACGTTAAGTGGACGCAGCTTAGTACAGCCACGGCACTAGTAAATTAACGGTATCCGATCACTTGCTAAACAATGCTTTAACTGATTCATTATGCAAATCTTTTTTTTTTCTGAAACTACAAATAATTCAGGATTTAGGTTAGATTAGTTTTATAAAAACTCTGAAATATTTAGTTTCGGAAAAAAAGCGTTTTGCAAAATGGTATGTTTGTGAAATGAATAAGTTTGTCAAACGTTAATGATGGTAAACCGTATAATTTGTGCAAAAATATTAATTGTTCCTTTCTATCAAATTCAAATGTTACAAGTAAGAGAACGACAAATCAAATTCTAAACACAGTTTAGCTATTGCGCGTTTATTTATAAGAGGGTTAGACTCAACACATTTTAAAGCCTTATTTTAAATTAGAAGCTGAAACGAATTCATCAGTAAATTTTAAAAAAGCCTCCTATGTGTATCTCCTTCAAATAAATACCTACAAATGAGGTAACTTTTTATTCTCTAAAAGATATTTCGATCAACCGCAATCAATCTTGATATTATCTCCCTGCTGTCTTCTATCTAGTCAAACGTTAAGCGTTTATTTCTCCAGTGCTTCCGCCGCTTATAGCTGTACTACCGGGCAGCCTTAGCCCCGAACTCGCTGACGTGTTCAGAAAGGTCCCTTTCCACTGAATGCTTTTAACGCGCGGCACTCGGCGTGAGTGGACTTCTTTCAGAGATGATGTGTTGTGACTTTAATGTCATTCAACCCTTACGCGACAAAATAATTACCAAACGGGTAAAGCCGGAATTCCATTGCCGCGCATGCTACGGACACGCGCTACACGCTTAAGAGGTCACCTATGGTAAAGTCCGGAGTGTTCCGCGATCTGGATCTCAATAACCATAACGCTTTAGTATCTGTTATTTGGAAATATAAAACTTGATCATATTTGCTTGAGACTGGCAAACGTGATAACACAATTAGAAATAAAATCCTCGATAGTTTTATTTTTCAAACATGACACCTTTTTTGCATGCTTTAACGATTTTCGATTCAATAGTAGAGTAGCTATATGTAACTTCTTAATACTGGCAAACCATTTTTTCAATAAATGTTGTGGTTTAAAAGTAAACAGCAATTCATTGAATTTGACGCTGCCATCAAGGCGCGCGTGAACTAATCTCCATCTCACATTCTTAGCGCGGAAGCACATAAAGCCATCCCTTTTCATTCTTGTGGGGGCGTGGCATTGTCCTAGGCATGTGTCACTGATGGAATTAGCCTGTGTCGCTATAGAAGAATCTAAAGGCTAAACCAATTATCCATGAGACCAGCGGGCCTAGTATGGCTGCGTCTATATCGCGTGTCAAAATGTGAATAAAGCATCCGTCACTCTCGTGCTTGTTTACGTGTCAGAAGGTGACTGATGCCTTATCCAAACTTTGACACGCGATAAACGCAGCCATATTAAGGCCCTAGCTGAACAACTAATTGACATAAAAAGGGTAACCTGCGGGAAAAGTATGGTTGCGTTTATATCGCGTGTCAAATGTGGATAAAGGATTGGTCACTCTCGTACTTATTTACGTGTCAGAAGGTGACTGATGCCTTATCCAAACTTTGACACGCGATAAACGCAGCCATATTAGGGCCCTAGTTTAACAACTAATTGACATAAAAAGGGTAACCTGCGGGAAAAGTATGGTTGCGTTTATATCGCGTGTCAAATGTGGATAAAGCATCCGTCACTCTCGTACTTGTTTACGTGTCAGAAGGTGACGCATGCCTTATCCAAACTTTGTCACGCGATAAACGCAGCCATACTAGGCCCGCAGGGTTAGACAAGTATGAATAGTGATGTGGCAGATATCGATAAACAGTGAGGCTAATAGTCCACCAAGTTTACGTAGGAACCTATAGCTGGGTCCACATTTGTATCATTTCGTCGTATCGTATCTCCGTCGCGTTGCACCGACGCGTATCAAGATCGCTAGTGTGGCCGCACAAACAGCGCGATCATGCGGCGCGCCGTATCTGATCGCTCGGGATCGATGTTGATACGCGTTTATTATATACCCCGCACACTCGCGATCGGATACGCGTATCAAGATCGGTAAGTATGGACGTGTTTCGATACTGTATCATGATACGAAGTTATGATTTGATACGCGATACGCCGTGATCGCTCTCGAGGCGGTTTTTCCCCGATCATCAAAGGGGATACGGATAGCGTCCACACTTATTGATACGGCGTTATGATACGATATGCTGCTACGCTACGGGTAGTATGGACGCATTTTTTCACATGACGATGGTAGTGATACGGTGTGCCCAAAGTGAGCGTCCATACTCAGGATACGCGAGCTCGATACGATACGCGTGATCGTGATCGGCAAAATGATACAAATGTGGACCCAGCTAGTTCTTCCGATGGCTGGATTTAAAATAACGAGGTGTAGGTACGATATCAAACCATCCAGTTGGGTTTTTAAAACTCGACGTAGAAAGGGGTACATTAAGTTTGAAGTGTGTATCTGTGTGTTTATCTATGGCATATGGGTTTATCATTTATTACTGTTATCAGATCTGAAAGTGGGGATCGCCATTACATCGGGGGTTTTTATCTGGTAACCCATTATTTTATCGAATTTCACTTCATCAAATGTACTATTTCATCAAATTTCGTTACATCGAACGTTATTTTCTGCTGAAACTATGATGTTTAATAAATAATTAATAATTGGTGTTTTTTTTCATCTATTTTTAGGGACTTGGAGTCGCTTTTAGCGGCTATGTCAGCCCCATGATTGTTTGTTTGATGGATCATATATACGTAAATAAATATCTTAAACGTTAATTACATAAGTTGGGTTAGGTTAGACTTGTGACTACCAAAAAAAATTAACTTAGAAATACCTTTTGACGGAATGAATATTCTTATGAATATTATTCTGCGTAATGATACGTTTGTTAAAAGTTTTTCGATAAAATAATAGGTAAGTACCCTTGTTATCTATTTAATTCAAATTTTTGTTACACTTTCTCGACCATGTTTTTTTGTTTTTTTTTTTTTAAAGGCACCCTAGCAGTGTCATAAACCTTTCATAAACAGATTATACATTAGCAAAAATAGAAGTGACATTCCGAAGTCGAATTTTCATTTGACTACGGAATAGTTGCGATTCAGATTCAGATTTTATTACTCAATATAACACAGTATAAATTACATTACATGTCAAATTATATGCAGTTACATTGAGGTCGTCAGAAACAGAAATAGAATTAAATTATAATAGTAAGAATAGTAAAAGTCAACACAAATACAATGTACATAAAAAATAATAATTAAAAGTCAATTTATATATATTTATAAGTCAAGTTCCATATACTCATTTACCGAATAGACTGGGTTATCCAACAAAAGATTCCTAAGCCGGCGCCTAAACGTTTCGTCAGATGGCTCACGTTTGAGTTCGGCGGGTAGACGCTCGTAGTACGTGGGACCGATGACGCGCGGGTTCTTACCTGCAAGTGCCATAAAAAAAGTGCAAGTGCGATAAGTGTAAATAAAAGAGGTTTACAAATTTTTAGACGGTATATATATATATATATATATATATATATATATATATATATAAACTTGGTCATTAATAATGATGATTGAAAATTGCATTTAAACGATATCGATAAGACCTAGTCGATATTTAGTTAATCACTAGCACCGGTACAATTTTGCCCCCGTCAATCGGGGGTTTGATTATAATTATCTGACTGGTACGGTCGGTCTTGTTAGAAGCTGCACACTTTTGTACCTTGTCACTTTACCGTCATGTTTGAACTGCTGCACTAATCTCTCAAAGGCGTTAAAGCGACAAGGTACAAAAGTGTGCAGCTTCTTATAAGACCGATTGTACTTGACCGGTTTTTAAAGTCCGCTAAAAAGCGCTAAGAGGATGAAACGACCCGAATGCTCCATTTACCGTCTAACGATAGTGTAAATTTTCGGCTTGCCTTTTCATGGCCTTTTCACGTCTGGCTATCCTAATAAATCAGCTTTAACTATGAATATGTATCCAGTATCCAGGTCGTTACTTTTCATGATTTACATTATATTGTTAAGTAATACAGAATGGGTTTATGAAAGCCGCAGTTAATATTAATATTGTTGTATACCGGTTGCAAATGGAGTCAGAATTGTTACCAAGAAATTTAATGTTAACCGCCCGAGAAATGTTACCGAGAAAATGTTATCGTGGAGATTTACCAAGACATAAGCGTCTTGTTAATGGGTGCGAGTAACCTTTTAGTATAAAAGTTGTTTTTATATTTAGAAAATAATAAAGCAGAAATATTTTCTTTTTTGATCTTAGAGTAGTTTTGCACATGAACTGTGTACCCAAGTAACTTATACATATGTGGCTCCTCCAATTTTGAAGTCGGTTAATAACATATTGCATCTCCTTTCTTCTTTCTTAAGAAAAGAGATGCAAAACATACGTGTCGTAATTCCAGGTTATTTTTTCTAGCTTCACTTCAAAGTTTGCTCTGCTTTCTCCTCAGTATATGTGGCGTTATCTATGAAAAGGGAACTTTATGGTCGATGGCGCTTCCGCTATTATTAACGATGCTCCGATATAAATACAACGTCGCGTGACGCAGTGCGGCGTAAGCGCCATCGACAATAAAGTCCCTTTTCATAGATATCGCCACATATACTGAGGAGAATGCAGAAACTTTGAAGTGAAGCTAGAAAAAATAACCTTGTATTACGACAAGTATGTTTTTCATCTCTTTTCTTAAGAATGAAAAAAGGAGATGCAATATGTTATTAACCGACTTCAAAAAAGGAGGAGGTTCTATGTTCCATTGTATGTATTTTTTTTAATGTATATTCACGATTTCTCCCTCAATTGTGGAGAGATTAAAAAAAAAAAATACAGAGTGTACTTTCGAGGTGGTTCCATTGTCACCGAAGTTGAATCTAGTGAAGGGATCCATGAGGAATAATAATAATTTAAAAAAAACGCTTCTCAAATATTATAGGCATACATATAGCGATTAGTATTTTTAGTAACAACTCCAGCGTTTGCATTCAGAAAGTTGCATTAGGTGAAGTGGAACTGATGATGAAGACTACAGATGGCCACTGCAACTCCTCAACGGTTCCTATTTCAAGGGTGGCAATATAATATCTCGATTAAGATAGTTGAGCGACTATAACGAAGAACATTAAATTGTTTAAATATGACTATGACTTTCCCGCGGCATTGCTTGCGGCGAGCTTGAAATGTCTCAAAGTTTCATATGAACTAAGAAGTGCGGCTACATAAAAGCTTATTATTTAGTTACCACATGGCTCTTTCATATTGCTCCAAACAACAGAAACAAAAGGTAGCGATGCCAGATTAATTGCAAATAACGTAATTAATCTCATCAACACTCCAAAACAAAGTTATAAACTCGTAACCCATCTCGCAACTCGATAAATACAAAATAAAATTACCATAACCTTCTTAATTGGTTCAAAACTCGCAGTCATGTAAAACCCCTTTATATTAAGTGCCTAAGTACGGGAGCTGATGTCAAAGGGATGCTATGAATTAAATAATGCAGTTCACTGAAGGCAACTTTGTTTAATAAAGTATCAGCTGATGGATGCGATCTAATGGAATACCAGTTGACGACACATTAGCCTAGTTGGTAGCGACCCTGCCTATAAAGCTAGCGGTCCCGGGGTCAGATCCCGGTAAAGGCAGATATTTGTGTGATGAGCGCGAGTATTTGTTCCTAAGTCTTGAAGATGTTTTCTATGTATTTAAATAAGTATATATTTGGTGGTTTTACCTTGAAGTTGGGAGCATTTCGTGGCTACTTTCTTTTTGCTCGTATTAATCTGTTATTTTTTATGTATTCACGAATTAATAATTTTCTTTCTTTATTTATTTCTGTATAAGTATGTTTATCTTTATCTAGCATCAATATTAAAAGCAAGCTTAGTTTGGGACTAGGTCAAATTGTGTGACACTATCCCCTGATATTTATATTTATTTATTTATTTATCTTTTTGTGTAATGGTAAAACCAACTCAATGTGGCTCAGTGAGGTAGTTAGTAACATTTTGCTGAAGTGTCATTAGTGTGTATTTAAACCATATATTTGTATATAAACACAACACACACACACAGTCACACATACATACACACACCCACAACATAAATCTATAGTTAATTATCCTGGATACTTTTGTCAATTTATGTAAATGTGTGTTTTGCACATAAATCAGTAGTTAGTTATACTGTGCGCTCTGTTCGCTCTGCTTGTTACTGTACTGGGCTCTGGAACACAGGGACACCTAGCTCGGGGCCCAGAGTGACTATTATTGTATTTCTTTGAACAATAAAAACTTTTTAAAATGGTTGAATGTAGTATTTTTTAGCAAATATAATATGTTTTTGTAATGGAATTTAACTTGGTGCCTATAATTGAAACACTCAGCTATGTTTGTTCTCTAACAAGATTTCATAAAAAAAACTTGAAAAATGTCTTCGACACAACACGAGTTTTTTTCGCTAGCTGGAATATTTTGAACTTACATCAGTTTCTTATCGAGACCAATCGATTGAGTCCAGACTCGGTGGGTCTTATGTGTTCTGAATACTTCTGATACAATCTATAGAAGAGAAATTTTGAGACTAGACTACTCCAAAAACCCAAACTACAGTAAATAGTTTGATATAAAACTCATTATCAAAAAAGGGTAAATCTGCAAAATCCCAGGATTGTATTACATGAAGTAACACAATGACGTATACGGTTGTTTTCCTTGACCCGTCAAAAACCCTTGTTTCATAAGATAGGTTGAGCGAAAAATACGCGATGGGAAAGATATTCCCACGAACTTAATTAGATTAATCTGGTTCTGATATTATTATCAAACTGGAACTGTTGGGTGGGTTTTGTTAACAATTGTGTACAGAGTATAAGGAATCAATTTTTGTCCGCGTAAAAGTCGGTTATTGCTTTTCCCCCGAAAATTGATACATTTACAATTTTAACAAATTTTAAGATAAATTACGTTTATTTAATAAAGTTAACAATCAAGTCCGAACTCCTCTTTGGCACAAAAACTATCCTGAAATTGAAAACATATGGGTTCTAAAACTCAGTTTTTTTACATTTAAATTATGGGAAGGTTTGTTATAATGTTTGGGTGTTTGACAGTTAGGATATTTGTGAAACATTCTCGCATGAACGGTTACACGGATTTAAATGTAACTAGGCACAAAAATAGTTCACGTTCTTATAAGCATAGTGTGCGTTTTCACCAAATATTAAAATTCCAAAAGAAATAACAATAATCAAGATTTAACACGTAAATGACAAAAAGCTAAAAGGGATAATTGGCTTGTAACTAGTATTGTTAGGCGATGGGCTTGCAACATGTCACTAAATACACATAGTAAATACCTTAGCCTGTACAGGGTTCTCTATCGTTTGCCCGAAATTCATTTGCCATAATTGTATCACTTGTCATAATATTCATTTGCCATAAAGGCTTTTTCTCTGAAACCATAAACTATTCAGAATTGTTATAAAAGTAACCCAACCTAACCTATTAGGCTCTATACGATGGCATGTAAAAAATACCTGAAAGGCTAACAGTTTCAGAAAAAATGCCTTTATGGCAAATGAATATTATGGCAAGTGATACAATTATGGCAAAAGAAATTCGGGCAAACAAAGTGATCCCCCTGTACAGAATTAACAACAATTTGTTAGAGTTGTTGGTAATTCTATAACTCTACCTACTCCACTCTGGGATGAAGGCGTGACGGTATATGTATGTAACTAGAAGCTAAAGAAGCATTAAAAATGCCAACGACTCCCGTGCTAAACACACTGGTAAGACTACTTACTTCAAAGTACTTTGTCGTACATTCTGTGGTAATTGCCAACACTGTAATATAGCTAATACGGTTACTGAGGGAAATTAGAGGAATTAGAGCATACAAAAGACCATGATGGCTCTCTCTGTTAGTAACAGCATTATAACTCAGACTGACTTTGGAGTTGTTACTTTTAGTTCCACTATGTGTACACTTTTACAGTCTAATTGTAATGGAATAAGATGCAAAAGTGTAAATATAATACACCCCAGGCCAAAAGTATGGAAACGAATTTGTTTTTCTTAATGTTTCCATTATTATTATTGTGTATTGGTAACGCAAAACTTACTAGGGCAGTATCAAAAGAATAAAACTACACCCCAAGTATTAAAAAAATTGAGTATATGTATAAGAGTTAAAAAATATATAAATTTGGGAGAAGTTACAAATAATCGTTATTTGTCTTTCTACAAAATGTTGAATTTAGAATTTTATTAAAGAGAATTTTAGTTATTCACTTTTAAGATTTTCTATTATCATTTTTACTCCTTTGTTTTCAAAACACTTTTTATCTTGAAAATCACAGTTTTTCATAGTAGTATAAGCTTGTTTCCATACGCCTGGGGTGTATGTAGGTATCATAATTATATTTGTACTCGAATGTCTTATCTTCGTGAGTCACTGTCGGTACTGTCTGAAAATCAGCGCTGTAGGTGTCGGACACTGGCTCAGCATTTCGCCAGTGTCCGTTTCACTGCCTCGAGGACATACATTTCCTTCATTTCATTGTTTTCTTTTGTTTTCGTATATATGGTTAGTGAATAAATGTATTTCTTCTTCTTCTTCTTATCTGACCTTATCTTTACCTATTCTGACCCTTTAGAATCTTTTGTGCAATTACCCCTCTTACACTCAGCTATGCGAACTTGCAGGTTTCCTCACGATATTTTTCCTTCACTGTAAGAATGTTCTTAATTTAGACATAATTGATAGCCCGAAACAGCATAGGGAGCTTTGTTTGGGACGAGCTCAATTTGTGATATGTATTATTTATTAGACTTGTAGTCGTTGTAATTTAAGTGCTCTAAAGAATCTAGACCGCCGTATGTCATTGTGACGTCATCGTGCGTAGCCTGCGTTGATCACAAAGCATTGTGTCCTTTGTTTCTGTTCTCATTTGTCTGAAACGTCCGCTGTTATTGCAGCTGTAATTATTGTACTTATCTTCCTTTATTATTGCAATAGGAAACTTCTCAGATTGTGAAACTTTCTTATGAGAAATTCTAGGTAGTTGCACGAGCATTTTTACTTTTTGTTATGTAAAGAGAACATGCGATGAAAATTTGACAGCTAGGTCTTATGAAAATCGGTTTGGCTATTTAAGAGACATCAGCTCTGAAATAAGGGATCGCCATTATAATTATTTGCAATAAAACGCTATATTTACAGTTATTTATACAAAATGAGACTTTGATTTTGACAAAGCGTTTGATAGCTCTTAATTTTCTTCCACATTTGTTTTATTTTGAAAGCTCACTGTCAGGTATGGTACATGACCCAATATATACAAGGGCCAATATTCAATACTAAACCATAATCGTTTCGAACTATTCTCAATTATCATTACATTTATTATTTCTCTTGCACCGCTAAAAAGCAAAACAAAAACATCGATATAGAACACCACAGCAAAGCAACCTTACAATGTTAACAATAAGCCAAAGCTAAGTTAAACTAATTAAAATGTACACAAACATCTAATTTGCCATAAACCTGCCTCCTGCCCCGGCCTAGATTCTGATAACACCTTTGGATACGTGAGTTGACCTACATCTCAGAGATTAATCCGAAGAAACCTGTCCTGTAGCAATATTAAATTAATTAAATTGAATCACGCTAACATCTGTCGCTTTAGCACCTACTTGTGAAACTCGATGGAATGTCGTTTTGAAAAGTCGAAAAACTGATTCGTAGTCAAAACAACCATAAAGTTTTGAAGGGATCCCTAAACACTAATGGGCGGATGACGGATGCAATATGGTGACGAAAGCACAAGATGGATACGACTTTTATTACGAGTGTCATTTATATGTGAAAATATATGCAGTTTTTGTAATAAATCAGTACATATCTCGTATATTAAGAAAGTACTGAAGTATCACTTCACGAATACGCCCTTCTTACATCTGTATATGTAGAGAGGTCATTTTCCCTAAAAAAGAACATTCAACCAAAACCAAATAACCAATAATAGAGGTAAAAAAAAAGCCTGTAGATTGGTCTTATGTGTCACTTAGCAAATATCATTGTCGGTCGCGGAAATTTGACTGGAGTCTTGTGGATTTTGAAAGTCATCGCCTTGACATATAGTCACTTTGTAGTATTAGATTGAGGGGTCAGGAAATTGAATTCAACATGGGTCTTGATGGAAAGAAAAAAAACTTCCGGTAAGTACAGAAAATGACAACAAGTGTGCTTTTGCAAATGTTGAAATTTAATAGATGTTTGAAGTAACAAGAATGGGTACAAGTATTGAAAGAAGTAGTTTAAATATGGTGGCAGCCGGATATAAAAATTACTTGTCTTGCAGTGTTTCACTTACTTACTTGTTTTTAAAAGGAATTATTAAAATATTTTTAGTACCTTATTATTGTATTCTCATCCATATCTGAGCTATGTAATTAGTTTTCTAGCTCATCGGAAAGTCAGTTTAAACTACATTTATACCAAACTAACAAAAAAGAAAACACGTTAAAAGTGGCAAAAAATTCGTTGAGTTCATTAGACATTGTTTAACAATAATTATAATTAAACCAATTTCGCTTACATTTACCGTTCATTTTCACCAAAATAATGAGTCAGGAACTCTCAGTTTACTTCCCATGATAAAATAATGTTTATAATTATAAGCATTAATTATTTCATGCTTGTTAATACTCCGATGCTAGTCTATTTTAAATTGAATTAAATTGGTCCTAGCTTTACTCACTCGAATTTTTCGCGATATTTATGCTCTCTATTAAAACTTAATTAAAGATAAGACACATAGTAAAGGTAAAATTTACGCATCGTTATCCCTAAAAACGGTTAGTCACCCCCCACTGATAATGTTTTGTAAACATAACAAATGAAGTATGTTTTTTTACCTTCCTTTTACCTTGTTTAATAAAGAACATCAACGACCGTTCGATCATTCTCCGGTCATTTTGACCAAACTGATGGACTGGGCCTCTATTCCCGGCGGTAAAAACTATATCGTCTATGATCTGTTATGGTATGGTTTTGTCGTCAGACGCCATTAATGTCAAAGAAATAAGAGCTATCAAAACGTTGACAATACGATAACAGGGCAAAAACGATATTGTTTTTACCGTATTGAATAGACGCCCTGCGCCACTATTCTAGGCGGTTCCTCCTACGGCCCAACATACAATGAAATTTATGGCACTTTTCTAACCCGACAATTTACAAATAAAAATTGACCTAAATGCAACTATATTACCAAGTTTGTAAATGGTGCTCCGTTCCAAAATTATATCATTATAATACCGACGTAATCCTTTCGAGTGCCGTACTGTAAAGTGGCCAATTTGCAGAGCCGTCGTTGTTCTACATTCATGACGATTAATGCTTTGTTTACAAAGAAATAATGACGAAAAGTATGCCTTTTTATACCCGTATCGAGGATAGTACCTTTTTCAGTAACATTTCGTTTCTAGATGTAGGTATGTGGGTAGATCGCGTAGGTTCGATTCCATTACCATAATTATTACACATTTTTCCTGTGATTGATCTTTCTGGTAGAATATTCCAGCAACGTTGTAGGACGGAAAATCGTGTATTAATGTATTCTATTCATTTATTATGTATGACGTCAAATGAATCAAATATTTATAGAGTTACTTTTTTGACAAAATTAGTAATAAGTAATAGTTGTGGTGTTTTTGTCAGAATTGGATTATTTTGCACTGGCAGCTTAAAGGACTATATTTATTTCGTATAAATTTACTAAGGTTAATAAAGTTGAAATGTTAGTTATTTACGACTGGCAAAATAATTTCTGTTTCTATAACAACTGGTTAAATGAGTACTATAGAGCAAATAAAATAAATAAATAAATATAAAAATCCATCTGACTTCTCAGAGTTTGCAGTCTTGTGATAACAGGAGTATGGGTCTAAGAAATCCATCACGTGGCCTCTGTTTGTTTGCTCTCTCTATGCCATGAAAAATCAATCCGACAGTCCAATTTTATATCAACATCAGCTCTGGCCTCTAATACACGAGCATATCCTATTTGTAAAGAACTCCAACAAATTTGTGATTCTTCTTAGCGGTTATTATTTTCCATGATGTAATCCGCTAGTTCCTTAAATCATTTAATATCACCTTCTTGCCAACTCTTCTTCTAACAATGATATGATAGTAAACTCACTATCAAAAGACTAGTCAAATGAGTCCATGCTAGACAGATCTTCTATGAGCCATTGAGGAGTTCCTATAGCCACCTTCCATCTCCATCATCATACCAGCTCGATTGTACCATACTACTGTATTGTGATCGGAATTGCATAAGTATTTCTTTCAAGTCAATTCTACAATTGGGATAGACGAAAAAAAAACTGACGGTTTTTACATTCTAATTCGAAAGAATAGGTAATTATAAGAGACCAATTTCATAAATTTTGTATTTAACCCAATAGTTTTGTTTTAATATCTTTATTTATTTAGCAGACATTTTATGGATGACATGATTATTTTAAAATTAGGTTGGCATTTTCTAATAAATTACAACAATTAAATGATATCTAATGATAAAAAGTGATTGTAATAGTGTATTACGACATACTAATTCTAAATGATTATTTTTAAATGTCCAAATGTAATGAAATAAATGAATTTGATTTGATTTGATTTCATTCAAACGGTTTTCCCTAACCCTAAGATACGCCTAGAAGGGCTTCAAGCCGAAAACAAAGGTTAAATATACTTTTGTCGAAATATCCCAAAGAGATAAATGTTTCAAAAACTTAATAATGCAGAACGGCTTTAAAACCCTATTCCTCGAAATGGTTTTCGAATTCGAGTAAATGTAAAAATATGAACAATCCCAATTAGAAGTAGATTAAAAATGACTCCCAAGATTTGATAACAATGTTTATCAGTTTGTAAGGTCCCAACTCCCCTCTCAGTCTTCAGCTCCCCTATTATGGTCACTTTAATCGTGGTGGATGAAGCATCTGTCACTCCCGCACTTACATATTGATCAGAAAGTGACAGATATTTATCCACATCGCTAAACACAACCATAGGCCGCAAGGTTTATCAACAATATAGTAAGAACACTTTCCTTTCCAGGTATGGATATTTGGCGACGTCTGGTGCTCGGTGTGGCTGGCGGTGGACGTGTGGATGTGCACAGCATCGATCCTGAACCTGTGCGCCATCTCCTTGGACCGCTACGTGGCGGTGACCAGACCCGTCAGCTACCCCAGCATCATGAGTCGGAGACGAGCCAAGGCGCTGATTGGAGGGCTTTGGGTGCTGTCCTTCGTGATATGCTTCCCGCCGCTAGTTGGGTGGAAGGATAAGAAGGTTAGTTCAGCTGTCAGCGTATCGGTGTTCCAATCATCATTATCATCATCATCATCATCATCATCATCATCATCATCAATTCTTATTCTAATTTAAATTAATAGCTTTCACTCCTGTTAAGAGTTATTTATCGGGAATTGCCATGGACTTATTAGAAAATTAAAATAAGTCCATGGAAATCAGACACTGTTTAACAGTATTTTCTCTTGTGGACTAAATAGAAGCATTATGGAGATAGCTCCAGGTGCTGTTGTCAAGTCATCATCATTAATTAGTCTTCTTATTCCAAATTGACTCAAACCCAATTTTCCTAAAGGCCAGCAGCACACTATCCATTTTAATGGTGTTGTAGTTTTCAGTCAACAGTAATAAAATAACTGTATCCAACATTGTACTTAAAAATATTTCACACTCTATTATTTCCTACTCTATGACACTAATGACTTGAGGTATACCTACATATAAGAGTGTGTCAGATATTTTTAAGCGCAATATAAGATAATATAATTGCTAGTGACCTTATCTTATCTTATTTACCTACGCCATAATAACACACATTTCATCACGGAGAAAAAGATACAGTACAAAGATACTTTGAAGCTCGGATACAAAGGAAACAATACCCTAACCATAATTTTGTCCATAGCCGGAGGAAGCGGAGCTCAAAGATGGCTGGTCTCCTAACCCCCACTGCCCCTGGACCTGTGAGTTGACCAACGACGCTGGATACGTGGTCTACTCAGCCCTGGGCTCCTTCTACATCCCCATGTTCGTGATGCTGTTCTTCTACTGGAGGATATACAAGGCTGCCGTGAGGACCACGAAGGCTATCAACCAGGGTTTTAGGACTACTAAAGGTATTTTTCAATTAATTTATAATATCATCATCATCTTCCAGCCCTTGTCCCAGACTAGGTGGGGTCGGCACAACATGTTTTCTTCTTCAACTCTTCTCTATCCGCTGTTAACTCTGCACTCAAATCTTTCATACAATTCGGTCCTCTACCTGTATGTGCACATTCATACTCATTGCTCTTATATTTCATTAGCTATTAGCCTTAACTTTTTAATTTTCTACATTTACATGACTCGTTCATTTACTGCTACCGTTAAAGTTTTTGCAACAATGGACACTACTACTATACATTAAATAGTTATTTATGTCATATGACAAAATCACAATATATATATGAAAGCCTTCAATAACTGTCCCTCTATCTTCTGTATTATCTTGTTTCTCCGTTCCAGGCAAAGGACTCGGCAGCCGTTTTGACGACAACCGACTGACGCTTCGCATCCACCGCGGTCGAGGGTCCACCAGGCCCCACGGGTCTCCGTTGTCAACGGCTTCCAACCATTCCACCAGCACTTCGCTGAGCGCTAGCCCGGAGAGATTACGAAGGTAGGTCACCTTAAGCTTCAGGGAAATCTTGGAGAAACGTATTTCAGTTAGCTTGAGTTTGTCCCCCGTTATTATTTTATAATAAGAAATATCAGGGGACAATAAATATACAAATCCAATTCCAACCAACCAAACAACGCCACCGTGTCAGACAGCGCAACTAAATTGACAGTGAGATACATCACGCTAACGAAGTGTTCCCAGTAAGTTGACATAATATACAACTTCCAACTTTATCCCAATGGACCAAAGTCCCCAGGCATAACCTCGCCTGGAGAGGTCTCTGTATTTTCCTTTCTTCCTACACTTATAACGATATGATATGAACTATTTAGGGAGGTACTTCTCTAAGTTCAAAAATGCTTTAACTTCTTCCAGGCACTCCAGCGCCCGGAGAGCTCACGAGAAGGTGAAGATATCCGTCTCGTACCCCTCGTCGGAGCAGATCTGCCAGACGCACGAGCTCTCTCGCTCGCCGAGCCGCTCGCCGAGCCCATCGCTATACGCGGTGCACTATGAGAGAGATGGCAGGTTAGCTATTTTGACGACAACATTCTGAAGTATCATTAACAGAAACCGGAATTTTCGTGGCACTGAGTGACTTCTCATTTATCGACTTTCGATGTACATATCGATATAATAAACTTCTAAATAGATTATTATCAACTTATCGTGACGTGCCGGCGATGCGTTCATACATACCTTCCTAAGCAAAGACATTACAAAGTAACAACACATTTAAAAACTATACAAAGGCTTCTAATCTACATTGCAAAACCATATTCCTTTTAACATATTATCGTATTGTCAACGTTATGATTGTTAACTATTGAAAGAGTATCAGAACGCCTAAATAATATTGAATAAGTTATCTCTAGACACATGTGAAAGAATATGTAAAAACCCGCACCGTTGCTTTAACATAATGAAAGCTTCTTACCTAGGTGGGTCGCAAAAATGTTTAAGTAACACGCATTCTTTAAATAAGTATAGTACATAAGTAGTTTTAAGTAGGTATATAAATAGTAATAAATAACTGAGTGATATCGGCGGCAGATAAACTTTGTGTAATTTTCGCCCGCTGTTAAAATATAACTGTAATTTATAGTAATAACTTGAAAATAAATTTAAAAAAAACCTAAACCTAAAGTATCATAATCCTTAAAGGTCATAACACCTAATTTTTTTTTCTTTCTGAATCCGTAAGTTTTTCAGTATTGTTACACAACACAAATAACGTAACTGAATGAGTTCTTTAACTTAATGATGATAAAGAAGAACACGATAACATGCCGAAAGCGATATGGTTTACCTAGTAAGTAGGTTTTATTGCTAAAGAACGAAAAGTCATTGATTTGCATTTGTTACCACCCGTCGCAAAAACCTGACCAAGCTGTAAGCCCTTAGTCATGGCCAAGCTATAAGAATACTCTTAAGTTATAGTCATATTTTGTCGACAGGGAATTGACTGAAAGTCGTCTGAGAGTCAGACCGCCCCACCACTTAGCCCCAGGCCCTTTTTACGACGAGTTCGACGACAAGCCGAGAGCGACGAGACGCATGGGCAAGAGGAACATCAAAGCACAAGTAAGTAGAGATACAGCAATACTTACTACTCTTAAAGAATTTTCAGAAAGAAATTGCTTATTCGCAATAGTAGGGTGATGGCACCAGTGTTGGACACTTCAGACAAGCACCAGTAATGGACACTTATGAGTAACTCTTAATTCAAAGTAGAATGGGCAGAAATGTATGAACACTGGCCTAGAAACCAATAACACACATACATACATAAACTCACGCCTTCATTCCCAGAGTGGGGTAGGCAGAGCCAACACAAACTCACCAACAACTCCGAAAACTTGTTGATAATTCTGTGACCACATTTTGCACAACCAGGCTAAGATGTTATCCAGTGTATTTAGTGACAGGTTGCAAACCCATCGCCTAACAACACTACACAGCCTTAAGTCCCTTAGTCGTCTCTTGCGACATCCAATGGAAGACATGGAGTGGCAACATTCTAAACCCGGCACCACACGGGCAATAAGCACTATATCATCGGATATCGTTTTTAATTATACAACGATTTTGTATAGCGGGAACAACTCTCAAATAACTGTGGGAAATATTTAAAAAATCTGGAACAAGGGGACGCCTACATAGACGACGTTAGCACAATTACATTGAAACACCGCTGTCTTTGCATTTCGATAACTTTTTTCACACAATGATTTTGAACTACCTGGGGGGTTATGATATAGCAATGCAGTTCAGTATACGCTGAGAGAAAAGGACAGAGCTATCTAACTGCTATAGCTCTGTCTCTTTCTCTCAGCGTAAACTGAACTGCAAAGCTAGGTCATAATAACCCCCCTGCTATAGTAATAGTTTTACAACTTAGAATAACCTATCCGGTGTCAAAGCGCAGGGCCTCATTGGTCTTAAGGCTACGTTTTTGAACATGACCAATGACCCATTTTCTTGCTTGATGATCATACCTCGATGATTTCGGTGCGGGAATGTTTGACATTAGCCAAAGAGTAGTTATTGACTTAAAAAACAGAATATACTATAGCAGGTTTCTACTGAATAATTACTTGGTAGTAAAGCTAAAGTACTACATGAGTTAAAATGAAATTGTATCATAGTATGTATACAATTCGCAGAGAGGTAGTTATTAATTAGGCATAATTATGATATTTTCTCAGATTAACCTATCTGTTTATCTCCACCCGAAAAAAAGGTTCAATTTCTGGGATTCAAAGTAACCAATATAATTATCATACAGCTAACTATGAGCAAGTCACGCGAAATTTCTGTATAAACAAAAGAAGCAGGAACAAAACAAACACACTTCAGCTTCATTTTATATGTGAATAACATTATAATGGCATTATTAACCTATAGCAGTAAGTTGACCGTTCGTCTAGCATTATTTACGTTATAATTCGACGGTGATCGTTTTCTATCAGTGCCACGTCTGCTCGTTAACCTTTAATGCCTTTATAAAAACCACCTTCATTTGAACAAATAACTTGATAAGAGTTCTCATTTCCCTCAAAACGGAACGACTTCCTTTCTTAAGCTACCTGTGTTTATGGACGACGGTGATTACTTCTCATTAACCCACTTCTTCTTATTTAAAAGCAAGGCTCTTTTCGGTGTAGTATTAGTGATGCAATGTCCTCCACTTCTCTTTATACATTGCCATTTACACTCCCTATTTTATACACAACAACAAAAAACCACCCATTTCCTCTTCTTCTTCCAGGTCAAACGCTTCAAAATGGAGACGAAAGCAGCCAAGACCCTCGGCATCATAGTTGGCGGCTTCGTCTGCTGCTGGCTCCCATTCTTCAGCGTGTATGTGGTGCGCGCGTTCTGCGGAGACTGCGTGCCTTCCATCATCTTCTCGGTGCTGTTTTGGCTGGGCTACTGCAACTCTGCCATCAATCCGCTCATATATGCGCTGTTTTCAAAGGACTTTAGGTGGGTACCCTAATTTTATATACCTAAATGTATACTTGCCCAGAGAACTAGCCACAGACTGATCATTGTGGCTATGCTTAGAAGAAAAGATGAAGAAACCGTCAAAGAAACCAACTTGTTCGTTTAGTGGACTTTGAATTTATTACCCGTTCAATTGGGATTACCATTACCCGTACCAACGTCACACCATAATATCAATTATTAATATTATGGTAGCACTTCACTTGGCCATGTTTGCCAAATATTGATCTTACATCTCTTTAGTTTGACATACTGATTAAAAGAGATGCAACGACAATATTTGACAAATAACAACCAAGTGAAGTGCCACCTTTATGTTAAAGGTATTTCTGATATTTCCTTTGTCCAGTTACTGTCTTTCTGCCTCGCCAAGTGTCGCGCCCATAACCAATAATACCATTTAAAAGCTTTCGACCCACCTACCAATGCCATTCCTAACTCAAAACTTATCGAGAAATACCTGAACCAGGCAAGCACAGAACCGGATGACACATGATATTTTAGTTCAGAAGATGGCGATGAATCAATTATATCATAATTACGTAGCAAAAGACCAGCGACAGATTCAAGACCCCCCTTACTGTTTCAGGTTCGCCTTCAAGCGTATCATCTGCAAATGTTTTTGCGGCCGTGGTGGTGGACGCCGGCAGTCTGACGGCTCCGCTCGGCGCGTTGAACCACGACCGCAGGAGACCTCGCTGGAAGAACAGGACCAGTCCAACAGCGCGGGAAATGACAGGTGAAATGCTGGTCTTTGGCTTGAGCATCTATGAGAGCGTCGGTGGCCTAGTGCCTGCTTTATGTTTCGATGACGAACGCTTATAGTTATAATGCATTGTCTGTGGGCCTAGAAAGAATGCATTTTATAAACGTAACCGTCAGAAATCAGAGAATGTTGTATAAAACTGGTGTAAACCGTCGCACGTTTGCTTGTGCCAGTTCCATCAATTTTGAAAAATTTAGCAATGTTGGTTGGACCTTGAGCACGGTCATTAAAGATCACTGTGATCATTTTACCATTTAACTTACCGCTAAGCAGCAGTGTCATGACTAGCCTTTAGTCCTTCGTGGCAACGTATTTGCAGTCTTGAGATTCCAAATATCAATCGGTCCCAGAGCCCACTCCCAATCAGGTGGCATGTGTGCTTGCTTGCTATAAAAAAGATTCCATTCGTTTTTTCTTCAGGTGACGTCAAACTACGCGGCGGCAGAACCCCCAGTTCCAAGCAACCGTCGCGTGTGTCTAGCAGAGACAGAAACGAGCTGTCACCTTCCTTGGATCCCCATAGCATCAAATAAAGAATCTTTGAGATTCAAGAACTGTTGTCCTCTTTCGTTGACCTTTTTGCAGTGGACATACAACTGGCCAGCGAGAAAGTGCTCTGTCTAAGATTTTTCTTTGTGAGTGGACAGCAAGAATTATTGCGGATTAGAAGAATATGTCAGAATAATTATCTAGGTGGCGCTAGTTTTAGTGACTGACACAGTTTAATTAAATTGATTAAGAGTACGTTTACATTTTGTATTGAGTTAGACCGTCCCTCTTAGATTATAACTATTTATTACAACTAAGTTATTAACACAAGAATAAAAAATGGGGCCGCCGTTTTTTACCAAGAAGCCGTATGTATTTTGTCAAGTCATATAAAACTATCTCTTCTGACGTGTCTCGAGACGAGTGTCTCATTGGAGATCAGTTTATTAATTCGGCCATTAGTCACTGTTGCCATAACATGTTATGTTGCGTTCGTATAAAAATGGCACATACTACGCTTAACATTTTCGACACAAGACTTGATGTCTTACTTTCTCCTCCTTGACACTTCGAGCAACACGGAAGGGAGTAGGCATTCGCACCATTTACCCTCTGTCAAAGTACAAGCCCAAGCGGGCATGCGCATCTAAAAAACTAGTTTTCACTCGGTTGTTAACTAGACAGAGTCCATTGGCGCGAGTGAACGTTACCTACACTTAAAATGCCGAATTGCTCTGTTTTCGGATCTGTTGAGCAACAAATCCGACTTCTCACCGATGAAATAGATGAAAGCCCTATCGTGTCAATGTGTGAATTGTGACTTGTTCGTACACAAAAATCGCTCGAGGTGTGCAAGTTTTGTCGGTGTATTGTTCAATTTTTTATGTATTAGTGTCACCATTACATTTTTGTTTTTGTACCTATGTAGGTGTGCAGAGCTGCATTTGTGTGCAAATTTCCCCCTGCAAGAAATGACAGAACTATTTGACTGTAATATTCATAGCTAAGGCGACTCTCTTCCGCTAGGAAGGCCGTGTTGCTCGAAGCCTTGACATACCTAATAATGGATTGGTGTGACTAAAATCGTTGTGTAGTGAGTAGAGCGAGGCTCTTGAAAAGTGAAGACCTGAAAACATTGAAGGTAGACTCAGTGCAGTGTACACAAGACTGTTCTAGATTTAGTACTCAATGTAAATACTCCTTGAATGTATTGTGAGGGACTTATGCCGTCGTTTTTACAGCAGCCTCATACAGCAAAAACCTGTAAAGTGTAATTTGATTAGAAGAGTGTTTTATTGCTTGTTGTTTATTGTGAAAAATAAATGACTAGCTAAGTCAGTTTGATATTATTTATTTTACTCTAAACTTACTAAGTTCCTGAAAAAAAAATACTTATCTTTTTTGAAAAAAAAAATCTTTATTCAAATTATGGGCCGCGTCTGGTTATATTTTTGTAAGCAAGTTCAAAGACACTTAAGTGAAAGCTCAAGTGTCGATTTTCTCGAAAAATCTCGTCGATTTCATCTATAATAAATGTAACTAAATTTTACTCAAAATTTCGCTTCATAGGTTTTTCCTTCCCATAGTTGAACTATAGTTCCGGGGTTGGTTTGCCTTAGCCAACTTCTTACTATAGGCAGAGTTATTTAACAACGCAGCGCAAAAATGGAGTTAAAATGGAGATGCCGTAAATAACGACGGATTATAATGATGTTAGATTAAAAAAGAGTCAGCCATTTTGAATATCTAAAACTCTTCGCAGTGCAGGGTTTTGTTCGTAACTTTCTTTAGATATTCATAATGTATGACCTTACGTATACTAGTCAAAGATCTCGATGTTCCTCGTATTCGGTATTCGATGTCGTGTCCTTGGTTACTGGAGTGATACACCTATTATATATGTGAATAATGTATTAAAATGTAAATAAAATGTATATGATGTTCGGCCATTTTATTTTATTTTACACTTAAAATAATTTATTACTTTGCTTGCATACGCGACTGTACAGTCGGCGCCATAATTTATATACGTAGTATTGTCTACAATACTAGAGGCATCACTGTTGGATTGTCTAAGTTATTATACTGATGACTGTCCCAGGCCTTTGATTCAGTTAAATAAAAAACAAAAGCAGACGTTGGAAAAACTAATTTTGTAGAATACTGGGATCTATTTCGTTAGGCCAAAATATTGGCCGTGGTTTTTTTCCACCCTGTATAGCCAGTTAAAAACTAGTAAGAAGCTGGGAATACATTGATTGATTGATTGATTGATTGATTGATATGCATCAAACCTCCATGCGTCATTGATTCGGAAAATCAAGCAAGTTTGGAAAGAAAATTCAAACAAGTGCAGTTCCCAATTGGTTTGTAAAGTCCATAAAACTGGTCAAAATAGATGTCTTCACTATTAAAATACTAATAATTTCCAACTTTTAATTGATAATCTTTTTCTAGAGTCTATTTCTCACGGTTAGAAAAAAAGAGAAGAAAGAGTTAACCGAAATTATAAAGTGGGTATTTAAAAAACACCGTAGATTTGCCACCAAACAAACGCCGGAGATTGCAAATATGCAATAAATTATGCTGACGAAATATACGGGCGATAATCAAAACTGACTTACTTGTCTGCCTAAAACTTCATGAGAATTTACATATTTCAAATTCAGCAGACTATTTATTTTAGTGTATCGATAATAAACCCAAATTAATTTGAAATAATTTCTTATTTTTGAAACCGTTTCACTGCATTTTGAAACACCTAGCGCCATCTATGCTTCGTTCCGTCAAATAGTTTTCAAAATGTAAATTCTAGATGGCACTGAACGACTGTTACCCACAGAACCAATCAACACAGATAAGAATAACATAATAACGATATTCATCAACGAATAACGAGAGCGTTATTTCCAATAACGAGAGCGTTATTTCCAATAACGCGATATTGCTCACGCGTGTTAGTCAAGCACTATGGTACATGCGATGCACTTGACGTACAATACAACTGTCAGATTTGACAATCAGTAAATCGTAGCTCGCGTGGCGTTCACACGCCAATTCTGTTGCAATTTCCTTGAGAAATTAGAAAATCGTGTTTATTTTGTTCTCTCAACCGCCAGGTACTTTGCTTTTAGTGGAACATAAACTTACTATGGTTAACAAAATGTACTTCGGAGGCGTAGAAGGGTAAGTCACTGTCCTGTTTTGTTAGTTTAATCAAATATTTATTCGCAGTATTGTTGAAAGTAGAAAGGTTCGCCTTGGACATTCCTAGTTATGAAACATTCATTGTACAGTACTTAGGTACCTAGCATTGGATCGAACAGTGTTTTTAATGATAATAACTGACATGGATTTTTTTCCGGCTGTTTTTTATTAATATTCATCGCATTAAATACCGCCTAAATGTCAATGTCGGAGTTAATATTATTGAATATTAATATTCAAATTATAAATAACAACTCACCAGATTTCCTAGTAAATGCTTCTGTAGATGTTTTATCAAAATAAAATACCTACATAAAATCTTTTAATCTTGTTTTATTGCTAAAACTACAGATAAGACAGAAGAATAAGTACATAAATTCATTTTATTACTACGTTTAAGTAGTTGATATAACACCCGGGGAATAACATCACATAAACCACGAAGTGATTGTTTTCAGATCAATACGAGTTAAACTAACCAATAATAAATTAAATTATTAACCAATCAACCAATCAGGGATGAGATAGCGAGCGGCGCGGCAGTCACGCCTGAAATTTCAGCACAAGGCAATTTGAGCTTTATCTTATAGGTTTAAATGTACTAATCGCTCTCAGTGTGAATGGAATGCCAACAATTGCAGAGTCAATGGCTGCATTGTACAACCTTGAATTTTTAATGTTAAAAGTCGCGGTTGCTGTATAAAATACCTAACTACTGGAGATAAATTACTATACCATACCTACGCGAATTTATACGCATGATATTTTATTTAACATTACTTACATGCAACTAAGTTACTGCGGATTTAAGAACAACTGTTTAAAAAACCCTTTAATAGAAAAACCCTAATTTAAAACGGTTTATCTATATTTAGTCGTCGAGTTTTAATCTAGCCTGCTCTAAACTTTACCTTTATCAAATATTTAGTTATTTTGTTTTACCACAGAAAAAGAAAAATCTGCACAAAGCTAGGTCGAAAATGCTTTTGCCTAGCTCTTTACAACAACTTACTACGTGACTGCTCTAAAGTGCCGTTCTCTTAATTAAAAAAGGGGAAATACCAGTTTAACGCGATAAGACTCAATTGCAACTGATAAATAAAACAAGTGAAAGCTAGCCTATCTATCTATCTATACCTATAGACAGATACGCATGCAACCTACACGTTGATAAAATGTACTTAGTTTATCGCGTGATGTAAATGACTTGTTTGTTATCTATGTACTTATCTCCGATGCATGTAGTTTTAACAAAAACATATGCGGAAATTACATTATTATTTATTTATTTATGTTAGTTTAGAAGTCTTTTGGTAAATAAATGTTTTTTTTTATACATATAAGCTTTTCGACCATTTTAATGCGCATGAAATCAAAACGAATATTGATTGAATTACTTTTAGTGTTTTCTTATTACACAAACGCATTAGGAACAATAATAAATTTTACGTTGCGCGGTATTATTAAAAAAATCGAGAAATCTAGCAGGGCGGCGCGCCTTTATAGATTAGAAAGCAATAGTTATTTTCACACAACAATACATTTCATGTAATTTCACGTTTCCGTTACCGTGACCCACTGACTTAAAGACAACTGACAGCCTTATTTGTAATGATAGATACGGGAAATAAATATGGGAATTTTAAATATTTATGATCCTTTAATTTCGTAGATGCATTAAGAGAGGGTTATTCTAAAATCAACTCCTAAATTTCTAAGCATTCACAGTCGCATGTATAACTAATTATGGGTATATTGTAACAGTGTCCAAGATTATCTCTATTTCAATTCTGATGGCATGTTCAACGAGACATAATCATGAAACAATCAATCATGTCAATTTCATGGGTCACTTCCTTTGCTCAAAACAACGGCAGAAAATGGCGAATATTATTTTACTTGTTTCGAAAAGCGCTAACGTTAGCTTAATTTATCTCCTCTTGGTTAAATTTACTACGCAATTTCGATAGAATAGATACACTATCTAACTACAAAGTTTATCTAACCCTACCAGATAACGTTTTCAATCCAGATATAATTGCAATTTAGAATCGTAAAACGTATTGATTTCGTGATAAGACAACGATTATAATTATCATGACAATTTATCATACACTTGTCGATAAGAGATACCGTGAACTTGGCCTTATGTTATGTCTGTTGAATTTACTTTAAAAAGGAGTTCAAGGAAATCACGTTTCGAAGAATCCTGTTTGTTGATTTCCTAAACGTTAATTAACCGAACAAGTGCGAGTAGGACTCCTGCAATGAGAGTTCCGTACCGGTCGACTCCTGGTCCCTTTTTATATTAATTGTTACTATAAGTTAGGATAAGCACTATAATCGCACCAAAATTGAAACTTTCTTCAACTGAGACATGCCTTGAACGTGAGAGTAAAGTTGCCTATCACTTGACTGATGCTTGGTCGCTTTTATTCTTGCTTCCCAAACTCCTGCGAAGTAGGTGCGGAACAAGACGCAAAGTTGTGCCATGAGTAGTAATGAGTGGCATATAATTGTTTAAACTAGCGCGCAGGTCCTAAAGTTCGTACCATTTGTCACTTTATAGTTTAGCGCAATGAACAGCTGCAAAGCGTTTAGAGGTGGTTTAAAGGCTGCAAGAACTCGCAATCGTAATCCCTATGCAACCTTGTGGGTGGGACACGTTAACGACACCATACCTTCAATATTCTGGCCTCTTTGCTACTAGCTCTTCAGCTTTTTCACTAATTTTCTATTGACTATAACCATTTATTTAACTTGCTTTGTTCGTCTTTCTGTCAGTCCGGTTCAAATCTTGCAAGTAGAATGGATGTAATACTAAAGTAAAATCAAAGGCAATGCAATACAATGGTGTCTGAGAACTGATATTAAGATGTAGTCTGATTTGAGAGCAAGATCTCCACGTTGACCCACTGATTTTAGACTCGATAGTTTGGTCTCCTTAAGCGGATGATTACTCTGCATAAATATATATATATATATATTTGTGTAGGCAACAAAAACTCATGTCTATAGGGATTTTCTTGACAGAAACTTATTAACATTCTAGTGGTGCAACGCACTCCAACCTGGTGATCTGCGACGAGACTGGTAAAGTGGTGGGTACGGCGAAAGGCCCGGGCACGAACCACTGGGCCCTGGGCATCGAGGAGTGCGCCACCAGGGTCATAGCCATGCTGCGCGCCGCTAAAGAGGAGGCTGGGTTGCCGCTAGACAAGCCTTTGGACGCATTGGTAAGTGTATTTAATGGGTACCTATTATTTTATCGAAATACCTTTCAACGAACGAAGAATTTTCATTTCATCGAATAGCATTTCTAGCCGCATGAGTAAATTTTTTTTGGTAGTGACAAATCTAACCTAACCTAACCTTCATAATGAATGTTTAAGATATCTTGAAAACATCTTGATTTCATCAGAAAATATCGTTCGATGAAGTGAAATTCGATGAAATGATACAATCGATGAAGTGACTTTCGATAAAATAGTCTGTTTTTACAAAGGGCGGATCAAGAGGTGGGTATGCCAGGTCCTACTTTTATCAATGAATTTGAATGTTTAGTTTTCACCTGTCATTGGTTTTGTTAGTCGGGAAATTAAATGAAGCTGTGACTGTGACCAACAGTGAAAATCATTTGAAAAAAAATACTGAGGTTAATTTTTCTGTATTTATTTAACCTTTATTGCGCAAAAAGGCACAAATGTCGGACTTAATGCGTAATGGCATTCTCCAAAAAAATGCAACCAAAAAGATCATACAGAAACTAACAAAAGTGGTGCACGGAAAAGAAAGACAAAACAAAGTAACAAACATTAATATTCTACTGGCAAAGCGAGATGAGAGTTAAAACCTCCTCGCTACCCCGTTTCCAACGAATTCGCCATTCACGAGCCACCGCGAGAATTGTGTTTCTGTTGCAGAGTTAAAAAACACTTTTTTTTGTTAATTCGGTCCAGTACAACAAATTGGCCTGTGTGTTCTGCCTTCTCCAAGCCATAAAAAATTAGTACCTACCTAAATATTTCACTACACATTTCATCCTTGCTATGAAATCAAATCAAATCATTTATTTCAGACAAAGCCATATAATTGGTTATTCCAAACCCCATCCCACTGACGAAGTATCGATGAAGAGTTTTTTTTTTTAATTTAACTCCAAATACTCCAATCCAATCCTCTCTTTGCCTGTGGAAAAGCATCTTTAGGCCGAACCTAAAGGATTGTTGCAGTGACAAACAGATTATGTTGCATGGTGACTGAAATGTTTTATTTTAACAAAAAAAACCTGTACATACTCATAACTTGTAAGCCACACGTTTTGTTGTAAAATTGATAGGAGTTTACTCATCTGGATTTGTTAATTACTTCTAGCTTGGCTATTTCGCAAGATTGTATTTCATTTATTACTAATATAGCTGTACTTCAAGGGTTCAAAATGTTAACTCTTTTTTAGTACTCTTCCATCCATTAAAGTTGGCATCAACCTTCGTACCTTTTATACATGTTTTTCCTCATAACTCATTTGTTTATTTATTCACTGGGTATTCACTATATACACTGATTGTCTCAATAAATACTAAGTCACTTTACAATTAACTAAACATCCTCCCAATTGTCTTTAATAAATATCTCAGAACCTATTCTCTACTGACGTCAACCATCAAACGAATTGACCTTTATTTGTCCAGGGTCTAACTCTGTCAGGGTGCGAGCAGGAGAGCAGCAACAAGGAACTGGCAGACCGTGTGAGAGAAAAAGATGCAGCTTGTGCCAAAACTGTTCACGTGGCTTCTGATACTGCTGGGTCGCTATTTACTGGTGCGCCCAATGGAGGAATGGTGCTTATTGCTGGTTAGTGACGTCATAAGCAATGTGATGTATGTGCGAGTAAATTGTTGTTCTGCAATGTTTCCTGTGGCAATGCTATCACTTAAGAGAATGTAGTTGGCCAATTACGTGGTCTGTCACCGAGATTAGCATGGTGTGCTAATTCGTTAACTGACAATAAGGAAAGCTAATCTTTTTTTTGAATCTATTTACATAGAGAAGTAAAACGAGCGGGTCTATTTCGTGTGGCAGTCATTTTGTTCTCATGTATTGTTTTGTCAAAAACGGGGTTATAATTGAAACGGTTTTTTTATGATTTTATAATCTTACCTAATTTAGCTGAACTAATCACAATAGATGTATTATTTTCTGTAATTTCAGCCTAAAAGGATGATAAGCGAGAATATTTTAAACCAAACCATACATCATTAGGTCCTAATGATTAGGATTTTCGCTGCTTAAATACAAAAGCGCCACAAACCAACAGCAAATTTAGTTTGATTTATACTTACATTAAATAGCATTCCGAATTTAAATGCAACACAAACACATTTTGATTTGTGTCACTTTTGTATTTAAGCAACGGTTTATATTCACCCTTTGTTTTAACAAGCTATAACACTGTTTTAACAATAGGGAATCTATTGGGCCTAGTTTACTTACGATATTAAACAATCAATAGCTCTACTTTTATTCAATACCTAGGTACGTGAAACTACTATTATTATGACTTTGAGTAAACAGAGTGGCACCCAGTGCCACCGTTCCACCCTACTCCGGCTACCTTCAACTAGACAAATGTATTTGGCTTGGGTAAAACAAACAGTATCGAAATAGAATTATTGCACTCTGCGTTGGAAAGTGCAATGAAATTGCGCAAGTGCATACATTTCGTAATCTGTTGCGTTACGTAGAAAATGTAATGCTAATAAAACTTTAGATTGTTGTTTCTAGTATCAGTGTATCAATTATTGTATTTAATTGCTATACTAATATTTACAATCGCTAACGAGTAAGTAAGTAGGTACAGTCGAAAGCACTATTACCTATACATTTATTGCGACGATTATGTAAACACAAACTTTATTGTCAGTGCCATAGAAGCGTGTAGATATTTTTGACGTGTCGAACGTATATATTTTAATGACTTTGACTGTATCTAATCTCATAAAATGGTATGAGATTATGTGGTCAAAGATGGTGTCGTGATTGTGTGGTTATTCTATTCTATCCTATTCTAAAGGCAGGCTATCAGAGAGGCGTTATAAATTAAACATGTGTATTTGTTTGTCTGTATGTAGAATTGTAGCTCCTTAACCGAGGATCGATTCGTACCCGATTATTATTAAATGGAATTTAGTTTATCCGGAATTGTTCTCAGCTAGGTTTTACAAAAATCGGTTGGGCCGTTTAAGAATTTTCAGCTCTGAATGTAGAGTCGCAATAATTTCAGGGGTTTTAAGGTATCTATTTATTTACTGATTTGTTGGTAATATGGCTGCGTTTATCGCGTAACAAAGTTTGGATAAGGCATCCGTCACCTTGTGACACGTAAATAAGTACGAGAGTGACGGATGCTTTATCCACATTTGACACGCGATATAGACGCAGCCATACTAGGCCCGCAGTAGTAGTTACCAGTCTTACTGCCGTGGGATGTGGATTAAAATCCACGAAGAAGTTATGTGATGTTTAATAGAGATATACATTTCCTCATTATAACATTTTTTTCTTTCATATCATTACAAAAGAAACATACATTGTTGATGGATTGATTGATAGTTAATGACCTAAATAAATATAGGATATTGATTAATCGGCTTGTGTAATATGGACACCACAGAAGGTCCCTGGATAACCTCTGACACGAACAAACGGAAATGTAGGCCAAGTCTCATGAGTTCATTGATAAAGAATGGAATAATAAATAAACTGCAATAAAAACAAAGAAATGCTTGTTTTTGGATTATTATACAAGTTTGATCTAAATATTTTAAAAATGATAGAAAATTACGGCTAAATTTAAGATCCTTAACGATGCACATTTAGATTAACTTTTCATACAACTTTACTTATAACATCTCTGTGACACGGTTCTAGAGGTACAGTAGGGTTCCATTTGGCCGATTGTACATTCATTATGTTTAAACCATCATCCTCCTGATGTTTTATCTATTGTAGCGGCTTTTTTTATTATTATTACTATGATGCCTGCTATCTCATGTAATTAGTATACTAACGTTAAATATTGTTTGTTATACACGTTGTTTATTTAATATAGGGGCTCTCTTATCGCCATAACATGTTACCGGTTTAGACGATAACAGCTGTTTTGTATACGTATTTATAATCAATTGATAAGTTTCATAGAGTTTGCCATCTGGATTTGGTTACATACTAGGTACGAATACCTAAATGTGACTGTTGTGTGTGCTTGACTCGTAAATGAAAACTCTGGTTTTTATATACAAATAATTAAGTCTTCGTTAACGTCGTTAGAATAACAAGAATAAGCACACAACAAGATAAGGGAACTATAGTTGCTTACTTAAAACGTCACTAATGTAATGTCGCAGACGGCATCGTTCCCAAAATGCTTGCAGCACTGCCATAATAGAAGGGTATTTGATGCTTAATCTTTGGGCCAAGTGGATGCCAGCGTTTGAGCCTTGATTAAGCTCGTATCAATGTGACTTTATGATTAGTTATAAACATATAAATCCGAATTTACTTATAAATAAAGTTAATTACTGTTTCCAGGTACTGGATCAAACGCTTTACTGTTTAACGGCAAACAAAATTTCGGATGCGGTGGCTGGGGATTCCTGCTAGGCGACGAAGGAGGAGGTGAGACATAAGTACTATTTATTAGCTATTTCCAGTAACGTCTGTTATATTTTATTTTTTACAGTAATTGTATGATAAGATAAGATAAAAAATAGGCGGTGCGACAAAGGATGCACAGCAGTGACTAACTTGAAGTTTTTTTAATGACACATCAAATATTTAAAGCTACGACGTAAAAAAATGAATTCGAACAAAGTGAAGAACTTTATAACAAAACGAAAAAACAAACGTATTATAACGCAAAATCGAACGATGTATTGAACCAATTGTAATCTAAGAAAAATCCCCTTTCAGCCTACTGGATCGCCCATCGCGCGGTAAAGACGATATTCGACGACGAGGACGGCCTCCGACCCTCTCCGCACCCCACCGACTGCGTCTGGGAGGTCATCAAGGAGCATTTCGGTACCGAGACCAGGGTAGACCTGCTGCCCCACGCTTATAAACACTTTGACAAGTCTAAATTTGCAGGTGAGATGGCTTTCAGTTGAGCAACCCATATTTTTTTCGAATTTCACTTCATTGAATGTATTATTTCATCGAACGCTACTTTCTGCTGAAACCATGATGTTTTCGGGATATCTTATTGAATTACTTAGGTAAGGTTAGTTTGGACATGTGACTAGCAAAAAAAACTCATTCGCTGAGAAATGCTTTTCGATGAAATTAAAATTCTGCGTAATGATACGTTCGTTGAAAGGGGTTTCGATAAAATAATAATTACCCCAGTTGGATACAATGTTGAGATAAGATTTATCCGTGGTAGTTTTTATAGGGTTGCTAAGAACTACCAAGAACAAAAATAGAAAAGCCTCATGCAAAATGAAAATATTAACTCATGAAAAAATATTTTAAAGCGTATAGCGTGACAAAAATAATATGACGTCGTTATAGGCGGAAGTACAAACATTATTCTCTACCACCACCACATTAAGCAACAGTTTTCAAGTGTTGCCAATTTCACTGTAAAAAGCCCTGATTTCGTATGCCTTCCCCACGCCATAAAATAATTACCTCCCCCAGGCCTAACCCTCAAACTGTCAAAACTGGCCGCCCAAGGCGACGCACTGTCTCGCCACCTGTTCGCGGAGGCGGGCAGCGCGCTGGCGGCGCACGCGGCGGCGCTGGCGCTGCGCAGCGACGCGCGCCGCCTGCGCGTCGTGTGCGTCGGCTCCGTGTGGCACAGCTGGGACGCGCTCAAGCCGGGCGCGCTCAAGGAACTCAACGTCAGGAGGGTAAGATGTTTTTTAGCTGGAGAGTAGAGGAGGCAAACGGTGAGGGCGTCGCCAGCCGACGATCAAGGGGGGGAGGGGCTAGTGGAAGTATAGAGGATGGGAGGGTGGGAGGATGGGAGAGTATGGCGGCACTTGAATGTCAACATTAACAAAAAATAAAGGCTACATTTTGTTGATTCTCTAGGAACGGGAGCGCAAAAAGGAATAGGACATAGGATATTTTTTTATCTCGGAAAATTGGACAGCTCTCGAGGGAGCAGCGATAAACGACGTCTACGCGGACGGAGTCGCAGGCAAAAGCTAGTTCTAAATAGCCTACTAACTTTTATCTAACCGTTTAAAGAATGGTTATTTTTAATTAGCAGATGAATTCATAAATTGTGGCGTTATCTATGAAAAGGGACCTTATTGTCGATGGCGCTTCCGCCATTATTAATGATGCTCCGATATAAATACAACGTCGCGTGACGCAGTGCGGCGTAAGCGCCATCGACAATAAGGTCCCTTTTCATAGATAACGCCACAATTACTATGCTTAAACACTAGATATTTCAATAAATTCTTCCTAAATAAAACTGTCTTTACAGGTAAAACCAGAATTAGAACTAGTACGTCTCCGCGTCTCCAGTGCCCTGGGTGCTGCCTGGCTGGCAGCCAAGCAGGTAGACTTTGAGCTGCCCAGAGACGATGCAGCCTTCTGCGAGATCTTCTACACATACACGCCGCACCACGTCAATGGCAACGGGAAACTGAACGGCCAAGTAAACGGGAAAGTCCAGGATTGCGGGTGTGAGGATTGGATGAACTGGAGTTAGTTTTAAGTAGGTATAGATTTTAGCGCCCTTACTTATAAACGTGGAGTACCTAACCATGGAGTAGCTAAGCCATGCTTTGTCCTTATCCGTCGAATTCAAATGTCACAACGACAGGTAGGTAAGGACAAAACATAGCCATCCAACGTTATTCCACTTTTATAAGTCAGGGGGTAGATGTTTTAATAAGTTTTTTATGCAATTAACCGACTTCAAGTTAGTATAAAGTAATCGTTAAAGTATCTTCTATACACCTACATATAAAACCTAGGGACTTGACATTTGAAGGGAATATTCCTTGAACTCACGACATCTGCAATGATGGGAAATTAATTCTACGCATAAAAAGTCACGTGTGACCTCTATCATTAAAAAAATGCAACGGTTAAATTGGATTTTATTGAAGTCGGTTAAAATTGTACATATCCGAGTAAAAACTCAAATGTAAATATGTATGAGTTCTTGAACTTATTTTGTAAAGCGTTATGTGTGTAGTTAAGGAAATTCATTACTTTTTTGTTAATCATGAAATAGTTAAGTTTCGTAACACAGTGATTATATCATAATTTTAATCTTGATTTTCTCAATACCTACCATCAAAATGTTTGATCGCGCATTTTTTTTTTTAAACTTACGTCACACTACCATGGTCTCTTATTTAACACTATTAAAAAGAGAAATAATTTTATTGTTCAAAGAGTTGGTGATTAGATAGTTAATTAAATATTTAACCGAAAGTAACAAATATAATTAATTAAATAAGTGGTATGTAAAGATGAAAGTAATGTTGGGGCCATACAACAAATTTAATATAATGTCAAGTGCACTTCTCCAATGACTTGAAAAAAATGTTCATATAGGTTGTTTATGACCACATGAAATATTATTTTAAACGTTGAGATTTGATTACTTTTTATTACTTATTTCAAATTATTAATTTTACAATGAAAGTAAACAACTCCTCAGATTTCAAAAAATCTTTAAACGAATTATTCAAAATCTAGTCTCATTAAAATTATAAAAAATGATCTGAACAGAAATAACTGACGATCTGTAAAATATAAACGTAAAATATTTGTGAAACTTGAAAAAAAGGTAATGTTATTTTTATATTTGGCTAAAATAATAATATTATTTAGTGGCTACCTTACCCATACCTAAGTATAGCTAGCTTGAAATACTTCCGTAGCAGGAATTACCTTAAAATACCTATATAATTTTTATAACGTTATTGGTAAAACTGATTTTTGTTAAGTTAGTACCTAAGTTATCAAAGTTTATATAAAAAAGTTAAAATATTTATTTCCTATGACATATCCTTAGATTTAATGATTATAGAAATAAAATGTATTTATAATAAATAAGCATTTTACTGTAAATAATCAAAATTTTATTACAACTTTACCCAAACAACAAATTCGTTTCTTTTCAATAAACATTTGTATGGCTATAGAAGTCAAACTTGGTAAAAAAGAGTTTGAAAGAGACCTTTTAGAGAGGTTTTTTAAATTTTGTTGTATACTTGTTACGTTCTAAATTTCTATTTTCTCTTCTAATTTTCTAGACCAATAAGTTCATATGTCCTTTTCCATTTTTGGACTTTAAAGTTATACAAATAGAGCCAAAAAGTGGTAAAGTAGTTTCTTGGTTGACTATACCAATCAATCGGTTATTTAGTTTAATTTAAAAATTGAAAAAGACAGGTAGTTTGTATTAATTCAAAATTTTTGACCGTTTATACTTACTTTAGTACATTTTTTATAGGTAATTAACACATTCACTGCTGCGTTATATGAAGTGAAATTCAATGAAATGATAAAGGTAAGTAATTGATGAAGTGGAATTAGATAAAATGATTTCTAATAAATTATTTAAATAATGGGAAAAAAAATCATTTCATTATTCCTGTCATTTTTTGTTTTTGTTAAACCGGAGCGAAGTGAGGGCTGAGGCCCGTTTCACGAAGCAACAAGTTACAAATTACAAGCGGAAGTCTCTTTGTAACTCCTTTTGCTAGAAAGGGAGTTCCGCTTGTAATTTGTAACTTGTAGCTTTGTGAAACGGGCCGCTGGCCTCTAGTGCTACCTCTCAGGTACCAGTAACACCGCATTAGGGTCAAAGAGGAGGTTTTCTGGCGAACCTTTCATTACAGCAAAATGTTTTTACATTTGTCAAATACTGTTTCCCTATTTATTATTAATTTATTACTTAATAATTAATATTGTAAATTATTTAATCGTTTTATTTCAATTAACGTTACAATATTCAACATTTATAACGCGTTATTTCCGTACCTGAGAAGCATAACACTGCAAGTGCCATTTTCGTAATTTTACAGGAGAAGCGATTTTGTGTCAAAATGCAGCATACACGACATTTAGTAAGGTTTGTACTAAAACTGGTCAGATTTAAATAACAAAGACTTTTATCAATCAAAAGGATGGCTATTTGAGATCTATATTTGTTATATTCTGAGATCAGTTTCTTAATGTAAGATATACTTATTATAATAAAATGAAAAAAACTAGCCCACATACAGTGTTCTGCTTCTCAACAAAAAATTAAATCTTTAGAGTTACCACAATAATTATACCCTTAGAAACTCTAAAACAATATTCGAAACTGTATTATATTACTAAATGTTGTTTTTATGTAATAATAAATAATTTTCTTGTATGTATGACAGCAAAATTTATGTTTCCGTTTACAATTTATTATAGTGTACTTACATTGTAATTAAATACAAATAATACAATTTTAAATATTGTTTTCGATTTACTAAAGGTATATTATCGAAGTAAGTAACTCTGAAATTTCGTTTTTTCTTCTTTTAAAAAGCAGAACTTTGTATGTATGTGTATGTATGTATATAATATATTTTAGATTAAAAAATTGATTTCCGAATGTAACAAATCTCAAATAACCACACTTTTGATTAATTAAAGTCTTTGTAATTCAAATCTGACCGTTTTATTTTAAAACTTCCTCATTGTCGCTGAATTTTTTACACAAAATCGCTTCTCCTGTAAAGTTACGGAAATGGCACTTGCAGTGTTATTCTTCTCAAGTATGTAATTTACAACCCCTTCCGCCGCCTAGCTAATGTATGGAGCACAATACTGTAAGTCCGGACTTACATTGAAATGCCTGATAACATGATACAGTGGCACCACTTTGATCATTCATAACACTGTAACTCTGGACATACGATAAAATGCAGTTTATACATACATTATTACACTTCACTTAGATTGAAATGCTTCGAAGTGACTAATGCTCTTACATCAAAATACATTTAAGAAACTCCGAAACTGTAAAGACTTCTGCAAATACAGCGTTATGGTTCGATAGAGCTAAAAAAGTTATGTATGATACATTAAAAAACGAAAAATCTTAAAAAGTGGACTTGCAGTGTTATGCTTCTCAGGTACGGATTTCACATCACTAGAAACTTCAAGTCATACAACACGAAACGTCAAACTTTGACACTGACAGACCCGCCTGACAGTGGCTAGTCCATCAAGTAACTTGCACAACAATTATGATTTCCCGAAAATTTTCACAACTTTTTACAATTAAATCAATAACAAACATTAGCTATAGATGTTCGTGTCGCGTAGTCCCAGTTCTAAACTACAATAATCATGAAGAAACGAATAGAAATAGGTATTTTTGTAGTATTTTGGCAGTCGCCGCGGGCGTTATAGGTTACGTGTCTTTTAAGCAGAAGATTTCGGCGGCTGTAATAGCGACTGATAGTTTAAAGGGGAGAAGAGAGAAGTATAACTTCATTGCGGATGTGGTAGCAGTTTCTGCTCCTTCTGTGGTGTATATTGAAATCTTGGATAACCAGAGAATGGATTTGTTTTCCGGCAAGCCAATGACTCTGTCTAATGGTTCTGGGTTTATTGTTGCTGATGACGGCTTGATACTGACGAACGCTCACGTGGTGGTGAACAAACCGAACGCGAGCGTGCAAGTTAAGTTGATGGTGAGTGATGCACTTGGTTGTTATTATTGTGTAATACGGAAGTTCTTAATGTGAGCGCCTAGGGTGTCCACATCTCTAGCCCTAGGGTGACTAGGGTGGCCTTTCTTAACCCTTCGTTTGCCGGCCAAAATAAAACGAGTTCCAGTCTCTTGAAGTGATGATTTTATACACAGAGTTGTACTAAGAATTAATACAAAAAAGTGTTTTAAAAATTGTTATGGACTTGTCTATATGAGTTTGAGAGGTTAAGGATAAGAATAAGAAAATTTAAATTGTGAATTGTGTGCAAGTGAATGGTTAAAAAAAAAAATGTTTAAACAGTTGCCTGTTCTGTGGGCCTAGTATGGCTGCGTCTATATCGCGTGTCAAATGTAGATAAAGCATCCGTCACTCTCGTACTTATTTACATGTCAGAAGGTGACGGATACATTATGCAAAATTTGACACGAGATAAACGCAGCCATATTAGGGCCCCTGGACGCATACAGTAACAGTTAGGCATGCAGCTAAAAATTTATGAACTAAAACTGATATTACCTGTTCAATGCCCAATGACAACAAACCACCATACAAGTAACAATAGTAATATTTATTTGAAATATTTCTTACATTTTTGCTTAGGGTCGTTTAACACTCTAGTTCATAAACATGCAATAGCTAAAGTGTGCATGAAGTGATCTGTGAATATGACATTTGTATTTGACAGAAAGGGACAAGGACTACTTTAACTAAATAGGTTTATTGTAAGGGAGTTATCTTGGTTATAAATACTAATCCACACTATAATGTTAATAAGCGGAAAGATTTGTATTTTGTATGTTTGTAACAAATAAACTCAAAACTACTAGACCAATTTCAAAAATTCTTTCACTCTTAGTATGCTATATTCTCCCTGAGTAACATGTTCTCCCTGAACACTATGTTTTATTTTTCTGGCAAACAGAGTCGTGCGAAACAGCTGACTATAAAATTAACAGTTGACTATAAAATTAAAATTTATTTGAACTATGTCTTTCTCCTGTTGTATTAATTTCTATTATTTATTTATGTAATTACATTTGCGTTGATGAGCATAACTGCTAAAACTGCCTCCTGTCTTCCAGGATGGCTCGACGCACACAGGCTTTGTTGAAGACGTGGACATGAAGTCAGACCTGGCTACGCTACGGATACCAGTCAAGGGCCTGCCGACTATGAAACTGGGCTCCTCTACCGATCTCCAGCCTGGCGAGTGGGTTTGTACTATATGCTTTATATGATTTGTTGATTATGTTTCACTAAAGTCCAGTCTATTTAGAATGATCCCTAGGCGCTTTATGAAATACAAACCAAAAAATGTGAAATACACCCGGACAAAATTGGTAAACAAAAGTGGTTGCTGCATAGTATAATGTTTAATAATTTAAATGAAATATAATCATCTCTTTTTATATCTGCCTGCGCATAGTTTAAGTGTTTCAAATTACGAAATAAAGCATCAATGTTACAGGGATCACCCTATAGTGACTGAACTAAAAATGAATAATAAAAAGAGAAAAACAAAAATATCTGTAGCAAACATTGTTTGCGGTTATACGTATTACCTATGCTAACTTATCGTTATAAGCTTATGTAACAGTTTAAGCTCCATGTTAAGTACTTTTGGCAATATATTTTTGGTCACATGAACAGACACCATTTTTTAAAGGATAGTTTTATGGTCACTATAATTCTAATAATGTAAAGAATTACTCATATTTGTTTCTTTATAAGGGACAACAATCAGTAATATACATAAAACCCCTTACTAATAAACTTTGAGTAATGGTGGTATAGCTATACAATGTTTTGTCCTTATCTGTCAAATTTAAATCTCACAATGGCAGATAAGGACAAAACATTGTATAGCTATACCACCGTTACTCAACCTTTATTAGATAGGGTATGTATATAACTATGTAGCCAAAAGTACTTACGTCAAACGTAGTAAATGCGCCACCAACGACATTATCCCCACAACCCTAAGGACTAAGATGGAATGTCATGACACTAGTAATTTCACTGGTTGTTTTATCCCCACACCGGAATAAAAAAATGGGAAAAACTGCTACTTAGAACGAATTTTTTTGCCCTCTATTATTGAATCTCTTTTGATTGTAGGTAGTAGCAATGGGTAGCCCTCTCGCCTTGAGCAACACGGTCACCGCCGGAGTAGTCAGCTCTACCCATAGGAAAAGCAACGAGCTGGGCTTGAGAGGTAACAAATCTGGGGATCTAGTGAAAAAGGGTATAAGTCGACTTAACTCGATCTAAAAAAGGGTATATACATAGACGGAGTATACTGGACTTAAACCCTTTTGCTCTTGATCTTCAGGAGACTTACACCCTTTTCCATTAGGACTGCAGAATTATTTATTTTATCCTCGTAAGGCCCATTGTGAAATAGGATGTACAGTCGCGAACCGGGATTGTTGAGCCACTTACCCAATTTTCTAATTTGGCCGTGTAATGCAAATCGAATAGCTGTCAGCCAGTCGGTGACATCGGTTATTGAATACTCGGCTAAATTACAAACAATGGCAAGTGGCTCAACAATCCCGGTTCGTGACTGTACATAATCAAGGCAATTTAATTTGAACTGTGTTGCAACGGTGATAAGGTTTATTTTCCTATCTTCATAAACTGAAAATGGCATTATTGAACAAACTCAATTGGACTTTATTGCCTTGGTAGTAGATTCAAAGTCCCACTCACAAAAACTCCCTGTTTATATTTTAATGGGCCTTACGAGGTTATTATCGACTAGCTTTAGCCTGGGACCTATTCCGCGATTTGAATCTTTTAAAACATTTTAATTTATCAATTCCTTGAAAACCAGCTCGGAAGCTTAAATGGGTTACGTTTTTGTTGTAATACCAAAGGTGGCTAACTGCATAGTAACAGTAGAAGCATTTAGAACTTTATGTGGTTACAATAGAGTATAGAATGCTTCAGTTAGCCGTGGTGAAGGCTCTTGGGTCACTCCTAAAAAGTACAATTTAAAAGGATAGAAATTCAATTAAAATTAGTTTAATTACAAGCTACAAGCTTAATATTTTATGTTTTTTTTCCTAAAAATGTTAGTAGTTTATATTATACCTTTTTTTAAATAATTTACTAAGAAACTTTCGCTATTGTCTCCTGTCTTACCGGACAGAATAACTACAAAATATTTGCCCGCGACTTAGTCCCAAATAAAAAAAACACTGAACAAGCGGACACATAGATGTACAAGCTACGAAGAATCTACAATTAGTAGGAAATCTACAAATAGTTTTGTAAAGTATTATTTCAAGTTTTTAGGGCATAAATGTGTAGGGTTAAAAAGAAACTAAAACCGTCTTAAAAATGTGTGTTTTATTACATTATGAATTTAATAAGCTGGTATACTTTGTTTCCTGAGCCACCATTATTTTTCGTAAAATAAAAAGTTATTCTGAGTTAGTTAATTTTTTTGCACTTGTACTTACAATTAATTTAGTTATTAAAATAATTTAATTTGTTAAAAATAAGATATTCTTAAATGTAATTTCATTTCAGGAAAAGACATGGTGTACATACAAACAGACGCCCCGATCACGTTTGGCAACAGTGGAGGGCCGTTGATCAACCTAGACGGAGAGGCTATTGGCATCAATAGCATGAAGGTCACCTCGGGCATATCCTTTGCCATTCCCATAGACTACGTCAAGGAATTCTTAGCTAAACGTACGTACTTGCCATGTATTTACAGTTTGACTGACTGTGTTGCCAGATACAGCGGCAATTGGGTATGGATGAACTTCGCCACAATGCTTGGATATGTTTTCATTGGTAGGTAATAACTTAATAAGCATCCTAAGTAAAGGAAAAAAATATCAGATTTTTTGTTGCGTCATATAATTAAAAAAATAAAAACATTTTATTAAATTTGGAACACATGTCACTTTTTTTTTTTCAATACATAGCTGACTAAGGTTTGTGTCTATTAAGATAGACACTAACCTTAGTCAGCTATGTATTGAAAAAAAAAGTGACATGTGTTCCACCTTGTCATAAATAAACATAACCTTAGGTCCTACTTTGAAAATCGAAATTACCTTCGCTCCATCCCTTTCTCTCCATTTAGTTTCGAATGACGAGTGACAGGGATGTAGCTAACGTAACGGACTTAGATTTTCAAACAAAGTAGGGCCTCTGAGCTTGTGATTTTGCGCCCTGGTAGCTGTCAATGACACATCTGTCACTTTTTTTTTAATACGTGACGGACTAATGTTAGTTTCCGTCGTAATCCGGCCCACATTTAATAAACTGTTTTTATTTTTTATAATTGCTTTGTTTTCATTTAATTAGGACGCCCAATGAAAACATATCCAAGCATTTTGGCGAAGTTCATCCATACCCAATTACATTGAGTTATCCGCCGCATGTTTTATAAGTAGGTATACTAGCTGTCCACGCCCGGCGCCGCCCGGGTGTAATTTTCTTCATACAAACCTTATGAAATATACTTTCCGTCCTATTCTAAGACCTACTGAATAAACACACAAAATTTCATAAGAATCGGTCAAGCCGTTTCGGAGGTATTTTTTTACAAACTCTGTGACACGAGAATTTTATATATTAGATATTATGCCTCTTTCAGGGAAAACAAAGTCACCGCAAGTGTCAAGACGGTACCTCGGCATCACGATGCTGTCGCTCAACGAAAATATACTCATGGAGCTGAGGATGAGAAATGCTGAGGTATTATGCTCTTAATAATGCAGTGTTTGGGTGTAGGGGTAGAGCCAATTAGGACACTAATATAATATTCAAGGGGCGGAATTTTCATAGCAAAAATCAAACTTCAAGAGGGATTGACCATTGTGGTTTATCGACTATCGATGATTAATTGTCGCTTAGCACGACATGTTTTTGTAATAAAATTAGACCTGTAATGGGGGAGGCATTTGCACTGCAGAGGGATACTATAGGCTACCAAAAAAAGACCTGTCTGGGTGCATGAAGGTTAACAAAATTATAAATTAATAAAACCATAACAAAAAATATTTTGTTACACCTTTTTATAAAACCAAAACGGAAATGTTAAACAGTATAACTGACAGTAAACTACCCTTCATTCAAAATAACAGAATCGAAATCTACGAGTATGTCTGTACTAATTATATTTTTTCTCGTAAAGAATCGTCACTTTTCCTCTGCATGATCCTGTTTTCAATGTAGATCCATTTATTTTTACGGTGAGAAAATCGATAACTGGAATAGTCGATAAAAAATAATGGTCAATCCCTCTTGACGTTTGATTTTTGCTATGAAAATTCCGCCTCTTGATAATATTACACATGCGGAAGTTTGTGTGAGTGTTAGTTTGTTACTTTTTCACGCTGCAACGGTTCACTAATGTTTCACCAAATCATCATTTGACAAACCAAAAACCTTTTTCAAACTTTCAGTTCGCAAAGGCGTACTTCCCGCCACATATTTTAGGTCAGCTGTTTTTTAATTTTAACTTTGTACTAGATTTCTATTGGGGTATTTAAACATGCCTAGTACCTATACGTTAATAATAATTAATTAATAATTAATATGACACATCTCAAATATTTCTTCATTTTCAAAAACTGACGCAGTAGAAATTGCACGATTTCCATACTAGATACTACGTGGAGACAACATCGTCTTCTGTGTTACCAACTGGTGTATTCATATTAAAAATTGTACTATTTTGAGACAAATAATTTTAAATAATAGTAACTTGTCTGATTTTATAAAAGTGTAGGCTTCAAAATTTTTTTTGTCGGATAATTTCGTATCACCCTTTCTTTCTCAGTTTTGTGAATAAGCGATCTGAGACAGCAAGCCAAATTTCGTACTTATCTGGCAGAATAAAAATTTGACAGCAACTTTTCTTAATTTCAGTTACCGGCGGACATTAACCATGGTATCTTAGTTTGGAAAGTTATCATCGGTTCACCTGCATACAAGTAAGTACACCTACAACCATACAGACAGACGTAGTACCCTCGTATGCCGGAGGCGAAAAAAATACCAAATTTCTAGTCTCTTCTGATTATGATGTTGTCCAAAAAAAATTAGTTAACGAAGCACAAAAGGATACCTATCCAAAATTTGAACTCGGTAGAACAAGGGGTTAAGTTACTTCAAACTGCAATAAATACTTTTCTTTTAAGGGCTGATTTTTCAATCCCCAGATAAAACTATCCGTCAGTTAAATGTATTACTATCCTTTTCTGAAGTCATATGAAAGAAAAGGACAGAGCTAAAATTTACCTTCCGGATAGCTTTATCTGGGGGTTGAAAAATCAGCCCTAAGTGACTCCTATCTGGGCCTAATAATTGTTAGTAATAAAAAGTTTGAAAATGAAAAGTAACTTTCTGAGTTAGACAATGGAGTCGTTATTTTGTGTTATAACTATAATTTAGTTTTTAACATGACATGTTTACTGAATGAATAATATAAAATAAGAGAACCAGACACTTCTTAAATTATATCGTGAAACGATTTGTTTATTTCAGTGGCGGTCTTCAGCCAGGTGACATAGTGATTGAAATGAATGGAAAACCAGTACATTCTGCGACTGATGTGTATTCCATGCTAGAAAACAGTACGGGCACGTTAAAGGTGGACATTGTGCGGGGAAAGCAGAAAATGACACTAAGCGTGGTACCCGAAATTCACTGACAATAATATTTGCCTTATAGGCAGTGTTAAGGGTTTTTCACACTTATCGGCCGATGGAATTTTAATTTAGTTTTGCTCCTTGCCATAAACAAAGTAAATCATTTTGAGCATGTTATTCTGCTTAGCTACTTTTGATGCTGACTGTACGCCAAATGTCTTGCATTTTTTGGATTAATCCACTTCGACAGAAACGAAATTTAAAAAAAAAACTGACTTGTTACTTACGAACGTATTATTTCTGAAGTTTTTGGAATTTTTGAGAAATGTATTTGTTTGAAGTATTTGCTTATTTATCAGCTATTAGAAAAACTATATTTCCCAGAGTGAAGTAGTTTTTTCACAATCGACAGTTTTGTATCAAAAAACGGTGAACTTTAAAAATACCTAAAACGTTAAATAACTCTGAAACCAGTGACATTAGACCCCAGTTAACTCGGACAAAATTATTGCAAATTAGCTGTAGTGCAACCCCTTTAAAGGAATAGGTCGAGTTACCAGTCACCCTGTATACGCCAATTAAAAGACCCAATCGACTGCGATACAAACAGCGCAAGTTCAGTCTCTCGCTCTAGCCCACCTGCCCACTAAGCTATAGAAAAGGACAAAAAGTACTTAAAAATGCGATTCTTATTCGATAAGTGTGACTAATCTCTTTCACAATGTAGTTGAAACTGTAAAGTTTTATTTGGAATGTTTATATATGAATTTATTTATGTTGTGACAGTTGTCAGATTGTCAAAGGGATAATATATTTTGCTGGTTTTTTTAAGAACAATGTTAAATACTTGATTGTTATGAGTCGCGATTATTCTAGAAAACTTGCATTTATGAGTATTTTTTATTTCCCTGGAAGTTAACCATAGTTGTTCTAGTGTTCTACGGTTCTTGTCTCTTGTCGGCTGTTCTTTTGTACATAGTTTACTATTAACGCGAGTAAATATTTTATAAATATTGCTTTTATTATTATATAGCTATCTCTAAGGATGTATTTCGTTGAGAATAAAATATATATTGAAACACGTTTTGTTTTTAATATCGTCAAATATAAATTTATCCTAAACGACACATCTTTAGCAGTACATAATTTTAATGTAAAAAGTAAGTATTTATTCCTAATATTTACACAGGGTACTGAAAACTATACTGTGTTCAGAATTTTTTGAGCACATCGAATGCTATTAATATTTAATTGATACCCGAAATATCTTATTCGTATAATTCAATGTCAAACTAATGTCATATAGGTCGGAAATATCAGTTAAAAACATTGTCGTTTCATCTGACACGACTTATACCTTATTTTCAGTTTCTTATAAATTGACTGATCAAATATCATATCCTTTTTTTATGAACAGTCATATCATACTTACAGTATAAAATTACTTTCTAAGAGTGTATTGTATGAGGAAAATTTTTTTGTGTATGAGGTATTAATGTTAAAGTTTTTCTCCACTCAAAACCTAAGAAGTCCGATTTTTACTACTTTTGAATATGTTGTAGATAATTATTATGAAAACTAAGAAAATATAAAAAAAACGTATACCGTAAAACCTACTTTGCTCCCCCATGGGTAACTATGCTCCACAGTAACTATTTCGTTTGTTACTTATAAGTTAAGGTTGATGACAAATTTTCTAAAAAGAATCCATGTATACATCCAGCCACGCAGTAAATGAAAGCAATAGAATGATTTGCAATACAGATTACCTCAATATAACTATGGAGCATAATTACCCGTGGGGGAGCAAAGTAGGCACATTTTACGGTACACCTAGTTTTTCATAATAACTACAACATGCTCCAAAATCGTGGAAAATCGAACTCTATTTAGGGTGCGGCTCCACTGAGGCGGAGACGAGCGGAGCGGAGCGGAGCGGAACTGTGCCAATATTAACCAATAGAAGGCGCATGAAGTCTTCTATTGGTTAATATTGGCATAGCTCCGCTCCATTCCGCCCATCTCCGCCTCAATAGAGCCGCACCCTTAGGGGATGAGAAACGTCATCGTCATAAAGCAGAAGACACACAAATACGCAAACACACTGAGAGAGTTAATACGTAGGTAAACTGAGTAACTGTTTTAATTGTATTTCTTTCCTAGGAATACGCAATGAGCGTGAAATTTCAATTTTAATTATAAATTGGTAAACTAACTGATGTAAATCAGTTTTGTTCATGTTTTGACCAACTCTGTCATGGTTTCTTAGCGTTAATTTGAAATTAGGTCTTTCATAATGGTTTTGTATATGCATTTTGTTGCTGTAAGTTATTAATTTTAATTGTTTTAACTACAAATTTTAATGAATATTTTAAACGTATACGGCCATACGTCCTAATATCCGAGAGTCTGCAAATGTTCTAAATATCACGACATCATCATAATTCTAAAAATAATATACGAAATATAATATTTGTTATCAATACCTAACTATGAGAGACTTTCTTAACATTTGGAAGGAAATGTAGTTTATTCACGTGTAATAAATAATACTTAAGTGAAACATAGTGTCTGTAATTCACAAAGGCGCACCATCCTATACTCTTACTGAGGAACAGTCGTTGATAAATATAGAAACACATTTTGTTAAAAAATATCGGAGTTTTATATTATAATTGGACGTAGTTAAGGGAAAAGAACTCAATCCACGAAACAACCGGAAGTGGAGTTAAGTATGCCACGATGATCCTTAGGGTCTAGAATGTCAATCAGCAAAAAGGATCCGGAAAATAATTATTTAAGTTATTTTAAAATCACATAGGAACCAACCCATACACATCTATGGCAGGGATATTATTTTAAATCGGAAAAAAGATCCAGTCCATATTAGTTGGATCGTTACTGCTGAAAACAAGCTAGAACCAGTGTCACCTGTGTCATACAAAACCATTTTTCTTAAAAAGGATCCAACCCACTTAAGTCCTAATATCGCGAAAAGTAATGAAAAACTGCGAATTATTTTTACAAATACATAAAGAAAAACATTTATTGGTCATTTTCTCCATATTATAATTTTGTGCAAAATCAATATTTGTCATTGTTCCGTGAACTTAAAACTGGAAATTACTCGAGTGCGAGTCACGGTGGATTGATGCCTTTTCCCTTAACTACGTCCAATTATGGTTCTGTTTTTGTTCTTTTTCTATATGCTTGGTTGTTTCGATATTGTTGATTTGGGGTTAAATTTTGATGACAACACGAGCATAACACGTTGTTGCCATTTGAACGTGAAGAAGATGACATTGTGGTAATAATTATTATTTCATCAGTACCAAACGTAAATCACAATTCCGCACAACTATTTCAGTTTGTATACTACTTAATATCCTGTGCAGGTGAATGACAACTACTTAGTCAAAGTTAATCAAAGCGTTTAGGTTCACTTCATCCACATTCCCATTTCGTTCACATTCCTCCTTCGTTAGCAACCCCATTTCGTCTACAATCAATTCTCAAATTCGTCCACTTCCTATTTTCAACATTCCCATTCCGTTCACATTCCCACTTCATCCACTTCCTATTTTGTCAACGTTCCCATTTCGTCCATATTGAAGCTGTGGAAATAGTCATGAATTCTATCGAAATGTGTAGGTATTTGTATTTTAATGGGAATGTTGACTAAGTGGGAATGTGAACAAAGTAGCAATGTGAACGAAATGGGAATGTGGACGAAGTGGGAAAAGGACGAAATGGGAATATGGATAATATGGGAATGTTCACGAAGTGGGATTGCGAACGAAGTAGGAATGTGGACGAAATGGGAATTTGGACGAAGTGAACCTAAACGAAAAAAAGATAGTGTAGGTATGTATCTTACTTCGCTTATTTTAAATCTCAGTAACGGTTAACTAAATAAGTTGATATTATGTACGTAATAAATGACAGCAAAGAAACAAATTTAAATCAGCATGCGGCGTGACTTCGATTTTGTGTCAATGGTACAGTGGTCTAGATAATATTGTACCAACCCTTAGTTCTCACAGTAGGTACAGTCACAGCATAAATGTTCCGTTTTGTTATCAAAATCCAATACGTTTCTTGGTAACAAAACGGACAATTCCATACATATTTTTGGGGACATATTGGGATACATTTTTTTCTAGTTCAGAATCATGATCCCAACCAACGAGCAAATTTTTTCCCAAATCTAAAGAAAAAGTCAAAGGTGTGCTATTTTTTTGAAACTCCCCTAATGTACCTTGTCGCTTTCAATCGTTTCATAATTTTGTATAACATTTCAAACACGACGTTAAAGTGACAAGGTACATAAATGAGCACTTATTTATGCTGTTGACTGTACCTACCAGTACCCGGCTTGGATATTTATTACGACTATGTCGTTAGGTATCGCTCCACTTACTCTATTGTCAAAGGCGTAAGAGTATGTATAGATATTTCTGAGCACTTTGTATTAATATTTTTGATGGCGACTGTGTAATCGCGTGACGTCAAATAAAGTAACAATGCACGCCTTCGTAAATTGGAAACACCATGTATCTAAATTAGTTTACAGCGACCAAACTACTACAATACTACAAACTACTATAATTATTACATTTATTTTAGATTTGTTTGTTAATAAGTCAAGGATACGGCATGCACAGCTACCAATCAAGTAAGTTGATGCAAAACACATTATTTCTACCCTTACGGCCGCAGCTGGGAAGAAAGTATGAAAATGTATTACTGGCCGCTGCTGTAGGTCCACTTTATAATCTGCCCTCCGTCCACTAGGATCCATTGATAGGATCCATTAACGGGGTCAAGTGGACTTTTTGTACAACCAAATCCATTAATGGAGTAGAGCGGGCTTTATTGTATACTTAAATCCATTTGGATTCGTTTACACTTTTTAATACTCTGGAATCCATCAATGGATTCTGTTGCACTCTTAATTACACTTCGATCCATCAATGAATTTTATTAAACTTTTAATACAATTGATTCCATCAATTCATGGATACTCGTGGACATTTAGTATCCATTAATGGATCCCGGTATATAAAAAGTTCTATAGAATCCATTAATGGATCTTTGTAGACTTCTTTAAATCCATCGATGGATCCCAGCGTCTTAAAAAGTGTTAATGAATCCAAATGGATTTAAGTGTACATTAAATCCCACTCGACTCCATTAATGGATTTTAATGTACAAAAAGTTCACTTGACCCCATTAATGGATCCTGTCAATGGATCCTAGTAGACGGAGGGATAATCTGTCTTAAATGTGCATGTCTGATGGCCCTTCTACAGCATAGCCCATCATGGGTAACAAGATGAGCGAGCAACACGTTCTTGTATCTCACTCTTATGCATTACTCCGTCCCTACGCTGGCCCATGATAGTGCATCGTATAGAGTGGCCATTAGAAAAACAACATAATTATAAACTTCGGCTGGGACGGGCGAATGCTAGATTCGTATATAGCGCAGCTGCCCCTACTTATGATCGTCCAGCAACTGCTTACTTCCTGGCCTCTGGTGCAGTTAATGTTCTATAATTTGCTTTGTGTTATATGTTGAACAGTTTTAAACACTGAAGGAAGACCAATCCTGCGAAGTGAAATGGACAAAACCCAGGAAGGTAAGACTGAAAAATTTAAAAAAAACGGTCCTTCGCGAGTCGGACTCTCGCACCGAGGGTTCTGCACAGTTGGTATTATTGTATTTCGATTTGAATTCGATTTAGAAACGAATCAGCGCGATTTGAAGTCACACTTGACCATTTTTTAATATTTGTTGTTTTTCCTTAGGGTTTGTACTACAATCAAATCATACCAAATTTGACTTTTGTATTTTTAATCGTTTTAACGATACCTACATACAACAAAAATAAAAATAAATTGAAAAAAACTATTCATGTATGGGGACTCTCTGGACACTCTTTTATTATTTCACTTTCATTGTTATTTCTTATTTGTTAGTAAATTCGCCGTCATAAATAACACATTCTGAAAAAAAAAACGCTATCTACACTAGGCTACTACTCTATTCTACTAGGCTAACTGCGTCGTTATACAGGCCTCTAGATCTCCAAGAGTGCCTGTAGTTCGTAAATTTATTAAGCACATTGTTTTACAAAGAATGATGGGCAAATTGGGCCATATAACCTAGGCCATATAGAGAGCTAGTTACACAAGCTTCATTTTCTAATACCGGGACAAACTACAAAAACCCCGGAGAAGAGAGTTATCAGCCTTCAAATATTCACTCACACACAACGTTTATTACTACATACTAGCTGTGCCCCGCATGCGTTGCAATGCTATTTCCCGTATATCCGACTCACGCTGTACCGACCTTTTTTTAGACTAAACTATTCCTAATAAAACTGGCTATCATGTACAAAAAGATTTATTCCAATCCGACGGGTAGTTCTAGAGATTACCCCGTTAAAACAAACAAAAAAACTCTTCTGCTTTATTATATTAGTAAAGATTTATTCTTAAAAATAAAAACAATAGTACTAATTAAATAGTTATTCTCCCAGCCTTTACAGTCTAGTCGTCATAATAACAATTACAGCAAATAGTGGGATCAATAAGCCTATATACGATATAATTCTATTGGTGATTGGGCTGGGTTTCATAAATTTTTGCCCATCATTCTTTTTATTTTACTTATGCCATCCACGTATATATGTACAGTCAACAGCATAAAATAAGTTATCATTTATGTACCTTGTCGCTTTCAATTGTTCCACAATTTTGTATAACATTTCAAACACGACGTTAAAGTGACAAGGTACATAAATGATCACTTATTTATGCTGTTGACTGTACCATTGTACCTCAAAACGAAAAACGGAACCCTTATAAGATCACTTCGTTGTCCATCTGTCCGTCTGTCTGTATGTCAAGACGCTTTATCTCGGGAACGCGTGAAGGTATCAAGTTGAAATTCAAACCATATACTCCGGTCTACAGTCCCTTGAAGCTGTGAAAAAATCAAACTTCTACATTTACATAAAAAAAAGATACCGCCCTTTATGTCGCCAAAAACGTGTATTTCGACACTCGAGGGAATCAAAATGTATAGGGTATTTCCCATTGACCTAGAACTATGAAATTTGGCAAGTAACACCGTCTTTTACTACAAGTATAGGACAAAATCTGAAATCTGCACATTTTTAGTAAAATCTCAAAAAAAACAGGGTCTTTATGCAAGGAACGTCGGTACAAATTTTGAATTTAGTAAACCGTGTCATGTGCGGAACCCTCGGTAGGCGAGTCCGACTCGCACTTGTCCGGTTTTTTTAACATTACCACCATTGCTTTGTTCAGAAACAACCGCCGATGAACCGGGCTGGTTGGAGCGGCTGCGAGCGCACATCGAGCGCCTCGTGGTGCGCCACGGGTACGACGCCGCCAAGCAGCACATCAAGAAAGCTGTCGATGGTACTTGACTCAAATTCACTTTATGCCTCAACTACACAATCGGCCATGATCGTTGATGGGCTGATCGTCTATAATCGGCACGATCATCGTGCGAGAATCCACACGAGCGCCCGTAGTAGTTTGTCGAACGGCAAGCCTACAAGTGGATTGTGTTGCTCCTTTATTTATTTAATAAATGTCGTAAAAGAAGATGGTGTTGCTTGAGCATTTATCTTAATAAAACGAAGCATGTAGATACAATCTATTTATATATATAAAAGGCAAACCTGACTGACATATTATATCAATGGACAGCTGAAACTACTGTACCTAGAAACTTGAAATTTGGTACAGGGGTTCCTTTCATGATGTAAGTGAGCACTAAGAAAGGATTTTCCGAAAATCGACCCCCAACGGGTAGAAATGGGGGAGTAGCGGGAAACTAATTCTTCGCGTACGAAGTCGCAGGAGTCCTCTAGTAACTATATTTATACTTATATTATATAATTTAATTTTTAATCGTGTGGGCAGTTCAACGCCCCGCCCGGCGATTCCCTTTGATGCGTGCCCGGAAAACCGACAAATCACGGGTTGCAGACGATCATAGACGATGATCGGCGAGTACAGCCGAGTATGCCCACTACACGATCGTGGTCCCCATTAATCGTCTGTAATTGCCGATAGTGTAGAGGAGCCATTAAATTGGAATAATTTCAGTAAAGATGGGCTAGACAAGATGCATTGTTCGAAAGTCACTTGGGCCTCTTCTAGGTGGTAAAAACCATATCGTCTTTTACCTGTGGGCACAGCATGCGAGGCGAGGAGAATACGTCAAACCTCGTCAAACGCGATTTAGTGTCAAACATGTCTATTCCATATTCTAAAGTAAGGGTAAACATTTAAGGTTTTGAATAATAGTACATTACTGAAGAGGCCGTGAAGTCAGGGATTTAAGGACGAGTTTGGGGTAGACGGCCGAGTCGTAGACGAGGCCGGATAGAACGAGTCCTTCAATCCCTGTTCCGGCCGAGGATTGTATAGTACTTTTCTCAAGCAATGCGAGGAAATATTAAAAGTACATTACTGCAATCTTACGACTGCAATCTTATGATGGCAATCTTAATACTGCAATCTGTACTTTTAATATTTCCTCGCATTGCTTGAGAAAAGTACTATACAATCCTCGGCCGGAACAGGGATTGAAGGACTCGTTCTATCCGGCCTCGTCTACGACTCGGCCGTCTACCCCAAACTCGTCCTTCAATCCCTGTTCCGGCCGAGGATTGTATAGTACTTTTCTCAAGCAATGCGAGGAAATATTAAAAGTACATTACTGCAATCTTACGACTGCAATCTTATGATGGCAATCTTAATACTGCAATCTCAAGACTGCAATCTTAACATGACATTCTCAAGACTGCAATCTTACGATGGCAATCTCAAGACTGTGCAATCTTACGATGGCAATCTCAAGACTGTGCAATCTTACGATGGCAATCTTAAGACTGCAATCTTACGATGGCAATCTCAAGACTGTGCAATCTTACGATGTCAATCTTAAGACTGCAATCTTAGGGTAGCAAACTCAAGACTGTGCAATCTTACGATGGCAATCTTAAGACTGCAATCTTATGATGCCAATCTCAAGACTGTGTAATCTTACGATGGCAATCTTAAGACTGCAATCTGAGAATGGCAATCTCAAGACTGTGCAATCTTACGATGGCAATCTTATGATGCCAATCTCAAGACTGTGTAATCTTACGATGGCAATCTTAAGATTGCAATCTGAGGATGGCAATCTCAAGACTGCAATCTTACGATGGCAAACTCAAGACTGCAATCTTACGATGGCATCCTGAAGACTGCAATCTCAAGACTGCAATCTCAAGACTGAGCAATCTTACGATGGCAATCTCAAGACTGTGCAATCTTACGATGGCAATCTTAAGACTGTAATCTTACGATGGCAATCTTAAGACTGCAATCTTACGATGGTAATCTCAAGACTACAATCTTATGACGAAAACCATAGATATTTTTTTGCCGCAGATTCGGCTTAATACTCTTACATAACCGGCTAAGAAGCCATGACTGGCAAAAATAATCCGTTCACCTTAGCCCCTTCTTGAACAGCGTCTTCTTTTTTTTAATGTCGCAAAGTATGGTTACAGAGTCTAGTGGTGGTTGGCAGAATGTAATTTTTCCTTTGTCAGTTTAATGTTAGTAAGCAAATTTAAAACGTTAGAGCAGCGGCCAATAATATTTTTTCTTAGGGTTTTCATACATTACTTCTTGGCCTAGGCCAAGAAGTAATTGTAGGGAGCCATAAACAAGAAACTTCATGTCTTCATTTCGTGCCATTAACGCATACATTTCCGAGCATGTTTGAGAAAAAGTGTATTTTGTATGAATTGAGTCCTTTTATTACTAAGCATCTTAAAGTGTGACGTTATGTCATATTTTCTTATTTTCATATGAATGACGTAAAATATGACAGTAAATCTCGCGGAGCATACTAAGCCCCCTGTTATCGCACATACCTACTTTGGGCTAATCCTGTTGATGAATATTATATTATCAAATATAGGTGAAAGGTTTTGGTCCCAGGTGACATAAAGGGGGATTCCGTTGTTTCACATATTTTTTATTTTATTTTGTTATTTAAGGTTCACTAACAATTGTTGACATCAGTACCTACATTCAAATTTCACAATCATAAAACGTATAGTGCAGTATGTCACACCCACTTACAGGTTAACACCACGTGTAAAACAATGATTGAAGAAATAATGTATTAGTTTAATTGAAAGCCATAATTTTTATTTTGCTGGAACCGTAAACTTTACAGAATTTCTTTAATATCAAAAAATTTGATAAGGCTAGGTTAGGTTAGGTTTGTTTTATAAATATCCTAAAAAAATTGCGTACAAGTTACCTAGTTAGATACATAAAACACTGCTTTTTCTAAAAGTTCGTTTTTTTTACAGCCGTTGAAAAGGAACGAGGACTCTTACTGGATGTTAAAGGTAATTAATTACCATTGAATTATTAATTAAACATTTAAGTTCCGTTTAAATTAAAGTGTTATTTAAATCACAAGTCATGCAGTTGGTTTTGACGAATCGCAGGACATATACCTATAATAATAAAAAACTCTAACTCTAGCTCCCTTAATTATAAACGTGGAATAGCTTGGATTAGCTATGCCATGTTTTGTCCTTACTTGTCGTTGTGACATTTGAATTCGATGGAGAGAGCGAAAGTGAGTGGGAGGGTCGGAAGGGGCCGCCCTAGACGTACTTTTTCGAATCAAATCGGAGAAATACTGGAAAAGGGCCGAATCTTAAGTACCCTAAACCGACGTGCGTGCATGACTCGATGTATGAATGTGGAAGAAGCGAAAGAGATTTGTCAGGATCGTAGCAGGTGGAAAGAAGTAGTCTCTGCCTACCCCTCTGGGAAACAGGCGTGATTTAATGTATGTATGTAAGTAAGGGGGTAGGTGTTCATCAGTGTTTTGTTCCTTGTTATTTTTATTTACTTACAAGTTCAATTTCAGTAAGTTTAATGGAACTCAATATTTGAATTACTGATTGCAGTGTCCCGGAACGGTAAATACTATGTAATTCTTTTTAATTATAAGGTTAATTATAAGAATAACCACAAAGTTTCAACAATTAACAAGAAAAAATATATGGTACCGTATGCGAAATAAAACCACTAACGTGTCTCTTAAGGAGATTTACTCGCGTCTGACGTTTAGGGTGACCGGAGGGCTGGCAGCCACTTTGGCCTTTCAGTTCAAAGAGGTAGGTAATGCTGCTTCCTGGGCATCATCAGCAGCGACAGCGATTTGGACCATATTTATTTATTTATCCTCGTGAGACCTTTTTGTCTAACGCACTCGCAATCGCAACCGACTTCAAAGTGGAGCAATTGTTTTCATTTTGTATGCAGACAAACCTTAGATTTTCAAAATGAAAACGATCATGATTGCGAGTGCGTTAGACAATAAGGGTTATCATCATTTCGTCTAAAACGCAACTCGTACTAGCGGTAACAGGTCTAAAACGCTGCTAGTCTAAAACGCATCTCGTCTAAACTGCAACTGGTCTAAGTAGCTACCAGTCTACGTCGCTACTGGTCTAAGCAGTAAGTGGTCTAGCAGACGATTCGCAACTGGTCTATAACGCATTTCGCCTAAAACACAACTGGTCTAATACGCACCTAATCTAAAACGCAACTGGTCTAATCAGACATCTAGCCTAAGACGCACCCCGTTTAAAGCTGATTTGGTCTGAAACACTCCTAGTCTAAACTAGATGTCGAACGTCGGTAAGTTGGTTCAGCTTTTTTTTCCTGTTTATCCTTAAAACTTAAAACAAATAATTTAATGGTAATACGAATTGTGGCTTGAGACCAAAGAGATTTAATATTATAGGTAATAGAGTGGGCATCGGAGACATTTTCATAGAAAAACTTTGATCATAAGCATCATGAATGCCATCTATGACGGGCGTGTCAAAGTAGACTAAACGACGTACGACTTGTTACCTCGAGGTAACAAGTTTTGCATCACTTTTTTGTTCGCTATGCCCCGTCTATTACTAGTTACTATACATTTAATGTCTTTGCTTGAGACAGTGCCCATTAGATACATGAAAAAATGAAAAATATTTACGTTTGTTTGTATAGCCACACGAGTTGTGGCTGTACATACAAATAAATAAAAATAAAAATGATGAAGCAGTTTATATCTTTATTTTCATCACAAATCCATCTTAAACACAGGCTTACTATTTATTTTAATTATTTTATGTTATGATACACTGTAACAAAACAAAAATATGCTTATTCCTAACAAATACGAAGGGTATCTTAAAATAACACAAAATAATGTACTTCACGAAAAACCAGCGGCCTTTCGACATGACTATAGACACAATTGGGGAGGGGAGTTAAGCCATCTTACTCATTAGAGTGAGATAATTTAACTCCCGTTTTATTTAACACCCTAATTTAGAAATGTCTAAAACCGCTCAGAACTTAAATTTTTGTTTACATTAAACTTACTTAACTTTAAACTGTTCTTATAGCCTAAGCAACGAAGCAAAATCAGGGGAAAAAACTCATGTATAAGCGAATTTTGGCATAGTTGTAGGGAATGGTGTTTTAAACCACATTCTAAAAGTACTGATGGGTGGGGGTTGAGCTAACGGGTGGGGGAGAACAAGAACATTATTTCAAAACTTGAAGCAAATCGCTTGAATACATCCCGAAAATCAGTACATTAAAAAAAAAACATTAAAAAAAAAGTCGAGAACTGTTACAATTAAGATGGTGATACTCAGCATAAATATTCTTCATAATAAGAGGTACCTAATCACAATCCCGAGCTCATTTCGACACCAGCAATTAACACTACGCTAACTTGAAAATGACAACTTTTCAACAGAGCCAATAATAGGGAAATATGCGATAACTTTTTAACCTTGTATGCTACATTTATGATTTTTTCACCGTAAGTTGTTCATTGCAGATTATACAATACGTGATTACTGTTATTTGTATTATCTTCTTAATTTTGAATTTAGATCGACTTAGCTGAGTATGTCTCAAAAATACAAAAAAAAGTTCCGAATTAAATTACGCTAACTCATACTTAGCGTATTGTTATACGGAGCAATTGTATTAAATTTATTACTTGTATAATCGATTTGAACAGAAACGGTCACCGGAAAGTTACATTAAAGTAATATAAATTAGATCAATAAAATTATTTTAAGAACCTAAATCGGAAAACAATAGGAAAAAGTCTATATTCACGAATTTAATAAAGTTAGCGTTGTATAGTTGGGACAAATTTTGATGCGTTGAACATTACTTAATGCACCTAGGTGAGCTTTAATAAACGTTTAGATGAAGTAAAAAATATTTTGCAAATAACCAAAATTCAATAATATAACGTTATTTTTTTAAAGAATAACATATCCATTCCATTACCTAATGAAATAGCCAAATTTAGTTGAAATAAGTTTTTGAAATACATTTCTTTAGCTTTAATTTTACTTTATTATCTTTAAAACACTTAGAATAAAACAAAGAAAACAAGCTTTACGTAGGTACATCAAATTCGTGTTTAATTCAAAGACGCGGTGTGGCGTGGTGTGTGGTATATATTTATCTATTGTTATGTCAACAAAAAACCCACAAAATTTGGCTATGTCCGTCTTTCCGCGGTTTAACTCTGAAACTCATGGTACTACCAAGCTGGTGATTTAGCATTTAATCACGCCGACAAAGTTGTAAAATAAATAGGTACTTGTTTTTTTTATAACTGTCCAGGGTTCTAATAATACCTTAATACCTAATTCCCAACATCGGTCCTTTTTTTTTGGATTTTCTTTTATCTTTTGGTGTAGATTGCTTAGTATGTATAATAGTCACCAGCATTAACTGTTGTAACACAAGCATGAGTTATCTCCAGTACAGAAGTTATCTGAACTTCCCATTATAGTTAGGGTCAACTTGTTTCATAGATGAACTCAAATATCTTAAGAATTTTCATAAGTCGATGTAATATTTACGTTTCTTAAAAATGTGGAGAGTTTATAAATTATAAAATCACAAGAAGGCGAAGGTACCTACCTACCTACTGGAACAGAGTGCTTTGAATTTTGTTCTTCTTCACTAGTGATTACAAAAAACTCAAAGTTCAATGTTGGGGCCCTTGAAGTTTATCAGTAACAGAAACCATGCTACTCTCGGCGATTGAGATGTCACCATTGTGTAGGTTTACTTTTTCTATCACTAAATTACTATTATAAGCAGTTAATATTGCACCCTTAGTACAGCATCCGTTCATCAGTACCAACTGTATGTATTTTTTTTAATAAAATTAGTTTCTTCAAAAACATGGTCTAACATTGACATTAGCTCGGGAGTACTTAATGTTTTCCACACCTCGAGAAGTGGTGAAGAAACTAAAAGAAAAACAATTAAAATTGATCTGCTATCGCGATTTCAAATAGGTAACAACATCACACTGATAAATTATTTGTCGAAATACATTTCAATGACATTATATTTTGTTTGAAACCACAAAATTATTTCAGCAAAATAAAATGATTGGTTTGCTAATAATAATAAAATTTATAATTTATACAAATTATTTTTTCAGTCTTTTATTACCATCGTGAAAACCTAAAGGTTTCATATTATTGCCAATTTTAAGTAGAACTATTAATAAATAATGGTAAAAAATCATAAAAGTAACAATAAACCCATCTTTTTAAAGCTAAGTCATACTCACATAAAAAATAAATCGTTTACAATCGGAACACACTACGCTAACTAGTACATAGCGTAGTTTTATCCGGGAATGAACTAATAAGTTGCAAATCAACAGAAATCTTTCTTAAAGAATAAATAAAAGAGTTTTTGACAGTGTATCCACTGATTAAAAATCAGACTTTCCTCTCTCGTAAGTTTCATCCGGTTACTTAACAGTAAATATCACAATTATCGCCGACACGGTGTTTTTCTTTTAAACGCACATTCCCCCGCGCGCTTCCCGCGCGTACCCGGCTAAGTGTATTTAGCGGGGTATAGTTCGGGTGATATTAAAAAGTACGTCTACTTGGCGCTTTATAACTTTGAAAACTTTTTTGTTTTTCAAAATTTTGTACTGAAATTTGGTGAGCATGTTCATATACCTCAATAGAACATTTTGGCATCAAAAACGCAAAATCGTCAAAATTCGACTTAGCGTAGTATTAATTGCTGGTGTCGATTTGATGTAAGGCCGACTTACAATGGAAACTCGAAAATGGCCTTTCGGAAATCATTCTTCCCTCCATATCTCATTAAATATTGATCCCAGAGCAAAAATGTATTGTATTTTTTTTGTAGAGAATTTTATGCCAATTAATACGTAATGGATTTTTTTTTGCTATGGGCCATCTTTTACGAGTTATTTACGAAAAACTAAAAAAGGGACCTTTACACCCTCCCCCCCCAGCCGTTAGCTCCACCCCCACCCGTCAGTACTTTTAGTATGTGGTTTAAAACACCATTCCCTACAACTATGCCTATTGTGGTATATAGGCATAGTTGTAGGGAATGGTGTTTTAAACCACATACTAAAAGTATGCCATGTGCACCGTAATTACGGTAAATGCACCGTACTCAGCATGAATTTACCACCTACCGGCGATGTGCTACAACGGTGATAAAATCTACCGTAATCCATAAAGGTTAAGTATTTTCCAGATAAAGCAAAATGTACTGAACAAAACTCAAATTATTCTAATTATGAACGCACTCTGACTGACCGATTCTTAGTTCGGGCGGGGATCCCCGGTGTTGCGGGGAAATACTGTCCTGTATAACGCTAACAAATTAAGTAGGCGTATAGACATGTGAATTTGCAAGTAATATTACGATAGTTAAATTTAGTTTCATTACATTCATGTTTATTTCTTCTCATTCCGTTTTTAGCAAGAGGTCAAGTCGTATTATTTTTACAGATTTAGATTTAATTGCAGATTGTTAAGGTTTCAATACGTTTTGATTATGAGTGGAAGTGAATCTGACTCTCAATCTGAAGTGGAAGTGCCTAATAAAAAAAGAAAACAATATAAACAAAAATTTCGGGATGAGTGGTTACAAAAAATTGAATTTCGAGATTGGCTAAGAAAAGATAAAAAAGACGAATATGCCGCTATCTGCAACATGTGTAACGATAAGAAACTGTCAGCTGAAATCAGCGTACTTTCAAGACACAAAGAAACCAATTCTCACATTAACAATTCTAAAAAGTTTAGTGCGTCATCTTCCAAAAAGATACAACAGTCAATAGTTAGTGCGTTTCAAAGCAGCTCGCAGAAAGTAACCGAAAAGGAACAAATAAAAATTTCAACAGTAAAACTGGCCGCTTTCGTTGCAGAACATAGGATACCAGCTAAAACTATGGACCATCTGACAGATTTATTACCACAATTATGTCCGGATTCAAATATAGCTAAAAACATTAAATTAAAAAGAACAAAAGTCCAAGCAGTCATAAACAATTGTATAGGAGCATCCGAAAAACTGAGTTTGATAAATGATTTGAAGGTTCAAAAATTCTCAATTTTAATAGATGAAAGCACTGACATAAGCGTAACTAAAACTGTGGCGATCGTGGTGAGATACTTTGATGCAAAACTAGGCCAGATAATTAGTCGTTTTTGGGACTTAATCCAATTGTTTGAGGCCAATACAACCGATCATTCAGCTAATGCGGAAAAAATATTCACATTAGTCATTGAATCTTTCCAAAAAAACGCTATCCCTTTGGACAACATAATTGGTTTCGGTTCGGATGGTGCAAATACCATGATGGGCTGCCGTAATTCCGTCTCCAGCCGATTACGGCAACTTTGTCCAGGAATCACTATACTGAAATGTGTTTGTCATTCATTGCATCTTTGTGCCAACGATGCCTCCAAAGAGCTTCCTTTCAACTGTGAAAAGTTGGCTAGAAACATATATAATTATTTTAAAAACAGTAACAAGAGACAGAGTGAATTTGTGGAGTTTCAACACTTTGCTGAACTAGAAGTTCACCGCATTCTAAGACCTGCACAGACGCGTTGGCTTTCATTAAATGCTGTCGTAGATAGAATATTGGAGCAGTGGGAAGCATTACGTCTCTACTTTGATGGCAAATGGCTCACAGACGCGGAATGCAATGAAATCCACACCAATCTCAACGACCCTGTGATAAAAGCCTATTATTATTTCTTAGCGTGGATGCTGCCGAAATTTACCGCAGTCAATACTTACTTCCAAAGTGAATCTGTTGTGATCACAAAATTGAACATAAAAATGACAGCTTTGTATACAGAATTGATGGCGCAAATTTCTCCAGCAAGCCATATAAATTCAACTGCTATAGAATTGATTGATCCGACTGAAGAAAGATATCACAAAGACTTAAAAGATATTTATCTGGGACTTGGAGTTCAAAAACAATTAGAACTAATTGAAGAAGATCGAAAGGATATACTACGGAAAAAATGTAAACAATTTATAATAACAGCATGCACAGCAATTCGTAAGAGATATGCTATTAACGATCCAGTTATAACAGCTATATCAAACTTAGATCCTGAAATTTGCGTTTCTCAAGAAAGACTCGAGAGCCTAGCGCCTATATTTACACTTCTTCCCAGACTGACCCCAAAGAGTTTAAACGAACAACAGGAACTTGACGATGAATGGCGTAGGTTACTTATCTACTTACCAAAAGACTTAGATGCAAGTCAACAACCACCTGACAAATTCTGGCATCAAGTTTCCCGAATAGGTGAAGAAAACAGAAAAGATTTTAAACATCTGCCGTCGTTCATGCTCGGAATGCTGTCTTTGCCACACTCCAATGCCGAGTGCGAGCGTATATTCAGCAAGGTTAATGATATTAAAACAAAAAAACGTAACAAACTGATAACTCGCTCTATTAAAGGTAATATACTGACCCAACAGTCCATAAAAAGAAACGGACAAAATTGTATCAACTTCAGACCAGATGAGAATATGCTGAATAAAATGAATCAGAACATTTACAAAAATGAGGAGATTTTAGTTTCCGATTCGGAACAGTAAATTATTTTCAATTAATAAGTTTTTTTTTAATAATTTAATTAGATTGTTTTTATTAATGATTATTTTATAAACATAGTATACCGTAATTGCACCGTTTTTTATTTTATCCCATTTACCGTTATTTTATAAAATCTACCGTATCTTTTAAATTTAGTCACCGTCGACCAGATTTTGGACATGGCAACATTGCCACATAACATGACAACGTGCGTGATATATAAGTTACTGCTTAGGTTAGTCTAGTTTTAAACTTCCTGCTTTAGAAAACAGCAAATTAATGTTTAGTCAAATGACTAACTTAAACCAACTGCATTTTAGACGAGACACTACTTAGGTGAGTTGTGGCTTAGACCCCTTATATACTACTTAGACCAGCCAAGGCTTAGACCACGTGCTCTTAGGCCAGCTGTGATTTAGACCACTTACTGCTTAGACCAGTAGCGACGTAGACTGGTAGCTACTTAGACCAGTTGCAGTTTAGACGAGATGCGTTTTAGACTAGCAGCGTTTTAGACCTGTTACCGCTAGTACGAGTTGCGTTTTAGACGAAATGATGATAACCCGACAATAAGCCCGCCGCTGGCCTATTGCCTAACGCACTCGCAATTGCAATCGTTTTCATTTTGACAGTCCGAAGGCGAGTCTGCATACAAAATGAAAACAATTGTTCCACTTTGAAGCCGATTGCGATGGCAAGTGCGTTAGGCAATAGCAATATTGTGCTAAAGGAGGTACATAATCAAAACAATTTAGTTGAAACTATATTTTAATGAGTATAAAGTTATTTTTGATTAGTTTCAAAATTGAACATGGCGTCTAAGAGCAAATAATATTATACTTTGTTTACTTGCTGGTTTAAATTGACGACGCGCTGGCAGTTGGTAGTGACCCTGCCTACGAAGCTAGCGGTCCTGGGTTCAAATCCCGGTAAGGGCAGATATTTGTGTGATGAGCGCGAATATTTGTTCCTGAGTCATGGATGTTTTCTATGTATTTACTTAAGTATATATTTCTCTATCTAAGTATTTATATCGTTGTCTAACTTAACCTAACCTAACCTAACCATAGTACAAGCCTAGAGAGTAGTTTGGGACTAGGTCCCCCTGAAAAAAAAAAACCCACTCTCTCTGTTTGTACAATGGTGGGCCTCACGAGGTTTTAGTCAGTGTTGTAATTTAAGTTCATTTAATTTTTAAATTGGTATTTTTTTGTGTTATTTGCAGATCTCGGACAGGGTGAGCTGTTTTAAGAGTTTGCATAATATGGACATACCTACGTTTGACCAAGTGAGAGCTGTTATAAGCTGGTATTCGTCTGCTTCTGTCAGTCAGAAATTAGAAGACGTCATAGCTAGAAACCCAGACTTAGATCTGTATAGGGACTATGCTGAAAAAAATTCGGAAGGAACAGATGTGGACGGTATTTTAATGTACAACTTCACTCCGCTTACTTCAGTGGAAGTAGAAAGGTCTTTTTCCATTTATAAGTGGATATTAAACTCAAGAAGAAGTGCGTTATAATTCATGATTCTTTTTAATATTTCATCTTGAGGTATATCTATATTAACATCTACACTTGACATTAATGACGTAAAAATGGCTCACTCTGTCCGAGGTCTGGTTATTTGACTTATTGTAAAATTTAATTTATTGTAATATTTACTTTGAATTGTGTATTATTTTAACAGATAATATTAAAATATTGCAGGAGATTCAAGAACTTCATATGAGTATAAAGACAAGAGGTCAATTGGAAGGCAAGGGACCCGAGACGGTAAGTATTTTAGGGTACCGTAGCAACCTGGTAAAAACGAACCGTTTATGGTGAGACTTCGGTGTCTGTCTGTATCACAAAAGTTCCTCTCAGCAACTAAGTACAGAAGCTATCAACTTGAATTTTTGCTATATTATAAACATACACCGGATTGACGGGGGCAAAAATGTACCAGTGCTAGTGATTCATTAAATGTCGACTAAGTGTCGACATCGATAAAAAGCAATTTTTAATCATCATTATCATAAGTAATGGCCAAGTTTGAATACCTTTTAATTATGTGCAAACCTCTTTTATTTATACTTCTCGCAAATATAAACAATCGGTATCTGACATTGACTCTGGACTTAAGTCACTTTTGAACACCATTGAAATTACATTGAATAACAAATTCATTCAGTACAACAATATTCTTTAGCATTCCGACGAATTGAAAACCTTTTTGTTTTTTTAGTCGGTTAAAAATGCCTCGAAAGAAAAAATATCGATCTTCATGGAATGCTGATCATTCACATATAGAAGATAAAGGTACGACCTACTTTGCAAGACATGTAAGATCCATATGTCACGAAAAAAGTTGTCGATAAACTTAGTCGATATTTAATGAATCACTAGCACTGGTACATTTTTGCCCCCGTCAATCCGGTGTATGATTATAAACATTTGAAAAGGAGTCTAAAATGGGGGGTTGAAAAATAGAAGCGAATTGAAGGGGTCCTGCAAATTACTTAGGTACCTAGGCCAAGATGTTTACCATGACGTATATTAGTGACAGGTTGCAAGCCCAACAATACTACTAGTCTTTATTCCCTTAGTCGCCTCTTACGACTTCCACTGGAAGACATAAAGTGGCACTATTCTAAGCCGGCAACCACACGGCTAACCAAAACCTTTTTTTATATATACAGATATTGAAGAAGAGTGGGTGACGAATTTAAAGGCATATGTGAAAAAACTTATATCGCTGTATGGGAAGAGAACGCTGGACTTTCATCTAAGACCAGTCATACAAAGTAGGTAACATTTTTTTATTCTTTTTATGGCATAGAGAAGGCAAACCAGCACACAGGCCACCTGATGGTAAGTGGAAACTGTGACCCATAGACATTCGCATTCACAAGACTGGGGCTCTACCTACTTTGAAATCAGTAATTCGAACTTCGGATCGCTCCGTCACTTTCTTGTGAATTACTGACGCGTCGAGAGCAAAAGGGATAGCAATAGACGAAGTTCGAATTGAATGCTCATTACACGTTATTTTAGCTTTGCCTAATTTATATTTTGTCATGTAGTTTAGTTAGGTATTAATTTTATAAGCTTTGCCTAACTTATATTTTGTCATGTAGTTTAGTTAGGTATTAATTTTATTAGCTTTGCCTAATTTTTATTTTGTCATGTAGTTTAGTTAGGTATTAATTTTATTAACATGTACCTAATACATAACTTTTTTTTCACAGGCCTGGAGAAAAAAACGGGTGTTATTATAACTGACATTGATGGTAAGTTTTCCAGTGTTTATATTTTTACAGTTTTTTTTTTTTGCATTAATATGCTAGAACTGCCTAGAATAATTTAGGTTCTACTGTCAACAATCTCATTTTTTTTATTTCGTATAATGCGATCCGAATTAACTAGGTTGAAATAGGTACAGTCTGTAAGCACTTAGATGGTGCTTCGGGTTTCTACTTGTCTTTCACTCGCTCTCATACGCGCTTATTAAGAGTGAGAGAGAATTACAAACCCAAAGCACCTTCGAAGTGCTTACAGACTGTACCTATTTCGACCTATACTCGAACATCTAATTAAAGACCAAAATCTGATAGTTATAATTTTTGTTTATTTAGTTATTTTAACAGTATTTCATAACAACATGAATGAGAACTCGTGTAACTAGTAATATTTAGGGTGAGTTTTATTTGATAAAAATACCTACACTTAAACCAAAATGCAGTAATCACAGCGAATGTGCGCCCGTTGAGGTTAGGATTTTGGTCTTTAATGGGATTTTCGAGTATATGTATGTAAACTATATTAAAGCGAAAAAATTTCGCTTTAATATAGTTTAGAATTTCGTAAACAGACGTTTCTGTTAAATTTAAAAATCTTTATATGTATGTAGTTAATTCGGATCGCATTATGCGCCAGGAAAACATAAATATCAGGCAACGAAAAAAATAATTTCGAGAGAAACTATCTAACAAGTCCCGGGTGTCTTATTTTTACTGGAGTTGGTACTTAAATAAAAATACAAAATATTTTATTGCTACACAGTATGTAAACTTACTAAAACCATTTATTCGCATCAACTTGGCCATAAACTGGTTTAAATATTATGTTTTTATTAAGTTTACATACTGTATAAATAATTTTGCCTTAAATGCTTTAATAATATCTTTATTTCTCGGCAGTTGACACGTATGGTAAGTTTAAATCTTTGAAAACTACTAATAGAAGAATAATTCAGTGGTTTTAGAAAGCGGTTTTTTTTTTTAATATCTCTCTTTGCATCGTTTTTAAGTCGGTATTCCACTGCGACACACATTACTCCCGCACATGCTACACACGTAAGCCGCTTAAATCAATTGTCTTTAGTGTGTGTCACTGACGTCATTTCGTGCGTGTTCCGCTTCGAATCGTCATTTGTGCTACCATACTTTGTCCGAATTTTCGTTTATCCTAAAGCCATTTCCGCTTGAATATTAACGCTTTTTAGGGCTGATTTTTCAATCCCCAGATAAAGCTATCCGGAAGGTAAATTTTAGCTCTGTCCTTTTCTTTGATATGACTTCAGAAAAGGATAGTAATACATTTAACTGACGGATAGTTTTATCTGGGGATTGAAAAATCAGCCCTTAGTGTTATTATAATACTACCCTAACCATTAGGTTAGGTTAGGGTACATTAGTAACCGCAGGTATTCTTTAGAAAATTTAAAAAGTGGCCTGACTCAGCTGAGAACCAGTTTAGGACAATAAATAATTCGGACAAAAGAAGCTTTAGGACAAACATTATTAGGGATTCCGAGGGACACCCGCTGTATCTATATAAATTTGAATACTGGGTTATTTTTTACGTACGTGCGCGTGCGCAAGGTGTGCCAATGTGGAATGTCGCCTTAAAAACAATGTACATTAAGGTTCCAGGTCCAGTGAAGTTTTAGAAGTAATGCTCAAACAAATGGTGCTATACAAGGTGTTTGCAGTAAATGTGGTCCAAAATGTTCAGTAGGGCCCCTTCCTATCATCTAATAAACCCCTACACCCGACTGCCATCACCCTGTATAATAAAAATATTTTCAATGTTTGATTGACAGGTGACGTCTCCGTGAAGTATGACAAGTCCAACACCAAGACCAAAAGTAAGTTTTACAAGGTGTCCATATTGAATTATCTTTTTTAAGTACTACCTAATCACACTTATTAGTTATTACTAAAACTATTGTTCATTATTGTTTTAAGCCGTTAAGAAAATTGTTAATTAAGTGCGGGGAATGGAGGGCAGATAAAATAAAACTTATAATTACTTACTGAAAAAGAACTCGGTCAATGTGGATAAGCTTGTGCTAGTTAGTACTCGAAGGGTGAGAACGTAGAAATAGAAGCTCCGCAAAGCGGGGCTTCAATCATTTTATCTTGTAGATTATTGACATAAAGTGGCCCTTATCCGCCCGGATATACTTCGATTCTGTAGCATCTTTTGTGTAATTCTCACCTTTCCTTTTTCCTTACGATAAAGATTTTTTCGCCGTCAGAACATCAGTTACCACTGAAAACACCCTAGTATTTAAATTAGAAAGCCTAATTAGTACACGGCGGTCCCTGGGGATCAAACTCTGATACCTTGCAATTACGGGTCAATATCTTAAGAAGGCTTAAAAAGCCATCGTTTCTTATGGTAGGAAAACGTTGATGTTAAACAATGATACGGCAGTACAATTTTTTTTTGTATGCGTTTGTAATCTTCAAACCTTGTAACACCAGATTTCATTAAGGGCCTGTTTCACAATCGACAAGTAAATTTATGTACCAGTTAAAGTTAGCTCTCTCCTTGTCTATGGTCAAGTGTAAGAAAAGGAAAGGGCTAAATTTATGTGTCAGATACGCGTTACTTGGCAATTGTGAACAGGCCCTTAGACTAATTTCACTTTTCTCGGTCTCTCTTTCACTCTATCCCTGTCTAAAATTTCACTGGATTTGACCGTATCAGGCCTTATATTTGACATTGCAACATTATTTCCGATTATTCTCTTATCCCTGTCACTCTTTTTTTTTCCGCAAGACTAAGTAGAACAGAATATAACAGTGAAGATAAAGATCGGAGATACTGTAAATGTGGCGTTATCTATGAAAAGGGACCTTATTGTCGATGGCGCTTACGCCGCATTGCGTCACGCGACGTTGTATTTATATCGGAGCATCGTTAATAATGGTGGAAGCGCCATCGACAATAAGGTACCTTTTCATAGATAACGCCACAAATAGTCAACAAGTCAGTGTGCAACCGCGCCGCAGGGGGGACAGACGGAAGTAGAAATCAAATTAATTAAATGAATATTATTAAATTAAATAGGATCCCACTATCTCCTTCATTTGGTAGAGAGTGCGTACTGATCCCATATTTACGTGTTACAAAAATACACAAAAAAAACATTTATCAAAGCCAAAAATAATTGTCAACCCTAGTAAGCTGTCATCTCATTCAACCTGAATTGGCACAGACTATTTGGTTTGTAATCTCAAAACTAGAAAGTCTGCCTTTGAAAATTATCAAGTCAGGACAAAAAGTTATATTAAAAAATAAAATACAAATCTTCCCCATTCTCGCAACCAAAATATTGTTTCATATTCTCATGTTTTATAAAAATAATTAAGTCAAAAAGTCATAGTACGGTTCATACATTTTCAATGGACTCTTTAAAAGGGACCATTTAAAACCCTTCCTGCTTTACGTTATTTTTGTAACACCCTGTATAAACAAATAATTTATTTCAAAGAATAGGCCCGCTGCATGGTCTGACTCTAAATGGAGAGGAGAATAATTATGATAATGAATATAAAACTCGAAGCCCTAGCGCACCCGTCCAAAGTTAAAACGCGAAAAAAATATATGTGTACATGATGTGAATGTGACAAAAACATGATGGTCATCATGGCCTCGGCATCAGATCAGCACCGCCTCAGCTCCCAGTGATACATTGAAAAGTAAGCTTTGATTTGTGTTAATAAGACCCATTTTTCAGTGGTCGTCGCGAGTCCCAAGCCCCGGCTATAAGGAATATGCATGGATTTTTTAAATCGCATTTGTAAAGAAAACATAAAAATACCGTAAAAGACATCACCAAAAGTAAAATTATAATTAAAGTCGGTCAAGAAATACGGATGTTACAAGCATTTTAAACTGTTAATTAGACAGAGAGATCCGAAGTGCACCGGTGACGTCATTGTGCAGTTCGGCCATATAAACTCCTCGTAGAATTCTGTTTTGCTAGAAAGAGATAGGAACCAATCTTTGTTGGCTTATATCTTGTTTATTGTTATAGCTATTCAAAAAATGTTTTTTCTCACCTGTTTGTTGCATGAATCAGCGTTTATTGAAGCTGTAAAAAAACATCTCCCTATTGTTTTTACTTTAACTTGAAAAATGTATCGTACTAACACGAGTCAAAGCTCACTTTTTAATGTTTCAATTTGAGCAGAGGCGAAGCCAGCACGTTTTATAAAGCTACAAGTTACAATTTTACAGGTGTAAACTGGCAACACTGCTCAAATGGCTGGTCGTCATTGGTCGAGGTTGTGTCAAATGGAAACTTGCAACCTGTAAATTGTAATTTGTAGCTTTATAAAACAGGCCCCTGGTGCCGCTGCGTTGTGGTGTGCGAGAACCCTGCTCCCCCCGCGTCTGCCACCCAGGACGGTCGCGAGTGACGTGGTTGGACTTGTAAGCAAAGTCGAATATAAGATCATGATATTGTGTTGAATAGCTTTTTAATTTTCAAACTTTATACTAACTCACTTTCTTCCAGATAAAGAGGGAACGAGAGGATCCGGACATTACGTAAACATAATTTCGTTACTATGACATTAAGGTAGGTTGCTAACCACAAACTTACTACTTTTTTACCCGACTGCGTCAGAAGGAGGGTTATATTTTTCGAGCGTATGTATGTAAGTATGTATGTATGTATGTCTATTTCTGCCTGGTTTTCGTGATTATACTCATTTCAAACTTTCCGATATTTCGAAATTTTTACATCATCGACCGCTGAAAAGAATACGTGTCATCGAAAATTTTCAAGATTTATTTAATAAAAACACTAATTAAAAAAACTATCGGTTTGACGATAACATCGATAGACAGTGGTGTTCTCTCCCTAAATAATTTTATTACTGTACCATCCTTACTACCTATGTTTCACAAATTAAAAATTGGATTGATTGATTGATTGATTGATAACTTGTCAAAAGCTCCCCTGAAAATTCCGGGCCCTAATAATAACTAGGTGCATAACGCACTAATCATTTTTTGTAATATTTATATACATAACGTATGTATAACATAATAAATAACGCAGATAATTACGCAAAATAATAATAAAAATATTATTTAAAGTCTAATTTTAGTTTCTCCGATATTTACCTACTGACTCAATAAATAGTATAATAGTAACTTAAAAAGAAGAGTACAAACGAGTCGCGCAGCGGAGCTCCTATTCCGCGTAGTTATAGTGACTCGACTTTAACCTAACCTAACTTATAAGTAAAGGCAAGATTGAACTTATTTAGCAAATCGATTTTCAAGACCTTGATTTAAACATATTATAATTTTTAATTAGTTATCTATCATCAGATCATGATTGCAAATGTCTTTATTCTTTTTAAAAATTATACTTAATGTATAGTATATCAAATGGCATTATTGCATATGAATGTTATACAAAAGGTTGTTATGCTAAATGACTGTTATATTGACGTTATGCTACAAAAAATATAAATGTTGTTTTTTTAGTGTTAATTATATAATATGAGTATGAAATAAGATAATTAAACAGCAAGATCCATACTAAATGCGACGTGCAGTTTCGGGGTCACCTGGAAGGCAAAGCAAAACTTCCCTACAAAAAGATGGGTGTGCTTAACCGGTTCAAGCAGTACTTCACTCCGTGGCAACGCCTTGTGCTTTACAAGGCGCAGGTGAGGCCGCATATGGAGTACTACTCGCATCTCTGCGCTGGAGCACCTGCCTATCAGCTTGACCTTCTCGATTCCATCCATAGACGTGCCGTCCGCATTGTCAACGACCGTACTGTTTCAGACCGTTTAGAGATGCTTAGCCTCCGGAGAGACTTTGCATCTCTCTGCATTTTCTACCGTCTGTGTAATAGGGAGTGTTCCGAGGAATTGTTTAGACTGGTTCCAACGGCCTCTTTCTACCATCGCACTTCTCTTCTCGTCATCGGCAGGATATTGATTCCCATTTTCTTGAGTCACTGCGCTCAACTACGCGCCGGTTCTCATGAACGTTTCTGACGCGTATCTACCATAGGAATTTGGAATGAGCTTCCTGCTGAGACTTTCCCAATGCGCTACAATATGGGGCTTTTATAAAGGTGTCATTAAATTTCTTCAAGACCGGCAACGCATTGGTGACGCGTCCGGCGTTGCTAATGTCCATAGGCGGCGGTAACCACTTTCCATCATGTGGGCCGTCTGCGTGTTTGCCCGTCGAGGGGAAAAAAAAACACTTATAAATTATGTGACTGTTATGTTACAAAAAAATATATATTTCTCAAACATGCTCGGAAAAAACGGTTTTCCGATTGAAAGACAAGGACGGAAAGAGCCTCATTTTACTCCTAGGAGTAAAAAAACCATATGAAAACACTTTCCGTCCATGTCCATATTTTTCTTAAAAATGCTGTCAATTTGCATACAAAATCAAAAGGACCAAGACAAAAATTCCAAACAGCCAAGGTAACTGCTCGCTTTTTTAGCACAGTGCGTGTGTTTCTTTTAGAATTTGCATTCCAATGTCTATGGTTAGTATTTAAAAACAATTGACAGTCGGTAACCTTCGTAGTGGGGGATCTTAGGTCCCGATTTCTAAGGGGACCTTGCATTTTTGAGACAAAGCAAATCGCTTGGAACAGGTGTTCCTGGGGGTGATCTGAGCTGATTTCGCCCGGTTGCCCAGAGGTCCCCCCCCACAGGTGGGCAGGGGAGGGGGGGGGAAGAGCGCATCCGGCGCGCCTCACTCTGAATTTAATATCTCCATATATCTAGCAACTATATCAAGTTTGGTGTCATTTTCGTATAATTCGAGGACGAGGAATTCATTTCTGGAATAAAAAAATTACACACCCATACAAAAAAAATGAGAAATTCAAAATTCAAAATTTTTCATTACATTTTTTTTTTCGTAAATTATCTCCTTGCTTAAAACTATGGTGATTTGCTCCAGAAAAAAAATACTAGTAAATAGCCCAGTTATCCTACAATATATAAAAAATAAACTAGTCATACATTTTTGTCTAACAAATGGGTTAAAAAAATTGTTTTGTGCCGCGCGGCGGACCGCGCCGAAGTAGGTACACGCGGTCAGATTTAGTATTAGGGACGCGCGTTCACTTTAAAACTTTCTTCTACATACACAAGTAAGTATAGACAGTAATAATAAAATAAAATAAGGGATAATATAAATTAAAACTATTATATCTATATATATAAAAGGCTAAACTGACTGACTGATGTATCAACGCACAGCTGAAACTACTGTACCTAGAAACTTGAAATTTGGTATAGGGGTTCCTTCCATGATGTAAGTGAGCACTAAGAAAGGATTTTCCGAAAATCGACCCCCAATGGGAAAAAATGGGGGGAGTAGCGGGAAACTAATTCTACGCGTACGAAGTCGCGGGCGTCCTCTAGTGTAATATAATAACTGAATATGGGATGATCCTATGCTATAGGTAGGATCTTTTACTTTACAAGCGATCCAAATGGGTCAGTCAGTATGGGGAAATTGGAAACTAAAGGTTATTGGGTTATGTTGTTAGAAACTAAGGACTTGATTTTGAAAAAAACAGTCACCTGCTAGTCGGACTCGCGCATCGAGGGTTCCGTACCGCCGCACAGTAGGTATTATATTCCAATTTGAATTCGATTCCGAATCGAATCCACGCGACCCAACTCACAATTGACCATATTTTAGTATATGTTGTTTTTCTTTAGGGTTTGTAATATAATCATACCAAATTTGTATATGTTTTACCGTTATAACGACACAGCAAAAATAAAAATACGTTGAAACAAAAACGTTTCTTGTATGGGGACCCCTCTTTTTTGTCTTCTTTTTGTAAATCCACCGTAATAATACATATTATAACTGTCCTGTTGGTCTCCGTTCGAATACGGGCAAAATCTACATTTAAGGATTTAAAAATTAACGGGGGAAACAAAGCCAGCGGCTGACCTTCTTTGCATAATTTCTGGTTTTTGTATATTTTGGAAACAGCTGCTCCAATGTTAATCGTTGCTTACCACGTTAAGCTTTCAAAGACAGCAATAAAACGATGTGAGGTTATTTGGTAAAAAGTAATTGGTTCGATTCCCTTTTCCAAAACCAAGGCGAAACCTTTAAATGCAGCTCCTCTTTTCCAAAATCAAGGTCTTGGTTCCTAAATTGCTGAAAAACATGATGTTGCTGACCGTACCGCTGCTGCAATACACATAATACCTCGCCATAGACGCATGCGCGAGGTTGGCTTACTTGAGAGCTGCTTTGTAACAGCTGGTAGGTCACTGCCTGGTAATATGCTTCTGTTCTGCGGTACGTGAAAGTTCCACCATGCATGCACTATGAATAGAAAACTCGTGCGTTAAAAAAGTAAAGTGTTTATTCACTAAGTTGGCCGCACGGGCACTTTTACTCGTTAAAAATCTACCTGCGCTTCCCAAGAGGTGACCACTGCTGAGAAGAAACTCCGCAAAAAAACTCAACAACAGTCCGTAATTTTTTTTAAATATTGCTTATGGCAATGATAATACTTAACCTAGCATTATAATAAAACAATGAATATAAAATAAAAATTATCATGCGTAGTTCAGCAGGAAAAAGTTTGTTTAAAGAATGACTGACCGTTAAGTTTCTTGCGGCGCTTCTCCTCAGCAGTGTGGTCTCTTGGGAATCGCTGGTAATTTTTTGACGTGCCACAGATAACCGCTGTAGTTTGCCCTCGATCGGCAAACGCAGTGTAGGATGCCCTCAGACTAGGTGGATCGACAATCTTCTCTGGCAAGAGTTGGATGAGAGTGGCCGCAGATCGTGCTCGGTGGTGTGCAATGGGAGAGGCCTACGTCCAGCAGTGGACTAATAGGCTGATGATGATGAACTTTTTTTAACGGACGCATTTTCTGTGCATGGTGCGTGCATTGTGGCACTTGCACGTACCGCAGAACAGAAGCCTGTTACCAGGCAGTAACCTACCAGCTGTTAAAAAGCAACTCTCAAGCAAGCCAACCTCGCGCATGCGTCTATGCCGAGGTATTAGGTGAATTATTGCAGCAGCGGTACGATCAGCAACACCATGTTGAGACAACTTTTCGTAGGCAGCGTTCTGTCGGCCATAACGCTTAAGTATACAGGGCGATCAATACAAATAAGTCAGTACGGAGAATTCGAAAACTAAAAGTGAGATAATCAGTTTTTAGGAACCAAGACCTTGATTTTGGAAAAGAGGAGCTGCATTTAAAGGTTTCGCCTTGGTTTTGGAAAAGGGAATCGAACCAAGTACTTTTTCCCGAATAAGCTCACATCGTATTATTGCTGTCTTTAAAAGCGTAACGGTGGCACTTCACTTGGCCATGTTTGTCAAATATTGATCTTACATCTCTTACATTTGACATACCGAATGAAAGAGAGGCAGCGAAGACATTTGACAAATAACAACCAAGCTTAGCAACCAAGTGAAGTGCCACCCTCACGTGGTAAGCAACGATTAATTGGAGCTGTTTTCAAAATGAACAAAACCCAGAAATTACGCAAAAAAGTCAACCGCTGGGTGTTTCCCGATTAGTTATGCGTATGTTTTTTAAAATCACTAAATGCATTTTTTGCCTTTTTAGGGTTCCGTTTCCGAAAAGCCTTAACAATATCCCTACGCTTGAAAGAGCTGTATCTTATGAACCGTAATAGATAGCGGGTTTTTTTAGAATATTCTAATTATGAAAGCGGATTTACAAGAAAAAATGATAAAAAGTAAAATAATAAACTAATAAATAATTTTATTTAACAAAATAAATTTGTATTTTTATTTTTGCCGTATTGTAGGAACGGTAAACCATATACAAACGCTAAATTTGGAATGATTATACTACAAACCCCTGAAGAAAAATAACAAATACTAAAATATGGTCAATTGTGAGTTGGATCGCGTGGATTCGATTCGAAATCGAATTCAAATTGGAATATAATTAATACCTACTGTGCGGCGGTACGGAACCCTCGGTGCGCGAGTCCGACTAGCACGTGACCGATTTTTTCAAAATCAAGGCCTTAGTTTCTAACAACATAACCTATTACCTTTAGTTTCCAATTTCCCCATACTGACTGACCCATTTGGATCGCTTGTAAAGTAAAAGATTCTACCTATAGCATAGGATCATCCCATATTCAGTTATTACATTACATATCATAATTTTTAATTTATATTTTCCCTTATTTTATTTTATTATTAGTGTCTATACTTACTTGTGTATGTAGAAGAAAGTTTTAAAGTGAACGCGCGTCCCTAATACTAAATCTGACCGCGTGTACCTACTTCGGCGCGGTCCGCCGCGCGGCACAAAACAATTTTTTTAACCCATTTGTTAGACAAAAATGTATGACTAGTTTATTTTTTATATATAGTAGGATAACTGGGCTATTTACTAGTATTTTTTTTCTGGAGCAAATCATCATAGTTTTAAGCAAGGAGAGGATTTTCGAAAAAAAAAATGTAGTGAAAATTTTTGATTTTTGAATTTCTCATTTTTTTTGTATGGGTGTGTAATTTTTTTATTCCAGAAATGAATTCCTCGTCCTCGAATTATACGAAAATGACACCAAACTTGATATAGTTGCTAGATATATGGAGATATTAAATTCAGAGTGAGGCGCGCCGGATGTGCTCTTCCCCCCCCTCCCCTGCCCACCTGTGGGGGGGGACCTCTGGGCAACCGGGCGAAATCAGCTCAGATCACCCCCAGAAACACCTGTTCCAAGCGATTTGCTTTGTCTCAAAAATGCAAGGTGCCGGACCTAAGATCCCCCACTATCGTTTATTCTGCATAATATAATTGTGAAACCGAATGTGAAACTATTTGTTGTGCGAAATACTTACTATAAAAAATGAGCTCAAGCGACGAAAGCGACGAAATAGGTACCACACCGCCTATATTAAAATCTGAAGCTGCCTCGGTTAGGCAAAACCTGCTTCCCGCTAAATCTAAGGAAAAATATAACCGAACTTATGACCAATTTATGCTGTGGAGGGCAAACAAAAATGTAAATTAAATTACTTTCTTTTTAAAAATGTATTTGTATTATTTCCTCACATGTTTGAGAAAAGCATTATGTATGCCTCGGCGGAAACGAGGATTTCCTGACTCGTATTTTAGCAGGCCTCGCTGTTGCTCGGCCTGCTAACCACCTCGTCAGGAAAACCCTTACTTTCCGCGCCTAGGCAACAATGTACTATTTTGTTTTTATAGATAATTAATCAGCAAGATCCATACTAATGTTAAATTAATTTTGTCTGTTTGTTACGCTTTCACGGCTAAAGTGCTAATCCGATTTCGACAAAATTTGGTATGGAGATAGCATAAACCTGAGATAATACAGAGTATTTTTTACCCTGAGTAGCGATTAACGACTTTACGCGGACGTGGTCGCAGGCAACAGATATATAAATTATTTTTTTTTCATAAAATCCTTATGAAAAATAGTTTACGACCTATTCTCAGACCTACTGAATATACACACAAAATTTCATATGAATCAGTCGAGCCGTTTCGGAGGAGTTTGTTTACAAACACTGTGACACGAGAATTTTATATATTAGAAGATAAAAACACTCGAAGTTGAAGACGGAATATTTTTCCATTTCAGAGACTAGTCCAGAAAAGGCATACCGACAGAGAAGAGTGACGCAACTTATGGAAAGATACTAAACACAGTGTAATTAATATAATTCTAAGCAATCAAAACGAATCTTTTATTTTTAGGTACCTAACAAAAAAACATCTACCCCCTTACTAATAAACGTTTTGTCCTTAACTATGAAATCCAAATGTCACAATGACAGATAAGGACAAAACATTGTATAGCTATACCACTGTTACTCAACATTATGTAGTTATGTATAGGTAGTATGTATGTAAGTATGGATAAAACATCTGGGACTTAATTTTTTTTATGGTGAGGAGGATGCAAACGAGCACACAGGCCACCAGATGGTAAGTGGCTTTTGAGACCCATATACATTTTTATTCGGTGAAACAATTTTAATACAGGTAAAGTACCTAAGACTAAATATAGTAGTTTGGCGGCAAATTATGTACATCGATGAAACTTTGTTTATAACTTTATCGTGGCACTAGAAATGAGGATCTGCCGAGTCCTACCAAAATTTAGGAGTCCTACCACGGAATAGAAAAAACAGTGGCAAGGGTAAGGGTGGGTGGTAAGGGTGGTAGGGGCACTTCGCTTAGTATCAGATCTGTTGTCGCCAATACTCATACTATCATAAAAACAGCACGCCACCATGGAAATTGTTTTTGGTGCGGCTATCGTTTTTACATTCCAAAGTAGCACAATAAGGCATACTTCTGGATTTATTTCCTATTTTAGAAATTTTATTCGCACAACTGTCACGTACCGGCGATCGCGGCATAACTGAGCTAGGTTGCGCGGATCTCCCCCCACGTGACACGCCCATATCACACTTCTACTGTTTTTTCTGTTCTGTGGTCCTACCACCCCTCATTAGTATGGGCAGGGGGAAAATTTTACTAGGCGAGTAAAGTATCATTTTCCGTGTATTTTTTTGCGGTGTTTCGAATGAGACCATACTTATATTACCATACTTATAATAGGATCAATGTTATGCGAGATATGAAGGGTTTCTGTCGGAAAAAATATATATGTCAAGTAAAAAGTAGGATTTAATCAAAAAAACATTCATAGTTGATATTACACACCTACCCCCTTACTAATAAACGTTAAGTAACCGGTGTAGTTAAACAATGCTCTGTCCTTATCTGTCATTGTGACATTTGAATTTGACAGATGAGGATAAATCATGGTTTAGCTACACCACCGTCAACGTTTATTAGTGAAGAGGCTAGTTTAAAAGCATTCGTCACTCTAGCACTTACATACTTGATAGAAAGAAACAGATGGTTTATCCACGTTTACATCGATAAACACGACCATTATATAGGCCCACTGGACCTGACAGCGGAATAGTATTTGTAGAATAAGGTACTATTGTTTGACGTACAAGTAGTCAAATACTTTTTGGGACCCACCTTAGGTCCAAAGTCAATCCGACATTCTACAACAATAAAGTTGTGTTTCCTGTAAGTTACAAATAACGTACCTATCATCTCTTATGACATTGACGACGTCGAGCATTTTTTTTTAAATGGCTCACTTATTATGGCTTTCATTCCGGAATTTACATTAAGGTTGTCTGGAAGAGATCGCTATTTAGCGATAAGACCGTCTGTTGACTCACTATGTAGTCTTTATTTAATTTTCCTGTATATCTGTTACTTGTTGTATGAGGGGTTTCAATAAAAAAAATTGTATTGTTTTGTATTGTATTGTATTGTATTCCTTGTAGAGCATTACACAACTCATACAATTAGTTACTGCCATCGGTAGGTACAGATTTCAAACGAAAATAAAAATATACCACTATAATTTACTGTGTGAATTTAATTAAAATGTTCTATAATTTTCGTCATTCGTCGTTTCCTCTAATTTAACGGTCGTCCAATCCTGGAAAAGAGATATTTACTTTTTTTAATCAGCATATCTACAGGCGTCCTACTTCTGACTCTCTCATATATTGTGTAGTCTTTCGTTCTTAGTTTGGCCGCATCCACTTTAAGAAAACAATATGTGGCATTATCTATAAAAAAGGGACCTTATTGTCGATGGCGCTTACGCCGCACTGCGTCACGCGACGTTGTATTTATATCGGAGCATCGTTAATAATGGCGAAAGCGCCATCGACAATAAGGTCCCTTTTCATAGATAACGCCACATCACTACATAGTATAAAACAAAGTCGCTTCCCGCTGTCTGTCTGTCTGTCCCTATGTATGCTTAGATCTTTAAAACTACGCAACGGATTTTGATGCGGTTTTTTTTTAATAGATAGAGTGATTCAAGAGGAAGGTTTCTATGTATAATAAATGCTGTTTTTTTGAACGGGTGTTACAGAAAACTCAAATAAACCGAAGCGAAGCGAGGGCGGGTCGCTAGTATATTATATTTGATACAAAAACTTGTTTTGGTTAAACACAAAACAAAACAAGGCCATGTAATTAAGACATTATCGACTCTATCACCAATGACCGTAAATTACAGATGCAGTTAAAGATAAAATGATGATTATAACATTAATAACGAGTTCACGGCATTATATGGCTCGTTTCAACTACAAAATTTTAACATCGGACTGTTTCAGTCCAGTTTATCTGAACCAGTTTTAAGAAGTATCTACCAAGGGTCCAAAAGAAATACAACTCTTCACTGCCCAAAGCATCTGAAAATTCCTGCACACGGGCCTTTGCGGTGAAATCTAAACAAAGGGCTGCAATGGTCGAAGCCCATCTCAACCATCCAAATAATAAATATTAATATTTACATAATTGGTAAGCTTCTGTGATACTCTTTCTGGCGTCAGGGTAGGTTCCGGTATAATACCCACGTGTCCCTGTAATAAAAAAAACCGGCCAAGTGCGAGTCGGACTCGCGCACCAAGGGTTCCGTATTGAAGATATGCTTGGTAACCGCAAAAGAAAATACTCATTTTGTTACGAGCTTTATTTTACAGGCAATAAGGTCCTTTTTGACTAGCCTAAATTTTAATACAGATTTTCTTAGTTTTTTTGTTATTTCTCAAAAACTGTAAATAATGAACACTTCATTTAATTTTTCCCATAAAATATAAGTAATTATCTATACGTCAAGATTTTTTCAGATTTTTCGATTAATAAACTTCGGAGATAAAGGGGGGGGGGACGGTCATTTTTTGTAAATTTTTGGCTATTAATCAAAAAGTACATAACAGAAAATTTTCAAAAAAATTGTTTTGAAAGATGCAGATTAAGACCTTTCATATGACACCCCATTTGCTATAATCGAACCACTTTCATTTTTCAACCCCCTATTCTAGACCCCTTTTCAATTATTAATAAAATTAATTTCATATTTTTTTTACTGTAAATAGATACGGGCAAGCAAGTTGTATAACTATGCCAAATTTCAAGTTGATAGCATTTGTAGTTGCTGAGATAACCTGCTGTGACATACAGACAGACAGACAACGAAGTCTCACCATAAGGGTTCCTTTTGTACCATTTTGGTACGGAACCCTAAAAACTAATTAACAGACCGCATCAGGAATACCAATACTACGCAACAAAACACAAATAACTGATGTAGCCCAAGCAGCCTCCTCTCAAATAGGATATTATGTCTGTCGTATGCCGGAGGAAATGTGGAGTAAAGTATAGAATCCGGCGACGCGGTAGACCAAGGTGACGTTGGCGAAATCTGATTGATGTCCTCCATCAAGACTGGTGGGAGACTGCCCAAGGTAGTGGTCCTTGCAAGGAAAGGAGGGAGGGAGGCCTTTGCAGCGGTTACGGTGCAACCTACCAGCAGCGACGAATTTTGGAAAGACAGGACCACGCTGGTCTGTCACCGTGGTGTTAGGTTAAAGTTTTATATTGTTATGTTAGTCTAAGGGCTGATTTTTCAATCCCCAGATAAAGCTATCCGGAAGGTTAATTTTAGCTCTGTCCTTTTGTTTGATATGACTTCAGAAAAGGATAGTAATACATTTAACTGACGGATAGTTTTATCTGGGGATTGAAAAATCAGCCCTAAAAGGTATTTATAATTATAGGTCTCATTGCTCTAAATAAAAACTTCTTTCTCTTTTTTTTCTTTGAACAGCAGTGGAAAATAAAAAAATATTTAGTAATAAAATTGTGGTGAAGAAATTATTTTCTTACTTACTTTGCCTTTTAACCTTCTCATACTTAATTTGTATTTCACCTATAAAAAGAGTATACTTTAAAAAAACCACATGGTAAAACAATAACAAAATAAGTTTAAAATACGTAAATCCTACTGCAAAAAAGAACGTAACATATTTGGACCTTTGTAATGTTTTACACTATTTATCGCCAAGTGGTTTTCGTTATCTGATTTACAATAGAACCACTCCTAGAGGTAGAGGTCAAATTTATGGACGGAACGGACAGTTAGCTACGGAAAATAGGTTTGCAATTTATAGATCAACGAAATCCCTCTAGTTAGTGTGTCATACTACCATTATTAATTAATTCGGGCGCCTGGCAGCACAAGCGCATTTGAAATTGTAAAGCCGGACCGTCGAAATTTCTAGATTTTATTATGCCCTACTTTTATTAATTTTTTTAAACTTACCGTTTTCGTCCTCTGTGAAAATAAATAAATATAAACACATATTTTAAAAGTATGTTGAAATAAGTACTTACATAATGTTTTTAAAAGCATTGTGACTCTAAAAATTGTCAAAATTTTCTTTAGCTATACTTACGTTATAGTGTCATTAAATTATTACCATAATTACTCAAAGTATAGTGTAGGGGAGCCCATGACACTAAACCTAGTTCGATAAGACTACCGGATTAGGTATTAAATCCGAGACACGAGGTCAGTACGAGACGTCTTTATCATGCTGCTGCCACTGGTAAGGCCAGGCCAGTGATGGGGGCTTGCAGCACTGCATTATCTTATAGTCCTACCCCTCCCCTGTTTCGAGGTCCAAACGAAACTTGGGAGTCTTATCGTACTAGAAACCGGATTTTTAATTTTTCTTTTTTTTTATTACCGCGGTCAGGTATTTTGCATTGCAGCATCGCCATTTCGTGTTCCCGCCATTAATGACGTGACTAATTATATATAATGTCTTCTCAAACTAGGTTTAGTGTCATCGGCTCTTAGAATATTATAAGTCTAACCTAATCATATCCGTAACAAGCGGTTGCGGTATATCAGATCTGATATAAAACAAAAAATATACAAATAGCTTTTTGGGAAATCAAAATTTGGTAAATAATGCAATCAGCCAAAAACATTTCGGCCAAATGGGATGGTCCCGTAAATATGATTTAAAACTTACCATTAATTTTGGTTATTTTAACGGAATGTTTGTGTTCCTCACCTGTGCAAAAATGATTATCTTATTTTAATCAGAAAACTGCAATATTCTTGTTCCGTTATGGTCTAAGAGATAGCTACGGAAACAGGTTTGTAATTTATAGAGCAATGAAATCCCTCCAGTTAGTGTGCCATTCTCTCATTATTAATTAATTCCCGCCAGGCAACGACAAAGAGCAACTGGCTCCAACTCGCGCGGCCCTAGGGTTCCGTTTTCACCCTTTGGGTAACGTAACCCGATAAAATTTGACCCAGTAAATAAGATGACTTTTTCGCGCATATTGGTCGTCACCTGGCACTACTTTTCCCCCAATTAAAACGCCTGGCAATGTTATTTTCGAATTAAATACATAATTAGCTACTATATCACACCAAACTTTACAACCCCTTTGTTGCCTATCCACTCTCACACCCACCGCTGAACAGCTGCCAGACGCCCGAATTAATTAATAATGATAGTATGGCACATTAACTAGAGGGATTTCGTTGCTCTATAAATTGCAAACCTATTTCCGTAGCTAGCTCTCCGGCCATTAGTTTATAACATTAGAATTCGGCAGAAATATGCGGCCGCAGGGGTTTTTTTATACGTCTCGCTTTTTGATTCATCGCCGAAGTAAACCCAATTTGACGACGTGTAGTTGGTAATGAATCTGCCTATCACAGATATAAATTCACATTGATAACGCAAATTCATCAAAATTCAAAATTCAAAATTCAAAATATTTATCTACTTAGAGTGTCCGAACCCGGACTTAAACCCCGACCAAGCGTCGGGGTTGGCCGTCGCTACTGACGTTTCGCGCGCCTGTTGTTGCAGCCGTCCGGCCGTGAAAATTAAGAAAATGCTTCGTTGCGTGATAGCGTATTATATGAGCCAACAGACCACTTAGCCCGCGGGCTGAGTTGACCGTATTCATTTTTCTATGGGTGACTTGACCCACTTAATCTGTTAGCTGAGCCAGCCTAAATACGTAGGTAGGTTTAGGTTATGTTAGATTTGCAGCAGGCCCGGAGGGCCAAACCACCCAGAAATAGGAGCTCCGTCGACACTCTTAATTTCAAAAGCGGGCCTAGTTATCCGATAAGTGTGGGTCGAGTCATCTACGAAAAAAAACAAAGTGGGCAACTCAGCCCGCGGGCTAAGTTGCCTGTGGGCTCATATGACCACAAAGGGTAAACTGCAATAGCCCAAAAAAGCGACGACTGTACGTACGTTCATTGAAAGGTGTTTCGATAAAATAATAGGTACGGTCAGCCTTATAAGAAGCTGCACAATTTAGTGTTTTGTCACTTTAACGCCATGTTTGAACTTCTGCACTAATCCGTCAAAGGCGTTCAAAGCGACAAGGTACTAAAGTGTTCAGCGTCTTATAAGGCCGACTGTACTCGTCTCAGATCTACCGACCGTCAGAGGCACGTTTTACTTAGCTACAAGTTACAATTTTACAGGTCTAAACTGGCAACACTGCTCAAATGGCTGGTCGTAATTGGTCGAGGTTGTGTCAAATGGAAACTTGCAACCAGTAAATTGTAATTTCTAGTTTTATAAAACAGGCCCCCCGTGGCCTTTTTGCTCGTGTGCCTTCAATATACCATAATAATAATAGAAACACGCTCACCAGTCTCGGAGTTTTACAACGAAATGAATATTAAGTTGTTTAAAAGAATCCTTTAATCACCGTACACACTGGAAGCGTTCTGCGTTCCGCGGTCAGCATCATAATTATGTACAGTCAAGGTCACCAATATGTATACACCACAAAGTCTCAAAAATATGTACACAGACCTTATTATTGTGGCAATAAGGTCTATGTGTATATATTTTTGTAACTTTGTGCGGATATTTATTTTTAACCTTGTATGTATAGTATGTATGTAAACACTTAATTGTACAAAAGAAAAACAAAAACAACACGATGAAGTTTAAAAAATATGTACAAAGGCGAATTTGAAGGGGTACCTACCCTGGACGATTGGTTTCAATTGAAAATCTATGTTTTGTCCATACTTAAATTTGAGATCCGTTATCACTTTTTTCAAATTGGTCACCCACCCCACTTCAGGCTCTGTAAACAATAAAATATATTACAATGCCAAATAATTTTAGGCGGATAAAAACGAAATCTACCCACCCAGGTATTTATTCCCGGTATTTACCTAAATTGTCAGGTATTTAAACCCCTTTGCAAAGAAAACGGACACTTTTTTTCAAGTTCTTTAAATATAAGTTCTATAACTAAATAAGATTTCATGCGATAAAATAAAGAAAGTATTGTTTACGAAGGAAAATTATTATTTTACATAAATAATGTTAGTTTAATGCTGTAGCATAAAATTTCAATTAGTTACAGTATGTTTAAACTACTTGAAAAAATATTAAGCGCCTGTTTTTTTTGCAAGGGAGTTTATTTTTGTTACGAAATGTTACTATTGTTTTATTATTGGAATAAAAGTTTACGTCAATTTGCCGGGTTATACATTTTCCACGTGTCATTAGTCGTGTCGCCGGGAAATCTATAACACGACTATTTCGCGTATTATGTCAAACTGGTAAACAATCAATTTGCTTGAATATCTATACATTGTGCACTTAACAGAATGATCAATTGAAAGGTTATAGTACATTGTTGCAGAGGATAGAAAGTACGCGATTTTTGGACGAGTCATATAGAGGGCCGAAACGTAGTTGAGGCCTTCTAGTGTACGAGTCCATAAATTGCACTTTCTACCGAGGCAGACATAGTGCTTTTCACAACTACTGAGAGGAAATAAAATAAAAATTCATATTCAAAACTCAATAGTGTTAGTCAATTGTCGTCGGTTTTTCAAAGGTAGTATAGAAGCTGTATCACCGCCAATTCTACCATAGATAACTTTTTTTTAAATCTGGACCCCCTGTTATCGTGGCACTCGAGGTTAATAAACTAACATTCGAGATGAAGATGTCAACTCCATATTATAAAACTATATTTGTTTCGCCATATCTCCCATGTAATTTCATCTCTTGTGGTACGAGACAAGGGGCGAAGTATGAATTAAATTAAAAAAAATCAGTGACATAGTTTTTAGTCTGTGTATCTTTTAGCAAAAATACACCTAATATTTTACGACACAAAATGGTGTGTTCTGATTGGTCGATTACAATTTTTCATTTTGAGGAGCTGACACAAAAATTTATTGATTGATTTTTATTGGTTCTTAAAGTCGGACAACAATGTTCTCGACCAATCAGCAAACACGCCGAGAAAAACATTCTTGGTGTGTCCTTATAAGTGATGTTTGTGACCTTAAACAAGACCATCTATGGCCATATTTCCGAGCAGTGTTGTGAAAAATGTATTTTGTGATCTCCACTTAGGTACGTCACAAAGGTCGATCACTCTTTCTAACTTCCGGACGAGAGTCACGTCAGAGAGGATCAATGATTCGAATACGACAAAAACGAATGCAAAAGTATTGGTTTATGTCAAGTCATTTATTCCTGAGAAACTTAATATATAACAATGAAAAAAAAACAATATAATAGAAATATATTGATGTTGTAACATTTGAGAACCGTTGTTTTTAATTAATTTTAATTAAGTACCTGTAAATATAAACGTGATCGTTAGAGTATTCCAACAAAAAAAACCTTTTTAAATCACTGTATTAAATCACCATAGTTTCCAGCTAGCCAAGTGTTGTGACGTCATAACTCATCGCATGACGTCACTAAGCAATTAAGTTGCCCGCTGAAAATAATATATCACGCCTATCCTACGAAGCTATATAAAGAACGGACGTTTAGATATGTATGATAAGCCGGGTGTGCCATTTACGAACAACCTATAGTCTATTTTACATGAAATTAGTTAGTGACGCCATTTTTTTATAATTCTACCAGTTTCCCCTCACTGGACAGTAGCCATATATTAAAGAGCTTTAAATATGATTTCGCCAGCGTAGATTTCGATTATTGTTATTTTGGAACTTTTCCCGGGATGAAAAGTACCCTATGTGGTTAATCCAGGGTATAAGTTATCTCCACTCCAAAATTTCATCTAAATCCGTCCAGCCTTTGCAGAGATTTTTTTGTTTCCGTTTCAGAGTTAATATACATTATGTATCTGTCAGTAATACGGTTAAATATTTCAATTCACGTCTCGCACATCGTCGCCAATCCTGAGGGCCCTCCCAAGATGCACTACGCTAACTAGCGTTTCTATTCGTTTCGTTTTTAAACCAATGGCGTCACTGGTAGGTCACGTGACTTTTCGTATCACGTCATCTACCAGTGACGCGATTGGTTTAAAAACGAAATGAATAGAAACGCTAGTTAGCGTAGTGCATCTTGGCAGGGCCTCTGGTCATACACACGCACGCGTTACACTACGGGAAAAATTGGACTCATAGAAATGAGGAGAGGCCTTTGCCCAGCGGTGGGACACTTATATAGGCTGGTAAAAAAATCAGTAAACAGCAAATATAATTTACCGTAAAATGGGGTAAATAGAAACTAAGGGGTAATTACGGACACAACGTAAACTCAAGCATTATGTTACTAATTATAAGACTAAAATAACGTAAATAGGACTTAAAGTTATTTTCATTTAATATTTGTTCTTATTTGTAACAAGTTATGCTTTATTTTAGGTTGTGTACCTATTTACCTCGATTTACGGTACCTAATAACAGGAAATGGAGCTGTATTAAGTAAGTTTATCGTTGTCTTAAGTACCCATAGTACAAGCCTATACTGTAGTTAGGGACTAGGTCAATTTGTGTTAGATTGTTTCGACGTTTATTTATTTATAAGGTATTTTAAAAGCTAGAGTGAGTTTTTTTTTCTATTTTCGCTGATTTTAATATTTATTGTGATAATGTGTCTTTGTAAACCAAACTATCGATAGTATCGATAAGTGGCTTTATCGATAACACGAAACCACTACGTATCAAATGATTTTAGTCATCATTTAAAGGGACTTCTAAACTGGCCATATTTTCACTGCAATATGTGGCCAGCAAACTATTTGGTGTCCCTCTCTTACTCGAATGTTAGAGAAAGACACCAATTGTTGCCGGCCACATTATTGCAGTGAAAATATGGCCCGTTTAGAAGCCCCATTAAATTGTAACATCATGTAACATTTACTGAACTTACGGTTGTGCGTCGGTTTCTCTTCTTGAGGCCGCGGGGGCCCCAAGTGCGGGAGCTCCGAGTGATGGTGCCCCAATTGCGGGGGCCCCAAGTGCGGGGGCTCTAAGTGCCCCGCCCTCTTAATTGGTTTAAGTGCATCTTTATATTTGTATATAATCTTTGATTCACCTGCAATGTTTTGTAAACCGGCATAAAAGTTGGTAGTTTTCATTTGATCTCAATAATTGAATTTAATATTCATTCAAAGAACCTAATGTATGAAAAATAATGATAAAATCGGTTTATTTCACCCCATATGTCAAAACCGGGTTCTCAAAGACATTTACCGGCTAATATTAAGGAATAAATTCACTTATTTATTTACCTACTGTAATTATTTTATTGGACAATAATTGTTTTTTATATAAATATATTTAATAATAACATAAACAGAAATTACCGTTCCGGGACACTGCAATAAAATAATACATTGGTGTTAATAATCAAATTACGTAACTATTTAAAAAGAGGCTTGGTGTACTAAAAAACTACATAATAACATAAATAAAACCAGTACAACCTGATTCAATGCAAGGCAACAACCCTTTTAATGCTACGTTCTCCATGGGCTAGACAATAGATGGGACAAAAAAAAATATAAAAAAATACGGTGACCCAATAATTTGATCGAATTTCACTTCATCCATTGTTACTATTTCATCGAATTTAATTTCATCGAACGCTATTTTCTGTTGTTATCATGATGTTTTCAGGATATTTTTAACATTAATTATAATAACATACCTAGTAGGTTAATTAAGATTAGACTTGTGACTAGAAAAAGATAACTCATGCGGCGAAAAATATCTTAAAATTCTGCGAATAAAGCTGGGCATTCACGGACGCGCTTTATGTATCGGCGACAACTGGATGGGCGTAATATTTTGACCACATTCACGGGTGCGCCAAGCCACACCTCAACGGTGCGACATTACGACGCAAAATGATTAGAAAATGACAGCCAGAGAACGCATTTACGATGACGCTATTTGGTTTGGCGCGGAGACGTGGCGTGTTCCAACGTTGAATTTCGACATTCACGATAGTACCATTCGGATTGCGCGTTGGCGCGTCGCGCTGGCTTTCCGTCCATTTGGAAATCCAACGGACCGCGCCAAGTACTCTTAAACGCTACAGTTTTGACATTCACGGATCGATTTTGGCGCGGCGCTGCTCTATTCAGCTCGTTGGCGCAGTCGTGAATGCCCAGCTTTACGTTTGTTGAAAGGTGTTTCGATATAATAATATTTTGCCTATAGTGCCCGGCCGTTAGGAAGTCAATCCTGACAGCTGTCATCGCAGTACAATTTATAACCTATTCTTGGGTTTGAAGTTATAAATTGTACTGCGATGACAGCTGTCAGGATTGACTTCCTAGCGGCCAGGCACTATAGTTGTATAGGTACATATGCATTTTATTAATGTATAAACAGACTGGATGCGACCTATAGACGTAAGAAAGAAGGGAGATCCTTTGCTTTTCTTGCAAGTGTAGGTATATTTATTTCGTTGCGTTGGTTAAGTTATTAAGTACCTATAACATCTAAATAGACATCTCGCCTTTCTTCTGCAGCTGTAAAAGAAATTCTCTTTTAAGTCATTTGTTATTGATAATCTACAGATAAAAAAATATTCCGACGAATTGAGAACCTCCTCCTTTTTTTTGAAGTCGGTTAAAAATTGTGCGCAAAAAAACTGGTAGACATGAATCGTACTTGTCAGAAACTTGCTATATTATCTACAAACTTTGTAAAACAATACTTTTAAAGCTATGTAAGGATCTGCCTTAACCGGGAATCGAACTGGTTGAATATGACAAATCAATAAAGTCGTGTTTTATGATACAGATCGAGAGGGTCATTTATAGTGATCACTTATGTTTATAACACATAAACCTTTAAATTAAATAAAGACCGTAAAATACCCTTCTTTACTATTTTGTCATATTTGACCAGTTCGATTCCGGGTTAAGGCAGACAAATTTTCAAAAAACCATAAATGCAGGATTTATTTTTTCAAAAATAAAAGTAAATCTTCTTTGCGTAGAACTTGCTATTTCCAATATTTAAGGAAGTTGCCGTCCTATGTGTCGTTTGTTTTTCACGTCACGTTAATAAGTCACGTCATTAATGGGGGAGCACGAAATGAGCTAGCAATTTTTTTTTTATTCGAAGAGCCATGTCTATACTATGTTAAGACTCTCAAGTTTCGTTTGTTCTCGGAACAGGGGAGGGGTAGGATTATAAGACAACTAGCTTTTGCCCGCGACTCCGTCCGCGTAGAAGTCGTTTATCGCTGCTCCCTCGGGATCTGTCTAATTTTCCGGGATAAAAAGTAGCCTATGTCCTTCCCCGGGACTCAAGCTATCTCCATACCAAATTTCATCTAAATCGGTTCAGCGGTTTAAGCGTGAAGAGGTAACAGACAGACAGACAGACACACTTTCACATTATTAGTATGGATTTGGATGCGTCTGAGAATAGGTCGTAAAATATTTTTCATAAGGTTTGCATGAAAAAAAAAATACACCCGGCGACGCCGGGCGCGGACAGCTAGTATGTATATAAAATTCTCGTGTCACAGTGTTTGTAACCAAACTCCTCCGAAACGGCTCGACCGATTCTTATGAAATTTTGTGTGTATATTCAGTAGGTCTGAGAATAGGTCGTAAACTATTTTTCATAAGGTTTGTATGAAAAAAAAAATTACACCCGGGCGACGCCGGGCGCGGACAGCTAGTAATATATACAATATATCATCTGGTAGTTTTGTCGAACTAGGTTTAGTGTCGTGGGCTCTTAGGCTATTTGCCTTCTCGATGCCATTAGGTATAAAAAGGTCAAGAAATTTTTAGTAAAGTAAGTACTAAGAACAGTCTTTTTGATGTACGGCTTGGCGCCTTCATAGCCGTTGCGCGACACGAGGCGCTCTATGCGCGCACGCAGCCTGCCCAGCCACGCCGGTTCTTCGGACGACGACGCTGCCGCTGGAAACAAATAGAAATTAAGTCTTAAAAGAATTCTCAACGTTAGTTAATGAGCATTGACAAAGCCAACAAATATTTTCCCTACACATTTGACGACATATAGATGAATTACCGAGAGCGTGGAATTGCATATGTAGTGGTAACATGTCTTTACATGCATTCTATATTTAAATTTCTTCTACTTCTTAACCATCAGCATAAAAAGAGTTTTGTTATATGTTAAATAAGTAAATACAAAAATAATGTCAGTGTCAAATTCTTAATACTTTGCAATGCACTAAAATATACGTCTTTTTTATTGTACATACATACATACCTTTACGCCTGTAATCCCAGAGTGGGGTAGGCAGAGCTATAGAATTACCTACAATTTTAAAAACTATTTTATTGGATACTCGTAATTTTCAGAATTATTTTGACTGGGCACGTGCGACTGTAAGTTACACAGTTTGCAAAAGATATGGCAAAAAGTAACAGTAATTTTGGTCAGATTGAGAGTCAAAGTAAACAAATAATTTTAATGTCCGAAATATTTTGAACTCGAAGTAATGAAAAAAATAAATTCACCTTACACCGCTGCCCAATTCGTTAAAAAAGTTACAGGTAAGACTAATAAGTAAGAGTGACCAATTCAAAGCAACGAAAAAATTCCCCTCTCCGAGTAAGAAAAAGTTACGTACGGTCCGTCGGCAGTAGATGATTTTGATCAAGAAGTCATCAGGAGAACTATATATATAATTTTCATCTGTCCTATAAGCAATTTCAAATAAGAAAATTTAAATAAATGATAGCGACTAAAAGCAAAAAAAGGACATACTTATTCCACTTGTTTAGGGTAATCTCAATTAAGAAGAAAACTTAAATGGTTTTCCTTTCCATGCGAACGGTACAACCACTACATATGCAATTCCACGCTCTCGGTAATTCATCTATACCTACTTAGACCAACAGTCCGCCGGGAGTCCAATTGATTCTCATAATTATTGATAATTATAATCTTGATATAGCTAGAACCGTAAATATTCATAATATCTCGTTGAAACACTTGCGTCACTCTATTATTGAAGTCACAGCGTTGCGACGACGCACCGAGGGTTCCGTATTGAAGATAATATGCTTGGTAACCGCAAAAGAAAATACTCATTTTGTTATAAGCTTTATTTTCCAGGCAATAAGGTCGATTTTGACTAGCCTAAATTTTAATACAGATTTTCTTAGTTTTTTTGTTATTTCTCAAAAACTGTAAATAATGAACACTTTATTTTATTTTTCCCAGAAAATATAAGTAATTATCTATACGTCAGGATTTTTTTCAGAATTTTTGATTAATAAACTTCGGAGATAATGGGGGGGAACGGTCATTTTTTGTACATTTTTGGCTATAAATCAAAAAGTACATCACAGAAAATTTTCAAAAAAATAGTTTTGTAATGTACAGATTAAGACCTTTCATATGACACCCCATTTGCCATAATCGAACCACTTAAACCCCCCATTCTAGACCCCTTTTCAATTATTAATAAAATTAATTTCTTTTTTTTTTACTACAAATAGATGCGGGCAAGCAAGTTGTACAACTATGTCAAATAAATAAGTGATCATTTATGTACTTTGTCGCTTTCAATCGTTTCACTATTTTGTATAACATTTCAAACGTGACGTTAAAGTGACAAGGTACATAAATGATTACTTATTTATGCTGTTGACTGTACTAACACAAATCAAAGCTTACTTTTTAATGTCTCACTTTGAACCGATCGGTGCCAAGCGGGTAATTTCTTAGCCAAACTTTAGTCTGTGTTACATTTTACCGGGATCGAACCTTGGATCGCTTCTTTCGTAGGCAGGGTAATTACCAACTAAGCTAACGTGCCGTCAGTCTATCCGCTATACTTACAATCATCGGTTGCATCCACTGCACCTCGCAGAATAGGTCTCCCTCCATTGTTTACCACTGTTAACATATTCAATTCAACTTGAGTTCTGTCGCATCATTATCAATACGATAGCAATAGGGGAAAAGACAATATAGAATAAAGGAGGAGGGTAATGTTTCTGACCTGTATGTATGTATGTATGTATGTATGTATGTATGTATGTATGTATGTATGTATGTATGTATGTATGTATGTATGTATGTATGTATGTATGTATGTATGTATGTATGTATGTATGTATGTATGTATGTATGTATGTATGTATGTATGTATGTATGTATGTATGTATGAATGGTTCTTGTTCCCTTGTAAAGGCTGAACGGATGGCAGGATTGCGACAAGCGAGGTATCGTAAGATTCGTCATTGATGAGCACTTTGTATTTATTTATGTTATGATGGCGAGATAAAAATATATACATTATAACTAGGATTATATTGACGACGTTATCTAAACAGCAGTTGGGTCTTTAAGAGTGCGGCTCCACTGAGGGGGAGACGAGCGGAGCGCAGAGGAGACGTGTAGGAATTGGCCAATAGTATTAGTTGAAATCCACATCTCGTCCCCGCTCCGCCTCAGTGGAAACAGTCAAGCGGAGACGAGCGGAGCGGAGAAGAGACGTAACTGCATAACTACATTGTAATCACTCCACTCAGCTCCGCTCGTCTCCGCCTCAGTGGAATCACTTAGCTCTTTTCACAGCTCTGCTCCCCTCAGCTCCGCTCGTCTCCGCCTCAGTGGAGCCGCAGCCTAGCTTGTTTTTTGTTATTTTAATAATACTAGCTGTCCGCCCTCGCTTCTCAATTGTTTAAACTAAATAAGAAGCCTGTGTGTGCCTATGCATACTTGTATAGTCACACAAAAGTGTAAGTTACAGGTCGAGAAATATATTGTTTTTAAATCGGTTCAGTAGTTTCCTCTGAAATTACTACTCCTACCAACATACAAACAAAAAAAACCAACACAAATTTTTATCCATCAGTAGGTATAGATTTGTATAAAGAAACAAAATTTTAACACGGGCCAGTTATACGTTAAACGGAATAAAAAAATGTCGTAGAACTCTGTCACAATGACTTGTTATTTATTTTCTGCGACAAGGTATAGTAGCTCACCAATATAAATCCATGGTCTTAGTTCTAGGTCATTCAGATTCGGGCAGTAAAAATAAATCTGTTAGTGTGACGGAACCAGTAATGGACAAGGACCAATGATTGGACACTTGATTCTTATTTTACAGAAGATAAGGGTCATTTGTTTTGCAACAATCAATTTACGACCGTATGTAATTTGAATTAAGAGTTAAGTGTTCATTACTGGTGCCTGTCAGCTAAAAGTGTCTGACAATGGTGTCATAACCCTTTAAGTTTATTGTATCCATGAAAAGTAAGTGTTTTTTACATTCACTACAAAACTCACATGATGAGTAGCTATTAAAGCCATATCCTTGGTTTAATAAGAGGCAAATCTGAAAAAATGCTGTTATTTTAAAATCAATCATTTGAAAAATATGTGCCGTTATCAGTGGTGGTCGTTTTTATCCTATTGCCAAGTTCCAGTGTTCACACTTACCCCTGACAAGTGTGTAACTCGTTATATGACCGACTGAAAAGGATAGTGATTCTTTCAAAAGCAAAGGTGAGCGAACACAGGAGTGATGTCCAAGATGCGAGTTTAAGTAGTCGCGTCAAAGCGAACAAAACACATTTCAGCGCGTGTATTCAATTTGGCGGCATGGCTTCTCGAACGTATAAGGCTGCCTAATTGAGAATGCACGCGCTAATTATGTGTTTTGCTCGCTCTGACGGGACTACTTAAAGTCGCCGCTTGGACTTCACTCCTGCATTCGCTCACCTTTACTATTGAGGGAATCAAAAAAAGGTAATACTTAAATACTTACAGCAACAAAATACAAACACCACGCCATTATGACGAAACTAGCTAAAACTAGACGCTAAAGAAACATAACAGAGCTTGCTTACATTACTGTAAGTTAAAATACTGATTTAAATTTTAGATGTAAGTCAAGGAAAAAGGTAAAATTGTAATTTTACGCTTATTAAGTTTTGCTACGCTATGATGATAAGTATACCTACCTATTATTCAAAATTTAAATAAGCCACGAGGCTGCATTTGAAAATAATGATATCTTTCGTGAAACTATCGTATTGGTAATCATGATTTAATGAGTCTTATTTCTGTTTTAACCTTAGAATCACCGACGCTCATTTCATAGAATATTTTAATTCGCCGAATTTCTATTTCATCGATACGTGCAGAATTTTTAATATTTAGGTCGCGAAATGTCTAGGAATGTTTCAGTACAAGCTTTAGATGAAATTATACATTCGATCAAATGAATGTTGGTGATAAAAGAGGATCCCCTTATTTCTACTCAACGTTTTTAACCCGTATGCATGTTAGAAATAATGAGATCCGAGAACGATGTGGATTGAAAGAATATGTAGTGACAAAGATCGAAAAGGGTATGCTAAGAGATAGAGAAGGAAGTCGGTGGATGAAGCCGCATTGGTTCGTTCTCGCTGTGGAAATCAAAGTGGGAGGCTTATGTTCAGCAGTGGACAACTACGAGCTAAAATGATTGTTTTGGTTATATTAATTCCATTTTTACCAGCTCTACAGATTCCCAATTCTACAGATTCCCAATTCTACAGATTCTCAGCTCTACAGATTCCCAATTCTACAGATTCCCAGGTCTACAGATTCCCAATTCTACAGATTCGCAATTCAACAGATTCCCAATTCAACAGATTCCCAATTCTACAGATTCCCAATTCTACAGATTCCCATTTCTACAAAAGGCCTAGGCCTAGTCACCCTTCTTTGATTGGTCGGTCTTGGCGGTAGCTCATTCTGTGTCCATAGAGTTAGAAAACTTTTGAAAATCTAATTTGACAGAGTCGACGGAGCTCCTCGCGGAGCTCCTATTTCTGGGTTGTTTTGGCCCTCCGGGCCTCATATAAAAACGAACCTAACCTAACCTACCTACGACTGTGAAATTTATTATTTGTTTTACGTTTACTGTATGTAAAGTTGGGAACCTGTTGAATTGCGAATCTGTAGAATTGGGAATCTGTAGAATTGGGAATCTGTTGAATTGGGAATCTATTGAATTGCGAATCTGTAGAATTGGGAATCTGTAGAATTGGGAATCTGTAGACCTGGGAATCTGTAGAATTGGGAATCTGTAGAATTGGGAATCTGTAATAGAAATCTGTAAAATTGGGAAAATACCTATTAATTAAAACAACTTTAATAAGTTAAGATTTATTTCTCCTTAATAAAATACCGGGTGAATCGTTCGGATTTGAACTTCATACCTACACTGGTTGTGTGTGTGCCTCAGTGTAGAACTTCTTCCGAGTTCGAGTCGGGGGTACTACACTATACATTCTCTTTTCAATTTGCATGCTTCGTCTGATTATGGGTTTTTTTTCTGTAATAAAAAAAAATTTAGTGTGAGTTAGGCTTACGCGAATGTTCCGCGCATGAATAAAATGCCTTTTTCCTAGGAATTGTGACGTTTTTCAAGAGGATTGTGGAGCTAAAAAATCATACGAAAAGCGATAACATTTCTCTAAGATTTTTTCGACGAGGTCATACGACATAAGACTAAGGTCACTGATATTGTCCAAAAATGTAGCAAGCTGAAGTGGCAGTGGGCTGGCCATGTCTGTCGCAGAACCGACGAGAGGTGGAGCAGGAAGGTTCTCGAATGGAGACCGCGCTTAGGCAAACGTAGTTTAGGACGCCCCCCGGCTAGATGGACCGATGACCTGAAGAAGGCAGCTGGCAGTGACTGGATGCAAAGGGCGGGAAATCACGCGCTGTGGCGCTCCTTGGGGGAGGCCTATGTCCAGCAGTGGACTGCAACAGGCTGATACGATGAAGATTTTTTAAATTTTTGAACATGTTGTAGACAAACAGAACTAGTTATTTATTACAACTACAACATCTTCAAAAATCGTGGAACTCAGACATGATTTAAGGGATGAGAATTGTTACCGCCCGGAGCTTTATTTGTATGGAAAAATTTGACAGCTCCACGATTAAAGCGTCGGTTCATAATCATCTGAAATAAAACAATATGCATATTATGCATTCTTGAAACATTATTGTTTCTGACACCAAAGAAAATGTACCTATAGGATAGACTATTGACGTAAAAGGGAGCGAAAAGTGTACGCAAGATAGCGTTCTTTGCAGGATCATTAAAACCTTAGGTAATACATAGTATAACTCGTAAACTAAGAAACATATCGGAAAGGAGACCATTCATTTCGGGCCCAAAATCAAAAGTGCCGGCCGACGAATAAAAGTGTTTTTAATCTGATCAGATTATCGCTCTGAGCATTTCATTATATCGTCGGCTTACTGCAAGAAGTCACTAATGGCATAAAGTCACTAAGTACAGGTACAAACACAGGCGGATTCGCTACGACTTACTCTTTCTAACGCATGGACCCATTTTTTTTTACCTTTACTAGTTTCGATGTTACAGCCATGACATAAAATCATTAACTTCACTTTTTGCCTTATTGATTTGACGTAATTGGTTTTTGACCATTAGTAACTTTAAATAAAATAAATTTATTATTTCTACTCTTTTTATTTGGTTTAAATATTCACTTATGTTACTTAATAAGTTTTAAAAATAAAACAATATGAATATTGCCTTTAAAGTATTTGAGCTAGAATTCATTATAATGCATATAATTACTTTTAGCAAACCGTAAAACGAAAAAAAACTTATTATCATTCTTTAATGATTTTTAACAAAATGGATTTTGGATGCACATTACCCCTTTTACTTTAGTATAAAATAACTTAAGTACTTTACAAAGTTTAAAAAAACTAGGAGACAGCATTTATGGCAATCAGCATGATTTTTTAAAGTAATCAATGATAGTTATCGATTTTTGTTATGTCCAAAGACATGTAATTCACGTGATTAAATTATGGTTAGTGACTTTTGACAAATAAGTTGTATGAATTTGAACACCTTTAGTGAAATACTTACTAGCTTCTGCTCGCGACTTCGTCCACGTAGAATTTATCATTTTTCCATCCTACGGGAACAGTGATTTATTTCGGGATTCAAGGTAGCCAAATAGGTAGGTAGGCTGTGTGTTAATCCAGTGTATAAGCAGACTTTATTCCTAATTGTATGTAACCAAATTCGTCCATCCTTTTTAGCAAAGAAGTAACAAGCTCGCGCACGCATAAACTAGGATGTAAATAGGTAGGTACATCCAGCGCACAGAATCGCTCTGGTCGAAATCGTAGTCGATAAAAATACCCTCGGTATGTGAGTCAGACTCGCACTTGACCGGTTTTCAGTACCTATTTGTTGTTTTTTTAGGTTTTGTACTATGTACAATCATACCAAATTTTGAAGCTTGTGTGGTTTATCTTTTTTACGATACAACAAAAAGGAAAATGGTTTGCAGATTTTTTTTTCACAATTTTGTATTTGAATAATACAAACTGACAATATCCCAAACGAAGCAGTAAGGGTGAAGTTCTTCAATAAATGAGCGCATTGAGCGCGAGCGGGCTTTGCCGTCCCTTTTTAAACTCCCGGCGTCCGCGACACTGCGAAGTACTTTGTCGCTGTACTTTCATGTATTAACTAAAGTCTCACAATTTTACACTGAACGAATTATAACATTTAGATGTTAATGCGTAAAGTATTATAGTAGGTGTAGTAAGTGCCCAATTAGTTTTTAAAGACCAAAGAATAGTTTTTATTTGTAAATAGTAGCCTATATACAAATTTTCACGTTTATAACTTCGAAAATGACGAATCATACTTCTCATACTTACAAAATTCTACACCCTCCTTTACCCCCTTTAGGTTTAGTTTTTCCAAAATCCTAAAAAGTTATAAATTTTTATTTGTAAATAGCTTCTACCCGCGACTTCTTCCGCGTTGATTCCGATGATTGTTTATCCGGGCTCAATCCGGGGTATACCATTCTTTTTTTCTTTTTTTTCTCAGGGGAAATCCATTACGGATACCAATCGATCAGGAGGGGCCGAGTGGTTATGTCGGACTCATAGCGACTAAAACCCCTGAGGTGTTCCTCCTCCCACCATGGACGAGGTCGCGGGAGTTGTATTCCATCCGCTAACTCGTCTATCAGCGTTTATCTCGTCTTCAACTGGGTTTTTTTTCCCTGCTCCGATAAAGGCGCTCCGGAGCACTCGGCCTCAGCATTCCAGCTCGGACCCTTAAGTGTAAGCGATGGATTCCCCGGCCCACGGGTTCCCATTACGGCGGCAACCGGTTCACATGTGCCAACCGCCGTCTGCCTGGTCTTCTGCGCCGTATTGGGAGCGAGTTAAGATCATTTTCTCGCTCCCGCTCTGCCGCTTAGCGACATTACTAATTTCGATCATGGCTTTCGCGAGGGTCGGTAGTGAGAGGTCTGCTCCTATCTCCATGGACAGAGCAGCGCAAGGCACCACCCAGGCTGGGCACTCTTCACGCGTGTGCTGAGCTGTGTCCATGGAACATCCTCCGCAGGGTATATCTAAGCTATATCCATTCCAAACTTCATCCAAATCCATCCATTCGTTGCAGCGTGAAGAAGTAACAAACTAACACACCAACTTTTGCATTTATAATATTTAATGATCGGCGACCGGTAGCATTTTATGTCACTTTAACGTCAAACTCTATGTAACACTTTAACGTCAAACTCGATATAACGTCAATACTCGCATTAATAGGATTAGTGGATAATAGCGTTTGCCCACGACTCCGTCCGCGTAGAAGTCGTTTATCACTGCTCCCTCGGGAAAGGTGAGCGAACGCAGGAGTGAATGTCCAAGCGGTGAGTTTAAGTAGTCCCGTCAGAACGAGCAAAACACATATTAGCGCGTGCATTCTCAATTAGGCAGCCTTATACGTTCGAGAAGCCATGCTGCCAAATTGAATACACGCGCTGAAATGTGTTTTGTTCGCTTTGACGGGACTACTTTTACTTTTAGTTATTTTCGTATAGAGTTAAAAATAACGTCATTTTGAGAAATTTGTGTTATTTTTGTGATTTTGCCGAAATTATCTGTGAAGTTGAATTTTTAAAACTGTTTATTCGTTGTTAATTAATAAATAATGTTCATAAAAAATTTAAGGTAATAATTAAGACTGATGAATCCAAATTATTGGTTAAAAACTATGTTTAACGATTTATTTGTGATTAAAATAAAAAATAACTAATTGCAAGTTCCCTTAAAGCGAGAAAGACAAAAACTCACTAACTACATATTTAGGCTTTTAAAAACGTTAATTGAAATTATTGTACAAAGTTTTTAATTGGATTTTATAGTAAATATATTTAGCTAACCATTTGTATTAAAAAATTTAATCTAGAACCGAACCTATAACAATAATATTCATTTGACTAAGTCCAAACTTTAGGCCCGTTTTTCTCGGACTTGACTTTTTGTGGGTTAATGACTTCTTGCAATAAGCCGACGATATGTTATCAAAACTCTAGAACCATCATATTTGTTGGTGTTATTGATGTTCGAAAATCCTGACTTCATACAAAATCAAAAGTGTCGACTAACGAATATAAGTGTTTTTAATCTGATCAGGTTATCGCTCTGAGCATTTCATTATAAGACATCAAAACTGTAGAACCATCATTTGTTGGTGTTATAGATGTTCGAAAATCCTGACGTTACATAAAAAATCAAAAGTGTCGACTAACGAATAAAAGTGTTTTTAATCTGATTAAGCAACTGGTATAAACCGTACAAACGGGGTTTTCTTATACCTTAATATTTAAGTCGTTTTCTGGGATACCCTGTTAATTCTTAACAACACTTTGAATAAAATAGGTCATTATAATTCTAAAGTTGGATTAATATTAGGGAAGGTGGAAAAGTAATACTTACTTTGTTTTTTAACCTTATACTTTATTTCCATTTCACCTGAAAAAAAACCGATCATGCTTCATTTACCTTTTCTAATGTTTCATTTAATGAGTACCTATAGTCTACATCCTTACAAAAGTTACTCAATGATATACATATAGTAAATTGCGAAATATTATAAATTATAATAAATGCGAAAGTTTGGATGTTTGTTAGTAAATCACGTCAGAACGGCTGAACATACAAATGCCTGTAGACGTCTGGACAGGCCCTTACGAAACCTTTTTTTAACTTACCCATATTATTTTCTGTGAAAAAATAAAATAAAATATTTATTAACAACTTTCATATTTATAATTAAATGGTTGATAATCGCGTTAAATAAAATAAATATAATTATTTACTAGCGATGCCCTCTCGCTTCGCTCCAGTTTACGTGAGTTTTCTGTAACACCAGTATATAAACCAGTATTACATGATACATAAAACCCTTCCTCTTGAATCACTCTATCTATTTATGAAAACCGCATTAAAATCCGTTGCGCAGTTTGAAAAATCGCAATCGCAATTGACTTCAAAGTGGAACAATTAACGAAACGACGAAGAACTGACGAAGAACGAAGAACGTTAGGAAATAACGATAAATATTAAGTTACTTCTTGTTTAAGCAATTTCTCTTTCGTTGCTCTTGAAAAACAAGAAGAAAGAGATAATATTATAGGTACTTACTGGAAATTTGAGTAATTCGAACAGAATTTTTGCGCTGTAAATCTGTGAAAAACAAATAATATATGGCATTAAAAACTTTAAAAACTGAAAATAGCGTAGTACATACATACATACATTTACATAACGTCACGTCTTCATCCCAGAGTGGGGTAGGCAGAGCCACAGCATTACCAACAACTCTAACAACTTGTTGTTTATTCCATAACCAAATTTTGCACAAACAGGCTAAGATGTTTACCGTGTATATCAGTGACAGGTTGCTAGCTCATCGCCTAATAATCAGAGGTCGGCGGGGGTGAGCTGTTTTCAGTTTTTGCATAACATGGACATACCTTGTCATTCAATGGTAAATGCCCCATGTGTAGTTATAAATTAATGAAATGATTTTATTAAGGCTGCCTTTCTGCTACGAGCTTTACGTCGCCATCAAAACAAATGAATTTTATTAGAACCTATGGAATGTCATTTAATATTTATTCATGGATACACCTTATCCATGTTAATATCTACAAGACACAACTACATGACATCAATGACGTAAAAATAGCTCAACCCCGCCGACCTCTGCTTTAATAACACTATACACAGTAAACTTATAAAACCCCTCCTTTTAAGCCGGGGGTTGTTAAGATAAGATAAAAGATAAGATAAGTTTACCTTGAATAATAGGTCTCAGCTTAGACTCTATACTCTTTCCTTTTCCATACTGTAACTGGAGTTTGAGTACACGTGCCTTCAAATCTAATACCCACTGCGGTTCAGCGTCTGCAAAACATAAAATTTCACTGCAATGATAAAAACCGTTCAACATCTCAAGAGCTTGTAGAATTGTAGAACCATGCTCAGTGTAGGGTCTCGTCATCTTTACTTCAAAAGAAAGCTAATTTTCTATTTAAAGTTATTTGGTCATAAATGATTTTCATTAGGTAAAAATAATTTATTTTAGTCGCTTTACTCCAAAAACCAATCAAAACTAAATCTTCGTTTCTTCAAATCCACCAAATTATCAGAATCAGAATCAGAAAAAAAAAACTTTCCCCACTACTACCAACTGTTATCCATTCCCCAGCGGACATGCGACCAAAATATCCAAGAACCTTTTGGATATTCTTACAACAGGGGAAAAAAGGCAGCATTTATCGCGTGACAAAGTTTGGATAAGGCATCCGTCACCTTCTGACACGTAAATAAGTACGACAGTGACGGATGCTTTATCCACATTTGACGCTCGATATAGACGCAGCCATACTAGGCCCGCTGGATATAAAATACATTATTATCGGCTGGTGATCATAATGTTTACTTACTTTCTTTTCTAACTTCCATATATTCCACGAATACTTCACCTGAAAAAAACATTCATTGTTGTTATTACACTTGTCATTATGTCAGAAAAGTGAGTGCGTCATACTTCTAGTTGTATCGCGTATAGACACGCACACTACAGCGATGCTTAGCGACGATGGCTACGCTACAGGGACAACTTGCAGGTGCATCACACACACACGTATGGCCATTACGGCATCACCCTAAAAATTAAATCGAAGGGGCACAAAAAATGCACTTTTTAAATGTCTGCAAAGCCGTCCCTTATTCATTCTTCTGTCAGCGTGGCATCGTATGTGGCATCTTAAAAGAACCTTCACGTTTGCAATTTACTGAATAAAATATTTTGAATTTCTTTCATTATTCGATAACGCTTGGCAAAAGGTTTGTACAAACGTTATTTAAGATTATTATTTCGTTTTTAAACTTACCGGAACTGTCTTCTGCAAAGAGAAAAAGAAATAACGTATGTCAATACATCTTATTTATACCGTTGCCTTTGTCATGTTATTGTATTGTATTGTCAACGTTACGATAGCTCATATTCACTCGATAATTAATGGTGGCAAGTTAAGAACAATACCATAACACGTCCAAATTAGTATTATTTTTGCTACTAGAAAATTGGGCCTATTATTAGCTAACCCTTGCTTGATGAGTATTAAAATATTACTGTTTAAAATGCGTTTATTACTGTTTTTTGACCCTATACTTAAGACTGTAACATACAGGTTGATGTTAAGTAAAGAGAGCTTGTAAATTTTAAGAAACCCAAATGGGCCGTGACTTCCTTTTTACTACTTTCTAGAAATGGGAAAGTATCTCACCATCCACTTGAATGATTTTGACAGAATGTTCTTGCTCTAGAGCTGAAAAAGTGGTTATTTAAGTATAGTATTGGAGGTTCAGGTGTCAAGTTGACATATCGTGAGTGATGATCATTTAAAAGGGCATGATTTGATGGTTCGGTCATTTGGAAAGGATATAGGTATGAAACAAGATTGATGAAAGAGATATGCAGAGCGAAAGTGAGTGGAAGAGTCGGAAGGGGCCGCCCTAGGCGTGGTTTTTCGAATTAGATCGGAGAAATACTGGAAAAGGGCCGAATCTTAAGTAGGTACCCGAAATTGATGTTCGTGCATGACTCGATGTATGAATGTGGAAGAAGCGAAAGAGATTTGTCAGGATCGTAGCAGGTGGAAACAAGTGGTCTCTGCCTACCCCTCTGGGAAACAGGCGTGATTTAATGTATGTATGTATGTATGATCTTTAGGTCATACCTGTAAAAGGTTACCTACTTTCGATGAGCGGTGTCAGATGAGACTCAAAATCTTTTCCTGAGTACTGTTTTTTGAGTTTGACCACTTGCGTCTTCAAAGTTGTGACCCATTTCGCTTCAGCTGTAGCCAAAAAGAACACATTAAATTGATAAAGTAATCAGCAAACGAAAAAATAATTTTGTTTAAAGAATAAGTATCATTTTCATTCATAAAAAATATAATAAAAAAGTATAGGTAAATATTTAAATGTTGATATTTGGTCTTTTTTTTTCCTGCAAAATGATCTCTTCTATGTATCATATTAATAATCCATGCATCATATCTATTCTATGATACATGTTTTTCGGAAATGAATTGTAATTATTAAAATTTACGTTACGTGTTTAAAAAAACAGTTCCAAAATACAGGTCAACTTACTTACTTGATTGGGGCTTGTTTTGAAAGCTACATCCTTGGTTTATTAATAAGAAAATCTAAAAAAAAACAGTAGTTTAGTTAAGTATTTTGAGTAACCGTCCTCACTCTCCTTGTTCCTGACTTATCTTATCTTATCTTATCCTGTAGGATCTTAACAATTACCAATTACACACTAAGCTGTTTGAATTTGAAGGCTTTTACGATATTCTTTCTTGAACCTAAGAGCATTGGATGTATGGGTATCGGAGGCAATCGGAGCTGTGTATAGGAATGAGAGTTGAGGAGAATGATTACCAGTGATCGGATCTATACTCGAAACTCGAATTCAAGACCAAAATCCTAACCTCAACGGGCGCACATTCACTGTGATTACTGCATTTTGGTTTAAGTGTAGGTATTTTTATCAATAAAACTTACCCTAATATTACTGGTTACACGAGTTCTCATTCATGTTTTTATGAAATAATGTTAAAATAACTAAATAATCAAGATGGGAACTGTCAGATTTTGGTCTTGAATTCGAGTTTCGAGTATAGGACGCAATTTCCCGGAGTCTAAGGGCCGTATTAATAAACTCATCTTGGTTGAGATGTCAGCCACAAGACACGTCAAAAATGTCAGCTTTCTATGGGTTGAAGTTTACTTTGACGTCTCTCGAGATGGGCATCTCAGTCAAATAGCCATAAGTGGTGGTAAGTGTTATTGGACACATGGATATGAATATAACTTACAATCCCGCAAGTCTTTTTGTTACCTACCTTTATAAAAAGGTAAATAACTTTTGATTTTATGTAGTTTTCACTATAAAATTAACAAAATGTGTAAAAACAATAAAAAAAATACAGTACTGCTTAGAAGAACTCAACGTAACTTGCACGTTTTATCTTTTATGGTACGGTCGGCCTTATAAGAAGCTGCACACTTTAGTGTTTTGTCACTTTAACGTCATGTTTGAACTGCTGCACTAATCTGTCAAAGGCGTTATAGCGACAAGGTACAAAAGTGTTCAGCTTCTTATAAGGCCGACTCTACGTTAAGTCTTTTCACTGAAAAAATTATTCAAATGACAACAAACGAAGTACCATCAAGGACTTTAAATTTTGATCCACCATAGTACCTTCTCATATTGACAGAGTCAAGTGACGAGACTGAAATTACATAGACAGGGAGGGAATCCCTTTCCCTTCCCTCATCGTTGGTTTTATGCGACAAGGTTCTATATAGGGTCATCATTTAAAGTCCGTGACCGTACCTACAAATTACAGTTCCGGTGGGAATAACGTTCAACCAGTCCTGCGCAGTCACGGGCGCGTCATATCAAACTCATAATTCAGTCATAAATAGCCAACTTATACAAAAAAACATAAAATAAACTCACAACAACCCATTGCCAATGCAACACCATAATGTACAAAACAGTCAAAAAATCATGGCTTAAATTTAGTTGCGAAAAGTTTAGTTTTTGGCTTGAGTCTACCGATAAACAATTTTAATGATTTTTTTACGCCTATTGCGTTTGGCATGGCTTGAAAAACATTAAAAAGATTGTATGACTACTGATGCAAAGATCAAGGGGGACACAGCTCATTGTAGTATATATTTTTTTTGTAGTAATGGCTTTCTGCTGCTAGGCACTTTGCCAATATCAAGTGGAACATGAGTTGTCAAATGATCTGACAATCCTTGACGAATAACTTCTGTGGAGTGCATTAAATGTACCCCCAGAAAAATGAAGAAATAAATAATAAATAAATAAATAAATATAAATAAACATACAAATATAAACAAAGCATATTATCATACCAGATAATGATATTTATTTATTATTTTTACTTTGTGACAACAACACTTGACGTGTCAAAAAAAGGTGACAAGTAATAGACAAGATCATAGCTCTTTTTAAATTAATGAGCACTTCCTCCCGCTAGACCAACCAAATCAGCTTGTGATGATAATGAGCTATAAATGCTATAATAGCTCATAATAATAATTATTATGCTAGGAGTAAGTAATATTCGTGCGTTCGTAATAGTACATTACTTAACAAGGGCTGTAAAAGAAAGAAAGCCCGAAATCGCAGGTATTTGAGACCCGAGCCGTAAGCGAGGGTTGTAAATATGCGATAGAGGGCTTTCTTTTTTACTGCCCGTGATGAGTACACAATTTTACGTCTTCACCTGGCCACAATGCGAGTTTTACCGTGCGCGCAGCGTGCGATAAAACTCACATTATGGCCAGGTGTTACGTAAAATACATTGCTAAACCACATACAGCGCCACCTAGTGACATCTAGTGGAAACAGCTAGAATTGATTTCAAATTGCTCACGAAAACAGAGGTTGACCGCTCTATGTAGCTCTGCACCAACTACAGGCGACATCTACCAGAAGCAAGAGATACGTCCAAATTGTTTAACAGCGTGCATGCATCACGCTAGTCCCACGACATGATACGAGCTGTAAATTCTTTCAACATTCGCTAGATGGCATCAGCGTTCAGTAACTTTGATCTATTTAAATAGCGAGGGCACAGATAAGATAATAAATTAATATTATTTAACCCAGCGGTTCTCAAACTTTTTCAGTGACGGAAATTGAAGCAAAACCCAGTTTCTAAACAAAAAAAGGTGGTTTAATTAAATAGATAAATTATTTTGCGGTGTGTTTTTAGCAGAGCACTACCTTACAGCCCCACGGCTCCGCGGAGTACACTTTGAGAAAAGCTGATCTAATCTGTAGCTAGGGCCTTGATTCTTATTTGTTTTGCCTATCTTGTTTTGATATCGTAATCACACTAATAACATTATGACAGCTCTTACTGTCAAATAAATAAGAGCTGTTATAATGTCAACAACATGATTACAATTTCCAAATTGGAGCAAGATACAGCCACGGATTTACGCAGTGGCAACTGCAGCAGCGGTGGACGATGGGCAAAAGAAACAAAAATGCATAGATATTGTATTGCCCCATTGCCGCCGCGGAAACTCGTGACATGTATCATTCATCCCTCTCGCCGATCGATGGCTTGCTTACAAAGGGTCGTCAGCCGAACGTGGCGAGCGACTTCGTCTTGCCGAAGATGACACACTCGAAGCGCTACTTTATGCCCGGTTCACATTATTCCAGTCCAGTCATCCAGCAGGCCAATCCAGTCCAGTGCTGGACTGGATCATATCGTTTAGTGCTGGTTCACATTATTCCAGTAGCGTTCCAGCACTGGTTTGGGTCGCTGGACTGGAATACTACTGGAATAATGTGAACCGGGCATTACACTGGGTCGTCAGCCGCCTGCGGCCAGCGCCTTCGCCAAGCCCTTCTGAGAGCAACGTGGTACGACGAGGAATAACAATTCCTGCTCGTGCTACGTTGGAACGAGTTGGTAGCACGATGAGGAAGAAGGGGGTTTGTCTATGATCCACTATTTAAGTCCGATTTATATTGGTTAAGGACGGTGGAGTGAAAAAATTGAAAGCGATTCTATTTGGATCCACTGGCTAGGCAACTTGACTCGCTATACTGTCCGATCGGTTTACACTACTGTACTTGTACTACTGTATTTGACTAATGTACCTCTAAATCGGGTTTTAGGCTGGGTCGTCTGCCTTCGTCCAAGGCGCTCAGGGATCATTCGTTAGTGCAGCTACTCAATCTTTTTGTCTTTTAGAGTTATTTTTTCATCTTTACCCGGGACACATGGGAAAATGATTTTTAAAGTTCCTTTTTGTTCCTTGTGTATTCAGTTCAGGTCTGTATAAATTTGTTGAACGCGAGGTGGGCCTAAAACAAATAACACGTACTACTTCACGCCGCCGTTACTTGCCGCTTGGATTTGATTTTCCGTGTAAGTTGAAACCGGACCGACGTGTGAAAAGGAAGTTGGAACCTTGGAACATTACCATTTTTATTGAGTTCTGAAAATGTCCGTGAAGTTAGCAAAACTTTGTAGCAGAATTAAATTAAATCGAAGCTCATTCGGGATAGATAGCTCTACATTGATTGATACGATGATTTAATTTTGATGTGCTGGAAAATGGTTTGGGTTATTTTACAGATAATCTGATGATGATGATGATGACGACGCGCTGGCCTAGTTGGTTGGTAGTGACCCTGCCTACGAAGCTAGAAGCTAGCGGTCCGGGGTTCAAATTCCGGTAAGGGCAGATATTTGTGTGATGAGCGCGAATATTTATCCCCGAGTCATTGATGTTTTCTATGTATTTACGTATATATATTTATCTATATTAGTATGTTTATCGTTGTCTAGTACCCATAGTACAAGCCTAGAGCTTAGTTTGGGACTAGGTCAATTGGTGTGACATTGTCCCCTGATATTATTATTATTATTATTATTATTTGTGAAGTTTCGTAGTAATATTTGCTTCGCCTTCGACAGATTAAACAAGACGTGAAAGTGACAAAGCACTAAAGTGTGTCAGCTACTTGTAACGCCAACCGTAAATAAAATAAAATTAAAAAGCCTTTTTTTTTTGATACAAATTTACAGAAATATTTGCGCATGTCATAGTTGAAAATATAATAAAAAATAGTAGATTATAATTATATTAATATTTCAACCAGAAAATTAAGTCTGTTTAACGTTTGAGTAAAAATATTACAAAATTAACATTTTTATTATTTTTGATTAAGGTGAGGCGGGGCATTGCATCTTCATTTTTCGTTTTTTTTTTAGCTTTGCAGATGCAATAGTCCCGCCTCACCTTACATGCAGAAATTGTATTTATAGTTAGTATAATAAAATAAATAAATTATAGTTAGCGTTTCAAATATAATAATTAAGCTTTGGTTTGACGCCAACCGTACTATTCCGAAATTCATCATAAGAAAATAATACATCAAAATGTTACAATCACTCCAAAGGTTTTTAATTGTTGTCAATAATAAAGACTAAAGGCTTTTAATAAAAATTCATGTAACAGTCTTGCCTCGAGCACAAAAAATGAATGTTAAAATGTAGGCCAAGTTACCATGAAACTCGGAAGGCTGTTTTAAATGCACACCGCCTCTGGCTGAAACATTGCCTTAATTTTGTTTGACGTTTTCGCAAGGAAACCACTCCGAGAATTCTACCCTTACTAAAAAGTTTGATATAATGTATGTATGTATGTACTTAATTAAACACTTTATTGTACAAACAAAAGAGATAACAATTATAAAATAGACAAAAATGTATTAGGGATGTACAAAGGCGAACTTGTCGCTTTAAGGCATCTCTTCCAGTTAACATTTGAGCTATATATTACTATACTATATAGTCGTTTATTCCGTGACTTTGTCCGCGTAGAACTTGTTTGTGGCGGGTTTAAAGTAGGTACTATATTATGTCATACTAGGATTTAAGCTAATTTCACACCAAATTTCATTAATATCGGTTCAGCTTAGTCGTGAAAGCGTAACAAACAGACAAAGTTATTTTCACATTCATAATATTAGTATGGATGTAGGGTTTAATCCATTTTGGATGTTAAGTTATACAAATGTAAATATTTAACTAAAGCGGCGACGTTTTTTTAACTAACGCAGTTTATATTTCTGCAATAGACACACTAAATATTTAATTGTTAAATACTGTATTTCTTTTTCTTATAATTAAATAAATTAAAAAAAAACCAAACGAAAAATATCTAGGGACAACATCGTCCGCTGCGTTACCACCTATTATTATTAAGTATTTAAAACTGTACCATTTTAAATCAAATCATTTCAAATGTTAGCCTATTTGCCTGATTTAATAAGCGTGTACGCCACATTGTTGGCAAATATATCGTTTTTCTAAAAACATATAATTTGCGAAACATGTCGAAAAATAGGGAGTACTTAGCTTAAAAGTTGATTCACCTATTTACTGTTCTTACTGCCGCACTCAGAGACGTCAATTAAATTTAATGCTTGTTTAGTGACGTGTTGTCTTATTCTATTGCTGTAGCAAAGAAAGTGACAGCAGCAACTTTAATCAAGCGTTAAATTAATTTGACGTCTCTAAGTGCGGCAGTTCGTGATCTATTTAAAATAGTAACATTTATAATGAAATAAAATAAACGAATGAAGTCAAATTAAAGCTTGTTCAGGAAAGCTGAAAATACCTCAAAGATAATTTAAGTGTCTCTATTCACCGCAGAGAGTATCATTGCGTCACAATTTGCCAAGTTGCGTAAAAACAAGATGAGAGCTCCCAGTAATGAGACCGTAGCTGAGATGTTATAATTATCTGAGATCGTCGGCCATCTTATTATGGAGTTGATGTTATAGGGTAAACGCGGCAGTTGGGGACTCGCCGTTATTATCAGCAACTGAGAGCCGAGCTCGTTTGGATTAAAATGTTTTTGTTTGGTGAAAATAAAGTCTTTTGTGTTGTACTGTGTATTGTAAGATGACAACTTGACAGGGGCAACACGTTAATAGGGGCTCTATTCTAATCGATAAAACCTTATTTGAAATGTCATAGTTTTGATTTTTCGGCCGCCATTACTGTCCAGTAAATAAGACTTGTCGTAACATTGACAAAACAATAACTTTTCAAATACAATAAGGTTTCACTGAGTAGACTAGAGCTCCAATATGTTTACGATATAAAAGCAAGACGGGCTAAAATAAAGTAAAAGTAAAGGTCCCTCAACTGAATCAAGGACAAGAATCTCAGTTTTATCGATGGATACTCTTTTTATTTGATGTTTGTTAGATAAAATGTAGTGAGAGATTGATTAAATTGAACACGAAACAGATATTTTTAATACCTGAAAATAAAACTTAAGGTAATATTTGTTTATAAAAACCTGTTTTTAAGATTTAAATAAGTAATCATTATTTTACGTTTCTTTATATTCAAAACTATAATCTAATCATTGAAGCAGTCCGTATCTACTCACTGTTGCGTATAAGCCTGTTTTGCCACTCTCCTCGGTCCTGACCCAATCGAATCCAATGTCTCCCGCTATTTTACGGCAATCAAAAACAGCCAACAGAAAATGGCGGAATATTTTACTAGCAATTATAAATAAGTAGTTTATTTTTATTTTGCCTAAACGAGTTAACTTTGTTTATCAAATCAAAATCATATTAAAAATAATTTATTTCGACCATTTTAGGATCATAAAGTGCATACACTTTTGTAAGTGGAGCTTCATCCACTTTTGTAGCAATTGCGAATCCTAGAATCTACCTATTTACCAATTGAAAACGATCAATTTGTTTTTGAAAACGCTACTTGAAAAAGGTTTACACCACCTGACAACCAGGCGTCAAAGAAGTTTAGTTATAATTTCAACACTATACAAATCTAATTAAGGCGTCATGTTGACTGATTTTTATGTACTTTGTAAAGTACACGAGTCCAATATTTCAACATTTATTTATTTATTTATTTACATAAAATAGTTCACTGATCCGTACTTTTACCCTATTTTTACCCACCCGAACAGATTGCACAATCTCCCGGGTAAACTGTCGCTGTTTATTTAATTCCCGGTTCATTTGGACCGGGTGGGATTGTGCATGTTTTCCTGGTTCCCGGATCGCGTACAACCGAATAACCGGAAAAGAAATTTGGTGGATTGTGTTTAATATTATGAGTGTAATTTGGTGAATTGATTTATTGTTGACATTTATTTGCGATATTTATGTCTTTTCTTACAAGACATCATTGATTTTATTAATATTAGGATTAATGTACCTACCTCTAGGAGTCTTAGTTATATCGTATACTTACAGATTGTTTGTGTACCGCGAAGCTATGGAAAAATGTACAGATGCGCATTTATAGATTATAGAGAAATTAAACCATTTAGCAGCATACTATCATAATGCTTGTGTACAGTCAAAGACTTTAATTGTTGAGCCACAATGCAATCCTGTCATAATGACAGTGTCAAGACACATGAAAGAAATTACGCCAAAATTTAATGATTTACTTTATGCCACAGGGTTCCATAGTGGCACAACAATAAGAGTCCTTGACTGTACCTATTTATCTCCGGCTCATAACCTCAATCCTAAAAATTAAATATAAACAATCTCACACAAATGGTCCTAGTGCCAAACTAAGCTCTAGCCTTGTATTATTGGTAACAGACAACTATACTGGGAATCGAGCCCGGGACATCTAGTTTTGAAGGCAGGGTATAACACAAAAAGCCGTCAAATAGTAATCATAAAGAAGCCTTTGTAGAGACCTCAGCCTTAGTCATATTTATTTATCTGTAATTAAATACGTATGGACGATTTGAATCCTAATATTAAATGTAAATAATAAGCTCGATTCTCACAATTTTCAACGTTCAGCGTTACGAGTATTTGCTAAAAAAACATCATTATTTTTAATTATCGAGATGCTTGCCGCAACAGAAAATTGATGTAAATACCAGCGTATATTCTTAACTTCAGCAATATTTCATTTAATGAGGTATAACGATGATGAATAGGTTTTATTAGCTAGGTATTTATGTATTTACGTATGAAAGTAAAATATATTTTTGTTTACCTATTAATTAATCGAAGTTCCCTTTTTACCCTTTAGTCCCATCTCGTAGGCAGATTTGGTAGCTAGCTACGAAATGTGAAAATGTATTTTCCCATCTTGTAGCTACCTACTAACTAAATAGGAACGATTTTCCCATCTCGAAGCCAGATTTGGTAGCTAGCTACGAAATGGGAAATGTATTTTCCCATTTTGTAGCTAGCTACCAAATAGGAAAGATTTTCCAATTTGGTAGCTGGCTTCCAGATGGGACAAAAAATCCCGATTCCAAGCTGGCTACAAAACGGGAATTCTTAAGTCCCACCTCGTAGCCAGATTTGCTAGCTGGCTTCCACACTCTGGTACCTTGTCACTTTACCGCCTTTGACAGATTAGTGCAGTAGTTCAAACATGACGTGCTAATTGTAGGTAAGTCTGACCGTACCATGTTAACAGCAATATTGTTTTACCAAGAACAATAGGACCCCAGATAATTATTTTCCAAAGATGAAAAAAACATTCGATATTTGTAAGTAAAAAATTTTGTTACACGTCACATCACCCTTATCTATTTTCCAATCTAGAATTCGACGGTTTTCCATCCTCTCGTTAAACAAACCTCTCCAATCAGCCGTGTGTATTTATTTTGTCCGCCAGTGCACTTCAAACGGAAACAGCGCCACGCGAGTATACGTTCGCTCACTGCAGTGTATGAATGCATCAAGTGGGAAGTGCAATGACACGTGGAATTGAATGCATTTCCTTTTATCGGCACAAAGTTGATCGGAAATGGTATTTTTATGCAAGAAATAGGGCTAAAGAACTAGTAGCTTGAGCATAAACTTTTCAATTATACTTCACGTTATCGAATCTCCTTTTCTACTTAGTTCGAAAACGTGAATCTATTTTAGGGTTTCGTGCTACGGATAATTTTATTCAAACCCGAAAACTTTCTATATTAAAAACTGAACCCTCACTCGTTGAGTGAACCCGTGGCCTTGGACAATATACATTACGCCAACTAGCGTATCTATTCGTTTCGTTTTTAAACCAATCGTGTCATTTGTACGAGTAGATGATGTGATACGAAAAGTCACGTGATCTAGCAGTGACGCGATTGGTTTAAAAACGAAATGAATAGAAACGCTAGTTGGCGTAATGCATCTTGTCTAGGGGCTCTGGTGTTTATCAGTGGGTTAAAGTAGCGACCACACCGCTGTTCAAAATACGGTGACGGTACGGAATCGCAGTGACATGCCGTAAACGTCACGACTTCACCGCATGCTCTCCACGCCGCTGCCGTGACATTTACGGCACGTCACTGCGAGCAGCGGTGTGGAGGGCATGCGATAAAATCGAAAAGCTAACGGCACGTCACTGCGTTTCCGTATCGTCACCGTATTATGAGCAGCGGTGTGGAGGGCATGCGGTAAAGTCGTAACGTTTACGGGACGTCACTGCGTTTCCGTACCTACACCGTATTTTGAGCAGCGATGAGGTCGCTCCTTTAAAACACGACTTTAAACTTGCTCCAAGTTTCGCTTCTCCTTTTAACTTTTATAGCACTTTTCCATTTTTTCGACCAAAAAAAAGTGAAAGCAGGCAACCCATGCACCTAGTTACTCTTTACAACTCCCTCGGGCCAGGAAATGCCGCATAAAACCCATTTCCCTGATTATTAAGGGTCGCAAGTCACGTTGGTTAATATTAACTCCGGAAAAGATAACCAGCGATAGGAAAGCCAAATTTATAGCAGCCTAGAATTTTCCATCTGCGAGGATTTTTCCTGTTTCCTCATTGTAAGTTAATATTGGCTATAAATAGGGGTATAAGTGATCTTTATAACACTAAGAAGGTTAGAGGGAAAGTTATTAGGCAATTATTTGTAACGTAGGCCGCGTATGGTAGCATATTTGAAGACTGGCTTACATCGCAGCAATGTAAGCGAAAACAACTGGGTAGTGATTAGGCAGGCTTATACGTTCGAGAAGCCATGCTGCCAAATTGAATACACGTGCTGAAATGTGTTTTGCTCGCTCTGACGGGACTACTTAAACTCGCCGCTTGGACATTCACTCCTGCGTTCGCTCACCTTTGCTTTTGAGAGAATCACTACCCTGGCCGCCTCCACGGCCGCCACCGCAGGCCGCGACTGTCTGTGAAACGCTTTAAATTCAAAATTCTTATACTATTACTATTTACATCTTTAATATTTGAGTAGGTAGCTTAGTTTTATTTCAATTTAAAAAAGTTTATTTTTAACTTTTCCACTTGTACCTAGATAATTTGTAAATAAAAATATAAAACAATAATAAAAATGAAAAAAACTGTGCTGTTAGCCGCCTTTTACGGCAGAATATAGAGTGACAATTACAATCGAAACTCGCTGGGCTGAATCGCTTGTCTCACAGCCTTTCTCGTCGATCAGCTGAGACGTTATATAAGATGGGACAAAGAAACAACACACACTTTCTTTCCCCAAGGAGCTCCTTGTACAAAAAATGTACATGACACTGCTATTGAAATGCAGATCTAGGACAAAGAATAAAAAGTTGAATTTCTTTGTGTTCTGACTAATTGGTTAAATAAAATAAAAAAAACTCTAAGTTCAAATCACATTGACAAAATTTGTTGTAAAGTGTACCTTAGGAGGTTAATAGCATTAGAGCATTAGTAAACATTTACGCATCTAAATTTGAGAAAGACTCCGAGGATTTCACGTTTTTCTTGATATTTCTCGCAGATCACACTAATGGAAACCCCTAAAAGGAACAATCACGCTTCTTAAGAGGATTCTCAGATTTTCAGTTGTTTGTTTACGTCATGTTTCATTATTATTTGACGCAAATAGGTACACAAGCCGTCGGGAATTTAAAACCGATTAGAAAGGGAAATAAGACAATGTTATTTGTGTAAAATTAAATTAAGAAACGTTATTTTATTCATTCATTCCAACACGAATATTTTTTAAAAATTAACTTGTTAATGCGAAAGGTCAGGAAGCACCGCATTGCCACAATACAACTGGTCTCTTGGCAAAAAGGGAGCATATAAGTTATATTTTTTATTGCATATTAGACCTTATACGTAAAACTAAAAAGTTTAATATTATTTTGGCTATTGGAGTGCAGGTAGCTATCTCCAATGTAAAATAGAAGGGGAGTAGAGTGACGAAGCATTAGCCATTGTAGCTTTACTTCCTTCCTGCATAGGAAGTATGTATTCATCGTATCAAGGTTACACATTTCAATTTCTTATAGTTTGTTTAATACCTTACCTTAAATCTATTGTACGGGTCCATTGACAATGCCAAGAATGGAATAAACGAAACTTATGGCACTTATGATTGTGTGCACCTCAAACGTTGTTAATTCCAATCTACAACCCAAACCTCACTTCCATATTTCTTTATAGCATGGCGATAGCGAACGAGCACGGTATGGTACAGTCTGGTGTGTAATGTTTAGCATAAAAAAAAATGATCTAATGATCATTTTACATAACACGATTTGCATAATTTTAATCTGTATAATAAACCATCGATATAATAGTCATGATGCATAAAACGAAATGCATAATTTCAAAAACAATAATGTTTATAAAGTAAAGATAAATAATGTGGTCACAGATCTAACCGCACCTAACCTAGTTAGAAGAAATTGACTTAAAATGCATAATAACAAGAAAATGATAGTTATACTAAATGAAATGAGTGTTATGTTATTCGATCGTATGCCAGATAAAACAATTGGTTTTTATGCTAAACGTTCATTATGCTTTTCGTGGTTAGTTAAATGAAATTATAAAAAAAAAAATTATAGTGATTGAAGCGCACCCGGTACAGTCACCAGCAATAATAATGATACAACATTGGGCTTCAAAAATTATATCTGACACGCTCTTACATCTCAATAAATAAAGACGTGTCAGATATTTTTGAGCCCAATGTTGGAAATTAATTATTCCTGGTGACTGTACCTGGGATCCGTGACCAAAGAAATTTTTATTCTCAAGACCAATCTTAAGTCCGCACATGATAACACTGAGGACTAAGGCCTGGTTCCCACTATGCCGGACTGGCAATTTTGCGTAGTAGTTAGTAGTAGTAGTAGTTAGGTAGTGGCTGTACAATTTATATGAAGCTGTTCACATTATGCCGTGTGAACAGCGTCATAAGCCACTAGCCTTACCGGCATCCGGCAAATTCGCCGGTCCGGCATAGTGGGAACGGGGCCTAAGATGGAATACGTTTATGCTAGTAATTTCAGGGTTTCTTATCCCCACACCGGAACACATACATACATACATACATACATTAAATCACGCCTGTTTCCCAGAGGGGTAGGCAGAAACCACTTATTTCCACCTGCTACGATCTTGACAAATCTCTTTCGCTTCTTCCACATTCATACATCGAGTCATGCACGCACGTCGGTTTCGGGTACTTAAAATTCGGCCCCTTTCCAGTATTTCTCCGATTTGATTCGAAAAAGTACGCCTAGGGCTGCCCCTTCCGACGATGCGAATATTGCTGCTTGGTGGTAGGTAAGGGATAAGATGGTAGAAACGATCATACTAGATTTTTAAAATACTAGATTCGCCATATAAAAGATTTCTTATAAACTTGATTCAGTATACGTGTCACTGCGTAAATGAATGTGATAATGTAAGATATTATTATTTGTTGTATTGCAAAATGTGGTAGACATGTAAAATGATAACACAGTAGAAAATCAAAGAATATAATTGTACTAAGTAGTTAACCTATAAGCTTAATTTAAACAATGAAAAAAATAACTATAATTCGACCACCTGCTGGTGCGAAAATTTTAATAAGTAGCAGGTTATTTTATATCACCATTTTAGCTGACTAAGGGCTGATTTTTCAATCCCCAGATAAAACTATCCGTCAGTTATTTATATGTATTAATATCCTTTTCTGAAGTCATATGAAAGAAAAGGACAGAGCTAAAATTTACCTTCCGGATAGCTTTATCTGGGGATTGAAAAATCAGCCCTAATTCATTTAGTAAATGTTGAAAGACCCAAATTCAAACAGTATACTGAAAGATTACTTACCTACACGCACTAAAATGCCATCAATAAAAAAATACTACGTCTTTTGTCAATTTTAAGTCTGGTTTCTATGCTTTGTACTTATTCTATGTTTAGGTACCTCGCCCCCCCAAGCCCCCAACGTCTGTCAGTACCCGCGGGAAAGTCGCTATTTTGGGCGGACTTTTGTTTACTGAGTACTTGTGCTTGTGTTAAATATAATATAATAAATCACTGTTCCTTAATCTGTTTTTGGTCTTGTTAATTTTCTAGAATATTTAAGACGGAAATATAAAATTGGAACTGCCGTTTTAATTTAATAATTTCTACATTTAAAAAAAAGCATTTAATAAGTGAAATCACACCAAGGGGGAGGCGATTACATAAATGTGACTAGGTACTAGCTACAAAGACGAGGAGGCTGGGAGAGATCCCTTTAAAACGCATAATTTTTTTACGCATTTCGCAATATTTTTTTTGCATAACACCCATTTAGGTTGACATTGCAGAATTTTATAAACGTCTATTTTGTAGACTAGCTTAGGGTAGGGGTAGGTTAGTTTTTTGTAATAATTAAAATAAAACCATTTCTATTGTAAGAACCGTTTTAGGTCAAACGATTTTATGCGTAAAGATAAATTATGCGTAAAAAAAATATGCGATCCAACAGTGAACCGTTTAACTGTCATCCCATATATTTTGAGCAAATTTTGAGTGATATGTACGCACGGAATAGAAAAAACAGTGGAAGTGGCATGAGCTTCGCTTACCCAGTATCAGACTTGTTGTCGCCAATACTCAAACTATCATAAAAACAACACGCCGCCACCATGGAAAATGTTTTTGGTGCGGCTATCGTTTTGACATTCCAAAATAGCACAATAAGGCATGCTTCTGGATTTATTTCCTATTTTAGAAATATCGACATATCGAAATAAGCGATCCGCATAACCATGCCACACGTTACACGCCTACTTGACACTTCTACTGTTTTCTCTGTTCTGTGTATGTACGTCACATGCATTTCACGTTATTTTTAAAACCCAGCCGGTTTATTGTTGGATATATGGGATGACAGTTAAACACGTGGTTTATCGTAACGCGCTAGAATGTCGTCCCTTACATTTTGAGTGATAAACTTGCACTCGCAGGTGACGGTATAAGTATCTCTCACTCTTGTTTCATTGAAAAATGAAGATCGACAATCGCTAGTAAGAAACTTATAGTACTATACTGTATTAGTATTATGCGGATGACGCCTTTATGACATGACGGTTAATGTCAAACTAGTTGGACTACATAAAACAAACTATCGAACTCTCGAGGATTTATTTCAACATCCTTATGAGGATGTTCTGTTCAATATAGGATAGTTTATAGACTGGACAGTAGGCATCGTCGGAATGCTCTGCACCTCGAGGAGTTGGACGGTGTTCACAGCGGGTGAGGGCCGCAGCCAGCATCCTGGCAGGTACAGCGTCACCTGAGGTCCAAGACTAGGCCAGTATCTACCCAGGTTGTGTCCATTCACCCAGATATAGCCCTGGAAAATCAAATCAATAAAAATTTTGAAAACAATCTTTTACGATTTGTTCTATTTCCAACTTAGCTTATTTATGATTCCAATATTATTATTTTTTAATGTGAAACAGGAGGCTGACGAGCAAGCGAGCTGGTAAGAGAGATGGTAAGTGATCATTAAGAGTGTTACTTTAAAAATTGTATACCACTGGGTCCTGTAACACAGGGTTTCCTAGCTCAGGATCCAGGACTAAAGATAAACTGTACTTAAGTTAATTGCCAATAAATATTTTTCATTTTTTTTTTCATCGTGACCCATAAACTTAGGGGAATCGCAGGTGCGCTGCCGGCCTTGAGAAAAGACCACAAGATCTAATAGTTAGTACCCATAGTTCAAGAGCTTAGTTCGGAACTAGGTCCATTTGTATGACACTGGCCCCCTGTATATTTATCTATTTCATTTATCTAATATACAGGGTGTTCGGCAGAAGGTTGGACAAACTTCAGGGACTAACTCTGTAGGCCAGACTCATCAACTTTTATTATGGGGCTAACATCCAAATCGCGAAAAAATAACAGCTGTTCCATACAAACTTTGAGAGCTAAACAGCCGAAATGTATGGAACAGCTGTTTTTTTTTCGCGATTTGGATGTTGGTCTGATAATTAAAGTTGATGAGTATGACCTACAGAGTTAGTCCCTGAAGTTTGTCCAACCTTCTGCCTAACACCCTGTATATGCAAAATTATTTTATGGAAACCCAGAACTAAATCTTTATAAAACAATGTTATACCTTTCCCCATCCAGTAGGATCCAAGAAAGTGTCCAAAGGCTGCTGTTGCTCAGGAATAACGAAGGTACCTTCAAAGAGAACCGGTCCTTTCGATACCAGATGATCTTCAACTGGACTGGTTACTGTTGCCGCTGCGTCCAGTTTCTCCAGAGGGAATCCAGTGATAGACCATGTACCGTTCTGTGTTTTGCCATCAATTATTACCTCGCTAGGGATACCCTGAAAAAGAATATTAATTTGAAAAACAACTTTGGTACTTTTTATGAGACTACAATGACCCTACAATTTTCATTTGTTAATAGGTACGGTCACGAGCGTTAATTTGGGACCCATTTCAAGAAAAGTATGCTTGAAGTCGTCTGTCATTAGAGATGTCAAGTCATATGTCAAGTTATATTAATTTTTGGCAGAAAAGGACTACACTGTTCTGTTACATCGGTGTTAGTTTTAAGTTTTATATTGTTATGTATGTTAGTCTATAAGGTATTTGTAAATATGGGCCTCGTTGCCCGAAATAAAATTTATTATTATTATTATTATTATATGTAACTTTTAGGAAACTCAACCTTATTGTTGTAGAATGTCAGATTGACTTTGGATTGGACTTAAGGTGGGTAACAAATTAAATCTCGTGACTGTACCCGGGCCATTCTACTTTTCAGTGTACATCTTTTGTTATCGTGCGATAAAAAGTATACCAAATTATGAATCCGCGACTAAATAAATAACATAAACTAAGAAGGTTTAACTGTAACGGTTTCCAAAAAAACAACTCATAAATTACTCATATATCGTTGAAGAATCTTGGTAACTCAGTAAGTGGTAAACTGCAGTTTTTCCATAGAAAAGGTGGGGACATCAACGGTACACTGCATTACTCACTTTATAGTTATTACAAATAGCTTTTTATTAATTAGGATAACTATAAATATGAGCTTATTTACGTCCCTTTTCGAGTTTCAAGTTAGAAAACGCTGCAATTTACCGTTTTTTGAAATAAAAATAGTTTAGTGAGAATGTGGCTAAAGATTATGTACAACGAAAAGTACAACACACTACAGTGCAACGATTCAATTTTGCTTTAACCTTGTTTCGTCTTTTTTTTACCATGTCTATTATTGTGTTGTAGTGTGTTTTTAGTCAAATAAATGGTTTGAATTTGAATTTGAATTTAATAAAATAATATCCTACCACCACCTAACTTTCACCATTAGTGTTTTTAATTAGATTCAAATAATTTTATATTTCCATACCTTGTAGTCATGCAGCATATGTCCGTAATTAATCCGCCCCTGGCTTTCGACGAGAAGAGATAAAACGGAATTAGGTGTTGTGATTAAAGGCAAAGAATATATTTTATACATCCAGCTGAGTAAGCCTTTGTATACCTGTAAATAATAATATATAATTAATCATGGTTAGAAAGTTGTAAGTTTAGGCTATAGAGGTGCCAGATAATTTTGCCTAAAAGTTCATTACGCCCCAAGTATTATGTTGTCTCAATTTTAAAAACACCTCACACGAAATGTATGAACATTATCGCTAAATTAACTTTACACGGTTATCGTGGTACAGGGGAGTTCACTTATGGTCATTGCAGAAATCGTCAACATTTTCATACCAGTAGTAGACTACACAAATTTCACATTTATTAAAAATTAAACCTTGATAACTTCACGTAGGTAAGAGTACGGAACCTAAATCTAATATGGTGGGTGACAAAAAATCTGTCACCTTCAATCTTGGATCAAAGAAGATACCAATTCGAGTTTATTGCGTCAAGATTACATGAAATGGACACCTATGTCATTTCATTCTATCAAAAGTTTCAAAATGTCACCCACCATCTTTGATCCAAAAATGAATTTCGAGCTCGACGTGCCCAAATTACATGAAATTTACACCCCCAATTTTTTTTTCTCTAAAACGTCAAACTGTCATCCACCATCTTGGATCCAAAAAATAATGTCTAATTTACGTTTATCGCACGTCCATCAGCACGTTGGCTCGTTCGAGTTGTCAAATTTTAAAACGGTATATTAAAAATTATGTTAGGTACGGAAACGGTTGTCAAATGTTCTTCATCTATGCAATTCGTAATTCGAAAAGTTAGTAGCAATGAACTTCTAGGCAAAGTTATATGGCGAAAGGTATAGGTTTAGGCTAGGTTAGTCAGACTGCTCGGAGTGCTCGGCATGAGGGCCTTAGAGGTTCCTGCTATCTCTCACGCTCATTGCCGAGGCTTGTCGACGCTATACTCGGCAGCCGAGAGGGTTGGAGGGCGACAGCCTCCTTCTGCGAAGCAGTCATCTCGCGGGAGGAAGCGGAGTAGGCCAGAGAGACTATCGCCCTCGCTGACCCGCTCCGCCAATGACGGAGGGAAGGGCAAGGCGTCGCTATGCGCACGTCCTTCCTCTACCGTTACAATGCATCGGACAGAGGGGTCGGGGGATTTCTTCATCCATGATGGAGCACAGGAAGTACCCTCAAACTCAATCCTAACAAAGGTACCCTCCTGCTCTTGTTTGCTTGACGTCTTCCTGAAGGACGCAGATGGTTTACCGCTGAATTTTTAGTGGGTATGGGCCGCTCTCGGTTGGTGTGTCCCACATATCTATCACGAGTCCGCCCGGACCTGGGTGGTATGTGAAAATGCATATCCCCAGTGAAAAAAAGGTTTGCTGGTCACACTATTTACTTATCTCTATTATGAACGACAACACATAGGCTTGTTTCACACACACCACCACGACCACGACCACACCACATCGCAGCGACAAAAAGTGGTTGCGACAAAAAATATATGGTTACCACTGACGGCTAAATGTGGTCCGTGTGAATAGAAATGTTTATTTTCATACAAACTACCATCCGACCACATCGCTTGTAGCTGCGATGTTGTTGTGGTTATGGTACGTGTGAAACAAGCCTTATGGCCCCTCTACACGATGGTCCAGGATGGTCGAGCGTAAGAGACGCATTTACACCTTAGAGCGAGCAACATATTATTATTGTATCTCATTCTTACGTATTACTCCGTCCCTATGCTGGCCCATGATGGGCCATCGTGGAGTGGGGCCTATAGACGGCGTGTGCGATTCAGGCGCGGATCGATACAAGAAACACGACGCGACTAGCTCCTGCGTTCGTTGGGTTTTGTGATAAAGTAATAGTGTTGCATTAGTGTTGTGTTAAAGTATTAAACGATCTCACAATTCTTACACGTTGTGTGGATTCACTGTCATTAGGTACAAATGGAAAATCGTCCACGTGAAATAACCAGTCTGAAAATGGGTCAAAAGTAATAGTGTCCAAAGTGAATTTAGTCAAAATGTAATTGTGCTGAAAAGTATTTACAACCAAATTTATTTTCGTTGTAAATTAATTAAGTCCCAATGGAATTTTGTCCATTATAAATTATGACCAAAATGAAATACGTACAAGTAAATGTAGTGTAATATGAATTAAGACCATACAATATAATATAAATTGTACAAATTTCAGGTTGGACGTATTTACAATTGGTCATATTTCTGAGTGTACGTAAATACAAATAGACATTTTTTTTTGACCAATATCATATTGGACAATTTTACCATGGGACATGATTCCATTTTAGACGTTTTTCAAGATGGACAATTTTCCTTTTTGTTGCATTTCAAATGGTCATTTTTCTGAACTGACGTATAATTTTAAGTGGACGATTTTCCATTTGAACCTAATGACAGTAAATCGTTGTGTGACAAACTTACACCATTGACGTAGACATAGATACGATCTCGTGGCTGCACAATACGCAGCAACCCGTTATATTCGCCGACGGTAGTCTCATACAACATGAACCCAGCTCTTTGTCGAAGCATCTCGAACGAGGGTACATGCGCGCCGGTCACGTTAGGGTAGCTCTTGCCTAAACTCGACCGGCCTTCGGACGAGAGCAGGTTCAGGCGAGGCCGAAGAGTTATTGTTCCATATGCACCTTTATTTGAGGGTGTCGGAGCAGCAATGGTATTCACGAGTGGGTCGTGCTGAAACATTTGCCGAGATTTATATTTTATTGATATTTTAATGAATATGTAAAAAATAATATTACCTATATCGTCATTTTACATTATACTTTCATTTCGCAAAGAGATCTGATACTACCGCATTCGGCATCGTAAGTATGTAAATGTCACTCGCGCTGTCACTTCTAATGCTGCTCTCAAACGGCAGCGGCAAGTGGGCTGAATGTAGAGTCCGGTAGTGACAAAAAAAAAGCGGCACATTCAAAATATCACTAGCTCGTAACACGAAATGTATAGCGACTGGATAGATATTCATAATGTGACAGCTTGTTTCATAGGTAAAGTGGTTGCCCTATGAAGAATTTGAGAAAAATGCTCGTGTCGCCACTTGCTGGTCGGACTCTAAAAACTCACTTGCGCTCGCGCTGCCCGTCCTTTGACTTTCGCATTACAAACGGACAACTGAGGGACTGACAACACGAGTGACCTATTTACATTATCGTGTTGCCCACCTCCCTGTTCACTTCCCCGCCTACAACGGCTGAGTGTAAATAAGGTAAATCGCAGGAAAAACCGTCAATTGAGGGAGCGCTGGGTAATGCAGGCAGCAGCGTGAAAAGTGACAACACGGACCTATTTACATCCTCATGTTGCCCACTTCCTTGCTCAACAGTACTGAGTGTAAACGAGGCAAAAGAGAAGGTATAAATAAAACAACATTTACCTTTGCTATAGCATCTCGGATAGCGAAATACTTAGGAGTAGGGTCCCCAGCTTCACTCAGGGGAGCGTCGTAGTCGTACGAGGTTATGTCCGGTTGGTACCCGGAAAAGTAGTTCGCTCCTGAAAAATAGATCCAGTTGTTTTATGGACCACCAGCTGTTGCCAGGGACCGGAAAACCCGTTCGTTTGCTTAAGCCGTCCGAAATAGTCCGAATCGATATCCCCTTCATACGATAACCCTAACGTTTCGGTAAGCCTTTCATCGGCTTAGCCGTTCATTACGATAGCCCGTTCAGGCCGGGTAACCCGATCCGTAACAACCGGTAACCGCTTACCGAATCAGATAGGTTTTCGAACTAACCGCTTATCGTTCAGGTTACGGTAACCCGTTCCATCCCCTCTTTTCTCGCACCGCACGCGACGTGGTATGTGTAAAAACTAAAATATCTTAACAGGTTCAATCAGCGCAACAAGGGATAACCCGTTCGCGGCTTATTGATACCGGTAAGCGGTAAGCCGAATTAATTCAATCAAAGCGATAGCCTTTATAGCGGGTAAGCTGATTAGAGGGTTACCGAAACAGGGGGGTTTTTAAAAACCAGCTTAATAAAAACCCGTTCAAAAACCCTGGTTTCGGTAAGCGGGTCCGGTCCCTGGCTGTTGCATGCGACTCCGTCCGCGTAGAGGTCAATTATTGTTATTCCCTCGGGAACTATTCATTTTTACGGGATAAAAAGTAGCCCATGTGCTAATAATCAAATAATCTATCTTTGTGCTAAATTTGGCCGCCGCTCTGGCGTGATTGTGTAGCAAACGTACAGTCACGAGATTAAATTTGGTACCCACCTTAGGTCCAAAGTCAATCTGACATTCTACAACAATAAGGTTGAGTTTCCTAAAAGTTACAAATGACTTGACATCCCTAATGAGTCTAATGACATTGACGACTTCAAGCATATTTTTCTTGAAATGGGTCCCAAATTAACGCTCGTGACCGTACAAACTTTTGCATTTATTATACTAGTAATATAATTATGGGCACTTTTTTGTAAAGTCTGATCCAAGAACTAGGTCTTTGCATGTACTTTTTATTCTTTTATGGACACCGGAAATTTACCTAAAAAAGATGGTCCAGGCTACCCCATTTTTCCATACAAGAGCCCAAAGTAGAAATTTAAGTAAATCCAAAGATCAAATTACTGCCGCACTCAGAGACGTAAATTAAATTAAATGCTTGTTTAGTGACGTGTTGTTTTATTCTATTACTGTAGCAATGAAAGTTACAGCAGCAACAATCAATTAATCAAGCATTATTATTAAATTGACGTCTCTGAGTGCGGCAATAGGCTATTTGACTAATTTTAGAAAACCTTATTAAATGATTCTTTATTACATAAGAAGCACACTACATTGATATTTCCGTGAGATTCTACTATATTATCAATAAAAATCCATTTAAAAGTTTAAATTTCCGAAACCGCGCCAAAAACGCTGTTTCTATCGTGGCGCTGGCCATGTGACAAGTGTGACGTTATATGCAAGTAAACAATGAAAAATCATTTGAAGAGATATGCCCTTATGATCTGTGGTTACTTGCGTGTGACGTCACCTGCGAGTAACCACAGCTACAAAGCAATCGCATAGCGTTTCTGCCACAGATAAAATTTCAAAATATATTACAATTTTTTTCGTGTAATTTCCAAAAAAATATGCTTAATTTAGTTTAAAATAAAGTGAAATATGATGTTTTACGCTATTATCTAATAGGATGACGACAATTTGATGCATATTTTCAATGTTGTCAAATAGCCTATTAATGACCTAACTCACCGCTGTTGATTTTGGACAATTTTAAACATAGTAAACACGCAAGTACGCGGTTAAGGCGCTGACGGGAAGTAAAAAAAAGAAGGCCAACGAGCATACAGTGAAAAAGTACCTGATATCATTAACCATATAAAAAAATCTAGAAACGGAAAACCTCGTATCTTTTTAAGGCTTAAAATCCGCCATTTTGTTAAAGCGGCGACTCGTAACTTAGTATGCTACGCGAGATTTACTGTCATATTTCACATCATTCATATGAAAATAAGAAAACATGACATAATGTCACACTTGGTAATAAAAGGACTCAATTCACACAAAATACACTTTAATTTAAACCTTAAATGTTAACCTTTACGTTAGAATATGGAATAGACATATTTGACACTAAATCGCGTTTGACGAGGATTTTTTTGTATGATATGTTGATATGTTTTCACAGCATGGACTTACGAGTTTTTCTTCTCATTTCATGACAGACATACATGGTTTTCTGTATTGAAGCAATTTAATATGTGGCCTCCTACTTTTTTTTGCGTCGTCGTTAAAAATACACTGATATACTAACCAGATGTAAATTCAAAATTGGTGCCTCCGCAGAAGACATACACATTGAAGCTAATGTTGTGGTCCAACATGTCCTTCAGCGTAGCGACGACTTCTTTGGTTGCTACCGTCTGTTGCTGCTCGCCCCAGTGCGTCAACCAGCCAGGGTAGTACTCCGAGTTCATCAATGGACCATGGGGCATGAATCTCCGTAGATCACTGAAGTTTATCATCACGCTTTTGCTTGCTGAGAACGTATAAATTAACTTAGTTCTTGCGATGACGAGGAATTAAGGATCGTATTCATGAACAGCTGGCTTGCCTAACGCACTCGCAATCGCAATTGGTTTCAAAGTGGATCTATTGTTTTTATTTTGAACGCAGACTCGCCTTCGGATTGTCAAAATTAAAACGATTGCGGTTTCGAGTGCATTAGGCAATAAACCTGCTGGGGGGTTATTATGACATAACTATGCAGTTCAGTTTACGGTGAGAGAAAGGGACAGAGCTATATAGCTGCTATAGCTCTGTCCTTTACGCTCACCGTAAAATGAACTGCATAGCTATGTCATAATAACCCCCCTGATCTTGGTTGAGATAGTTGTCTTAATAAACAAACGTCAAAACGATTTGACAGCACTGAAAGATTATGACAAATAGGCAATAACAGAAGTGACACTCGAATAGAGAAACGTTTACACCTACGAGTTCAAAATGTATCAATTCTCTTTCTAAAATCTTACCTCCGTACCTACTTGACTTCATGAGTAGTACATAATTTAAAAACATTAGCTACGCAATCCTTACGTCAACCTCTTCAGTCATTTAATTTTTCCTGCTACTTTAGACATTTGTCACTTTTGATTGATTTGATATGTACAAAAATATACAGGTATATCTAAATTAAATTTGTGCAAATGGAAAACTGATAGGATGGATAGCTTTTCGATTTGATATAATAAAAATATTTTTTAGTTTGACACGTTGACTTATAGGTAAGCCTTTACTCAGGGTTGGACAAGTTTATTTTATTATTATTGATTATTTATTTATTTATTAAAAACAAACAACATGATTTACCTTTTTTAGCGAAAACTTCATGCTAGATATGAAGAACTTCTTAGAGGCTTAGAATGTATAGGCAGAATATTCCGTTTATATTAAACAGATATTCTGTTATATGTGTTCTAACGTTAAAATATGTCATAACTCATAACGTCACACGTACCTACACGAAATGTCTACAGTGTGACAGCCCTATGACATTATTTCAATGAATTTGCTCCATTGGTAAAGAGGTCTGGTCATAAGCAAAGCTTCACACGGCAATTTGATTGGCTTCTCGTTCGTTGTATATAAAAACGTAATGTCAAATTCTTGACCTCTTTTGATCCCCGAACATGGTCCTTCGAACCGGACCCATTAATTAGCCGCTCGTGTTACTCCCAAACTTGGTGGCAAAGAACTGGAATCGCTGGACTCTTCAAAAGGTCTTTCCACCACTGAAATATTTTCGCGGCAATCTTTGTAGGTAGGCCTCCAACAAGATGGAGTGACGACCTTGTAAAGATCGCGGGAACGCGGTGGATACGAAAAACACAAGACCGGTCTGAGTGGAGAGCCTTGGGGGAGGCCTATGTCCAGCAGTGGACGTCTTTCGGCTGACATGATGATGATGATGAATCTTTACAGGACTTACATGCACCAAAGTCGACGGTAGTGAGGGTCTCAGGAATAGCGCCATCTACAAGCAGGGAGCTTAAGGAGCCATCTGTGGTGTACAAGAGCGCCTTGTCACCCACGTGGTGTTTGATGACGTCTCTGAGTTGTGTTTTATACCTCATGTCGTTTCCATAGCTGCCATACTCATTCTCGACCTAAAATTAAACAATAGTAGATTGTGTCACAAGGGAGCAAAATTACATATTTACGGCGAGAGCGTACATGGAATCCTTAAAGAAGCGAAGGATTCTAAAATAGAAACTGTCTGTCCGTCTGTATTGTCTGTAAAAGTAAAACGAATTAACTAATTTACCTGAACCAAGATAATGGGTCCGCCGTTCCCGAACAATAACGGACTAAGCTGCGTGAATATTTTTTCCATCCATATTGTAGTCTCGTTCATGTAATCTACAAAACAAATTAAAATAACAACAAATCGTGCATAATTATAGTACATTGTTGCCTAGGCGCGGAAAGTAAGGGTTTTCCTGAAGAGGTGGTTAGCAGGCCGAGCAACAGCGAGGCCTGCTAAAATACGAGTCAGGAAATCCTCGTTTCAGCCGAGTCATACATAATGCTTTTCTCAAACATGTGAGGAAATAATACAAATACATTTTTAAAAAGCAAGTAATTTAATGTACATTTTGTTTGCCCTCCACAGCATACATTGGTCATAAGTTCGGTTATATTTTTCCTTAGATTTAGCGGGAAGCAGGTTTTGCCTAACCGAGGCAGCTTCAGATTTTAATATAGGCGGTGTGGTACCTATTTCGTCGCTTTCGTCGCTTGAGCTCATTTTTTATAGTAAGTAGGTATTTCGCACAACAAATAATAGTTTCACATTCGGTTTCACAATTCTGTTATGCAGAATGAACGAATGTTACCGACTGTCAATTGTTTTTAAATACTAACCATAGACATGGGAATGCAAATTCAAAAAGAAACACTCGCACTGTGCTAAAAAAGCGAGCAGTTACCTTGGCTGTTTGGAATTTTTGTCTTGGTCCTTTTGATTTTGTATGCAAATTGACAGTATTTTTAAGAAAAATATGGACATGGACGGAAAGTGTTTTCATATGGGGTTTTTACTCCTAGGAGTAAAATGAGGCTCTTTTCGTCCTAGTGTTTCAATCGGAAAACCGTTTTTTCCGAGCATGTTTGAGAAAAAATTGTATTATGCATTAAAGTTTCGAAAGTAAACTTTGTATTTTTTTTTGTCACCAACTGGCATTATGAGTGTAAGTACTGGGGGTTAAAAGTTGTGTGTATGGGCCTTAAATTGTAAATTTGTCTCAACCCCCCCTCTGACTTCAATTTCTGTGAAAGTAGTAGGGGCAAAAAAAAATACTGTTACAAACAATGCTGGGGGCGATCTCTAGTATATGGGAAAAGCATCGATGATTGAGTTTATCTTTCGATCCCTAGCTGTTATTTGATTTTGCCCCGTATTTTCCCAGATCTGGAAATGAGTAAATAATGAGGAAAATATCGTCAGGAAAGTTTTGAGTATGAAAGTGGATGGCTATACGAGTAGGGGAAGACCAAAGAAACGGTGGATGGACTGTGTGAAAGATGATATGGCTAGGAAGGGAGTGACTACCGAGATGACGACTAATAGAGAAGTATGGAAGAAAAATACATGTTGCGCCGACCCCAAATAAGTTGGGATAAGGGCAGGAGAATGATGATGTATGTTAAATAGGGCATTAATACTATTTTAAAACTATTGTATTAGATGGGTGTCATTCGCGATCCATAATATCGTTTGTCCTAATCGTCATTTGTCCTAATTTATCGTTTGTCCTAAACCGGTTTTCAGCTGAGTCAGACAATTTTTTAACCTTTCCAAAAATACCTGCGGTAAGGTTAGGTTAGAGTTGTGTTATAACAACACTAAAAAGTTTTAAACATCAGGCGGAAATGGCTTTTAGGACAAACGATGAATTAGGACAAATGACGATTAGGACAAACTATATTATGGATTCCGAGTATTAAATACCTTCGTCAATCGTTCTCAGATGTATTCCGGGGTACTTTGCCAGTAACCAGTAAGGAAAACCCCCCTAAAATATAAAAAGTGAATTAAAATCAATCGATAAAATCACAACAACTCGAAGTAGATCATTAGGGACTCTATTCTATTCGGTGAAACATATTGTTTTTGATTTTTTACCGAATGGTTTTAAATCGGCTGTCATTACTGTCATGTAAATAAGAGCTACCGTAACGTTGACAATATGAAAAGCAGAATGGTTTTACCGAGTGGAATAGAGGCCCAGTTACCACATCTATTTCGATCGATCAGTCGAATTGGCATCAATATACCGTCTATTCACTGCTGATTAATCGTTATTAATCGATCTCACTCGATCTATCTACTAAAACATAGATCTATAGTGAATCATACTTATTCTTTAATCTGTTTTCATCGATCAACCACATCACATCCATGAATTCACGTCAATCGTCTGTTTATTTTAGTAACATTTGACTGATTAATAACAATTTTATCAAAACACCTTTCACCAAAATTTAACGTATCATTACGGTAAAAAAAAATCTTCGAAAGGCATTAAATTTCTCGACGCATGAGTTTTTTTTTCCTGCTTAGTCACAAGTCTAGACTAACCTAACCGTTATATGTTTAGGATATCCTGAAAACATCATGTTTTCAGCAGAAAATAGCGTTTCAAATGAATATCGATAAAATGAGACAATCGATGAAGTGAAATTCGATTATAATGATCAAAAAATCGATTTTAATGCTTACTAGATCTCTTTCAGCGCAGATGTATGGACCAGGCCGCAGTAACACGTGCAGGCCTTCTGCAGCAGCCAGTTTCACAAAAGCAACCAAGTCGCGGTCTCCCTCGAACGAGTATTGCCTTTCCTCTGGCTCGTGGAAACTCCATTCAACGTAACTGCAAACGAATATGATCAGATAATTATGACATAGCTATGCAGTTCAGATTACGCTGCGAGAAAGGGACAGAGCTATATAACTGCCATAGCTCTGTCCTTTTCGCTCGCCGTAAAATGAACTGCATTGCCATGTCGTCATAACTCCGCTGTAATAATAACACAATTTAAGGGCCGCCACAGTTGAAACTGATAGGCCGAGAGGGACGCGGCTATTTGATAGAATGAGAAAGTTATATACGTCTCTCATTCTAACAAATAACTGCGTCCCTCTCGACCTGTCAGTCCAACTGATCGTCTGTGCAAGCCCTAAAACTAGCTTCTGCCCGCGACTTCGTCCGCGATGATTTACATTATCGTTATTCCCTTGGAAACTTTTATATTATCCGGGATGAAAAGTAGCCTATGTGTTAATCCAGGGTATGAACTGTCTCCATTTCAAATTTCATCCAAATTCGTCCAGCTGGTGTTATTATACCAACCGCATTCCGTTTTGATACCATGGTATCCCTGGACTGTCAAGTGGCTATGCTTGCTAGTGAATTTCTTCGGTTTGTTATTTCTGCCGTTGTGTTTGAGGCTCAAGGATAATTTGTGGAAGAGATCCGATCGGACTCAGCACCAGTTTAGGTTTTTTTTATGACAAGGAAACGGGAACCTTGAATCCGGGCCACGTAAAAATAGTAAGTGGGATCTCAGACCCATTTGACGTTTCCATTCTTAACTATGAACTGAAAATTAACTATGAAGGTCTTTTTGACGTTTTGAAACTTTTTGACCTCTCACGCCACAGTTTTCGATCCTGCGCTAAAGTATTTTATAAAAGTAATTAAAATAAAATGGATACTAACGTAGCCACAGCATTCAATCCAGCCGCCTTCAACTTGTGCAGTCGATCCTTCCAGTACGCTGCAGGAACTCTGAAATAGTGCAGGGACCCGGATCTGATGTGAAGGGGCTGTCCATCGATCATAAAGTTGTCCCCCACAATGCGGATTGTATGTTCACCCTGGAAAAAATAGGTTTTTAAATAAATTGTCTTTGACAGTATTTTCATCAAAAATAAAAAATCTAAATAATTTATTCAGCAAATAGGCCCTACGACGTGGCTGTTTTACACGTCGGTAGTAAATATGGATTAAGTCATTGCAGATATCATTGCAGAGAAGAAGCATCGCAAAAAAACTCTAGCGAAAGGTAATCGTATAATACAATAATTATTCTCAAAATTAAGTTCGTCACGAGGTAATAAAGTAAAAAAACAATTAATTAAACAAAAAAAAAACTTTACATATTTAAGGAGTTTTGAAGTAACAACGGTTTGTCAACACGTTTAAATGAAGAATAATGACTAGGAAAACCACACAACAAGGTCTCAAGGTCCGGTCTTTGCGAACGTGAACAGATCGGACCCCATTTCGGTGGTTCAGTCAGTTTGTTGTATCTGTCAAGCAAGCAAGCATTCTGGTCCTGTTGGATAGTTCAATTGTTAAACCACTTGCTGTTGAAGATGCGTTGGTCTGCAGCGTCCAATGGTGCGACGTCTTCCTGGATACCTGGACGACGTTAGGCGCTGGGGCAGGTTCTGGACGGACAGCTTTACTGCAAGCCGGCCATATCACCAGAATGCAGATCGCCACTGCAAATATGGCGCACATCCGAAAGCACGCCATGGTCTGTTGAGACACCGTTAACATTAAAAAGGATATGTACAAAAAATTAAATTTTTGGGACAAGCTTTTGTGGCTGACTGTACTTTTTTGCAATTATCTGCTTATCAAGCCCAAAGTAATATCGGCCTGCAGACGTAAATTTCGGACTGCGGGAAAGGCCACGCGCCGTTCCAATCTTCATTCCGAACCGTACGTGTAAATGCTACTGTAATAGTAAAATAGTAATAATAACCTAACCAACAAAAAGTTGGAAAACCCCCGACATTGACATTTCAAAGTTCAATACTTCAAAAACGGCTGAACCGATTTTGATATAAAATATCTAAGAACCACCGCTAGAAAACCTGCTTTCAAATAAAAAAAACCGCATCCAAATCGGTTCATCCGTTTAAGAGCTACGGTGCCACAGACAGACACACACACACACACACACACACACTTACACGTCAAACTTATAACACCCCTCTTTTTTACATCGGGGGTTAAAAAATGAACGGTTCGGAACGACGCGTGGCGTTTCCCGCGGTCCGAACTTTACGTGTAAAGGCCGCTAATGAGTCACATCACGGTGGGTCTACGTTACGTTTAGCGGAGATGTCGCCACCTTTCGACTCCATCATCAGATCAGCTGTTTGATAATTATAATATTGCATTGTCATCGGGTTTACATAAATGTGGTCCAAATTTCAGCCCATTCCATTAACGGGAACTGGTTCAGAATTGACTTGCTGACAGTCAAGGACTTTAATTGTTTTGCCACTATGGAACCCTGGCGGATAATGTTAATCATTAATTTTGGGGTAATTTCTTTCATGTGGTTTGACGCTGTCATTATGACAGGGTTCCATAGTGGCATAACAATTAAAGTCCTTGAGTGTACATACGAACAGAGCAAGTTAAATAAAAGCTTGTAATAAGTTTTGAATCATTTTTAGGATAAGTTATTGTTGCCGACTGAACTTAAAAAATGGTTTTCGAAATACACTTTTGTTGCCAACTACACTTTTAACACTTTTTTGCTTGCCTTAGGGTACGGCTCTACTGAGGCCGAGATGAGCGGAGTGGAGCGGAGCTTTGCCAATATTAACCAATAGAATCTAAACTAACGTGCCGAAGGGCCGCCCGGCCGCTCGACGTGACCGCATGCGCCTTCTGTTGGTTAATATTGGCACAGCTCCGCTAGTCTCTGCCTCATTGTAGCCGCACCCTTATGAAAGAATGGGGCTAACTGCAATGTAGTAGTCGAAGCATTAAATACCTACTTGTTTATTGTTTATGTCCTGTTTAATTTTTACAACATAATTTTTTAATTTATATTTTTATTTCATTTTATTTTACTTTACATTTTGAATAGAACTAATGCGTTGCCAACCCTGAGGATTAAAGTGGAATGCTTCTATGCCAGTAATTTCACCAGTGAGTACTCTCGTACTTATTAGGTTAAGGGCCTGTTTCACAATCGACAAGTAAATTTAAGTGCCAGTTAAAGTTAGCTCTCTCCTTGTCTATGTTCATGTGTAAGAAAAGGAAAGGGCTAAATTTATGTGTCAGATATGCTTTACTTGACGATTGTGAAACAGGCACTTAGGGATAAATCCGTACCCGAGAAGCATAAGACTGCAAGTGCCATTTTCATAATTTTACAGCAGAAGCGATTTTGCGTCAAAATGCAGTACCTATAACACTGTATGTGGGAGAGTTTATTTTATTTCATTAAAATAAGTAGGTATATCTTAGATTAATAAATTGATTTCAGAATATAACAAATTTAGATCTCAAACAACAATTTGATTAATTAAAGTCTTTGTTATTTAAATCTGACCGATTTATTTTAAACCTTCCTCATTTTCGCTGAATTTTGACCCAGAATCAATTCTCCTGTAAATTTATGGAAATGGCACTTTGATCATTCATAACACTGTAATAAACTTCCGGACATTACGATAAAATATATTGTTTAATTTCACTTAGATTGAAATGCTTCGGAGTGACTAATGTTCTTACATCAAACTACCTACATTTAGGAAACTCCGAAACTGTAACGACTTTTGCAAATACAGTGTTATGGTTCGATAGAGCTAAAAAAGTTATGTATGATACCATTAAAAAAAACGAAAAATCCTAGCCTATGAATACAATACAGTAAAAATACGCTTAATTGAACACCACACAAGAAAAATAAATAAGGAAAGAAAAATACTTACTTACAGACAACAGAAAAAAAAAGGTCAAAATATTTATTGAATAAATTGGTCACTTCCGGGCTCTTTTACACGTCGGTAATATAGAGTGAATCTACCAGCGCTTCGGACAAGACCATCATTGCAGAGAAGAAGCGCCGCAAGAAACTCCAGCAGGTCATTTTTTCAAACATAAAATACAATAATACTTAAAACTAAGTTACATTACAAGGTAATTAAGTAATAAATATTAATTATTAGAACTAGCACAAATAAAAACATTACAAATGTAAGGTCAAATACATTAAAAATAATGACTAGGAGAACTACACGACGTGGTCTCTACGTCAAAAGCCATAACTGGAACAATTAACTGAACAACAAGTCCTTGCAGACGTGAACAGACCGGACCCCACAAACAGCACCCGTTCACGAGTATGACGCGAATATATTTCGTAATTCAATGTCACTGTTGGATGTAACGTATGAACTATCCAAACATTTGAAGATTAAAATGCTTGAAATATTTAAATAGTAAAAGTTCAAAATTAACTTACACAGTTGCCATTAGAAATCCTCGGACGTTGTCGCCTAAAAATAAGACGTCAAGTAATTAACTTGTGTTTTAAAGGAACAATAAAATAACGTTTATAAGACCACAATTGGTCCCAAATGACTGAATTATTATAGTCTGCTACGAGTATAGTTTTCTGCTGCCGCACGGCCGTGATACCAAAGAATAATGGTGTACCATTGAATCGCCGACACTCATTTCACCGAATTTTCATTTCATCGAATTTTCATTTCATCGAACAGGCATTTCCAGGTGCAAGAGTTAATTTTTTGGTGGTCACAGGTCTAACCTAACCTAACCTACATAAACCATGCTTAAGATAACCTAAAAACAATAAGGTTTCAGCAGAAATTATCTTTCGATGAAATGAAAATTCGACGAAACAATGCATTCTTGAAATGAGTGTCGGTGATTCAAGGAGCACCCAAGAAGGGTGTGTAATGTTTAGCATAAAAACAAATGGTCTAATGATCATTTTACATAACACTAATTTCATAATTTCAATCTGCTTAATAAACCATCAATATAATTAGTCATGATGCATAAAACGAAATGCAAAATTTCAAAAACTATAATGTTTATAAATCAAAAAATAAATGTTTCTAACTGCTTTCATTACTATTAATATGGTCACAGTTCTAACCTAACCTAACCTAGTTAGAAGAAATTTACATAAAATGCATAATAACAAGAAAATAACAGTTAAATGCTAAATGAGTGTTACGTTATTCGATCGTATGCAAAATAAAATTATACAATTGGTTTTTATGCTAAACGTTCATTATGCTTTTCGTGGCTAGTTAAATGGAATTATATAAAATGTTTTTATATTGATTGAAGCGCATCCATTACGTCAGTATTATCTGCCCTTTTTCACTACCTATATGGAATTCACGGTTGGGAGCACTGGGGCGCTCTACTTTGAAATCAGTAATTCGAACTTCGGATCGCCCCGTCACTTTCTTGCGAATTAGTGACGCGTCGAGCGCAAAAGGGATAGACGAAGTTCGAATTACGGATTTCAAAGTAGACCCTCTGTGGAAATTCTGCACTTTAGTATTTTAAGTCCTACCATAATTTTAATCTCAATCTACTCGCTCGCCGCATAGTAGATCAAATCGCGCGAAGATGTCGGCGGAATTTGTAAACGTCTCTTGTTTGTGCGTATTTTGTCTACCCCCTGAAAATATCTCCGTTTGTCTTCGTTCAATAACCTCTCGTCACTCCCTTAAAATATCTCATCTCTATCTCATTGTTTCTTTTGTATTCTTTTCTTATACTCCTAATATTCTATGAAAGGTAAATATATTTAGCCGTCACAACCAGTCACAACAAGATATAACGCTATATGTCAGATAGACAAAGTTGAACCAAAGATAATGCGAATACGTCTACATCTTTTTTCTGAATAATTAGCAATCCTCTTTTAACAATTCGTCTACAGTGCGATAGCTCATAGAAGGTGCTTCGGGTTTGTATTCATCTCTCACTCGCCCACATACGATCTTATCAAGAGCGAGTGAGAGAGAAGTACAAAACCGAAGCATCTTCTAAGTGCTCACAGACTGTAGCTTCGTCGGGACGCGTAATTTACAAGGTCTCTATTTTTCTCGGTAATAATCTTATGGTTATTGACACATTAATACACACATACATACCTTCACGCCTGTGTCCCAATGGGGTAGGCAGAGACTATGGTACGCCAGGTGCACCGGTCTAAACATACAACTTTCGCTTCCTCTACATTCATCAATCTCTTCATGCACGTACGTCGGTTTCGGGTGCTTTTGATTTGGCCCTTATTCAGTACATCGCGAATCTGATCACCGTACGTCCGTCTAGGACGTCCCCTACCAACATCTCCACTCACTCTCGCTCGCGTTGTTTTTGACGTAATGTGTTATCGTATAAAGTAAGGCCAACGAGACGAGATAAAGAATGTTAACAAGCTTTCAGCGCCTCTATTCTAGACGGTATAAACGATATCGTAGTTTACCTGTTAAGGTATTGTTATGACGTCTGCCGCCATTACCGTCAAGAAAATAAGAGCTATGAATCAAAACGTTGACAATACGATAACAGGACAAAAACGATATTGTTTTTACCGTGTTGAATAGAGGCGCAGGAGTTTTAAACATTTTTATTTGAAATCGTGTCGCTTCGAACGCAATCCAAACAGGGCCTCTAATCAACACGGTAAAAACCATGTTGCGTTTGATCTGTGATCGTATTGTCAACGTTTTTATAGCTCTTATTTACTTGATAGTAATGGCGTCTGACGTCATAACAAAACCATAACAGGTCAACTACGATATCGTTTTACCGTCGGGAATAGAGGCGCAGAGTATTGTATGAAACCATTCGGTTTCGGTAGCAGGAATTAAGTGCCCGAAATTACGCGACTAACAACTCAAAAAATGACGCTCGTGTGGCTTCACCCTAGGGGTTAAGAGGTAATTTGCGGTTGGAGAGACTTGATAAATATTTATTTGAATAAACTATCGCTGTTTCTTTAACCCACAAATCAGTGTAAAGATAAGCACAATTTGCTGCCACTGATACAATAAAAGACGCTGGCTCTTGATGATTTAACCCTACCGGCAGGTCAAATTTTGGGTCGCCCCTTCCTACTTTCTTGTAAATATTGAAAAAAAAAGGTTTTTCTTACCCGAAACTTAAATTAAGGTTATGGATAAATATCTTGAACTTAATTTCTGAAAAAAAACTTTCTGAGTTAAGTTGGACATTCACGCACGTCACAGTATATAAATAAACCAGTAATGAAACTAGGCCTACTTTTCAAGATAAATACCTACGCTCCAATTGAGCGTAAGGGTTGTCCACTAACATTTTGTAAAATTGAAAAAAGTTCTTGTTTATTGTATCTCAGCTAGTTAATGCAAAATCGATATGTGTGATCTGCGACAGCAAATCCGTTGACAGGTTGAGAAAAAGTAGCAGCCATCTTTAATTTTTTAGTTATTCAACCGATTGCTTCCAAAATTGATATCTGGGGATGTGTGTGGTCTCCGATAGCGAATCTGTTGGCAGAGTGAAAAAAGTAGCCGCCATCTTGAACTTTTTTATTATTCGACTGATTGCTTCCAAAATCGATATCTGGGGATGGTTATGGTGTGGCCGACAACGAATTTATTTATTTAATTATTATTCATGGGACAAAAAACAACTGAACAATGTTAAACTTTTTGTTATTCTACCGATTTCGATTTTGGAAGCAATCGGATGAATAACTAAGAAGTTCAAGATGGCGGCTACTTTTTCTCATTCTGCCAACAGATTAGTTATCGGAGACCATACACATCCCCAGATATCGATTTTGGAAGCAATCGGTTGAATAACTAAGAAGTTCGAGATGGCGGCTACTTTTTCTCGTTCTGCCAACAGATTAGTTGTCGGAGTCCATACACATCCTCAGATATCGATTTTGGAAGCAATCGGATGAATAACTAAGAAGTTCAAGATGGCGGCTACTTTTTCTCATTCTGCCAACAGATTAGTTGTCGGAGACCATACACATCCCCAGATATCGATTTTGGAAGCAATCGGTTGAATAACTAAGAAGTTCAAGATGGCGGCTACTTTTTCTCATTCTGCCAACAGATTAGTTGTCGGAGTCCATACACATCCCCAGATATCGATTTTGGAAGCAATCGGATGAATAACTAAGAAGTTCAAGATGGCGGCTACTTTTTCTCATTCTGCCAACAGATTAGTTGTCGGAGACCATACACATCCCCAGATATGGTTTTTGGAAGCAATCGGTTGAATAACTAAAAAGTTCAAGATGACGCCTACTTTTTCTCATGCTGCCAATGAAATCATTGTCAGAGACCACACAGATCCCCAGATTTCGATTTTGTAACGAATACTTTTGTGGCATCTTTCTAAAGAACGAACGTAAAATGCGAAGGAGCCCATTCGTCTCGACGCGACACTCGCGACTGACAGCACCGCCAAATCCTCTTAGCGGTCTCGTAGAGGCGTGCGTATGTGTGAGTGCGTCGTTTCGAGCGTTTGTTCGTAGTTTCATTACTAGTTTATTTATGTACTGTGCGCACGTGCCGTTTGTCTCAGCGACACATGGACTGTATACATCTGAAGGAGCATAATATTTTGACCACATTCACGGTGCGCTTAGAGGATTTAGAACTGGAGCACGCATTGATACAATTTCCTAAGCACAAAAGTCTGTCGCTTTTAGGGGGAGGTGAGGTAACACTACATACACAATACTCAACACAAATGCAAAATTCGCTCTCATTGCTACACACCTACACAACTAAGAAACAAAAACACTAGCTTAAAATTACGCACACATGCACATTTTTTTAATTACCAACATGTGCTTACACAATTTTAAAATAAAGACGTGTGCGTTATCTTACCGATTATCACACTATTATTAGAAATGAGATGCATATCGACATTGTCGATATCGATTAATTTTTAAAGTTGTGATATAGATGGCAGCACATTCTACGTTATTTAACTTGTGTATTATGTATACGAGATTTAACAAATATGCGCCATCATAAGGTAAAAATACCACTTTGAGGAATAATACTAAAATGTATAGGTGTTCAGTTTTACCAGCATATAAGATAAAAAAAGATAAAACAAAAGACATTTATTCAGTTAGTGATCAGATCAGAGAGCCGAGTACTATAAATACTATAGTTTTATTCTACTACGATTACAAACAAATAGATTTGATTCTGAGATAAAAACGATGAAAAACTTAACTGGAAAAATCACGTACATTATCTCTGCACTCTGCAGAGCAGTTTCACTTTTGCGCTACGAGCTTTAGGAAAAAATATCCACTAAAAAGGCGGCGATACAATCTCATTATGTTTTTTTCCAGTACCAAATCCTGTTTGGTCTGGCCATCTGGGGTAGTTGTGTGGATTTCGAGCGACTGATTATATTGCAAAAGAAGTGTGTGCGTATATTAATTGGGTAGCCGTGAGTCGTGCAGAGAATCCTTCAAAGAATTAGGTTTGCCTACTCTGTGCGCACTTTATATTTTAGAATTATGTAAACTCGTTCGACCAAATCCGGATATAATATCCCGCAAAAACCAATTTTAACAGTCAAAGACTGTATACCCTATTTGCGCGTGACGTTAGGGCCCCTTGTAGTAAAACTGCAGCGTTTCTGAGATGCCACAGGCATGTCGCTGGGAAGGTGTATAATGCGCTAATGCGCTACTATTTGAAATTAAGTCCTTACCGAATACTAAATTCCTGATTTCCTTGAAAAGGTACCTTATTAAATTAAGTCCATATAGTTTAAGCGAATTTTATAATGCAGAATATTATAGTTGTAATTGAATACTTATTTTAATAAAGTTTTTTTAAGTATAAGTTTAACATGCTACACTGAACTGGTAAAATTGTATTGAGTCTATTTTATATCTAAAAATTATACCACCTCATGTACATGTACAGTCACGAACCGGGATTGTTGAGCCACTTGCCATTGTTCGTAATTTAGCCGTGTATTCAATAACCGATGTCACCGACTGGCTGACAGCTATTCGATTAGCATTACACGGCCAAATTAGAAAATTGGGTAAGTGGCTCAACAATCCCGGTGCGCGACTGTACATACAATTTAAGGCATATATAAATAAATAAATAAATAAATAAAAGGTTCACCAAAACAAATCGGCCGTGAGTTCGACGAAGAGTTATGCACTGACGAGCTTTTGTTTGTTCTACGATCTCGTAGACATAAGGCTGAGTTACACTACCGGTCAAATGTTAAAAAGTAAAGTTTTGCACAGGGTAAAAAGTGATCGCTGAACATACCTACATAAAGAAAAAACAGATTCAGACGATTTGAGAACCGCCTTCTTTTTTTGAAGTTGGTTAAAAAGTGTGTTAATAATAATATACATAATTAATGAACATATTATTATTTCCTAATCTAACCGAATAATTTAATTTTCTATTGCAATTGCTAATTATATTTATTTAAATACTTTATTGTTATTGCACAAAAAAGTGTACGAAAGGTGGACTTAATGCTACAAGCATTTTTAACCTTTTTTATAGGAGTATTTTATCGATATAAACTAGTTTTAAATGTATCACGACTCTATAGTGCGAGTCTCGCGAGGAGTACGTATAGTTCAAGGCAACGCTGTAAATTTTCTCACCCCATCGAGTTATAGGAAATTACCACCTTCCACAAAAAGAACCAGCGGACCATATATCTTTTCACTGCGAATTACCCCCCCCCCACCAGTTGAACCCGGAAGATCAATTTTTTTACCTAAAATTAGTAGATGTTCTTTTCGTGGATGGCGGCATTTTCCTATAACTCGATGGGGTAAGTAAATTTGCAGCGTTCGCCCGAACTATTAGACATGGTCAACAAACACAGACAAGACACTGTACGCAAACAGACATATTTAAATCAAGCGATTGATTATTGATTTTACGGTCACTCTTTTAAGGTTCAATATAGCATGAAGTTGTTGCGAGTCTCGCTAGGAGTACGCATTAATTCTAAAACGAATAGTATGCTGAACGTTTTAAAATCGATTAAAGAATCGAATAAAGAATAATGTTTGTTTCATGCGATGTACATATACACAAAATGCTTAATTACAATCAAAAACAGTGAAAAGTACTTAAATGTGAAATATAATTCCATCTTTCTGCAAACTTGACCGGTTTTTGCAATAAAACACGGCACAACAAGGCATTTTTCTGGAGGTCTTGACTCTTCCAAAACGACTTTAGTTATGTGAGTATCGATTAAAAACGGCCGGTTTTATTAACGCACAAGATCATTTGATCTCATACCTCGGCAGAGGGGAAAGTCTGCGTAAGGCGCCTCCTGTTCTAAATCCTCTAAGACGGTGCGACATCACAGAGCTAGCAGGCGTATTAGAAAATGGCAGTCAGAGGACGCGTACACTTATACACGATGCCGTTTGGCTTGGCGCGAAGGCGTGGCGTGTTCCAACGTTGTATTTCGACATTCACGTTAGCGCTGGCTTTCCGTCTATTTGGAAATCGAACAGACTGCGCCAAATAGTTTTAAACATGTTCTAAACGCTACAGTTTTGACATTCTCGGATAAATTTTGGCGCGGCGCTGCTCTATTCGGCTTGTTGAAGCAGTCGTGAATACCCAGCTTTAGAAAAGCATTTCGACACCCCCTGGTGGATCTTTTTTCCTAATTTAAACATGGATTTATTTGGATAAGCTGAATAAAAAAAATTGTACGGTATATTTTTTCAGCTTCTTACAATAACGACTTTAAAAAACGAGCCTACTCTTTTCTCAAAGGCCGGCAGCGCACCTGCGATTCCTCTGCTGTTGCGGGTGTTTATGGGTCGCGATGATCACTTACCATCAGGTGGCTCGCTAGCTTACCTCATTTTTCACAAAAAAAAAGATGTATGAACTCGACTGTACATAGTCTAGCTTTCGCCCGCATCTATGTCCGTGTTTAAGTCCTCTATTGCAATTTCATCGAGAACTGTCCCTATTTTATTAGAACCCTTTTATTAACTTGCAATGTTTTGACGTATGTCAGTTTAGGTACTATCAGCCCAATGGAACCCTGACCCACCATAGAACGGTGTCACAGTGACATTATAAAACAATTTGTTTGACACTTCTTATGACTTGAATCATAACGTCTAGCTCTGTGACACAGTTCTATGGTGGGTCAAGGTTCCAATGGTCTGATAGTACAATCTTACACGTCATTTTTGAACCAATACCTGAATGGAATGGGCTGAAATTTGAACCACCCGATGACAGTACAATACCATGGTATTGTAGAAAGAGAGGACAATAAAGAGATCTTTCTCCAGGCTGGTGTTATGCCTGGGGACTGAAGTCCATTGGGATGAAGTTGGAAGTCGTATATATGTCAACCGACTGGAGAAACTTCGTTAGCGCGATGTAGAACACTTTAGTCCCGCTGTCAGACGCTGGTGGCGCTGGCGAGTTGGTTGATGTTGCCGTTAGATGTCGCTAGGTCGCCACAGTATTTAAGAGCTGATCTTATGATGGACTCGGAAGGTGGCGACAGGATCTCCGCTATACTTAATATAGATCTACCGTGTTGGGAGTAGCTACTCGACCCCGCAGTCGCCCTGTATATAAATGATATCATTTTGTTTTAATTGATAATTCGATGTCTGCTCATTCTGAGAAAAACAGTCTACAAACAAAACAAACTCAAACTGATAACCTTTTACTCATAAAGAATTGTACCGCGACCTTGTACAAATCGAACAGCTAACACCAAACAGTACTAACTCAAAATACAACTGTATTTTAAAATCAACTTTAATACAACTTCTGTGAACTTGAAACAAAACTAGCAAGCATTTTGAGTTGATACTGTTTTGATTTAGCAGTGCGAAATTATACTCGTAGGTAGAGAATATAATTGTTTTTGTGGATCTTTTCCTCTTAATTAGTAAGACAACGCAGTTAGCCTAGGTTGGTGCTGACCCTGCCCACGAAGCTAGTGGTCCTGGGTTCGATGTCCGGTAAGGTCAAATATGCAGATATACCGGTTTCATGCACACTTAGTTGGTGAATTGATTCGACCACCATTGGCGTTGTTGGGTTGATTTACGGATTCTATATTTAATCCTGAATACTTAGTACTTAATTGTTCAGAATTCTCCACGTTTGCGTGTCACTTTGGTGGACTCTACTCTAAAAATCAAAATTTAAAGTAACAGGGAATATGCATGTTTTTTTTTTAACAGCTTCAATAAACGCTGATTCATGTAACAAACAGGTGAGAAAAATCATTTCTTGAATAGCTATAAAACTAACTAAAATATAAGCCAACAAAGATTTGTTCCTATCTCTTTCTAGCAAAACGGAATTTTACGTGGAGTTTAAACGGCCGAACTGCACAATGACGTCACCGGTGCACTTCGGATCTCTCTGTCTAATTAGCAGTTTAAAATGCTTGTATCATCCGTATTTCTTGACCGATTTTAATTTTAATTTCACTTTTGGTGATGTTTTATACGGTATTTTATGTTTTGTTGACAAATGCGATTTAAAGATCCATACATATTCCCTATTTTATCCCTGCCCCTTTCGGTGGTTGTGTATTATAACTGCATAGAAAAGAGACAATACCACGATCATGGCCGAACCCTATATTCAAACCGCGGACAGATAGGCTTGCTTCGGATTAAAATTTGACACATTTTGTATGGACAAATGTCAAATTTTAACCTGAGGTAAGCCTTATCTATCCGCGGTTTGAATATAGGGTTTGGCCGTTAGTGCATCGGATTACCCTATCGTTCGTGTTTCCTAAATGAACTCTGTGTTAGGGAATGCAATTTATAACCGGTTATTAATCGTTACTGTGTGTAAATAACCGGTTAAAACCGGTTATAACCGGTTATAACCGGTTATTTGCATTCCTTACTCTGAGTTAAGGAAAATAATATAAAATAGCATTTTTATTGTCCCTTAATAGTTGGTGCGGAAGAACTGATACAGTCACGAGATTAAATTTGGTACCCACCTTAGGTCCAAAGTCAATGGTACATTTTACAACAATAAGGTTGAGTTTCCTAAAAGTTACAAATGACTTGACATCTCTAATGACATTGACGACTTCAAGCATAATTTTTTCTTGAAATGGGTCCCAAATTAACGCTCGTGACCGTACCTTGTATCTATTATATTACATGTTTTTATCTATATAAAGTTTGTTTATCCTTATAGTAACTGCTTCGGAACTCTACCCTGAGCATGGCCCGGTTTCTAGGGTCCCGTAGTCAAACTAAGAACCCTTATAGTTTGGCCATGTCCGTCCGTCCGTCCGACCGCAGCTTAGCTCAGAGAATCTTAGTTTTAGCAAAGCTGTTATTTGGCATGAATATACAATTACTAGTCACGACGAAAAAGTGGTAATAAAAAAAATTGAAAAAAATATGTTTATATTCTTTCCCTAAACGTAACCTGGGGATGTTTACACCAAATAACTTTAAATAGAGAATTAGCAGGTATTAAATAGGAGGAGGATAGGGTAGGAAATATTTATATAATTTTAATAATTTAGTAGTATATTCACTTTAAAATAAATAATTTAATTAAAATAAAATAAATATTTAAGTGCTCCCATACAACAAACGTGATTTTTTATATATAATGATACGGAACCCTTCGTGCGCGAGTCCGACTCGCACTTGGCCGCTTTTTATTTAAAATCATTTATGGAAACATGCATCTGTTGCAGTACAACGAATGCATTCCATCAAAGTATAGTGCACGTTTTTAAATACTAAAGGCGATCCGAAGACGTGACGTACATTAGGTATGATTGAAATATTCATGCTCGAGCTACATAGGTATAGTCAACCAATAAACTTTACCAATTTTCAACTCTATTTGTATGACGTTAAGGTCCAACACTGGTATAGGACTTAGGTAGTTCAACGGCAATGACCCCGACGGACTCACTTGACTCGGCAATTAACTCACTCATTATCGATGGCGATGCGTATGCGCAATAGGGCTGTGACACACTAGCGTTATTCCAATATATTTTGGCAGTGCAAGTTGAAGGCACCGGTCATGTGAGAGTTGGACTCGCGGCCCGAGGGTTCCGTACCGCCCTTTTTTTAGGTTTGCGTTTAATCACCAGTGATCTGAATTAGGTGAGCCAAAATACGTACTTTTAACAAGAGGACATAATATAGAGTGGTTACAACCGGGTAGAGAAATATATTTTTTCTTGAATACCGGGTATTCGATATTTATCCGGGTATTAGTCGTAATGTTAAACATACATGTTTTTACTTACAGTAGGTACGGGATATTTTATGTTAATCTAAAAGTTGTAACTATTTCTAGTTGTTTTTTAAAGTTCAAAGTGTAAATATTACATCTTTCGATATGTTTCGTCCTTGGATGAAATCACCTACCACTGTGCTATGTGAAAATAATAAAGACAATAATTATACCTCACACTTTTTCCTTCCTTCCTTAATAAACCTTATGTCTAGCCCTTTTAACTTTAATGTATGTTTAACATTACGACTACTATCCGGATAAATATGGAATACCCGGTATTCAAGAAAAAATATACTTTTCTACCCCGGTTGCAACAACTTTTTATTATGTCCTCTTGCGAAGACTACGTTTTTTGGCTCACCTAATTTACGATTTATAAATATTATGTAGATATCATGAAAAACAATGTCTGTATGTTTTCCTTTCCAAGAAAATGTTTCTTAAAATGAAACAAATTTAAAAAACAAAAGTCAGAAACGTACAGACCTAGTTCTTTAGAATTACTAGAACATATCCAAAAATTGTGGAAATCGGACTTGATTTAGGGGGTGAGAAACGTCATCGCACGGAACTACATTGTATGGTTTTTTTTTGACAGCTACGCTTTTTACAAGAATGCCCAAAAAAAAAAAAGGGTTTCAGGGTTCATGTATGATGTATCTTACGATTCTTTATTCCACCATAACTTCTAAACGCCTGAGTTGAGTATCAAGTGTGGTATCGTTAGAATCCTTTCACCATCCCGGGTGACATAGGGTAAACTGTTAAAATTGAAATAACGACAATGGCAAAATGACAATTATTTATGTCAACAAAAAAAGTCTTCTAATTAATAAAATAGGTATAGGTATAATTTGAAAGGTCTTAATGTGACCATCTCAAATATGTACGAATATAGGTAGCATTAATAAACGTGTTTAAAAACAATAACAAAAAATGCAGTCGGGTTTTTAAAGCTTGCTTTTCATTTTGTTATTAGCGGTGCTTCACAATCCTCTTATAAACCCACAGAACAGAAAAAACAGTAGAAGTGTCAAGTGGGCGTGTAACGTGTGGCATAGTTATGCGGAGTTCCGCATAACCTACCATACTTTTACCGCGATCGCTTATTTCGAGATTTCGATATTTCGATACTTCTAAAATAGGAATAAATCCAGAAGCATGCCTTATTGTGCTATTTTGGAATGTAAAAACGATGGCCGCACCTAAAAACATTTTCCATGGTGGCGTGTTGTTTTTATGATAGTTGGAGTATTGGCGACAACAGGTCTGATACTAAGCGAAGCTTATGCCACTTCCACTGTTTTTTCTATTCCGTGTATAAACCGGAATAATCCGCATTGTTTTAGATTCATTGAGACCTCCATCAGGGATAAGTGCATTAACCGCCTTTATCGACACGCCAATTTACTCTTGACTAAACAGGTCATTAACTAGCGGAGATAAAGACGCAGAAAAAAAGTACTAATGGACAAAACAACCGATTATATTCTACATAAGACGTTTAGGTTGAGAGAATTGTGAACCGATGAACCGAGTAGCTGTCAAAATTGTATCATGAAAATTTAGCTCCATGGGCGGTATTTTTTCTCAAACCCTAATCAAGTCCGATTTTCAAGGAGTTAAGCTGCGACCACACCGGTGCTTAAAGTACGATGACGGTACGGAATCGCAGTGACGCGTCGTATCAGCACCGTTTTTGACGCAAGCTCCACACACCAATGCTTAAAAAACGGTGACGGTACGGAATCGCAGTGACGCGTCGTATCAGCACCGTTTTTGACGCATGCCCTCCACACCAATGCTTAACGGTGCGTATATTACGGTTCGTCAAAAACGGCGCCATGTTGTTACTATGACCCCGTCGTTTGTTTAAGCAACGACACCGTTTTTTAAGCAGCGGTGTGGGGAGTGTGCGTCAAAAACGGTGCTGATACGACGCGTCACTGCGATTCCGTACCGTCACCGTATTTTAAGCACCGGTGTGGTCGCAGCTTTTCAGGGGTGTTATTCTCTTAAAAACGGCGGTCGGTCGAAAGAACGAGCGAAAGCGCAGCGGCGAGTTTAAGTAGTCCCGTCCGAGCGAACAAAACACATTTTAGCGCGTGCATTATCAATTAGACAGCCAATACGTTCGAGAAGCCATGCTGCAAAATTGAATACACGCGCTAAAATATGTTTTGTTCACTCTGACGGGAATACTTAAACTCGCCGCTTGGACATTCACTCGTTCGTCCTTCCGTTCGTCGTTGTTGAGATTTTTAATAATTATTGTTATTAGGAGAAATTAAGTAGTTTTATTCTTCATTTTCCAAGCAATATTTCCCTGGAAAGGAAAAATGCGTGTCAAATGTGGATAAAGCATCCGTCACTCTCGTACTTATTTACGTGTCTGAAGGTGACGGATGCCTTATCCAAACTTTGTCACGCGATAAACGCAGCCATATTTGGGCCCTTGTTTAAACTGCCATATATGAATTGTAACAGCGATTAAAGTGACAAGGTGCTAAAGTGTAAACATATTTATGAACTCAGCTGTACATACATACATGGGTATGTGTGATTGTGTATCTATGTGTCAATCTGTGTTTATGTTGCTCGCAATCCAAGACATTCATTTGGACGCGTTTTTCTTAAAGATACCTAGTTTAATCCTTTGTTCCCCGTGGTCCACCTACGTTAGTCCACCTGGGAATTTTAGTAGACCTTTGCAAGTCGACGGAGCTCCTAATTCTAAATTATTTTGGCCCTTCGGGCCCTCTGAAGAACTAACATAACCTAAACCTACCTATTTTTTTTGTCCAGTTTACTCTCCTTAAACCACATAGGTGGACCAACATAGGCGGACCACGGGGAATACACCAGTTTAATCGGTACGGTTCATAGCTTGTTTTCGTGAAAATCGGTTAGGCCGTTTAAGAGAATATCAGCTCTGCAGGAAGGAGTCTCCATTATAACGGGAAATTTCATCTATTTAATATTAGGATCTGAATTTTACGTGGATGTGTAAATACCTTAATTGGCCATTGCTACTGTAAGGTCAAGGACTTTAATTGTTTTAGCCACCTTAGAACCTTGTCGTTCAAACAGCGTCAAATTACAAAAAAAAACATTAACAATAGCCACTGACTTTCTGCGACAGGGTTACAATTGTTACTCATTAATAAATAATCGCGATTAAACAATACATTACAATGCAAATACTTACACTAAACTAATTGAACACGGCACGAAAAATAAACAAAGAAAGACAAAATCTTGTATTTCTATGCGGTATACAACTGGCGGTCTTATCGCTATGAACGCTCTCTTTAAGACACTCTTAGGGGGCGGTGGAAACAAGAATATTTACAACTCACTCAAAAAGCATTTTTTTTTAAACCCACTACTTTTAAAACGCAGGTAATTGAAAAAGGATAAAATAATTTTAACGAACGACTTAGGCTGGGTTTTATAAAGATCCTTTAAATCAAATTTCGGTCAGGAATGTCAAAACTTGTACCTATGAAGTTACTAAAATTTGATTTGACGTATTGACTAACGGACCTTTATAAAACCGGGCCTAAAAGAATTTATGTAACGAGAGATAGTACCCTGCATCGTGGTTAAAAAAAAACAACTTCAAATGAAATGAAGTAAATGGTTTGCGGGTGGTAGGACCTTGTACAGGGTCCGTCCTTATCGCTACCACCATCTTATCCATGAACCTACCGCCACACAGCAGTGTTCGCATTGTTGTGTTCCGGTTTGGGGATAAGGCAACCGGTGAAATGACTAGCATAGAGGTATTCCATCTTAGTCCTCAGGGTTGGCAACGCAATTTGCAGTCTTAGGATTGCAGTCTTGTGGATCCGAATGTATATGGGTCACAGGTTCATAAAAAAAAAAACGGAAAAAATCTCATACACATTCCATAGTGCCTAAATAACACACTAGACAACGATATTTATACTTATAGGCACGTTACCAAATAGCCTAAACGCTTCGTCAAATACGAACATACTTTAATTATTTACATAATCCACATTGTACTAACAATGTATGAGTATTGTTTTATCTGGGTTGCTAACCCGTAAACACGCCGAACAGGCGGGTCAAGACATTAATAATGTATAACGGAAAACAAAACATTTACACATTAACTAGGTAAATTACTGAGTAATACTATATAAATTTATAACAGTTCCATCTTGCAGAATTATCTAGTCATTGTTGACTGTACGTGTGTTAATTGCTATTGATTTTACACAAATATATTAACTATCTGTTTATCATAATTACCTGTTTTTACAACTGCCTAAAAGTCATTGTCCTTTGCCTTGTCTTGATCGCTTGACATCCAAGCAACGCACAACGATTAGTTTAGTTTCGTTAGTTTAGTTTATTTATTCATCAATGTAATATTACAATATAAATTGCATTGCATGCATTGCATGTTACAAAATACGAAATTAAATTGATAGTGTCAATATTAATACTAAATAATAATACAAAAATAACACTTAAATAATCACAGACAACATTAATAAACAACTAATAAATGGTCAGTTTCCGATGTCAATGCACAGAAAATTGTATCTGCTGTTGGAGATCCTATTAAATAAATAAATAAATAATAATAAAGGTCAAATAAACAATAATATTTTTACAATTTAAGTTGTATTTTACCTGCGAGTGTTCATTTGAAACACGAGTTAGCGAAAGGATTCTATGATTGACCACGAGCGAAACGAGTGGTTCAAAACACGAGACGTAAAATAACTTTTCACCCGTGTATAACACAAAACTTTTCACCTCAAAGCGAGGAAAATAAGGAAAAGGGATTGTACTATCATTATCAATTATTATTTATTTACCTCTTTGTCAATACAATAATTTTGATGTATAAAAGTATTGGTAAAATCAAAAATAATGCAAAATAGCCTAAGTATATCCAGTCTTAGTAGTTAGCTGTCAAATATCACTTAAACTGCCTTCAAATGTCAAAACTCTTTCTTCACAATGTGGATAAAAAGCGATTTTCTCAATAGGTATCAAACAAACAAAAAGGGCTTTCCGAGCTAGTGAGATGAAAACATAATTTTATAGCTGTGCTTACCTTTGTTGTTTAAATTCCTCGTAAGATCTTTAGTTGCTTCTTCAGTAAAGTCTGTTTCAAGCGCGACCGAGCGCTTCGACGCGCGTTGTGATACTAGATTATTTTGTTCCTGTTTTTTTATGACTGTGTTAATTAGGCATGCAGTATAATTTAACGGTATGTTAATAGGTGTAGTGAACTTCATAAGTGACCACATTGGTACTCGTATCGTGTCTTTGTTACTTGTTAAATACACGGTGGCGACATTTTTAGAGACATTATCCAAACTTTTGTTTGTTCATGTCACTACATAGTATAAAACAAAGTCGCTTCCCGCTGTGTCTGTCCCTATGTATGCTTAGATCTTTAAAACTACGTAACGGATTTTGATGCGGTTTTTTTTGATAGAGTATAGAGTGATTCAAGAAGAAGGTTTTTATGTATAATAAATGCTGGTTTATTGTACATACGGGTGGAAGCGAAGCGAGGGCGGGTCGCCAGTGTAAAATAAATCATGTAGGTGTAATTTTTTTTAAGTGTACTTGGTATTTGAGGACTCTTATTTTTTTTTTAATATTTATAACAATATACCTCAAATGTTCTAGCAAAGTATTAAAAGTGTTATAGCATCACAAATATATTTGCCCTAACCGGGAATTGAACCCGGGACCGTTAGCTTCGTAGGCAGGGTCACTATCAACTAGGCTAACTGTGTCGTCCATTCTTTTAAGCGGCAGTAAAAATATAATAACTTTTATTTTACTTTTCTATTTTGGTATGCAAGTCCAAAGCGATAAAGTACAAAATAGTGATAACACAATGACATTTACTGTAGAATTCTCCAAGTGATATATTATTAGATTATTACACATGCGCAAAGGATAATAAATAACATCGTTTGTTAATAATAAACCTTGTTATTGTCATAAAGACAAACTCATTAAATACGGTACAATAAAATATCAGTGGCAGTGTCACACAAATTGACCTAGTCCCAAACTAAGCTCTAGACTTGTACTATGGGTACTAGACAACGATATTAATACTTATGATAAAGAAATAAATACTTAAATACATAGAAAAGATCCATGACTCAGGAATAAATATTCGCGCACATCACAAAAATATCTGCTCTTACCGGGGTTTGAACCCAGGACCGCTAGCTTCGTAGGCAGGGTCACTACCAGCTAGGCCAACGCGTCGTCAATTGTTTGATACGATATAACTTCATCATCGATCTTCATTTTGACGACGCGATAAGCCTAGTTATAGCCTGCCTGCAAAGGTAGTGGTACTGGGTTTGATTCCCGGTACTGGTAAATATTTTTGTCGCTCAGGTTCACTTTGTCCATATTCCCATGTCGTAAACATTCTCATCTCGGCCACAATCCCAACTCGTCCACATACCAATCCCAAATTGTCCACTTCCTATCTCGTCCATATTCTCAAATTGTCCACTTCCTATCTCGTCCATATTCCCAACTCGTCCTCATTCCCAACTCGTCCTCATTCCCAATTCATCCTCATTCCCAACTCGTCCGCATTCCTAACTAGTCTGCAACTTAACGAAGGACTGTAGGGCTGTTCGATATAAATTCGATCACTCGGTAGTTCACTAGTTATTGGAAATGTGAACGAAATGGGAATGTGGACGAGATAAGAATGTGGACAAGATGGGAATGTGGAGGAGATGGTAATGTGGACGAGATGGGAATGTGAACGCAATGGGAATGAGAACGAAATGGGAATGTAGACGAGATGGGAATGTGGACGAGATGGGAAAATTGACAAAGTGAACCTGAGCGATTTTTGTGATGGTAAAAATGATCTAGGGTGTGATTCGCTCAACAACGACGAACGGACGGACGAACGAGTGAATGTCCAAGCGGCGAGTTTAAGTCGTCCCGTCAGAGCGAACAAAACAAAAAAATTTGGCCGCATGGCTTCTCGAACGTATAAGGCTGCCTAATTGAGAATGCACGCGCTAAAATGTGTTTTGTTCGCTCGGACGGGACTACTTAAACTCGCCGCTGCGCTTTCGCTCGTTCGTTCTATTGTCAAGAGAATACGTCGTGTCTAGATAATTTTGAGCATGTAATTCTGCTTAGCTACTTTTGATGCTGACTCGAGTGGTTCCAGCGCACCTATTATGGTCACGTTTATCTAGATGGATAAACGTGGACACAACATCTGTCACTTTCTAACCACTATGTAAGTGCGAGAGGGACGGATGTTTTATCCACCGCGATAAAGACGACCATAAATACTTGAGTCTTGGTTGTTTTCTAAGTGCGCATCAGTCGGCCTTATACTCGTAAGTAGGTCTGCACAGTTTAGTACTTTGTCACATTAACGTAATGTTTGAGCTGCTGCGCTGATCCGTCAAAGGCGGTTAAAGCGACAAGGTACAAAAGTGTGGACCTACTTATAAAGCAGACAGACCCACAGCTTATTTTGAGACCAGCACGGCTAGCACAAGCTGCCCGTGAATTGTTCGTCGCTCGGATCTCCCTTTCTATCTAGTCAGTAACGAAAGAGACGCCCTGAGCGACACGCGAGAAAATACAACTTGTGCTACCCGTGCTGGTTAATTTCTATGAGATTGTTCTTACCCGGATTTTATTTTTTTTATCTTCGAAGTAATGTAGAAGTCTGCTGCTTGGACAGGATTCCTTCACCTTATCCAACTGTTGCCAGCTACCTTGCGTAGCTCCTCGTTTCATCTTGTCTGAGGCTGAAACCGTCCTGCACTGCACTACGTTTATATATTTATATATTTACCCCCTTACTAATAAACGTTGAGTAACGGTGGTATTTTTATCCCGGTTTTTTTGGAGTTTTTGGATAAAAGACCTTTAATCGCATTTAAAATCATAATTTATAAGAATATACATAATTATTACTTTTTTTTCACATTCTCAAATAGCCTATTATGCTAAAGGCACTTAAGAAATTAAATTGCCAGGCTTACAACTAGGTATACTGTGATAAGTGACAATCCTTCCAATTATAATAAGTATACCTACGTACGTTTTCCGAACCGCAGTCTCCAATCAAGAACACGATAACTCTGACCGCTTCAGCGGCTTGTAATGGCCAATGTATGTTAGCTTGCTAATGAGACGAGTTGCATCACTGACTTTAGTTCTCTATCGAATCACCTCGTTACGAATGCAATTCTTCAGAGAATTTCTAAATATAGGCTTTTCTACAGCTCGCAAAGTTTTGGCATGAGTTTTGACTCCGTAGCTATGCCATGCATGATATATAACCTAACCAACAAAAAGTTGGAAAACCCCCGACACTGACATTTCAAAGTTCAATACTTCAAAAACGGCTGAACCGATTTCGATATAAAATATCTAAGAACCACCGCTAGAAAACCTGCTTTCAAATAAAAAAAACCGCATCCAAATCGGTTCATCCGTTTAAGAGCTACGATGCCACAGACAGACACACACACACACACACACACACACACACACTTACACGTCAAACTTATAACACCCCTCTTTTTTGTGTCGGGGGTTAAAAAAGTAAGATGCACAGGGGCCCTAATAGGCTGCGTTTATCGCGTGACAAAGTTTGGATAAGTCGTCCGTCACCTTCAGACACGTAAAACTACGACACGTGCGAGAGTGACGGATGCTTTATCCACATTTGACGCGCGATATATGCGCAGCCATACTAAGCCCGCAGATTGAAGACTTTTGTCTTTAGATCCGGGGAATTTATGACCTAGGGGCATAATATGGCTGCGATTATCCTTCACTTTGTGACACTTCACTACATAGTATAAAACAAAGTCGCTTCCCGCTGTCTGTCTGTCTGTCCCTATGTATGCTTAGATCTTTAAAACTTCGCAACGGATTTTGATGCGGTTTTTTTAATAGATAGAGTAATTCAAGAGGAAGGGAAGGTTTATATGTATAATAAATGCTGGTTTATTGTACGAATGTTACAGAAAACTCGAATAAACCGAAGCGAAGCGAGGGCTGGTCGCTAGTATATGTATAAGTACGAGAGTGACGGAAGCTGTATCCACATTTTGTCACACGATAAACGCAACCATAGTAATATACTATGTCCGCTGAAAACTCGACGTAATATCTCGTTTACTGCGTTACGAGTACCCAGCTCTATGTTAAGTGAAATTAAGAGGTAATGAATTATTATGGCATGCCATTTTTAGACCTAAAAAGTGAAATGATTTGACTTTGACAGCTGGTTTTAAAACCTTTACTCACCGATCATATGAAATGGTGTGAAACTTGTTTCGCTACTTTCTTTTTTTTACTTTGTTGCTTCAGTCATCTTAGTATCCTGCCAAATCTCCAGCTTTAACCTTTACAAACCTACTAGAAGTGGCGTATAATTTTGACAATATTATGAATTAATAGCACCTGATAACACCTGACCTGGGTCTGTGTCTGTGTTCTACTGTGTAAAACAATGTTGCCTTTGACATGTTATCGTATTTTCAAGGTAACCATTATTTTTTACTAGCTTCTGCCCGCGACTTCTCTAGCGTAAATTTTGATAGCTGTCATCCCCTTGGAAACTTAAAAAAAATCTGGGATTTAAAGTAGCCTTTGTGTTAATCCTAAGTATAATCTATCTCCATTCCAAATTTCATCCAAATCCGTCCAGCCGTTGCAGCGTGAAGGAGTAACAAATTAACACTCACTCACCCACACTCAAACACACACGCACGCACGCACAAAACGTTGAAAGAAAATTTTGGTACCTCTCCTATAAGTAACGTGGGGATGTATTTTTTTTCTCGATTGCCCCATGGTGGGGGGTGTCATTGGATAGGTGTTTATAAATATTGCGGGTTTGTAAACCTTTTACCGATTAAGGGACCCGTTTGTGAAATATTAAGATTTAAAGTTCTAATTTTTGTTAGAGTCAAGTAACTTACTTTTAAGTATTATTGTACTTTATGTTTATCCTGACACCGGAACAGAATAATGCGAAGACTGTTGCTTGGCGGTATGCTAATAAATAAGATGGTGGTAAGTAACTATCTGGCTGGACCTTGCGTATGGTTCTATAACCAATGAACATACACATAAGAGCCTTGAAAAAAATTAATGGCAATTACACCGGATTCTGAAATATTGACTGAAACTGGCATTGTGGGGGGACGTTGCGTGAGTCGCGTTACATACAGTATGTAAACTTACTAAAACCATTTGTTTGAATCCGGGCATGTCTAGGCGATAAATAAGGTCTTCGTATATAAATTATTGAAATTCTAACGTTTTTTAGAATTTATAATTGTAATACAAAAAATATCATTTTAGTTATTCATGATTCAATAACATCCTGTATTATTTGTTTACAATTGTAACATTTGTCATCTGGTTGTCAGGTCAAGGCCAAGTTCAACATTTTCAATGTCAGTTAAAGTAAGGCTATGTGCACACTTCCGATTAAATACGACGTAGATTAGACCAAATGTGGCCGTTATTTGAACCAAGCGACGATGGTTGTTTCAAGTGAACGCTACGCATCAAAGCTGGATTTTGCCGGGCACGTCGCTTAATTATGTTCGAAGCTTGTACAATCCGCAGCCTCATTTCTTCCTCCGTTCTCGACACTTTTTTTAAATACTAACTGTTTCACCCATCCCCAGAAGAAATAGTCTAGAGGTGTGGGGTTCAGCAAACGTACCATATCATACAACTTCCCGCTTTTCTAGTGCTGAAGCCAAGATTTTCTGTAAAATGGTTGTAGATCCTTTTTTCCGTTCTGACGTCAATACGAGGACGAGGCCCACCACTACTACTACTACTATCCGGTACTAACCGGAACCGCTCCTTCATTGTCACGCAGTCTGGTAATCGCCCTTATAATTGACAATAAAGTGACACCAGTGAAATTTGAATGACATAAATCTGTCACGACGTAAACATTACACATAGGGTGATACTTTTAGGGTTAACCGACTTTGAAAAAGGTAAGTGTTTATAATTTTTAAACAATGATAAAATTAAAAATATTCGACCCGTACTAGCAAAACATGTGTTAAAACACTTAACTCGACTTGGCTATCAACTGGTTTAAAGAGATGGTTTTAGTTAGTTTACATACTGTATATTATACCGAATCTATCACATGGATTGTTTGGGTGACTGCCTGCCTACTCTAGGTCAAACTTATTCTGAAAGAGTGGCAAAGCCAAACTTATTCTAAAAGAGTGGCCATTAACGCTGTTTTATTCTGACATAGAAGACCAGCTAACATAACACATACACCCACACACATACACTCACATTGATACAGACACGCACATGCACCTAAATGACACACACATACAAATGTAACATTAGGAACAATAAGAACTTCGCTTTGTTTTGCTTGTTTTGCTTTATTTATTTTACTTAAATCAGTCTTACACCCATATTCACAAACAATACTTAAGGGATCCTTCACTGAGTAAACGCTCTGCGTTCAATACAGCTTTGTGATTGGTCTTTTTTGATCGGTCAAAAAAGACCATGACCGACCTTTTGTTTATGAGACAATTTGAACCACCCTGTGCGTTCGTGAGCACTGTGAGACCTCATAGTGACGTTTGTGAATACGGGTGTTAATTGCTTATGTATTACTGTGAATCGTCTCACCGGGTCCTAAGATACAGGCTCCGCCTAGTGTAGGTCCCACCGGGAACTCATAAATTTCTTTAGACAAAAAAACTAGAAGGATTTGTTTGCCTACATTGTAAAGTAAAAAGTAATATAATATCGGCGGCGTTTTCTTGAACAGAGGGCCCTACCAAGATGCACTACGCTAACTAGCGTTTCTATTCGTTTCGTTTTTAAACCAATCGCGTCACTGGCAAATGACGTGATACGAAAAGTCACGTGATCTACCAGCGACGCGATTGGTTTAAAAACGAAACGAATAGAAACGCTAGTAAGCGTTAGCTCTTGGCAGGGCCCTCAGACGTGCGTTGTAAACACTTTGAAACTTATTGTTTACTTAACTGTTCAATTTGGAGGCGGTGAGCGATGCTCCGAACGTGAGGGCGTTGCTAAGAGGACCATCAAGCTCGATTTATGTACGTATTAACGGAGTATGGGGGGATTCGGGGGGGGGCTGGGTCGATATTGAACTTGGAACAACATTATGGACAACTCTTTTTAACCACTGACGCAAAAAGAGGGGTGCTGTGTATCTGTGTATCTCATTCTGTTTGTGGCATTGTAGGGTGACGGAACCAGTAATGGACAAGGACTAATGATGGACACTTGATTCTTAATTCGGAATATAATAATACCTACCTACTGTGCGGAAACCTACTGCGCGAGTCCGACTCGCACTTGATCGGCTTTTTTATCTTTTTACAGATATTCAGGTTAGTAAATACAGAAGCTACACACGCAGTTAATAAAAAAATATGTTCTCAGCGTTACTAGGGTTAAATTACGACCTAAGGGCCGAATGAACCGCAATGCGTACACACTACACACCATGTTAAAATATAAGGGTTATATATTTGGAACTATATTGCGGACGGCTCCCAAAGAGCTTAACCTTTTTCATGTTAGCGATTGTATTATTTAATAAATGACAGGGGATAATCTCACACTAATTAACCTAGCCCAAGAGCGTCAGTGGCCTAGTGGCTTAGGGGGTCGACTCGTGATCGTAAGGTACCGAGTTCGAACCCCCGCGGTCACCATGTAACAATGAGTTTTTCTAACAAGTGCATTAAGTACCCGATGCTCTTACGGTGAAGGAAAAACATCGTGAGGAAACCTGCACATTCGAACAGCTGAGTGTGTAAGAGGGTAATTGCACAAAAGATCCTAAATGGTCGAAGTGTATCCGAAAGGGCCCATCTGTAAGATAAGATAAGATAAGAATTAACCTAGCCCTAAACTTAGTTTTACGGTTTGTATAGTCATGGTGAGAAAAAATTCGTCACTTTTCGACTCTATTTCAACGCAATTAAGGTCCAAAAGGTGACGAACCTTTTTTTACAGTGACTATACTTGCTTTTATAAAACCGGGCCTAAGTATATCTACTTAAATAAGTATAAACTAAGTATAAATACACAAATACATAAAATAAATAATTTAATTATGTAGGTACATTTTGTTTTGAAACCGCCATAATATTCTTGATGACCTGAATATTTTCTTGGGCGACACAAAGAATTTACTCGACCGCCATTTCAAGGAAATAAATCATTTTCTCCGACAGAAAGTAATAAATTATATTCGTACAAGTTTTTTGGGTTGTCAACGGCTGACAACACCTGGGGTTTTACAAGAATTACAGGTACATTACCTGTCTCCTTTATTAATACGGTCGTGAATGAAGACTGAGAAGGACGGCGTCATTCTGTACCCTAACTATGGGCTATGGGTTCTAGATCCCACATACCTTCAGAGGCCCTACTTTGAAAATCGAAGTTGGAAGTTACGTTAGCTCCATCCCTTTCTCTCGATTTAGTCTCGAACGACGAGTTAAGGTGCAACCCCACCGCTGCTTAAAATACGTCGACGGTACGGAATCGCAGTGACGCATCGTACCCGTACCGTTTTTATCGCATGCCCTCCACACCGCTGCTTAACGGTGCGTGTATTACGGTGCGTCAAAAACGGCGCCATGTTGTTACTGTGACCCCGTCTAAACGGTACACATACGATGCGTCAATGCGATTCCGTGCCGTCACCGTTTTTTAAGCATTGGTGTGGGCGTACCTTTACAAGGTGGAGCTAAGGTAACTTCGAACTTCGATTATCAAAGTAGGGCCTCAGGGCCTCTCTAGCCGGTAAAAACCAAATTGTTTTTGACCTGTTATATTATTTTGTTTAACTCGGCCGCCATTACTGTCAAGCCCTCCGTCGTTGGATATAATATTCGCAAAACATGACATTCGCAAATTATCATAGTAGCAAAACATCACATTAGCATAACATCATTATTAGTAAGACATGGATTATATAGTGTCGATGGAGCTCCGCTGTCCTCCTATTTCTGAATGGTTTGGCCCTCTGGGTCTACTGTAAATCTAACATAACCTAAACCTACCTACGATTCTAAAACCAAACCCGACTATTTGTAAATATCATGTTTTGCGAATATCGTGTTTTGCTAGTAGGTATGATGATTTGCTAGTAATGATGTTTTGCGAATGTGATATTCTGCGATATACAGCTGTCAAGTAAATAAGAGCTATCAAAACGTCGGCAATACGGTCAAAGACGATATGGTTTTACCGCCTAGAATCATAGACTTATATAAAATATATTACTTCGTATGGACTGGCCTCTGGTACAAAAAAACAGGCCATTAACTTGGTGCTAAATTTAAGAATCTAGCACCAAAGCGTGACAGTGACGTTTCAACCTCGCACCAAGTCGTACGTACTGGTAAAAATCAAAAATGCCTTGTTGCGTCATAAAAAAGTGCAATAATTATACCTCAAAGGTATCGAAAACCAAGAATGGAGTTTCTTTTTTCCGGTAAGCATATTAAGTAATGTATTACTCGAGTTAAACCATTTTTTCAAGCATTCTTAATATTATTGTAAATAGAGCTGTTGTTTGGTTACCCGGCCCCGTTACGTAGTATGGTGACGCGTGTCTAGCGCACTCAATCAACGCCCTTCTACTTTTGACTGGTTTACATTATACTAGCAATACCGCGCAAACATCCGCACGGTATAACCTTGTAATAGGGTCATTATTTGAGCGTTTCAACCGCCTCACTTTTGTGGACATATTTTTGAAGAATCGGGCGTATATTTTGATGCCGTTTTTGGATATTTGTTAGATGTCTGGTAAACTTATATACCTAACCAGAAACAAAATCGAAATCTGCAGCCACTTCTACAAAAATGTGACCACGAAAGTGATTCGGAACAAACGCCCAAATAACCCAATACGTAACTATATGGTAGTGTCGAATATTTATGAGTAGGTAGGTATATAAAGTTAAGTAAATAAGTATTTGTTATTATTGTTATTTTTGTTATTACACATGAATGTAATATAAAATTGTATAATCGTTATCTTTTAGTTACCTATCAGTAACACAGCGACAAGCATGATATGGTATGTAAATCAATGAAAGACGCTTATATTGACAAGAAGAAATAATGGGTTCCTTACTTGAACTGTGGTGCAAACTAACGTTACGCCTCTAGGGCCCCGTATAATAAACGGTACTACTTATCAGACAAATTATTTCAATATAAATCGCAGTATCGAACAGGTAAATGGTATACTTGAAATGCTGAAGTCGGTCATTCAATTTTTGACAATCCCAATCGAAATTTAATCTTACGCATATTTATAAAACCTAGCCTAAGCCTTTTTATCAGTTCCCCATAAAGTAACCCAAACGTCTTAACAAGGTTACGCTGACCGCTCAACAACAAAGTATGTTGGAGTCTGTTTTCAATTTTGTCACGTAGTTCTATGTAGTTTGACGTAGTTTATAAGCAATATGATAGATGTCGCTACTGTTTCTTGACCAAACATATGTGACATTTTTGTTCGGAAGACCCTATCTAGTTGTTTAAATCAATGCCTAGAATAGAGGACCAGATGGCCTCTGTGCTAGTTGGGCTTCTCTTTGCCTTAAAGAAAATGTTTCTTTTTAATTTCCTACTGAAGATTAAAAAAAAACATGAAACTGCGACAGTCCAGTTTTAATCGTACTATCGCAGTTGGTTTTAAATGATGGTTGATGTATTTTAAAGTTTTGTATTTAAATGGCAATACATTTCTGTCTTAACTCCCGGGCTGAAATTAGGACCACATCTTGTAAACCCAATGAAAATATTATGAAATCAAAGAGCTGATCTGATGATAGAGTCGGAAGGTGGCGACAGGATCCACCGTGTTGGGACTCATTAGTTTGGTCTGGTTAAGCAGATAATGAATTTGGAAAAAAAATTGCAGTCGGGAACAAAGCTTGTCCCAGAAATGAAATTTTGATTGAAACTTATTTATTTACTACGTACATTAATATAATTTTACTAACACATCGTTAAATAAGGGCATCGAAACCTGGTTTTTTTTTACAAATAGAGCATTTTCATTTCGATTCCTTTGAAACAGACTCGGTATTATTTCGCTTTTGTTCAAAGAGCAAAATAAAACTGTTCCGTCCCGGAATACCGGTTAATTTCACTCTCTAACGGCCCTTTCACACGACGTCCGGTTTTGTAGGATCTACTAACTATCGGGTCCTCCCAAACCGGATAGTGTATTCACATGGCCGCCTGGATTTGTAGGATCCTCCGGTCCTGTAAAACCGGAGTCCGTGTGAACACATTATCAGGGTAGTGATTCTTTCAAAAGCAAAGGTGAGCGAACGCAGGAGTGATGCCCAAGCGGCGAGTTTAACTAGTCCCGTCAAAGAGAACAAAACACATTTCAGCGCGTGTATTAAATTTGGCAGCATGGCTTCTCGAACGTATAAGGCTGCCTAATTGAGAATGCGCATCGCTCACCTTTGCTTTTGAGAGAATCATTAACCTGTTTTTGGACGGGCGCTCGCCCGCTTTCGATTTATCGGATCTGGTTTATTGCGGGATTCTTGTTCCGAGCTTGTGTGAATGCAAATATAGAAATACTGTTGCCACTTAATCGGATCCGGCATTTTATCGGACGATCGGACCGATTTGTAGTCGCAAAATGGGATGGCACATTTTGCAGGATAAGTTTAATTGCAGGATTCTGGAACCGTACGCTTGTGTGAACGCGTGCATTGAAATCCTATTGCTACTAAATCGGATCTTACAAAAAAACAGTTCCTGCAAAGAATCGGATGTCTCCGTGTGAACGGGGTCTAATTTACCCACCACCACTACTTTTTTCTCGTCTTTTCTACCCTTTAGTTGCATTTTCACTTCATATCAGCCTGTTGCAGTCCACTGCTGGACATAGGCCTCCCCCAAGGAGCGCCACAGCGCGCGATCTCCCGCCCTTTGCATCCAGTCACTGCCAGCTGCCTTCTTCAGGTCATCGGTCCATCTAGCCGGGGGGCGTCCTACACTACGTTTGCCTAAGCGTGGTGTCCATTCGAGAACCTTCCTGCTCCACCTCTCGTCGGTTCTGCGACAGACATGGCAAGCCCACTGCCACTTCAGCTTACTGCATTTTCACTTACTCAGCTTGAAGTCAAGCAGGTTTTATCATTTTTTAAATACCATTAGTCGCCACGCCATCCAAGAATGCCAAAAGCAGATCGCCATGAAGGACGAATTAAAAACGAAATAAACCGAAAAAGAGCATGTCTGACCATGTTTGCGTCTGTAGTGAGGGTCTGTTCACGTTTGCAAGGACTTTTTGTTAAATTAAGCATTCTACCTAGTTATGGCTTTTGACGTAGAGACCTCGTCGTGTTGTTCTCATAGTCTTTATTATTAGTTTAAGGTTTATTGACCTTACATTTGTAATAATTTTATTTTTGCTACTTTTAAGAATTTATTGTTTATTACTTTATTACCTTATTATTACTTAATGTAACTTACTTTTAAGTATTATTTTGTTATTATGATTGAAAAAATGACCTTCTGCTGGAGTTTCTTGCGGCGCTTCTTCTCCGCAATGATGGTCTTGTCCGAAGCGCTGGTAGATTCACTCATGTTACCGACGTGTAAAAGAGCCCTCATGTGGCCTATTTACTGAATAAACATTTTGAATTTTGAATTTGAATTTGCTCAGTGTAGGGTTCCGAAGCCGTTACTACACAAAATCACCTCAAAAAACAACAAGTACAAACTAATTCTCTATTTAAAGTAATTTGGTGCTGTCTTAGGTGATTTTAGTAGGTAGGTAGGATAAACACTTTAGTTGCCTGTATCTCAGAAACCAATCATGTCTACTTAGTCGTGATAATTTTTATATAGACGAGAAAAAAAAAACCCCACGTTAAGTGTAGGGGAGAGACACTAAAAAAATATTTTAAAGATTTTATCACTTTGTCGGCGTGACAGTCCTACCAAATTATAGCTTTCTAGAACTAAGCTCTGAGCTAAGCTGCGGACAGACGGACGGATAGACATGGCGAAGAAGGGTTCCTAGTTTGACTACGGAACCCTTAAAAAACAAGGTAAGCGATGATAACGCCCTCCAATTTATTCCGCTCCAAGCAAGCTTTGACGAAGAACCTGGTTAAGAACAGTTGAAATATGTATCGAAATATTACTTTTACTTTTAAGTGTCATCTACAATGCATTGATTAAAACTTTTACTAAAATATACGCAGTTTGTGCTGATCACCCAATGTCTCAAAGAGGTTATGGACCCAGATAAATCAACCGCCAAACCCTGCGTTAAACCACAATATAGTCTTATCTTATCCCGCTGTAATTCCGCTACAAATTATTTCCCTTTCTCAAACCTTTGTAACTTAAAACTAGTTAAAAACCAAGCCATTAATGTAATCCAATACCTTTTAGATGTTCTTTATTCACTCAAGTCTTGTTGGGTCTGAAACAGACGTTCCCAGAAGCTGACACCAATAAAAGTGCACAAAGGGACTGTTACACTCTGTGAATTGAGATAAAGACTTAATCGCTTTAGATTTGGCTTTTGTACAGTCACTTTACGTTTTTAGGGCTTCGTATCCGAAGTCAAACGGGACCCGATTCCTAAGCCTACGCTTTCAGTCTGTCTATTCGTACGTTTGTCCTAACTTTAAAGAACTGTATCTTTGAACCGTAATATAAAGCGGCTTTTATCTTTTAAAATACGTATGTTATAAAAGTGGATTTCCTAACAAATCTGTAATACATACGGGGTGTTCGGCAGAAGCTTGGACAAACTTCAGGGACTAACTCTGTAGGTCATACTCATCAACTTTTATTATGGGAGCAACATCCAAATCGCGAAAAAAAACAGCTGTTCCATACATTTCGGCTGTTTAGCTCTCAAAGTTTGTATGGAACAGCTGTCCCATAATAAAAGTTGATGAGTATGACCTACAGAGTTAGTCCCTGAAGTTTGTCCAAGCTTCTGCCGAACACCCTATATACACTCACGCCTTGATTCCCAGAGTGGGGTAGGCAGAGCAAAAGAATCACCAACAAACAAGTCAAAAAAATTGTTGTTTATTCTGTAACCACATTTTGTACAATCAAGATGTTTTTACCAGTGAATATTTGATAGTGACAGGTTGCAAGCCCATCGCCTAACAATACTTCAAGCCTTTATTCCCTTAGTCGCCTCTTACGACTTCCACGGGAAGACATGGAGTGGCACTATTCTAACCCGGTAACCACACGGCACAAATAAAGTAAGTTAAAACATAAAAGGTTGTCCCTATAATACAACTTTTTATTTGTTGAATCGTAAAGACCGTAAAACATTATAAGCATAAAATTTGGTATCTATAGTAAAAACCATTAAAAAACAACCAACCGGGATCCTCGGTGTGCGAGTCCAACTCGTTCTTGACCGGTTTTTTTTTTAACATTAGCATACCACTAATAGACCTAAAAATACAGCAAATAGTTATTTACTTAAAGATTACAAGAAAAGCTATAAGAAGTCTATGGTATTTAAAATAACAGAGGAAAATTCTCGAAATTGAGATTCTCCTTTATACCTCTTTCCATTTAACTCGCACTTGAGTGGTTTTTAGCCAGGTTTGATAAAAATCGGTTAAGCCTTTTAAGAAGTTATCAGAGACAAGGTGTATTCTGCGAACGTCGGGTGTTTTATCTTTTTATTAGTTTTTAAGGATCAGTACGCATTTATCTCGCTTTCCCAGCTTAACGCTTGAAGCTGTCCACAAAGTATGTTAGGATTTATTCACATCCATTTAAAAACAAATAGACGACATTCAGCAGATTAAAAACGTAAAATTACGTAAAATTACCAAAATGGAAGCGAAAGCGGTTTTCGAGTCGTCTCCCATTACATCCCAGTGATCAAACAGCGGGGGGTGATCCAGCTTAGTTTTAAAGAGAGATCATGCTTATTACTATAGTTACTCTTACTTTTTAATAAACTAGAGCACGCCCGCGACTTCGTACGCGTAGAAGGGTACGCGGGTGTCGATTTTCGGAAGATCCTTTCTTAATGCACCCCTAGACCTCATAAGGAACCAGAGGGCTTATTGTCTAACGCACTCGCAATCACGATCGTTTTCATTTTGAAAATCGAAGGCTTGTCTGCATACAAAATGAAAACAATTGCTCCACTTTGAGGCCGGTTGCGATTGCGAGTGCGTTAGACAATAGCCCCTCAGGTCAGGGGAATGTTTTCTAATAAGACGATACCCTTAAAAGTCCCCCGATTAAAAAATATTATAACAAAAATTTAACAATAAAAAAGCATTGTGTAGGTACATAATAATTACATAGTCGTGAATCTTTCTCCCATACGAACTAACGATTGATCGGCTTTGACTATTTCAAGTAGGTAACCTAAGTAAATTGGTTTGTCCAAAAAAAATCCGTCCTATTCGAAAAATAAAACTTATTTGTTACTTTTTAGTATATTTTTTGACGGCTGTCTTGTTTTTTTATTTATTTTTTTAAGTTTCAGTAATTTTCGACACCCCTAAGATTGTTAATGGACCCATGATAGGTTATTTTTTTAATCATTTGATTAATTATATGGAACCCCACATCAAATTTCGTCAGCATGGTGATGTTTTTTCTCTTAGACGTAGTTTTTGTAACCGATGTAAAGGAACCCTGATGAATTTTCTACGGAAACCTTAGTTTTCGAGGAAAACACTTTAAGAATAACTCTAGGAATCGCTGGTTTAGATGGAGCAAAGGCTCATATACAGGTTGTTTTTGGACTTAATACAGAACATACAGAACACCCTGTATTTGATGCTATATCTGTATAAATATTTATGCCTTTGACTGTACTCGCTGTCTTTAAACACCGCTGTGTTCATGACAACGATCCCGGAGGCACTTGGCCAGATATAAAGACCCAGAAATATATTTATCTTATTACCTAAAAGAACCGTAAAAGCTGCTTTGAAGGTGGTCCTTCATCTATAATTCTGTAATATGAAAATACAACAAATTATGCTCTTTATCTTCACTAAAACCGTTTAACATTTATGCCTTAAACATTAAATACTTAATTAAAGAATGCTTCGTTAACAATGAGTAAAATAAAATCAACAAACAACTTCCTAACTAAAACTTATTTTTACCCTATTAACGCAAAATTCAAAAGTTATAGCATCCCATTCAAACTGCAACCAATTTCAGTTGACCCCTCATTTCCCTACTTACACTGAAACCGTTATACATCGAGGCCTTTCAGTAGGGCGTCGCAGCTCAAGATACTCTGGTGTTTGTTTTATAAGCGTTAAAAGCAGATGACCGCTTTTGTACCTTGTCGCATTTAACCGTTTGACGATTTTGTATGGCAGCGCAAGCATGAGCTTACAGTGGAAAGGTGCCAAAGCGTTCAGTTACTTGTGACGTTTACTAGGGAAGAATACACGATGAATCAGTACTGTGTTATGCCTCGGTCGGTTCGGACGCTTGACGGCTGTCTTTATACGAAAGTTAAACAAGTTGAGAGTTAAAAAGTTAAGTTATCTGTGGTTTGTGATTTCTGTGGTATTGGTAAGTTGTTTTTTTATTAATGACAAATGAAGAAATCGTTAAATGTGTTTAAAAAATGTTGTCGAAATTTTTATTTAAAGTTACATTATATATTTTTGGTGTTGGATACGATGGGATTTTTTAATTGTACGGATCATATAAAATATTTAACCAAAAAAAAAACACAGTGCTAATTTCCTGAACAGTTATTAAATTAGGAGGTACTTAATTAAAAATAATGTGTTTAATTAGATTAATAAAAAATACAAGATAATATTTCAATTTAAAAAAAAAATTAAATCACCTTTTATCCATTTCTTAAATATCATGATTAGGCGCAAAGATACTCACAGGTTGTTTTATTTAAACTGATATTAGTTTAATTTCTTTCATTACATGTAGCGTGTAGTATCTAATTAATTTATTATAATAATATTCTAAATAAAAGGGATTAAATTATCTGGAATACGAAATAGCTATTTGAAATAATTATTTTTTCAATTATTCTGGTTAAACATGTGAATAACTTGATTTGTTATGGCGTAAAATGGTTCTTCTGAGGTCATAGAACAAAAGCAAATTGATTATTTTTATAAAACAATCAAATTCATAAAATAGTTTTATATTTAACTAGCCGACCGCCTCAAAATATATTTTTTCCGATGTTTTAATACTTATTCTGCTATTTGGGGCAGTGACAAATCCAACAAATCAAAGGTCATAAAAATCAGTCCAGCCATTTTTGAGTTAGGAATGGTGTAACTAACCCGACTTTGTTTTATATATTATTAATATATTATAAATAGATTTATTTAAATTTTGCGACCCGCCGTCGTTTCGCTTCGATTTATGTGAATTTTCTGTAACACCCGTACATAATCCAGAATTTATTATACATAAAAACCTTCACCTTGAATCAGTCTATCTATTAATGAAAACCGCATTAAAATCCGTTGCGTAGTTTAAAAAATCTAGCGTACATACAGAGAGACAGACAGCGGAAATCTCCTATGTTTTATACTATGTAAAGATTAGCCCCATAAGATAAAATAAGAGAGGATAGGATAGGATAGGATAGGATACCTTTTACACCAACAACCTTTATATTAAGGTATTTTAATAAAATAAAACAGTAAAAGGCTGCTATTAATATTACGTTGACGTGATCTCAATTAAAACTAGTAATCAAAATTAATGATCAATTAACGGATCCAGTTTTAATCGCATATTGTTCTTGATAACGTTTAATATAGAAAATATAAATTCTATAATTTATTGTTTGTTTATAATCGCTGTTTGAAATCGTTACATGACCAGTTTTTTAATTACTTCCTTATATAACTAAACCTACTTCTCCTACACAAGTCATATTTCGCTAAATATTATGAAAAGACTGAACAGAAAACAAATTTACCTTATTATTGCATAGAAAAAACATTTACAATAAGGTTGCATAAATACTTAACATAAACTATTACCGATTTCAAATTATAGTACATTACTGCACAGACCGGGAAATAGGCCGTTGTGGGACGAGAAGAGTTATATACGAGTCCAGCAACCGCCCTTCCCGGTCGAGGCTTGTATAGTGCTTTTCTCCAACAATGCGAGAAAATATAACACAAATTGTTAAAATATTAAACACAGGTCAAAATTTCCTTGAAAAAAAAGAACAGAATCATGTACGATTAAAAGTACTGAAACAAAGCATTAAATAAAATCACACATTTAAACGTAATAATTTCAATTTGAATAAAATATGGTTTAAATTATAACATTTATTACGCGTTTATGTTATTTCGGCAATTAATTTTGTTTATCAACACAATTTCTAATAAAAAAAACGTCAAACTATTTGATACACTTTTAAATGCGCTGGAAACGCTGTTTGAAAATGTTTAACTTTTTAGTCTATGACATTTAAAAAGTAAAATATACAAGGAAGAATTTTGATTGCACGAGTGTTTGGCTGTTTGGAGTTAGTTATCCTAGTCCAAACATGGTTTTAAAAAGTAAAACACCGGGTACGTAATGAAATTTGTATACATTTTCGCGGCCGCTGCCGCTGGTAAAAAATAACTTTTTTTTTTTAATTTTGCCTGGACCTGGAACTCAGAACTTCGCGGGCTGATTTTACGACAGTAAGGTTAACATTTCCGAGCATGTGGGAGAAAAAATCATTAAGTCATTGCTTACAATATGCAGTTGAGACACACGGACGAATGTCACAACCTTAAGGATCGTTCTTTGCGTTTTTCTTACAGTATTTAAAAAAACCTAATAGCTACCTCTATAAAAACGCAAAATCATTGTGAACAAAATGTATTTTTCCAAAACCGGAACACTAATTTGGTTCGAAACACTCTGTAGCGCGAATCTCACGGTTACAGTTACGCCGCAGCAATGAAAAAGGCTTTTGAGGTTTTAATAACTGACTTTGTTTGTTAAGAGCGAGGGCCCTTATTCGACAATACGTCGAAAGGTTAAAGTTTGAATTAAAGAATACTTCATGTGTTAACTACTTTTTAACGAGGATACCGCAAGTTATGAACCTGAGGGCTTATATATTGTCTAACGCACTCGCAATCGCAACCGGTTTCAAAGTGGAGCAATTGTTTTCATTTCGTATGCAGAAAAGCCTTCGATTTTCAAAATGAAAACGATCGTGATTGCGAGTGCGTTAGACAATAAGCCCTCTGGGCTTCTATTCTACGTCTGTATACAAATCGCACCTTCAGAACAATAGTGACCTAATTCAAAATTTCAGCATTCAAACTTCAAGTCATAAATTAATTAGTATAGAGACATAACTCGAAATTTAAAATTTCTAAATTAGGTCACTATTATTCAGAAAGTGCGAAATATTGCTTTTGACGTGTTATGATTGTTTTCAATTCGGGCGCCATTACTGTCAAGTAAATAAGAGCTATCGTAACGTTGACGATACGATAACATGTCAAAAGCAATATGGTTTTACCGAGCAGAGTAGGTACGCGTAGAATTAGTTTCCCGCTACTCCCCCCATTTCGTCCCGTTGGGGGTCGATTTTCGGAAAATCCTTTCTTAATGCTCACTTACGAGTACATCATGAAACGAACTCCTGTGCCAAATTTCAAGTTTCTAGGTACAGTAGTTTCGGCTGTGCGTTGATATATAAGTCAGTCAGATTTGCCTTTTATATATATAATAGATTGTATACTTATGTGCAAAAAATCAGTTTTGTTACTTCAGTAGTTTCTGAGAAAAAGTGAGTGTAAAACACAGACAGACAGATAGACATAACGAAACGACAAGGGTTCCTAGTTTGACTTTGGAACCCTAAAAAATGACCTTCTGTTGAAGTTTCTTGCGTCGCTTCTCCTCCGCAATGAAGCTCTCCATACTTCACATACACACATACATACCTTCACACCTGTTATCCCAGAGTGGGGTAGGCAGAGCTACAGAATTACCTACAACTTTTAAAACCTTGTTAATAATTCAGTAACCACATTTGGCACAACTCCATGTTACCGACGTGTAAAACAGCCCTCATGTGAAATATTTTGAATTTTGATTTGCCCCGATAATAATTTTGGGGCTATCCATCCATAAAACAAGCGCGTAGCTAAAAGGATTCTAACTATACAGATGTAGTGAATAATGTTTAGCTAAAGTTTTTTGTGGGAAAAGTTCGTTTTCATCTTGCTGTCTCAGTCAACTTTAGTACCGACTGATAAGCTAATTGAGAAAGCAAGATCGATACGAAGTTACCCGACAAAAAACGATGGCAAAACATTATTTACTACAACTGTACATAAGTCTGCAAAGCAACTTCTACCCTTCTTTAACACTGGTTTAACTCCAACTACTTAACACTTCAACTGAAAACCTCTTTAGAAGTGAGTCGGCAAGAAACTTGCTGATCTAGGTCGGGCGAAGGGCAGGCCAATCTGTCAGCCTGTCAATCCAAAGAACTGATTTGGCTCGAGTTCAGATTGAGAAGTACTTTGGTTTATAGTTTTCGATTTAAGTGTAAATGTCTGTAGGCCTAACCAAGATGTTGGCTCCTAACGTTTCTATTTTCTATCGATTTAAAATGTATGGAGTTTTGTCGACTCGCTGGCCTATTTGGTAGTGACCCTGCCTACGAAGCTAGCGGTTCTGGGTTCAAATCCCGGTAAACGCAGATATTTGTGTGATGAGCGCGAACATTTTTTCCTGAGTCATGGATCTATTCTATGTATTTAAGTATATAATTCTAATATCGTTGTCTACTACCCATAGTACAAGCTTAGAGCTTAGTTTGGGACTACCTCAATTGGTGTGACATTGTCTGCTAATAATTATAGAGTTAACATGGTTACACTATTTTAATTTTCATAATTCCGCAAGCAATATTTTGATAGAAAACTTTAAAGAAAGGACAAAGCAACTAGCGTTTTTTTCCCCGAATGCTCAGTGTTATAATAAATGAAAAAAAACTACAGTTAACTCTAAGATATTTTCACGTGCTATAAAAAAATCATTTTACAGTCCCAAAACAAGCTTCATGGACATTTTACTGAATTTTGATTTACGACCAAACGAAAGAAAACAAAAATGCTTTTAGGGAAACTTTTACTGAAATTGAAATTATGCTAAGCGTGTCTCAAAACTCTCTAACTCATAATAAGTGTTACAGTGGTGGGACAAAGTTGCAGGCGTTGCATAATAAAGCAACTCCCAACAGGGCCTCTATTAAACTCGGTAAAACCTTGCCTTTGACGTTTTATGATCATTAATGGGTAGACGATGGATGCAAATTACGTCAAAATAATGACCAACGACATCCGAAATATGGATATGACTACAATTGATAACCTAACCTAACCAACAAAAAGTTGCAAAACCCCCGACATTGACATTTCAAAGATCAATACTTCAAAAACGGCTGAACCGATTTCCATATAAAATGTCTAAGAACCACCGCTAGAAAACCTGCTTTTAAATAAAAAAAACCGCATCCAAATCGGTTCATCCGTTTAAGAGCAACGGTGCCACAGACACACACACATACACACACACACACACACACACACACACACACACACACACACACACACACACTTACACGTCAAACTTATAACACCCTTCTTTTTTGCGTCGGGGGTTAATTAAAAAAGAGAAAATCACTGCAAAAAAAGTTATACTATTTCATTGTTGGTATTTTCAATTATTATTGGGAAGCCGAAGGATGCGAGTAGTACAAAACTGCAGAGCCTCCACCATGTTTGCCGAAGCCCGAGTGGACAACTTTAATGCTGTTTTGCGAAAAAAGATGGCTTCGCTAATTGACCAGAATACGTGGCATCCCAAACAGTCTCCTGAAGACGATAGCCGTTAGGAAAAAAAAAACTAACAAAATGTGGATCTAGTTGTCTGAATAAAGAAATTATTATTATTATAATAAAACCGGCCGTCGTGGAGAAGCTTGGGGAAGGCCTATGTCCAGCAGTGGACGTCTTTGAGCTGATATGATGGTGTCGATGATGATGATGATGATGATGAGGAAATAAGAGCTATCGTAACGATTACAATACGATAACAGATCAAAGACAAAACTTTTTATGTAAAAAGAGCCAATAGTATGTGATTTGTATGATTAAGTTATTATTAAGATATTTAGGTGTCTTGTAAAATATTTTAAAATGTACTAAAACTAAAAAAGAGCCTTGACCAATTAAAAATAAGAAAGTCCCCTCTCCCTCCATTGTCATTAATAATTACTTAACACCATGACCACTGAGAAAAAAACACTGTATTCTAAGATTCACACTCTTGTATTAAAGTATGCTGTGTTCTTCCTTTCTCTCAGGCTAAATCTTGCGAAATGGCGTAGTTAAAAATGTATAAAGCCTCGGACCGGCCGTTTCTGTCTGTAGCACTTAAACATTCATGGCTCTCGGCTAGTTCAGTTTTACGCTCGCTGGCATCGAACTTTATTATACGCCTTGTTGTTTAGTAATAAACATTATGCGAATTATTTAGATCTTCGTAAGTGTTATGTTTTTACGACGTTCTGGCCTAGTTGGTAGCGATACTGGGTTCAAATCCCGGTAAGGATATTTGTGTGATGAGCGCGAATATTTATTCCTGAGTCATGGATGTTTTCTATGTATTTAAGTATATATTTCTCTAAATAAGTATTTATATCGTTGTCTAGTACCCATAGTACAAGCCTAGAGCTTAGTTTGGGACTAGGTCAATTGGTGTGACATTGTCCCGTGATATTTATTATATTATTATCATTTGTAGTGTTCCGTAAACTAAGAACTCTTATATTTTCGCAATGTCCGTCTCTTAGTATCTCTGTTTTTTAAACTATCAATGTCATAAATGTGAAATTTTGTACACATTTAGATAAGTCAGCAAAACGTAGATTTGACAACCTTCTCCCGTCGCCCACGATGCTCATGTTAATAACCAAGTTAATATTCAAAAACACGAGCAAAGTTAAGCAATTTTCTAGACAGCACCTGCCAAATTCATACGGTTTCTGCGTCCAAAACAAAGTACAACAAACAAACAACAAATAGAACTTGTTTTAGTGTATTGTTCTGTAGGGTTCGATCGATTGGTTTCGCCTCAGGAATAATTTATGTCGCGATAAACTGAAGTTTAGGGAAATAAATTCCTCAAGAGATGCCGATCTTTCCATTACGGGAGATGCCAATCTTGGGACCGATTCTCAAAATGACTACAATGTAGAAAAAAATATGTTACAAGTAGAAACTGTGGTTGTATTTTTTTAACAGGCAACTGTTATTAAAATCTTTCCAGTTTTTAAGACGTATCCTAAAACATAGTGGTATTTAGTTATTCCACGTAATATTTTATGGTTTTGTTGTCGTTCGAAATAAATTCTTCCAGCAATAAAGTTAGAATACAGTCTTAGGATTGCAGTCTTGAGATTTTAGTCTTGACGGTCTCAGATCTCACTAACTATCAGGTGGACTGTGTGCTCGTTTGCCTAAATTATGCCATAAAAAATGAATTAGGTAAACTTTTCGTCTTATTGTTATAAGTTTTATATTCATTAAAAAAAAATGTTACGTGGAAAATAAACCCTGTCTACGATATAACTTGGTCAACGTCCTTCGCAAATTGAAGCGCGCAATGCCACGGATCAACATCTATTCACTTTACACTGCTTTTTTCGTATTCTAACCCGACTGCTCAAGAAATGGATTGTTTTAAGTATGGATAAGTATAAACTAGGTGTCGTTCGATTTGTCTCGTCTAGAGTTCCACTAAATGTCATTACATTAGCGACGTTGAAATTACTTTTATTAACATCAATATTTTGTATACCTATTTTCCTTTGTGAAAATTCAGGACGTCGTACCATTTCTCCCACATTCTGGAAAAACAATCCAATTTTTCAACGTCCAGAACACAACGGACGCGAAGCAACCCTATGCAAGTTCCATTGTCTTAAGCATAAATCGTGAGAGCCTACACGATCTTGAGTCCATGCTCGGTGTCAAGTGTCAGTCTGTGACGTGGGGTGTGGAATGATTTACTGAAGGACGCGGTTGTAATTTTTAACCCCCGACGCAAAAAAGAGGGGTGTTATAAGTTTGACGTGTAAGTGTGTGTGTGTGTGTGTGTGTGTGTGTGTGTGTGTGTGTGTGTGTGTGTGTCTGTCTGTCTGTGGCACCGTAGCTCTTAAACGGATGAACCGATTTGGATGCAGTTTTTTTTATTAGAAAACAGGTTTTCTAGCGGTGGTTCTTAGACATTTTATATCAAAATCTGTTTAGCCGTTTTTGAAGTATTGAACTTTGAAATGTCAGTGTCGGGGGTTTTCCAACTTTTTGTTGGTTAGGTTATTTCTGAGATTAGACGTCTTAAGTTTGGCTTTTAGGGAAATAAAAGGATAGGGTTATTATTAGGGGAGCCTTTCGGTGCCTAAATAAAGTAAAAACATCGTATTATCCTTATTAGGATGGATAAAGTTTTTGACTAATGAACTTTGTAGTAGTAATTGTCTTTTGTGGTTGAAACTGTACTTATTAAAATATATTGTATAATTTTTAAAGAAATAAGCAGACAAGCAGAATAACTAAATAAAAACCCAAATGCATTTTTTACATTGTCGTCGATTTACCTGCCTATGTTAATAATTGTCATTTTTCCATTGTTGTTATTTCAAATTTAAATCGGCTCAGGCGTTTAGAAGTTATGGTGGAATAAGGAATCGTAAAACATTACTCTCCTTTTTGGGCAGTCGTGTAATAACCGTGAACAAACCTGATTCTGAAGTTATAGTGACACAAATTATATTAAATGAATGAGTGAATAAAATTGAAGTAAATTAAACAAGCGAAAATGAGTGAACTTCGCAGTGAGCTTGAATGCTATCTGCTGTTATGCTAAGCAATAACCATTTATTCATTTATGCATTCATTCAAAAGCCTTTTCTTCTCAAAATAGTGTTTCGTTTTAACGAGTTCGTTTATTCTCATTTATTTGGCCGTTTTCGTAATTGGCTAAGTGTGCATTAAATAAGTAAACTGATACCCTTATACCCTGACACTGATACCCTAAACTCCAAGTATTACGACCCATTTAATTAATTGCTTTGATAAGGAACATTTGGGTCTAAAGAGATGTTGAAGTTTTCTAGAGGTTGGGTTGAAGACGTGAAATTAGATGAATAGGGTTGGTTTTTGTCTATATCTAAGGAATTAGCCACAGTTACGAAAAAACTAATACTATTTATCATTACATCATTATCTATACATAGTATAAAACAAAGTCGCTTGCCGCCGTCGGTCCGTCAGTATGTAAGCTTAGATCTTTCAAACTACGCAACGGATTTTAATGCGGTTTTCATCAATAGACGAAGTGATTTAAGAGTGAGGTTTATATACATATTACCTGGGCTTGTCTGCGCTTCATTGTATGCCATCTTTATTCAATAAATGATGACAATACAAGATGATAAATAAACTTGAATGAGGCAAATATCGCACTACGCGCTGGGAAAATCTGGATCATAATTTGCAACTTCAGGCGCCTGTTTTGCTTATTAATCCCCGCCACGTCTGTTTGTATGTTTGCGACAATCTCAAAAACTACCGAACGGATTTCCATGCAGATGCGGACCATCAGTTAGATATTTCTTCACGGAATATAAAAAAAACATGACAAATAAATATTTTGAATACAAAAACGAATTTTAAGGTGGTTACTTGCACTATTACTTATACCTGCTTTCCTACCTGCTCTTCGATTTTCCTGCTACGCCGGCTGCTGCGACGGCACGCTCGATTTGCCCTCTCGGGTGACATGCTATTTCTAAGGGTAAAACGTATTTCTACTTTTTTTATTCGTTTAGGTTATTACTTATGCCATTAAAAAAAACTGAGAACGACTTAATATTTTTCAATAAGGGCGGGTTTCTTTATCTGCTTGAAGTCAACTCTAATAGTAAAAAAATGTAAACAACGTCGTAAATAAAACTAGCAACCCTCCCTCGCTTCGTTTCGGTTTATGCGAGTTTTCTGTAACGCCCGCCGATGAACAATCCAGAAATTATCTATATGTAAAAAAGGCAAACCTGACTGACTGATATATCAACGCACAGCCGAAACTACTGTACCTAGAAACTTGAAATTTGGTACAGGGGTTCCTTTCATGATGTAAGTGAGCACTAAGAGAGGATACCAACGGGAAGAAATGGGGGGAGTAGCGGGAAATTAATTCTTGCTCTTAAATCACTCTATCTATTACTGAAAACTGTATTAAAATCCATTGCGTAGTTTAAAAGATCTAAGCGTACAGACAGCGGAAGCGACTTTGTTTTATACTAGTTATGTAAAGATGTGTCATATCATATTTTTAATCTGATGTTAAGTCTTAGTAATAATATAAATAGTAGTTCATCTTCAAACAAAGTTATGTCGCGCGGCTTGCATGTGTGTGTGCTTCAAGCATACGCGCCGCGAGCCACCACAAGCAAAGTCAACAGGACGGACCGAGCCGGTTTAATCAGGGCCGCGTTTGGTTGAGTGCGTATTAAGAAGCCTCTTAAGGTGCCACGCCCCCGCAAGAATGAAAATGGGATGGCTTAATGTGCAAGGCTTCCGCGCGAAGAATATGAGATGGAGATAGTTCGCGCGCGCCTTGATGGCAGCGTCAAATTAAATTAATTGCAGTTTACTTTTAAACTACAACATTTGAAAAAAAAAGGTTTGCCAGGGTTAAGAAGTTACATATATTATACTCAATCGAAAATCATCGTTAAAAATTATAGGGTTTCGAAGATTCAACCAAAGCGTGCAAAAAACTAGTCATGTTTGAAAAATAAAACTATCGAGGATTTTATTTCTAATCGTGTTTTCACGTTTGCCAGTCTCAAGAAAATATGACCAAGTTAAATATATCCAAAGAACAGATACAAAGGCGTTATGGTTATTGAGATCCAGATCGCGGAACACTACAGACTTTAGCATAGGGTGGCCTCTTAAGTATCTAGTGACGTGCGTCGACGAAACCCCGAACCCGAGCGGCAATAGGTAACAGAAACTCCCAAAGAGCCGGAGACGGAGTACTCTTATATTTATACTATGTCTATAAGTTTCTAAACTACAAATAGAATATCGACGTACCTATCTAAGAACAATACAAAATATAAAATTTGAGGCCAATTACTTAGGGTGACGGCACCAGCAATGAACTCTTATTCACTCTTAATTAAAATTTCATACGGTCCTAAATTGACTGTTGCAAAACAAATGAATAACCCTTATCTTCTGTAAAATAAGAATCAAGTGTCCATTATTAGTGCTTTGTCCATTATATATTCCATCACCCTATACATTTTTAATTTAAACTTATCCAAAAACCGTTAGGATCTAATAAACACACTCAAGCGCACTTTATTGGTTTACGGCATTCCAATTTCGAGCACAGCGCCATCTCCCGGGGATACACGTAGTTTTAGTTGCAAGAAGCAATCGCTCTGAACGTACCTTTGGGCATACTAACTTTGTTATCCTGATTTGGGACTTCCATATTTGAATTGGTGCTTTGTTTTTTTATTGTTCATGTATGTGAGTGGCCAGGGTTATAAAAAATGATTGGGTTTCTGGAATTTTGGGTAAATGGAAAATCCTTATAATGTAACATAATTATGGTTTTACTTTATTCATATTTAATATAATATAATACAATTAAAAGTTAAAACTAAACTTATTTAAATTAAAATAAAAACTAAGCTACTCAAATATTAAAGACGTAAATAATAATCACCACTATAAAAAGAACACCCCCTCTAGCAGGTCCATAAAATAATTAATATTCGAATGTAAGTAGGTACATATACAGTTTTATTTTAACAAGGACCACATAGGAAAATTTGAAACCGTAGAAGTTACCTACAGAGAAACTGTTTTAAAAACTAGGAATTAGGTCTTCTTTGCAAACATTATTTACCTATTTATATATTTTTCAATTTAAATTTGGCCGTAAAAAATATTGTGCCCTAATTGTTTTTACGTAAATAGGCCTATATATACACATATACTCACGCCTTCATTCCCAAAGTGAAGGCAGAGCTACAGAATTACCAACAACTCTAAAAACTTGTTTTTAATTCTGTAACTACATTTCGCACAATCAGAGGCTTATTGTCTAACGCACTCGCAATCACGATCGTTTTTATTTTGAAAATCGAAGGCTTGTCTGCATACAAAATGAAAACAATTGCTCCACTTTGAAGCCGGTTGCGATTGGGAGTGCGTTAGACAAATAGCCCCCTAATGTTCAACGGTGTATCAAAATAGGCTCACTAACTTTTTATAACATAATATGTGACGGGTTAGCTTTCAAAATCAAAGGAATTTGCTTCGAGTGAAATTATTATATTAATTATTGTTATTTATAATATAGGTCTAGGTACTGTAAAAAAATGTCATAGTGTGCACTTAACAGTCTAAAACAGTATTATAGATCACATTTCTGTTTTAGACTGTTAATGCACTCTATGATATTATGAATAATTATGCAGCAATGTGTCTCGTGTCATTTGCACTTCCGATCTCTCCCGATGAATGTCGAGAATTGCCGAGTGACAAAGTCCAATTAACAGTACGTTAAACTTAAACACCCCCGTTTTGTTTGTCAAATGTTATCCTCGTAATCCAACGTCCTAAATCTAGGACATTTATCAAAGTGACTTTTGTCTTTAGTTGACCGACACAAGATCCTTTTTCGAACTAACGAAATTCGACGTGGACCTTATCTACTATAAACGTTTTTCCTCTCGATTAATTATGCTCCTTTAGCTAATACTTCCTGGCATCTCGTTTGCACAGGTTATTTGGGGTTTACTGAATTAATAAAATAACCTACATTTTACGTGTATTCGGTAAACAATCTCGAATATTTTACGAATAGTTACAGAATATGCAAATGCCCCGTTTTCTCCTCGAGCGTGAAATAGGTACAAATTAATTCTGCAATGTGATGAGGATGAGTGAAATAAGTACTTATGTTTATTAGATTATTTATTACAGGACCTTTAACCTTTTGCCCTCGACTTAGTCCGTCCATTTTTTTTGTTGATTATAAAACAGGTTATTAACGTACTCCATGTAGGGAGCAATCGTACTTATTAATTGTGTTTTTAGTTTTTATAGTTGTGAAAGTTTTGTGTACTTAATTTTAATTTTATTTTGGATTTTAATTGTGATTTTATTTTGATTTTAACTTCGATTTTAATTTTAATTTTAATGTTTATTTAAATTTGTGTACAATTTGGAAATGCAATTTCTGAAATAAATAATTTGAAATTTGAAATTTGGTATATCGTGTATCTCGTAAATTAATTAAAGTTAGCTGTGCATTGAATTTAATCTCATTATTTAAATAAAATACGCTGGTAAAAATCTTAGCCTAATTGTTCAAAATGTGCCTACCGAGTTATTAACAATTTTTTAGAGTTGTAGGTAATTCTGATAAAAGGGTCTCTATTCAACATAGTAAAAACAATATCGTTTTTGATCTGTTATCGTGTTGTCACCGTTTTGATAGCTCTTATTTACTTCACAGTAATGGCGTCTGACGTCATAACAATACCGTAACAGCACGGGTAACACAAGTTGTATTTTGTCGCTTGTCGCTCAGTGCATCACTATCGTTATAGACTAGATAGAAAAGGAGACCCGAGCGACAAACAAGTCGCGGACAACATGTGCTAGCCGTGCAGGTCAACTATGATATCGTTTTTACCGTCGGGAATAGAGGCGCAGATCAAAAACAATATTGTTTTTACCGTGTTGAATAGAGGCCCTGAAAAGTTTACGGTTTCAGAAAAACAACCATTAGGTATTATGAACTTTTAGGGATTATGATACATTAAGCTTATTAATTTTAGGCGTTCTGATACGTACCCAACCTGAGCGCTACCAGTTTTTGCCTAGAAACAGATAGCGCAGTTTAGTGGAACATTGTTTATCCTATGCCTTTTTTGCAAAATTAATTGGTTTACATAAAAGATATTTTATCGCTCAAGTTTACCTACGTCCTTGTCGCAATAACAGCTCTTAAAAACGGCTACTTGCATTTTCTCAGAAGCGACATTTTTTTATTAAATTCCTCGCTGAGTAATGGCACTGTTACAAAGACCTTTAATTTATGAACAGTCATTTATTTCAATGGAACAAGGATGCAAAATTGTATAAATATTTTTGGAATGTACTGCTTGAATGCGGTGGGTGAGCACAGAACAGAAAAAACAGTAGAGGTGTCAAGTGGGCGTGTAACGTGTGGCATAGTTATGCGGAGTTCCGCATAGCCTACCATACTTTGCCGCGATCGCTTATTTCGATATTTTGATATTTCTAAAATAGGAAATAAATCCAGAAGCATGTCTTATTCTGCTATTTTGGAGTGTAAAAACGATAGCCGCACCAACAACATTTTCCATGGCGGCGTGTTGTTTTTATGATAGTTTGAGTATTGGCGACAACAGGGGGCTTAGTATGCTACGCGAGATTTACTGTCATATTTTACGTCATTCATATGAAAATAAGAAAATATGACATAACGTCACACGTTAACATGCTTAGTAATAAAAGGACTCAATTCACACAAAATACGCTTTTATTTAAAACCTTAAATGTTTACCCTTACGTTAGAATATGGAATAGACATATTTGACACTAAATCGCGTTTGATGAGGTTTGACGTATTCTCCTCGCCTCGCATGCTAAGCCCAGGTCTGATACTAAGCGAAGCTCGTGCCACTTCCACTGTTTTTTCTATTCCGTTGCGGTGAAGTACTACCGCTGTTTTACTCTTATAAATGATTCGTGGAATTAACGGTGTTTTTATTTTGTAGCTACTTGAAATATTTTCACGAAAAGAGACGTATTTCATGGAATACTTTTTTTATTAAGTGACTACGGTTTTATAAAAGCATGAAATTTACTGTAGAAACCTACAAAATTACTACTTCATCAAAGTCATCAGCGTTGGCAACGCACTTGCAGTCTTGCGATGGTCATCTTAAGATTGAAATTTTAAGATTACAATGGGCTTCAGGGATCACTTACCATCAGGGGCCTGTTTTATCAAGCTACAAATTACAATTTTCCGTTTACAAGTTTCCGTTTGACACAACCTCGACCAATGACGACCAGCCATTTGAGCAGTGTTGCCAGCTTAGACCTGTAAAATTGTAACTTGTAGCTTTATAAAACGTGCCCTAGGTGGACTGTGTGATCCTTGGTCTGGTATAAAAATTGTAAATAAAAAAAAGAGTACAATATTAATCCTAAGGGAATATGTGAACGTATGATTAATCTTGTGAGTTAGCTTCATGGTGGGATTTTTCCAATGGAATAAAAAACAGTATAAATATAAATACCAATTGAATAGTTAAAAACCCCAGTTATAACGATAATACCTAAGGTCAGAGCTTCACCTCTCGGATGTCGGTGGCCACAGCATCATGGCCGCGCTTGCTTATATTTTCAAGAAATCACTGAAAACATTCTCAAAAACATTTAAGAGCATTGACTGTGTTCACTTTCCGTACAATAACTAAAGAATATTCTTTGAGGTAAAGAATCTTTATTCGAAAGTTTCACAATGCGAGAAGTTTCTTATCATATCGGTAGGTATATATGCTACTATAGATCAATGAATAGAACGCGGCGTCTCAAATAACTCTGGAGAAATGATAATAAAACAGATATGAGCGTATCATTGAACGTATCACCGCGCCCGTAATTTCTGTTTCTGTTATCAATATCTTTTTATTGATGGGGAGGCTGCACTCTATTTATTTCTGTACTTGCGACCTGCCCTTGCTTCGCTTCAGTTTATGTAATTTTTTTGTAACACCGGTAATGCAGAATTAAAACATTCCTCTTGAATCACTTTATCTATTTATGAAAACTGCATTGAAATCGGTTTGGTACTCTTAAAGATCTAAGCGTACATACAGAGGTACAGACGGCGGGAAGCAATTTTGTTTTATGCTGTGTAAATTTACTTGGCAACAAATATCATGAGCATCAAAATTAGTAAACGATCACCAAATTAGGTTAGGTTAGGTTAGGTTAGGTTAGGTTAGGTTAGTTTTTGGTGATCATTTACTATTTTCGGCAGTAAAAAGTGTTTTTTTGGCGGAATATTTTACTATAATCTGGTTATCTGTTAAACATAAGCCAATTTATTTCTACAAATTTTGTACGTCCCGTTACCATGACTACCAACCCATTAAAAAAAATAGGTTTTTTTTCTTACTGTTCTGTACATTTCGGCTGTTTACAGCTTTTTTTTTCGCGATTTCGATGTTGGTCCCGTAATAAAAGTTGATGCGTATGACCTACAGAGTAAGTCCAAATTATTCCCTGAAGTTTGTCCAACTTTCTGCCTAACATCCTGTATAGTTTTTCTAGTTTGACTACGAAACTCTTAAAAGACGTAATCAGTTGAAGATTGTATCCATATTTTTTGTTGATTTGGTGAAATTTAGGGTAATTTAGTCGGTGCGTGATTTGTACTGTAGTTACCGGTAGATTTAGATTTTGGAGTTAGATGTTAGATTTGGTCTTGCCTACCTTGACCGTGGTTGAATAATGCTAGAAATAGTTGATAAAAGTAATAAAAATAACGGCTTATAATATACCAGATCAAATATAAGGCAAAACGAGCTATAATTCTTTATCTTTAGTCATAGTTACCATGTCATAGTCATAGTGTTGGTAGTGACCGTGTCTACGAAGCTAGCGGTCCTGGGTTCAAATCCCAGTATGGGCAGATATTTATGTGATGAGCATGAGTATTTGTTTCTGAGTCTTGGATGTTTTCTATGTATTTAAGTATATTTTTCTCTATATAAGTATTTATATCGTTGTCTAGTACGCATAGTACAAGCCTAGAGCTTAGTTTGGGACTAGGTCAATTTGTGTGAGATCGTCCTTTGATATCCAATAACATATTTGAAGACATTATGACCAAAAAAAGAGAAACAACGGTTCCATATTCGTAGCTATAATTCGCGTAAAATATAAATTCAAATGCATGACGGAATAATGTCATCCCATTACAATTATAACCTCAAAAAAAGGACAACATCCATATTATTATCGAGCGAAATCTATTTGTTTGTTACGCTTTCACAGCTAAACCGATAAGCCGATTTTAAAGAAATTTGGTATGTAGATAGCTTGAACCTCGGGGAAGGATACTTAGGGCGCTTTTAAACTGAATAGTTTTTGAAGAAGTAGCGATAAAAGACTTCTAGGTGGACGGAGTCACGGGAAACAACTAGTAAGTAATTATCGCGAGAACTATGCCGCTCTCCTAAGAAAAGAAGCCGCATGTCTCATCGAACCGCGTATGAATAATTAACCTCATTTCTTAAGACAGGAGGCTAAATTTCTTTGACTATCAAATGGCGCATGCGTCCTTTTGTTTTACAAGGACAGTATGGCTACCGTTGGCGAATAAGTAATTTATTGCTTTTCTTACTCTACGTTACTTTTTAACCTTCCAGCTCCCGGACAAAACAAACAAACAAACACGCCATAAAACAAACACGAATAAACCGATCCAATGGATTAAGACTTTTTTACAGACTACCTAAATACATTTTTTTTAATTAACATCAACGTCGAAGAAAATATTTCAGTCGTACTAAAAACATTACATATTCCAAACTTCATAAGTTAACTAGCTCTTATGAATTTAATTAAACATGACCCCATGAGTACTTTTAAACGTGAAACAACTCCGGAAAATCCGGTAGGAAAATATTTTAAAATTGGAACGGCTGCTAACGGATTAATCCGGATGGAACTTTTCCGGTTCCGTTATTTTCCGGATACTAATGAACTGCCGCCTTTTTTTCGAGTGTTCAGAGGTAATTGGCTAGTTGGAAAGGCGTTCTTTTGTCAGCCATTTTCTTTGCAAAGCTGGTTCGGGACGGCTTTGAAAGTAACGGTTTTTTGTTTAAGTAAATTTAATTTGGAATAATGAAATGAAATTGCAGATGTTTCGTATTCAAGAAAAAGTAATTTTTATTTTGTCTACGAGGTCTGAATCGATATAACTATTTGGTTAAAGCTGGGTAATGAAAATGTAGAAAAAATCTATCTGTCAAACAAAATGTCGGGCACGCATCAATGTAGAGTTCTGTGTCACATCCAACGGATGCGCGGCGCATTTTTTAACATTTTTAAATGTTGATCATTAAACTTAATTTTCTTAACATGAATTGTATAACATTTAGCGCATAAACTTATGAAAATAACTTTCTTAGTACCTACAACATTCCAACAGCCAAAAGAGGCGTGAAATTAAAGAAAAAAATATTGTAAAATGATAAGGCAGTTATTAAATCAGGGTAGCGAAATTACCTATAATTGTTAAACATTTTTAACGTTAAAAATTGCCTATTGAGTTAAAAAAAAATTGGTCGCATAAGACATTTTGTGTTTCTGTTTTTTTTTTTAGTTTGTTCGATATAGTGTTTAGTGTGTGTAGTGTGTGTGTTGTGTTATTTTCAGTGATCGGAAATAGGTGAGCTAATTTACCTAAACTTGATGCATGTTCATTCAATAATGTATTCCCATCTCACTCACGCATGAATGAATATGCGTCAAGTTTAGGTAAATTAGCTCACCTATTTCCGATCACTGGTTATTTTACATACATACATACATAATACCTTTTTTACTGCAAATATAATAATTATTATGCTTGTCTAAAAGGTATTTATCATTATTATTTACCAATCACCTGTACCTATTACCGATCAACTTGATTTAAATAACTTCAAACAAATAACTTCTCTATTTTTATTTTGAATGCCTAATTTCTTTTTTTTTACAAATTTATACACATTTTTTGGTTCACTAATGTTTTACCAAATCATCATTTGGCAAACAACAACACTTTACAAACTTTAATTTCGCAAAGATGTATTTCCCGCCACATAATTTTAAATTTTTCGGGGTCAAAAGACTAACCTAACTTATTTAACAAGCCCATGTAGCCTATGTAATATGTAATGTATGCACAATTACAATTGTAAAATGTTACGTTGGTCAAGATAACTTTTGGTAGAAAGTCAGGAAACGAAAATAATTAACCTATAGGTAACTTTTAACGCCACCTTCTTCCAACTACACGAAGGTTTTAAACTATGTTAAATATAAGTATATTATGTTATAAATTGTGTATTCATTTGAACAACCAAAATAGTTTCGTTCTGAAGACAATACTTCAACTTCCTTCATTTATTAGAATACTGAATAATAGAAAAGAGGGTGCCACTGTTTACCCTGTATGCTCGGCACCGTCTTAATGAACCACAACGACTATTAACGTCTGAACCTTCCGCAGTTTAATTTAGTCGTCCATCTTCGGGAGCCAGTAAAGTGCAATTAAACTTTTAATTAGCCAGTTGCTTAAACCCGCTGAAGAATTACACCCAGCAGTATTGATGTTTGGTTCGAGACTTGACAAATGCTTTGCAATATTTAACTTAGGAACTTTGCGGCGCTATTTTCGGTGAAGTTAAAAGACAGAGGCCTTATTAAGCATATTGTGGTTGTCTTGTTTTTAACTTATCCTCCATTAGGTTCTGTTGAGTTTATAAGATTTTGATAACAAAAGGCCTTCGGAGGAATCTCAGCCAATAATAAAGGCACGTTTAAACAAACTAGATTGCAATCATTATCCCTTAATTAAGGGCTCTTTTGGCGCTCTTTAACGGGTCTCAGGAGGAGGGTAGTCGTAAAATCAGGCCGTCAAAGTTTCTAATCTGTTTTTCCGATTACGAAGGTGTTTTAGATCGACGGAACATCTTGCCACCCAGCAACATGGGATCCATTTCATCATGTTTAAACTTTGTCTGGTCTGGAATTTAATAGGTTTACAATTTTTAACCATGTCTTCAATTGTTAATTTAGTCTAAATCATCATCATTTTAGCCCACATCCACCCACTGCAGGGTAAAGGCCTCTTCATTTTCGCGCCATGTTGTCCGGTCTCGTGCTAACGCCATCCATACTTTCCCAACTGTCTGCCAAATGTCATCAGACCAACGAGCTGATGGTCTGCCCACTGACCTGTGACCTAGTCTCCACTCCGTTAGCGCCCTCGACCACCTGCCATCGTTTCGCCTAGCCAAGTGTCCCGCCCATCTCCATTTCAGTTGCGTTATCGTTTTGCCAACATCCGCAACTTTAGTCCTGCGCCTAATCTAAATTATATAAATTAAATACGCGATTAATGAAAAAAAAAACCAGTTGAATTATTAACATGCTGTATATAATTTCCGAGTTTCAAGTTTAGTGTAAATATAGAAAAATTATCTCTCTTTCTCTTTTATCCCCCCCCCTCTCTCTCTCTCTCTCTCATTCTCTCTCTCTCTTTCCCAGAAACTCGAATTATAATGCGTAATAGGAATATAAGCCTCTAGTGAAACAATATTTTTTAATTTTTTAATTCTTTCGTCGAAGTCTCCTGGGCTATTCAAATTAAATATGCCAACAGACAGAATTTTACTAAAGGCACGTGAACGCTGTTGTCAGAAAAATCATCGTAATAATTTATATAGGTACAATTCACAACCAAAAAAAATACATGGTTGGGAAATTGCGTGGGAATTAATGTTTTTTTTTGTTTTTCTCAATTTATAAGCTTTCACCTGATGGTTCCAACGGGATATTATGAAACCAACGGGATATGATTAGTTTGAGATTGGAACAGCTGTAAATTCATATAAACTTTGAAGGAAGTATATGGTAAAATTATCACCTCTATTCCCTTTCTAAGACTTTAATGCCAGCTTCACACTGAGTTGGAACCATTTCGTGACTAAATTCTTCGTGTGTTATTTCTTTTTTTCTTCCTCTCTAAAAATAAACACTAAAATTCCCATTCAGAAAAGCAACATAAAATAAAATTATAAAAGGGACAATTATCCTTCCACGGCAAATGCTCCTGAGGGAATTAAACGGCATGAAATAGGAAGAAAGCGGTGAAGAGTTGGCACGCTCGGGAAAAGATATGCCGGGCCTGTAGTACGATCTTTCTGTAATGTTCCGGAAGCGAATCTAATTATATGTTTTTTCGTCGTCTTTTTCTGAGCCCGGGTTTTTTGGAGGTTTGTTTCTTTTGTTGCGGTAATTTGGTATGTCTACATTAAATTTGTCTTTTATCCCTCTTCCGAAGCATTTTATTTGATCGCTCTCTGTTGGGTCGTCTCTTCAAGCTTCTTCCAATGGATGACGAGATTATAGACCAGACTCATAATAAGAATAAGAATCAGTAAAAAATATTTCGGCCAAGGCCTGTAATTATTAATTATTCAGAGACTAACATACATAACGATATGTAGCTTAAAGATGCTCTAACGACGGCATTTTTCAAGTAATACATTGCCCGTCAACTATCACTGTCTTGCTCTTGTTAGGTGTGATCTCGGTTTTACAGTCTATTTATCCTACTAATATTATAAATGAGAAAGTTTGTGTGTGTGTTTGTGCTAGTTTGTTATTCCTTCACGCTGCAACGGCTGCACGGATTTGGATGAAATTGACTTTTTTTGGACTGGAGATTAACCACCATGGATTATAGGCTACTTCATTGCCAGGAAAATTTAAAAGTTCCCGAGGAAATATCGATCATCAAAATCTACGCGGACGAAGTCGCGGGCGTAAGCTAGTACCTATTAATGATTTACAGACTAACATACACACTTAACAATATATAACATAAAGATGCGTTACATGGGCGTAATTTTTTCTCCACGTTGTTCTCCAGTACAGTAAAGTTTGTCTTCAGTAGGCCCCAAAACGGCTCAACGGGTTTACTTATGGTCGAACCCTATATTCAAACCGCGGACAGATAGGCTTACTTCGGACTATAGGTCTCGAAACATAAAAAGTAAGTTTAGTTCTTAACCAACGATCTTAAAAATACACGAAGCTCAGTAAAAAGATGTCCCAGTTAAAATTAAATATTTACTTAGCACCTTTAGCGTGGCCATTAAAATTTCAAAGAGGCATGTCCAACGAAACATGACACGTTGAAACTATCTCCCATTTACATAAATGCTCGTGGCTGGTTTTTGAGAGGGGCCAGGATACAATGGTAGAGAGTTTGCGGGACTTGCTCAAATGGATACAGTGGGCTCTGGCTTCTTTGGGAATTACATGAACTTTATACTTTATGAGAGCTGTCTTATTTAGTTTTTACGGTTTGAAAGTAGACAGTGTAAGGAGAGTAAAACTTTAGAAATGTACTGAATAAAAAATATTCTTAAAACCGTGTGCTTGCCGGGTTAGAATAGTGCCACCACGGAATAGAAAAAAACAGTGGAAGTGGCATGAGCTTCGCTTAGTATCAGAACTGTTGTCGCCAATACTCAAACTATCATAAAAACAACACGCCACCATGGAAAATGTTTTTGGTGCGGCCATCGTTTTTAAACTCCAAAATAGCACAATTAGGCATGCTTTTGGATTTATTTCATATTTTAGAAATGTCGAAATATCGACATATCGAAATAAGCGATCGTGGCAAAAGTATGGTAGGTTATGCGGAACTCCGCATAACTATGCCGCACGTTACACGCCCACTTGACAATTCTACTGTTTTTTCTGTTCTGTGAGTGCCACTCTATGTCTTCCCATGCATGTCGTAAGACGCGACTAAGGGAATAAAGGCTTGTAGTACTGTTAGGCGATGGGCTGGCAACCTGTCACTAATGCGCTGGTAAACATCTCAGCCTGATTGTGCAAAATGTGGTTGCGGAATTTTCAATAAGTTTTTAGAGTTGTTGCTAATTCTGTAGCTCTGCCTACCACAGTCTGGGAATGAAGGCGTCAGTGTATGTACAGGCAACAGCATAAATAAGTGATCATTTATGTACCTTGTTACATTAACGTCGTGTTTGAAATGGTATACAAAATTGTGAAACGATTGAAAGCGGCAAGGTACAGAAATGATCACTTATTCATGCTGTTGACTGTACATAACCAAATGTAACACCCAAGACTCAGAAAAAAATGCCTACTGGGGTCATCACACTAATATTTGTGATGATCGGGAATCTAACCCGATCCCGCCAGTTTAATAAGTAGGGTAAATCGTTGAAGTAGGGTCATAGTATTTGTACAGTCACCAGCATAAATAAGTGATCATTTATGTACCTTGTCACTTTAACGTCGTGTTTGAAATGTTATACAAAATTGTGAAACGGTTGAAAGAGACAAGGTACATAAATGATCACTTATTTATGCTGGTGACTGTACCAAACGTTAAGGCTGCCTGTCCACTGTAACGGAGCCAGGCAGCGGAGCGGCGAGCGAGGAAAAGATTCACCAATAGGAACACTTTATTTTCCTAGCCTCGCTCACCGCAGCTCTCCTATTGGTGTATTTTTTCCTCGCTCACCACTCGATTTAAAACCATCGTGTACATAACCATTCCAACTTTTTCACTAAAACAAGACAATTTGGAAACACCTGTAAAACGATTCACGACACAAATTACGACAAAACGTTAAATCTTCTTTAGAGACCATAAAGTACACGTAACGTTAAGTGTATTGCTATACAAAAGCTTACAAAGTTGCTTTAGAACTTTTGCTAATGGCTGAAGCTTGATGCTTTGCGTTTGGGTCATTAAATGTTTAGAAGCTGGGTCTTGTTGGTAATTATTAATTACTAATTAATTAAGTATGATAATCCTAACTTCATCAGCGGGCTTATTATGGATATGGCTATTGATGATAATAAACGTGGATAAAACATCTCTCACTTTCTGACTAGTATGTAAGTGCGATAGAGACGGTTGCTTTATCCACCACGATACAGGCGACCATAATACGATCCCCAGTGATTTAATAATTTAAGTTACTGCCCGAGACTTGGAAATTATTAAATTACGAAAATATTTTTTTTATATTCTTCATTATAGTTCATTTGTCATAGTCATGGTCATAATGTGCCGGATTTTATTCAAATTCATTCAGCCGCTTAAGCGTGATTCAGGGACAAATATAGAGACATCCAAAGCAACTTTCATATTTATAATATTAATATGATAAGAATTATAAACAAATAATCAAACTATGAGGCAACTTGAGTAATTACGGATTAAGATAAATGATTGACCTTTTTACAAACATTACATTCGTAAACATTTGTTATAAAAAATTTGTTTCAAGTAGTAGGTCGAAAGAAGTGGTCTCTGTCTACCCCTCTGGGAAATAGGCGTGATTTAATGTACATACTATGTCTCAAGTAAATGTTTACCTACCACCCTCAGAAAAAGGTATAAGACTGACGGGACAAGTTTTTACCATAGTATCAAGTACTTAAATTCTAAAAGTCTTAAAACACCAAGCTGCAATAAAAAAACTGGTCAAGTACGAGTCGGCCTCGCGCACCTAAGTAGGGTTTCGTCCCGCCGCAAAATAGGATTTATTTAATTATTATGATTTGAATTCGATTTTGAATCGAATTAACTCGAGCCCAGCTCACTCTTGAACGGTTTTTAGTATTTGTTGTTGTTTTTTTAAGGTCTGTAGAGCGTGCTGTGTAATAATACCGATATAATGTTGTACCGTTTTTGCGATAGAACAAAAATAATAATACGTTGATAAGCCACTTTGTTTGAGAGACCTCTCTATTTGCTTACTTTTTTTATTATTTGCTAAAAAAATCACCGTAATAACACGTACTCTGAAAAACAAAAATAGTAGCTGTCCGCTATCTTTAACGGTTCAAGAGATCCTAAAGCTCACGGGGCGAACAGACGGACATTATAATATTATACTTATAATTCTTCGGCCACGGAACCCTAATAACTAATTATAACTTGAGTACGAGCTAAAAGAACTGCTATTGAAAAAAAAGATAACACCTTAATGCGACGTTAGTCTAAGTAGATTTTAGTAAAAACTTTGAAACGGATGACAAGGTGTAGTTGCGGCGAAAGGTGATAATACAAACTCGTATATTGTAATGAGATATTTATAATGTAAATAAGAAGAAAAATTATAAGTAATACTTAGTTGCAATGGCTCTTCGAAATCTCTTTTTAACCCCCGACGCAAAAAAGAGGGGTGTTATAAGTTTGACGTGTAAGTGTGTGTGTGTGTGTGTGTGTGTGTCTGTCTGTGGCATCGTAGCTCTTAAACGGATGAACCGATTTGGATGCGGTTTTTTTTATTTGACAGCAGGTTTTTAGCGGTGGTTCTTAGACATTTTATATTGAAATCGGTTCAGCCGTTTTTGAAGTATTGAACTTTGAAATGTCAGTGTCGGGGGTTTTCCAACTTTTTGTTGGTTAGGTTATTTACCAGGCAGCCGTCGTGGTCAGCACGTCGGGACCGCCATGGAGTTATTAGATGAATGAATGAGATGGGTATATAAATATGTACAAGTGATGGTGTGAATGATCATGATGAGTGGCTCCGCCACACAAGTTTCTGAAACTTACTTTTACTTCGCCCCTGCCGACATGCATGAAAATCCTTGCCAACGTTCTCTTTCATCTTAAACCAATTTGTCGCTTAAGACTCACTTTCACTCACTTTCCCAATAAATCCCGTACCTCATGCCATTACCCGAAAACCTTTCGTCCCATAACTCCAAACTCACAGCATTAAAATTTTGCTCAGCCTCAATCACTTTCATTTCCAAAGTTTGGCGACCTGCCAACTCAATATCCACCCAATTTTCAGCCTTACCCTTCTTTTTTTAAAGCTCTTTGAATTTATCAAACAATCGAAGGTTCACAAAGTGATTGCTTTGGTGAAAAACAGCTGTTTGAGATCTTTTGTGCTTGGAAGTAATCATTGATCTGGAGTTGGTGGGTTTGGACAAATGTTTGATGATAATATTTGACAGGTTTGTGACTGGAGAAAACTTGAAAATGAAAGAGTGCTTTAAAGTGTCGGGGCGGTGGTTCAACTGCTGTCTAACCGACCAAAATTAGTTTCATAAATATCAGGTAGGTTTAGGCTATGTCAGTATTGCAGCTGGCCCGAAGGGCCAAGACACTTGGAAATAGGAGCTCCGCGATAGCGAAATCATTGATCAGTTTGATAGAGCAGTTGGATTACTACCTACCCCGAAAGGCTGCTTGATACCTTTTAAATAGGAAATTATGAGTACAAACCCAATGGTTAAGGTTTTATAACTTGGGTAAAGATAAATTCAACGATACTCCCATCGTCCCGTCTCAAAAGCAAAATTTGCATGGCGATGCTAAAAAAACGTACTTCACAAATCTATAAATTTAGCACCTGTGAAAATTTGATGACAAAAAGCATAAAATTAAGAAAAAATAAAAAGCGTCGCAAAGAACTCGGTAATCAGTCACCTTTCAACCAACATAATATGAAAAAATATTCCTATTCATGCAAAGATTGTAAATGTTTCCTCGCAATCTTTTTAACTGAATTATTTTTGTAACACTCTTTATTTAGCTTTACTTGTAGGTCACAAACTAACAATAAATATATTGAAATCTTAGAATTCGATGTTAACCTACTTCTAAATAGCGGCCTTTACACGTAAAGTTCGGACCGCGGGAAACGCCACGCGCCGTTCCAATCTTCGATCCGAACCGATTTTTTTACTATTTTACTATTACAGTTGCATTTACACGTACGGTTCGGAACGAAAATTGGAAAGGCGCGTGGCGTTTCCCGCGGCTCGAACTTTACATGTGCAGGCCGCTAATGTCGGATTGAGTTGAAAATTTGCATACCTACCCATGGAATTAATGACAATACAACAATGAATGGTATGATTATAGCGTGAATTGAGTTGGTATGATGATGGAGACGGATGGTTGCCATAGGAACTCTTCAATAAGTTATGGTAGACTTGTCGAGTTTGAAATCATTTGACTTGGGTTAGCAATATTAGTCGACAATAAAGTGAATAATCCTACTAATATAATGTGTATGTGCGTGTGTGTGTGTGTGTGTGTGTGTGTGTGTGTGTGTGTGTGTGTGTATGAGTGCGAGTGTGTGTGTTTGTGTGTTACTTTGTTACTCCTTCACGCTGCAACGGCTGGACGGATTTGGATGAAATTTGGAATGGATATAGCTTATACCTTGGATTAATACATAGGCTACACATAGGAAAATCTAAATTTCAATAACGATAATCGAAATCCTGCAACACGGGTTGTCCGAGTAACTAAGTCTACGCAGACGAAGTCGCGGACAGAAGCTACTTAAAATCATTTTTTTCTATGGCACTAAACAACATAAATTCGGTGAACGTTATTTTTATCGGAAATGTATATATATATAGGGTTGATGTAAGCTGCCGGACGGTTGCGTCGAATTCTATACATATTGACCGTTTTCGAAAATGATTTACGCTAGCGATAAGCATCTTGTCTAAGTATTAGTCGACTCTTTGCTATAAGACTATTCGCGGTGAGTAAAGCCGGCCATACACGTTACGGTTACCGGAGAGGTCTACCTGTGCAGGCGACCGGAGTAAAACCAAAAACCAATTCTTTCGAGTGACACCGTACGGTGAACCTGTGCGTGTGTGCCGTGTCCTCCGGTCGCCTGCGCAGGTAACCTCTCCGGTGGACCGTAACGTGGATGGCCAGCTTAAAGAATTCGAGACAGAGGCCTTAATGACTCGAATAATTTAATCACCGCTTGAAGAATCAATTAAAAAAATGAATCAAAATATATGAAACCTTCAAAATAAAAATATTTATAAACAGGCGTTGGAAGCGAGAGAGCCTCTTGACCTGAAACATATCGACCAATCCAGTTGTTGTATGTCACAGTCGTATTGGAGGTAATTTCAACTTTATGCCAACTTATTTAAGGTGGTTTTTTGAACTAGTAAAATAAGTGAGATACGTTTTTAAATAAGCTGTAGGTTTAACGTCTCACTTGAGTCTCGATTTATTTTTATTTCTCTTAGAGTTTATCCTTTGATGAGGTTAAGATTTTAAAGTTTAAGATCGCTTCGTGTCTTTCGTATAAAGGAGCGTCTCGGGTGCGCCAAAGTTCATATAAAATTGCAACTCCGATTATTGGAACTCCGAAATTTTTTCTCATACCATTTTACATCATAATGATCACTCTTCATACTCTTCATAATATTTTTTAATACTACTGATCAGAACTCATACTCATCTGAACTTATAACGCCAATATTCATGGAACCGTACACTTTTCAGAATTTCTTAAATATCTTACATGAAGATAAAATTAGGTTAGTTTAGGTTAGATTTATAAAAATCCTCAAAAATTAATAGTTTTCTAAAAAAATGCATTATGAGTTGCGATAATAATGACTTGAAAAAATATGAACAAAAAAGAGTGAGCAAAATTTTTCGAAGAAATGATGAGTATAGACACAGATCGTTATTTGCATAAAAAATCTAAAGACCAATTTTATATGAGCCAATATGGACCCGAGCATCTCCACTGAGAGCATTCGCGTGTATAGTGCAGCCGTTATCATCTGAGCTCTGGGGCCATAAACTAATTAGTGAATAAAGAAGGCCAAGTTGGTCGCGAAATAGGCAGAGCAACTCTAAAAACTTGCTGATAATTCTGTTACAATATTTTGCACAATTAGTTTCAAAGAAGAAGAAGATCGCCTAACAGTACTACAACTTTGACTTTGACTTTGACCACCACACCACACGGCTATCAATCAGTTCAGTTCAATTTGAAATCTTGAATGCAAATAGCAATGGGTCTAAGATCCCACTTACCATCAGTTAACCTGCGCGCTCGTTTACCATTTCTATACCATAAATCAATCAATACATAGTATAAAACAAAGTCGCTTCCCGCTGTCTGTCTGTCTGTCCCTATGTATGCTTATATCTTAAAAACTACGCAACGGATTTTGATGCGGTTTTTTTAAATAGATAGAGTGATTCAAGAGGAAGGTTTTTATGTATAATAAATGCTGGTTTATTGTACGGGTGTTACAGAAAACTCAAATAAACCGAAGCGAAGCGAGGGCGGGTCGCTAGTAAACAATAAACTACTTCCATTCGGCTCTCAAAACTGAAAACACGCTGTCTTTGGCAAACAGCTTATGGCCCCATGACGGATGAGAAATAGCCCTGTCCAAAGATAAATGACCGTTTGAAACAGCGCATTACTTGTTCGGTGGCCCCACGGAATAGAAAAAACAGTGGAAGTGGCATAAGCTTTGCTTAGTATCAGACCTGTTGTCGCCAATACTCAAACTATCATAAAAACAACACACCACCATGAAAAATGTTTTTGGTGCGGTCACGTTTTTACACTCCAAAATAACACAATAAGGCATGCTACTGGATTTATTTCCTATTTCAGAAATATCAAAATATCAAAAAAACTAAATAAGCGATCGCGGCAAAAGTATGGTAGGTTATGCGGAACTCCGCATAACTATGCCACACGTTACACGCCCACTTGACACTTCTACTGTTTTTTCTGTTCTGTGGGTGGCCCTTTCCCATGGACTGACTGAGTGGCCGGACGACCTCTCAAATTGAGGAGGGACTCGGTGAGTCATGGGTACGAGAGGATGGTCCGGTCGATACTTAAAAAAAAAACGGCCAAGTGCGAATTGAACTTGCGTGGAGAGGGTTCCGTACATACGTAAAATTTTTATAAGTTTTATTTGATAGATTTTTTATAGGTTTTCCTGTAATCTACAAGCAATGAACTATATTTTGTATTTTATTCAAAATTTTAGGCTTAGTAGTTTCGGAGATCAGGGGCAATGGTAAATTTTCGTCTTCTTTCATTAATAAAATCAAAGCTATTTATTTTACAATAATAACAAAAATATATTTGAGATCTTCATAACGAGCCCTTTCATTTGATATCTGACACAGTAAGGTTTGTAAAACTTTTTTTTAATGTCCTAATTTTCCCCCCTGTAAATGACTCTTACTTAAGATTTATTTTTTACTTTGCCCATATGTTTTTGGTCATCAATATACATATGTGTACCAAATTTCAGCTCAATCGGTACAGTATTTTCGGAGCAAATCGGCTGTGACAGACGGACGAACAGACGCACGAGTGATCCTAATATAAGGGTTCCGTTTTTTCATTTTTTGTACGGAATCCTAAAAAATATTATACCCACTCGATATAACTGCAGTGTGATAGCCAAAGTATTCAAAAACCACGTAGAATTTTCCAATGCTTTGGCTGATATAATTAGTAGTTTGCGTGACTGGTGCATAATGAGAGGCATTACACGAGTGTGGTTTTATGAAACGTGCTGAAAGGCGAGTTTTATAATAAGATCTCATGAGTGTTTTAATGCCTAATTATGTGAACTTTAAATAACTTTATCTACATGAATATCATGAGTTTTCTACAATTATGTAAAAAACCTGTATCTGTGGTTGCCCTGTATCTTAAAGTGCCTCTGATCTTAATATTTACATTAAAGTATATATCGGTCACCGATCTTTTAATGGGAACATTAAGATGCCATCACATCGATAACCGATACTTTAATGACATGCAATACTTTAATATTAACATTAAAATACAACCACAGACCCAGGTTTCTTAATATAGGCCATTTGCTTATCGTTTCCGAACATATTGCAGGGAAGTTATGATATGGATGTGATAATAATATATTACAGGTCTAAGACTTAACATTTCAATACCTTGTTTCAGACAATGTTAAACACGACACGACTAGGGACAGTGACGTTGCTACTAGCGCTAGTGGCGACCGCAACAGCGCTGAAATGCTGGCAATGCGGGCAATACAGCGATGGCGTCGGCAGCATTACGCCTTGCGCCAACCGGAGTGCTGCTGTTGTCAACACTTGCCCCAGCAACGCGAAATATTGCATTGTAAGTGATGACAATGTAGACACTTTATTCATCTGACGACGCGTTACGGTTTCAATCTGTTTCCCAATCTCGATTATTCTAAGTAGCAATTTTTCCATTTGTGATTTTACCGAATCGTATTTTTTCCCATTCTTAATTTTACCTGGTCTCATATTGACCATTCTGGATTTTTTCCAGTCGCAAATATCCCCATTATAATTAGGCCGAAATAAGTACATTGGTTTAGGTTATGTTAGTTCCTCAGCAGGCCTGAGGACCAAACCACCCAGAAGTAGGAGCTCCGCACTACCGGAGCTCCGTCGACTCTGTGGAAGTGATATAACTATTCAGACAAATACAGATTGGGAAATTATGATACTCAAATTATTTCTGCTGAGAAACAAATCTTCGGCAAAATAAGTAACTGAAAAAAAAAGACTGGTAACTTTTTCGAATGGAAATATTGCTACCAGAAAAATGATGTTGGGAAAAATATCGTCATACTCCGCGTTAGCCGACTCGGTATAGGTAAATATTTATGTCATGGGTGCAAGTATTTGATCTGAGTTTTTGATGTTTTCTGTGTTTAAGTTGGTCGTTGTGTAACTACCCATACGACAAGCTGAGAGCTTAGTTTGGGACAAGGTGAATTACGTCACCCTTAGTCATAATTTCACAAAACATATCCATTTTATAGAGTGATTTTAAATGCATTTTTTTTAACCACAGTATCTTGTAGAAAAACTACCAACAAGTATGTAATATCCCGTAACGATAGTCGTTTATTAAACAGATATTGAACTTCGAATATCGATATCACGCTCACGGCTGAATTTTCCGATCAATTTCTATGATATACGATACGCATCGAGAAGGAATCACCTTCGTTCATCAGTCTTCTGTTTCTATCTATAAGTAATTCTATATCTTTAGACAGATAGGTTATATGAGCTCAGTGATATTTTATGGCACGTGTTTTTTAAGTGTTTGTTAGGAATTGCTCGCATTTTAAGTATTTTGGATATTACCGCTTTAAAAAATTGGGTTTCGTATGGCTGTCATATCATCATGTTTCTATACTTTGTCAAAGGCAAGCCTATCACATAATTTGACAACGAAGTATATTAACAAGCAAACTAACGACGTTAATACATAGGTGACGCAAGACGGAGACAGGTACCTACTTAAGGATGCGGCTCCACTGAGGCGGAGACGAGCGGAGCGGAGCGGAGCTGTGCCAATATTAACCAACGGGATCTAAACTAACGTGCACATGACGCGCTCGACGTGACCGCATTCGCCTTCTATTGGTTAATATTGGCACAGGCTCCGCTCCGGTCGTCTTCGCCTCAGTGGAGCCGCACCCTAAGTAAGGCCAATGAGTCGTGATAAATAAAATAAAACAAAGTTCAAAAATCGTATTACTTCGAACGCAATCCAAACAGTAATGAACTTCACAAAATGGCGGCCCTAATGTTGACAACTTTACTTCTGAACTGACAGCTTTCCCGTACCACGAACGCAACGACAGCCTTCATCTACCAACTGAAGATATTGCGTTTGAGAAATAAGGACAGAGGGCTCATTCTGACGCACTCGCAATCGCAACCGGCTTCAAAGTGGAGCAATTGTTTTCATTTTGTATGCAGACAAGCCTTCGATTTTCAAAATGAAAACGATCGTGATTGCATTAGACAATAAGCACTCAGATTATAATAATCGCTCTCTATCGCAATATAACTCGGTTTCGGTCAGTTTGTTTAAATTCTTTATCTCGTTTCATTGGCCGTACATTACTTCGGATGGCCTGTTTCAACAAAACCAGCGGCTAAATTAAAAATATACGTACTGAAGTGTTTATAATGATCTCACATGGGCGTTATTATACTGTCTTTATTCGGCGTACATAATTTATTTTATAGAATCGCCTTTCAACAAATGTATCATTATGCAGAATTTTCAATCGATAGGCATTTCTCGCCGCATGTTTTTTTTTCGAGGTCTGGGTAGTGATTCTTTCATAAGCAAAGGTGAGCGAACGCAGGAGTGATATGCAAGCGGCGAGTTTAAATAGTCCCGTCGAAGCGAACAAAACACATTTCAGCGCGTGTATTCAATTTGGCAGCATGGCTTCTCGAACGTATAAGGCTGCCTAATTGAGAATGTACGCGCTAATATGTGTTTTGCTCGCTCTGACAGGACTACTTAAACTCGCCGCTTGGACTTCACTCCAGCTTTCGCTCACCTTTGCTTTTGAGAGAATCAACACCCTGTAGTCCAAATTAACCTTACCTACGTAACTAATGTTTAAGATATTCTGAAAACATCCTTTCATTGAAAAATAGCGTTAAATAGCTTTAGCGTTACTCGATGAAGTTAAATTCATTAAAAAATGGGTAACGCTCTATACGCATTATTAAAGTGTTGTTTTAAACTCTGCCGCCATTAAATAAGAGCAAGCTGTCAAGTAAATAAGACCTATCATCACGTTGATAACGATAACATATCAAAGCAATTAGGCTTAGCCAGAGTAAAACACTGCTTTAGGACAACTGAAGCTTGATACCTAACTCTTCGAAGAATTTAAAAGCGAGATGTTAGAGAGCACCTAAAAGTTTTTCTTATCGTGGTTTTTCCACAAATTGAATAGGTACTTGCAAACTTCTGGGCACGATTTGAAAAAGATAAGTTATCTTTGTCATTTTGAACGAAGGGTATTGGGCTCGATAGAGAGTTTTGAGACAAAAGACTGCCTCAAGTTGAAGAGAGAAACTTGAAATTCGGTAATGTAAATTTTTGAATTTTGATTTTTAATCTTTTGTTTCTTTTTCGCTCACAAGAAGAAAAATACTTATCGGAATTATTGAATCAACTAATTTAGTTGATGTGGCTGTTTACTAAGTTTGATGGAAACCAGTTTCTCTTTGAAGTTATTAGCTTTGAAGGAGAACATACTAAAATAAAATAAATCTTCTTCAAATTAACGAATACTCGTACTGCAGAAATAATGTTACTTACCTAACTTCTTCATCAAATCATACAATAAGACATTATAATTCACGTTCACATTCATTGACATTCTTTCTCATAATGATAGTATTGACCTGTTATTAGTACTACTCACCTACCTTTACTTATTAGATTTAAGTTATTATAATTTTGTGCCCCTGCAGGGCGTCATGGACTGACCCTATACCTTGTAACACCATTATCTGAATGTACATGACAATACAATTTGAAATAAATAAATAAATAAATAAACAAACACATACAAGTGAAGTTATAAAAAAGTTAATCATTATTGTTACTAAAACAATTAATAAATCGTTCAAGATTCTCGGCATTCGAGCATTATAGGAACGAACGGCTCAAGATCCCATTGTAACTTTCAAGTATGTACAATGTTCTTATGATATCATGACCTTGAAAATCATAACAAATATCCGGACCCTTTGGTCCGCAAACATTTCGCCCAAGTATCTCCTCAATAGAGGGCGCTAGTCGTCCAATTTCCGGAGACAGTCGGTTAATAAAAACAGTAATGTGAGGCGGGCCTATTGCATCTGCGGGGCTATTGTAACATTTCATACTAATTTTAAAATTAGAACACGTTAACCCTTCCCTGGCTCTCCTTACGACAAATTGAGGGTTAACTGTGTAGGCGGTTTTATTTTCAATAATACTATAAAGAACGCCAAGATTTTAAATTATGAACTATAGAGGTTTTTTTAAATAATATAATATAGAATATTTAATTAAACATTTCGATATAAATACGCTTTTATCTTTACGAATGAAATGAAGTTATTAAACGCGGTTATTTGCTGGAAAATGTGACCAATCCCTTATAGTAGGCTAATTCTCACGCATTCTATTCGCAAATGTGGTAATCTTTTATTTAAATAGTCTCAAATAGTAAGATATTATATTGAACAAAGATTTGTGCAAACAACACTTTAAAAATCTCGGTTTTACATTAATATATCCAAAAAATAAACAACGAAATTGCAAAAGTTATTCAATCTTCATAGTTCCAACTCATTCTTTATTATCTGTGTACTGTGCCTTATCCGTCGGCCATTTGCAGCGCCGTCGTTCACAAGATGGCGGCCGTTTGGCTTTTATCGTTGGCTCAGGCGGGGTTAAGATGTGTCTTGTGATATCCTCAATAGTTTGTTAAAATACCGTTTAGATTACGAAGATTATTTTACCCAAAAATGTGTCTGAGGATTTTAAATTATATGCAAGTAAAATTGATCCGTGTTTGTTTTGATATATATTTATAAACCCCCTTGCAAAGAAAACAGGTACTTTCAATTTTTCTACGTAGTTTAAACATACTGTAGCTAAATGTTATTTTATGCTACAGCATTAAACTAATATTATTTATATTAAGTAAAACTTTATGTTTCTTTGTAAACAATAATTTCTTTATTTTGTAGCATAAAATCTTATCCAGTTGTAGTATATTTAAATTACTCGAAAAAATCGAAAGTTCCCGTTTTGTTTGCAAAGGGGTTTAATTGTGTTATGTTGTTGAAAATACATTAAATAATGGATTTAAAAAAACATACTCTGTTGTCAGCTCTATTAGGCATTTTTGTATATTTAAACATAGTTTTAATACCTATAGTATAATTTTGCATCTTGATTACCTAAGTCAAACAAACAAGCATTTAAATCTATGCAAAACGGTCTTTCATACCCTAAGACTCCGGTCTTAAGATTACAATAATTTCCACTTACCCAATCACATCGCAAAGTAAACAAGCCCCAAATCACATTCACCTATATAATTAACAAGGGTTCCGTATTCTAAGCTAGGAATTATTTATGTTAATGTAATCAAGAACCACTTTGACCTCTATACGTATATAATTAAAGTTCAGAATTGCCTATGTGGAATGGTTGTGAATTTAGTTGTAAGCTGAATTGTATCTTAGTCGTAGTAGTTAAGGTTGAGAATTGAGTGCCGTTGATAATAATTTTGTGTTAATTCTGTAAGACGTATAATTGTCATTTAAGTCAAGATAGAGAAGAGTTGTTTGATTTAATTTAAGATTATTTCGTTTAGGTAAATTTGCATAAAGGTGTAAACTTAAAGTGTAAGGTAAGTGTAAGGTGTAAGATTAATATGGCAAAATTAGTTTAAAAAAAAGAAAGCTTTTTTATCGCTAAGTATATTTATGTTTCTGATACGTTTTTTATCGATGGAACAAAATACCTACAAAATTACAATTGCATTGCATATCAAAAATACGAAATTAAACTAAACTAAACTAAATATAAAACTAAAAACTAAATACCATTCCTTAAATAACAAAACCTTGCTTCTAAAACATTAACTAACGAGTTTCGCTAAGCCTCTACGGCGTAGCAAACTTCGTAGCACAATACGTAGACGGTCTACGCTAAAACTTTTTCTGGCCTTGTACTGAGAAAAGGCACAAGTGGAATTAATTAAAAGAAGCATATTAAACTCTCAAGCGTTATAATAAGATTGGAAGTGCAATACAATTAATATAGTAGATGTGCCTTTTTTCCACAGGAGGGAGGTTTCTTCCATAACTTTTGGACACAAATACATCACAGAAAGCTCTTGCGGTAATACAATTACCTTAATGTCTCCAAAGTTGGAACAAAACAAGACAATAGATTATAGACTTGACACCATTAAGTGTTTTGTCTCTGTCGAGCAAGTGTGTTTGAAACATATTTGGAAAGAGATAGAGATTTAACCAAGGGAAGCGGCTTTGTATGACTTTATGAATGAAGCTTTCAATTTATTTGTATTGAATAATTGATTTCTGTTACAATATAGAATGCAGGGATTTTTAGGATTTAGGAACATAATAAAATAATGGGGGATTTAATAAGGTTCGTTTTTAATTAAAGCGGAATTTCAGATATTGAACGTAACACACAACAACAAGAACATAACATATTAAAACAATATAATTTTGTATGTTAATAATGTATAAAATAATCATCATCATCATCATCATAAACTCACGCCTTCATTCCCAGAGTGGGGTAGGTAGAGCCACAGACTCACCAACAACTCCAAAAACTTGTTGATAATTCTGTGACCACATTTTGCACAACCAGGCTAAGATGTTATCCAGTGTATTAGTGACAGGTTGCAAACCCATCGCCTAACAGCACTACACAGCCCTTAGTCCTTTAGTCGTCTTTTACGACATCCAAGGGAAGACATGGAGTGGCAACATTCTAAACCCGGCACCAAACGGCAAAAAAAAAACTGTAATGAAATACTCTTTCATTTTCCCAATTTTAATTGGAGGGTTTTTATATATTAACCAATTACGTTAGAAAAAGGGTTATGTTTTATTTTGTTTTTATGTTATACATATCTATTTCTTTGGTAGGCTATGCAACCTAAACGGCTTGTTTGCGGTAAGGTGAAGACTTGTAATTGCAACTATCTGGTTATTGCAACTAACTTAAATAACTCCTTCTAGGATCACTGTTTTGAACAACGACAGGCGAGATATTGTATTTCTTAGTAAGGAAGAACAATATCACGCCTGTCGTTGTTCAAAACAGTGATCCTAGAAGGAGTTATTTAAGTTAGTTGCAAAAACCAGATAATTGCAATTACAAGAATTCACCTTAGTAACATTAGGCTTCAATGCGTATGATATATTTTGATCAAATTAATGAATAGCCATGACTAAAACCACAAACATTTCACTTTGAATACCGTGTTTTTACTTCCAAGTTTCCAGGTATCAATTTGATTCATAGGGATTTCATATGCCACAATGGAACTCTGTCATATTGACGATTAATTCAATTCATATGAAGTTTTTTACAATTTGTATTACTACGCTCCTTTAACGTAGTTCCATATTAGCTTTTGTTTCGAATATATTACATACATATTCTTTTTATTAATATTATTACTGGTTCTTAACTTTAAAAGACAGAAGTACGGTCAAACAGAAAAACATAGCAAAAACAAGCTTGATAATGGAACCCTAAAAACATCTACAAAAGTGTATTTTTAATCAAAAAATAAACAAACAATGAAGCTATCTACAAAGTTAAAACTACAAATAATAGCTTTCATACTTAAACAAACAGCTTATTTCACGCCGAAAGCACATAATCCACGGCTCAAAGTGTTCCTCACGTCCCAATTTCTGATCTCGGCGATATCCTGCAACTTTCGGCGAAGTTGCTCGTCTATCGGCCAGCGATGAGAACCGATAGGGCGCCCTATTTGAGGTTGGAAGACGTTTTTCCTGATTTCGTTGTGAATTTGGAGATAGAGGGGGATTCTTTTTGACTTGATTTTGTAATATTTTTTACTGAATATTAAAAAGTAAAATAAATTTGTTCTTGGTAAATTTGATTATTAGGGTTATGATGTGTGATTGAGACTACCCTTCTTATTTATAAACCCACAATAAACTTATTTCAGTGAAAATATTCTTTGTCTTTCTTTCAATTTCAAATGTCATAATGACAGATAAGGACAAAACCTATTTCAAGCACTCTAGCTACTGCGCGTTTATCAATAAATTGGGGAAAATAAAAGAAAATGTACGTCGATAAAAGAATTTAAATTTAAAACAAAAGTATACATACAGTCAAAGATAGAAGTCCTTTTCTGAAGTCAATTAAGAAGTAGAATTAAATAACAATCCATATCCATACTAATATTATAAATGTGGAAGTGTGTCTGTCTGTCTGTTACCTCTTCACGCTTAAACCGCTGAACCGATCTAGATGAAATTTGGTATGGAGATAGCTTGAGTCCCGGGGAAGGACATAGGCTACTTTTTATCTCTGAAAATTAGACAGATCCCGAGGGAGCAGCGATAAACGACTTCTACGCGGACGGAGTCGCAGGCAAAAGCTATCTTACAATGATTTCACTAATAATTAGAATAGTACAGTAATAGTTTACGAAGCTATCGGTCCCGGGTTAAATTTCCGGTAAGAGCTAATATTTGAATGAAGAGCACGAGTAGTTGTTTCTGAATTTTGGATGTTTACTATGTATTTCTCTACTTATATGTTTATCTTTCAGTATCCATAGTCCGTGCCTAGAGCTTATTTTGGGACTAGATCAGTTTGTGTGAGATTGTCTGCTGGTATTTATTTAACTGAGCTGTTGATTGAGTTTATGCCCGATACGAAAAACAAGTCTAACATAAAGCAAACTTTAAAGTAAAACTACGCAACTATGGTCCTAGCCTGCAACAATAGTCCAATTATCCTAAATACATTATTCTAAAATGTGATACCTTACTGCTATTATTTATGGGTATTTCTACTGTTTGGTCTAAAATCGATTGCTCTAAACTCTAACTATAGCTAAAGCGATCATATTTTTAGAATAATGTGATAAGTAAAATTGGACTATTGTTCTAGGCCAGGATCATAGTTGTGTAGTTTTACTGTACATAATTGCATATTTAATTTACACTTTTTAATCTGGTTTTTAGGTTTCCGTACCTGAAATAAAAAAAAAGGGCGCCTTATACGACACTTTGTTGTCCGTCGGACTGTAATGTTGATCTAGAATCATGAAATTTGGCAAAAATCAATGTCTTACAGCACAAGTAAAAGGAAAAGTACAAAAACTGTAATTTTGTGTTCTTTTTTATCTTACAAGTTTGCACGGAACTCTTGGTGCGCGAGTCCAATTTGAACTTGGCCGTTTTTTTATTAAAGTACCCAGTAACACTTGAGACTCTAAGACGAATTTAACAACACCCTGTTCGCCGAAATTGAATTATTAGTTTAGCCTCTAAAGGGAATAAAGAGCCATATTATATCAAAAAGGTCAAAACCATTATTGTTCTTCGGTAGTCATTTAAAAAGACAAAAAACGTTATACATAACACATAATAAAGTACCTAAACAAACAAAAAACCGCTAACAACGAACTTATATTTTATTCAACGTTCTAAGTTACAAAGTAACTTCCCAAACGCATTTCTTTCAAGTCGTGTTCTAATATTAACCACCCAATATCAGTATAAACTTTTGTTTCCATACGAATATACCTCACCTTATTTTGCAGCCTCTTGTTTACTTTTACCAGTTGACCCCTTTTTCACGTATTACAACTTCCTCCCAAAAATAAACGTTATGTTATGCCTCACAGGGTTGCTTTTTTCCTGTCATCTGACAGCGATATGGATCGTTTTGGTTCTGCATATGTTTTGCTCTGGTTTTTGTGGCTAATTCTTGTCTGTTGTTAAAACGGAGGCGACAGAGGCTGGGTTTTTGATGAGCACGTAGTTCGGAGATGTTTTGAGGGCTTATATACGGCATAATAACGATTAATATTTAAATCCAACAATGACACTGTGTTAAAAAGGCTTAACTCAAGTTAATTCCTTTTAACTGCATGAATGTCAATATACTTTTTTTTTTAATTTTATTTAATTTAATTTACCGTATGGTGCCGGGTTTAGAATGTTGCCACTGCATGTCTTCCCGTGGATGTCGTAAGAGACGACTAAGGGACTAAAGGCTGTGTAGTGCTGTTAGGCGATGGGTTTGCAACCTGTCACTAATAGGTACACTGGATAACATCTTAGCCTGGTTGTGCAAAATGTGGTCACAGAATTATCAACAAGTTTTTGGAGTTGTTGGTGAGTCTGTGGCTCTTCCTACCCCACTCTGGGAATGAAGGCGTGAGTTTATGATTGATTGATTGAAAAAGCCTATGCCGGGACCTATTGTGCTTTCTTTTTAGCCGCTGATGGAAAAATACGGATTTTATTTATTTATTTTATTTTATTTTTATTGCACAAAAATACATATTTGAATACAAGAGGTGAACTTAATGCCTAATGGCATTCTCAACCAGTTGACCTTTGGGTAAACCAGACAAATACAAGTTACAAGTTTTTTTAAGGCAATGGTAATGGCCACCTGATGGTAAGTGGGAGCAGTGACCCATAGACATTATGCACAAAATATGCATTCCGAAGTTTACAATCCTAAGATTATAAATACGATACCAGCCCGGTACCCGGTTAGGCTTTAAGTGTGTTTAATTTAAAATACGTACAGTCACCCAATAAAAATGTTGAGCATACTTAGAACTTTGTCATTGTGAATGGTTATTGTCCTTGTCATTTATGTGTCAGTTGATGTTTTGTTTGAAGTTTACTATGACAACGCACTAAAGTTCTTAACATTTTCCTTGGGGTACTGTGTACATTACTTACTTGTATGCGGAGAAAATGATTAATTTTGCTGAATGTATAACTACAATGCATGATTTAAGAAAATATGAAACGCATGATATATCTGGAAGAAAACATTATTAATAAATTGTTTTTATCTTAACACTGCTCTTTTGCTATTTTTTGTTCAAATTAGGTAGACGTCAGTGGTACTACAAAACCGCGTAACTAACAAATGAAATAAGGTGCAAAATACACCTTAGTACGTAAGTCAGTAAGGTACATTTTTCTCCTTATTTAATTTGTTAGTTAGTTCCATTGACAACACCAAGCTCAACCAACTAGGCTAACGGCGTCGTAAACATTGCAATTTAATACATCTCTAACCGCCTATTCTTATATCGACTGTCTCAAAATACAGGATGATCAAATAACTAACACGAATGCTTATGTCACGACTACAAAGGGAACAAACAGGGTGATGTGTAATAGCCAGTTTGTATTCAGATGGTTCGTGATTCGCATCGGTACAGTCGGCCCGCTGCCAAGTGACAAATAAGCTGACATTACCATTTTTGGGATAGTAGCGTAAAAAACAGGATGGAAAAAATATACTTATTTTGCAACTTCGTTATAAATATGTTTTTAAAAGCAAACGATGTTAAAAATTGTTTTTTGTTTTTTTTAGATTTAATAAGTTTCAAATTTAATGTGAAACCAGTTTTTTTAGGATAAATTTAACCTCATGTTTTTAATAACAAAAACAAAATTAAACGAACATTTTCATTGTGTTTATGACATTGACTATATTGACTACAGGCCCTGATATAAAACACATTTAGACACGTAAAAATGACGATAAAACTTTCATATGTACATATAGGCAGAAACTTTGTATTTACTCTACAACGACTAAGGCGTAAAAGAACTTTCAAAAGTCTGAAACAACCCGACCTTTTCCTTTTCATGTACGAAACCCAAGTAAATTAAATTACCAAAACAAAGATCCCATATTGTGACGCCTAACTATAGCCCGGGAGCCGCGACGGTCTTCTTAATAAACATTATTTATAGGCCGTAGCCTTGTTTACCCAAATTAACGTTGTAGTGACACTAACACCACCTAAATGTAAAAGAGCATATCTGCTAGGAAATTTCACTAGGAAGTCGTCCCTTTGTAGTTGGGTGAAGGTTCTATTTGATGTGAGTAATTAATTCTAAATGTGCTGTTTCTGACGAAGGTTGAGCGGGTCTTTAACATCTTAGAAGGGAAACGGACCTCGCTAAATGCTAGTTGGGTTTTGTTTAGATATTTCCCGCAGCTTAGGTAGTTTTACTGGTAAATGTTGTCACTGGAAATACCTTTAAATACTGAGTTACTTTACGCCAAATAGGTATAAAATGCTTAAATTATTTTCAACGTTTCTGCAATTTTAATGTGCTCTAGTTAATGTCTGGCGGTTTTTTAAATTAAAACATGTTGTTTCAACCAAAATGTAGATTATTGGCTTTTACCAAGTTTGTTTATGTTTTACGCATAATAACTACTTATTTCCTCTTACTTTATAGCTCAGGATCGGATGAAAAATGTTATAATAATATGGTAATAAAAATTAAAATCACTTTTTTTTAGTTTTGGTTAATTTATTATAGTTTTTATTTAATATAAAATTATGTTAGTAGGTCAACTTTATGATTAAAAAATTCGGTAAACTTAGTTTGGTGGCATATATTGTGTTATTATTACACATCCGTAGAACGCGTTTTTATTTATTTACTTTTAAACGAATACAACACAACACGTTACCCTAGTTGGTAGTAACCCTGCCGACAAAGCTAGCGATCCTAGGTTCGAATCCCGGTATAAGCAGATATTTATTTGATGAGCGCGAGTATTTGTTCCTGAGTCTCGAGATATTTTCCATGTATTTAAGTATGTATTTTTTTTTATTTAAGTTCCTTGACTAAAAGTACTTGTATAGCTAAACTGAATAATTTAAACTCTTATCAAGTGCTTACATGAAATAAATCAGACTTTTAATTTTCAACTGACTCCTGCTCTATGCATACGCGACCGGAATTTGAAAGTTTAGACACGCCTATTAGTTTTACTTAGTGTTATTCGGATAATATCTCACTTTATGTATAACACATTAATGCTACAGGATGTGTAATTAAGAAATAATATGTTTGTTTGGTTATACCAGCGTATTGAATTATGAACCGACCACTATATACGTTGCATTCTTTTGTGTGGCAGTATGGTGCAATTATTGTAATTTCATACATACTTACCATATTATAAACTTAAGGGTGTGGCTCCACTGAGGCGGAGATGAGCGGAGTGGAGCGGAGCGGAGCGGAGCTGAGACAATATTAACCAATAGAATCTAAACTAACGTGCGCGAGGCGCGCTCGACGTGACCGCATGCTCCTTCAATTTGGTTAATATTGGCGCAGCTCCGCTCCGCTCCGCTCATCTCCGTCTCTGTGGAGCCGCACCCTTACAATCACCTGATGAAATCTGACCAGCTTAGAATGTGTACTTAGGTTATATCAATCTAAAACACAAAAACCATTAAAAAATATCTTACGACTTAACCCAAGTAAAAGTAGACAGAAATTTTCTCTTTCAAGTTTTTTATTAAATACTTCTCAACCGTATACTTATTTTTTATTAAAATACCTTCTCTCAAAAGAATAAAGTCGGAAAATATATGGCCGCTAGCGTTTTCCAGTATGTAAAAAAAAACAAAGAAAGAAAACAATCTCCGTGCAATTTCCAGCCAGCCACTAATTAAGCGATGTTTATTCTTAAAATAATGATAAACCTTTTCCGCAACAGCCTATGTTGGAACGTCGTCTTTTATACTAAAACGCTTCAGGAATCATATTTAAATAAAACAATGAAAATAGTATTTACTACCTCTGACAACAAAGTCTATGCTTACAAAATGGAGGTAAGGACTTGTGATGTTTTGGAGTACGTTGTTTCAATGAGAAACGAAAATGTGTTCTGGAATTGAAATTCGAATTTTGAATTTAAAACAAAAGCGTTAAGACGCCTGCTTTCGCGCCATTCCGGTAATTTTGCTGAATGTGACAGATTTGAGTCTCCTTTTCGTTTTATTTTTGTAAATTGTTTTTTTGTTCGTTTTTTACATTTTATATCTATAAATAACTAAAGGTGTAAAACTTAACTAAGAGCTGGGGTATGCATGAGGTGCAGGGAGAGGGCAATGATGACTAGTCAAAAATTTTCGTACCTCAGCCCTTCTCCGTTAAAGGCGCTCCGGAACACTCGGGGGCCTTCCAACTCCGGACCCTTAAGTGCAAACGATGCATCCCTCGGCACCTTCGCCCACGGGTATCATTATGCAACCCTAAGGCCGCTTGTAGACGTCCGTTGTTTTCACCGGACAACGGACCGTTTTTTTTGCCGGACTTGCGGTAGTGTATGGCTTTCAATGGATGTGTGTAAACGCACCGTCGCCGGACCGTCATCCGGTGCGTCTACACACATCCATTGTAAGCCATACACTACCGCAAGTCCGGCAAAAAAAACGGTCCGTTGTCCGGTGAAAACAACGGACGTCTACAAGCGGCCTAACCCAACCTAACCTGGGATATTTTTGGAAAACCTAAAAAATACCTGACTCAGCAGCTGAAAACCTGATTAGGACATAACGATAATTCGAACAAATAATACATAAAACAGAAGTTATTAGGGATTCCAAAGAGCTACCGTTTTTCATAGAGACCGGCTTTGCTCGTATTTTTATAACAACTTAACTGCGCAATTTTATTTCCAGTGTGGCCAACCGTACAGTTTTCCGTTTAATCTCCCGAGACTATTAAAATAATTTACCCCGATAGTTCGAACGATGCTATAAAGGGGTCAGCGAAGCAAATAACAGTTTTATTTGTTATTGCTTGACCGTTAACAACTTTAATAAAATTTTCATCGTTCGAATCCAGTAGTGCTTAAATTCATATAATTTGATACCAGTCCCAGAACTTTAGTAAGTGGTCAAAAATATAAAAGACCCTTTTGCATGATCCGTCCACATCGCTATAACTATCTTATTTATTGACACTAGCTTCTGCCCGCGACGTCGTCCGCGTAGAATTCGATTATCGTAATTCCCTCGAGAACTTTAAAAAAAATCTGGATGAAAGTAGCCTGTGTGTTCTTTTAGGGTATAAGTAATTCCAAATGTCATACAAATCCGTCCAGCCATTGCAGCGTGAAAGAGTAACAAACATCCATACATACTGGAGCTGATCGGGCACTGCGATAAATATTATTATGATATTAATTAAAACACCAAAATACGAGAAAAGAGTGGCGACAGCGTTAGCACACGCGCGGTTCCGATGCTGCGATCATGGAAAAACACTACCCTCATCTGTCATATAATCAAAAGTCGCAAACTTAAAACTACCTTAAAATTAAACATGTATGTGTTTGAGTGTGTGCGTACGCGTCGTCTACACATACAAACTTTCGCGTACCTATATACCTTATTAGGGATTCTGCCCAGCAGCAGACTTCTCAATGGTTTGTTCCGGTGTGAAGATAAAGCCGGCCATCCACGTTACGGTCCACCGGAGAGGTTACCTGCGCAGGCGACCGGAGGTCACGGCACACACGCACAGGTTCACCGTACGGTGTCACTCGAAAGAATTGTTTTTTGGTTTTGCTCCGGTCGCCTGCACAGGTAGACCTCTCCTGTAACCGTAACGTGTATGGCCGGCTTAAGACAACCGGTGAAATTAATAGCATAGAGGCATTCCGATCTTTATCCTCAGGATCGGCAACGTATTCGCAGTCTTAGGATTGTCGTCTTGAGAATGCAAATATCTGTCTCAGATGCCGCTTAGTATCTAGTGGCCTGCGTGATCGTTTGCCTTTTAATAGCCAAAAATATGATTGCAAAACGTTAAACGTCAATAGCGATTATTTTACAATCAATTGGTAAAATATGGCGCTGTTTGACGACGCGCTGGCCTAGTTGGTAGTGACCCTGCCTACGAAGCGAGCGGTCCTGGGTTCAAATCCCGGTAAGGGCAGATATTTGTGTGATGAGCGAGAATATTTGTTGAGTCATGGATGTTTTCTATGTATTTAAGTATATATTTCTCTATATAAGTATTTATATCGTTATCTAGTACCTATAATACAAGCCTAGAGCTTAGTTTGGGACTAGGTCAATTGGTGTGACATTGTTCCCTGATATTTATTTATTTTATTATTTCATCTTTGACACAAATTTCTATGAAATAAACATGTCGCTAAAGTCGTCAATTTTTATTAGTAGACGCATCTTATAGACCTTTTTATTTTAGATCGTGCAAACGAAATTCAGCGTTATGATTTGGTAGACAAAGTTTTAGGCCGGCTGTACACACTTAAGCAGGGTTTCCAGGGGCCCCGTACGGACTCGGTTTAGCATACATCGGTGACTTCAAATATTTCCACCGCGAGAGAACCTTTTGAAGGCACCGTTGTATGCTAAACGATACGAAACGAACGTAAGGGGCCCGCCCTGCTCGCAGTGGAAACCCTGCTTTACGTTTACAGTAAATATTATGTCTTATAAATAGTTCTATTTAACAACAGTTTTTATGATTACAGCAAAAACCTATTTAATATCGGCCCGCACAAAATCAAATTACACCCCCCATTCGAAGCATTCCCCCCTTCCCCCCTAATCCAGCCTGCAGCTATTGTCTTACTAACTTATTGGATTGTTATTAGTTCCTGGCAAATGGGATTTCCTATGAGTTGTGCTTCAGAAATCAAGATGGCGGAGGGACGAAAATAAATTATTACTTATCGTTTTTGAAGATGTTTTCTGTAGATTGATTTTGTTAGGAATTTATTGGGTTTAGATATTAATTCAGAAATGGTTTTGAAAATCATTATTTCCAAAATTGCATTTGCAGTATAGGGATTGTAATGCATTTATTTACCACTAGCTCTCTTGTAGAAGTCGTTTATTGCTGTTCCAAACGTCATTCCCTTTGCATTTTTTTTTGGAAAATAAATCTTGTTGTCACATTTTCAAGGTTTAACTTAATGAATCCCACGTACATTATAATATGTTGTGGAGAATAAAAATAATGTGATATGCGAAGAAATTGCCTTTCAGCTCACGTCACTGCTTTTGCCTCATCACGGTGTTATTTTTTGCGTCATAATGCTGAGCTTTTATTTTCATTTAACGCATTACGTATGACATTTGTTACATTACGATTTCATATAACGGATAAATTAAACCAAAAAAATTAAACACTCTTTATTATTTTTTGTTATAATTATTTGACACAATATTCGTTTTATAAAATACTGTTGATTATTTGTAGTAATTTAATGTGTTCAGAATTTATAAACTTAGCACACCGGCATTTTGTAATGGTATCGACAGTTAAATAAAACCTAATTGTATTTTACGTAAAGTTATCTGTGAGCGAAGCTCTCTTAACTAGTTATTATCAAAGGAGTTTTAAACACTTACATATATTTTTTATTTCCCCTTATTTAGTCAATATAAACATTCATGACTTTTTTTTTAATCATGCTGTATGTTTTTTATATTATTAGTCATGAGTACATTTACATGGTGTTATTTAAAACTAAATTTAATCTTGAAACGTGGGAATAAAGACCTTTGAGACCTCTAACGCTTAGTGCTTTCTCCTGTAGCAGTTAATTGCGGAAACTGGGCTTTCTGAATGTAGCTTTAGAGCTTAAATCTAGAGTTTGGTTTACAATATGAATTCTTAATTTTGAATAAGATTTCTTGATTAAAACTTATAAGATTTTAATTATAAAGAACAATATTAATTAAAGAATCAGATTATTAGTTCCAGTTTCATCTCGTTATATAAGAGTAAGTAGGTCTTCTTGAATGAATAAGGGTCTGAAGCTAATTAGCAAAATAGGTACTTGTGAAACTTTTAAAACTTTAGTTCCGAATTTTTAATACCTTCTGGGTTACTCTTGCTAGTTACTTATTCAAGTATATAAGAATACAAACAAACTTTATCTTGGTATCGACCCAGGGAAATTGAGTATCAGCATTTTTAATTTATAATACACAGGTTAATAGCTATTACATGCCACTGATCCTAAAATAGGTTGATGTAGGCATTTTACTTTTTTTGTCCTTTTCTTTCAATGTATTTGATCTTATCTATGTATTCGAAAACGTTCAAAGAGTATAAATGTAAAATGCACAAAGGCTTATCTCATTATATTCTATTCTTTGCGTTCGTTTTTATAGGTACACTAGCTATCCATGCCCGGCGCCGCCCGGGTGTAATAACCTTTTTTAGGTTAGGGCGCATAACGTCCCACTCGCAGAATGTCCCTTCGTCCCTTTCGCGAAATGTCCCTTTCCTAAATGTCCCTTACGCAAAATGACCTTTCTGCAAAAGGTCCCGTTCGCAAAACGTCCCTTCACATAAATAAAGTCCCGTTCGCAAAATGTCCCTTTCGCAAAATGACCCGTTCGCAAAACGTCCCTTTCGCAAAATGGCCCGTTCGCAAAACGTTCCTTTCCATGAGAAGACTCTACTTAAACAAGCTTTTTCCAGACGGGACATTTTGCAAATGGGTCATTTCGCAGTCGGGACGTTTTACGATAAGGGCGTTATGCAATAGGGACGTTTTGCGAAAGGGGTGGGACCTTTTAAGAAAGGGACGTTTTGCGAATGGGGTATTTTACACAAGGGACCATTTGCAGAGAAGACGTTTTGCGAATGGGACGTAATTTTGCTGGAGGGACGTTTTGCGAGTGGGACGTTATGCGCCCTAACCTTTTTTTATCATACAAACCTTATCAAATATATATACTTTACGTCCTATTCTCAGACGTACTGAATATACAAAATTTCGAAAGAATCGGTCAACCCGTGTCGGAGGAGTTTTATTACAAACACACGAGAATTTTATAAATTAGAGATAGCTATAGTTATTTGTAAATAATTATGTATTATATAACTATTATACGTATGAGTATAAGAACTAGGTTTAAGGAGAGAGAGAGACGTTATTACACTTTTGTTTTTTTTAGCTTTACAATCCTCTTAACAACTGTCCCAATTATAAACAAGCTTACTTATTAAATCGCATCCGAATCAGACCATCCTTTTGTGTCAGACACACAAATACTCAGATACACACACACATACACATAAACACATCAAAGATATAAAACCCCAAAAAAAACATTTGTCCTCGTTGGCTGAAATTTCTACAGCTTTTCTGTAGTACTTGTGCCTTTTTAACTAAAAGGGAGTTATTGTACATTTGCGGCCGATCCCATAAAACCCATTGTTCCGTGATACACTGGCGTGCACCAAATTGCCGTCCTGTACATGATATTTATCTGTATTGCTGTAAACGACCGATCTGGATTTTTATGGCTCTTTTTCAGGCTAGTGTTGATTTTTTAGCCTTTGTTTTTTTTTTCTAAAGATTGTTAATAAATACATTCAGTGTTAGGTCTTTGGTATTGATTATCTTGGCTATTTTAATAGATTTTCAAAAACTGATTTTTCTTACCTGTTTGTTACATGAATCAGCTTTTATTGAATCTGTACAAAAAAACAATGCATATTCCCTGTTATAGATATGTTTATTGATGACGTGGTTTGCCTAGTTGGTTGCGACTACCTACGAAGCTGCCTGTCCAGGGTTCGATTCCCGGTATAGGCAAATATTTGTGGATGAGCGCGAGTATTTATTTCAGAGTCTTGGATGTTTTCTATGTACAAAAATAAATAAATATCAGGGGACAATGTCACACCAATTGACCTAGTCCCAAACTAAGCTCTAGGCTTGTACTATGGGTACTAGACAACGATATAAATACTTATATAGAGAAATATATACTTAAATACATAGAAAACATCCAAGACTCAGGAAAAAATGTTCGTGCTCATCACACAAATATCTGCCCTAACCGGGATTTGAACCCAGGACCGCTTGCTTCGTAGGCAGGGTCACTACCAACTAGGCCAACGCGTCGTCATGTATATCTCTAGGTAAGTATGTTCATCGTCATCAGTACCTATGACAAGCCAAGAGTTTAGTTTAGCACTAGGTTAATTCGTGTTAAAGGTGCCCTGATTTTTCTTGTTATGGTTCCGTACCAAAAATGAAAAAACGGAACCCTTATAGGAACACTCGTGCGTCTGTCCGTCCGTCTGTCACAGCCAGTTTGCTCCGAAACTACTGGACCGATTGAGTTGAAATTTGGTACACATATGTAAATTAATAACCCAAACACAGATGTACAAAGAATTTTTATTTATTATATAATGTTTAATAAATAATATTTATATAATGGTTATTTTTGGGGAACAAATTAGTTTTTTTTTAAAGTTTGTTAAACTCAATACATTCAATTACGGAAAACTATACGGAACCCTCTCCACGCGAGTTCAACTCCCATTTGGCCGGTTTTTTTTTAAATAATGACAATAATATTAGGGATCCCTACTAAACCCTTATTCATTTCCTATCATGTCTTTGAGCAATGTGCTTATTTTACGACGAAATAAACTGCTCCGAGTAGAGAGGCGTGCGCAGTCTATCAAAGCGATTGAATTATATGTGAGACGCCATCTTTACGGGCTATGATCTTTTATCTCTCGCTGCGGAAGAGAGGAATACGATACTTCAGACTGTAAAGTTGAAATGATCTTCCACTCGTTTAAGCATGAGAAAAGGTGCAGCATGCCTGTTTGTTTGAGCGAAATAAATTTGGTCATAACAATTCCAAAAACCGGTCAAAAGCATGTTAATGCATGCTTAGTGGAGGGTTCCGACGCCGTTACTATAAACAAGTAAAAACTATTTTGAAAAATAACAAGTGTTAACGAAGTTTTTGTTTAAAGTTATTTGGTACTGTCTTAGATTATATTTAGTAGGTACACTACACTTAAGTCGCCTGTATCTCAAGAATCAATTAAGTCTACATGTACATAGTCAAGATAGTTTTGCTTTTAAATTCGTTATTATCAAAGCATTCATTTAATTTAAAAAAAAAAGATTTTTATTATTTGTACTTTTGGCCGTAACAACGTGGCAACTAGCGAAATTACACTTTTCCCCCCAAATCTAAAAACGGATATTTTCATGTACGAATGTTTTTTTCGGAGCTAACCAATAATACCTCACTCGATGTTATAATGTAAAAAAATGCTTTATTGAATGGAAGGTAGCCGAAAAAAAATTATGTTAAAGATTTCATTTTACAACTTCAACGGCTTAATTTAAATAAGTAACTATACTAAATAACACCTTTGTAGTACCAAGAAATCAAAGAGAGTTAAAGTGCGGATAGACGGATGCGAAACTATAAGGCAAGCCCTTAGTTTTAATTCGGAACCCTAAAAGGCCATTTGTATTAATTTTGTTTTATTTTCAACAACCACTATTTACATCGGTTAGGTACATAACATTAGACTTGGGAACAATAAATACCAACTGCTGCCGAAATACCTTTTTAGTAAGTGAAATTTTGGAAAATCATACATTCTACCAACAACATTTCGTCATAACGGCAGACACTGCTAAAATTCAAGTCAAATAATTAGCTTTGCAATCGATATGTCTAACAGAATTGAACCAGCAGCGTCGCTATTGCCTAACGCACTCGCAATCGCAATCAGAATCGCAAAAAGTGGAACAATTGTTTTCATTTTGTTTGTATGAAGACTTGCCTTCGACTTTTAAAATCAAAACGATTGCGATTGCGAGTGCGTTAGGCAATAGCCCCCCAGGGAAGATAGATAATCGATTAACCTTACCATGCGATCAATTAATTGATAACGATTTTGTGGTAATCTCCGTTAGTCTCGCGTGATTGAATATATTCGAAACAATGGATACAATATGTAACAAGCAATATATATGGATGATATGCACAATATGCAGATGGGGTGCATTTCGTCATCAGTACTACCATAGTGGTCTAAGATCCGAGTAGGAGACGACCTTCACCCAGCTGTCTGAAGCCTATAGATATAGAATATGCAAACGTTAGGTTTAGTGCAAATTATTATACCGACTTACCTGCCTATCCAATGGCAACCTAACGTTTGCATATTCTATAGGCTTCATACTTTCGATTAGTATGTTATTGTTCTATTAATCAAGCAATAGCAATTTAAAAAAAAGTTTAATTTTGGATATATTTTTAAATTATGGACTGTACTGGACTGAATTTTTTCAGTCAACCTATTCGCCATAATATTACTTACCATAATTTGATATAAAATACTTTTTTATCGAATAAACAGCTGGGTGAAGGTCGTCTCCTATTTGGATCTCCTACTATAACAGCTAAGCATCAGTGCTCGCATTGTGAGTTCTTTGGGTTTAGGAAAACTAGTGAAATTATTATATTCTAATAAGTAACTAGCAAGAAACCCTATATCAATTTCTTATCTCTAATGGTATTAAAAATGTAGAACTGTGAAACTTTGAAAGTTTCACAAGTAATTTGGTAAGTAGCTCTGGACGCCAAATAATTCAATAAGACCTACTTACGCTAATTTCAAGAAGTGAAACTGTTTAAAACTTTGTAGGAGAAAAAATCTTTAATGTAACTAGGTCTGTACATTATCTTTTCCAAGAAATTATTTCGTGGAAAGAGAAAAAAAAAATATTAAAAAAACAGAAACCTACAATCAACCAATTTGTTTTCTCGGCCACTTTTGACTATGTTAAAGTGATGTTGTCAACCAAAACGTTAGAGACTTGCGATGATTTTGGTTTACAAGGTCATGTTGACAAAGCCCATCTCTTCTTCTTCAGCACATATCTGTCCAAGCTGCTGGACATATGCCTCTTTGATGGATTAAGCCCAAGCCCATAGTGGCCTGGAAATCAAATTGGTTCACTGTACAAACATAGTTTTTCATAATAGCTACAACCTACCACCAGCCTACCAACCTTCTGTTTTTAAGAATCGTTTAAAAGAACACTTTCTCACTTCCTTAGTTGTTTACCTTACCTTTTATTTTGTTTTTATTTGTATATGTGTTTTTTATTTACGTAGGTACCTAGATGTTTTTATTTTATGGATATTTATGTTTTTTAAGAATTGTTTAATTCAGTTTGCACTGCCTGCCTATTTCTATTGTATATTTTTAACCATCTCTTCTTTGTAAGGTTGTCTGGAAGAGATCGCTATTTAGCGATAAGACCGCCTGTTGACTCACTATGTAGTCTTTATTTTATTTTCCTGTATATCTGTTACTTGGTGTATGTGGTGTTTCAATAGTGTTTTTTATTGTATTGTATTGTATTCAATAATCTTGGAAATGGGTGGGAAACGTTATCATCCGGAGCTAAATTTTAATGAATAAAAATGACAGCAAAGTCTTACTTGATTTACGCGTTCGTTCACAGTCGTTTAAGGCAGTACGTTTCCAAGCTACTAGTATTAACAACGATGGTTCAAGACAAATCAAATTGAATGGATCTATTGACTGCACGACCGGTCCCTCGAGACTGGAAGTGATTGATCGAATGAACGGACCGAATGAATGATGCCGTGACGTTAACAGAAGTTCAGTTTGAGTTTGTTGCTGTATTTGCTGAGTGTCTGTCGAAAATTGAAGAATTAGTTTTATTTCGTGCTTCACTAGAGGTGGAAAAGACAGCCAATGATTGATTTTAAATGAATCTAACGCTGAAAGTTAGATACTACAAATTACTTTTTAAGGCCTCTAATTGACTTAATTTTATTGCTTGCTAATCGTAATAAAACTGACTTTATCATTCACTTGACAGCAATATACCGGTTTTCTCACGACATTTTCCTTTACTATATTTAAGCAAAAGATAATGTACTTAAGTTAAAAGAACTCGTTAGCCGCCTCTGAGTTTCAAACTTACAGCACTTTGCATCATCTTTCATAATGCGTACTGCAAGAGTGGAATGCGCTTACGGCGTCTGTATTTCCGAGATAATCTGAAGCTATTTTAAAGCTACGTTAAATATGGCTTCTTCTGGGTGAGCTCGCTTCATCATCGATATTTTCGTCCTCCAAGGGCAAGAGTTAGCCAAGAGCAACACATTATCTATAAAAAAAAACACGTTCCTTACGATTACTATTTGATAAGTAATTTTTCGCAAACTTGCGACGAATATCGATAAAAAACCGGGTTCCGTACCATTATCTATACAACACTAGCAAAATACGGCAAAAAATCACGTTTGTTGTATTATAGCCCACCTTAAATATTTATTTTATTCTGTTTTAGTATTTGTTTTTACAGTGGCAGCAGAAATACGTCTTCTGTGAAAATTTCAACTGTCTAGCTATCACGGTTCATGAGATACAGCCTGGTGACAGACGGACAGACGAACAGACGTCCCAAACGGACAGACGGACAGCGGAGTTTTAGTAATAGGGTCCCGTTTTCACCCTTAAAACGACTAACAAATCATAAGCCCTTCTTTGAAAATCGAAGTTCAAAGTTACGTTAGCTCCATCCCTTTCTCGATTTAGTCTCAAATGACTAATGACAGGGATGGAGCTGACGTAACTACGAACTTCGATTTCCAAATTAGGGCCTCAGGTCGAGCAAGGTCACGCTATTTCTCGTGATTCTTCGTCTCCATTGCAAAGTTATTAAATACTATAATGTCAGTAATTGTGACAGTAGTCAATCGCTAATCCAGACCATAACCAGAGGGCTTATTGTCTAACGCACTCGCAATCGCAACCGGCTCAAAGTGGAGCAATTGTTTTCATTTTGTATGCAGACAAGCCTTCGATTTTCAACATGAAAACGATCGTGATTGCGAGTGCGTTAGACAATAAGCCCTCAGGTGAATGCGCCGGAAATCGAAAATTTCCCATTCAAATTTCAATTCACTCTAATCCGATCCTCTTCTCGCCTCACCGGTGGAACTGCACCCTAACTCTGAAGTTACAACTAATGTAGATTTATAATACTATACTCTTGGGATTACTTGGTTTAAACTTACACTAAGCCAGCTAAGCTGTCGCCTCCAGCGTCTTGGTTCCAGAGTTTACATAAGTATAACTTTTCGTGGCAGGTCAGGAGATTTAGTTCATGTAGATGAAATGAACGTCATTAGGCATTAAATCCGCCAGTACTTGTTTTGGGTTTGACTTTATAAGACGAAGTTTTATTATTATTTTGTTTTTTTTTCATTATTTTGATATTATTAAATGCGAAATGTTTGTCTGTTTTGTTTTAACTTTTAAAAGCTGAAGACAGTCCGCAGAAGAAAAGTAGTAAACGACTTCAGCGCAGACAGAGTAGTAGGATAAAGCTAGTTCATATTGACGTCTACTCAGTTTCATCTTGCAACTATTCATGTATGAAAGAATAGTATTTCCTCCTTCGCATGCGTTAATATTCTTGGCAAGGATCTCCGCCACACCGGGTGTTTGAGAAGAGTTCCCCGTCCAATAACACTTGCGGTTAAGAACCCGCGTATCATCGGTTCGACGTAAGGTGAGCGTCTACATCGCCAAACTTAAAAAGGTATCGAACGAAGCGTTGAAACATCAGCTGAGCAACGTTTTTTTAATTGGATAATCTATACACCGTGAATGTAAAATAGGGAAATGAAATTGTAAAATAAAAAAAAAGATGTTAGACATTCAGTAAGTAGGCCGCACGGGCACTTTTACACGTCAAAAATTTACTAGCACTTCCCAAGAGGAGACTACTGCTGAGAAGAAACGCCGCAAGAAACTCACAGTCAGATTTTTTTTTAAATATTTCATATTACGATTATTATTGTATTGACATTTATAATTTTATGTTTCTTGAGATCGGATAAGTCACCATTTGAGTGTTATTTTTTAATTTTTAGTATGTATGTTGACGACTTGAACGTAATTTCATTTAATTAATAATTAACTAAATACCCATAAACACACATTTAAAACAAAAATAATCATAAAACCTCCCGGTTCATTCTTCAAAAGCATGCCTATTTATAACCCTATTCACGGATGTGTATATATCGGCCAAATCAACCTAATTAAGTTTTGACTCACCATTGATCCCTTTCTAGCGGTCAACCCAACCCGACCCCAACTCAACGCTCAATCGAGAACAAAATATGGCCGCCAATTAGTCCAAATGTCAACTAATTTATGCTGCCTTCAATATCTACAGATGTATCTCTCGTTACACATAGACCTTTACTGCGATTCGTAGTTACGCTGTTCTTCTTATGGCGAAAATATAAATTGCATGGGAATGAAAATGAGAACAGCGTAAACGCCAGTTCTCATAAGGCCTCTTTTGGTTTGGAAACGCACACGCGTTATATCGACAAACATCTCTAAGGGTTCGTAATTTGAATGTATTAAGGATGTCGTTATGCTAATGATCCTCATCGTGTCTAACTTACAGCTATAAGATAAGTTGTTTGGTTTAAAAAACGCTTGAACGAAACTTAAATATTATAAGTTTATTATTATAATACGTGTGACAATTTCATAAACTTGAATTAGCTGCCATAAAATACAAATATACAGGTTTTCCTTATTAGAAACCACGCTATCACTAGAGCTCTACCGGCAAATATTTTACGTAATTTTACGTAAAATTCTTTCTTGTGTACTCAAATTAACGTCATATTATTATTATGTATTTTATGGCTTAAAAATGTCTAGTAATTTAACAATGGTGATAGTGTAGCAAATAATAAAACGTTTTGTAATTAGCAATGTCAAGCAATATAGCAAGGATTTAACATAGTTATAAAATAATGATATACCTGTCGTATCCGTGAGAACTGTTACGCAGAAAGAAGTCTACCTAGTCGGTTACTAAGTTCTGTTACTGAGAATTATTACAATTTAAACAATATTTTAAAGCTGTTTTGCATAAACCTGTATATTAATCAAAACTTTGATTTATATAGAATATAAATTAAAATAATGTAAGAGCTTGAAGTATTCCCATTTCGGACGAGAACATCATAGTTCAAATAACGCACGACGATGATACTGATAACGGCCACAACTTTCGTAAGAGTTCAAAGAGTGACATATTGAACAGACTTGTAGCTTTGAATTCTGATACAAATTTATTCCAAGCAACTAAAGATCCGCTTGTACACCGGTCAATCTTTATGTCTCATTAAATCGACTTTACGATTTCACATGATTTTGCAGAAATACGAAAACACTACAAATCTCTTGCTTCATAAGTTGGAATTAAGTCATGTTGAGAAATATAATTTTGGTCTCTAAACATACACAGAGATAAGATGTTTTATAATATTATAAGAAAAAAGTTCTTTGGTAAACAAAGACTAACTTTTAAGAGTTTTCAAAAAGTGAAATTTACGGAAATGTCATGCGTATTTTCATCGATGCCGGATGTGAATGTTAAAAAAATTGTGTCAAAAATTGCGGCAACTATCAAGAATGATTATTTGTTTGTCAAAATGTACATTGATTAAGCTTTTTATTTTTATACATATTGAAATTAAAAAATAAACATAAGTTAGTTTTATTTGCCTCAATCTTAGTAACAGAACTTGTAACCGACTAGGTACAGAAATTAAATTTAATATTATATGGGAAGTTAAAAAACGAAGTGATCTTGCTGTTAAAATGACAACGTTTTACAAAAATACACGAGATTAAGGTTTGCCTGGCTAACGTTACAAGTCTAAATTACGGTTTTTTTTTGTCTAAAAATTATCGGTATGGAAGCATACAATAAATATAGAACATTTGCAATGTATATTTCAAGAAGTCTTGATATTCGCTTATATTTATTTTACAATTATTTTTTGTAGTAATTTAATTTGCAGGTTATTTATCATAGAATGTATCAATAATACATTCGAAGAAAGAGGGAAAATATAAAATACCTACGTAGTTTAGAAAAAAAAAACGTAAAATTGGTAAGATTACAATTTCATTTTTCGACTCTGTTTCGCAATTTAAAATTGTATTTCTAAATAATTGTGCATTCGTTCCATATTGTGTAACAGCTTCCATTTTTCTTCCTTCCTTCCTTCATAATAATAACAATTCAGAAAAATCTTTCAAGTCATACAATAGAACGAATGATTTATACCAACACTGTAAACGTCATAGCCATTCACGCGAACCGTTCATTCGGTCAATCAATCACTCGGTCTTTGAGATGCCCACGGTACAGTGAGTTCTATTTCAATAAAATTATGTCTTTATTTGGTTTCACAAAATTAAATGTTTCAAAAAATCCTCATTTGGCAAACTGTATCGTTTAACAAAAAAAAACGCAGAACTAAAGGTTCTTCCAGTCGCAGTATTTTATCTATTTGTCGTTTGAAGTTTAACCTAAGTTAATTTTTAGTCTGTTTTAACCTACAAAAAAAACCTTTATAGTTGAATATACCTACAGATTTTTTTTATTTTCTCAATAAATAATCAACAAAACAAATTAAAAACATCATTTGCTTTTGATACAAATCTACATAAGAATGATTTGATGATGATGATGAAGAAGATATTATATTTTGGTAAGTATAGCACTTAGTTCTAACCTGTTCTTACTTAAACCAAATAGGTATAAAGCAAAACATTACACATTACCAAACTGCGACAGTTCTAGCTATAAAGAAAACTGAACTAAAAATACTTGGAATTTTCTGTACAGTGCGGTCAACGCTGCGGAACTCTGTAATATTATGCGGTTTTATGAAATTTCTAAAGCCTTTAGATTAGTAGAATGACTTGAATTAGGGGAAGGGAGTGTATTAGCAAAGTTTGAAGCGGTGACTCGTTAGAAAGTTCATTTCAAAAATAAAACGGAGCTTCGTTTTCAACGGGTTTTGGAATTTAGTTAACTGGTTACCTAAAGGGATGTCGAAGAAAAATTGATTTTGGGAAACGGTCTCGTGGATATAATTATAAAATTAAAACTTATAATTATTGTGTGTGTAAAATAATATAATAGGTACTTATAATTTGATCTTACCAACAATGTTATCTTCTGAAAATTCGTTGTAATAAATTGGCAAGGAAGTGTGTTTTGGATTGCAAAGTCTGAAATTATTTGAACGTAGTTGTCAAAATCTTGGAGAAAATAAATTTTAAATATGATAATTGGCCCACTTTTCAACTAAGATGGGCTTAAAAAAAGCCCATCTTACTTCAGTATCGTAATGAAATTACTGACGTTAAACGAGCTCTTATTATATATTTTTTCTTTTTTTCTTGAATATTAGAGTTACTATGTCAACAATTTGATAACTAGTAAAAAGCAATATGGATTATAAAAGTAGAACAGTAAAACAAACATTTAGAAATGAATGTAAGTATACTTTCTTTGTTAAGACTCGACCCTGAATTTATCTTTAAACAATATCTTATTCAATATTTTCTTCTATTCCTTTTTATTTAATAATTCTTCCATAATTTATTTCTTGTCATAGCGTATAGCAGTGTAGTATGCTCGAGAAACTAATTCTCATCATGTTTTTGTACACCAAATGGCAAAATATAGTGTTTCATCATTTATTTCCATTTCATTTATTTTTTTCCACCGCTGTTATAGTTTTACCTTTGTTTACAATTAAACGCTTAGACTTTGACTTTAACATTAATGTCTTAAAAAAACGAAAATACTTTAATATCATAAGCTCATAATCACCATAGCGAATGGTTCAGGGCCTCTATTCAACACGATAAAAACAATATTTTGATAGCTCTTATTTACTTGACAGTAATGGCGTCTGACGTCATATAACAATACCATAACAGGTCAACTACGATATCGTTTTTACCGTCGGGAATAGAGGCGCAGGGCTGCTGACTTGTCGTTAGACGTAACTTACGACGTGCTCATTTCCCTTAAGATAACTAACGCTAACCAGAGACTGCCTTCAGGGCTCTTTATGTATCTATACTAGGTATGGAGCGGGCCCTTTGTGTACATACATGAGAAAATACAGTAGGACATAATAAAACTGTTATTCATTTTTATTTTATTTTTTTATTTAGATCATTCATCACAGATAACTTTAAAGTGCAATGGTGTCAACCACAGAACAGAAAAAACAGTAGAAGTGTCACGTGTGGCATGGTTATGCGGAGTTCCGCTTAACCTACCATACTTTTGCCGCGATTGCTTATTTCGATATTTCGATATTTCTATAAAATAGGAAATAAATCCAGAAGCATGCCTTATTGTGCTATTTTGGAATGTAAAAACGATAGCCGCACAAAAAACATTTTCCATGGGGTGGCGTGTTGTTTTTATGATAGTTTGAGTATTGGCGACAGCGAAGCTCGTGCCACTTCCACTGTTTTTTCTATTCCGTGGTGTCAACATTATAATTAATTTACATAACAGAAGCAGTCAAACTAAAGTGTCAGTTAGCTGTCGAAATCTTACTTGTATGGTTATAGTATATTAAAAAGGTTTAATTATGTTTGATATAAAACGACAAAAAGGTAGATTTAGCGCAATTCAGAATGTTTTTAAGGGTTAAATGAAAGTTATTTCTTAAGTTTAAAATTATTAATTCACTGTAGCATATTTTAAAAATCTAACTGCAGAGATCAGATGTCTATTCCTCGAAATGGTTTTCAAGTTTTCATACATTGTTAAACACAGTTATATCTCAATTCTTTGTAAAAGCTGACCCTGAATCTATCCCAAAACAAACCAATAAAACACTACACACAAGGTTTGCGATATCAGTATATCGCCATAGAGAATAGTTAAGGGCTGCTCACTCCGCGTCAGTACCTTTACCATGAGTTACAATTACCGTATTCGCTATCGAGTCGAATGCTCTGTCCCTCACAGTATTTAGAGTCGCCTTATAGAGTGTGAGGGACAGAGCACTTGACTCGCTAGCGAGTACGGTAATTGTAACTCATGGTAAGGGTATAGACGTAACTTACGACGTGCTCATTTCCCTTAAGATAACTAACGCTAACCAGATACTGCCTTCAGGGCTCTTTATGTATGGAGCGGACCCTTTTGTGTATACATGAGAAAATACAGCAGGACAGTGGGGTTATTATGAGATAACTATGCAGTTCAGTTTACGCTGAGAAAAAAGGACAAAGCTATATAACTGATAAAATTATAGCTCTGTCCCTTACGCGCACCGTAAAATAAACTGCATAGTAGGGAATGCAAATAACCGGTTATAACCGGTTTAAACCGGTTATTTTCATACAAAAACGTCTTAAAACCGGTTAGATTGCATTCCCTACTGCATAGCCATGTCATAATAACCCCCCCAGGTAAAAAATGGTTTTTTGTGGTATGGACAGTCAGGGACTTTAATTGGTATGCCACTATGGAACCCTGTCGCATAACGTTAATCATTAATTTTGGCGTAATTTCTTTCATGTGGTTTGACGCTGTCATTATGACAGGGTTCCATAGTGGCATAACAATTAAAATCATTGACTGGATAAGGTAAGCAACACAGGCCACCTGATGGTAAGTGGGATCTGTGACCCATAAACATATTTTAATTCTCAAGACTGCAATCCTAAGACCGCAAATGCGTTGCCAACCCTGAAGACTACGGTGTAATGCCTCCTTGCTAGTAATTGTCTAGTTTTCACCGGTTGTCTTATCCCACACCATAGCTGAGCACAACAATGCAAATACTGCTGCTGTGCTGCTTGGCGGTAGGTTAAAAGAAAAGATGAAAGAAGCGATCCGGATGGACCTCGCACTAGGGTGATGGAACCAGTAAGTAATGGACAAGGACCAATGATGGACACTTGATTCTTATTTTACAGAAGATAAGGGTTATTCATTTGTTTTGCATCATTCAATTTAGAACCGCGTGAAATTTGAATTAAGAGTTAAGTGTCCATTACTGGTGCCTGTCAGCTAAAAGTGTCCAACACTGGTACCATCACCATAAAATAGATAAAATCGCTTGTTTATCATAATAATATTCAAATAAAATAAATAACCACAGTTCTATGAAAGAATGTACCACCGCAAAATATCTGACACGCCTTTGTTACTAGATTTATAAGAGCGTGTCAGATATTTTTGCGCCCACTGTTGGATAATATATTATTGCTGGTGACTGTACAGTCAACAATGTTATCACTTCATAATGCTTCAAATGTTTTTTCGCTTACACAGTGATTTTACGTTGTAAGTCAGACAGCGTAAAAGTAAAATTAAAACAACTTTGTGAGTCAACGGTAAAAGTAAAATTAAATTAATATTTTCTATAACCTACTGATGTTGTAATACTGCTCCTACTCCCAAGTTACAAGCATCCGCGCACATCCCTCGACGCACGGACGCGTGATAACACATCCATTTCTCTGGAAATTGTGATCAATGGCCTCTATTCGCTCTGTCTTGGACTCGTTATGTTGAATTAAGCAGACACTAAGTATGATTACATATTAATATTTTGGGAACTGTATAACATTTACACGATTTTACTAACGCTAATGTGCCAATAAAGCTCATACAATGGGTATCTTAGTAATATAACATAAACCAATTGAGATAAATTTAAAAATACAAGAAGAACAAGACTTAAGGATTGAAGATTTATATTAAATTGATTGTTAAACATTGAACGAATTGTTCATCTATGTTTTACAAATAAATGATTACAAGTCTTATTTATTGAATAAAATTGTTTTGTAAGAGATATGCTCGATTCCTATATTTTTTTGTCGTAATAAAAAACTTTATTCATACAAATGACAGAAAAAACAGAAAAATATTTAAAAAGTTGAATAAATTATTTTAATTTAAATTTAAACTTCTTAATCAGTCGGGTTAAAATATGCCAATATTACGTGAACCGGTAGCATCTAAATTTATTTAAAATACCTCCCTATACCTTTTTGTTTCTCCTGTTGTAAAGAATGATTGTAGAACTTCTTGCGCATTTTGTATTTTTTTTTAAAAGATTTTTAACGTGTACATAGCAATTAGCAAACGCTATTTGACTTTATTGTTAATTGAAACACTAAAACTGTAACAAAATTTTCAACCGCTGCTGCTCCAATATTTATTCTCCACCCCACTCAATCCCTAATTGCGATCCCAGTTGCCAACTTACTAACAGCTGTTCCCGAGTACTTTCGAAAACTATTTGAATCTGACAGTTGCTATCGACTACGTGATACGAAAAGCTAACTGTCAGACTTTGACTTTAAATTTAAAGCTCTTGTGCATGTCAAAAGTTTGGAAAGCTTCGATATTAAGAGGATTGTGAATTGAAGCTTAAATCGCTTAAATGTAAAAAAAAACTTAATTTAGCTCCATGTTTGTCGTTATCTAGTAAACCTAGTTTAAACGTAAAGCTTAGTTTGGGACCAATAGGTCAATTTGTGCGAGATTTTCCCTTGACATTTATTTTAATTAAATTAGTTACTAAAACCGGGTCATCCCTATGATTTTATTAATAACCTTACCTGAATAAGGGCTCCGTAGAGCTTTTCGTAGATCTTTAATTAAAGGAGGAAGAATAATTAATGTATATTTCGCCGTTTAACTAAGGATGTAATAATGTCATTTTTAATAATGAAACCTTATAAACGTCATTATGTTTTAGCTGAACCATTACTTACCTAATTATTCCTTTCAATTACGAAATGTTTTGTAATTCTTTAAACATTCTGGCACATTCAATTCAAGATGGCGGCTCATCCCTCCTCCCCCCCAAGGCCTAAATCTTTTTTTATGACCTCACTTTTTTTAGCATCCTTTGGGTACGGAAGTTATTAAACTACGAGTAAACTATGACGAAATTAGCATAAAAGCAACTCCAAATAAGCTTAACTATGATAAATATGACAACGCTCTCCTCGGTAATATATTCAGTAGTTTTTCTTCATTAGAGCACGAAATAATATTATAACGTGTTCTTGTTTCAGAAATATGTGAGCGAGCTGACGGTGGTCCGGGATTGTGTTCCTACTTGCAGCGAGAAAGGTAAATTATAATAAAAACTGATTTAATTAAAAAGAACGTTACTTACACAATTGAAGAATTCAAATTCCATTACTATCTAGCTTGTAACTTTTTAAAAAGTGAAAAGTGCTATAATAAAATGAGGGTACCAGTCTTATACACCCATAGTTTATTCGAAACATAACTTTTTTATCTTAGGTTTTGTGTCTGAAATAGCTTGTGTTTTTTTTAAAAAAAGCTTGCTTTTCTCCTTGTCATAAACAAAAAGGCGGTAAAGAGTGATGGTTTTTTTACGTGAAGTTTCTGTTTGTATTCAAAAAATGAGTTCAATCGATGAAGATTTTACTCCAACACAATTAACAGGGCATCATATTTATTTACTCGGTATTTCATCAATGGAATGAAGATTTGAATTGCGATAAACGTCTAAATACTATTTTAGTGCCAATAACAATCCAAGCTTGAAACGATATTTTAAATAATTCAAATCTCGAACGCATTTCAATGACTTGCGTTCCATCGACAGTTCCGTCAACAATCTCCGCATTTTGTATTCTGTATTCTCTTTGCTAATTGCGAATGAGCTCATGGTTTCATTCGGAGGAATATTTGATTTTGTGCCCGAGAAGTAATGGGCTCAGAGGGGGGCACAGATGGGAGAGGATCGTATATATTTTGTTATTGAAATTAAATTTGCTGTATCTTTGCTCGTGAAACGCGTTTATCGGTCTTACGTTTGGTTTTCACGGAATAAGAAGTTTATAGGTCGTTGTGCTTTTAAAGGTCAATAAAAGAATCGCAGATATTGTAGTACTAAATAACAATATAATATATTTGCGTTTCGTTTCTTTGTTTTTGTTTTGACTTTGCTCACAAGGTAGAATCACATCGAAATGATTTTTGATTACAAAATATGGGCGGCTCATTTCATATTTTATTTTTAGAAATGCAATTGATTTTGATAGTGTCAACAGAGCTCCGCTAAGCGGAGCTTCTATTTCTGAGCGGTTTGGCTCCCTGGGTCTGCTGCAATGCTATATAACCTTAACTAACCTAGGAAGAACATAATTTTAAGAGGTAAAATGTGCAACTTGAACAATAATTCATATATCCGGGAATATGCAAATGAAAAATCTGCTACGAATAAAATTTAAGTATTGTATAAAAATTATGACCTTTAACCGTTATTAGTTAATGCGTCACTGGCAACGGCTACTCTCTATCTTTAATTTGGCGACGCGCTGGCCTAGTTGGTAGTGACCCTGCCTACGAAGCTAGCGGTCCTGGGTTCAAATCCCGGTAAGGGCAGATATTTGTGTGATGAGCGCGAATATTTGTTGCTGAGTCATGGATGTATTCTATGTATTTGAGTATATATTTCTCTATATAAGTATTTATATCGTTGTCTAGTACCCATAGTAAAGCCTAGAGCTTAGTTTGGGACTAGGTCAGTTGGTGTGACAGTGTCCCCTGATATTATTTATTATTTATTTAATTACAATAATTGACACTTAATTTCAGTATTAATCTTGTTAAATAACAAACTATATCCCTTAACAGCCGCAGTCAGAGACGTCAATTTAATTTAATGCTTGATTAAAGCTGCTTCTATCACTTTCTTTGCTACAGCAATAGAATAAGACGACACGTCACTGAACAAGCATTAAATTTAATTGACGTCTCTGAGTACGGCAGTAAGTCAAGTTAAATGGCGAATTCGTCCCCGAAATGTACTATTTTAGTAAAGCTAAGACATCTATCGCTTTGAGCCTTGACTTTGATATCCTGGCGGCATGAATCCTTCCTGTCTTGCCGGAAATGTCTTAGAATACCTAATCCTGCCTGGGCCCTGTCAGTCCGGATCACGACTAGCAACGTTGGTGAGGGTTTAGTAACAAAACGGTAACAATACAGTTTATAGTATTGACATTACACAAAATCGCACCTCAATTGTTAAAAAGTAAATTGACGCAACCAACGTCAAATTAATGTACACTGGATTGCGTGGATTGAAAAGACCGCTAGGTTATAATTGTTTGTTTGTTTTAACTAAAGTCGGTTTTACATACAAAGTTTTATAATCCAAATAGTATTTTTCACAATCGTGTTATAATAGAGAGCTTTTTAGTCGAGTACCGTGTATAGGCCACGAAGCTTGCTGAGTGGCCTAAGTAGGGGAGACCGGGTATGGTTGTCACACGGGTTGGTTGTCACAGCGGCCATAACAGAAAACAGAACGAACGAATGTGTTCATCGACCGGTGTCAAAAGACCGCGCGCGCTATATCTCCCTCCCTACTTCACCTCAGTCCGATCTAGAAATTCTGGATGACCGGAGGATGGCCTGAGGATGGCCGCTGTGACAACCAACCCCTGTGACAACCATACCCGGTCTCCCCTAAGGTACGAGATTAAAAAGCTTAATTATGACACTATTGTGAACAATACTTTTTGTACGAGTTCATTAAAATTAATAATTTAAGTCTAAATACGAGTATATAAGAAAACGAAATATCGTAAGTACCTACTATAACACCACCGGCGTCCGTAATTTTGCAGTACTGTGCTGTGATTGGCTACAATCACAAAGAGTAGTTTTTTTTTTATGCCCTGGATACCTACAGGAGCATGTTTAAGTAGATGTTGACAGATGACGCGACGTTGCTACGTTCCGAAACGCCATAGATTAGCCATTTTGTATCGGATCGAGTCTCCTTAAACAAGGACACATACTATTGAAATACGAAGTTCTATTTTCAATTTTTTTTCGATCGTCTGGAGCGTATCGAAATGGTTATTTCGGTTGTTTCGGAAGTAACATAGACTATGCAACGATGAAAAGAGTGACGTTGCAGTATTCTCTGTGAAATCTTAATACACAGATTATAATCGACGAGTACAAAAAAATGTTTTTAGACAAGCTTTTTGGCCTTTTTTTGCATAATCATCTGCTTATTGAGATCAACTTATCGCATCGAGGTTACTTGATACCTTCTGAATCTTTCAACAAATCAGCCCTTTAGACGACATACCTACCTAGTATTCAATTGACATCGGGTTTACAATATGGATTCCAAACGGTGGCCCTATTCGACCAACTTGTTTAAAATTAACTTGAAAGATTCACTTCCTTATTCATAAAGGCACTATAAACCTATTTTAAAGTATGCTTTGTCATTTTCTGTCTGATGCAAATGACACAATGACGGATAAGGACAAGGCGTCGCAGTGCCTGCCAAATTCGCTATGTGTTTGTTTTCACATAAAGGATTTTAAATTTTAGACAGTTGAATCAAAGTTCGTAATCCTTTATATAAAAAAAAACACATAGCGAATTTGGCAGGCACAGCGACGCAAGGCCTAATTTTAAGCATGTTTGAGCTACTGCAGGTTTATGATTAAAGAGGGTTACGAGTAAACTAAATATACCTACCCACAGACAAACGAAAAGAGCTTGTAAAAATCAAGATACTCCTTGGACCTTTTATTATTTATGAAAAAAGGTGATGCAAACAAACCAACGAACAAACCACCCATACTTTCACATAGATACATTTTGTTAAGTCTGAACACAAAACCTCTCCAATTCCCAATAATAAATTAAACACAATCACAACACCGACAACCCTGCAAATACCTCGTCCAAAAACCCGATGCCCCTAATATCTCAAGCAGTTAACCCGCATAACACTTCAAGTGCTGGCTCATTCCCCGCCCATCAGCTCTGCGGGTGACGTCACCGCCGTTATCCGATAGATTCGGACTACGAAATCCACTCCGATTTGGCAAACAGGGACACACGGACGCTGAGAAATTTGAACTTTTTTTTGATAGTGTATTTAGGGTACTTTTTTTCAAAACTTTGCTAATCAGTATAAAAACGACCGATATGGGTAATGAAAGCAATGGTTGAGGTTGGTGATTAAGTGTTTTACAACTCTCAAATTGAGCTAAATTATTTATTTTATGCCACACTTGAATAGTTGAGTAATATAAAATTAAAATGTCGTTTTTCCTATATAATATTATAAATAGATTTAAAAAAAAATTCAACAATGATTGGCCACACAAATAAATGATTCTGATTCTTAATCGTGTTCTCAATTTAAATTCGGTGTAAATATAAAGGATCTATCAATTTTTCCCCGATAGGAATGAGTTTCTAAATTCTAATTAATATGTACTTCTTGTCCTTCTTTTATTAAGGGCGGTTCACCGCGGTATTCCGCAGTAATTTCGCCACTGTCAAGTAAATCAATAAACAGAACGAAAAGTAAAAACCGGACATCTTTCAATCAGCCATCGTGCCTCCCCGAAAGTTACCGGAAGCCTATTATGTACTTATGAAACTGAAATGTCTACATCTTCCGAAATATTTTAAAATATGGAAAGAACACGGCTGCCGCATTTCAAAACCCTGCAAGGGGCATCGAGCTAATTTTACAGGAGAGCAAAATAATATGCTTTGTTTCAGCCGTACAAAGTTTTGCAATATTTGTTCAAGAAGTGATACTTTCTCGATTAATTAGACTAAGATTGGTATATGTAATTACCTTAACTTAATTTCCTATATTACACGTTTTATGCGCCATACTAGCTTTTTAAATTAAATGCAAATAAAGAATTAGTGAGCCGATGATTTTCAAGCCTCTCTGTTTTTTTCAAAACCTAGTAAGTGCAAGTCACATACTAGGCTTTTGAAATAGTTTTGTGACATACTAGGTTTTGGAAAGGTCAAGCCCGTTTTTTTAGCACTTACTAGGATTCGGGGTGTCGGTAAATGTGAAACTGAGTGAGATAGGACTCTAAATTATTTTTCGTTCCGTAAGGACTTGCTAGAAACCGCGTTTTATGCAAAAAACGCAAAATTGCGTTTTTGGGACTTACAAGGTTTTGAATTGGGGCAGCTGAACAGTACAAACGCAAATTTTATCTCTTTGAATTATCTTGTCTAGTTACCCGTTTATATTATCGTCTTAGTTTTCGTTTCTTCCCAGCCGTACGTCACCCTGCGGCTTGATTTTCCGCCGGCACAAAGCCTTCGGACTCAATCTCCATAAAGCGGAGGACGACTTAAATCGCACTTTATTTCACACCACATATTCCTTACAGGGATTTATTTAAATAATAAACGTTTATGTTTGAACTTTATTCGATTCACATTGATTGGCTCATATTGTTTTTTCCAATTTTGAATATTGACTAAAGCGTAATATTAATATCTATAGAATGTATAATGGTGACGCGTAGTACGTTCGCTAGGACCAATTTTTCAGATATTACAATTCCAAGATTAGACGGAGCAGACCGGTACATTTTCAATATCGATATTGAATACCGATATTGGGCCTATCAATATTATAAAACCGATATTAATTACGTTTTAATTCCGTTATTGTAATATCGAAACAAAACGGAATTGATTTTAAATCGGTGAGTAGTATTACTAGTATTTCGGTTTAGTTTCAAGTTCCAACACAGATGCACCTTCTATGCTTTACATGTTAATCCTTTCATCCATAGATTAGCAACTTATTATCTCTCAGACTTATCAGAGGGGTTTTGCCTTCTTTTACCTTCAAAAGTGTGTTTTTCTAATAGATCCCCAATTCCGATACTAGTATCGGAATTCCGATATTGAGACACAATACCGAACTTCAATTCCGGTACCTATTGGAAATATTTCAATATTGTATGCCCTGCGTAATTCCGAGATTCCTATGGAGAATGGCACAGACAGAAATACAGATACACGCGTCTAAATTTGTCCAGCCGTTGCAGTGTGAAGAAGTAACAAACTAACACACACACACACACACACACACACACACACACACACACACAAACTTTCGCATTTATAATATTAGTAGGAGAAACAATTGTAGTCCCAAAACTGCAATCCTAAAACGCCAATTAGACATTAAAATAGCATAGGTCGATTGCTGCCTCACTTTAGCTTCATTTCAAGAGCAAGAAACAAAATTTTGTTATCTTTCTCTAACTTAAAAGCTGTCCAGCTGTCAACTAGATTAAATTAATTTATCTACATCCATATCATAATTTCCATATAATATGTTCAGAAGCGATAAGCAAATGCCCTACATTATGTTACCTGTATCTGTGGTTGTACTGTAATGTTAATATTAAAGTATTACATGTCAATAAAGTATCAGTTATCGCTGTAGTTGCATCTTAATGTTCACTTTACAGTATAAGTGACCTGCACTTTAATGTGAACATTAAGATGCAGGTACATTAAGATGCAGGGTAACGACGGATACGGTTTCTCACATATTGTAGAAAACCTAATGTATTACTTTATCTTTGTATCCTGAAAAATGAAATCTTACTTCTAGAATTTAGCTGTCTCGGCTTTTAAAGCACAATAGGATGAGACAAATGGCCCCAGCTCAGATTCATCATACTTTATGCAATAGTTTCAACTCGGATTTCCAGAAGCAATCTGCGAGCGATGCACAAGCGTTTACAGTGGAATAGGAACTTTGGAATTGCATTCTTTGTGTGTTAAGTGCAGTTTTCAATTGTTTTAGTTGTTCTGTAACTTAGTTCGTTTTTTTATCGTAAACTTACAAAATGTTTTTTGAAGCGGTGTTTAATGAGCAGAGATCGGAATAGGTAGAGCTAATTTGCCTAAACTTAATGCATGTTCATTCAATAATGTATTCCCATCTCACTCACGCATGAATGAATATGCGTCAAGTTTAGGCAAATTAGCTCTGCCTATTCCGATCTCTGTTAATGAGTTAATGGAAAAGTAAAAAAAATCTTTTTAGGGTTCCGTACTGCAAGAAACCCTTATGGGTTTTTATCGTAAGTTCCGCGATCGATGTCTGTTGAAATTATAATTTTTAATTTTTTTTTTCTTGTTGCGTTACACTTTTTTTTCATAAGTTTCGCCATCTATGTCTGTTGAAATTACATAAATTTAAGCATATATTTTTTTTCGTGCTTTTGCGAGTCTTAAGAAAGAGAGACTAACTTTTAGCCGTGACTCGCGTTCGCGTAGAAATAAGTTATCGCTATTCCTTCAGGAACTATCCAATCTTACGGCAACCGTTTCCGAGCTACAAGTGTAAACTTTTTTTTTTAACTAAATTTCACGTAGATTGGTTGGCCTTAAGAACCACGAAGAATATACCAACAAACGTACTTCCACATTTATAATCTGAAGTAATGATAGGGAAGTAAGGTTGAGGATAAAACCGAGTTAAAACAAAAATATGCGGCCATTTTGAAAATTAATTAACTCTATCATCTTCAAAGCACCTTTATTAAACCGGTAATTATACCTCCTAACTTCTCCGTAGCAATTTTATTATTAAGAAGGTATCTTTACCTAATTTAATTATAAAACATTAAAACAATTATACTATAACTGGGGGACGCCCGTGACTTCGTACGCGTAGAATTAGTTTCCCGCTACTCCCCCAACTTCTTCCCGTTGGGGGTCGATTTTCGGAAAATCCTTTCTTAGTGCTCACTTACATCATGAAAGGAACCTCTGTACCAAATTTCAAGTTTCTAGGTACATTAGTTTCGGCTGTGCGTTGATATACATATAAGTCAGTCAGGTTTGCCTTTTATTTATATAGATTAAGAGCTAAGGATTTTCTTTATCTTTATCTTTTCTTTACATGGTATAAAACAAAGTCACTCCCGCTGTCTGTACGTTTATCTTTTATCGCAACGAATATTGATGTACTTTACCTAATCAATAACAACAAAAAGCAAGCTTTAAAAAACCCTACTGTTGTTGCTAACCAATTTTAAATCGTTATAAATCCTAAATTATCATTTAAAATGAAAAAATGATTAAAGAAACTAAAATAAATGACATTTAAATACCTATTCAATGATACCCCATTTGTAATAATTCGTCGACTTCTTATTTTCTTTTTTACAATATGGCGTCTTGTTGCGTCATATTGAATTTTAATTATTGTCATATCTTTGGTGACACTCACGAGATTAAGACAAATCGATTGACATAAGAATTTTCAAAATCGGTCCACGCGTTTAGTATCTAGAACGTCACAAAGGAACAAACATACATATGTATATAGGCTGTGAAGCACAATACCATCACTAAAACACTGGTCTGGATCTTAGCATAATTGTGTACAATTTGGTTACAGAACGATCAACAAGTTTTAGAGTTCTTAGTAATTCTGTAAGTGTGTAAGTCTGCCTACCCCACTCTGGGAATGAAGGCGTGAGTTTATGAATGTATGTATGACTAAAATGTAAGGAACTTTAGTTATAAAAATGTTACACTATTTTCGTTTTAGGTTGGTGCGAGTGTCATCTCTATTCAATTTATAACCCTTAAGTCAGTCCGACTCGCACTTGACCGATTTTTAAAGCAGATATGTCAGAGCGTGTTTCCAAACATGCAATGGCGGCAATACCCTGTAATAGTCAACTATCAATCCATTTCAGTTATGTATCTAAATGACATGCATTCTACATGAGAGTGTACATGCAACAATAATTATCGTTATAACACTACTTGTAGGTAGATCGCTAAAATGACGTCATAGGTTTTTACGGGTCGATAGTCATTGTTGCAGACGGATTTTAAAATCTCATGGCCTTTGCTATGACGGAAAAGTACCTACCTACCGTTTTTGTACGTGGTCATGAATCCGGTGCCGGTGGTAGGACCTTGTGCAGGATCCATCAAGATCGCTACCACCATCTTATCCATTAACCTACCGCCAAACAGCAGTGTTCGCATTGTTGTGTTCTGGTTTGGGGATAAGACAGCCGGTGTAATGACTAGCATAGAGGCATTCCATCTTGGTCTTCAGGGTTGGCAACGCATTTGCAGTCTTAGGATTGCGAATGCGAATGGCTATGGGTCACAGTTTCCACTTACCATCAGGTGGCCTGTGTGCTCGTTTGCCTTCTCTATGCCATAAAAAAAAACTATATGACAAAAAACAAACTTTTATTTGCTACAACTTTGATCCATAGTTGGTTAGTAGATAAACAGAACTCGGCGCCGTGAACTGTGAACGTGACCTTTAAACATTAAAATGAAATGTTTTAAATCTGCAAATCAAGCGCTTTCATTTGATACCTCTTGATACCTCATTTGCTATAATAATTTTACTTTTATTATAAAACCGCCTTTTAGACCCCATTCTAATTACTAGAAAACTTTTATGTCTATTTTATACAAAAGTAAATGCGGGCAAGCAGGTTATATAACTATGACAAATATAAAGACATCTGTTTGACCGTAGGCCAGCCAGTTCGGAGCAGACTGCAGACCCTTACAGGTTCTGAACTCCTGGGGATTCCCATTCATATTAGGCATTTGGTCCGCCATTTGTACTTATTTTTGTGCAATAAAGATTAAAATAATGAATATTTTTTTATAGTTTCAGTAGTTGCTGATAAAAACTACTGTTATACACAAACAGAAGACACCGAATTCTCACCATTTTGGTACGGAACCCTAAAAACGAGACCTTCAAACAGAGATGTTGCACTTTACGACTTAATAATATATTTGTAGCAATACCATTTGTTATTTGTGATAAAAATATGCAAACGGTTTTCCGGGAAAATTTACATAAGTGATATTCGATATCGTTCTTGAGATGCAAGTTAATGTCTTGAGGCATTACTTGCTGCTCTCCTAATGGTGGCATATCAGGTTATTAGGGTAGTTATGTGCAGACCTAGGAATATACGGGGCGAAATTAAATGACATCTAGGGATCGCCTTTATTTATGAACTTAATTATCGATGCTTTTCCCATATACTAGTGATCGCCCCCAGTATTGTTTGTAAGTGTGTTTTTATTTTATTTTGTTTTGCCCCTACTACTTCTACAGAAAATGAAAAGTCTTATGCCAACTGTACCCCTAGAGTCTGACCAGCGAGTCGTGACACAAGCATCTTTTTCTCATTCTTCACATGGCAACAATTTTACCTATGAAACCAGCTGTCACATTATGCGTACATATTCAGTCATTATGCATTTCGTGTTACCAGCTAGTGATATTTTAATTTTGCCGCCATTTTTTTGTGTCACCACTCACTGGTCAGACTCTACCATGAGTTACAATTACCGCACTCGCTAGCGAGTCGAATGCTCTGTCCCTCGCACTCTATAAGAATACTGCGAGGTCTGCGAGCGACAGAGCATTCGATTCGAGTACGTTAAATTGTAACTCATGATAAGGGTGCTGAAATGAATTCATTTGTCGAGACGGAGAAGTTTAACGCCCGAAAATTTGGAACAAATTCTGATCGTTTATTTTAACAATAGTAAATGGGACAGTAAATTTGAAATAAGTACACAATGAGGAAATAATGATGATGATGAGTGAAGGTTCAAAAATTCTTTTAAAACAAAGAATAACCAGAATTATGTTGCTATTTTGTTTCATTTGCATATTTTTGTATGTGTATGTATAATTTTGATATTTATTTTGGACTAGGGTAACGGCACCAATGTTGGACACTTTTAGCTGAAAGCACTAATAATGGACACTTAACTCTTAATTCAAAGATCATAAGCTTATAAATTGATTGTCTTAAAATAAATGGATAACCCTTATCTTCTGTACCATAAGAATCAAGTGTCCATTATTGGTCCTTGTTCATTACTGGTCCCATCACCCTATAACATTTTCTAAGTTATAGTGTATTTGCGGAAGCGAAAGTTGTATGTTTAGACCGGTGCACTTTGGCGTTCCATAGTCTCTGCCTACCCCATTGGGAGACAGGCGTGAAGGTATGTATGTATGTGTATTAAAGCTGATTCTTTTTTCTTTTTTAATTCTATTTTCACCTGAAAAACAAAGATTCTTGTGTTATTTTTAGGTTTTCATAATGTTCTGTTAAGAAACGAAACCGAAGACAGCTGTCTCGTTCGCCGAAAGCCTTCATTATTTTTTCGTTACGTCTGAAATATTGTGTTACGTTAAAAGGAATTCTTATCTACTGAATAATATTAAGAGATACTAGTTTTTACCTGCGACTCTGTTCGTGGAGGTTTTTATACGGTGGGGATTCTTTAGTGGTGGTAGGATATTGTGAAGGAAGGGTCCGATCGCTACCACCTTCCTATCCTTTAAATAACCTACCAGGTATAATTCTGAGGATCTAGTGAAAAAGGGCGTAAGTAGACTTAACTCATAATAAAAAACGGTATACACATAAACGGAGTATACTCGACTTAAACCCTTTTTCACTTGATCTTCAGGAGACTTACACCCTTTTACACTAGGACCCCAGAATTCTGCGCATAGCATTCCGGTGTAGGTATTAGACAACAGGGGGCTTAGTATGCTACGCGAGATTTACTGTCATATTTTACGTCTTGCATATGAAAATAAGAAAATATGACATAACGTCACACTTTAAGATGCTTAGTAATAAAAGGACTCAATTCACACAAAATACACTTTTATTTAAAACCTTAAATGTTTACCCTTACGTTAGAATATGGAATAGACATATTTGACACTAAATCGCGTGTATTCTCCTGACCTCGCCTGCTAAGCCCACTGGTGAAATTACTAGCATAGAGGCATCCCATTTTAGGTCTCAGGGTTGATACTATTTGCAGTCTATGGAATGCAGTTTTAAGATTGTAGATTGTTGTGATTGTCGAGTCAAGTTGCCTTGCCAGTGGATCCAAATAGAATCGCTTTCTATTTCTTCACACCACTGTCCTTGGCACTGTACTTGCCTCTGTCCTTGACCAATGTAAATCGGGCTTTAAAGATCAAAATGTCTATCACCCGTATTCAAAAACGTCACTATGAGGTCTCACAGTGCTTCTGAACAGGGTGGTTCAAATCGTCTCATAAACAAAAAGTTCGGTCAAAAAGGACCAATCACAAAGCTGTATTGAACGCAGTGCGTTTACTCAGTGAAGGATCCCTTAAGTATTTTTTGTGAATACGGGTGTACACGAATACCACTTGCCTCAACGTGGCCTGTGTGCTCGTTTTCTTTACCCATGCCATTAAAAAAACGCTTTTTCGAGATAAACGTGGGTGTGGCATGTCGTTCTAATTATGTAGAACAACGCAACGGCGTCGACGCTGCGCACACGCCCGCGTGGCACCTCTCTTACTTAACTTGAGTATTAATAGATTAACGTAATCTACACTAATTGTTGCAGAATGGTGGGGCGCGCGAACGTACTGCTGTGAGACTGACGAGTGCAACGCTGCGTATGCACCCGCGCCGGCGCTGGCGGCGTTCGCCGCGGCTGCGCTTGCGCTGTATGCGCGCTGACCGTACTAACTTAGCCAACGATGCAGTTTACATAGTCACAGTTTAAGATATTTCCACCTGTAAAAAAACTGCGAGAAATGACCAACAGCCCTAAGTCCTAGCTTAAGATGCATTACGTTATATAGCGTTTCTATTCGTTTCGTTTTGTAACCAATCGCATCACTGGCAGATCACGTGACTTTTCGTGACGCGATTGGTTTTAACACGAAAGGAATAGAAACGCTAGTTAGCGTAGTGCATCTTCGCAGGGCCCTCTGAGGCCCTAGCTAAGATGTATAACGTTATCTAGCGTTTCTATTCGTTTCGTTTTTAAACCAATCGCGTCACTGATAGATCAATACTGGAGACTGGTGACTCTTCGTATCACGTCATCTACCAGCGACGAGATAGGTTTAAAAACTAATCGAATAGAAAAGCTAGTTTCTAGTTGTTGGCTGCAGTAACAGCACTGGCCCAAGAAATGTGCACGTGTAAACTATCACTGGGTACTGTCATGTTAGTCATTTCTCGTAGGATTTTCTCGCAGGTAGGCCGTTTTTTTTTTTTACATAGTTAAGGACAGTTAAGGCCCCAATTAAAATCCTTAATTTTTTTCCATTTCGTAACGAAAATTACTATACTTAAATCATTCGATGGTTAAAATGGCAATTGGCGTATAGGACAATTTTACGGTACAATTTAGTTGTCTTTTGAGCCAATGGTCATTTAAGGTCCGATTATTGTTAACTTTCGATATGAAATGGAAAAATATAAGGATTTTAATTGAGGCTTTAACTGTGTACACTTATTTTGAAAACGGCCCAGGTATTTTTGCGGATGCACTAGCTTACTTACTTACTATTTACTTGTGTCTGATAGATTTAACCCCTTCTACGCGGTAGGAACAACCACCCAACTAAACCAAGTTAAGTGGTCTTCTCAACTTCAATTCGTTCGATTTGGTGGTCCGAATGACGTCCATTCGATTTTTTTTGTTTTACTCGTTCATAGTCTTTCCTTGAGTTGGGTGGTTGATCTGACCGTATAGATGTATTATTAACAGGCGTGTTTAAGTTGTCTTACGACATGTAGGCATAAGGTAGAGTTAAGGGACCTACAGAATTTTGTTAAACTGTTTTGAAGACGAAACATGCTACTAAAGTCAGGAGGTACCTAAGGCCCGTATCAATAAAAAGCTCTTGACTATGATGGACCATCTTAAGATGCATCAGAAATAAAGGTTTTCTATGCCCCGGACAATTACTTTAATTTTTTAATTTTTGCTTTAATTAGGACCGAGATTTTTAAGAGAACTACCGCCTCGTGGTAATTTTCTCTCGAAGGTTAGAACCATGACATTTAAGGCCGTAGTAATTAGTAATAAAGAACCTAATCTTAAGGTTGATGTTCGTTTTAAGACAAATTAAAATAAATCTCAAATCGTATAATAATGACGTTTCTAAGATCTCTCTATCAACACGTTCTTAAGATGTCTCTGTTTCTCTTGATCTTGGTTCATTTGATGCTCGCCTTGGTGCACCTATGCCCAGGTCCTGGATACTAATCTATTACACTGGCTCAGCAAACCTAGAATGATCTCGACCTTTAACGCAAGAAAAAGCCATTCTTTCCTATTCAGCGCCACTTTATGCCAGTTGGGTGATTTTAGAATTGTTTGGTGGCTTAAATTGTTAGTTTATGTTCTGTTCTTATTAATCACAACCTGCGCCATATACATGTCATTATGATTTATTTTTAACTATATTTATGTCATTATGAATCTTTGTCCATTTCTATGGTCTAATTGTCATGTTGTCCTAAGGGGCATCATCTTTTCATACTTAAATAATAATTTATAATTAATGCTTGTTTGTTTGGGATGAGAAAAAAATGGTTTGGAATAAGCAATTTGTGAAAAAAATTCGGATGTCTCGCTGTAAAGTTTCCAAAATAAATTTTGGGAAATTTATAATGAATCAATGTAAATCTTTCACAAATGATATAACTGAAAAGTGGAACAGAAGAAGTGCGCGTGAAATAATTAAAAAGAGAAATAACGTAATTGGTTTGATATGTGTTTAACAATGAAAAAATAAGAACAACGAATTTTTTTAATCAATTCTTGAGTCTATCAAACTTTCTATAATATGCCATATTTCTGGGGTCCTATAGTGAAAAAGGGTATAAGTCGTTTGAAGATCAAGTGAAAAATGGTTTAAGTCTCGTATACTCCATTCATGTATATACCCTTTTTTACTACGAGTTAAGTCGACGTGTACCCTTTTTCACTAGGACCCCAGATTTATGCAGAATGTGTATGAGCGCGGAGATTTTTCTGTTAGTATGGATTCCGCAGACGTGTAAATTTTTGCTTCTGTTTTCCAACTGAAAGTAAAATCAGCCGCAGAACTTAATCGGAATAGCACCAGTGTTGGACACTTTTAGCTGACAGGTACCAATAATGGACACTTACCTCTTATTTCAAAGATCATAAGACCGAAAATGAATAACCCTTATGTTCAGTTAAATGAGAATCAAGTGTCCACCATTGGTACTTGGACATTGCTGTTTCCATCACCAGTGTGTCGTTAGCTTTAGATTTTTAAGTTGTACAATGAAACTAGTTCTATAAAAGGAGACGACAGAAAACATACATTTAAAACTTCGGTTTCATAATGCAGGGCATTATAATTTCACCGATCGTGTAACAATTGGTTCGAAAATGTTTTTCTTATACTCGTAATAATTTAAAGATATTTGTTAATAGTTTCACGTGCTGGCTAATGCTGATATGGGATAGAAAAAATATAAATTGTATTAAGTAATCATTGCTTTTTTTAAATACAACGTTTGTATTATAAACAAAAAATAGCCCTGTAATAATAAATAGGCAAGTAAAAAGTTTATATTCTTAAAGAGAATTAAATTACCTTTTTAGTATTCGTGATTCTGATAATTTAATTTCCTTTAAATAAATACTTTGAACGGGAAAAATGATCAAACGAAAAGTTTATGGACGCAAGAATTTTAGCAAACAAAATATCAAATCGCTTGGAGGTAAGTAATTTGAAAATAACTGGTACGGGAAAGTTTTTATAAACGGTTATATTTTAATAAAAATATTATAAGCTGGTTTTAACTGATTGTCGTTTCGTCAAGTAAAAAAGGCCGTTAAAAAAAATTGCTTGTGGCATTTCATTTTATAAGAATGTATTTTTTTTATTGTTTGTTCTATTCCACAGCACAAAATAAAATAAATGTGTTTTTTTTATTACTTTCGGCCTGATGATGTTAGTTATAATAAAGTAAAATATAAATTAAAAAATATTTCTTACAGTATCCACTTGTGATTAAGGTAACACAAATTATATCTCAAATTCTATTTAAAAAGTTTTAACACTACCTACATTTTTTACAAAAAATCATTCACCAACTTTAACTCTATAAATTTATGCAAAAATATTGAATAAGTACATAGTTGTATATTGTATGACGTTACGACACATCATTTGAATTATAAGGAATGTCATTGATGTAAGAAAATGTATACTTATATCGTAAATTTGTAAAAGATTCATCCCGATGTAAAATATATCTTTTTGCGAGCCTTTGGAAAAGTTAAATAAATAATTAAATATCAGCGGACGAATTGACCTAGTCCCAAACTATTTTCTAAAATATAAAATATCGTAGTTGATAAATAATGACAGTGCAATTGAATTATGAATTCTGACAGACAATGCCTTAAGGGCCATCACAGAGGGTAGCTACAAAATACTTTAAATGCTATAATATTAAAATATTTATAACATCTAAACCCGCACGTACGATTTTGAGTTATATAAATGTAGTATAAGAAAATGAGATTTTACGCTACAAAAACAAATACGTATTACAATTTTTGAAAATAATACTTTTTTCAGCATAACATTTCATTTACATATACAATATTTTTATATTACCTTAAAAAACAAAAGTGGCCATTATCTTTTCTAGTGGTTGTATATCAAAGCGTATTCAGGAGAAACAGTCATATCTCTTGATTTTCAGTGGCACAAAACTGTATAAAAAATATAAAGAGGAATAATTTTATATAAAATTATAATAAATTATTTTTTGCGTGCGTACTCGAAAGCTATACATCCTGTTACACAATAGTGTCGTCTCTCAGTTCATTTCTTATACTGTCAATATTTATTGACAATAAGTTATCTTACCAGTGCCTAGACTAATGCAAACTCAGGGTTATATTCATACTTAAGAATCCTAATTCCCATCAGAATTGTTTTTCAATTTGAAGATTAGAACATTTCAAATTTATTTGTAAAAAAAAATTTGCATTTGCATCAAAAACGACTCTAAAAACTTTGTTTTTTTTTTTTACTTTTTTAACACTATCATTTATTTTTACTTTTTATTTTCCTTAAATAAAATTATTAAGCAATATTTATGCAGTCCATCTAGTACAGTTAAAAATTAAAATAGTTATTGCAGCACGCAAGCATTTCATGTTAGTACGAAATAAGATGACAGTGCACTTCTTCTTAATGAATCTGTAGTTCTGTACATATTGATTAATATTTATATTTTTTCTTTTATATCCCGGTTTGCATTAGGTCTTTCATGAATCAAATTCTAGTGTAGGCACCAGTTACCTATAATAAGACTTGTTTCAAGTGGCTGCTATTGTCATTATCAATTTTATTCAATCTAATCCGAGTCATGGGTCTATATTGAAATCCATAATATCGTTTGTCATAATCGTCATTTGTCCTAATTCATTGTTTGCCCTAAAAGCCATTTCCGCCTTCTATTTAAAACTTTTTAGTGTTGATATATCACAACTCTAACCTAACCTAACCGCAGATTTTTGGAAAGCTTAAGTTGTCTGAAAAAAAGTTTACGACAAATGATAAATTAGGACAAATGGCGATTAGGACAAGCCATATTATGGATCGCGAATGACACCCCCGAGTCACAAAGGCATTGCAATTAGGTATAGTGTTTAGTCAAGGATAGAGTAGTAGAATGGAGGCAATGTTCAAAAAACTCGCCTACGTACTTGCATAAGAACTTGACAGCCAGTAAAAGCACTAACAAGCTAAGTTAATAATAAATATTATTTTGTATTCAATTGATATTGAAAATTGTTCGCGAAGAGCAAGTTAGTTTTAAGATAAATACTGGCTTTGGATAAAAAATGTAAAAAAAATAACTGACTATTTTCATGTTTAGTGTGATTTAAGTTAAATGAGTAGGTCGCTTTGGAACTCGTTTATTCCCAAATTAATTAATTTTTCCGTCTTTCAAATAAATACCTATCACTTTTTATCCAAAGCAGAACAATACAATTAATTGTTTCACTAATATTTACAATTATATAAACGCTTTATAATGGTTTATCACTTATAGACATCAAAAGCTGGAATATTCTAAATTATATTAAAATATTGTAATTAATTAGTATTAAGGAGATTCAATTTAAATAAAAATAATGCTATCAATGTTTAAGAGTATATTATTACAAGTTAAGAAAAAATCGCGTTAAATTGTCTTAAATTTTAAAGTGAAGCATAATTGTCGCAATACTGTAATATTTAAAACTTAAATATTGATGATTAGGTTTCAAATTGATCAGTGAATAATAGTTAGTTGTGTCACTTTAAAATTAAGCAAAACAAAAACAATTATTACGCTTAAAGTGTTATTTTAATTAAAATAAAATATTTGTTAGAATAGTAAATGTCTTAAAAAAAGCACGTATGTTATTAGAAGTGGTTTTTAACTTTGTGTTACGTTTCTATCCTCTTGAATTATAAACATTAATAGCTTAAATATTTATAATTCATTATGTCTAAAAATACTGCAAATCAAAATGTTTATTAAATCGTGTATTTTGCAGTTTAATGTATATTTCCTGAAAAATATACATCTATTTAAACCTGAACATTACAGTAGGTACTTGGTATATTTTACAAATAAACTTTAGGCTAGAGACGAACCTGCTTAGTAATTTAATAAACAAACTGCAATAGGCACTAAACAACGGTTATGCGAGTAGCTGCCTTTGTTCAAATGCTTATTACGCTACTAATGTTAAGTACTCGCGCGAGTTACTGTCATCGTACGTAACAAGCATAAAACTATATGCAATAATTTTTAAACGGTTGGATTTTTTATTGCTACTGTTTGTTTTATTCCTGTAATAAATTAAGAATATGATGTGTTTATTTCGTTCCTAGATAAATAAAGACCAATTTATCATTCATTGAAATGCAGAGTTTTTCATTAAAGATACGTATTCAATATCAAAGATGTTATATGTCTTTGTATTTATGTCTTTTTTGTTTTTTCAATTGTTTAATAGCTGCATTCTCTCATCGGGTCATCGAAATAATTCTTTTGTGGATCAAAAATGCTGGTATGTACTCGTATAATTTTATTTTTGCAAACCTAAGGTGAAGTATGAATCTTAACATTTTCTAAAAGAAGAAAACTTTTTGTTTAAATCAATAAAGATTTCTTTAAACAAAAGACAAATACTTTTGTTTCTCCGGGCATCATACACGAAGAACATCGTACATTGACCTTCCATTACGTTATCTCTTTCACTTACATACAAAGATATTGCTGTCACGGTCGCTTGACCGCTGACATCATAGATTGTAAACCTTATCTCCTAAAGGTCAATGTACGAATTTCTTCGTGGTTGACGTACGCACTTTAGTCCGGAAAATTGCACAGTTCAACATAAATACAACATTTTGGTTTAACTCTAATCAAACATTTTTGAATTGATATCTTCAAGCAAAGAGCAGACCCCAAAAATCCAATTCTGCAACCCAATAACAGAAAAAGGTTCTACAAATCTCATTTGACATTTAAAAACAAAATCACATTGTTTATCGGCAGAATTGCTGAACCGTATTTAATATAATCGGATTACTTTGCGCCTCAATTCGGGCCAAGAATTAAATATTGGAAATAGCTTTCAGCACATTGTTGACTTTTCGAATGAAATCGGTTTTTAAGGGAATTGTTAATCTGGATTACGAAGAAAATTCTTACTATTATTTTTACTGGGCATTTTGATAACTTACTTTTCTTGCTTTACTTAGCATTAAAGAAAAATGTATAAGTTATATAAGTTTAAACAAAGCCACCACTATCTTATCCTTTAACCTACCTACAAGCAGCAGTGTTCGCATTATTTTGTTCCGATGTGGGAATAAGACAACCGGTGTAATGACTAGCGTAGTGGCATTCCCTCTTAGTCCTCAGGGTTGGCAAAGCATTTGCGATGTTAAGTTTGCAGTCTTAAGATTGTATTATAAGAATGCATGTATCTAAGGGTCCTACCAGGTACCATCAGGTGGTTTGTGTGCTCGTAAACTTTTTCCAGCTTACTCAATACCTGCTTACTAATCTATTTTGTTGTACAATTTTATTGCTCTGTATGTTTGTTACAATGTTTAATACAGCATCTAACAAAAAGCAACCTTTGAAATTATGGCTGACGAGGTTATTTAGGTCACCAACAACAAAAACACATCAGTTTTTTTTTTAAATGTCGGGTAAGAGATGTTTTTCCTTTTCCCGTGTTCCTGCTTAATTCTTTCCTTTTTACTCAAAAGGCTTTTTCGTGTTCAACGCAAGGTATTCTTGTTCTTGTTTCAAGGCTTTGCCTTTTTAATGTTAATTAATGTTAATTAAAACATTCCTTAAGAATTAAGAAAAAGTGTGCGATGGAATTTTTACAGCTTTGGTGAGTGGTATTATGTTAGTGGTACATTACAATAAAAACTTTTTTATACAGAAATAAATAAAATATTAGGAGCCATAATTAAGCTCTAAGCTTTGTACAGTCGACTACAAAGAGATGTATCCACTTTTTCACATTATTGCAACGTAAGTACAGTTAAGAGCAATAATAAATATTATCCAAAGTTGCGCTCAAAAAATATCTGTCACGCTCTTATGCTTCTAGCAATAAAGATGTTTTAGATAAGTATATTGAAGCCCAATGTTGGATAATACATTAATGTTGGTGACTGTACTAAAGTGAGTAAACTCCAAAAGTTTGTGCTAAAGTCCAAATGTGGACACATCACTTTGTAGTCGGACTTTTAGTCGACTGTACTATACAACGGTTTTAGAGAACGATAAATATACTTACCTATTTAGATAAATACATAACTTTTACACCGAAGATATATAAAACCTTACACTCATTCCACAAATATTTATCCTAAACGGAAATCGAACTGTAGACCACCAACCCACATTAAACCGATACCTAAATAACTTAAACCAGATACCTAAATTACTTAATACCTTGTCATAAAAACATGTAAACATTGTATCTTGTCTAGGGGACACGGTTTATGTTTACCGTGTGTTTACCGAAACTTTATTTTATGTAGGTAGTTGTCTTGCACCGTCATATTTATATAAGTAGGTAAGTAATATAGTTCGATTTTTTAATGTATTTGCTCTTGTGATAATTTAAAGTTACCTATGACATGTTTTCCTGTTCAACTACACATTCATTTTTATTTTATACTCATTGTTTTATATAATGTTAGGTTAATTATTATCATTGTCATAAGTCATAAGTCATTTTATATTATCTTTTTATCAACTATGCTAACCACATCGTCAACTAATATTAACCAACGTTTACAAATTTTAAATAATAACTTACTATTTTCAAGCAGGAGAAGAAACAAGAAGCATCAGGAAAGCAGAAGAAAGAAAGAAGATGCCGTGTGCCGGCATTAGAATCAGTACGCTTTGTCGTTACTGTGCGTGCGGTCACAAAACGAACTGATTCTTTAGCCGTCGCACGCGCCGCTCTGCTAATAAAGAAGAAGAAAGAATGAAAGAAGAAACAAGAATAAACTTTCTTTTTATGCTAAAAACCCAGTGTGGCGGTATTTTTGCCAATAAAATATATCTGGTAATCAATCTTTCCATTCGCAAAATTTACCAGTCTTAATTTTTTCAGTAATTAGCTTATTGTGCCGAAGCTTTTTTTTCAGCAGAAATCATTCCATTATCATAATTTCCAAATATGTATTAATTTATCTGAATAGTTGTATCATTTCCACAGAGTCGACGGAGCTCCGCTGCTGTGGAGCTCCTATTTCTAGGTGGTTTTAACTTAAACCTACCTACCTATTTCGGCAGGGTTTTCTAAATCTTGCATTTTGTTACTATGAATTTATTGATATTGTCATACATAAACACAAACGTTTAGTTAGAACTGGTAATCACTAAATTAATTAACTCAACGTAAACTGTTCTAATTTGATCATCAAATTTCCCAATCAATCCCAAATGAGTGCGGTTATATTGCACAAACATGTGTAAATTTACGCCATTTCACTGTATTATCCGCAATTAATTAACTGATTAATTAATAAACAGGCAACTGCTCGGTATAAATAAATGTTTAACAGCGATATGAGCTTGCTGTTATCCGGTGATTGGATTGCTTGAAAACATTATTAATGAAAAAAAGGGGCAAGTTCGCAAAAAAATACAATTTGTTTGTTTAAATCATTTTTTATTCATCCTTAACATTGTGAGATGATTTGAATAAAATCAATCCAGACTGACAAGCATGCGTTTTATTCAGAAATGAGTAGCCAAGCAGTGAGACACAGTTTTTTGACTGTATTTTAATTTTCTTTTCTTAAAGTTATCTTGTTTTCCATATTTAAGCCACTTATATCAAAAGAAATCATTTAAAATGCTGCCTAAAGGCATTTTGAATAACACTTTCATAAAAATTGTGTCTAAGAAAAGTATTATTATTAATTTTTAGGATGTTTATATTTGTCTAACCACTCTAACCGTATCTATAGATTCAGCTGTGTCTCATGTCTGAGTAAACTCTAAGTTCTTTGAAATATCCATCTCTATCACATCAGAAGCTTGACAAAAGACTTGAAAGTAAGTTTTAATTATGGTAAAAAACGAAAAAGAAGAAAATTCATTATTTTACAAGTAAGTATAATATGTATAATATGTGGGAATGTTCCTGTAACATTCGGGGAGGGATGTATTACGGCCGATTGAAAGATGTCTGTCTTAATCATTTTTGATTTATTCTTTTTACTAGTTTACTCTCACTCACTTAACATTGGCGAAATCACTGCCGAATACGGCGGTGGACCGCCATTAATAAAAAAAGAAGTATTCATGTTCACAGCGATAACTATAGGCTATGATTAAACTAAGTCTTAGGTAGGAAGGCATTTATTTCATATTGAAAATTACATTATTCTATGTCACATAATAATAATAAATTCACAATAACATCGTCAAAATGTAAAATATGATACTTAATAATAATAATAATAATAATAATAATGATAATAATAATGAAATAACATAAACAAACGTAGTCAAAATTTAAAAATAAGAATTAAATTAAACAAAATAAAAATATAGCTTATTAGGATTGCGGTCTTGGGATTCTGTCTTGAGAATGCACGTGTCACAGATCCCTCTTACCATAAGGTTAGACTCACCTGCCACTTACCATGACATGAAAAAAAACTTTCTATCAAAAACGTTAACCTTTAAGTTTCCATACCTTTGTATCTTGAAGTAAGTTCATTGTTATGTAAATCACGTTTTTCTCGCAATTAATCATTGTCAGTTTTTACAGAACTTGCCAATGCACTGCCGTGCACGTTCACAGCTTTATACACTCAGCAGCAAAAGGTAGATACCCAATTTATTACTAGGTCATTGTTTGCCGAGGTCTACTGTACATTGTGGTCAGATGGTTTCAGCTCGAATAACAGAACGTAATTTGTTTGCCATGTCAACGCCATTTTGGTGTTATTTCGAGGAAATGAAGTAGTGAAAATGAACTGTAGCATTGCATAAATTTATCGTTCATTTTGATGAGGTATTTGGTTCGGTTTCATATTGCTAAAGGGTTGGGTAAAATTATTTGGAGTTGTTTAATAATTATTATAGAACTGTTATTACCATGGCAACGATCATTATAGAATTGTTTTCCCGCTTCGGTTACGCTATAGTCGGTATTCTGATACCATTAACGATATCAATATAAGCGGGTTATAGTAGGCGAGTAGAAAAGAGCTTTTATCTACACTCATATCATAAGTCCTCTATAATGCGTTCAGAATCCGTAGACAATGACCAGCATTACAAGATACAATATGTTTTCTTATCTGTAGCGGTAATGAAAAGTTAAAATTACGATACAACTTTTGATAAAGTAATGTTGTTCAAATTTGGAACAACTTCCAAAACCAATACAATTCAAACAGGGGGCCAATTCTAGTATCAATTAAACGTCGACTCTGTATATTTTAAGTAAAGTGTCGTACGCCATTTTGATTTCGAATGACATTAGAATAGGGACTTTGTTAGTTTATCTATGATTTAAAAAAAAACATTCATATTCGTGACACAGGTTAATAGCTTTGCCGCCATTTTGTTTGTTTTGCCGCCTACTGAACGCATCTTAGAGTACTTATAATATGATGTGTAGATAAAGTAATGTATGCAACTGTACATAATTAGGCCTTAAAACACTCGTGTGATCTTATTATGAAACTCGCCTTCAGCTCGTTTCATAAAACCACACTCGTATTTTAAGGACCCTCTTTATGTATCAGTTACATAAAATACTATTACCTTTTATTGGGTTTTGCTCTCTAGGGGAATTCTTTCGTTCTTTTTAAAAAACATCTTTAGAAAACATTCACTTATGCAAAAATTTTTTTATGTAATAGAGACGGCAAATGAGCACACAGGCCTACCTGATGGTAAGTGGAACCCATAGATATTTTCATTCTCAAGACTATCATCTAAAGACTGCAATCCGAAAACCGTAAATGCGTTGCCAACCCTGATGACTAAGATGTAAATGCCTCTATGCTTGTCATTTCACCAGAAGTCTTGTTCTCACACGGGAACACAACAATGCGAGCACTACTGCTTGGCTGATCTTGATAGACGTTGCGCCTAATGAGCTTAGGAGACGATGTTTTAGTTTTCACAACCTCAACTTGAAATGTTTCTATGTTTGTCTTTTAGTGGTATGTTAAATTATAATTTTTCAAAACAATTTCGTACTAGTTTTCGATTTTGGAACTGATAATAGTACTTTAAAGTCAATAAGCAGTGATCGTTATCAATGTCCACTTTTCGTAGCAAAGTATGGTTGACAAAAAAACAAATTACCAAGTATTTTAAACATTATTAAATTTTTGAAAGATATTTCAGCCTTATATTGTATTCACTTGGTAAATTGACGCTATTTCCTTATTTATTGTTTAAAAGGTTTTCCATTTAAAATTCCGAAATTTTCGGTTGTCAAGTTTTAACCACGGTATATTAGAATGAATCCTAAATTCAGTCAAGTCTTTGTTGAACTGTTTTTTGGTGTGAATCAGTTTTCATATGCCGGTACAAACTAAATAAAGAGGAATGAAATGTCGAATCTCATAATTTACAAAATAACTTACTGTCTTTGACTTCAAAGACAGGGTTCTTTTTTAAGCTTTGTAGTAGCTTATTTTATTTAGATGAGATTTTGACTTTAGGTACTTATTTATATTGTGTATTTTGCTTTTAATATGGAGATTGCAAATAGTACATAGCGTACCTTCGTCCGTCGATATAAAATCCGGGTATTGTGTCAAATCCATACTGTGAATGTAAATACTGTGATTATACGTGCACTTTATTAGGACTCCACTTGAAAAACTTGAATATCAACTCTAAATACGATGTGCATTGGATTATTTAGATTAAAATAAACACTACGCGTAATGTAATTAGAATTTCAACTATAGTTGTATTTTTATGACATAAATTAATGACATTTCACGTATATCCTTTTACAAATATATTAGGGCGGAAAAGGTTTTGAACCGTAAAGAGTTATATCTAGAGGTGTAATCCTACGAAGGTAAGTAGGTATTTATTTTATAGTTAAGGACAAAAGTGAATATTCAAATGTATTTGTTTTTTCTGCCAACCATACCCTTTGCTACGAAAAGTGGACGTTGATAACGATCACTGTATAAGATATTCAAAAAACTTTATAATCACCAATTATAATTTCAGCACCGAGACCAAACTTTTTTCTCGCATCAAGGACCCTCAAACTAAACTACATAATACAAAAGGGCGCAAATCACAAACAAATACCATTGAATTCAAAACCTTATCCCAGTCTAGCTTCAATTTTAAAGCAATAGCGCTTTATTATAAGATGCGTCGCTTTTGTATTAAATAAACGAGTCCTTTGAAACTTTCCAACCGCGTCACAAGTCATTCATAGAGAAATTAAAAATGCATGAAAGTATGCAAATATCCAGGAGTTTCAATTAAAGCGTGGATGGTTTGCAGGAAGGACTGAAAACAAATATTTGGACGCCCCACCACTGTCCCTCTTCGTTCGAGTTAAAACGGGAGAAAGAGATAACATAACTTCGATTTTTGACATTCAAGTATAATTCATGGAACTGAAATGAATTGTATATTATTGTACAGGATTGGAAAATAGGGGATTTCTGAAACAACGTGAGGAAACGATACAAATATAATTGTAAAAAGTTTGACGAATTGAAAATCAACTCCTGTTTTTGTATTCCGTTAAAAAGCAACACGAGGATAGTAAGCTATGTATGATGATATTTTTTTTAAGAATTATCAGCTCTTTAAATAGGATGACGGCACCAATGATGGACACTTTCAGCTGACAGGTACCAGTAATGGACACTTTTAATTCTCATACGGTTCTAAATTGATTGTTGCGAAACAAATGAAAAACCCTTATCTTCTGTAAAATAAGTATCAAGTGTCCATTATTGGTGCCATCACCCTATGGTCGCATTTATTTTGAAAGTTTTTTATTTATTCGACAGATATTTAATACCTAGTCTCTTTAAAAAAAACCCATATTATGTCCTCAAAATGTCACTTTTACTGAACGCTCTCGCTTTTAAGTTATAGCACAGCACTTAACGGTAACCCTATACCTTGAGTATAGAGCATTATTCAAATTGCAGGTCTACCCGATACGAACGTTCATTAAGGTCTCATTTCAGTTGCGGAGCAGAAATTAGCCTTCTAATGTTGCTCCCTTAATGTCTCGTAGAGACGTAGGATGTAAAATGAGATGGCAAAATTTTGTTAGGTTGTGCGTATCTACAAAATACTAATTACTAAGCAGAATAACACTAATATGGCTATTGGTAACCACTTATAAATAAATAACTGGGTAATATACTTGTATTTTGCAATTCATTTGTAATGTTTTTTTTTCAGTGTGTTTTTTTTAAACCTTTGCAAAATACTTCGGTTTTTCTTTTTTGGAGCGTGTGGTAAAATTAGTCCTAATGTTTTAATAAAAAGGCTTAAATTCCTTTAAAACATAGAATAGATATACCACAGATAATATGTTATAATGATTTTTTGGGTCGACCCTTAAAAAACGGACACAATAATTTCTTTTGAGCATTGGATAAATCCGGTCTTATACGTATTAAATTTAGTGAGTAAAGAAAGTAATTAATTAGGTATACTTAAAAAACCTATTTATATCCAATAAAAATGCTTAAAAATGTCTCTTTACTCGTAGTTGTTAAACGGTGATTTTATGCCTAAACACTCCAAAAACATGGTCTTCACCAGCACAAATTATGAATTTTTTTAATCCTAACGTTTTGGTACTTAAACTCAAAATTCGAATGAAAGTAAGACCTATTTACGGTTGTGTTCTTTTAAAAGTGACGTACCAAATGCAAATGCACACATTGTGTGAAAGCACTGGCTGCGAAGTTGATAAAATTATGTTACGCCTCGATTAGCAGTGCAGTGAAACGAGCGGGAATGTTTAAATATATCGCTGCTTAAATACAAAAGCGCCACAAATCAAAAATAAATAGCTCATTGAATACAAAACGGACACATTCCAAAATAATTTGCTCTTGCATTGAAAATCTTATACAAACAGCTTCTAATTTTAAAATACAACACTGACTGATTTTGGAATATGTCCGTTTTGTATTCGAGGAACGAAATATAGTTTGATTTCAAACTTAAAGTAAAAAGCATTCCGAATTTTAATGCAACACTAACACTTTTTGATTTGTGTCGCTTTTGTATTTAAGCAACGATAATATTATTTTCACTAAGAGATTTTTCACGTAAATGTATGTGCCAGTTAAAGTTAGCTCTCTCCTTGTCTATGGTCAAGTGTAAGAAAAGGAAAGGGCTAAATTTATGTGTCAGATACGCGTTACTTGACGATTGTGAAACAGGCCCTAAGCCTATTTGCTATTTGTTAGGTAGCTCTTGGAAAATTTATTTCGTTTAGTTTGAATATTGCTTATTTAACCCTCTCAAGCAGAATGTTATACATACGTTTAACGTATCTGTGCATTTGTGTATCTGTATATCTGTGTCTCTTTGTATCTGTTTGTTTATCTGTGGCATCGTAAACATATATCTAAACAGTGAACAAAACGATACTATTTGAACATAATTTATTTCTCGCTAGATAAACATACATTTTCCCTACGGTGACATATTTCTAGCTTGACTTGACTGATGTGAAGCTTAACATTAAACTTTAAACGCAACATTGCAACTACACAAAATTCTACCTTATTCATACAACACTTGGGATAAAAATCCATTGCAAAGTTTAGTGAATGCAAACTAATGTACTGTGAAGACAGACTTTAGTTTCGTAGAACTATAATACTTGCAATATTTTTATCGAGTTTTGTTTTTAAATACTTATTCTGTTTTTTTTAATGCATTTAACATAGTAAAGTAATAGGTAATATGCATGGTTTTATGAAATCACATTTCTCAACAAAATATGAAAATACCGTAAAAGAGATTACCAAAAGCGAAATTAAAATTAAAATCGGCCCGCATTTTAACCTGCTAATTAGACAGCGCTGAGATCCGGGAAGCCGTGTGATGTCATGTAACACTTCGGCCATATAAACTCCATTTTAAATTCTGTTTTGCTAGAACAAGATAGGGAAAAATCTTTGTTGGCTTTTATCTTGGTTGTTTTTAGAGCTATTCAAAAAATGATTTTCTCAGCTGTTTGCTACTTGAATCAGCTTTTATTAAAGCTGTATAAAAAAGTCATGAATATTTCCTGTTGTTTGTTTGAAAGGTTTTTACTTGCTAAAATGAGAGAGGGATACATGAATGAATGTACAAATATGTTATTCCTTTCTGAAGGCTCTTTTACAAAGGCTCCATTCCTGCGATGGCAGACCGGCTTCTTGGAAAACAATCTCTATTTCATATGAATCGGCTCGGCTAAAGCAGGAGAACTACTCCCAGGATCACCTCATACAGCAGCAGCAGCTGGGAAGAGTGCAGTCCACCAGCAAAACGGACACAAAGCTACCTCCTTGCACCGATCAGACCAGAGATGTCTCTTCCTAAAGATTATGGCCTTCCTAAGTCAGGTGCCCGTATAGAATTTTAGAGCTAATTATAAGGGGAACGTCGTCAAATGTTTTAATTATGGTATGGGGAAGGCTAACGATCTCACAGGCCACCTAAAAGTCTCTGACGCCTATGGACATTTGCAATTTTAAGACTGCAATCTTATGATACCAGTCTTCTCAGCAGATTTTATTAGGTTCTATTAGGTTTTGAGTTTCTTAGTTAATTCGAGGCTCTTCTACAAAGGCTCTGCATGTCTACCATTCCTGCGATGGTACATCAGCTCGGCCAGCAGGAGAACTACTCCCAGGATCATCCCGTACAGCAGCAGCAGCAGGGAGGGGTAGCAGTCCACCAGCGAGACGGACACGAAGCTGCCTCCTGGCGCCGAGCAGACCGGCTTCTTGGAGAACATTCTCTATTTCATATTACTCAGCAAGTAAATGTCTTTTCTTGAAGATTATGGCCTTCCTAAGTCAGGTGCTTGTATAGAATAATTCTTTTTTAATCAGTTTTAGAGCTAATTATAAGGGGAACGTCGTCAAATGTTTTAATTATGATACGGGGAAGGCTAACGAGCTCACAAGCCGCCTAAATGCCTCTGAGGCCTATGGACATTTGCAATTTTAAGACTGCAATCTCATGATACCAGTCTTCTCAGTAGATTTCTATGGAGTTCTTCGTTCTGTTTTTCATTTATTCTATTAGGTTTTGAGTTTCTTAGTTCATTCGAGGTTCTTCTACAAAGGCTCTGCATGTCTACCATTCCTGCGATGGTACATCAGCTCGGCCAGCAGGAGAACTACTCCCAGGATCATCCCGTATAGCAGCAGCAGCAGGGAGGGGTAGAAGTCTACCAGCGAGACGGACACGAAGCTGCCTCCTCGCGCCGAGCAGATCGGCTTCTTGGAGAACAGGCGACGGTTGGTGCGGTCGTTGAGACCAAATTCTGAGCTTCGGAGAAGTCTGAAATAAGTTGTTTGGATTTTTAGTAAAAAAAAATATCTAATAGTGATGGTAAACTTGTTAGGAAATAAAATAAATAATTATCAGGGGATAATGTCACACCAATTGACCTAGTCCCAAACTAAGCTCTAGGCTTGTACTATGGGTACTAGACAACGATATAAATACTTATATAGAGAAATATATACGTAAATACATAGAAAACATCCAAGACTCACGAACAAAATATTCGCGCTCATCACACAAATATCTGCCCTTACCGGGATTTGAACCCAGGACCGCTAGCTTCGTAGACAGGGCCACTACCAACTAAGCCAGCGCGTCGTCAAAAAAAGTAAAGCTAAACCAACCTAAATTCAAAGGATCTTCATTTATTTTTGCTATAGAAAATGTAAACCTAATGAGGTTAATGCCTAGCAGTTTATGTTTTTACCATTTGATGAAAGCTTATGGTCACCTTCGCGGTCTCCAGCTTTATAGTACCATTATTGCAATGTTATCAAAATAACATGTAAAATGATTGGTCAATCCAATTACCTACTTTACTATGTAGGTTAAAAAATCAAAACATTTGGGGGGTATGTAAAAGGTAACAAAAAGATAAACTAAGTATTAAGAGATCCTGATTACCGGATCTCTAAACACCAGCGGACCTAATGTTATCTTAGTCAACTGTTTTAGCTTCAAAGAGAAAGTAAAATATGTACCCAATTTTGAATATTTCTAAGTATGGTGATCCTTTTTTGCAGGCCTGCCACGGCAAACTGTCCTGAATGTAAGAAATTTCATGAAGAGCGCATTTCTCGTGCTCGTAGAAATATTTCTCCATCACTTTATATGCAGCTCCTTGGTTGCAGTTAAAAGCAAATGGTTTCTGAAAAACATATTTGAATTGTTAAAACCTGCCCAATACCCTCAGTGAATGGATGGGTCACGATACCCTCCGAGAATGAAAAGCAAGCGATTACTAATTTCGTGGATCTTAAGTAGGGTCTTGGTGGCATAATTGGTAATGCGCCTGCATTGGCCCGGAGAGCCAAAGGAGATGTAGGTTCGAATCCTGCCTAAGACCGACGATTTTTTTTCGCTTTAATATAGTTTTGAAATGGATAGAATCAGGCGACTACACAAACCCAGGCACTAATCAACGTTACGATGGCTCTTATTTACTTGATAGTTATGGGGGCCGAATTAAAAACTATATGATAACATTTCAAAGACAATATGGTTTTACACAGCAGAATAGGGGCGCTGTGCGTTATAAACGCTTGGTTATGTACAAAATACATACAATACCTTCACGCAACGCCAGGTGCCCCGTTCTAAACATACAACTTTCGCTTCCTCTACATTCATCATCAACCTCTTCATGCACTTACGTCGGTTTCGGGTGCTTTTGATTTGGCCCTTATTTAGTACACTGATCATTGTAATGTCCGTCTAGAGCGTCATCTACCAACATCTTTACTCACTCTTGCTCGCCATACCTCTTTCGTAACTCTTCTTCTCTTCTCTTATTTACAAAATAATACTCGTAAATTCAGTATCGTACCTTCTGCAGTTGCCGAACTCCCTCAACCAAATCATAGAACTTCGGTGTCGAGCCTCTGGGTGCTATTTTCTGGTCATAAATGGCTTTTCTTATCGGTTCTTTTTCATTCTGGAAAAGATATTATTACAATTTGAGAAGTAGTGGTAATTGTATTTTGTAACGTCACCTTGCGCTAAAGGCCGAAAGGACGAGAGGAAGGCAGATAGTTATTTGTTAGAATGAGAAAATTGTTTACATCTCTCATTTTAACAGTAGTTGTGTCCCTCTCGGTAAGTAAATCTGATTGGGTCTCTATCTGCTGGGTATGAGCTATTGACATGTCAGTATATTGTTCTTGACTCGCCCGTCATTATAGGTACTAATAAGTAAAGAAGAGTTATCCTAACGTGAACAATACGATGACATGTCCAAAGCAATACAGTATTAGCAAGTAGAATAGAGTCCCAATTCCAGGCAGTGGAAGAGACGGAGATAAGGTTTACAACTCAAAGCTACAGAATGGAATTTGATACATTGATATAGGTAGTTCATAATATATCTGTGAACCTCATACTTGCACGTGCGGGAAGGAAGTGAGTGAGCTGGGACGACATGGCCTTTCATGCTTTAGAAGTGCCGGCCGTTTGTACCGGCATGGCACAATTAATGATCTGATCCGTCGTTCGCTTGCCACTGCCTCTGTACCAGCTGTCCTGGAACCAGCAGGTTTACATAGAGACGATGGCAAGCGACCAGACGGAGCTACATTGGTGCCGTGGAAACTGGGTAGGGCACTGGTGTGGGACGCGACGTGTGTTGACACATTCGCCCTGTCCCACGTCCAGTCAACCCGTAATCGGGCCGGTGCAGCAGCTGATCAGGCCCAAACCAACAAGCGCCGCAAATATTCATCATTATTAAATAATTATGAATTTGTGGCGCTTGCAGTGGAGACCATGGGACCTTGGTCAGCTGATATGAAAAGCTTTATTAAGGCCCTGTCATCCCGGCTCATAGACACCTCCGGAGATCCTAGAGCTGGTGCTTACCTCTCCCAAAGGATTGGGCTAGCTATCCAGAGAGGTAACGCAGCCAGTGTCATAGGGACCATGCCGCGAGCGGACCTGCTAGAGGGGGTGTTCTTTTTATAGTGGTGATTATTATTTACGTCTTTAATATTTGAGTAGCTTAGTTTTTATTTTAATTTAAATAAGTTTAGTTTTAACTTTTAATTGTATTATATTATATTAAATATGGTAGTTCATTATAAATGATGTTTATGGCGGGTGTCCCTCAGAATCCCTAACAACGTTTGTCCTAACACATTGTTTGTTCGAATTTTCATTTGCCCTAAACTGGTTTTCAGCTGAGTCAGGCCACTTTTTAAATTTTCCAATTATATTTGCGGTTCGGTTAGGTTAGGGTTGTTTATAACAACACTAAAGTTTTAGAATTTAAGCTAAAAAGGTTCTAGGATAAACGAAAATTCGGACAAACGATTCATTAGGACAAATGACGATTAGGGATTTCATAGCAGAACCGTATATGGCCATAGTAAATCTAAAACGCTTTATTATCTGACGTAAACTGGGTCTCTATTTTAAACTGTCTTGTCTCATCTTGCTTCTCTATCTTAATAAGGTATATCGTGGACATTACAGCTCTTATTGTCAAGTGAAGAAGAACTTCTCCAAAGTCTATAATATGATTACGATATAAGAGCAGAATGGAATGACAAAGTGGAAAAAATGCCCAGCTGAATACTCGTCGAGGCTTACAGTAAGTATAACACGAAAGTTCTAGAAAGCTATTTCCAAAACACATTATCACGTGATAGGTAATAATTAGGCATACATTGCCAAATCTACAAGTATCTAAATTATCGAGATTCATATTACCTGCGCAATGTAAATGGATATAATGCAACAAACCGCAAACAAGTATCTGTTGTATGGCGTATCCTCCACCCCGAGTTCAAGCTTGGATTGCAGCAGGTCACCCAGGGTTTTGATCTGGTCTGACCTGGACTGCAGAAGCACCACGATGCTAGCTGAGTACGAAGTGTAGAGGAACAGGAACACCAGGAGTAGGATGAGAGAAACAAATCGACCTAGGGTACCTGGGGTAATCGAAATAATTAAGATTTAGCACGGAGAATACAATGAGCAAACAGACCTACAAATGGTAAGTGCAATCTTTGATATTTGCAATCTTAAGACTGTAATCGCAAGACTGCAGACGCGTTGTGAAGTCGGACTAAGATCTACAGCGGAACTCAACAATGCGAATACAGCTATTTGGCAATAGGATTAAAGATGAGCTATTTATTATTCCTTGCCATTCCCGACTCTAATGCCCTTACTTGTACTTATATATGCCATGTTTTGTCCTTATCCGTCGAATTCAAATGTCACAACGACAGAGGTAAGGACATAAATGGCATAGCTACTCCAAGGTTTATAAGTTAGGGCATAACAGGTAAGACGAACGGATAAGGTGGAAGTACTAGTACTCGACATGTTAACAGAAAATATTTATTTGCGTCGTGATATTACGTTCAATTATACATCTACACAAAACATTAACATGTGATTTGGAAAATATGACCTTTACTTTTGTTAGTTGGAATTTGTTTTGTATGGTGACCATAATTATATAAATTTATCAAAATGAAAAAAATAACTAATCAATCGGATTGTATGAGTAAATGTCTGGCAGTCCTTTTCTTTATTTAAAAATTGGCTTGTGAAATATCAAAGCCACAAACATTTCCCATCGCTAAAATAAGGTGGTGACAAAAGTAATGTTAATCTTATTTTATTTATCCCAAGTCAAAGTATGGCGACGAGTATTAGTACCGCGTCTAGTACTAGTACTTCCACCTTATTATATTATTGAAAAACCTTTCAACGAACGTATCATTAGGCAAAATTTTCATTTCATCAACAGGCATTCTCGCCGCATGAAATTTTTTTGGCAGTCGTAATCTCAACCTTTTTCAAATTTCCTGAAAACATCATGGTTTTAGCAGAAAATAGTAGTGCTCGATGAAATGAAATTTGACAAAATGATGAGTTACCAGGTATGACTAACATATAATTAAGTAGATGAAAGTGATCAAATTGGTTCCCGATTACCACAGGACTCACGCTTTGTTTTTAAAAGAAGCCTTAGTATAGTCGAAACATTAATCATCAAAAGGGCGCAACATCTTTTTACTTGGTAGGTAGTTACGTCGAATGGGTTCAATTAATTATGGAATGAACTTCCCTCCACGATGATTCCTCACATGTCATTACTACTATCATGTCATTTGTGTCCTCCTTTAAACGCGGCTTAAAAAGAACAACTTGACTTGACTTGCCTCTGGCATTGCTGACGTTCATGGGTGTTTGACGGTGACAGCTTACCATCAGGTGGTTGTAAAAACAACTAAATAATTTACCTTTTGGTTCCACGTCACTGCCCTGCTGAGATATTGCACCCATCACAAAGACGCTCACGTCACTGAAGTTTGGTATCAACACTGTCGTATCATATATTTCCTGCAAGATTTTGTTTTCTTTGATAGTGAATCCATTTTCCTTTTACTTTTCTTTTCTCCGTTTTTGTCGGAATTCAATTAAAAGATTCCGTAGTCTAAAACAGCTACTTTTCAATTTTTAATTTTACTATTAACTTTGATTAAGAGAAATTGAAATATGAACACATTTATTATTTTCTCAAGCGAGGTTTAGACTCGCAATAAAAATTACAGAAGTTGACTGCTGTCTTACTCTAACTTTAAAGACAGTGTAATTGTGCTTCTTGCTCTAGAGCCATTGCCAGTCTAATTTGTGCTTTACCTTTTGCTCCATCTTCTGCTTCTCCCAATACGCATTTATATATACCAGTAGGACAAGTAACACCACGAATGACCCTATACAGTACCATACCGAGGTCCTGAACGGTAAAAGGTAGAGGTTGTTCTGGTATGACAGGGGAGGTTCTCTGAATATGAACTTCACTGAGGCTGGAGTAGGGTGAGAGACATATTCTATTACAGCCATACGGTTCTTTGTTATGAACATTACTGAACCTGTGGAAATGCCTTAATTGAAAAAGACAGCTGTAGTTATAGAAATATTTCAGACGGAGGAACAGCGATGTAACGATCACAATTATATTTCGCATCTCTTTCAGTGCCTGGCCCTTTTCCACTATCTTAAACAATATTGTGATCACGTTGTCTACAGTACGGCCGTTTTAACTGTCAAGTGAACATTAGCTACCATAATGTTATTAACAATTTGGAAACGATAAGGTTTAAGATATAGTAGAACAAACGGCCAGAAAAAGATCAAGGCCATTACCGAATTAAAATCAAAATCTCGATAGCTCTTTCTCAACTATCGAGGTTAACACCACTAAACGGAGGTCTCTGTTCCAGGCGAAATACTAGTTTACCTGGGAGTTCCGCTTTTCCTTGGTCCAGGTCCCCAAGAACACCAGTCCAGGAACCATTGATGTTGTAACCCCATTCGTCAGTAAAGACCAACTGTCTGGTGGCATTAGTGAATTCATAGAGAGACGTCAGTTGGAGGTAACCAGCTTTAGACACAGCATCTATTTCAGGATTTCTACGTACAAATAGTATAACATTATTATTAAACAGAAAAATAAAGTCTAGTTCATGAATAGCTTTTAAACTAAAAACACGTCTTTAAAAAAGGGCCAGAAGAAAAACTGAGGACAATCTCACATAAACTGACATAGTCCCAAACTTAGCTCTAGGCTTGTTCTATGATGGGTACTAGACAACGATAAACAAACTTTTATAAAAAAAAAAGTAGTAATGCAGTTAACTAATTACGCTAACTGTCTCGTCAATTTATTTCGTAAAATTAATAAGATGCAGAAATAGTTTATTATCTATCAGTCATAATATGAGTTACAAATAGGTTGGGTAGGGAGGGGTGGTACGAGTAGGTGGGGTAGAATAGAAGGTAGAAGAAGTAATTGTAAAAATTATACAGACATCAAAAAAAATCGAACCATCTGTAGCTTTTCTACCTATTGAATTATGTTATATCCTCACCGAAGATATTTCAAGTCTTCAATTGTGCCATTGTCAGATATCACCATGGATGAAACAATGGCCTCCCCTGCCAGGTTCCGGCGTCTCATGGAGGTTGTTAAATCTATCATGCTTCGTGATCTGACGAAACCAATATCTCCGTTCCAATCGCCGTAGTTCTCTACTATCCAATTGAGATGTGGTTTTATTTTATAAACTGTTAAAAACATTTAAAAGTTAGTAATTGTGGTGTGGTGATTTAAAATTTAAAAAAGTATAATTAATATCACATGTTCACTATGTCCGATATACCTAATATTTTTGATTTTATTAAATACAATCTTAATAACAATTCAATCCTAATTCAACGGTTTAAAAGCGAGCCACTTGACTTTATAATCAAAAAAAATACCTGTAACTTTCACTTCCCCTCTTAAGTAAATTTTGTGTGTTACAAACTTCACATCTCTATTTATTGCTTGTAGAGATTTTTCTATTTCTGTTTTCACTTTCACATTCATACCAGTTCACGCTAGTTTACCAAGTACTAACTTACTCATTTTAATGCTATAGGTGTCGATGCCATTATATTGTGCTATGTAAACTTCCGAGTCGGGTAGTATCCTTAGTTCATCTAGATCAGTTGGTATTATCATAGTATCATTTTCATCATTAATTACCATACCAATGATGAACCATCTGTAAGGTTTTGCAAATTTATTGCTTAAGTTTCCCTGAAATAATACCACATTTACAAGTACAGGTTAATAAATTAGAAGATATTCCTAAAGAATTTAAAATAAAAACCAACTGACTTGCCGAAGGATATCTAACGATTCGGGACAATTCAAATCGACTAAAAATATGATTGTTTCCCTGTTCACCAGATCTCTTGAGTAGTTAAAACGCGTATATTTGATTGACTTAGGATCATAAGACATAGCCAAATGGGATGACAATTGCTTCTTAAACGCTGAAAATGAACGATATTGGATAATAAAATTAAACACATTGGGACTATTATCCATTACACCAATGTATAAAATATCATAATCAAGATACACTTACATGATCTCCAACATAACTCAGCAATAACATTAGACGGTTTATTGAACGATTGGAGAACATCCGCAATCATTTTAATTTCGTTATCTTTTGATATTGACAAACAAACTGACAAACTAACGAAAACAATACACAAACGAGATATCAGATTCATTTTAGTTTATGCGTTCCCTTTTCTCTACAACTCTAATACTTAATTTGAAATCGCGGCCCCAAAGCGCGTCCCTGTGGAACGTCTGCACCAAAATACAAATTTGTGTAACCTGTCAATAGAATTATAGTTGCCGGTGATCATTTCAATGGTAATTTTATCGTTAATAATGCCAAAGAAAGTTCTAAACACGTTTGATTTCTACGTAGCAGATAATTGCTGCATTGATAATTCAGTTAACGATGTCGATTGTAGTGACCTAATTACTGGTTGTTTGCGCTGAGTCTGAATCGAGTGGGCGCGTCTGTTTAACTGTTTCAATAAATAATTGTTCATCGAGCAAGTATTAGATCACGATGTGCGCTGGGCAACCTTAATAACTAAGATATGATATGATATGATAAGTTTATTGGTAAAAAGTAATATTTTACATGTCACATACTTAACTAAGTTACAATTTTATTTATTACGTACGGGGGGTTTTAAGTACGTAGGCATAAGGCTATCGCTGTCATAGACTATCATTATAGTTTTAAGTCACTTAGTTACACCAAGAAAAATAACAACTTATAACTCGATTTGGTATCTTAAGATAATTAGTTGACAGCCTCCTATTATAAAGATGCTATCGTCAAAATAAAAATAAAAACCGCCTTCAAAAACGCAAAAATTAGTTTTGTTCTTAAAGGCGGTTTTTTGATTTTTAAAACATTTATTTATTTTAGACTTTTTAGTGATCATAATAAGCTTATGTAGTCCCACTTCTTAGTTGATAATAATATGAAATTTTAATGCATTTCAAGCTCGCCGCAAGCAACGCCGCGGGAAAGTCATAGTCATATTTAAACAATAAAATGTTCTTCGTTATAGTCGCTCAACTATCTGAATCAAGTTATCTTATCGGCACTCTTGAAATAGGTCTGTTGAGGAGTTCCGATGGCTATCTGTGGTCTTCATCATCAGTTCCACTTCACCAAAATGATGCTTTCTAAATGCAAATGCTGGACTTGCTACTAAAAATACTAAAATCGCTTTATTTATTATATTTGAGGAGTTCCTTCAATTCCTCATCCCCTTATTAAATAGATTCAATCAAAGTACTTAGATTCAATCCTCTATCGTTATTAATAAGGTTGCATTTGCTACAGGAGTTTTTTCTGACATACTGCCATTTGTTTTAGCAGGGCAGATTTAAGCCCTAGACAAGATGCTTAACGCTAACAATTAAATTGTATAACGTAAACAATTGTCGAAAACTGACAAAATGTATGGAATTGACGTAAGCGATCGACGCGACCGTCCGGCGGTTTACGCCAATCCTATACCTTTTCGACTCCATCGAAATCCATCACAAACACATTTTTTAAGTGGAGAATACTCCAACGAGTTTATAGTTTTTTTGCTTTGCTCAGTCCTACTTTTACTTACTCTTATTTGCACCAATATTTTTTTCAAAATCACTTTCCGCCCTAGGGATGGAAATGCCAATTTCTACCCGCTAATGAGATATGAAATCCTTACTTTCCGAGCAGGAGAGATAAAAATATTTTTCATGTCACGAGTTTCATCATCATCATCATCAACGTATAGCATTCCACAAGACAATTGGCTCGATCCTGGGCCTCCCTGATCCAAATGCTTCTACAGCAAACCTCCTCACCAGTTTATTATAGAATTTTTTACTCAATACTCAATACATTTATTGCATTCCACATTAATTATTCATTAATTTTGCATTTATTCATTGGTTTACCTTCCATGCCACTTGTTTATGACTTTAAACATGCCAAGGCTAATTGGATACCAACTCCTTAACTAAACAATATAGGTAGTTTATAGCAGAGTCACTCAAAAACATTAACTTACAGGGCGCACTGTTGTTCTGTAGGAAAACAAGAAGATGGGATCAGTGCTGGATGGGAGCGCCGCCGAGCCGGTAACCTTAGGTTTGATCAAGGGGAAGGGGAAGGGGGAGGGGGGGCGGAATGAATGGAGAGCCACTCGACCGCCCGTCTGCCTCGGCCGCGTCCCCACTCATCATCATCATCATCATCATCATCATCATCATCATCATAGGTAGTTTATCACCAACACAGCAGTTTATCTTATTTACCAATTAACTACGTCTTTTTCTTCACGATAGTTGAACAACTTTAAACTCATTAACTTTTAATTGCTAACTTGAGTTATGAAGTTTAATTTCAAATAACTTCACTGGCGCTGTCCTCGATTGAAAAGTTTTCTTTCGCATTGAGACCATTTATTATTTACAGACATCTTCTAAACTTTATTCTTCAAGAGCAACATTGTTATTGAATTTGTTAGGTAAGTTGTTCATTTTGAAGCTCTCTTTGGCATCCAAAACATTTTTTGAATTATTTATATAAATTAATTTTGGTTAAGTAACATCAAAATGTCCGAAACTGTCACTTTTTAATCTGGTATTTAAGCCTTTTTTTAGATTTATACTTTTCGTGCAAGTCGCGCTCCGTCATGATTTTACTCTCAAATAATCTCAGATTGTTAATGAGAATTAAACTTTTTCTTACCAGCTCAAGCCGATTCCGCGTCGATAGGTTTGGGGAGACCCTAAGAGGAGCTCCTACTGCACCTATTAAGGATAGATCACACCGATGCTCAAAATACGCTGAAGATCCGTATAAAGTGCGATGCGTATGCAGTAACGTGCCGTATGCATCACGTTCTTAACGCAAACTGTCCACAATCGGTGCACAAATTTACGTGACAGTTGCGTCTTTTACGTCGTCCGATGTGGTCGCCTCCATAAGATCGCCATGTAATATTTTTCTAAAAACGTGACGTTAAAAATGAGTCGCAGCGTCACCGTATTTTGAGCAAAGGTGTGGACAGTTTGAATTAAAATCGTGACGCATATAGCCGTCATTGCGTATATGTACGTGCCATCACAGCGTATTTTGAGCACCGTCGAAAATTTTGTTGTTAAACGTCTAAGCGTTTACACTGGTCCGGTCGCTGTCTTTGGTGGAAAGTGAAGGTCAACCCGTCGCTCGACTCGGTGTTAACCAGCAAATAAGACTCTTCGGTCTGCTTGTTTGTTATTATTATTTAGGGCAGATTCAATTTTGTTAAAAAAATATTACTTGGGAAAAAAACGCAGTCACAGCATCAATTCAAATTTATTTTGTCTTCAATGTTTAAGCTTCAACTAAAGTGCACAATAACTTTTAATTGATTACAATAAGACTACTACCACTAACTTATTTTATAACGAAATAGCTTTCTCCTTATTGCAAATATTTGGTTAAGTTAACAAAGCGTCAAAGAACAGTAACTTCGATATCTTAAAGGTACACATAACCGCTCGGCACTAGATCGGCACAACCTCAACTCGAGCTGTTCAGTACTAACACAGATCAAAGCTCACTTTTACATGTCTCACTTTGAGCTGATCTGGCGTCGAGCGGTTATCTGCGCTAATCTTAAAACTACCTATAATTTTAAAGAAAAATTGCAAGTATTATTTCAATCATTCCCAGTATAATAGGATCCTGTAATCCTCTTATGATACAATATCTCGATCACCAGAAGAAGTACAGCCAAAATTAGGCCGTAAAGCAGCACCAGTAGAGATGGGTAGCAGTCCACCAGGGAAACGGACACGAAGTGACCTGACTTCAGAGAACAAACTGGTTTCTTCGCAAAAATCAACTTGTTTATACGGTCGTTAATGCCGTGCTCTTGCACCCTCATTAACCTGTTGAAAAATTACATCATCAAAACAGATACGAAGATCTGTGGAGTTAGGGAGGCCGCACATTGAACCACTAGTGGCGACCATATTAGAATGATTAGAGACCGCAATTTGTAATCCACAAAATTAGTAATTGCTTGCTTTTCATACTCGGAGTCGGAGGGTATGGTGACGCCATCTATCGTTGTTATTAAACAAACGACACTCATGTTTCAAGTTACATTGAAATTAGCATGAGTACAATGGGCCACTTCCTTCTAAAGATTTTTAAATTTTAACAGAAACGTCTGTTTACGAAATTTTCCATTGTCTAGAACGGTTTTCTTACCCCATTTTGAAGATCTCTTTGTAAGGCGACTTCTTTGAACAGCTGGACCAGGGAAAGCTGTTATGGATGAAAGGAATTAAATGCAAGCCGCATTTTTCGTGCTCATGAAACAACCGTTCCATGATATGGTAACCCACTCCTGAATTCATGTGGTAGGCAAACGGTTTCTAAAAAGGAAGTTTTTTTTTTTAAATAAGCGTAGATAATATGGTTATCCACGTTGTACATACATACATACAATCACGCCTCTTTCCCGTAAGGGTAGGCAAAGACCACTTCCTTCGACGAGACCACATAACAAATAAAATATTATAACTGTAATGTTTACGTACAAGCTGCATCATCCGAATTCCTTTTTCCAAAGAATAAAATCTAGGCGTGGAGCCCTTCGGTGCTATTTTTTTCTCGAATAACGCTTTTCTTATCGGTTCCTTTTCAACCTGTGAAATAATGTAAAACAACACAATATGTAAGAATACACTGTACTTTAAATAATTATTTTTGTTTGCTTGTATGATGTTTACTAACGTTTGCATATTCTATAGGATTCATACTTTCGATTAGTGTGTAATTGGTCTATTAAACAAGTACCTAGTAGCAATTTAAAAAAAAGTTAATTTTTAGTTTTTTTTTTATTGTGGACTGTACTGGACTGAAATTTTTCAGTCAACCTATTCGCCATATAATTACTTACCATATTAAATTTGATATAAAATACTTTTTATCGAATAAACAGCTGTGTGAAGGTCGTCTCCTATTCGGATCTCCTACTATATGTAGAAAATACGTAGTCTGTTATGCTTAAAACATCATACCGAAAACCAAAACCTATTGTACACCGTGTCTTCCACCCCAAGTTCGACCTTGGACTGCAGAAGGTCCCCCAGGGTCTTGATCTGGTTGGAGGTGGACTGCAGAAGCACCACGATGCTGGCGGAGTATGCCGTGTAGAGGAACAGGAACGCGAGGAATAGGATGAAAATCACCAGGCGCCCGAGGGTACCTGTTGGTTTAAAAATTATGTAAGAAACTGACAGCTCAAGGAGGGCCCACTTTACCTACAACAAAAAAATCTTCTACCGAACGTCTGTCCGTCTATCTGTCTCTCTGTCTGTCTGTCTGGCTGAATGTCTGTCAGCTGACTTTATCTCATGAACACGAGTATTGCCTCTTCAACTATTAGAAATTAGCTAATTTTCTAATAATGGAAGGTTTATAAAAATGTGTCGCATCTTCCCCAAAAACAAATGAAGTTGAGTTAGTAACGACAAATTATAAAAATGAAATTAAATTGAAAATTAAAGGGGCTCCCATACAAGAAATGTACGGAACCCTTCGTGCGCGAGTCTGACTCGCACTTACCCGGTTTTATTTTTATTTTTGCCAAATCCTTTATTTTTGGGTGTCACTAGCTACAATATAGATACAACCTTAATTTGACGTCACTGGGTCTAAATTATTTGATCCTCAAGGGGCAAACTGTCAAATAATCCAGTAGTATTGGCTAGACAATTGTTACAACAACTTACTTTACTTACTTTAACACTTTAGTTTAATTTAGTTCTCGGAGCAACACTGTTTTTTTTCATTAGTGGAAACTGTTTTGGGTCATGTATTAAGATTTTTTTATCATATATTTTAATTTTAAGCTGTTTGTTTCCCAATAAAATAAAATAAAAAACCTTTTAATTCCACGGTGCTCCCTTGCTGGGTAATGGCACTGACCACGAAGACTGCCACTTCGCTGACGCTTGGCAACAGAGTCTCGTTTCCCATGTTCTTCTGTAGACATTTAGTTTAAAGAGTTATATACTTTTACTAGTTGGTGCAGGGCATTTTCAACTGTTTTCTTTGATTGAATTATTAAGATCAGAATCATCTTCAACAGACTCTCTAGACGCCAATTTTTTTATGAGGTTTCATAACGATTTAGTTTCATTATACCCTGTTATTAATATATTTAGAGATGATCCTATCATTATTTGTTTATTTGAAATTTTAAGACGGACAGAATGCCTTTCATTTATTTTGGTATTAAAAAGATAAGAATTCAGGCATTGTAGGAATTAGGCGTTTTAGAAACAAAGTCATTGTGAATTATCAACAAGTTTTTGGAGTTATTGGTGAGTCTATGGCTCTGCCTACCCCACTCTGGGAATGAAGGCGTGAGTTTATGTTATGTTTATTATGTCATTGTGAAATTTCAATTTCATTTTTATGAATGAAACAATTTGAAATTTAGTCCAATTAAAGACCAAAGGATTATGAAATTTCGTCGTAATGTTACCTATTCTTTTTTATCAGTTGTGGAAACCGAACAAATATTTTATCCATAGTAGCTTCAATTTGTTACCAAATTACAACTGTTTACAGATTAATATTTCGTTGATGTTATTTAACTTTCATGCTTTGTATCGTCTGAATTGCGCTAAAAAGTATTATCATCATTCTACAAATATATTCATTTATCATCATCACCATCATCATTTCAGCCGAAAAACGTCCACTGTTGGACAAAAACCTTCCCCAGAAATTTCCTAAGTTTGTCTATTACTCACATATTTCTTCTTTGTCTTCCTCGCCTCCCATTTCGCATTGAAAAGTATGACGACAATCATTAAAATCACAAACGACCCGCAACAGTACCAAACAGATGCTTTAAAGGGCAAAAGGAAAAGATTGTTTTGGTAGGACAAAGGCGGTTCCCGAAATATGAAACCTAAAAAGAGTGGGGATGGGTAGGTGAGGTATTCTTGGACGTCCATGCGTTGTTTGGAGAGAAACAGAAGTGTGCCTGTAAGAAGAATGGAAATAATCATGGTCATCGTTCAGCTGAAAGATTTCCACTGCATAAACCTTCCGCAAAAATTTACATGTTGGTGAGTTTTATGCACTCAAAAAAATTAGAGCCAACAAAAAGAGATTTTCTCTTAGTTGACAAAAAATGAATACAATAAGTAAGATATTAGTTATATCAACCAAAGCTGAAAAAGCAATTTGTTTAGTGATTTTACTAACATCTTAATTGATGTTGATGTATCTAACGTCTTGTCAGGCACGTATGGAATTAAGAAGCTTATGCAAAACAATCACAATCTTATTAGAAACGAGCTTTATTTTTCAGTTTGCTGCTCGCTAAAATTGGTTTTCCGCTATCGTCACCAGATCATTGGTTAACCTTGCGCAAGGCCAACCAACGCATATAGAAAGAGACCACCACGCATGTAGATGGATAATGTAGATTATCAAGTACTAATAATACAGTCGACTACAGAGAGACGTATCCACTTTTGGACCTACTCGTATTACAAATATTACAATGCAATAACGTGACAAAGGAGATACAACTCTTTATAGCCGACTGTTCAACTACAGACATCTGCAGAGAAAAGTAACCACCCCTGCATACAAGTTTCCTAGCAAAGGGGGTTACATTTCTCTGCAGCTGACTGTACCATCACATGTTGGAGCATAAAAAACCCTGTTAAAATATGGCAGTGTCAAGCAGCTGTCATATCCTTTCACCTACTGTCATGCAGCGATTACCTATTTATTATTTTATCAAAACACCTTTTAACGAATGTATCATTACGCGGAATTTTCATTTCATCGAAAGGCATTTCTCGCCGCATTAGTTTTTTTTGGTACTTAGTTTTTGGTAGCGACAGTGCATTGGTACAACTGTGGTAGGCTGGTAGTGATTTAATAATTGAAGTACTAGCTGTACCCTGACCTGCTAATTCAGCTCTACCGTGTGCTATGTCTCCAACCATGCCGCTCCAAGACCCGTTGCTGTAGACACCCCAACCATCGGTGTATATCAGTTTCCTCGTGGCATTCATGAAGTGGTACACCGGGATTAGCTGCTGCGCTAAGCTTTTACTAACTGTGTCTATTAGAGGATACCTGAAATATGGGTCTATATCGGAATCCATAATATCGTTTGTCCTAATCGTCATATCTCCTAATTCATCATTTGTCCTAAAAGCCATTTTCGCCTGATGTTTAAAACTTTTTAGTGTTGTTATAACACAACTCTAACCCATCCTAATCGCAGGTATTTTTACAAAGGTTAAAAGGTTCACTGACTCAGCTGAAAACCAGTTTAGGACAAACGATAAATTAGGACAAATGACGATTAGGACAAACGATATTATGGAGCGCAAATGACACCCCTGAAATATCCATCAGCTTTTTTATTTATCCTTATTAACAGTATAAATGGAAGAGTGTGTTTGTTTGTTTCTTTTGTACAGTTCAAAGATTCAACCGATCGTGATAGTTCAGAGATATTTTAAAACCTGGAGGAGAACCCAGCATACTTTTACCCTGGACAGTTCCCGAGGCAATATTGGTAAACAACTTCTACGTGGAATATAATATTAACAACAATTTTATTTTTGGCCTTTTTTTGTACGTTTTTAGCTAGGTTTGATTAAAATCGGTTGGGCCGTTTAAGAGATACCAGCTCTTAAAGTAAGCAGGGTTATTGTTCAACGCACTGGCAATCGCAATCGTTATCGTTTTGACAGTCCGAAGGCGAGTCTGCATACAAAATGAAAACAATTGTTCCACTTTGAAGTCGATTGCGATTGCGAGTGCTTTAAACAATAAGACAAATCTAACCACGTAACAAAGAGTCGGACATACCTATACATACAGGTCAAACACATAACCCTCCTTTTGGGCTTTGCCGCAGTCGGGTAAAAAAGTACTGAACAATGATTGCTTTACAAGAAAACCTAATGAATTATTTCTCATCTTTTAGGAAAGACAAATTTGTAGGGCAAAAGCAGGGAAAAACTACTAAAATGATTTTTTTTTAACCCTTACCGTACTTCATACAAATCGGCTATAGTACTATTGTCAGTTACGACAACCGATGTAACGACGGTCTCTCCTGCTAGGTTCTTCCTTCTAGACGCTGCTGATTCTTCCTCTAAATTAGTCTTATTGAGACCGTTTATAGTCCAAGTTCCATAATGTTCAGATATCCAACCACGACCAGGTCTGATCTTATACACTACAACATAGTTCATTTTAATCACTTTACAATTCAATTGCGTGCTCACAAAAGAGTCATTATCATAATTTCAGCCGAAAGACGTCCACTGCTGGTAGATAGATAGATAGATAAAAACTTTATTCAACATAAACACAAACACACAATCCTAATGTTTTCACAATGGCAAAGAAATGCGACAGTGTAATTAGAAATTATTTATCTTTGAACCTTTTGGTCACTCTTAATATACAGGGTGTTCGGCAGAAGGACCGACAAACTTCAGGGACTAGTTAACTCTGTAGGTCATACTCATCAACTTTTATTATGGGACCGCGAAAAAAAACGCCTGTTCCATACATTTCGGCTGTTTAGCTCTCAAAGTTTGTATGGAACAGCTGTTTTTTTTTTCGCGATTTGTATGTGGGTCCCATAATAAAAGTTGATGAGAATGACCTACAGAGTTAGTCCCTGAAGTTTGTCGGTCCTTCCGGGGCTTTTTAAAAAGGGTATCATAAATTTCTTCGAGACCGGCAACGCATTGGTGACACTTCCGGCGTTGCAAATGTCCATAGGCGGCGGTGACCACTTCCCATCAGGTGGGCCGTCTGCCTGTTTGCCCGAGGATGGCAATAAAAAAAAATAGTCTGATAAACACATTACTCTCCTCCTTCAACAGTCGGGTAAAAAGAATAAGGGTTCTGATCAGAAACTGACAGATACTCTGTTTCCATTTATTCACATGGAGAAATATAACCATCACTTAACTGTGATTAGAAATTGCTGTGGAAAAGGCTGTGGTGAGCTTCGGGCATAAAAATAAAGAAACTGGAAAAAGGTTAAGGATTTTCAGTGATGTTTATATCATTGTTGTTTAACTTAATGTTACCTGCCTTGCAAAAAACTAGAGAAAACAACCCTATGGGAAAGTCTTTGTATTAGTTACCTATATCGCTTATTTGTTTACGTAACACCTGGCCGTAATGTGAGTTTTATCGCACGCTGCGCGCACGGTACAACTCGCATTGTGTACTCATCACGGGCAGTAAAAAAGAAAGCCCTCTATCGCATATTTACAACCCTCGCCTACGGCTCGGGTCTCAAATACCTGCGATTTCGGGCTTTCTTTCTTTTACAGCCCTTGTTAAGTAATATACTATTATGTCTGTGTGTGTAATAATAAACATAATTACCTACAGAAGCTCACACTAATCAATCTCATACAGCTGTTAAGTAAGCATACATCTGCATTTAGAGACTGGAACCCTTAAAAGATTTACTAAAGGTTGTTATCCTTCAAAACATTTCCTTACCAAGATCTATAACGTAACTATTGTTTTCATTAATTTTCATCACGTATACTTCAGAATCTGGTAAGATGTGTAAATTATCCAGTTCCGATGGTATTCCTTCAGTGACAGACCTTACCAAAACAAACCAACGGTATGGTTTGGCAAATTTCTTTTTAGAATTAGCCTGAAACAAAGAACATGCAAGTTAAACGCACAAAAATGTGAAAGATTTTATTCTAAGTTGCAATGTATTATGGTAGTTTTTGTGACTGGTGCAGAATGAGAGGCTTTAATACACGAGTGTGGTTTTATGAAACGAGCCGAAAGATGAGTTTCATAATAAGATCACACGAGTGAATGCCTTATTATGTGTACAGTCGCATACATAACTTTATTTTCGTGCATGTCATAAGATTTCTACAATATGTGAGAAACCTGTATCTATGGTTGCCCTGTATCTAATGTACCTGTATCTTAATGACTACATTAGGATGCATCCACATCAATAACCGATACTTTAATGACATTGTCATGCAATACTTTAATGTTAACGTTAAAATACACGTTTTTTTTTGTAGAATCCTGGAACTAAGCGATTGCTGGACGAGTCCAACAACCGCCCTTTCCGGCCGAGGCTTATTAATACTTATTGCTTTTCTTAAAAAAAGTCTAAACTTAGAATAACTGATATTTATGATAGGTACTCACGTGGTCAAGGAAGATATGAACGTCCAGACAAGTCGCATCCACGAGAACCACCTCAGTTTCTCCGGAAATAATTTTTTTCACATCGGCGCGGCGCAAATACTGAACTGATTTTGGATTCGTTACAGATGCCAAGTGAGACATCAATTGCTTCTTTTCAACTATAAGGATACATTATCATTATTTTCTTTTCAACTATAAGGATATAAGTACAATAGTAATCTTAATATTCAACTATTAAAATACTAATACTAGGCGTACTTTTTCGAATCAAATCGGAGAAATACTGGAAAAGGGCCGAACCTTAAGTACCCGGAACCGACGTGCGTGCATGACTCGATGTATGAATGTGAAAGAAGCGAAAGAGATTTGTCTGGATCATAGCAGGTGAAAAGAAATGGTCTCTGCCTTGCCCTCTTGGAAACAGGCGTGATTTAATGTATGTATGTAGATTGAATGATTCAAGAGGAGGGTTATGTCTTATTCTGGATTATGTACGAGTGTTACAGGAAACTCACATAAACCGAAGCGAAGCGAGGGCGGGTCTCTAATCTAATAGGGAATGTAATTTAACCGGTTATTAGACGTTTTTGTATTTAAATAACCGGTTGAACCCGGTTATAATCAGTTATTTCTATTCCCTATAGTCTAGTAATTCATAAAGCATACTATAAAAATATTATAACTCACAGGAATTCCAACACAAATGAGCCAGAACGTTTGACGGCTTGCTTAACGAGCAAAAAACATCACTTAACATTTTTATTTCATTTACACGAGACGCAAAAACAGAACAAACTAATACTGCATTCAATATAATTAATAATTTCATTTCGACTAATTTCTCTTTATTTTTCTAACTTCAGAAGTTTGTCTTGATCAGTATTATATGCGAGCTTGAATAACTAAAATGGAAAGCTTGCTTAGGCTAGTTGGTTTAAGAATTATTTAGTAACATGCCTATTAAATGAAATGGGCGAGTTGAATGGGCAAACGTATAATTATAGGTATGTAATTACTAGTCGTGGGCCAGTTTAAACGTTTCCATATCATACACCGATTGGTGCCGGTTTCCGTGCCATATCATAGGTTTACACGAGCTTAGTAGCTAATGCTTAGTACTTGTCACTTAGACTTGTCACATGTGTGTAAACATATTAGTCAAAGTCAAAGTCAAAGTTCTTTAATCTTCAATTTAGGCATAATATAATGCACCTATGAATGTCAAAAAGCATTACCAGCGGTTCGAAAAATAAAACCAGCACGAGAAGAACCGGCGTAAGAAACTCGGCAAGGAATATTTTTTTCAAAAAAGTGTACACCATACACAATATAACAGTATTTTTGCACAGTAGGTGAACCTGTTTTAAGCATAAGTTCTTGGTATTAGTGCAACTGCAAATGCTAGTGATTAGAAGCCGATCCGGAGGGCTTATTGTCTAACGCACTCGCAATCCCAACCGGCTTCAAAGCGGAGCAATTGTTTTCATTTTGTATGCAGATAAGCCTTCCATTTTCAAAATGAAAACGATTGCGATTGCGAATGCGTTAGACAATAAGCCCTCTGTTTACTAAGCGACAAGTGTCTACCCCCATTTAAAAATCTACTAATATTTGTCACTTGTCGGGTTGTGTGAACATTGATGGGAAGTGAAGTCTTGTAACTACTAATACCATTCTCTAACACCAACTTGTAGACGGCTACATTTCCCTCTAGTCCCAGTAGTTCGGTTGATTAGTCCGGGGCCGAACTACTGCCACACTTTTCTTCCCATTAGTTCGGTTATGACGTCAAACCGTAGTACTGAGAATTAAAACGACTCAAAAGTACGGTTAAGGATGGAGCTAAATAAAAAATCAAAGAGGCATTTATTTCACTACATTTTTTTATAAAAAAATAACAATAGGTAAAGTAACGAAGTTCTATTTTCATTTTTTTTTTCGGTTGTCTAGAGCGTATCGAAATAGTTATTTCGGTTGTTTCGGAAGTAACATAGACTATGCAACGATGAAAAGAGTGACGTTGCAGTATTCTCTATGAAATCTTAATACACAGATATACTAACCACGACCTATTTCGATGGATATTGTAGGTATAGGGACAATATTTTTTCAATGGCGAAGTTAAGTTTGTCCCTCAATCCAAAATACAGATTTTTTGGCGTATCCGATTCGCACTTGGTCGGTTTTTTTAATAATAAAAGTTGTTTGCACATCATTAACCGAACTACACACAACTTCCCAATAGTTCGGTTTGACGTTATAACCGAACTAATGGGAAGAAAAGTGTGGCAGTAGTTCGGCCCCGGACTAATCAACCGAACTACTGGGACTAGAGGTACATTTCATTTTCTCCTATGTAGGGTTCCGTACCCAAAAGGTAGCCTAACGGGACCCTATTAATATGCTTCCGCTGTCCGTCCGTCCGAACTTTAAAGAGCTGTATCTTATGAACGGTAATAAATAGCGGGTTGTTTTTTTTTCAGAATATTTTTTATTGCGACGGATTTACTAACAAAAAATATAATTAAAGAAAGTAAAATAAAAAAGTAGGTTCCCATACAAGACTAGTTTTTTTTTGTTCGTTTTTTTTTGTTGCATCGTAAAAACGTCAAATTTGGTATGATTATAGTACCTAAAAACCTTAAAGAAAAACAACAATACAAAAAAATGGTTAAGTATGAGTTGTGCTCGCGCGATTTGATTATAAATCGAACTCAAATCGGAATATAATAATACCTAATGTGAGGCGGTACGGAACCCTCAGCGCGCGAGTCCGGTTTTTGCCCGGTATTTTTTTTTACTTTTGCCCTTTTAACACGTCATTGTTCAAATGATACAGACTTTTAAACTTAGCACGAATAGACAACGAAGGCTTGTAAGGTCCCGTTAAGCACCTTATGTACCTTTATATAAAAAGGTATACTGAAATAAGGCCTATTCTACTATTTACAACCTTATTTCAGTACATTCCTCATCCCTCTGGGGACAAGGAACGGAACCTACCCCGCACCTCCACCAAGTAAAGAGGGGCGAGCCCTCTTATAAATAAAAACGATGTTTACTTGTATAATATTCAACTTTCTTTTATTTATTTTCTTTGATTAAGGTAATACATGGTAGGTGTAACTTTGATCATAGCTCTGGAGCAACTCTTTCAAAATTCTCCAGAAACAAACGATTGCTGTTCCATCGAAGTTTATTTTTAAATTTAAAAAATTAAAAATAAACTTTACATAAAATATAAAAAGGTATACTGAAATAAGGCCTATTCTACTATTTACAACCTTATTTCAGTACAGTACTTAATCCAAAATACATCTTCAATTAATGAGGCACAGAACCCTTAAGTAATACGTGCCCGTCACGCACATGGGTAATTTTTAATTATTTAACTTTACAGTTGGAAGAATTTCTAATTATTTTGTACCATAAATCATTTAGTTATCGCCGCCGTATAATGTCTTGTTCGTTCTCGGTGTTAATAAATCGGAATATATTTTCAATCAGAACTTGATAAAACCCATGTGTTATGATCAGGGTTCGGAGTTTTCTTAGCACGGTTAGAGTAATGATAGATGTGGAGTCGACATTAACTTTAAAATTCAACTCTTACTCATACTCATACTCATTTGTATATTTAATTATAATATGCTTTTATATTCGCCCTGAGCCCCTAAGTCAAGCTGCTAAGCTAAGTAATGAAAGATTACAATTATAAACAAAATATATTCATGTACATATTATTATTATTTAATATAATCTCATAATGTTATGAATATTAAAAGTAAAAGTTGGTAACCCATCATTTTATCGAATTTCACTTCATCGATTGTATCATTTCATCGAATTTCATTTTGTCGAACGGTAGTTTCTGCTGAAACTAAGATGTTTTCAGGATATCTTAAACATTAATTACGTAGGTTAGGTTTGGTTAGAATTGACAAATTAAAAAAAAAAAAAAGCATGCGGTGAGAAATGCCTTTCGATGAAATGAAAATTCTGCGTAATGATACGTTCGTTGAAAAGTATTTCGATAAAATAATAGGTACCCGTAAAAGCTATCATCTCTCTTTACCTACAATCAAATTAAATTTTGCAATATAATAATCGAATGAGTATGGGTATGAGTAAGCGTTGAATTTTTATAGTTATGTCGACTCTAAAGCTCTCTTTCGTCTTATCGTGCTATGAAAGCTCCGAACCCTGGTTATGGTCATCTTTATCGCGGTGGATAAATCTGGATAAAGCATCCGTTAAGGTGTTTTTCCACCAGACGGGGCGAGACGATATAATTGGTTTTTTTTTGGCAAAATTTAAATCTTCTAGCGCCATTAAAACTGCGCATTGGATTTGTTGCTTTTTTGATTTCTATGGTACTCCGTCCACCGTCGGAGACCAGTGTTTCAGCCGATGACGTCATTACGCAGTGAACGCGCCATTCGGATCCCGATCGCTTCGAGTTCTGACGTGTTTGCGACGCTTGCGCATATCTACTAACATTTACATTAACGATGTACGACGAAGTTTTAAGTAGTTTAGTGGAAAGATAAGATATCTACAATCTACAACATACAATACAACACATACATATGTAGACAACCATTTTGACGACGCGCTGGCCTAGTTGGTAGTGACCCTACCTACGAAGCTAGCGGTTCTGGGTTCAAATCCCGGTAAGAGCAGATATTTGTGTTATGAGCGCGAATATTTGTTCCTGAGTCATGAATATTGTCTATGTATTTAAGTACATATTTCTCTATGTAAGTATTTATATCGTTGTCTAGTACCCATAGTACAAGCCTAGAGCTTAGTTTGGGACTAGCTCAATTGGTGTGACACTGTCCCCTGATATTTACTCATTTATTATTTATATCCTCTTCACTATCCTCCTGCAAAATGTGCGCATGCGAACTCGATTCCTTTGAAAATGCCGATATTGCCGACGCAAAATCCGAATACAGTGGACGCACCCTATCGGCTTTATGCAAATAGCGACGCCTCGCTCCGATTCCGACGCGGTGGACGCACAGCTTTAGTGGAAATAGGTAGTATGGATGGCGTACATGTGCGATATGAGAAACTTAATTTTTGTTGGTGTAATAACGAATCGTATTGTTATGTAGATAGAGTGTTTATTAACTCTGCAACAGAAACTCGATTCTCGCGATGGTCGCGTGGTATCGCGCTGGCCGGAGGGGTATCGCGCGGTCTCGCGCTGTCTCGCGATGGCTATTACGCGATTCTCAATACTCAATATTAATATTACTATTAATATCAATCGCGAGATATACAGCCAAGGTACGTCCAAAACTTCAAAAATGAGATTATTGATGAGAGCTATGAGATTATTTCTTGTTACGCTATCTTCATCTGATTCTTCTTCCATTAAAATAATAATATTTGAATAGAATAGAATAGAATAGAAAATATTTATTCATCACACACAGAAAAAAATATTGAAATAATATACGTAAAAGGAAGACATTAAGACGTTGAATAGGATCCCTCTCAGCATTGTACCGCAGTGAAACTGCGCTGATCTGACAGTACTAATTCACGAGACATGTTGCTGCACCCGCGTGTTTATCGCAAGACAAACTAAACATCACAGTATCTAAACTATACGTACCGTAAAATCTAAAGGGCGATATCGCGCGAGCTCGCACGGGCTTAATCGCAATATTTTATTTAAATAGCGCGATTTCAATACTCATCGTACCTCGTCTCGCCACAGCTGGCCGGTGGATAAACACCTTCACTCTCGCACTCACATAACAGAAAGTGACGGATGTTTTATGCACGTTTATCCACCGCGATTCAAACACGATCATCATAATAGACTCATCTTTGCTAGGAGTGATGTAATGGCACGGTTACGGTACCGGGGCAACTTTTATCCATTAAAACCGTACCATTGCAAGTGACAAAAACATAACATATTCATTGTGTCTTGTTGATATGAATGCCAGTTTTATGTTATTTATTTTCCTAAATATAAACATCGAATGTAAGTACTTGCTGCTTTTTTAAATAAATTTAATATATGTTTAGTAGGGTTTTTTTTTTGGTTTTAAATAAGTTATTGTACCATTTGCGTGTAGGTGAAGATAATATAGCTATTTTGTTTTTGCGTTTCTATTAAGTTTCTTTCATCTTACAATTTAGTATCTATTTATTTGAATTGAAGCATTATTTTATTAAAACTCTACTTGCGTTTTTTAACCAGCTTAAAAAAAAGGAGGAAGTTCTCAATTAGCCTGTTTTTTGAATCTTCGCCAATTTTCAACCGATTTAAAAAAAAAACATGATTTACGAGTACATACATTGAAATTGAAATAGGACCACCACCATCAATTTCATCAAGATCTGATCATGGGATCCATAGAAACTCCTTAATAATTTCCAGTTGGTTTATTGTTTGTTACCCGACTGCCGAAAGAGCAGTACAATGTTTTTGAAATATACAGCGTGGAAAAATAAGTCGGGTCCAGCGGGCCAATTATGCGTGACACCTTTTTATCGAGTGGATATGTCTAAATTTTTAACTAAGTCGTCTATTTTATCAAAATCCCTAATATGGTTGACAGTGTCGATTAAGTTATTGCGCCGATATAGCGACGACAATTGTGTTTAAGCCCAGTGTGACAAGAATCACGCAAGATTACTACCATTTTGGAAAAAAGTTGCTAGTGTCACGAAATCAATCTATTTTTGTACATGTTGGATGTTGAGTGGCGGACTTTATATAATGCTTCTAAAATGAGTTGTTATCAAGTAGTCATTGAAAGCAGCGGACTAGGCATACTCTTTAAAATGTTTAGGTTATCTTGACAGCTCGATTCGAGTTCTAGGATCTGTGGTCCGAACTGATCGGAAATTCGAATGTTTATTTTTGCAAGAACTACGATTGTTAGTTTTAGGAATTCATATACAGAAACGAATTAATGCTCTAGAGATGTGGTGTTAAAGGAGAATGCTCGATATTTCGTGGTTGGAATTCCGAACAAATGAGTCCATTCTTCGAGAGCTAGACATCAAGAAGAGACTATCAAGCATAGTAAAAGCTCGTATCCTCACTTTCTTTGGACACGTATCGCGGCGCGGATGCGAATCTATCGAACGCCTGGTAGTGTGGTAGTGCAAGGCACGGTCGAGGGCATCAGACCACGCGAAAGATAGCTGATGAGGTGGACGAACCAAATAAAAACCGCCGTCGACGGTCCTCTACACGAATGTACCAGGAGGGCGGCAGTTCGCGAAGAATGGCGTCGCATTGTGAAGCAGGCCACAAAATCAACGTGACGACCACGACCACTCTGACAGGAGTGTTACGCCCACGTTACGCTAAAGAGAAGAAACCTCCATAAAGAAAGAAAATTTCAAGAGAAAGTTGACACATCAACAATAAATCAAAAAAGAAATGTGTAAGTTTAATATAGTGAACTAATATGAATCTAGTCGATTTCTTTATTATTGTTACTCTTTAAAAATTATATTGTGTTACAGTTGCTGTACAGCAATGCAAAACAAGCTTTGAATACATGGTAAGCCACCCCCATTTGCCAATGGTGAATTTAGTGGGCCACTCGGGTTCAGAGAAACAAAAGAGGCAAAATCTCCCTTCTATTTTACGAGACTTGAGCTAGACAAATCTGTGGAAGCTTGGAAAGCCATAAGTACCTATTTAATTTGTTTCACACTCATTCACACCGGGTAAGTTTGAATACTTGGGTAATAATTACCTATCGGCCTTTAAAGTAATACTAAGATGTAGCGGAAGTAAAATTACCCAGTGTGACTGTATACATTTACTCAATAATAGATCAATAATAAACCGCTGAACCGATTAAACCTAGTATGTAGATAGCTTGAGCTCAGGCTATTTTTCATCCAAGAAAGAATCAGATTACCTGCTCTATTTTGTAATACATTCTATTATAAAAAACCTGGTTAGTGTGATTACTTCTAGTATGAAAATGAAATAAAACACAGTGATAAGTAAAATAATAATTTATTACAGTGACCATTTTTTTGAGTTACTTTTAATTAATGCCCTATTGCTGAAAACTTCTTGGTGGCAACAACATCATTGCTATCTGCGGTAGTGTCCAGCTGTATTCTGAAAAATAATGTGTAAATTAGTAAAATGTTCTGAACTCTTGTAACATAGTAAATTACAAAAGGTACTTAAAATTATAATAAGTAATAACCTTATTGCATCATATTATATAACACACTACAGGTTTTAATTATTTTGAACGCTCTATAGTTTTACCCCTGATTACGTCCTAAGCACTGAATACCTTTTTACATGACACAATTCAGCGTATGAATGACTACATTCATTAAATGAGTATGTTCATGGGCTAAAAATGCCATTGGGTGTATTTTCCATCTGGACTATTCGGCCTAGCATTCAAAATAGGCACCATGATCCATGGCTCAAGAGAGTACCCGAGTCACCTATATAAATTACAATATACAAATATAAAATAATGTTCTTTTTTTTCCAGGTTAGAGGCCACGAAAATTGTTACCGAGGTGGAGTTCCAAAACTATATAATATGTATATAGGTTAATTACAGTTTTATCTATGTTTATATTAAAAATTGCAATTACAATAAGATCTTTTAATGCTAATAAAAGCATATCCCAAACAATTATTATACAAGTTTATTAATAGAGCTTGGTCTGCCGGACTCTACTAGATTTTGTTTAACATGCACAGAAGAAACTACTTTCCAATGTGCAAGTTAAACACCCTTTCGAGCTCTATTTTAAGAACAGAGATTTGAAATATAAAGGAGTCATGCATTCACTGCTAATACTTTGCAATTCACATAAGCTATCTACTAAACATAAGTTATTAAGTTGAAACACCCACATCTACTCTTTTATACTATTATATTTAATTAATTGTTTGTTTGTTTGTATGTTGAAAGCTGTCTCTAATAGAGACAGGCAAAACTAAACTATAATTGTCAGTAGATACATAACTTTCAAAAGGATGGAGGGATGTTAATGTGGTTTTTTTAATTAGAATATAGGGTGATTTGATGAATATCGGTTGAGTCGTTTGAGGGTTATCAGCAGTGATCGGAAATAGATGAGCTAATTTACCTGAACTTGACGCATATTCATTCATGCGTGAGTGAGATGGGAATACATTATTGAATGAACACGCATCATCATAGCTTAAGGTTATTTAAATTTAAACATTTTCTTATTTTCTTTTATTTCATCTTTGTGTCCTTATAACCTTTTCCTTACTAATCACACTAATATTACAAATTCGAAAGTGTGTGTGTATGTTGGTTACTATTTTACACTGTAACGACTGAATGGAAATGGATGAAATTTGGAATGTACATAGCTTTTACCCTGAACTAACATATAGGATACACCTTATATCTCAGAAAACATACGGATGAAGTTGAATGTTATAAATGAGTTTGTGCAGTGAAGCTAGTTCCTGTGTTATGTGTGTCTGTGGACAAAGTAACAATGCAATCAAATCTTAGATGCCAATTTTAACCTACTTTTAATTGTTGGATTGATTTGAAATTTAGCATACTTTTACAGTTCCGATGACAATATAAAATGGAAACATCAAGCTGGTATGATGATGGAGATGGAAGGTAGCCATAGGAATTTTGATAGTGAGTTTACTAACGGTGTTTGAAGTATAGTCTGCAATAATACGTGTTGTTTTTTTTACTTTTAGTTATGAGTTACTTTACTTTGAAAATTATTTCCTAAGCCCTAATAGTGACATAACTAACATTAAGTATTCAAGTTGGTAGGTATAGGTACTCATAATAGTCTATTATATATATGTATATAAAATTTAATTGCCACATCTATGACGGAGCATCACTTGAGAACGGCTCGACCGAGTTGTCTGTTTTTTCGTTGTTTTCGTAATTGTCAGGACAAGGTTTGTATGAAACAATAAATCGCCCGAGTGATACCAAGCACGAACAGCTAGTAAATAATAAATATTACTTACCTTAATGTTATTTACATGGGTAATTCGTCATTATTTTGCGGCTGGAGGTCTTATTCGAATTCGGCACATAAACGGTGTGCTATCTCCTTGCACCTCTATATATTATGTCGAAATTCTCCATCCTGAAGCTCGAAGGGGTTGGGAGCATCCCTTATAGCCCTGCACAGCAGTTTATTCTTTCTTTTTTGGCTTGAAGCGGGAGGCGACGAAGACGCACTTGACATTCTGCAAATAATGATTACCAATTGTAATATAATGTTAAACACCTTTCTTGTAAGTATCGAAGCCTTTTTTGATAAGTGAAACATTACAAAACCAATACTCACGCTTAAATTTTAGTTTTTTTCAAGATTAATGTCGTATCCAAGTCTTATCGTCACCAAGATAGCACTCGCATAAACTTATCGAATTGAGATGTCAAAAGTCGATCCAAAGTGGCCACCCATATTAAGCAAAATCGATAAAAGATGACGATTGTCATTTATCGTTGTCAAAAGTGGATAATACAATGTAACCGATGCCACCATGTTAGCCAACGTCGACAATGATAATATGTCTATGATCTTGAGATAAAAACGTTTTATTGCGTGGATAAGTGTCACCATAATCGGCCCGCTGGAGGGAAACTACCTTAAATCCTTAAGTTGGCTCATTCTAGTAATCGATAGGGTTATTGTACAGGATAAAATCTCTCTAATAAACATTTGGTCTTAAAAATAAAACAGCCAGTTCTTATTTTTTTATTTTTAGCTGGTTCGATTTCCGAATGAGACAAGCTACCTTTTAGAAAATATTTGAATGCAGTTTTATTTCTTTTTAAAATTTATTAGCTCTGCCAATTCCGATCTATGATTATTAATAGCGATCCACCGATTAAAAATAGTCCACAATTATTTATTAAGATTTTTATTTACGGTATTTATTTTGTAATTCGCAGCATGGCTGATGGCAGAAGTAAGTACAAATGGAAAGTTATTCGACCACCAAGTTGCGGTAAAAATCAATTATATGTGGCGTTATCTATGAAAAGGGACCTTATTGTCGATGGCGCTTCCGCCATTATTATAAATGCAACGTGACGCAGTGCAGCGTAACCGCCATCGACAATAAGGTTCCTTTTCATAGATAACGCCACATATTACCTTACTAATAGTATTTAGAAATGTTTAACTTCTTAAGGCCCAACGTCATAAAGTTAGGACATTAACTGCCGCACTCAGAGACGTCAATTAAATTTAATGCTTGATTAAAGTTGCTGCTGTCACTTTCTTTGTTACAGCAATAGAATAAGATAACACGTCACTAAACAAGCATTAAATTTAATTGACGTCTCTGAGTGCGGCAGATAGGGACCTAGTCACTATTTTTAATTTAATGTTATTGAGCTGGCATTTGTAATGATTTTATTTGTGTTACTTTTAAAATAATTATTTATAACTTTGTTACCTTGTAATGTAACGAACGTACTTTTTAGTATTATTGTATTTTATAATTGAAAAAATGAGATTCTGCTGATGGAGTTTCTTGCGGCGCTTCTTTTCCGCAATGTTTGATGATTGTGATTCACTGCGTATTTATTTATTTATTTATTAGCTTTAGTTTTATCCCTTACATTTAGTTCTTATCTATTATTTTGTATTGTGTAATTAGATATTTATTTGTTAGTAATATTTATTTTGTACTTAAATAAATCAGAAGTCAAAGTCAAGTCAAGTCAAGTCAATTTTTTTATTCAAGATAGATTCATACAGAACACTTTTTGAATGTCAAAGATCATCTATTTTTTTTTTTTTGTTGAAATTTCCTTTACAATTTACAATTGGCACATGTTAACTTACAAACATAAATGCTGTTTTCACTAAGTCAGAATAGTATTGATAGATGTAAAGGCCGTCTTCTGCTGTAAACGCCTTCTCCAAACCGTTGCAGGTAGCTCTAAGTATACCTTGTCCGTCTGTCCGTCTGTCCGTCTGTCTGTCTGTCAAGACCCTTTATCTCGGGAACGCGTAAAGGTATCGAGTTGAAACTTAAACCATATACACAAGTCTTCAATCCCTTGAAGCTGTAAAAAAAACAAACTTCTTAGTTAACGTAAAAAAAAGATACGGCCATTTATGCCGCTAAAAACGTATATTTCGACACTCTCAAGGGAATCAAAATTTATAGTGTAAATTGTTAAAACTACTATATTTAATATATTTCAAACACTTTTTCAGGTATCGAACCCCGAAGATGCTTTAACAAGGGTTCCCGCTTTACGACAAAAACCGAAAAAAAAGTAATTTCAGAAATTAATAAAGTTACAAAAAATCATTTTGACCGGCTTGGCTGCTTTGGCCGGTTTGACTGGCTTAGCTAACTCGGCTGGCTTTGCTGGCTTGGCTGGCTTGGCAGGCCTGGCCGGCTTTGGCTGATGCTCAACATCAAATTAATGAACTTTTGTGCATTTTAGTATGAGCGCCTTATTAAAGACTAAACCGACAAATGCCAGGCCTACGACGAAACCGGCGTATCGTTCTCTATTCTTTGATGAATGTAAAAATTATGCCTATGCTTGCATGAGGGCTTACGAGTAAGTTCCATCTAATCTACTCTTATCTTATCTTATCTTATCTTACAGATGGGCCCTTTCGGATACACTTCGACCCTTTAGGATCTTTTGTGCAATTACCCTCTTACACACTCAGCTCTTCGAATGTGCAGGTTTCCTCACGATGTTTTTCCTTCACCGTAAGAGCGTCGGGTAATGCACTTATGTTAGAAAAACTCATTGGTACATGGTGACCGCGGGGGTTCGAACTCGGTACCTTACGATCACGAGTCGACCCCCTAAGCCACCGACGCTCTTCTTTCTCTATGTTGATGTTGGAACTATTTTCTTGTAAACTGTCAATGCTATGTGCCTATATTTTTGACACTTCACGTGTGCTTCTATTCTTTCTGAACTCGTATAAAATAGGTGTTTACAATTTACTACCACTTAGTTATTTACCGTCTAGTATGACACCTATATTTGTATGCTTTCAGCACTGGACCAATTTGCGGGAGAGCTATGGACTACGCAACTAAAACCTTTAAGAACTATTGTATGATGGATTATACAAACTGCGAGACAAAATACATTAGTATGATGGTTTAAAATGTTTTAGTTTAGGCGCTTGATAAAATCAAAATCATTTGTTAAACCCCCACGCAAAAAAGAAGGGTTCCGTAGTCAAACTAGGAACCCTTATAGTTTCGCCATGTCCGTCCGTCCGTCCATCCGTCCGACCGTCCGTCCGCAGTCTAACTCAGAAACTCTTAGTAAGTAGTACTTAAGGTCAGTCAAGACGAAAATAGTATTTAAGGTAGCCATAAAGGTAATAACCAAGTTTATGAAGATTGAGCTAGTATCAATGCACTGCAATTTTATGAAGAGTCCAATTTTATTTTTATTTTATCCAAATTACTTTTTGTTTCCATTCTCCTACAATAGATCTAACCTAGCTCGTGCCATCACTTTACTTAATAAAAGTTGCCTAAAGAACCTTTGCGTGTTGACTTTGGCTCCATGTGTTCCTTCTAAAGGTTAAAAACTCTCATTATTAGTCCCTTGATTGGTAAAACCATACAATAATAACGCAACGTTTTTCTAACAACACTGTTAAAAAAAAAAACGTTTTTCTTATCTATCACTCAAAATATAGGGGATAGCATTCTCGTGCGTTTCGATAAACCACGTGGTCTGCTGTCATCCCATACATTTTGAGCAATAGAAAACGAAAAACGTTAGTACCGTTTGAATCTTGGCTAGGGAATCAGTACAGAAGCAATCGGAAATTGGATGGAAACGTCCGGCGCCGGACGTGTGATCAGAAACTTCTTAACTATCCCCTCTCAAATCCTAGCCAGGTTGATTAAATTTAGGAAGGTGTAAGTGCGTAATAATTTAAGAGCCGAGTTCACCAACCAATTTAACAGACGGTTAAGTCTTAATCAGCTGTTAGTCAATACATTTGACAACCGTTAAACCGCTAACCGTATCATATATGATATATCATATCATGTTTTTTACACTTTTGGTCAAAAAGTCTTTTTTCAGTGGTTACCCTATGCTACACCCTAATGGCCGAACCCTATATTCAAACCGCGGATAGATAGGCTTACTTCGGATTGAAATTTAACACATTTTGTATGGGCAAGTGTCAAATTTTAACCCGAAGTAAGCCTTATCTGTCCGCGGATTGAATATAGGGTTTGGCCGTAACCGGCATAATGTCCGTTGCCGGCACGGCAGTAAATTTGCCCCCTTTTTTTGATGGACAAAATGAAATATTTTGCTTACCTACTGATTGCTTACCAAAATTTGATTAATTGTGGGTCGCTCAATGCAGCTCAAATATTTAATTTGCAGACAGATTTATAAATGTTTGCTAACCATAAGTTGCTTACCAACTAGCTATTTTGGCTGACCAAATACATTTTTCTGTTCACCAAAATAAGAATATCTTGCTGATCGGTTAAATGATACCCAAAAAAAACTATGACAGTTGCCAGAAAACTTTTCAATCTTTTCATTACCGCCATTACCGGTTAAAATTTGTTTTGTTACAACAAAACAAATTTTAACCGGTAATGGCGCCGCATGCATTTAGGAGCCGCATACATGCGGCTCCTAAATGCATCATGGAGGCTTATGATATGTGTGTGTGTCATGTGGGTAGAAAAAGTAGTGTATGTAACTGTACATAATTAGGCATTAAAACACTTGTGTGATGTTATTATGAAACTCGCCTCGTGTTTAATGCTTACAGTCACATAAACTACTATTAAGTTTTAGGTTTTTTTTGAGTTCCCTTTATATATCAACCTTTGTTTTTATTCGTTATTTTCTTTACAGTGTGGCAAATTTATCACATGGGCGAATGCTATCCTTTTGAATTTGCTGAGGACTACGATGGTAAGTTTGTTTGTGAAAAATAGCAACATTATTACGCAAACCCATTTCTGATTTTTTTTAAATATGTTCCTCTTTCCGACTGTCTTTTAGTTTGTCACTGTTGATTTAGTCAAGGCTCAGCCTACTCCTTTTCTCTTTGAGTATCAGTCGGAATGAACGAGGGGGCTATAATATTTCTTAGAATTAGTCTGTATCTTGAATACGAAAATTTTCCTTTTTGGAGTAAGTAATGTAAAGTAAGTGTGTCATTCGCGATCCATAATATCGTTTGTTTTAAAGTCATGTCCCATAGCACGTTTACCCTAACTAATATTTGGCATAACATAAATTTGTCATAATGACTGTTTTGTCATAAGTGTCATAACGTTATTTTGCCCTAAACATCTTTAACCATAATTTTACATTACCTAAAATTGCCCTAACATTACACAGGTAGGTTCGTTAGTTATCTTGTATTCCTCAGTGGATAGTGCAGGGCTTCCTCAAATTGCTGTCAGGTACACATCTCCTTCAAAACCACCACCTAACCCTTCCCTCCTCTCTCAACTCCCTCCCCCTCAACCCTGCAGTAGGTCAGGTTAGATTTGGTTACGAAATTTGTAATGACTAACATGACCTATGATAAACTCTATTAGGGCTATTAAATATTATGCTTTTCGTATATTAGTATAGTATAATGATTGTTTGCCCTAACGCTGATATAATAATATACTAATATATATTACATACTAATATAATTATAATTATAATTATAATTATATTACTTACCTATTATGTGTTAACAATGTTAGGAAAATCGCATTAGGACTAATGTGCTTTAGAACAAACAATAATTATGAGTAACGATGTTAGGGAATTCAAATTATAGTACAAAAAATATTATGGATCCTAATATAGACCCGTAGCCACATCATGCTTAAGGCAGTAGTGTTCGGAGATCTAGATCTCAATAACCATAATGTATATCTATATTGTGTCTGTTTTTTGGATTTATTAAGCCTGAATATTTTGCAAAAGTATGGTAGGTTGCGCGGAACTCCGCTTAACTATGCCACACGTTACACGCCCACTTGACACTTCTACTGTTTTTTCTGTTCTGTGGCTGTAGCACGAGTTTCAGTTGTCGGCAAGAGCCGAGTTCGAAAGGTTAAAGCTGCGACCACACCGGTGCTTAAAATACGATGACGGTACGGAATCGCAGTGACGCGTCGTATCAGCACCGTTTTTGACGCATGCCCTCCACACCTATGCTTAACGGTGCGTATATTACGGTACGTCAAAAACGGCGACATGTTGTTACTATGACCCCGTCGTTTGTTTAAGCAACGACACCGTTTTTTAAGCAGCGGTGTGGGGAGCGTGCGTCAAAAACGGTGCTGGTACGACGCGTCACTGCGATTCCGTACCGTCACCGTATTTTAAGCACCGGTGTGGGCGTAACTTAATAAAGTTATTGAGCCTCTTTTGATCTCACCTTAACCTTTTATCTCTTTTTTTTAGATTGGTGGGTTTACGACGATGACTGGTTGGACGGAGATTTTATAAACATCTGGTAGTTATGTCAACGCATCTGTGTTTCAGTTCAATAAACTTCTGCCGTGTGTTTTAACTTATTTCTTGCGTTCTTAATCCTGAGTGTGTGTGCGTCTTGTGTGTGTTTGTACCTTGTAATAAGCAAACATTTGTTTGCGATGAGACGTTTTAAAGTGAAGTGGTACCCAGCCCACAGATTACATTATTATCAAATTGCGGAATTTTCATGGCAAAAATCAAACGTCAATAGAGTTGGAATGTTAAATTTTATCGACTTTTCCAGCTGTCGATAAGTTTAATCTCCTTATATATTACTGACTTTTATCATTAACCTATTTGATTAGCGAGTTGACCATTTGACCTCTTTGATTAGCGTGTTGCATGGCCATTAAAAGTACATCGCATGGCTGTTAACTGGCATTTCAGCCACTAGTCTTTTTGCAACTATTTCATCTATGCAAAAAACCGGTCAAGTGCGAGTCGGACTCGCGCACCGAGGGTTCCGTATTGAAGATAATATGCTTGGTAACCGCAAAAGAAAATACTCATTTTGTTATAAGCTTTATTTTCCAGGCAATAAGGTCGATTTTGACTAGCCTAAATTTTAATACAGATTTTCTTAGTTTTTTTGTTATTTCTCAAAAACTGTAAATAATGAATACTTTATTTTATTTTTCCCAGAAAATATAAGTAATTATCTATACGTCAGGATTTTTTTCAGAATTTTTGATTAATAAACTTCGGGATAAGGGGGGGGGGGGGGGGGAACGGTCATTTTTTGTACATTTTTGACTATAAATCAAAAAGTACATCACAGAAAATTTTCAAAAAAATGGTTTTGAAATGTGCAGATTAAATCCTTTTATATGACACCCCATTTGCTATAATCGAACCACTTTCATTTTTGAACCCCCCATTCTAGACCCCTTTTCAATTATTAATAAAATGAATTTCATATTTTTTTTACTACAAATAGATGCGGGCAAGCAAGTTGTACAACTATGCCAAACTTCAAGTTGATAGCATTTGTAGTTGCTGAGAAAACCTGCTGTGACATACAGACAGACAGACAGACGACGAAGTCTCACCATAAGGGTTCCTTTTGTACCATTTTGGTACGGAACCCTAAAAATGGTCAATCGATGCACAGACTTAGATTACGATACTGTTTTTTCTACTACTGTGGTCGGTGGTAACGTTGAGGTAGGTATATACAGGGTGGGAAAGGAGTATACCGACAGATTTTAACCATGAATTCCTGGTGGTGTTACGAGTAAATAATTTTATATCAACATGGGTCCAAAACTGCCTTAAAAAAAACTCGTATTCACTCGTAGGTTAGGTTTTTTACAATGTTTATTTTTTGTATTAGTATTGTTATTTTAGTTTAATATTTGAATATTTTTTTGTAAAAAACTTAATTTACGTATCATAAAGTCGCAAAATGCCCATATTGTTATTTTCATTTCATATCTGTCATATCAAAGTCGCACGGCGGGGCTTTTATTTTAGGGCAATGTGTCTTTGGGGCACTTGAAGCTACCTAACGAACCTAACCTTGCGACACATATTTTGAGTTGTAGGCACCAGCAATATGGTCATTTTGCGAGTCGGTACCGGGTAAAATGGGCTGAATAGAGATTTGCGGTGTAAATAGAAATACAGCCTAAAATAAAGCATATTCTACTAATTAAAAGACTGAGATTTAAACGTTATTTTCCAATAGACTTGTCAATTTAATACTTGTTCTTATGAGTAACAAGTTATGACTCATTTTAGATTGTATTTCTAATCACCCTGGGTATATCTCTACTAGCTACTACTACCCCGCTTTCAGTAACTCATAGCCAGGGATCGGAAATTCGGATCGATATTTACCTAAACTTTCGCGTCGGCGTCGTTGTTCAGTTGTATGGAGGCAGACTCAATCATATAATTCATTAATAAACATCCCGGGATTTCTAAATAAATAAATTACGCCAGCATAAATTCATAATTAAGTATTTGTATTAACTATTTGAAGTTATTTTCCATGTATAGATTTACCAAAATGTTACTTAATTTACCTATAACTCATTGACCTAACGATCTTATAGGAGCAAAACGGAACGTTTTATCCTTTATGTAAAATAATTATTATTCACGTTTTGTAGAATCCCGGAAATTATAATATTAAAATAATATTTTTAAGAAGCCGACGCCATGTTCACCTCTATTCCAGGATTTTGCCAACTTTAGGTAAATATCGATCCAAATTTCCGATCCCTGCTCATAGCCAACGAGTTTTTGGTGGTCGTACAGAACGTGATCAACGATGGCTGCATCGACGAGGTCAGCATCGACGAGGTCAGCATCCTGTAGGTCTGCAAAACCAACTTTTAGGAGGAGGAGATTTGCAATGGTAATGTGTGGGTAAGTATCATGTTGTCTAAAACACAACTGGTCTACGGCACCAACTCGTCTAAACAAGTGTTATTAATTAGTCTAAATTGCAAATAGTCTTATTAGCGAGTGGTCAAAAACTAAGCTGGTCTAAGTAGCATTAATGCTAAAATAATTTCAAGAGGCCCGATGTGCAGTTCAAAACACAGATACACACAAAGTTGGTAGGTTAGGTTCGTTAAATAGCTTCAGATGCCCAAAGGGCAAACCACCCAGATATAGGAGCCCCGCAAAGCGGTGCTCCGTCAACTTTTTGTATCAGAGAGGAATTTTCAAAATATATAGGGCAGTTGGGAACTTAGAACACTTACTACATAAGCTGCGTTGCTACATAAGTGAAAAACAAACACTGGGACACCTAAGGCCGCTTCCTGACTTGGCGGTATGCTTACAGTAAAATGTACTGTCGGCATAAACGCTGCGCGTTGATTGGCAGATGCCACTAGTTGCCTAGCAACCCTTACCGATTCCGTGTTTTACTGCAAGCATACCGACAAGTCAGGAAGCGGCCTAAGTATGGAGAATTAAAACTTTATGTGATTACTCAAAAAAAAACGGGCAAATACGTTTAAAAACTTTTCTGATTTGTAATGATTCTAATTATGTAAGATACCACTAAAATATTGTGAAATCAAACATGAATATAATGTTTTTTCGTGTCATCGACATAAGGGAAAAATACAAAAATTCTGATTAAAATGATCAATATCTCTGAAACTCGTAAAAATCGCTAAACATACATAGGGGTTAATTCGATAGTGTTTTGGCTGCTCTATCAGCCCTAGGCGGGTTGACGTCAGTTTCTGGGACATCCTGTACCTATAAGCATGACAAAGTTAATATTTTAGGCTCTTGAAGTGAGGTAGGCAGGTTTCAGATGATATCAATCCGCAAATGGCTCTTATGCATCTCTTTTGGGCTCTAAAGAACTTTTGTTTGTGCCTTAAATTGCCCCAAAATATAATTGCATATCTTAAGGTTAAGCCAAAAAAGCCGTGTCTTAAAAATACGGCGTGTGCATAGGCTCAAGCAATAAGATTGCAATAAGACTAAAACTAAAGTAGAATGTGACGCCTGCATAACGAAAGAGCATAACACTTTCACCTGATTTTATTTACAATCTCTCAATATACTCGTACGTATTGTATTCGAGTATAGAGAGTCATGAAATTAATTGGAAGAAGCAATAATTTTCTGAATCTTTAATTACTTTAAGTCATAAAAGATCGACTTTATTATCGAGAATAATATTTTTAAAATCTATACAATTTTGTGCTACGTTCGAAATGCAAATGTAAATTTTTCTCGATGTTATTTTTTGTCTGGTTTCTTAAAAAGAAACTATTGGTAAACAATACAATTCGTTTAGCTTTTATAAATGTTTGTGCTGTGTTTTAATTTTTATTTTCTACTAGGACTTTTTTTAAATAGTAAGTATTTCCTTCATAATTTAGGGGAGATGTGTGCATAATGATAAGGGAAAAACTTTACTGTGATCAAAGTTTAAGGAATAAACCCAAGATTTAAATTGTTAAGTATAGTAAATTTATATATCTTTGAAACTGCATACTTATTTTCTTATCATGTCCTATTAATTACGTAATGTTTTCTAAAAGTTTAATAAGGGATTATTTTATACACATGTATGTATAAAACGATGCCCGGGATACTATGATATTGCAAATTAGTAAAAAAAAAATACAGGCGTTTACTTTAATCATAATGTATTGCCTAAGATTACAGAAATATTTTAAGCGTGTGTTTCACATAACATTTTAAGTCGTGAGAGACTTGGAGATATTTTTTAAATTATATAATGCTTATTCAATAAAATTAAATTTTTAAATAATTGTAAAAAACGTTTTACAGTGGTTTATCGTTTTTAAACTCAGGGCATGATTTGAAAAAATTAAAAAAACTTTTTTTATCATGTTGAGAAGGCAAACGAGCACACATGCCACCTGATGATAAGTGACCAATAGAATTTAATTAAGGGGAAAATTAATTTAAAAAAAACTATCCTTCTGACGCAGTAGGGTAAAAGAAATAGCTTTTGTTTTTTTTAACTAATATTGCTTGGTAATGGCCATCATCTCTCATCTCATCTCTTCGTATCACGTGATCTACCAGTGACGCGATTGGTTTAAAATCGAAACGAATAGGAACGCTAGTAAGCGTAATGCATCTTGATTAGCGCCCCTGATTTAGTTACGACATCACATTTCGTCGGACTCGGATTGTGACCCTAGGCAACATCCGGCGAACGTTTTTTTTTTTTTTTCTTATTTAATGGCTTTCACTCCTTGTTTTAACAAGGTGTATTTCGCCAGTATCGAGTTTTAGACAATCGCCATGGACTTATTAGAGAAACAAGTCCATGGATATCACACGCGAGGACAATTGTTCGGTTAAAGAGATTTACTCTGGTGGACTAAACAGAAGCACATGGGGTTAGCTCCACGCGCTTCTGTCAAGTCCCCGGCGAACGTTATTGAAAATTTATAAGATTGACGTAAGCTGCCGGACGGTTGCGTTGAACTATGTTACCACAGAATATCGAAAACGTGATCAGAAACCACTTTTCAGAATCGGTAATTGATGGCCATTTCCAAGCAATATTAGTTACAAGAAACAAAAGATATTCTTTTTTGTTAATTTTCCCCTTAACTAAATCACCGATGAAGTAAATCATGGTTGTCCTATTTTTAGAATCATACCCTCTATGGATCCTATTCAGACTGTTTTTAACCCCCGACGCAAAAAAGAGGGGTGTTATAAGTTTGACGTGTAAGTGTGTGTGTGTGTGTGTGTGTGTGTGTGTGTGTGTGTGTGTGTGTGTGTGTGTCTGTCTGTGGCATCGTAGCTCTTAAACGGATGAACCGATTTGGATGCGGTTTTTTTATTTGTAAGCAGTTTTTCTAGCGGTGGTTCTTAGACATTTTATATCAAAATCGGTTCAGCCGTTTTTGAAGTATTGAACTTTGAAATGTCAATGTCGGGGGTTTTCCAACTTTTTGTTGGTTATACTTTAATGATTCTCCAGTTACAGCGACAATTCAAGTCGGCCATTGTTAATTATTTGTTTTGTTGTTTGTTAACTGGAAAATCTCTTTCTGTCAAGTAGGGTGATGTACAAACTAACACACTAAACCCTCAGTGCGCGAGTCCAGGTCAGGCAGTAGATGTCCATCAGCTGATATGATGAAGATTATATAATATAACTATAATGTTGCAGTATGGCTGCCAATACATGGAACCACCAAAAAATTGCAATTCAAGATATCTATGGTGAGATCTGCTACAATATTAACAGATAATATAACATTAACATTTACAAGCATTCAACTTATTTTTACTTATGCATTATGCAACTGTCGCGTAATAAAGTATCTTACGATTCGAGTGCCTAAGTTAGGATAACGAGGCGAAACCGAGTGTCCTGACAACAGACAAGAGTATCGTAATAGTAGTTAAACTACTATTACGATACTGGTGTCTGTTTATGCATCAGTTGTATAAGAGAGGTCAAAAAAGACGAGTGGAGCAATTGTTTTCATTTTGTATGCAGACAAGCCTTCGATTTTCAAAATTAAAACGATCGTGATTGCGAGTGCGTTAGACAATAAGCCCTCAGGTTTCAAATAAAATGCAAAATTAAATTAAACGCGATATTTACTCGATAATAATATAGGTAACTAATTCTATAAGAGTAGTGGTTTTTCAACAGTTGTCATGTTTGTATCATGCTTTAGTGAGATCAATACTTTTTAATAATACTTACCCAAGGAAGTTATAAGAACAAACGATCTTATAAGATGCCTTATAAAGAATGAAAACATATCAAGAGCAATTAGTCTTACAAAGTGCGCTTGTAAGTCTTTGTTGTTATAAATATTTTACAAGGAGTTCTTATATTATATGTGTAGGAGTTTATTATAAATGTAAATGTAATTTAAGTTCAAATTGTCTTTTATGCATACCTTTATAAGAGGTCCTTTCTTAATGAGGATATTTATAAACCTTTTGTAATGCTTTTATTCTTATATGTGATTTTGTACAAGACTATTTTGCTAGTTGGGACGATACTGGTACCTATGTCAATATTTATCGCAGATTTCAAAATGTTTGGTTATCCTTGGGATACGCATCGATATTTCGTGATATGGATCGATATGCATTGATTACACGATAATATTGATAATCTAATCCGTGCTAATGGTAATGTGGCAGAAACCTTATTTGGCATAATTCGTAACATCCCGAAAATGAGTTCGGAGTAACTCATTTTCGGGATGTTTTTAAGTTCGCATTCTATAATTGTAAGCTACCTATAATTTAATTCTATAATTATTCGGCATAATATCGATTATCCGAAACTAACTGGGCATACTTACAAACTTAACTGCTACCAGAAAAGTAGGTTAGGTTAGGTTAGAACTGCGACAATACGAAAAACGAACTGCTACCAGAAAAGGAGGTTAAGTTAGATTAGAACTTTGGCCTTAATAAGAATGTCATGACAAAACATATTTCTGCAAAAGTAGTTTTCGGCAAAACAATTTTATGCACATATAATTTATGCGTAGACGTCATGATTCATAGCATGAAAAATATGACCGAATAATATTCGGACGCGGAGCGTAAATCTGCGTAATCAAACTATGCGAATTTAGGTTCTGTGATAACAGTTTATGCGCAAAGCCTGATATGGCTTTATAGATTGTTATACAAAGAATTATTACCAGACATAGAAGTTTTTGTGGCACGAATAAAATAGTCCTAGGGACTTCCCTACGATATTAATTTATCGATAAATTTTACTTTCTTATGACATTTATGACTTCTTATGACTATGAGATAACGAATAATAATATAAACATGCAACTTACATATCTATTATACGTGCAAAGTCCAAAGCTGTCAGTTTACTTTGTATGGAAATCGATTAAATAACATTAAAAGAAGTTTTTATATATGAAACACGTTAAAAATAAAAATAAAATTATAATAGATGTTTATTTGAAAATTTAAGAATCCCTAAAATGTATGCCTACGAATTGGGATTGTTCATATTTTTACAATTACTCTAATTCAAAAAACATTTCGAGGAATAAGGTTTTAAAGCCGTTCTGCATTATTAAGTTTTTGAAATATTTATCTATTTCGGATATTTCAACAAAAGTATATTTAACCTTTGTTTGACTTTCGTTTTCGGCTTGAAGCCCTCCTAGGTGTATCTTACGAGTTAGGCGAAACCGCTTGAAATAGTATGATTTAATACACTGTTACAATCACTTTTTATCATTAAATATCATTTAATTGTTGTAATTTATTAGAAAATGCCAACCCAAATTTAAAATAATCATGTCATCCATAAAATGTCATCTAAATAAATAAAGATATTAAAACAAAACTATTGGGTCAAATACAAAATTAATGAAATGGGTCTCTTAAAATTACCTATTCTTTCGAATTAGAATGTAAAAACCGTAAGTTATTTTTTTTGGTCTATCCCAATTACTTAAATAAAATATTACCTAACATTATATGATATCGATGGGTAATGATCAGCATTTTAGTTAATTTCTATTTTATCCGGTGAACTTAATACCTTATCTACTATGAAATGTCACTTTGAAATAAGTATTTGAAACAGTTATCGATAAATATAAGGGAAGGAAGTCCCTAGTTACCTAATTGACTTTTTTGCCCCAAAAATTACATATGTCTGATTATTATTTACAAAATTATGCCCAAACAGGGTGAACCTTTCCACTCACATTGTTTTTACCACGGAATAGAAAAAAACAGTGGAAATGGCATGAGTTTCGCTTAGTATCAGACCTGTTGTCGCCAATTTATACTCAAACTACCTATCATAAAAACAACACGCCACCATGGAAAATGTTTTTGGTGCGGCTATAGTTTTTACACTCTAAAATAGCACAATAAGGTCAATAAGTCATACTTCTGGATTTATTTTGTATTTTAGAAATATCGATATATCGAAATATCGAAATAAGCGATCGCGGCAAAAGTATGGTAGATTGCGCGGAACCCCGCATAACTATGCCACACGTTACACGCCCAACTTGACACTTCTTCTGTTTTTTCTGTTCTGTGGTTTTTAATACGGCCTTCTTTTTTCTTTTTGCTAGATGAATGACTTGCGCCGAGCATTAGTTACGAGACCACGTGGACACTATCAGAAACCCTGGATCACGAAAATGTAAGTTAATAAAAAAAAAACCGCTCAAGTGCGTGTCTGACTCGCGCACCGAGAGTTCCGTACAATCGCGCACTAGGTATTATTATATTTAATTATTTATTTCTCTACATATACACAAGTATTTAATACCTATAGTACAAGCATAAGAGCTTAGTTTGGGACTAGATTAATTTGTGTGACATTGTCCCCTGATAATTATTTTATTTAGGCCTTAAAATACTCGTATGATCCTATTATAAAACCAGCCGTTTCCAGTTTTTAGGCCTCTCATTATGTATTAGTTACATAAATTATACTAATATTCCAGGGCAAAAGCTAGGTCTATTTCAAATTTCATCCAAATCCGTCTAGCCGTTGCAGCGTGAAAGGGTAACAAACATCTATATATCCATACATACAAACTTTTGCGTTTATAATAAGTAGTAAGGATATTGGAATCCCTAATCGTTATTTGTCCTAATGCATCGTTTGTCCGAATTTCCGTTTATGCTAAAGCCATTTCCACCTGAATTTTTGGAAACATAAAAAAGTTGTTTGGCCCAGCTGAAAACCACATTAGGACAATATATAATTCTAACAAACGAAGCGTTAGAACAATCGTTATTAGAAATTCAGAAGAACACCCGGGAAATATTATGTATCTTTTAGCTTTTAAGTAAGGGCTAAAAACTCTCACGGTGTTTTCGTTTCAGGACACAAAAGACTACTGGATTGACCAGAAAATGGCGACCAGGGAAAACAATAGCTCGCCCCAGTTTTGAGGAAGACTGCGATTACATAGCCTATTATTGTATGAAATCCTACGAGTATGTATTAATTATTCCTATGTCATTTTTTATTTATAAGATAATCAACAGCTGGTAAAATCTCAGGACACATAAAGCCAATAGGTTTTACAAATAGAAATAAAATGGAAGACAGAAAAATGCTTAATAAAATAAATGTGCATTACATGTGAGAGACCACTTTGCATTGCAGCCTAAGGCACTGGGTATTGAGTCTCTCAAAAGCAAAGGTGAGCTAAAGCAGTAGTGAAGTCCAAGCGGCGAGTTTAAGTAGTCCCGTCAGAGCGAGCAAAACACATATTAGCGCGTGCATTCTCAATTAGGCAGCCTTATACGTTCGAGAAGCCATGCTGCCAAATTGAATACACGCGCTGAAATGTGTTTTGTTCGCTTTGACGGGACTACTTAAACTTGCCGCTTGCACATCACTCCTGCGCTCGCTCACCTTTGCTTATGAAAGAATCACTACCCAGGGGCTCTACTTTGAAATTCGTAATTCGAACTTCGGATCGCCCCGTCATTTTCTTGCGAATTAGTTACGCGTCGAGAGCGAAAGGGTTAGCAATAGACGAAGTTCGAATTACGGATTTCAAAGTAGAGCACCTGGTCCCAGCGCGGGCGATGAGCGGGAAGCGAGTAAAGCCAGCGATCAACTATTAATATACAGCGTGTGTATTCCATACGATCCTATATTTTAAGGGCAGTTAGATAAGACCCTAATTAACGTAAATTGGTACATTAAGTTAACAAAAGAAAAAATTTTTGGTACATTAAGTTAACAAAAGAAAAAAATTTTTTTCATACAAATTAATTCGGCACGCAATGTATTCAAATAACCAAATCGTCTACGTAAGCACTTTGTGTTCATTGATTTATTGACGACGTTATTTTTTTAAAGTGGCGATATATTAATATTTGCATTACATTGCTGGCCGCGAAAACTTAAAAAAAATCATTACGCTTGATTATTGAGAGTATTTGTTAAAATTTATTACTGTACCTCTTAATACTGCTTAAATCTATAGTATGTTAAAATTTAGGATCGTATGGAATACACACGCTGTATGTGTCCCTTTTATTAACACGGGATCTATACTTTTGTTTCGCTAAACTAGTAGAGAGAGTCCTCGCCGGCAGTGTGAACAGCCAGCGATGAACTATATATATATCTCTCTATTTTCTTTACATCGGAACGATTATCTTTTGTTCGTTTCTTGGGAGAGAAAATCGCCGATAGTTCATCGCTTACTCGCCGGCGGTGGGACCAGTGCCTTAAGATTGTAGTCTTGAGAAAGCAAATATAAGAAAGACGCATTATTATTTTATTAGCCTACCTTTTCAGGTGTCACACATTTCACTACATTCTTTATACATATTGATTTAAACTCACATGATTTTGACACATTGTTACACACACACATAACGGGACTTTATCGCGTTAAGGGATATATAATTAAATTACCTCAACGTTTACGTGACGCGGACGCGTGACGGTCTCGAGAGGACTGAAGAGGCGCGCATCAGCATCTTGTCGTGCGAGTTTTTCGAACTACCCGCACTTGGTCTATATTTTTATTACACGCACTAGGGCTGTCACTGTACCGGCACACAACACTCACGACATCTGGCGATCGGTCGGAAGATATTTGACATGGTTTACATTTGCTGATAACTGGGTTCCACGATGATGAAAGCTTTGGCAGTTAAGTTTATTGTTAGTTTAAGGATTATTGACCTTACATTTGTAATAATTTTATTTTTGCTAGTTTAAAGAATTTATTGTTTATTACTTTATTACCTTTATTATTACTTAATGTAACTTACTTTTAAGTATTATTATGTTATTATGATTGAAAAAATGACCTTCTGCTGGGGTTCCTTGCGGCGCTTCTTCTCCGCAATGATGGTCTTGTCCGAAGCGCTGGTAGAATCACTCAATGTTACCGACGTGTAAAAAAGCCCTCATGTGGCCTATTTACTGAATAAATATTTTTAAATTTTGTTTTTTTTTTTGAAACAGGTGATGTCTTGTAATTGCAACTATGTGGTTATTGCAACTAACTTAAATAACTCCTCTAGGATCACTGTTCAGAACAACGACAGGCGAGATATTGTATTTCTTAGTATAGAAGAACAAAATCTCGCCTGACGTTGTTCAAAAGAGAGATACTATAGGGAGTTATTTAAGTTAGTTGCAATAACCAGATAGTTGCAATTACAAGACTTCATTACGTCTGTTACAGTACGGGCCAAATTTGCGCGCACTCGCTCTACATAGGACGACCGCACCAAACTTTCAAGAATTTCTGCATGTTAGACTATGCAAACTGCAGGGAAAGATACGAAGGTAAGTATTTCTGATGTGGCCCACTCTCCACGGTCTGCGATACACGCGAAGCTACAATTGGCTTGCATCTCCAGCGCCCTAGCTACAAACGTTTTTCTTTTCTATCTAGTGTCTTATCTTTTTTCTTTTTTAGTGTCTTATCTTGCAATTTTGAGAATTGTGGTCCGTGAATGTCTTAATTTAAATGTTCATGGTCAGCAGTGACATGGCATTATCTTATCTTATCTTACAGATGGGCAATCTCAGATACACTTCGACCCCTTTAGCTCAGCTTTTTTTATGTGCAGGTTTCTTCACTATGTTTTTTTCTTCCCCGTAAGAGCATTGGATATTTCTGACATAAAGTCCATAGTTTAAAATGATTTTAATAATAGTGTTAGTAGGTACAGTGTGTGTAAAATAAATTAAAATAAAACTAATAAATCAAAAACAAATAAATCATACCACCCCCATGAGCCCTATTTGATGGCAAATTGAGCAATGCTTTTAATTTGCGCCTGTGTGCAAGTATTGGGCAGTCCAACCTGCTGGTAATCACCTTTAGTTTGGTGTTGTGACTGGCCCTTACTCGGCCAAGCAGCGATACAATCTTCTTGCGGATGATCGTCTGAAAACTAGCCGTGCGGGATTCGGCAAACATGCCTGAAGCGCTCGGCTGCACCGGCTAGGCAGCCCACAGAACAGAAAAAACAGTAGAAGTGTCAAGTGGGCATGTAACGTGTGGCATAGTTATGCGGAGTTCCGCATAACCTACCATACATTTGCCGCGACCGCTTATTTCGATATTTCGATATTTCTAATATAGGAAATAAATCCAGAAGCATGCCTTAATATGCTATTTTGGGGTGTAATAAACGATAGCCGCACCAAAATTATTTTCCATGGTGGCGTGTTGTTTTTATGATAGTTTGAATATTGGCGACAACAGGTCTGATACTAAGCGATGCTCATGCCACTTCCACTGTTTTTTCTATTCCGTGAGGCAGCCCCAACAACATTCTAAAGGCATTGTTATATTGAACACGGAGGGCATTGTAAGCGCGTTTCGTATACCGAACCCACAGGCTGCTTGAGTAAAAATACTGAGTATAAGTACGCTTTGAAAAGCGTTATCTTTACTTGGGGTGAGCATCGAGCAAACCTGCGAGCCAGCATATTACTCCTCACCGCCAACGCCCTCCGCTCCCTTTCTATATCAGGATCATCATTGAGATCATTGGTAATGATATGACCCAGGTACTTCACTTTTTGCACTACATTTAGAACAGTGTCATTCAGTACCATTCGATGTATTAATTTAGGCTTAAAACTGGATTTAAAAATCATCAACTCACTTTTACTCGAGTTGTACTGAAGGCCATGTTCCTTCACGTATTGTTCACAAGTAGCTAATAATGTCTTCAACGCACTGACCGAAGGACTCAGCGGCACCAGTTCATCCGCATAATTGATGCTGTTGACGCACTGTCCGTCGATACGACATCCTGCATGCAGGCTACTGAGTCCGTCAATCAGATCGTTGATGTACAAGTTAAAAAGCTTAGGGGACGTTAATCCCCCTTGCCTTACACCACATTCAAGCCGGTACTCGTCCGATGTTGCATTCGCCCATCTCACCTGATTCTTCTGGTGCTTGTACCAGTACTGAAGGATACTCATTTCGTATGCCTGTTTTACCCAGCTTTTGCCAAAGTATATCGTAGTTGACACGATCAAATGCCTTTGACAAATCTAGGAAACAGGCATACACCGGTGTTTTCCTAGCAGTGTAATACCCGACAGTGTGCTTCAAACTCAGTAATAAGAGCTATCAAAATGTTGACACTACCAAAACAGGTCAAAGACGATATAGTTTTTACCGCCTAGAATATTCCCCTAATCATTGAATAACTTCTAACTTTTGCAGTATGGTTTCCCACTTATTTTGGAGTATGTGAAAAAGTTTACGAAGGTGTCGACATTGAACGTAAGTAAAAAGCTTTAAAAAAATTCACACTCAATTATATTAAAATTTACACCCATATAAAAATAATGAACTGATTAAATGTAATCTGAAGATTGAAGATACGAGTAAAACCGGCAAAAATACCTATTCTTGGCGTATACGCTAACGATCCTTCCTTCCGTAATATTTTCGAGAAGTGTTATTTTTTTTTATTCCAGATTACCACTATCAGGACGACTTTTTCTTAGACCAGGTGTTTGCAATCGAAAAATGAACCCCCAAAGGAAGTGGCCAGAAGGGCATACGTTTGTGTTTTAGCCCTTGATGCAAAAAAAGGGGCGTTATAAATTTATCTTGTGTATCTGAGTATTCTGAGTCTGTATCTGTTTGTTTGTTTGTAGCATCGTAGCTACCAAAAGAATGGACCGATTTGGAAGTGTTTTTTTTAAAGAAAGCTCTTTTAATAACTTTACTGAAAACTTGCCAGAGATCTGATAGACCTACACGAAATCGAGATGGCTCTTAAACAGCTTAAGAATGGAAAAGCTCCCGGAGAAGACGGTATAACAACTGAGCTCCTAAAAGCAGGGGACACACCTGTATTGAAGGAGCTCCAGAAGATATTAAACACTGTTCTCTTCGATGGAAGAACTCCAAAGGCGAGGAGTAGGAGTATATTGTCGTGTTGTTTTTTAAAAAGGGTAACAAAATCCTGCTGAAAAACTACCGACCCATTTCACTCCTAAGCCACTTCTACAAACTGTTTTCAAGAGTCATCACGAATCGTCTTGCCACCTAGATCGTCAAAATCCTATGAGAGCACTACCCAGGACAACCCAATAGTTGACACTCATCTGTTACCTCGGTCGATATAAGGTTGAAGGTGCCACCAACTGTTGTGGCACTATCAAACACTGGGACCCTTACCCTAATCAAATAAATACAAGTGCTTTACTACTTATTCAATAAATTAAGATTAGCTGACTATAACCGCCTGTTTCGCAATCGACAAGTAAAGCATATTTGACAGATAAATTTAGCCCTTTCTCTTGAAAATAGACAAGGAGAGAGCTAACTTTATATCCTACTAATATTATAAATGCGAAAGTTTGTGTGTCTGTCTGTGTGTTTGTGTTTGTTACCTCTTCACGCTGCAACGGCTGGACGGATTCGGATGAAATTTGTAATGGAGATAACTTATACCCTGGAATAACACATAGGCTACTTTTCATCCCGGAAAATTTAAAAGTTCCCGAAGGAATAACTATAATCGAAATCTCAGCGGACGAAGACTAGAAGCTATTATCACTAATCCTACTAATACGAGTATCCTAGTAATCCTGCTCATATTATTAACCCTAAAGGGTAAATTTTTAAGGGGATCAGTGAGGAATTGAGGGATCTCTTCAAATATTGTAGGCAAACATATAGCGATTTTAGTATTTTTAGTAACAAATCTAGCATTTGCATTCAGAAAGTATCATTTGGTGAAATGGCACTGATGATGAAGACCACAGATGGCCACCGGAACTCCTCAACGATACTTTTTTCAAGGGTGGTGATAAGATATCTCGATTAAGATAGTTGAGCGACTACAACGAAGGACATTTAATTGTTTAAATATGACTATGACTTCCCCGCAGCGTTGCTGGCGGCGATCGTGAAATGTCTTAAAGTTTCATATCAACTAAGAAGTGGTACTAGGAACACTAGGTGACTAACTTCACAAAATAAATGCGATTTTGAAGGCAGTTTTTTGTTTTTTTTAAAACATTTATTTTATTTTTGACTTTCTAGATATCATAATAAGCTTATGTTCCTAGTACACACTTCTTAGTTATACACTGCTTACACTGCTTATACTTAGGCTACCTTGAATCCCGAAATAAATCAGTGTTCCCGTGGGATGGCAAAATTACTAATTCTACGCGGACGAAGTCGCGGGCAGAAGCTAGTGGCAGATAAATTTACTTGTCGATTGTGAAACAGGCCCTAAATGTAATTGAAATAAAGATTTTTGTTACCTAACTTATATTTCGTGTTTATTTCTCCATCCTATTATATCAGAAGGTAGCTTATTATATAGTTTTACAGCTTGATGAGATGACTAGCACCACAGAACAGAAAAAACAATAGAAGTGTCAAGTGGGCGTGTAACGTGTGGCATAGTTATGCGGAGTTCCGCATAACCTACCATACTTTTGCCGCGAACGCTTATTTCGTTATTTCGATATTTATAAAATAGGAAATAAATCCAGAAGCATGCCTTATTGTGCTATTTTGGAATGTAAAAACGATAGCCGCACCAAAAACATTTTCCATGGTGGCGAGTTGTTTTTATGATAGTTTGAGTGTTGGCGACAACAGGTCTGATACTAAGCGAAGCTCATGCCACTTCCACTGTTTTTTCTATTCCGTGACTAGCACAATGCACTGCCATCTTAAGCCTTGGACAGAAGTCGTACCTTTTAGTAGTAGTAAGTCTTGTTCTTCAGAGGTTTCTGTCTTTGAATTATTGCATTTTCAATTTAGCAGCATGTCTTCTGTCGATAAGATCAAACCTAGAAGACTGCCTAATTAAGAATGCACGCACTAAAGTTACGCCCACACCGGTGCTTAAAATACGGTGACGGTACGGAATCGCAGTGACGCGTCGTATTAGCACCGTTTTTGACGCAAGCTCCACACACCAATGCTTAAAAAACGGTGACGGTACGGAATCGCAGTGACGCGTCTCGTATCAGCACCGTTTTTAACGCACGCTCCCCACACCGCTGCTTAAAAAACGGTGTCGTTGCTTAAACAAACGACGGGGTCATAGTAACAACATGGCGCCGTTTTTGACGTACCGTAATATACGCACCGTTAAGCATTGGTGTGGAGGGCATGCGTCAAAAACGGTACGGATACGACGCGTCACTGCGATTCCGTACCGTCACCGTTTTTTAAGCATTGGTGTGTGGAGCTTGCGTCAAAAACGGTGCTGATACGACGCGTCACTGCGATTCCGTACCGTCATCGTATTTTAAGCACCGGTGTGGTCGCAGCTTAAAATGTGTTTTATTTGCTCTGACGGGACTACTTAAACTCGCCGCTGCGACATTCACTCGTTCGGCCGACCGACCGCCGTTTTTAAGAGAATCGCACCTCAGGGTTGCCAGTGCATTTGCAGCCTTACCATCAAGTGGCCTTTGTGTTCTTTTATTTTTACCAACCGACAAAATACAATCCGAGGCCGAGTGTTGGTTTAAACCAGTGTTTTTCAAACTGTGGGTCGCGACCCCCTGGGGGGTCGCGAAGTTTCTGTAGGGGGGTCGCAAGAGGTCGAGAGAACTACCTCAGTAAAAGAAATGAAAATGTTGTATGGAATATTTATAACAAAATAACATTCATGATCAAAAAGCGAAGGGTGGGGGGTTGCGAAATATTTTTTCATGCCATGGTCGTGTCATGAAAAAGGTTGAAAAACACTGGTTTAAACGGACGAGCTTGCGAGTCCATAGTGCCACTCCATGTCTTCGCGTGGACATCGTTAGAGGCGACTAAGGGAATAAAGGCTGTAGTTCTGTTAGGCGATGGCTTGCAACCTGTCACTGGGCTGGCAATGCGCTGGTAAATATCTTAGCCTGGTTATGCAAAATGTGGTTGCCGAAGTTTCAACAAAACCTTTCAGAGTTGTAGGTAATTCTGTAGCTCTGCCTACCCCACTCTGGGAACGACGGCGTGAGTTTATGTATGTAAGTAATTAAAACTTGGAAATCAAAGTTTTTAATTCCTAAATTACATTATACTCGTAGACGTTAGACTCAAACTGTAATCCTAGCGCGAATATTTCAACTATACGTTTTCAAATCAGACTAGGACTTGGAAATCTCTCTCATTTGCTGTCATACTATAGTAAAGGTACTTACAATTATTATGACAGCCAAAGTGAGAGAGATTTCCAAGTACTACGAGTCATACGAGTGAAAGTAAAATACAAACCCAAAGATTCTCTTAGACCTCATAAGGCCCCTCGTACCATTTTTTAACACAATACGGCCATGATATAGATCTTGTGAAAAGGAGATCTAGTGGACGTTTTTATGACGTGTGGTCAAGTTAGAATATTTATTTTATTTAATTTACATTAGGTTCATATTCCACTGACAAATTTCGTAGTATGATGGGCCTTAGTACCTACAGTGTCCGGCCGTTAAGAAGTCAACCCTGACAGCTGTCATCGCAGTACAATTTATAACCTATTCTTGGGTTTGAGGTTATAATTTGTACTGAAATGACAGGTGTCAGGATTTACTTCTTATCGGCCGGGCACTTTAGGTACCTAATTACAAAGAAAATATTTAAGACTCTGCCGGCCAAGTATGGTTGCGTTTATCGCAATAAAAATTGAATGTGGATAAAGCATCCGTCACTCTCGTACTTATATACGTGTCAGAAAGTAATCGATGCTTTATCCACATTTTGTCACGCGATACAAGCAGCCATACTAGACCCCATGGAACTAACACGTTATAGTTTTCTAACGATCAAATCAACAGAGAGTTTGTTTTTTATTTAATCCTTACACATTTTTGATATAATGTGTGTAGGTACTCGCGTATTCGTCTTTAATCGCTTATGACTGTCGGATAGATACAAGTAGACAGATGTCAGTGAAAATATTAATTTTAGTTGGACGCTTTGTCAATACCTGCCCACGTACTTATTCATTTATTTATCTCCTTATTCATAAACGCAGTGTAAACCTAGTAGTTAAAGTATGCATTGTCCCTTTTTGTCAAATGTAAATGTCACAGTGACATATAAGGACAAATCATATTTTAAGCCCACTTTAGCTAGAATGCGTTCATGAATAAGAGGGTTATTCTTCAGTGCACAAAAATACAAATTTACCATTATTACTCGATAAACCCGTGCTTTTAAATATCAAGTGAGGTCTTAGCAATGAGTTATACACTTTGATCTTTACTTTCACTTTAAGTTTAAGATTAATTAACTTTTAATTACTTATACGTTATTTTAATTTAAAACACGCTTGATGAATATTTGAGGTTATGTGTCAAATACTACAAATGTATTTAGATCTTTGGCAATTTCAATTGACACAAACTCTCAATAATTATGCCGAAAAAAAACGTACTTAATTGCTACTTATTCTTATGATTCTAGTATTAATTTGAACAGTCTGTTAATACAATTAAAAGTTAAAACTAAACTTATTTAAATTAAAATAAAAACTAAGCTACTCAAATATTAAAGACGTAAATAATAATCACCACTATAAAAAGAACACCCCCTCTAGCAGGTCCGCTCGCGGCATGGTCCCTATGACACTGGCTGCGTTACCTCTCTGGATAGCTAGCCCAATCCTTTGGGAGAGGTAAGCACCAGCTCTAGGATCTCCGGAGGTGTCTATGAGCCGGGATGACAGGGCCTTAATAAAGCTTTTCATATCAGCTGACCAAGGTCCCATGGTCTCCACTGCAAGCGCCACAAATTCATAATTATTTAATAATGATGAATATTTGCGGCGCTTGTTGGTTTGGGCCTGATCAGTCTGTTTGGTTATATTAGATCATCTGTAATTAGTTATTTTACATAAGTGTTTGTCTGGAACAAACACATTATAGTTGTTGAGCGATCAAATCAACAGAGAGTTGGAATATTTTTGATCCTTACACATATTTGATGTCTATGTTCCAGATTCCTAAATATTTTCATGTGATGTGTGTAGGTACTCGCGTATTCGTCTTTACCACTTGTGAAAGTCAGATAAATACGAGTCCAAAGATGTCACTGAAAATACTATTTTTTGTTGGACTCTTTGTACGTAAGTACCTCGATGAATATATGAGGTTATGTGTCAAATACTACAAATGTGTTTACATCTTTGGCAATTTCAATTGACACAGACTAGGGAATGCAATTTAACCGGTTATTAACCGCGTTTGTATGAAAATAACCGGTTTAAACCGGTTATAACCGGTTATTTGCATTCCCTAACACAGACTCTCATTAATTATGCCAAAAAAAATACTTACTAAATTGCTACTTATTCTTATGATTCTAGTATTAATTTTACAATCGGTTTGGTTATATTAAATCATCTGTAATTAGTTATTTTACACAAGTCAAGCCTTAACTAATAAAATGTTTGTATTACGATTGATTGTATTACACTCCAGAAATCCTAGCCCTCATCCAGCACTTACCTGCGCACATTATTATTTCAGCCTGTTGCTTTTAAATTCACCCTTTAATTTATTTTCAGTTCTATCAAGGCTGTATATCGGTATTAATGTTATGCGTTTTATTTTTTATTATTATTCTCCCTTTTATTTTTCTGCTATAAGTATTATGTTAGTAGTTTACACGCATACGTTTGTTTGTACAGCGTTCCGTGAGCCACTGCCGGTACTGGCTCAAAATCAGCGCTGTAGGTGTCTGACACGGGTGCGCTTTAACCAGTATAAAAACATTTAGTATAATTTCATTTAACTAACCACGAAAAGCATAATGACCGTTTAGCATAAAAACCCAATTATATAATTTTACCTGGCATACGATCGAATAACATAACACTCATTTAGCATAACTGTTATTTTCTTGTTATTATGCATTTTAAGTCAATTTCTGCTAACTAGGTTAGGTTAGGTTAGAACTGTGACCACATTAATAGTAATGAAAGCAGTTAGAAATATTAGTTTTTGAAATTATGCATTTCGTTTTATGCATCATGACTATTATATCGATGGTTTATTATGCAGATTAAAATTATGCAATTAGTGTTATGTGAAATGATCATTAGACCATTTGTTTTTATGCTAAACATTACACACCCGTCTGACGCCTCAGCATTTTACTGAGCCAGTGTCCGTTTCACTGCCGCGAGGACACACATTTGCGTGCTATCCCTATTACCTTCATTGTTTATAGAATCATTTGTATATTTGTGTGTCGTATTACCTTCATTGTTTCTAGAATCATTTGTATATTTGTGTGTCGTATTACCTTCATTGTTTCTAGAATCATTTGTATATTTGTGTGTCGTATTACTGTCATTGTTTATAGAATCATTTGTATATTTGTGTGTCGTATTACCTTCATTGTTTCTAGAATCATTTGTATATTTATGTGTCGTATTACCTTCATTGTTTCTAGAATCATTTGTATATTTGTGTGTCGTATGGTTGGTGAATAAATGTATTTCTTCTTCTTCTTTCTTCTTCTGATTATACATGACTTAAACTATGATCATTACAAAATCTTCGATGTACCTGGTGGAGTAATATTGCAGATTAAAATATTTTTAATTAACATTTAAATTACCTGAAAATATCTTAAAAGAAAGCACATAATATATAATGAACTTAAAAGGAAAACTATCGTGACTAAGTTTACTTGATTGATTTCTGATATACAATTGGCTAAAGTGTTTATACCTAATAAAAATCATCTAACATAGCACAAAATAACTTTAAATAATAAAAAAAGATTTTACATGTTGGTTGTGATTGTTATCACAGCTTCGGAACCCCACACTGCGCACGATCGGACATGCTCTTGCTCGGTTTTTTTACAAATTCAGTTCTTTAAAAATGTACAAATGTACAATGTCAATTTAATCAATTCTGGATTTTTTTCCTTTGTGTTGGAATATTTGCCCCCTTTTGATGTAAGTATAAAAATAAACGTAATTTCTTCCTTTCGATTATTTCATTCAAAATCAATATTTTATTTAACATCCGGTACCACAAAACATAAACACGTGAATATTGTGCAAGCTTTTTAAAAAAAAAACAATCAAATTCAATTTTACTGATTTGAAACTCAAGGTGATTCCAAGCGTCAATCGCAGATTTTTATTGCATAATGTAATTGAATCTTAGAAATTAAAGTTTTTAATTTCTAAGGTACGTTATAGGTACTCGTAGACGTTAGACACAAACTGTAATTCTAGCGCGAACATTTAAAACATACGTTTTCAAATTAAACTAGGACTTGGAAATCTCTCTCACTTCATAATAGAGTAAAGGTAGTTACTATATTATAAAAGCAAGGGAGCAGCGGCGTAGCTATGTGACTAAGTAGTCTGGGGCAAAGAAAACTGGGCCCCTAGACTGTTTAGGTTTTAGGTTTAGGCCCCCGAACGAGGGGGCCCCTGGGCACTGCCCCGACTTGCCCTTCGGTAGCTATGCTATGGTTCCTGTTGAAGACCAGCTCCGGCCTAAAAACCAGTAACATGCTGAGCAGGAACCATTTTTCTCCGTCTGGCACTGGTGCAGATGTTTTGTATTTTTGTTTTTGTTTGTTAATTTACTTATCTATACTTGTGTTAAATGTAAGCAAATACATGTTTTTTCTTTCTTTCTCTCTTTGAAGAGTGAGAGAGATTTCCAAGTACTACGAATCATACGAGTGAGAGTGAGATACAACCCCTAAGATACTCCTAAGGTCGCTTGTACCATTTTTTTTACACAATACGGCCATTTAAATATAGATCCTGTGAAAATGAGATCTAGTGAACGTTTTTATGACGTGTGGTCATATTAGAATATTGACTTTATTTCATTTACGTTAGATGCATATTCCACTGACAAATTTCGTTGTATGATGGGCGTTACGACCTGGGTCCCGAATTACGAAGATTTTTTTTAAAACTCTGGAACAAACACATTGTAGTTGTTGAACGATCAAATCAACAGAGAGTTGGAATATTTTTGATCCTTACACATTTTTGATGTGTATGTTCCAGATTCCTTAATGTTTTCACGTGATGTGTGTAGGCACCTACTAGCGTATTCGTCTTTTCCACTCTTGAAAGTTAGATAAATACGAATCCGAAGATGTCAGTGAAAATACTAGTTTTTGTTGGACTCTGTGTGAGTAAGTATACCTCCCTATGTAGGTACTTATTCATTTATTTACCCCCTTATTCATAAACGCACTATAAACCTATTTTAGTTAACCAGTAACAAAATTACCGTTTCGATCGCTAGGTTCATGTTGTACGATGCAAAGCAGTGAATGTTCATGTCTTTTCGGTTTTTTAAACATACTTCTCCTTTTAGGATCCCGTAGCCCAAATGGCGAAAACGGAACCCTTATAGTTTCGTCATGTCCGTCCGTCTGTCCGTATGTCACAGGTATTTTACTCGAAAACTACAAGACGTACGTACATTGATGAAATTTGGAGTATAGGCATCTTGTACAAGCCGCTACTTGGTTTAAATAGTTAAATAACTATTTCTAGGGCGGGCACTCTACGCACGTTACAGAAGATAAAAAAAATTTAGCATGTATAAATCATTTGCTGGGACATATATTTTGACTGTTCTTTTAAAAATATTTTAAGGTTCCTGAGCAGTTATTTTGAGTTAGTGTTTTTTTTCGGAAATAATCACTCTAAAAGTTGCATAAATTGTATGCTCTCTATCCGTAATCTTTTTAACCGTGTGTCCAAAAATTATAAATGGTAACGCTTAATAACGAAAATTATTTTACACCATGATCGGATATACCGTTTTTGAGTTATTGCTGAAAAACTGCGCTTAAAAAAAATTATGCTCTCTTCGTGCACTTTATGAGATAGTTTTTGTGTAGCTACACTCAGCATGGTCAGACATGCTCTTGCCCGATTTTTTTTCAGTGTACGTCTTAATTTTTTTTTGTTTCTTTCCGCTTGTAAAACGTATCTTCTTTTCAATAATATCTGCAACATATTATTCAAAAATCGTCAGGATGAGACTAGGTTTAAGGGGAAAGACACGTTTTCCCATTGTATTTTTCAAATTGAAGAAAATTCCTAGAGGTTTAGAAATTTTCTCAAGAAATTACTGAGAGCTGTGTTACCGAGAATTTCTCAAAACTTTCACAATTTGAGAAGTTTCTCGTTGGTACAACTGTTTGTTTGCAGTGTCGCTGCCAGGGTACGGAGAGAGCAATGCATTCCATGGAAGAATTTCCAGGGTAAGAGTTCATGTATTGCCGTAATACCAAATCATGTCTGTTTTCTTTGCTTGCTCCATTTAAGGCTATAAGGGGCCCGTTCCGGCATATAAGGACGGGCATGGAAAACTTTCTGCTAATTTCAAAATGTTACGTTTTCTTTTTACTATTTATGTTTTGTGTTCAAATAATTATGTGTGTGTTACCTTCCGTGGTTTCACCTGATGGTTCCAACGGAAGACCAGCGGTGACTTTAATGCCAGCATAACGCTAAGTTGTGATCATTTCGTGGCTACTTAGGTACTTCTTGTACGTTTTAATCGGTTCTTTGCCATAGGTATCATTTAATCTACTACCCCCTTACTAATAAACGTAGAGTAACGGTGGTATAGCTAAACAATGTTTTGTCCTTATCTGTCATTGTGACTTTTGAATTTGACAGATAAGGACAAAACATTGTATAGCTATACCACCGTTACTCAACGTTTATTAGTAAGGGGGTTAGTAACATTCATTGTAACATTTGAATTTGACAGATAAGGACAAAAGGGATTAGTTTCTAGTCCTATGATTAACTAATATTTCGATTATTGTCAACAGCTGAAACATAGGAATCGCGCAGATAACGTCAGAGTCCCGATAGTGCGTCGAAACAATTATTCGGTAAGCCAATGGATTTAACAGGCATTCTGTAAGTGTACGTCCTGGGTAGACGCCCGAGTTGGGCGTACAGCAGAACGGGGCGTGCGGCGCGGCGTGCAATGATATTTTATATTAAGATACGTCATCTGCGCTCAAAAGCGTTCCTCAAAAAGGAAGGCAATTGCCTTACTACCGTTTGACTACCGTTCAGTTGCGCCGCGGCCGTTGACACGCACGCATCCAAAACAGTAAAATTAGATATCGCAGGAGTGCGATAAGGACGGCCGTGAGCGGGCGAGCACTTGTCTTGGCGGGAATTTGAAACAACTATTCATCTCTTTCTAACAATAGCGTTCGCTACGGATTGCCGTCTTTGTCTGTAGGAATATGGTAACCATGGTAACGTAGCAACTGTCAGTAATTGGTGACGGGTTTTGCGCTTAGTATGAGCATAACGTATCTAAATATAAAATATCATTGGTGGCGTGCATGTTAAACAAAATGAAACCCATACTGGTGTCCTGAGTGGACGCTGAACAAGTGTCGTTGACGCTTGCCCGCGACGCTGCCCGCCCCGCTAAACGCCCCGCTTCGAGTATCCACCATTGATTTAAACAACTAGATAGGGTCTTCTGAACAAAAATGTCACAAATGTTTGGCCAAGAAACAGTAGCGACATCTATCAGATTGCTTATAAACTACGTCAAACTACATAGAACTACCGTAACGTGGCCGGGTAACCAAACAACAGCTGTATTTACAACAATATTAAGAATGCTTGAAAAAATGGTTGAACTCGAGTAATACATTTCTTAATATGCTTACCGGAAAAAAGAAACTCCATCCTTGGTTTTCGATACCTTTGAGGTAAAATTATTGCACTTACTTATGACGCAACATGGCATTTTTGATTTTACTAGTACGTACGACTTGGTGCGAGGTTGAAACGTCACTGTCACGATTTGGTGCTAGATTCTTAGATTTAGCACCAATTTAATCGCCCGTTTTTTTGTACTAGAGGCCAGTCCATACGAAGTTATATATTAAGTCTATGGTATCCACTCGGGCCGTACACTTAGGTAGAGCTTGTTCACGGAGACGCGGGGCGTCGCGAGTGGCGGTGGGCGGCGCGGTTAGCACTAAATTGAAACATATGGCGATGTATGAAAGCGTTTACGGAGAAGCGACTTGATTCAAATACAGCGTTACTTGCGGCAGACCCTGTGGATACCATCGCCTCGCTGCACCCCATTCATCATTCTAGGCGGTAAAAACCATATCGTCTTTGACCTGTATTGTATTGGAATTAAACATCGGTAATTAATTTATAACCGTTTATTACCACAACCTGTTATGGTGTTGTTTTAACTCAGCTTTCGCCATTAGGGACTGTCAAATATAGTTACGCCCACACCGTTGCTTAAAATACTGTGACGGTACGGAATCGCAGTGACGCGTCGTATCAGCACCGTTTTTGACGCAAGCTCCACACACCAATGCTTAAAAACGGTGACGGTACGGAATCGCAGTGACGCGTCGTATCAGCACCGCTTTTGACGCACCCTCCCCACACCGATGCTTAACGGTGCGTATATTACGGTACGTCAAAAACGGCGCCATGTTGTTACTATGACCCCGTCTTTTGTTTAAGCAACGACACCGTTTTTTAAGCAGCGGTGTTGGGAGCGTGCGTCAAAAACGGTGCTAATACGACGCGTCACTGCGATTCCGTACCGTCACCGTTTTTTAAGCATTGGTGTGTGGAGCTTGCGTCAAAAACGGTGCTAATACGACGCGTCACTGCGATTCCGTACCATCACCGTATTTTAAGCACCGGTGTGGTCGCTACTTAAATCCTTAAGAGCTATCAAAACGTTGATAATACGATAAGATGACAGATCAAAGACGACATAGTTGTCAATTCTAAACAGCTGAAATATTTTATCCACGTTCATCAACATAGACAGACACAATCATAGTAGTCCTGTCATACGCGGCTTTAAACTATAACATCCGTCGTTTGGCATCGACGATTTAAAATAAAACAGACTTACAAAATCCATACTTGTGTCAGTAAACTCTTAGTAACTAGATATTAAAAATTAAATGCTAGTACAACAGTAGTTAAAACACGAGTGTGGTTTTATGAAACGAGCCAAAGATGGGTTCAGAAGTCGAAAGGCAAATGACCTGCATTGCTACCAGTGCTACCTGTAACATATCTACCCGGTGCTAAGCTAATGTACGAGTATAAACTGAAATAAGAATAGTACATTATTGCCTAGGTAGGGAATTAGGCAATTGCGGGCCGAGTATTGGTTTAAACGGACGAGCTTGCGAGTTGCTCCGGTGAGCTATATCAGTTACTTTAGTTCTGCGGATCTCCTCATTCCTGATTTGATCTCGCAAGGAGACACCCAGCATAGCTCTTTCCATCGCCCTTTGAGTGACCTTGAGCCTTCTTATGAGGCCCATTGTGAGCGACCATGTCTCACATCCATAGGTCATCACTGGCAACACACACTGATCGAAGACTCTTGTCTTGAGACTCTGCGGTAATTGGGACGAGAAGATAGTCAAGATTGTCAATGTAACGTTACGATATCTCTTATTTACTTGACAGTAATAGCATGCGATAACATGCCAAAGACAATAAGGGCCCTTACACACTAGCGATTTGTCCGGCGATTTCTTAGCGATTTATCGTGCACCACGCTCGCCACGAGATGGGTCCATATTGGCTCATATAAAATTGGTCTTTAGATTTTTTATACTTATAACGATTTCTGTCTATACTCATCATTTCTTCGAAAAAATTTCCTCATACTTCATTTCTTCGAAAAAAAAATCTCATACTTATCGCTACTCATAATGATTTTTTTTAAGAAACTGTTACTTTTTGAGGATTGTTATAAATCTAACCTAACCTAACCTAATTTTATCTACACGTAAGATATTTAAGAAATTCTGGAAAGTGTACGGTTCCATGAATATTGGCGTTATAAGTTCAGATGATTATGAGTTCCGATCATTAGTATAAAAATTTTTTTTGAACATTATAAGGAGTGATCATTATGATGTAAAATGTTATGAGAAAAATTTTCGGAGTTCCAATAATCGGAGTTGCAATTTTATATGAACTTTGGCGCACCCCACGAGATCGCGGCGTGCACGTGGCGAGCGTGGTGCACGTTAAATCGCTGAGAAATCGCCGGACATATCGCTAGTGTGTAAGGGCCCTAATGGGGTGATGGAGCCAGCACAATGAACAATTAAGGACCAATAATGGGCACTTAATTCTTATGGTACAGAATATAAGACAATTTATAGATTTATAACCTTATGCTCTTCGAATTAAGAGTTAAGTGTCCATTGTTGTTACTTCAGCTAAAAGCGTCCAACATTGGTGCCGTCACCCTACCTAGTTTTACTTAGGGCCTGTTTCACAATCGACAAGTAAATTTATGTGTCAGTTAAAGTTAGCTCTCTCCTTGTCTATGTTCAAGTGTAAGAAAAGGAAAGGGCTAAATTTATGTGTCAGATATACAGTGCTTTACTTGACGATTGTGAAACAGGCCCTTAGTAGAATAGGGCCTTTATTTTACTTAGTCTTTCACGCACTGTCAAGTAAATAAGGGCATATATAATATCACAATGATAACAATATGATAACAATCGTTACAAAGCCAATGTAAAATGAGGCCCCAAAACTTGATTCTTCTACAACTATTATAATAATTACTGCAATGTCTTTTGTTATACCAGATAAGCGCAAAAGTACGCCGTGCTTTATCACATAGGCCAAAGGGTGATGACCCTAATTATAACCCTAACCTGACAAAGGCACAAAAGGCTAGGGCGAGGCATAGGTACGTACATACATATTACACACATACACACACACATACACACACATACACACACACACACACACACACACACATTTCCTTCTTCAACTTTTCTGTCCTAAATCATAACTTAGCAAGAGCCAAATTTTTCAAAGTGAGTTTCTTTACACCATTGTTCCTTAAATTTTGAGCAGCGTGTATTGCTAAAACCTAAAACACCCGTTCTATCGCGCTTAGAATTAACGTTATATAGGAACCTAAAACCTAGTATCTTCACTTGCAACTCGTCAATGCCGAAATCAAAATCCTAGCATGGTACAATTCCAAATTCAAAACGCTAGTAAGTACGGTACTGTACAGTTACGAGATTAAATTTGGTACCCACCTTAGGTCCAAAGTCAATCTGACATTCTACAACAATAAGGTTGAGTTTCCTATAAATTACAAATGACTTGGTATCTCTAATGACATTGACGAATTCAAGCTTATTTTTCTTGAAATGGGTCCCAAATTAACGCTCGTGACCATACATATACTAGGAGTGCGTCTGATAAAAATTTAGGGAAATATGCTTGGTAACCACAAAAGAAAATACTCATTTTGTTATGAACTTTATTTCCATGCAATTTTTTTTTTTTTCTTATTTCTCGAAATCTGTAAATAATGAACACTTCATTTTATTTTTACGTAAAATATAAGTAATTATCTATTCGTCAGGATTTTTTATATGACACCCCATTTTCTATAATCAAACCACCTTCATTTTTCAACCCCCCATTTTTTTTTACTAAAAACAGATGCTGGGAAGCAAGTTGTACTATCAGACCATTGGAACCTTGACCCACCATAGAACTGTGTCACAGAGACGTTATGATTCAAGTTATAAGAAGTGTCAAACAAATTGTTTTATAATGTCACTGTGACACCGTTCTATGGTGGGTCAGGGTTCCATTGGGCTGATAGTACAACAATGTCGAATTTCAAGTTGATAGCATTTATAGTTGCTGAGATAACCTGCTGTGATATACAGATAGACAGACAGACAACGAAGTCTCACCATAAGGGTTCCTTTTTTACCATTCTGGTACGGAAAGCTAACAACAAAATTTAATATTATTTAGAAAATAAAGAAAGAAAAATACATTTATTCACTACACACACAAGACACACAGAAAAATAGTGAAAACAGAAAACAGAAATAAACAAGTAGCGGGTGTGTCTTCGCGGCAGTGAATCGGACACTGGCTCAGCATAATGCTGAGTGTTAAACACCTGCAGCGCTGATTTTCAGCCAGCTCCGAGTGTGACAGACGGACGGCACGCTAAACGAATAAAGTTTAATTTAAAAATAAATAAAAATAGATACTATTGAACAAATACTTATAGTTAGTGGCAAAATAAATACAAAAACTACATGCAAAACCTAAAAACCTGTTATTTGATATTATAAAAGTTAATAAGATTGAATAAACGTTAGATATAATAACCAAAACTATAATTTGAAAAGGTATGCTTAATAAGTGTAACATTTTTATGTTACATAATTATCATTTGGTATTAAATTCATAAAGAATAATAAATCTATTATTTAAAATTCTCGTTTCGATAAAAAAAAAAGAATTTTCGTGTCACAGTGTTTGTAACAAAACTTCTTCGAAACGGCTTGACCGATTCTTATGAAATTTTGTATGTATATTCAGTAGGTCTGAGAATAGGACGTCAAGTATATTTGATTAGGTTTGTGTGAAAAAAAATTACACCCGGTTAGCGCCGGGTGCGGACAGCTAGTTAAGTTAGATTAGAAGAATGAGCGCATTTTGTTACATCAAAAAGATACATCAAGGTGTCATTTTACGTTATGAAAACATATGATTTCTTTTTTTTTAATTGTAAATAATCAATTAAGTATTATACCAAATAAAATTATTCAAAGTAGCCTTATATATTTGTTGTTATACGTTCTATTATTTGCCCCATACCTACTAGAAAAGCTGCACTCTATTTATTGGATTGGCTTACTCTGAAAAAGACGTTCAAATCAACAAATCAATCAACTCAAATTCCTAGTAACAGACTTAGCTAGATTTTTGATTTTGGTTTTTTAGTCATTTTGTACCTACTGAAAAGACCAGTGAGACTTCGTTGTCAGTCTGTCTGTCTGTATGTCACAGCAGGTTTTTTCAGCAACGATATAAGCTATCAACTTGAAATTTGGCATAGTTGTATAACTTGCTTGCCCACATGTTTTAGTAAAAAAAAAGAAATTAATTTTATCAATAAGTAATTGAAAAGGGGTCTAAAATGGGGGTTAAAAAATTAAAGTGGTTCGATTATAGGAAATAGTGTGTCATATGATAGAGCGTAATCTGCACATTTCAAAACGTTTTTTTAATTTTCTGGTATGTACTTTTTGATTTATAGCCAAAAGTCTACAAAAAATAACCGTTATCTCCGAATTTTATTTATCAAAAAATCTGAAGAAATCCTGGCGTATAGATAGTTATTTATATTTTATGGGAAAAATAAATTAAAGTGTTAATTATTTACAGTTTTTGAGAAATGACAAAAAAAACCTTAAAAACCTGTATGTAACCTGTGTATAAAAGAAAAATTTAGGCTATTCATAATGGACCTAATTGCATAGAAAAAAGAAATCTTTTGCGGTAACCAAGCAATATTATCTTATTTACAGAACCCTCGGTGCGCGAGTCCGACTCGCACTTGACCGGTTTTTTTTTGCCTACCATACCCGCTTTCGTTCTCACGCACACTTTGACACGTATACAGATATGTTTTTACCACGAGTAAAGCCCACTCACTATCGTAAATTGCAATGGCTATATTTACAGTTATTTGACTACCGTAAAACGGGGTGAGTAGGGAGACACCCTAAAATAAGTCATAACTTGTTACAAATAAGATCAAGTACTAAATTGACAAAAACGTTACGTCTATTGGAAATAAATTCAGTCTTATAATTAGTAACATATGCTTCTTTTTAGGTTGTGTCCCTACTCACCACTTAATTCCTATTCACCCCGTTTTACGGAACTCTATAAGAGGTTTATATATTAATAAATGATCACACACAAACAATTTATTTATTTTATTTGTGGCTGGGGTAGTATCGTGCGGGAGTTTTTAACTTCATTCACAACAAGGGGCATTGGTGTTTTTAGCCGGTGCGAGCCCGGCAATACCTGGGCCCTCCATTCCCAGGTCTCCGGAGGGGATTTTCATCTCTGCCCCTTTTAAATGTAAATTTCAATATCCTGCTAACAAAAGCAAGGACTTAAGTCTTTGGCCCTTCAGGAGACAACCCAAAAAAAAAAAACAATTCATTTAAGTGCATAGTTTTTAAAGGCACATGAAAAGTTTGATTTGTTCGTTCTGTAAAATTCTCTCAATGGCTTTTGCTAGGTCTTGGCTTAGGACAGCCGTATTGTGTGACCTGAGGGCTTATTGTCTAACGCACTCGCAATCACGATCGTTTTCATTTTGAAAATCGAAGGCTTGTCTGCATACAAAATGAAAACAATTGCTCCACTTTGAAGCCGGTTGCGATTGCGAGTGCGTTAGACAATAAGCCCACAGGCAAAGTTATACATAAATTTCCAAGGGCCCTTACATGGCTGCATTTATCGCGTGATAAAGTTTGGATAAGGCCTCCGTCACCTTCTCACACGTAAATAAGTATGAGAGTGACGGATGCTTTATCCACATTTGACACACGATATAGACGCAGCCATACTAGGCCCGCAGAACGCTAAAATATCCACACGCCTCTAGGACACTAAGACCCGCCATACACGGACTGTTTTATGCAGTTAGGAACCGCTGCACTTCGTTGCTATTGGTCGGTTTGCACTTTCTAGGCGATTGAAACTGCAAATCGACCAATAGCAACGAAGTGCAGTCGTTTCCCGACTGCTTAAAGCAGTCCGTGTATTGCGGGTCTAACGATGAAGCTGCTTCTCCACCGACGAGGCGAGGCGAGAAAGATATTATAATAATTATTCTGGATCGGTACAGAGGAGGCTTTCTGACGACGCGTTGGCCTAGTTGGTAGTGACCCTGCCTACGAAGCTAGCGGTCCTGGGTTCAAATCCCGGTAAGGGCAGATATTTGTGTGATGAGCACGAGTATTTGTTTCTGAGTCTTGGATGTTTTCTATGTATTTAAGTATTTATTTCTTTATATAAGTATTTAAATTGTTGTCTACTACCCATAGTACAAGCCTAGAGCTTAGTTTGGGACTAGGTCAATTTGTGGGAGATCGTCCCTTGATATTTATTTATTATTTATTATTTATTTCTTATGCTGTAATAAGTATTTACATCAAGATCTGGGAGATACAAAAATGTTTGTAAGTCATAGGTTTATTGCTTCATTATTTTTTAGGTTAACATATCCACCAACCACTACAACCACTAGAACCACCACCACGACTCAGGGGATTTACATTTTGCCTGAATGCGACTATATAATGTTTTTCTGCAAATACCATAAAGGCTATGCGTAAGTTTTTTTCTAAATATAATTTATTTTATTATATTTAAATTTTCACTTTACGAAATAGTTAATTTGCTTGTTTGTTTGTTTGGCGCCGACTCAAAATTATTTATCGAGGTATTAACATTAGTGTAGGAGCTTAGTTAGACTTAAAAGGCTCTGTTTTATTTTTTGCTGTTCAGTTTTGTTTTTTCGGAGGTTTAATTTTTTTGTTAAAAAGTTTTTTTTTTCAATTTTCAGTTTCTTTCACTGTTAATAGATACTTATTCTTTGATTACTTACTTTAACTATTCATTGTTTCGCTACAAAACACAACCGTGTCTATACAATTCGTTCCATAGAAATGAGTCTCGTGAAGTTGCTACCTATGGGAAGAAACCTCCCGATAATTTTGTTGCAAAAGATGTGAACAACTGTGGCGGTCTTTTGTCTGAGCTAAAATAAAATTAGCTACCGAATCCCGTCATGCTTAGAGGTAACATATGAGTACCTGCAGGCCACGTCAATGGTGCTATGGGTGTTGTTAAAAAAAATGGCCTTCAATACGCACGGATCAACTAGAAGAGGGGTGAATTACCGAATTGCATTTTAGTAAAATTTGACGATGAAAACATAGGAAGCAGCCTTAACGATAGCGATATGGTTGTGTTGCTATACCCCCAGTAGTTGCAACTTTTCAAGGTACGAAGGGTTATGGTGACATTGAGCGTAGAATGTTGCCGATAATTTTATGCTGGGCCGTCACGGTACACAAATTACAAGGACCAACTCTTGATAAAGCTGTAATCGACCTCGGAAACAAGTTTTTAGAGTTAAATCACTTGAAGGTATTGCTTTGTCTGACTTAGAGCCAAATAAGGTATTACAAAAGCCACACGATGAACTAGCTTTAGCTGAAATGCAGAGACTGAGAGGTTTACACATAATTACGTCGCAATAGGTTTGTGACACCCTGATTAATAATTTTAAAAACTTTAGTTTCCAAACAAATAAGGTCTTCCCTCGACAGCCTTCGGTCTCCATCATCATATCCCATCATCAGATACTCGAAGGTAGTCATATGGCCTTACCGAGTAGAATAGAGGCCCTGAAAATAAAATGTATAAAATAATTTAAAATATCTAACCTAATTGAGTGTTTTTTTTCAGCACGTCGTACATATGTGCCCGATCTATTTACTTCACGTACGCGACTTTCTTTAATTTATGCTATTTGGATTATACCAACTGCAAAACTACTTTCAAGCGTATGTATTAAGTTCCTTCTTATAGCATCGTAATCATATCAATAAATATCAATGGACTATGTCACACAAATTGACCAAAAGCCCCACACTCAGCTCCAAGCTTGTGCTATGTGTACTAGAGTAGATAGCGATAAACTTACTTATAAAACCTTGCAAATATCAGCCCATACCGAGATTTGAACCTGGGACCACTAGCTTAAAAGGCAGGTTCACTACACTCTTCGTTTTTCCTTTTCGATCAACCAGATAGTAAGTTTAGTGCCCACGTTCTCCACACTGCTAACACCTTGGCCCAAATTTACGTCGAAGAGCAGTCTGCTCCCTAGCTGAAACTTCCTGCACCCTAAAAGACCTCTAGTTCTGGCATCCAAGCTTCCACTTCAAAGCCGTCCATGATGTGTTAAAAAAAAATTATTAGAATTATTCAGCATCATTTAATGAAACTATTAAAAAACTAACCCTTTTCTTTAGATGTTCCTAGATTTATAGTCATTAGTAGTTTTTTTTTTTCAGTTTGGAATATGGTCCATATGGGAAATTGTTTTAAACCCTATCTTGCGTCATATGCTGCAGGTAAGTGAAATATTCTGCAGTTGCAAGGTACCTTCAGTGCAGTAGGCTTGAAACTGATTTTTTTCAAACATGTAATTTTTTTAAATATTTTTTTATTTAATCTACAATACCTTACAATCGTAAACGGTGATTTATATATTTTTTGCAGTGAAACCATATTTGAAAAAAATGTATTGGTTATATAGTAGTACTTTATTTTAATTACACGCTGCAATCGAGGCGCGTGCAATCTTTATCTCACGTTTTTTGCGTGGTCTTCCTTTTGAGTTTCTTGTAGGCGTGGCAGCTTAAAATGGCCTCTATACTAACGTACCGTATGGTAATAAAGAGTAAAATCTGTATTGTCAATATTTAAAGCCCGGAATGTCCCACAGCTAGGCAAAGATTTCTCACCTTTGTATTGTTTTTTCAGCTTACTCACGGTACCATGTGAATTACCTGAATTATACCTATGCCGAAGGTCTAGGTGACCGCATAGAAACTTAGACGGTTATCTTACGATATACCCAAGTAAGGTCAACTGGTAGTGAATGCCATTAGGCATTAAGTTTACCTTTTGTACTCGAATCTGTATTTGTTAAGATTAAATGAAATTAATAGGGACCACGCCGCGAGCGGACCTGCTAGAGGGGGGTGTTCTTTTTATAGTGTTGATTAAGTATTATTTACGTCTTTAATATTTGAGTAGCTTTGTTTTATTTTAATTTAACTAAGTTTAATTTTAACTTTTAATTGTATTATATTAAATGGTTTAATCATTAATTTAATAAAACTGTAACAAATAAATTTAAAAGTGAAACCTTAAAATAATAAAACAACAAGTAACTTTGCAATGTTTTATTGTATGTATTGTCTTAAAAAAACTGTAGTAGTGGAGCAGAAAATGCGGACCTGGTATATACCTATTCTACCTAGTAGGTACTAACCCTGGTAGGTACCACCTCCGCATTTTCTGGACCTTAAGGCACATCAGGAAATTATGATAGGCAGTCCAATATTACCTATTTATTTTGCTGACGAGCTTTATCATTCAGGATATTTATTTTATTCCTGCAAGCTACGGTTTTTTACAATAAATATTTAGGTTAAAAGAAAAAACATTTTATTTCAACCTAACCTGACCTAACCTACGGGTGCCGCCAGTAGCGGTGTAGGGCTCAAGTTACCGATGGTTTGGGCTATTGGAGAGGAACCTCCTCACAATACGTGCCGTGTCGAGGAGTTCAACTTTCTGTATCTAGTCATTGATCGGACCACCTAGCAAGAAGAGTCTCTTAAAGTGTTTGTTGACAAGTGGTAGTAAAGAAGTAAAGCTCACGTTATTTAAAGCGTAACTGTCAATCTTTCTACACGTGCGGTCTGTGGACTAACTTTACGCAGCGGGCATACAGCGCTCTGCGCATCCAGTACAACAACGCGTTTAGGATGCTGCTGTGTTCTGAGGGGCTAGACAAGGTGCATTACGCTAGCTAGCATTTCTATTCGTTACGTTTTTAAACCAATCGCGTCACTTGTAAGGTGAAGTCTTGTAATTGAAACTATCTGGTTATTGCAACTAACTTAAATAACTCCTTCTAGGATCACTGTTTTGAACAACGACAGGCGTGATATTGTTCTTTCTTACTAAGAAATACAATATCTCGCCTGTCGTTGTTCGAAACAGTGATCCTAGAAGGAGTTATTTAAGTTAGTTGCAATAACCAGATAGTTGCAATTACAAGACTTCACCTTAGATGACGTGATACGAAAAGTCACGTGATCTACCAGTGACGCGATTGGTTTACAAACGAAACGAATAGAAACGCTGGTTAGCGTAATGCATCTTGTCTAGCCCCTCAGGTTGCCGCGGTATTGTAGTGCCTCGGGAAGGTTTGCTGAGGCTCATACGGACTGCTTTTTCGCCATCATGAGGAAGCGCGTAGCTTCACTCTTCCACCGCAGCCGCGGCAGCACGAGCGGCATCCTAAGCACGCTGGCCCAGCGCTGGGATTCGCCGCTGTTTGAACGGTGCGTCCAGCAGCACGCACCTGTCGCGACACCGCCACGTAAAATGTAATTTTATTTTAATGTGTATGTTAGAATATAGTAGTCATTTAAGTAAACTAACACTAGATTTAAGTAATTGTATCTAACCATTATGGATTTATAATCTGAAATAAAAATATTTGAATTTGAATTTGAATTTGAATTTGAATATCCCACGTGGCGGTTACCTCGTGAGCGAAGTCTAGGTACTTGCTGAGCTTGTCCTTCTGTTCACGGTTCTCGTAATTGGTCCCTTCATTACCATCTTGAGCTGCAAGGATATCATCTGGTGGATTCACTCAATGTTACCGATATGTAAAAGAGCCCTCATGTGGCCTATTTACTATTTTTTTTCAATCAACTACGTCTAACAACGTAGCAGTGCTGTGAGACTTCTTAAATCCTACTTTTTTTTTGGTAAAATATTATTGCGCTCAAGATAATGTGTAAGCTGGGAACAAACCACTTTTTCAAGGTTTTTAGATAAAAAAGGTAAAATACTAATAGGGCGTAAATCTTAAAAGTTATGAGGATTTTTATGTTTCGGTATACGTTTAATAATATCAGTTTTCGATAATTCAGGAAAGACACCGGTGATAATAGATTTATTAAGTATGCTAGTTATTGCATGTAAGGTGCAAGGAGAATGTTTTTAAATGTAATGCCATCAATGCCTTCAGCATTTATTATAATCAGAGGTCGGAATTTTCGTAGCTCTTTTGAGCTGTCATAGGGACTTCTCGCCTATCGACTTCCGATATACATAATTATTAATTTATATCGATAAAAACAGAATACAATATTTAAATTATGATTACGAGTAGAAGTAAACTACAGGCAGTCTTATCAGGAATGAGCGATTTCTTCGAGATAACCTTTGGGTACCAACTTTTTGGAAATTTTAAATAGGAATTAAAATAATAATACTTTATTGATTCTTAAAAATAATCCATGGATTTCTTATGCCTTAACATTTTTCGAAACAAATTGCAACAAGAATTGCTATCGATTATTTTTGTTGCAAATCTCTATTTTGCATTTTCAACTACTCAAAAGTTATCTAAAAGAGATGGCTCTTTAGCGATAAGACCGCCTGTTGTTTACCTCTACTTTTAATATTCTTTAATATGTTGTGTTCTATAATATATCGATAAAATATGTCATCGGAAGTCGATAAACGAGAAGTCCCTATGACAGCTCAAAAGTGCTACGAAAATTCCGACCTCTGATTATAATAGATCGAATCACCTTACACACCGATTCGGTTACAAAAAAAATAGAGGAACTAAATCTATCAAACTCGTACTTAGTCAAGAGTGAAATACTAACGTTATTATTTGCAGGAAGGTATTAGGTCCCTTTTACATTTTCGACATCCACGGATCGACTTCTATTCGGCTTGTTGGAGTGGTCGTGAATGCCCAGCTTAAGAGATAATCGTCGGCGTTATTTATTTATTTATTTATTTATTTATTGCAATACATAAGTACAACCCTGTAAGGGCGTGGCAATCTTCTTAAAAGCTAAACATCAGTACTTATGAATAATATAATCTATTCAATAATACTTATTCATAACATAAAATTACAATAACACAATTTCAGAAGTATTTTACATTAAATAAAATTTGTGTTTATGGCACTTAATTATATTTCTACGTACCTATTTTTAACTACGTACCTAACAGCTTATATTATATTTTTTTATCTATTAGGAATTCCTCTATCGTGTAATAGTTACATCGTAGGGTTACATCGAGGGGTTTATCTATCGAACAGTTGTAACAATGCACGCATGCAAACAAAAAGTTTGTTGGTAACTAACAACTACTGCTATCCTACTACAGCTGAAGGCGGGTAGCTGTAATAGTCGAACCATTCTATACTCTATTGGTAATAGCATGCAATTTAAAATGCTTATACCATTACTACGCAGTTAGCTGCCTTCTTTGGTAGGACGACAGACGGCAGTCGACGTCGCTTATCTTTATCTAACACGTCCGCTGCACCGAGACACATATCTACAGGTATTTTTTGCCGCCTAGTAATTTGTAGCGTCACGTTTTTATCACGTTTGCGTACAAGGCCTCTATTCTAGTGTATTACTAGTCGTGTTAATTTTATGTTACATATAATTATGTACATATGTAAGTCTGTACTAGGGCTCGCGGTCGTGAACTTGTTTCGTGTACCTGTAGCCATGCGCCCGCTTTCGTGTTACACGCTGGTTACACGGCAACGGTTTTATGGCCCGTTCGGTTTTTGGTTTCGGTAAATATTGTACTTATGTGAATTTCTGTGTTTTGTACAATAGAGAGTTTACATACATACATAGGTACATATTATGTATGAACTCGACTGTACGTTTTTTTAGGGTTCCGTACTCAAATCGTGCCAAAAACCATTTGAACTGGCGAAATGAGAGTCACACTTGACCAGTTTTTTACTTAAATGATCGAGATAACGAAAAAATTACGTTTCTATTGTAAGACGGCCCTTAAGTACATCTCATAAATTTCGTTTTATTTACTTTCTACTAAGCAAACGTCGTAAATAACCGGCAATAAGGCTCCCGACAGGTCCCAAATATTATTAAAGAGCGAGAGGCGTGTACGCAGGTTCGTGATAGTTAGAAAGAGAGACGAAGGTGCACTGGTGTTTACGAGCCGTAAAAGATGCAATAAAAACAAAATGGCCGTTCATGAAACTAACGGTTATAGTGTCAGTGAAGTGGAAACATTTTGCTTTAGTTTATAAAACCATAGGATAAAGTTTCTTAAGTTTGCCGCTTGCCGTTCAATAACAAAGGATTTTTCAAAAATCGACCCCCAACAGGAAGAAATGGGGGTAGTACCTAGCGGTTGTCTTTTTCTCACTTTAAAGTAAGACAGCGCAGTCAACTTCTGCAATTTTATTGCTACTCTAAATCGCTTTAGAAGTAAATTATAGTCGCCAATATCTTTGTTTTTTTTTACTTATCTTTATTTCTTTCCCAACGTTACTCTTGTACCTATATACTTAATCATAATCTAGAGCTTATATTTTGGACATGTTTTAACTAGTGAATGAAAATAACCGCTTATAACCGGTTATAACCGGTTATTTTCATACAAAAACGGTTAATAACCGGTTAAATTGCATTCCCTAGTTTTAACTATTAAATTTAGAAGTAAATTGGTAAGGGGGACGTCCTAGACGGACGTACGGTGGAATTATGCGATCGTTTACACAAACGCGATTCTTCCTATTCGTGATTGCCATACAAGATGGATTCCACACAACCGCAGTTTACTACATTCGTGATTCTACACAGCCGTTATTTTAACGCAATCGGGATTCATCCTATTCGTGATTCTACACAATATGGATTCCATACAACTGCAGTTTACTACATTCGTGATTCTACACAGCCGTTATTTTAACGCAATCGGGATTCATCCTATTCGTGATTGCCATACAATATGGATTCCACACAACCGAAGTTTACTACATTCGTGATTCTACACAGACCTTATTTTAACGCAATCGGGATTCATCTTATTCGTGATTGCCATACAATATAGATTCCACACAACCGCAGTTTACTACATTCGTGATTGAATAAATTTATACTATCTCTGTATACGAGTCTATAATTCGTAAGAAAATAAATAAAACAAATTTGTTTAATATATTTTTTATAATATTTATAAACCACATAAACACGTAGGTAACATTTGGGTAATTTAATTATGTTATGTTAGGTTAGGAACGGATTTTACACAACTCGACACATACGAGAATATATTAATAATAACTTAAAAATGTTCTAAGTAGATAAAAGTGTAAGTACTACACTTTTCGTTATTTCCAGACCTAGGAATATACGGGGCAAAATTAAATGACAGCTAGGGATTGCCTATAACGATAAACTCAATTATCGATGCTTTTCCCATATACTAGTGATCGCTCCAAGTTTTGTTTGTAAAAATAAAATTGTATGGAAAGTAAACAAATGAAACAAAATAGCAACATAATTCGGGTTATTTTTTATTTTAAAAGGATTTTTTAACCTTCACCATCATACTTTTTACTTTTCCCCTTATTGTGTATTTCAGAATGACTGTCCCATTTACTATTTTTAAAATAAACGATTAGAAGTTGTTAGGAGTAAATAAAATATGATGATCAAGGGGCGGAATTTTCATAGCAAAAATCAAACGTCAAGAGGGATTGAACATTGTGTTTTATCGACTATCGATGATTAATTGTCACTTAGCACATGTTTTTTGTAAAGAAATTAATTAGACCTGTAATGGGGAGGCCTTTGCCCTGTCCGTGTGTATGACGGTTAACAAAATAATCAAGTAAAAAACAATAACTAGTTTTATTTTGTTACAATTTAAATATAAAACCAAAACGGAAATTTTAAGCAGTATAACTGACAGTAAACGATCCTTCATTCATATAACAGAATCGAATTTCTCTAAATGGTCATCATTTAAACTGGTCCTGTTTTCAATGTAGATCCATTTACGATGAGAGAGATGAGAGGAGAGAGATGAGATAATCGATAACTGGAATAGTCGATAAAAAATAATAGGCAATCCCTATTGACGTTTGATTTTTGCTATGAAAATTCCGCCCCTTGATGATGATGATGAGTGAAGGTTAAAAAATCCTTTTTAAAAAAAAGTACTTAAGTACCTAGCTATTTTGTTTCGTTTGCATACTTTCAATAAAATTATATATTACAAACAAAACTTGGAGCGATCACTAGTATTTGGGAAAAGCATCGATAATTGAGTTTATCGTTATAGGCAATCCCTAGCTGTCATTTAATTTTGCCCCGTATATTCCTAGGTCTGGAAATAACGAAAAGTGTAGTACTTACACTTTTATCTACTTAGAACATTTTTAAGTTATTATTAATATATTCTCGTATGTGTCGAGTTGTGTAAAATCCGTTCCTAACCTAACATAACATAATTAAATTACCCAAATGTTACCTACGTGTTTATGTGGTTTATAAATATTATAAAAAATATATTAAACAAATTTGTTTTATTTATTTTCTTACGAATTATAGACTCGTATACAGAGATAGTATAAATTTATTCAATCACGAATGTAGTAAACTGCGGTTGTGTGGAATCTATATTGTATGGCAATCACGAATAAGATGAATCCCGATTGCGTTAAAATAAGGTCTGTGTAGAATCACGAATGTAGTAAACTTCGGTTGTGTGGAATCCATATTGTATGGCAATCACGAATAGGATGAATCCCGATTGCGTTAAAATAACGGCTGTGTAGAATCACGAATGTAGTAAACTGCAGTTGTATGGAATCCATATTGTGTAGAATCACGAATAGGATGAATCCCGATTGCGTTAAAATAACGGCTGTGTAGAATCACGAAAGTAGTAAACTGCGGTTGTGTGGAATCCATCTTGTATGGCAATCACGAATAGGAAGAATCGCGTTTGTGTAAACGATCGCATAATTCACGGTGGAATTATGCGATCGTTTACACAAACGCGATTCTTCCTATTCGTGATTGCCATACAAGATGGATTCCACACAACCGCAGTTTACTACATTCGTGATTCTACACAGCCGTTATTTTAACGCAATCGGGATTCATCCTATTCGTGATTCTACACAATATGGATTCCATACAACTGCAGTTTACTACATTCGTGATTCTACACAGCCGTTATTTTAACGCAATCGGGATTCATCCTATTCGTGATTGCCATACAATATGGATTCCACACAACCGAAGTTTACTACATTCGTGATTCTACACAGACCTTATTTTAACGCAATCGGGATTCATCTTATTCGTGATTGCCATACAATATAGATTCCACACAACCGCAGTTTACTACATTCGTGATTGAATAAATTTATACTATCTCTGTATACGAGTCTATAATTCGTAAGAAAATAAATAAAACAAATTTGTTTAATATATTTTTTATAATATTTATAAACCACATAAACACGTAGGTAACATTTGGGTAATTTAATTATGTTATGTTAGGTTAGGAACGGATTTTACACAACTCGACACATACGAGAATATATTAATAATAACTTAAAAATGTTCTAAGTAGATAAAAGTGTAAGTACTACACTTTTCGTTATTTCCAGACCTAGGAATATACGGGGCAAAATTAAATGACAGCTAGGGATTGCCTATAACGATAAACTCAATTATCGATGCTTTTCCCATATACTAGTGATCGCTCCAAGTTTTGTTTGTAAAAATAAAATTGTATGGAAAGTAAACAAATGAAACAAAATAGCAACATAATTCGGGTTATTTTTTATTTTAAAAGGATTTTTTAACCTTCACCATCATACTTTTTACTTTTCCCCTTATTGTGTATTTCAGAATGACTGTCCCATTTACTATTTTTAAAATAAACGATTAGAAGTTGTTAGGAGTAAATAAAATATGATGATCAAGGGGCGGAATTTTCATAGCAAAAATCAAACGTCAAGAGGGATTGAACATTGTGTTTTATCGACTATCGATGATTAATTGTCACTTAGCACATGTTTTTTGTAAAGAAATTAATTAGACCTGTAATGGGGAGGCCTTTGCCCTGTCCGTGTGTATGACGGTTAACAAAATAATCAAGTAAAAAACAATAACTAGTTTTATTTTGTTACAATTTAAATATAAAACCAAAACGGAAATTTTAAGCAGTATAACTGACAGTAAACGATCCTTCATTCATATAACAGAATCGAATTTCTCTAAATGGTCATCATTTAAACTGGTCCTGTTTTCAATGTAGATCCATTTACGATGAGAGAGATGAGAGGAGAGAGATGAGATAATCGATAACTGGAATAGTCGATAAAAAATAATAGGCAATCCCTATTGACGTTTGATTTTTGCTATGAAAATTCCGCCCCTTGATGATGATGATGAGTGAAGGTTAAAAAATCCTTTTTAAAAAAAAGTACTTAAGTACCTAGCTATTTTGTTTCGTTTGCATACTTTCAATAAAATTATATATTACAAACAAAACTTGGAGCGATCACTAGTATTTGGGAAAAGCATCGATAATTGAGTTTATCGTTATAGGCAATCCCTAGCTGTCATTTAATTTTGCCCCGTATATTCCTAGGTCTGGAAATAACGAAAAGTGTAGTACTTACACTTTTATCTACTTAGAACATTTTTAAGTTATTATCAATATATTCTCGTATGTGTCGAGTTGTGTAAAATCCGTTCCTAACCTAACATAACATAATTAAATTACCCAAATGTTACCTACGTGTTTATGTGGTTTATAAATATTATAAAAAATATATTAAACAAATTTGTTTTATTTATTTTCTTACGAATTATAGACTCGTATACAGAGATAGTATAAATTTATTCAATCACGAATGTAGTAAACTGCGGTTGTGTGGAATCTATATTGTATGGCAATCACGAATAAGATGAATCCCGATTGCGTTAAAATAAGGTCTGTGTAGAATCACGAATGTAGTAAACTTCGGTTGTGTGGAATCCATATTGTATGGCAATCACGAATAGGATGAATCCCGATTGCGTTAAAATAACGGCTGTGTAGAATCACGAATGTAGTAAACTGCAGTTGTATGGAATCCATATTGTGTAGAATCACGAATAGGATGAATCCCGATTGCGTTAAAATAACGGCTGTGTAGAATCACGAAAGTAGTAAACTGCGGTTGTGTGGAATCCATCTTGTATGGCAATCACGAATAGGAAGAATCGCGTTTGTGTAAACGATCGCATAATTCGTACGGTGAATGATCAGATTCGCGATGTACTGAATAAGCGCAAATCAAAAGCACCCGAAACCGACGTACGTGCATGAAGAGATTGATGAATGTAGAGGAAGCGAAAGTAGTATGTTTGGACCGGTGCACATGGCGTTCCATAGTCTCTGCCTACCCCATTGGGAGACAGGCGTGAAGGTATGTATGTATGTATGTATGTATGTATGTATGTATGTTTGTATTTAGAATTGATTTTGCCAAAAAAAATAATTGACCGGCGAGATCGTTCAAATATCCCTACGGAACCCGCAGTGCGCAAGTCCGATTAGTACAGTCGAGTTCATAAATATGTGTACACTTTAGTACCTTGTGTATTTAATGTCATGCTTAAACTGCCATATATGAATTGTCGCAGCGATGAAAGTGACAAGGTACTAAAGTGTATACATATTTATGAACTCGACTGTACTTGCCCGTTTTATTTACCGTTTTCTACGAACGCCTCAAGCGATACGATGCAACTTGTCTATGCCCACTGGGAAATCTTTGTCCCATAAGTTTAAAGACTCACTCGCAACTCCGAAACATTTGATCAAAAGTTCGAGAACTTCCAAACCGAGTTCCAACAACAAGCCAAGTTTTAAATGAAATTACTGTTGGAACTCGAAAAGTAGGGGGATCGAAATATTCCGTGCATGCGAACGTAAACGCAAACTCAAGTAAAAAGACATTAGTTTAATAAGTAAGCAAACTAAATACAAGCACAAAACGCGGATATTAAGTTTAAATTAGAATGAAGTTTCGTCTCCACATACGTAACTTTTTTAACCACACAAAACAAACATTATCTCAAAATAAAACGGCCCCAAGCCAAAACGTTTAAAATTTGCATTTTAGAACTAAATTAAACAGTGATAAGGTTGAAAGTTACATTATTTTGAGATTCAGTTAAGTACTTATGATTGTAACGGATATGTTTAAGAGAAATGTGGTGAGAGCAAAGGTTATACGAAAATCTATTTTAAAATAACGTTAATATTATTACCTACGTTATCATAACGTTTTGTCTTACTTAAATAGCACTGGGGAGTTATTACGACATACTATGCAGTTCAGTTTACGTTGAGAGAAAAAGATAGAGCTAACTGCTATAGCTCTATCCTTTACGCTCACTATAAAATGAACTGCATATCTATGTAACTTGCGCTCCTTCTAAAAAACTAAACGCAATTCATCAAAATTCAAAATGCATTTAAATCCAAAATGGCCGCGATTGCTAAATCCCGGAATGCGATTATCGTGCCGCACATTTCCGCACGCCGCAATTTTATTTAGAATATCAGAAAATTCAGAAACGTATTTCAGATTCCATTCCGGATTCAATACAACTTTCAATAGCACTCGGAACTGAAATTCCCGGAGGGACATCACGATATCGCAGTCAAATGACAGTTTGAATTCTTCAAATTGGAATAATCAAATTTAAAAAAAAAACCGGCCAAGTGCGAGTCGGATTTGCGCGAGAATGGTTCCGTACCATTATCTATACAACATTAGCAAAAAACAGCATAAAAATCACGTTAGTTGTATGGAAGCCCCCCTTAAATATTTATTTTATTCTGTTTTTAGTATTTGTTGTTATAGCGGCAACAGAAATACATCTTCTGTGAAAATTTCAACTGTCTAGCTATCACTGTTCATGAGATACAGCCTGGTGACAGACAGACAGACAGACGGACAGCGGAGTCTTAGTAATAGGGTCCCGTTTTTACCCTTTGGGTACGGAACCCTAAAAACGAATAAATATGCGAATGCATTGATTAAATTTCCAGATTTTTTTTTGGCTTGCTTCGGCAAACATGCACACACGCCAGCTGATGGTAAGTAAAATCTGAGACCTATATTTACATTCTCAAGACTACAATCTTAAGACTGCAATCCTAAGACTTAGATGGAATGCCTCTATGCTAGTAATTTCACTGGTTGTCTTATCCCAACACCGGAACACAACAATGCGAACACTGCTGCTTGGCGGTAAGTAAAAGGATGAAAGGCCTGAAGACGGTCGCCAGCAAGCCTCCGACAGCGCGACCTTGGAGTCTTGTCGCCAAGGCCACATTATAACACTCTATATTTTTTTTTATAGACCAGTTATTTTTTAACCTGGTAGGTAAGCAAGTCTTATTCCAGTCTGGTCGAATCGGCCCTAAGTAGTACCATTGTAATATGAAATACCTATGTTTAAAAAATGACTGACTGCAGAGTTTCTTGCAGCGTTTATCCTCAGCAGTGCAGTGGTTTGTCTCCTCTTGGGAAGAGCTGGTAGATTCTTGATGTGTAAAAGTGCAGCCTACTTACTGAATAAATGTATTTTAACTTTTATCTTTTTTATCTTTTAATCTTTATTGTGAACGGGTTTAAAAAGATTCCACGTAAAAAATGACAAAGCAATTTGGACAAAGTTTAAACACCAGGAAAAAACCGTGGCAGCATCGCAAAGGCTCATTAAAATTCACTCTGCTAAACGGACGAGGTAATCTATAAATTCATGAGCCTTGGCGCTACCGTATCTTAAATACTTATCACGTCTCAAGTCACTTTAACATGGTTTTTTGTAGCCATAATATTACAATTTTACGCTTGTTATCATAAAAACAAAATCTTTTAAAATATTAATAGCTACTAATATGTTATACCAAAGGTAATGAAACTATCTGATACTGATACTTTATTAAATAAACTATCATAATAAGAGTTGATTTTCATAAAGTTTAAACAAAACATTCGTGTTTCATTATATTTCTTGCTTAAGTGACTCCCATTACCTTTCTCCTCTAAAGGAAAATGATTCCTTTATCACTTTGGACTATGTCTAAGTGACGTAATGAATCAAAACGCAAGAGAATTCTCATGATTTTATTTCCAGTGCCATTTTGACACAGCCCAAAGCGGTCAAGGAACCGATTTTCTGACATAGAAAAATTCTAAATAAAATTCCTAAGCTCCATTCTTAATAAAGGTACCTAATACTTATCATGTCTAAGATCACGTTCACACTATTTTCATGAAACAGTTAAAACTTTTAGTACGATAGCTTTAAAACTACTTTTCAACTCTCCTGTTCAGTAAGTAACGATTACCATGTTTCATTATCGAGCTGAAAATGGCATTTCCACCCCTAGGGTGGTAAGTGATTTTGAATATAGAATTGGTAAACCACTCAGCATTTTTTATTTTTTTCTTAGATCATGGAAGAGTATTTACGAAAGGCCACTGAGTCTGCAGCTGCTGCTTTTCTGCAGTAAATTGAAAAAACCGGTCAAATGCATGTCCGACTTTCCGCCGCATCCCTTTTGTTGCTTCTGAAAAATCTAATTTATCATATTTATGTTATTCAAACATAAATATGTAACACAATTATCACGGAATTTAAAGCTGACTTTCATTGCTGTTTTTTTCAATCTTTTTTAAAACAAAAATACAGTATTTATCTAATCAACTAGCTCTAAACAACGGTATCCTATACAATGGGGTATGTCAAAGTATTTTTTTCGCTTATCCCTTTAGCTGCCCCCTTTAAAAACACACAAAAATATTTTTTCGCAATTTGTATGGCTTTAGATCAACAAGATGCTTATACTATAAACATTTTAAGACTGAAACTTCAACCAATTTGCTGTAAAAACTGTGACAGGTGACGGATGGACAGACGGACACGTGAGTGACAGTAATAGGGTTCCGTTTCAGGTACGAAACTCCAAAACAGACTTAAATCTAACATTTTAAGACAATCTAAACTTAGATAAAATATATTGCGTCATTTTGAAACGAGTTTTAGGTTCGCATCGTGAGTAATTAATTATTAAATTCACACAGACTTCATTAATCAATTTGCAGAACAGATCGATCTAAATAGACAACGTAATTCACGTCATCATTATCTACTTAACAATACTGATGAATAACCGACCTCATTTCAAACGAAATGGAGTTTAGAACTGATATTGTTGAATAAACGATTTAGGGCTTTTTGTAAGGAAGAGTGACTGTAGTTATATGGTCTGACATTCGAAAAGGAAACGATTTGCGCCGGGCTGTTTATTCGATGAAAAGTATTTTATATCAAATTTAATATAAATAATATGTAGCGAATAGGTAGGCTGAAAAATTTCAGTCCAGTAATATATTTTTTTTTTAATTAACACGTACTAATCGAAAGTATCAAGCATATAGAATATGCAAACGTTAGGTTTGGTGCAAATTATTAGTACCGACTTACCTGTTTATACCTGCTTACACAATAGTTTGACGGGAAAAAAATAGTCAACCTAACGTTGGCTTCGTACTTTCGATTGGTATATAATTTGTCTATTTAACAAGCAATTGCATTTCTGTTAAACAAAGTTGATTTAAAAAAAAAACATACCTGGTGCCTCTGCTGAGTACGTGAATGCGTTGTTAAATCGAATTTTCATTTCATCGACAGCTAATTTCTGCTGAAACCTTATTGTTTTTAGGTTATCTTAAGCATGGTTTACGTAGGTTAGGTTAGGTTAGACCTGTGACCACCAAAAAAGTATAACTCCTGCACGTGGAAATGCCTGTTCGATGAAATGAAAATGCGATGAAATGAAAATTCGGTGAAATGAATGTCGGCGTTTCAAAGGTAAACCGTATAAAACATATCCCTAGTTGAACGGTCAGGTTCAAAGGCCCGATTTGATTTTGAACCCTGAAAATCAGGACCCGGCGGTCACGCCCATGTACCATCAATCACAAAATCAAAGGATATTAAAATATCGTAACGGATAGGACAATTTGTCAAAGGGGTCATTCGACAGGGCACTTTGTTAAATGTTTAATATTTATAAAGTAGCAATATTTTATCGCGAATTTCCTGGCGTTTGTTTCGCTTTTTTCAAATACCTGGGACATGTAATCACTGAAAAGCTGAAGGACGACGCGGATATTGAAAGGGAACGCAGAGCACTGGCAGTAAGAGCTAATATGTTGATTCGCAGGTTTGCAGGCTGTACAGTGGAGGTCAAGAAAACATTGTTCATGTCGTATTGCCAATCATTCTACACGTGCAGTCTGTGGATCAACTATACGAAGCGCGCTTACAGTGCTTTGCGAGTCCAATTCAATAATGGGTTCAGAATGCTGTTGGGGTTGCCACGCTTTTGCAGTGCGTCAGGCATGTTTGCGGAAGCACGCATGAACGATTTCCATGCCATAATGCGAAACAGAATCGCCTCTCAAATGTATCGCCTGCGGGCCAGCACCAACGGCCTTCTGACCGATATAGCAGAGAGATGGGACTCTCCGTTTTTCAGTCACTGGGTGTCGTTTCATCGCCCTGTGTACCAAGACCTCAAATAATAAAAATAATAAAATAAAAAAAACTGTGTAACCTAGGCTAAGATGTAATAACTCTAGTAACGTAAGTTTGTAACTAACAAATTATGGGCAAACTGGCCTGAAATAAATGTATGAATTGAAAAAGAGAGCTTAGTTTGAGACTAGGTCAACATAAAAGCAAGAATATCCAAAACAAATTGGAAGAAGCCCAGATAAACGAAACGTCATACATAAGTCAACGCAGCATGTAAGACTCCGAAAGACATGTTATTCTTGTGTGTCGTCCAAATCACGTATTATATTGGCGACAGGGTGACGTGACGTCATCACTAATTCATACGGTAAAAGGGGATGAGAGCGATGCGAGGGATTCAAGGTTTTAGGCATTTTCTATAGCTATTGCGAGAGAAGAGCTGTATATTGGGGTGCGCCAAAGTTCATATAAAATTGCAACTCCGATTATTGCAACTCCGAAAATTTTTCTCATACCATTCATTTTACATCATAATGATCACTCTTCATACTCTTCATAATATTTTTTAATATTAATGATCGGAACTCATACTCATCTGAACTTATAACGCCAATATTCATGGAACCGTACACTTTTCAGAATTTCTTAAATGTCTTACGTGTAGATAAAATTAGGTTAGGTTAGGTTAGATTTATAACAATCCTCAAAAAGAAACAGTTTCTTAAAAAAATGCATTATGAGTTGCGATAATTATGACATAAAAAAGTATGAAAAAAAAGTATGAGCAAAATTTTTAAAGAAATGATGAGTATAGACGCAAATCGTTATTCGTATAAAAAATCTAAAGACCAATTTTATATGAGCCAATATGGACCCGTCTATATTGGAATACACATGTTTTTTACAATGTAGGTACAGTACTCCCAGCTACTTAAAAACGTTCGGCTGGTTATTGTATTTGTAACTGACAGTAATTATTGATCACTCGTGTTTGATGGAAAAACGAAGATTGTCGATAGCTATTAAGAAACTGTGTCGCTATTGCCTTACGCACTCGCAATCGCAATCGGCTTTAAAGTGAAACAATTGTTTTCATTTTATATGCAGACAAGTTTATATGGCCGATGGTATGGTTGTTACAATGACGTCACAGTGCACTTCGGATCTCTGTATCTAATTAGCAGTTTAAAATGCTAATATCATCCGTATTTCTTGACAGATTCTAATTTTAATTTCACTTTTAGTGATCTTTTTTATGGTATTTTCATATTTTGTTAAGAAGTGCGATTTAAAAAATCTATTCATATGGGATATTACGTTATGTATCTAATTGAAAGTATAGATCATGAACATAATTCTTTGTGTCAAGGGTCTTATCTTACAGATGGACCCTTTCGTATACACTTCGACCCTTTAGGATCTTTTGTGCAATTACCCTCTTACACACTTAGCTGTTCGAATGTGCAGGTTTCCTCACGTTGTTTTTCCTTCCCCTTAAGTGCGTCGGGTAATGGAATTAAGTTAGAAAAACTCATTGATACATGGTGACCGCAGGGGTTCGAACTCGGTACCTTACGATCACGAGTCGACCCCCTAGGCCACCGCCGCTCTTGTGTCACAAGGGTAAAAACATAGCAAACGAATAAGTTCCTAAATACCAACCAGACGCAATACATACTGCCCTCTATAATAAAAAAGACGCATGCGCAATTTCATAAGCAAAGTAAATGTAACCTTCTATTTTAAGAAATAAAGTCACTAATATATACGCGGTTCTATGAGACATACGCCCTTTTTTCTAAGGAAGGCAGCATAGCAGACACCTGGCGCGCTGGCGACGGGCCAAACTGCCGCTTCAATACGAGGAGGGTTCCGTAAACGCGCTATTCCACCCTCCTACAGTAAAAAGGCACATCTACCGTGTGGATTGTATTGCACTTCCAACCTTATAATAACCTTTGAGAGTTTAATATTCTTCTATGAATTAATTGCACTTGTGAATTTCTCCGTAGGATTGTGGTTATTGGATATGCCTGGGTATGGCTGCTTAGTGCTTGAGTGGGTATTTTCTCAAATATCGCCCTTTATTGCTGTACTGTCAACCCCTGAATCCTGACCTGCATAGAACGGTGTCACAGTGACATTATAAAATGATTTGTTTGACACTTCTTACGACTTGAATCATAACGTCACTGTGACACAGTTCTATGGTGGGTCAGGGTTCCATTGGGCTGACAGTGGAGGAACCTAAAAGATGCTTTCAAATAGTAGTTCTATGTATTCTTTATTTAAAATGCACGTTTACAATCTCCATTTTTGCATGTAATAGTGCCTTCTTGGTATATAAAACACTTAAAGGGTAAAAATAATTATGAGAGTCAATATGGGCATTTTTTAACCCCCGACGCAAAAAAGAGGGGTGTTATAAGTTTGTCGTGTAAGTGTGTGTGTGTGTGTGTGTGTGTGTGTGTGTCTGTCTGTCTGTGGCACCGTAGCTCTTAAACGGATGAACCGATTTGGATGCGGTTTTTTTTATTTGAAAGCAGGTTTTCTAGCGGTGGTTCTTAGACATTTTATATCAAAATCGGTTCAGCCGTTTTTGAAGTATTGAACTTTGAAATGTCAATGTCGGGGGTTTTCCAACTTTTTGCGGTTAGGTTAGTTATAAAACCGAGCTAAAACTCATCTCAATTAAAATAGCTTCATAAGGATGTGCAAAGGCGAACTAATCTCTTTCAATTTAGCATAGGTCTATTAACCTTTGGACGATGCGATTGGTATAAAAAATGGATCTTTTTTTGGAATCCCTAATCGTCATTTTGTCCTAATGCATCGTTTTTCCGAATTTTCGTTTATCCTAAAGCCATTTCCGCATGAATTTAGTTTTTTTTCTAGTGTTGTTATAATACAACCCTAACCTTACTTATCCGCAGATTTTGGTTAGGTTAGAGTGGTCTGACTAAGGGCTGATTTATCAATCTCCAGATAACACTATGTGTCAGGTTAATTGTAGCCGTGTCCTTTTCTTTGTCGTAAGAAAGATAAAGACAGAGCTACAATTTACCTCACAGATACTGTTATCTGGACATTGAAAAATCAGCCCTAAGCTGAAAAAGAGTTTATAACAAACAATAATTCGGACAAACGATGCGTTAGGACATACGTTATTAGGGTTTCTGAGGGACACTCATAAAAAATATTGTCCGGTAATATCCGGAACGAAGAGAGCGATGTTTTTTCCTAACATAATACCTACACTGAAGTGTTATTCTCTAAAGGGATTATTATTATTATTATTATCGTACGGCCTTACGAGTGAAGGTCCTGCGTTCCTTATAAAAGCAAATCTAAATTATTTAGCCAGTCTATAGCCTCTTCAGAGCACCAACTAAATTTCGCGTAGCCGCCAGCAAAACGTCGGTTGGGACACTCCTCCACGATGTGATAAGCTGTTTGCTGTGGAGCGCCGCAATCACACGCTGGCGAGTCTTTAAGGCCCCATTTGTGAAGGCAGTAGTTGCAGCGGGCGACTCCCGTGCGGATGCGGTTCAGCGTCGTCCAGATCTTACGGCCGGTCTTGAAACCAGGCAGCTGGGCAGACGGGTTCTCCTCTAAAGGGATCCTACCCCATTACCATTCCAAGTAATAACCATCAACTGTGGATACTTTACGACCAGAGGGCTTATTGTCTAACGCACTCGCTATCACGATCGTTTTCATTTTGAAAATCGAAGGCTTGTCTGCATACAAAATGAAAACAACTGCTCCACTTTGAAGCCAGTTGCGATAGACAATAAGCCCTCTGGACCGTATACTCTTCATAAAGTAACACTGACGTAAACATAAAAATAAAGAGTTCTTGTAATGTAAAATACAGTATAAAAGTAAAGTGGATGTAAGGATTAAAATACATTCTTGTTTTTTTTTTCTGTTTCATGGAAAAAGCAAGCACGTACAGTCAAGGACTTTAATTGTTATGCCACTATGGAACCTTGTCATAATGACAGCGTCAAACCACATGAAAGAAATAGGGCCAAAATTTATGATTAACGATTAGCGACAGGGTTCCATAGTGGCATACCAATTAAAGTCCTTGACTGTACGCTATGGCTTTATTATTCTCGTCGGTAAAACGCGATGCTTTTGAAATCGTTTCGTTTTTAAACGACTTCAAAAAAGGAGGGACGAGGAGGAGATTTTGATGATAATTTTGATTCCGGTTCACTACAATCAAATATCATAATGCCCTTTTACATATTTGACTAAATCTCATTTTGTCTTAGTTCCAAAATGCCTAAATTCCCAAATTGACTTATTTTCAATACAATAAAATGTCATAATAACATTTACACATTACATCCGATATTCAAAATGTACAGTTGGTAAAATGAATAATAACTTCAAATACCGAATTATTATTAAGACTGAAGGTGAAAATGCATTAGTTTCATAATTACCAAAATTCAAAAATGCCTTTTGTTGACAAATCCAAAGATCAAAATGACATAGTCTCATAATACCTAAATTTTTAACAACGCAGTATTTTTGGTGTAACGTATTTATAAATGTAAATAAATACTACACTTTATCAGAGTTGGTTTAGCAATTTATGACTTCTATGCTGTTGTAAGGGATCCAACAAAAATGGGGTCGGGTCCCGTTGGCCTTACTTGCATTTAGCCTTAGCGAGCAAAACGGCTCAGTAGTACACTAACCAAGTATGCAAAATGACTTGGTTATATAATTCCATGGTTACGAAATTGTCTTAGTTTCATGAAGACTTACTTAGCAAAACGTCTAGGTCGTGAAATGCGCCAGTAAGCAGAATGACTCAATTGTGTTAGGTCTTGATTGTATTATCTTGATATGTGAAGATTATCGAGACCATTTGCCTATTAGAACATTATGACATTAAGTCGTTTTACAGCCAAGTCATTCCGTCTATACTATGCCTTATAGCAATGAGGGCGTTTTACAGACCAAGGCATTTTGCTACCCGGACAAAATACAACTAAGGTGCTCTGCTCGCCAAGGTTAAATGCAAGTAAGGCCAACGGGACCCGACCCCAAAAATGCCTTATAAGCGAGTCAAGAATTCTAGAGTTCCGTACCTCAAAAGGAAAAAAGGAACCTTTATAGGATCACTGATGCCGTAAAAACTGTAAAATACAACATAATTTTAAATATTTTCCATAAATACTGAGTTTTAGGTGTTTTGACAATGTTGTTTTGAGTTTTAGACATTTTGGGAAATGGTAGAATTGAAAATTTATCAAAACGCGATATAGTCTATATGAATTATAGTCATATTAAGAATACGGTTATTTAAGAAGTAGGCGTAAGTCATTTCGAGCTTTAGACATTATGAGAATAGTCCGTTTTGGCATTGCGACATTCTAGGAATATGGTATTATGATTTTTGGTTGTAGCGAACCGGAATCATAATTTTTTTGTTTGAAAGGAGATATCCCAAGTTTGGTACGGTCAGCCTTATAAGAAGCTGCACACTTTAGTGTTTTGTCACTTTAACGCCATGTTTGAACTTCTGCACTAATCTGTCAAAGGCGTTAAAGCGACAAGGTACAAAAGTGTTCAGCGTCTTATAAGGCCGACTGTACCATGATAAGAAAACCAGGATCTGATGAGGGTATCAGTGAGAAATTGAGGGATCTTCTCAAATATTGTAGTGACAACTCCAGCATTTGCATTCAGAAAGTATCATTTGCTGAAGCGGAACTGATAATGAAGACCACAGATGGCCAACGGAACTCCTCAACGGTACCGATTTCAAGAGTGGTGATAAATTATCTCGATTAAGATAGTTGAGCGACTACAACGAAGAACATTTAATTGTGTATTAACTAGGGATTTTATGGAGCTTCGCCTTCGCATCCGTTAAGACGGAACTTCCGTTTGATTTTACACCTTCGGATCCGCCTCCGTCTTCGCTATTTTTTATTTCACACCTCTGCCTCCGTTATTTTTTTACCGAAGTTATTCCGGAGCTGAAGGTGTTGCAATTGCTGCAGCGCCGCGCACGCCTTCAAGTTGTGACTTGTCCAGGAATTAACTTACCTATCACTCACGGCCCGCATCTTCCACTTAAATAAAAGGTACTCGGCTCCGGTAAACCTCCGGATCCGGCTTCGGATACGGCTCCAACTTCGCCTCCGGCTCCGGATCCGGCTCCGTTAAATAAAAAAATTAAACTCCGGATCCGGCTCCGGCTCCGGTAAAGCCGCCTCCATAACATCCCTAGTATTAACATGAATATTGTTATGTTCCTAAATAAATGCTAGAGTGATTCACTACATAGCACTTATGGCGTACATAGATGATTTATGGCATACGTAATAGCTGTCCAAATTTTAGCTTCCAGCCAGCCAAATTGATATTTGTGTGCACACAGCGACTGCAACGCATGTCGATGCATAATGTATTCAATTTCGCTGCAGCGGCCATGAGATGGAGTTGTGTTGGAGTAGACATTTTAATATTTCAATACCTTAATACCTAACTAGAACATACAAGTAAAAAGCACGAAACGATCTTTCTTTAATTAAAACTATCTGTTATTTTTTAACCTACCGCCAAGTAACAGTGTTTGCATTGTTGAGTTTCTTGTTGTTGAGGTCTTTGCGGTCTTAGAATTGCAGTCTAAAGATTATATAGTCTTGAGAATGCATATGTTACACTCGTATTCACAAACAATACTTAAGGGATCCTTCACTGAGTAAACGCACTGCATTCAATACAGCTCTGTGATTGGTCCTTTTTGACCGACCGTTCGTGAGCACTGTGAGACCTCATAGTTACGTTTGTGAATACGGATGTATGAGTCTCAGACCCCACTTAGCATCAGGACTACGATCCGCCCCTATTTTCTCCCCGTTGGGGGACCATTTTTTAGGGTCCCGTAGACAAACTAGGAACCCTGTTAGTTTCGCCATGTCCGTCCGTTCGTCCGTCCGTCCGTAGCTTAGTTCAGAAACTCTTAGTTCTAGAAAGCTGTCCTTTATTTGTAACGTGGGGATGTTTCTTTTTTTTCTCGACTACCTACCGCATGGAGTGGGGGGTCGTTGGATAGGTCAAAAATTGTGGGTTTGTCAAAAGTATTTTTCAATCAAGGGATCCGTTTGTGAAATAGTAAGATTTAAAGTGCTAATTTTTGTTAGAGTCAAAAAGTTCTAACAACACAGACTTATCCATATTAGTCATTACGTTTGACGTTAAAGTGAAATAAAATGCTACCGGTCGCTAATCATTAGTAATTATAATTCCAATTTGAATTTGATTTCGAATCTAATTACCGCGAGCCCAACTCATACTTGTATTTTTTTTAGTATTTGTTGTTTTTCTTCAAGGTTTGTAATATAATCATATCATGACGCTTGTCAAGTGTATTTTACCGTTTTTAAGATAAACAAAATTAAAAACACGTTAAAAAACGTTTCGTGCTGGGACCTCTTTTATTATTTCACTTGTTTTTGTTAGTTCATCCGCCGTAATAAGTCACATTCGGAAAAAAAAACAACCCGTTATTTTATACGGTTCAAAAGATACAGCTCTTTAAAGTTCGGACGGACGGACAGCGCAAACATATTAATAGGGTCCCGTTGGGCTCCCTGCGGGTACAAAACCCTCAAACAAAATAAAACCAGGCAAGTGCGAATCGGATTCGTGCACGAAGGGTTCCGTACCATTATCTGTAAAATATCGCGTTTGATGTATGGGTCCTTAACTATTTATTTTATTTTGATTAAACTATTTATTTTTAAGTGAATATAATAACTAAATATTCTGTGAATATTTCAAGCGTCTATCTATTGCCGTTATATCAAGCAAAGGACGGTATAAAAATCACGTTTGTTGCATAGTATTTGTTATTATAGCGGCAACAAAAATACATCATTTGTGAAAATTTCAACTTTCTAGTTATCACGTTTCATGAGATAAAGCCTGGTGACAGACAGACGGACAGCGGAGTCTTGGTAAGGGTTCCGTCTTTACCCTTTGGGTACGGAACCCTAAAAAGTAATCTCCGTCCAAACGCACTCCGTGACTCTAACAGCAACCGGATATTCAAACACGCATTACGGCGCTCGCTCGCTCGTCGTCACATTTAACTGCATTGTTGCTAGCCACTACATTCTAGAGCGCTAATTAAGACCGCCATAAACAGTGAGTGTTAGTCATGCGCCTGAGTGACTGATGTCAGTAAACAATTGAATATGCCGAAGTATTAGGCTTATTGACGAACATAACCTAGAAAATCGTTTCCCATCAAAAACATAAAAGAAAATAGGCTCAAAAGTAAGCTCTAACTTGTCAGTTTTTTGCCGAAAGCGTTAAATTATTATAAAATATGACATGCCGAAATAGAATTAAAAATTATGACATCAAAAATGCAGTAGCAAATGAGAAGTCAGTAAGCGCTTCAAATATATGCGCTCGGTCAGAAATTGGTAAAAAATCGGACTTTTAAAAAAAACCGGCCGAGTGCGAGTTGAACTCGCGTGGAGAGGGTTCCGTACATACGTTTTTTTTTATAATGTTCTTACAGGTTTTCCTGTAATATACATGGGGAATGGTCAATTTTCATCTTCTTTCATGAATAAAATCAAAACTATTGATATTACAATAATAACAAAAATAAATTTGAGATTCTCATAACGAGCCTTTTTATTTAATATATAACACAATAAGGTTTGCAAAACTTTTTTTATTTAATTTCCTTATTGGTTCCCCGAAAATCCCCGAAACAAATTTCACCTGATTTGGTCAAGAAGATTCGGAGCAAATTGGCAGTGACAGACGGATGGAAAAACAGACAGACGCACGAGGGATCCTATAAGTTTTCAGTTTTTTTTTTATTTTTTGTACGGATCACTAAAAATAAGATTAAAAAAGTCGCTTATTTTTGTATATTTTTTTCCTAACTGCAACGTTCACTGCAAATGCTCTGCCGCTGGCAATTATGATTGCATTGAATGCATTCTTGCCTCTAACGTCCCTGGCTACATGCCAAATAGTACCTACTCTATTGGACAGTTTGGCCGTACCATACAGTACAGTACACACATGGTATGAAAAGGTTGCCAATTATTACTATACCGTATAAAGCTGCGACCACACCGGTGCTTAAAATACGGTGACGGTACGGAATTGCAGTGACGCGTCGTATTAGCACCGTTTTTGACGCACGCTCCCCACACCGCTGCTTAAAAAACGGTGTCGTTGCTTAAACAAAAGACGGGGTCATAGTAACAACATGGCGCCGTTTTTGACGTACCGTAATATACGCACCGTTAAGCAGCGGTGTGGGGAGCGTGCGTCAAAAACGGTGCTGATACGACGCGTCACTGCGATTCCGTACCATCACGGTTTTTTAAGCATTGGTGTGTGGAACTTGCGTCAAAAACGGTGCTGATACGACGCGTCACTGCGATTCCGTACCGTCACCGTATTTTAAGCACCGGTGTGGGCGTAATTTAACTACACAACTATGGTCCTGCGCCTCTATTCCCGACGGTAAAAACGATATCGTAGTTGACCTGTTACGGTATTGTTATGACGTCAGACACCATTACTGTCAAGTAAATAAGAGCTATCAAAACGGTGACAATACGATAACAGATCAAAAACGATATTGTTTTTACCGTGTTGAATAGAGGCCCTGTTAGGTGTTGTTTTTAACTCGGCCGCCATTAGTGTCAAGTAAATAAGACCGCTTTCTGTATCTGACCCTTATTCCAGCCATCTAGCGAGAGTATCAGAAGAAAAACAACCTATTATTATTCTAAACGCAATGTACGTTCCACATTTGGCCTAAGATCCGAATAGGAGACGATTTGCACCGGGCTGCTTATTCGATTAAAAGTATTTTATTATCCAATTTGATACGCTAAATAATATGTGGCGAATAGGTTGGCTGAAAAATTTCAGTCCAGTACTTATATCATTAAAAAAATTATTAAAAATGAACTCTTTTTAAAATTGCATATGCTTGTTTAATAGACAAATTACATACTAATCGAAAGTATGAAGCCTATAGAATATGCAAACGTTAGGTTTGGTGCAAATTATTAGTACCGACTTACCTGTTTATACCTGCCTATCCAATAGTTTGACGGGAAAAAAATAGTCAACCTAACGTTTAAAGTTTTATAGGCTTCATACTTTCGATGGGTATGTAATTTGTCTATTAAACAAGCAATAGTTTTTTTTAAGTCAAAGTTAATTTTTATTTTTTAATTAATTATATACTGGATTGAAATTTTTCAGGCAACCTGTTCGCCACATATTATTTAGCGTATCAAATTTGATATAAAATACTTTTGATCGAATAAGCAGCCCGGTGCAAATCGTCTCCTATTCGGACCTCGTACTAATTGTTAAACTCAACAAAAACGATTGTTTAATGAACGGTCAACGACAAACACGGTCGCATAACCAACGGAACTCAAGCTGACCAAAACAACCCTAATTATGTCCTTTGTTACAACTTCTACGCTGTTGGTTGAAAAGTTTTCACTGGGTTTTCGTTAGCGGTTTAGGTACAGGAGGGCTTTAACTTAGCATTGGTTTAAATAATAAACACGCAAGAAATTTATCACACTTAAAATTAAGATCCTAAGCGTTTGTATAGGACATAATCTACGGCTTGATATAAAAAATACGAAAGGAAATTCTGCTAAGGACTGGGGAATAATGTATCGGAAAATTGATGCAACAAATCCTTCATATAGTTTTTTTTTTTCTTAGGGGAGGCACGGAAGCATTAGCTGACGGGAGGTTTGAGCACTACTTCATTAATCGATGCGTGTAGTAGGTTTTTACCCGACTGCGTCAGAAGGAGGGTTATTGAATTTATTTACAGTGTGGTAAGTTTAAGGGGATGTGAATTAACGCTTAAATCGCGTAGCTATCAATTTTTTTTATTCAAATTTAGCTCCGGGCGATAACGTTTCTCATCCCTTAAATCAGGTCCAATTTCCACGATGAAATAGGTATGTTGTAGTAATTATAAGAAACTAGTTTTTTTTTAATTGATTTCTTAGAAATAAGTGTTTTTTAAAAGGAAAATTTATAAACCTAGTTTATTTAGCATATTAACATATTAAACAATTTTAAACATCGAACTAGGTTTAAGCGGAGAGTAACGTGATCCATTTTTTTATGGACACTTAATTTCACAATCCTTTTAACAACTAACAACAAACAAAATATCACCTGTAATTTAATTTAGTTGTCAATCTTACATACGATTAATGGTTTTTTGCCACAGAAAGTAAATATTTTATCCCCCTTACTAATAAACGTGAAGTAACCGTAGTGTAGTTAAAACATGCCTTGTCCTTATCTGTCATTGTGACATTTGAATTTGACAGATAAGGACAAAAGCATGGTTTAGCTACACCACTGTTACTCCTCGTTTATTAGTAAGGGGGTATTTGTTTTAAAATAATTTTATACAGAGTCACACATAAGACGTGATACAACTTATCACTAGGGTGTTCTACCTACAATATGAACAACTTTCACTATGGGACCAACTCTGAAATCACGAAAAAAAAACTGCTGTTTCATAGAAAAGTTCAATACGTCGACCAAAATGTATGAAACAGCTGATTTTTTTTTCGTGATTTCAGAGTTGGTCCCATAGTGAAAGTTGTTCATATTTGTAGGTAGAAAACCCTGGTGATAAGTCGTATCACGACTTATGTATCACCTTGTAGACCAATCAAACTAAACAACAAGCACGACAATGAGAAAGACGTTCACAATGACAACGTTCTAAGTGTGCTCAACTTGCCTTTAATAATTCGTCAGACAAGCTTAAACGTGAGTCTTTAAAAGTAATATGATTACGCACACCGCCGCACCAAATTTCGGTGCGCTACATCCGATCCCACAAAACCCTAACGTACAGGAACAAAATCATTTATCATCCCTTTATAATGCTGATTGCAGGTCCACGGGAATTCCAGATATTTAGGGTCCTGTTCAGTACTCTTGAACTCGGTTCTCAACTCGACAACGAATTATCAACCGGTGAAATTAAGTTTCGTCAGAAACCCGTTTTGGATTAGTAATAAAACTGGCCACTGTCTTAAGAAATTCTATATATGTATGTATGTATGTTTGTTAAAACTTTATTGAACAACAAACAACAAAATAGACACAAACACAAAAGGCGATTTTTGTGGCGATTGTCATTTATTTTCACCAATTTTATACTGACGCCGTTAGTAAAGATACTTTAAGACGGACTTGCACGAAAAATTTAACACCGGAATGCATTTGAATACTGTAATTTTAACTCGAGTTAGTGTCTTTACCCAGTGTTGAATTTTTTATGCAAGTGGCCCTAACAGAACTACGTATCTTATTTCTGGGCATTGATAAATATTTGTGTGATGAGTGTGATGGTTTGATCATAAGTCTTGGATGTTTCGTATGTATTTCCCTATAATTAAGTATTTAATAAATAAAAAAGTGGACTAAAAGAAGATGTAGTGACTAAGATTGAAAAGGGCATGCTTCGATGGTTCGGTCATTTGGAAAGGATGGATGAAAGAAGATTGACGAAAGAGATATACAGAGCTAAAGTGAGTGGAAGGGTCGGAAGGGGCCGCCCTAGGCGTACTTTTTAACCGACTTCAAAAAAGGAGGAGGTTATACGTTCCACTGTATGTATTTTTTTTTTTTTTTTTTTTTTTTTTTATGTATGTTCACCGATTACTCCGTCAATTGTGGACCGATTTTAAAAATTCTTTTTTGGTTTGATAGAGTATACTTCAGAGGTGGTCCCATTGTCAGCAAATCTGAATCTGATGAAGGGATCAGTGAGGAATTGAGGGAACTCCTCAAATATTGTATGCAAACATATAGCGATTTTAGTATTTTTAGTAACAAGTGAAGCATTTGCATTCAGAAAGTGTCACTTGGTGAAGCGGAACTGATGATGAAGACCACAGATGGCCACCGGAACTCCTTAACGGTACCGATTTCAAGGGTGGCGATAAGATATCTCGATTAAGATAGTTGAGCGACTACAACGAAGCACATTTAATTGTTTTAAAACGACTATGATTTTCCCGCGGCGTTGCTTGCGGCGAGCTTGAAATGTCTTAAAGTTTCATATATCAACTAAGAAGTGGGACTACATAAGCTTATTATGATCACTAAAAAGTGTAAAATAAAATAAATGTTTTAAAAAACAAAAAACCGCCTTCAAAAATGCAAAAAATAACTTCTACTACTAGGTACTTAGTAGTAGGAGGTACCTATCCTATTAGGTTAGTCTGAACTGAAGTCGGCGACCACAATATTTTCAACAAAAAGCCGACTTCAGTTCAGACTAACCTAATAGGATAGGTACCTCCTACTACTAAGTACCTAGTAGTAGAAGTTATTTTTTGCATTTTTGAAGGCGGTTTTTTGTTTTTTAAAACATTTATTCGAATCAAATCGGAGAAATACTGAAAAAGGGCCGAATTTTAAGTACCCGAAACCGACGTGCGTGCATGACTCGATGTATGAATGTGGAAGAAGCGAAAGAGATTTGTCAAGATCGTAGCAGGTGGAAAGAAGTGGTTTCTGCCTACCCCTCTGGGAAACAGGCGTGATTTAATGTATGTGTATGTATAAAAAATTGTAAAAATAAAAATGGGTCAATGTCACATCAGTTGACCTAGTCCCAAACGAGTACTTATTTTTATTATTTATTATTAAAATATGTTTTTATCTGTATAAGCATGATTAACCCACATTGCTTACGTGACTGTAAAGCGACAAGACGCAAAAGTTCGAATTTACTTTGGATGCTAAAAAGCAGTAAATTTGAGAAAAATTGTCTCACGATGTGTATTTATTGAAAATTATAGGCGTTTATATTATAGTATAAGCTCGAAAATATACCTCCACAATAAAATATTTTTAAAGGTGTTACAGCCGCACTCAGAGACGTCAACTAAATTTAATGCCTGTTTAGTGACGTGTTGTCTTATTCTATTGCTGTAGCAAAAAAACCGACAGCAGCAACTTTAATCAAGCATTAAATTAAATTGACGTCTCTGAGTGCGGCAGTTAGAGCATGACTATATTTTTAAGCCATTACATTCTCTAAAATATTTTGTTGACGACATATTCTGCCTTTCGTTCTACTAGTTAGTTATTTAGTTGATTAATAATATCGTCAATGAATTAAGAGGTGAGTTGTTTCAAAGAATAAAACCCCAGGCCCAGGGATAATAATTAGGTTTGCCCTGAAAAGGTCGCGTGTATAAACCAGAAATACCTTTAGAGTTTTGGTGCGGAAAGGTTTCGGCCTAATAAATTAACGGTCCTAAGCATAGAGGGTGACAAATTTGAAATAGCGTATATTTTCGTCTTTTAACGTAGTTTTTTTTAATTTAACGGTCTTTGTATCGATATCTCATGTTTTAGTTTGTCTATACTTTGTTCACTCCAGGATTAGGGAATGAAAATAACCGGTTATAACCTTCATACAAAAATGTTTTTTTTAATTGCTTATTCCTGACATACCTACCCAATACCCAAATTACAGATTGTAACACGAACAGATAGACGTAGCGAAACTCAAAAGGTTCCTTGTAGACTACGGAACCCCATATACTGAACAGTGGGGTTTTAAATAAAATACTACAAAAGAAGAAGCCGACAATAGCAAAAGAATCTCACGCCCTCATAGGACTATTAAAAATGATTTCCTTTTAGTCAGCTCTTTCGGGTATAAAAGTAGTCTTTATTAATAGCTAGGCCTTGTGGAGCAAGAAAAAATAACCACAGATTCTACACTTAAACAAATTCAGAAAAAATCAGGTCATTTCTTATTATTTTCAGAGGCTGAGTTGCAAAAAATAACACAGGCTGTAATTTTTGACGCCCCTCTTGACGCAAAGAAGTTGTTTATTCATTTGGGAACTATTCAATTTTCCGGGATCAAAAGTAGCTAGTCTGAAGGTTATTTTAACTTTGTACCATATTTTACACTTACGTACTATTTAAGTAAGTAATTACAGTAACATAACATCACACATGGTATTTACCAATATTCAACGAAATTAAAAGTTCTAACAGGGACTCACATTGCTTTTGATATATTATCGTATTGTTTTTAACTCAGCCGCCTTTACTGCCGCACTCAGAAACGTCAATTAAATTTAATGCTTGTTTTGTGACGTGTTGTAATTTTTTTTTCTATATCAATGAAAGTGACAGCAGCTACTTAAAATGCATGCAAATGCAATGCAGCAACAGCAACTTACTTCATCAAGCATTAAATTAAATTGACGTCTCTGAGTGCGGCAGTTAGTCAAATAAACAAGTGCTATCATAACGTTGACAATACGATTGCATGTCAATGGCGATATGGTTTTAGCGAGAAGAATAGAGTGATGCTACTGTAATTACACAGTCAATTAACTTTTTTTAATGATTTAAGAAACGAAATTACAATAGGGAATGTGCATGGATTTTTTTAATCGCATTTCTTAACAATAAGTATATGAAAATACCGTAGAATCGCTTAGTAGCGAGATGCCTACTATCGCACTTAGTTGACTTTTATACATTTTAATACAATATAGGTTGCGTAACGCCAACTTTATGAACTATGCCTACTTTTTTGTTAGCAGTGACTTCCCCACAGCTCAAAATAAATATGAGGTAGGTTTAGGTTATGTTAGTTGTTCAGCAGGCCCGGAGGGCCAAACCGCTCAGAAATAGGAGCTCCGCCAAAGCGGAACTCCGTCGACTTTGTTAGATTTGATTTTAAAAAGAAATCATTGGTCAGTTGGCATTGGGCTACCTATTATATGAAAATGTAAAAAAGTCAACTAAGTGCGATAGTAGACATCTCGCTACTAAACCCTTATATGTATATTGGTTATTTTTATAGCTATTCGAAAAATGATTTTCTCAACTGTTTGTTCCATGAATCAGTTTTTATTTAAACTGTGAAAAGTAGTCATGAATAATCTCTATTTCGCACGACGTTTCTTTTATCACATGACGGCACATTTCTAGGGCCTTAGTGAAAAAGGGTATAAGTCTTCTGAAGATCAAGTGAAAAAGGGTTTAAGTCTAGTTTACTCCGTTTATGTATATACCTTTTTCATAACGAGTTAAGTCGACTTGTACCCTTTTTCACTAGGACTCCAGATTTAATTTCATTATTATCAGAACAATAACGTCATATAAACAAAGACTTCTCTTGAAACAACTGGCGAAGTCGGTAGTCTGTTTCACACCGCTGTGGCACTTTCCCCACTATCGGTGGAGAAGGCACTTAGCAAGTTTTTCTGCGGACTTAGCGGCCATTATAGCAGTCCGGGGCAAAAATCTTACACGTAATTTATCACTATTCTGTTCAGAATTGCCTTTAGGTAAACACTGCTGGCCATTGGGCTGAGTAAACAAGAGAGTATAATGAAATTGGCAGATTCTAGGGTTCTTGTAGACCTTGTAGTTAAACAATGTTTACAATTTTTTACAATTACTGTAAATAAAGTAAATTTACAAAATCTGAATTACTTAATTAATTTCTTATTGTTCTGATAATCACAAGTTTGGTTTAAAAACAAAAATACCTTGTGTGTGCTTGATTTTGTCAAAGTTATAAATTAAAATATAATCTTGACTCATTAACTCGCATGGTTTTTTTAAATGTTTTTACTGTTAATTTACAACATTTAAAACTGATTGTTTTCGTTTCGCATAACTTAGCTGTTTTAATTCAAATTTCTTTTTCAGAAACGGGAACATTTTATCTAACTTATATTAAACTAAAATGAAAAACTCTGCATAGCCCGCCATATTTACAAAAGTTTTAAATATTTTTCACCAGGGTATCATAAAACGGTAATATCAAGATACAGCGTTATTTATTAGACATCGTTACAAACTCTTTTAACCCTACCCCGTCGGAGCATTCATGTATCTATATTTATATTTCCCCTGTGAATATCATATTGCAACATGCTCCATGCACTTACAAAGTGTCGCATGCTTACGTGGTGCATTTTCTTAGTTTGAGACACGCTTTAAGTGGTTTACTTAGGATAGGTTTACTTTGTGAAAGTGAACTCCGTCGGGTAAATAGTGTTGACTTAATATCGGGTGGGACATTATCTTGTAAAGTATTGTATACTAGCGAGTTTGCCTTCGCTTCGTCACGCTTTAAGACGATAAAGTTTCTCTCCTCTTAAACCCCTTAAAATATAGAAACAAACAAAAACATATGTCACCATCATTTTGGCTTGCGTGCTCGTGCGTCTTCTTCTTGCCATGAAAAAAAATAAAACAAAGAAACCTTAACAAAATAAATGCCGGTGGTAGGACCTTGTGCAGGGTCCAACCGGATCCCTACCACCATCTTATCCATTAACCTACCGCCAAACAGTGTTCGCATTGTTGTGTTCCGGTTTGGGGATAAGACAGCCGGTGTAATGACTAGCATAGAGGCATTCCATCTTATTCCTAAAGGTTGGCAACGCATTTGCAGTCTTAGGATTGCAGTCTTGTGAATGCGAATGTCTATGGGTCACAGTTTCCACTTACCGTCAGGTGGCCTGTGTGCTCGTTTGCCTTCTATATGCCATAAAAAAAAAAAAAATATGTCCGCAAGTGTAACAAACTTAGCTCACTAATACCCCTTGATATGGGATATAATTTCTTACAGTTAACTATTAATAACTTCTTTGATGAAGGGTTTTCGTATCGAATGCTATTGACGTTAATGGCATTTCATTACTTACTTTCGTGTTTCTATTTCGTCATAGGAATGTTTCGTTTGTTGGGGAAGTTAGTGGAAATACTTCGTTATGTAAAGGAAAACGAAATAAATGATTTTTCTATAGTCAACGTTAAGTATTACTCTTCGCTACCGGGTACCTATTTATTGAAACATTGTTCAATGATCGTACAAATATACATAATAAACAGACATCGGAATATACGGGGCAAAATTAAATGACAGCTAGGTATCGCCTTTATCGATAAACTCATTCCCATTTAATAGTGAATGCTGAATGCTCCAAGTTTTGCTCGTATTTTTTTATTGAAACTATGCAAATGAAACAAAATAGCAACATAATTCTGGTTATTCTTATTTGAAAAGAGTTTTTGAACCTTCACTCAGCATCATCTTATTTTTTTCTGTCGCTTATCCCATTTCACCTTTCAATCGTCGATATTCATATACACATACATACATCGCACACAGATCATAACAGTAGTAACTCAAAATACAACTGTATTTTAAAATCAACTTTAATACAACTTCTGTGAACTTGAAACAAAACTAGCAAGGATTTTGAGTTGATACTGTTTTGATTGCTAGATCAAAACAGTGCGACATGCTAAAAACACTACCCTCCTCCTTCGGCAGTTGGGTAAAAGTCCAGGATATGCATGCTTAGTACTCTTCCATAATGCTAACTTGAACTTGCGACTTGAACAAACATCTTAAAATATGCATAAGAGCAAAACTTTTAATTAAACGTGTTTATATTTCTGCATTGCATCCTACCGACTGCGCCAATGCGACAAATAACCGGAATCGTTGTTCTTGTTATTCCTATGTAAATTCCTTTTGCCTCAGTATTTTTTTAATTAAACATTTTTTTAAGGAAAATATTGTGAGGTAACTGCACATAGAAAGACATTCAATTGTTTGAGGCCCCATAACAAAAAATACTATTGCATTCATGTTTATATAAGCTTGCAGAGAGTTTAACGAGTATTTAATATTATATGCATTTGATTATGTTGTCCTGCACAGTACATAGCAAATCTACTATAGAATAGAATTACTTTATTCCAGGCAGCAAGGCCCATATTTATAAATACATCACAAACTAAGTAATATTATATAATAAAAATGTATAAGTAATGTATGTTTTTGTTTGGTGTACAATAAAGTGTTTTGTATTGTTGTATTGTATTGTATAACTTAAAAATAACATAACTACTAATATAATAAATTAAATAATACACTTTCGCAGTTTCAGCCGCCTGGCGGCCATAAACTCGCCGACGTACTAGTACAACTCCCCTTGGCCAAAATTACTCCTTTAAAAAGGTCAAAAAATCTTTGGTCGGTACTCTATGCACTAAAGACATAAAATTAACCTTGTGGCGGGGCTCCAAACACTCGACCCTCGGGGTCAGAATCATGGTCAAGGTCAGGGGTTCTATACCTACTAGAACCTACTAGATTCTAGTAGGTTCTAGTCTTACTAGAGTAAGCGAGGCATATATAGGGACGGAAGATAGCTCAGAATGTTTAGTATCCTAAACTTATACCCTTATTTTAAGTAAAAAGTCATGAACGAAACTTAAAACAGTCCAAAAATATATTTAACAGCACAATTTCAGCACAAAACGTTATGTTTTCACGTCACGCTAGCATCTGCTCTGCTACACGGCGTACTTAATCAAATTATACTTAATACGAACTTAAAGACCAAGTCCACGCTACTTCCAATTTCAAACTTCCCACCCTTGTTTTAAAGTCGACGTCTTTCAGCATATGTGCCATGTGGCGATTTGCCAAATCGGCATTTTCTCCGGGACTGCAATATTTGAAACGGTTGCCAAGAAATGGGGTGTTTACCGAGACGTCAATCGAGAAGAATGCGAGGAACTTTCGTAACCGTACGAAAAGTTGTTAACTTAGCCCATATAAGTTTAGCGGAAAAAGGGTGAAAGTAGGGTAATCAAACTTATAAGGGGGGATGAGGAGTTTTATTAAACTGTTAGGTATTTATAATTAATTTATTACGTGCAGGGTCTCGATTTCATATTGTTATACATTTATAACTAGCGGACGCCTGCGTACGCGCATGGGGCCTTATATAGTTGCGTTTATCGCGTGACAAAATGTGGATAAAACATCCGTCACTTTTTGACACGAATATAAATAAGTACGAGACATAAATGTCAAAATTAATGACCATTTTTACAAATTTATGTTTCTGACATTCTGAAAGTTTATCTTGAATAGGCTCCGAAATGGCTCAACGAAATTCAATAGCGGCCTGCACACGTAAAGTTCGGACCGCGGGAAACGCCACGCGCCGTTCCAATCTTCGTTCCGAACCGTACGTGTAACTACTGTAATAGTAAAATACGATTCAGCTACGATTTCGAAGAATAGGTTACCTCTCCCACAGACACCTCATTAAGAAAACTAACCATTTTTTACCTTCTATCGTTAAGGTAAAAAGCCCTCGAGAAAATCCGTGTTTAGTACCTACTAAAATTTCCAAGCACTTTGAAATTGACTTTCGTATCGCCATCGAGTAGTAAAGGTGAAGTATTTCTATTTTTATCTATATCCTGAGGGCTTATTGTCTAACGTACTCGCATTCACGATCGTTTTCATTTTGAAAATCGAAGGCTTGTCTGTATACAAAATGACAACAACAAATAAAAAAATGTTCCACTTTGAAGCCGGTTGCGATTGCGAGTGCGATAGACAATATAAGCCTTCATCATACGTCCCTATTATATGTTCAGAAACGATAAGCAAATGGTCTATATTAAAAAATGTATATTTGGTTGCATTTTATTGTTAACATTAAAGGATTGCATGTCATTAAAGTAACGGTTATCGATGTGGTTGCGTTTTAATGTTTACACATTAAAGTATCGCTGGCCAATACTTTAATGTGAACATTAAGATACAGGTAAATTAAGATACAGGGCAAACAAAAACAGGTAAAAACAGATAAAATTATACAGGTTTCTCACATATTGTAGATAACTTATGATATGCACGTATGCGACTGTACACATAATTAGAAATTAAAACACTAAGACTGTGATCTTTATATGACACTCGCCTTTCGGCTCGTTTCATAAAACCACACTCGTGTGTTAATGCCTCTCATTATGCGCCAGTCACATAAATTAAGTATTATTGTGGCAAGGAGAAGGCAAACGAGCAAACAAGCCACCAACATGGTGAGAGAACTGTAAAGCCTGATGGCAATATCAAGTGTATATTTAAGATAATGTGTGGAAAAGCGAGTTTGGCTACGATTAACTTTCGTAAAACGTACTTTTCGTACGTTTTCAAATAGATAAGGCGTATCGAAAACGTGACGTATAATTGAAATATTTATGCTAAAGTATTGATTGATATTGGTTAAGATCGCGGGAAAATGATCGATGCTAATAGCAAAAAACTGAACATCGTACAGATCCTTAAAGAAGGCCTTTATCCGACAATGGACGACATTCGGCTCTAAAATAATGATAATGATGGTGACCCACGTTTCATTGTCAGATGTTTTTGATGTTTATTCCACCTTTAGGATTTTGAATGAAATATTGTAACAGCTAGGTCCTGGATCACATAGAAGTTTTAATTGTTAGAAACATTTCATTTCAATTCGTCAAAGAGGACATCATTACCAATTATGCCAACAGACATCTAAACCTTTTTGATATGTAGCACGTAAACCTTTTTTGCATTCAATCCCTGTTCGTATTTTCCGCCTTTCTGTTGTTTTTTGATTTTATTTCAGCATTGACCCTTTCGGCTAAAAGCGCTGATTCAAGGCGTGACTTTTTGTGAAACCCTTTTTTAATTACCCTAATGGCTTTTAAAACGGTAGATATATTCCGGTTGCGAAGGCTCTGTGTGTGGGTGAGGGTTTATGTGCTAGCCTCACACCCGTATTCACAAACAATACTTAAGGGATCGTTCGATGAGTAAACGCACTGCGTTCAATACAGCTTTCTGATTCGTCCTTTTTAACCGACCTTTTGTTTGAGACGATTTGAACCACCCGTGCGTTCGTGAGCACTGTGAGACCTCATAGTGACGTTTGTGAATACGGGTGTTAGTCACAGGTGTTAGTCATAGTATAAATAGGAGTTCGTCTTCAAACAAAAGTGGGTATATCGCGTGGCTTGTTCATATTGGCTCATATAAAATTGGTCTTTAGATTTTTTATACAAATAACGATTTCTGTCTATACTCATCATTTCTTCGAAAAAAATTCCTCATACTTCATTTCTTCGAAAAAATTTGCTCATACTTATTGCAACTCATAATGATTTTTTTAAGAAACTGTTACTTTTTGAGGATTGTTATAAATCTAACCTAACCTAACCTAATTTTATCTACACGTAAGATATTTAAGAAATTCTGAAAAGTGTACGGTTTCATGAATATTGGCGTTATAAGTTCAGATGATTATGAGTTCCGATCATTAGTATAAACATTTTTTATGAAGATTATAAGGAGTGATCATTATGATGTAAAATGGCATGAGAAAAAATTTCGGAGTTCCAATAATCGGAGTTGCAATTTTATATGAACTTTGGCGCACCCGTGCCTCGACTATACGCACCGCGAGCTACCAAATCCGGCTTACGTATTATGTGAAAATACTACACATTCCAATAAGCAGCTTGAAGTGGCAGTGGGCCGGTCATTTGTGCCGCATAAACGATAATCACTGGAGTTATCGTATTCTTGAGTGGAGACCGCGAATCGGCAAACGTAGTGTAGGACGCCCTCAGACTAGGTGGAGCGACGATCTTCGCAAGGTGGCTGGCAAGAGCTGGATGAGAGTGGCCACGAATCGTGCTTGTTGGCGTGCAATGGGAGAGGCCTATGTCCAGCAGTGGACTAATATAGGCTGATGATGATGATGATGACTACACATTCAAATTCATCTATAATATGTACGTATATACAGAGGTAGAAAAAATCATTACCTTACCTTAACCAAGACTTACCTTTACTAAATCTTCCACCTTAATTACATTACAGATTGGATTGTCTGGATCACTGGATATTCGGTTACCAAATAAAACCAGAACACTGCGCAACAAAAGAGCCCTTTAGATACCGAACAATGCCACAGTATGACAAATCGGCTTACAACATGTATTTTTCAAGAGAAATCAACCTCTCGTGACAACCCAGGACGGGTTTGCATGGGAAGTTTAGCCGAAAAAATAATGGATAGTTTCGGCTTTGATACCTAATTGATGCTTTAGTGGATCTGTAGAATTACCGACGGACGTTTTATTAAATTTCATATCACATATAGCCTAAGAGTGAGTGAAGATTGACCGCCAGAAAGCTAGATGGGTGGACGACCTTAACTAGGTTATTTGGGATAAAACTGGATGAAGACAGCTCAAAATCGGAGAGAGATGCGGCAGTCTACACTCAGCAGTGGATACCATAGGGTAATGATGAAGAGAGTATCACCAAAAGTTATTTTTAGCTGACGTCTTGAGTGAAGCAATCACACACGGAAATATTAAACCACTTGCCACTGTTCATATTTTTGCCGTGTAATGCCAATCGGGTTTTATTCGGTTATATTACGAAGCGGATACTATGAAGGAATTCCAAATTCAAATTCAAATTCAAAACATTTATTTGAAACAAAACACTACAACACAACAGACATGGTGAAAAAAGAAGAAACAAGCTTAGAGCAAAATTTCCGTTATGAGACCTACGTTAAGTTAGGTTAGTTTTGTAATCACTGGTAAAAAAAACTCGATGGAACATGCCTGTTAATGTAATATACAATATACAAATAGAAACATATCATGAAATAACATTCTTGCCGTGACAAAATAGGCAACTATAGGTAAGTACTGCAGAATTGTATCTATGTATTTATTTAGCATATTATATATTATCTAATACACACACAAAACAGGCTCATACATAACATGTAATAGCAAAAATGTTAATTTAGCTTGTTTAAATAGGTTAAGTGTTTTTTTTTAATGTGATTCCGAACGAAACTGCATCCAACACAGGGTTTCCTAGATCAGGATGCAGGGTCGTGATATGTCCACTGAAATGTTTCATAAATTCAATAATTTTTTTCATTTTTCTTTCTTTTTTCATAAGTGCTAGTAATAAAACAACAACAACAACAACATAAACTCACGCCTTCATTCCCAGAGTGGGGTAGGCAGTGCCACAGACTCACCAACAACTCCAAAAACTTGTTGATAATTCTGTGACCACATTTTGCACAACCAGGCTAAGATGTTATCCAGTGTATTAGTAACAGGTTGCAAACCCATCGCACTACACAGCATAAAACCTGTATTTCTAAATTTAGTCTCTTACCGATTTTCGGCGAAACAACAACACCTCTAGTCTGCGAGATGTGACCTGAATGTCGCATTAGGATTAACTGTAGGACGAAGGACATGTCCGATCTGTTATTCCTTCGTGATTTTTACTTGATCCTTTATTTATTTTTATTGTTAGCCAGGGATGTGGTTAATCCGGACCGAAGCGCAATTGTGGGTTTGTAGATATTTTGTTATGCCTTTTTATGCCAGTTTGAGGATTCCTTCGCCAATAGGGATTATTCATGACTTTTTCACTTCTCATGCTCTTAAAATGTTACTTTAGTCTCTGCATATGAGACTAAACAACCATAATTTCACTCGAGCTATAGCCACCCAAGCGGAGCGACACATCTCGTGTCATTATGGCTTGTCTTAGTCCCTTGTTGAACAATCTACTATTTTTCCACAGCTACAATAAAAGCTGATTCATGTAACAAACAGTCGAGGAAAATCATTCTTGAATAGCTATAAATATAACCAAGATATTTATAAGCGAACAAAGATTTGACATGGAGTTTATATGGCCGACCTGTTATAATATGACGTCACGGCCCATCGGATCTCTGTCTAATTGTTGTCTAATTAGCAGTTTAAAATGCTTGTATCATCCGTATTTCTTGGCCGATTTTTGTTATAATTTCACTTTCGGTGATCTCTTTTATGGGATTTTCATATTTTGTTGAGAAATGCGATTTAAAATATTCCTTATTGCAGAAATTAAACTTTTTTTTTATCGATACTGGGTTTGCTCTAGACTAGTCTAGACTAGACTAACTCTTGTCCTAGGCCGAAGAATTCGTCGACGATGAACGAGCTCACCTAGAAGATGCCTATGCACCTTGGCTTTAAAAAGGTTTAAATAATAGGATCAGGGTTCATTTGTTTATATGTAACAACTATTTGTACTAGGTGTACGGAACCCTACAAAACGACGTGAAATATCATATTTCATCAAATTTATTCATACAAATCCCCGGTGTTTAATGGAAAGCTCATTTGCAATTATGATTCGGGATCTATAGAATTCTAAATCGCTCCGTTTTATGTTACGTAATACCGATTCCAAAAGACTGTTAAAAAGATCTTGAGCTTCGAAACGATCGTTTTTCCGCGAAACACCTTATGCGAGTAAGGATTGTGCATCAAGGGTTCCGTACATACTCAATACTTTATTGCTATTCATAATGTGTACAGGTTGGAATACAGTAATTTTTATGTGCATTATGAACCCTGACGGGCACAGCAACGAGAGAGGAAGACTTATTTGTGTATTTATTAGTTTTGCAATGTCATGCTATTACAAACTATTTACAAGTATCGTAACACATTAATATCTATTTATCATTATTTTTATTTTAATGTATGTAACGATACTTGTAAATAGTTTGTAACATAAGATTTTTAGAGTTCTGAAGTCAAGCTAGGAATGCTTATAGGTTCGTCATGTCCGTGCGTCCGTCTGTCCGCAGTTTAGCTCAGACTCTTTGTACTACAAAGCTATAATTTGGCATAGTTCGACGTAACGATACCGTCGAATTTGCTCCCCAATCTGCTGCAAAATAAGGCTTACTATTTGGAAACATTATATCACTCATTTTAGACGAATTTGACCGTTATTGGGTTTATGAAATGTGCTTTGTGTATATTACCGAAGCAATATGTTGGCAGTTTATGGGTTTTAATATACAAGAAGGTTAATGCTAGAAAGGGTGTATAAAGGAAAATAATAAAAAGTAACAACCGATAAAACTTGGCCTAGATAATATTTCATTTAGGGTCATAGAACCAGTAATGGACAAGGCACCAATAATGGACACTTAATTCTTATTTTACAGAAAATAAGGGTTATTTATTTGTTTTGAAAAAATCAATTTAGAACCGTATGAAATTTGAATTAAGAGTGAAGTGTCCATTACTGATGCCTGTCAGCTAAAAGACTCCATCATTGGTGCCGTCACCCTATGACTATCTGCTCTGCTCGAATTATTTTTGGTCGGATGTATCATTTCCCAAACTTGCATTCATTTACCGATGAGCTACTTTCCCGTACGTAAAAGGCGATTTCGGTATTTTGAATGTGATTAACACTTGTTTCACCGACATTCATTTCATAGAACGAATAACTTCGCAGAATTTTTGTTTCATATAGAGATATATTCTGCTGAACTCGTGTTAATATCAGGTTATCTTGTGATGGTTACAATATGGTACCTATACCTACCCACTTTTAATACCTATATCACACAGTTTTTATAAAAAAACAACTGTAAAAACATTTAAAAAAAACTTGGAAGAAAATACGTTTATACTGGAGACCGTGTTCTTGCCAGGAAGAAAAATAACAGCCTTTATAATTATGGCAGAGATTACAGCAAGACGGAACAAAGCCAGTCTTAGCCAGATTGATGGGGTCCGTAAAAATGCCATGCTGGGATAATACATCGCACAGAAACGTTAATGGGGAAAAGAGGCCAAGTCCAATACTAGTGTAGATTTAAAACTAGTTTGTTTTTATGCAAAATTTAGATTTAGATTTATTTATTTTATAATAATAAGTAACAGTTGTATTGCACACATTGTCAATTATACAGAATTCATTATGACAACGTCAGTCAAAAGAAAAGTCAATGTCAAAAATATAATTCACGAATAATAATAAAACAGGACTTGACAGAAGCGCGTGGAGCTAACCCCATGTGCTTCTGTTTAGTCCACCAGAGTTAATCTCTTTAACCGAACAATTGTCCTCGCGTGTGATATCCATGGACTTGTTTCTCTAATAAGTTCATGGCGATTGTCTAAAACTCGATACTGGCGAAATACACCTTGTTAAAACAAGGAGTGAAAGCCATTAATTAAGAAAAAAAAAAAACTACTCATAAAGTTAAATGTACAAATGGTTCTATAATAAACAATGTAATGTAATGTAATATAAAGTCAAAATTCAGCGTCAATAAATTCACGTACAGAGTAAAATGTATTATCCAACAAAAGGGTTTTTAATCGATGCTAGAGGAGGAAAATCAGCCAAGGGGCAACCACATGATGCACACTAGAACAGCGCCTCTATTCAACATGGTAAAAGCAATATCGTTTTTGTCCTGTTATCGTATTGTCAACGTTTTGACAGCTCTTATTTCTTGACGGTAATGACGGCTGACGTCATAACAATACCTTAACAGGTAAACTACGATATCGTTTATACCGCCTAGAATAGAGGCGCAGGACCTCTATTCAACACGGTAAAAACAATATCGTTTTTGATCTGTTATTGTATTGTCACCGTTTTGATAGCTCTTATTTACTTCTCAGTAATGGCTTCTGACGTCATAACAATACCATAACAGGTCAACTAAGATATCGTTTTTACCGGGAATAGTGGGGCAGGTATCGCCGCCGATGCATAGCCAGCATTTTATAAAGGAGTACGCCCGTCTTTTGAAGGCCCTAAGCTTACAGTTAAGCATTTCTACGTCATTTAACTGTAGGTAATTTTATTAATGTTCCAAAAATGTGTATCAAATACTTTTAATATTATTAATGTGAAAGTTTGTATGTTTGTTTGTTACTCCTTCACGCTGCAACGGCTGGACAGATTTGGATGAATTTTGAAAAGTTTGAAAATCGAAATCAACGCGGACGGAGTTGTGGGTAGAAGCTATTAAAATATATTATTATAATATTTGACATGTAGGTAAGTTTTTGTTGAGCCACAGTTTCTAACTCTTCTTTGACTGTGAAACTTTTTTTAAAAACGCTCGTAGGTATAAAAAATTGGTTAAAAATAATTGAGATCGCAAAAGTTAATTCAATTTTAAGTTTATGTCAACGGAAAAAGTTTCAGGTTTTAGGGAATTCAACTAATTAAACGTTTATAAACGATTTTAGGATATCTGTGAAACAATTTACAAAAAAGTTAGTCAACAATTTTGAACATTTAGAATTATATTGGCTGTTAAACATTGATAAAATTGGTTCGAGAAAATGTACCTTCACTGGTAGCCTACAAACAGTCAATTAATTATTATTATTATTTTTTCTTTTTCTATTCTATTCTATTCTAATTCACCGATAATTTCTACTGAACTTGGCGGACTCTCTTCCGTGTAGGTACCGATTACGTTGCAACCAAGAAAAAATCGCAACTAAGTGTCTTAAAACCTAAGATTCTTCCTAAGATTCCGTCCGACTAGAAATTTGTTCGCTATTTCCACGGAAACTATTTAATTTTCCTGGATCTTTGTACGATCAACAACTTCATTAGTTGAGCACCTATAAAAAAAACCTTGTCACAGAAAGAACCGTTAAATTTGACGTAATTTATTTCTTTAGACTTGACGCTGTCATTATGACAGGGTTTTATGGTGTAAGCGTCAATTCACACCGAGCGACGCTGCGCGCACATGAGACTCAAAATATACTTTATTTACTACACGAAATGGTACATATTTTCATTGTGAGAATTCAGAATACGTTGCACCACGCAGCATGAATTCTCACAATGAAATGTGTACCTTTTTGTGTAGTAAATAAAGTATATTTTGAGTTGCATGTGCGCGCAGCGTCGCGTCGCGTTGCGTCTCGGTGTGATTTGACCCTAATGCTAAAAATACTCTTAAATAGTAAATATTAGTCCTCTATTTCATTAACGCGAATAGCTAAAGTGTGCTTGAAATATGCTCTGTCCTCATCTATCATTAATGAAATTTCGAATTTGACAGAAAGGGACAATGAATACTTTAACTAAAATAGGTTTATTGTGTGTTTATGTTTAAGATATTTATTGAGTTATTTTGTTTAATGTGTTGAAGTGAAGACAGACCAAAAACACACTTTCGTATTTTTAATATTAGTAAAGATAATAAATTGTTTTGTTTATTTTTTTAATATGCTTTGAGATAAAATATGGCGGAAGATAATTGCATTATCCTAGCGGACAGGAGAAAATATTAGGATGCTTATTAAATTGAACACGGTGTTATCTTGAAATATTTGTTTTAATAATGTAGACGGATCGTACTCCGGAGGGCTTATTGTCTAACGCACTCGCAATCACGATCGTTTTCATTTTGAAAATCGAAGGCTTGTCTGCATACGAAATGAAAATAATTGCTCAACTTTGAAGCCGGTTGCGATTGCGAGTGCGTTAGACAATAACCCCTCTGGTCTTGGACCCTTTATATTAAACTAGATTTTACCTGTTTTAAGATCTATAAACGAAGCCTTTTCATATGTAGGTATCTAATTTAATAGGTAACCCTATGCCCTAATTTCTATCGGCATTTCCCCACGTTTGGCAAAGAAAGTAAAAATGAGTTTAGGACTAGGGTAGATCCATTCGTGTCTATTTCAAATGTCTGGTATATTTCAAACGTCAAACTTAGTTTTAAAGTGTGGTGTGACATCACACTTACCGCCTGTTTCACAATCGACAAGTAAAGCTTATTTGACACATAAATTTAGCCCTTTCTCTCTCTTACACTTGGAAATAGACAAAGAGAGAGCCAACTTTAAATGGCAGATAAATTTACTCGTCGATTGTGAAACAGGCCCTTAAAGTCATCGCACATTAGGTATGTTACGCCCGCGCCCCTGCAATTGTTTTTATAATCACTTCAAAATGTATCGTGCTAATATAAAATCAAAGTTCACTTTCCAATACTTCACTTTGAGCTGAGGCCAAAGTCAGTATTTTCGTTTATTCCGGTAATTTTTGATATTTCACCTTTTTATTAAAATATTTATTCTTTTTATTATTTGTTTGTTACATCGGTTATAGACGTTATAGTATAAAATCTGAGTTTCAAATGTCAAGCTATCACGGTTTAAAAGAAACAGCCCTGTGACAGATGGACGGACAGCTTAGCCTTAGTTATAGGGTCCCGTTGGTACCATTTACGTACTGACCCCTAAAAACGGCAACCTACGAAATAAAAGCATTCCCCTCAATTTCACTTTTGAATTTTAAATCAAACCCAAACAATTTAGGAATTAATCTCACCGCTGCCTATCAATGATAAAGGCATAACTCAAAAAAGCATTTTTTTCAGGAGAGCCATTTAAAAAAAAAAAAAAAAACATTTTGAAGTAACTTTTGACCTCCATAAGATAAAAAGATACTTGTTTTTGTCGTAATATTATCACCTCCCAGTTAATTTATTAAACCAAAAATCAAATACAAGAGACGCAAGTCTAATTTAATATCTTTACAAATTGTAGATCTATTCGACATGCTTCTCAAAACCTTCGTCGTGATTATGTGCAATAAGGACACAAGTAGTGAAACTACAAAATTATACGTGTTATTTTTTGGGCAACAACGATACTTTCGTGTTAAACCCTAGTTTTTTTTTCTTTTTTTGATGACTAATGATGCATATCGTTTTATACCTAAAAAAATATCAATAAATCATGGACAAAACCGAAGAAATACTAATTATGTCTATAAAAATATTAATTCTTTGTCATAAATAAGGGCATATTTTGTGATCGCACACCTCTTTTTTTACATTACAAAGTAAGGTGCGTTGGGGTAAGTTGGAAAACGGTGTAAGATGAAAAACCGTTCGTAACTCCCTATTCCGTGCACATTTTTGGTTCCTGGGCACTTAATTGAGAACTCCATTTTGTTGCTCCTCGCCCCTCAGTCAGTGCCGTTCGCTCAGTTATTGTGGTCGTGTGTTATCGTCAATTTTCGACAAGGTGAATTTTTTACGTTCAAATCATGTTTTTTAATCTTACCCCATGTTTTGTAACTCCTTTTGCAGTGACGCTAGAGAGATGTTGTATTGATACGTTTGCTTGTAATTGTTATTTTAATTACCTGTCAATGTGAATTTTAATTATCTTTCTTAGTTTCCGAGTTTTTATATATTTCAATCTTGCACCGCCTACTTTTAAAGGGGTAAGACGGTAATATTTTTGTTTTCATGTTACCCCGGTTTCAAAACCCATAGTAACAGTCACTGGTTCTCAAAGTGTGGAGGAATAACTACTTTCATTAAATATACTTAGATAGGTAGGTAGTTTATAGAGGTTTGTTATACAACCTATACAGTGCCTACATTATTGTAATTAGACGGGACTTTATCGTGAACTTACATTTAATTATTTATTTCTGTGTTTGTATGCGTTGCGTTAATAAAATTGAATAGAGAATGTCAGCCAGTTTAGATCTTCAGCTTATTTACCGTATTTTTAATTAAAACAAAAAATACCTGTGAAATAAACATTCGATAGGTACGTCAAATCGTTTCTGAGATATTGAACTTTAAACTTCGTATGCGGCGCTCAAAAGCCGACGGCTAGCGCTCACGGATGATGATGACATCGCTGCACAGCAATTATATGATTGAGTAAGTTTACACGGCTAATGACCGCTTAAAACATCATGTTGACAAAATCAATTTTGTCACATATTTGTAGCAGTTTTACTTGAGATTGCTATTTAGTCATAAACTTTGAAAGTTAGACTACGATTTAAGCTTAACATAGCATCAAAATCAGAAGCCATTATAAAAATACAATCCGTATAAAAATGCACAAAAGACAGGTTTTTCTTCATATTTCTTGTAAGGGGGTGTCTTGGGATTTGATTCAAGCGAAGTCGTATTCTATAAAGAACAGTTTGAGAACCCTTGTCTACCTATCCTCAAAGTGGGGTAAGACTGAAATATCATTTTATAGAAAGCCGAATTTTAGCTGTAAATAACGGTTTTTTTAAAATATGAAATAATGTTTTAAACTGCTACGGTGCTATACCGTTGGAATTTATGCATCACATTCACCTACGGCGCATATTAACGATTTTAAAAACTATATCAATCTTACCCCGTCACCATTCCATCTTACCCCATGGATTTTTTAGTAATGAGTGTAACTTTATTTCAACTTTTTCAATAGTAAAAGTATTAGTAACTTCCTTTTTTAAGTTTTAATATAAAGGTTCATATGTGCTCTTTACCAAAAGCGTAGCTTCCTGTAACTTGTCCTCATATTCTTGGTATAATATCACTTTTAAAAAAACACCTCTCATCTCGTGTAAAATCCGTTCAATCTTACCCCAACGCACCTTAATTGATTTACCTTATTTGACGTGTGAGACCTTAGAAAACGCATTGGTCGAACATAATAAACCCTGAATTGTTTTGCTAACATAATATCTAAGACAAACTGGAATAAAACAGCGATCAGGGGTTCAACGACGCGGTTAGCCTAGTTGGTAGTGACCCTGCCTACGAGGCTAGCGGTCCAGGGCTCGATTCCCGGTAAGGAAAAATATTTGTGAGCTGAGCGCAAGTATTTTGTCCTAGTCTTTGAAGTTTCCTATGTATTTAAGCATTTATTTCTCTATTTAAGTATGTTTATCGTAGTCCAGTACCCATTGTACCAAGCCTAGGACATAGTTTGGGACAAGGTCAATTTGTGTGAGATTGTCCCATCGATCGATCCTGACCGATTTCGGCCACAGCGACTGGGATCCGACTATTTAGAGCGTCGCTCGTGAGCTCTATGATGATTGACATAGCTGATTCTTGCATCAAAAGTTCGACCACATTCGATGCAAGTCATCCCTCCAATACAATAGGGTATTCTTAATGTTTTATTAGTATTTAAATTGAAGCTTTTTTACCTTCCGAATAGCCTAATTTAAATAGTTTTTTAATATCTTTAAAAATACAAATATATGTTGTATGTTGATATATTATCCAAATTAATATATGAAATGTAATATCAGGCAAATAAATACCCTATTGTAGTGAATAACCGCAGGTGTACGGGCCTTGAGCTTTTCTCGCTTAACATCGAGCACCTCACGTCTCTTCCTTTCGAACTCGGACACCTTAGTGCTCACTGTATGCCTCCAAGACGGCCGGTCTGCTGCCATTGCCTCCCATGGTGACGGGTCCACGTCACACCGCTTCATATATCGCTCAAGCACATGTTTGTACCGCAGGAATTGGCCGCCTTGTTTCCGCTTGCCATCCTGTAGTTCTGAGTAGAAGATGCGCTTTGCCTCTCTGCCATCTGACATGCGGGAAACATGGCCGCCCCACCGCAGCTGTCGTCGCATTAGATAGGCCTCTATTCCATCGACATTAACTCTTCGTAGGACTTCTGTGTTACGAACACCAGTGCCGGATTAGCTACGTAGCAAGAGTAGCAAATGCTGGGCCCCGCGCATTGAGAAGCCCCGCGCACTCACATCTCCCTGACATGGATTTCTACCAGTTCTGTTTTATTTAGCACCCTAGATTTAAGAAATAACCTAAAACAAACCAAGGGTCTCTTTATATATAGAACTTACTACGGGCCCCGCGCTGGCTTAATCCGGCACTGACGAACACGGTCAGACCAAAGAATGTTCATAATGTCGCGTAGGCATTCTAGTTGGAATCTATCTTATGTTCGAATATGCTTGCGGTAGAACTATCGCCATGTAAACAGCTATTTTCTTAGAGCTTTTATGTAGTGTGAGCGTAACACCTTGGAAAGAAGTTTGCCGAAGGCTGCGGCAGCTGCTCCAATTCTGCCGTTGACTTCGTTCTCAAGGCACCGCGATATTATGGTGCTACCCAGATATTTGAACTTATCTATCTGCTTCAGCGAGTTATCACCGAGTTTGATGTCAACCTGGGCCCCATTTAGCGTGTCAAGAACCAATACTTCGGTCTTTTTCACACTGATTTTCAGGCCAAATTTGCGACATCACTCATCGAGACTCGTCATAAGCCTTTTTAGATCCTCTGGGGATTCCGCCACAAAACCTCATAAATAGCATAGATCAACTCCGTAATAGTTCCGTGAGACACCTTGGTGCCAGCTTTTAGTACCTATTGCAAGGTTGAAGACTCCGCCACCAGCGGTACGGAAAGGAATACGAATGCCCCCTAGTTATTCTACCTAGATAGGATACTGATATATTTTTTAACTTTAATTTTATTTTTTGAACGTTCTAAATTGAAATGATTTTTTTGCCACAAAACATCGAATTGCTGAATATGCAATGGCAAGATGTGACACAAAACGCAATATAAGCCTCACAAGTACACACTGTATCCACATGCAAAAAATAAGCGACTTTAGAGTTTTTGTAATTAATGACCTCAAAACATGCCAGCGCCCCGCCGGACTAATTCGCTACCTATATTATAAACTAGTTTTTGCCCGACTCCACCCGCGTAGAAGTCGTCTATCGCTGCTCCCGCAATTAAACAGTATCCTATGTCATTTCTCGAGACTCAAGCAATCTCCATACCAAATTTCATCGAAATCGGCTTAGCGGTTTGGCCGTAACGTAAGCGGTTTTGAAAGCGTATCAAACAGACACACTTTCGCATTTATAATATTAGTAGGTATAGATAAATTATCAGCATAATTGACGGTAATTTGTATTTCATCCCATTTAAATAACGGAAACTGGTTATATAAATGCCTAGCAATGTTGCTAGGCATTTTATAATAATATGCTTAAATACTAACATACAAGTTAACTAAATAAAGGGCCTTTATAAATTAGTTTCATGCGCAAATAATCTTTTTGAAATACTTTTAATCTACTTCTTATTTAGATTTTTTCACTAACAAGGTAACATTTGGTTTCCGATCAAATTATTTTTCATAAAATGTATCGAAATGTATCGTGCATAAAGATTTTTTAAGTTATAGGTCATAATTTTATTTACATATAAATATTGAATATAGGCATATACCGAAAACATTATGTACCTTAACGACTATTTTTTCATGACTAAGAGCTTATTTTGACATGTTACAAAAAAAAATTACTTACTTTCTGTATGATAAAGTTGCAACTAAAAATTAATCACTTTTGCACAAACTATTTTGTAATGTATCAATGTTACAAATATAATCAGCATTTTTTTCTGAATTATTTTGGGGTGTGCCTGTAGTCATGATAAAAATTTAGCTTGTTTGTTGGTAGTTGCGGCTCAACTGGCTTACCTACGCTGTTGCCCACAATATGGCGTCACAATTGGACCAATGGCATAAGGGCACAGTGCTGCCACGTGGCTGTTTTTGGAGATAATGCAATGGGTGTCTTAGTCATCATAAACTTTTGAATATTTCACGCGTCGTGTTATACTTATCTCAAAAACGTAGTATTTCGTGTTATGACACTATCATCGATAAGCAGCGACTTGATACTAATTCAATTAAAATGGATTCTCTATCACGGTTCATTCCATAATCCTACACGATTAGATGTGGATAACTGGGAAAATTGAGGATTGGATTGATCGAACAAAAATCTATAAATAAAAAACCGGCCAACACTGAGTCGGACTCGCGCACGAAGGGTTCCGTACACCATTAGCAAAAAAACGGGTAAAAAAAAAAACGTTTGTTGTATGGGAACCCCTCTTAAATACTTATTTTATTCCGTTTTTACTCTTATTATCTATTAACACATCTACTGTGAAAATTTCAACTGTCTATAGCTATCACGGTTAATGAGATAGGTACAGCCTGAGGTGACAGACAGACAGACAGACAGACAGACGGACAGACAGACAGACGGACAGCGGAGTCTCAGTAATAGGGTCCCGTTTTTACCCTTTGGGTACGGAACCCTATAAATAATAAAAATATAAGTAAATTGGAAAATACTTCCAAATGTACAAAATTGTACATTGTACATATGTTTTATCTATTTCTCGTTGTATTGTACAGTTAAGGGTAAAAATTAATATCCGCACACAGGTGCAAAAATATGTAAACATAGACCTTATTTCCATAGTAATAAGGTCTGTGTACATATTTTTGAGAATTTTTGGTGTATAGGTACATATGGTGGCCTTGACTGTGTTGATTCGTATTGGTAATGTTATGATAATAACATTACCAATACGAATATATACGTAATGTTATGATGATGGACTATTAACTTGACAGTAATAAGGTAACATTTAAGGCATTTATTTACTTTTAAATAAGGTCGATCAAATTTGCACAAGCACTCAAGTCGTTAGGTAAGGGTAAAAAACAAAGTTGAAGGCCTAACCGTTTCTGATTTGGCCCTTCTTTTTAAGGCTTTTTACAGAGATTTTAAATTAAGTATTTTAATAAAAATATAAACTGTCCTAAGTTTATGTAGTTAGTAGGTACAGTCAACCAATTTGATTCCTAGTAGGCCACTATGGACTTTGTCAACGTGACGTTGTCAACCAAATCATAAGAAGTCTCTTACGTTTGATTTACAACCGTCACTTTAACATATTCCATAGTGGCCTAGGAATCAAATTGGTTGACTGTACCTATCTATATTAATTCAAGAAATTTTGAATACTTTTTGGGTGAGATATAGTTACTTATTTGTTAATAAACTGTTGACACAATAAGAAAAAAAGTTACCTATTTCGTTTATTTTCTTCTATAGATAGGATAAAGCCGAGCATTTTCGTTGGCTCTAGTAAAAGTTGTTTTTTACTCAAAGAGCATGTCTTTCAAAGTCACCGGATGCCACAAATACCTACCTACCTATATAAAGAACGTTATTGCAAAGCTGCAAAGCTTAGAGAATATATTACCTGGAGCCGCCATTCAGTACATTACCCCTCTGTCGAAAAACCTGCACAATGTGCAAAAAGTTATACAAAACCTATTTCAAAATCGATTAATGGTCATTCGCAAAATCGCCGCTAGCCAGAGAACACTCATTGGAAAAATGCCTGCATGGGCTGTAAGTTCGTGTAAAAAACGATCAACGACTTCAAGCTTCGAAAAAGATGGTACAACATTTCATTTGTAAGTAATTTTATAATTTTATATACGTAAAATAATATTTTTATAAAAATATTTTCATCGCACGTCAAATTTAACGATTATATGCAATCGATTCCAATTGTTACTTGGATTAGTCCGTACTCCTCACGAGACTCGGTTTTAATGCTTTGTAAGAAATGACTTAACCGGTTTTGAAATAAAGTCGATAATACTAATAAGCTAAATAATTGTTTTCATAAAAATGATGACGTCGGCGTACTCCCCCCGAGACTCGGTTATAGTGATGAGGGTAGTCTCGATTACATAAATAATTATCGACAATAAGGAAGATTTACTAAGGACCTGGAAATTACCTACTGAATACAATTTATTCTAATTGTATATTTTACAGTTTTCCAAAAGACCCGGATTTGAAAAAAATATGACCGCCTCATGCAGCAGACAAGCAAATTGGGTGCCTTCGCGTACTACCTAGTTCCATATGTTCGAAACATTTTGATGCAAGTCAGTATCGAACGCTACCAAGCAAGAGGCGAAAGTTAATAGATTTTGCTGTACCTAATTTATGTTTATATGAAAAATTAGGTATATTTAGTATTTTAGTAAGTTTTTCACGTTTCACTCTTAAATATTTACTTATACAAATAAAGACCAATGACCATAGTATTTTAAAACTTTCATAACTTTGTCACATATGATCTAATACAAATACAGTCAATAAGGTTTCTTCTCATAAAACAATAATAAGAAACATTGGACTATAATCTCCATGAGTGGTCAAGAGGGCAAACTTTGTGAAAATATATAATTTTAAATTTCTTAGACTATTTTTCCTTCGCTATAACGATAGTGATAATTTATCTGATTTGGCCTATTGTTGACTGGTAGAAGATGCTTTATAATATTAGGTCCTCCCCTTATACGAAATGTCTTCTTAGTGCAATAAAGTTTAAATAAATAAATTGTGGTGAATATCAGGTTCAGTTACGTATCACAGAACTCGAATGTGTTTCCCCGTTATTGATAATAATAATACTCGCTACTTTATATATGTATTTAGTTAAGTAATTGAAATGTATAAAATTGTTAACAAAGATAAATAAAAAAACATCAAACTTTTGCGTTATTTTTATTTACTATTTAATTAACCAATAATATCCTAATGCTCGTAATAGTTTATAGGTACTAAAATTGTATGCTTGTGCAAATGTCAGTAATAATATCGATATTAGCTATCGACCTAATCCTCGCACCGTAGGTTATGCCGCTTACATTCGCATTTACGTATTCTTAAACTGCGTTTATACAAAGTATTTACATGTGTGATATGTTTGTGTGCATTAAAATTTATATGTGTTAGATTTTTGTCAAAATATTCGTGTGTAATGACACAGATAGTTTTTGCATTTGTAAGTAATCTTTTGCATGTGTTATTTCTTCACCCCCCGCAAATCTCGGCAGACATGATTGTACTGGAATATGACCTATAAGGCGGCTCCAGGTAATATATTCTCTAAGCTGCAAAGTAAACGCAGCAGCACATAATTTAAATTTCGAACGGTGGCTTCGTTTATTTTTTATATGGTTTTTAGCAATGATACCGCAACGCAACGCTGGCATTTCAGAATTTATTTTCATGCCTAACATCAGCTAGGCTATTTGAAAAGCTTTTCGTTTAAAAAATCGTTCGGTATTTCGTATGTTTCCCATCAAAGCGCGCGTGCCCGAGCAAAAAATCGGGAATTCCTTTCAATACCGATTTTGTCCGGTTTGGGCACATCACACGCAGAGTTTTTAATAAATGTTTCGCGCTTTTTGATGTCACATTGATTTGGCGTAACGTATTCGATGTGGGATTCACCACTCTACATTAATAGTGTTAATTTATTCTAAATATAATAAATCTAACTTTTCTTTTACTTTACTTTCCGTAAACCCCGGTGTTCAAATGGGTCCGTTAAAATGGAGTAGGAAAGTAGTCACGGGATCTATGCCAAAGTACAGTCGAAGTCATAAATATTTACACATTGCCAAGAGGTCAAAAATATCTACACGCCCCTATTTCTCTGATAATAAGGTCGATGTAGGTAGTATATATATTTGACGCGATATGTCCGTATTACCTAGTGCTTTTGACAGTACCCAGGTAAAGGGCCAAAGGCCCTCTTTTATGCCTTATGACAAGGATGACTTTGACAATGACATTCACGATGACAAGGTTCTAAATGTGCTCAACTTGTTTTTTTGGGTGACTGTATGCACCTAATTAACGTATACCTGAGTTTCAACTCGTTCATAAAATGATAAAAAATTAAAAAAACACTTGGGAAAAACCCTATGTCAGAAAAAAAAACTTTTATGAATGTTTCGTAAAGTTTTTCAGAAAACCAATGAACAGAATCGATTTTTATTTAGGTTTCGAATAGTTTATCCCGACGTTACTAATTTGCCATTCTCTTTTCAAGTTTTCAGTTATAAATATCTTCGTTACAGTTCTTTATTTTCTGAACATGGCCGCCCACACTTTATTCCATTTTCAAAACCTTCGCCTTCCAATGGCCGAAAGTTGTTTTAAATTCAGAACGCCTCCGGCTCGTTATCTATGGTAATCCTGTCGTTTCTCGTGCGTTCACATCATAATATATTGGAGGTCGAGGTGCTAAAGTTCTTATTGATATTTTAGCGGTTTTATTTTTTTGGGTCTCGCTAGATATTTAAGATCTACACACATAAAACAAGTTGTTTTCTATACGATGGAAGGTTTTAAGGGCGAGACTAGGGTAAAGAATTATGATCACAAGATTCATATCGATGTTTGGGATGTAGTACTATGTACAACTTTGGGAATACATATCGGTTGCGATACATCTATAGTGCCCGGCCGTTAACAACTCAATCCTGACAGCTGTCATAGCAGTACAATTTTATAACCTATCCGTAGAGGTTATAATTTGTACTGAAATGACAGGTGTCAGGATTGACTTCTTATTGGCAGGGCACTATTATGACAAAATGAATGTAAGGAAACAATTAAATTCATTTTGTCACGTACAGACCTAGTTATTTATAGTAACTACAACATATTCAAAAATCGTAGCAATCGGATTTGATTTAGAGGGTGAGAAACGTTAACGCCCGGAGCTAAATTTGTATAAGTAGCTTTTTTTTTTGCGGCGCTTCACAAATCCTCTGAAGGTCTTGTAACTTACCAGAAATAACATTTACAAATAAGCGTTAAACTTACGGTAAAACGTTAAGTTGAGAACGTCATTATTATCTCCTGCGGCCCGTTTCACGAAGCTACAAGTTACAAATTATAAGCGGAACTCTCTTTCTAGCAAAAAGAGTTAGAAAGAGACTTACGCTTGTAATTTGTAACTTGTAGCTTCGTGAAACGGGCCTCTGGTGAAGGACTCCTAAAGAGTTAATCAGTTATGTTTTCTTTCTTACAGTAAGTAAAAGCTGCTTAACAAAAGTGTAAGTTAGGGATTTAAATTCACGAGAATGCGCCTCATTATTTTGTGCATTGAAAACACACAAACCCAATTTTAGCTTATTACCTACCTACTCCATTTTCCTCCGCGAAAACTAAAGTCATGACTTTCGGTACTGCATAATTACACTGCCACTGGACCATGACTATCAAGTCAGTTTGAAACTAACAAACTATAAATTGCAGTAGCTTCACAACTAATAAGCTTTTGAACATGGCTTCCCTTCCATAATGACGTTAGCAATTTGCATGCGAATAGCAAAATCTTGCCGCTATTGTTTGATCAGGCGCTTCAAAGTTCGCCTTCAAACATTGCTGCTGCAGACTAAGCTAAATTAAACACTATCTTCATCGTTAAACAATGTTTTTTTTGCCATTGAAAAGGCTTTGAAGGCACTGAAGTCCATTGGCAATGTCAAGATAAAAATCTCAACTAATCTCAAGACTGCTAATAAGTTGGCAACCTTGCGGACTAAGTTGAAATCCTATACCTACTTACTGCCGCACTCAGAAACGTCAATTAAATCTAACGCTCGTTTAGTGACGTATTTGTCTTATTCTATTGCTACAGCAAATAAAGTTACAGCAGCTACTTTAATCAAGTTTTCCGGGCAGTATTCCGTAGAGATTTCGCCAATGTCTAGTGATTAGATTATTTATTAGTATTAGTGAATAGAATAGGTAAATCAAAAGTAAAAACCGGACATCTTTCAATCGGACCATCTTTCCTCCCCTAAGGTTACCGGAAGCTCAATACCCGAGTCGATACTTAATATTAAAATTGCCACTTGCGAATGATTTGAATCCGTGTACTTACGTCAAGTTTACGTATATAAATCATATATAAATCAGAGGCCCCTACTTTGAAAATCGAAGACAACTTTGAACTTAAAGGTATAAATTCGCCTTTGTACATAGTTTATTTTCATGTAAATATTTTTGTGAAACGATTAATTTTTATGCAATTAGGAGTTTACTTACTTTACGTTAGCTCCATTCCTGTCACTCATCATTCGAGACTTAATCGAGAGAAAAGGATGAAGCTAACGTAACTTCAAACTTCGATTTTCAAAGTAGCGCCTCAGTACCTACCTAGTGAAATAGAAACAGTAAACTGTAAACTACGATGTACTACTTTATGATATTTGGTTTATTTCATACACAATATAATTGTGATAATATTTCGGAACAAAACATTTAGAAGTTTCTATTTAAAGGTTTTTATTTGATAAAAAAAACCATAGACTCATGAAACCGGTTAAGTGACAACACTCTGGTTCTAGCCCAACACTACCCTACCATAGACAGCCATGTTTTGACATAGTCTCACTCAGTCTGTGGTCTCAGTCGAGGTCGAGATAAAAAATGACGAGCCGTACGATTTATTAAAATTTGAACAAAATAAAAGTGTTTTATCAGTATGACTGTGTGGCGAACTATCGATAATGGGAACCGCTATGCCGTCGGTGAGTTTTTTCAGTTATAACTAAAGTTTTCGGTCGGGAATGGTTGAAATCAGTTACGGGAAGTAAACTCCACTTGTTGCGTTTAGAGACCCCCGCAACGTTAGATAAATATAAACATTGTATCAGCACCCTGTCCCTGTTACTATCAGTGATATCACAGCAGTTTTTACTGTCATTTTTATACAATATACTCTTTTAAATGACGAGCGCGCGAATGACCACTCCCTATGTTATTGATGATTAAGTAACTTTATTGATAGGTAATGTGCACTTAATTGGATCCAATGTGACAAGCGACTGTTTTCTTTGACTTTTTATGATGATTGAATTTGTAACGGTTTATTTAAATTGGTTCTCTAACCCATAAGATTGACTTTGTTTTGATATCAGGACCCAAAGTTAAAATCTATTTGCAAACAAATCTTACTTGATTTTTAACCTTTACCATATTTGTACAAAGTAATGTATCATGTCAATCTAATGTAGAATAGTGCATTTTAGTGTTATAGCCTCAACAAACAAGATCTGTGTCCCGTTTCATGAAGCTACAAGTTACAAATTACAAGTGGAACTCTCTTTCTAGCAAGAGGAGTTATAAAGAGGCTTTCGCTTGCAATTTGTAAGTTGTTGCTTCGTTAAACGGGCCTCTGAACTTAATTTTGAAATAGCTGGTTGTATTTTCATATATTTAGCCATCTACTATAGATTGAATGCTGTAAAAAACCACACATGATATACAAAAATACTTAAATAAGTGCAGATAAGATATAAATAAAGTAACCCACTTAAGAGAGATCTTATAGTTTCCTCCCCTAATTCTGTAAGCTGGGGGCTGATTCTGCACATTTTCTATTTAAAAATTGTATTTGAATGAACTTCTCTTCTACCAAATTGTGTAAATATTGGGTCATCAATACTTAAGTTATACAAGTATAAGACCTCGATTTAGTCAATTACTTTACTTTACTACGTTTGTATTACATCCAAGAATTTCTACTGTAATATAGTGCCTTTGAAGTTAGCTGTCTGGGGTTTGATTTCCAACATGGGCAAAAATTTGTATTTGTTTATGTCCCAGGTTTTATATAGTAATGTATATAATAACTCACTAATAAACAAAACCTACACTTTATCCTTAACAACAGTAAAATAGGACTGTAAGTTTCTTTTTGATTTTAAATTTAAAAAAATATATATGCCATTAGCAATGTAAATTCCCTTTTTATTTATTGTTGCATGTGTCATAATAATTGTAATACTATTTTCCTTCAGATATGTTATTACTTTACTACTTCCTTGTTTAAAAAGGAAACTGGCAGGCATGAGACGGGACAAATTGTTGATTTAGTTAACAATTACATCAGTAAATATTAGTTTTTTTTAACAGATTGCCATTTATTTGTTTATTAATACAAGGTGTTACAAAAATACCCGTAAAGCCGAAAGCGGGTTAAATGGTGCCTTATAACAAGTCCATTTACAATATTTGAGAACAGTACTATCACAGTATGACGTACCGGCAAAAAAAAAAAATCATTATTGTTTTCATTGATGTGCAAACCCTATTTCAGTAAAATTAAAGAGTAAACTACGCAGAATGTTTATGTAAATTTTTAACTAATTCGTGAAACGATCAAGAGACATACTAACATAATGTACAGAATTCGATTAGATAGATATTACAAGTCGAGTTTTGGAGTCGTAATATTCTGAGTTAGAAAACATCGTTTTTTGGAAAAAACACGAAACAATTGTAGAGTATTGATAAGAAGATTTTCCTTTTCTGAAGCCAGTACTTCAGCATAATGACATAGTATTGAACCTTTGTGGATGAAAACCAGAAAAACCATTAAAGATTCAAATTATTAAAATGGTAGGTTGGCCTCTCTGTTAAATAATCTATGCTAACTCCGGTTCCCTGACATGACAGCTTATTAGGGTTGACAATATTTTTGGCATTGATAATTTATTATATTTTATACGGGGTATTTTGTAACACGTTGTATAATAAGTCACATGAAACTTTTCAGCATTTGCCAAATCACTTACATAATAATATCATATGCAATTTCTAATATAATCAAAATATCCTATATTAAATGAAATAACAATGGATGTTATGTCTATCAAATGGATGTTTTATCAAAATGTTAAAACTTGTAACAAGTCTCATAACAAAATTAAAGTAACATGCAATATGTAGGTACTAATTATTATTAAGTTAACTTTTTACAAATGTCATTACTTAACAGTTATTTCATATCAAAACTTACAATAAATTTCATCAACAAATAATTGAGTTTTCCTTAAAAGCGGACCCCAATGCAAATATGTCGGCATCTTGGACCCTATACATTGCCATGTCATCAGTGGCGTAGCGTGGGGGGGGCTGGGGGGGCCATGGCCCCGGGCGGCAGATAAAAGGGGGCGGCATAAGGAAGTTTTCAGCAATAGATAGTGATTCAAGAGGATTTTTATGTATAAAAAATTCTGGTTTATAAACGGGTTTTACAGAAAACTCACATAAACCTAAGCAAAGTGAGGGCGGGTCGCTTGTAAAATAATGTAATAAATAAAATTATTTTCTTTGAATTTACTTCATCGTAATATTGGCTTATCTTTTTTATATGGGAATGATAAGTCTAAACAGCAGTAAGATAATTGTAATCTTTTTAGTATGCACATTGGATAAATTCAGATGCATTTATGATTATAAAATACATACACAATAATATTTATAAAAAAAAAAACGCCACAATCCTGCACAAAAAAGTCCCAAAAATGCCACAATATATTCTTCATACACACTTAAATAAACATTCAAGAATAAGAAATTATAAAATATTCATACTCATCACACAAATACTTGGCCATATCAAGGATCGAACCTAGGGCTGTTAGCTATGTTGGCAGGGTAACCATCAACCAGGCTAATCACATTTTTATTTATTACTTTACATTACACAGTATAAAACAAAACAAAGTCGCTTTCCGCCGTCGGTCCCTCTGTATGTACGCTTAGATCTTTCAAACTACTCAACGGGTTTTAATGCGGTTTTCATCAATAGATAAAGTGATTCAAGGGGAAAGTTTTTATGTCTAATCATTCTGGTTTCCCATACGGGTGTTACAGAAAACTCACTTAAACCGAAGCGAAGCGAGGGCGGGTCCTTAGTACCTAAATTATAAACCGTAGTTATTTTTTACCTAACTCAGATAAGAGTTTATTTATACACTAGAGGACGCCCGCGACTTCGTACGCGTAGAATTAGTTTCCCGCTACTCCCCCCATTTCTTCTCGTTGGGGGTCAATTTTCGGAAAATCCTTTCTTAGTGCTCACTTACATCATGAAAGGAACCCATGTACCAAATTTCAAGTTTCTAGGTACAGTAGTTTCGGCTGTGCGTTGATATGTCAGTCAGTCAGTTTAGCCTTTTATATATATAGATTATTATTATATCATCTTAACATGTATGGAGCATCCTATTGTTTGTATTATGGTCTGATGAATCAGGAAATTGAGTTTGTCCTGGTGCAACTCTACTATTTTCCTTGGGCTGAAAATAATTAAACAGTTTAATAAAGTGGTCACTGTAATAATTTTTCTAAGTAGGTACTTACAAATGGATATTATTAACCCAGTGATGTATCGTTATCAGTAATAATAAAGCCGGAAATATGTCCTGTAACGATGCCGGGAATATAAAAAAATATTTACTTAGGTATGGTATTTTCAAAATTTTAATATACAAACATGTTATATTTAAGACCTAACATAACCTCGAAACGTAAATACCCAATCGACGCTGGGAATGCAAATTTTTTCTACAATCTTTCTATTTTAACCGCATTCAAATCGGTTCACCCGGAATGGTTTGTATTTTTGTATTTTTACAAAGATAAACGAATAAACTCAGAAACTAATGGACCATTTCAAAAATTGTTTCACCATTAGAATGCTACATGGTCCCTGAGTCACATGCTGTTTTATTTTTCTGCGCGGACGGTCGTGGGACTGCTATCTATTTTATAGTTACAAGTCGTATCTTATCTTACAGATGGGCCCTTTCGGATACACTTCGACCCTTTAGGATCTTTTGTGCAATTACCCTCTTACACACTCAGCTGTTCGAATGTGCAGGTTTCCACACTGTGTTTTTCCTTCACCGTAAGAGCGTCGGGTAATGCACTTAAGTTACAAAAACTCATTGGTAGGTACATGGTGACCGCGGGGGTTTGAACTCGGTACCTTACGATCACGAGTCGATCCCCTAAGCCACTATACTCGAAACTCGAATTCAAGACCAAAATCCTAACCTCAACGGGCGCACATTCGCTGTGATTACTGCATTTTGGTTTAAGTGTAGGTATTTTTATCAATAAAACTTACCCTAACATTACTGGTTACACGAGTTCTCATTCATGTTTTTATGAAATAATGTTAAAATAACTAAATAATCAAGATGGGAACTGTCCGATTTTGGTCTTGAATTCGAGTTTCGAGTATAGGCCACCGACGCTCATAGTTACAAGTAGTAAGATGTATGTATCAATTACATGGATGATATATTCGCGTGCGAATTCCGGTACGAAATTTTAAATTGCATTTTCACGCGACCTCGATAAGCGAGCAGACCCCTCGGCACCTGAGGAAGTCCAATTACCGACGAAACGTACAAACGTACAACCCGTCAATATTAATGTTGCCAATTGATTTAATTTTTATTGAACGTTGCGTGATCGTTTTATGAATAAATTTAAATTTATGCCAGTTAATTGTAGCATAACTAATTTAATTATTGGGGTTGGCTTGCTTTTGCTATTGGTATATCGCAATATCTGATAGTATACAGGGTTTAAAAAGATGGACGCGAGTAGCACAAAACCTTCGGAGATCCGCGGGAGAGATTTATGTCCTGGGCCGAGATTCGACTGGGTAAAATCATATTGCCTTTGACAATTAGTATCGTCAACGTTTTGATAGCTCTTATTTACTTCACAGTAATCGGCGGCCGAGTTAAAAACAATACCATGACAGATCAAAAACTTTGGTTTTTACCGCCTTAAATAGAGGTCTAGTGGACGTCTTTTGGCTAGTGTAATGACTATATCATTACACTAGCCTATGTCCCAGAAAAACGTGTTAAGCGGATATCCAAAGGTATTTTATATTTTTTAAATTCGCCAATGAACAGTCCCGTGGTTTGCGAAAGAGCCTATAAAAAAAAGTGTACTTTTATACAGACAGAAAAAGTGAAGCACAAAGGGTATTCGAATCATCGATGTATGTTGTAACTAGTTCTAAGCATTTATCAATCAGATAAGTTCGTTTCAGATACACTGAGTACGGATATTTCTATAGTTCTTTCATCAAAGCACTAAAATCTTCATCTCACGGATTGTTCAATTGAAAATTGTTTTGAAATATTGCTGATTGTAATAATAGTGTCGTGTTTACAATTTTATACATCGTAATTGTGACTGGGTGATTGTTTTGTGTCTGGTAAGTAAACATCATTCAATTGATGTTATGATCAGTCGGCTCTTAAAAAGGGCGGCCATGTTTGCTTAGAGTCGCGATGACTTCGTACGTTTTGATATTATAATGGTTACGTTTGTTGAAGGGTGGCAGGATCATCAGTAAGCCACATACAGGATGACTCAGAGGAATGTATCCAATGATATACTAGGGTAGGGATCTACTGGCATACATATTTTTACGCATAATAATAATTACGCATAAAAATCGATTGACATAAAACGGTTTTTACAATAGAAAGGATTTTATTTTAATTATTATTAAAAACTAACCTAACCTAACCTAATCTACACAATAGCCGTTTATTAAATTTTGCAATGTCAGCCTAAAAGGGTGTTATGACAGTCGATTTTTATGCGTAATGATTATTATGCGAGTAGATAGACCCCCGATTTACTAATGTGGTACTTACAGAGATTTAATGAACATATTTTTGTATCGCATGAAATTTGAATGAAAATATGAAAGGATTTTTTTGAAAATATACCCTCAACGGGAACAAACAGGGTACTAGGGGGAGAAGCTGGATTTTTTTTCATCAACCATCAACTTTTATCCCAGCGTTTTGTTCGTGCAAATTTAATAACGGAAACATTGCGTGTAGCAAGCGTGATATCCGTATGTTGGCTTATGAGTTTCCTTATCACTTTCAGGGCCCTACACCTCAATTACCATACAAATTGAGCCAGAATTTAGTTCTTGGTCCTCAATGCGGTATGACTGTCGCTTTCGCTCTGAAATTTCACACGTGGTGTATAACCATGTGGGAATACGGGACTTTCGTTACGGAGGTTTAATCTCTTAAAAACACTGTGTATTTAGAACCCCCGAAGATAAAAGAAGGGTGTTACTTTGTCAATAAACGTATTACTTTTTTTTTACTTATACTTGTACAGTCAGCATCAAAAGCTAAGCAGAATAACATGCTCAAAATGATCTAGACACGACGTATTCTCTTGACAATAGAGTCGAGTGCAGATCATTTTGACCTCTTCGGTTCTGCTGCTGATTGTACAGTCGAACTTATGTCGCTTTAAAGCCTTTGACAGATTAATACGTTCATTGAATACAAAACGAACACATTCCAAAATCCTCAGTGTTGCATTTTAAAATTAGAAGTTGTTCACGAGTAAGATTTTCAATGCAAGAGCAAATTATTTTGGAATGTCTCCGTTTTGTATTCAATGAGCGAATACAGCAAATCAAAGATGACGTTAAAGTGATAGAGCACTAAAGTGTTCAGCTACTTATAAGGGCTTTACACTTGAATCCCCGACATTCATTTTATAGAATGTTTTACTTCAGCGAATTTTCATTTAATCGACACGTGCAGGAGTTGTAATTTTTTGGTGGTCGCAGGTCTAACCTAACCTAACCTACGTAACCCATGCTTAAGATCACCTATACTCGAAAATCTAATTCAAGACCAAAATCTGACAGTTCCCATGTTGATTATTTAGTTATTTTAATTTAACATTATTTCATAAAAACATTAATGGGACTCGTGTAAAGTAATATTAGGGTAAGTTTTATTGATAAAAATACCTACACTTACCCAAAATGCAGTAATCACAGCGAATGTGCGCCCGTTGAAGTTAAGATTTTGTTCTTGAATTAGATTTTCGAGTATAAACACAATAAGGTTTCAGCAGAAATTAGCTTCGATGAAATGATTCAAGATTCAAGGGGATCCCACTTACAACGACGACTGTGCCACACGCCCTTATCAAATAAGCTGACCAAAATGTGGACATACTAAGCTACTGATAAAATTTGGCGCAAGCTGCAGCCATTTGCATTAGCACATGTGCGAATTATCCGCCCTCAATTTGCATAAACGACTTTTGCATGGAATTTATATGCAATTCGGTGGTTTGTTCGCAAGCGACCTTCTGTGTAAAGACTTGTGCTTTGTGCAGTATAGTTAAATTGTTTCGGCTCTATTTTGAAACTCCAACCCAAAAAGAAGGGAGTTATAAGTATTAATCTCTGTATCTGTATGTGTCATCGTAACACCCAATAGCATGAACCGATCAGGATTTTATAGATTTTACAAGATTTTATTTAATTTCACTTGTATGTCCTGGAATTTTGCAAGTCGATTTTGAACCTGTTCCCATGAATGGAATGGGCTGAAATTTGGAATACACGTGTAAACCCGATGACAGTGCATTATTATGGTACCATCGAGCCGATCTGATGATAGAGTCGGAAGGTAGCGACGGGATCTTTGATGTACTTAAAATTTAATGTACCCGCCGTGTTGGGGCTCGTTAGTTTCGTCTTGATAAGCAGATGATGTCTGAGCGGAAAAAAGTATAGTTGGCAACAAAAGCTTGCCCCAAAAACTAAGTTTTTGACAGGAACTTATTTACAGAAGCTTTTTGAATTCGGGATGGTTTTTTTGCATTAAAATTGGTTAGACCGGTTAAGAGATATCGGCTGATTTTCAAGTAGAAGTCGTCGCTACTTTATCGGTTTTTATCTATTTAACTGCGGCACTCAGAAACGTCAATTAAATTTTAGCTTGATTAAAGTTGCTGCTGTCACATTCTTCGCTATAGGTAGCAATAGAATAAGACAACGCGTCATTAAACAAGCATTAAATTCAATTGATGTCCCTGAGTGCGGCAGTAAGTTATTATTTTATTAATGCCCAGTTGCACGTTCATTAAATTTGATGGCGCCTTAAGTCGCGTGCTGTCAGTCCGTACTTTGGCGAACAATTATTGATATTTATTATGTAACAGATGTGAATGCCTGTAATTGAGTGGACATTATGCGTACATTGCAAACTGTTTTTGTTATACAATCATGTAATGTATCACTAATTGTTGGTATTCCTTAGCAAAATAAATAAAAAACGTCCTCCAAAGTTTGCCACAAGAACCTTTCCTGCACCGCTTGCATCCATTTATAATATTTCACGGACGATTTTTTTTCACTTATGCGCATAAAAGTCGCTTCGTCAATACGCAGAGTGGAAGGAAGCACCAACAGTCTCCTAAAGGTTGTAGCAGGCAGGGTAGTGATTCTGTCAAAAGCAAAGGTGAGCGAACGCAGGAGTGATGTCCAAGCGGCGAGTTTAAGTAGTCCCGTCAAAGCGAACAAAACACATTTCAGCGCGTGTATTCAATTTGGCAGCATGGCTTCTCGAACGTATAAGGCTGCCTAATCGAAAATGCACGTGTTAATATGTGTTTTGCTCGCTCTGACGGGACTACTTAAACTCGCCGCTTGGACTTCACTCCTGCCTTTGCTCACCTTTGCGTTTGAGAGAATCAATACCCTGAAGAGGTTCACAGCGCTGCACTCCACTCGACCAGTCTAGTGATCCAAACCAGCAGCGTGTGCTAAGCTGCCTACATAACTTTAATTTTAAAATTTTAAACTTTTAAACTTTTAAATTCACACTAACATAGCTACCTAAGTTTTGTTTGTATACTAACCAACTATGGATCAAAGTTGTCTGAAAATAAAGTTTTTTTTTTATATATCAGCTCGTTTGCCTACTGTATGCCATAAAAAAAACATGGGATATAGTGGGATTCTAAAGGATTTAAGTTTACCCACGAGTGCCCATCCAGATAAGATAAGATTATTTACACAAAATATCAAGATCTTCATTACTTAATTCTGCATTCGAACAGCGTAGTCTTCCCATAAAAGTCGGATTGTTTTATTGCAACACAAAATGCGGTTTATGTCTCGCCATTTTGTTTTTTAAGGAGCTGTAAAGCAGAAACAGCTTTTATAACAGCTGTTAGGTTCTTAAAACCGTAATAATGCATGTTCTTAGTCTTTTTACAAGCTTTTATTTAACTTGCTATGTATGTATGTAAGTATGTATGTATGTATGTAAGGGTCAAATTTTGCAAGTTAAATTTGACCCACTTCCCGATTCCCGATGAAGCTGAAAATTTGCATACATGTGTGAATTGGATGACAATGCAATACTATTATGACATGGAGCTGATCTGATGATGGAGCCAGAAGGTGGCGACAGAATCTCAGCTATACTTGACGTTGACCCACCGTCTTGGGACTGCTTTGTTTGATCTTGATAAGCAGATAATGACTCTTGACTTTGACGACGCGCTGGCCTAGTTGGTAGTGACCCTGCCTACGAAGCTAGCGGTCCTGGGTTCAAATCCCGGTAAGGGCAGATATTTGTGTGATGAGCGCGAATATTTGTTTCTGAGTCATGGATGTTTTCTATGTATTTAAGTGTATATTTATCTATATAAGTATGTTTATCGTTGTCTACCCATAGTACAAGCCTAGAGCTTAGTTTGGGACTAGGTCAATTGGTGTGACATTGTCCCCTGAAATTTAGTTATTTACTCTGCAAAAAAAGTACAGTCGGCAATAGAAGCGTGTCCCAAAAATGAGCTGAAAGAAACTTATTAAAGACATAGAATTACTACCTGAATACTATAAAATTTTTGTCACTTATCATGTATGGGTAGTAGAAGTAACGTTACCAACATATTTGTTGGGGTTTCCAAACAATCCAAACCGGAAATATTCAATATAATAATATTTTACTACTTAAGGCCTGTTTCACAATCGTCAAGTAAAGCATATCTGACACATAAATTTAGCCCTTTCCTTTTCTTACACTTGAACATAAACAAGGAGAGAGCTAACTTTAACTGGCACACAATTTTACTTGTCGATTGTGAAACAGGCCTTTAAAGAATCATCTTATATGTAGTAAATATTTCTTTACATAAATATTATGATACTTTGTCGGTCGTATTATTTCGTCATAGGTATACAATGTCATATTTAATAAAAACAAATTGAGTTACATGTTTTGTTACTTCTTTAATATAGAATGTCCCTTGCAATATGGATAAGGGATATTGTAGAAAGTAGTAAACGATTTTCGAAAACTATTCACATTAGCGCTCAACTTGACCGTCTGACAGCTTACGTCAATTCTAATTTTCGATAACTATAACGATCTTGAAATGCATCTGTGATTCTGTGCAAATGCAAATATCTAGGGCCACAGGTTAATGTAAATTGAAAGAAAAGCCATCGTGTCGACAATTTTTGAAAAGTTGCAGATCTGACCTGTCAATTAACATCTCTGACCTTATCTATTCCAATATTAGTTTACGTACACTTGAATGTAAATTCATCCCTCAAAATGGTTTATACTCCATTCATTTAAGTATTTAACGAAACGTAAACAAACAAAACCACGTGACATACGAGTAGTTCGTCAGCCAATAGTACTACTACTAGATTACTGACGCATAAAAAAATCGAGAAATCAGTTTTATTAGTTGTTTATCCAGAGTTAAGAAGTTTGATTTGTTTACATTATTGAACCACATACACAAATGGAGTATAGTCATTTTTATAGCTTATATTTTGACCTTTTAAAAGCAGCTTAATAATATCGTAGTCGTTATAAAAGCACAGATTTCCCCTATAAACTTGGATGAAACGATAACATTATAAAATGAAACAGCAGGAGATAAGCCGGGTGTCGGGGCTAGCTTATCGGTCGGTTCGTGTTACGTATCCTGTATCAGGTGCGGTATGGGATCGGGTTGCCATACAAAAGTTGTAGACACGGCGGTAATAAGGTCTGTGGTTTTCCCGATTATACGGTGTAACTACTTTTATGGGGTTATGTCGCGTGTTAGTAGTTTTGTGCCCTTTTCAGGTATTATTGTGATAGAGAGCTATAATAAATTATTTCATTCGGTAATAAATAATTCAATTTTTCTATTAAAGTGACAGAATAATTAATTTAAGTGTTACAGCGGCGTTTCTATTTGCATCAAAATCGTAAAGGTATATTTTTTCTTTAAAGAAGATTAAGACTCTTAGAGATATAAAACTTGCAGTAAAAACTATTTTTTATTGAAAGTCTATTAAAAAAAGAAATAGAAAATATTTCTTATTGAACGCACACAGAATAACAATAGAAATAATAATAAAGTAAACAGAAAACATTATGTTGAACAGGATCGCTCTCGGCATTGTGCCGCAGTGATACCGTGGCGCGGTCTGAGGGGGGGGGGGATATTATTAACTATAGGTAATTCTAATTAGCCCGTCAGTAAGATTATCAAAAAGTATAGAACACATATTTTTTGCTTTATCAGCTCAATCAAAATTGACAAATATAACGCGCATCAATGTTCGGGAGTGGGGGCTCGTGACGTCACAACCTGGTATAAAGTGTGCCACAGCTTGACATCACGCGAAACTTCAACGCACTTTATCTTCGTAATTTTTTTGTTTAATTGACAAAAGAAAAAATACGTGTTCAATATTTTTTTTTAAATTTAAATGAGGGACTAATTAGATTTTTTTAAAGGATATTAGCCTATTCAATAAATCCGTTGAGCCGCTTGTTTTGTTTTACTTAAACTTTGTGCATTTTTCATGTGTCATTCCACTATCGCAAACAGACCCCGAATATCCGCATGTTAAACTGTCCCGATAAAAAATGGCCGCCACTAATGGTGCCATAAACAACGGCCCTCAGTTTTCAGTGTTGACTGATTTTTCAGTGTTTTTTTTTCTGGGATTATTACAAACGGTGTGTTAAAACTTGTGACGTTATTAAACTTGCACATGTTTGATTGTTGGTATTATGGTATTAAAGTCATTGTGCTTTTACATGTGTATATAAAAAACAAAACATGAATTGAGATCCTTTCTCCTCTCCTCCTCTCCTTTTTTGGAGTCGGTTAAAAAGGTCATATTACTCTTCAGGTTTTCGTTTTAACCTTACAACTATTTATTATTTACCTGTATATTTGCGAAAAAATATACCTAAAACAAGACTCTTTAAAATGTTGCCTTATGTTTAATCCACCCTCTAATACCCATGTTTATGATAATTATACCTAATAATAAACTCTTAATAATAAAAATTTATCCTGAACGATTTGCCAGTGCAATCGCGAAAAATACAGCTACAGAAATCCATTCCTATTTAGGTTAAGTAAGCCTTTAAGGCAGTTTATAAACATATACAGGCAGGCAGGCAATACAGTAAAAGTAAGTGAAGTCAATATAAGTGTTGTTTGTAGAATGAAGTGTTTACATACATACATACATAGGTACATGAATTCTGTACATCAAAGATAACTAAGAAAAAATACTCCAGGGAGCTTCAAAGTCAACGCGTTACGTTTTAATTGTTTTTGGAATTTTCGTCTGTTTTTTTTTTCATGTTTATCACCTACCATCACACCATCATCTGCAACCATCACACAAAAAATTCGCATTAGAATTTGATGAAATTTCTTATAATTAAAGTTTAAAGTGTATGTCCGGTCAAAAAAAATGCTTGATGTCATCAATGTCATAAGAGATGCCAAGTCATTTGTAACTTATAGGAAACTCAACCTTATTGTTGTAGAATGTCAGACTGACTTTGGACCTAACGTGGGACACAAATTTAAGCCTAACTGTATACCCTGAAGTAACATATAATGTAGATTCCGAAGTTTAAATAAAAAGCAGGCAGTTCTATTCATGTTCCATGGCTACATAGCCCCGCGGCGTCGATCGCCAGTGCCGCGTACGCACACTCTCGCGCAGTTTAGGATCGTGACGACATTTCCCCGCATTGTGACGGATTCGTTATACGTAAGTCTTTCACATACTAATAAGTTTGACTAAATGGTAGGGATACGTTTAAGGCTCTTTGGAATGAAGGATGTTCTTTAGTTCATTGTTTTAAAAGCATTTTTACATAAGTTTATACGTCAATTAAGATGTCTTTAATTACGTTACCTAATTTTCCTATTACGTTACTGATTTATTTAGTAAGTTTATGTAAAGGGAATTAATTTTTTTTGGTAATTAATGTTCTATTAAGCGTATATGTTTTTTATTAAAAAATATGATAACATTTTAATCAAAAGTAAGAAAAAACTTGGTAACAACAAGAAAAAAATTATCTTAATCGATGTACAGAATATTTTAGAAATGCTATTAAATGGCATTGATACTATATCGAATGCGTTGATATAGTCTGAGTTAAATAACGTTTTTTTTTACAAAAGTGGTGTGATCGTAAATATTCTACTCTAATAATGCTTTTTTAAATACGAATTCTAATGACACTTGTGGCGTATGTGCTGTATATACAACTCCGATATAATTTAACAAATATATACTTCTCATCTACGTTATGTAAATTTAAAATTTGTAATTAAATTGTGCTTGTCATTCTATGCTTTTAAAAATTAGTTACTGAACAGATTCAATGCGGATTTTATTAATACCTATAAGAATACGGAAAAGTTTTGGGCTAGATACTCTTGCTAAATATGCGCGCCTACTTTGAATTTTAGATTGTAAATATTCGAATTCCCTTTCCTAACCAAATTTTTGTCACTTACGCCTGAGAGAAATTTTACTTTGAAAGTAGATTTGACATTCAAGGCACGTTTGGACTAAATTGGAGACTTTTACGTTGTTTTTACAAGAATTGGTATCCGTATCAAGAGAGGACATGACTTAATTAAGTTTTTTACCTTTAATATCAAATTTATATATAAAAAGTTTAATAACCGCTCTTAAAACGCTACCGATTTATTCGTTCAGTAATTATTTTGTCTGTTGATGATGAAGAGACATTTTCCAAAATGTTGTATTTTTTGTTACAAAATTAATAAAAATTATACACGTGGAAAAATACGCAACATGTTTTTATAAAATTATTCTAATACTAGCGACCTGCCCTCGCTTTGCCTCTGTTTATGTGATTTTTTTGTAACACCCGTACATAATCCAGAATTTATTATACATCATCCTTTTGAAACACTCTCTATTGATGAAAACCACATTAAAATCCGTTGCGTAGTTTGGAAGATCTAAGCGTACATACCGAGGCACAGACGGAAAGGACAGTACCCTTACCATGAGTTACAATTAACGTCCTCGCTAGCGACTCGAATGCTCTCTCCCTCCCAGACCTCGCAATATTCTTATAGAGTGCGAGGGACAGAGCATTCGACTCGCTAGCGAGTACGGTAATTGTAACTCATGGTAAGGGTACCTGCAGAAGTCGGTTGTGGTCACGGAATAGAAAAAAACAGTGGAAGTGGCATGAGCTTCGCTTAGTATCAGACCTGTTGTCGCCAATACTCAAACTATCATAAAAACAACACGCCACCATGGAAAATGTTTTGTTGCGGCTATCGTTTTTACATTCCAAAATAGCACAATTCTGGATTTATTTCCTATTTTAGAAATATCGAAATAAGCGATCGCGGCAAAAGTATGGAAGGTTATGCGGTACTCCGCATAACCGTGCCACACGTTACACGCCCACTTGACACTTCTACTGTTTTTTCTGTTCTGTGGTTGTGGTTATCGGTAGGTAAAATATTCACGTATCGAAACTACTAATTACTTGTGGAAGCGAAACAAACAGCCCTATGTTTGTTTCTCATGCATTTTCGTATTTAAATATTAGTAGAGATCGCTCGGGATTATCTGTTATTCTACAAACTCTCATTAAACTCAACTCTACGTTCTTGACAATCTGAGGGCCCTGCCAAGACGCACTACGCTAACTAGCGTTTCTATTCGTTTCGTTTTTAACCAATCGCGTCACTGGTACATCACGTCACTTTTCGTATCACGTCATCTACCAGTGACGCGATTGGTTTAAACACGAAACGAATAGAAACGCTAGTTAGCGTAGTGCGTCTTGGCAGGGCCCTCAGATTAATTTGTATGTAAATGAGTAACTGAATATTGATAAACAGATGTACATATGATTTTTATAGGTGTGGTGTGGTAATGAAATCATGTACAGGTACCGAACCCCGATTGGACTGGTCCCCCTGTCCCATCACAAAGGTTACGAGGTCAATTGTTAGTCGCTTCGCTGTTGTAACCGAATGTAAAATCTGTGATGAAAAAATATGGGAGCAACTCAAACTTCCTTAATTAATTTATTCCAAATATTCAAATGTCCGAATTTTCATTTTTCTGAAAGCTATGTTATGCTGGAGCTATTTTAGATTTATTTCATAATTTAATTGCTATACAGTGCTACAGTGCTTGCTTTTAGAAGGTGCTTCGGGTTTGTAATTATCTTTCACTCGCTCTCATAATTATGCTCTTATTAAGAGCGAGTGAGAGAGAACTACAAACCCGAAGCACATTCTAAGTGCTCACAGACTGTACGATTTTTAATAACGATCGGCAATCTTCGTTTTTCTATTACACACTAGTGACATCACGTAACAGAAAAAACAGTAGAAGTGTCAAGTGGGCGTGTAACGTGTGGCATAGTTATGCGCAGTTCTGCATAACCTACCATACATTTGCCGCGACCGCTTATTTCGATATTTCGATATGTCTAAAATAGGAAATAAATCCAGAAGCATGCCTTAATGTGCTATTTTGGGGTGTAAAAACGATAGCCGCACCAAAATCATTTTCCATGGCGGCGTGTTGTTTTTATGATAGTTTGAGTATTGCATTGGCGACAACAGGTCTGATACTAAGCGAAGCTCATGCCACCTCCACTGTTTTTTCTATTCCGTGAGTGACATAATACTGTTAGTTGCGGGTGCAAGCGTGATAGCGATAGCCAGCCTAAAGCTATTAAGAAGCCGGAAATATTGTACTGAACGTATGTTAGGCTAGGTTTGATTTATAGTGATATCGAAAAATAAAGTCGTCTATCCAAATATTGCATTCGGAATTATGAAAATTAGGGATTTAAATGAATTCAGAATTATGACTCTTCGCATATTATCTTTGTAAACCGGCTTTTCTTTCTTAATTATTTATAAAAATAAAGTTTTTTTTTGTAATCTAAGCTGTATAAAAGTAAAGAATCATGGAAATTATTAAAACATTTAAATATTTCAGAAAGATAAGCCGGATTACATATGCAAAGTGATGCAATTGTTTTGCTCGCGAGTGTAAATGAATAAAACAGTAGCAATATTGATTATTATTTCATATCCATTAGCAGAACTAATTAAAATTTTGGCAAGCTTTGTTTGCCGAATTAGTACTCCATTGATTATCATAACCGGATATAATTACGCCATATTTTGCATTAAAAAGCCGCATAATCAATATTAAGTTTTTAATTTGCATACTTATTGTGTAAAGTGAAAGAGCTTTGTCAACGTCTGTATGATGACGGGATAAGATTCATTTTTATTTGGCACAGGGCTCTTGCGCTTTGTATTGTAACGGTCTTTGCCGTAAAAAGGTTTGCTTTTTTGGTTTAGAACTCCTAATGTAATAATCTGGTGATTATATCTACGACTGTGCTAACGTACATTTTATCAATTATTATATATTATTAAATCATTTTATTAGTAAGATATTATAATAGTTTCTATTTGCAGCGTAGGATGACAAAAAGAGTTTAGTTTTATACATAAACTCACGTCTTCGTTCCCAGTGTGGGGTAGGCTGAGCTACAGAATTACCTACGACTCTAAAAACTTGGTTGATAATTCTGTAACCACGCTTTGCAAAGATGTTTACTAGCGTATTAGTGACAGGTTGCAAGCCCATCGCCTAACAGTACCACAAGCCTTTATTCCCTTAGTCGACTCTTACAGAGATGTTCGGAGTGAAATTGGCAATATGATCCAATTGTAATACAATTACTGCTGCATATATGGTGGTTGCCTCTCAAACATATTGTTGTTCCACCTGTCATTACATCGTACTCTTATGGCCAAGCTATAAATTGTGTCCCTAGCCTTCCCTCATCTAATTTATATCTTCTTCCCCCAGCTATATACAACTACAACAGCTCTCCCCCTCATTTGCCCTTGGAGGTGGGCGAGCTGGTACACCTCGAGCGAGAGACGCAGCACTGGTACTGGGGGAGTAGTCTACGGAGGGACGCCAGCGGAGCCTTCCCGAAGAGCTACGTGGTACCCAGGGATTGTCAGGTTGAAAGGTACGCTCAGGATAATTGCTAGATATTAATTAAAACGACTGGTCTATTTTGATTGGTAAAGAAGAGTTGGAATCCCTAGAAAAAGAGCTTTCCCCAGTAGTAGGACACTATTAAAGGCAAAAGATGTATGTTTAACATGGGCCCTAAGGTCTACAATGGTATCCCCGGTCACATAAAACAATTGCATAATACAAATTCCTTTTGCAATCAGCTTAAAATATGGCTGTTAAACGAGGCGTCCTATGACATAAATGAGTTTTACTCTTATAACAATAATAATTCTTCCCACTGACTTTTGTAATTTTTGATATTGTATTGTTGTTAGTGTAAGTAGGTAACTAGATATTGTATTAAATAATAAATTGACATGTAATATTTGATATTATAAATAAATGAGTATGAGTATACTACAAAGGCTGTCTGGTAAGTGGGATCTAAAACCCATCGACAGTTGCATTTTCAAGATTACAGTCTTAAGACTGTAACCCTCGGACTGCGAATGTGTTGCCAACCCTGAGGTCGATGAAATGCCTCTGTGCAAGTAATTTTCGGCGTATTAGTTCCAAAGAAATGCTATCCCAGAGCCGCTACGGGCTTCGAAACGGTATTGCAGATGCGAAAGCACCCTTTAGTAGACCCTCAAGTAAGTCCAAAATATTGATTCAGTAAATTGAATGGTGAATCTACCAGCGCTTCAGACAAACCATTTCAGAGAAAATCGCCCCAAGAAACTCTAGCAAAATGTCAGGATAAGCACAATTGAGACTAGCCTGAACTAGTCTGCCGATTTGTATGAAATAGTAGACCAATGTTGTCACCAAATGGACCCCGCAAAATGGCTACTGTAGCATAGGCAGACCGAAATAACATGGCGGGGTGATTTGGATGCATTTAGTTTTGCGCAAAAGTGACGCGGCGCAAAAACAGTAAAAACAGACTGTCGATTTTGTGCTAACGCCACACAATCCTATTATGGAATAACAAACAATAGAGGTTTGACATGAATAAATAAAAACCAACATTACCGCTCCTCCTTTATAAACAAATATACTCGTAATATCAGAGTTATTACGAAGCGTATTTTTTTGCCCTAAGGGACGACGACATCTTATTATCGCTATATTTATTTACCTCGTTCTTATTACTATATAATACGCTACTAATTAGCTGTACTATAATATATTTCCTCCCGAATCCATTATACCATATTCATTGGTGCTTTCCTTTAATGATTCCTAATAGCAAAGTTATCAGCGATAGTATTTCCCCAATAATAAATTCTATAACTATAGGAAAACGGTACTTGTCTCACAAAGTATACCTACGACTAGAGACCCGCTCATAAATAACCCATATTATGATAGTAATAGAGACGTTGACGGAGGTACCTATACTTTTTGTCGGTAAGGAATCGGTCAAGCAGTAAATCCACAGTATTGTGACAGGTCGAGATCAAACCGCGGTAAAATATTCATATCCACTCTGCACGGCTAGCAAATGTTCTCCGCGACTTATTTGTCGCTCGGATCTCCCTTTCTATGTAGTCTGTAACGATAGAGACGCATTGAGCGACAAGCGAGAAAATACAACTTGTGCTACCCGTGCTGCGAATGAATAGCAGAAACCCGCGGCAAATCGACACCTTAGACTCTTAGTGAGGTGATCGCTCCATTGTATCGATATCGATATTGATATTTCGATATTTTTTTATTGGTTGTAATTTCTGTTTTGCAATGTTCTTTTGGTAATGGAGATTAAAGTCGATGGTTTTTACTGTTGAAATAAATAATAATGTACAGTTAAACCAGAACACACACACCACTCGGGCTTAACAATTGTAATGACAGATGCCAGAGTGTGACAGCGATAGACAATCGAGTTCTAGTTAATGCTTTGGTTTATCTGTAAGTGTTTTTTCAGAAGTGTTTTCAATCCCTTAATAGAGCCACTTAATTATTTGATTAGGTGCAGACGTTGTCACAGACAAGGTCAATTTAATAGGAATTCTTAAGCTTACGACACACGGCGAGCGACACGACGAAATTTTTAATCAATATTAAGTCGTAAGGTTCAATAACGGCGGGTTGTTACATGCGTGTACATATTAAATTATAATTCACCGCCGATCTTTCGTTGATAGGGCACCGTTTCTCTGCTAATTTATTTTTCGTACAGTGCCATAGCTTTTTAAAAGGCCTTCGGGTTTGTACTTCCCTCTCACTCACCCTCGTATCTTATCTTATGCGAGTCCAACCGACTCTGCCCAAACCAAAAAAACTTCAAGACCTCTTGTACTTTTATACAGTGTGTGTCTTTCATACGAATATATATATTAAAGGCTGAAAGTCCCTAATGAACATAATTTGATATCTTGTGCTAAGATTTTTTTCTTAATACAAATTTATTCGGCACTTTATAAATGTATTGGTATCACTAATAAGGAAAAACTTTAAAATTGAAATGAAACTAAAAAGTCTTTTCAGAAGTGTCAAATAAAACTGCATTACATTGCTGCTTGAGAAAACTTTAAAAAATAGTTACGCTATATTATCAAGATTATTTTGTATTAAATCGTTTACAGTACTTAAAACTATCGTTAGTTTAAATTTATATTCGTATGGGAGACACACTGTAATAAATAAATTAACATCAAAGACAATCTCACACAAATTGACCTAGTCCCAAACTAAGCTCTATGCTTGTACTATGGGTACTAGACAACGATACACATACTTACATAGAGAAATACGTACTTAAACGCATAGAAAACATAAATAATATCCATACGCAATGTCACATCACTAGCTCAAACCGAATTGTGTCTCAATAAAAAAGTTCTCACAAAGGATACGTTTTGACTTGCAAAATCAGTTATATTATTCCAGGGACTTGCGTGGGATTGGTCGGTTTTGGAATAGTTACACGATCAAAGAAATATGAATAATAATGTGTAAGAACTGGTATTTGCTGCACTGCCAAATGTCACCAATTGACTGGTCTTACAACGTTTTAGCGGTAAATCGCCAATAATAACCTAACACCTATCTGTTTATCTATATAGTTAACTAGCTTCTGCCAGCGACTTGGTCTGCGTAGAATTCGTACTTTTGTCATCCCACGGGAACCGTCAATTTTTCCGGGATAAAAAGTAGCCTATGTTACTCAGGGATAATGTAGCATTCTAAAGGTGAAACAATTTTTGAAATCGGTTCGTTCGTTTTTGAATTGATTCATTACAAACTGCAAGAATACAAATCTTTCTTCTTTATAATTATTAATTATTATAGTGTAGATTTAGTATCCCACTGCCGCGCAAAGGTCTCCCTTTCATTTCACTAGTCATCCAGTCGAGTCCATCTTTTTTTTGGTCTGCTTCTACTCCGGCTGCGTTTACTTGGGATCCAGTCAGTCGTGATCTTGCGCCATCGGTCCGGATGCATACGGTACCTAACACCTGACCTGAGGAAATGCTTTTACCCATACCATCTGGGCCCGGGGCGATCCCAAGCTGGTTATGAAGGACTCACCAACGGTGAGTGGCCGGAATACCCACTAAAAACCCATTCTCCCCCACGCTGTTGTTGGCGAGGGCCTAGATTACCTTTTTTTTACGAGGGGATCTTAACCTTGCTTTACGCGCACCACCACACTAGAGTAGCATGGTGGTTATGTGTGACTCTCCCCCCACCCCCTTCGCCTAGCTAGTGGGAAGAGGGCAGAAGCTCTACCGACTAAAACCCCTCGGCGTTTTATCTTTGGCCTTTGGTATTTTGTGGCCGCAATCGGGTTCCTTGGGATTCTACCAAAACTGCGGAAAATAATAAATAACATAACCTAACCTAACCTAACCATAAACAAATTGTGTTTTTAAAAATCGATGTACAAATGTTTTCCTCTAGTATTATACCACTGTTGCCAAACAAATCCTTTTATGTTTAAACTAGTGAGTAAAACGTGATTAACATTGGCAGTAAAAAAATAATCAGTCCGGTTGAATGACCTTTGATAGTGTGTCCCCGATGATTCATCGCAAGCTTTTGCGTTCGCGTTTCGGTATCAATGTAAATATTTGTAAAGGAGCTTGCGTGTGGTTACTTTATTTTATTTGAGAAGATGGGGGAGATCAGCCAGTGTCAAATAGTACATTATTGGCTAGGCGCGGAAAGTAAGGGATTTCCTGACGAGGTGGTTAGCAGGCTGAGCAATAGCGAGGTCTGCTAAAATACGAGTTTTTCGCCGAGGCATATACCTATAAAGCTTTTCTCAAATAAGGCGAGGAAATGATACAAATACATGGTTATAAGTATTTTTAAAAACCTTTTTAAAAATTCGGAGATAATGTTTTTTGTTTGAAAACTACTAGTATTAGTTAAGATAGTTATGCACAACGAGCCGCCGCCCGCCTCCAGCCAGCACGGCAGGCGCCCGCCGCCGCCCCACAGTGCACCCACTCTTAGACCCGCCATACACGGACTGCTTTAAGCAGTCGGAAACCGACTGCACTTCGTTGCTATTGGTTGGATTGCACTTTCTAGAACATTAAAACTGCAAATCGACCAATAGCAACGAAGTGCAGTCGGTTCCCGACTGCTTAAAGCAGTCCGTGTATGGCGGGCCTTAACCACATTCTTAACTGTCCATAATTATAAGCATTTTAAAAAAGTTCCCAATGACGACGATAGTTCCCGTACTAAAAAGCGTGACCAAAGCGTAGGAGCCGTTTTATATGATTTTTTTGTGTCTCGCCTGAGAAATACACTGTCTACGGTATAAATACAAGTTAAAAAATAACCCCTCTCTTTGGGTAGGCGGGGAGACCCATTCAGTCTTTACTCAATAAAGTCATAAGCTTCAATTGTGTCTCACAGTTTTAATTATCTTATTGACTTTGTTATAAATAGACGGTCTAGTGACCCGCCAGTTAATTGATCGGGCTATCTCGACAAATTGAAATTGACAAATTTTAGGTCGCGAATTTGCTCCATTTCTACCGATAACAGAGGGTTAATAGTTTATTGTACTGCGATAGCAAATTGCGCTAAAACAGGCCAATATTATTTTATCATTTTAGGATAACTGCGTTATGTTTCGCGGAGGATTCAAAGAGTACGAGTATTTTTTTTTTCAATTGGCCCTTGATCTTCTATATCCTTCATAGTGTAAAATTAGTTTACTATTTCTGTCTGTCGGTCTACTCGCTTACTTCTTTTCTTTTTAACTATACTACAGATGTTGCTATTCTGTGGGTTTAGGTATTTTAGAGGATACCTTACGGAAGGTTTATGACATGTGTAAACACATAGACCCCACCCAGGCGAAGCCAGGGCGTGCCAGTCTAGATATAAATAATTAGGTAAACATCTGGGGACAATATTGGTAAGCAAGAGGTAACTAAAAGATATAGTGACTTAAAAGTATTATTTTCCTTTCAGATACGGCGAAACAGTCGTAGCCTCTGCCGGAGGTACAGGAGTAGCCCACGACATTGCTCTCACAATCAGAGAGTGGTTACAGCACTGGAAGAATTTATACACGGTAAAGTATATTGCATAGGTTGGAAAGAAGGCAATAGACGGACGAGTCCCGTAGAAGGCTTTAACAGAGAGACATCTAGACCATACGAGTCCGTTTAGAATTGGAAGGATTGGTTACATCAAGAACAACGTTATAAGTCTTATTTTTGTAGCAGTAGTTAGATTTCAACAAAAGACATGACTATCAATTCGTTCGGCCTCTAGTCTATGCAAACCTAAAATAAATTGGACATGGCAGTTGAGTTTAAAAGTCTTACTGCCGCACTCAGAGACGTCAATTAAATTTAATGCTCGTTTAGTGACGTCTTGTCTTATTCTATTGCTGTAGCAAAGAAAGTGACAGCAGCAACTTTAAATTCAGCATTAAATTAAATTGACGTCTCTGAGTGCGGCAGTTTGTATGTATGTATCTAATGTGATTTAAAATCATACGTTCCACTTTTGTTTCTAAAGTACATACAACTGATTTTAATATTGGAACAAAATCGACTTTTAAAATGTATTTAACCGGGGAGTTTGTTTGATCATTTACGTTTGTTTGCAGACTAGCGATGAGCGTTTTAAGTTCATGGAAGTTAGCATGCGCGCTTTACTCGAGTTGCGCGCTCAGTGCGCGAGTGGTGCGCTGCCGCAAGACCAACTGCGCAAAGTAGCCCGTACTGCCGTGTTCACTATAGACAAGGGAAACAGGTAACTATGGTCTACTATCTTTAGCACAATTGATAATATTAAAATGTATAGTTGAACCATTAGCGCTTTAACTTCATTAAAGTTAGCATGCGCGTTCTGCTGCCGCAAGACCAGCTGCGCAAAGTAGCGCATAAGTATGTTCACTATAGACAAGGGACACAAGTAAGTATTAATCTATTTGCACAGTAGATGATATTGCAATGTATAGATAAGCCTTGAGCGTTTCAAGGTTATTAAAGTTAGCAAGCGTCCTCTTCTTGAGTTTCGCACTCAGTAACCAATCAAGTGACGCATCTATTTCTTTTCCAGAACTCTTGGCATGGAATTGGCAGTTAGAAACTCCAACGGCCAACTAGTTAATCCACTTCAGATGTCCACGTACAAGCTGAACGCGCTACACGACGAAACCAATATGAGAATCGACAAGAACATGGTTAGTTTCTTTCAATGGCACGGAGACGGCAAATAACGATCTAAATCCTCAAATAATTGACACAATTTAGTGCCGGTATGAGTGGAAAACATCTTTTTTGTTCCAGGAAACAACTCCAAGTCCCCCCCCTCCCAACACTCACCCTTCAGCCCGCTCCTACACAGTAGCAGTGCGCGTGCACAACTTCGTGTGCCGCATGACAGACGGCGCCGAGCTGCTACTGTCGCTGCACGACTCGGCCGGGAACAAGCTCACTGAACACCTCATGCTGCGGTACCCGAGCCAGAACATGGCTTCGGCGCAAGTCGTGTTCACTGTGAGTGAACTCAGTCTCTAGTGATCATGTGTTAGAACACGCTCGCACACAGCAGCAGTGTGCGTGCACAACTTCGTGTGCCGCATGACAGACGGCGCCGAGCTGCTACTGTCGCTGCACGACTCGGCCGGGAACAAGCTCACTGAACACCTCATGCTGCGGTACCCGAGCCAGAACATGGCTTCGGCGCAAGTCGTGTTCACTGTGAGTGAACTCAGTCTCTAGTGATCATGTGTTAGAACACGCTCGCACACAGTAGTAGTGTGCGTGCACAACTTCCGTGTGCCGCATGACAGACGGCGCCGAGCTGCTACTGTCGCTGCACGACTCGGCCGGGAACAAGCTCACTGAACACCTCATGCTGCGGTACCCGAGCCAGAACATGGCTTCGGCGCAAGTCGTGTTCACTGTGAGTGAACTCAGTCTCTAGTGATCATGTGTTAGAACACGCTCGCACACAGCAGCAGTGTGCGTGCACAACTTCGTGTGCCGCATGACAGACAGCGCCGAGCTGCTACTGTCACTGTCACTGTCACTTATCGTAATCTAGAATTGTGGTGAAATACTTTATAGCAAATTAAAATACACATATGATTGCAAAGTAACGACGTCAGACATTTCTTTGCAAAAATTTGATTAGAAATCTCTTTTCAGGACCTTGGCAGTGAGATCAAAAGAGAGAAGACCTTCCTAGTCTGCCACGTGGTGCGGATAGGGTCAATGGCGCCAGAAAACCTGGATTACAGGTACTTCAACACAACAATACGAATGAGTGTACTACAAATATCACAAGCGTGAATTATTTACCGTTGCCTACATAATTTAAAATGAAACTTACGAAAGGCTTACTTTGCTTGCTTCCTTTACATATATTTTTAAAGATAATTATACAGTTGGTCAAAAAGTGGTACCTTTTTTAGCTTCATTTCGCATATCGTACGGAAAGTTGGATTTTTCGCTGTTTTATTTTTTACCCTCAATGCAATTTGATTTTTTATCACACTAAGAATTATGAAAATTTGTCTGCTAAATACTGTTTTAATTTTGTTTCATTGTAATTTTTTCGCAAATGTATTCAACAACGTCCTTTTAATACACGTGCGGAACTTTCATTTTCACTCCTCTCGAGTCTTGTCCCTCGCTTGCAGCTCGGGCCAAGACACCTCGAGACTCATGTAAAATGACAGACTTTTTGCACTTACATATAAATATGTAGTATTATTGTTGGAGCGAAGCTCCATTCTTCCCCGATTCGGATTTTCGTTTGTCCGCATACTCCTCCCAAAACTATTAGAGATATCAGGATCAAATTTTCAAATCGAGCCCGTAATACGACATCTAGCCATAGATGATCTCATAGACTTTCAATGGAAAAAATGGGAAAAGTCCCGAAACTTCGATTTTAAGCGGCGCTCTTCGCTCGTAAATTTTTTGAAGCTTCATCTTTAGCTTTAGTTGCAGACATGATGAGAAATCTATAGCAGAGTTAACGATTCACAGCTGTCACGTTTGACGTAAGGTTGTTTGTTGTAAGGGGGTTCTAAACGGGCCATATTTTCACTGCAATATTTGGCCGGCAACTATTGGTGTCCCTCTCTTACTCGTATGTTAGAGAAAGACCCCAATAGTGGCCGGCCACATATTGCAGTGAAAATATGGCCCGTTTAGAAGCCCCTGTAGTATGTTGGCGGCCATGCAGTAGCTTCGCTCCATTTAGACTTGCCTGAGGACGGCAAGTGCACCTAGTGACTATGTTATCGTTGTGCAGGCGGTCGGTGGCAGGCCAGCTGTCGGCGGCGGCGCCGGGCGGCATGCGGCGGCCGTTCGGCGTGGCGTGCGCCGACGTCACGCGCCACCTCGGCGACTGCAGCCCCTACTCGCCGGACACGCACGTGCAAGTGCCCTTCTACGCGTGAGTTCACATATCAAGAGGCCAGGCCACATACGATAAAGTCGGCGATCTAGCGGACCGATTATGGTCATGTTTATCGACGTAGATAAGCGTAGGTAAAACATCTGTCACTTTCTGACCAGTATGTAAGTGCGAGAGTGAAGGAAGCTTTATCCACCGCGATAAAAGCGACCATAATACGGGCCCTGATCTCAATAACCATAATGGCTATCCCCCTTACTAATAAACGTTGAGTAACGGTGGTATAGCTATACATTGTTTTGTCCTTATCTGTCAAATCCAAATGTCACAATGACAGATAAGGACAAAACATTGTATAGCTATACCACCGTTTCTCAACGTTTATAAGTAAGGGGGTTAGTGTTTTTTTCTTTGGATATGTTAAACTTAATCATATTTCCTTAAGACTGCTAAAAGTGACAACATGATTGGAAACAAAATCCTTGATAGTTTTATTCCTTAATCGCGCATTCAATAATAAGAAATAATTATTTTTGGCGGTTGTAACCACTCTTAGTTACGTCCTCTCGCGAAGTTTTGGTAAATAGGCACTACCTATTCCGAGCTCTGTTTATAAGTGAAGGGCGGCTGACGGATGCAATATGGTGACGAAAGCATAAGATGGATAAGACTTTTATTAAATTTCGAGTGTTATTTGTATTTATGTATGAAAATATACGCAGTTTTTATTATAAATCAGTAGTCATATCCTTATTATGGATATCGTTCGACATTATTTTGAGGTAATTTATATCCGTCAACCGCCCATTACTTTTTATTATTTACAAGCTTTTGCCAGCGAATCCGTCCGCGTAGAACTTATCGCTGCTCCCTCGGGATCTGTCTAATTTTCCGGGATAAAAAGTAGCCTATGTCCTTCCCCGGGACTCAAGCTATCTCCATACCAAATTTCATCTAAATCGGTTCAGCGGTTTAAGCGTGAAGAGGACATTTATAATATTAGTATTGATAAGTAAAATAAGGGTTCCGTTTTAAATACAACATTTATTTTCAGTTGCGAAAAAGAGACCATGGACACATTACTCAAGAAAGTAATAACGAATAGGGATTTGAAAGACACAAAACATTCACAGGGCCTTTGGGTTTCCTTACAACTAGTCGAAGGTGATCTGAAACAGGTATGAATTATAATTATTATTATATAAATGTTTTTAATGTGACTTTCACAGCTCATGTTTGATATGTATTTCGCCAATAGCATGGTAGTATGGGAGAATTGGACGGGTCTAAGGGCCTATTTCATAATCGTCAAGTAAAGCATATCTGACACATAAATTTAGCCCTTTCCTTTTCTTACACTTGAACATAGACAAGGAGAGAGCTAACTTTAACTGGCACATAAATTTACTTGTCGATTGTGAAACAGGCCCTAAATGATTTAGGGCTGATTTTTCAATCCCTCATAAAACTATCCGTCAGTTAAATGTATTACTATCTGTATATTTTATGAAGTCATATGAAAGAAAATGAAAGAGCTAAAATTTACCTTCCGGATAGCTTTATCTGGGGATTGAAAAATCAGCCCTTAGTCAATAAGATGGATTTGACAGTGACAGCTGATAGGTGACAGTTCAATGTAAATGGCAAATTCTACGCGTTGGGTACAGCATTGGGTTTCTTATCCACATGACAGTCCAGGAATACCATACTTTGTAACCAAAGCAACGTGGTTGGTAAAAAAAAAAACAGTGTTTTACTGACAGTATATGTTAGGTCCAAAATTACAAAATTTCTAATTACATTTCTGCACTTCTTTGAGAGCTGGACGTTTAAGTGGACAAAAGAAACGCAATGTGCGCCGAATTTCTATTTCTCACGCCAACACCGTTTAGGCCAGGGTCGTTTTCACCCGCCGCCCGCGGCGTCTGAATCTAGACGCCGCCGACAGCGGGTGTTTGGTCGTTTTGAGAACGTAGCCGCGGCGGCCAGTCGCGCCATTCCGAGGGTTTTTGCTTGCGAACGGACGTGTGTGTGTAGGTTCGTTAAATGGAAAAAACTAGCATATTTATTGCTTCAAGAGGAAGAGGATGAGGATTTCTTGATAATATTGAGGAAGCAAAAGAAAAAGAAGAACAAGATATTTAAAGCTAGTCAAACGGAGGGTGCCTACAATATTTTGGTGACTAGGCATTTAAATGATAATGAACTGAATTACTATTACATTTGACTAACTCGATCAAAAGTTCGTCCTTTTCTTTGGTGAATTTCTCCATATTGAGCCAGCGTCCACCCGCCGCAATGCTTCAAAATAACTAAAGACGCGGCGGCCAGCGGGCGGCGGGTGAAAACGACCCTGGCCTTAGAAGTGGATGACTACAGCCGATAAGATGATAATGCTAATGAATTGCATTTGTAATAGTTTACTCAAGAGAGTATTAAAATGGCTATTTGCGTGTGCCAATTTAATTAAGTAGGTAACATATTCATGATCTATATTGCACTAGTGTTTAGATGTAGGAACTTCTGCAGGCGACCGTTCGGATCGCTACCACCATCTTATCCTTTAATATACCGCGAAGTAGCAGTATTCGCATTCTTGTTTTCCTGTGTGAGAATAGGAAAACTTGTGAAATTACCAGCATAGAGACCCTCAGGGTTGGCAACGCATTTGCAGTCTTAGGATTGCAATCTTAAGATTGTAAGTCTTAGTACCAATTTCACCAAACGATGTTAACAACTTAACAGACGATTAGAGCGTTAACAGCTGTCAAAATGTATGAACTAACAGTCGATTAACATTGATTTAATTTAATATCGTTTGGTGAAATTGGTACTTAACATTGCAAATCTCTATAGCTCTCAGATACGTAGTTTTAAAGGGAATTCTTGATCGACTGTCATTATGACCTGGATCATTGGTCTTGTGTATTTAGGTAGGTAAGCAATTTTTCGATTTACAGGTCCGAGAAGAAAACCCACACATAGTAGTCGGCAACACAGCAATAGCCCGCAAGATGGGGTTCCCCGAAGTGATCAGGCCGGGGGACGCTCGCAACGAGCTCTACGTCACCCTGCTCAGCGGGAGCTTTTCCAGAGGGGGGGGCAAGAGCTCCGAGAGGAACATAGAACTGTGCGCTCGACTTGTGGATAAACATGGACGGATTATGCCGGTGAGTGGAGTTTGGATTTACTTTTGGTGTTAAGTAGTTATCTCTCGAAAGCGGCCATACTTGTAGTTAACACGCAAACTATAGCGACGCTTAGCGGCGACAGCTACGCACACAGAGACAACGTGCACTTGCGTCTACACACAAGTATGGCCCACGACTTGTTAGATTATTTTACCAAAATATTTCTCTGCCGTGAATTTTCTGTTCACATGTGCACTTTTTCCCAGTCGCATATTTTCGGATCCGGATTTGGCCCGGTTTAATTTTTTTTCCACTATAACTAGGTCAAAATTAGTAGGTATGTTTTTTTTAATGAGTGGGAGGCAAACGTGCATGCGGGTCACCACCACTCATAAACACAAGCAACACAAGAAGAGTTGCCGGTCCGTTGTCGGCCAATTAGGGAAATAAAAGCTCTTTTCTTGAAGGCACCCAGGTTATGTTAGTTTTGCAGCAGGCCCGGAGGGCCAAAGCGCCCAGATATAGGAGCTCCGCCTAGGCGGAGCTTTGTCGACACTAATAAGTTGATATGGCATGGGAAAATATGCGATAAAAAAAACGCGTCAGGGGAAAACCAATAACACTGTAAAAACTTAATTCTGGATAAAATACGAAAGGAAATTCTACTTCTAACAAACAACTATTTTAGTCAATTGATCTAACAAACCATGTTTATGATTTAGTGGAATAATCAGTAAAACAAAACAACATTAAGTAGGTACTTTATTTTTTGCAGTCTTTCCTAAGGATTTGCTATTGTAAGTCATACCAAGGTGAAGCGTAACATAGGAAAACCTTAAAAATACTCGACTGTAATGGTTTTTTTATTGTCCCTAGGGCGTGATATCAGTAGGAGCCGGCGTACCTCTAGTAAACGAATATACATCATTAGTGTATTACCACGAAGATAGACCGAGGTGGCAAGAAGTATTTAAGGTAAGAATAAAATTTTGCAGGATCTTGAAAAAAAAATAAGAACCGTCTTATAAAAGCTGAGCTGGCAACCTCTGCATCTTCAATACAATGACATCTTAAAAAAAACAACAGAAATGTTCATGGCTTAACTTTTTAAATCAATCTTTAGTTTGTAAAGTTAAGCTCTGAAAAAATAAATCTCCCTCTTATTCATAAAAAGCCTTAATAGATGACCCTGCATCTGCGACTAATACTGCCTGTAACGGTGCTGATCTTAGCTTGAGCATTCAGTAGAATGATCATGATCACCGAAAGGAGCGTTCCTATTGGTAATTCGAAATGAAGAATAAATCGGAACGCTCATTTCGGTGTTCATTCTAGCCAATGCTCGAGCAAGTGCTCAAGTCTTATCAGCACCTCTAGGCACTATGATGTATTATGACACCCGTATTCACAAACGTCCCTATGAGGTCTCACAGTGCTCGCTAACGCACAGGGTGGTTCAAATCGTCTCATAAACAAAAGGTCGGTCAAAAAGGACCAATCACAAAGCTGTATTGAACGCAGTGCGTTTACTCAGTGAAGGATCCCTTAAGTATTGTTTGTGAATACGGGTGTATGTCTTAACCTGCAAAGTCCCAGTCAGCGAAAAAGACAAAGTTACATGAGTCGTATATCTCTCTATTGCCTAGAGCTCTCAGTATTTCAACTTATACATAATGCGTCTTCTCTAATATCTTTCTAAACTTTATTTAAACTAAATCTAATCTAAACTTATTTCTAGGTGTGTCTCAGCATAGAAGAATTCAAGGAGGCCCACATAGTGTTCCTGTGCCGGCACCGAAGCTCCAACGAAGCGAAAGACAGAGCAGAGAAGCACTTTGCTCTGTCGTACCTTAGACTGATGCAGAGAGAAGGGACCACTACGCCTGACAGGCAGCACACGTTGTGCGTTTATAAGGTAGGTAGAATAAAATATATTTCAGGCAACAAAATATATTTACTCATTAAAAAACACCAACATCATTGCCATGCCCTCATCCCAAACATTTGGAGTTGGGGAAAGGGGTTTTTTTCCATACATCCCTATCAGCCCTCATCTTATTATTCACTCTCTTGTTTTTCATATAGATCTTCACACATTGAATCCATCTTTTCGTAGGTATACTTGTCAAAGAAAATAATGTAAATTGTCAATCACTTTTCTATACCCATATTTTTTTGTGTTTGTGCAATAAGTTTTTTATGCAACTGTTACATAATGAAGGCTCTTAAGATACGAGTCATTAAGAGTCCGGACAAACGTAGCCAAGTGAACTAAGTTAATCTTGCAGTCAAATTTAAACATTATTATTATAGCAGTGATCAAACACTAAAATGGTGTCCCCTTGTTTTACAGACACTCTTTTCTTCTTAACCCTTATTATTTCCAGGTTATCTTAAATATTAATTACATAGGTTAGGTTGGGTAAGACTTGTGACTATCATAAAATCCTGTCGATGAAACAAAAATCCTGCGAAGTGATGCGTTCTATAAAATGAGTGTAGACAAAACAAGGGTTAACCCGGTAAAATATCTTTATATCGCTGAGCGGTTGAAGTTTCGGCTATGGAACACATTATATCCTTGTAAGGCCCAACATCCTAAATTTAGGACATTTGTTTGGACAAGTGACATTTGACTTTAAGAATAAGAATAAGAAGATTATTAGATAAAAAGATGTAGAGTATGCTTAATAATAAACAGTACACTTAAAGTTAACAAAGGTTGTACATTAGTTAAAAATGTGGTGGTCCCTCTCGCAGAATGTCCCTTTGTCCCTTTCGCCAAATGTCCCTTTCCTAAATGTCCCTTACGCAAAATGACCCTTCTGCAAAAGGTCCCGTTCGCAAAACGTCCCTTTCGCAAAATGACCCGTTCGCAAAACGTCCCTTTCGCAAAATGACCTGTTCGCAAAACGTTCCTTCCCATGAGAAGACTCCTAGCCTCTACTTAATCAATTCTATTCTATTCTATTCTATTCTTTTTCTAGACGGGACATTTTTTCGAATGGGTCATTTCGTAGACGGGACGTTTTGCGATAGGTGTTCGAGACCCCTGAGGAGCGCCCCACCTCAGCATTCCCGCCGCGAGCCGCGGCGTCCGGCCAGATGGTCTACGGCCTTAGACGCGAGTGCACATGTCACCCTATACCAACGTTTACTGTTAAATCTAATTTGTAGACCTAATTCACGATTAAACTGATTGATTTTGAAGTCATCTATTTATTTAAAATCAGCCCAATCAATAGGGGCGTTATGCAATAGGGACGTTTTGCGAAAGGGGTGGGACCTTTTAAGAAAGGGACGTTTTGCGAATGGGGTATTTTACATATGGGACCATTTGCAGAGAAGACGTTTTGCGAATGGGACGTAATTTTGCTGGAGGGACGTTTTCCGAGTGGGACGTTATGCGCCCTAATTCTAATTATATTGCCAACTAACTCCTAAATTAAGTCAGACCTGTATCAAACTTTACTTGACCGACACAGAATTCTTTTTCGAACTTACGAAATTTGACATGGGCCTTACGAGATTAAACATGGTCTCTGACCTGTTGTAGATCGACGCCAAGCGCGCCACGACACAGGACATAGAGTCGGAGGCGGCGGCGGCGTGCCTGGGGCTGCCGTCGCGCCGCGACGAGCTGCCGGCCGGCGCCGAGCGCGGCCTCACGCGCCAGGTGCTCGCGCTCGTGCACCGCGACTCGCTCACGGTGCAGACCAAGCTGTGCTCCACCAAGCTGACGCAGCGAGGTACGATCTACTACTAATATTATAAATGCGAAAGTTGTGTTTGTTTGTTACTCCTTCACGCTGCAATGGTTGGACGGGTTTTGATGAAATTTCAAATAGCGTAACAAATGGTCTCATGCGCGACGATGGTAAAAGACCTGATGGGATGACTTGTTCCGTGGAAGTTGGGCCGGCCTTTTGTTTGGGATGCCACTTGCGTGGACACACACCCTTGCGCCATCACACCTTCCCGGAACAAGTACTAGGGCTGGTTTCGCGGCATAACCAGCGGAGACCCTCAAAAGGCGCAAATACAGTCAACTTGATAGAAATTACATATTTGAGCCTTTCGGGGTCGAAACTTTAGGACCCCGGGGACCAGGAGCACACCGTATTTTTAAAGATGTGTCAAACAAAGCGCCTGATCGACGCAACCCGTAACCAAAATGCTAGCCTGTACTTGGCACAAAGATTAAGCATTGCCATGCAAGGTGGCAATGCTGCCAGCATTTTGGGAATAATGCCCACTGTTTGTTAGATTAGTGTACTTTTAAGTAAGTTTGTTAGTTCGTTCGTTTATAGGTATGTGATATGTAAATTCCTTTTTACTGATTAAACCCTTTACGCAGGATACTTTTCATCCTGGGAAATTTAAAAGGCCCCGAGATAATAACGATAATCGAAAGTGATTCGTTCCAAAAATTATTCCAGTTTCTAACTTTTATGTTTGTTTTCAGAGGAAATCTTGGGTGTTCTAAAATGGAGCACCCACCACGCGGAAGGGACACTGCGAGTCGCTCTGACGAGGTTGCTACACGTGCCGAGCGAGGAACTGGTCAAGTTCCTTCAGGATATACTGGACGCTCTCTTCAGTATATTGACACAGGTATGATATTTCGATGGCGGGGGACCGTTTGACATTAGTTTGTGAAACATATATGACAGTGTTGGAGAAAATTGGAAGTCAGTTTGATTAGATTTATATTAGCTATACCGCTTTTTTTGTCAGATTATTATGAAAGTATTAGAGAGCGGATTTGAAGTCGATTTCATAGGATTTATAATATATACAGAGTTTTTATCGGATTGGGTATGAATAAAGCTGTAGGACATACATGGAAGCAGTTTTAAAAACCATAAATGCTTCATGGTATAAAATAAATTCCATTCACATTCAGACAGACGGACGGCAGAGTCAGCAATAGGGCTCCATACCCACAAACTGTAATAAATAAGTACATTTCTATTAAAGATTGTACATCAATTAGGATTATTTTAACAGGCATTAATCGATTATTCCTGTTTTGTTACCACGTTTTTCTATAATTGTCAATTTAAGTCCTGTTAACATAATTACCGCCAAGTACCCAACTATCGGGTATTCTATGATATTGTTCCCACGATGCACTACCCGATTGTCGGCCATTATTTGCTGCTAGGTTGGCTTGTGGTTGGGATTTTTTCCTGGACTAGCAGTGAATGTGTTAAGCGTATACTTTCTCAATAACAAATAAAAAGATATAGAAAAACGTAGTAACAAAATACAGAAAATTAACTACCGTTCAAAATACCATAATTGATACAACTGGGTCATACTTACTCACAAAAACAAAAGTTGTCTCTCCTGTGGTCAATAGTTAAAGGCTTGTGTGCGTATAAGTTATGTTTTCATTTGATAGGACTAAAGTAGACCTGACGCCGTTTATGCGGATGTGGGTTCAGCCAGAAAATTAGGCCTTGAAAATGTTAACTTCGGGTATGTCCACAGGAAAGACGCTAACCTAAATCTGCGTATGACCCAACTCCTTTAGAAATGTTGATAACGTTACTTGTAATTTTTCTTTCTAGGTACCAGAAGAACACGATGGCTACGCGGAGAACAGCTACGGCGTTCTGGTGCTGGAGTGTCTCCTCCGAGTGGTATCGCTGGTGGCAGACCACAAGTACCAGCATTTCCAGCCGGTGTTGCACGCGTACATTGATGACAGCTTCTGCGACGCGCTGGCTTATGAGTAAGATTCAATTTTACCTGACTATCCGAAGGAGGGTTATTACAAGATTTTATTTAACTTACCTTGTTTGAATCCAATCTTGCAAGTCAGTTTTGAACCAGATCCCATTTTTTTTAAGACTGCGCCGAGTAAACATCGACCTTCCAGTGGCGTCCTCATCACTATTATTGTGTTTTCTAATTAACTAAAGAATTTCCTTGCAATCGGACGATGCTTTTTTGTAGCGCAAGTAAAAACACAATTTATGGGATACGTAACAAACTTTGATAACAATTACCCTATGAGTAGTCAGCTTAACGGGAAAAGGTGGCCACTTTTTTCCGTTAAGTTGATAACTCAAAGGCCAATTGTTATTAAACTATGTGATATGCCCTATAAGTTGTGTTTTCAATTGTAGTACAAAAATGCACCGTCCGATTTCAAGAAAATACTTTATTTTATTAGAAAACACAATAATAGTGATGAGGGCGCCACTGTACATCCGGCGTACGCTCGGCGTAGTCTTAATACCTTAAGTCGAATACAAAATGTGTCACTAACACGGCAAACATGTCTGCAAAAACAAAGTCTCTTTTAGGTGGGATTGAATCGTAAAGTCAGTTCTATACGTTACCTCTCCGTCTCTCGGTGACTTCCCGGCCTCTACAACAATGTAATCAATCTGATTCCAGAAAGCTGATCTCAGTCATAGTCTGGGTCATAACGTCAGCGGAAAAGGGTGAACTGGCCCTCAAAAGGCTGCTGCAGTGCATGAAGTGTCTCGAGTGTCTCGTGAGGATCATTGTACGGAGCAGGCAGCTCAGGAGCGCTCTGGGGGACCGGGCTGCTGATGCTGATTTCAGGTTCCAGTTTGAGGTGAGATCAATCCTCAGAGCCCACTCATCATCAGGCCCTTATAACTAGACCTCGTTATCTTGAGGGACTAATGTTGCTTTTTTGTAGGGATTGAATTTTCATTTTATCGACTGTCTCTATATCGATGTTTGTAGTTTATATTACGCAACCATGCGATTGTCTTTTTTCCTTTTAAATATCTGCTCAATTTCAATATAACGTAGGTATTGAAGGTTCTACATTAAGAATAAGTAGATAACCTCATTAGTATTAAGAGATGCGATAACCTGATGTAATTATTGTGGAAAAACTATGATAAACAGGGTTAACTAACGAACAACCGCGACTTTTATTTATCCCATTCTTTTTTAGTAGTGATTGTCTTTGACTCATTGTCAGTGACGTGACTATAACTCTAAGTACAATACCATCGACATTTAGAGAGTCGATAAAATATAAATTCAATCCCTACAAAAAAGTGACGTCAGTGCCCCAAGATAACGGGGTCTACTTATAACATAAAGCTGAAGTGACAGGTGACAGGTGCCATTTTTTATAGCATGATGGGGAAAGGCTTCTACCTAGGATTTCCAACCAATTTGGTTTATTGCGTAGCTTATATGTGGCGTTATCTATGAAAAGGCTCCCTATTGTCGATGGCGCTTCCGCCATTATTAACGATGCTCCGATATAAATAAAACGTCGCGTGACGCAGTGCGGCGTAAGCGCCATCGACAATAAGGTCCCTTTTCGTAGATAACGTCACATATTAACCCGCGGAGTGTCCTGTAGACAACGTCTGTTTATAGGATTATTTGAATTTGGAACTCAGGGTAGTTTGAACTAAGATTGATATTGTAATACATTATGTATGACATGACATTCCACGGATGAGGCCACATATGCTAAAGTCGGTAGTGTTTCGCGATCCGGATCTCTAAAACCACAACGTATAAGTCTGTTATTTGGATATCATAAACTTGGTAATTTTTACTTGAAACTGTTACACGTGATAACACGGTTAGAAACAAAAACCTAGATTGTTTTGATTTTCAAACATGACACCTTTTTCGCAAGTTTTCGTTGAATCTTCAAAACTCTTCGATATGGATGATTTTTGATTAAATAGTTAAGCACTTATCACTTCACTTGGTAAGACTTCTCGATTAATGTTGTGGTTGTTTCACCACTTTTATTTGCTTATTTTCCGCTCATTTCGCAATATTATCTGTGAATCTAGTCGGTTGAATTATGAACTGTGGGTTCGTTTTCCTTACATGCAATAAAATAACCTCAATATTTCATATTCTCACCCAATCAGAGTTTAATGGAGGCGCTAGTATGGCTGATGCGTTGCGGTGACTACGCGCTGACCTGCCAGGGCTCTGCTCTCAAGTATCTACCGCACGCCGTGCCGCACGCGGTTAAAGTATACCCACATACCGATCTCAGGTAACTAATAAGAACTTTCTGGAAGTTTTATAATGAGTAGGGATTGGAATTTTGCAGGAAAACATGAGACAGAAAAATGTGATCGATCTCAGCTTCGTTGGTGTGTATTTTTTTGGAGACGATGATAAAGTAGGTTACACGAAGCATGATGATCGCTAGGTTATGAGCACTATTGCATAGTGAAATACTTATTATTATGTCTGTTTGATACAGACAAGGACAGAGTATAATACCTCTTTCGATAATTAAATAGAAGTATCGTACCTACTTATGAAACAATATTTGTTAATGTCGTCGGACAGTGTCATTTGTAAAGATGTGGTATTAAATAAATTACATTTAAGAGTAAAAATAGAAAATGCCTTCTATAAAATTAAAAAATATCAACTACAAAAATACCTTGCAATAAAGAAACGCGGGGCGACGCTATATTGCATACCTAGTGCAATGGTACTCGTAACCATAATCTAGTGATCATTTGAAGTATGCTATGTGTAAGCAACTTTATCATTGTGACAAAAATAATATTAACAAAAAAATAACGCTTACAATCGAAGCTGCGAGCGATCACTAGTATATGGAAAAAGCATCGATAAGTGAGTTAATCCATATAGGAACTCCCTATCTGTCATTCAATTTCGCTCCCAAAATTGGGATGTCTAGCTATAAAACATGGTAATTATAGCGCCCACATAGTCCGCGCCCTGGACGCGCTGCCGCTGGGCCGGCTCAGCAAGCAGCGCATGCTGGCGCTGCTGGAGCTGGTGCGCGGCGCGCTGGGCTGCGCGCCCGCCGCGCGCGCGCTGCTGCTGCCGCACGTCGCCGCCACCGTGCGCGCGCTGCTGCGGGAGAAGGTCGAGGTAAGGGGGGGATCACTAGACCAAAGCGGGAGTGGCAAACACTGATAACATTCAATGTTTCCTCGCAGTAAATAATTATAAAAAAAGTATGCTTTTGAGACAAACCTCCATAAGTATGATTTTTACCAGAACACCTTTAAAAAACTGTTTTCAATTGGCTACATCATCTTTTTTAGCATTAGACCAACTATTCAGTTGGCTTCATCGCGATATTCTCCATCGGACAAACATTGAGAGAAATTCTCAAATGGTTGTGTTTATAAAATGTCTATGTCAATGGAAGTTTATCGTAAAACAAAAATTAAAAAAAAACCATCGTTCTTAGCGTGATTTTTGCTTAAATGTCGTTAATTTCATAGTCAAGTTTTTGTTAATTTTTTCCCCTTTTGATGTGAATTAATTCATTATATTTCTTGTCTACATTCTTAATTCAAGTGCTTTTTGCACACAATTTTAAATCTATTAACTATTAATAATTATACTGACCAAATCAGAAATCATTTATCTAATGGGAATAAACATGTATATGTGTCAATCGTCCTGTGTATAACAATTGTCCGTCCGTGTCTAAGCAACGAAATGGTATGTAAACACTTAATTCAACATGGCCACACTACTGTTACCAACCTTACAATGTGATGTGTCTCTAATGTAAGTGTTGCCATGTTTTTGCACTAAGCACTATTTGAATTGGCCCGTAGCAATCTAGCAACAGGTAGGCGAATGGGACAATGCTAGCGAATTATGGATCTAATTTGAAAATGTATAACGTCCAAATTTTCAATTATTTAAAGTATCTATAAAATATAACTAATTCGTGACAAATTTACGGAAAAACAACGCTCAGCCTAAACCGGTAGAGCTAGGGACTTGAAATTTGTAAAATTGGGGAGCTTCACTAATTGTTTTTCAAAATTCCTATAGTGGCGGGAAATTAATTTTAAGTGTACGAAGTCGTGAATCTTCGTTCGCGCAGACACGAACAACGATTCCGATGATTTCCGAAAGCACGATTTAAACCCACGATCAGACTTGTACGTAATAGTTATAAGGTGCAAATTAAATTGCATCTACTTTTTCCATCTCACTCACGGCTGACTGAATGACACGCGGGCGCGCGTCAACATGGCGTCACTAATAACCAATAATAGCACAGAATACAGACGCGCAACGCATGGATCATACTGATTGGTTCCCGCGCTTCGAAAATATGTCATCTGCACAGGTACATCGGTAAGCCATATCAGTTGTGTTTTACTGTACTCTAGTATAGTCGACTACATAGAGATGTATCCACCTTTGAACCTTATTCCAGTGCAATAAAGTGAAAAAGGGATACATCTCTTTGTAGTCGACTGTAAATATTAAACTATCATCGAACGTTTATGCCATTTTAACTATCTACTGTAAATACTTCAGGAAGGAAAAGTTAAGGGCAAACATACACGTGTTTCCTTGTAAGTAATATACTAGCTGTCCGTGCCCGGCGCCGTCCGGATGTCAATTTTGTTCATACAAAGGTTGTCCTGATAATTACGGACACAAAAAAAAGGAAATTATTCAAATTGGTCGAGCCATTCTCAAGTTATTGCGTTACCAAGGGAATCTGGGATTCATTTAGATAGATGTAAAATCGCTTTGAAATTGTGCGTTTAAGCACACGCTGAAAGTTTCCGCAATAAAACCATAGAAATTCCTTAGTATTTAATATACCTATTTTTATTTTATTGGAACTGTAGCTGTAGTAAATCTTTGTAAAGTTAATGTAAACAGGTAGGGTGATGGCACCAATGTTGGACACTTTTAGCTGTCAGGCACCATGGACACTTAACCCTTAATTAAAATTTTAATACGGTCGAAAATGTATTGTTGCAAAATAAATGAATAACCCTCATCTTCTATAAATTAATAATCTAGTCTCCATCATTAGTCCTTGTCCATTACTGGTTCCGTCACCATAGGTTTGTAAAATTTTTCCCCTCTTCACCCGTGGTACGGTTGCCTATGTCCGGCTGACCAAAATCCATATTTCAAAATCAAATTTAATAGAGTCGACGGAGCTCCGCTATTGCGGAGCTCCTATTTCTGAGTGTTTTGGCCCTTGGGGCCGGCTGAAGGATTAACATAACCTAAACCTAACTCATATTTATTGGGCAATCGGACATAGCCAACTGTACCACGGGTGAAGCCAACAATTTTTTTTTCGTTATACATTGTCTTAGTGACATGTTTTCTTAAATCAGCATTATGTCAATAACTGTGGCACATAATGGTATACAAACCCACAAAGCACCGATACGTTTATGCGATAATTTTGTTTTTAATTAATTGTTGTGTTGGCATTACCACTATATTTACCTAGAATGCAACTATTATTTTCCCTATACCTACAGAGTGAGTCGTTCTAAACATTAATTACAAAACAATAATTTAACAGTCCGTTAGGATCGGTCTTCTATTTACAGTCACTATTTAATTGCTCTGTAACTTAAAGTACCCTTTAACCTGTTGCCGAAATTCGCATTGTTGTGATCCGGTGTATGGTAAAATATGTTATAGGTTATACGTGTGTATCTGTGCCACTGTAGCTCCTAAACCAATGAACCGATGTTGATTTAGTTTTTTAATAGAAAGCTAGTTTAATTAGGGTGGTTTTTAGCCAAGTTGTATGAAAATCGGTTGGGCCGTTTAAGAGGTAATATCAGCTCTGCCCTTCTAAATAAAAAGGACGCATGTGTAATTTGATAATCAAAGCAGATTTAGCCTATATTTGAAGAAATAAGGTCAGTTTTACATTCGCGGTTCTATGAGACATGAGCTCTTTTTCCTAAGGAGTTCTGAAAGTATATCGCCGTTATATCGGATTTTTTTATTGTTTTTGATAGTTATTATTGAATTGTTCTTTAAATCTCGTCCATAATTCGCTGGCGTTGGAACCTATAGTCGCCTGGCAGGCGTTTAAATGTTGGTCGCTCCAGTATTAAGGTAAGCACGCACGCCGATGCATGACGATTGTTTGACACACTGTGTTTGTTCGTGTATTTTATGCAGTAATTGGAATACTTATTGCTATGGTGCCTTAATACTGAAAAAGGTTAACTGCATAGTTATACTTAGTCGTTTTAAATTTAACGTGGTTATCAATAAAGTACATAATGCTTTGACTACTACATTGCAATTACGCCTTCTTTGGTATTACGGTAGTATGGTGCCAGTGCAAGTTTCAAGGCAGCGAGCGTTCTATATAAAGCTGTTATAATAAACTGGTAGAACATTGTGAAAGGTCCACCATTGTGTTGCGGCGAAGTTGCGTCGCCGCTGGCTGGACGCCGACGCTCAAAAAACGCTAGTGTGGAGTGCCCTAGTTTTACGTCTCTTGAGACAGCCATCTCAGCCAAGATTACTTAATACAGACCATAGTTGTAGACTGAGAATCGTTATGGGTCTAAGGTCCCTATTACCATGACGTGCCCTGTGTGCTTGTTTACCTTCTCGCCACCTCGCCATCTTGAGGCATATTAGCACTATCTATTCCTTTTACTGTTTATGTGTTTAACTAATAATAAAAATGGGTACACTGCAAAATACTACAGTAGAGTAGGTACAGATTTAAGTGATGGTAGGACCGCTACCACCAACATAGAGCCATTTCATTTTAGTCCTCAGGGTTGGCAACGCACAGCATTTGCTGAGGGATGTTATATTTATTCTTGCAGTGGACCTATGTATTTTATGCGAGAAAAAATAAACCTAGAACAAAATTTAATACAGTTCTTTTAAACGTTTCAATTTCAGAAAAAAAAGTTTCATAAAAACTAAAACGTAACATTATCATTTCTATAACAATAATCATAAGTTCATAACGTTTCCAAAAAATCTGAATGCCTGAATGTAATTATTCTTAATGAAAAATTTTTAATTCATAGGTACTCATATTGGTGTAAATATTAATTTAAATATGTCAATAACATTTTAAAATTTTAATTTGTTAAGTATTTTGCATGGTGTTACATTTTAACATAAAGGATTAATTGCACAAAGTTACTTTATTTATTTTTAACGTTTACTCTTGTTTTCCTACTAAATAAATGAATGTTTATTTATTTGCATAACTAACTATGTGCAATTTATCCTTATAGAATTCCAAACGCAATAAAGTTACTAAAATATTAATAATATTTTAATTTTAAAACATAATTATTAATCACTGAAATTCTAACTTTATTGTGTATAGGTCTCAATTTCAGCAGGGTTGTATTTCACTACAAACCTGTTAAAATAGAGATTCAAGGATATTATAGCACATTGTGTCGTGTGTGTTGTTACTAACTATTAGACTACGGCCACACCGGAAGAGGCACGAATAGCGGTAAGCGCCTTGCCATTTCTTATATTGAGACCTATAGCAAACTATGGCGCCAGCTACACCGCGCGATAGTCAAGTTATACTTACACTTTAACTTGATTTAATTTGTTTACGAAGTCAACGAACAGTTTAAAGATGGTCATATTAAAAAAAACGATTAGAACAAACGTACTTAAAGAAAGTTTGAAGATATTTTTTACTTCCATTTTCCGTTATTTTTTAAATCGACTCGTAAACAGGGTCTCCATTCCACTCGTTAAAACCGTATTGCTGTTGAAAAGTTATCCTATTGTTTAACTCGGCCGCCATTACTGTCAAGTAAATAGGAGCTATCGTAGCGTTGACAATACGATAACTTGTAAAAAGCAATATGGTTTTGCGAATAAAATAGTAGTAGAATAGATTGTTTAATCTGATAGAAAAAATGTTTGTTTTCAACGCTCCTCCTCCGGTGTGACCTTATCCATACATTACGTCAGCTCCGCACCCGCATTATGAGATCTGCACACAAACGTTACCCTAACTTGAATCACCAAACAAAATAAACCTATCCGGTTCAAATCGTATCTAATATATACACTAACATCTTATATATGTGTGTGTACGTGTGGCATGCTGTGTGAAACACTTGTGTGTGTTAGTCACTTTGTAGAGAATCTCTGGTATAGAGCATATCTAAACAAACGATGCAGTTCTGTAATGCTAAATTCATTAGCCTTCATTCGTAGCCTTCTTTGTAATTTTCAAATATTTTAGTAGCGTTTGTGATGTCTTACGGTTAAATATTGTATGAAGTAAGTAACCGTTTTAACGTGGACTTGTATTACATGCATTCCATTTCATGACTTGAAAATGGTAAAATATATAACGTATATACCTAAGTTGAAAACGAGCTGTATTTACAATTTGATTTTGGGTTAATCATCTGGAAGCCTATTGCCGGATTCCGTCCTTACAAAAAAAATGTATCCACTTATTAGTAAAAACAATTTTTTGTAGCCTTAAAATACAAGTGCAATAAACACTATAGTCTAATCAAGCGTCGAAAATCAAAAACGAATATTGTGAGTTACGTTGCAAAGTGTGTACACAATAATACACTTGGGAGCAAAGAAATCGAGACACTTAGTACTGAATTTCCATAGAAAGTGGCTCGATTTCTTTGCTCCCAAGTATATTAAGATTATAAGCTAGTAACGCCATATTCACTTTCTTTAAACCGTACAGAATGTGTCAAGTTATGCCACAGTTGCAGAAGAATTTTAAAAGTTACTGAAGGCGGAGTTTTATACATTGTGGATATGTTTTTTTATGGAAGGTACCGTGCAGTAGGTTCTCAAGGTATAATTATCACGGGCCCAGTAACTAGATGGGTTTTATGTGGATAGTTATAAAATCTAGAAGAAGGTGATAGAAATTATGAACACCCTGTTTTTAAAACGCTTAACTTGATATGATATGCATATTGTTGAAAATAAATTGTGATTACTATAGTTATTAGTCGAACAAGTTCGAGCGCGATCGTCCTGAGGGGTGACAAACATTGGCGGGGGACGAGGCATCCAAGTGTTAGCGGGGACGGGTAGCGTAGCAGGAAAGGAAATCGCCACTTATAGGCAACCAATTATGTATTTACTTCCATTTAGGCTTCTCTCACTCGCGCAATGTCAAACAAATGACAAGGACAAAAGATAGAGGAGAGATATCTAAGTGGGCGGCAACAAACGATAATCTTTTTAGGACTCGTTCACAATTGTACTGGCAGTCTTCTCGTCTCCCTCAATTTCTGTCACCTTGCGAAATGTTTCGACAACTTAAAGCGTAAAACAACGAGCGAGGGCGCAGGCCAGAGGGCCCTGCCAAGATGCACTACGCTAACTAGCGTTTCTATTCGTTTCGTGTTTATACCAATCGCATCGCTGGTAGATAACGTGATACGAAAAGTCACGTGACCTACCAGTGACGCGATTGGTTTACAAACGAAACGAATAGAAACGCTAGTTAGCGTAGTGCATCTTGGCAGGGCCCTCAGTTTGGGAGTACGGTGTGTGTATTCGTCTATTTCTACATGAATGACATCACAGACGGCGTGCACAGTTTGGGCGCGGCATAGTATAAATTCAAAATTCAAAATATTTATACAGTAAATTGTCCACATGAGGGCTCTTTTACACCTCGGTAATATGGAGTGAATCTACTAGCGCTTCGGACAAGACCATCATTGCGAAGAAAAAGCGCCGCAAGAAACAAGCAGGTAATTTTTTCGTATAATAAAAACGTAGGTCATCTCCGGCCCTTTAGGAGTTTCTGTTACCTATTGCCGCTCGGGCTGCGTCGATGCGCGTCGCTCGATACTTAGGACGCACGCAAGCAAACGCGGTGACGAGGCGGCCCCTACTTAACCGTCTCGGCTTGGTCCGTCCTGTTTAGCACGCACACATGCAAGCCGCGCGACATAACTTTGTTTGGAGATAAACTACTGTATACTGTGGCACTAACAAGAAATACGATCCTATTATCTAGCCGCGATTAGAAAGGGATTAGAGGTGACAGTTTTACCATATACTTACGTCAAAGTGCATATCTAAGTAACATTTTTGATAAGGAGCAAAATGCACCTCATTAATAAGTCAATAAGGTTTATTTTGCTCTATCATAAATTTTGTTAGTTACGCGGTTTTGCAGTTTCACCGACGATATGAATTGACAGCTATTATTGGCTTATGAGATGTTTTTACGAACAGGGTGTTCTCTTTTAGGAGGTTAGTGTGTGTGAGTGTGTTTTTGGTCTATGTTCACTGTTTCTTTTACTAATATCACATTACTACCATTTCACTTATTGCCGTATTTTTCGTTCCTCAAATAGAACCTATAGTATAATTTATTTAAGGATGTTTATTTATTTATTTCTCGTATTTTAAGTATTATTAAGATAGTGAATTCAACTAATGATTTAAGTTTTACTAACGTACATTAATTTGTCTTGATTTTTGCAATTTTGTTTGAAGATTGCTTACTGGGAACACCTAAAAAATGAGGACGTTTTAATTCATGTGAATTTTGAATCTCGCTAAAATACAAATTACATGTCATGAATTCTAAACACAAATTAATAAACTGGCGGATCAAAAATCGAATCAAAATTTCAATCAGGTTTTATTTGAGTTTAGACATAACAATTTATAAATTGATTATTTATTGACATTGATTGATTGATGATTTCCCTTTATTATAAAACAAAGTTAATAGACGCGTTTTTGCGTTTTCGGCTTTGTATGTACAATAAGTATAGTATTTTTAAAAAATAAATTGAATGTCGCAGTTTTTATTGTGATTGCAGGGTTATCCCACGTTACCACTAGCGTCATTTTATCGCCACTTTGAACTTTATTCATCAGTAATAAGCCAGCAAAAGTGTGCAGGTGTTAACAGATGAAAATAACCTATTACAAAGGTGTGTTCCAGTAAAATCGACTTTTAAAATACGTTGAATTTACTAACAACTAATATTATTATTAATACTAAGAACCGTCGTAACAAATGCAATGTTTTTTGATATTGGTGTCAAAATAAAATGTATACGCAGCGCCCTCTGTGCTCGCGAACTAAAATTGTGTGCAAACTCTTGATGTGTCGCATGTCAACACTCGTGAATTGACAGTTGACATCTGTCAAACGTCAACTTTGACAGCTGACGTCTGTCAATTGTCAAATCGCGCGTGTAACTGGTCATTGTAAATTTTTAAACTGTCCATTAGAAAAAAAACAGGTTTTGTGAGTTCAAAAAAGTTTATTGTGACTAGTTTGCATTTTATTTGGTGTACGCTTAAACGGGATCCGACACGAAATGTAAAGGAGACTGATAAAAACAGACAGTGTTCCTTCCCTTTAATGTATTCCCTTGAGTCTATATCCCGGAACCCTTTCCAACTATGTCGTAACTACTAAGGATCCGTTTGCGATATATAATTTTTTGTTAGTGTGAAGTTTCTCGCCCCTCCCCCCATCTCACCAGCTTGGACGTTGTTTTTGGATATGTGAAATAATTCGCGGTAGTATTATTATATAACGAAGTTAAAAGGACAATAGGCTATTTGACAACATTGAAAATATACTACAAATTGTGGTCATCCTATTAGATAATAGCGTAAAACAACATATTACACTTTATTTTAAACTAAATTATGTATATTTTTTTGGAAATTACACGAAAAAAGGTGTAATATTTTTTGAAATTTTATCTGTGGCAGAAACGCTATGTGATTGCTTTGTAGCTGTGGTTACTCCCTGGTGACGTCACACGCAAGTAGCCACAGATCATAAGGGCGTATCTCTTCAAATGATTTTTTATTGTTTACTTGCGTGTGACGTCTCCCTTGTCATATGGCCAGCGCCATGATAGAAACAGCGTTTTTAGCGCGGTTTTGAAAATTTAATTGATAATACAGTAGAATCTCGCGGAAATATCAATGTAGTGTGCTTCTTATGTAATAAAGAATCATTTAAAAAGGTTGTCGTAAATTATTCAAATAGCCTATTGTCGCATTGTCAGGCTTTACGAGTTAACGCGTAATAGTCTAATTGTCGACCAAGTTATAAACGGAACCCTACACTGCGCGTGGACCGACACGCTCTTGGCCACATCCTCTCACCACATACTCGGTCCTTCGCTACTTCGCGTCAGCTATTATTTATTTGAAAACAATTATTTATTATCATTCTATAGGTAACTGTAAACCTATCTGTCTAAGAAAAGAACACAATACAGATCGTGACGGTATTTGTACTATACGGTATTCGCCATATAAATAATCGCGACTGTCTTTACTCCTGCAGCCTTCCTACCTCTTGACACCATTTTACCGTTTTTTTTTAAAACGCCAATACATTCCTAAAATATGCCTGTCTTGTTATGCTGAAACTGGCTCAAAGCGTCCAGTAGCGGATTCAACCAAATAGTCTCCCGAGTTCCTGAATCCGCCGCTGAAAGCGTTTAAACTACATTCTCGTGCGGGTCCCGTTCGCGCTCCAAGCTATCGGGTGTGGCAGCTGGCTCGGGAGGCGGCGATCAAGTCGCGCTCCGTCGACAAGGCGGCGAGGTTGCTCGGAGCCGACACGGCACGGCTGCACGACCCGACGCAGAGGCAGCACATTGTACGTATAACCTTGGTGATCCAGGGATATAGTATTCAACATAGTTTAATTTATGTATTTAATTCGAATATACAGTCCATAGATTACGTTACAAAGACGCATTTGCAGAATCTCTGGCTCTTAAATTCCGCTTACCATAACTCAACTTCGGTAGAAGAAGGGTACAGTGTACAATATGATTATAGGGGCATTATGCCCTTGTTCTACCGAAGGTGCGAAGATGTGTGGTTTGCCTTCTCTATGACATAAAAATAGATCGTTAGTAACATTTTAAGACTAGACCGAGCGTCTAGTAGCGCTCTCATTACTATGATAGTGTTTTGTAATAAACTTTATCTACACACATATCATAAGTCGTCTATTATGCGTTCAAAACCCGTAGGCAATGACCAGCATTACCTTTGGTGGTAGGTGACAGCTGTTAATTTTGGAAGCTGTTCCGAATTTGGATGTCATTCATTACTTTATAATATTCGATAACGTAATTTCATTACGTTACAGCTGCATCGCTGTCACCTACTACCACAGGTAATGCTGGTCATTTGCCTTAAGGCCCATTTAGATGGTACGAGTTTCTCGCCCATTTTGGGGCGAGAAATCGTATGACATTATCGTATGCAATAATCGCCGGGCGAGAATCGTATAAAAATACAAATACTACGTACGTAATAATACGTACATTAAAGCGAGAAATAAAAACTTGTTTACGATGATGTCATTCGATACTCGCACGGAGATTATCGCCAGGCGACATAGTTTACACTAGACGCTACATTCTACGGAGATATTTGCTGACGATGTCTCGACTCATCTAAACTGGTTCTCGTATGACATTTTTTCACGTACATGCGAGTATCGCACGAATCGGTCAGAACCGATTTTCATACGAGTTTTACCCGTCAATTAACGTGTTTACACGGAGACTGCAACCATATAAGGCGAGGCGATTTTTGCCCCTTGCCATACGATATAGTACGTGTAGTTTATATGATGACATATTTTTTCTCGTGCTACGATAATCGTACACTCAAAGAGAGAAACTCGTACCATCTAAATGGGCCTTTAAGGTTTCTGAACCCATCTTAGAGTACTTATAATATGTGTGTATTTAAAGTATTGTACGCGACTCTGTGTAATCGACATTACGCTACCGTCACATAGGTACATGACAAAGTTTAATAGCCTTTAACCTTAGTGTATTTAGTCAACTTACTCACTCATATAGTTCAATTGTTTTTAAAGTAATGTCATATATCCTATAAATTGTGTATTCATTTGTACAACAAGAAACCATCCTTCGATTTCAAGACAATACTTGAGTTTATTAGAGGACACCAATAATAGTAATGAGGGCGCCACTGGACGGCGCAGTCTTACTGCTGCACTCAGAGACGTCAATTAAATTTAATGCTTGTTTAGTGACGTGTTGTTTTATTCCATTGCTGTAGCAAAGAAAGTGGCAGCAGCAACTTTAATCAAGCATTAAATTAAATTAACGTCTCTGAGTGCGGCAGTAAATCTTAAAACTAATAATTATGAATAAAGATAATATCTCTCCCCTGGTCTCCACGTGAATGGAGTTCCAGTGTCGAACCAGAGGACGTCTTACCAGTCAATAATCGTATTCAGAAGAGTGCTGAAACTGCCCAGGACTCGTGCCTATAGCCTGGAAAACATTTGATGAGGCATTTCATCTTAGTTCTCAGGGTTGGCAATGCCTTACCAACAGACTGTCTGTTTTCTGGATTTAGAAGGCAGAGTTTCAATTGTTGCGATATATTGGTTTCATATTAAAGTTATTGGGTCTTTGATTATATCCAAATACGTTCTGTACAGAAATTAACATATAAAAAATAAAACCATACTCTTTATTAATTAATCTTAGTATAAAGTTTATATTAATTAAAATTACCGTAATATTAATATCACTATCATTTAATGGAATGCAGCCGTCGAGAACAAAAGGTCAGTTATTTATTTTACAAACAAAGCATCAATAATGTTACAAGCCTGCATTGAAAACTCACGTCCACATTAAACAGGTGGAGCTCTGCGTAGAAACACTAGGGGAATTAGTGACCCTCCTAGCCAGGGACGACGTTGGGCCAGTAGAAGCGGATAGGGGGGAGCTGGCGAGACTTCTGTTGCCGACCGTACTCCGCGTGGCTGCTAACATGATGAAGGAGGAGAACTGTGACGACCCGTTGTTGGTAAGTTGGTAGTGACATCATGTTAAGGGGCTACCATGCCCATAACAGACATTTTGGATGAAGTTTAAGTTCTTATAACTCCGTCAAAACTGAATGTAAATTTATGAAAAAATATGTTATAATTATCCATATATTCATCTTTGTTTTTGTCGAACAGAATTTCAAAATAACCCATGATTATTTTTGTGTACATTTTTAAAAACACGACTTTATAACACAAAATTGGATATAATGATAGGAATCTATATCTATTTATCTGGAACTTGGGAAGTTAATAACTTGAGCTTAAGACGTATTTTTTCTATTACAGCGTCGCATAGTTAGCATATTACTGGACATGGTCCGCCAAATGTCCGAAGAGCAATACGCGTTGGTAGTCCGAGCGCTCGAAGCGGAGGCCGGCGGCTCGGCGGGCCTTGTTAACGACGCGCTGTCGCTGCTGCAGGCTCTGCTGCAGCGCCCCGTGTTCCGCGCGCACTGGGCCGACATGCTGCACGTGCAGCACTATGTCATGTTGCACGCTTTGAGGTCAGTGGGACTTCTTTAGCTGCAGCATGTTACTGGACTGGAGGAGCGACGCGCGTTGGTCAAAGTGCAAAATGTATTGTCAACCCCTAGAACTAAGATGAAATGAATAGAGACTAGTATTTTTACCAGTTGTCTTGTTGTCCTAATTATCATTTGTTTAAAACTGGTTTTTGGCTGAGTCAGACAACTTTTTAAGTTTTCCAAAAAAAACCTGTTGTTCTATAACAAAACTAAAAAGGTTTAAAATTCAGGCGGTAATGACTATCAACGAATATTCTGACAAACGATGAATTAGGGCAAATGACGATTAGGGATTCCATAGGAGAACTGAGAGCTTATTTCTAACGCACTCGCAATCACGGTCGTTTTCATTTTGAAAATCGAAGGCTTGTCTGCATACAAAATAAATAAATAAATAAATAAAATGAAAACAATTACTCCACTTTGAAGCTGGTTGCGATTGCGCGTGCGTTAGACAATAAACACAAAAATGCATACAATGCGATCCAGACGAACCCGGCATAAAGGTAGATAGATTAGATTATTTATTGCTCAATGTATAGCATAAAATGTACAGCAACATTGAGATCGTCAGAAATAAAAATAAAAATATAAAAGCTTAAAACAATAACGTAAGACTTTTTTAGCCTGTGTTATCCCACTGCAGGCTAAAGGCCTCTCCTCTTTTTCGCCATTCTTCCCTACTGATTCCATACTCCCGCTTTGAATAACGTCCAAAACAACTCGTCGCCTTCTTTGAGGTCTGCTCCGGTGCCCATCCTCCAATCCGGAACGGTGGGCCAGAATTGTCAACGAATGGACCCCCATTCGGTGACAATTCTGGCCCACCGTTCCGGATTGTTACGACAAACATGTCCCAGCCCTGCGATGTCATATTAAGAACAAAGCTCCTACAACCATGAATATTTTTCAGACTCCTATCCATAACAATCTGCAACCGTCTCCAGTCCGTGGACGAGGCGGACGCGGAAGCCGTGGCCACGGTCCACGGCTCGTGCCGCTCGTGGTTCTCGACGTGCGCCGGGCTGGCCGCGGCGGGCCCGCTGCAGCTGGAGGCGCTGCGGGCGGCGCGGCGCGCGCGCGTGGCCGCGGCCTGCGGCGACGTGCGCCGCGCGGCCGCCGAGCTGCTGAGGGAGTTCTGGTTCGCTCTAGGTGAGTTCACTCTGCTCTATACACCTGTTTTTTTTTATGGCGTGTTTTTTCGATATTTTGACACAGGAAATGCTCTGGGATTAAAAAAACTGTTTATTCCATCTCAATAGACCTCATATGAAGCGAGATATTTCATTTTGTTACGAACCCTATCGAATCAATATTTTTTTTAATCTTAAAAAATTAAAGAATCACACATAAATTTTGTATTTTTTGGTCGGTGAAATTGCACCTCGTTTCGTCCCTATTCGTTTGTGCACTTTATCCAGGGACAGCTGTATAAGTAACGCCGGCAATCTTCGTCTAAATCACCGAAAATAAACGAACTTAAACATCAATTTAATACAGACCTTGTTGCGTTACGCGTAATGTAAAATATGCAATGACAGCTAAACTTGAAGGACAACTTCGCCGCAATGGCTGCCAACATTTGACCAATAGCCGAACTGCCTTATAATTGGATAAAACGTTTTCGAGCCTTCACAAAAAATGCTTGCTGCGCATGCACATCGTTGTAACTTATATTTTTGGTACTACTTGTACACGGTTAGGTTGGAAGGTTAAATACAGTCTGACGGTATTCCAGCTACGGGAAGTGTACTTCAGTTTGTTTGTAGTTCGAGTGCCGTGGTTTATGCTGGCGTTGATGGTCCTGACTTCTGTCCGAAACACAGCCTTCCAGTAGCGTAGAAGTCAGCTTTGACTTAATAGAACCACGCTGTTATGCCAAGCCGTATTGGTGTCTAAACTTTATTCTTTCGCAGGCGAGCACAAGCGTTCCTTCATCCCGTGCCTAGTGGGTCCATTCCTGGAAGTAAGCTTCCTGTGCGACGAGGACGTCCGCAATACCACCATCCCGCTCTTTTTTGACATGATGCAGACAGAATACAACCACAGTGTTACTTGTGGGGACAGTTGTAAGTACTTAAGATTTCATACGGCGAGTAGCGACATGTTTGTTTGATTGATGGAATTTATGGTCGTATACTTTGCGGAGTATCTTGACAGGCATTTCATAAGCCTTGGCGGAGAAGCGATTGCTAGACTCGTATATTAATGCAGCACTTGGGCCTTCTTACTCATACTTATCCAGCAATTACTTTCTGGTCTCTACAATAATAAACTATTTTGTTTCTAGCGGAAAGTCCCCTAAAAGACCTGGAAAACGAACTAATCGACAAAATAGACGTGCTTGTCGAACGAGGTTGCGGAGATGTCTCCTGGCGCGCGCGTTTCGTGTCTCTATGCGGAGCGCTGTGTGCCGCCGCCGCGGGCGGGCTGCGAGCTGCCGCCGCCGCGCTAGTAGCCGCTGCTGCCAGGCAGCTGGACACGCTGCTGCAGTACAGGTGAGCTATCACAGTGTCACAGTATAAACAGCAGATCCTCTTCAAACTAATATCGCGCGGATTGCATGTGTTAGTGCTGTGAGGGATCAAGCCGGTTTAGTCGGGGTTACGGGGTTAAATATCGAGCGACGCGCATCGACGCTTCTCTAGCGTTCGAGCCGCAGTAGGTAACAGAAACTCCTGAAGGCCCGAAGATGACCTATTCTTCTATTTATACCTTACCAGTGTCCTACGTATGCGATTAGTCCAAGTCACTTACATAAGACACTGCGTAAGGCCGGATTTACACTTGTAAGTTATTACTGTAAGTTTCGAAACAAAGTTATATGCAAGACTGAGATGTAGATATTTGCCACTCACTCTTACCCATAGTTGCGTCTCAGAACTTACAGTAATAACTTAAGTGTAACTCCGGCCTATGAGATGCTGGTCGAGCGAGGTTGTGTCGACGTCTCCTGGCGCGCGCGATTCGTGTCTCTATGCGAAGCGCTGTGTGCCGTCGCCGCTGCACTAGTCGTCGCTGGATACGCTGCTGCAGTACAAGTGACCTAATTAAGAACTTAGGCGTTTGTCTAATGCAAAAAAATCTAGTACAATTTTACCCTTAATACAAACAAAACGAAGATTGCAATGCTAGTGTTTTTAAGGGCTCCTCCGCAGTGGTTGTCTTGTGTACACCGCTAGTAAATTCACGCCATGTTAAAGAGCTTTGATGTGGCCGTTATAGTAGTATTTGATTTTGAATCTTTATGAATAGGCCATTATTTTTTCACAGGGCGGCAGCACTGAAGTCTGCGCTGTCACACAGAATGCTGCTTACGACAAAGGTGCTTGACTTTTATAACCAGATCGACAGACCGCATATGTATATACGGTGAGTTTCTTTATTTTGTAGTGTGTTTAGCTCAATAAAATGGTGATTCCTCCCAAAATTAAACCTGTTGTAAAATAATTATCATACTATCCGCACAGTCCGGTTTTAGTTTCATAAACTTTTGAATTATTAATACACAAAATAAACACTGCTACGGCTTACTTACGTATTATTGTCAAGAAAGAAAAATGTGCCGTTCCCTAACATCAATACGTGAGTGGGCTACGTATAATGAGTCACGCTAGCTTCAATTGTATACAGATACGTGCACAAGCTGTGCGACATGCACCGCTCGTGCAACCAGTGGGCCGAGGCGGGGCTGGCGCTGCGCCTGCACGCCACGCTGCTGGCCTGGCGCCCCGCCCCCCACCCCGCGCCCGCGCCGCCCGCGCCCTCCGAGCGGGACGTCAAGGTGCGCCTCACACACACTCACTCACTCACTTATATACTCACTGTCACTCACTTACGGATTCGCTTGCTTGGTTATTATTTCACTCCCTCGTTTGCTCGCTTAATCTTGCTTATTCACACTCACAATTCATTTATTTACTCGAAACCCGTTGTCATTTACTTACTGGCCTGCTTGCTCACTTATTCATTTACAAACTCACTTACATGCACTAAGGCTCGTTTGCTCACTTGTTCGCTCAAAAACTTACTTTAAATTACTCACTCGTTTACTTGCTCACTTATTCACTGACACACTCGCTTTAATCTACGCACGGTGTCGCTCGCTCGCTCACATACTTGAACACCCGCTCGTTCGCTCACTCCTCACTCACACGCTTATTCTGTCTTTCGCTGACTTATACTTTTACTCACTACACATACTCTCGCAGCAAGCTCACTTATTTATTCGTAAGCGCACTTTTTTTCATGCGTTGATTATTCTTATTCAATTGACGATCTTCCTAGCAAGGAGGGCAGAAGAGAGACGTTAATTAGAAAAATTATCTAACCTTTAACTTTATGTGTACTGTAAAACTATGTCATTCTACGAACCGTATAACTTTATAGTGTCGTATAAACGGACTATCGTTATTAACATAGTAAAATATGTTTCCAGGAAAGCCTCTACCTAGAAGTAGCGGATCTCTTAAACCGCGGTCACCAATGGGAGATCGCCGTCGAAATAGTCAAAGAGCTAGTGTCCGTATACGAAGAAGAAGCACTAGGTTATGGGCCCTTAGCGGAGCTGCACACACAGCTAGCCAGCTTGTATACTGAGATGATGAGGACGCTGAGGTCCCATCCGGGGTACTTCAGGGTTCTTTATTATGGGAAAGGGTTCCCGGAACATTTGAGGGTGCCGCATGTAAGTAAAAGCTTTGTTTTTCTTTGTTTAACTGATTAAGAGTTCAATTTTAAACTTACACGTATCAATTCGGGTGTAGGAAAGGGCTATAAGACAAACTTATTTACTAAGTACAACTTGATTGAGCCACTATAGAAACTAGTCGTATTAAGCCAATGTTTGTTTTAACGTCATTTATTGGCTTGTTTAACGGATCACCAAATGTAGTAAAATATAACGCCAAAAATCATTTTTTACTGCCGAAAATAGTAAATGATCACCAAAATCTAACGTAACCTAACTTAATTTGGTGATCGTTTACTCATTTTGGTGCTCATTATATTTGTTGCCTAATTTATTTCTCGTAACTTAACGCTTTTGTTATGAACGGGTATGGTGGATAAACACTCTCGGAATATAATGCTATCGAATGTTCGTTGGCTCGACTGTTACTGGATCGAATATTCGCTGGGTCGAAAAGCGTAGAAACAATAAACCGTCAAATCGAAATTGAGATATCGATTGTCATCCCATAGAAAATCTCAGACACGAATGTTCATTGGCTCGACTGTTACTGGATCGAATATTCGCTGGGTACGAAAAGCGTAGAAACGGTAAATCTTCAAATCGAAATTGAGGTTTAATAACCATAACCATATAATTCTAGATTACATTTTGTTGATTGTACATATTTCGGCCACAAATATTTCGATCCAGCGAATATTCATTACAATAACAGTCGAGCCAATGAATTTTCGATACACAACTGATCGAAACTATACAATTCTAGATTACGTTTTGTCGATTGTACATGTTTCGGCCACAAGTATTTCGATCTAGCGAATATTTATTACAATAACAGTCGAGCCAGCGAACATTCGATAGCATGATATTCCGAGAGTACGTAGTCGAAACTATGAAAGATAAATTATCATTGGAGGACTGTTCACCACTCCCTTTTCATTTCACTGATATGATATGACAGCGTAACCTTTCTTTTCTTTGACTTGTCAGAAAGAGACATGCACAATTTTAACTTAAGTACGTCTTTTCTCTCTACGCTCGCTGCAAACTAAATTAATTGACTTATTTCAGGGCTTCGTATATCGCGGTAACGAATATGAGCAACTAGCGGACTTCAAGGAACGGATTCTGGATGAGTGGCCCGATGCAGAGGTTCTGGCTAAACTGGACCCGCCGGGAGAGGACGTCACTGAGTCCGACGGACAATGTATCCTTTTATATCGTCTTATCTTATCTATCTTACAGATAGACCCCCTCTGGAATATATTTCGACCCCTTTAGGATCTTTTGTGCAATTATCCTCTTACATACTCGGCTGTTCGAATGTGCAGGTTTCCTCACAATGTTTTTCCTACACCTTAAGAGTATCGGGTAATGTACTTAAGTTAGAAAAACTCATTTAAGCTTCCTTAAACCCGCAATCAGATCTGCAAATTAACGCGGTAGAGCCGGTGATGGGCGACAAGCTGAAGCGGTTATCCGGCAAGCCAATATCCGGGCAGATTCTGCAGTACTACAAGCACAACCACGTCGATAAGTTCATATTCTCCCGTCCGTTCCATAGACCGGGTAAGATATTAAATATACAGTCGACTGCAAAGAGACGTTACCACTTTTTCACCTTATTTCATTGCAATAACAGCTGGTATAAAAAATACAGGTTGTGTTTTTTTTATGGGTAACCTGGAATGGTTATGTGGGACCCAGCGGTAAACCCTCTGCGTTATTTGAGGAGGTACCACTCTATCATAAGCCAAGCTCATTCGGATGTGGCACCTGACGCAACGTGTCACTTATTGTCTTATTCAAATGCCACAAAGAAAGAAAAGGACACATCAACATTTTAAGCGACAGAAGCGTGCACGTGCTCGCGTGTGACATCCATGGACTTGTTTCTCTAATAAGTCCATGTTGATTGTCTAAAACACGACATTGGTGAAATACACCTTGTTAAAAGGAGTGAAAGCTCTTAAATAAGTAAAAATATATTTAAAGCATACTTTAGCTATAGCTTTTATTAATAACCGTTCCAATGTTAAAAAAATATGCATGTATCTATTTGTTTCATTAACAGAAGAACCGTTGGAGGGTTCGAAAGATGACCTCACGAACGTGAACGAATTTGCCACGCGGTGGCTAGAGCGAACGGAGTTAGAAATTAGTGACAAACTACCAGGTAAGTTAGTTTCTTTTGTGTTTTTTCGCAATTTAAAACTTAATTAGGTTTATGGAGGTTGGCGTCAGCTCCGAAAACAGGGTACCTTTTATTTTATCGAAACATCTTTCAACGAACGTATCATTACGCAGAATTTCCATTTCATCGAAAGGCATTTCTCGGCGCATGAGTTATAATTTTTTAATAGTCTAATGTCTAACCTAACCTAATCTACGTAATTAATGTTAAAGATATGCTGAAAACATCATGGTTTTAGCAGAAAATAGCGTTCGATGAAATGAAATTCGATAAAATGATACAATCGATGAAGTGAAATTCGATAAAATGATGGGTTACCCCTTAAACAACTTATAAGCATAAGAAGAATAAGCGCCGCTTTGTGCGTTTGCTTAGTTATTATCAATTTATCAACTAGCGACCCGCTCTCGCTTCGATTCGGTTTTTGTAAATTTTCTCACACCCCCCTCTTGAAACAGTCTATTTATTGAAGAAAAACCGCATTAAAATCCGTTGCGTAGTTTGAAAGATCTAGCGCCCGTTTATCAAACGCTTGTAACTTGTATTACAAGCGGAAATCTCTTTTCAAGGTTATGGATTGAAAAGATACTTCCACTTGTATTACAAGTAACAAGCTTTTGATAAACAGGCCCCTAAGCGTACATAGAGAGGGACAGACGGCGGGAAGCGACTTTGTTTTATACTAGGGTGAATTCTTATGTTATAGAAGATAAGGGTTATTCATATATTTTGAGACAATCAATTTATAACATCTTCATCTTTGAATTAAGAGATAAGTCTCCATTATGAAAGTCGTATTAATGCAGTTGAAATGCGCTCTTTGCGTAGTATGTGTGGTGTGAAACTGATTGATAGAGTAAGGAATGAAAAAGTCAGCGAGAAATTTGGACTTAAAGAAGATGTAGTGACTAAGATTGAAAAAGGCATGCTTCGATGGTTCGGTCATTTGGAAAGGATGGATGAAAGAAGATTGACGAATATACAGAGCGAAAGTGAGTGCAAGGGTCGGAAGAGGCCGCCGTAAAGGTACTTTTTCGAATCAAATCGGAGAAATAATGGAAAAGGGCCGAGTCTTAAGTACCCGAAACCGACGTGCATGCATGACTCGATATATGAATGTGGAAGAATCGAAAGAGATTTGTCAGGATCGTAGCAGGTGGAAAGAAGTGGGCTCTGCCTACCATTCTGGGAATCAGGCGTGATTTAATGTATGTATGTATGTGTAGGCTCCATTATTGGTGCCTACAGCTAAAAGTGTCCAACATTGGTGCCGTCACCCTCGAGATTGTGATGTCCGCAGGCATTCTCCGCTGGTTCCCCGTGGTCCGGCAGCGCACGTTCTGGGTGTCCCCCGTGGAGGCCGCCGTGGAAGCCCTGAGGGAATCCAACCGCGCGCTCAAGGAGCTCGTGCTCGAAGCGCGCCATAGCGACGCGTCGCTGCAGCCGCTCACTATGAGACTCAGTGGTGAGTAGCTACACCTTTATGCCACATATGTTATAGAAGACCCCGTGGAAGCATTGCAGAAGACTAATTGAGCATTTGAGGAATTGGGCTGACAGCTACGGTTAACGAATTCAAAGGCCAGGCGCCATAGCGACGCGTCGCTGCAGCCGCTCACTATGAGACTCAGTGGTGAGTAGCTACACCGTTATGCCACATATGTTATAGAAGATCCCGTGGAAGCATTGCAGAAGACTAATCGAGCATTTGAGAAATTGGGCTGACAGCTATGGTTAACGAATTCAAAGGCCAGGCGCCATAGCGACGCGTCGCTGCAGCCGCTCACTATGAGAGCCAGTGGTGAGTAGCTACACCCTTATGCCACATATATTATAGAAGACCCCGTGGAAGCATTGCAGAAGAATTCAATCGAGCATTTGAGAAATTGGGCTGACAGCTACGGTTAACGAATTCAAAGGCCAGGCGCCATAGCGACGCGTCGCTGCAGCCGCTCACTATGAGACTCAGTGGTGAGTAGCTACACCCTTATGCCACATATGTTATAGAAGACCCCGTGGAAGCATTGCAGAGACTAATCGTGCATTTGAGGAGTTGACGAGCTCAAAGGTCACCATATACTGGAAAGCGTAATGTAGGTAAGGTAAGGTCCTTTACAAGATGAACCGGCAACTTGTTGAAGGTTGCAGGAATCTGTGGTAAACGATGTTGATCACACATTTACTGACCTATTATTGTTAAAAACCTTAGTATTACTTCTTTGATGTGATTGTTTGTTTTCCTCAATAAAAAAAAATCATTGCGTGTGCATTGTGTGACTCGCTTCATCGTCGACAAGATCTTTGTGCTCCAAGGGCAAGACAAAAGCAACCCATTATCAACAATAAAAAAGTGCGAATTAGTAGTATTAAGTCAGGGGAGTAAGCTGGTCGCAATTCGGCCTATTTTAACCAATCCAATACTTTACATAAGTTCTACCCACTCCTGCGAGCCTATTATGGTCGTGTTTATCGATGTGGATAAACGTGGATGAAACAACTGTCACTTTCTTACCAGTACGTAGGAGAGAGAGTGACGGATTCTTTATCCACCGCGATAAAGGCAACCACAATACGGGTCCTGAGAGTAATAATCAACATAATCACTAAAAATAGTTAATATTATAACTTTATTTCTCTAAATCCAAATTTTATTCAAAAGGTATCCTAGACCCGGCGGTACAAGGTGGTATAGTCAACTATGAGCGCGCCTTCCTAACTACCGCGTACGCGGCGCGGCACCCCGAGCACTCGGCGTTGCTTTCTCAACTACGGGAGCTGATCGCCGACCAAGTACCGCTTTTGCAGTTCGGTGAGTGTAGCGGTTCGAGAGTACTCAAAAATATCTTTAGATCCCGTTTTGTTTGCAAAAGGATGTATAAGCTCTCACAATTGCCTGCAAATAATATTTCATTGTATTATTAGGATTTTTCAATTTTGACAACCAATACAAAAGCTTCTAACCATTTTTATTGTTAGTTACACTTATCGTTAACTAACTAAAATAATTTAAGGTTTAAAATTATGTGTTATTCATCTGTCTTAAAACGAAGCATTCTCTACGTACGAGTTTGAAAAAAAAACACTACCTTGTAAATATTTGCACCTGTGCTGCTCACATAGTGTAATGTATGAAGCTTACAACAACGAAGTTGCCATTGAGACTGGTAGGAACTAAAATATTCTTATGTGGTTAGCTCTGGTAACCGACCATCACCACCATTTTTATTTTAATAGGATCATATTGTAAATTAACTTCGAAGACACCCTTATCTCAGTTTTGTTTGTCAAAACACAACTTCAACAAACTTTTCGTTTTTTTCTTTTCGTTGTATAATATCATTTATCATAAGCAATATTTAAAAAACGACTGACTGTTGAGTTTCTTGCGGCGTTTCTTCTCAGCAGTGGTCTCTTGCGAAGCGCTGGTAGATTTTTGACGTGTAAAAGTGCCCGTGCGGCCTACTTACTGAATAAACATCTTTTATCTTTTTTTTTTTTATCTTTAAAGTATACAATACATTTCAAATGACATGTACATGAATTGTTAACGACACTTCAGGCTAGCCTGGCGAGCGAAGGTGAAGCGCGCTCACCATAGTCACGTCCCTCAGACACGAGGATATGACAAAGAAGAAGAATTGTCAATTAATTCTCCTCTAATTATTTATTTCCTCCAGGTCTTGAGGTCCACGGGTCGCGCGCGCCAGCTGCACTGGAAGGCTTGCACGCGCACATGCTGCAGTGCTTTAGAAGAGTGCAGAGTCATGTGCACCAGCGGTATGGACGCAAGGTAATACACTCGACTACCGTCTGCCCGCGACTTCGTCCGCGTCGATTTCAATTATCATTATTCAAAGTAGAATTTTAAAATTGTGCAGTTTAAAAAGTAGCCTATGTGTTAATCCAGAGTATGAGGTATCTCCATTTCAATTTTCATCCGTCCAGCCGTTGCAACGTGAAGGAGTAACAAAAAAACACACAAACTTTCGCATTTATAACATTAGTAGGACTATCTCGCCATTACATAAACAAACAAAAATAAAAATCTGAGCCGACTTTTGTGCCAACTGTTTTTTTTTTTCACAGTTAACATGTGCTCTCTTAAGATTTGCAGTTGTTTATGGGGCTCAGACAAGACAGCAAAAATACTGTTTTATGGTACACATTCACAGTCACTCCAAATGGACCTAATCCAATCATAGTCAATACAAGAACGGAATTCCATAACTACGATTGGATCACGTCCATTTCCAGTAATTTCGAGCATGAATGTGAAGCTTTATGGATATAATTTCCCCCAGATGTGCGACTTCGACACTGAAACCCCTGAGGTCCAGCTCCGCATGCCGCTGCGAGAGCGCGCCAACACTGACGCCGCTGCTCTTAACTCTAACCGCGTCTCTGATGTTTCCGAGTGAGTCATAAATGTCATTATACGTAACGACGCAGTCAGCTGGCAGTGCTGCCGTCCTACCAAGGGTGGCAGCTAACTGCATAGTAATAGTATAAGCATATTAAATTAAATGTGGTTATCATTAGAATGGCTCGACTTAGCCACCTCCTTTGGTAGAACGGCAGTGTGTCTGCCTACAAAGCTAGTGACGACGACGACGACGATGACGATGACGATGATGATGATGATGATGATGATGATGATGATGATGATGATGATGGTGATGGTGATGATGGTGATGGTGATGATGATGATGATAAGATATATTTTAAAGTTAGTTGATGGCTCAGAAAAAATAAAAAATCAATAATAGATATTTATTATTAACTGCGGCCCGCCAGCGGCTTCGCCCCGCTTTAAGTATCTGACTTTCCCGATAGATTTTTCAATTATTTTCTTTCATATACGAGGGGTGATCAATAAGTTTTGAGAATCAGTATGAACCATCCACTTACTGATATTCTTTTAATGTGGAATATACCACGGCACTAATCAAACTTAAATTAGAGAAAAAAAAAAAAACATTATTCATTTGTTTTTCTGCGACAGCTAAACAAAAAACATCTGTATGAACAATTTTACAAGACGGCAAAAATAAGAGTTCGTTTTGTAATACTTTGGAGCGGTGTGGAGAAAGATCTTTTACACTAATAAAAAATATTGTTAGTAAAAATGAAACCTTGATTTATCATTATGATTTAAAGGATTAATAAGTTATCATTGCAGTGGTATTTTTATCTCCAGCTCTGTAACCAAATTTTAGGGTGGTTTTTTCGGCCTTATCCAGGACTATTGAGGCCTACAAATAAATAATGTGACATTAGTTTTTAGCCATTGAGTTCAAATAATCTAGGAGAGTTATATAACATTATTCTATCATAGTTATGGGAAAATATTAAAAATAAGATGAAGAAAAAAAAAACGAATTTGCGGCAGGAATTGTGCTTCAGAGCCTTCTAATTGACAAGGGTGCTGCTCATCGACCAAAGATCAGAACTGATAACCGCTGTCCTCGTTATTTAGCCCTAACTTTCGACTACTACTTCTCATTCACCGATGTTCAAAAAAAACTATATAATAATCACGAGCTGGTGATGACTTAGGGAAGGTACAAAATTTGACCATTTAGAACTCCAAAAGTAAAGTTATTTTTATAGTGGCAAAATAAAACAATTGAATGAAGTTAATAAGTGTTTGGAAATATAGAAAGTGTGCTTATTCCAATTCAAATATAACGATTTATATATTTCCCATTTTTAATACCGATTATCAAAACTTATGGATCACCCCTCGTAAACCTTGTCCTGACAATGAAGAATACAACAAAAAAGAAATCAGCCAAATCGGTTCAGCCGTTCTCGAGTTTTACGTTTAGTAACACATTTAGCGATCCATTTTTATTATATAAAAGATAATTATTTTCATATTTAACATCATTTTGAATTTGTTTGCCACAGTTCGGCGTCGAAGTCGACAAAGTTCTTCAGTTTCAACGCGGCGATCAACCCCCTAGCAAGGAACAGCAGTGCTGGCGGAGTGGGTCACTACTTCAGCACTCTGAACGCATCGCCGAAGAAGCGAGAGAGGAGACGCGCGGGGCGAAAGGTAATTAAGATTCACTGTCTCCCAACGAACCTTGCACGGTTCCAGATTCGATTTGTGGTATGGGGAAAATAGGTATTTGTGTGATGAGCGCGATGTATTTAAGTATATATTTCTCTATAAGTATAGGAATATTTACGGGTTACCATATTGGCTCATATAAAATTGGTCTTAAGATTTTTTATACAAATAACGATTTGTGTCTATACTCATCATTTCTTCGAAAAAAATTTGCTCGTACTTTTTTGTTCATATTTTTTTAAGTCATAATTATCGCAACTTATAATGCATTTTTTTAAGAAACTGTTACTTTTTGAGGATTGTTATAATTCTAACCTAACCTAACCTAATTTTATCTACACTTAAGATATTTAAGAAATTCTGAAAAGTGTACGGTTCCATGAATATTGCCGTTATAAGTTCAATTGAGTATGAGTTCCGATCATTAGTATTAAAAAATATCATGAAGAGTATGAAGAGTGATCATTATGATGTAAAATAGTATGAGAAAAATTTTCGGAGTTCCAATATTCGGAGTTGCAATTTTATATGAACTTTGGCGCACCCAATATTTACTTAGGTTAGTTGCTTGTACCCATATCAAAAGCTTAGAGCTTAGTTTTACACTCTAAGTGAATTCGTGTGAGATTATCCCCTGAGAAGGGGCTATGCGCCTTAGTTGTTAAGGTGTTTATTTTTATTTTTAATAATTTCAACACGCCAGATTTATCTCGAGCGCTTTTCCTTTCACTTTTCTACCTGATATTGTAAAAAGAGACAAACAAAAATCGTAATTTTACCATATTTAGTGGTAATAGTCAGCAGCAAAAGTTGGACAGTCGAAGAGCTCAAACACTCTTATTCTCTTGACAATAAAATCGTTTTATTTTTAATAATTTCAACACGCCAGATTTATCTCGAGCGCTTTTCCTTTCACTTCTACCTGATTTTGTAAAAAGAGACAAACAAACATCGTAATTTTACCATATTTGGTGGTAATAGTCAGCAGCAAAAGTTGGACAGTCGAAGAGCTCAAACACTCTTATTCTCTTGACAATAAAATCGTCTAGAGATAATTTTAAGCTCTTCGACTACCCAACTACTTCTGCCGCTGACTCTACAGGCACTACATTAAAGTAAATTGTAACTGGCTGTTTTGAAATTAAAAGAAAAAGAAGCATAAATCATAAAAAGTTAGCAATGGTTTATTTACCTTGTCCCCAAATTAAACTTAACGCCCGCCGCTGGTTTCAAACTCGCTATTATGTAGTATATTTTCAAGGGATGAGCTGAGTAAAACACCAAGTTTGTCGTACGAAGCTATTTCTGACTGACAATCTCCATCTACCTTTATAATCTTACCCTTACGTCTAACCTTTTATACCACAATTTAACAAATTTTGCCCAATCCTTTCTACCTACAGAGCGAAATCGGCACACAATCCAGCGGCAGCCAATGGTACACCGCCAACGTGCCTAACGGTGTCAACGCGAACGCGAGCAACACTAGCATCGCCAGCGTCACGAGTGTCGCCAGCATCGCCAGCCTCGCCAGTATCTCGAGTGTCGCGACCGCCACTCCGGCGTCGCAACCTGACACTCCAAGCGCTTCGCCTCTGAGAGAGCTGAGACAAGAGGTAGTTATTTGTCTGATATCTGATATTTATACAAAACTGTAGAAGTGTCAAGTGGGCGTGTAACATGTGGCATAGTTATGCGGAGTTCGGAGAAAATAGGAAATAATTCCAGAAGCATGCCTTATTGTGTTATTTTGGAGTGTAAAAACGATAGCAGCACCAAAAACATTTTCCATGGTGGCGTGTTGTTTTTTATGATAGTTTGAGTATTGGCGACAACAGGTCTCATACTAAGCGAAGCTCATGCCACTTCCACTGTTTTTTCTATTCCGTGATTTTAAAGAAGGATGCGCAGAAATTTATGGACCCCAGTCTAGAAACCAAAAGCAATAATCGCGATAATCTTATCAGATAGGTATTTTTATATTCTTCAACTGTTTATGGCGGGAATGCCAACTCAATGTGACAAATTTCAATGGCCGAAATAAAATGACACAAAAACATGTGGTTATGTTTGAACTCTTCCACTGTCTTTATGTGGCGATAAATTTCTTAACAGAAAGAAAAGAAAGAAGGGGACGGGGGGATCGGGTCGGGTCGGGTTTGGATAAAAATCCGACGTGATGTCCCATAGACATGCATGTTCTCTGTATAAAGAGACAAACTTAGGAGTTTGGTTCTCATTCAACTTCATTATTAATTCAATTGAGCTTGTCCCCAAAAACAACAATGTCGTATTCACTTTTTAAAGTTCAATCCAGCACTGGATTGGCTGTCTACACTATTCCAGTGGCGCTGGATTGGGCGAGCTGGAATGAAAAAGACGGTCTCTCCAGTCACTGGACTGAATAGCTCACTGGAATGGGTACAATCCAGTGCATTCCAGTGCCGGTTCACATTATTCCAGTAGCATTCCAGCACTGGTTTAGGTCGCTGGACTGGAAAGCTACTGGAATAATGTGAACCGGGCATTAGCCTATAAGTGTTCGCGTTGTTGTTTCGGTGTGGGGATAAGAGAACCGGTGAAATGGTTAGCATAGAGGCAATAGTTGTTTGGGTTGGAAATGCATTTGCAGTATTGCAAATGTATAGGTCTCAGGTACCACTTACCATCAGGTGGCCTGTTTGCTCGTTTGCCTTCCCTATGCCATAAAAAAGGTGTTTTAGTGCGTATGTCTGAAATGGGTCGCTTTTGCTTCGTACTGGTAAATTGCCGTTATAACACTCATGTTATGTTATTATGAAACGAGTCTAGAGTAGTAAACTGTGACTCGTGTTTTAATACCTGTTATTATGCAATAGTAACGTAAGCTTACAAAACTAATATGGAATTTACGTTCAAATAAAGAATGTCAAACGGTCTATACAGATGTGTTACAACTACATACAAGAGTTCATTTACTTAAGTTTTCACCTATACTTCTTGTGTGTATTGTTATGTTGATGACGGCTTATCGTCTGGTGGTTGTTGAAACAAAAGCATGTCTAGAGTCAATAAAAGAAATTTAATAAAAAACAATACTCTCCTTTTAAAGAAAGAAAGAAAGAAAATAAAATTATTGGCACAAAAATGACACGGTTTACAATAAAATAATTAAAACTATAACATATTTTCATCTGTGCCATATGTTGCGTCAATAAGGGACCCACTCAGTACTATGCCGAGGCAAGCCAAGACGCTGATTTTCAGTGGGGCCCTTTATCACGGACCTAAAGCAAAATATTTAGAGGTCGCTAGAACCCTTGGGTTTAGATATATTTAGCCTTAACTAACATTTTGCCCATCGAAATTATAAAACCACTCGTCTCATTACGGTGGCATTAGTCACCCAACGGTCTTCATTCCTTAATGATTATTATGTAGCAATGGTTACGGACAAGTAAGTGTTTGTAATCATTGTTGCATAATTCAAACGAGTTTTCAATATTATACACACAAAAACAATAATTATTGATCGGGCTAATGACTACTCTAAGACATAGTATGTATGTAACTATGTATGTTTGTGTATGTATTAAAATTTAATTTTTTAAAAATAAACCTTATTTTTTATTACAACACAGTTCAAAATAAATTGCCTTGATTATGTACATCCTATTGCATACTGGGCCTTAAACTGGGCATTCACGACCACTCCAACAAGCCAAATAGAGCAGCGCCGCGTCATAATCGATCAATGAGTATCAAAACTGTAGCGCTTAAAAGTACTTGGCGCGGTCGGTTGGATTTCCAAATGGACGGAAAGCCAGCGCGACACGACTACGCGCAATCCGAATGGAACAATCGTGAATGTCTAAATTCGACGTTGGAACACGCCACGCCACCGCGCCAAGCCAAAGGCGTCGTGAATGCGTTCTCTGGTTGCCATTTTCTAATCAGTCTGCTCCGTGATGTCGCACCGTTGAGAACGTAAAGAAGCGGAAACTAAATGGCGTGGGGCGCCCGTGAATTTGGTCAAATTATTACGCCCATCCAGTTGTATACTCTCCATCTGTCGCCGAGACAAACGGCGCGTCCGTGAATGCCCAGCTTTAGGGGAATATAGGTAGGCGGTTGAAATTTTCTCCTGATGAAGCCTGCTGATAGACAGACGGATAGCGGAGACTTAGTAATAGGGTTGCCCATTGGCACCCTTTGGGTACCAAACCTTAAAAACGATGATTGCCGACAGCTACACACCAAGGATCAAGAATTAAAAATACATTATTTTGATATATTGCAATGTATCGCCATGCAGTATATTACAATATATCAAAATAATTTAGGGATATTTTTGATCCTTAGTAATTTTTGATGTGTGTATTAAGGAACTGGTAGTTACTGTATATGCCTCTTTGTTTTTTTTGACTGTACTAAGCCCAAAAGACGGATTACCTAGGTTTTTGATTAGCTATACAGGTCAACACTTTAAGAACGTCAGAACATAACGAATGCGTAGCCAAGATGCGAACGCTACCTACGTTTTTGTTTTCTATCACTCAAAATGTATGGGATGACATCTCGTGCGTAGCGATAAACCACGTGGTCAACTGTCATCCCATACATTTTGAGTGATAGTAAAGAAAAACGTTAGTAGCGTTTTCATTTTGGCTATGGCTCCTGTTTTTTCCCCAATTGTAGCTTGCCGACGCCTATAATCCATCTATTTTCATATCTATAAATAACAACAATTTTATAATATTTTAGAGTCGTTGGGCGTCGAAAAAATCTGACAGCGCATTATGGGAGTATCGGAAACGAATTTACAACGTTTTCTTTGATTGCTATACGTTTGTACGTTTTATTGACATGTTGTTTTTTTTTTCGTATTAATATGAATAACTTAATATTTCCCGATTGACAGTGTGGGATTTTTACCCCGTAGACTAAGCCGTTTAAAAAAATGATTGTACCTTTCATCGCCTGAAATCCTACTCAACGCAATTATAGGCTAGATAGTCTTTAAGCGGTATTTAAAAGCAAGAAAATTTATTGGTGAATTGGTGATCACAAGTTACGATAATAAAATGTAGGTAATAAAACCAGAACTGTTAATTATTAATGTTGGATATCCAGTTAAATTAATCCTTAATATAATATCTCAGTTATATATTTATTTGTTTGGTCTTCAATGACTCAACGCAACGGTGTGACATTTATTATTATACATAGTTCATAGTCCGGAGATGGACTGGACATGGAGTAATTTTTATCCTTGAAACCAATAATTACTTATAAACAACTTCTGCACATGCAGACGTGTAGACAAGTTACGATAAAATTCTCACACTTAAAAACAGACATAAAAGACAAAGAACTATGCTTCCTAAATGTATAGGTTGTGTAAATTTTTACCCACCTAATTGAAAATTTGTAATTTTTTGATGATTTGGTTATCTTCATTTTATTCCTTTAGTACCGTTTGGTTGCCCAATGACGACTAAAAACTTTTGTTAATTTTTATGCGCTTGAAGATTTCTGACGAAAAAAGATCAAGTGTGAATCGTTCTCGTGCGAAAGACGAAATATAAAAAAATAACTACCCATATTAGTAGGTACTCCACAAATGGTGTTGGTAACTAATAATTATAATGATTATAATAATCTAACGAGAGTATGTGTGTATGTGTGTGGGTGCGTTTGTCCATTGTCGTGTGTATAAACCTGTTTAAATCTAACAATTGTTTCTGTAAACAGACATTACAGTTCCAGGCGGCTACCCGAATTCAGAACCTAGTAAGTGACATAGAATTAAAACGAATACATGTGAAATATTAACCAAAGTGCCTCTGTAATACCAAATTGACATGTGTATTCACTCGCTGCTTCAATAAAATGTGTCTACTTGTACGCGGCACCGAAATTATATGTTCGCTTTCTGTCTAATAACAACATTGGCATTTGTTAATAACACCGAAATGAAACATAATTTATGTTGTTTTTTTTATTTATTGGCATTTTTTCTCAAATTGGCTATTTTATTAATTTCATTATTTAATAAATATTTAAACGGGGATTAACTGAAAAGGGCTGTAGCAAAACTAAATTAATTACTCTCTTCACATTGATATTAAAGTTTCTATTAATTTTTAAAGCAATTCTTGACAACTTTTTTAATATTAACCACCTTAAAAATAGGACGAGGTACTTATTTCAAACTTTCCAATTACTGACAAAACAGTATTTTCAGAACCAGGTTTTTAAATTCGGGCAGTCATCTATATTATTACCCCCTTACTAATAAACGTTGAGTAACGGCGGTGTAGTTAAACCATGCTTTGTCCTTATCTGTCATTGTGACATTTGAATTTGACAGATAAGGATAAAGCATGGTTTAGCTACACCACCGTTACTCAACGTTTATTAGTAAGGGGGTTAATGTCGACTGTCTAAAAACATGGCATAACAGCGAGCCTATTATGGTCGCGTTTATCATCGTAGGTAAATGTGGATAAAATATCCGTCACATTCTGACAAGTATATAAGAGTGAGAGTGACCGGTGCTTTATCCTTATTTATCCATGGCGATAAATGGTATGTTAAGTTCAATCAGTTTTTCTTCTAATTTTGTCTCAACCTTTGTAATATTTTAATCAGATATTTCCGTTCCTCTTGTTTCTAAATTAAAATATATCATTCATTATGGTCACGATGAAAAAAAAACGCATTATAACTTCATTTTTAAAGCCATATTCTAAGACAGTCTTAATATTCACCATGTTAAAAAAAATCCATTTAATCATAGAAGATACAAAATTAAATTCTACGACTATGATTAGAAGGGCGCGATAATTTCGCGCCCTAAAGCATCAAAATGTATAATTAACCCCGCTATTGTCCACTAACACTGCTCAAATACGCTTGTCTCGCTCTAGCTCGTCACGGAGCGGCCGCTACGCGCTGAAGTAGAAAGGGAGAGGAGGTTGTCACAAAGGACCAGCCTACTCACGTCGTCTGCGCCGCATTCTAATAGAGATTCTTTGGGTAAGGAAGAATATAGTTGCAAAAATAATTGAAATGAGCAATATGTATATTGTATGTAGGAATAAGATTTACATTTTACGTAATTTTCGATAGTTTTACCATATATTTTATCTGTTGTAAGGTTTATGTGTTTGAGACTCATTCGGAGGCTGTGCGCTCGTTTACCTCAACCTTGAGGACTGTTTTTATTATTTGCAGTCTTTTTTAACGTAATTAAGCACACTTATTAGAAAGAAATAAAGAAAAATCATTTTTTTTTTTTTAAATAACAAAATACTTACATGAACTCTTGGCCTGTTGTCATAAAATGTTTCCAACTCGGCGTTATGCTGACATTAAAGCCAACGCTTGTCTTCCGTTGAGACCATCCTCTAATTTAGAGGATGGTGGATGGTGGTTTTAAAAACCACGTATTACTAGTTAGAAACCCCACGCAAATTTAATACTGTTTCTAAAGTTGCGAATCATGCTTTCGTAAAACGCCGTATGGAGATCCTTATAAAATTTGTTAAATGACTGACTTCATTTAAAATTTATCGTATTTTCCAAAAAATGTGTTCTAAATTCTAATATATCCTAGGAACCACAGACTCCAACCAAGAAGACGAAGAGCCGCCACCGCTTCCGGAGAAATCCTCCCACCGAAGCTTCATCGACAGCGACTCCAACAACAACCCCGAGACGCCGCGCAACAACTACGACACCGTGTGGATCCCGCGCGGCTCCTTCCTCTACAACTCCATGATCCGCCGCGCGCCCACCGGTGGGGTCCACACGCCGCCCACGCCGCCGCCCAAGAAGAAACACACACAACAGAATATTTAATAATGTAAGTCCGATATTTTCAATAGTTCATGTCAACATCTGCCGAATTCCAACCAATTGAATTCAGCTTTAGAAGTCATATACATACTTACCGAAGTCATATTTTTTCTGTTAAATATTACATATTTATGTATGTATGCTAGCCCACGTAATTATTAAAAAGCAATAGCTTTATATTACATTGTGACAATAGAATTTGACAATAATTCACAAAGCATACTTTAGCTAAAATGAGGTAGTGACGCGTCTTTTAGGATTAGAAACACTTGAATGAGAACCTCGGTTTTAGTTTGAAAGGTTAATATCTTAAATCATAGAAATATGACTCCTATAATTGAATACCATCCCATAATAAATAACTTAATAAAAGAAGCAAGAAGTTAATCAGATGATTAATAGGTACATAAAATAATAAAACCTATGGTATAAAAGTTAAAGCAATTGATAAATATTATTATATTGACTCAAACAAAGACGAGTTTAAGGAGTTGGTAATTACTCAAAGTAATACTCAAAGTAGACGAAAATATGCACATTTGATAGAAACACCATTTTACATATTTTTCTTATTATTATGTACATATTTGTCTTGTAAATAAGTGGATTTGTTACTCGTACCTTTAATGCGACTATCAGAATGAAAAAACATTAAAACATTGTCTATGTTAAAATGTACTCTTAAGACTTAAAAAGAAAATGGTCACATTGTTACTGTAAGCGTTTGTGAACATTAATTTTATATTTTTTCTTTTGTCTTGACCCACCATTATTATAACTAGTACTTACCGAGGACGTTACCAATAATTATTAATAATAATTTGCTCATCGAAATGATAATGCTGACGCGATATGCCACCGAAATTATGATAAATTGTCTCTTTTGAGAATGTATTTTTTATTGAAAGTCTTACTCTATTCATTCGTCAATAATACTCTGAAATTATTAGTTTTGAGTTAAATAAAAATCCTATTTGAAACAAACTGCTGCTGTTTAGAAATGTCATTTAATTACTGTGTTTGTGATATTGTAAAATCTTAAATCAACACAAAAAATATGCTTGATTATATGCTTGATTCTATGTTCTTTGCTCTAGCATTCATATCATATATTTGATGTAAAAAAAGGAATAAATAATATTTAGTAGTAATGTTTCTAATATAATATGTTAATAGCCCCAGTAGTACCTAGTAGTCTTTGAGAAAAATATGAAGCATTGTAACCACACTAAATTATATTTTTGTGGTTACCAATTTGTACGTAATTTTCAGTATATTTTGTGATAACGTTTACAAAGCGATGCCATGTTTCCAAAGGATTATTGATGTTTCACAACGTTCATGAGACGAGAGAAATTATTTTATACTTAGAAATTATAAGGTATGTAAATTATTTTTGTAGATTTAATTATTATAGGCATTGTGAATGAAAGACATTTTTGATGTTATGAAGACTTCATCAATTTTATATTTTTAAATTCTCTTTTTTTCTAAATGTGGTTATATTTTTTAGTCTTTTGTTATTTAAATTAATCGCATAATTTAGAGATGAAAATATTATATTCACGTAAATCGTAAAAAAAACACAATGAGTTTGGCTATATTTTTAGGTTTATTTATACAAATGTATGATTCACGTGAGTATAGTTTAACATTTTTTTAAATAACAGGCTCATTAGAGGCTAGATTTTATTAAAAATTGTTTGGAAAATAAGTAACCACACAAGTACTTCAAATAACATTCAGACAATTTGCTAGACATATTTTGTATATTACTATTTATTGTGATAAGGAAATCATTGTTTACAGTATTTTATTAGATAGGAGTACTTTTTTGTTTTAAGTTAGGGCAAATGGACAAACTAAAATAAAAATTCTATGTTTATTTCAGAATTATAACTCACATTTAAATGTATTGATTTCATTAAACTTTTGTCACAATATCACGGTTGTCAAATACCAAATCTTTGTTGTAATTTAGTTTACGAATATAAAATGCATAATTTATAGTAATTTAATGTAGTTTATTGACAATATTTTACTCGAGTTTTTGGGCTTCCAACTATATTGGCAAAGCTAATAAACAGGGGTCGGATTTTTCATCGCATGGTGAGATGAAAGAAAACTGTGGAGTCGATATTAAAGCTAAATTTTAATTCATATTCATACTCATACTCACCAATTTTCTTAGTCCCGTAATACTTTTGTCCCTTGTGCAGGTTGACAGATCGAAAATGTTAATCGAAAATTAATCTTACTGAATGTAATTAAAATTATTTGTGTAGTATGATTTGGGAAGTGTTAAGCCTTTTGCTTGGTAAAGGGTTACATTTACCCTGTAACTATATCAAATTAGTTAATCTTTTGTTTGGTTCAGACTACTTTGTTGCGGTAAAAAAAAGTAATATTTTATTTTATTTTTATTTACGATATAATTTATTTCTACTCATATGACTTATTTTATTTATAATTTAATTTCGTTCTTAATTAAATGAATGAGTATGAATATGAATTAAAATTTATCTTTAATATCGACTCCACAGTTTTCTTTCATCTCACCATGCGATGAAAAATCCGACCCCTGCTAATAAAGCACAAGTCAATTTGCTACCCTTCGAGATTTATTAGAGATTTCAATAACAAGAGCTACTTCGACGACCTTTAAATAGTTTATTTTTCTATGTTAACTTTTCCTCACTACATATATGATTGCTGCAATTGCTTTGTATTGTGCATATTTTTACATTTTGTAGGGTGAATCTTAAGTATTTTCTAAATTTTCAACTGGCCTCATTTCGGTGGTCTCATCATTGATAAAAATGAAATCCTTATTTTCTTTATACAAATAATTTATGATTTTGTAAAGTTATTTTTAATTTTTTAATTATTAAATTGGCTGCCATTTACGAATGTTGTCCAGTTTGACCCACCGAAATTAAAGAGGTTTTTATAGTTAAAGGATTAGCTATATAAGTAATATTTTCATGTTTAAACCACATCATTCGCCCTATTGGCTCGATACTGTATTTAAATACTATTGATAAATCATCTCTTGTTTTCCGATATTCTCCCCCGGTCGATTCTCAATTGACACTTAATGGTTACCGATCGATATTTTTGAACTATTGTAAAATGATTTGTATACAAGTGGCCATAATGTGCACCAAATATGATTGTTATTGTATATACATAAGCTTAAATATACAGAGATATTATTCTTAGTTGGTAAACACGTTATGTAAATTGAAGCCACGAACAATAAATAGTTTTTTTCTATTATTTTGTGTTAATTTTTACACGTCTTATACTATCGGTTCCCAATGTTTTTAACGATGAACCTTCTGGACTTGGTATGTTTACTACGGGAAAAATAGCATATTTTAGAGGCAAATTATGTACTCATTTACATCAACACGTCGGCGGCAGCCGTCAACGCGTCAGCGGCAACTGTCGACTTGTGCTTGTCAGAAGCCGTTAAGCGGCGAACGCCGGGGACCCGGCGATGGTGTAGTTTCGAATTATTTATATAAAAATTTGACGCTAAATCTACACAATTGTTACATTTTTGACATGTGAAATTACCCTCTTTTACACTGAGTTATTCCAATGTGCAGGTTTCCTCATGAGGTTTTTCCTTCACCATAAGAGCTTCGGGTAATGTACTTAGTTAGAAAAACTCATTGGTACCTAGTGACAACGGGGGTTCGAACTCTGTACCAGATCACGACACAACTAGGCCTTGGTTTACGGTGACTAAAAGTTATTCAAAAGTAATGTATGTTTGTCAACAAACATTAAACACTTTGCCGCTATTAAACAATAAAGTTGCCACGCTTTTGCGTCATGCATGACGTGTACACGCCGCTATCTTAGTAGGTGAAGGGCCGGAACTATTTTAACTTTTAATTAGTTTATTATGTTGACTGGTTTGGTAAAGTGTTTATTGTATTTTGAAGAGGTCGGTGAGCTGTTATCAGGCAGCACCATCGCAGAATTAGTGGTGATAGGTCTTAGGACCTTGTACAGCCTGTCGGCAAACTATAAGTAAAGTTGAAGTTGAACCGCCAAGATAAAGTCAGTTGCACCGGAAGACTACGTAGGTAAATCATGAAGTAGGGGAGTGACCTAGGTAGGGTAAAATGGGGAAATGGGAGTCACTTAAGCAAAACTGGAAATGCAAACTTTAATTAATGAAAATTTGCGGGCCTAGTATGTATATCGCGTGTCAAATGTGTATATTTACGTGTCAGAAGGTGACGGATGCCTTATCTAAACTTTGTCACGCGATAAACGCAGCCATGTTAGGGCCCCTGCTGCAGGGTTAGTAGCAGAACAAATAAGCGTCTTCGGGAACAGGAGACCAGGAGGGCCCTGCCAAGATGCACTACGCTAACTAGTGTTTCTATTCGTTTCGTTTTTAACCAATCGCGTCACAGGTAGATCACGTGACTTTTCGTTTCGCGTCATCTACCAGTGACGCGATTGTTTTAGAAACGAAACGAATAGAAACGTTAGCGTAGTGCATCTTGGCAGGGCCCTCTGTCTGCTAGGACAGCATCAATCGCGAGGTTAGAACGGAAGCTGTATCTCCCGGGGTAGGTCCTGCATAGCGCAGGCACGGAACCCATTAGGCCAAAGCATCTAAGCTATCTGCTTCTACTCTAAAGGCACACAAAGGCTACCTTTCATCCCGAAATAAATCACTGTCAATTCTACTCGGACGAAGTCGCAGGCAGACGCTTGTTAGAAATAAATGATTCATTCAAAAACAGTCTCAGGAATGTATACCACTTTGTAATCGGCCGGTTATTTATTTAAACAATCTTGGAGTCATAATACTAACGCGTCATAGTATTTCTACGTATACTGTACGCATGACGAGCTTAATCTTTAAACAAATTAATGTAAAATACGGTTTGGAAAATGTCGCAAAACACTTATCGGGTTTCCGGTTTTGCAAATTACCAGTCTGCTCCACAATTAAGTAGGTAGTAAAGTATTTAATCGTAAATAATGTTAGTTTAAGAGTGGTTTATTATTTGCGGTAAACTTTGTGGTAGGCTATGTCTAGTCGATGACGTATTTATAGGCTGAAATGATGATTATGATAGAAACATCCAAGAATCACAAATAAAATATTCGCGCTCATCAGACAAAATATTTGCCTTGACGGTGATCGAATCTGGCACCGCTAGCTTCGTAAGTAAGTTCATTAGGTCATCCTTAAGACGCAAGGTGGATTTCTCGACCTATCTAAGTTCGGGTTTTCCTTAAAAGATAACCTAATCTTAACCTGTATGACCAAAATAATTAACGTGGTCGATATAACGCAAAGATTCTTAAATTAAATTGGCCGAAGTTAGGAAAATTACTCACAAGCGTAATGAGATCATCTTACGCTCTTAATTGATTTTTAATTTGTCTGGTTTTTGTTTAAAATAACCGGTTGATAAGATATCGATTACATAATAAAAAAAATGGATCGTGTGATATAAAAACTAGTTCGATAATAGTTATGAATAAGAACGCTAAGAAGAGGTGATGAGGTATTTCATACCTACATAGGAGAAATGAAATAAAAAAAACTGATTCAGTAAACCACATGGCTGTTGCACGTCGGTAATATGAAATGAATCTCTTTCGATAAGACCATAAAAATTGCAGAGGAGCCGCGACAAACTCTAGCAAAAGGTGGTTTTTCAAACAACAACAGTAAAATTTTGTAACTAGTTAGTTCTTTACAAAGCTATCCTTTAGTGATATTATTAATGCGAAAGTAACTCTTTTTTTTTGTAATACTTTCACAGCTAAACCGCTGAACCGAATTAAATTTCAATAGCTTGAATTCCGAGGGAGGACAAAAGGTACTTCTTATCCCGAAAAAATTTACAAAACTGTACTTACTGGTAGAGAGAATAGCGCTAAACGATTTCCACGCTGGCGAAGTCGCGAGCAACAGCTATCACATCAAAAATGTCCATTTGACAATGTGGCATTTATAATATGCGTAGTACTCAAATCATCATCATCTCAGCCCACAGCAGTCCACTGCTGGACAGATACCTTTGCCAAGGGACCTCAGAATCCCTAACAACGTTTGTCCTAACACATCGTTTGTCCGAATTTTCATGTGCCCTAAACTGGTTTTCAGATAAGTCAGGCCACTTTTTAAGTTTTTCATTTATCTCTGCGGTTCGGTTAGGTTAAAGTTGTATTATAACTAAAAAGTTTTAAAAATTAAGCGGAAATGGCTTTAGGATAAATGAAAATTCGGACAAACGATGCATTAGGACAAATGACTATAAGGGATTCCATAGGGGAACCCTTTGCCAAGGCGCACCTCTATTCTAGGCGGTAAAATCCAAATCATTATTTGATCTGTTATGGTAATGTTTTCAACTCGGCCGCCATTACTGTCAAGTAAATAAGATCCATCGAAACGTTGACAATATGATAACAGCGCCTCTATTCCCGACGGTAAAAACAATATCGTAGTGGACCTGTTATGGTATTGTTATGACGTCAGACGCCATTACTGTCAAGTAAATAAGAGCTATCAAAACGGTGACAATACGATAACTGATCAAAAACGATATTGTTTTTACCGTGTTGAATAGAGGCCCTGGTCAAATACGATATTGTTTTTACCGTGTTGAATGGAGGCCCTCCTGACCCATATAGTGTGGACAAGAAATTTTCAGAAGGTTTTTCGAGAGAAGAGTAAGCTTATATTATATTTAGCAGTGTTACACTTTAATTCGTAGTTCCTTATAATCATATCACATGAAAAAAAAATTGCTAAAGAAACCCTCGGTACGCAAGTCAAACTCAAACTTGACCGTTTGTTAAATACTGTTTGCACTCTCCATATTCGCTCAGACGGAATATTTTTACACAACTAATCTTGATTTCGAAATAGTCTAAGCCTTGTTGATTGTTGACTGCCTTGTACAAAACCTCATTCAAACAAGTAAACTAAAATAAATAGTAAAAAATAGCTGTAGATAAACAATGGCTAAAATTTTCCGAATCGTTCACGCGGTCCCCACATGGCAACCATGCGCAAACGAGATGGCTTTACTAAGTCAAACAGATTACTTTAATTTAAGTTTTGGTGTTTTAAGGTCGCAGTAGCTTAGCTGTTTGTTGAACTTATGAAAATTAAAATATTATTTGAAAGTAGGTCCTGTATGCACTTCTACTCGTACAAGTCTAGGTCTTCCAGTGTTTAATTAAATTAGGATGTCAGTAGTTTTACAATGTATGTATTTTTATTTTGTATGTTTTTGTTTGGTATACAATAAAGTGTTTTGTATTGTATTTTGTACGGTAACTCATAATTTTTTAACTAATAAGTAACATTTTAGTTTCTTAATTTTATTTGAGAATAAAGGCTTGCAACCTGTCACTAATATAAACATCTTAGCCTAATTGTGCAAAATGTGGTTACTGAATTCATTATCAACAAAATTTTAGAGTTGTTGGTAATTCTGTAGCTCTGGCTCAGCCTACCCAACAGAACTCTGGGAATGATTGCATGAGTTTATGTATGTATTAATTTAATATAACATTATATATTTTTTATACATGAGAGATAAATGCGGGGATATAATAAAATAAGATTCCTGTGATGTTCTAGTTTTTAATATTTTTCATTAGCACTGGGTGTACTTTTTACGGTGCATTCTAATTATTTCGTAAAATAGGTAGCTTTGTCTCACAAAAGACAACTCTGTCGCACTGTTGATTAAATAACCCAAAAATTTACAGAAAGATCAATAAAACTCGTCATCACAATATTTTGGCGATTCCTAATTGGTTATAATAACTGTCAAACATTATAACATAGTGATCACATCCTTTCATGTAAGCCGCCATATTTGTACTAATATTGAACTTTCTGTCATGCACTTATAAGTGTTATTGATTTTAGTGATTTGATTTATTAGTGACACAGCAGAAAACTTTTGAAATTTAATTAGCATAAGGTCTATGAGTAAAAAATAAATAACAAATTTTAAATGGTTATACCTAATACACAAAAAGGCAGCCTGTGACCACTGTTTTTAGGGTTCCGTACCTCAAAAGGAAAAAAACGGAACCCTTATACGATCACTTTGTTGTCGGTCTGTCCGTCTGTCTGTGTGTCAAGACCCTTTATCTCGAGAACGCGTGGCTATCGAGTTGAAATTTAAACCATATACTCAAATCTACAGTCCCTTGAAGCTGTGAAAAAATCAAACTTCTACGTTTACATAAAAAAAAGATACGGGCGTTTAACGGAACCCATACGTGTGGGGTATCTATGGGTAGGTCTTCAAAAATGATAGGTATTGATGTTTCTAAAATGTATTTTTTCTAAACTGAATAGTTTGCGCGAGAGGTACCGTCGAGACCCCTTACTTCGCCTGGGTTTTGACACCTTTTGCAAAAAATCATCCAGGTTTCAAGTTATTTTGAATCTTCATGATTAAAAAAATATTTTACATATCTTAGGCTATCGTTACAGGCAATTAACGCTTTAAATTTCATAGCTTAACTGTCTTAAAATTGCCTTTAAAGTAGTAGGCGAAGTTAGGGAATTGTTTCCTAACTTCGCCTACACTATGCCGAAGCTTCAAACATTTACATTTGTTTGGCATACCTACATCTAGTCTAATCAATTTAGAATAACAGAGGAATATGAATCTTACATTTAGGAAAATAGGTTACATTTTAAAAAAACATGCGGTAGGCGAAGTTAGGTAACAGTTTGAAGCAGTCTGAAGTTGGTTCCATACATTTGCTATAATGCTGATAGGGTTGCCAAAAATCATGTTAACTTACTTGACTTCGAAATAAAGGGAGTTAATGGTTTAAGTACAGTAAAAAATCCGTAAATTGTTGTAGGTATTATTTAATATTAAAAAGTAAATAATAAGTTTCGAACAAAAAACGTAACAAAATATTTAGGCTTCAATCATTTCGCTTACTCACATAAAAAAAAAATACCTCTTTGGTAATCATTAGCTTTTCATTTAATAATAGAGATAAACATTTTTATAAAAAAATAGACTGAGCAACAATATTAAATTTGACGTTTAACCTTAAAGTCACTTACGTAAACCTTACGTTACCTAGGTAATTAGTATCTTTTAGCTAAATAGTTGAGATAAACATTTATCAAAAACCTTAAGTTCTTATTTTTAGACATTAACACGTTCACAGTCCAGTGCCCCATACATGGAGCACGGCAAATTACCTCCACAATATAAATTAATTTGCGGGACTTGAGAGGGACATTTAAACATCTTTAAAAAGTCCGTAATTTAATCCTTTGTGTCACGATAATTAACCAAATGATAGTATAACAAATTTCCGTTACACAATGGAAGAAAGTTAACGTCTCAATTAAGTTCTTAACTACTAGGTACGTATAATATATTTGAAATTCACCCACAACAGAATTGACAACCCTAGGGGTAGGCGAAGTTTGGCAACAAGATGGCTGATACTGTACCCTCAGCAACGTTTTTTTCATTTATAGCTTCTAAACGTAACTTAGATATAAAACAACAATGTCATATGATAGGATATTAGTTGTAGGTTATAATCAAATAAAAAGCTTAGCATTACCTGCTCTGTAGTATCGCCACCAACTGAAGTTAACCACAAAACCAAAAAACGTGTCAATTCATCCGGCGGAAAAAATGCACTGGTGACCAACAATGTGAAGTTAGCCACAAATTATTCGCAAAATATTGCCATAAATGAAAAATACTTACTATTTAGTAGTTTAGTTTAGTAGCTTGTCCTTCAAATATTCTGGGAATTTCAACTTATACAAAATTAGGCGAAGTTGGGTAGCACAGGCGAAGTTACGGGTCGCGACGGTACGCTTCCAAAGTGGAAAAATGTGTGTCCCCCCCCCCGTAACTTCTAAAATAAGGGAATGATAAATGTAAAAATAATATAATGATGTACATTACCATGCAAACTTCCGCCGAAAATTGGTTTGAACGAGATCTAATAATTAGTTTTTTTAATACGTTATAAATCGTAAACCGCATTTTACCTTTCATTCAATCAACTCAAATATAATAAAGAATTAAGAAAAACATTTATTTAGATGTATAGTGGTACGGAACCCTACGTGCGCGAGTCCGACTCGCACTTGGCCGGTTTTTTAGGGTTCCATAGTCAAATTTGGAACCCTTATAGTTTCGCCATGTCCGTCCATCTGTCCGTCCGTCCGCAGCTTAGCTCAGAGACTCGTAGTTCTAGAAAGCTGTTATTTGGCATGAATCGGTCGGAATATTAGTCACGCCGACAAAGTAGTAAAATAATATTTTTTTTTTTCAGTGCTCCTCCCCTTACCCGTAACGCGGGGTTTTTTTTTTTATTTTAACGCGGGGTTTAAAATCCTCTCCGCTCCGCTCGTCTCCGCTGCAGTGGAGCCGCACCTTTAACCCGGGACCACTTACTTCTTAGGCGGAGTCACTAGGTGAACAACTCATACTTTTTTTAAGGACATGTTGTTCCTAAGTCTTCACTAATGTTATAAAGAGGAAATATTTGTACTTTTGTATGTTTGTAACGAATAAACAGAAAAACTACTGGACCGATTGCAAAATTCTTTCACCATTAGAATGCTACATTATCCCTGTTACATAGGCTTCTTATCCCGTAGAAATGAACGCTTGGGATGACAAAAATGCAAGTTCTACGCGGACGAAGTCGCTGGCAGAAAGTAGTAAATATATTATGTTTCTTAGCACTAAGATTACGGTAACATGACATGTTTCTGTTATAAATAAATATATTTTATCAAAATTATGCGCAAGTAACACTATCACGTTCATAGAACGTGCCTTTTCACTCTAAATTTAAAAACGTCATCTAACGTAGGTAAGTAGGTACCAGCGGGTAGGTAGGTATTTTTTTTTGTTTATTTATACTTGCAATATGCTTATTATTGTATTAATAAGCATCCAATACTTTCAATGCAAAAGTAGCTCTGTTTATCTGTGATGGGTAAAAGTGCCGTAGATACGGCTGCATAGAAATGACCCAAAAATGGGCAAATCTATTTATAAATTAAATATATTTTTTCGGATCGGGGTAAAACTTAATAGCGGCGCCCTCTTTCTCCAGCCTTTGAGGTTCTTAACAAAAAAAAAATCTAACGTAATTATATTATTATATTTATGAAATATACTTTACGACCTAATATTCTTATACCTACGGAATATACATAGAAAATTTCATAAAAATCGGTCGAGCCGTTTCAGAGGAGTTTGACACAAACACTGTAACACGGGATTTTGGCGCCACCTGAAACTGTTGCCTAAGCCAGGTGTCCTAGTTTTCCCCCACCTATGTACATCCGAGGCGACATTTTAGTCCAAAAAACAAATAAAAAACATTGTACTCTAAATACTGCCTGAATTTTATATGAACCCCCAACACAAAAAACTCACGCGTGCTCAGCTATTTTTGATACTTTTATATGTGTAGGTATGTCCATCTATCAGCAGTTAGCACCTAGGTCCCGAACGGGTTAACTTACCCTTTGCCACTGGATCTGGGAGGGACTACCCCCCCTCTCAGGTCCCAGCACCAAATGGGGGCGGCAGCACCCACGCCGTGAACTTTTGACCTTTCTAGTGTTTTCAATCCTATTTCTATTCCCGTTAGCCTATTTACATATAGACTAGGCACTAAAACTGGATCGAAGATATATTTGTATACGCTTAAAATTATAATCTCTGTCTATTTACACTTCAAAATGCTATAATAAAAGGCAGCCGTTTCGAGCGGATTCTCTACTCTATGTCAGTCTGTGCCCAAACGCGGAGCGAGATTCACGCGTCGCGTACAATACAATTATATAAATATATGTTTACGGTAGTGAATTGTTCAGTGGATTAATGCCAAGTTCTCGCTAATTTTGGATCGAAGATATGTAAGTTTTGCTGTGACAGGGGGAAAGTTTTAGTTTTATTTGGTGTTTAACCGTGTGCACGGTTTGGTACGGCAAAATAAAGCGGTCTTATGACTGGTAGGGATATCTTTAAGTCAATTTGGCTTCGTTTAATTGGAATTTCGTTAGAATTTGTTTGTTTATGAAATTAGTTGAGGTTTTTTTTAAATGAATAATGGCGACTTGTGTTATGTCGCTAGCTGTTTTTCAATGCAACGGTTTATGTACATACGTGCTTACATAGCAGCATATCTATTGTTATAATCACGCATTGATATAAACCTAGATCACTTAACAAATACTTAGTTAATTACACGCTAAAGAATCTACTTAAAAGACCATAAAAATATGCATACTTAAGTTAATAAAACGGGATTTTACCGCGTAGATTTTAATAAATAAATATCAGGGGATAATCTCACAAAAATTGACCTACTCCCAAACTAAGCTTGTATAATGGGTACTAGACAACGATAAACATACTAATATAGTTTGAAAAAGGAAACATCCAAGACTCAGGAACAAATACCTACTCGCGGTCATCACACAAACATTTGCCCATATCGGGAATCGAACCCGGGACTGCTTACTTCGTAGGCAAGTTCACTACCGACTAGAACGTGCTCCCATATTTGGTAGGTTCCCGATTTTTTGACGATATTGCAATTGAGTCGCTTAATATAAAATGTGGATAAATCCATGCAAAAGATCAACGGAATATGCTTCGTTTTTTAAACAACTTAGGTTTTAAATTCGTATACCAAATTTCAAGGACGTATCCCAGTGTGAATTTAAGCGACTTAATTGTCTATATCACTAGACTAGAGGACGCCCGCGACTTCGTACGCGTAGAATTAGTTTCCCGCTACTTCCCCCATTTCTTCCCGTTGGGGGTCGATTTTCGGAAAATCCTTTCTTAGTGCTCACTAACATCATGAAAGGAACGCCTGCACCAAATTTCAAGTTTCTAGGTACAGTAGTTTCGGCTGTGCGTTGATATATAAGTCAGTCAGGTTTAGGGTTATATACATAACGAAAGTCAGGAAACCGGCTGTATTAACTTCAGTATTATGAATAACTAGCTTCTGCCCGCGACTTCGTCCGCGTACATTTCAATTATTGTTATTTCCTCGGGAACTTTTAAATTTTCCCGGATACAAGTTCCAAATTTCATTCAAATCCGTCGAGCCGTTGCCAGCGTGAAGCAGTAACACACACACAAACTTTCGCACTTATAATATTAGTAGGATATTATGTAGTGGGATAATCGTGATATTTCAGGAAGAGAATATGCATACCTACTTATATTAAGAACCTAGATAATACAAAATCCTGGCTTAATTTAAATACCAAACAGGAATATTTACTTAGCTTACTGCTTTTTTATAAATTTTATAATTGTTGAGTTTCTTGCGGTGTTTCTTCTCAGCAGTGCTCTCGTGGTGATCTCTCCCTCTTGGGAAGCGTTAATAGATTTTTCGCGTGTATGAGTGCCCGTGCGGCATGCTTACGGAATCATCATCAGGAAAAAACACGTGCACAATAAGACAAAAAAAATTACATTCACTTAAAAATATTTTTTTAAGTATTTATAAATAATACCATTAACTATAAATATTATAAATGAAAACTAAATTTATGGCATTTGGGGTAGTTACTATTGTTTACTCCTATTAGACTTGATTCTTGAGAAATTGATGTATTTACGCTAGTCTCTGTAGAAACTACTAAATTTTAATAAGAGCGTGTAAAATAATGTGACACTCGCGGTTACCTACTTTATTTAATTGTCTTTTAATAAGTATAAGAAACTTTTTTTTCAAGCAATAAAGCCCGTAATTACAAACCTTAGAGACTAACATACATAACAATTATAAAACTTAAAAGTAACACTGAGGTGACAAAACAGCGTGGTTCTGGTAATAATTTATGCGATGAACTGATTTGCAGACTTATTTAATGAATTAGAAATAATACTGATGATTATAAGCGGTTTTAATGAAAATTAATATGATCGTTTTGCTATTGACCTTTAACGAAGTTAGGAATTTTTAATTGTTAATGCGTATTAAAAAAAACTAAAAAAGTTACATTACTTTCTAAGGCTCAAAAACCATGTAAGCTACAAAGAGTATATTTAACTTTTATAAAATTATTAACTTTACTACGATTCTATTTAAAATCAGCGAGAGTAACGCAGCTATTTTGGTCGATAAAAAGAGGTAAGTACGTTGAAAATATTGAACAATTGTCTAGGAGATGCCCGCGACTTTTTGCGTTAAATATTCAATGCAAATAAACGAATTAACTACAAACATTTAAAAAAAACTTAAGTAGTACACCATGTTAACACAGAATTTCACTTTAACGTTCAGTAGTTTAAGCTGTGTTGACAGTCAAACAGTCACTAAAAACAGTTTTATAATGTATACATCAATTTGTCGTTTTTCACGATAACAAACCTAAAATAGTTATTGAAAAATATGCATATTATTTTCCCTGAAACATATATCGTGTTAAAATATTGAAAACGGTTTAACGGCTTTTATTTATAGATGTATAAATATTTATGTTGAATTACTTCCTTCCCCATGAATGTAATACAATGTAATAAAAAATAAAGGCGAGTGTCACTCGTGATTTAATAAATACTTATTAAAACATGTGGGTTTAGTGGTGATGACTGATGAGGGCTTATTGTCTAACACATTCGCAATCACGATCATTTTCATTTTAAAAATCGAAGGCCTGTCTACATACAAAATGAAAACAATTGCTCCACTTTGAAGCCAGTTGCGATTGCGAGAGCGTTAGACAATAAGCCCTCGGATCGCTACCACCATCTATCTCTCTTACCTGCCTGCCTGTCTAAACAGCAGTGTTCGCATTGTTGTGTTCAAGTGCGGAGTTATGAGGATTGTGAAGCGCTGCTAAAATTGTGTAATTATTTGTTATCTTACACAGGGTGTCTTAGAACTTGACATAAATATTACGGCATAAAAAAAGCTTATTTACCGGTCATGAATATAGTTTTAGCTATTCTATAGTTAATAAGTTTAAGAGTTATTAGGGTTCTAATGATACTGGCAAAGAACTCGACGGTTAACTACCAATAACTCCAAACTGATATTTTTCGTCTAAAGTTTTTTTCATAATTCATGATAAAATATAAATTTCATTTTATCATGAATTGTGAAAAAAAGTTGTTTGACCAAAAATGTCAGTAAGGAGGTATTGGTAGTTAACCGTCAAAATGTGGATTTATTTTGAATGCGTTAATATTTTTGTGTCTAGGGTTAAATGGGGTTAAATACGGTTAAGTGCCAGTCGCATTCGCACGTTAAAGGGGTCCGTGCCTTCGTTAGTAATATTAAATGAAAGTCATGCAATTTTTATGCGTCTTTAAAGCTGGGCATTCACGGCCGCGCAGTTTGTCTCGGCGACAGATGGAGTGTATACAACTGGATTGTCGTAATATTTTGAGCACATTCACGGGCGCGCCATGCCGCGCCTCAACGGTGCAACATCACGAAGCAGACTGTTTAGAAAATGGCAGCCAGAGAACGCATTCACGACGACGCCATTTGGAATGGCGTGTTTCAACGTTGAATTTCGACATTTACGATAGTTCCATTCGGATTGCGCGTTGGCGCGTCGCGCTGGCTTTCTGTCCATTTGGAAATCCAACGGACCGCGCCAAGTACTTTTAAACGCTACAGTAGTTTTGACATTCATTGATCGATTTTCGCGCGGCGCTTCTCTGTTCGGCTTGTTGGAGCGGTCGTGAATGCCCTGCTTTAGTCAAGTTGTTGAACAATCCAACTTCAAGCTGACTGACTCTACATAACTGGTCATTTTAGTGCTGCCATCTAGCTCTTACACTGTTTTCGTTCGTTCCTGTATTTTATTTTCACATAAACTGGTTTTTGTAGCGTTTTTATTATGTCAAGTTTAATGTCAGTCAAGGTCAACTATCTCGAAAAATAACAAGTTTGAACTAATTTTCTATTTATAGTTATTTGGTGTTTTCTTATGATTTTCATTAGGTATAAACACGTTTCTAAATTCATTGTACGAGTATGTGATTTCATTTAAGATATTTTTCTGATTTTTATTACATGTAGTTTTGGCTGTAGTGGGGACTAATGTTTATTCTATTCTATTCTAACTAGCTAAAACTACGCTTTTCGAGTCCAATATTTCCTAGACGGTCCCCAAAATCTTAAAATTTATACTAACATACAGTAATGTTTTTTAAGAGCTATCCTATGATACCTCACATGATGTCATAATGTAAAAAATATTTTAACCTGTGCTTTACTTTTATGGGAGATATCATAAAAAAAAATTTTTTTACCTTATTCCATTATTCATCTTAGTGCACGCCGTGCACGGTATAAATATCTATATGTGCACAAAATTTCAGTTTTGTTACTTTGATAGTTTCTAGAGAAAAAGTGAGTGTTACAAACAGACAGTTTGACTATAGTTTGACTTCGAAACTAGTACTGAAATTGATAAGAAATGCTAAAATTGTGTTATAATTTTAGATGTGGCCAGCTTTACAAATTTAAAAGTATTTAAGTAAACCTTCTAAACATGTTTATTCACATGTTTCTTACTATTACCAACCATACATTAACAAAATTTACTTCTAATTAGAAAGTAAGACAACGTTATTGCATTAAAACGCATCAGGTTACATTATAAACATGTTGATGACTTTTTGCAACAGATGCACAAACTGCGATACGAGTGTACACACAGCATGTGCAAATACTAATTGTGGAGCATTACTTGTACAGATGTTATGCTATTTCAGCGGCCATGATTCTGAATACTAAATAGATTAAAACTCCCGATGTAATGGCGGACCCCACTTCAGAGCTTGTTTACTCTTAAACTTTCCAACCGATTTTTATTTACCTAGCTCAAAAACATCCTGATTAAACTAAATTTCTACTTAAAAATAGTCGTTTTTCTAACAATGTATGAAAATTAAAAACCATTTCGATAGGCTTCTCAAATCAATCCAGTTAGATTAAAAAAATGTTACAATGAATTACTTAATAAAATTAAGAAATGACCCTCATAAATGTGGTCCGAATTGCGCTATATCAAGCTTTTTTGTGGTTTTACATAAAACATAGAAAATCTCTCCAATATTTTACTTTATAAGTACAATTTAGATATCTAGATGATGCCTACGTTGTGCCTACGTTCGAAGACAGCTGTTTGTCATGTCAGATTTATTTGTTAACAAATTGACTGTAAGTCTTATGATATCAATAAATTATGGCGGCAATTTCTCTTTTGAATTATGTGTGATAAATGTTTAATAATTAGTGTGGTGATGTTTTCTAAGAGATTCAAAACGACGGCATCAACATTTATTGTAGAAACTGATAATTGGAAGTATGGAATCCCTTTTCAACTTTAATGTGATTGTGTTAAGTAAATCTGGTCTTGAAACTTATTTTAATTTTAGATTGACCAACTGATGAATCAGCTTCTGTTTCTGGAAAAGCATTTTCACCCATCACGTGTAACTTCCAACCTTGACACTGGCAGAATTCTCCCATTGGACAGTAGCCATTTATAAAATTGAAAGGTAATGCAGGAAGTGCAGTATTAATTGAAGTCTAGGTAATTAGCAATTATCGAATGCTTATAATACTCTGAATAAAATATATCGTATTGCGACTGTTTGTTTAAATTATGTTTGAATGACGTTCGTCTATTATGACTTTAAAATCAGATTGCAGATTATAAAAAAAAATGTATTTAAAAGCTCCGTCATTTTGTCATAATAAATAGGCGAGGTTACTTTTATTCAATAAAATATTTTATATAACAATAACACTTTCGTAAATTCCTGCGTGCGTTGTCTATCTATCAGGCAGTCAGTCATCAGTCATCACTCACGAAAGAGATTTACATGTAGGTATATACGTTTATATTAAGTTTATATTATTTCGGCAGTTCATTGCCGGTCATTTAGGGAATTAAAATCTCATCCCCCCTCAGGTCATAGCTCCCGTGTCATAGCTGGTCGGAACCTAAGAGGGGTCTAGTCTGGTATCCTTAAGGAAGACCATTCCTACCTCTTTGTTGATATTTGGCCAAAATTGTGTAACCTACATAATACTTTATAAACTTCCTGTATTTATATAATCGACTTTGTTTAGTTACTTATAGTTAGTAGCCAATTTGACCATTGTTTGGATGGCTAGCACAACACTCGGAATTTGCCCTGGGATCGCACTGTACATGGTTTATCAAGGGACTAATATAGGCCATAATGACACGAGAAGTTTAGCCACCACCTAACACACTTGACATTTCAATAGGCTATTTGACAAAAAAAATGCTGCTATTCGATTCAGTTTGTGTAAGGATCAAAATGTAGGTAGGTAGGTATATGTTATAGTCCGAGCACTGCAGAAGTCAGAATTGGAAGTCAAACTGCCGTACACAGAGACGTCAATTAAATTTAACGTTTGATTAAAATGGCTGCTGTCATTTTCTTTTCTATAGCAATAGAATAAGACAACACGTCACTTAACAAGCATTAAATTTAATTGACGTCTCTGAGTGCGGCAGAAGTCCGACATTCCTACTAAACGTTGAAAACGCCCCATACAAATTGTCACAAATCGGTAAATAATCTAATGGATGGTAAAAACAAGTAATTTGCAATGTTGGTTGGTTTGAGTCGTGGTGATGCGATTCGAATTATAATTCAAATTGGCATGTAATAATACCTACTGTGCAGCGGTACGGAATAGTGTTGTAAAAGACTCGAGTTCTGGAGTGAACTCGGTGAGATCGAAGACTCCGAGTCCCAAGTCATGTCGAGCGTGAGTAAACTTTCCAGCGTAAGTCCAGCGACTCGAGTTTTCTCTATAGCTAGAACCTTCGAAAAAACTGGAGTCTTTCACTGCGACTATTAGTTTCTAAATTAGACTCGCGGCTTGATTCCCAATAGGACTCCGAGTTTAGCTGCGAAAATGTATTCTATTGAAATGTAAAGAATGTTAATAGGTAAAAATATTTACACACATAACAAAACATAAAATAACAAGTAATTGAAATTGGTAAATCGAATCAGTTTCTTATTAGTAATGTACTTACTGTAAATATCATTGTTGAAGATGAGGTAGGCTCAAACAATAATACAGCTCGAGTATGACTCGTTACACTAAATGCCTCAAACGAAGAAAAAGGACTCGAATCCTATACGACTCGCTTAGTTCGCGAGACTTGCTTGGTTGGAAGTTCTGCAATAAAAGGTTTCCAATGTACTGAGTTGAGTCTCGTCATTTGAGTTCCGAGTCGTAATAGAAAGTACTCCCAGAACTTGAGTCCTTTACAACACTAAGGCCTGGTTCCCACTATGCCAGATCCGGCAATTTTGCCGGATCCGGTAAGGGCTGTACAATTTATATGAAGCTGTTCACATTATGCCGTGTGAACAGCGTCATAAGCCACTAGCCTTACCGGCATCCGGCAAATTCGCCGGTCCGGCATAGTGGGAACGGGGCCTAACTGAACCCCCGAGTCCGACTCGCACTTGACCTCTTTTTTTACTCCTCATTCAAAAGGAAATCGGGAAAACGAAATGGAGACAACGTAACTTTCAACTTCGATTTTTAAACGACAGTGCTAGTGACCCAGAGGTTACGTAAGACGTTGGACCGATGTCAAGGGCGCGATCGATTCCAGGCATGCCTTGCCAGCTGACTCACCCTATGCAAGTCAACATTTCCTGATGGCACTATATACTTGGTGATGCGTATTTGTGTATAAATATCGCCATTAGTTTAAGGAACGTTTAACGTTGGAAAAAATGAGCATTAGAACCAAACTAACATGGATCCCAATAGCCAAAAGTCTATAGTAGATAGTTTACCAAGGGACGAAAGGTATTTATTTCACACGGGATTTTACTAATTAGGTTTCTGCTTCTGCACAGGTTCTTTGAAATAGTTATTTTTCCATTTTTATTTTTAAATTCTTTTTACAGAGAGGCTGTATACATTTCTGCTACTGCACAGGTTCATCAACATACTTATTTTTTCAAATTGCTTTTTTTAAATAATCTTACTACAGAGAGCCTGCATTAGTTTCTGCTACTACACACTTTCTACTACTTTTCTTCCCTAGGGTTAACATGCATCACTTTCAACACGCTTCTAAAACGATGGCCTACTTTCAAAGTATGAGACATAAAAATATGTTTGTCATTCAGGGTCTTTTTTGACTTGTACTTGTTGTATTGTTTTTAACTCGACCGCCATTACTGTCAAGTAAATAAGAGCTATCAAAATGTTGACAATACGATCACAGGTCAAAGATAATTATGGTTTTTACTACCTAGAATAAATGCTCATATTATTATGTGAATATCGGTCATTATTTTTTTTTGGCTCTTGATTCGTGTCAAAAAGCCGACTATTTCGCAGTGAGAGAGATTGTGCGTTGCGTCGTCGCCGCTGGGTTGTTCTAGATATTTAGAATGAACACCCGATGCGTTGAATCACTTGCGTCGCTACGTTGAAATCACAATACGCGCGGCTTACGCGTATTTGCTTTTGACTTCATTTGTCAAATAAACAAACAAGGCCAATGTTTTGACAATACGCCGTCTACACAATGTGATTATATGTCAAATATTCAAAATACGCGAAATACGCGCAACGCCAGGTATTGTATATAGAACATTTATTAAATTAATAAAATTAAACGTTAAAACTAAACTTATTTAAATTAAAATAAAACTAAGCTACTCAAATATTAAAGATGTAAATAATAATCACCACTATAAAAAGAACACCCCCTCTAGCAAATCCGCTCGCGGCATGGTCCCTTTGACACTTTGGAAGAGGTAAGCACCAGCTCTAGGATTTCCGGAGTGTCTGTGAGCCGGGATGACAGGTATTGTATTGTGACACCTTAAAAGTCTTCCGACAATAATGTTGGCTCTATCCTACTCGGTAAAACCATATTGCTTTTGACAATGTTAACGTATCGTATTAATCGGCCGCTATTAATTATCATACTATCATGCAAATAAATTTTATCGTAGTGTCAACGTTACGGTAAATCTTATTTAATTGACAGTATTTAACAGCAGCCGAGGTAAGGAAAGGTAGGCTTTTACACCCGTATTCACAAACGTCACTATGAAGTCTCACAGTGCTCTCGAAAGCACAGGGTGGTTCAAATCGACTCATAAACAAAAGGTCGGTCAAAAAGGACCAATCACATAGCTGTATTGAACGGAGTGCGTTTACTCAGTGAAGGATCCCTTAAGTATTGTTTGTGAATACGGGTATTAGACTCATACTAATATACTTAATTTTAATTTTATTAATTAATTTACTTTTTTCCCAAGCTGTAGTTCTCATAAAACTACTACAATCATTACGAAAATTAGTAAACTATACATACCGGCAGTTTACAACTATCCGTCTGTCGGTAACACGACGTTATTATGACTATTGTGCCTGCACAAATGCATACAATGTTGTTGTTAACGCAGGTGTTGATGCAATTGCAGACATTTTGTTTTTATGCAAAAAAGAATCATTCAACCCGGTTTGCTTGTACTAACAAATTCTGCAATAAATATTTGTAGATGTTTTTTTTTTGCCAAAATTCAAAATTCAAAATATTTATTCAGTAAATTGGCCACATGAGGGCTCTTTTACACGTCGGTAATATGGAGTGAATCTACTAGCGCTTCAAACAAGAACATCATTGCGAAGAAGAAGCGCCGCAAGAAACTCCAGCAGAAGGTCATTTTTTCCAATCACAAAATACAATAATTACTTAAAAGTAACATTACAAGGTAATAAAGTAATAAATAATTATTTTTAAAACTAACACAAATAAAAACATTACTAATGTAAGTTCAATAAAATAATAGTAGATTGTTCAACAAGGGACTAAAACAAGCCATAATGACACGAGATGTTGAGCCACGCGAGCGAGCCAGCGAGCGAGAGTGGCTATAGTTCGAGTTTCATTATGGTTGTTTAGTCTCGCGTTAAACACTCTACTTTTCACTTTGAATGCGAGGAAAAAAAACAACGTTCAGTGCGGGATTAGCCACGTACCTAGCAAGAGTAGCAAATGCTACGGGCCCCGCGCATCCACGTCTAAACTCTAAAATGCTAGTACTTACATCATTATGCCGCCTAGTGCCTGCTATACGGCCGCAACTCAAAATTTTTCATTTTTGATATTATTGTAGATTCGTGGTCAGAAGGGTTTAATTTACCACCTTAACTCAAAAAAACAAGGAAAACTATCCTCTAAAGCCTCTTAATGCACTTGTGGCCTTATGCAAATTTCCAAAAATCGACTATCCCTTACCTGCAATATGGCCACTCGCCAGTCCGCCGCTTGCGCCCGCGACGATCGCACGCAAAACTACCATGCTTTTCAGACACTTCGGAGTTGCGGCCGTGTAGCACAAATAAGACCGTGATTACAATGAACGCGTCAAAATATAAACGAAATAAAAATCACTTGATGATAAGACAACTACAGTAAGTAGGTACCTTTATATAATAGTTATAAGTCGTTACCTATGATTAATATACCTAAAGATTGTAATATAACAATATAAGGGTCAATCAACTTTTTTACACACACAATTCTGTCTGTTGCCCACTGTTCAGATTTTAATAAATAAAATAAAATCTGGGGACTTATTGGAAGTGAAATTATTATAAAATTATAGTTATATCATTAACTCCTTTCATTATAATGTATTGTTTTATTATTATTTTGATATTTATTAAATTTTCTGTACATAGGTTTTGTATGATAAATATTCAAAAATAAAAGTAAAATAAAATACTAATACAAAAAATATACATTATAAAAAACCTAACCTATGAGTGCCGCCGGCAGCGGGGCAGGGCTCAAGCTACCGGTGGTTAGGGCTGCAGAGAGAGGAACCTCCTCACAATGCGTGCCGAGGAGTACTACCTTCTGTATCTGGCCCTTAATCCAGCGAGAGTCTCTTGAGGTGTTGGTCGAGACTCTTCGCTATAAGACCGTTTGCCGAAACAACTATTGGGACAAAGATCGTCGAAACAACATCCCACATAGCGGTCACCTCGTGAGCCAAGTCAAGGTACTTGCTGAGCTTGTCCTTCTCGGCCTTCACGAGGTTCTCGTCATGCGGGATGGTGACGTCGACGAGCACTGCCGCCGGGCAGATCGATCGATTGAGATCGATCTGTCAATACGATATCAGGCTTATTGGCGACAATAGTCCTGTCCGTGATGACAAATCAATCCCAATAGAGCGTAGCACGACCATTTTCGAGAACTGGCGCCGGTGTTTACTTATAGTACGGCACTTCAGACTCAACAAGACCATTATTGAAGAGCAAGTTGCTGATGGATGATCCTGGATGTATGAGCAAGTACTCGCCGTTGAAATTATGTGTCTGAGGGACTTGCCGGGGCAACGGCACGCTTGACAAATGTCGACCGTGCCATCCCTCAGAATATGTTTCCGGTAATTGTTCGTCATTATGACCTCGTCAGCAATTGCACAGACAAAACCTTCGGATCCCCAAAGATTTCGGTTTTCACGGACGCTAAATAGTCTACGTCGGGCCTTGTTAGGGCCAGGTAGAAGCGTCCGTGTAGCTCGTTGCTTTTCCATATGTTCTTGCGGTCTTCAGTGCTCAACACCGTTGGTCTGCGCCAGTTTTCGTTTGCCAAGGAGAGAGGCGTGAGGCTCCTGTCTACTTCAACCACGATGCATCCCACACTCATTGCCAAGGAAATAATCCCTGAGATTGCACGCACACCTCGCGGTTGTGGAAATTCTTAGCATTTAAAATGCCTCGACCTCCACATTTCCTTGGGATGTACAATCTCATGACAGATGAGCGTGGGTGCAACATGCGATGTGATTTAAGCAGTAGACGGATCCCCCTATTCAGGGCGTCCAGCTCAGTCTGAGTCCACCTTAGTATGCCAAAGGAGTATGTGAGCATCGGCACCACCAACCATTGAAGGCGCGCCTTACTACCCCGTGACAATGTTGACATTTAATATCATATCATGTCATGCAAAAACCATGATAACAAGATCTAGAACGAATAGAACAGAAGCGGATACTGCGATAGCACGCCCTCCACCCCAGCCCGCTTCGTTCAGCTCATGTCGCCATCGCTGTTGGGTGATGAGTTCGCCACTGCACCCGACACCAGCGAGTCGAGCGACCTCCGCCGTCGCGACCACCTACGTGACGTGCGACCACCGCTGCCGGCACGCTTGGGGCCTGCGGGGCATCCTGCTCTGCGCACGGCTGGATTTAGTGCACCGCATGCGATGGTCAACATCGAATAATGAAAATTGCATGCGAGCATAATACGGGGCTACAGAGGGAGGAACTAACCTCACTGCGTACCGTGATCGAATGCTGCTCCTGTTTCAGACTCTTGAACCAGCCATCACTGTTACCGCCTAATGACTATCGGATCAGGTGCGGGCCGTTCAGCGGCTTCGGCGACTGGATCAGTCTGTACCTTGATCAGCTACGCCTTGAATCGCTACATATTCGTACAACCTCCGCTTCATCACGGGACCCTCCTGCTGCGTTATCGGCTTCGATGCCAGTCGCCCAACACGCACTGATATCAGTGCAGTATGATCCCGTTAGCGACGTTGAGGATTGTGTGAATATAAGCGTAACTAGCCAGGTGAATGAGCAACTGAGGAGGGCTTTGGAAGACGCGATCGCGCAGTATCGGTCCACACCCAACTCTAGGTCTCGTTTACCACGCTTGCCTGGCAGTAAACGAAATTTAGCACTTATGGGAGCCCTAAACGCCTTGCTGGCGTCATATTTACAAGCCAGCGAGGATATTATCGATACCCACTCAAATTTGTACTGCGGGGCCAGCACTGCGTGCCGCGTAGCTCGAGTCAAGTTTTCGGACACTGACCGAGCGACGCGCGCTCGCGGGTCTGTCCCCGCTTGGCAAGTGCGAGTTGAGCGGCGTATTGATAAGTTTAGGACTCTCATAGGAAAGCTAGTCTGCTTCAGGGGGGCAATGAACGCCCCCGAGTCATACGTTTCGTGAACCAGGCTTTTGCTTGGACCGGAATAAGGCCCCAACATTATTATGGCCTGTGTCACGGAACGTATCGACTTCCTGAAGCAGAAAGTTTGCGCGTGGGCAAGCCGTATTCGTCGCTATAGAGAGCGTGTAGATAGATACCAGCAAAATCACCTCTTCCAAAGTGATCCGAGGATGGTGTACCGAAAGTGGGAAGGAACCGATCAAGGAGTGAGCGACGGACACCTACCGGATGCTCCTGCTATGGTTAATTTCTGGCGAAGCATCTGGTCGGTGCCTGTCGTGCACACAGAAGGAGACTGGATTTTAGCTGGGCAGATATTCAAACATAGGTTATTTAAATTATATACCTATCTGTCAAGAGAATTTATGCGTTAGGCATACTTCGAGACATTGATTATCGCATATAATAATGTTTTACTGTGCCAAAGATGATTAATAAAGGTATCTGATAACTATTTTTCGTGTTTTCCATTTATTTTATTATTTTTAAATGTATTTTTGTATGATAGTATGCTTATTACCGTCATTTAATTCTTTTGCGATTTTGGACACATCTCGAAATTTCGTAAAATACTTTCTGCGATATGGCCACAACACGAAGTGCCTATATTTGAAGGCCAGTACTTTAAAAACTACGCATACTTGAAAAAAAAATGCACATTCATTTGAAGCTCTATATAATGAACAACAAAATAACCTAAACCACAGTGTTATTGACCCAAAACTTAAGGAATTAGACCCTTTTTTCTGCCGCACACTCAACTCGCAAAACTTTGATCGGCGATTTCTCTTAATATTGGTTTTTTGAGATGTGGCCGTATAGCAGGCACTAGGCGATGCGTATGCGTGTACTCATATCATTATGCATCAGGGTTGACGATAAGATGAATAATCCAGTCGATATTCTCCACCAGAATAACCTAAAACCCAAAATAGGTGCATATCTAAGTCGCTCAGTTGCGGAAAAAAGCCCGCCACAACCTGTAACCTAAAACAAACCCAGGGGTCTCTTTATAGAATTTGCTACGGACCCCGTGCTTGCTCAATCCAGCGCTTTTTCAATCAAGTTCTATACACATGTTTATAAAATTGATTATATAGTGGGGGATCTTAGGTCCCGATTTCTAAGGGGACCTTGCATTTTTGAGACAAAGCAAATCGCTTGGAACAGGTGTTCCTGGGGGTGATCTGAGCTGATTTCGCCCGGTTGCCCAGAGGTCCCCCCCCGCAGGTGGGCAGGGGAGGGGGGGGAAGAGCGCATCCGGCGCGCCTCACTCTAAATTTAATATCTCCATATATCTAGCAACTATATCAAGTTTGGTGTCATTTTCTTATAATTCGAGGACGAGGAATTCATTTCTGGAATAAAAAAAATACACACCCATACAAAAAAAATGAGAAATTCAAAAATCAAAATTTTTCATTACATTTTTTTTTTCGAAAATCCTCTCCTTGCTTAAAACTATGATGATTTGCTCCAGAAAAAAAATACTAGTAAATAGCCCAGTTATCCTACTACATATAAAATATAAACTAGTCATACATTTTTGTCTAACAAATGGGTTAAAAAAATTGTTTTGTGCCGCGCGGCGGACCGCGCCGAAGTAGGTACACGCGGTCAGATTTAGTATTAGGGACGCGCGTTCACTTTAAAAGTTTCTTCTACATACACAAGTAAGTATAGACAGTAATAATAAAATAAAATAAGGGAAAATATAAATTAAAAATATGATATGTAATGAAATAACTGAATATGGGATGATCCTATGCTATAGGTAGAATCTTTTACTTTACAAGCGATCCAAATGGGTCAGTCAGTATGGGGAAATTGGAAACTAAAGGTAATAGGTTATGTTGTTAGAAACTAAGGCCTTGATTTTGAAAAAATCGGTCACGTGCTAGTCGGACTCGCGCACCGAGGGTTCCGTACCGCCGCACAGTAGGTATTAATTATATTCCAATTTGAATTCGATTTCGAATCGAATCCACGCGATCCAACTCACAATTGACCATATTTTAGTATTTGTTATTTTTCTTCAGGGGTTTGTAGTATAATCATTCCAAATTTAGCGTTTGTATATGGTTTATCGTTCCTACGATACAGCAAAAATAAAAATACGCTTAAATAAAATTATTTATTAGTTTATTATTTTACTTTTTTTCTTTTTTTCTTGTAAATCCGCTTTCATAATTAGAATATTCTAAAAAAACCCGCTATCTATTACGGTTCATAAGATACAGCTCTTTCAAGCGTAGGCATATTGTTAAGGCTTTTCGGAAACGGAACCCTAAAAATTCAAAAAATGCATTTAGTGATTTTAAAAAACATACGCATAACTAATCGGGAAACACCCAGCGGTTGACTTTTTTGCGTAATTTCTGGGTTTTGTTCATTTTGAAAACAGCTGCTCCAATTAATCGTTGCTTACCACATTACGCTTTCAAAGACACCAATAATACGATGTGAGCTTATTCGGGAAAAAGTATTTGGTTCGATTCCCTTTTCCAAAACCAAGGCGAAACCTTTAAATGCAGCTCCTCTTTTCCAAAATCAAGGTCTTGGTTCATAAAAACTGATTATCTTACTTTTAGTTTTCGAATTCTCCGTACTGACTTATTTGTATTGATCGCCCTGTATACTTAAGCGTTATGGCCGACAGAACGCTGCCTACGAAAAGTTTTCTCTACATGGTGTTGCTGACCGTACCGCTGCTGCAATAATTCACCTAATGCCTCGGCATAGACGCATGCGCGATGTTGGCTTGCTTGAGAGATGCTTTTTAACAGCTGGTAGGTTACTGCCTGGTAACAGGCTTCTGTTCTGCGGTACGTGCAAGTGCCACAATGCACGCACCATGCACAGAAAAACGTCCGTTAAAAAAAGTTCATCATCATCAGCCTATTAGTCCACTGTTGGACGTAGGCCTCTCCCATTGCACACACCCGAGCACGATCTGCGGCCACTCTCATCCAGCTCTTGCCAGAGAAGATTGTCGATCCACCTAGTCTGAGGGCATCCTACACTGCGTTTGCCGATCGAGGGCAAACTACAGCGGTTATCTGTGGCACGTCAAAAAATTACCAGCGATTCCCAAGAGACCACACTGCTGAGGAGAAGCGCCGCAAGAAACTTAACAGTCAGTCATTCTTTAAACAAACTTTTTCCTGCTGAACTACGCATGATAATTTTTATTTTATATTCATTGTTTTATTATAATGCTAGGTTAAGTATTATCATTGCCATAAGCAATATTTAAAAAAAAATACGGACTGTTGTTGAGTTTTTTTGCGGAGTTTCTTCTCAGCAGTGGTCACCTCTTGGGAAGCGTTGGTAGATTTTTAACGAGTAAAAGTGCCCGTGCGGCCGTCTTAGTGAATAAACACTTTACTTTTTTAACGCACGAGTTTTCTATTCATGGTGCATGCATGGTGGAAATTTCACGTACCGCAGAACAGAAGCATATTACCAGGCAGTGACCTACCAGCTGTTACAAAGCTGCTCTCAAGTAAGCCAACCTCGCGCATGCGTCTATGGCGAGGTATTATGTGTATTGCAGCAGCGGTACGGTCAGCAACATCATGTTGAGACAACTTTTCGTAGGCAGCGCCCTCTCGGCCATAACGCTTAAGTATACAAGGCGATCAAACCAAATAAGTCAGTACGGGGAATCCGAAAACTAAAAGTAAGATAATCAGTTTTTAGGAACCAAAACCTTGATTTTGGAAAAGAGGAGCTGCATTTAAAGGTTTCGCCTTGGTTTTGGAAAAGGGAATCGAACCAATTACTTTTTACCAAATAAGCTCACATCGTTTTATTGCTGTCTTTGAAAGCGTAACGTGGTAAGCAACGATTAACATTGGAGCAGCTGTTTCCAAAATATACAAAAACCAGAATTATGCAAAGAAGGTCAGCCGCTGGCTTTGTTTCCCCCGTTAATTTTTGAATCCTTAAATGTAGATTTTGCCCGTATTCGAACGGAGACCAACATGACAGTTATAATATGTATTATTACGGTGGATTTACAAAAAGAAGACAAAAAAGAGGGGTCCCCATACAAGAAACGTTTTTGTTTCAACGTATTTTTATTTTTGCTGTGTCGTTACAACGGTAAAACATATACAAATTTGGTATGATTATATTACAAACCCTAAAGAAAAACAACAAATACTAAAATATGGTCAATTGTGAGTTGGGTCGCGTGGATTCGATTCGGAATCGAATTCAAATTGGAATATAATACCTACTGTGCGGCGGTACGGAACCCTCGGTGCGCGAGTACGACTAGCAGGTGACTGTTTTTTTCAAAATCAAGTCTAACAACATAACCCAATAACCTTTAGTTTCCAATTTCCCCATACTGACTGACCCATTTGGATCGCTTGTAAAGTAAAAGATCCTACCTATAGCATAGGATCATCCCATATTCAGTTATTATATTACACTAGAGGACGGCCGCGACTTCGTACGCGTAGAATTATTTTCCCGCTACTCCCCCCATTTTTTCCCATTGGGGGTCGATTTTCGGAAAATCCTTTCATAGTGCTCACTTACATCATGGAAGGAACCCCTATACCAAATTTCAAGTTTCTAGGTACAGTAGTTTCGGCTGTGCGTTGATACATCAGTCAGTCAGTTTAGCCTTTTATATATATAGATATAATAATTTTAATTTATATTTTCCCTTATTCTATTTTATTATTACCGTCTATACTTACTTGTGTATGTAGAAGAAACTTTTAAAGTGAACGCGCGTCCCTAATACTAAATCTGACCGCGTGTACCTACTTCGGCGCGGTCCGCCGCGCGGCACAAAACAATTTTTTTAACCCATTTGTTAGACAAAAATGTATGACTAGTTTATTTTTTATATATAGTAGGATAACTGGGCTATTTACTAGTATTTTTTTTCTGGAGGAAATCATCATAGTTTTAAGCAAGGAGAGGATTTTCGAAAAAAAAAATGTAATGAAATATTTTGACTTTTGAATTTTTCATTTTTTTTGTATGGGTGTGTAATTTTTTTATTCCAGAAATGAATTCCTCGTCCTCGAATTATAAGAAAATGACACCAAACTTGATATAGTTGCTAGATATATGGAGATATTAAATTTAGAGTGAGGCGCGCCGGTTGCGCTCTTCCCCCCCCTTCCCTGCCCACCTGCGGGGGGGGACCTCTGGGCAACCGGGCGAAATCAGCTCAGATCATCCCCAGGAACACCTGTTCCAAGCGATTTGCTTTGTCTCAAAAATGCAAGCTGCCGGACCTAAGATCCCCCACTATATAAGAAAGTTTCTTACAAATTTGTTCCGCGGTTTTTTCTTTTCTTTTGTATTTTTTTTGTGAAGTGCCGCTTTAAATGCTTGCATATTTAGCCAACAGGTTCAAACTTGAAAACTATTTTAAAACTAATTGGACCAAGCATAATAAAATGAATTCATCCTTAATATAATTAAATATATTCATATTCGTAATCATTAATCGTGTTTCACGAAATTAAATCATTTTTATTTTATATTTTTTCACAGTTGTCATTTTGAGGTTATTTCCACGCTCAAAAAATTGTCGCGCAGAATAAAAACTAGAGGCATAGAAACCGTACTTAATAGACAGAAAATACATTATGGTTGACTTCTTTTTACTTATGGTTTTCATAGTGAGTTGGAAAGAGATCGTCATAAGGCGTGATTAAATTTGGACCTTTAAGCACCAGTGTGGAAGAAAGTAACGCCAAAGAAGACCGGTCGTTGATTTGACGTTTCTTCACCTTCTGATCATGACAGATTAAAGAAGAAAAGACACCTAGGTTTTGTTTCTTTTCCTCTTATCAAAATGTAATCTATAAAGTAGAGACAAGTAGCTAGTGCAACGTTCATCTTATTGCACGGCTTCTATGCCTTTAGTCTTTATTCTGTGGTCTGTACAAAAAGACTGAAAATAGCAATAAATCCTCCATTCACAAACACCATGATTGGATGTTTAGGGGATTCCAAAGTAAATTAAAACAATTTTAATTTAATCCCTAGAGATTAAAAAAGGAACTTTAGTCCCGATGTGCAGAGACTAAAGTAACATTTTAAGAGCATGAGAAGTGAAAAATTATAAATTATAAATAATGACTAGGAGAACAACATGACGAGGTCTCTACGTCAAAAACGATAATTAAGACAACTAAATTGGAAAACATTGTGATTTTTTTGCCATTGTTTGCTAATGTTGTAAAGATAATGGTACGGAACCCTTCGTGCGCGAGTCCGACTCGCACTTCAACATATTGAGATATTTGACCGCCACGCGATTTGAGCGTCGCTTCACATTCTTCATTTGACAGTGTTCGTCACAGTAAGTCTACCATAGTGAACACTCTTTTTTTTAATGCTAATTTTTTTGCTAGTTAAAAATCAATAAGGGGTTTGATTTCATTACGTTTTTTATTTTTTTTAAATTAAAGTTTAAGTGAATCAGCAGAGCTTTAGCCTACGATCCAATTTAATTTTTATTCTTGAATAATTGGGATAGACTAAAAAGAATAACTCACGGTTTTTACCCAATAGTTTTGTTTTAATATCTATATTTATTTATCGGATACTTTATGGATGACATGATTATTTTAAATTTGGGTTGGCATTTTCTAATAGATAACAACAATTAAATTATATCTAATGATAAAAAGTGATTGTAATAGTGTATTAAAACATAATATTTCAAGCGGTTTTCGCCTAACCCGTAAGTTACACCTACGACGGCTTCAAGCCGAAAACGAAAGTCAAACAAAGGTTAAATATACTTTTGTCAAAATCTCCAAAATAAATAAATATTTCAAAAACTTAATAATGCAGATCGGCTTTAAAACCTTATTCCTCGAAATGGTTTTCGAATTAGAGTCATTGTAAAAATATGAACAATCCCAATTCCGGCAATACTAAATTGGAATCTTCAATCGATTTCCGAGCCAAACTCCTCAGTAAATATTTATAAATAGACGTGTACGTCGTGCCATCGATCATGAACTTTATTAGCAGGGCTTGGGAACGGTTCGAAAAATACCGGTTAATTATGGTTCTTAACCAGAGTGCTTATTGTCTAACGCACTCGCAATCACGAGCGTTTTCATTTTGAAAATCGAGGGCTTGTCTGCATACAAATTGAAAACAATTGCTCCACTTTGAAGCCGGTTGTGTTTGCGAGTGCGTTAGACAATAAGCCCTCAGGTTTTTTGTAAACGCTCCCTCGGAGCGGAATCGATTTTCGAGCGTTATGATTGCTGGGATTAACCTGGCAAAAATACTATTATAGCTTTTCATTGTTCCTGCAGCACAGCTGCAGTTGTATGGTGCGGCGACTGAAATGATAAGGCCGTGTAACACTCCTCCCCTCATGCTACAAAGAAACGATAAAATATCCTACGTTGTGTAATTAAACTAACTAGTAGGGCGGGAAATCGGAAAATTGTGCACATTGTGATAAAAGCATAAAATTTGTACCAAGCGTAGAGGATACCACTGTGATTATTTTAAGATGTGGAGGCCAACTGGATTTGACCCCTAACGTTTTTTAGAGGTCAAATTCAATATCAAGGACGTTTTTTCCATTCCAATGTCTTTTTAAGAAGCCAAATGGGAAGAGTATAAGAATTTGACACCTGAAAACACATCTACATACCACCCCCTTTTTAATGACACCTTAATCATGAAAATCGGTTCAGTAGCATAGACTTTTTACATTTGAGAGATATTGAGCGGAGTACTGAATAGTACACTGAATACTGAGGGCCCTGCCAAGATGCACTACGCTAACTAACGTTTCTATTCGTTTCGTTTTTAAACCAATCGCGTCGCTGGTAGATGACGTGATACGAAAAGTCACGTGATTTACCAGTGACGCGATTGGTTTAAAAACGAAACGAATAGAAACGCTAGTTAGCGTAGTGCATCTTGGCAGGGCCCTCTGGTTGCTGAAAGAACAATTTGGTTTCTAACTCAAAGCATTGAAGAGCATCTACCCTTCATCTCAGGTCAATTAATAATAGTAGCCGTAAGTATGATCAATTATTTAATTAAATAATAATAATGAAACATCAAATAATTGAATTATTAGCAATCCCTAGACCAAAGGCACAGAGCAGAGCATTTTAGCGCAGCTTTGCTACATTTACGACGCCCCCTACATTCCGCTTCTTACAATTGCAGCGAATCATCATGTATAGCATGAAGATGTTGTCTGTGGAAGAGTTGTCCAAAGAGGCTGCCATCCAGTCGTCACCTCCTTTATCCAGCCCCAATCAGACAGCTGAGGTATATAAGCGAGTTTGGTTAACGCCTCATTCCAGATGTAGGCTTGATAACAAGCTCACTTGATATGTTCTAAAAAGGCATTGCCGGGGTAGGAAGAATATTTTCCATTGCCCAAGATTTCTGAGTCAAAAGCTGCTTCCTGGCATCATTCACGTTCAGAATTTCACGCGTTCTGTCGTACATTAACATGACAAATTGTTCCAATAGTGACATTGATTCTTAGCCTGATTTCGCATAACAAATTGGTTCTTTCTTTGGATGGGGATTGGCCTCATTAAGACAAACTACGATACTATCTTGCATCTATTCCTTTTGCTTATGAGTTAACGTCATACAACACATTTTTCACCAAATCATTTAACAAAGTGATTATTAGACAAGGAAGGGCATGGTAAACAAATGGTGATTAAGAGGAATATCAAACGGTTTGTGATTTCCACTGTTAGTTTCAGCACATCACAATATGGTTTGTGATTTATCCACTGTTACTTTCAGAACATCACAAAAGGGGGGTCCATCACTCTTTCTAACATCCGACACGAGTCACGTCAGCGAGGATCGTCTGGTTTGTGATTTCTACTGTTAGTTTCAGCACATCACAATATGGTTTGTGATTTATCCACTGTTACTTTCAGAACATCGCAAAAGGGGGGTCCATCACTCTTTCTAACATCCGACACGAGTCACGTCAGTGAGGATCGTCTATGGTTTGTGATTTATCCACTGTTACTTTCAGAACATCACAAAAGGGGGGTTCATCACTCTTTCTAACATACGACACGAGTCACGTCAGCGAGGATCGTCTGGTTTGTGATTTCTACTGTTAGTTTCAGCACATCACAATATGGTTTGTGATTTATCCACTGTTACTTTCAGAACATCGCAAAAGGGGGGTCCATCACTCTTTCTAACATCCGACACGAGTCACGTCAGTGAGGATCGTCTATGGTTTGTGATTTATCCACTGTTACTTTCAGAACATCACAAAAGGGGGGTTCATCACTCTTTCTAACATACGACACGAGTCACGTCAGCGAGGATCGTCTATAGTTTGTGAGTTCCACTGTTAGTTTCAGCACATCACAAATTATGTTTTGTGATTTCCACCGTTACTTTCAGCAAATCACAAAAGAGGTCGATCGTTCTTTCTAACTTCCGACACGAGTCACGTCAGAGAGGATCAAATGATTCGAATGCGATAAAATGAATGCGAAAGTACTTGTTTATGTCAAGTCATTCAGTCCTGAGAGACGTGAGTATACGCAGCGTCCTGCGCTATCTCGGATTCATCGATATATAAAATTTTAATCAAGAGATAGTTTCAAAAATAATGAAATCGAATGAATCACCTAAAAGTTGTGAATTCCACTAAGCAAGCATGCGAAGCGCGTTTCACAAATTATTCCTAAACCACTGTGTGAATACAGCTTAGCCGTTATTATAAGCACTTCACAAGAGGATTTCTTAATTAATCACCATAACTGTAATAATCACTTGTTAAAATCCTTGAATGCTATGCGCATGACACAACCCAATCGTTCAGAGATAAAACACACTTAACTATTAACTCTGAGACTGGATCCTAACAAAAATAGGTTTAAGAGAGCCTTATTTAAGCACTACCTTAGTCTTATTTAAATTTTAAATTACTGATTGTTTATTAGTTATTAATGTAGGTTAATATCTGTGATATATACTTATGTAATCTAAGACTCACGGATCCCACAGTCAAACTGTAAAAACAGTTTTGCGGGACGTTGTAATAGAACAAAGTTATCATGGTTATAATAAATACATACACATACGTACATTAAATCACGCCTGTTTCCTAGAGGGGTAGGCAGAGACCACTTCTTTCCACCTGCTACGATCTTGACAAATCTCTTTCGCTTCTTCCACATTTATACATCGAGTCATGCACGCACGTCGGTTTCGGGTACTTAAAATTCGGCCCTTTTCCAGTATTTCTCCGATTTGATTCGAAAAAGCACGCCTAGGGCGGCCCCTTCCGACCCTTCCACTCACTTACACACTTTCATAAATAAATAATAATAAAAACAATTTACGCAAATAACACTGAACTAAACTAAGACAAATTCTTAGCTTAAAGGACTTATTTCCAGATGAACTTATACACTCCCTAGAACATTAGCACGTTCCCTAAATTGTAGCCCGACTAACTCCTTCCTCTCCCTAAGCTCAAAATCGACTGACCTATGCCTAAGTTCCTGACCATACAGCCGGCTTGACTTCAAGCTGAGCAAGTGAAAATGTAACTAAAGAGCTAGCTAATAGGATAAGAAAGACGAAAAAAGGGTGATTCTTTGAGCGTTTCAACCACCTCATTTATCTGGACATATTTTTGAAGAATTGTGCGTTTATTTTGATGCCGTTTTTGGATATTTGTTAGATATCCGGTAAACTTAGATACCTAACGAAACGAAATCGGAATCTGCAGCCACTTCTACAAAAATGTGTCTAGAAAAATGAGGCAGTTGAAACGCTCGAAGAATCACCCAAAAAATGGTGGTAAAAAGTAAAAATGATGGGGGAAAAGAAGACAGAGATACAGGCAGAGGATTGGGGCCTGTTACACAGGGTATCCTAGCTCAGTCCCCAGAGCCGCTATTAATAAGTATTTATGTAATAAACATTATTCCATTTCATTTACGGCACATACGGTGTTGATCGTTTTCGAATCAGGGGGTAAATATGGGTTAAATTGGTCTTTGTTTACCACGGCAATTTAAGCAGTACTATTATTTACTTGAAAGTGATGGCGGGCAAATTAAAAAATATCATAACACGTCAAAGACAATATGATTTTACCGTCTTAAACAGATAGTTTAATTCAGATACCAAAGAGCATAACAAGAAAAAACAAATGACTTCCGTGGGAAACGTTTTATCAGAAAATATAACTCGAATATTCTTGTATAAACATCTGTGATAACAAAAGATAAGATCTTCGTCATTACATTGATTAGTCACGTAACTGTCACGGTGGCGCAGATTGTACAAAATGACTTACATTTGTCGTTTTAAACGCCATCGCCATTACAGTAATTGCACAAAATATATCTGGTGTAAAATCACGGGAAGTCCTGTTAGTCTAAGATCCCACTGTAGATTTAAATAAATGGTATATTAAATCTTTACATTTATTTGTAGATAATTATGTATTATGTGACTATTATAATGTATGAGTATTATATATGACGTATATTATTTATTGTAGTAAATTAGGATGTTTTAAGTCATATTGGTCAGGATCATAGCAGGTGGAAAGAAGCGGTATCTGCCTACCCTTCTGGAAAACAGGCGTGATTTAATGTATGTATGTCTGTTTTAAGTTTTTAGTTTTATCTCTGTCTGTTGCCATTAGATAGTTAGGTCCGCCATTTGTTCTTAATTCTGTCCAACAAAAATAAATTAAATAAATAATAAATAAATTTAAAATGGTACAGCGGGTAAATGTTTCGTAGAAGTCGTTTATCACTATTATTTTAAGATAAGATAAGATAAGATAGATTTATTTATCATAAAGCACATACAAAAAAAAGTGAAAACAAGTTAAACAGCAACACAGAACTATATGCACATTATGCTAAAAAGGGCCCCTCTCAGCATTGTGCAGCGGTAAGCCGTGCCGCTGGTATTTTGAGAACAGTCCAATTTTCCCGCAAATAGTACCCCATGTCCTTTCCTGAGGTTCAAGCTATCTCTTTATCTAATTTTATTTTTATTTATTTATTCATGACTCACAAAAGAAGTTGCAGCCTAAAATAATGGAAATATTATGATAAAACTATCTGACTATAACTTTAGATTATGGAATCTAGTGGTCTCTGGCTACTCCTCTGGGAAACAGGCGTGATTTAATGTAATGTAGTGGAACCGTCACCAAAGTAAACACTCTATTAGATTGGTCATTTTGCGGTGAGCTCTCGGAGTATGCTATTACGAGTATGTGTTGAGACTGCATCTGCAGTTGCATTCATATACTATTCAACCAACCTGTTTAAGTATATAACAATCATGTCGCATACAAAGGTTCTGTATACATAACTGTCCTAATCATCGACAATTCTTATAAGTGTAAGTTTATGTTAATACTATTTTACTACTAAAGGACCTGTTATGATCCACACCTTTCAACAAACGAACGTTTTATTACGTAGAATTATCCTTACATCGAAGGGCATTTCTCGCTGTTTGAGTTTTTTTTGTAGTCACAACTCTAACTTAACCCATTAGCGGCCTTTACACGTAAAGTTCGGACCGCGGGAAACGCCACGCGCTGTTCCAATCTTCGTTTCGAACCGTACATTTTTTACTATTTTACTATTACAGTTGCATTTACACGTACGGTTCGGAACGAAGATTGGAACGGCCAATGGCGTTTCCCGCGGTCCGAACTTTACGTGTGCTGGCCGCTATTATCATTTGGAGGGGTTGCGATAGGTCCTGTGTGCCCCTTTTGACTATTACTGATCTATTTTACCAGCCCTTTGTTTAGAGTTCACCGCAAAGGCCCGTTACGTCAAGGAGTTTCCAGATGCTTTGGGCAGTGAGGAGTTGTAACTCTTGTGGGTCCATGATATGTCGCCCTGTGTAGATAGGGGTTTTGGCCATCTTTATACCGTTTTTGGCCACTCTACAGTTTAACTAATATGCAAAGAATTATGAAATTACACAAATACTTTTAGACTTTAGGTTTATACAAATCTTCAGTCTTAACTATTTATGAATATTATTTTTAATTTTACAGTGTTTTTGATACTCGTTTCGACCTAAAGTGGCCAAAAAGACCCTACTTACTGTTGCGCTTTAGTGGTTGGCATGAGCCAGAGGATGAGCATCGCTGTCTCCTCTGTCTTTAGACAGAACTTGCATGTCGCGTCTTGTTTCATACCCATACCACCCAACGTAACCTAACCTACGGAAATAATGTTTAAAATATCCTGAAAACAGAAAAAAATAGCGTTCGATGAATTGAAATTCGTTGAAATGATACAGTCAATGAAGTGAAAATATGATTAGGGGTTACCCTAAACGAAGTCTGTGGTGTGATTCTCTCAAAAACGCGGTCGGACGAACGAACGAGTGAATGTCGCAGCGGCGAGTTTAGGTACTCCCGTCAGAGCTAACAAAACACACTTTAGCGCGTGCATTTTCAATTTGGCAGCATGGCATCTGTCGATAAGATCGAACGTATCATGCTGCCTGTTGTTTTAAACCAATCGAGTAAAAGTCGGGTGGTTCAAGAGTCTCACTCGCACTTGACCGTTTTTTGGTGCATATTTACCTTTTTTTATGGCTTTGTGAAGGCAAACGAGCATACCTGCCCTGCCCTGTTAGACCTGCGCTTCTATTCAAGGCAAAATCCAAATCGTATTCGACCTGAGGGCCCTGCCAAGATGCATTGCGCTAACTAGCGTTTCTATTCGTGTCGTTCTTAAACCAATCGCGTCACTGGTAGATCACGTGACTTTTCGTATCACGTCATCCACCAGTGACGTGATTGGTTTAAAAACGAATCGAATAGAAACGCTAGTTAGCGTAATGCATCTTGGCAGGGCCCTCTGTTATGGTATTATTGTTTTTGACTCGGCCGCCATTACTGTCAAGTAAATAAGAGCTATCAAAACGTTGGCAATACAATAATAGGTCAAAAACGATATGGTTTTTACCGTAGTGAATAAAGGCCCTGATGGTAAGTGGGATCTGTGACCCATAGACATTTGTATTCTCAAGACTACAATCTTAAGACTGCAATCCTAAGACCGCAAATGCGTTGCCAACCCTGAGGCCTAAGATGGAATGCCTCTATGATAGTAATTTCACCGGTTGTCTTATCCCAACACCGGAACACAACAATGCGAACACTGCTGGTTGGCGATGGGTTAAAAGATAAGGGTAGTGATTCTCTCAAAAGCAAAGGTGAGCGAATGCAGGAGTGAAGTCCAAGCGGCGAGTTTAAGTAGTCCCGTCAGAGCGAACAAAACACATTTTAGCGCGGGCATTCTCAATTAGCAGCAGCCTTATACGTTCGAGAAGCCATGCTGCCAAATTGAATAAACTCGCTGAAATATGTTTTGTTCGCTTTGACGGGACTTAACTACTTAAACTCGCCGCTTGGACATTCACTCCTGCGTTCGCTCACCTTTGCTTTTGAAATAATCACTACCCTGAACATATCACATTGCCAACATCATTGTTTTGTTGATCACCTATAGAACCCTGTCATAATGACAGCGTCAAGTCTAAAGTCACGTCAAATTTAACGGTTCTTTCTGTGACAGGTTTAGGGTTTTTTTTATAGGTGATCAACAAATTTAATGAAGTTGTTGACCGTACATAAAGATCTAGGAAAATTAAGTAGTTTCCGTGGAAATAGCGAACAAATTTCTAGGTGGACGGAATCTTGGGAAGAAGCTAGTATTGTAATATAAACAAAACACATTTTAGCGCGTGCATTCTCAATTAGGCAGCCTTATAGGTACGTTCGAGAAGCCTTGCTGCCAAATTGAATACATGCGCTGAAATGTGTTTTGTTCGCTTTGACGGGACTACTTAAACTCGCCGAGACATACACTCCGGCGTTCGCTCACCTTTGCTCTTGAAAGAATCACTACCAAGATGATAAATATGGTAATGACGTCGAAAAGGCAAACTAGGAGGCAGTACTGAATGATGTAGCACCTTTAATGATATCCAGCACTAAATCGATATACTGGATCAATGTATTTTTTTCATTGAAATGAATTCTATGAATGAAAATACACTCTTTCTTCGTTTGACAACCTTTTTGTAGCTATTATAAATTCTAAAATGGTGCATCGACATATTTTGTCCATCACTTGCGTCATTAAACATTATAATGGTAAAATATGTTGTTGTTTCCTTTCCAGCAACCGCGCAAAATTGATTACTTCTTACATTGATGATTCATGATGAAATCTTATTGAATTTGGATAGCGTTCGCAGTTGCGTTTTTCGTGGATTTTTGAGACTGAAAATTTCCATACAAAATGCGATAACGTTTTTCTCCGTCCGATTTTTAAGATTTTTGAATATGATGTAGATATGTTGAAAAACTAGGTCTGTACGTTTTCGTTTTCAAGGAAATGTTTCTTGAAAAGATAATCAACATTCTAACTTAATATTTTTCGAAATGTGTATATACATGTTTCATTATGAACCCTTTAAATTGATAATTCAAATAAGAAATAATTCTTTTCTCGTCAGTGCGTGTTTCAAAATCTTATTAACTCTTGCATCTACGTCTGTTAGTTTATACGGTTGTAGGGTGACGGCACAAATGATGGACACTTTTAGCTGACAGGCACCAGTAACGGACACTTCATTCTTAATTCAAATTTCATACGGTCCTAAATTGATTGTTGCAAAACAAATGAAACCCTTATCTTCTGTAAAATAAGGATCAAGTGTCCATTATTGATGCCTTGTCCATTACTGGTTTCATCACCCTAGTGTATTATTCGGACATTAATCATCATCATTATCATCGTCATCATCATCGTGCCCTTATCCCAATCATTCGTGGTCGGCGCAGTATTTTTCTTCCAAACTTCTCTATCAGCTGTCATCTCATTATCCAATCTTTTATTTTTCATATCACTCTTCACACATTCCATCTATCTCTTCTTAGCTCTCCCCCTTCTAAAGCCCTCTACATTATTATTTAAAACTCTCATCACATGATTCTCATTCCTTCTCATAACATGCCCATACCATGACAATCTATTCTATTATTCGGACATTAATATTGAGAAATAATTAAGAATTGGTATTTAATCCCATACAAACGCCGTTACGTGTGACGAATGATCGTTTTGTTGGTTTTACGACTACGTCGAAAGATAAGCCAAACGGGATTTACCGATAGTGATATTAGCACTCAATTTTATTCTTTCAATGCCGTTGACGGAAAATAATAAATCAGCACCACCGGCTCTCCACTGACTACGGAAAAAGATATTCCTACCATTGACCCCTTGTTTTCTATACAAAAAAAGCGGCCAAGTGCGAGTCGGACTCACCTATGAAGGGTTCCGTGAAAGGTAAATTGCGGTTTACGATTTATGACGTATTAAAAAAAACTACTTACTAAATGCGTTTGTATGGTAATGTACATGATTATATCTTTTTTAGATATGTCATTCTCTTATTTTAGAAGTTACAGGAGGGGGGGAAGCACATTTTACCACATTGGAAGTGTCTCTCTCGCAAACTATTCAGTTTAGAAAAAAATGATATTAGAAACCTCTTATTGCACATTTTATTAACAATATTGATATTAAACTAATGTACAAAGGCGAATTTATATTCCAGCTAACCCTGAAGTAAATGAGTAAGGACAATGCATGGGGTTGGATACATACAAGGTTATATGGCTGGAACCGAAAGTTTTCAGAATTTCTGAATTAAACACACACACACATAACATAAACTCACGCCTTCATTTCCAGAGTGGAGTAGGCAAAGCCACAGACTCACCAACAACTCCAACAACTTGTTGATAATTCTGTGACCACATTTTGCACAACCAGGCTAAGATTTTATCCAGTGTATTTCTGAATTATCTATCGTATAGATAGGTTAAGCTAGCTAACTTTTGATTTATAAAAACCCTAAAAAGTAGCAGTTTAAATACGCTTTGCCTTGCGTAAACTAAGACCTAACAGCATTATAAATAAATATAAAAGTATGCCAGATAAGATATACTTAAGGTGTACATTTCCCCAGCCACGCTTGACTGGGCAAAGTATATCTATAGTGATGGCACTGGTAAAATGGACAAGGACTTATGTTACACTTGGTTCTTATATTAATGGAGATAAGGGTTATTCATTATCTTTGCAAACATCGATATAAGGTACATGTATAATGTTTAAATTAAGGGTTAAGTTTCCATTATTGGTACGGTCACGGACTTTAATTAATGAACCACAATAGAACCTTTTCGCATAAAACCAACGATTAATTGCCATGTTATTTCTATCTCGTCACATGACGCTGTCATTATGACAAGGTTCTATTGTGGATCAATATTTAAATTTCTACCTGAACCTGTCAGCTAAAGGGTTCAACATTAGTGTCACCTTAATTAACTTCAAATTTATCTGAAATAATAAAATTCGCGCTGTTTTCCATTTATAATTAGCATAAGAGGCTGTAATAAAAAAAATGGTCAGCGAAGTAGAGCAACTGTCATGTTGTTATCGGTTAAACATATAAAGTATTTGTTACAAGTAATAGTACTGTAAACAAGGTAACAATGTCCTCATTTTATGCTCGTGTTTAATAAGAAGCATACAAATATGCATTCTTTCACCTACATAGCTTTTCGCACACAATACAAACTACTGTAACGGCAACAACACTACATATTATAATCTACTAGATGACGCCCGCGACTTCGTACGCGTAGAATTAGTTTCCCGCTACTCCCCTCATTTCTTCCCGTTGGGGGTCGATTTTTGGAAAATCCTTTCTTAGTGCTCACTTACATCATGAAAGGAACCCCTGTACCAAATTTCAAGTTTCTAGGTACAGTAGTTTCGGTTGTGCGTTGATATATAAGTCAGTAAGTCAGGTTTGCCTTTTATATTATATAGACTAAAGAACGCCCGCGACTTCGTACGCGTAGAATTAGTTTCCCGCTACTCTCCCCATTTCTTCCCGTTGGGGGTTGATTTTCAGAGAATCCTTTCTTAGTGCTCACTTACATCATGAAAGGAGTCTCTGTACCAAATTTCAAGTTTCTAGGTACAGTAGTTTCGGTTGTGCGTTGATATAATTATAAAGTCAGTAAGTCAGGTTTGCCTTATATATATACAACATATAGATTAGTTCACCCGTGATGCCCGTGTGGTGCCGGGTTTAGAATGTTGCCACTCCATGTCTTCCCTTGGATGTCGTAAGAGACGACTAAGGGACTAAAGGCTGTGTAGTGCTGTTAGGCGATGGGTTTGCAACCTGTCACTAATACACTGGATAACATCTTAGCCTGGTTGTGCAAAATGTGGTCACAGAATTATCAACAAGTTTTTGGAGTTGTTGGTGAGTCTGTGGCTCTGCCTACCCCACTCTGGGAATGAAGGCGTGAGTTTATGTTGTTTGTTGTTGTATTCGTTCACGCTGACCTTACAGTTTTAACCCTATGCGTAACTCTCTAGCCGGTTTTGCTCATGCCCAAACTCAAAAGGTTATTAATTAACCAACTTACATTACAGTCATGTTATTACCCATATCACTTTGATTTTGGCCCTTAGTTTTGTCATATTTCTATATAAACTAAATTTATTTTTAGTTCAGTTTATCCATATTACCTACTAATATTTGTTTGTTTGTTACGCTTTCAAAGCGGATACATCCTCCGTATCAAAATTAATTTAAACTCGTTAGCGATTTCATGAAAGATTCAATTTGGAAATATGACAATACTGAAGGTTAAATTCAAGGTGGTATGCATTATAATAATCAAGAAACAGCGACTCCATAGATCCTAAAACCACGGTTTGCACCAACATTCCTAACCCTACATGTCCCTTAGTTATTAATTTAAAATAGGTACGGAACCTGCTTAAAATTATTAGACGACGCGCTAGCCTAGTTGGTAGTGACCCTGCCTACAAAGCTAGCGGTCCTGGGTTCAAATCCCGGTAAGGGCAGATATTTTTGTGATGAGCACGAGTATTTGTTTCTGAATGTTGGATGTTTTCTATGTATTTAAGTATTTATTTCTCTATATAAGTATTTATATTGTTGTCTAGTACAAGCTTAGAGCTTAGTTTGGGACTAGGTCAATTTGTGTGAGATCGTCCCTTGTTTTTTTTTTAATAACTTTTTCGCAGAAGACATGCGCAAAGACAGTTCTCAAGAAAAAGAAAAATGGTCAGAAAACAGCAATAACAAGAACAATACCGAGACCAAACAAAATATTTTGAGATCTCTTGAATTGATGCGCAAGAGTGCAATTCAAGAATGTTGTTAGAAACCTCTCGGTGGGAAGCTGTAGTGTAAGGAATGTTTTTGTTCACACGGTCTTAAGCTTAACTTTATACCTGCGGAATATTGTACAAACGACAATAAGAGTATATTAGTAGTAGTTGACGACGCGCTGGCCTAGTTGGTAGTGACCCTGCCTACGAAGCTAGCGGTCCTGGGGTCAAATTCCGGTAAGGGCAGATATTTGAGTGATAATCGCGAATATTTGTTCCTGAGTCATGGATATTTTCTATTTATTTAAGTATATATTTCTCTATAATGTATTTATATAGTTGTCTAGTACCCATCCATAGTACAAGCCTAAAGTTTGGGACTAGGTCGATTGGTGTGGCATTGTCCCCTGATATTTATTTATTTATTCATATTTTATGTAAAATAAATATTTAAAACTTAACATTTTAACCTCGTAAGGCACAGACGTGTAATTGTATTGTTCTGGTTTTTCTTTTGTTCAATAAAGTGTTTACATACATACATATATACATTCTCACACTGATCTAACCCCAAACTAAGGCATACATATAGAAAATATATTTTTTTAGAGAAAAAACACATTCTCGTATTAAATGTATAGAGAACATTCAAGGCTAATTACTTAAATATTTACCCTTATCAGGAATCAAACTCTGAACCCCTAGCTTCATTGGCAAATTTATATTAAAGTTTAAATTATTTTATTCCATTTTTACTATTTGTTCTTATAGCGACAGAAATACGTTACATCATATTCTGTGAAAACTTCAACTGTCTAGCTATCACGGTTCATTGGATACAGCCTGGTGACAGACAGACAGACAGACGGACAGTGGAGTCTTACTAATAGGGTTCTGCTTTTACCCTTTGGGTACGGAACCCTAAAATGTGAAATTATATACAGACTACAGAACCCTAGGAGTGGGATTCAGTCACTCTTGACTGTTTTTTTCTATTTTTGCTCATGAGTCTAGGTGCCGTGTCACTTCCTAGCACGCGATAGTCTAGAGTCTAGACTATTTAGTTGTAAAGAACTCTAGCGTAGGCACGAATGTTTAAGCTATAAATAAAGTGCTACACGGGTCAATTGACTACACACTTAGTCATTCTTGGCTAGACTAGACGTCGATCGAAATACTTCATTATGGTTTAATAGTGTATCACCTATAAAAAAAAGATCACAGATCAAGTCCGTTCCCCATTTTTTTTATCGACACAATCACATAATCAATAAATAAAATAAAATTAAATAGCCATTTGTTACGTACGACCTCTCATTTACATACATACATACATACCTTCACACCTGTCTCCCAATGGGGTAAGCAGAGATTATGGAACGCCAGGTGCACCGGTCCAAACATACAACTTTCGCTTCCTATACTACATTCATCAATCTCTTCATGCACGTACGTCGGTTTCGGGTGCTTTTGATTTGGCCCTTTTTCAGTACATCGCGAATCTGATCACCGTACGTCTAGGACGTCCCCTACCAACATCTCCGCTCACTCTCACTATTATTTTTTTTCCTGACATTGACATCGGTATGGTCGACTTGCCTCGCGGCATAGGCCTCCCCTAGAATCTTCCAATTTTCCCAATTCCTTGTTGTTCGTCTCCATGTTGGTCCTGCTACTTTTTAATGCCGTCCTCCCATCTGCGACAGGGTCTGCCTCTGTACCTATCTGTTTTTAAAAAGGTCAAGGTTATTTCATTATAGCTGTATAACATTCTTCCTCGGTGTAGTAACGATTTAGAAATGGCTATGTTTTTACCAATTCTTTTTTCAAAAACACTTTCCTCCTTAGGGATCGAACAGCTATTTTATTCCCGCTATTAATATGTCTAACCTTATTTATTGTTATGTCTATCCTTATTTTCTGAACATTACGTGATTCCAAATGTTTTTAGTGTTAGCGTTGTTACTTTTTTGCATTTGCAATAATTTCTATTAACCTATCTTGGAATAAACGAGTATAACATTATAAAATACATACATACATACATTAAATCACGGCTGTTTCCCAGAGGTGTAAGCAGAGACCATTTCTTTCCACCTGCTACGATCCTCACAAATCTCTTTCGTTATTAAATATAACTAAACGCGGATGGATTATTGCAGCGAGTCAATAACCGAATTAGTAACGTTAAACAACTACAATTTACAAATACAGTGTCTACTAAAAATGCATAGAGAATTTGAGACAATGAGACATGCGCGAGTGCTTTATAAACATAATGTTATTTCTCGGTCACGTGCCGAAACGGTGACTTTATTAAGTATAATCTGATTGTTCTAAGATGATGCCTGTGACAGCCGTATATCGTAATTTCAATAGCTCACTATACTCACGAGCGATGTGTTTAAAAATAGGTGATTAAATATTTACTTTCCTGAACGGCGTCGCTACGTTTGTACCGATGTAGTATAAGTGTGAAGTTAAAGAAATGAGTGTAATAAGTTTTTATATGAGCTGTCACAGGCATCATCTTAAAATAATCAGAGTATAGTCATTACTACAGACGGACTAAAATTTAACGTTTTATCACTTGGGTCTAAAGTTCCTTCTTATGAAGCCACAAACAGTTCACTACAATACATAAGTACTATTTTTTTTTTTACCTAGGCTGTCTGAGTGTCTTAATGCTGGGCAAAGACTACGCAAAGACCTCTCTCTTTGATCTCCATGAGTCCCTATTTGGTGTTTCTTTCGGCCAGTTGCTGAGAAATGTGTTGAAGTCGTACTGCCATCTCTGTCTTCCTCATTTTGCAGCCACGTTAGACCTAGGTAACCCATTTTTTTTTAATTTTCTGTGGAGATCATTTTAAAGAGTTTTCAAACTGTTTAGCCTAAATGCGATATTAAATTTCTTTATGCAAAAATAAAACTAGACTTTTCCGCCACACGGTCCGCCTACGCTCCATTTATTTAAGTACGCAAATAAAAGTAAACAAACCAAATTACGTGGTTTTTTAAACAGCCATCAAAACTAATTTATCCAACCTAGACGTATCAGTGCTCTGTTTCTATTGGCTGACGAACTATACAATAACGTAGTTTACATTTTGTGAAATAGATAAACAAACAACATACAAAAAAAAATAGATGTCTCAACGTTTGTCATCATGCTGAGAGATCGCGTATACGCACTTTTTGATAAAATACATTTATGAAATATAAAAATATGTTAGTTTTAAATAGGTACCACTTGTAATATTTGATACCAAAAACATTTGGTGTGGCTCATATAGAAACTACACATTATAAGAGTTAAATGTTGTTTTTATAACGTTAAAAGTTTGTGACAGAGGCGTTGCACTCATAGGAATTTTTTTTATAATGTTTTTACATCAAACAATGTTTATAATTACTTGAATTGTAAAAGTAAAAAATATGAAAGAATAAATTATGTAATAGTATTAAATAAAACATGTTTTTGTTAAAGAATAAGCAGATACTTATATTGATTTACAAGATTAATAAATAAATTTTAGTGCTTTTTACACAATGCACATTGAAAAACGTAAATCTCAGTTGTACATGGACGACAAATAATTGACTTGGAGTCCTGCTTAGCGTTTTTATGACTTACTTGGCGTTTTTAGACACATTTTTCTAAAAGCGTAATTACTCCTTTAATTTTTTTCCGATCTGTGGCAAAAACATACCTTTAAAGAGTACCTATTAGAAAAGTATTATTATATGAATTAGCTGAATTACTTAAGATATGACAAAAATGAGTCAAATGAAGATAAATTAACGCGTTTTCAAAAACTTGACACCCATCTATATCCTAGAAATAAAACGTTGCAAAATTTTGCGTTACCCGGAAACGACAAATAAATTTTAAATAAATGTCATTTGTTACAGAAGCATGATGACCGGCTGGCTAGCATGGGAGTGCGTAGTGTTCGCAGTGTTCGTGTGCGCGTCGTCGTGCGCGCCGCTGCTGCGCCAGCGCAGCGTGGCGGTGGGCAGCGCCAAGCGCGCGTACATCTTCGCGGGGGGCGGCGTGTCCACGCTGACCATGGTGCTGTCAGTGGCTCGGGGGACGCTGGGCGTGCGCTCGTTTTTAGGTGAGTTGGATATTCTGGCTTTGCCCCTAATCATGATGGCTGACAGACTTCGTGCTTTGTTAGAGTCCAGGAATTCGGTAACTGTAAGAGTTAGAGTAACTTTGTAGTTAGGAATTAAGGCCTTGATTTTAGAAAAAGAAAAAAAATATTGTTTAAAAATACATACGTTCCAAACATTGGTCGAGTCGTTGAGTCGTGGGGACACAATTTATACAACTTTTTCGAAGAAAATATTTCTGAAAATACAAGAAAACAAACAAGCACTAAATTAAAAAAAATGCTTAGAAACCTTAATGACTTGTGTTTTTTAAAATAGCTGTCGAAAAATTATGTGCCCGTTAATGATTACTGGAAAAAATAGTTTCTATAATATGTATGGAGTGCCGCCCTAGAAACCTTTATTTTTGTTATTTACCAAACTAAGTAGCAAAAAAAAAACAATACTCGACGTCGGTAATATCGAGAGAATCTACCCTAGCAGCTTAGGCTTGTACAAGAAACCTATTCTCTAAATTTCATCGATACAAGTACATCCTGTAGTTTTGAGTAAAATTGTCTGTGACATACGGACGGAAAAGACGAAACTATAAGGGTTCCGTTTTGCCATTTTGGCAACGGGACCATCAAACAACTTTCCAATTGTAATTTTAGTAAGATTATATAGAATAAGGAAATGATTACAGTAATAATAAGAATAAGGATTATCTGTACAATGGTGTCTGCAAACACGTCTGATGTAGATATGTATCCAGCACAAGGTCCATGCACCCGCTCCCATCCATCACATTCATCCGCGGAATAGGAAAAACAGTGGAAGTGGCATGAGCTTCGCTTAGTATCAGACTTAGGGTTTATTGTCTAACGCACTCGCAATCGCAACCGGCTTCAAAGTGGAGCAATTGTTTTCATTTTGTATGCAGACAAGCCTTCGGTTTTCAAAATGAAAATGATCATGATTGCGAGAGCGTTAGACAATAAGCCCTCGGTTGTCGCCAATACTCAATCTTCTTATATATATAAAAGGTTAAACTGACTGACTGATGTATCAACGCACAGCCGAAACTACTGTACCTAGAAACTTGAAATTTGGTACAGGGGTTCCTTTCATGATGTAAGTGAGCACTAAGAAAGGATTTTCCGAAAATCGACCCCCAACGGGAAAAAATGGGGGGAGTAGCGGGAAACTAATTCTATGCGTACGAAGTCGCGGGCGTCCTCTAGTCTATCATAAAAACAACACGCCACCATGGAAAATGTTTTTGGTGCGGCTGTAGTTTTTACATTCCAAAATAGCACAATAAGGCATGCTTTTGGATTTATTTCCTATTATAGAAATATCGAAATATCGAAATATTGAAATAAGCGATCGCGGCAATAGTATGGTAGGTTATGCGGAACTCCCCATAACTATGCCACACGTTACACGCCCACTTGACACTTCTACTGTTTTTTCTGTTCTGTGCATCCATCAGACCATGACTTTGACTTCCACGGAAGTCTTCTGAAGGTTATAAAATAATGATATCAGACGACAATTAAAATTTATCCCGGAAATTTTAAAAGTTTCTGTGGGAATAAGTTTCCAAGTTTTTCACAGATCACAACAGATCCAATTGTACTGACAAAAAAACTAATCTTTCCTTTAAGTTATTCTCGATAATTTCTGAAGAAGTTCTTAATTTTTGTACGGAAAGAGAACTTTTTTTTTTTTTTCATAAACGTCCTTAGTAATTTCTTGAGAAGGTTCTCAACCCAACCGACACTTTTTATTGTAGCAGGAGTGTAGTTCTCTTAAAAACGGTCGGTCGAACGAATGAGCGAAAGCGCAGCGGCGAGTTTAAGAGGCCCTATTTTGAAAATCGAAGTTCGAAGTTAAGTTAGTTCCATCTCTTTCTCTCGATTTAGTCTAGAATGACGAGTGACGGAGACGGGGCTAACGTAACTTCGAACTTCGGTTTTCAAAGTAGGGCCTAAGTAGTCCCGTCCGAGCGAACAAAACACATTTTAGCGCGTGCATTCTCAATTAAGCAGCCTTATACGTTCGAATAGCCATCCCGCCAAATTGAATACCGCGCTAGAATGTGTTTTATTCGCTCTGACGGGACTACTTAAACTCGCCGCTTGGACATTCACTCGTTCGTCCGTCCGTTCGTCGTTGTTGAGAGAATCACAACACGTTGACCCAGCACGTTGTAAGCTTGTAAATTGATTTGCTTGCTATGTTAATATTATAAAAAATAGGAGGATAAGAAGCCTCAGCAATGACGTGTGTCTTATAGGCCCTCCACACTATCGGCGATGATCGTGCAACCATCCACACTATCACGCGTAGTCGTTTCCGAACGGCGAGCCTACAAGATGGACGTGGATTGTGTTGCTGTTTTATTTATTTAATAAATGGAGGAAATAAAGATGGTGGTGCTTGAGCCTTAATCGTAATAAAACGAAGTATGTAGATACAATAACTAAACTATAACTATATAATACAATTTAATTTTTAATTAATTGTCCACCGGGGAATGAATGATCGGCGATAGTGTGGGCAGCTCAACGCACAACGCGGCGAGTCCCTTTGGTGCGTGCCCGAAAAACCGACAACTCACGGGTCGCAGGCGCCGATCATCGACGGTTGTAGACGATGATCAGCGAATACCGCCGAGTATGCCTGCTACACTATCGTGCTCGCCCGTAATCGTGTATGTTAGCCGATAGTGTAGAGGATGCAATTATACTCATAGACATGTAGGGGACGCGTTAATGGTGTGGCCTCGACTTTAGCCGACAGCAAGCGTCGAATAAAAATGTATAGAAATTGCGTTATCGCTTGCGCGGCTTCTCGTAGCATAACTTCATTACATTGTCATGTCTATGCATTTGTTTGTTGCCGTTAAAGTGTTTTTCCATTAGCGAGGCAAAGCGAGACGAGGCGGTGCGAGTTTTTTTTATATTAAAAAGCCATTGCCTCCAAGTGGAGAGTTTTTTTAAAATACAATTTTTAATTTTCGTTTCACCTCTCCGATCCATAAATGCAGGAGTTATTAAAAAAAAAAGTTAATCTCCTTTGCGTAGAATTTGCTATTTAAATTATTTAAGGTAGTTGCCATGTGGTGTTCGTTTTTTCCACCCTAACGAGAATATAAGTATGTTTATGGTTTCCTAGTATCATAGTAGTAGTAGTGATAACTAAAAGCCTAGAGCTTAGTTTTGGAGCTAGGTCAATTTGTGTCCCCCCAATATTACTCAATCTATCTAGTTCTCGGCTGATTCCGTCCTCATGGTCCCCTTTGCTTCCAGGGTTCCCATCGGAGCTAGTGTACCGGGGGTCGGCCATGTGGGAGACGCTGTACGGCATGATGCTGGCCTTTCCGCTGGTCTGCTGGGTCTTCGTGCCGGTCTATTACCGGCTGCAGACCAACTCAGTGTATGAGTACTTAGAGGTAACTTCACTTATTTAAAATGTTTCTTGTAACGTTCTTTTGGAATCTATTCAGCTTAGATTTTTGGGATCTATTAGTCGTTGTGTCCCTGGTATTACTGATATTTATAGGTGACGGTGACTGCTTATTAGGGAATGCAATTTAACCGGTTATTAGACGTTTTTGTATGAAAATAACCGGTTAAAACCTACAACATCACAAACTTTACCTCTTTATAATATTACTAGCTGTTCCCGTACCCACTTCGTTGGGCAATAAATATTTTTTTCGGGTTAATAATAATAAGCCATGATACTCACAAATAAAGTGGCTTTCTATTGGTAAAAGAATTTTCAATCGGTTCAGTAGATCCAGAGGTTACCCCTTACAACGTCACAAACTTTACCTCTTTATAATATTAGTTTAGATATAGTAATATAGTATTAGCAAACGTGCTTAGGCAAACGTAGTGTAGGATGCCCCCCGGCTAGATGGACCGATGACCTGAAGAAGGCAGCTGGCAGTGACTGGATGCAAAGGGCGGGAGATCGCGCGCTGTGGCGATCCTTGGGGAAGGTCTATGTCCAGCAGTGGACTGCAACAGGCTGATAATATGATGATTATAGTATAATAGTACAGAAGTATAGAATAATATATAGACGAGGCCGATAAGCAATAATTTGAGTTTGTTCAAAAATATTGCGTCGCTTGAAGATAATTTTATATCGCGAGTCGTTTTTAACCCCCGACAAAAAAAGGTATAAGTTTAGCATGTTTATGTGTGTGTCTGTCTGTGGCTTCGTAGCAACCAAAGGACAGACCAATTTGGACGCGGCTTTTTAAAACTAAACCAGTTTAGCAGGGCTTCATAAAAATCGGTTGGACCGTTCAAAGAATATCATCTCTGAAAGATCGATCGCCATTATATCTGGAGTTTTATCTATTTATTAATTATTCATTTATTTACTTTACTTACTCTGCGGCTTTTATCCTTTTTTTTTTCTTCATGCCATTTTGTTTCCTTCCAGATGCGATTCCACTCGGCCTGGGTGCGTCGCATAGCCGCAGCGACGTTCCTCGTCCGCCAGATACTCAATCTGGCCGTCACTGTGTATACCCCCACAGTGGCACTTCATGCTGTATTTGCACTTCCGCACTGGCTATCAGCAGGTGCCCTTTCTGCTGTGGCTATTGTTTTTAACTTACTTGGGGGTCTCTCTGCTGCTATCAAGTAAGATATTAAATTTAGTTTGTTAATTTTTTGTTGGACGATGGATATATGACTTAATAAATGTAGGAAGTCGGTGGATGCAGGCCGCATTGGATCGTTCTCTATGGAAATCAAAGACGGAGGTCTATGTTCAGCAGTGGACTACGGGATGAAATGATGATGATAAAGATTTTTTGTTTGCTTTACTTGTTGTTTTAGCAAAGACTGCCATTGGACATTAAGGGTCTCCCCAGATCTATCGACGCGAAATCGGCTTGAGCCGGTAATAAAAAGTTTTATCTCCATGCAATAAGAGCAAAAACGACGTCGCTCGGCTCGGCTTGGCTCGCTTCGGCGTTGCGTACGGAACGACGTCGTTTTCGCTCTTATAGCATGGACATAAAAGTTTTTCTTACCGGCTCAACCCGATTCCGCGTCGATAGGTTTGGGGAGAGCCTAAGTCCGCCATGAATCGCAATTGTACCTATTGAGTGTACCTACCCCAATTATGTTTCAATTAATAAATTTTGCTCGTGTCTTACGAAGAACGAATTTATCATTTTTCCTCTGAAAACTATAAAAAATACAGGAAACAAGTGTCATAACTTTCCCAAAATCGCAAAAAAAGAATTACATGGCGTTCTTTTGGACGTGACCACATTTGACGACAGGCGAAGCAGTAGACGCGTCACTACATAACCGTCAGCATTTAAGCTTTGGTTTGGTCGATCATTTGTACGATATCCATTCTTAAGAATCAACCGATTAAATGCATTTGGTCGGATTAAACAAATCAACATCTAGGTAATTTATAGAATAATAGGGACACGCCTCGCTTCACTTCAGTTTAAGTGAGTTCTCTGTACCACCCGTACATAAACCAAAATTTATTGTACACAAAAACCTTCCGTGAAAAAATATCTAACTGATGGTGAAAACCGCATCAGAATCCATTGCATGATTTAGGAGGAGTCAGCAGATATACATACACAGACAGACAGACGCGAAAAGCGACTTTGTTTTATAATATGTAAAGAAAAGAAGAAGGTAAAGATGTCTGAGTGTTGAACTATTCAAGTGAAACAAAAGTTTTTTTTTTATTTCAGGGCAGACGTAATACAAACCATGACGATGATTTTAGTCAGCGGAGCCTTCATCATTCAGGCTACTGTGAAGGCAGGGGGTCCTCGGGAGGTGCTGCAGGACAACATAGACGGTGGAAGACTGCAGTTTTTCAAGTGAGTTCATATCTTGACCCAGCTTACGAATATCCGTAATACCAAAGAAGGCAAGAACTGCATAGTAATAGTATAAGTATTTTATGTTTAATGTAGTTACTAATAGAATGGTTCGACTACTAAATTGGAGTTAGACACCTTATTTGGTAGCTAGTTAGCTACGAGTATAGCGGTAGCGAATCAAGTCCCAAACTCGGTCTTCGATAAGGGCAAATATTCGTGAGTCGATATCGACTATTTTGTCGAGTTTTTTGTTGTTGTATGTACTATCAGCGCAATGGAAACCTGACCCACCATAGAACTGTGTCACAGTGACGTTATGATTCAAGTCGTAAGAAGTGTCAAACAAGTTGTTTATAATCTCACTGTGACACCGCCGTTAAACCGCCTGTTTTGTGTAAACTGTGGTTACAGAATCAACACGTTTTTAGAGTTGTTGGAAATTCTATAGCTCTGCCTACCGCACTCTGGGAATGAAGGCGTGAAGGTATGTATGTATGTGACACCGATCAATGGTGGGACAGGGTTTCATTGGGCTGATAGTACTTATTATTGTGTTCAAAAGATACAGACTTTTAACATACAGATAAATAGCAAAGGCTGTAATCAGCTCAGTGTGTGCGCAGCCATGAAAGGGAAGCAATACGCCGTTCTATATTTAACACCATTCATTATATTTTTTTCACTTTTCAGATTCCACTGGGACCCTACAGTGCGTGTTGATACTCTATCAGCCATCATCGGCCAATTGTTCATGTCGCTCTCCATCTACGGGTGCCAACAGACCTTCGTCCAGCGATACTGCTCCATGAACAGCGAAGCTAGGGTCAGAAGAACCCTCCTCGCCAACGTCCCAGCTGTGGGGTTACTCTTCAGCTTATCCTGGATAGTCGGCATGGCGTTATATGCCGTCTACCAGCACTGCGATCCATTAGAGTCCAAGAAGATAGCAGAAGCTGATGAAGTGTTGCCGTTTTATGTGGAAGACCAGTTTGGTTTCTTGCCTGGCATGCTGGGGCTGTTTTTGGGAAGCTTGTTCAATGGGGCTTTGAGGTGACTGAAGTTAATAATAAAACAGGACAGACATTTTGTTTCCCATCCTAACTTATGATATAGTTTTTGTAGGGGCAATTTTACAGCCCAATTCAAAAGATAAAATTGACGTAACGTACAAATTAGTATGTGCCTAAATAGACACTCCATTCATATTCATACTTATACTCAGTTTCATTTATTCATAAGAGTTATTTTTACGATGGGCAAAAATCACTAAGTTAAAGAAATAAGGTTGACCTATAGTGTTTGACTGATAAATGAATTAGTTTAGTGATATCTTTAGGCTAGAGAGAGAAAAGTGAAAAGTGAAAAGTGTCATGTTAAAAAAACGAAGTTGAATTGCTTAAATTTCGTGCTGTTAATCGAGCTTGTTTAAATGAAGTTAATAATCTAAAACGGAAGGTGCTTATCACACGTGGTACAATGAGCAAGGTTGAAGTTTGGAGCGTAACTCATTTCGTTATCATACGAATTCACTTGTCCTTATGTTAAGTATTTTTTAGCCTTTCTATATATCTTTAATATATTTATAATAATTTTCTTTTCCTTTTACCTTTCTAATTTAAACATTTACCGTAATTCCAGAATTAACTGACGTTGTTAAGGTGGAGCGATAGCTGTTTGAGCTCCATGGTCCGTTAAATTCTGACCAATTACGAAAACTCGTAAAAATATACTTATTTTCAATTTTACTCATTCTTACATTTTCTTCTTAGTTTTTTTTATTGGTTGCAGCAATAGTAGGTATGTATATGTATATATGAAATGAATACATGTCCAAAGATCAGTCGAAAAATCTGTATGTTCTTGAATCTAATGGCCTGTTTATGAAAAAATTAAATAAGATGACCGTCTCAACCCATGACTCCTTTTTCTAAATTTATTTATGTATCTTCAACACAATTAAATCTTAAAATATAATGAAGACACCGCTAAACCATAGAGAGGTTTGTCTTCACCCCTGATGACAGTTTGTAAATGACTTCTTGACGAATCATCTTGAATGACTCATCAAATTCTTGGTTTCAGTTTCCTCGTATCCAACGTGAACTCCTTGGCTACGGTGACGTGGGAGGACTTCGTGTCAGCAGCCCCGTCGTTCAAGGGCATCTCTGACGGCCAACAGCTGACCGTCATCAAGATCATTGGGATCATTTACGGTACATTGTATTACTTCATGTGGTGGTACGGTCACGGACTTTAATTGAACACGATAGAATCTTGCCACATAAAACCAACGATTAATTCCTACGTAATTTCTATCTCGTCACTTGACGCTGTCATTATGAAAAGGTTCTATGGTGTTATGGTACAACCTCGTGAGAGGTCTGTCCGGAACGCTACCACCATCTTATCCCTTAACCTACCGCCAAGCAGCATTGATGTGTTCCGGTGTGAGGATAAGACAGCCGGTGAAATTACTAGCATAGAGGCATTCCATCTTAGTCCTTGGGGTTGGCAACGCATCTTCCGTCTTATCTTATCTTACAGATGGGCCCTTTCGGATACACTTCGACTGAGTAGGATTTTTTGTGCAATTACCTTCTTACACACCAGAATGCGCGCAGAATGTGCAGGTTTCCTCACGATGTTTTTCCTTCACCGTAAGAGCGGTAGGTAGGTAGTGGTACATGGTGACCGCGGGGATTCGAACTCGGTACCTTACGATCACGAGTCGACGCTCTAAGCCACTAGGCCACCGACGCTCTCTTCCGTTGAGTCAAAAATTCCACTTACCATCAGGTGGCCTGAGTGTTCCATGTCATAAAAAAACATTATTATCTGTGACAGCAGACCGGTTGTGGTGGAGATATTTGGGGCATGCTTATGTGGACTTTTTTCCGCTAAAATGACGATGATTTTTATTTTAGGACACTAAATTTTGTCGTTACCTTACGCTAGCTTGCCTGTCAATTCGTCCGCGTAGAACTCATTTAACGCCTCAGGAATATTCAATTTAGGAATTCGCATGTTAGATGAAATATTTTTTACTATCTCATGTTGTTTGTAAATAAAGTAAGCCACGAAGTGCAAAACTTCTGCGAAGCCTCCGATTACCCTTGCATTGTGCACGCACAATTGTTCTAAGGACATCGCTTGGAACGTGGAACGTCGTATTATTCACGTAAATGCGTTCTTGGTACCACACCAGACAGTGCGACATTATCGAATTGAAATTGACGTTGAACGAAGACAATGTGTTCATAACGACAATGATCTTTTCCAAAATAATCTTGTTACGGGAATATTGAAATGTTGCTTTTCTGTAAATTCTCACGAGTCGCAATCGACCCGGTACACAAAACAAACCATTTTTTAAGCAACTCACTTTTTACTCGACGGATTAATTATTAACCGACAAGATAAAATTGTCCCGTCAGAGCGTACCAACAACATTTTATGGCGTGTATTCTTAATTAGGTAGCTTTATCGTCGGTCGAAGTGACTTCTTTTGTATGAGCAAAATAACACCTTTGTTTTGTTATTATGCAAATGAAGTCTTTGTATTGTACCTTCCGTGCAGAAGTGTATTTAAAATGATGTTTTATAGTTCTAATAACTTATGCATAAGTTACTTACTACCTACTTAAATCTTGAAAGCATCAAGCCGAATACAATAAATATGTAATAGGTACAGTGATCAACTTTTGAGCCAGTATATTTTCTGTTTTATTAATATCGGTCCACCGCGGTTGACGTTGCGGTGTGGTTGGTATTTGTAATTATGAACGACGTTGCTCGAAATAAAAAAATCTTAATGTTATTCTTATATCTTTTCAGCTCTCGTCATTATGTGTCTCTCGCTCTGCGTGGGTAGCGTCGGTGGAGTCATCGAAGGTTCCCAGCTCGTCACCTCCGCAACCTCCGGGGCCCTCCTCGGAGTCTTCGTGCTGGCAACACTCTGTCCTATCGCAAACGGAAGGGGAGCCCTCATCGGGATGATCTCGGCTCACTTCATCACTACCTGGATGGCAGCTGGCAGGCTACTGTATGTGGATACCAACGTTGAGATGCTGCCTTTATCTGTCGAGGTGAGTAAGAGTAAAAGAGAGACTTCAAAAGAGGCCAAGACATATTCAAGAGATTAAATATTTTAATTATGAACACTGTTGGGCACAACAACATTAGGATTTAGCTCAATAATCTTACATTATAATATACTTACCTTCTTATTATATTGCATATGTTATAATTTAAATAAGTTCCAATTTACTTTGCACTAGTTGATTAAATTTAAATCTTAATAATTATTATTTTGTGTTACTTAAACGTGTTTTAATTGTTAAATTATTCCTTTATTCTGTACTTATATCACAATTGTTTTTTTTAAAGTCTAACTTATCTTTTCTTATTTTACAAGTATACAGACGCGAGCATCAATGGAGTAGGAGCAGTTCTTGGACAACGAATTGGAAGTATTAATAATAATTGGATTAATCATTAAATTTCAGGACTGCCCCACCAGTACGCCGAGAGCACCTGTGAACTCTTCTCTGTTGCAATTTTTACGGACAATGGATGGAAATCGAACTTACGTACCCCAGGAGGCAGTAGCGTAAGTAAAATTGAAATTAATGAAATGTGTGCTTGAAGCATATTGGTGCCAAGATAATACTTAATTATTAATAAAAAAAAGCAAAAAAAATGATGATTTCAACATTATAAGTATGTAGACAGTATTAAAATCATCCAAAACAACAGAAACATCTTTCACTAAGATCAAACTTTTCGTTATACAGATAAAACAAATAATGTCCCTTTTTTCCGGTCTATTACTCGATATTCACAACATCCATTAGTAGCCTTAAACAACGTCAACCATTTTTTTAATGGACGAATAATATAAATGGAACAGAAACAATGAAGTATTCGTCGCTACCTCCATCTTTTCCTTTAATAGGTTAAGCAGCAGCGTCCTCATTGTTATTTCTGGCGTAAGCCATTGAGTCATTATCCATCTGAGTCTCCAAGTTTTGGCAACGCATTTGCAGTCTTAGGCTTGCAATCTTGTGATTACAAATGCCGAGTATCTCAGATTCAATTCATAAGGTGGCCTGATTGCTTGTTTGGCTTCTCCCTGGCATTAACAAAAGAATGTTACAAAAAAACATGTAAAAGAACTTGTTTTCACCACCAATATTTTATTCCAGGACCACAGCCCTGCACCAAATGTACGCTGTGTCGTACATGTGGTATGCTGTCATCGGGACTCTCACTTGCGTCATCATCGGCTGCGTCATTGGCGCCTTCACTAACAGTGAAAAAGACGTCTATGACGAGCGTCTGCTCCACCCTCTGGTGGCTAAACTGTACAACAAGATGCCAGGTATAAATAAAAATACGGAAAATTGAAGAACATATTTGATGTTACCGGAATCTACAGTATTGATTCCTATAGTTTTCGCCATCTCAAAGATTTCCCTGGTAAAGGTCTGGGAGAAAAAAGATGATAGAACACCCTAAAACGGCAGGACGCTTTCTGTTTTTCATTTTGCAAGACGAAAGTGAAGCAAAGTGAGAGTGAAGACCTATGATTAGTTAATTTGAGAAATAAGACAGAAGATCAATGTGATGTGTAACAGAGAGAAAATAGATAAATTTGCCAATAATTATACCAATATGAAAATAGTTTTTAATGAATGATTTGTTCTACTTTTGCTTGGCCAAGAAAAGTAAAGAAAAGAAACAAAGAAAACCATACCTGTCCTATGGAAAAGAAAGAAAGAAAGGAAATAATTAATGATTTGTAGCTAGTACGTGTAATGATAATGTTGCAATGAAGGTTTATATGTAAATCCATCATCACAAGCCAGAACTAACTATGTTCCTTTGGATCACTCGAAAACATATTAATTTATTATCTTTAAACGAAAAACTTTAGCTCAATAAAGAACATCGAAATCCTATCATGCTGGGTGGAAAGTGCTTCCCGAAAAGTTATAACCAGAGAGATGTCAAAACATACAGGTGTAAATAAGAAAGTCTATTTTTTTAATTGTTAAATGTGATACCGCCAAATCACTAAAAATAACAGGAAGGAGAGACTAAGCAAGCGAAATCCTCGAGATGAAAAGGCATGAATGGCTGCTTCCAAATATTAAGAAATAGTAAAATATAAATTAAAACACCACCTCTTTGATTACAAGAACTAATCTATCAAAATTAACAGTGTTTGATAATAACATCTGTTTCATAATAAATAGTTTAACGACAAGGAAAAAACGTGAAATAAATATATGTGACGTTGCATATTCTTCTAAAGATTGTATGTATTCTTGGAAGTAAACAAGTCCCCACTATAATTAAAAATGTCAAAGTGTTAGTTGGTTTATCTCTCACGACAAATTATAGTCATTTGAGGGACAGTGATGATAGATCTTTTTTAAATACAGGACAATTAAACACATTAATGGTCATTATATTTATGTCATTTGATTTATTCGTATTAAGGTGTGTGTATTCGTATAATACATAATTATAACATTCTTATAAGTGCAAAAAGTTTGAATTTAAAACATATAAGAGTAAATACTCTTAGAAACATGCAATTTATGTTTTAAAACCCAAAATTAAGTATAAAAAAATAAAAACGTCGATTGCTGACTTCAGTCGTTTATTAAGAATATGACTACAGAAAATAAATGGTCAAACAAGGTTTAACATAATATTATTAAAATAATATTATTCATGGTTATTCCCATTTGTTATAAGAAAAAGACTACATAAAAGCTACGTCCAGATGGATTTATGAGAAGTAACTTAAAAAAAATTTAGAATCTTATAACAAGCGCTTAATCTCTATACAATCTCATTAATTCAACAAGTACTAACGGATCTACAAATTTAATGAAACACTCTAACCTAATTACTAATGATTTAACATTTTAAAATTAAATAGTCTTTCGAAAATCTTTTCAGGAAAAAAACGAACCCACAGCACCGAGACTACCAAAACTGCCGAAAAGGATTCTAGTGAGAAAACCGATGTGACCACAGCAGACGAGACCAAAGACCACGCCAACAATAACAAAATAGATAAGAAACCTGTTAAAGATGACACACATGCAGTATTAGCTGCAACCAGCAGCAGACTCTTTGATGCTTACGTCGTGAAAAGGTCTCCATCTCCTGTAAGGAGTAGGTTGTGATATAAGTAACTCTACAGGTTGTTTTAGAAATGCAAAAAGACAAGAGGAATCTTTATTCCTGTTTTAAGTGGTCAATATTGTTATAGATCGTGTTGTGGGTGTCACTAATGGACCAGTTAGTTAAAGTGATTAGTAAGAAAATTGAATGTGTTTATACTATAAACAAAACAGGGCCTATATCGTCCTTTTACTTTCTCATTGTCGTATCTGATCGAATAGTTAGATAGGAAAGTAGTCTTTATTATTCAGAGAACATGAGTGCTTTTCCTATCTAACTATTTGATCAGATAAGAAGTTGAGAAAGTAAAGGGACGATATTCTGCCCCGTAAAACCTAATTGCTTTTGACATATTATCGTATTGTCGACGTTATGATAGCTCTTAAATACTTGATAGAAATGGTGGCTGATTTGAAAACCATACAATAACATGTCAAAAGCAATATGGTGTTACCGTAACGCTAAGTTGAGCGATTTTTGAAAACAGACAAAGTGTAAGAGTAACGTAAGCTGACGATCTATCTCGGCCGTTTTATGTCAAATATCGTTTTAGCGTATAGCGTATTTTTGTGAAACGTGTATTGATCAATTTTAATAGAAATATAATTATCATTGTGATAATATTAAGGATAAGGAAATTTAAAGTTATTGTTAAAAGGGACTTAATCTCGTAATAGTTAAATATATTTTAAATGATTGACTGAACGTTTTAGTAATGTTTATAATATAACCAAAGCTGAGGGAAAGGGGGTTAAAGCAAAAAAAAGATGTTACCTAGATAGCTTAAAATCATTATGATTAAGAAATGATAGTAGATTAAAACTTTGTTTTTGTTTGTTATTTTTGTTGTTGAAACCAATTATAGAAAAAAAAGGCAAAGGAAATATTATTTGTTGCTATTTTCTTTTACAGACAAAACAAAAAACAGGGTGCTTATAAATTTAATGGGATTTCGTAAGAAAGCATTTTTTGCGTAAATATTAACAGGAATAATTAAATTAATTATTCATAATATTTGTTAATATTTTATGACACTGTTACTGCAATAGGTACTTAAAAACCTTATTTATTTATTTATTTATTTGTGATATGAATTGTTGTTTTCAAAATGAGAAAGACAATAATTTTGAACGGGAATTAAATAAAAAAATTATTAATTATGTAATATTAATTTGTAATTCATATCAAAATAATCGTCAAAAACATGTGATCATGACTAAAATTATTATTAAATAATAATATAGGTGTCAAATTAGTGGATGGCCAAATTATGAAAACATAAACGATTGTTTTTAAATAATAACAAATTTATGGTTTTAAGCCTTCCTAAATTAATATAAGATCGTACTAAAGTACGTCTTTGGTCTAATTCTTGTTTTTTTAACTAAAAAATAACATTCTTTTTTGAAAATATGCGCCTTTTTGATTGTTCACGATTCTATCAACTTTATTTACATTTTTAGTAGGTACCTATGGATAAAAAAATTACAAAAAAAGTTTTCAATGTGCACTTTAGAAAGCGGTTATTTTTCCTATTATTATTAAGTTAATAATTGGGCAAAAAAACGCTAAAAATCGCACCAAAGTATTTTTTTATTTGAGCCCTTTGCTACGGGTTTTCACAGGCCACGTGTTAGGGTGGCGACGGAACCAGTAATGGACAAGGACCAATGATGGACACTTGATTCTTATTTTACAGAAGATAAGGGTTATTCATTTGTTAAGCAACAATCAATTTAGGACCGTATGAAATTTGAATTAAGAGTGGTCCATTACTGGTGCCTGTCAGCTAAAAGTGTCCATCATTGGTGCCGTCACCCTAAGTCATGAATTGAATACTGTCGTTATAAAAAAGAAGGTAACTGCAATGTAGTAGTTGAAGCATTCTATACTCTATTGTAAACCACTTTCGATTTAAAATACTCATACTTTTACTATGCAGTTAGACCTTTTTTGGTATCACGGTAGAATAGGCCAAGTATATTCCACAAATTATTAAATCATTCTTATTTTAGTCTGTGATTCTACGTTGGTCCTTTGTTCATCTGATGAATAATGATGGTGATAATTTATAATGGTGATGATGATGGTGATGATGATGATGATGGTGATATTTACAGTGGTGATTATGATGAAGATAAGTCATGATTGGCTTTGGCCGAAGTCCATGTGATGTCTCTCAGTATTAGTTAGTTAAGAAAAAATGTGTGCCTGCAATGTTAATTTATATTTATAAGTAATTTAAGTAGATAATTAATTTTTTTCAATTAATAAGCTACACATTAAATTGAATCTTACTATTATAGAAAAAAGCTTGAATGATTTTATATGTCGACTTATAATGATCGTAATTTTAGACTAGACTTTGTAACGTTTGAGATGATTTAAGTAATTTATAAGTAGAGATAAATAAATTTATAATAAATAAATAAGTAGTTTAAAATACATAGAAATATATATTTTCAAATTAATAATACACATTTTTCTATCTAAGTTGTGACTTAAACATAACGTTCCTTTTCACCATGTTTTCGCAGCAAATCAAACAGTGAATAAATTTCAAGCCAATTCAGCATTGTTATTGTATTACTCGTAACATTCAAATTTTACTAACGTAAGTGAGTCATTATACGACCAAAATAAACACTACTACTCACGTCCTCCCATTAATGTTAGGAAATGGCCCGACATTTTACATACGACGCCGGCGTAGTTACCAGTGTCACTCCCCGTCCTCCCCGACAGTCAGTGTACGTGAGTCTGCGCCCACGTTATACTTCCTGATGAAGGACTCTTAACACATTCAACGTCAGTTAATACTACGAATGATTTGCTGTAGCCTGTAACTGCATTTTTTCGCTTTGAAGCAAAAATCAGCTACGAACATTGTATCCGATATCGGATCGTTGGCGCTGAAAGTGTTAAGCATGTCGGGCTTCCTGACATTAATACGTGAGTAAGCCGTAGCAGTGTTCATTTTGATTGTTACAGTATCGAGTTTTTTTTACTAAAGAAGACGAGAAGGCAATAATTATTTCATTTGATCTGTACCTAAGTCACCTTTTATAAGTATAGATGCGGAATATAAAGGTTTATAACTTCTGGATCTTAACACCTTTGAAATGTTTTATTCCGTGACTATACACCAAACTAATAAAAGCAACTGACAGTGACTTTGAAGTCGTCTCAAATATTCGAAAGAGAGAAAAATATTTAAAAGGTAAACAAAATAACGTTCGCAGAAAAAGCGCTGTTTCACATAGTTATTGGATAGCCTCCGGTGCACCTTAAAAAGTTATTCTGCGAATGTAGAGGGCAAATAACCACTTCAGAGTTCTGGCGCCGAAGAACATAGGCAAAATGCGAACGCTACAAACGTTTTTATTTTCTATCACTTCAAATTTATAGGATGACAGTTGGACCACGTGGTTTCTCGCAACGCCAATTCATAAAAATGGGTTTGCCATTGAATCGCCGACACTTATTCACCGAATTTTCATTTCATCGAACAGGCATTTCCACGTGCAGGAGTTATAATTTTTTGGTGGTCACAGGTCTAACCTAACCTAACCTACGTAAACCATGCTTAAGATAACCTAAAAACAATAAGGTTTCAGCAGAAATTAGCTGTCGATGAAATGAAAATTCGATGAAACAACGCATTCGTGAAATGAGTGTCTGAGATTCAAGGAGCACCCATAAAAATGCCATCCCAACATTTTGAGTGATAGAAAAGAAAAACGTTAGTAGCGTTTGCATCTTGGTTAGGGCTTCACATGGCATTATGATATAGCTATGCAGTTCAGATTACGCTGCGAGAAAGGGACAGAGCTATATAGCTGCTATAGCTCTGTCCTTTACCCTCGAAGTAAAATGAACTGCATTGCCATGTCGTAATAAACCCCGGCTGAGATTCTACAACGTTAAGCAATATTACTTTAAACCTGTTATCGTATTGTCAACTTTTTTATACTCGTAGCTCTTTATTTTACTTTGATAGTGGACCCGACTCTACAGTGGCCTCTAAACTTCCTAATTTTATTTAGGGCTGATTTTTCAATCCCCAGATAAATCTATCCGGAAGGTAAATTTTAGCTCCATCCTTTTCTTTCATATGACTTCAGAAAAGGATAGTAATACATTTAACTGACGGATAGTTTAATCTGGGGATTGAAAAATCAGCCCTTAGGTGTCTTTTATTCTATGAGCAGCTGTCATAATCAAATGACAGCGCTAATTTAAATCTGGCGCTTCTTATTTTAAGCAATTAGTATTGTCACAGCTTGACATTCTGAAATAGCACTTGTTAAATGCCTAAAAATGTGTCAAATTTGTTTTAGGCTATTTAATGCCTAACGCACTTGCAATCGCAGTCGGCTTCAAGGTAGGACAATTGTCAATTCTATACATTTTGACAGATTTCTACTATTAAGTCGCAGTCAGCCTAGTTGGTAGTGACCCTGCCTACGTATCTAGGTCCCGTGTTCGATTTCCGGTCAGGGCAAGTATTTGTGTTATGAGCGCAAGTATTTGTTTCTGAGTCTTGGGTATTTTCTATCTATAAGTGTTTACTTTAGGACCTGTTTCACAATCGTCAAGAAAAGCATATCTGACATATAAATTAATTAAACTATTTCTATTTCTATTTCTATTTCTAAATTTAGCCCTTTCCCTTTATTACACTTGAACATTGACAAGGAGAGGGCTAACTTTAACTGGCACATAAATTTACTTGTCGATTGTGAAACAGACCCTTATACGAGTAAATTTATCGTTGAGCCTAGAGCTTAGTTTGGGACTAGGTCAATTGGTGTGAGAATGGCCTCTGATATTTATTTATATATTTTCGTAAAACTTTGCAAGTTTTTTAGGACTGTGATGGCGTGCCAATATTTTTGATGATATTTAGAGATTGTATGATAAATTATAGAAACAAATACTTGTGATAATGTTATTGTGCAATATACTATTAATTATTTGTCGTTTCTTTTTTTGAACCTATTATACGCGTAACGCGAGTGGTGGATGGACCTTATGCAGGGTTGGTCCAGGTCGCTACCACCAGACTTTTGAGCTGGTATCAAGCAACAGTGTTCGCATTGTTGTGTTTCAATTAGAAAAATGAATAGTTCAGCAATTGTTTTCAACCTAATTCCTCAGGATTTGCAACTCATTATCTGAGAAGTCTTGAGATTAGCATCTTAAAATTGCAATGTTGAGTTTGAGAGTCTATCATCAAGGTTGCCTGTGTGCTAAGACTCTTTACAATAAAATGAGCTTTATAAAAAAAACATCAAAATTGGTTCATCCGTGTGAAAGCTACAATGTTTCAGACAGAAAAATAAGTACAGATACATGATACACACGTTAAATTTATTTGCGTCGGGGGTTAAAAAAAACCTAGGTACAGTCAACAGCATAAATAAGTGATAATTTATGTACCTTGTCGCTTTCAATCGTTTCACAATTTTGTATAACATTTCAACACGACGTTAAAGTGACAAGGTACATAAATGATCACTTATTTATGCTGTTGACTGTACCTTATATTAACGTTGCAAATTTTGATCACTTGAGCAGTTTTGTTGAGGGGAAGTCACTTCCCTTTTGACACAAACCTCTATAAGCATGTTTTTTTTTCAGATCACCCTTTAAAAAAGTTCCTCAATTTAAAAGTATTCTGTTAAAGAACACCCCAGTTCTTATTAAACCCTACTTTAAGACCTTTATCAGCTTCACGGGATCTCGCTAAGCTTATCGACTCGGAATAGGGCCGCGCGCGCGACGACGGATCCAATTTGCGTGTCAATGAGGGAAGACTTCGTTTCGTGGCGCCGTATTCTGATGATATCGATCGAGGATAAGTTAAGGGGGAGTACAGGCGAATTTCAGTTTCATCATTCTCCTGCCTTTATTCTAATTTATTTGGGGTCGGCGCAATATGTCTTTTCCTTCCGTACTTCTCTATGAGTCTCGTCATCTCAATATTCACTCCTAGCCATATCATCTTTCGTACAGTCAATCCATCGTTTCTTTAGTTTTCACCTACTCGTATAGCCATCCAAAATTTCCTCCTCATTCCTCCGCATCATATGCCCATACCACGTTAACCAATTTCCACACAGCTTTTCAGTCACCGGTGTCACTTTCAGACTTCCTCTTATATAATGTAAAAGCTCCTATTATGGATAGTGCTCCAGTTATGAACAATCCCATAAATATAAGCTTACGAGATTGATATGTTTTTAGCGTAACAATTAAATTATATTTAAATTATTCGGGATTACCACTATTAGAATGAAATGTTCGGTAATGCAATGTTTTCATTAAAAAAATGTAAATGTACATCACTGGAGCATTGTCCATAATAGGTGCTTTTACCTTACTTATTTCTTATTTTATCCATTCGCGTAACACCACACATCCCTCTTAGCATTCTCATTTCAGCTGCATGCAATTGCCTTTTACTCATTCCTTTCGTGGCCGACATTCTGATTACGTCAGGACACCTAATGCGATAGTATACTAACAAAGTTTATGCATGCACAATTACGTAAAATCTGACTTATTGTCTTTTCATATCGTACTTACATTATCCATCCATACTAATCCATACTATCCATACTAATATTATAAATGTGAAAGTGTGTCTGTCTGTCTGTTTGTCTGTATGTCTGTTACCTCTTCACGCTTAAACCGCTGAACCGATTTAGATGAAATTTGGTGTGGAGAGGAGAGCTTGAGTCCCGGGAAAGGACATAGGCTACTTTTTATCCCTTAAAATTAGACAGATCCCGAGGGAGCAGCGATAAACGACTTCTACGCGGATGGAGTCGCGGGCAAAAGCTTGTAACATATAAAGTTAGTTCGGCTAGCGGATTTTCTGCCAAGTCATGCAAAACAAGACAATAGCTGCCCGCCAGCGGCTTCACCTCGCTGCTAATTTCCGACCTTCCCGTTGTTTTTTTTTTTCTTACATATATACCCTTATCCTGACAATAACGAACACAACAAAAAAGAAATCAGCCTAATAGGTTCAGCCGTTCTCGAGTCTTGCGCTTAGCAACACATTTAGTGATTCATTTTTATTATATAGATAAGTTACACGTAAGAAGGGGTAACCAAGAACGGCCCCTTAACGGGTACTTTGAAGTAAATCTTATTCTAGCGGAGATTCCCGCAAAGAACATCACAGGCTCGACGAATCATTTATTCCGTGGCAGGCCTTTTGTAAGGATCCGATCACGAATGTATGTATGAGAGACATACATTTACATTTTAGAGCATTAATTTACCCTGGTACTCAGAGACAGTTTAGACACATTTAACTCGTTCTTTTTAGGGTTCCGTACCCAAGGAGTAAAAACGGGACCCTATTACTAAGACTCCGCTGTCCGTCTGTCTGTCTGTCACCAGGTTGTATATCATGAACCGTGATAGTTAGACAGTTGAAATTTTCACAGAAGATGTATTTCTGTTGCCGCTCTAACAACAAATACTAAAAATATAATAAAATTAATATTTAAGGGGGGCTCCTATACAACAAACGTGATTTTTTTGCCGTTTTTTGCTAATGTTGTAAAGATAATGGTACGGAACCCTTCGTGCGCGAGTCCGACTTGCACTTGGCCGGTTTTTTCAAACTTGTCTATGAAAAATCGTCACTAGTGCATGACATTATCATCATCAGATCTCGGAATATACGATACAAGGCAAAATTAAATGACGGCTAGGGATCTCCTACATCGATAATGAATTATCGATGCTTTTCCCATATGCTAGTGATTGCACCAAGTTTTTTTTGTAAAAATATTGTTTTATTGAAAGTATGCAAATGAAACAAAATAGCAACATAATTCTGGATTTTTAAACCTTCACTCATCATAATCATATTTTCTTTCCTCATTGTGTATTTTTGAATTACTGTCTCATTTATTATTGTTAAAATAAACAGTCCAAATTTTCTGGCGTTTAACTCGTCCGTCTCGACTGATGAATCCATTTCAGGTGGCTAAAAGACTTTCAATTTCTGTGGAAGTAGTAGGGGCACAACAAAATACACACTTACAATGCTGGGGGCGATCACTAATATATGGGAAAAGCATCGATAAATTGAGTTTATCGATATAGGGGATCCCTAGCTAATTTAGGCATTTAGTTTTGCCCCGTATATTCGGAAGTCTGATGATCATCCACCTGAATTTTGAGTGCGGCTGTTAAGTATGTACTGTATGTTTTTATGAAACTGGATGCATACTTTTCCGGAGTCGAAAAGAAAAGATAGAACGATTATGCTTAGGTATTTAAGTGCACTCTGTGAGCTAGAAGATAAATTTAATACACTTTACGACCATGTGACGATTTTAATCTAAACAACCATAAGACGAGACACCCACTCAGTATTTAGTCAACTTTGTTCATCGCCCATACCGCAAAGCCTAAGGCACTGGTCCCACCGCCGGCGAGTAAGCTATGAACTATCGGCTATTTTCTTGTCCAAGAAACGAACAAAAGATATAATCGCTGCCGTGTAAATAAAAGAGAGAGATATAAATTTATAGTTCATAGTTGAGCGAGTTTAGCTCACTCGCTCAACTATGAACTATAAATTTATATCTCTCTCTTTTATTTACACGGCAGCGATTATATCTTTTGTTCGTTTCTTGGACAAGAAAATAGCCGATAGTTCATAGCTTACTCGCCGGCGGTGGGACCAGTGCCTAAAGAGGAAAGTCTCTAAAGAGTGTGTCTTACCACGACACATGCAAGGAACAACATTGTATCTCAAATGTTATGTTAGCTTGCGATACAATTTTGTTCTTGCTCAAATACGTTTGAAATTAGAAGTCACAGTAAATTGAGATACAATGTTTTTCCATGCATGTGTCAACCAAAAATCGGTAACTGTGGGTATGGGGTATGTCAAGCAAATCGATAAAATGTATCGTTTTATCATTATGCATCTGACAGTTGGTATAATAGGTACTTCTTATTGTAATACCAGCCTACCTTATTCCAATTAGCAAATAATATTTCCTTCTCTCATCGGAATCGTCCCGTGACACTTAGTCTTCCTCTGCCCCCATGGTTTATCTCGCTCGCACTTGTGGACTTAGTCCGTGGTGATGTGTAACTAATGCTATTTGTTTAGCTCGATTCAAAGGACAGATAGCCAGTCTAATTTGGTTTGGACACGTGGACAGGATTGGTTGACATATTTAGTTTAGATGCACAAAGTTGTGTCAAGACTGGACTTGATGTGAACAAACTACCTAAACCGGAGTTTTAAATTAATTAAGATGATTGAAAAAAAAACCATACAAATTTAGCTCCGGTGGTAATGTATTTCACTTACTCAATCCAGGCCGATTTCCACGGTATTTAAATATTTTGTAGATGAAAAACTAGGGTTTTAAGATTTTCTTACACAGACTTAGTTTTTCATACTAATATCTGCAACATATTCAAAAATCGTAGAAATCGCACTAAATTTAAAGGGTGAGAAACGATATCGCTGTATGGAAATTTTTAGCTTCACATTCATCTTAAGAGGTCTCATACAAACAAAATAAAAATATTATTTTGATTGTAAGAGACATTCCCATAGAAGAAGAATAATCACACTATATTTGTCACTTTTCTCAATATCTCGCGGAATAGCTGGAAAAGATCCCTTATAATTATAATAATAATTAGATATAACGATAAAAATATTTAGTCTGCAAAGATCATCTTCCTTACAACTATAATATTTTATAAAAAACCTAACAACTCAACTAAGACACGTTATTGCTCTTAAATTTCACGCGAATTTTACAGGTTTAAATCGATAATAAACTAACATTTTTAATCATTGACTGACCGTGCAGTAAATCAAGTTCCTAGGCCAATTAAGTCAAATTGACGCAATAAATCAAACCGTAAAAAGTCTATTAGGATCATTTGTTTCCCATCTATCTCCAATCGGCCGGCAAACGAAGATCCGAAGGCGATCAGAGACGGCGTTTGAGGATGGGATGACAAGGAAAAGCTCTCAAGCACTTACCACGAGTTATAAGACTAAAATAGGAAATAATTTTTCATTGTTTTTGTGAGGATTTTGCCCAATGCCACGGATAAATAAGTTAAGATGGACGAAGAGAGAACAAGACGATTGGGCCTCCATTCAACTCGGTAAATCATTGTCTTTGACGTGTTATGGTATTGTCTTTAACTCGACCGCCTTTTCTGTCAAGTAAATAAGAGCTATTAAATCGTTGACATTAGGCAAGAGTAAATGGGAGTGTTGGAAAGGGAAGGCCAAGGCGAAGGCGCCACGACCAGATCGGGGACGTATTAAGAATGGGCTAGGTCAGGAGATCCTAAACCAACTAACGTGTATGAACTTATGAGTGTAGAGGAAGCGAGGGAAGTTTGTCTGGATCATAGCAAGTGGAACGAAGTGGTCTCTGTCTACCCCTACGAGAAAGAGGCGTGAATGTATGTATGTATGTATTGTAACAAATTCATACCTTAAGACCAAGATGGCTCAAACGTATAGTTATTTAGTCTAACTATATGGATGATACACTTGCTTCGTTATTGACATTTTATTGAGCAGTAGCTGTTTGCTGGCGGCTTCGTCTTACTTTCCGACTTTCCCGGTGGATTTTTATTTTTTATCTGTCACACAAACCTTATCCTGCCAATATCGAACATTACAAAAAATAATTATCAATTTTTGGTGCAGCCGTTCCAAAGTTAAGTGCGTAGTTATATTTCGGGGGTTAATTTTTATTTATATAGATATAGATATACAACATAAATTAAAATTATGAGGAAACTAACTGTTGCCCGCGATTCTGTCTCGGTAGAAGTCGTTTATCGTCACGCCCTTCGGGAACTGCCCATGCACCCCACTTACTAAATAAAAATAGTATTATTTTATCTTTTTTAACTGTCAGTTGCAATTTGTGTGATGAGCGTATTTATTTCTAAATCTTGGATTTTTTGTATTTATTTCTCCATATGAATCGTTATCTATGAATAGGGACCTTATTGTCGATGGCGCTTCCGCTATTATTAACGATGATGCTCCGATATATGCGCCATCGACGATAAGGTTCCTTTTCATAGATAACGCCATAATTATATAAGCATGTTTATCGTTGTCTAGTACCCAAGCCTAGAGCTAGAGCTTAGTTTGGGACTAGGTCAAGTTGTGTGAGATTGTTTGATTATTAGATGTTTTCTTTGTATTTATAGGCATTTTCATCTTTGTCTAATCTTGTCTAGGCTTGTATATTCACGGTAATAAAGGGTTCGTCAATTTTGGACCTTAAGAGCATTGAAATAGAGTTGAAAAGTAGTTCAGAGGGCTTATTGCCTAACGCACTCGCAATCACGATCATTTTCATTTTAAAAATCGAAGGCTTGTCTGCATACAAAATGAAAACAATTGCTCCACTTTGAAGCAGGTTGCGATTGCGAGTGCGTTAGACAATAAGCCCTCAGGTCTAGGTCAATTGGGATTGTTCATATTTTTACAATTACTCTAATTCGAAAACTATTTCGCGGAATAGAGTTTTAAAGCCGTTCTGCAGTATTAAGCTTTGAAATATTTATCTATTTCGGATATTTCGACAAAAGTATATTTAACCTTTGTTTGACTTTCGTTTTTGGCTTGAAGCCTTCCTAGGTGTATTTTACGGGTTAGGCGACAACCGCTTCAAATGGTATGTTTTAATACATTATTACAATCACTTTTTATTATTAGAAATATTTAATTGTTGTAATTTATTAGAAAATACCAGCCCAAAATTAAAATAATCATGTCATCCATAAAATGTCTGCTAAATAAATAAAGATATTCAAACAAAACTATTGGGTCAAATACAAAATTAATGAAATAGGTCTCTTAAAATTACCTATTCTTTCAAATTATAATGTTAGCTATTTTTTTTGGTCTATCCCAATTTGTGTAAGATTGACCCCCGATATTATTTTGTTAATACTAATCCGTAGGTACTAAAAAAAACTTCTTCGACTAAACTCGAAACAAACTCGTGGTAAGGCCCCTCCATCCGGTCTTTGCATTTGATAATGAAATAGATTTATGGCAGCCATTATTTAGGAAGATTAAAATCGGCGACGTTGTTTCGAGTCCGGAGTAATTCCGATGTTGACAGATAAAAGTTCTTTCGAGGGGTTTTAATTGAGTGCGAAGAAAACGATTATTTTTCGAGAAAACTGCGCTGTTTTTATAGCTGGTGATTTTTAAAAGTGGCTTTTTTACTTTAGACGTGAAAGAATGGTATTAAAAGTTATTACGGGTTTGTTTTGCTTTCGTTATAGTAAAACTAGTTTCTGCCCGCGACTTCGGCCATCCCATGTTGCGGGGATTTCAATTATCGTTATTCCCTCTGGAACTTTTAAATTTTCCGGGATGAAAAGTAGCCTATGTGTTCATCGAGGGTATAGGATCTCCTTTCCAAATCATCCAAATCTGCCTAGCCGTTGCAGCGCGAAGGAGTAACATAGTAACAGACACACACACATAAACCTTCGCATTGATAATGTTAGTAAATATAAAAACATCTTGAAAAGGGTCAATCAGCCTTTTAAGCCACTTAATGAGAATGCAGGCCCTAAAATATTGTTTGTCCGCTCTGGGTAGTGACTCTCTCATAAGCAAAGGTGAGCGAACGCAGGAGTGAAGTCCAAGCGGCGAGTTTAAATGGTCCCGTCAAAGCGAACAAAACACATTTCAGCGCGTGTATTCAATTTGGCAGCATGGCTTCTCGAACGTATACGGCTGCGTAATTGAGAATGCACGCGTTAATATGTGTGTGCTCGCTCTGACGGGACTACAGTACCTACTTAAACTCGCCGCTTGGACTTCACTCCTGCATTCGCTCACCTTTGCGTTTGAGAGAATCAATACCCTGATGTGGCAACAAAAACTCCCGGGTAATAACTTTTTCGTATGTTTGTAAACTCATACAAACAGAAAATAACTATCTCTAAAAAGAAACAGAAATACAAAAAGTATGTTCAAAGGCGAACTTATCCCATTAAGGGATCTCGTTAACCTTTGAGCCATTGAAAGATAAATAAAAACAACGGATGGATAAACGTTAAAAATAAACATTAAAAATACAGAAAATAGAAATAAAAATAGTAAATAAGTACGTAGAAATGTATACATAATAATATCTAAATAGGATAAATAAACCAATATAAGTACATTACTAAATAAATAAATACTCCTGAATACTCAGATCTCTCCCATTTAATATTATTTATCAAGTGAACTTATTTCAACTTTGGGGTAAACAAATATAACATTATTATTTTCCAAAGGGTGCATTTAAAACAACAGCCATTAAAGCAAAATCGAATCCTCAGAACAATATATTATAATTGGTGTCACTAATTGTCTGAGAGCGTTGTACTGAAAGCAAAGTTACAATAACCCTGAAAACAAACAAGGTCGTCTTTATTCCTATAGGAATAAGATTGAAAATGTTAATGATTGATGCAAAATTAAACTTGTATTAAATAATGAGAATCGAAGAGACGAATGAACGACATCGTTGAGTTATTTACCCTAATTTGCATGTTTATTTTAATTCAAAGGGATAGAATTTACGATAATAACGGGGTGGATAAAATTGTAGTTGATACTGATTTCTTTTAACATGCTTAAAATATATATTGTTTTAAGGTGTAAAATGTTTTCTTGGTATATTGTTCAACAAGGGGATAAAATGAGTCATTATACTGATTTAAGTAGTTTTTGAGTTAGAGTGGTCAGATTTTAAGAGTCTTGAAAAATCTGGAAACGTTGCTAAAAGCTGTCGTACTGGAAACTTTGCTTTTTTTTGGTCTTGTTTTTATAACGATGTGATCTTAGCGTAATAGAACTGTCAAAAAAAATCTAACCTAACCTATGGGTTTGCGCTGTTGGCGGCATCCTCGTAAGGCCCAAATTATACCTTTATGAAAACGGTCCAGATATCGAAAAAAAACCGGTAAACGGTATATTCCGGTACCAACCGAAACGAAACGGTATGACGTAATACCGTTTTAAAACGGTACCTTTATTTTCCGGTTATGCAATCCCTGGCGCAAGGTACCCTTTCCTATTGCGAGGGACTGTTACCATGTTACTAAATATCTTGATAAACGGAACGCTAGCGAGTGTGGCTGACAGGGCCTGAACCAAATCAAATATGGAGTCCGCCGCTTCCGTTATCTCTGTCTCGGCTCCGGAAGTGCTTATTCACACTTGATTTAAAAGGTTCGATCAACAATTTTACAGATAAAATAAATTATCAGGTTTTATGGTTTAAAGTGAGGATATAGAATAATAGACATCTTATCACCCTAGAGAATAAATGTAAGAAATAAACCGGTCAAGTGCGAGTCGGACTCGCGTACCAAGGGTTCCAAGGGTATTTAAGATAATATGGTTGGAAAACGCAAAAGAAAATACTAATTTTGTTACCTTTTTCACCAATTAAGGACCCCTAATAAGTAAAGGTTTTCAATGTTTTAATTTAAAAAAAAAAACAATTTTTTGGTGATTTAATTAAATATCAAAACTAAACCGATTTGCAGATAAGAAGTCTATGTAAGGGGTCGAGGATAAAGCAGTTTGGAGAGCCTTGAAGAACCAAGTAACTACTGATTGCTGTCACGACCCTCAATAAAACGAGCAAAAAGAGAATTAAAAATATATCGAAACTAGGATGTGAATGAATTTTAAAGATAATTATCATTAGTACATAAACAAGATACAAGTCACAATAATTCTTACTGCCGCACTCAGAGACGTCAATTAAATTTAATGCTTGTTAAGTGACGTGTTGTCTTATTCTATTGCTGTAGCAACGAAAGTGACAGCAGCAACTTTAATCAAGCGTTAAATTAAATTGACGTCTCTGAGTGTGGCAGTTAGTCTCAATAATAAGAAATCCAAATTTGGATAACCCTTTAAATTGTAAGGCAAGTATTAATATCATTCTTAATAACTAAATGAAAAGCAAGCTTTAAAAACCCGACTGCATTTTTTGTTATTGTTATTAAACCCGTTTATTAATGCTACTATATTCGTATATATTTGAGATGGTCACATTAAGACCTTTCAAATGATACCTATATTGTAAAAATGATATAATTAGAAGATTTTTTTTTGTTGACCTAAATAATTGTCATTTTACCATAGTTGTTATTTCAATTTTAATAGTTTAGGTATCCTATGTCACCCGGGATGGTGAAAGGATTCTAACGATACACACATTTAAATCGGCTCAGCAGTTTAGAAGTTATGGCGGAATAAAGAATCGTAAGATACATACATACATGAACCCTAAAAACATTACACTCCTTTTTTTGGGCAGTCGTGTAAAAATAGTTATCATTATCCCATAAGTACCTATACAATAATATTAAATTATTATCCTATAATAATTGTATTTGCATATTGCGGCCATTAAAGCGCAGATTATTACCTAGCGGCTGAAGCAGTAAAACGAGTATGAAATGTCATTATTCCCCCGTACGCCCGCACCGCCGATTGCAGCCATCAGCGATTCTGTATCAGCGTAAAAATTAAACTTGCAGCAGGATTCGTATGAGGCAAAATGAGTTTTGGTACATTACATATTTTTATAACAGTGCGAAAAACTATTAATATCACGTTCACGGACACTTCGGCCATGGACGTAAATGAAACCTGCCCTGTAGCCGACGATTTTTACCGTGACAAATCTGCAACTCCGTCCACAGCTGAAAAATTACAGTGAAGGGAGATATTAATTTGCGCCATGGACACCACAAAACCTCCAAGTGTCACAGCAAAAAGTTTAGGGTAACGTCTACCACATGCACTACCTATAAAAGGGGAACGGCACGTGTGGAAACACATCTTGGCTGTGGACGTAACGGTCGTGGACAAGCTGCCACACAGAAGATTTTTACTGTACCTTCTACAAAATAACATACTCGTACAAATTTTTCAAGAGCTAAATTATTAACAATAAAAAATAAATAACAGGATTTGTAGCGTAATAACCACTACATAAAATCAGCTAAAAGATTCCAAGTAAAAACCATCTCCGAATTGGTTCATCCACTCAGGAGCTACGATGCAACAGACATACACACAGATACACATTATAAATACATTAAACTTATAACATGCTTCTTTTTGAGCTGGGGGTTAAAAAAAACAGTAAATGTTGTACTGTTTTGACTCTATGTACTGTGTTCAGAGCAGCCGGGTGAAATGGCGGGGCAGGTTGAAATGCTGATGACAAATTTGGCAGTCATTGCGGTCAGTTAAAAATGCTTCTCATTTGAATTACCTTTCGTACGTACTGATCTTAATATGCATACATACATACATAAACTCACGCCTTCGTTAACAGAGTGGGATAGGCAGAGCTACAGAATTACCTACAACTCTAAAAACCTGTTGATAAATCTGTAACCACATTTTGCACAATCAGGCTAAGATGTTTACCAGCGTATTAGTGACAGGTTGCAAGCCCATCGCCTAACAGTACTACAGCCTTTATTTCCTTAATCGTCCCTTACGACATCCACGGGAACACATGGAGTGGCACTGGTCTAACCCGGCAACCACACGAGTTCTTCTTAATATTTATTTTAAAATAAATAGCGAAGAAAACTGGCACTTACATTTTTTTTCGAGCGGTTTAAAAAACTATAATGTAAGGAAACTAATTTCATTTTAAACGAGTCTAACAAAAAGTAAGCTTTTAAAACCCGACGGCAGGTTTTGTATGTTACCATTAATATATTTTTAATTTTGCCATTTTTTTTTATTAAGGTACCAGCGCCTCTATTCAACACGGTTAAAACAATATCGTAGTTGACCTGAGGGCTCATTGTCTAACGCACTCGCCCTCGGAGGGCTGTCAAAAAAAGGAAAAAAAAAAACCATTACTAAAATTATCTTCTTTGTCTCTGATGTCTGAAAGCTAACCTATAAGTATAAAATACTTATGATCTTTGATTTTAATTCTGGACGTATTAATTATGTAGATTCGACCCCTATCAACCCGGCTTAAAGTGCCCTGATTCCAGAGCCCTTTTCAACCTGAAAAAAAAACGTATTCTCGACGCGTGTAATTTAAAAAAGGACAATGGCAAATGACTTTGGAAGAGGTAAAATTGTTTTTGTCCAGTTTTGTTTAGGGTTAAGGGAAAATATACAGATTAAACAAAATAGCCTAAACATTCTAGAAACATTCTATTACCACCTGTGGACTCTGAAGGCTATAGAAATTTTCAATCTCAAGATGGCAATCTTATAATGATAATCTCAAGATTTCTTCCAACCCTAAGGACGTACATAGAATTTATATCTAAGGCATCAGAGTTAGCAGTCTTTTACCAGTTGTTTAACCCCCGCACTGGAACACAACAATGCGAACACTATTATTTAGTGGCAAGTGGAATCTAGACACGCGGTAGCGTGTCAAGCCAAGTTCAAGTAACAGAACTGGCGAGCAGCACCGTGTGTAATATTACACGAACCATTTGGAGCCACTTTTGACCCCCTCATAACTCAAAAACTATTTGAGATAAACGTGTCAAATTTGGCTCATATATTAAGACTTGCGAGATACATAAGTGCTCCAAATTTCATAAACACATCTCAAACGGTTATTTAGATATTAACGTCCAAAAATCGTCATTTTTATCACTGACCTATAGATCAAAACTCTAACCCAGTTCCAGATGACCTAGAAAGTTCAAATTTGGCATGCAGATAGGTAATTAGGTGAATACAAAGGAATAAATCAGAAACTGGTAAATTTTTATCATTTTATTAAAATTTTCACTGAATCGATTCTATTAGGAACACTTAACTTATACTTAGTTGTAGGAAAATACAGTAGTTTAACAAAAACCATTTGGTATTAATTTTGTTATAAATAAGTACCTACTAATAATTTATGTACAAAAAGTAATGATATCCCATCAAAAACATAAATGTGAAATGAGAGCCAAGTTCAATATTATGATATATGCCTTGGTTGTTGACTTCAACGACAAAAGAAGTGAGATCTAAATGGGTGCCAAATTCAATGGTCAGTCCTCAAATTTATTTATAACAATTTATAATATCATTTCTTATTATAACTTAGGATAATATATTGTAGCCTAAGGTCTGACTTGGCTAGTTTTCACTATACGAATTATATTATAGCCTTCGCAAGTTCTAACCCTGTTACTTGTCAGTTCTTATTTTATTATTCCGAAAATATGGCTTGCAGGTAGAAACTAGCCATTGAACATAATAATTCGTATATGAGAACTAGCCAAGTCAGACCTTAGGCTACAATATATTATCCTAAGTTATAATAAGAAATGATATTATAAATTGTTATAAATAAATTTGAGGACTGACCATTGAATTTGGCACCCATTTAGATCTCACTTCTTTTGTCTTTGAAGTCAACAACCAAGGCATATATCATAATATTGAACTTGGCTCTCATTTCACATTTATGTTTTTGATGGGATCAATCTTTTTCAATGAGAGAGGCTTATGTACTTTAGTGAACTGATATTTGATTGGCAGATTGTGGTTTAATTAAAAAAAAAACTATTCTCAAACTTGTCAAATTGCTTTGTTGAAAATAAAATACATATATACAGCCAGTAAAAAAAGTATTTACTGTGCAACCAAGCTAATTTTTTTTTAAAATATTGTTTAAAAAAATTCAGTTTAAAAAAACAAGTATCAAGTAATTTACATCCAGTCTTTATAAAAACACAAAATTCCGTAAAACCCGCCCATGAAATAAATTTGCTTGTTTTAGGGATCTCGAAACAAAGGCAATTATCGACCTCCTTCATTGTACAAGAGATTTATGCCCGAAGCCCGAGCCTTTTTACCTTTTCACCTTTTTACCCTTTTACCGCATTCACACAATACTTAGGATTATAATGATATCTCGTGAAAATAAGTGTGTATAGGAAACCGCGATCTCCGTTTTGGTGCGGGAGATTGCCATTGTACGGAAATTATATTGAAATATTTATTTTATTATTCGACTAAAATAGGACATTTGCATTGTACTATTTTTAGTATAAACTAAAATCATACTTGGTCAATTAGTTGTAATTTTTGTGGGTAGAAAATGTACTTGTACTTATATTATTATTATAATTGTTAGACAATATAATGTTATTTAGAGCGTTCTAGCCTCACGCAAACCCTTGAGTAGATTATGAGGTTTTTATTTAAATGTAAATAGTATTGTTTGTTTTGAATAAAAAATAAAAAGACGGTTGACTGAAGCAAGTTGTAGGAGTCTACTGAACTTGCATTTGTATTTGTATGTTTGTTTGACAATTACAAACGTTTGACGATGACGCTTTTACGGTTAAAAATTACCTACTTGTTCAATATTTAAATGCTTTCGGACAGAGCATCACATGAGCTTTTTTTACTGAAAATGAGCTCTATAATGCTGCCCAAAAAGAATGCATCGCATTTCAAATCACTCTGTGAACATTTTTGGTACCTTTGAAATATTACTTAACCAATCTCTATTAGATTTGCAATCGTTATATCCAAAATGCTACCTTGGTATTCATCAAAGAGACCGCTGGTTTAACGCTCACATGTACTTAGTGCAGCCGTTTGTTTGCGTTGCTCTAGCGGTCCGCTTGCTGCCAAATAGTGTTTGACAGGATTAGTAAACAGCTGTTGAGGTTTAGATGCTACAGTTTCACTGTTGATATAGACTGACGTACCTACATTTACATTCGGATTAGTGACGTTATTTGATTAAAGAATAAAAGTGTTTCTTATTAAGCCTTATTCTGGATCATGTTAAGTATCCTTTTAAAAAACCAGTGTCGGCAACTGTCGAGTTGTAACTATTAAATAATTAATCAAAAAATTTATGATATTGCGCAAATGAAATCAATAATTAATTTTTTTTTTTGATATTCAATAATGAAATGGCTCATACTGCCGCACTCAGAGAAGTCAATTAAATTTAATGCTTGATTAAAGTAGCTGGCTTTCTTTGCTACAGCAATAGAATAAGAAAACACGTCCCTAAACAAGCGTTAAATTTTATTGACGTCTCTGATTGCGGCAGTTAAATTCGTATCTAATAATGAATTACGAAATAGTCCTATGTCGTAGCTAAATTACCACAACGGAGTTAATTTATAATATCAGTGTGATTGTTAGAATACACCTTAAACTTATGATATGATACACACGTGAAACTTCATTTTACCAAGCTGTATATTAAATACAGGTCATGTTCCGAACTATTTAAATTACGTATAAACGGACACGATGACTAACTTTTATATTACATTTTTACTTTGCTCACTCTTTGGAAAGTTATAATGAGATTTAGTTTTTCCCCGCTAAATAAATCCAGAAAATATTTTTCAAAAAATGCCTTAAAACGAAGGTAGCTAGGTTGGTTTTTCGATAGCATGTTATGGGGCCTTTAAAAATATTTTCTCACTAGAGCCAAAAGGCTTTAAGTTTTGACCAGGTAGATTTACTTTGAAACGAAGTTTTATTTTCAATAAGTTGCAATTATACTTGTCTAAAGAGTTATAGTAAGGTGCGCTAAATTACTGAAAACCGGACAAGTGTGAGTCGGGCTAATGTATTAAGGGTTCCGTACCTACCGAATCACACATAGCTAGTTTTTATTCTTATTCTTTCTTAGTGCACCCTTACGGTACCTAGGTACTACTTCCAAATTTTAAGTTCTAGGTCCAGCGGTTTTGGTTGTGCGTTGATCGATCAGTCAGTTTCTTTTTTTTATGTATACAGGGTGTCCCAGAAACCGACGTCAACCCGACTAGGGCTGATAGAGCAGCTAAAAAGCTATCGATTTAACCCCCATGTATGTTTAGCGATTTTAACTAGTTTCGGAGATATTCATCATTTAATCTGTAATTTTGTGTATGTTTATGTCACAAAAAATATTAATTTCATGTATGATTTCATAAGTTTTTCAGTGGTATCTTACATAATTAGAAGAATCATTACGAATCAGCGAACTTTTGAAACCTATTTGCCCGTTTTTTTTAAGTAATCACATAAAGTTTGTTTCTCCGTACTAGGTGTCTCAGAGATAGCTTTTTCTTAAAAATGTACTAAAAAAAAACGGACCATCGCTGCTTATGTACAAAGTGCCACAAAACAAAATTAAAAATAGTTTGATTTCAAACTTAAAGTAAAGCAGTAAGTAGTAAGTAGAGCATTCTGAATTTAAATGCAACACAAACATATATTATTTTGTTTTGTGGCGCTTTTGTACATAAGCAGTGAAATAGGTTTAGAGCTTAGTTACGGAACTAGGTCTATTTCTGTTAGATTGTTAATAGTTTTTTATCAGTATCTGAATTGTTTGGAATTCGATTTAGGGTGATTTTAAAAAAAGGCTTTAATTGAGACAATGTTGATGACAATGTAATTTTCCTTTGTGTAACGAAAATTATATACAAAATCATATGCTTATTTTTGGTTAACACAAAGGAAAAAAAAGATGTTTTTTATTAAGTCCTAGACGGCGTTTTTTTTTTTAATTCACCCTTTTACGCATTAATCGTTAATTGTTTTGAAATTCCCAATACCCAATTATAACCAATTTTGTCGCCCGAATGTTCGTCGTAATCGCGTTGCAAATAACGGCCGCAGACGCACATTCGATTAACAAAATTGTTATTTTATGAACACTCTGCACGCTTCAATATACTCTAATAAAATAATCCAAATCCCCTACTAACGAATATAGCTTTGTCACCAAGAATATGATAATATGAAAATATAAACCAGCGGGCCGATTATGGTCGTGTTTATCGACGTAGATAAGCGTAGATAAAACATCTGTCACTTTCTGACCAGTATGTAAGTGCGAGAGTGACGGAAGTTTTATCCACCGCGATACAGCCTAATACGGCTGCGTCTATATCGCGCGTCAAATGTGGATAAAGCATCCGTCACTCTCGTATTTATATTACGTGTCAGAAGGTGACAGATGCCTTATCCAAACTTTGTCACGCGATAAACGTAGCCATATTAGGGCCCCAGCAGTCCTTATTTATCGATGTCGATAAACGTATAATATGTCTGTCACTGTTTAACCAGTATGTAAGTGCGAGAGCGACGGATGCTTCATTCGTGTTTATCCTCCGTGATTAAGTCTACCATAATACGGGGGCTGGTTGCGAGAAAATTTTAAAGGCAAGGAAAGAATTTTAAAATATAAAGCTTTCGTCATTGCTGAGTATTCTAGAGTTTTCAACGAAATGAAATCGCTGTGTTCACTTTTTTGAATAGACCTTTTTTATAGTTTTTAGGGTTCCGTACCAAAATGATAAAAAAAGAACCATAAGTGAGACTTCGGTGTCTGTCTATCTGTCTGTATGTCACAGCAGTTTTTCTCTGAAACCATAGAAGATATCAATAAGGTCATGGCGATCTAAAACTCGAAACGACGGCAAAATACACTTTGTTAAAACGGAGTAAACGCCATTAATCAAATAAGAAAAATAACGCTAGTTTAATTGACATAGTTTTTGGCCATGTTTGGTGATAATCGTTGTATGAAAATGTGATCCGGAGCACTTTTTGAAGTCCAAACGACTTCAAAGTATAGATGCTAAATTTGTGCAAATAGCAAAATATTAGTCTAGTATATATTTTTTTCGGTGTTTTTAAATGTTAATTTTATTATTTTGATTCCTTTTAACAGTACCTCGAAGTAAGAAAACTCAGGACCATAGTAAGGGCTCCCAGAGCTCTGGGAGTGCCCCATTAGTCCTGTTGGGGGCGATTGGTTTCAGGCCAGGCGATGATTTAGCGCGCGTAAAACACCCCACGGGTCTAACGAGCGCCGGACCGATACAATGTAGTCATTTCGGTGATATACGACGTCATAGAATCGTTTAAAAAACCGGGCAAGAACATGTCGGACCATGCTAGGGTTCCGAAGCAGACCTCGCGATAAACTTAACTTTGCCGTTGGAAAACTGTTATCACCATACATCGACATAGGTCGCGGTCAGTTTACCGACACAACGCAAATAAGTTTTCGGTAGGTATAAACATTTAAACCGTTTGTAACTCAAGAACCAATGAACCTTCGCGACTAAGTCTACTTAGTCGTGATAGTTTTCCTATAAAATTAATTATAAATTATGTGCTTTCATTTAAGATATTTTTCAGATTTTTAGTATTTGCAGTTTTGGCTGTTGGGAAGACACTTGAAACTAACAAAATTAGCGCTTTAAAGCTTAATATTTTTAAACGGATCCCTTAATCGAAAAATTGTTTTTACAAACCCGCAATATTTTGAAAGACCTATCCAACGACACCCCAAACTATAGGGTAGACGAGAAAAAAAAAACATCCCTACGTTAAGTGTAGGGGAGGTACATTAATTTTTTTTTTTTCAATGTGTTTTTTACCACTTTGTTGGCGTGACTTATATGTATATTCATGCCAAATTACTAAAACTCATGATAAATTTTCTAGTACTAAGAGTCTCTGAGCTAGACTGCGGACGGACGGACAGACGGACAGACGGACAAGGCGAAACTATAAGGGTTCCAAGTTTGACTACGGAACCCTAAAAACCAGTAACGGCCGCACTAATGTCAGTTTATGACGATCAAGTCATTCCTTAGAGACTATTATTTATAATCCAGTCTGAAAAACCGGTCAAGTGCGGTAAAATAATAGACACCCTATCTTTTCTTAACTTTACCTCAATAAACACGTTATAATCTAAAACTTCAGAGTTATAAATGCTTACTTCCTATATTAATAGGTAATATTGTATTACATCCCCTGTTTTATGAGCCACATTGTGTTCGGCACTCGCGTTAGATTGCCGTGTTACATTAAACTAATGGTGGCATTACACCAGCGGGGTATTAACTTTTATTCCTGCTATTAGTGTAGCCGCTCACCTGCCTGTGCGTAGATTACAACAGCGGCAGCAGTGTTAGGAAAACCGGTCACGTACAAGACTAACGCACCAAAGGTTACAATAATCACTAAAAAAAAAATGATTTTGAGAGGGCACTTTAGCACTAAGGCTACCTACTTGATGGTAAATAGAATAGAGACCCATACAGCATTCTCAAAACTATAATATTGAGACTGCAATCCTAAGACCGGAAATGTGTTGCCAACTCTGCGGACTAAGATGAAAACCTTCATGCTAGTACTTTTACTGGTTGTCATATAATCACACCGCAACACAACAACGCGAACACTGCGGTAGGTTAAGGGCTAGGTAAGAGGGTGGTAGCGATCCGAACTGACCCTTCACAAGGTCTTATCTCCACTGAACTGAATGGAATTAATGTCAAAATGACGGATTTTCATAATAATGGAAGCACCTAGATACCATAAAAAATAAGAACTTAATATTAACAAAAATCACCAAAATTTATTGCTATCTTTACTAGTAAATTATCATAAATTATTTCTGAATTTAAAGTTTTCAGTTCTCTTTTACAATTAACTATACAATTTTATTGTACAGTCAAAAGCATAAATAAGTGATCATTTGTGTACCTTGTCACTTTAACGTCGTGTTTGAAATGTTATACAAAATTGTGAAACGATTGAAAGCGACAAGGTACATAAATGATCACTTATTTATGCTGTTGACTGTACAGAGGAAACCAAAATAAAGTCACTTTTTTTTTTGTTTATTTATTATTATTTAAAGCTTACGTATCGCTTTATTAGTATCACTCAAGTTTTATTATAATACTTAGTTTGCAGTATTTACTATAAATACTGCAAACTTTTTTAGAAAAAAATAAAAAACTTAAAATCACAATTAAGAAGATTGACTGGTTCCTGAGATACAAAGAAGCTGCTAAAGTGGTTCAGTAGTAATGTACAATCGACATTAAGGACATGTTTACAGTTTTTCACTCTATTTTAATGCAATAAGGAGTAAAATGTAAACACACACATTAAATGAAAGTACGTGTAACAAAATTAAAATCACAATTAAGAAGACGACTGGTTTCTCAGATACAGGTATCTAAAGTGATTCAGTAGTAGTGTTCTAAGACAGCACCAAACCGACATGATCTTGCCCGGTTTTTTCAAATTTTTGTCGTTACCTGTCGTAGAATTCAACTTGCCGACGCAATTCAATTTAGCTAGACCCGTCGATACTTTTCGCTTTAGCAGCGGTTTTTCTACAGTGACACATTTGCTGACTCGCACCGCTGCTATAACGCCATCATTTTTAACTGCGATCGCTTCCGTCAGATTAGTTAGCTGACTTCATCTTGATATCAACGCCATCTACCGGGGGATTGTTTAATTAAAATCTCTGGATCATTAGTCAGTCAGAAAAATACTTTTAAGATTAAGGCGTTATTTACCTGGGTCCGTATTATGGTAGCTTTTATCGCGGTGGATAAAGCATCCGTCACTCTCGCACTTACATACAGTACAGTAGGTGACAGATGCTTTATCCACGCTTATCGACATCGATAAACACGACCGTAATAGGTCCGCGAAATGATAATTATGACGTAATGGAACCAGTTATCGACAAGGACCAATGATCGACACTGATTCTTATTTTACGGAAGATAAGGGTTATTCATTTATTTGCAACACTTAATTTATGACCGAATGATCTTTGAATTAAGAGTTAAAAGTCGATTATTGGTGCATGTCAGCTTAAAGTGTCGAACACTGGTGCCATTACGTTAGCATAATAATAATTATAATAAGAATAGATTTTTAGGGTTCCTTACCCAAAAGGCACCAAGGTGACCCTATTACCAAGCGTCTGTGTGTCTCTCAGCAGATTATGTCATACTTATGTAAGTAGGCCGCACGGGCAATTTTACACGTCAAAAATCTACCATTTTTTGTTTACTCGCAAGCTCGTCCGTTTAAACCAATACTCGGCCCGCAATTGCCTATAATGTACTATTAATTTAAAATACCTGACCACGGAATACTAAATAGGGTTTTAATAAACTACAACACAGTTAACTAATTTAAAATAAAATTTAAATGATGACAAAGCCAGTTTTAAATTAATTCAGTTTATAAACTTGTTAAAGGCAACAATAAGATTAAGAAAGTTTTATTTGAGACGTCAGCAATAGATTTTTTTAAGAAGTGATCAGTAAATATTCAGTTTGTTTTTATACAAATCTAGGAACTGAAATTATTATGGTTAAAACAATGGATATAATTATGTTTATCTCAATTTTGTTTAAAAAAAAGATAATTAAATTTTCATACGGAGCAAATAAAAGTATGTATGTTAACACATTATTGTACACCAAGAAACAAAGGATGAACATAGATGAACTTATCCCTTCAAGGTATCTATTCCACCTAATCCTTGAGAGATAGAGAAAAGTGAAACGTGCAAAGAGAAGGCAAGAGTACAAATGTATCTACGAGAACAACATACAAAAAAAGGATGAATAAAACTTATAAAAATACATAAAAATATCTACATAAATAAAGAAGTACCTGTTCATTTTGACAGAATATATATTTAGTGGGACTGATTACTTGCACAGAGTTGGAGAGAGATACAAAAAAACGGTTCAAAAACAAAATTGGCCTATTCCAAAGACAAACTTCATGCAAATGCACATCATTTATAAAAACACTCTACAAATAAGTACATTTTGTTTGTGAATCAGTCACAAAAAGTATTTTTAGAAAATGATCCCGTTAAAAAACTAAAATGTTTTAATTTGCTAAAGACACAACATTTATCCGGTTTTCCGGAACCGTTCCGGATGGGATTACTTCCGTCCGGGTGTCTTGCCCTGATTAAATCCATTATTTTCATCCCCTCGATTGGTTGTTCCGTTTTATGGACAGCGGCTTAATCTATCTGTCTGTGTGTATCTTTACTAGCTTTGGCCAGAGATCTCGTTAAATCCACTTCCGTGTCCAATCCGCAATATGGTTTCTTTTTTAGGGTTCCGTACCCAAAGGGTAAAAACGGGACCCTATTAATAAGACTCCGCTGTCCGTCTGTCTGTCTGTCACCAGGCTGTATCTCATGAACCGTGATAGCCAGACAGTTGAAATTTTCACAGATGATGTATTTCTGTTGCCGCTATAACAACAAAATTAAATACTAAAAACAGAATAAAATAAATATTTAAGGGGGGCTCCCATACAACAAACGGGTTTTTTTGCCGATTTTGGCTAATGTTGTACGGAACTCTTCGTGCGCGAGTCCGACTCGCACTTGGCCGGTTTTTTATTTTTATTCTTGAAACAATAAATCCACCGCACAAATTATGGGCCAATTACGGATTTTAATTATTTTAATAAAAGCTTTAAAATTTAATACTTACACCAAACATTACGGAAACCTTTAAACATTAATAACATTAATATGGGACTAAAATGTTCTAATTGACAATTTGGGTTAAATGACAAAAAATACTATTCCCAATCATCAATCATCATCAATATTAAACTCACGCCTTCATTCCCAGAGTGGGGTAGGCAGAGCCACAGACTCACCAACAACTCCTTGTTGATAATTCTGTGACCACATTTTGCACAACCATGCTAAGATGTTATCCAGTGTATTAGTGACAGGTTGCAAACCCATCGCCTAACAGCACTACACAGCCTTTAGTCCCTTAGTCGTCTCTTACGACATCCACGGGAAGACATGGAGTGGCAGCATTCTAAACCCGGCACCACACGGCACTATTCCCACTAATATTATAATAATATTATATCATCATCATCATCATCATCATCATCCTATATTAGTCCAACTGCTGGACATAGGCTTCTCCTATTGCACGCCAACGAACACGATTCGTGGCCATTCTCATCCAGCTCTTGCCAGCCACCCTGCTAAGATCGTCGCTCCACCTAGTCTGAGGGCGTCCTACACTACGTTTGCCGATTCGCGGTCTCCACTCAATTATATAATTATCCCTAATATTTTACACTGGTAAACATCTTAGCGTGTTTGTGCAAAATGTGGTTACAGAATTAACAACAAGTTTTAGAGTTGTTTGTTATTCTGTAGCTCTACCTACGCCACTCTGGGAATGAGGGCGTGAAGGTATGTATGTACGTTTGTAAATACTATTACTTATCTACTATATCTATATATATATGAAAGGCAAACCTGACTGACTTAATATATCAACGCACAGCCGAAACTACTGTACCTAGAAACTTGAAATTTGGTACAGGGTTTCCTTTCATGATGTAAGTGAGCACTAAGAAATGATTTTCCGAAAATCGACTCCCGGGAACGGGAAGAAATGGGGGGAGTAGCGGGAAACTAATTCTACGCGTACGAAGTCGCCGGCGTCCTCTAGTTTATAATAAATGACTTTGTCGTGATAGGAGTTCGTTTAAAAGGATTTATCCTTCCACCACATGAATTAAACAAACAACATCGAAACAAAGATGACTAATTTGCCCTTCAAGTTCGTTGAAGAGTGTAAGCGCCTTAATTACAGAACAAAGTGGTAAGAGCAGTTACCCGCAGGCTCTCGTTACACTAAAATTCGGGCTAGGGGTGTTATTCTACTAGATAACCTACTTTCGACGTCGAATTAGGTTCACCAAACCAAACCAGAAAATCAAATTTGCCCTGGGGGCCTAATATGGCTGCGTTTATCGCGTGACAAAATGTCGATAAAACATCTGTCACTTTCTGATACGTATATAATATATTATAAGCACAAGAGAGACGGATGCTTTATTAATATTTTGTCATGCGATAAACGCAACAATACTAGGCCCGCAGAACGCTAACAAGCATTATCAAGACTACAATCTTAAGATTGTAATCCTGACACTGCAAATGCGTTGCCAACTCTGAGGTTTAAGATGGAGTACCTCTAAGCTAGTAATTTCACCGGTTGTCATATCCCCACACCACAACGCAACAATGCGAACACTGCTGCTTGGTGGTAGGTTAAAAGATAACCAAACGGTTGGTGGATCCAAACGGACTCTGCACAAGGTCCTACCACCACATAAACAAACAAACAACTTAAAAAAAAATACTTTGTGCAAGCCTTGTTCGGTTCTTCTCGGGGCAAAGGTTTTATTTTTCGAACCGGTGATAATGCTTTTAGACGTCCATAGGTGCATTATATTATGCCTAGATTGAAAAATAAAGAACTTTGACTTTCACTTTAATTTTGACTTTGTGCCCTATAAGATTATTGAAGAGTGTAAGCGCCTTAATTACAAAAAAAAGTGGCAAGAGCAGTTACCCGCAGGCTCCAGTTACACTGTTATTTGGCTGAGGTTACATTGTTACATTGTTATTCTATTAAACTTTTTTATTCAAAGTCAAAGTATTTCGCTAAATATAAAATCTGGATTGTATATTTGTACACTTGAACAGTTTATTAATAAAGTAATTTGGCATTACTAAGTAGGCACGTTAGGTAGTGGTAAGTAGGTACCTATCGCTCTACCCAAACCAGCCATGTAAAGTTATCTTGCTAGCTAGCTGTATGCACGTTAGGTAGAGGTACCTAACGCATAATTTCCGAGCTTAAAACACAGGGCGAAAATAGATGTCAATAATGCTTTACAGAACGCCAAAGGCTTAACTTAGCTAAATCATTACTTTGCACTAATGTCAGTAAATGTAATATAAACTTTGAATTCATCCCCGTTGATTCAGATTCAATAGTCAAGGTATTTAAATCACTTTGTTTAAAAAAGACTGAGGACTTGTGGGGCACATCAGTTAAAGTAGTCTTTCATATCATAGATGTAATTGCACCCCATCTAGCATTAGTTTACAATAATTGCATATCAGAGGGGATCTTTCCAGATCTTATGAAATATAGCAAAGTCATACCTCTTTTTAAATCGGGCGAGATGAGTGATTTAACGAACTTCCGTCCCATTTCTATACTACCAGTTCTAAGTAAAGTCTTTGAGAAATTAATGCTGAATGATATGTTAGGTCACTTTAATAGAAATAAACTACTTAGCAATAACCAGTTCGGCTTTACCAGAGGTCGATCAACAATTGATGCGGCATCTGTACTCGTTAAATATATATATAACAGTTGGGAGACATCTTGCGATGCAGTAGGAATATTTTGTGATCTTTCTAAAGCATTTGATTGCGTAGATCATGCGACCCTTATTTTAAAATTAGAACATTATGGATTGTCCAATAAAGCTTTAAATCTTATGTCTTCTTATCTAAGTGATAGAACTCAAACAGTTGTTGTAAACAAAACGCAATCTGTTGGAGCTACAGTAAAAATAGGAGTGCCTCAAGGCTCTATTTTAGGTCCTTTTTTATTTTTGGTTTATATAAATGACTTACCACCAACAGTAGATAAACTTTGTGACATTGTACTTTTTGCTGATGATACTTCACTTATTTTCAAGGTAGATAGAAAATCCGTAGACTACAGTAGGATAAACGCCACACTAGATAAAGTACTTAATTGGTTTACTAGCAACAATTTGCTACTAAATGCTAAGAAAACTAAATGTGTTAGGTTCGCTTTACCTAATGTTAAATCGGTAGATTCAAGTATTTTTCTAAATGACGAGTGTCTGCTAATGGTAGATAAGGCAGTTTTCCTAGGCATAACAATAGATAAAAATTTGCAATGGAGTCCCCATATAGCTGTACTGGCAGGTAAACTAAGTTCGGCTGCTTACGCCGTTAGGAAAATTAGACAACTAACTAATGTTGAGACAGCTCGCTTAGTTTATTATACTTATTTCCATAGTGTTATGTCGTACGGTATTCTGGTTTGGGGTAAGGCAGCTGACATACAAACTATATTTGTTATACAAAAAAGGGCCATTCGTTCTATTTACAACTTAAATTCACGTGACTCCTTAAGAGAACTTTTTAAAGAAATTAATATCTTAACTGTAGCGTCTCAATTTATTTATGAGAATATTATTTATGTTATTAAGAATTTAGATTTGTTCACCAAAAATTCTGATATACATAATTTAAATACTAGAAATAAAAATAAAATCGCTATTCGAAAATTCCGTGTCCGTAAAGTATATAAATCATTTGTTGGTCAATGCATTCATTTCTATAATAAATTACCTGACGTAGTTTTAAAGTTACCCTTTTCAGCACTTAAAAATTACTTGAAAAAGTCGTTAATGTCTAAAGCGTATTATACATAGTCGGTCCTTAAGTTCTGTCACAAAGGTTTAGTCAAATAAAACTAACTTCTGTTTATTTTTTAATTTCAAAATGTATAAAAAATAAAAGCTTAATTAATGTACATTTTTAGGGACTAATAATGATTCCACATAGTCGCCGCAATTTCCCATACGATCTTCTAACAGTCACGGCCGGCGACGATTAAAACACGCACGAGTTTTCTGAAAATTTCACTTTTTGAAAACGCTTTAAATGTTAGTTTTTGTTAACTAAGAAACTTTTTTGTTTAATATTATGATGTCTCTCATCTCTGGGTATGTTGAGAGACCAGCATTATTTTATTAACGATACTCAAAAACCAGCTTATGAGGCTCGAAGTTTGGTCTGTTTTCGTATTGCTGCAAATTGATGTAAAATCGTAAAGTCGATTCAATGAGACATGAAGATTTACCGGTGTATAAGCGGATCTTTAGTTGCTTGGAATACATTTGTATCAGAATTTAAAGATAAAAGTCTGGTCAATATGTCACGCAAATTTCGATTCAATAAGAGGACTCTTACAAAAGTTGTAGCCGTTATTAGTATCGTGGTCGTGCGTGATTTGAACCATGCTTTCCTGCCCCGAATGGAATGCTCAAAGCTCGTTCATCAAATTATTGCAATAGTAAAGAATACAAATTACGCTTCTTTTTATTCTAGATAAAATGAGGATTTTATTGATGTGCTACAGGTTTATGAAACTCTTTTATTTATTTTTTAAATTGTAGTAAATCTCAGTGACAGAACTTATGAACCGACTATGTAGGGTCGAGGATTATCTAGCAGACAAAAATGCATGGCCTAATCTCGAAACTTAGTCAATAATAATTTGTTCAAATGTAAAACCTTTATCTTGTCTAGGGGACACTGTTGATGTAGGAAAACATGTCGAAACTTTTATGTGGTCGTCTTGTAATTTTTTGTTTTTTGCCTTTTCTCCGTCTATATCTCTCCTAATATTTTTGCCATGTTTTCTTGCTGAACTACGCATGATATTTGATATTATATTTAAATTAATATTTATAGCTTTATATAATACTAGACTAAGTTGTATCATTGTAATAAGAAATATGGTTAAAAAAATGACTGACTGCTGAGTTTCTTGCGGCGTTTCTTCTCGGCAGTGGTCTCCTCTTGGGAAGCGCTGGTAGACTCCTGACGTGTAAAAGTGCCCGTGCGGCCTACTTACTAAATAAATGTCTTTTATCTTTTATCTTTTATCTTTATCTTACAGTGAATAAATTCCACAACGAATTGAAAATTAAGTTGTTTTAGAGAATACCCTTGCAGCTCTGGATTGCTTCACGCGGCTTACTGGGGATCAATACGTCAATACGAGTACCGACTTGTCTGGTGTAATGTTCGGGAGACGCAGTGGATGAGTATTGGCAACATTATTTAACCAACTAAAAAGTTTGACTACGCAGTTGGTTTAGTTGATTGATACAGGCTGGGTATCAGGTACTCACAGTTCAAGCCTAGAGCTTAGTTTGGGACAAGGTCAATTTGTATGTATGTACCCTAATCTATATACTTACATAATAAAAATGAACCCCTATTTCTCCTGGTCACGCTATAACTTAAGAACGGCTGAACCGATTTGGCTGTTTTGGGTCCATATTGGCTCATATAAAATTGGTCTTTAGATTTTTTATACAAATAACGATTTGTGTCTATACTCATCATTTCTTCGAAAAAAAATCCTCATACTTCATTTCTTCGAAAAATTTTGCTCATACTTATCGCAACTTATAATGATTTTTTTTAAGAAACTGTTTCTTTTTGAGGATTGTTATAAATCTAACCTAACCTAACCTAATTTTATCTACACGTAAGATATTTAAGAAATTCTGAAAAGTGTAAGGTTTCATGAATATTGGCGTTATAAGTTCAGATGATTATGAGTTCCGATCATTAGTATAAACATTTTTTATGAAGATTATAAGGAGTGGTCATCATGATGTAAAATGGTATGAGAAAAATTTTCGGAGTTCCAATAATCGGAGTTGCAATTTTATATGAACTTTGGCGCACCCGCAGCGGAGCGAAGCCGCTGGCGGGCAGCTACTAATTTAATAGTATTTTGCCATTTTTTGTTCAAAGAGCCTTTTTATGCTGTTGGATGCCATTGAAGGGTATTAACGCCTTGATTACAATGCAAAATGGCGCTACACTGTCCTAATTACCCACCGATCCAAGTTACACTGTAATTCGGGCCGCTCTCGACTGCTTCGCGCGGTTTATACGCCGGATCAATACGTCAATACCCACTTGTCTGGCATTCTGGGCACGCAGTAAATAAGTTACAGTATGGCAACGCTTTATTTTCAGTTTGGTTTTTTAAATGTTATTTTTGGCCGAAAATCATTTGCCAAAATGTATCGTTTCCCAACCGTTTCATTTGACAACCCGCTTTTTTCTGTAACTGTTAATTTTCAGGATTTATTTCAGTTTAATTTTTATAAAAATCCTGAAACATTTATACTTACAAAAAAAAACGAGTTGGCAAATGAAACTGTTGGGAAACGATACATTTTGCCAAACATATTTTTGCCAAAAGGCAGAGAATCGTTTTAAGTTTTATTTGGATACAAACGGTATTATTATAACATTATAATTAATAATACTTACTAAAATGAAGGTTTTAACTTTTCAAGGTCATTGGAAAATGTAAGCACGTGTAGGTACTGGTTTACAATTGTATTGCAAGATTTGACCTTAACAAATAAACTAACCAAGCGAACATAAAACCATTATAAGTTTATAAAAAGCTTGTAAAAAGAAAAAAAAAGAAATATCATTTTTTCAACTATAGAATCTTGATACTGACCTACTGCGTTAAATTTTACTGTGTTACCGCGCTCATACTTTGTGCGAATACTATTGAAAAATACTCATCCTATCCGAAGCTGGTATGTGCATTGGTTGTATTATCAAGAGCGATAGTGGGGAAGTGTGGGGTATCGTGGGGTAGTATTAAGTAGCGTGGGGTATTTTGGGGTAGTTTGGGGTAGTGTGGGGTAGTGTGGGGTAGTGTGGGGTAGTGTGATAGTGCAGGATGAGTGGGCTTTGTCGGCGTCATTATTTACTCTAATAACGTAATATTGACGCGAAATAAAGTGAAATGATAACATATTTGTGGGTTTTAATGAGAACGTTGTTTAAGTTGAAAATGTATTTGATGATACAGTTTATTTATTTAATTTAATGTTGGTAAACACATATAAAATATCGATACCTTAAATTTCAATTCGCGTATAGCACAAAATGACGTTTTTGAGTTTTTGATGCCACTTTGTTCAGTTTTTTTTTCTCTATCGATCTGTATTATTAGAATTCTAATATCTTCACAAAAATGTTCTTTACGCGCACACTTTTTTTTGGGTCCATTCTACTTTTGCCAAAAAACCAGGGCTTTAAAGAACATAATTCTCTTCTGACAAATTTTCAATGGATGTAAAGAACAACTTACAAAACCAACATTCAAAGTAAGTTGGTTATTAATTACAAATGGCTTTACACCCAAATTTAAAAAGACAAAAATATATTTTGCGCTTTACGCGGTAATCATGTTTTAATACTTCTTAATTTACGTGCTTTACGCTGACAAAGTTGACTTGTGGATCGTTGTTATTGTTTGAGACGGAGCATGCGGACGATGGCTATCACTTGCTTACGCACCGGTCATATCAGTGAATAAGTGAGAAACAATTATTTGTAGGTATTATGCGCGAGCCGCGTGCTTCTTGTTTACATTAAGTTGCCGGTGCCGGCTTTAAACCGGAGCGAGCATTGTTAGTGAATAGTTGTGGTCGAAAAATATTAATTTGTAATGTGAGTGAGTGTGTTCATACCTACCTAATGTCTTGCAAAACTTAGTGAAGTGTTCAAGGTATAATGAATAGAAGTGATTTAGAAAAAATGAGTGCCAATAAAATCGTAGACTCGCTGGTGGCTCGAAAAATATAACTTGAGGCAATTCTAAACCACCGCAGATCAACGCGGTAAGTAACTATCAAATAAGAACTATATATCAGACAATCAATAATTCTTTGATTAATGTTTTCCACTAGATTCAGTTGGTAAATTATGCCTACTAAGTACTAATATACTTAAAATGAAAGATTAATTATGTCGTACGTGACCCTTAATTAGTAGGTATTAACTCCGTACCTGAGAAGCATAACACTGCAAGTGCCATTTTCGTAATTTTACAGGAGAAGCGATTTTGTGTCAAAATGCAGCATACACGACATTTAGTAAGGTTTGTACTAAAACTGGTCAGATTTAAATAACAAAGACTTTTATCAATCAAAAGGATGGCTATTCGAGATCTATATTTGTTATATTCTGAGATCAATTTCTTTATGTAAGATATACTAATTATAATAAAATGAAAAAAACTAACCCACATACAGTGTTCTGCTTCTCAACAAAAAATTAAATCTTTAGAGTTACCACAATAATTATACCCGTAGAAACTCTAAAACAATATTCGAAACTGTATTATATTACTAAATGTTGTTTTTATATAATAATAAATAAGTTTCTTGTATGTATGACAGCAAAATTTATGTTTCCGTTTACAATTATTATAGTGTACATTGTAATTAAATACAAATAATACAATTTTAAATATTGTTTTCGATTTACTAAAGGTATATTATCGAAGTAAGTAACTCTGAAATTTTGTTTTTTCTTCTTTTAAAAAGCAGAACTTTGTATGTGCCCACAGATATATTTTTTATTGTAAATATATTTTAGATTAAAAAATTGATTTCCGAATGTAACAAATCTCAATTAATCTCAAATAACCACACTTTTGATTAATTAAAGTCTTTGTAATTTAAATCTGACCGTTTTATTTTAAAACTTCCTCATTGTCGCTGAATTTTTTACACAAAATCGCTTCTCCGGTAAAGTTACGGAAATGGCACTTGCAGTGTTATTCTTCTCAAGTATGTAAATTACAACCCCTTCCGCCACCTAGCTAATGTATGGAGCACAATACTGTAAGACCGGACTTACATTGAAATGCCTGATAACATGATACAGTGGCACCACTTTGATCATTCATAACACTGTAACTCTGGACATACGATAAAATGCAGTTTATACATACATTATTACACTTCACTTAGATTGAAATGCTTCGAAGTGACTAATGCTCTTGCATCAAAATACATTTAAGAAACTCCGAAACTGTAAAGACTTCTGCAAATACAGCGTTATGGTTCGATAGAGCTAAAAAAGTTATGTATGATACATTAAAAAACGAAAAATCTTAAAAAGTGGACTTGCAGTGTTATGCTTCTCAGGTACGGAACTTTATATTGTGCTATACACCTAAGCCAACGTTATGCAATGCGTTATACACCCTAATTTAGTATGATTTTACAAAGTCACACCACCAACAAATGACTCAGAAACTAATCATCAGTTACCAGCTGACAGTGATATAAACAGGTATTACGCTATCATACATTTGTTATAGTTAAGGATTATTGTTAAACAAATGGCAAATTATATTGTATAAATAAGTTTGTACAAATTATTTCAAGTTTAGTGCTATACCCCCTTATTATTATGAACTTCGTATCAAAATCGTGCTTTACACTTTTAAGCCAACGTTATGCAATGCGTTATACACCCTTATAAGATAGTGATTTTATAGAACTACGCGTCCGCCTCCAAATAACGCGGAAATAAATCATTTACCAGCTGACAGTGAAATAAACAGGTACAGCGTTTTAACATTTTTTTATTTTTTATTTTTAATCAAACGTCAAACTAAATATAATGGATTAACTGTTAAAGCTCTCGATTAAAAGACGGACTGGTTCGATCCGACCTTACATGGTGTTTAATCATGTCTCACGTTAGTTTAGGATTATTGTTAAACAAATGGCTTATTATTATCATTATTTATTGTAAAATAAATGTAACTGTTTCTGTTTATCTGTTTGTTGTTGCATAGTCTTAGTGCCATTCTGTACAGCTAAAATAAATAAAAGTTTTAAGTACAATAAGACCTTTTATTGTATTTTTTTGTTGTTTTAAGAATCGAATACATTTCGTAACTACTTTTTTAAATTATCAATTTATTGGTAGTGGAAATACATATAAATCAAAGAGACTATTTACCACTATCAGTAATTTTTCATACAATATTCTCATTTTCATATGTAATTTACGACAAAAATAGACATCATATGATGAAAAACAGAGCTTTACGTCCAATTTTCTAGTTTTGTACCAAAATATGCAAGGACGTATAAAGCGTTTTTGCTGTGGTCAAGGGCGTATACGACATGCTATCTCGGAAACGAGGAGGTTTTACCAAATTAAGACTATTAAAATAAAAAAATCTCGTGGTTTTAAGAAAATTCGCTTCAGAAAGGTAAAAGATATTTGCTAAAACAAAAAAGTTATGAATTTTTTAAATTTGTAAAAATAGTTTTTTGGCTCTCCTGAAAAGTACCCATTTGTGCTTTACGTGAATTGAAATTTAAGGTATCGATATAGTGATATTTGCAATTTACGCTGCCGTTATTATAAAATAAACATGGAATGCACATAAAGGTTTCAAAAAGTGGCCACCGTTAAAAATAGATTACCAGATTCTTAACTACAAAGGTGAAAAAAGGTACCTAAATATTTTGTGAGGTGAGCGTGAGTATTTGTTTCTCATTACTTAATAATACTTGTGGTATATTTATCGTTGTCCAGCACCCGTAGTAAAAGCCTAGAGCTTAGTTTGGAGTCTTGGTGTCTTGTCCGAAGCTCTCCTTGTAGTATTAGTAGGAGATCCGAATAGGAGACGATTTGCACCGGGCTGCTTATTTGATCAAAAGTATTTTATATCAAATTTGATACGCTAAATAATATGTGGCGAATAGGTTGCCTGAAAAATTTCAGTCCAGTATATAATTAATTAAAAAATTAAAAATTAACTTTGGCTTAAAAAAAATGCAAATGCTTGTTTAATAGACAAATTACATACCAATCGAAAGTATGAAGCCTATAGAACTTGCAAACATTAGGTTGACAATTTTTTTCCCGTCAAACTATTGGATAGGCAGGTATAAGCAGGTAAGTCGGTACTAATAATTTGCACCAAACCGAACGTTTGCATATTCTATAGTCTTCATACTTTCGATTAGTATGTAATTTGTCTAGTAACAAGCAATTGCAATTTAAAAACAAAGTTCATTTTTAATAAATTTTTTAATGATATATGTACTGGAAGGAAATTTTTCAGGCAACCTGTTCGCCACATATTATTAAGCGTATCAAATTTGATATAAAATACTTTTGATCGAATAAGCAGCCCGGTGCAAATCGTCTCCTATTCGGATCTTAGACCATAATAATATGTTTACTCCATATTACGGACGTGAAAAAAGTCATGTGGCCAATAAAATTCACTAAATAAATATTTTTAATTTCGATTTTTTTTGTTTTTTTTTTGTTTAAAAGTATCTTTATTTTTCATTAAATTGCAGGTTTTACTAGTCTAGTGTACATTTTGTTATCCTAGGTAGTAATAACATCGAGATAATGGAAGTTTAGTAAGCTAATAACTCTCATAATAAACCCATGGAATATTCCGTCCAAATCTCTCTAAATTCCCTAAGTTCAGCAGTTTAAGCTGTACGTTATCTATCAGTCAATGTATCACGACATAATATTTAATTTGTAAAGAATATTTACTTTACATCGAATAATGTCGCACCCTAATGAAATTAATTAAAACCTTGCACGCGTAATAAAATTATTCTTCCTTCATCTTATTAGACTGTAATATGTTTACTCAGTAAGTAATAAGCCTTCAGCACTGATGGATGGATTCCGTTATATTTCGTTATATTGCACGCTTATTTTCGTGTACTTCGTACTAACAAATAACGAGTTGATTGCTCTCTAAGATTGAGAGAGAACTCTCTAATTAACTTCGCTTGGTACGTAAAATTATTTTCTTGTTTGTAATTCCGGTGTGAGACGAGATGTTTCAATTGATCAAAGGTGGCGGAAGTATTCATTTAAACGAATTCCTCTCTTAATTGGTTATATTATTAAGGAAGACACCGAAATGATTAATCAAGTTACAAAAATAAAAGAGCGTTGTTGTCATTTGTTAAAGTGCTGTATTTTTTTTAAGTGAGCGCCCATTTTTAAACTTGTTACATTATGATAGATGATTTATGTTTGAGATAGATTATAATAAAAACAACCGTGGCGGCTAAAACAAATAGATCTGAGACCCATATGAGGAATCTCACGATTATAATATTAAAACTGAAATGCTATCTAAGATGGAATGCAGGTAGCTTGGGTGCTCATTTGCCTTGTCTCATCAAAATTGATTAAGCCGTTTAAGAGGGGTGTGTAATGTTTAGCATAAAAACAAATGTCTAATGATCATTTTACATAACATTAATTACATAATTTTAATCTGCATAATAAACCATCGATATAATTTAAGCGTCATGTTGGAAAATGTAATATTGCTGAAGACTGTACAGTCACGAACCAGGATTGTTGAGCCACTTGCCATTGTTCGTAATTTAGCCGTGTATTCAATAACCGATGTCACTGACTGGCTGACAGCTATTCGATTTGCATTACACGGCCAAATTAGAAAATTGGGTAAGTGGCTCAACAATCCCGGTTCGCGATTGTACATTAAACTAAACTTATTCACTGTTCACTAATTTGTAGCAAAGCTCCGCACTAAAGCACTGCTACGAGGGCGTGCAGTGACTGTTTGGGCGAAATTGCTACGAGCTTCCGCGTAGAGGCAGCGTAGCAGTACGGATAGCTAGTTGTATTTTCTCGCTTGTCGCTCAGTGCGTCTCAATCGGTACAGACTAAAAAAAAAAGAGCGGTTCGTGCGACAAACAAATCGCAAACAATTTGTGGTAGCCCTCCTGGCGTAATTACACCGTTCGCATATTCATATTCTATAGGCTTCATACTTTCGATAAGTATGTAATTGGTCTATTAAACAAGCAATAGCTACTTAAAAAAAAAGTTAATTTTTAGTTTGTTTTTTTAATTATGTACTGTACTGGACTGAAAATTTTCAGTCAACCTATTCGCCATATACATATTACTTACCACATTACATTTGAAATAAAATACTTTTTATCGAATAAACAGCTGGGTGAAGGTCGACTCCTATTCAGATCTCAGTCCAATATACAGATGATACGTAGGTACTACTTTCCCTCCATAAGAATCAAGTAGGTACCTTAAGTATGTAGAATAAAGTACCCCAAGTACCTTAAGTAGTTATAAGTTACCTAACACCAGTATTGTGTCCAAATGGAAGTAATAAATAATTGAGTATGAAGTTGTTATGGAAAAAATCCATCTAAACAAAGCAAAGTTCGAGTAAAACCCAATAATTATAATTAAAGTATGGATTAATCAGATCTCTTATCCAATTAATAAATTCCATTTCATTTCAGTAAACAATCTCAAATTATGCTCCAGAAAGTTCGACAACATTTAAATATTAAAAGCTTTCAAACCCATAAAACAGAGCGATACGAAAATTAAATATTATCTCAATCCAAGTACATATTTGATTTGACAAATATCTTTTGGGAATAATGCTAATCTACATTTCAATTTCTTGAATATCTCTTTTTCGAACGTGATTCCAATAAGAATTTTTGGATTTGAGTTAATATTGTATATACAAATTAGATTCGTATTGAAAATGTATTTGGAATGTATTGATTTAGTTGTTAAAATATTTGAGCTAACAAAAATGAAATCTTAACGGGTCATTGAATTGATGTTTGCATTATGCTTTGATATATTTATAAGGTTTAAACCCAACACCTATTTTGGTAACATTGTAAAAGCAGCCTTGTCGAATTAACTATGGGGTGCTTTTTATGTAACAAACGACCGGAACCACTATTCCAATATGTTTAAGCCTTTCCTTTGTGATTTTTCTGGGATCCTGCCGTTTTGCCAAAATGATTTTGGTCAAATTTCATTACCCAAACAAATTTTAGCAACTGTTTTTTTTGCCAATGCAATGTTTGGCATAATTATAATACGCAAATTTTCAATCGGTCAAATTTTCATTTAGCAGAGTTTTACTATGGAAACTGACATTTAGGCATTTGGTCTTTGGCCGAGCGAGCAAAGCGAGCGTGCCGCGGTAGCGGCCCGCGCAGCGCCAGAACCGAACTGTTGCCAGGTAAATAAGTTATATAGGTTAGAAATTCTACCGATAAAGTAGGTTAAGTTAGGTTAGAACTGTGACCAACGAATAAAAATATACTTTTATAATAATTATAAAGAGAAATCAAAAGAACACTCAATGACTGTATGCTCCACGATCAGACTACATTGAGCGTCATTTATGATTTACTTCTTACCCTTATAACATAAAAACGTTGTAATTTAATTTGTATCTTCTGCACCATTGAAATAAAGATGGAAATTATTTGTCATTCATGCGACTCAATGAAAAACAAACTGAACAGAAATGGTAAATTGAATATTGACGATACAAATAATTATTATTTTGTTTTGCCAACTAAAACATTTGACTAAATGAAATTTGGTCAAACTACCAGTTGTTAAGCGAGTCAATGCCTAAACATTCATGTGCCAAACATTAGGTTTGCGTAACAATTATTTGTGAATAGTTAATTTAGCAAACGATTATTTGGCAAATGAAATTTTACGAAAAATAACTTGGGAAGTGATAATTTGTCAAACATAATTTGATAAAACATAGGTAACCCGATTTTTCTATATCGTAACTATATTACTGACAAAAAAAGACCTATCATAACGTCAACGATATGACTACAATATCAAAACAAGATCGGTCAAATTAAATTGGTACACCAACAAAATACATAATACGTTTACAAGAAGTAAAAAAAAAACCGTCTTTAAGGTACAAGTAGCACGTTGCAGTATATTTCATTGTAAATACCATTAATTAAGTAGTAGGTAGGGCTCATTTTCGTGAGTCGAACACTTCAATAAATTTAAAGTTGGTAAAATAATGATGCTAAAATCTACGCACAACTACACATTGAAAAATTAGCCACTGCGTATGATACATAGTGAATAAAAAAAACATGGAAGTCGTTAGGGTTCTTAAACTATGCTATTGCATAGACTTATATTAAAAATATAATCCCAATGTGTCCGAAAATAATTGTAGGTACTAAAAGTTTCCATTTTGTTACTAAAAGTGATGCATTACAAAATGGAACCTTATTCAGATATTGTGGTAACGCTAGCACTTACCGAATATCGCGTGGCGCGATGTTCGTTATTGGCATAATCGCTTACGTGGCACGCTGGCGATATTAATGTAAACGATAATTTAAGGCTCTTTGTTACGTTAACGCTATGCTACATTAAAATTGGTGGCTTTAAAACCGCCATTTTGTTTAATAATGAAACGTTATGTTACCTGCATAAAGAGCAACGGATACTGATAGCCTCATGAGGTTGTACTAATTTTTTTTCCTATTATCATGAATTTTTTATGGTAATTATTTAAATACATATTTTTTTGTTAGAGAGTGCTGTCATTTTATTTGCCATACAGATGAGAGAAGAGAGAGTGTTAGTCTTGCGCGGCTCTGGGAGGAAAGGAGACTTAAAATTCGAAAGAAAAGATTGACGACGCATTGGCCTAGTTGGTAGTGACCCTGCCTACGAAGCTAGCGGTCCTGGGTTCATATTTGGTGGGCAGATATTTTTGTGATGAGCGCGAATATTTGTTCACGAGTAATGGATGTTTTCTATGTATTTAAGTATATATTTCTCTATATGAGTATTTCTATCGTTACTACCCATAGCACAAGCTTAGAGCTTAGTTCGGGACTGGGTCAATTGGTGTGACATTGACACCTGATATTTATTTATTATTATTTATTGACCAATCATCGTGCCGCCGATGATATTCTCCTTCTTTCCACAATAAATGCTGAGTTACGGCTAATGCTCGAAGACCTGGGTATCGATTATCTCAAAAGCAAAGGTGAGCGAATTCAGGAGTGAAGTCCAAGCGGCGAGTTTAAGTAGTCCCGTCAGAGCGAGCAAAACACAATATTACCGCGTGCATTCTCAATTAGGCAGCCTTATACGTTCGAGAAGCCATGCTGCCAAATTTAATACTCGCGCTGAAATGTGTTTTATTCGCTTTGACGGGACTACTTAAACTCGCCGCTTGGACATCACTCCTGCGTTCGCTCAGCTTTGCTTTTGAAAGAATCACTACCCTGAATAGTAAGACAAGCTCCGAGGTTGGACTTAAGGTGAACATCCAAGACCAAACTCATGACGAACAGAAGAGAACGTAGTTAGAGATAAATGGAGAACGTTCGAGAGACTTCGTTCGAACGAGAGTTCATAAATATGGGTTCACTTTTAAACCTTGTCACTTTAATCGCTCTAACAAGTCATATATGGCAGTTTAAACATGACATTAAATAGACAAGGTACTAAAGTGTACTTATGATTATAAACTCGACTGTATTATGTTTCTTTGGCATTATCTAGTCGTCTATATAATAACGTAATGGAAGTAACGTAGTTACTGTACTAATTAGGTATTCTTCGGCTATTAGCTCTAATTTGAGCACTGACGGCGCCAAACAGGGTAACAGATAATTGGCAATATCTGAGAACGTTCCAGACAATACCAGGGGGCACAGCCTGTTTAGTTGTTACAAAAACTGAAGGGTAATCAGTTACTTGTGACTGCACCGAGCAAATACTCCTCGGACCTCACTACTATTAGTGTGTTTTCTAATAAATAAATTAAAGTATTTTCTAATGCATACTCAATTTTACTCGCCCGTGGAAGTTTTTCATGATAAAAACACATTCAAAACGTAGGACTTGTCGATAATATCGGGTATAACGTAAAGTTCTAACATCTTATACCATTATACACATACACACTACACGCACATGTAAACTTATATACCCACACATATACATGTATACTTTATGGAATGCAATAAAAAATTGAGTAGGTATTGAGTATTGAGCCAATTCTGGATTTCATGTTTTATTTACTTATTTAATTTTCGAATATCAATTTAATAAAAAGTTATTTTTTGTGATCAGATATTACAAGACGATATAACAAGTTTATTACTTCTCATTTATAAAGAAACTATTTCAAACTTGGAAATCATGAAACACAAGATAAAACTATGCGGCATGCAGTTATTTTAAATAGCCGGGCAAGTGTATGTCAGACCATGCTCAGTGTAGGGTTCCGAAACCGTTACGACAACTACAAAAAACTATCTAAAAAACATGTATGAACTAATTTTCAATTTAAATTTATTTGATGCTGCCTTAGATGATTTTTAGTAGGTAAACTAATAAAGTCTACTTAGTCGTGATAGTTTTCCTTTGAGGGCGTTTCTTAGAAAAATTGTACCTAGTTAAGGATTACAATTAAGAAACGTCAACTTTTCCGCTGCGTTACGAAAACTAGTCATACATTTATATACTACTCTCAACGCCAATTAGCAGTATCTCAAATTCAATAAATGAAGCAGATTCAATCCTCACTCGTTAGTAATATGTTTGCACTTTCTACAGGAGTTTTGAATGAGATACCCACCATTTGTCTTAATACAGTATAACTGATTTTCGTTACGCAACGGAAAAGTTAACGTTTCTTAATTTTGTTCTTAACTATGTACAATCTTTCTAAGAAACGCCCTTGAAATTCGTTAAATATTATATTATGTAATTTGTTTGACAGTTATCTGCTACGCAATTTAATTTAAGTTAAGCCCTCTTAAGTAGGCTGTGATATCTGGTTGAAGTCAGGCCTAAATTGCCGTTAATACTGCGTGGTAATATTTAAACGAGAATAGAAATAGGATTACGTTAGGTGACTATGAGGTTTCACTGATTAGTAGACATGTAGTAGATACAAGATACCTACTAAAGGTTAATAATATACGTCTTAGACGACATTGGGACTAATATGCAGGGTGTGTCGAATTTTTTTTGGCTACTGTAACAACTTACAATTTCAACCAAAATTGCCAGTTGGACCCCAATTAATGTTCCTTTTTTGCTGCCAAAAACATGATTTTCGGTTTTTACAGATCCGTATACATTCGTGTCTCTATTGCAATTGTTTAGGCAATGCAAAAAATATTGTGTTTATTTACTTATTAGGAATCTAACAAACCTGGCAGTATTGCCACGTTGAATGGCAATGCTTAATCTTTGTGCCAAGTGCAGGCCTGCATGTTGGTCACGGGTTGCGTCGATCAGGCGCTTTGACACATCTTTAAAAATTCGGTGTGCTCCAGAGGGCTTATTGTCTAACGCACTCGCAATCCCAACGGGCTTCAAAGCGGAGCAATTGTTTTCATTTTGTATGCAGACAAGCCTTCGATTTTCAAAATGAAAACGATCGTGATTGCGAGTGCGTTAGACAATAAGCCCTCTGGTCCCCACGGTCCTAAAGTTTCGACCCCAAAAGGCTCAAATATGTAACTTGTATCAAGTTGACCGTATTTGCGCCTTTTGAGGGTCTCCGCTGATTCTGCCGCGAAACCAGCCCTGGTAGCGGTTTGTTAGATTAATGTAGTTTTAAGTAAGTTTGTAAGATCGTTCGTTTATAGGTATGTGATAAGTAAATTATTTTCTACTTATTAAAGACTAAATAATACCTTATTAGGTAAACCAACTAAAAAAATATACATTACATTTTCAATAATGCATACACATAGATAACGTTTACAGAATTGCACAGTACACATTTAAATTATGGCACAGAATTCACAATTTTAAAAGCAAGCTACACAATAAAACGATACTCGTACGGTCAGCAATAATATATTAGCCAACATTGAGCTCAAAACAAGTCTTTATTACTGGAAGCATAAAAGCATGTCAGATATTTTAAAAGCAATGTTTAATTATTATTGCTGGTGACTGTACTAAGAAATATCACAAATGTTAAGGCTCCCTTTTATTCATTAACGCAAAATAAACCTATTTAACTTAAAGTACATTTCAATTAAAAACCCCTATAGTCGTAAACTTTACAAAAGAATTAAGGTACTTTTTAAAATATTCGTGTCAAAAACACTGTTGAATGCCAACTCTGTTTCACTTTCGAATGGTAAAAAATAAAAATGCCACGTTTTATTTTAAAAAACATTTCCCTCGGAATGTCAGCCTCTAAGACATTCACCGCGTGATTGAGGAAATTTCCGGCAAACGCCTTGTTAATTTTAGAACACGGACATGGAATTTCCACCGAAATTTTTCGCGTTTTTTTGTTAATATCCCTACATTACCGTTTTTTCCGGAGCGGGAGTTCGAGTGAAGTCACCGACGAATAAGTTCAACGAGGTAAATGAATTTTAAGGGACAATTTAAGACAAATTAACCTAGTTCCAATTTAAGGTCTAGGCATGTATGGACTTATATTTATTTGTCTAAGGGCTGATTTTTCCACCCTAGATAAAGCTATCTGGAAGGTAAATTAGGAACTTTCTCGAAGGAAAGTGTAAGAAGGTAACCAGACATTGTATTAATAAAATAAAATTACTTTTGATATTAAAAATAAAATGAGCATGATTTTTAACAGAACACGTTTAAAAAAAAAAACAATTTGGGGCTTGGTCAAATTGTATAAGATTATCCCTTGATACTCAATTATTTATTTCCGATATACAATGGCTATAAAAAGAAAGCATGGTTTGATAAAGCGTTTTATTACAACATAGCGTTAATTTAGCTCGTATCTTAAATCTTCAAACCCATTTGATCATTTTTATTCACAGTTCGTAACGGTAATTGTTTCCTGTCGAATCGAAATATATTTTTATATGTTTTCAATAAGATCAAAGTGCTTCAATGCCAATTACATGATAAAAAGGCTCAAACGTTACTTTAGAAATGCACGAAACACGGAAATAATTTATTTCAATGCGTACATTTTAAAAACATCACGTAATACTGCTATTTAAAGTAAAAAAACAGTAAACTCAAAAGGGTTGCATGCTCCTATATTGCCTTTTTCTTCTTAAGGGCACAATACCCAGTTGCACATATGTCCATTTGCACTTATGACCTATTAGGACACTTTATGTCCCTGTCTAATTCAGCAAGGTAAAAAGTAATAGAATGCGACTTAAGGTGACATTAAATTAAAAAAAAAGCGGCCAAGTTCGAATCTAACTCGCACACTAAGGGTTTCGTACCACCACACAACATAGAATCAAAAAAAAATCGTCGAATAAAATACGTTTCTTGTATGGGGAACCTCTTTCATTTTTAACTTATTTTTTGTTACAGTGGTCATAGTACTTAACACATTCACTGCCAGGGGGCGTGGCCTAGGAATAAACTTGTATGACAGTGAACGCATATATGCGTCGGTGGCAGTGAATGCGTTAATGATACATTCCGTGATATCTAATGTCAATGTCTTACGGTCTTCCCCAATGTATCGACGCGAAATCGGCTTGAGTCGGTAAGAAAAAGTTTTATGTGCATGCAATAAGAGTGAAAACGATGTCGTTCCGTTCGCAACGCCGAATCAAGGCGAGCCGAGCCGAGCGACACCTTTTTCACTCTTACTGCACGGACATAAAACTTTTTCTTACCGGCTCAAACCGATTCCGATTCGATAGGTCTGGGGAGCCCCTAACAGTTCAAAAGATACAGCCCTGTGTCAGACGGACGGATAGCGGACCCTTAGTAAGAGGGTCCCTTTGGAGCGGACCCTGAAAAGAGGGTTGCATTGGCAATATTTTTACAATATACAGATAAAATTTTTCATTATTGTGTTGATGGTTTGAGGGTGCTATCTCGGACGAAATGTGAAATGGATGCGAGGTAAACGAGCATGCGGGGCACCTGATAGCAAAGCTGTATGGATGACAATATCTGTCCGCAAAATAATCATCCAACCGTTGCCAAGTAACGAATAAATATAATAATAAAAAGCAAGCTTTTAAAAAACTCAACTCATTTTTTATACTATCGTCCATATAAAGTAATAAATAATTTATCATTACTTTAATTAAAATATAGCCTATGTCACTTCTACAATCAAAATTAATCTCACAACACATGTTAAAATCTATTAAGCCGTTTAGGCTGCAGAGCATGCCAAAGAAATAAACATACACCCGCCGTCCGCGGCGTTCTAACACCAGTGGGCTTAGCATGCGAGGCGAGGAGAATACGTCAAACGCGATTTAGTGTCAAATATGTCTATTCCATATTCTAACGTGAGGGCAAACATTTAAGGTTTTAAATAAAAGTGTATTTTGTGTGAATTGAGTCCTTTTATTACAAAGCATCTTAAAGTGTAACGTTATGTCATATTTTCTTATTTTCATATGAAGGACGTAAAGATGACAGTAAATCTCGTGTAGCATACTAAGCCCCCAGGGGTGTGATTCTCTCAACAACGACGGACAGACGGACGAACGAGTGAATGTCCAAGCGGCGAGTTTATTAGTCCCGTCAGAGCGAACAAAACACATTTTAGCGCGTGTATTCACTTTGGTAGCATGGCTTCTCGAACGTATAAGGCTGCCTAATTGAGAATACACGCGCTAAAATGTGTATTGTTCGCTCGGACGCGGACGGGACTACTTAAACTCGCCGCGGCGCTTTCGCTCAATCGTTCGACCGTCCGCCGTTTTTAAGAGAATAACACCCCAGGGTGATTCTCTGAAGCGTTCACTCGTTCACTTGGCGTAGCTCGGTATTAACCGGCGAGTTTAAGTAGTCACGTCAGAGCGAACAAAACACATTTTAGCGCGTGTATTTTCAATTAGGCAGCCTTATACGTTCAGTCCTTCACTCGTCGGAGCGTTCACCTCTCAAATCACCGTATTTTCAAGCCAGCCGATGCCGGACAGAGTGACCAAGGCCTCGCTCGATAATCACAAGGTGACAATGAAAAAAAAAACTGTACATTCATAATAATATGTAGTTACTCAATTAACAGCAGAACCAGCAGTGGCAGTGGGCCGGTCATTTGTGCCGCTGAACCGATAATCGCTGGAGTTATCGTATTCTGGAGTGGAAAGCGCGAATCGGCAAACGTAGTGTAGGACGCTCTCAGACTAGGTGGAGCGACGCACAGTGGATCGAAATGAATAAAAAATGGACATTCGCATTTTTTTCTAAAAATCCTATTTTAAAAAATGCTTTTCGGTTGGAAATTATGTGAGGAATAAAAAATGTTAAATAACATTTTTCAAAATGAGGAGAATTGTATTTATCCTTAATAAAATGTCATATATATTTTTGTATACTAAATTGTTATGAATATACCGTTTTTTTTAATGAAAATAAAAAATACATAACTAAGAAAAATGTTGTATTTACTGACTTTTGATTGGACTATAAAAAAAAAACGGGCACCTACTGAGATAAGGTTTTACCTATTTTCTACTGTTCTAAAGTAGGACAATGATATTCTAAAGGTTTGAAAGCGGGATCGGTTACGGTTTTCTTACAATAAGATACCTATTTTTTAGTTTCATACAAAAAAAACACATTTTATTTTTTTCTGTTTAAAATAAGCCTCATTTTGAAAAATGTTATATAACATTTTTTATTCCTCACATAATTTGCCAACCGAAAAGCATTTTTTTAAATAGGATTTTTAGAAAAAAATGCGAATGTCCATTTTTTATTCATTTCGATCCACTGTGCGACGATCTTCGCAAGGTGGCTGGCAAGAGCTGGATGAGAGGGCCCACGAATCGTGCTCATTGTCGTACAATGGGAGAGGCCTTTATCCAGCAGTGGACTAATATAGGCTGATGATGATGTTGATGATGATTCAATTAACAGCAGGTTTGGCTAACCTAACCTAATCTGCTAAAAGCAAAAAGTTTGGTTGTATAAACAATAAATTCTAAAAAAGAAACGAACTGATTATTTATAAGATCCAGTGAACTCACTAGACAATCTAGTGTTCGCCATTTAAAATTAGATCGATACAAACCCCTCCAAGGCAAACTTCAAAGAAGGGATATTATTTCCTCTGAGGGCTATATTGCAATATTGCAAAATCGGAGATAGTACTTTTTTATTGGCTCGGAAACCCTTTTTTTAGGCGGCAAGGGTTCCGGCCGCTGTATCACACAAATATAGTTCTTTTATTGCAAATAATGACGTAATGCCAAAAGATACTTTAAATATAAAATAGTTTTTTGAACTCTCTGATAAAATGGAAGACGTCATCGCAGTAAGAAAAAATACAATATATATTTTTTTACAAGTTAAATAGGATACACTGTAGGAAAGAAGTTACAAACTCGCTACAAAAACTTACCTACGAGGTAACTGAGAAATTTATTACCACTTGTACAGTCAGCTGCAGAGAAATGTAACCCCCTTTGCAAGGAAACTTGTATGCAGGGGGGGTTACTTTTCTGTGCAGCTGACTGTACATATTCTTAAATAAGAACTGAGAGATAGGTACTTAATATACACCTTCACGTAGTGATTTTTTCTAATAGTAAATTAAAAAAATTACATGTTAAATTCTGGTACTGTTTTTATTTCGTTTTATACACCGTGGGTGTTAATGCCCCGAAATATTTTAACCATCCATTCTAGAGCCTATTTGGAGTATATAATGTGAATGGATAAAGCATAATTTCCGAGATTATTATTATTTAAAAAAAAACATCAATTAATTTACGTTGTACGTTGATGATATTGCTACTTACAACATGAATCTTTCTTAGTAAATAATGCTTTAGGTTAAGGTGACAGAGTTTAAATTAAATTAACTATGGAATTGTTTTTTAAATAATAAAAATCCCGGAAATTATGCTTTATTGGACAACATGTTATACCACATTATAATACACCAAATAGGCTGTAGAATCTATGGTTAAAATATTTCGGGTTATTGACACCTACGGTGTATAATAACTGGTTAGCTAGATGACAGATTAAAAAAAAATTGGGGAGTACTGACTGCTGAAAAACAGGTCCCACCTAGCAGCTGCGGCAAAATATGCGTGAATTGTATACTTACTTATGTAATTAGTAAAACATATCTGTATTTAAATGTAAATAATGAATTACTATTTATTTATTTAATTTTAGTAGTGCCAATATTAGATTTTTCTGGTTGTAAGGCAGCCGGTAATAAAGTTTTTCGTTGAACGTATCTCAAGAGGTGACACAAAGCAAATTGAATTTAAAACAAAAAGCTTTCTTTATGTAACCTGATAATTTCATTTGTACGGTAAACAAGATAGCTAAATAATGATTCTTTTCTAGTTTTTTGTCATTTTTACGAAATTTAGTGTAATTTAAAAATTTAATGTATAACTTACAAGAAGTGTAAAAGTGCCCGTGCGGCCTACTTACTGAATTAACATCTTTTGTCTTTATCTTTATCTTGTTTCATGGCAAATAGAAGGCACACGAGCACACAGGCAATTTGTAAGTGGGATCAGTCTTCTGAGACCCATAGACGTATGAAATGTCAAGATTAAAATCCTAAGACTCCAAATACGTTGACAACCCTGCGGATTAAAATGGAATGAATCTATGCCAGTAATTTTATCATTTAAGCAAAACCATACACAATCACAATTTCTATTTCTATTTCAATCCCTTAAAGGACACGATTGCCTTTGTACTTGTTTTTTACTGCCCGTGTTTTGTATTTCTTTTTATTCTTTATACAATAAAGAGTATACATACATACAATTATATTTTATATTTTCGCCAAGCATCTTATACAAGTAAAAAATAGCGGTGGCTTTTTTTTTTGGTAATCGCCTGAAGGGCCAAAGACAAAAGTCCTTGCTTTTGTTTACTGTTTTTAATTCATTACTTTTAGAAAAAGAAAAAGAGCAGAGGTGAAAATCTCTTCCGGAGACCTGGGAATGGAGAGCCCAGGTACTGCCGGGCTCGCACCCGCGGCTAAAAACACCAATGCCCCTATTACCAACAAGAATTTAGACTCCCGCGGATACTACCTCAGCCAGTGCTGAAAGGCCGGAGGAGAAACAGTGTGGCTATTACTAAGTTGCTTCTTTCATCCTTAACTCAAAGGTTTGCTTAAAGAGATTACTCAAAAGGGATAAACTCGCTTTTGTACTAAGGCTTTGTGTTTGTGTACGTAGTTTAATTCTAATGTTAAACAGTTTACATTTTACATTTTTCTTACAGAACTCGGCCAAATTCCAAAGCTTTGAGTCTGGCCTTAAATAACCGCCTTAACCGATTTTTGGCTTGGCTGGCTCAGGCAATCTACGAAAACTTTTCTAATTAATATTCCTCCAAGTTATTCAGGCCTTTGTAGCGGCCGACCAATAGCTATATTACTTATATTTTAAATACCAAAGTTGAATTCGTTTCTATTTGGATCAAATCCTGTAAGTATAACGAGGGGTTTATGAGAATAAATCCTTTTTACAATTCCACCATATTTAATTGCTTGCTTTATATCTGGCTTCTATTAAAAAAAATGGCAATGAGAAGTACACGAGCACCCCCCCCCCCACCCCCTTGATAGTAAGTGGGATCTGAGACCCATAGACATTTGAATTCTCAAGACTGCAATCCTAAGACTTCAATTGGGTTGCAGACCCTGAGAACTTATTCTTGTTACCCGACTGCGGCAAAGCCCAAGGGAAGGGTCATGTGTTTGACCTATATACAAGGTGACACATAAGTCGTGAACAAACTTATCACCAGGGTGTTCTACCTACAAATATGAACAACTTTCACTATGGGACCAACTCTGAAATCTCGAAAAAAAATCTGCTGTTTCATAGAAAAGTTCAATACGTCCGCGACCAATATTTGTATGAAAAAGCTGATTATTTTTTCGTGATTTCAGAGTTGGTCCGATAGTGAAAGTTGTTCATATTTGTGGGTAGAACACCCTGGTGATAAGTTTGTTCACGACTTATGTGTCACCTTGTATATGTCCGGTTCTATGTTCCCTCGTAACTACTAAACGGCTAAACCGATTTTAATAAATTATGCGTGGTTAGATCCGTCTTAACCACTAGAGTGTCATAGGCTATATTAAAATTATTGGAAATCAAAATGGCGGATTTTTGGCGCCAAATTGCACGGCATGAAAGCTAACATTATGTTGACGACATTATTCAAACAGCAGTTGGGTTAAAGCATGCTTTTTGTTAGATTTGTTTTTGAAACTAGATTCAACTAAAAGATTTCAAAGCCAAGCTCAAACTACATTTTGTATTTCAAAACAGAAAGAGTCCAACAAACAGAATCCTTTTGACAGAAACTAATTTAAAACTAAAAGCATGGAACAATAAATATTTAGCGAATTATTATGATTCTGTGAACGTCTTCACGCTCTCAAGAAATACGATTTCATTTTTAGATTGTGCACTATTTCAACAAATTTTGTGACAAGTTACTAGGTACTAGTGTCCGATCGAAACATGCTTTTTTGCGGAAACCGAAACCAAAACTAAAGGTTTGGTTTTTGTTCTAGTTTCAGACGAAACTTTAGAGATGTGTTCAAATCATTGAATATCATGAATAAAAATATCAGTGAAACGTTAGTTCAAGACATATTAACAATAAACCAGTTGTAAGTCCTGAAGGCTTATTGTCTAACGCACTCGCAATCGCAACCGGCTTCAAAGTGGAGCAATTGTTTTCATTTTGTATGCAGACAAGCCTTCGATTTTCAAAATGAAAACGATCGTGATTGCGAGTGGGTTAGACAATAAGCCCTCTGTACGTGGTATAAAATGAAACAAGGTCAAATTATAAAAAAAAAACATATAATCCGAGTATTAATTTTAACAAATGATAATCAGCCTCAAAATACTACTCATAACTTATGATCATAACTCATCGTCCTTCTGTTATTTATTTATCAAATTAAAATAAAAACAATTATGAAGTAGGCAAGTTTCGGCGCGACCGAAAAGTTCAGTACTTTTTTGACCGAAACTGAACCTTCGGCCGAAACATTTTTTATGCCGATACCTGCCGAAACCGAAACTTCGGTCGGACACTACTAGGTACTAGGATTTGAGTATCTTATTTGATATTGGCTTCGTACAATGCCGTGTCTCTTATTCCGCAATCCATAAGAAGATTGTCAAGCGAAGCTTAAATCGCGTAGCTGTCAAAAATCTGGGTTCCTAGTGAAAAAGGGTATAACTCTCCTGAAGATCAAGTGAAAAAGGGTTTAAGTCTAGTATACGCTGGTTATGTTTATCCCCTTTTTTAGTACGAGTTAAGTCGACTTATAATCATTTTCACCAGGACTCCAGAAATGTTCCTTACAAAATTTTGCTTCGGGCGATAATGTTTCCCACCCCAATCAAATCCGATTTTTACGATTTTTAAATATGTTGTAGTAACTATGAAAAACTAGGTGTACGTTTCTATTTCTTGTTTTTAAATTTGTTTCATTCTATGAAATATTTTCTTGAAAAGGAAAACGTAAGATGGAGGCTTGTAATTGCAACTATCTGGTTATTGCAACTGACTTAAATAACTTCCTCTAGGATCTGCAGTGTTTTGAACAACGACAGGCGAGATATTGTATTTCTTAGTATAGAAGAACAACATCTCGCCTGACGTTGTTCAAAACAGAGATACTATAGGGAGTTATTTAAGTCAGTTGCAATAACCAGATAGTTGCAATTACAAGACTCCACCTTACAACAAACTTAATCAAAAATCGAAAAAATTGGGCTAGTTTTCAGAGGAAAGAAACGCTATAGCATTTCGTTTGGAAATTTTCAGCCTCACTACCCCCTTAAATTACTTAGCTAAACAATTGTTGGCTTTTACAAAACCCAAGCGTTTGCCATTCGCAAGCGTTCTGGGAAGAACTATAAAATTGGAACTATCGGAAGTAAAGTTTAAGAACACGGCAGTTGCAAATGCCGAACAAATTCAAATAATAATTATTTTAACTATACTTTATTAGCGGGTTGAACTATTTTTCAGAATGTGTTAATACGGTGGATTTACAAAAAAAAGTGTAATTGTAATTGTAAATACAAGAAACGTTTGTTTTCAACGTATTGTTATTTTTGTGGATCTCAAATTTAGTATATAATAATGACACAAATCCTAAAGAAAAACACTAAAAAAATATCAAGTTTACCTCGCGCTGATTCGATTTTAAATCGAATTCAAATAGGAATTATAATAATCATAACTACTGTGCGGAGGTACGGTACCCTCGGTGCGCGAGAGCCACTCACACTTGACCGGTTTATTTCTGTTTGAAACTCTTTCACCGAGCAGAATGTAGCTTTGGGATATAATGACCAGAGGGCTTATTGTCTAATGCACTCGCAATCGCAACTGGCTTCAAAGTGGAGAATTTTTTTTCATTTTGTTTGCAGACAAGCATTCGATTTTCAAAACGAAAACGATCGTGATTGCGAGTGCGTTAGACAATAAGCCCTCTGGTTATGCAATTATTTTCAAGTAATTAATATTATATTGCTCGGTTAGTATAAGTATGTAATATTTAACTGTGGTAACTTTACTGGTTGATGTATAATCTAAGATTTTTATTGTTTTAGCCATATTGTACCGTTTGTACCATTAAAGCATTAAAACATTTTTACGGCGAGCATAAAGGACAGAGCCATAGAAGTTACAGAGCTGTGTCATTTTCTCTCAGCGTAAACTGAACTATACAGTTATGTCATAATAACCTCTCTGTTTGCTGAACCACCTACTGGTGTGTCTCACAACGACTAAGCAAGGTATTTTATTTATTCACCAGTCGTGGGAGTTTGCTCGTTTTAGCAATTTCAACGCAGCAGACTTATATGAAAATGGTTCAATCGGATGTGTTAAAATATTGATGTTTACATCGGAAAACCCTCTTGTAACCATAGACTTAATATATTACTTCGTATGGACTGGCCTCTAGTACGAAAAAACGGGCGATTAAATTGGTGCTAAATCTAAGAATCTAGCACCAAATCGTGACAGTGACGTTTCAACCTCGCACCAAGTCGTACGTACTAGTAAAAATCAAAAATGCCATGTTGCGTCATAAGCAAGTGCAATAATTGTACCTCAAAAGTATCGAAAACCAAGGATGGAGTTTCTTTTTTCCGGTAAGCATATTAAGTAATGTATTACTCGAGTTAAACCATTTTTTCAAGCATTCTTAATATTATTGTAATAAATACAGCTGTTGTTTGGTTACCCGGCCACGTTTAGTAGTTCTATGTAGTTTGACGTAGTTTATAAGCAATCTGATAGATGTCGCTACTGTTTCTTGGCCAAACATTATGTGACATTTTTGTTCGGAAGACCCTATCTAGTTTTTTAAATCAATGCTTGTAACGCCCGACGAAAAACAAAGTGGCTTTCCACGTCTGACTGTCTTTGGGGGTTTTCACTAAAAAGTGTACCCAATTAAGGACTGATAACCTTGTCAGTTTTGTGACGAAAATTAGCCATACATTGCGGCCGTCAATGTATAATTTTCGTCACCAAACTGACATGTATGTCCGTCAGTACATCGGCTAACTACTCCTAAACCCCGCAACGGATTTTGATGCGGTTTTCACTATCAGTTAGATAATCTTTCAATGAAGGTTTTTATGTATAAAAAAATGTGATTTATGTACTGGTGTTACAGAAAATTTACATAAATAGAAGCGAAGCGAAGGCGGGTCGCTAGTCTATACAGGGTTGAAATAACCAACGCTACATGAACGGCAACTACCTTAAATGTTGGAAATTAGAAATTCTACGCAAAGGAGACTACTTTTATTTTAAAAAAAAAGCAATACGGCATTTATGAACTTTTGAAAATTCGTCTCCCTTAACCGGAGATCAAAATGGTCGAATAAATGAGTTTAAAGGTTAAGAGTTGTACATACATAAATAGATATAACTAAATGAACAATACCTATGATTTTTCGATCTGTATCATGAAATCATAACATGACTTTATTATTTTGTCATATTATTTTGTTTAAAATGTAAACTTAATAATAATAATATGTATAAATAATAATCCTCGAAAGAGGTATCTACCGCGCAAACCCCGCAGGGGAGGAGCGGGACCTCCTAACACAAGTATTATAATACTTACCTGGGGGGACCGACCACAACTTTGTATTATGACTATAAGGAAGGGGCAGCTCTAGGCGTACTTTTTCGAATCAAATCGGAGAAATACTGGAAAAGGGCCGAATTTTAAGTACCCGAAACCGACGTGCGTGCATGACTCGATGTATGAATATGGAAGAAGCGAAAGAGATTTCTCAAGATCGTAGCAGGTGGAAAGAAGTGTCTCTGCCTACCCCTCTAGGAAACAGGCGTGATTTAATGAATAAATGAATGAAGTACCATTTTTTTTTATTTCAATCAATTCCCGGTTAAGGCGGATGAAGATAACTTTTTAAACAAAACAGGACCCACTGTCAAAAACAGCCAAATATTCTGTAGTTTTCTCAGCTCTGGCTTTCTTCAGCATCAAATACTTGAGCAGGATTTAGAGTTTGAAAAGATCCAGTAAAGGAATGGCGCACAAAGACTTGACCGCTCGATGCATCGGATCTAACAATGACTTTTCGATACGTAATTGAATTTGCTATCTCGGGCTATACTCGTGGTTAAGTATTGGAAAAGTAATTGGACGTTAATGGTGGAGAAGTATGACTAGCCTTTCTCCACGACTTTGTCTCTTATCTTATCTTACAGATGGGCCCTTTCGGATACAGTTCGACCATTTTAGGATCTTTCTTTGTTTCACCGACATTCATAGGAATTTAGTTTTTAGAGGGCTTATTGTCTAACGCACTCGAAATCGCAACCAGCTTCAAAGTGGACCAATTGTTTTCATTTCGTATGCAGACAAGCCTTCGATTTTCAAAATTAAAACGATCGTGATTGCGAGTGCATTTGACAATAAGCTCTTTGGTTATCTTGTGATGGTTACAAGTCTAACCTAACATACGTGAGGTATCAGAGATTTAAGTATATCTTTTTAATAGTTAAGGGTCCCTACGCCCTGGAAGCGTTCTGCGGCGTTCTGCGTACTGCGGTCCAGTACCCTTACCATGAGTTACAATTACCGTACTCGAGTCGAATGCTCTGTCCCTCGCAGACCTCGCAGTATTCTTATAGAGTGCAAAGGACAGAGTATTCTACTCGTTAGCGAGTACGGTAATTGTAATACAATGGTACGGGTACAGGCAACCATCTTATGTCTCTATCAGTTTGCAAGACTTAGTCTGTCTAAGAGATATTTGAACCGGACCGTAGAACGCAGAACGCTTCCAGTGTGTAGGGTCACTTCTACCAAAGGAAACTCTAAAAATTTAGCTTAGTCTACTAACCTATTAACAAACTTCGTTCCAGTGTTTTAATAAACTTACAACCTCTGCGAACTCTGGCAGCAAGTTAATTTGAATTTTTGCCGTTTGTTTTAGTTGCTTCGGCGCAGATGTCGGTACTGCAAAATGGTGCCTTATTTTATTAAATTTATGTAGATCGTTTTAATAATTGGAACGTTTGTAAGAGGGCGCCACTGTGCCCGCGAAAACATCGGCTCCGTACAAATTAATATCAAAAAAATAGTTTATCGTGTGTTTTTGCCGTAAAAAGTTGATAATAACATCAAAAGAAGTACAATTTAGTTGTACAATATGTAGTTTAGTGAAATAAACTAAGAATTACGAAGAAAAAGTGGTTACAAAAACGTAACGAATTTAGGTTGAAAATTCGATTTGAAAAGTGTTTTATACATAAACTGCTAAAAGAAAAGTTAAAACAGACTTTACGTGAAGTAATTCATATCACCAACACTGGAGTTGACACACAGCTAAGTCTTTTCAAGCCGTTTATACAATTTAGTTATAGGTTATATATAACCGTTCATAAGAACTTTTAACCATTCCCGCTTATGCAAGTTGCTATCATCATAATAAACTTCAGCACCATCTACCTTTGAATAAAGAATAGTAAACGCTAATCTCGAAGGAGAAAATACTGCACATTTCTACTAGAGGGCGCCTCTAATACGTAATAACTTTTGTAACAGCGCCACCTATCATTGAGTAGCAGATTAGTGAAAATCGATATTTTATACTTGCTCCACTAGAGGTCGTTTAATGTACAATGGCCTCAGTTTGTTCAGGATGTTTACAAGAACTTCCAAAACGGGAATTTCTCAGTTGCAAACTTTGCTTAAACAAATACGACCTAGAATGCGGTCAAATATCGAGCGCACGCTTCTACAACATAATGTCAAAAGAAAGCAAAATGAATTGGAAATGCTTTGCATGTAAAAATAAAATCCAAGACCGAGATACAAAGCAACAGGCATCTACAGAACCTGAAATCGACAATGTAACCATAAGAAAAAAGAAAATTAACCACAAACGAGACGATTCCATATCCTCCGATGAAATTAGTCTATTGGGTGACACTATACGCGTGGAAGACTCCAAAACGCCATCTGAAGTAACTTTGCAGAACTTAAGTGAGCTAATTACTTCGAGTCTAAAAGAAAACAATAAATTTATAATAACTGAACTACAGAATACAATACAAATTGAAATAACAAAGGCGATTACAAATTTAAGAAACGAATTTAAACAAGAAATAATGAGTTTGTCTTTAGAAAATGGGATAAGGAAAACGGAAATAGACAGCGTAAATTTCGAAATAGAAAACCTGAAAAAAGAAAATGATAAATTAAAAAAAGAAATAACAACACTGGAATCGAGAATCCATGCTTCTGGAAATAAACACATACCTGAAACTAAAAAGAAAAAAATGGTTTTGTATGGTTTGGCAGAATATTATAAAGAACCTGAAAGTGCCGAGCAGGGAAGACTTATAGAAGCTTTTCGTGATATCATGCATATAGACCTAATGGGACATATTGAGGACACGTACAGAGTAGGACGAAGAAACAGCAGACATCGGCCACTTGTTGTTGAACTGATCAGCAAGAGAATGGTAAAACATGTTATAGATAATAATCATCTTTTCCTCGGAACAGGCTTGTCTGTATCTGAATTTTTAGACGAAAATGCGCGTAAAGAGCGACGACTAATGCGTGAAAAAATGTTAACAGCGAGAAAAAATCGTCAGCATGCAATAATACGCAATAATAAATTAATAATTGACGGAAAATTTGTAGCCATCACAGACAACAAACCTGAACCAGGACACACTTCCACAAATAATGGAGGACAAGATAAAATAAGACACATACCACATACTATAAACCCCCACAAGGAATCGAGAACATATACAAATACCCAAAATCAGACATTTCGTGAACCAAGATATACAATGTAAGATATTATTTCAAAATTTTCAGAGTCTATACAATAAACAGCACCTACTAGAATCGTTCCTAGATCAAAACAAAAATTACTTAGCGATATGCGTCTCGGAATCCTGGCTCACGAACGAAAAAAAAGACTTGTTACAGATTAGTGGATACAAACTATCAGCTTCTTTTTGTCGAGAAACGCGCGCAGGCGGCGGCGTCTGCATCCTGCTGCGAGACCACGTCGAGTGCATAGACAGAACAGATATAGCAAACATGTCAATAGAATATGTGTTAGAATCGTGTGCCATTGAACTACCTAATGAAAATATTTTATTAGTTACCATGTACTGGAATAGAAGGGAGGAAGAATTATTTCACATTCAATTAAAGAAGATTTTAAATTATATAAATAACAAATATCCCAAATATAACGTCATTATTGGGGGAGACTTTAACGTGAATGTACTACAAAGCAGTATGAAAACAAGTAATTTCTTAGATCTTTTTACACAATACAAATATACTCAACACGTCAAAGACCCAACACACACTACACATACTTCATCAACATGCTTAGATTTAATATTTACAAACTTTAATAACATAATAATAAACACAACAGTAGAGGAATTAGGTTTCTCAGATCATTCAGCAACAACGATACAAGTAAAAATGCCACGAACGCAAAATAAACACAATTGGTACACAGAAAAAAGATTATTTAACAGTAGCAATATAAATAAATTTAAATCCCATTTAAATGAAATAAATTGGATGGATATTATAAATACAGATAAAAATATAAATGAAAATTACAAAGCGTTAAGCGACACATTAATCTGTATTTTAGATACATGCATACCGAAACAAAAAATTAAATTAAAAACAAAGTATAAAAAAGTTTGGTTAACGGTTGGCATTAAGAAATCCTGCAAATATAAAAGATTATTAAAAATACTTACTCTTAAATCAAATAATGGCGTACTACAGAAATATTATAAAGCTTACGAAAAAATATTAAAAAAATCAGTAAATACGGCAAAAAAGCTTCAATATATACAGAAAATAAGAAACTCTAGTAATAAAGTCAAGGCCATGTGGAGTATCATTAACGAGCGAACAAATAAAAAAATAAAAAAAGATAAACATAATATCGAAATAAACATAAATAACACGCAGACTCATACATCAGATCCACACATAGTAGCCAATACCTTCAATACTTTCTTTGCATCCATAGGGGAAAAAGCAAATACTCAAGCAAAAGGGCGGCCTGTTCTTTACCCAACTGAAAACACTATGTTTCTCAATCATGTAAATTATCGAGAAATACACACAATCATAAAAAACCTAAAAAATAAAACTAGTTTCGGAATTGACGAACTCCCACCCGTACTGATAAAACAATGCGCAGACCAACTAACCGTGCCGCTCTGTCTCTTAATTAACCAATCATTTGATGAAGGTGTATTCCCGGAACTGCTAAAAAAATCAATAATAAAACCGATACACAAAAAAAAATCAAAAACAGACCCAAATAACTATCGCCCTATTTCCCTATTACCTACAGTTTCAAAAATATTCGAGAAATCAATGTGTAATCGAATATACGCCTTTTGCGAGAAATATAGAATCTTCGATGACGGACAAAATGGCTTCCGCAAAATGCGCTCTACTATTTTAGCTGTATATAAATATGTTCAAGAAATAATTAACACAATAAATAATAAACAATATGCTGTTGGAATACTGTTGGATATGACCAAAGCATACGATAAAGTCCAGTATAATATTTTATTAAATAAATTATACGGCATAGGAATCCGCGGACTAGCTCACCAATGGCTTACATCCTATTTAAAAGACAGGGAACAATTTGTAGAAATAGAGTATTTTAATTATGACAGTAATGAGATAGTCAACATTCGATCCGACAAGAAAATCATAAATGCTTCCATACCACAAGGAAGTGTTATTGGTTGTCTCCTTTTTCTCGTGTACATTAATGACCTTCCCAAGATCATGGAAGAACCATGCGTCTTGTTTGCTGATGACATCTCGCTTCTTACAACTTGTAAAAATAGTAGCAATTTAAACGACAAACTTCACTCTATTCTTAACAAAACAATGCTCTGGATGAATGATCATAATCTTGAAATTAACTTTTTTAAAACTAAACTTATGTGTTTCCATCCCCACCAAAAACCACCTTTAAAAATAGATTTCAAATATAATAATATTAAAGTAGAAATTGTATCAGATTTTACACTACTTGGAATAAATATAGATACACATATGAATTGGAAGTCACATGTAAATAAAATAAGATCCAAAATTTCTAAATTTTCATATGCACTTCGAGAAACTAAAAAAACAACTGACCTCGAAACCGCACTAACCACATATTATGCGTATGCTTACTCGTGGTTTAGTTATGGAATAATTTTGTGGGGAAATAGCACAGACACTAATATTTTATTTACACTTCAGAAAAAACTCATTAGAATACTAATTAATATAAAAAACACAGATAGTTGCAGGCCACACTTCCAAGAACACAAGATACTGACTCTACCGTGCATATATATACTAGAAATATGTAAATTTGTTCGCAAATATAAAAGCTTTTTCACCACCCGAGCTGACCTACCTACAACCTATACACTAAGGAACCGACACCAACTCACAATACCATCCTCCAACTTACACATTCACTCCTCAAGTCCTTTTGTCATGGCAATCAAAGTATATAATAAATTACCCAAGTCTATAACAACAATAACAGCAGATCATTTATTTACTAAACAGTTAAAGAAGTTACTGAGTGTAAAATGCTACTACACCATTAAGGAATATTTAGAAGATAAGATGGCTTAGTAATTACATTTATCGATTCTATTCATTTGCTTTTATATAATCGTTAATATTCAAAATAAAAAAGGAATTGTTAATAAACAAGCCCCTCACTAGTTTATAAGTTGCTGTGCCCTACCAGGGTCCATAAAGATCTCATACCTTATACCTAAGTAGTTATAAGATATCTAACACCTGTATATAATGCTGCCCCCGATAGTGAAAAGGGCGCATCTAACATGAAGTCGAAATCGAGAAATTAAATGGTTTAGTTGAAAATTAAAAAAAAGGATGCTGTCTCTAAACAAATAGACATAGACACTTTCCGTAAACGAAGTTATATAGATATGTACCATATTGTCAATATAGTAATCATTTTTTTTATAAATTATTCTTATTTATTTATTTATTTAAGATTTTCCTTTTCATCTAAGCAAAAAAATCACTGGAATATACTCGGTACTCCGTTTAAAAGACGCAAGTAACCAATTGCGCCTTTTCAACTAAGTACAATCACAAACTTCTTTTTAATGTAAGTGCTTGACAGATATTTCCTGCTTTTTTCCTTAGATGAAAGGGCGCATTTGGACACAAGCGTCCTTTTAACATAGTAATTGGTATTTCAAAAAACTAACTCTACTTAATTAAAAAAGTAATTATCTTCTCTTTTTTACTACTTTCACATGTAGGTAGTTCAATTGCCTGTAAAATAAATGTTTTGAAATAATAGTTTGCAACAGCAATTCAATCAGGAAAAACCGTATGAAAAGATAAAAGTTTATTAACCCTTAATTTGACCTTGTCCAGTAAAATGGTCATTGTAAAAATCAAAATCTACGCGTAAAAATAAAATTATTAGATGAATTTTAGGTAATACAGGGGAATCTCATAAATATTAATATTATAATACAAAAACTATACTAAAAAAAAAGCCAGTGCGAACGACGCTTCTTACTTACGTTCGGTACATAAATGTTTTATTTTTATGATTTTTCTGTAAATATATGATAACATTATGTTTTATTTTTAAGAATTTTAAAATTTGTTCGTTTATAGTATGTGATAATGTAAATTCCTTTTTAATAAACCTTTAACATTATGATTTATTTGCATATATAAAATTTTAAAAATTAAAAAAGTCCCATTTATGTCTTAAAAACTTGCAAAGTTAAAGTGTATCCAGTATACTTCCCATTGCCAATGCCGTTTGCTAGGGCCAGCATACTTCCTATTTATTGCCAATTAATATGAACTTTTTTTTCATCCTGAAGTCAAAAAAATGTTGAATTGATTCTACAACTTAATGCCCCATCAGAATTCAGACAAAGGAGAAATAGTATAGCGTTCCTCAGGGACTCTGTCCCTCTGATCGCCATTTATTTATTTGTATTTATTAAACCTGTTCTTCCCCATCATTGGGTAAAGACTTTCTCCTTTTTTTCCCACTCTGCTCCTCACAAAGCGGTGACTGATCAATCTTTTCCAAACGTTTGCTGTTTGTTCATTCCGCGACCTCCGTCGTCGTCGAAAACGTCAGCAACTAAACTTGTGTTTAAGAGCTTGGGAGAAGACTTCCATGCTCTGTTTGATGCAGTTGGAAACTAGGTTGTTCTTTGACATGTTTATTAGAAGTCCAAACTCAAGGTTTACTATTATGCTTAACTGATCCTAAGTTCACCGCCGCCACCACGCCGCCGCCGCCGCCACCGCCGTCGCTGCCGCCGGGAAAATAACGCTGCCATCAGCAAACCTGTTTGTTTATTTGTTTCTTCTTCACGCGCAACCGCCGAATCGAAATGAAGATAGCTTGAGTCCCAGGGATGGACATTTTGATTTTTATCTCGGAAATGTAATAATTACTACAGGAAAATTCGTTAACAGAGTTCCATGCGGACAAAGCCACCAGCAAACACTATAAGTATTATAAAATACTATTATGTTTCAGTTTTTATTGAATTAAACCTATTAGCGGATTTTCATTAATGTTTTATTTCTTAAAAATAGAAAACATATTTTGCATATCTTTGGCAATGTCCATCATGCTGGGCATTTAAGCCGACTTTGTATTCTTATGATTTTTATGATTTTCCGGTAGATATAAACACCGCAAAAAATAATGACACTAAATTAGTTTTTATGTTTTTTCTTCTTGCCAAATAAGGGTTAATATTCTACTGACATAATTAAAATTTAAATGTACGCTTAACTACCTCTTTTCAATGTTGTAATTATCGCAAAAATAAAAAAATCCTAAATCAAAATCAGACGCAAATCCCATGAGCATACTTGTAAATTTTATTAGCGAAATACACTAATGAAAAGGCGCAAGTGGTCATTTGCGTCTTTTCTACTTAGTATTAGGTGTAGATGCGTCTGCGTTAACATAACGTTATCAAGCTCTGGCTAAGTTGAAATGGCGCAAGTGGTCACTAGCGCCCTTTTCATTTAATATTTAAGTTAGATGCGTCTAAGTCAAAATAATTCTTTCAAGTCCTGGCTTAGTTGAAAAGGCACAAGTACTTAGATGCGTCTTTTTATTGAAGTATACGGTGATGGATTATACCTTGCGTCTTTTCTTTTACTAAACTGTTGAAAGTTTGACAAAACAAAAGGGCGCATTATCCGTAGTTACGTCTTTCTTATGAAGCCCATTTACATGTTTTTCAAATGCGTCTTTTTATTTAAGTTTTTGTAACAAAGTGCGTGAAGTTACGCCCTTTTTGCTTATGGTAACTTCTAATCTAGGCTACCTAGGAAAAAACTAAAAATATCAGTAGGTAGGTCTTTTTCTGCTGATCACGGCAATATAAATAACTCATTTTTGACAAAAATGTTAGATGCGCCCTTTTTATTATCGGGGGCAGAATGTATAACTTATGGAAGCAATAAAGAATTGAGAATTGAGAATTGAGAATTGAGACTGGTGTAAGTTATTAAATTAGACATTCCTAAACAAGTGAATGAAAATAGAATATTAAAAAAAAATGTACAAATCTCAAGCTATGCTGGTAAAATAATAATGAGTGATGATGTAAATATTCTTATTTTTTTAACTAGAGGGCGCCAGCGATTTTGTACGCGTAGAATTAATTTCCCGTTGCTCCCCCTATTTTTTCCGTTTGGGGTCGATTTTCGGAAAATCCTTTCTTAGTGCTCCCCTAGGGTACCCAAGGAATACTGCGTCCAAATTTCAAACCCCTAGGTCCCGCGGTTTGGGCTGCGGTGATAGATCAGTCAGTTTCTTCTTTTATACATATGTATGTAATAAATATATAGATTTTTATTGGTCAATGGTTTGAAAAAAAAACGTTAAAGTAGAAAAATAGTTTTTATTTTATATTAATGAGGAGTTTATAATTTAAAAATTTCCAAACATTACATGATTTTACAGAAATTTCAGGCTATAAGTAGGTATCAACATTTATTTATAATTTTAATTTTGTATACATTTCAAATCCTTTTATTTTTGTTTATACAACACAATTATGTGCTATCATTTGGTATACTTATTATGTTTTCAAGAACGTTCCCAAAAATTCTTGATATGGCTTTTTATCTACAAAAAGTCTTAGGTTCACCCTGTTGTGGCATAATTTTGTTAGTAATAATTCTTTGTGGCATAATCCATATTAGGCTTTGCGCATGAACTGTTATCGCAGAATCTACATTCGCATAGTTTGATTACGCAGAATTACATAAGTCCAGATATTATTCGGACATATTTTTCATGCTCCGAATCATGTCTACGCATAAATGAAATGAGCATAAATATTGTTTTGCCAAAAACTATCGTTGTAGAAATTATGTTTTGTCGTAAAATTATTTGACTTAATTATCGACGAACGTCAAAAATGAACGTACCTACGTACACTTGATGTTATTCTCTTAAAAACGGCTTCTTGACAATTGGTTGATCGAGCGAGCAAGGTCATACGAGCGAACTCACTCTACAGTTAAGCTACCTAATTGAAAATGCACAAAAAATGTTCTTGTGAAACAACTTAAACTCGCTGGTTACTAATTCATTGGAGTTGAAAACTGAGTTCCTTGTGAACAACATGGGAGCTTTTGTAAGACTTAATCTAGCTTACAATTCAAAACCAATGCAAAGTCCCCCCTAAATAAACCCGGGGGTCCGTTGTCCTCAAACAATCTCAGCAAAAACTAAGCGGACTCTTTTCTTTAACATCCGAAAGGGATCCCGGGAATTTAAATCCCGTGGGAAATGAAACAGAACGGGAAACTAGTAATTCCCTCATCCCTTTTCGGATTGATTTTGCAATAATACCTCCTTAGTTTCTTATTGAAACGGGGCATTTGATTCGTGAGCCGTGTTCCGTAAAGATTTCGTTGTTATTTTTTATTTAATGTAAGTTGGAGCTTTAGGGGTAAATATCAAGCTGAGCTATGCGAGGCAGTGGAGCGAGGAAAAAATCCAACAATAGGATTGGGTCCATATTGGCTCACATAGAATTGTTTCCCCGATTTTTTCTCATACGACCGATTTGTTAGTCCCATTTGAATCACCCTTCCGAATTTTTAACTTCATAATTTTTTTGGTCATAAATTTCTACTATCAAAGTTTATTGGTCAGAAAGTCAAGGTTCATCATGGCATTACTCAGATTATGGCTTAGCCTCGTTTTGTCGACACTTATTTCATAGAATAGAACGTATTACTTTACAGAATTTTCATTTCAAACGCAGGAGTTTAGATTTTGTGATAATAGTCACAAGTCTAAACCTAGGTACCTAAACTATATAATAAATAGCTAAGATAATCTGAGAACAACAGGGTTCTAGCAGAAAATAGCTTTCGATGAAATGAAATTCTTAGAATGAATACATTCTATGAAATGAGTGTCAGTAAAACAAGGAGGATTATGTTTATGCCTTAGGCTGGGTTTTATAAAGATCCGTTAGATCAAATTTCAGTCAGGAATGTCAAAACTTGTATGAAGTTACTAAAATTTAATCTGACATTTTTACTTACGGGCCTTTATAAAACCGAGCTTTAGTATTCTAACCTTACCTATCCGATCCGCTTCTACCTTAATAAATCTTACTCGCTCGCTTCGCTCTTTGGCTGCAGCATGTCCAAATGTCCATAGTACAGTCAACAACTCCAGTCAGCAATTATTCGCTTGATTAATATTTATTATGTTCAAGTTTATAAATAAAAACTAAAGTGAAAGGAACAGTTATGTTTAGAAACCATACTTTATTGAAGTTAATCTCTACTTTATAAAATTCTCGTGTCACAGTGTTTGTAACAAATCTCCTCCGAAACGGCTTGACCGATTCTTATGAAATTTTGTGTATATTCAGTAGGTCTGAGGATAGGACGTTAAGTATATTTCATAAGGATTGTATGAAAAAAAATTTACACCCGGGTGACGCCGGGCGCGGATAGCTAATAGTTCTATAAAATTAATAATTATGAGTAACGATTACTTTATTTTTCTAGCCTCGCTCAGCGTGGTGGATTTTTTCACACCTCTCCGCTCAGCTTAGGTGGATATTTACCCTTATGGGCGCGCGCGTTTAATCAGCACACTGGTTCCGTATAAAGAAAAATAGGACACTAGTATCGTGTAACCAGGCCTCAAAATTTCTGTTCATATTATATGAAAAAAAACCTTGTCAAATATGCATTAGCCACAGCTAAATTAAAATCGTACGTTCTACGGACAAAGAGACTGATCGATAGATAGAGCGGCGGACGGACGGACGGACAGAGGGTCGGACGAGTGGCTAGATGGACGGTCGGTCAGACGGATGGTTGGTCAGGCGGACCGAGATGCAGACAGACAGACGGGCATGGTTATGGAACACTAAAAAAAACACGATATCGCATTAAAATTCTAAAGCTTCCAATAAATTAAATATTTCATACTCTTTAAATGTCACAAAAATCTAAAACTAAACGCGTTTCCTATTTTCATAGTTAACCCCTTATTTCGTTGAAATGTTACCTACAGCATGTTTCATTTTAAATCAGCTTCCACGTTGTGGTTTTAGAGCTTGCAAAGCTCCGGAAAGTCTTCAACAAAATCCCCTCTAGTGTTTGTAATTTTCTTTGCCGTCGAAGTATTCTCAGTTTTCATGTAAAATATTCAATTTAAGTTCACGTCAAAGCGTTGGTAGATGGGCGATATTGATGGCGTTTTGAAGTTTATTTTCTAGTTACTTAAGAAACGTTCGTAATTGGATATAAAACCACTTATTGACCTACATTTAGGAAATGTCTTTTTTCAAGTACACAGGCCACCTGATGGTAAGTTGGATCTGAAGCCATACATATTTTTCATTTGCATGACCACAATCTCAAGATTGTAATGCTAAGACTGCAAATGCGCTGAACTATGAGGACTAAAATGCCTTTATTCTAGTATTTTAACCGGGTTGTTTTTATTCAAACACACATAGTTCAATAATATAAACACTGCTGCTTTGCGGTACGTTTAAGTTTAATGACTGTTCATCAGTAAGACATCCTCGATTTTTTAAATCATCATGAATTTTAAAAATATTATTGCCCAAATAAAAACATTCAAACATTAAAACATTATTCGTTGCTAAACCTAGAACAGTGACTTATTCCATAATAAAGCCTATATCACTCAAAATGAACTAAATCTGCAAAAACAACTGACGACGCAGATGGTCTCATCGTGCCAAATTAGATTTTGTGTTATCCCAACATTTCGCAGCTTATGGTTGTCCAGTTACTTATTACAGTATCCAGATTTCGTATGACAGCGGTGTGACAGCCATATCTGACCTTTGTCCCTTCTCAGGGGTAAAAAAACACTGACGTGTTGATTTTGTCGCTATTTCTGCGCGCGGACGAAAATAAAAACACCCTGTACATTTTCGCATGGAGGGATGTAATGGAGTGTAAAACAATAAAAAACTAAGTGGGTACAATTTCAAGATTTAATGTTTAAATATTTAAGATAACATTTTTCAAATGTCAGATTTAGAAAAGTTTACTGTTAAGTGGATTGTAAAGCTTAAATCGTGTAGCAGACAAAAAACCATATAAATTTAGCTCCGGGCGATAAAGTTTCTCACCCCTTAAATCACGTCCGATTTCCACGATTTTTGAATATGTTGTAGTTATCATAAAAAACTAGTTTTACATAAAAGTTTTCGTTTTATATTAAAGTTTCTTTTTCTTGGAAAGAATAACGTAAAATGTGTGTCAATTGAAATTGCCAAAGATGTAAACACAACCAAACGAACCAATTTACCATTATTACTCGATAATCATGTGCTTTTTAAGATCAAGTGAGGTGTATGCAATGATTTTATATTTTTATATTAAGTTTAACATGAAATTACTATTCATTATACGTTACATTTTAAATAAAAACCATAGACTTAACTTATAAAAACACGCTGATAAATATTTGAGGTTATGACAATGTGTCAAACAGTAAAAACTTGTTTATATTTTTGGCAATTACAATTACAACAGATTTTACAGACTCAGCTTTTCAAATGATCTGCAACATAATTATTTAAATAGGTATCGCAAAAATCGGACTAGATTTAAGGGGAGAGAATCGTTATCCCAATAAGTATGGATTTTTTTAGCTTCACAATCCTCTGTATTAAGTGACAGAGTTATGAATTGAACACACAGCACTGTGCTAGTAATTTTTTTTATTCCTATTCGTTCTTTTTTTTTGAATATCCACAACACATGTTATTTAAAATTTTATATTAATAGAAATAAATAATTACGAGTCGTTGCAGCGTTGTCCAGTATTTTCTGTTATAAATATACACTGTCATTTATGGTCATCTTTGCAATATTTCCATTAAATATTCAATTCCTTTTCAATAATTGGAAAAATAACATAAAACTAGTTTTACTTCAAGTCAGGCCAATAATTCATTAGAGAGCTGTAGCTATAAACAAGATTTTTCCTTTGCAATAAACTCTAGCTGTTCCTTGCGAATGTTGTGCACGATGCTCACGTTATATCATTCACAGTAATAATAATTAATATGATAATGGACCGGCGTTTAACTTTTTTCTGCAATGGAATTTGGCAGATACTTCAATTTATATTTGTGTATTTTTGTAACGTTTATTTGACTACTTCAATTTATTTTTACACCTTTCAACATCCTGTAGCTCAGTCTGTCGTCACGGTTCAACGTTTAAGCTGGATTATAACAAGGTCCTTACATATGTAATTGGCGTTTTAAATGGCAAAAATATACCCATAATATACAGATTTTTTGAGCTTTTTCACCTTTTCAAATTGTTACAGGTTAATTAAAACTATTTTATCACTCACACCAAAGCCTGCCACTAACTGACGTAGTTCGCGATGGATCCGCTTCAACAATCACTTTTAATTCTTCGTTATGAACTTGGGTCTCCGGCCGTCCACGGGGCTTGTTTTGTAGCTCAAAATTTCCAAAACGAAAACTTTGGAACCAAAAACGTACCGTGCTTTCTTTCACAGTAAGTAGCTGCTTCATACACATCATTAATTCTTCGAGCCGTTTCTGCAGCACTGGTGCCACGGTGGAACTCGTATTCGTCGTACCAGCGACGCGATTGGTTTAAAAACTAAACGAGTAGAAACGCTAGTTGGCAGGGCCCTCTAAGGATGATAAGTGGGATCTGAGACCATAATTTCAACATTGCTGTTCTAAGTTTGCAGTGTACCATAACCCAGAAGGTACCTATTGCCTGGTTAGGGAGCTCATAAAAACGCCTGGCCCGGAAATTTAGGATTATGTTCCGAAGCAAGTACCCGCGTCCCCAGGGAGAGGTTATGGCTTGGGTTCGGGAAATAGTGTTACTTTTATTGGAAAATGTAGGTAATAGAGCTGCTTTTGTAATATTTTGTCAGTGAGAGCATTGTGTAAAGGATAAAAAGCATTGTAAAATAATAAAAAAAATGTTAAATGAACTTAACTTGCTTACGAATATACCTACAGCGTGTTCCAAAACTTAGTGTTTCAAAAGGTATAATATTTAACCTTTTTCTTGTAGCACAGTGTATCAATTAACTATTTATATTTATACTTATATTAGCACTAAAAAACCTTCATAAAGGCTGCTGTATGTTTAAATCTCTTACTGTTAGAAAAGTTATTATTTCTTGAGATACACAAAGTCTTTTAATACTCTAAGAATAAGTTTTTAAACTTTATACTCTTAAAAATTAACTGCACAGCTATTTATGGCAACACATATAATGAGCATCAAAATTACTAAACGATCACCAAATTAGGTTAGGTTAGGTTAGGTTCGTTTTTGGTGATCATTTACTATTTCTGGCAGTAAAAAGTGTTTTTTTCGCGTCATATTGCGATCCGTTAAACATAAGCCCTATTTATTAACATTTTAACTTATGTTATTGAAAGTAAACCCTGGATAAAAGTTATTGTTGAAAACATGGCTGACCTATGGCGTGGTTGGGACTTTATTGCTCGTTACTCGCGTAAAGGACGTGGTAATAATTTTATGCCCCTAGACTATAGATTGAGTGATCTTGGAGAGCTGTTAAGGCAGGTTTATAGTTGTTGTTTGGTTTTACGATATATTGAGTGGTTCCAATTGCTTACAGGGCCCGTATTATAACCGCCTTTATCGCGGTAGATAAAGCAGTCACTGTCGCATTTGAATATTGGTCAGAAAGTGACAGATGTTTTATCCACGTGTATCCATATCAATAAACACGACCAGCACGGGTCGCACAAGTTGTATTTTCTCGCTCAGTGCGTCTCTATCGTTACGGACTAGATAGAAAGAGAGATCCAAGCGACAAACATGTGCCAGCCGTGCAGGGGGGTTATTACGACATGGCAATGCAGTTCATTTCATGGCGAGCGAAAACGACAGAGCTATAGCAATTATATAGCTCTGTCCCTCTCTGGCAGCGTAATCTGAACTACATAGCTATGTCATAATAACCCCCCAGGTCCGCAGAAGTAACATATAACATTTTAATGTCACAGCTTCGCTTCAGACTTAATTCCGACATTTTAAGGCATTGAAAATGTTAACAATCACACATAAATCATGGAATACCATAAACTCGGGTTTGTTTGGCCCTAGGAGGTAACATTGCCAAGCCCAAAAACCTTCTTTAATATTTTATTATTCTATGAAATGTTAAATCAGGAATAAGCTACTTATAAACTTACAAAATTAATTATGAAGGTGAAAAAATACTGAGAGTTTTCCAACCCACACACACACACACACACCCACCCACACATACTGTACACACAAACACACACACACGCACACGCGCGCGCGCACACACACACACACACACACACACACACACACACACACACACACACACACAAACACACACACACACACACACACACACAGACAGACACACGCGCGCGCGCATGCGCGCGCGCGCGCATACACAAGTAGTTTAAAAATAATATTAATTCAAGTAAATAGCGCTATAGCGCAGGACTTATACATGTACCTGGTTATTGTAAAAAATGGACCCCACGTGACAGGCTGAGCCTAGTGTGGTGGTCATCGGCAATTGAATGTTAAATGTAAGTTTCTTGGCAAATAATCATTTTTTTTATGTTTACATGTGGGGGGTAGTCCCGGAACCACTGCTATTTGGAAAATATTTCACTACTTCAAAGAGGCTATCATACAGGGTGTCTCATAATTGTCACGTAACCCTGAAACCGGAGATAGCCCACCCCTAGACCTACCAAACCAGCCTAATATTTTTTTTTTCTAACTTTTTTTTGTTTTGGTAATAATTTTCATACGAAACTAATTATCATTATTGCCAATATCTCGAAAACCATGCAACTTTTACTAAGGTCATGTTAGGCTGGTTTGGTAGGTCTAGGGGTGGGCTATCTCCGGTGTCAGGGTTACGAGTCAATTATGGGACACCCTGTATGTATTACTTCAACCCGAGCGGAGTCAGCACGGAATGCTAGTGTAAAGATAAAGCTGTCAAACAGTGCCCAGTGTGGTGTGATAGCAAAGAGAGAAAAAAACATAATCAGCAAATTATATCGTCAGGGATTCGGACCGAATGGTTTGGGTAAACCCGGGCGGTACAAGTCGCAAGATCAAAGCCAACATTGCAAGAATTTAGTTAAACTTTTAATGTATAAAAAAAGGGATTTAAATAATAATGGATTGTTAAATTAAGAACCTCCTCCTTTACGGTTCCGAAGTCAAACTAGGAACCCTTCTACTTTCGCCATGTCCGTTTGTCTGTATGTCACACTCACTTTTTCTCAGAAACTATCAATTATTAGCGAGCGTAGCTAGGATTTTGTTAAGGGGGGGCAGGCGTAATATTTCTTTACGGTTCGTGAGCATTCCTGCATCTACTAAGGGGGGGAGGGGAGCACCTCGCTAATTTTAAGAAATTCCAGGGCTTCATTACAAGGAAATCGAACTAATCTATATAATATAAAAGGCATCTTGTATAACACTCAGGAGGCTGTTGGTACTGCCTCTTTATACCAACTAAAAACCATCTAAGACAGCGCCAAATAACTTTTAATAGAAAATTAGTTTTTCGAGTTTAAGTTTTAAAACCACTTTTGTCTTTGACTTGTTATCGTATTATCAACGTTTTGATAGCTCAAATACTCAAATATTCAAATGTTAATTGCATTCCACAATGTGTTGGCAGTTGAAAGGCTAAGTACCAATTTCACCAAACGATGTTAACCACTTAACAGGCGATTAGAGCGTTAACAGCTGTCAAAATGTATGAACTAACAGTCAATTAACATTGACTAGTTACGTACCAATTTCACCAAACGATGTTAAATTTAATCAATGTTAATCGAATGTTAGTTCATACATTTTGACAGCTATTAACGCTCTAATCGTCTGTTAAGTGGTTAACATCGTTTGGTGAATTTGGTACTAAATATAACATCGTTTGGTGAAATTGGTACTAACTTAACTTATTTACTTGACAGCAATGGCGGCCGACTTAAAAACAGTGCAGACACTATGGTCATTACCGCCTAGAAATAGAGGCCCAGTGTGCATATCTGCCTTTTCCACGCTATTAAATTTACTGCCTTTGTAATAAAACTTCTTTAAACCGTCAGCAACTTACAACTTGGACGGTTGCAAGGTCGCTGCGACGACATTATCTGTCCAGCCCAAGCGTGGGATTACAGACCATTTCATTATATTTTTCCGAGGGATTTCCCTTTGGGGCGAACTGAATGACGCGCTTTGTTGCTGGTTGTACTTGAAACAATGAATATAAGTAATTTAGGTTTGCGGTAACCATGACGTACTTAGTCATTATTAGTGCGTTGTGTATTATTAAAATAATTCATTTCACAACAGAAAAAACTATACAAATAGCGAACTTAATGCCAAAAGCATTCTTTAGTTAAGTACCTTTAGGTGAAACAGAAATCAAAAAGAAGAAATCTTCCCTTTAACTAAATCTGATCTGGAAAACATTTTGACCATTGTTTGTATTTGATTTTGTTATTCTTAGCAATATTACTAATTTTTATAACAAAAACGAAACGAAAATTATAAACTTATGAACGTTGTATTGCGACGAAAAACTTAATTTATCTTTTTATAAGGGAGACAAGGTAGCAAAGATAGCTTTAGAGGCGTATTATCTATATGTATAAAAGGCAAACCTGACTGACTTATATTTCAATGCACAGCCGAAACTACTGTACCTAGAAACTTGAAATTAGGTACAGGGGTTCCTTTCATGATGTAAGTGAGCACTAAGAAAGGAATTTTCGAAAATCGACCCCCAACGGGAAGAAATGGGGGGGAGTAGCGGGAAACTAATTCTACGCGTACGAAGTCGCGGGCGTCCTCTAGTAATAATATAATAGCTCGAAGACAGCGACTCGTGACCCTTGACCGCTGGCTTCGGTTACTATCAAACTGGGATCTTATCTTATTTTATCTTTTGTGTAATTACCCCCTCTTTATATTTAATGCTTCATCCAACGCACCCCATTCCAGAATGTCCCTTGAGATGATTTGATTTTGGGTAGCCACAGCCAACGATTTTAATTCTTACTCCGGCGAGGGTATCACATTCACATAGTAAAGATGCGTTTCAATGTCATAAAGGCCCATCTTTGCTAAATGTTTAACCCCAAAGTGCCCAGTAAACAATGCCTCGGAGTTGTCTTCTGCTGAGTTTACAAATTTCATTGGTCCAGAGGGCTTATTGTCTAACGCACTCGCAATCACGATCGTTTTCATTTTGAAAATCGAAGGCTTGTCCTACATACAAAATGAAAACAATTGCTCTACTTTGAAGCCGGTTTCGATTGCGAGTGCGTTAGACGATAAGCCCTCTGACCTAAACTAGGATCACCGCGTTTAAAAATTAAGCTGACAGTTACATTTTTAACACCCTATACCTGCATAATATAGAATTGTTGTTTGGCCATATATTTTAAGACATTATTATATACGCCCGGGAAGCAAGCAATTGCTGGACAACTATTAATCAGTGCCCTCAAGCAGGTAAGGCCGCGATTATACCTATGAATCCAGAGACCGCGATGTTTCTTTAGTAAATAGATCGCACGGGCACTTTTACACGTCATAAATCTACAGGCGCATTCCAAAAGAAAACCACTGCCGAGAAAAGCGCCGCAAGAAATAGTACAGTGCTTTTCTGTAACATAAACATTTAAGACTGATTTAAAAGTGTACAGCAGCGGCAAGTAATGGATGTTCATACATTTCCCGTAGGCGGCCGGGAAGAAGTGGTGGAGAACGCTGGAGTTACGTGAACCAAAAATCTTGAACCGACTTCTACTTCAAACATTTTTAAGCATGTTTTAGAATAACAATCAAAAGCAAGCTTTAAAAAACCCTACTGTCGTTTCTAACCAACTTTAAAACGTTAGGGTGTTACACCAGACCAATCGATCGATCATCGATCGATGGTAGAATTGATTAGTCGACATCAATCGATAGTTCCTACCAGACCAATCGATTGATCGTCGATCGATGGCAAAATGGATTAGTCAACGTCGATTCGTTCCTTCATCAACATCAATTAAAGCTATCAGACCAGTCGATCAACGTCGACCGGCAATCGATCGATTGGTTAGTCGAACGATATCCGTCGATCGATAGTTCCTACCAGACCAATCGATCGACTTCGATCGACGTCAATCGATGCCTCGATCGGCGATCGATCGACTGGTCTGGCAACACCCTTATAAATCCTAAATGATCTTTCAAAACGAAAAATAATGAAAAAACCTAAAGATGATTTTTTAATGTTTAATACCTATTCAATGGGAACACCCTAAAATCTCGAATTATTTAATTCCGAATTTGAAAAAACCGAATTTCATAATTCCGAATTTTTACAATACCGAGAAAATATAAGGCCGAATATCAAAATCTAGAATTTTATATTACCGAATATTAAAATCACGAAAACGTTTTTCCGAATATTATATTTACGAATGTTGACAATTTCGAATTTTCTTTTTACGAAAATTATAATACCGAAAATTCACAAACCAGATCGATAATGAAAAATTTGGAACTAACCACTCGAATTGAATTGAAGTCTTCTACTTGAAACAAAAGTTAGGTGAGATGACGAGCACATAACTAAACTAGGTCATCTTACCTTGATAGGTTAGGTTAGGTTAGAGTTGCATCAAGGCGCGAAGCGCCTCAGCTACGCGGAACAGGAGCTCCGCTCCGCGGAGCTCCGTCGACTTTGTCGGACATTTCTTACAGTTTTTGAGCATTAAGCATGTTAAACATTATACAACATTTTATCAGGCGCTTATTTGAAATAAACAATCTTAGAGAATTCGGGCTCCTAAAATTTCGGAATTATGAATATTCGGGATTCGGAATAGGAATAATCGGAATTGTGATATTCGGAAAAATATTTTGCGGGATTTTAATAATTGGGAAATGTGAAAATTCGGAATTTTAAAAAATCGTGATTCTGATACTTTGTGAAACTAAAATTCGGAATAGTGATGATTTGGAAATTTCAAAATCGGAATTCTGAAATTCGTATTTATCAAATTCGGAAAAAATATTTCGAGATTATGTAGTGTACCCCTATTCAATGATACGCCATTTGTCATAGTTCGTCGACTTTTTTTTTAGAATAAAGCGTCTAATTTCCGCCATATTGAATCTAACTACTGTTATATCTTTAGTGACACTCACAATATTAAGACAAATCGATTGCCATAAGAATCATCATAAGAATCGTCTAGAGCGCCACAAAGGAACAAACATACATAATATTGGCTGATAAACACATTACCCTTCTCCTTCGGCAGTCGGGTTAAAATAAATGTTACTAAACTACAACTACAAGTATTAAGCTACATTAGTCGAGTATGAGGATGTACGTTGACATGTTACTTGATAGATTGTATGTCTCTCGTTAATCTCAACATGAGTGCAACTGAATAACGCGCCATCCATTACGAATGTACAGGGTTCCGGGTTACACTATAAATCCTGTTTCATGGAGCTACCAAGGAAACTCATCCAAAACTCACTATTTATCTTAAAACTCACCATTTGTCTTATTACTTTAAATATGAAAAATGTGCAAAAATTGTGCAAATTTTAAGTGTGCAAAATGTGGATGCAGAATAATCAACAATTTTTTTTGAGTTGTTGGTATTTCTGTAACTGCTTACCCCACTCGGGGAATGAAGGCATGAGTTTATGTATGTATGTATGTACTTTAAATCCATTCCATAGTGACGCACGGTACGCATACACACGTAGGTATAAAATTCATCATTACACAAGTGATCTCGCTGAAAAGCTGACGGCTGTACAAACGAAAGGATGTCACGAGAAAAATGGCAGATTTATTTCGATATTTTTTTCAAAGAAATATTTATTTGGACACACACATATACACACACACACACACACACACACACACACACACACACACAAAACCAAACCATACTTGGCAATTATATGTCCGAGCAGTGTTGTGAAATCATCGAGTAAAGAATAAATTAAGCGAGATCAATGAGAGTTCCAGTAGTAGCGCAATGAAATGTTACAGTCGGAAGGCATTCTGGATTACTATCTGTGTTCCAGTTCGCTCGCTCGATGCTCGCGTCTAGGTAAACTAAGATACGAATCAGGCTACCCTCTTTCTGCTTCTTTAGTGTTTAACATTGTAGTTTAACGAGGTGGTTAGCCTAGTTACTGGGTGACCTGAGGGCTTATTGTCTAACGCACTCGCAATCGCAACCGGCGTCAAAGTGGAGCAATTGTTTTCATTTTGTATGCAGACAAGCCTTCGAATTTCAAAATGGAAACGATCGTGATTGCGAGTGCGTTAGACAATTAGCTTTCTGGCTTGGAATGTAACAGTCCCAGTCGTATAATCCTTTTTTTTTTTGGTAATCGCCTGAAGGGCTGAAGGCAAAAGTCCTTGCTTTTGTTTACTGTTTTTAAAACATTACTTTAGAGAAAAAGAAAAAGGGCAGAGGTGAAAATCCCTTCCGGAGACCTAGGAATGGAGGGCCCAGGTACTGCCGGGCTTGCACCGGCTAAAAACACCAATGCCCCTATTGTCGTATAATCCTTAAAAACCGGCCAATAGAAAGAAAGAAATATGTTCCAATATCATCATCGTTTTAGCCGAAAGACGTCCACTGCTGGGCATACGCCTCCCCCAAGGTTTGCTACAAGGATTGGTCTTGCGTTGCTTGCATCCATCATTTTCCCTTTTATTCGTGACAAACGGACAAATGAAGAGGAAAAAAATACGTTATCGCTTGTTCAACGTCCTCGAGGAGCTGTTCGGATTAATTCCTGCCGCATCCTTACGCCTTCGTCCTGCATGACAGAATTTCCACCACCATCATTTAGATGGTTGGAAGTCCACAACTGTGCGTTTCACTCGGAATTTCCTGCCTCGCACAACTAAACTGTCAGCTAGTTTGCCTCCTATAAGTACCATTAAAAAAACTGACATAGACAAAATACCTATTGAAGAGCGTGTTTGGTTACTCGTTAACTTGTAAAGCCTACTTAGAAGTGATAGTTTTCCTTTAAACTTCGTTATTTATACTGGTACCGTGTTTTTTTCACGTACCTATCCTAAAACAGCGGTACAGCTAATAGCATGGGAGGAGCACTTGACTGTAACAACATCTACCACCAAATCTTGGAGGTTATATATTTCGCAAGCGGATTTCTGAATCCAAAAAAAAATTCACCTTACACAATAAAATAGACGAGAAATCAATAAATAATTTGTATTTTATATAGGAAGAAATCGATAAAAAAACAAGGATTCATTTTATTCTAAAATTGCTGTGCGTCACATTGATACCTATTGTTTGTTAGCCACCTTAATATATACGTAATGCGATATGCAATAAAGATTGTGAATTTGAATTATTACTTTATGGGCGTGATTAATACTTATAACTATGCAAAATTACACCTTATAAGTACGAAAGCACTAGATTAGGGCTTTGAAAGCCTAGTACTAATGTCGCGACATACTAACCAACAGCTTGCCACAAGCTGCCCTTCGTCTATTTTTAATTATTAATCTTGTAGACAGCATTGTTTGCACTTACTATCGAACTAATCCACTTCGCCATCATTCTAGCTTCTTTTGTTTCAACTTTTCCACATTGCCCTGGCTTAGATAAGACTTTTAGTTTATTTTTGTTCTGGCTTTGACCTAGTTTTAGCTGTTGCTTGTACTAAGGAGCTAATCCATAGTTAGCTGAGTTTAATCTTTCTTATTGTTTCTAGATTTTTGAAAAGTCCTTTCCTAGTACCTCTAAGGTACCCACGGAATATTCCCTAAAAACGTCAAGTCTCTAGGTCCAGCAGATTAAGCTATATAATATACTAGAGGACGCCCGCGACTTCGTATGCGTAGAATTAGTTTCCAGCTACTCCCCCCATTTCTTCCCGTTGGGGGTCGATTTTCGGAAAATCCTTTCTTAGTGCTCACTTACATCATGAAAGGAACCCCTGTACCAAATTTCAAGTTTCTAGGTACAGTAGTTTCAGCTGTGCGTTGATATATAAGTCAGTCAGTTTAGCCTTTTATATATATAGATAGATATGCGTTGTCTGGGAGTCAGTTAAGAAAGAGTTTATAATGCTTTCTAAACAGAAAAGGTTTAATTTAAATCTAACGACCCCAGTTATCTTTACGAAAACAAGGAAAGACCATTTCCACTTATACCTTTGTACGTCTCACAATTGGGGCTAAAGTGAAATTTTTATATCGCCATTGTGCACCTTATTTCCAGTGAATTAAAATTCAAAGTTGAATATCAGTTTAATGCTTAAGAGATCTCATTTCTAAAGATTCTCGAGAATTTAATGAAATTTTTCAAGTATTTGTAGTTAACGTAAGCGTTATTGGAAATGAGTTATTTTAAGACTTAACGAACGGAAGGAGGTATTTTAAAGGAGGTTTTAATCCCTTTATTGAGTGGTTTTATCAGTTCAACAGTTAATTTTAAAACCTTTATAGAATGCTACCGCTGAAAAATCAATGACCTTTTATTTAAATACTACCTAGAGGATGCCCGCGACTTCGCTCGTCTAGAATTAGTTACCCGCTATTACCCCCATTTCTTCCCGTTGGGGGTCGTTTTTCGGAAAATCTTTTATTAGTGCTCACTTACATCATGAAAGGAACCCCTGTACCAAATTTCAAGTTTCTAGGTACTGTAGTTTCGGCTGTGCGTTGATATATAAGTCAGTCAGGTTTGCCTTTTATATATATAGATGACGACGCGTTGGCCTAGTTAAGTAACCTTGCCTACAAAGCTAGTGACCCGGGTTCGATTCCCGTTATGGACACAATATGTTTGTTGTGATGAGCACGAATATTTTGTTTCTGAGTTTTGGATACTTTCTATGCATATAAGTATCTTTTTCTGTATTTTTTTCTTCTTATTCGTAAATGCGTCTCTCAGGTTAAATGCAGAGTTTAATTCAAAACTTTTACAAATTCTTCTACATCTTCGTACGAGAGTGTGATGAACCATGCGAGCAGTTTATGTTTAAACTCTCTAACGGAGACATTTGCGAAGGGAAATTTAGCATTAACTTTATTATAAACGAATGGGTGGAGAAAATTAGCAATTTTGGCAAAGACTGAGCTAGTCAAAGGCACAGGGACCCTAAAAGCGCGTTTCATTAACATTATATACATGCCTTCACGCCTCCCTTCCCAGAGTGGGGTAGGCAGAGCTACAGAATTACCCACAACTTGTTGGTAATTCTGTAGCTTAAATACTTATGGTAGCCATACGCGAAGCGATTTAATTGCGCCAGTTTAGACTTGCACAAATACAAGTTATTGTTATAGTCAGAAATTTGCGCAAGTATCTTCCAATACACGTTACAGTATACTTGTGCAAGTCTAAACTAGCGCAAGTAAATGGCTTCGTGTATGGCTACCATTAGAATACATCCAAGAGTCAGGAATCATCAATCATCAATGTTTGTCTTGACCGGGAATTGAACCCGGGACCGGTAGCTTCATAGGCAGGGTCACTAACTAGGCTTACTGCGTCTTATATAATATAAGTATGATCAATATCATCATCATCATTATATCACCCAAAGTCAGCTCTGATAATCAAAGAACGCAATAAAATAGAAAAAATATTTATAGCTTCATAAAAAACCGATACTTTTACAAAAAAACGCCATAAAACATTTTATTCCGTTTGCAGATAACCCAGAATAGTTGCATCCTCGATACGGAATTTTTCAAATAGTTTGCAAATAAATTCCCAGGCCGAGTGTACGATATTAACTAGTATTTGAAAATCGAGAAAAATATACAAACAAATTTTTTTATCTTGTAGAAGTCTAACGAGCGCACAGGCCAACGCGCCATGTCTTCGCGTGGTTGTCATTTTCGATGTGTTGTTTTTTATTGACATGCTATTGGTTTATCCTGTGTTTTTATTAATAGCGCACAAAAGCCGTCCATTGTGTCGTATATATGCCGTCCATTTCGCCCTAAAAAGCCTGTAACCAACGGTTTTTCCGTACTTTGATGCGTCTTTGTAAAAAAACATCACTTGTCTCCTTTGAAATAATGTAATCCGCTTAAAAGCATGTATGCATGTAAGTATGTATGTATGCGACGTTACATGATAACAGTCATTTGAACAGTTTTGTTAGATTTGTGACATTATCTTCGTAAAAAACTGTCATGTGCGGGTCAGATTTGCGCCTCGTGGTTGGTAGGTATAATTACATTCTGGGTATACAACATTCGGTCTTACCGCTAAATAGCGATCTTTTCCAGGCAACCATGGACAGAGAAATAGCTGTGGACACAGATAAATGGCAGGCGGCGGTGTAAACTAATTGCTTTAAAACTCAAACTAAACTACAAGAAACACGTGAAGTATTACTATTTTGAAACAAATTCTATTTATATAAGTATAGACTAAACGTCGTATTCATAAACGCGCATTAGCTAAAGTATGCTCGTAAAATGCCTTGTGTCCTTATCTGTCATTATGATATTTGAATTTGACAGAAAGGGACAAAGGATACTTTAACTAAAATAGGTTTATAGTGCGTTTATGAATTGGTGGTTAAGTAAAAACACAAAAACTTAAAGTAAATGATTTAATAAATACATAATCATTAAAACATTATCAATATTATTATGAAACAGTTGTAGCACACGTTACAGTGTCGGCTCTGTGCACTAATACCTCTTTGTAAAAATTTAATCTCCTTCAAAGCCCGTAACGTACGACGTTAAGACAATGACGTACAAACAGCGGTTTTGTACGTTACGGTGCCACCGGCTGTAGGGCGGAAAAGATAAAGTTTGCGCATAAATCCCGCGCTGTCAGCCGCGCGATAAGCCTGTTTGCCTAACCCTACCTGACTGCCTGTTACACCGTAGAGAATTTTATACTTTTACAGTTGTATTTATCGATGTGGATAAAACGGCTTGCCCTTGTTATCTTGACAGTTCTTTCATAGAGTATATCACTTCGCAGAATTTTCATTTCATCGACAGTGTTTATTAGTCGAAAGATTTCGTGATAGTCACAAGTCTAACCCAACTTGATGTTTGTAATTAATGTTTAAAATAGCCTGAAACAACAGGGTTTCAGCAGGAATGTAGTGAAATTCGGTGAAATGCATTCGAATCGACTTTAACCTAGTCCGATTCTTGGTTTACCTATGTTTGGCCAAATTATTTTTCGTCAAATGTATCATTTCGTCAAATGTATCATTTCGTCAAATGTTTCATTTCGTCCAACGCTATTTTTTCCGAAACTGTAAATATTTCAGGATTTTTATAAAACTAACCTAACCTAACCTATAGGGTTCTACACGATGGTTCTGAAATAAATCCTGAAATATTTACAGTTTCGGAAAAAATAGCGTTTGACCAAATGAAACATTTGACGAAATGATACATTTGACGAAAAATTATTTGGCCAGACGGCACTACACCCCGATTATTACAATTTTTGAATATGTTGTAGATATCATAAAAAACTATGTCTGTACGTTTTTCTTTCCGTGGAAATATTTCTTAGAATAAAACAAATTTAAAAAACAAAAAACAGAAACGTATAGACCTAGTTCTTTATAATAACTACAACATATTCAATAATCACACACACATATTCACACTTCTGTGCAACGATTCAATTTCTGCTTTTACCTTGTGTCTTTTGTATTGTAGTGTGTTTTTAGTCAAATAAATGTTTTGAATTTGAATTTGAATCGTGGAAATCGCACTTGATTTATTTGTCAGGAGTTTTTTTGACAGCCACGTGAATTTAGCGGCGCTTCACAATCGTCTTTATTGTTGCTCGCTGCTATGTGAATAGCTCCCTGAATATATAGCATGTCGGCCAATGTAGCAGGGTTATGGTAATGGCATTACGGGTATTTAGCGATCATTCGCAAGTAGTTTACTCCCGCGGGACTAAAGTAATCTCCGTCAGTTGACACACGTCGCCTGCTGGCGTTATCAACACATTTAATTATGTGTCAAATTGTATAGAGGTGACATAAGCAGCCAACGTGATAGATCGTCAACTTACGTTAATCCCTATACGTTTTCCCTTCGGCCACTTCGGAAACCAAAGGTTCGAAACAGTTTAGAAAACAGTTTTTCTTTTTCTTTTTAGGAAACCTGATTTCGAGTGAAGAAAATTAATTCTGTTTTCTAAACTGGTTTCCATTACAGTTTTTTTTTTAAATCTCATTTAAGGGTCTATCCACCTAGTAACCACCTACTATTAAATATAGGTACGATATAACAAAATAGTCAAAAAAAATCCAATTAGTTATACTCCGTCGAGGGTGGGTCGTAATTTTCCAAAAGCACTGTCTGCATTAGAGTCTGCAGCAGAGCTCCTATTTCTGGTACTTATGGGACCCTAACAGCGATGTCATACGAGCATTGCCGGTGCGTGGCATGGCAAGGTTATTTGCATTTTATACACGGTTATAATTTTTATACTAATGAAAAATTTCAATTCCGGTCTCAAGGGTGGCCCTTTAGTATCATAAATATGCTGTAGGTTTAGTTTATGTTAGTTCGTCACCTAGCCCGGAGGGCCAAACCGTCAAGAAATAGGAGGTCCGCGGCAGCGGAGCTCCGTTGACTTTCCGCGAAAGTGTGTAAAATGCAATTAAATCCTTAAGGCACTGGTCCCACCGCCGGCTACAGACTATAAGCTAGTAGAACTATAAACTACAAAAGAGTGAGCGAGCGGCGAGAAGCGAGTAAAATTTTGATAGTTTTGACGCTCGGCTATAAAGCGAGTGTTCGCGGACGACTTAGCTGAGCTAGTTTTATAGTCGATAGCTTTTATCGCTGCGGTCAACTAGTAAACAGCGGTCCCACCGCCAGATATCGGCGAGCTCGGCGAGCAACTAGTAAAATTCTGTACTAGAAACAGTTGACAATCGGCGGGAGGCTAGTAAAAATTCTATGGAATTATAGCTTACTCGCCGGGCGTTGGGAGAGTGTCCTCGCCGGCAGTGTGAACAGCGAGCGATGAACTATAAATATATATCTCTCTCTTTTATTTACACGGAAGCGACTATCTTTTGTTCGTTTCTTGGGCTAGAAAAAAGTCGATAGTTCATATCTCACTCGCCGGCGGTGGGACCAGTGCCTAAGGCATCTCTCTAATACTAAGCGTCCATTGTCCGACCGTCCATCCGTCAGCCCTTCCGTCGATCTGTCAATCAGCGAGCTATCTCATGAACCGTAATAGGTAGACAGTTGAAATTTTCACAGAGTTTGTATTTCTATTGCCGCAACGCGCTGTAAATAAGTACTCTCGGACTACCAATTAGGGCCATTTTCCAAGGCAACATCCCATTTTTTTGCAGGTACAGTTTTTTGCAGAATTTGTTTAGTAGTGTACGTGATGTTGCCGTGGGAAAGGGCCCTTACTCTCATTTTAAAAAAAAATATATAGAGGAATCTCTATCCCCTACTTTAGGAACCTACCTACCCGACTATAGGTATCGTGTAGAATTTTATAACTACGGGTGTAAATTTTGTCCCAAATAAGCGTGCCAGTTAGTATCAAATGACTTTCCAAAACAATGGATAATTTTATCACGTAATAGATAATAACCAATTTATTTCTGGCTGACTCAGGAAGCTATTGTTCACACAGATATAACTCCCTCTCTGCAAGCAGAGACCCGGTAAAAAAAAGCTGAAGTTGAGTGACTTTGGCTTAGTTCTAAACATATTTGTACTATCGTTGTTTTACCAACTCCAAAAAAAACGAGGAGGTTCTCAGTTTTACTCAAAAACGGAAGACCCGATTTGTTTTTTTTTTGAAAGGGTATACTTTCCAGTTGGTTCCATTGTCATCAGGTAACGGGATCCTGAAAAAAGGGAACTCTTTAAGTAGTAAGGCACACCTAATAGCGACTCGGGCATTCGTATCCCCACGGTCCTATACTTTCGACACCAAAAGGCTTAAATAATGTATGTAACTTTTATCAAGTTGACTGTATTTGCGCCTTTTGAGAGTCTCCGCTGATTCCGCTGTGAAACCAGCCCTAGTACTTGTTTCGGGAAGGTGTGACGGCGCAAGGGTGTCCACGCAAGTGACATCCCAAACCAACGGCCGGCCGGCATGGAACAAGTCATCCTGTCAGGTCTTTTACCATCGTCGCGCATTATGATTTGGTTCCAAAATAGGTAAAAGCCCGGCGGATGACATCATTAAGGCTGGAGTGACGGGAAAATCAACCAGCACTTCACGTACCTACAGCATTTATAAACCGTGGTGACCAAGCCGATCGACGCTAGCGCCACACTGGCAGCGGTGAGGAGCACCACATTGTGCACCCAAGCGGAGTGAAGTTGCAATTCTAAATGTTGAAGATTCTATGTAATAAAGTTCCTCATTTGAGTGATCTACCCTTGTATTATGCATACTTAACTATTTTTTTCGCTAAATATCTCCAGTCTCAGTTGGCTCTTCCAGTAAAACGCGATATACTTATTTAAGGCTTTCCAACAAAAGCTGAATATGAAATTCCCGCCGCCTTCTCCCAGTAACGTCTGACGCGGCACTTTGGAACCATTTAGCTTGATCTGCGAGATAACGTTATTCTTCTCTACATAGAATACAGGGTGGGAAAAACGAACGCCACGTGGACGGCAAAATTACTTTAAATATTGGAAATAGAAAATTCTACGCAAAGGAGACTTAAAAAAAAGTTTGCGTCTCGGTTCGGCCGATAGAAGTGAAAACGGTGATAGTTTTAGGTTATATGCTTACTGTCAACAGTATATGGCTATCGCACACTAAACACTGATGCCCGGTTCTTTAATTACGTCTCATTAAAATTTGATATTTGCTATGTACAAAATGACATGTGTCAAATTTTAACGAGACGTAAGGAAAACCATTCGTTTCTTGAATATAGGAACCGGGCATTAGTAAAGAGAGGGGGAAAAGTCTGTCCGAAATACGGCTAGCGTTGTGGATTAGAGTGAGAGAGGCGAAGCCTGCCTACCGCTGCCGTATGCATGAGAGAAAGAAGCCAGACACACTGGCTCCGTAACGCGTTACATAACGAAGCGGTTTACACTTCCATAAGAAGTTATCACTTCAAAAAAATCCTACATTTATTCATTTTTCTGCCTTCGTTTTCCAAGTAATGTCAGGTGTCTTATTTTTTTTAGACTTTACTTAAACCACCAAACGTACTTTCTACATCTTGCCCTACTCAGAACGTTATTAAAATATCTTCGACGGTCTCAATAGGCAGAAGTCGAGTGTAAAAGATTGCTAGTGAAGCCCTAAGACGGCTTTGCTGAATTTAGGGCAAGTGGCCCAAAGTCAGACGGGAGCGACGAGCGATGAAGAATGTGGGTACCTGTTAAAACCGGCCAGGTCTCAGGCAGCAAGAGGGACAGTGCTATACTGCCCTCATAAGCTAATAGTCCAAGCAGATTCAATCCTATACCATAGACCTAGGCAGACAGACTCAATCATAATAATATATTATTATTATTATTATTACACACACATACATAAACTCACGCCTTCATTCCCAGAGTGGGGTAGGCAGAGCCACAAACTCACCAACAACTCCAAAAACTTGTTGATAATTCTGTGACCACATTTTGCACAACCAGGCTAAGATGTTATCCAGTGTATTAGTGACAGGTTGCAAACCCATCGCCTAACAGCGCTACACAGCCTCAAGTCCCTTAGTCGTCTCTTACGACATCCAATGGAAGAATGGAGTGGCAACATTCTAAACCCGGCACCACACGGGCTCATTATTATTATTATGTAGTACTATATAGGAAGTTATAAAGTCAATTGTGTTACCTTCCACAACCATAAAGTTTCTAAATATTAATAATGTTGACTGCAGTAAAACAATGCTAAACTTGGTTCACTCTTGAATCACCCACCCTCATGTCATAGAATGTTTTACTTCGCCGAATTTTTATTTCATCGACAGGCATTTCACACGTGCAAGGGTTATAATTTTTTGGTATTTTAATTTTCAACACAATGGAATCCTAAGACCGCAAATTCTTTGCAAACCCTGAGGACTAAGATGGCATCCTCTATGCTAGTAACACACGTACAGTCAAACAATTTGACTTCTAGGTCACTATGGGCTATGTTAAAGTGACGTTGACAACCAAAATGTAAGAGACTTTAGGATTTGGTTTACAACGTCATGTTGACAAAGTTTATAGTGGCCAAGGAATCAAATTGGTTGACTGTACTATCAGCCCAATGGAACCCTTACCCACCATAGAACGGTGTCACAGTGACATTTAAAACAATTTGTTTGACACTTCTTATGACTTGAATCATAACGTCTCTGTGACACAGTTCTATGGTGGGTCAAGGTTCCAATGGTCTGATTGTACCTACGTCATGGAGGATGCGATCGGGATGGATCTTGGACAAAGTCCTACCCTTGCTGAAACTATTGAAGAAGGTATTTAAAGGCTTGTAACTATTCCTAAATTAGTTCCTGTCTAAAGGTCTCATCAGGTATTTAAAAATTGTTCAATGTATACCAGTTCATTTCAAGGCCCCATAATATTGGACCCCCGTTTCGAAACACGGACATGCGCCTCGGCCTTATTTCCACGCCCCAAGCGTAACTACTTGTTCACACGTGTGCCACTTTTGAACAAAGACTTAGTTTGTTTTACTCGTATTACCGCAAAAACGTTGCCAAACCTGAGGAAGATGGAATGCCTCTATGCTAGTAATTTCACCGGAATACAACAATGCAAACACTACTGCTTGGCGGTAGGTTAAAGGATAAGGTGGTGGTAGCGATCCGGATGGACCTTGCACAAAGTCCTGCCACCACCAAAACTACTAAAGAGGGAATTTAAGGCTTGTACTCATATAGTACTTCCTGTATATAAAGGTATTTAAAAATTGTTCAATTTACCCCAGTTCTGAACTAAACTTAATTTCAAGGCCTCATATTGGACCCCCGCCGAGCGTCGACGGTTCTAGTTTCGGAACACGGACAAGCGCCTCGGTCTTATTTCCACGCCCCAAGCGTAACTACTTGTTCACACGTGTGCCACTTGTGAACAATGTCTTAGATTAATTAGTGAGATGCATGTAATTGAGAGGATAATTAAGGCTTGTCGAAGTCTTAAAAGTGATATTTACTATTAAGGTGGTCTGCGTGCTCGTTTGAAAGATCCTTGCGATAAAAAAACTTTTTGCCGGGACGGTTGCCGGGTTAGAATAGTGCCACTCCACGTCTTCCCGTGGATGTCGTAAGAGGCGGCTAAGGAAATAAAGGCTTGAAGTACTGTTAGGCGATGGGCTTGCACCCTGCCACTAATACACTGGTAAACATAGAGTTGTTGGTAATTCTGTAGCTCTGACTACCCCACTCTGGGAATGAAGGCATGAGAGTATGTATGTAAAAAAACGACTTTGCGCAAATGTATTCTGTCTACTTAAACTTTAGAACTTGTGGTTGCCCACGCTTAATGCCAAGTTTCCACTAGATGGCTCTGTTACCAAGAACACGCCGATAATTAGGTGGTTATCACAGATGAAAACTGTGACGAAAAGAGTTAATTAAGACTGCAAATTCTTTGACACCACTAAGAAAAGAAAGCGAAGGGATAAGAATAATGCGATAGAAAAGACAACATGGTATTCTTGTTGAATCGAGAAATCGAGCAGTGCCTGAAGAAATAGCAAAGGAAACATCTAGTTCACTTTATATGAGATTTAAATGAAATTCCATGGTAGTGGTGTAAAATCTCACTCGACCCTCGGGGAGATTCATACTTTTATGTTTTCCTACATTGGAGCTTGGATTGGCCGTGCAGTTTTATCGCCCCTTTCACATTTCATTTTGAAGCCAGTTCAGAAAGAACTTTCAGATTGCCACAATAGTCAAGTTCCTCGGAAAGATTGCTTTGCTAACTTTAGTATTGATCATTTTAATAACTGTCTTCTGTTAACAATAGTAAAATTAACTTGTTGTTACTATTGTTAATTGGATTTTTTAAGAAAACCGGTCAAATGCAATTCGGCGAGTTTTTAATTACATACATACATACATACATTAAATCACGCCTGCTTCCCAGAGGGGTAGGCAGAGACCACTGTCTTCTTTCCACCTGCTACGATCTTGACAAGTCTCTTTCCCTTATTCCACATTCATACATCGAGTCATGCACGCACGTCGGTTTCGGGTAGTTTTTAAATAATTCATTAATTTAGTTGCGTTGCATTCTAGAGCCGAAAATTATTAGTTAAGAGCCATTTTACGAAAGCTGTGCTGGCCACGCCACACTTCTTTTTTAGATTAAGAATGTATTTAGGTACCCTGTGCCTCTAGTATTATTTAAATCTATTAATGCGAAGCTATTTATATTGTGTTCAGATAGGTAAAACCTTTTATCTAATTATGATTTACAGTCATTTAGGTTGAAAGAAAAATCGTTCAGTTGAAATTACCATTCTTGAACTAGGATCAAAAGTGAATTTAATCAAAATGTAATTAAGCGTACAAACATTTGTAACCAAACTTTTATTCGTTATATCGATAAATTAAGCCAAAATAAACTTTGGTCCATTAAAAATTAGTTGCAAAATAAATAAGCACAAAGTGAATTTTATTAGTTATTATGAAATAATTCATTTAGATTAAGATTGAAATGTATGCAGCTTAAAACTGCCGTTTTTATGATTGGTCATATTTCTGTGTGTACGTAAATACTAATGGACATTTTCTTTCGATTTATATCACATTGTAAAATTTTACCACGGGCCTTGATTCTACTTTAGACGTTATTAATTTTAGTCATTTTTTGTTGTCGTTGTATTGCAAATTGTCATTTTTGTGGTTTCACTTACAATTTCGAGCTGTCGATTTTCCTGTTAATCCAAATTACAGTATAATTTAAATTCATTTGATTTTAATATAAGCAAGCAAAATGAAAAACTGTGACTTTGTCAGCTCTCGCTCAGCTTTTGCAAAAAACCTCCTCAGAGGATTGTGAAGTAATGTTTAAATCACGTAGCTGTCAAAAAATATGCACAGAAATCTAGCTCCCAGGTGATAACCTTTTCACCTCCTAATTCACGTAAGATTTCCACGATTTTTGAATATGTTTTTAATTTTTCACTGGCTTTTTGGCTTTTTTTAAGAAATATTTTCTTGGACACTACAACAGTTTCAAAAAATCGAAAGAGAATTAAGGAGAGAGAAATGTTATCGCATTTTGTATGGACATTTTTAGCGTCACAACCCTCTTAAAAAAGTTTTTTACGCTGTTCAAACTTGTGTGAAATAGTTCATAATTATCTGTCAAATCATTACGGGCCTAAACGTAATTGGGGATCCAATTAGAGAAGCTTTTGAGTCAGACCGCAATTTCAATATGGCGGAATTCAGTAGGTCAATCTTCGAGACCGCCGTTGGAATATTCATGAGGACGAAAAATCGGGTCGCATTTACACAGTATTGTATTATTGTATTATGTAAAAATGCAGAAATACTTAGTATAATATTAAATATTCGCGTAGTTATTAAAATATTTGTTAACTGTTCTATTTTAGTACCTAATGACTAGAAATATTTAAAACTGTGAAAGTTTCTTACGAGAAGTTATCAGGAACTTCAAAGGTTTTTTTAATGTTAAAAATGGTGCAGAAAAGCAAGCGAGTCATCTGATGGTAAATGATCATCGCGACTCATATACACCGGCAGCACCAGAAGAATCGCAAGTCCACTGCCGTCCTATTAGTTAGAAAATAGAAAATCATTCGAAACTCAGTAATTTCTTAAGAAGTTTTCCAATCATCTGGAAATGTTCTGCAACTTGCACATATTAATAAACTTATCTTGGCTAAGATGACTGATGACACGTCAGAAATGTCAGTTTTCTAAAACAAGACTTGGAAGTTTTATTAAGATGGGCATTTCAGCCAAGGGTCCCTCTGAAAACCAGCTCTGCAGCTTGCTGTGGCACAAAAAGTGCCTTTTCAACGCTGTGTTAAGTGTGTTGTTTTACTTGTCATTTGTTTTAAATGTTTTAATGCATTGAATAACTTATTTATATTCTGTTCTATTCTATTCTAAGATCAATTAGTTAATGCGGTTGACCTGTTATTGAACAGCGTGTGGGAACCTGCGAGGAAAGCGTTCATTGATGTTCGCATAGTAAATGCCGACGCTTCCTCATACAACAACCTCACCAGTACAAAAACATAGCCGAGAGAAACATTTAAAATATGATCGAGCTGCTGAGGACCTAAGAGCTTTCTTTACTCCTGTAGTCATCTCTTGTGATGGAGCCCTTTGTAACGAGGTTGTTAGAACCTCCTTTTTACGTAGGTACCTGGCCACTCTTACATTTCAATCTAAATCTTTCCAAATTCAAAATTGTTTATGATCTATTCGGATATCGATCCTTAAGCTCATTCTCTAGAAAATTTGAATAGAACCAGACACGGGATTAAATACAACAGCTTTTTAAAAAAAACCGCCTCGAAATTAAATGAAAAATGGCAAAAACCATATTCACAAAATAATCTATTAGCTTAAAATGAAGGTGCAAATTTCAGTCATAAGAGCAGTTTCCATCAGTGCAAGGGGAACAAGAAGACACATCAGAGCATTCGAATGCGAAGATGGATTCGGAATCTACTAATAATCGTTCCAATCATATATTGATTTGCCATAGCTACACATTTTCATAAGTTCAGTAAATAATGTTTTATGTATTGTTTAAAGTTATAATAAATACACACACAACATTATTATTAATGCGGTTATTTGTTTTAAACAAACAAATATTAATACCTACGTTACCTGGTCGCACTTACATTCTACGCTGTACCTACTCGTACTTTTCAAGCTAGGGAAAACTAGAGACACAATATTTCACTAACCGAAAATTATGAAATAATAACCTTAAATTGTTGGCGATTGGGTTTTCATCGCACTGTTCAATTCGTAATAAACCCTTTGATAATTATTCGTCAATTCACCGATTTCAACATAATTGAGGATCCAATAAACGGACTTTTTGAGTCAAAGGTTAGCACAATTTAAATATACCTAGCGGCATTCAGTAAAGGTGAGGCCGAGATCGACGTCTTGTTCTGAATATCATGAATATATATAGATCAAAAAATCGGGTTGCAGTTACACAGGAAAGTTGCATACATGCATACATTAAATCACGCCTGTTTCCCAAAGGGGTATGCAGAGACCACTTCTTTCCACCTGCTTCGATCCTGACAAATCTCTTTCGCTTGTCTACATTCATACATTAAGTCATGCATGCACGTCGCTTTCGGGTACTTAAGATTGGGCCCTTTTCCAGAGGGCCCTGCCAAGATGCATTGCGCTTACTAGCGTTTCTATTCGATTCGTTTTTAAACCAATTGCATCACTGGTAGGTGACGTGACTTTTCGTATCACGTCATCTACCAGTGAAGCAATTGGTTTAAAAACGAAACGAATAGAAACGCTAGTTGGTGCAGTGCATCTTGGCAGGGCCCTCTGTATTTCTCCGATTTGATTCGAAAAAGTACGCCTAGGGCGGCCTCTTCTGACCCTCCCACTCGCTTTCTCCCTGTATATATCTTTCGTCAATCTTCTTATCCATACTTTCCAATGTCACTTAAATAGATCAATTTGGTGTAAACTATTTGGCGGTAATTCTTAAAGGTATAACTGTAACGTTCTTAAACTCATTTTATGCCTGATTGACATAACACAACTATACAAAATTTGTTAAATGCCACATGAAAGCCTGCCTTCCCATACAATCTAATTATACAAATGGTGCTCATAAAAACCATGTTGAATCAGACCCATGACACAGCACGGAGTGTGCACTATTACCACTGAGCCAATGAGTCAGAAAAGAGTGTTGTGAAAAAAAAAAACATTTTGAAATTCCACTGTCGGTGTAAAGAGATCCACTGTGCACTGACCCATTAAATGCGAGTCGAGAAATTAAAAAACGGGTTGCGTATTTCCCGATTTTTTAATTAATTAGAGAATTCTGCCCAGTTTTCTGTCACGAAGCATTTTTTAATAAAAAATCTTGAATGTTTTTTTTTACGTTCCGGTAAAATCATGTTCAGTCATGTTTGTTGAAGGTGTTACGTGTGTTTATGCGTATCTATGTATAACGGTGGAATTGTAGTTTCCAAAAGGTTGGAATGAAAAGATCTCATACCTTATACCTAAGTAGTTATAAGATATCTAACACCTGTATATAATGTATAACTTATGGAAGCAATAAAGAATTGAGAATTGAGAATTGATAATTGTATTTTTTGATCGCGTAAGGTCCCTTGTACAAAACCTTGTACATTTAATACGGCCATTATTGTAATAAATAAATACAATTCCAAAGGAAATAAGGTGTAGTTTATTTCTTCTCGATTTAACTCTATTCTATTGAAAAGAAAAAAGAAAGAAAAACATTTTATTGGTGACATACATAATAATATTAATAAAGGACACATTATTACGCACAAGAAGAATGTAGCCACGAAATGGTCCCAACTCAGCGTAATGCCGGCATTATAGTCAGCGCTGGTCTGCCGTTGAAACAATATTCAGTACGTTTATATTCCACTGGCAAGTTTTATTGTATGGTATGAGTTAAGAAATAAATAATAAATAAATAAATATCAGGGAACAATGTCACACTAATTGACCTAGTCCCAAACTAAGCTCTAGGCTTGTACTATGGGTACTAGACAACGATATAAATACGTATATAGAGATATACATAGTTACATACATGGAAAATACCCATGACTCAGGAACAAATATTCGTGCTCATCACACAAATATTAGACCTTACCGGGATTTGAACCCAGGATCGCTAGCTTCGTAGGCAGGGTTACTACCAACTAGGCCAACGCGTCATCATAATATTATAATTTAACACATAACATAAAAAAAGGAAAATTAAATCTGGGTCAATAAGACAAACAATATATTCAATATAAAATTCCTCTATCTACATGGTACTCTACCAGCCATTTATATTTTTTTATTTATTAATGCCATATTATAAACACCCTAATTTTTAACCATTTTAAGTGGAAGTGGGCGGGACACGTTTTACGTAAAATCAATTTTCTTATCTTTATAAACACGATGGAATTTAAAATTTCTGAAATATAAATGGAACGAAATATATATTTTTGTTTCATTGTACACAACGATAAGCTCTAAGCTTAGAGTGGTTACACACGGTGACTTTTTGCATAGCGATTTAGTCGCAATCCAGTAGCAGTACAGTCGCTAATTGTCTACCTTTGCATACATGCGTGTCTTGTGGCAGTGATACATTCAAGATGCAATTGGGATTGTTCATATTTTTACAATTACTCTAATTCAAAAACCATTTCGATGAATAAGGTTTTAAAGCCGTTCTGCATAAGTTTTTGAAATATTTGTCTATTTCGGATATTTCAACAAAAGTATATTTAACCTTTGTTTGACTTTCGTTTTCGGCTTGAAGCCTTCCTAGATGTATCTTACGAGTTAGGCGAAAACCGCTTGAAATAGTATGATTTAATACACTAGCTGATACAATCACTTTTTACCATTATATTATATTATTATATTATAATGGTAAAAAGTGATTGTAACAGCTAGTGTATTAAATCATATTATTTCAAGCGGTTTTCGCCTAACTCGTAAGATACACCTAGGAAGGCTTCAAGCCGAAAACAAAGTCAAATATCATTTAATTGTTGTAATTTATTAGAAAATGCCAATCCAAATTTAAAATAATCATGTCATCCATAAAATGACAGCTAAATAAATAAAGATATTAAAACAAAACTATTAGGTCAAAATACAAAATTAATGAAATGGGTCTCTTAAAATTACCTATTCTTTCGAATTATAATGTAAAAACCGTGAATTATTTTTTTTGGTCTATCCCAATTGCGATACAGTAATCGCCGATCGTCTATAGACATGGCAACTCTAGTGATCTATATAAACAATTTATTGTACATATAAACTCTTGCCTTCATTCCCAGAGTGGGGTAGGCCGAGCTATAGAATTACCAACAACTCTTAATTAAAACTTGTTGATAATTCAGTAACCGTAATTTGCACAATCAGACTAAGATGTTTACCAGTGTATTAGTGACTGGTTGCAAACCCACCGCCTAACTACACTGACTATAAGCCTTTATTCCCTTAGTCGTTTCTTACGGCATCCACGAACATCTTAATTATTGTACAAAACTCAGTAATTCTTATTATAAGATTACAGAATAAAAACAATGTAAAAATATTCGGCTATAAATATAAGTCTAGCATTTAAAATTAAGCTTGTTAAATAGCAAAACATAGGAATTATAATCGGAATGTACAAAGGCAAACTTATCCCTTTATGGGATCTCTTCCAGCTAACCTTGGCGATCGCGATGCAGTTCCAATGGAAACGCTGTACAATCGCGACACAGGATATTATAATTATTATTTTGATATGTCTGCACCACTTGTCTTGTCATCGATAGAATCGCTCGCTTTTATTGATCCATAAGAGTGACTGCATCGATAAATTAAATAAACGTTTAAATCAATATAAAAGCTTAACAATCGCCAGTAACACGATTTAGTCGCACGTAAAACCTGTATTGCAAAAAGTCGCCGTGTGTAACCGGCCTTATATTACCAAGCAACCCACAATCCGACAAGCTTAACGTTACCTGTCAAACACTGACAACTTACAGACAGTGAAAGGGACAGAGATATACGGCTCCTATAGCTCTATCCCATTCACTCGCTGGAACTTGGCAAATTTCAAAAGCTTATAATACAGCCTCTGATCCTTTTGTAACTTTAGAATTCTAAATTTATTAGCAAAGTAACTCGTCAAAGGCCTCAATGATTACTTACTGCTTTGATCTGGATATAACCAGTTCTTTTGTCGGTTGTGTCTTGTAAACAAGATATAATTGTGTTACAGGAAAGCCCATGCTTGTACCTTTTTGCTTGCTCGAATGTAAATGATTTAGGGGAGATATTTTTAGCAGATGTCTTGAGGAAAAGGGAGTGAAAAGAAAACATTTGCAATTTACAATAATGTTTTCATTACGCACGCTTTAAAAGTAGGGTATTAAAGTCATTAAATGGACTTTATTATATTTTATTTTCAACTCCTGACACAAACAGTTATGTTTATAATATTATGTATAAAATTTAACATTATAAATATGTAAACATTTTTTAAACATTTTTTAATTTTAATAAAAACGTCTGTACGTAATTCAAATTATATTAAAGCGAAAAAAAATCGTCGGTCTTAGACAGGATTCGAACCTACATCTCCTCTCGCATTACCAATTATGCCACCAAGACCCTACCTAATTAGTGATCGCTTACTTTTTCATACTCGGAGGGTATGCTGACGCCATCTATCGTTGTTTTTTTTATTATAAATATGTGTATCTATGTGTCTATCTTTGGCATCCTTGCTTCGAAACGGATGAACCGATTTGGACCCGGATTATTGTATGTATGTATGTAGCACAAAACACTTATATATGTAGTGGTATACTTGTTATGTGTGGTACCTATGTAAACACTTTACTCTACAAAAAAAACCAGAACAATACAATTACTACAAAAATATGTACAAAGGCGAACTCATACCTTCAAGGGATCTCTTCCAGCTAACCATTGAGAAAGCTAGTTTAATCAGGATCCTAGCTAGGTATGATAAAAAAAAAATGGCAAGGGAAGGCATACGAGCACACATGGCACCTGATGGTAAGTGGATCGCACAATGTCCCATAGACATTTAAATTCTCAATAATTACCTGCTAAAATCTCAAGACTGTGATCCTAAGGCTCCAAATGCGCTGCCAACCCTGAGGACTAAGATGGAATACCTCTATACTAGTTATTTTACTGGTTGTCTTATGACGCAGGACTACCACAATGCGAACACTCAACTTTTTTCATTTATTTTTTATTTTTTGTTGTTGTAGCGGCAGAAATTTAAACAGTCTACCTGGTTTACTAAATAATGTTTCGTCAAAAACAATTCGGCAAAAAAGCAGTACACTAGTCTACCTATTAAAGCACGCTGACAGACGGACAGAAAACGAAGAATTCATGGTCCCTCTGGAACTCTTTAGTTACGAAACCGTAAAAAGCACACTTAAAATGTAATAATGAACAAATGGACGTGTAAATCACAAAAAGATACGGCAGTCGATGTAACTCCAAACCTCTCTAACTTTTTCGCGAAAACTGTAAAATCGGGTTTCGGGCAATTCTGCAATGGTGAGGAACTTTTTAATGCACTTAGTTTTCAACAGAATTCCGATTTTACACGAACCATACGAACTAGCGGTTGAAAATGCGAAATAAAGTTATGAACTGATACTGGGGTACTCGCTAGTTATGTACTGGTAGGCTTTTTCAGGGTCCGTCCGCATCGCCTCTATCTTATCCTTTAACTTACCTCTAAAACCCGATTTACATTGGTCAAGGTCAGTGTACAGTAGACAGTGACAGTGGACAGTACATTAGTGTAAACTGGTCGGACAGTAGCGAGTCAGGTTGCCTTGCTAGTGGATTCAAATAGAATAGCTTCCTATATTTTCTCTCCATTGTCCTTGCCACTGTCCTTGACCAAGCTTCTCCCGATTTACATTGGTCAAGGACAGTGGCAAGTGATTGACGTAAGCTGACGATAAATCGTGTTAACCGCTTTATCAACTCCATACATATAGAAAACAGGAAAGTTAGCAGCGTTTGCACCTTGGGTAGGCCTACTTGTTGCTTGAACAAAAAGTTTTCTTTCCTATTCTTAAATGTTTTCTTTTGTACGTATTATAACACCCTCATTTCACTTTGCGTTCATACTATTACTTGCTCTTGTGCCAAAATAAACAAAGTTAGTTACTTTGTGCTCTGCTGCTGCTTTTATCTCTGTGAACCAATTTACAAGTCACAAAGGGAATAAACATGAGTCAATTCAACGCGATGGAAAAAATACAGTGTCGTAATGATACACATTACGATACATTCCGTACCTGAGAAGCATAACACTGCAAGTGCCATTTTCGTAATTTTACAGGAGAAGCGATTTTGTGTCAAAATGCAGCATACACGACATTTAGTAAGGTTTGTACTAAAACTGGTCAGATTTAAATAACAAAGACTTTTATCAATCAAAAGGATGGCTATTTGAGATCTATATTTGTTATATTCTGAGATCAATTTCTTAATGTAAGATATACTTATTATAATAAAATTAAAAAAAGTAGCCCACATACAGTGTTCTGCTTCTTAACAAAAAATTAAAACTTGAGAGTTAACACAATAATTATACCCTTAGTAACTCTAAAACAATATTCGAAACGGTATAATATTACTAAATGTTGTTTTTATATAATAATAAATAAGTCTCTTGTATGTATGGCAGCAAAATGTATGTTCCTGTTTACAATTATTATAGTGTACATTGTAAAATACAAATAATACAATTTTAAATGTTGATTTCGATTTACTAAGGGTATAATTATCGAAGTAAGTAACTCTGAAATTTTCTTTTTTCTTTTAAAAAGCAGAACTTTGTATGTGCACCATTATTTTTTAATGTAAATATATTTTAGATTAAAAAAAAAAAATCCGAATGTAACAAATCTTAATCTCAAAAAACAACACTTTTGATTAATTAAAGTATTTGTAATTTAAATCTGACCGTTTTATTTTAAACCTTCCTCATTGTCGCTGATTTTTTTAAACAAAATAGATTCTCCTGTAAAGTTATGGACGGAAATGGCACTTGCAGTGTTATTCTTCTCAAGTACGTAATTTACAACCGCCTAGCTAATATATGGAGCACAATACTGTAAGTCCGATCTTACATTGAAATGCCTGATAACATGATACAGTGACACCACTTTGATCATTCATAACACTGTAACTCCGGACATACGATAAAATGCAGTTTATACATACATTATTACACTTCACTTAGATTGAAATGCTTCGAAGTGACTAATGTTCTTACATCAAAATACATTTAAGAAACTCCGAAACTGTAACGACTTCTGCAAATGCAGTTTTATGGTTCGATAGAGCTAAAAAAGTTATGTATGATACATTAAAAAACGCATAATCTTAAAAAGTGGACTTGCAGTGTTATGCTTCTCAGGTACGGCATTTACATTTAATCTAAAAACCAATAACTGCTTCATCTTTCACATTATTTATCTTTAATTCTGCTATTGAACTTTATTTTATGTTTTCTTTAGTTACGGGATGGTGACGGGTTGCCAAGTTTAATAATAACTGTTGAAATTTATTAGTTTTTCGTTTTTTTAATTATTATTATTTAAAAAGTGTGCATCGTTTTCGCTTAAATTTTACCGAATTTAATGATGCTTATTTTATTGCCTCGATTTCTGATCAAATTTCGATAAAATTTATGTGCTACTTTAGACCCCTTTTCGACGAAAAACTATTATTCAAATACATATTCAGCCATCGCATTAAGTCATTTCAGAGCAGTAGGTAAGCAAACGAAAGAAAATATAATATAAAATGCGTGGAACATTGATATTACTTTCTTTTTTAACGTGTTTATTTTATTTTATAGGAATAATTTGTTTATTAATGGCAAGTTTTCCAATAGGTAAAATACTATTATATCTTACAAACTAGATTAAACGTTACATTTTTACATTGGTTGAGAATTACAGGCAAACCCCACATGCATATTTTTAGAAGTAAGTAGGTATTAATTAGTTAACTATAGGATTAATAAAGTAGGTTAATTTAAACTTACAGTTTTGCAAAAAAGAGTTTGACGTGATGGTAGCAAATACTACATGAAGCATAAGATTTAGAGTAAAAAGTGCCAATTTTATTCCGAACAGTGCTTTCATATTGCCAAACCACTTTTTCAACTGATTAACTAAAAATTTGGCATTTTCCGTTTTTTTTCACTATAGCATACAGACAGACAGAGAAGCACAGACATAGCGAAACTATAAGGATTTCTAGTTTGACTTCGGAACCCTAAAAACTGAATATTTACTCTAAAAACACGTTTCCAGCTACAAACGGGAAATGTTTTCTCTTTAGTTGCAGTGCACTTATTTAAGCTAGCTATCAGAATGTTTATAAAGAAAAAATTTAAAAGTGATATTTTTTGACAAAAAGTAACTTTTCCGACGAGTAATTCATGTTTTATCAAAGAAATCTTCACGAGACTTTTAAGCGCAATTAAAATAGTCTGTTTGTTGATTTTTGTTAACAGTAAGTAACTCATGCTTTTAAATTGTAATTTGCGAGAGATTTTTGTATTGTAAGGAAGTGCTATGAAAACTGATACCTACTCTATTGTTTATATGACCGCGAGAGATCAACTCTACTTATAAAAGCTTTTTACGTTTATTATCTTTCGTTACAAAAGTCTTTAAGTCGGGGGTTTTAAAATAATCTTATCCTTTTTCAATTACGTTGTAACAGGAGTCGTTTCCAAAAAAAATGTACATAGTTAAGGGCTTTCATTACAACAAAACTTAATTGATTCCTTTGTGTAACGAAAGTTACCCATGTAGTTTGTATGACTAACTTTCGTCACACAAAGGATGCGATCGTGATTTTGTTTTCATTAAGCCTTTAATTATGTAAGTACAATATTTTTGAAAACGACTAGGTTTTTTTTCAAAAAATATATATTGCTTTTTATTTGGCAGTCGTGTAAAAAAGTTATCAATCGATAACAGGTCAATAGCAATATTGTTTTTCATTGTAGAATAGAAGCCCTGCACAAAGACCTAACAACAATAAAAGTTAAATTCTTAAACAAATGAAGTGTGACTATTGTTTTTGTTTAATCTTCAAAAGTCTTGTCTAATTTATCTGTTGTTTTAGTAATTTTAGATAGTCCGGACACCTGTCTATCTCAAATAAATTTCTTAGCAAAATCCAAAGGTTTTGTAATGATCCGTTTTAAATTATAAAGCGCCTAACACTGACGTTATGAAAGGCTTAATAATTTTAAAACTTGTTTGAACTTTCAGATTTCTGTCTGTCCTGATAAAATAAGAAAGGCCGTTGATTATTTTAAAACTAGATTATTTTGGAGAGACACTTTGATGTATTTTGTAACAAAATCCTTACCCCCTTATTCATTAACGCACATTAGCTAAAGTGTGCTTAAAATATGCTCCGTCCTTATTTGTCATTGTGACATTTCCATCCGACTGAAAGTGATAGCGCAAACTTTAACTAAAATAGTTTTATAGTGCGTTTTTTAATATGAGGGTTAAAGTTTTAATAAATACCTATACGAATAAATGAATAACTTGTAAATTATAAAATCTGACAATTAAATGCGCGAAACTTATTCCTCCAATTATATTTTATTATTTATCAGTATTTCAATTTTAATTTAAAGTAAAATAAATAAAAATAAAAATAAGTGTATAAAACGGTGATAAGAGTATAAAATAATAATAATATGTTTAATAAATATTATTCGTGAGTTGGCATGTCTCCTGGTGTAGGTACGTTATGTTTCTGTAATCTTAAATGTAATTGTTCAAGAATTGACAAGTAAACACGTTATTATATTCTATTATATTCTTCATTGTTTTGATAAAATAAAATAAAATATGACTGTATTTTTAATAAACTCTGCGGTGTCACAGTTTCTTAGGAAACCATTGCAGCTGGGAGCAATCATTTCCTTCGTTAGTCGCAGTGTTTTTGCCACAGGAAAAACAACCTTACAGAAGGCAAAGGACGAAAATTAAGGTCTTTTTAACGGGTGTAAAAAATTCCAAAGAGTCATAATTCCGAATTGATCGTTATCTTGAATTGTTATAAATCTTAACGTTGCTGTTCAATATATTTAAAGGTGTGAGTTTAAACATGATTCTGTTAGATGTTTGCGTGTAGTTTTTATAAGTATTTATTTTGTCACTAACTATAAGTATTTGTTTAATAGTATAATTATGTTTTTGAATTAAACTAAGTATTTATTCATTTAGCGTACCGTCAAAAAAATATCTGAAAATCTGAAAAAGCGCTGCAAGTGTTTAGTTAACACCTCAGCATTATGCTGAGCCAGTGTCCGATTCACTACCGCGAAGACACACTCACTACTCTTTCTATTGCAGTTTCCTGTTTTTATTTTTTTCTGTGTGTCTTAAGTGTGTACTGAATAAATGTATTTTCTTTTATTTTTTCTTCTTTTTTATTTTAAGGGTTCGTACTATGGATAGGTTTAGAATAGGTACACTTTCGAATAGAATAAACGATTCGAAAAGTCGAAAGCATGACGTATAAATGACAACATTACATGAAGATTGAAATGTGCGTTCTCGAGCTACAATAATACAAAATTACGGAAACTTTTTTTTTCCTGCCGCTTGTATTCAAAATCTATATATAGAAACTGCCTGGCTGACTAATCGATCAACCTACAGCCGAAACCGCGGAATTTTAATATGGAGGGAATATTCATTTTATATCCTAGAGGTTCACTCAGAAGGATTTTTTGAAAATGTATCCCCTAAATTTATATTTCCCGTACGAAGTCACGAGCGTCCTTTAACCTCTAATAAGAATTTGAAACCTTAGGGTGATGGAACCAGTAATGGACAAGGACTAATGATTGACATTTCATTCTTATTTTACCAAAGATAAGGGGTATTCATTTGTTTTGCAACAATTAATTTAGGACTGTACGAAATTTGAATTAAGAGTGCAGTGTCCATAACTGGTGACTGTCAGCTGAAAGTGTCCATCATTGGTGCCGTCACTCTTGTCAACTGAAAGTAGTCTACTGTAGGATTCGTATCATTTGGATCTGCTCTGCAAAGTACCTACCTAATGAGCGTAGTACCTACAGACGGATTTCAGTTCGGATTAAAAAAGAACTCGGTGCCGTCTTGACTTTGATTTTTTTAATCCTACCGGCATGAGTCTGGGTCTCATTAAATTTGCATTTATGCTTGGAAAAGTACATAATGATTATGATATTATTATTGTAATTTGTAAAACTTATCTTACCTTATTTTAATACAAACTTTTACCGGTGACTTTATCCGCGTTTACCATCCAAAATATTTGATTTTTGGGAATAATATGTTTCAAATTTCATTGAAATCCAGCTAGCCGTTTCAGCTTTAGGGAAAATCAAAAATACAAACACACAAGTGAAACCTTTTTCTATATCTTGTTTCGCCGGAATTGCGAAGAATTAATTGTCATTCTAGCCGTAAGATTTCGTGTTCTGGCGGTTTCGGTGCAACCTATTATAGCAGGCAACTCTGCCCTCCTAAGCCAATAGGCACTATCTCAGACAAAACTTCCGTACCAATATCAACCTTATTACTAATATACGAGACTTAAAACTGCTTTGGATTTTGAATTTTAGATAATGCTTATTAGCTTAGAATGGCGAACTATGACGCCCATGTTATGTTGGTAAAACAGGACGACGCTGTTCTGTCGCCTCGGTGTAAGTTTTAAATTTTACATTGTTACTGTTTAGCTTAGCACCCGTATTCATAAACGTCACTACATGCTCACGGTCACTCACCAGTGCTCACGAACGCACAGGGTGGTTCAAATCGTCTCATAAACAAAAGGTTGGTCAAAAAGAACCAATCAGAAAGCAGTATTGAACGCAGTGCGTTTACTCAGTGAAGGATCCCTTAAGTATTGTTTGTGAATACGGGTGCAAGTGCACAATTTCGTCCGCGTAGATTTCAATTATCGTTATTCCCTCGGGAACTTTTAAATTTTCCGTAATGAAAAATAGACTTTGGGTTGATCCTAGGTATAAGCTACCTCTATTTCAAATTACATCCAAATCCGTGCAGCCGATGCAGCGTGAAGAAGTAACGAACTAACACACAAACTTTGGAATTTATAATATCAGTGGGACGTATGTATGGTCTATTTGGTGTTTTGTAATTATAGGCCTTGTTGTTCGAAGTAAAAATGTCTTTCGAGTTTTTTTTTTATGGCATTGAGATGGCAAACGAGCACACAGGCCACCTTATGGTAAGTGGAAACTGTGACCCGTAGACATTCGCATTCACAAGACTGCAATCCTAAGACTGCAAATGCGTTGCCAACCTTGAGGGCTAAGATGGAATGCCTCTATGCTAGTCATTACACCGTTATATACACAGAACAGAAAAAACAGTAGAAGTGTCAAGTAGACGACACGTGTAGCGTGTGGCATAGTTATGCCGAGTTCCGCATAACCTACCATACTTTTGCCGCGATCGCTTATTTCGATATTTCAATATTCGATATTTCTAAAATAGGAAATAAATCCAGAAGCATGCCTATTTTGGAGTGTAAAAACGATAGCCGCACCAAAAATATTTTCCATGGTGGCGTGTTGTTTTTATGATAGTTTGAGTACTGGCGACAGCAGGTCTGATACTAAGCGAAACTCATGCCACTTCCACTATTTTTTCTATTCCGTGTATCTAACCATCTAAACATTACCTTTATTTTTATTCCATTAACTCGATGACCGAAACTTATATTTATTTGTCCACGTAATTAATTTTCCCAAGTAATCTCAAGTTCATTGTATCGCAATTATTAATGTGTCCTCAAGCAACCTTCGTCAAATATTAAGTTATTTAGAACTTGGGGAGGTCAAGGGCTTCAATAGAGCCTTAAGGGTCGTCTCTGAAGGGTAGCCAGGGAAGTAGTTTGTTGACGGACAATTTATTAGGGTCAACTTGCGGCTAATAAGTGCCCAAAGTGATTTTAGGTTAGGACGGTTGGTAGGTCCTCATAAAAATCCAAGTTTTCAACCTTGAAGGAAGGGCACGAGCTGATGTCTTGAATTAAAGCGCCAAATTTTCTGTAATAGTTGCTTAAATGCATTACATGACCATGTGCACGTATAAGCATATTATTTTAATCTTTTTTCTCTTATGAAATAAGGAATTTTTTGCTGTTTATTCTGGGGCTATGATTCAAGAGCTTATATTTGCATAATTGGCCGGCAACGCACCGACAACTTCTTGAGTTGCTGGTGTTTGTGAGCGATGGTGATTACTTCCATCTGGGCCGGTATTCTAGACGCTAAAAACTGGGTACACTACATAATTCCGAAGAGTCATAATTCCGAATTGATCAAAATTCCGAATTTTCATAATTCCGAACGAAATTTTTTGATAGAATACTTAACTTTTTGTTATCTATTATAAATCAAACTTAACCTAACCTACGTATGACAGTTAAATTATGCATTTATTCTAAAATACCTCCAGCGTAAGATAGCTTTTGGAAAAATAAAAATTCGGGCAAGTGAATGTTCGGAAAAAATTCGAAATTTTAAGGTGTTCCCCTAAAAACTACATTGTCTTTGATCTGCTATCGTATTGTAAACATTTTGATAGCTCTTATTTACTTGACAGTAATGGCGGCTGACGTCAAAACAATACCGTTATAGATCAAATACGATATCGTTTATACCGCCTAGAATAGGGCCCCAGGTAACTTACATACTCGTTTGCCTCACTCTCTTATATTATTATATGAAAAACAATATGTTTGGGCCCTTCGGAACATTAATGAAACTGGTAATATGCGTATTCCATACCTTGAAAGTAAATCCAACAGGAAACGGTTGTGTGATTCTAGTGTTGCCACACAAATTCTAAATTAGTCTTTGTTTCTCAACAACATTTTCTTCTGTATATAATTGTCGCTAGCCTGTGTTACCCGTTTTTTTATTTGAGTTTATTTTTAAGTCAGGATTCCTCTGGAAATCCCGCAATGCTGAGAGGGATTTTATTCAACGTAATGACGTCTTCTTTTTACTTTATATTTTTCTACTGTCTATCTATTGTATGCATTGAATAAATATTTTCTATTCTTAACAACACTTTAAGCCTTTTTAGTACGGAACCCTGAAAAATAATTAAAGAACGGGCAAAAACAAGTACAAAAAAACATGAAAAACATGAATGTTCACCGCATCGCTAAAAATACAACCACAAACCTTATTAACTTTGAACTGCCATTAGTTTTATCTTGTTCATAAACAAAATGGATCTTGTTTACCATTAAATCGGATTAAGTCATCCAATCCCGAAGGGACAGGCATTACCATTTCAAATTGCGTCTAGTTTTCTGAGCATTTCGTCTCGGCTAAATTTATTTTTATCCGACTGCTATAGAAGGAGGATAATGTTTTTGACTCTGATTGTAAAAAGAAAAGCGACGTTATTTACAATATTTTTTGAAAAACGACTTAAAAAATTACATGAAGCATAAAAAAATTACTGACAATTAAAACTAAAATTAAATAAGACTAAATTTAAGACTTAGTACCGATTTCACCATACGATGTTAAATTTAATCAATGTTAATTTACTGTTAGTTCATACATTTTGACAGCTGTTAACGCTCTAATCGTTTGTTAAGTGATTAACATCGTTTGGTGGAATTGGTACTAAAGAAGTAAACTAAAGATTATGAACTATAACATTAAATCTAAGAATGGCCCCTGCGACGTTATTCAAATAAATTTGATTTTTATTTGATTGCATAAATTGACTACACTCTGACCAAATTATATGGTGGTGGCTTGCAGTTTTTTCCCCATAGCGATGATGAAACTCACGTCACTTTTCTACTTAGCGAGTTTCCACAATTTTTTAAATTAAAAAGTGTCCCTTTCGCATTTGCGCGTGGTGTTTTATGGGTTTAAACCTTCATTCAATATTAATCACAATTACATATTATTAAATTTAAATTACATCAATATTTTCCAAACATTAGTAAAAGTCACGTCCAACAATCTTACCATGAATGAAACTTTTCGTATAACTAACAGTTATAAACGAAGCTAGTAAGTTTTAGGCCGAAACTTCATTTCAGTAATTAATGTAATTATGGAAAAGTTTTGGGACATAAAGGGAGAATTACTGAACACTTTGGGACTGATACCATCGCTTAATCGAGGCGGAGGGTAAATATAGAGTAGACAGTTGTTTGAAATTGTATAGTGTTTACGGACAAAGTCACGTTCCAAAGTTTCTATTCATTTTTTTTTATTGAAAAATGAGAAGATTGCCGCGATTGTAAGGGACGAAACGGACACAACACGGAAACAATGGAAGCAAATGATACACTCCAAATTAAGTGTAGATTGTCTTTTAATGACCACATCTTCAGCCAGAAAGGGAAAGAGTTCAAAATTCAAAATTCTAAATATTTATTCAGTAAATAGGACACATGAGGGCTCTTATACACGTCCGTAACATGAGTGAATCTACTAGCGCTTCGGACAAGACCATCATTGCGGAGAAGAAGCGCCGCAAGAAACTCCAGCAGAAGGTCATTTTTTCAATCATAATAACAAAGTAATACTTAAAAGTAAGTTACCTACGTATAACTGTCAACATTTATGAAACTGTCTCATCATCCCACTTCATCATCTTGCATTTTAAACAATGTATGGGCAAGTCCCCTGAGAGGATCCCATTTGCATAATCCTTCTATTAAGATTTCTCCGGGCTATGCATATTCCGCAACCAGCAAATTCGATTTCATTTCCAAGTATAAATAATTGTTTTGACAGAGGCAAGACGACAAGAATTTTGATTAATTTGTATATTGTTATTTAAATATGACAAATTCGAAATTAAATAAGAAGCTTTATTTCAATTCGTTTTATCCTACTTCTACAATATTTAAGATTGTAGACGTAATGTTAGCTCATATTAACTTCTTTGGTTTTTATTTAATATTATTTGTTAGGGAATAAATGGTTTGTAGTATTGTTAGGCGATGGGTAAATTTGCAACCTGTCACTAATATACACTGGTTAACGTCTTAGCCTGTTTGTGCAAAATGTGCTCACAGAATTAACAAAAACTTTTTGGAGTTGTTGGTTATTCTGTAGCCATGCCTACCCCACTGTGGGAATGAAGGCGTGAATGTATGTATGTATGTATTTGTTATTTTCAGTAGCTCACAGATGACAACATGTCATGTATTACTGTGCGAAACCAAAAAAAGATTTATTTTAGGGCAGGGAGAACACATAAGATATGCATTCTCGAGGCTACAATCTTAAGACTGCAATCCTAAGACCGCGAATGCGTTGCCAACTCTGAAGACTAAGATAGAATGCCTCTACGCTAGTTATTTCACCGGTTGTCCCATCCCCACAAGGGAAAGCAACAAAACTGAAGGACAGGGATTTTTATACATGATTTATGTCTATTTTATAATTTTTGTGTTTTTGTTTGTACAATAACGTTTTACATAGGTAAATAATTATTTTACACTATAAAGCAATGAACAGGGTCACTGTAGTAATTCACGTAGATGGTGCCTCATGGTGTATTTTCAAAATAATCCAGATTTAAAAATACTCTCTACCTGAAACCGGAATCGGTTTTAACGCTCTGTTAAATAAGAAAATCCTAAGATTTCACAAAACAGATATTCTTGGAATCCCGCTGGATCTCAGTCCGGTTTCCGTATCCGGCGGAAATGAGCCACCGGAAGTCGTGGCCAATGGCTTGCTTGTTCAGTTTGCGCAGAAATATATGAATTATATCGGGAATTATAAATGAATGTCATTGAAATTACTGGTGTTTCCATTTAAATACGAATAATCAATCGTAATTTGACCGCTTACAATTTTGCAAGTTAATAATGTTTTAAATAAATAAATAATATTAAGAGACAATCTCATACAAATTGACTAGGCGCCCTAGACAAGAAACTTAACGTGTTTTTAAAGCTTCGGTTTAGTCGATCATTTAACATGTAGGAATATATGTAGGTTATTTATTCCCTCGTAGACGCTACATAATAATATACAAAGAAGTGAATATATAATTACTGTTATAATATTCTATGCCACTGTGCTATTCTACTAAGCGTCACAATTACTTATTTGGTTCATACGCACTCGAAAAAACAAAAGTTGTATCTCCTGTGGTCAATAGTTAAAGGCTTGTGTGCATATAAGTTATGTTTTTATCTGATAGGACTGAAGCAGACCTGACGCCGTTTATGCGGATATGGGTTAAATCAGAAAATTAGGCCGGAAAAACGTTAACTTTGGGTATGTCCACAGGAAAGACGCTAACCTATATCTGCGTTTGACCCACTTTGTACCTTATTTTTTTGGCATACTAAAAAATTTTGTCATCGTCACCTATAGCACAATCCTAGAGCCTAGTTCAGAAGGTCAATTTGTGTGACACCGTCTATGATATATATTTAATCAAATGAACGGTAAGTAAATTCATTCTCATTTCGTCCCGGCATTGAGATCGCAGCGTGTATTTAGATTGTTCTGTCCGGGTAAGTAGATTACGCGGACAGAGTGACTCTGGTCCGTGTGTTAAAGGTCAACGCGAGTTCACCTTTGGATGCGGTAGTTTAAGTTTCTTCCCGACTGTCCAAGCAGAAGTTAATGCTTTTAACCTGTATTTATATTTGGTTATTTATTTATTCTTGGAGTGTTTTTAATCCACAAATTCCCGTCCCACTAGGTAAGTACTTATTTAATTTAGGTAGCCACATACACGTACATCTCTAAGCATCATGTTATAGGTTTTCATTCTTAATAATAGCTACCTTACAGTAGTGTTCTTATAACATAAAAAAAATCTTAGCGTTGCGTTTTATTTGTCTTTATTTCGTTGCCAAAATGGTGATTTTCGTACGTAACTATGTTGTTTAATAAATGAACGGTAAGTAAATTCATTCTCATTTTGTCCCGGCATCATGATCGCAGCGTGTATTTAGATTGTTCTGTCCGGGTAAGTAGATCACGCGGACACTTACCCGGACAGAGTGATTCTGCTCCGTGTATTAAAGGTCAATGCTAGTTGACCTTTGGATGCGGTAGTTTTAGTTTCTACTGACTGTCCAAGCAGAACTGAAGTTAGTGCTTTTAACCTGTTAGTTTATGTATGTATGTATGTATGTATTTATTTGTGGATGTATGTATGTATGTATGTATGTATGTGAACTCTTTATTGCACATAAAACCAGTAACAAGCCACCATTTATTCCTTCTTAGAGGCTATAGTGTTTTTAATCCACGAACCGGGAACGTCCCATTAGGTACTTTTTAATTTACGGACCCTCGGTACATAAAGTATCATTTTATAGATTTTCATTCTTAATAGCTATCTTACCGTTATGCAAGACATAAAGAAACTTAGCGGGTCGTTTTAATTGTCTTTTTTTGTTACCAAAATAGTTGTTAAGCAAATTCATTCTCATTTTGTCCCGGCATTAAGATCGCAGCGTGTATTTATATTGTTCTGTCCGGGTAAGTAGATTACGCGGACAGTGTGACTCTGGTCTGTGTGTTAAAGGTCAACGCGAGTTCACCTTTGGATGCGGTAGTTTTAGTTTCTTTCCGAGGCCGTAAGACTTCCTTTAAATACTGTAAGTATTTGAGTATTTCTGGTCATCAGTGTTTGCAGAATTCATCTTATTTAAGACCCTTTGTTTCAAAATTTAAAATATTTATAGAGGTAATTGGCCACATGAAGGGTCTTTTACACGTCTGAAATGTGGAGTGAATCGACTAGTGCTCCGGACATAAACATGATTGCGGATAAGAAATGCCACAAGAAACTTCAGCAGAAGGTCATTTGTTCTTTGCTATGTATGGTGTTTTTTGTATTTCTTAAAAAAAGTACTAAAAAGTAAGTTAAATGACATGGTATCAAAGTTATCAATAATTGTTATTAAAACTATCTCAAAAATAATCATAACAAATGTAAGGTCAATAACATTAAAATAAAAATAATGACTAGGACAACAACATGATGAGGTACCTACGTTAGGAACGATAACTAAAATAACTAACTGGAAAACAGGTCCTTGCAAGTGTGAACAGACTGGACCCCACAGACAGTACAACTTCAAAAGTATGACGCGCATCTCAGCCATCGTCTCACTCAACCATGTGCTCAGGAAGGTAGCGCTCGATCAAAGACGCCGCCGTCAGCAAAGACCTTTGAGTGAGCATGAAATAGACAAAAATAATAATAATAATAAAGTAGCTGTCCAGCGAGAAACAATGCGCTCTCATTTTTAAATTCGAAACAATACTTTAAATTCTAATTTACCTTCACATAACCTAGTCCTGGTGTTTATACCGCATCAAACGGTTCTTTCATGAAGGTCCCTTTTCCCTGGATTTCAGGGATATAGAACCCTTATCCGTCGGGGACCATTTCGTCCCTCCCACTTCAGAAATGGCGGCATTTGATTTATCTCCATTCTTATTTGCCCTTACAATAATATTCTTGGCCCTCGAAGTGCAATAAATAAAGTTTGGTAGGAAGTTTGTGATGCTTGCAAATTTATACTATCTGCTGGTAACTTATTAAAAATCTTGAGTGTGAAAATTTTATTAGATTTTGCCTGTAAAATAATGTGTCAGTTTGGATTATTAAGAATTTAGGGCCTGTTTCACAATCGACAAGTAAATTTATGTGCCAGTTAAAGTTAGCTCTCTCCTTGTCTATGTTCAAGTGTAAGAAAAGGCAAGGGCTAAATTTATGTGTCAGATATGCTTTACTTGACGATTGTGAAACAGGCCCTTAATATCATAAACTACATGGCTAAAAATACTATAGTAAAATACAAAAATACTAAAAATACTACATGTCTATAAATAAATCTAAATACTATCTTGTAAGCAAGACTCAACTGATTAAAAAGGAAAACTATCACGAACAAGTCGACTTTACTGGTTGTTGAGTTATAGGTAACTAACTGCCGCACTCAGAGACGTCAATTAAATTTAATGCTTGTTTAGTGACGTGTTCTGTCTTATTCTATTGCTGTAGCAAAGGAAGTGACAACAGCAACTTTAATCGAGCATTAAATTAAATTGACGTCTCTGAGTGCGGCAGTAAGTATCGTCCGTCTGTCCGGTTGCTGTGTCTCATAAACTATAATAGTTTTTTTCACGGAGTGGGTATTTCTATAGCCGCTTTAACCCTTTAAAATTAAAAATTCTACGGAACCTATCATGTGCGAGTGTGACTCGCACTTGGCCGATTGTTTAGTTTAATTTTAAAATAATCTAACATTTGCTTAGCTATTCTAGAATTTTCTCCCCGATCCATAGATCAATCTTAATCATTATAATTAGTTGTAAGTGAAATATAGCATGACATTAAATTTCACAGTCAACCAGTGACATTGATCGATGTTAACCCCTTTGGGCAAATTGGGGATGAAATATTACTATTGTACTGGGATTTTGGACAAATATTTATTTTAAGAGATAGACAAGGTGACTTGGAACGTTAGAAGATTAAATTTCGCGCTGAGTGAAGCGGTTAATCGAATTTAAACTCAAAGATCGGTCAAATGAGGGTCAAATTTGTACAACGACGGTTTTGTTTTTATGCGCTTAATAGCGACCCGCCGCTTTGCTTCGATTTATGTGAGTTTTCTTTAACACCCGTACAGTAAATTAGATTTGTTTAAAAATAAATACCTTCCTCTGGAATCACTTTATCTATTGATAAAAACCGCATTAAAATCCGTTGCGTAGTTTGAAAGATCTAAGCGTACATACAGACGTACTTCAAAAAGCGACTTTGATTTATAAATGTATAGATAAGAGAAACGTTAAAAAATACCATTATTCTTACCTTCGGAACAGTGGAAAATTTTTGAAGTCAGATATCAAAATATGCTGGTATTTTTGTTATTTTTTTCGATTCGCTGTCGATGCTTATCGTAGAGTAACAAAGTTTGAACTAGTTGCATTGGCGGACTTAAGATGTGCGCAGACATAACTGCTCGGCACCAGATCGGCTCACAGTGAGACATTGAAAAGTGTCGAGTGGTTATGTCTGCGCTAAGCTTTAGACAAACGAAATAAATCTAGTTAGAAAACCTACCTTACAAAATATTATTTACTGACACAAATCTATTATCTTATTTTGTACAAATAAACCCTTTATAGAATAGAATAGAATAAAAAAAACATTATTCTCACCTTAATAAGTATGCCATGGACATGAAAATACAATACAAACAAACTTCGTCCCTCTACAAATGCTTTGAATTTGAACCCTAACAGCAATCATTAACTAATTAAAATACTGCAACAAATGTAAAACTGCACTTCGTCATTGGTTTGATTAACGGACTACTCGATATGACACATGCATTCAGTGCACTGATGCAATCAGTCACTTCCCTGATTGCAATTTGCAACTGAATCGAGAATTTGCTGACTCTAGCTTGCATTTGATCTGAAACAGTTTGAAAATTAAAATAGGTATTAGTAAAACGTTTTGACTTCGAATTGAGCTCATTCTATTAAAAGTTAAATAACATGCCAAAGTATTGAGATATTTTTTTTTATAAATTATTGACGTAGATATTCCTAAACTACGCTCTAGTTTAGGAATACGTCAGTTGTACTTTAGGTCCTAGACAACCTTAAAAAAAATATTGTGTCGAATCCTTAGGAAAAAGGGACCAGGGGGCGTAATAAGGCTGTGTTTATTGCGTGACAAAATGTGGATAAAACATCCGTCGCTTTCAGACACGTATATTATAAGTAGGTACGAGAGTGACGGATGCCTTATCAACATTTTGTCACTCGATAAATGCAACCGTACTAGGCCCGCAGGCAGTCGGCAAATTTTATTTTTATTGTTTAAGGTTGATTCCGAATAGATACCAATTAATTATTTTATGTAACTGATCTTCTTTTATCCACTGCTATGTGGCAACACCACATAACAGTTAGAATATTTATTTTCTTTAATTTCTGTTGCCGCTAACATTTTACTAATTGTGGTAAAGTTGTCTGGGCCTCTCTATTCTAGGCGGTAATAGTATTTTATGTAACTGATACATAAAGAGGGTCCTTAAAATACGAGTGTGGTTTTATGAAACGAGCTGAAGGCGAGTTTCATAATAAGATCACACGAGTGTTTTAAGGCCTAATTATGTACAGTTACATACATTACTTTATCTACACACATATTAAAAGTACTCTAAGATGCGTTCAGTAGGCGGCAGAACAAACATGGCGGCAAAGCTAACCTGTGTCACGAATATGAATGTTTTTTTAAAATCATAGACAAACTAACAAAGTCCCTATTCTAATGTCATTCGAAATCAAAATGGCGTACGACACTTTACTTCAAATATACCGAGTCGACGTTCAATTGATACTAGAATTGGCCCCCTGTTTGAATTTTGTTGGTTTTGGAAGATGTTCCAAATTTGAACAACATTACTTTATCAAAAGTTGTATCGTAATTTTAACTTTTCATTACAGCTACAGATAAGAAAACATATCATAGTAAAATTGTATCAAGTAATGCTGGTCATTGTCTACGGATTCTGAACGCATTATAGAGAACTTATGATATGAGTGTAGATAAAAACTATAACATATCGTCTTTGACTTGTTATGATATTGTTTTTAACTCAGACGCCATTACTGTCCGTTACGTTACGTTAGCTCATAATTTTACTTGTATTTTACGTTGACAAAACGATAAAAAGTCAAAGACGATATGGTTTTTACCGCCTAGAATCTCGGCCAAAAGCAGAAATAAGTTTGTCAAGAATTTTATTTTTGGGACAATTTTTTGCTGCCGACCATACTTTTTTTGTGCAAAGACATTATCTGCTTATCACAACAAAGTAACGAGATCCTGTCGCCATCTTCTGACTCCATCATCAGATCAGGGTATTGATTCTCTCAAAAGCAAAGGTGAGCGAATGCAGGAGTGAAGTCCAAGCGGCGAGTTTAAGTAGTCCCGTCAGAGCGAGCAAAACACATATTAGCGCGTGCATTCTCAATTAGGCAGCCTTATACGTTCGAGAAGCCATGCTGCCAAATCTGTCAAAATGTAGAAGTAACAGTCGATTAACATTGACTAAAATTTAACATCTTATGGTGAAATTGGTACTTAATATTGTAGAGTGCGATTTCATTTCATTTCAGTCCAATTTTTGTTTAAATTTTTCTTGGCGATTTTTCACCACCATTTCAAAGGCCGGTGTTGTGAAATCCGAATCAATACGAATTCACAACCGCATGTTAAAATACGAATCAAAATAAACGAAAACAACCCGCTTTCAATTTCAAGTAGGAATGAAAAAAAACGTACCCAGAAAGGTATTGCATGTACCGGAATTTCATCTAAAATGGCTTCCATTTGGCTTGGGTTTGAATTGGGTATGGTGTAACACTATCGGAATTGACTTCGTTTAATAGGCAAACATAACGATGAAAAGTGAATCGGACTTGCGCACCGCGGGTTTTTCCCATCATCTGACTCACACTTTGCCGGTTTTTATACTTTATTGTTTTTTAAGCAATACCACTTTAATCACACAAAAATTTGACGCGTGTTGAAAAAACAACTGTGAAAACAAAAGTTTCTTGTATGGGATCGGATGGCACCCTGCCATGATTATTTAACTTTTTTTATAATGCATTTTTTAGGAAACCTACTGTTATGTATTTTGTAGTAAGGATAAACCAGCTTTCCATGGCGGTTTCAAAAATACAGCTCTTTAAAATTGGGACGGACAAACGGACGGATAAATTAAGACTTAGTAATCGGAACCCGTCCCGTCCTTTGGTAACTGAACCCTAAAAACAGCTAAAAATTCATACAAATTGATCTAGGCACAAATAATGCTGTAGGTTTGTACCACATGGGTACAACAATAAATATACGATTCTGATTTTTTTTATGCTAGAGGCGGCAATCGAGCTATCGGATCACCCGATGTGAAGTGATCACCGCTGCCCATAGACACCTGCGAGACCAGGAAAGGTGATGCTGCTCTTTTCTTTATTTGTACGTTTTTTAATTCGTTGTTAAGGCCAGCAACGCGTTTCCATTTCATCTCGTACATAATATCGCTTTTGATAGTTTACGTATTTTGTTTAACTCGGCCGCCGTTAGAGTGTTACCAGACCAATCGATCGATTGTCGATCGACGGCATCGATCGATGGTAGAATTTATTAGTCGACGTCGATCGATAGTTCCTACCAGATCAATCGATCGATCGTCGAACGATGGCAGAATGGATTAGTCGATCGATAGAATCATCCCACAATAACTCTGCAATGAGGTGACAATAGTAGAAATCATAAGTTTGTTTATGGCAATACTGATTTTTAGTCACACAACACGTTTTGATACTTACAAGTATAGCTCTAATTATTATGTACGGTAACAGTCGAGCCAACGAACATTCGATAGCATGATATTCCGAGAGTACGTAGTCGAAACTATGATATACACTCCTATGGAAGTATGTATATGCATACTGGATCCTTACTTCTACACTAATATTATAAAGAGGAAAGATTTATATTTTTGTATGTTTGTAACGATAAACTCAAAAACTACTGGACCGATTTCAAAAAATATTTCACGATTACCTGCGCGGGCGGAGTCGCGGCAACAGCTAGTATATTATTTATAAATGCGAAAGTATGGTTGTCGCTTACATAAACTGCTGCACTTTGGCATAGGGATAGTTTGAATCCCAGAGGACATAGGCTGCTTTTTATCCTGGATAATTTGGCAGTTCCCAATGAAACGCTATGAACCAATTCTACACAGACAAGGTCGCAGGCAAAAATGCATGTATGTCAGCGGGTAATTTTATAAGTTGAGGTCTTACATGCATGAGGTACAGTCAAAGAATTTGGTTCGCAGGCCACTTTGGACTGAGTCATGACGTAAGTAATCAAAACGTTAGAGACTTCATATGATTTTATTTACAGTGTCACTTCAACATAGTCCAAAGCGGTCCCTGATTCCTGAATCAAATACTTTGTTTTTATTTAATAAAATGCAAAAGATTTTTTGACATGTTTAATCAATAAATAAATGAGATATCTGAGTCTAAAAATTCCACTTTTTCATACTGTTCTTACTGAACTTCAACTTCTCCGAACCCTTCTCCTGTTTCAACCTCACTGTCATCATACTGCTCACTGTCATTATTACTTTGCGCATTTATAACATACGGCAGGTCCAATTTGTCCAGTTCTATTTATGCTCTGTACATAATTAGCGATTGAAGTCCGTGTTGTAGTATGAACAGCTTCAAACAATTTCACCTTAAAGAAATTGAACAAGTTAAAATACAATCCTACTAATAATATAAACGAGAATTTTTGTGTGTTACTTTATATGTCATGTTTGAGTGACATGAAAGAACACAGATTATAAGGGTATTTTATGGGTTGCCGGTTAAAATCTTGTGCAAAGTTATTGTGGGCTGACTCTAGTTCCTTCATCAATTAAAGCTATCGATCAACGTCGACCGGCAATCGATCGATTGGTTAGTCGAACGATAGTTCCTACCACACCAATCGATCGATTTCGATCGACGTCAATCGGCGCCCTTACGAATACTGTCAAGAATAGTCTGTGCCAATTGAAATTGCCAAAGATGTAAACACAACCAAACGAAACAATTTACCATAATTACTCGATAATCATGTGCTTTTAAACTGCATCGGCCCGGAGTGCCAGAGGAGATGTAGGTTCAAATCCTACCTAAGACCGACGGTTTTTTAAATTTAATATAGTTGAAAAGCAATATGGTTTTACGGAGTAGAATAGAGCCTCTGTAAGGAGTCTTGATGAGGTTTAATGTATTTATACTACTTTATTAAGTAAAATCGATACTATAATACCGATAGCGATTTGATACATGTAACTATACCCGCCGCGTGTGAAGCGAGCAAATATCGGCGGGAATCGAACCCGTGTACACAAATCTCCAGCCAAAGGCTTTCTGTTCAATTAATTATTTCGGGTTGAAGCCGGAATGATTTATACAAATATTATGCAAATTTACATGCAATTTTAATTTCACAACAATTGTTTTAAGTAATTTATTTGTACGTAAATCCGCCTTTTTTATTACCTACTGTCTTATTGGAATAAGAAAAACAGATTTTTATTGGAAGGAAAAAAAACTACTATTTATAAGCAACTCTATTGTTGTTTAACAGTATATTTATAAAAAACTAGCTTTGCACGCGACTTCGCGCGGCTACTCCCCCTATTTCTTCCCGTTGGGGGTCGATTTTCGGAAAATCGTTTTTTTGTGCACCCCTAGACCTTATAAAGAACCTACGTGCCAAATTTGGAATCTCTAGACCCAGTGGTTTAGGCTGTGCGTTAATATTATCAGTCAGTCAGTCTGTTTATTTTTTTATATACATGTTAGGCTGGTTTGGTAGGTCTAGGGGTGGGCTATCTCCGGTGTCAGGGTTACGTGTCAATTATGGGACAATAATTGACACGTAACCCTGACACCGGAGATAGCCCACCCCTAGACCTACCAAACCAGCCTAACATGACCTCAGTAAAGGTTGCACGGTTTTCGAGATATTGCCAATAATGATAATTAGTTTCGTATGAAAATTATTACCAAAACAAAAAATAATTAGAAAAATAAAAATAAAAATATTAGGCTGGTTTGGTAGGTCTAGGGGTAGGCTATCTCCGGTGTCAGGGTTACGTGTCAATTATGGGACACCCTGTATTTAGATACAAACCTCCCTCTTTAATTACTCTATCCAATGATGAAAATCCCATTAAAATCCATTACGTAGTTTGAAAGATCTAAGCGTACATGTAGAGGGATAGACGGCGGAAACGGCTTTGTTAGGGTTCCGTACCAAAATGGTAAAAAGGAACCCTTATGGTGAGACTTCGTTGCCTGTCTGTATGTCACAGCAGGTTTTCTTAACAACTATAAATGCTATCAACTTAAAATTTGGCATAATTGTACAACTTCCTTGCCCGCATTTGTTTTTAGTAAAAGAATATGAAATTAATTTTAAAGATAACTGAAAAGGTGTCTAGAATGGGGGGTTGAAAAATGAAAGTGGTTTGATTTTAGTAAATGGGGTGTCATATGAAAGGGCATAATTTGCAAATTTCAAAACATTTTATTTTTCTGTGATGTACTTTTTGATTTATAGCCAAAAATGTATTATTCAAAAAATCTGACGTACCTATAGATATTTACTTATATTTTATGGGAAAAATAAAATGCAGTGTTTATATTTTATACCTACTTTTTGAGAAATAAAAAAAAACTTAAAAATTTGTATTAAAATTTAGGCTAGTCAAATGGCCATATTGTATAAAAAATAAATTTCATAAAAATGAGTATTTTCTTTTGCGGCTACCAAGCATATTATCTTAAATACGGAACCCTCGGTGCGCGAGTCCGACTCACGCTTGACCGGTTTTTTTATTCTAGCTAGAGATGGCTGCAGTAGTGGTCGGGTATTGAGGTCATTGCTTTTCTTATGCAGTTCAGAGTTCCGATCCATCGTTTGGTATCGGATTAAAAAATACCCATGAATTTTGTGTTTAATTAAAACGTGGTCCGATCAAAATCACATATCGTATAAACCCGCAAAATTAATTAATTAATATCGCAAAATGCAGCCTTTCTGTTAGCTTGTTGTGTGATTAAAATGTTCAAACGTATGTAAACTTATTCACGTACTATTTAAATATAAGCGGCTTAAAGGATTAAATTTATTAATATAATTCAATTTTGTAGCGTCATAATAAAAACATAGTAAAACAACATCATGGTTTTACTTTATAATAAAAAACGAAACCCTTAAGTATATTAAATAACTTGCCCCTCTGTATGTTAAGTGGTTTTGTCTTTGATACGGTTTGGGCGGAAATTAGCTATATTTTAAAAGCTTTATTTATATAGGTAAAAAGCCTTTGTTTTTAATAAAAAAAATGAATATCACCGAGGGTTGTCATATAAGTTTTTATTTTTTAAAATGAAGCGAACACCCTTTATTCACATAATTTATGGGCTCACTAGTTTAACGCATTCACTGCCACCGACGCATATATGCTTTCACTGTCATACAAGTTTGTTCCTAGGCCACGCCCCCTGGCAGTGAATATACAAAACTACTTTACAATATCAAAACTACTTTTTGGTCAAATGTTTGCTTTTCGAGAACCAAGAATATGCTTTCTTTTGTATTTGTAAAATCTGAATAGAAAAATAAAAAGCCAATCGTCTACAATTAGCCCCTAATTTAATCTTCCTTTTAAAATAATGCAAATAATTAATTATACTTATTTATTCAACAAGATAGCAAATTTCGTTTTATCTGCGAGTGTTGATTTTGAATTCTGAGTAAACAAAGAACCATACAAAATCAGAATCATGAGCGCAGCGAGGGATTTATAGACATGAGACGCAAATAACTTTGGTCTCTTGTTACACATACAACTTTTCACCTCAGCAGCGAGAACATAATACCTAAATGTATAAAATGCAACATGATAAAAATTAAACCATAATATTATGTATATTTTACCCATTCATATAACCCATGCACTGTTCTCGGCATTTAAAAATGTATAATAAAATTTACTTTTCTCAAAAAGGTCCGGAAAAGTGTACATTACTAACTACATATTGAGACGCAAAGTACATAGTTTACTGACAGTTTTCAAGTTTAAAAAAAAACATTGCGCGCTCGCTACACAACACCAGAATGTTGCACACAAATTTCATTACTGTCTAGTTTGTAAATTTTTAAAAAGTGAAAATGGCCATTCGAAACGTAACTTTTATATCTGTGTCTGGAATAACTTTTTTTTTAATGCCTGCTTTTCTCCTTGTCATATACAAAAAGGCGGTAGAGAGTGATATTTTTATCACGTGAAGTTTCTGTTTGTATGGAATTCAAAAAATTAGTTCATGTGATGAAGATTTTACTCCAACAATTTTTTTTCCAGCGATTTTTGAGAAAAGCACTGTATTTGCCTTGGCAGGAACGGCAATTGCGTGCTTCGTATTTTTAAACAGACGAGCTGGCGATCGAACCAATACTCGGCCCGCAATTGCCATTTCCCTGCCTAGGCAATAATGTACTATTGTCTCACGCTCGCAGCAAAATTGAATTTTGCTCACTGATTTTAAACAGCAAATCATGCCTTTTTGAGGTGCTGAGGTAAAAAAAAACATGTTAATGTCATTCCGCTCCGCAGAGGGCAGCTATCACTTAGGACCAGACAAGGGTTGGCCCCAGGGAGAAGTAGCTTGGAGAAATAATTGGGGCAGAATATTATTAGCTAATCCAAAATTAGTTAAACTAAATTCACTGGATTATTATTTGAGAGAAACAAAAGGTTGAATGGGTGAATGTAATCTCCCAGCATTAAAAAAGAAGTTTACCATTATTATTTATTTTATTATTTTTATTTACATTATTACAATAATACAATGGTCTTCTCTTCTCTTCTCTAAAGCAGAGAATAGTTAGTTTTAAAGCCAGCCTTATGAATATTATCAGCAGGCATGAATCGTTTAACTCATAATAGGGGATCCAAATAGGAGACGACCTTCACCCAGCTGTTTATTCGATAAAAAGTATTTTATATCAAATTTAATATGGTAAATATTATGGCGAATAGGTTGACTGAAAAATTTCAGTTTAATGCAGTCCATACTAAAAAAAAACTAAAAATGTTTTTTTTTAATTGCTATTGCTTTTTTAATAGACTAATTACATACTAATCGAAAGTATGAAGGCTATAGAATATATGCAAACGTTAGGTTGACTATTTTTTCCCATCATAACCACTGGGTAGGCAGGTAAGTCGGTACTAATAATTTGCACTAAACCTAAAGGGGCTTCTAAACGGGCCATATTTTCACTGCAATATGTGGCCGGCAACTATTGGTGTCCCTCTCTTACTCGTATGTTAGAGAAAGACACCAATAGTTGCCGGCCACATATTGCAGTGAAAATATGGCCCATTTAGAAGCCCCTTTACGTTTGCATTTTCTATAGGTTTCATACTTTCGATTAGTATGTGCAATATAAATCTTATTTCGAACCACTCTGAGTTCCAAATTCAAATATTATAGTATACAACGTTGGATACTGGGACGCGTAAAAGGTTAATGAATCGGCTGAATAGACTTTGGACGGCTGGCCGTCTGATTGCTCTTGGGACTGTAGGTAAACTTTTAGTCTATCGTCTATCGACGCGATAAAACGTTTTTATCACTAAATTGTCTACAAATTGTCGCTATCGACGTAAATGCTAACTTGGTGGCATCGCGGCATCGGTTAAACTGTATTACGAATTTCTGACAGCGATATAATAATATGATAAAACGACATTTGTATCGATTTATATTAATTTTTACAAACAAGGTTTATACACATTAATTAAACGTAGCTTTATCGGCGTGATTATTTTATCAAGGTTGTCAAAATGTGACGAATTTTGGTATAACTGATATAAGTAATTTTATACGTCATATCAACTCGATAAAACCATTTCAAGCATAACAGGCCCGCTGGCGTTGTATACGTATTGTTAACAAACGGATAAAAGTGACCAATTTGCACCCCGAGATATTTAAACCTAGCTCAAGGGTGCAATTGATACTTTCACCCGAGTTAACCGAATTAACTGTGTTCATTTTTGTCATACAAAATGTATAAAAAATCATTTTACTCTTAAAAAAGAGATGTTCGTAATGGCTCTTTAAGGTTCTTCCACTGTCTATTAACCAACTAAAAAATGACTGCTTGACGAATTATTTTTTCCCACAAAGTTATCCTGCAGAATAAATCACTTTCGGCACCCGTCACGGTATGAAAAACATACAGGGTGCTCAGCTGTTTAAATGGACGTACTCTTTTTAAGGAGAAAAGTTATTTTTTTAACTTTGTTTTTATTTTGATAAATGAACACATGTAGCCAACATATTTTTTACTTAAAATAACAGGACATACACACATTTTATTAGCAGATTTTTTTTATGTATGGCTTTTACGTCGAGACGCTATTTCAATGTTCAAGGAAAAAAATATTTTTTGTAAGAGAACTTACCGAAAGAAATCTCGAGTAGGTACTGAAAACATTTGCATACAAAATCACGCTTCAGCTCACCATTTTTTGTCATGTTTCACAAATTGTATGTTTTTAGAAAAACTATATATTTGCTAACGACGTGGCTTACACGCTTATTAAAGCAGACAAATAGGCTAACATTTGAAATTATTTAATTTAAAATAGTACAGTTTTTAATAATAATACATTATAGTTGGTAACGCAGGGGACGATGTTGTCCCTAGGTTTTGTGTGGAAAATATTTTCGCCCGAGCTACCAGGTTTTTTTCGAAGATTAAAAAATATTTAAGGTGTTTAACGTGTAAGGTCTATTAATTTGGTGGTTTAATTTTAATATTTATACATTATTATTGATCATCAGTCACAGTCAAGTTTTAGTACCGCAAAAGAAAAGGAGCACCTTAAAAGTTGATTGATACTTTTATATTAGGTAAAAAAAAATATATTTGTGTGAAGTATAAGCAGTGTTAATTTGTCAAATAAATGTTGTACGTTAGTATATTTGTTTCCCGCCGCACTGGTTACCTTTTCTACCGAAAATAAGCTCTTTTGCGTTTGCGAATAACTACGTCGAGTTACGAATCACCTTGTATGTCAAGTGATTTATTAAGCTTGCTCCTGACTAAATGGATTACGTACTAATTTCTCGACGCTGAGTTATGGACAAGGGCCTGCTCCGGGGATTATTGTGTTTTATATTTATCCGCCATGTTTTGTTCCGGTTTTATTGAAGGGTTCGGTGAAAAATGATGGCAAATGAGGACTTGAAAAGGGACCGAATTTAAATAAAGTGTGTATAAAGGATGATTTATAATTGTTGGGGAATCGAAGAGGAAACCTTTTTTACACTTTTTTTCTGTTTTGTATGTGACACGTTTTAAAATAGGATTCTCATTGAAATGTAAATTTAGCTACGTTTTTATTTTATCGAGATTGTTGTTTTGTCAACTAACTATAATTCCGTAGTTTTTAAGTTTCCACTGCTTTTTTTAACACAAATATGACCTTTTATAATTACCCTACATTATGTTATAGATTAGAAAAGAGGTAGGTTTATCGTATCTACAAAGCTAGCGGCTCCAGTGGGGCTAGACAAGTAGTTGCCATCAAATACAAACTGTCGCTTTGCGTTGTCATAGAAAAATGTATGGAATTGACGTAAGTCACGTGATATATCACTCGACATGCGTTGTCAAAAATGAAAAATGACAGTTGTAACGAGTGATATATCACGTAATTTACGTCAATTCTATACATGTTTCTATGACAACGCAAAGCGACAGTGATCACCAAACGCTAGGGTTTGTATTCGATGGCAACTTGTCTAGCCCCGTGCTGGTTCGATTCCCAGTGATGGCAATTACTTGTGTGATGACAGGGGAGTTTTTTTCTAATTATTTAAATCTTTAAATAACAGCTGTGTGTTTCTCGTTGCTAAGTACCCATTTGTTCAAGCCTAAAGCTCAATTAGTCAACTTGTGTAAAATTTTGCCTTAGATATTTATATAATGTAAAAATATCACAAACAGGAAACCATAAAGACTTAACTTGAAAGACCTTTATTTGTTTTCCTGCTCCTTCTAATTTTACACATGTTCTTAAGGAGAACGCGAAGTTGTCAATTATCGTAATTTGCCGTCGACTAAACAGGCTCGTTTGCAGCGAAATTCAGGTATCAAGTAACATGTGACATTTTGCGACACACAGCTATGTAGCCTGGAAAATTATTTTATTTATTAATTTAAATAAGCATTACGGCAATACACTAAATTACTGTGAACAGCACAGCAGTAATCTGAATCGAAATATTAGAGCTAGACTAGTGCTTAATGCTATCCTAAACAATCTTCGAAAACTGTCAGAGTATAGAACTGAAATAAGCGCTTGACGTGAAAATCCGAAAGAAATATTTATTAATTACTAGCTTTTGCCCGCGACTCCATCCGCGTAGAAGTCGTTTATCGCTGCTCCCTCGGGATCTGTCTAATTTTCCAGGATAAAAAGTAGCCTATGTCCTTCCCCGGGACTCAAGCTATCTCCATACCAAATTTCATCTAAATCGGTTCAGCGGTTTAAGCGTGAAGAGGTAACAGACAGATAGACAGACAGACAGACAGACAGACAAACAAACAGACAGATAGGCAGACACACTTTCATACTTATAATATTAGTATGGATTTATTTGATAATGAACAGACATAGAAGTTTTTGTGGCACGAATAAAGTTGTCCTTGGGACTTCCGAACGATATTAACTTATCGATAAATTATTATATTTTAATTTGTCGTCGTTCCCGCGCGCGTGTCCCCCCCTTAATCGCACGTCACTCAAACGACATCGATACGGCATACCCTCTAATTGGCGCGTGCTATTATTATATGAAGCCAATATAGAATCGATTATTTCTCCAACGACGTTTTTATCTGTAAGCTTATTTTGATATAAGGCTTATATTTTCTCTCTGTAATAAAATATGATTTTTTCTATATTCATCGTTACCTAATATTTATATTTGTGAATTATAATTTATTATTTGGCATGGAATTCTAAATTAAGTACCTATAGTCACTGTAAGTAAATGTTCGTCACTTTTGGACCTTAAAAGCATTGATATAGGGTCGAAAAGTGACGAAACTTTTTGTACCGTGACTATATACATTGCTTTTTGCGGTTTGAAGGTTAGATATCAAGTTTCAAAACCACGATCTATAGCTATTTTAAGCCAAGGGGACCAAAAATGTACTACAAGGTAATATTCTTAACCAGAAACATTAAAAGCTTAAAAAATCCTAAACTAAAACATACTGATAGTAAACTACTTACATGTTCTAGACTAATATAATTGAGGCGTTTTCACCCTGTATTTATAAAAATATTTACTTCAAAGTTTAGGACACCCTGTAGATTACGTGTACAGTACACCCAGCTTCTTAATAGCTTTTGGCTTGCTATCACTATCCCACTTGCACTCGCAACTGACAGTTTTTTGGTCACTCATGTTTCATAGAAAAACCAAGATTGCCGATCGATATAAGAAACTGGTATTACTTTAAGGAACTTAATAAAATTTTCCCCTGAAAATAAATGACATCTATTCCCACTAAAGCACTTATAAATCTATCTAACCTCCCACCTCTCTAACTGTCTTCCGTTTAACTAATAGGGTGGCCATTAGAACCTCGTCGAGAGACCCCGCGGCCATGATGTACGTCCGGGAAACTCGCAATTTGGGAACATACTATGAGATTGGATATTAGAAGGACATTAGTGGTCTTGGTAATCGTATTGTGGTTAAGGTTGTATAAGGGAGAAGTGGTATTTAATAATAAGGATGTGGGTGGCCAGAGAGAGGACGCAAGCACACAGGCGCCATATGATGATAGGGTTACCATCTGTTCGGATTAGTCCGGACATGTCCGGACTTTGTCCGGATCGTAAATTTATGCGGATTTTTATAAATTAGATGGAATATGAGTAATAAACCTATGTGAGTTATGTTTCCTATTTGTGACAAAAATTTCCGGACTTTTATCGAAATGTCAGACTTTTTGTCTGGACTTTGCAAATTCCTAAATGGTAACCCTTCCCGATGGTAAGAAGGCTCTGAGCTGGCTCAGGGGGCTCTGGGCTGGCTCATAGATACATAAAAAGAAAGAAAGAAAGAAATACATTTATTTCCACAGAAAATAATAATTAAACAAACGAAACTAAGAACTAAAACTAAATCTAAAGCCAATTTATACACGCAACTGGACATTATAATTATGGTAAAAGGGCGCGGGCGGCGCGTCAGCGACACCTCGGTCCGTCCGTTTTCTTTTAAAGTTTAAGATCTCTTTATACTGGCCTATTTCGATAAGTCACCCTGTATAGTAAATAAAAAGAAAAAATAAATATTTGTACTGATCCCATTCTTATTGTTTTCCATTATTTGATAAAAAAAATAAATTAATAAATTTCTACTACCATTATAATTTATAATATAAATTTCAGATTAATTTATGTTGAAAAAATATAACGGAACCCACGGACACGTTTTGAAATTTATATAAAAAGTTAGAGTAAAATAATTTACTCAAGACATGAGATATTTGGCCAAGACAACAATACCTACCTAATTCAGAACAAAATTTCCACACACCTATAACAACTGATGTCTTATATCTGCAGACATAGTACATACAGTCATGCGTAGATAATTATGTTCCCAAACGCAAGTCTAAAGCGATTCAACTAAGCCTGAACTCGTAACGCCAAAACATATCACCCAAAACTTTTCCCTCAAGTCAACTTCCTTAAGAAACATTCCGACTTCGCTCCACTTCCCATAACACCTAAAATGTATCACCCTCTTACCTGCCACTTAGCCAAATAGCCCCTAAATTGCCCGCTAGATGGCGCTGATGTCAAATTCTTATAACATAACCTACAAACAAGGAAACTTGAGAGCTTATCACAAACAGCGAAAGCTTCTCAAACTTTAATGAACGCTCAAAAGCTCTTCCGTCGAACTATGGCACTTAAACATCTGAGAAGTTGCGAAATTGTGTACAGTATGATCGTGCTGAGCAAGGCATGAGCGGAGATACGTGGAAAACTTTTGTTCAACATATGGAACATTGAACAACGACTGTCATTTGTTTTTGCCTGTTATTCCGATTCAAATCTTGCAAGTCAATTATTGCATTTAATAGAATTTCATAACTGTCCTGATTTCACGGTAGTAATACGGTATGAAAATTCCATTATTACTCCGTTTTGTATTTTTTTTTTTTAAGTCTTGATGACATTATCTATAAACCCGCTAAAGCGGGTAACGCACTTTTTTCTGTAACTTCTTTTGGCGAGAAAACAGTAGGTGCCCTAAAATTATCAAAAAAAATATTATGTTGTGGTTTCTTCTTCTTTACTTTTGTAGGTATTTTATTTAATTTCCTTGAAAATGTAGTAAAAAAACAGTATAGGTACATACTCGAGGGTAAGTAGGTACCTACAAATTAATGCACTTGGTGTATAAACTACTATAAGACAACGTTAAGTAATCTAAATTATGAATTACTTACTTCTTTCTATAATAATAATGATTTGCTTTCGATTAAAGTACGTATTTAATAATATTACGATACCGCTGTCACTTGAATCATCTAAGATTGGTCTGACTATAGTTATTTACCGGCAACAGAGACGAGTATTACGTCGAAACCAGAGGTCGAACTTTAGGCAAACTTTTGGTGCTGGCTGACGTCGAAATTTTGCACACAGGGAGCTCTTATTTAGTAGGTGTTCAGGTATTTATTGAGATAAATAATTAATAACAAAGGCGGTAATATTATTACGGTTATATAGTTTAATCACTTTCAAAATGATCATAGCAGCGCAGCAGCATCTTTTTAAAACTTGCACATAAACTGATGCCTTCATTTCCAGAGTGGGGTAGGCAGAGCTACAGAATTACCAGCCACTCTAAAAAATGTTGATAATTCTGTAACCACATTTTGCACCAAATTAAGCTAAGATAGTGACAGTGTATAGTGTCAGAGTGCAAGCGACATCCACGGGAAGACGGAGTGGAACTATTCTAACCCGGCACACGAGATAAATGGCAAATTCAATCGATATTTTTTTATGAATTCGGCGAGTATTGCACAAAATAATAATACCATTATTGTATTTAATCGTGGAAAATGCTATTACAACATAAGACCAGTGTTTATTAATGATAATGTTATCGATGATTTTTGCTACTGTACATCTAAAAGGCAATATCGATAAAATCAAAAAGTTTAACATGGTTTTAAGTAGAACCAGAAGGCTTAGTGTCTAACGCACTCGCAATCGCAACCGGCTTCAAAGTGGAGCAATTGTTTTAATTTTGTATACATGCCTTCGAATTTCAAAATGAAAACGATCGTGATTGCGAGTGCTTTGGAAAATAAGCCCCCAGTTCTGCGATACCCGGACCAAATTTCAACCTTCGTCAATAGTCTTTCAATTTTAATCATCCTGTAGGTATGCAAATTCACGTCAGCATCAAGAGTTCGACCTCTGATCGAAACACAATGGTGCGACATTGCTGCTTGACGTGGGTTCATATCCCGGGAGAGGTCAACTTTGTTCGGTAATCAGGATTATTTGTACCCCAATCATGGATGTTTTTTAAAGCTGGATTGGACAAATGATCAGGGTGATGGATTGATTGATTATTTTGATGGATGTTCTGATGAATTTTCTTTGTTTGAAAAAATTACAGCAACACTATTTGAAATCAAAAATTAAATTTTAAAAAAGTTGCCGCTGGTTTTCAGAGGACCCTGTTGGTTCACTGTTTAGATTTTAAATGCATAATTACTTCACTATGGCATTGCTTTAATATAGGAAACTATAGGTCTGTTTAAAAAAACCGGCCAAGTGCGAGTTGAACTCATAGTTTGCGTTCATAAGTTTTTTTTTGATAGAATTCTCATAGGTTTCCCTGAAATCTACAAGCAATGAACTATATTTTGTATCTTTTTTAAATTTTAGGCTCAGTAGTTTAGGATAATTTTGCCCCATGAAATATACCCTTATGTAAAAAATATATATATTTCCTTTGCACATCTGTGTTGCTGTTGTTAGGTACCATCGTATCAAATTTCACCTGATTTGGTCCAGTAGATTCGGAGCAAACTGGCTGTGATATAGGGACGGACAGAAAGACAGACGCACGAGTGATCCTTTATCCTCGTGCCGCCCTAGAAAAATAACGCGAGATCAGCTAAACGCCCAGTGTGCAATGTATAATCCAAAACATTTTAAAAGTACAGTGTAATGTAAATGTACTACGCGTTTAGTTAGTTTTTTTTTTTTTAAGTCTTGGGCGTTATGCTTAGTGTCACTTTGGACAATGTGATGTACATTGGGCAGCACGAGGTAAGGGTTCCGTTTTTTTTCATGTTTTATACGGAACCCTAAAAAGGTTTAAGCACAAGCTTAATTATAATATTACTTAATCCTGCCTAAGACCGACGAAATTTTTTCGCTTTAATATAATTTGAATTACGTACAGACGTTACTGTTAAAATTAAAAAAAAAAGTTTATAATATTACTTTGTATGACGGTTTGTTATTAAATAATAAAAAAAAAAATGACAGACTTTCCGCACTTGCATCAAAATTACTTAGGTACTATTTTATTAGCTGTAACTTGCGCCGCGCCCGAAGTCCCCGCTAAGTTCCTTAGTGTGACCGCATATTATTCCCGAACGGTCCCCGCAAGCCCCCGCCGCCTCCATGCGTCGTTTGCTTAACATTCTCAACCGAAAACTACTTAAAGGGTCTAATTTATATAGAAATCGGAAATTCTGGGCACCGAAGTGTTGTAGGTTCCACTTGAGTGATGTGGTCTTTGTGTGTGTTAAACATGGAATTCCTAATCGTCATTTGTCCTAATGCATCGTTTGTCGGAATTTTCGTTTCTCCTAAAGCCATTTCCTCTTAAATTTTAAAACTTTTTACTGTTGTTATAATACAACCCTACCCTAACCGAACCGCAAATATAATTGGAAAACTTAAAAATTTGGCTGACCTGAAAACCAGTTTAGGACAATCAGTAATTTAGGACAAACGAACGTTAGGACAAACGATATTATGGATCACGAATGACACCCTTTTATATAACTGTTTAGCTTTTATGACATAATTATTAGTGGACACCTTCATTTACGTTTCTATAGCATTACTTCAATATAGAAAACTATAGGCCTGTTTTAACAAGGTCTAAGCATAAACTTAATTATAATACTACTTTGAGTGACTGTCTTTTTCAAAAAAAAACATTTAAAAAATATGACAGACTGTCCACACTTGCATCAAAATTACTATTTTATTTGCTGTAACTTGCGCCGCGCCCAAAGTCCCCGCTAAGTTCCTTAGTGTGACCGCGTATTATTCCCGAACAGTCCCTGCAAGCTCCCGCGACCTCCATGCGTTGTTTGCTTAACATTCTCAACCGAAAACTACATAAAGGGTCTAATTTATATAGAAATCGGAAATTTTGGGCACGGAATTGTTGTAGGTTCCATTTGAGTGACGTGGTCTTCGTGTGTTACCAGACTAATCGATCGATCGCAGATCGACGGCATCAATTGACGTCGATCGAAGTCGATCGATTGGTCTGGTAGGAACTATCGATCGACGGATATCGTTCGACTAACCAATCGATCGATTGCCGGTCGACGTTGATCGACTGGTCTGATAGCTTTAATTGATGAAGGAACTATCGATCGACTAATCCATTCTGCCGTCGATCGACGATCGATCGATTGGTCTGGTAGGAACTATCGATCGACGTCGACTAATCAAGTCTACCATCGATCGATGCCGTCGAGCGACGATCGATCGATTGGTCTGGTAGGAACTATCGATCGACGTCGACTAATCAAGTCTACCATCGATCGATGCCGTCGAGCGACGATCGATCGATTGGTCTGGTAACACCCTTAAACCTGGGCTTCCTAATCGTCATATTTTGTCCTAATGCATCGTTTGTCCGAATTTTCGTTTATCCTAAAGCCATTTCCGCTTAAACTTTAAAACTTTTTAGTGTTGTTAATACAACCCTAACCTAACTGAACCGCAGATATAATTGGAAAAGTTAAAAAGTTGCCTGATCTGAAAACCAGTTTAGGTCAAATGAAAATTCGGAGAAATGATGTGTTATGACAAACATTGTTAGGGATTCCGAGGGACACCCGTTAAACCTAATACGACAATTCAGAACCAAAAAATTGACATAAAACGTGTGTTTGTGTTTGTACTTTCACACAGTTATCGTCAATATTAAACTTACCAGTGTAAAGTTTGTAGTCTAAGTTAAAACAGTGTAAATCCGGTTGCTACTTTCTGATTTATTAAAGGTACTAGTCTGTCCGTCTATCTGTCTGTCCGTCTGTCCGTCTGTCCGTCTGTCCGTCTGTCCGTCTGTCCGTCTGTGCGTCTGTCTGACACCAGGTTGTATCTCACGAACCGTGATAGCTAGACAGGTGAAATTTTCACATAAGATGTATTTCTGTTGCCGCTATAACAACAAATACTAAAAACAGAGTAAAATAAATATTTTAGGGGGGCTCCCATACAACAACAGTTTTTTGCTAATGTTGTATAGATTATGGTACGGAACCCTTCGTGCGCGAGTTCGACTCGCACTTGGCCGGTTTTTTCCTTGCACATCATTCGGCTACCGTGCACAGGTCAGGTGGGTCACATTTAAACTCCTTCATTAAATTACCCCTTATTTAATTTCCTCCCATTCTTCGAGGGCATGCTTCGATGGTTCGGTCATTTGGAAAGGATGGATGAAAGAAGATTGACGAAAGAGATATACAGAGCTAAAGTGAGTGGAAGGGTCGGAAGGGGCCGCCCTAGGCGTACTTTTTCAAATCAAATCGGAGAAATACTGGAAAAGGGCCGAATTTTAAGTACCCGAAACCGACGTGCGTGCATGACTCGATGTATGAATGTAGAAGAAGCGAAAGAGATTTATCAGGATCGTAGCAGGTGGAAAGAAGTGGTCTCTGCCTACCCCTCTGGGAAACAGGCGTGATTTAATGTATGTATGTAATTTCCTCCCATTCTTTGACTAGACTCTTTATCCGTCTCTGATATCCTCAATATTCTTCTGATAACCCCACAGAACAGAAAACAGTAGAAGTGTCATGTGGGCTTGTAACGTGTGGCACGGTTATGCGGAGTTCCGCATAACCTATCATACTTTTGCCGCGATCGCTTATTTCGATATTTCAATATTTTGATATTTCTAAAATAGAAAATAAATCCAGAAGCATGCCTTATTGTGCTATTTTGGAATGTAAAAACGATAGCCGCACCAAGAACATTTTCCATGGTGGCGTGTTGTTTTTATGATAGTTTGAGTATTGGCGACAGCAAGTCTGATACTAAGCGAAGCTCATGCCACTTCCACTGTTTTTTCTATTCCGTGGTTAACCCGCTCATTGATTGTAGCTATCAATAACCGACAGATTTCAACACCACTAGAACAATGACGTCAAAGTTCTGACGGTAAATCGGAGCACCAAATGCAAGCTAAATTTCCGTAAGCATTTGCCTCAAAATACCTCCCCCCGTATCGTGGTCGCCCTTATCGCAGTGGATAAATTTGGATAAAGCATCTGTTACTCTCGCACTTACATACTGGTCAGAGGGTGACAGATGTTTTGTCCACGTCCATATCGATATACTCGTACATGAACATAATATAGGCCTTCAGGCTAAATACGTCACGGGGACAAAGCGTGGCTTGTCCAGCGAGCCATTGCGAATTGGCTGCTTTAATTGGGAATGAACTGTCCAAAGAGTTAGACTGGGAGCTAGGCGTAATAAAAGAACTGAATTTCTAAAACGCATTGTGGTAACGTCAAAATATAAAGTATATGTAAAGAAACAAAAATGTGGTTACAGAATTAACAACAAGTTAAGTTTGTTGGTAATTCTGTAGCTCTGCCTACCCCACTCTGGGAATGAAGGCGTGACGGTATGTATGTATGTAAATAAATTTTAAGTTGAATTAATATACTATTAATTTACTATTTCAAAATGCGGGGCTGCACTTGGCACAAAGATTAAGCATTGCCATTCAACGTGGCAATGCTGCCAGCATTTTGGGAACAATGCCCACTGGTAGCGTTTTGTTAGATTAGTGTAATCATTTTACCTAAAGTTCGTTCGTTTGTTTTTATTTTTAGTATGTGGCTATTTAAATCTAAGTTTTTCTAATAAAATAATTCCTATTTCTGCGAGTAAGATAGTTGAATTTGTTCGAATTCAAATTCTTATTTATTCTCATTACATTAAGATAGACAATTACATAATTAAATGCAATGCAGTAGCCCGAGCACAAACATTTTAATCATACGTCACCTCTTCGATACGCCTGTACTGTTTCAAGACGTAACTCTCTTTTTCATACATTATTTTACGTATAGTTCACCTTTACTACTTGAAAATGATACTTAAGTCAACTTGCTATCAAATTAAAGTACTTAAATACAATAATAGTCTAGGTTTAGGTTGTAATGCGAAGATATAGTTCTTTTGCCTATGGCTCTATGCAATTCGGTTGCAGAATTAACGAAATTTAAAGGTTAAAACAGAAACTAGTTACAGCAGCCAAATAAGTAAAATAACTTACAAAAATATAACATATAACATATTTTTACAGCGTCTGCCTCACTCTGAAAAGGATCGCAGTACCGTTAGCTCTATTTCTTATAATTTCGTGTTTCCGAGTCAGCCACCAGGCAAGCGGCTTTGTGTAAGGCAGTTGTGATTCGCATCGTTAATTACGTATGAACTGCCTGGAGTTTTAGACCGAGAGCTGTTGTTCAAAAAGTGCTTTCACTTTTTTTATCGCTGTTAACGTACTTCTAACTCCTCTGGTGTCTCAGGTGTTAATGGGTCGGGTTTATAGCTTGCCATAAGTGGGCGCTTTTAAAAAATGGAACCTTGTAGTTATGTAACGTACTTGTCTTTGTTATAAGACTTAATAGTGCTTTGGAATAACCAACCATGTGGCCCGTCGCCATTATGCCTTATAGCGAAAGGCTGATTTAAATTTTAAAACTTCTTACATTTAATTTATATCTTCTCAACCATTTTAGACGATACTTAACAAAAAAAAACTAGGTATTTAAAAAACTGATAGTTTTTTACGAATAGTTTATGTTTTTCAGAAAAAATACCACTGATTTTTATGCCGTGTAAAGTGTAAAAGTCAAATGAAAACAAGCCACCCATTGATTAATGAATTCTAAAATCCATAGATCAATATTATGACACTGGAACTAAATAGAAACAAAACTTATCAGACCGTTTTTCATACTTACTTGTCTGTTTTATATTGTTATTATCAAATATACTTATCAATCTATTTCTTGTCTGACTGACTGAGAAATAACTCATAGTCTGAACAGTACTTCAAAGGAACTTTGGAGGAAATATTCGTTGGGTAGAGCCCTCAACGATGGAAAGAAAGTAAAAAATAACAGGAAACGAATGCTACGCGTACAAAGTCACCGTTTTGACTATAGTTGGCTAAATGCAGTACATAAATCTAAAATTTGCTTGTGACTGACCAGCTGCCGTGTTTATTTACTCGTCAAATACACTGGTTGTCCCGTCAACGTGTAAACTATACCTGTTCTGACGTGCCTCACACTGTTTATCAACTTTGCCGCAGCGCCAGTGAATTATTAGAATGAATATCTTTACTCCTGCTAAACAGTATCATTTGTTTTTTTATAGGGTAAGCATTCAAATACCCACCATTCGCCGTCCACGTGGAGTTGTTTATCCCTATTCGCTACAAATTTAAAAACCTGAAACAGTCGAGCAAACAATGGATGGATCGCGTATACGTACGGTTTCCAATAAAAAAAAACGATTACCGCCACTGTGTGAAAAGATAAAAGGCAAAAGCAACGTTCTTTATACCGCTTCGTTATTTCAAACTTGCTGTACGCTTGTACATAATAAAAAAAACAGATTTTCTTCGCGACACCATTCCCTTTAAAGTCGCCAAGCAGCAGTGTTTTTCATTGTTGTGTTAAGACAACTGATGAAATTACTAGTGTAGTATATACGATGAGGCGTATAACGGAACGCTTTATTGGAAATTGTTATCTCAATAAATAAATGTTAATAAAATCAAGGTCTTTATTATTAGATACAACAACAGCATATAGGCATTCCATCTTAGTCCTTAGGGTTGGCAACCCATTTGCGGACTTAGGAACGCAGTCTTCAGATCGTAGTCTTGAGAATGCAAATGTCTATGATCCACTAATCTCACTTACCATCAGGTGGCCTGTGTGCGTGTTTGCCTTCTCCTTGCCACAAAAAAGTGGTTTATAACGAATGCCTCGAAAATTGTTCTAGATTTCAGTATTAATAAAACTCCACAGCTAAATGTCTAGCTTCCGGCTTTAAAACTATCGATTTAACGTCGATTGGTTGTAGCATTGACTCGTTTTTAAAACTACATTCACGCAATTTTCATATCACACTATTACTTTATTCATTAAAAACCCTGTAATACTCTCCAATTATTATACTACCTACGTTTGATACATGACAAAATCTTAACGAAACTAAAAATCAAAACAGACACAACATACATACTCTAAAATTAAATGTATAATTATAAATTAATTTAAAGCTAGCATTAGTAATGCTTATTCGCATGACAGCTCCCGAGCTAACTAAGCACATGATTATAGGGTTTGCGGCAAGCGGCAGAATCGTTTCGCCTCATTAGCTAATCGAATGACTCCTCTGTCTCTGTTATCTGTGACAATACGTTATTGAACTAGCAACTTGATGGTCGGTTTTTCTTTGCCACGTTTAGTAACTTACCCCCTTACTATAAAACGTTGAGTAACGGTGGTATAGCTATACAATGTTTTGCCCTTATCTGTCAAATAGACAAAACATTGTATAGCTATACCACCGTTACTCAACGTTTATTAGTAAGGGGGTTAATGTTTAGTTTTTGTTTATAAGTAACAGTTTGACTCAGTGGCGGTAGAGGTTTTTTTAAATTTAATGAACTGAAATATGTCAGCTAAACTGAGACAGAAGTTTTCGTAAAACTGGCCCAGTGGGAGTTCAACTCGCACACGAAGGGTTTCTTACCAAAGTACAATATTAAGATCGAGATAAAAATGTCTACAGCTTTTTGTAAAGGAGCTGCTTGATATATTTTTTTAAATTATATTATCCAAGCGCCAATGGAAAAACACACTGAAAAATTTAACTGTCTACCTATTACGGTTCACGTTCAGCCCGCTAACAGACAGACAGACGGACAGACGGACGGCGAAGGCTTAATAATAGGGTATTGTTGGAAACAAACGAGAAAGTGTTACTTTTATCCATTCACTTATCCCCTATACAATACTATTTGTACAGTTTTTGACTCAGCCGCCATTATTCTAGAGTTAGTAGAAGAAGAAGAAGAAGAAGAAAGACATTTATTCACTACACAGAAGACACACAAATAGACAAAAGAAAACAAACAATGTGAGAGAGACAGCACGGAGTGTCCTCGCGGTAGCGAATCGGACACTGGCTCAGCCACGGAATAGAAAAAGCAGTGGAAGTGGCATGAGCTTCGCTTAGTATCAGACCTGTTGTCGCCAATACTCAAACTATCATAAAAACAACACGCCACCATGGAAAATGTTTTTGGTGCGGCTATCGTTTTTAAATAAAATAGCACAATAAGGCATGCTTCTGAGTTTATTTCCTATTTTAGAAATATCAAAATATTACAATATCAAAATAAGCGATCGCGGCAAATGTGTGTAGGTTATGCGGAACTCCGCATAACCGTGCCACACGTTACACGCGCACTTGACACTTCTACTGTTTTTTCTGTTCTGTGAGCACAGCATTATGCTGAGGTGTCAGAAACCTACAGCGCTGATTTTCAGCCAGTACCGTTTTGGTGACTCACGGAACACTATACTATACAAACATACTGTACATACTATACGTTGATAATACTATAACAATAGCTTTAAAGACAATGTAGGTGTAAAAGCAATGCAAAATAAGGCCCCAGTTGATTGAACGAGATTGTAATTTCTCGCCTGACCGTCTGTAATTGTCTTTACCCGAATAAATAAGGCAAATGGGTTTTTTCTATTAATCTTTTAAATCAAGTCATCTTTCTATCACAGCTTGATTTTAAAAGTCATAATTGTTTGACCAAATTAGGAATTATCAGCTCTGAAACAAGTTTAGGTAGTTATGGTCAGCGGGCTTAGTATGCTACGCGAGATTTACTGTCATATTTTACGTCATTCATATGAAAATAAGAAAATATGACATAACGTCACACTTTAAGATGCTTAGTAATAAAAGGACTCAATTCACACAAAATACACTTTAGAAGTATAATTTATTGATTAAAACAATTACATTACAAATTACGTTAAAAATTAAAAATTAAAACTATGGCAAATTAAAAGATAAATTAAAACAAAAATTATAACTAAACTAAAAAGTACAATGAAATTAAAACTAAATAAAAGCTAAAAAAGAGAGGGCCCCCGTGGCAAAGTACCACAGATGCTGGCAGAATTTCCTCTTTGTATAGCAATGCTGATTCGTTGCCCGAGGAAGCTGCCAGCTCTGTGGTCTCCGGTTGTTTCTATCAGCCTTTTTGAAATGTCCTTAAAAAGGCTGATAGCACCGGGTCCCCACGGACCAAGGGTCTCGACGCCGAATGGAACGAAGTTATATTCTGCGCCGAGACCCTTGTACTTATTCTTTTTCATAGTTTCGGCCGCTTCAGCTGCCGAACCTGGGTTATTTACGGTTCCGCGGAGGTGTGACGAGGCTAGGGTGTCTACACAAGTAGCGTCCCATACCAGCACTCGCCCCATACTCCACGGAATTAAAGACATACCGTCAGGTCTCTTGCCATCGTCCCTAGCGATACCGGTTGGCTCCAGTAAAGCCGGAACGTTGACGGAGGCAAGAGACCGGCGGATGATGTCATTGAGCGCGGCGTGTCTAGAGAAGCGGCCTGCACTTTTTTGGCATGAAAGTCCGTGGTGACCCTGATAATCAACTTCGTTGCCACAGGGGCATAAGTGTGGAGTACAGACCCGGACACCAAGGCGCAAACAAGTACAAATACGGAGAGTTTCAGGATCTAAGAAAGTACCAGTATTTGGCGATGGGTGTGCATGAAGCCAGTAGCCAGCCTCTTTGGTTCCCACAGCCAAAAGCCTGGCACGCTCAGATCCTGAGTTGCTATTTACAAGGGTGTCATAAGTTAAATTAGAGGTTATGTCATCCCAACTCCTCTGAGACTTTAAATTTTCTGGATAATCGCTGCTTGGGTAGGCAAGTCTCCAGGCATTTTTGGCTTCCTCCATGTCGGCAGTCATGTAGTTTGAGGGCAAAGCGCAAAGGATTTTACCTACTAGACTGGCCGAGCTATGAACGGAAGACAAAAAAGCTGGAAAAGAAACACAGGAAATTTTGCGGATCCCTAGTCCACCAAAGCGGATGGGGAGGGATGCCTGAGTCCAGGATTGCTCGCTTAGCTGAATGTTCAAGATAGATTCCAAATTTAATTTAATAATGTCATCAATTTGCGTAAGGAGATTTCGATATTTCCAAAAAGGGCAGCAGCGAAGCAGGTACATAAATTTAGGTACAAAAAGACAGAATTTAAGAACCGAAAGAGCATAATGTGGACTTATTTCGAGAAGGCGATCCGAATAATTTTGAAATTTTAAAATGGTGTTTTGAATAAAAGCTGGAATTGCGTCTTCAAAAACAGGGGACCCTAGGAGGCTGAGTGATTTTTGGTCAACTATTTTAATGTTTGGTGTTAGATTTTCAAATTTTTGTTTTATAACAGACCAATTTAAGGAAGAATTTTGAATAAAAAGTTCGCATTTACTGAAATTTAGTTCCAAACCTATGGTTTGGAATTTAGTTTGAATGGACGAAAGGTCGGACAAAACGGTATCGACATCGCCACCTAAGGTCCCATCATCTAAATACCAAACGTTAAATTTTGACTTTAAATTTTGAATGATTGGATTTATAGCTAAACTAAAAATTGCCGGCCCAAGAGGGTCACCCTGCTGGCAACCCACTTCTGAAGATAATGCGTTTCCGCGGTATAACAATTTAGTTGGGTCTGCGTAACAATGTAAAAGGTAATTATAAATTTCCGGGACGTTCTGTTTTATTTCTGCCAGTAGGGTGTCCCTGTTCACCGAGTTAAATGCATTTTTGACGTCAATTTTGATCAACACTTCACAATTTCCGATGGAGAGGTAGGTACGTGCGTAAAGCATGGACAGCTGCCTCGCACCCTCCTTTTATGCCAAATCCTAGCTGAATAGGTTCGAACAGAGCCTGTAATTTTAAAGAGATGTGCCGAACTGCAATTTTGGAGGCTAGGCGTCGAAGTGTTGATCCAACGGCAATCGGTCTCACCCCTCCATCTTTTTTGGTGAGGGCGATTAGGTTAGCACCGTATAAAATGGGAACAATTTCTTGATTGATAGAGCCGGAGTACATACAGTTAATTAAATTGGTGATAGAATTAATGAGATGCGTCCCCGCATCGCCCGCCGAATGAGAAATGAGGTCTTTCAAGTGTTGGGGTGAGATTCCGTCCAGACCAGCAGCAGAACCAGTTTTAAAAGAATTAATCGCTTGAACTACATGATTACTTTGAATTTTTAAGCAAGCCTGGATTGCCGTTGGAGGGTCGAAAAAATATGGAGTTGGAGGAGCTGGGGGATGTTTAGTCTGTAGGGCCAAAAGGGTGTCAGTAGTATCCGGTGACAGCACATCGCTTGAGAAGAGGAGACGAGCGGCGCCTTTCAAATCTCCGTCGCTAATTTTGGATTCTACGTTTCTGCGAAGATTAAAAAATGTACCTGATTTCTTTTTAAAACTAGGAGAGGGAGATGAATGAATTACACAGTTGTTTTTTATTTTTTGTGTGAGGGAAACTTTCGAGCCGTCTTCGTGGACATGGAGGGTGCGGTATGAGAAAAGGAAAAGGTTTTGCCAGTCTTCAGTGCTATTGTTTTGTGTGCATTTATCAATAAGGTTAGAAAGATGAGTCGCGACGGAGATTCTGGCACCGCGGGGAATTCTTTTTAAAACTAAACAGTTATTTTTAAGTTTACTAAGATGAAAATGGAAAGAAGAGGCAGGTGGGTCAATGGCAGCAGGAATTAAAGATGGAATAAGCGGATTAACGTTTAAAGGTGTGCAATTTTGACTAATGCATGATCTGTGGGTTTTGGTGACATGAATATTCAAACCTCTGATACTCTGGAATGATTTTGAACACTGGTGGCACGAGTGTAATTTTCCCGACGTGCCATCACCGGATTGTGTCGCGGGTTGCATGAACACTATTAAAAACTAGGCACTTATCTGTTTAAAAAATACATCCACTTGGAAAAAAAAAAGAACTACATTATCAAAAACACTTAAAAAAAACACGAAACAACAAATTTGGCTGGAATAACTTCAAATAGTTTGGTGAAACGGCTTAGTGAAACGGAGATCAAAAATAAAAGTTGTTATGACAGACGAAGGTACGGCGGTTGCTAAGTGAAGGGGCGTCAAACAAAATTTTCTTGAATAAAAACACAAAATAGAAAAACACAGTAAATATGGAGAACTCAGGGTCGCCCACAAGAAACAGAAGTGCGGTAGGGCAGGTGAAAAGAAAAATAGAGCTCTAAGCATTCGCTAACTCCAAATTTTATAACAAAAAGGAAAATATTATAACGGGAATCTGTTGACATCGTCCGGTTTTTTTTTTTTTTTTTTTTAATACACTTTTATTTAAAGCATTAAATGTTTACTCTTACGTTAGAATATGGAATAGACATATTTGACACTAAATCGCGTTTGACGTATTCTCCTCGCCTCGCATGCTAAGTCCACAGGTAGGTATTTTTTATTATTTACGGTTATTTCTCTCTTCTTCTCGTGTTGGATAAGGCTCTTCCATATGTTTTTCTTCTCTTTTAAGAACTTTGCTCTTGTCGGCAAAGCCGTAAGCACTCCATTTTCCTCTATCTTGAGCTTCCTCTTTGATGTTTTGTTTCGACATGACATTTAGATTTAATGAAATTAGTGTAATGTAAGATGTGTCCTGAAGGATTGTGAACCGATGGTCAAAAAATATTCCATACAAAATTAACACCGGGCGATAACGTTTTTAATTTTTTTAATATGTTGTAATTGAATGAAAAACTAGGGTTAGGTACCAATATATATTTTCTTGGAAAGGAAAACGTATACACAGGGCTTTAAGTATGTTTGTTATGCCGAACCCTATATTCAAACCGCGAATAGATAAGCTTACTTCAGATTAAAATTTGACACATTTTGTATGGGCATGTGTCAAATTTTAACCCGAAGTAAGCCTTATCTGTCCGCGGTTTGGATATAGGGTTCGGCCTTATATCTACAACACATTTAGATAGATAGATCCTGAGGGCTTATTGTGTAACGCACTCGCAATCATAACCGGCTTCAAAGTCGAGCAATTGTTTTCATTTTGTATGCAGACAAGCCTTCGATTTTCAAAATAAAAACGATCGTGATTGCGAGTGCGTTAGACAATAAGCCCTCTGGACATGTAAAAGTGCCCGCGCGGCTTATTTACAAAATAAATGTCTTTTATCTTTGTATAACACATTTAGAAAAACGTTAACGCATTTTGTATAGATTTTTTAACTTTGCAATCCTTCCATGCTTTCATCTATGTATATTTCCTCAATTATGTTTTTTAGGTGTTTGTCATTAGTTTTTCCATATCGGGAACCACAAACAAACAAAAGTGATTACGTTCAATATCTCGTTGAAAACACGGTTAGCATCGATTCAATTATAGTTATATATATGTTTTCAGGAAAAGCCAGTTTCCGTAGCAAAGCGTAGTAAGTCATAAATCGTCCGTTCTGACATTTGGTTAGTAATCAACTTTAACAACATAAATCACAATGAGAGTTTGTTGTATTTTGAACTTTAATACAAATATTTATGGTATTTATTGTAAAGCGCTCGTATTGATTTGTACCGTTGTCATTTATTTGCAGATTTGGAGGGTTATGTTATAAAGGTTAATTATACGGGAAATGCCAGAATTGATAGCAAAGAGCATGCACTTTATTTAAATATGGAGCGTTGTGCCTGTGTTTTTTTTAACAGTCAGTAACAGACATCGGTAAATAGAGGGGAAATCTCATGGCAAATAGATTATTTAGGTATCTTGTAAATGTTGATAAACGTTATTACATTTCGCCATTTAAAGATAAAAATGTGTTCACTCACTTTTACTATGAAATGATTTGTTTTTTGGCTTTTTACTTTTTTACATAATATATTTAAATTGTGGGGAATATCTCGCGGATTGATCTAAATGAAAAGAAGTAAATTTGAATTTGGAATAATATTTTACTAGTAATTATTCAATGAAAACTACTACAAAATCTTCCCCTACGCAGAATTTAACGTAATACGTCTTCAAAATCCACAATTTATGTGTGGCTTGACTGACTTGAACAGTTCACAAATGTTCTACCAAGTCATCATTTCAATTTTTAGTGGTCAAAAGTCTAACCTAACTCAACGTAATGTCTTATGTAATGGTTTAAGCACAAATGCGTCGTGTATAATAAAAGTTTATAAAATGACATGTGTTTCAAACGTACTTTTGGTGAAATGAACGAACTCCGGCCTGAATTATCCCAGACAAAAAAAAGGGGGAAGAGCATATCGGACCATGCTCTGCAAAGGTTTCTCTCACCGTTTCTATAAAAGATCGTTCGATTGTTTCTATCTTCAAAAACCACAAATCTTAGACAATTTTTGGTATTTTTTTTATTCATCTGTAACTCAAGAACCACTGAAATCTACTTATTTATGATAGGTTTCTTTTAAAATTCGATAAATAAGCTTTTTCCTAAGATATTTTCCAGAGTTTTACCATTTTGTAATTATTGAGAATAAAGTAAAGAGTTTCAACATTTCCTAATCGGTCTGCATTATCTATATTCGTACAAAAATTCAGCTTCGTGACTTTAGATCAATTACGAGAAAGTAAGTGCTGGCTGAAAAGCCATAAAACCAACTGTCGATGCAAAAACTCTCATTAAACGTACCCTTGCTCTCAAACTTGAAAAAAAAAAACCGCGCGTTTTCTCAGCCTGGTTTCCCGCGTTTCGCTGTGACCCAGCCAGTTGGCATCGACCCGGCGGGCGGAGCGCACGCCGTTCTCTCCCGAAAATATTCGAGCGTAAAAAATTCGACAGATAGTCGTATGTTCACACTATTTTCGTAGCGGACTGATTTAAACGTTCGTGTTTTCTGTGCTACTGTGGTTTTGTAGTGTCTCCGAGTGTTGTGTTAGTGAGTGTCACTTTTTTTTGTGAGTTTTTGTGTTTCTTTTGTTCGCGCGGGATTTTCTAAGGTATGATTTCAAGTATTTTTTTATGTCGATTTAAAAAAATATGTACCTAATTGATTTATTTTACATGAGGTTTGTAAATTCATTTATTTTTCACTCCGCCTGTGGAAATTTTGGCCTAAGGTGGAAAAGGTTTTTACGACCCCTAGCCTAATGAAGTAATCTAATTTTACCTCTCAAAATTGTGGTTACGCTCGGCTCAGGCTGACCAGGATTTAAAAAAATATACATTTCTAACGCACGAATGTCAGAATGACGGTTATGTCGTTCATTAGTAACAATTTTTTAAACAAGTTTGAAGAAGGAACGAGTTAATTGTCTGTGTCTTCTCAACTTCAAATTTAGAACGCAAATGTTTTTTTTTTTCGAAATTTTATTTTTACTTAGCCATGTGATGGAAATTTGATGGTTCTATAAACTACCGAGTTTCATTTTTTATAATTTCTCTGTAAAATGGATGAGATAGAGGCATGCCTTCTTAGTTCTCGGCGGTGACTACGCATTTACAGTTATGAGATAGGCATCAAATCTGGGGATCTACTGAAAAAGGGCGTAAGTAGACTTAACTCTTAATAAATGAACAACGGTATACACATAAACGGGATATACTAGACTTAAACCCTTTTTCACTTGATCTTCAGGAGATACACCCTTTTTCACTAGGACCCCAGAAATATCCATCATCGTCAGATACAATCGCGACAATGATAGTTGACAATGACAGGCCCAGTAATGTGGGTAATTGCTGGATTTGCGATACGTATATAGGAAAGTACCTTTATTTTCAATCTATGATGTCAATGCATTAACATTAAGAATTGGGGGCATGTCGTAGTTTTCAACACTACTAAGTACCTTATTGTCATTAGGGAATGAAATTTAACCGGTTATTAACCGTTTTTGTATGAAAATAACCGGTTAAAACCGGCTATAACCGGTTATTTTCATTCCCTAATTGTCATTTATCTAATGTCTTTTTCACGTTTGTGAAGCATAAAGCGAGTATGTATGTCCGTGTGCCATAAAAACTAGTAATCTTCTACAAAGTAAATTTCTGATAAAATGCTCATTTTCTTCGGTAACCTAATCATGCTGTTACACGGTAATATACACGCAATAGCCATGAAAACTGAATACCTACTGTACTTACAAAACTACACGACCAATTTTTCTCTTAAGTGTAGCTGAATCAATTTGGGAATTCATCTTTATGTGTGTGGTCAAAAAAACTGAAGTGTTGTATAATGGTTTCTCCATAAGTTTTTTAAATTCCGTAATACATAAACTTTACAGATACTGTTAAAATGGTTTCATATAAAAATGTATATAGCTTCACACATCTAAATAAAGATATTAAATAAAAAAGGCTTTGTACAGATCATGCCACTGTATTCTGTGTTGCAGCAGCAGCCAAAGAATATTCTACTTCTATTTTTAATCATTGCTAAGTTTACTAGCTGTCTTTTTGTATGAGACTGAGATCCTTTTGGCATAAACTAAACGTTTTGGGCGACCAGTAAAAGACCATTTAACAAATTCAAAGGGCCCTACAAAAAAATGCCTGGCATGTACATGAACCGTTTATACATCAAAATATGCTAAATTATTGTAAGTTTCTAAAACAATTTCAGTAATTGCTCAATAATTTGTGATAGTTAAACAGCAAGTATAAGTCGTAGGCTGCAACTTACCGTTTGTGGTGCTATCCATCATATTGTATTAAGGGCCCCCATACACGATACGATTTGTCTGTACGATCGATTATTTACTTGTTTGAAAGATAATAGATAAAGATGAAGAGACATTTATTCACAACAATACAAGATTACATTAGGTAGATACAAAAAGAACAAGACAGAGAAATTGTTGCAAAACGGTTCCAACTCAGCATTCGCTAGCCGTAAAGCCAGCACTGGTCTTCCGTTGGAACCGCTTGGTGAAGAGACGGAAAGTGACACACTTAACACAAAACATCATAAAAACGAAACGAAACGAAGGATAAAGACGTGTTCAAATGTTCGTATCAGAGTGAGACCCAATCGAATCGATGATCGTAAAGAGCCATACACTGTCGATTCATATCGTTACGATATTCATGATGGCATGGGTTGTTGCGATTTCCGACATCGTCTTCGATGAAGTAAATCGTTAACGATCTTGGCATACACTATCGATTCGTCGTTTCTATCGGTCTGAAGCGACGGATCGTACAGACAAATCTTCTTCCTTTTTTTGTTATTTGTGTTTATTGTGTTAGGAGTATAAAAATGTTTGTGCCACCTTCCGTGCTGCCACCGAGCGGTCTCAGCGGAAGACCAGAGCTGGCTTAACAGCCGGCACATTGTCATGCTGAGTTGGGACCGTTTCACAACAACTATCCAACTTTGTGTAGCTTTACTTATTTATTTTTACTTTAATTGTGTGTTGTTGTGAGTAAATATATTATTATTATTATTTTTATTATTATTAATATTATTATTATTATACAAATCGTACAGTGTATGAAGCCCTTTAGTTTACGCAATTCATTATTTTGCAATGATAAATTATGACGCGATAATCGCGTAACATTAAGATTACAATTAATACAATGCTGGACACTGTTCATTATTGAAACCAAGCAGAAACAGTATAACCTCTATCAGCACCTTAACATCATAGTGTTATACTGGAACTGATATCTCACGTCAAAGATCACGAGTAAACATGACGGACGGTATAAATAAGAAGAACTCGTGTAAGCGACGGATTTTCAAGTAAAAGTCTAACCATAATAAGCATAATGGTTCCCGTTATTATAAGACTTCAAATTAATCGGTATAGTTGTGTTTAATTATAACTCTTTTTTTGAAATATTGATTATCTCTGTACACGCCAGGCATTTTATGGGCATTCTCCTTTGACAAATAAGCAACTAATTTATAGTAAACATGCCGTGTGGTGCCGGGTTTAGAATGTTGCCACTCCATGTCTTCCCGTGGATGTCGTAAGAGACGACTAAGGAACTAAAGGCTGTGTAGTGCTGTTAGGCGATGGGTTTGCAACCTGTCACTAATACACTGGATATCATCTTAGCCTGGTTGTGCAAAATGTGGTCACAGAATTATCAACAAGTTTTTGGAGTTGTTGGTGAGTCTGTGGCTCTGCCTACTCCACTCTGGGAATGAAGGCGTGAGTTTATGTTATGTTATGTTATATTATAAATAAGCTATGTGGAGGAATGATTACTTTATTTTTCTTCATACAATTTTGGACTACTCTAGTGTGTAGATAACTTAACAAATTTGATCATACCCTGCATAGACAAATTGCATAACTTTGATCATATCAATGATTAATAAAAACTGACAAATTGAATAAAATTGACATAAGCGGCCGTTACGATAGATCGTCAACTTACATCAATCATATAAGGTAGAGTCTTTTAATTGCAACTATCTGGTTATTGCAACTGACTTAAATAACTCCCTCTAGGATCACTGTTTTGTCCAACGACAGGCGAAATATTATTCTTCTATACTAAAAAGTACAATATCTCGTCTGTCATTGTTCAAAACAGTGATCCTAGAGGGAGTTATTAACCTCTAGGATCACTATCAACGAACATGGTTCATGTAATTTGTTAACCCTCTGTCACTCATGGCAATAATTGGCAACGCTCATAATAGATTTTTTTTCATTCTTCTGTTACACTATAAGTGGTATCAATATTAGCGGTTTATTAGTACGCGAGTACAAAAAATATTTTAGATTCAAGTTAATGACAAAGTAATAAAATATCTATTTTTTCGTAATCTATAGGTAGACCATCTTTACTATATTATGTACCATCACGCAGTGCATAAACACTACCATATTCACTGAGACGGCATGTCGCGTACATTACACTACGACATAGAGGGCGTATTTAACACTTAAAAAGGTAATTTATATTAATATTTAGATTAGTAAACGAGTACCTAGTTAGTAATAATGTAGTTCATTGCGCACTGTAAGTTTTGTAATTAAAATCTTTTTTTTTAAAGGACTACCTATACATGTTTTACCGTGTACCCTTCATATAACTTCTTTATCCGTACCTTCTAAAACAAAGTCATTTTCTGCGTCTGTCTGTATGTATATCCGCGAATTCCTCCTAGACCACGCAATGGATTTAGATGCGGTTTTCACCATCAGTTAGATAATCTTTCACGGAAGGTTTTTATGTATAATAAATACTGGTTTATGTACTAAAGTTACAGAAAACTCACATAAATTGAAGCGAAGCGAGGGCGAGTCCAGTGCATTATAAATATGCTAAAGCAACGCATGACCGTGCATTCGATTAATTTTAATTAGAAATAAAGTACCTACCTACTTCATTATGTCATACATCTCATTTGAAAATAATAATAATCTTTTGTTTGAAAATATTTAGTTATTTATCATTGTGTTTATTTGGTTTTAAATATTATTGTCATTGACTAATTGACCTTGACTTTGACAGTAATAATGAAGTATTCGCAATATACGAGTTTTTTATCTTGATTGTGCATTAAAGTTAAAAACCGGATTGTTTTATTAAATGTCAGTTTAAAATTGGATTAGTTATCATTATCAGAATCACGCCGTCATAAAAAAGAATATTTTATGTTTGTTAGTCTTTAACTGACTTTGACAATCTGTATAAGTAAATATAATTTGCAAACTATAAAGTTTCAAACATGTATTTGTTTGTTTGTTAGTTTGGGTTAATCTTTTGAACTGATTTTAAAAAGTATTTCACAAATATAAAATTATTTAGGTTATTTCTAGGGTTCCGAAGTCAAACTAGGAAACTTTATAGTATCGCCATGTCCGTCTGTCCCTCTGTCTCCGGTCTAGCTCAAAGACTCTTTGTTCTACAAAGCTGTAATTTAGCATAGTTGTACATTTAAATTACGCCGACAAAGTTGTATGATAAAATATTGGAAAAAAAATCGGGTACCTACCTTCCATACATGTAAAGCAAAAGTAAATTCATAAATTTGTACATTATAACATCGAGTGAGTAAGGTATCATAAGTTAGGGTGATGGCACCAGTAATGGACACTTCACCCTTAATTCAAATTTCATACTGTTTTAAATTGAATGTTGCAAAACAAATGAATAGGTAACCCTTATTTTCTGTAAAATAAGAATCAAGTGTCAATTATTGATCCTTGTCAATTACTGGTTCCGTCAACCTACCTCTTATAATTAAAATTATTATGTACAACTTAATATCAACTCTTAGATTCGTGGGGACCGTTTAGTTGCTTAAGTTGTATGCCCCCCCCCCTCTCTACAGCCATAACTAAAAGTAATAAAAACCACTATAAAAACTATCACTATTAAGCGATAAGACTCTCTATTTATATATTTTTTTGTATATCCTTTCTTTGCTATTTATATTCAATATTTTTCTGTATTTTACGTTTTATCAAAAACCTGAAAAAATATTGTGGCATTTGGCAAATAAAGTAGGGACAAAAATTTGACGGAAACACGTGCGTTAAATCAAAATTATTCCCCTTGGGCTTTTCATACACTCTTAGTAGACATTTTTTGTCAGTGTTTACTAAGACTAATGTAGACAGTATATTTAGTAAGAAATGCATCCCTAGGGTACCTAAAGAAAATCGCTTTTAAAGTTTAAGTCGCTAGGTCGCTAGAGGTTTAAGCTGTGTGTTGTATGTTAATTTGTCAATCTGTCATTAAGTCATGAAGTTTTATATGTATACTAGTAACCCGCCCTTACTTCGCTTCGGTTTATATGAGTTTTCTGTTACACTCGTACATAAACCAGTAGGTATTTATGGTACATAAAAACTTTCCTCTTGAATCATTCTATCTATTGATGTAAACCGTTGCGTAGTTTGAAAGATCTAAGCGCACATACAGAGTGACTGACGACGGGAATCGACTTTGTTTTAAATTATGTAGAGATGACACTTACACGTCACATTCATACATTTACATATTATACACTCACGCCTTTATTCCCAGAATGGAGTAGGCAGAGCTAAAGAATAACCAACAAGTCTATAAATTTATTGTTAATTGTGTAAACACATTTTTACACATTGACGACGCGCTAGCCTAGTTGGTAGTGACCCTGCCTACGAAGCTGGCGGTCCTGGGTTCAAATCCCGGTAAGGGCGGATATTTGTGTGATGAGCGCGAATATTTGTTTCTGAGTCTTGGATGTTTTCTATGTATTTAAGTATTCATTTCTATATATAAGTATTTATATCGTTGTCTAGTACCCATAGTACAAGCCTAGAGCTTAGTTTGGGACTAGGTCAATTTGTGTGAGATCATCCCTTGATATTTTTATTTTTATTTTTATTTTTATTTATTTTGCACAATCAGACTAAGATGTTTACCAGTGTATATAAGTGACAGGTTGCAAACCCATCGCCTAACAATACTAGAAGCCTTCATTCCCTTAGTCGCCTCTTACGACTTCCACGGGAAGGCATGGAGTGGAACTATTCTAACCGCACGCATACATACAGTCAAGGACTTTAATTGTTATACCACTATGGAACCTTGTCGCATAACGTTAATCATTAATTTTGGCGTAATTTCTTTCATGTGGTTTGACGCTGTCATTATGACAGAATTCCATAGTAGCATAACAATTAAAGTCCTTGACTGTACATTTAAAGATTGTAAAATTAATTAGGTACCCTTCTTTTAGCTTTGCACAGTTATGTAACAACGAATTGGAACTTTGAACCAAGACATTACAAATTAGGAGATAATTTTGTAATCCCTTGGAACCTTATTTGCTACGGCAGAAGGTTGAGATTTAAAATAAACAAGAGCCCTTTGATATAATTATATCTAAATTTGGTTACGCGTTTGTTGAAACATGAATTAAATAAACAGATTGGACAAATTAATTAACTTTGAAGTTATACAGTCACCCAGCAATAATAGATTATCCAACATTGGGCGCAAAAATATCTGACACGCTCTTATACCTCTAGTTATAAAGACGTGTCAGAATGTATCGTGATAAAAATTGTTAAGGAATTCCGGCATGGATAATAATTGTATGTATAATTAAAGTGTAAGAAATGAATCTTCTTTATTATTGCACAAAAACAAGTAAGTACAAACGGCGGATCTAATGTCTAATGGCATTCTCTATTAGGCAAATAGTCAAATCAGAAATGTATACAATGGGTATAAACTATAAACTTAAAACAATTATTCTATATAACTATAATACTTACCTGCTTAGATAATATTATACAATAATACTCATAAATACAATAGTATTAATAATACATGATTATTATGAGTGATTCTGCCTATAGGTAAATCTAGAATCTTTGGGAGCAGATAATAATTTAATAAACTCAAATATTTCTAGACCAAGAATGGTATGAATGAGCTACGTAAATAATGTAGACTATGTGTTTTATTTTTGACATTCGACTTTTGAATACAAAACACATTACCCCGTCCGAATTTTACTAGGTTAGTTTATTTAAAATACTTTACTATACTTAGAAAGAATAAACTGAAATTAAAGTAATCGAAATATAAAATGGATAAATTAAGTTGCTTAGTGATAAATTTTCATAAAAAGGAACGGGCTGTGTCTAAAATGTTAATATGTATGTATTTATTATACAAGAATAAAAAAAGAAATACAAAACATAGGCAATATAAAAACAGTACAAAGGTGAACTTATCCCTTTAAGGATTTTCTTCCAGATAAGATTTAAAAAAAAACATGTACGGAAAATAAAATAGATAAATAATAATAATATGACAATAATATAATGACGTTATATAAAAAATTCTCTGTGTACGACAGTAATTAATGTTTATACATATTTTGTTAACCTTACGACCGCGACTGTATAGAACTAACTAATAATCAAACGGCAATGAACTTTGGATCTGTACACTTAAAATACTCGTTTTTATACCTGTTTTATAATGAATTCATTATGTCTAGCCTTCATAACCATAACGCAATGTCAAGTTCAAGTCTGGTTTTACTAATTTATCTCAAATAACACACAACTCGTTGCATTGTACAACTTAGTACTTATAATTGTTTTTTTTTTTCATTTGTTGTCCTCACTCATTTCAAGGTTAGGTGAAATAGATCAATAAAAGGGATAAGGGGTGTGATTCTATCAAAAACGACGAACGGACGGACTAACGAATGAATGTCCAATCGGCGAGTTTAAGTAGTCCCGTCTAAACGAACAAAACACATTTTAGCGCGTGTATTCAATTTGGCAGCATAGCTTCTCGAACGTATAAGGCTGCCTAAGTAATTGAGAATGCATGCGCTAAAATGTGCTTTTCCAGTATTTCTCCGATTTGATTCGAAAAAGTACGCCTAGGCCCCTTTTTCGATTTTATTTCTTTTAATAAGAGTGAGAAAGACATCGTTCGGCTAAAGGTGAAACACGTCTTTTGCGCTCTAATTATTTTTCCTTATTATTATCTTTTAACAATAGTAAGGTAATTAGTCGGTTTTGTGTCAAATTGTGAGTAATTTATTGAATGCGGTTTAAGGAGACAAATACAGGAAAGTCTGTGTTCACTAGAAATTCATGGGAAATCAATGAAACATCAGAAACGTAATGCTTATAAAAAAAATACCCTGCGGGTTTTTTATTGTGAATTTATTGAAATATTATTACAAAAAAAAACGTAAAAAACTTTTTTAAATTGTTTTTTTCTTATTTTACTTCATTTATGCATAGTTTGAAGACCTTTTTTTAAGTTGAGGAATTGGAAATTAAATGTTAACTTTTGTTTTTAATATCATTAAAAGGTTTTTTTATGTGAGGTTTGAAATTTAATCAATTAAAATAACGTTTATTTGCCAAATATAAATGTGTAGGTACTAAATAATATATCTAAACATTACGAGTACCTACCTACCAATTGTATACAGTACTTTATGAACTTAAAATTTCTTTCATTTTCTAGTGATTCTAAAACTATAAGATTATTACTAAAATTGTTAGAAAAAAAACCATTATAAAATTTCTTTGCGGTACGCTTTTAAAGGAAATGTACGAAAATTTTGAAAAAAACCGATAGTATCTTGAAAACCATAAGGTATATGTATACAAGTTTTTACAATAAATACCAAAAAAAGAAATTATAAAAATAATGACTATAATATTTTTTTTGTGACTGAGATGACAGCTCACTACGGTTGATTTTATTTTAAACTTTTGTTTTTGGTATTTTTGTAAAATGTTATATTACTATATCTACAACCAAACACCCTATTTATTACTTTACCCAATAGCAAAAAAAATGCCAACTTTCCAATTTTAAACACGATTTGCAAGGTTAACTTTACACATAAACAGAAAGGTAACAAGTTAAACATTTAGTGTAACCAAACTCTTACCTTGTCTGCCTCGCCATTGGCTTACATTTTGGTTAACTAAGTAAAGACATAGTATTATGTATATTAAAAACAAAGTAAGTATTGAATCACGTTTGAAATTACGAAGCGTAAAATTGTACTTACTTACTTATCATAATTCTTTACACTATGTTAATAGTCTATTGTATACTTTGTAATATAAGACACTGTACCTACTCGTATTTATTAGAAAAAAATAACACTTTATAAGCGAAGCGCCAGAACCGAGTTTTTTTTAATAATACTATACTACTATTCTATGATCTCTTACAGATGTATACGTAGATGTTTTTATATCTTACATTTTATTACATCACTAATACTTATATCATACGTTCATTATATTAGGTAAACATTATATCAAACATGTATTATACTTATTGAACATTATACACCATGAAAATATCTACTTTGTTGTTATATCAAAAGTTCAATATGCCCCTTGAGTGATTATATTCTATGAAATTATATCAAAAGTTGTTATACCGATCATTACACACCCAATTCTAATTTGTCAAATATCGGAGTAGTATCTTAGTAGGCAAAACGCTTAAGTATAGTGATTGTTTTCAGTGTTCCGCAGCCGAAGGGAAGCCAACAAGACCACATTTATATTTAATATTTAACGATTGTATGTTTTAAATACCACTTTATGATACAAAAAAGAAAATAACGTTGAAATTTTTTTCTTCTTCTTTATGAACCTGTTAATGATTCCTCCCCCCGTTTTGGGGTACCTTCGGCTTAAATTCACATCCAAATTGGTCTTCCGTTTAGGTGCTACGAAACCGCAGACGGACACACCGACAAAGTCACAAACACACAAATAAACATGTTAAATTACACCCCTTTTTTGTGAAGGGTTAAATACACACTTTATAAACACTTTGTTTTATATAATTATATAGATCAACATTGTATAGTATAATTATTAATTAAGATAGAGAGATTTTTTTCTGCCAACAAACTGCGATGCAGTTTGATAGATAATTAATCTTTTGTAAAATGATTGTTTCTTGGTAAATAAAATATGTATTAAATACTGCGTTTAACCTATAGTCACGTCAATTTTTTATCGTTTTTACTCACGAAAGTTATTTTTAAAATAACGTCTAGGTTTTAAGACGTGGTGTGAAATCTGCTAAAATATAGTCTTACTCGTATTTTATGTTGGTAATAAAATTTTAAAGATCTTATTTACGACTCTAAAGTCATTTGATTCGTAAACATTTTATACTGGGTCGTTGCCTGTTGTTAATAGAAAGAAAAATGTTTTGTTACCCAATAGCAAATAATGTCTAACTGCCGCACTCAGATACGTCAATTAAATTTAATGCTTGTTTAGTGACGTGTTGTCTTATTCTATTGCTATAGCTAAGCAAGTGACAGCAGCAACTTTAATCAAGCCTTAAACTTAATTGACGTCTGAGTGCGGCAGTAAGTATAAAAACAACGAAGTGATTACTAATGTTGGAACTTTTGATGGCAAACCGTGGTTTTAGGATCCATGGAGTCGCTGTTTCCTTATTATTATAAATACGCACCTCCTTGATTTTGACCTTAAACGAGTTTAAAGTAATTAATTATTAATTTAATTAGTTGAGTACGACGGAGAATATCTCCGCTGTGAAAGCGTTACAAACAAACATATAGGTATGGATAAACTGAACTAAAAATGTATTTAGTTTATTTATAGAAATATGACAAATCTAAAGCCAAAATCAAAGTGGTATGTGTAATAATTTAGGAAATAGCGACTCCATGGATTTTAGAACCACGTTTTGCCACCAAAATTCTTACCCTAGTGATTACTATTGAATAGATAAAAACCCAGACATACATTTGCGACCATTATTTTTATAAATTATATTAAAGCGAAAAATTTATCATTAATCATTATTTTTATAGCTGTATCTTAAACGGCCCAACCAATTTTCATCAAAACTGGACTATCCTAGTTTACTAGCTTTCTATTTTATAAACAAAATCGATTCGTCGAAGATTTTATTATATCTAAACCTGCCTTGGAAAATTATATATCTTATGGTAAAAATCGCATCAAAATCCATTGCGTGGTTTAAGAGGAGTTGGTGAACATACAGACAGACGCGGAAAGCGACTTTATTTAATAACTAGCGACCCACCCTCGCTTCGCTTCGGTTTATGTGAGTTTTCTGTAACACCCGCACAATAAACCAGCATTTATTATACATAAAAAATCCTCTTGAATCACTCTATCTATTAAAAAAAACCGCATCAAAATCTGTTGCGTAGTTTTAAAGATCTAAGCATACATAGGGACAGACAGACAGACAAACAGCGGGAAGCGACTTTGTTCTATGCTATGTAGTGATATGTCGAGATAGAAGAGAGATAGAATGAACTCGAACGTTAGGTACTTAAAATTTATATAATGCTCACAATTAATGGATAAACATAAAACAAATAATTATATAAGGAAAATAAGTTATTTTTGTTTAAAAATAACCTTTTGTGTTCAATAAATGACAGTTATTTAAATTATGAATATTTATGATAAAAAATAAACATACGATTTTTAAATAAAAACGCAGTAGCAACATTGAGTTGCACAAATAAAATAGTCACTCAAAAAACAGTAAAAAGAGTAAATAAAATCTTCATAATTCATCGTCGGTTATGCAGTTAAAATTAAATTATGGCGGAAAGGATTTTTCAATTTGAAGCCGTTCGTGGAAACTTCATTTCTACCGCAGTCAGGTAATTTGTAATAAATTTTATGAAGATAAAAGATGAAAAGAAGCTATGGCAGCTAATAATTTGTTACATCTTAATAGTGACTAAATAATTTAAACTCAGGCGTTGATTTTTAACCGCTGACAAAAAAAGGGGTGGTATAATGTTAAACGTGTTTATATGAGTGTGGCTGTGTAAGTTACCTTTGTTTCGGCGAAATAATGTTTGCCAAATTGTATCGTTTCCCAACCGTTTCATTTACCAACCCGCTTTGTTTTCTGTAACCGTAAATATTTCTGGATTATATAAAAAGTAACCTAACCGAGTTCTACGAGACGGTCCTGAAATAAATCCTGAAATATTAAGAGTTTCAGAAAAAAAACGTTTATTATAATGAATCAGTTTGTGAATTGTCGTTAAGCAAGTGATTGGATACCGTAATGTAGATCACAATATTCTCACTATTTTATTATCTTATCTTAATAATTATATTAACTGGAAAATTTAGATGTTTGTTATTCAATTACGGGTGAACTGATTTACATGAAATTAGGCACAGAGATAGATAATAGTTTCGAATAGTACGTAGGCTACTTTTTATTCTGAAAAAATGTACGGTTACCAAGGGAAGAGCGATACACGACTTCTACGCGGATGGAGTTGTAGACAACAGCTAGTAATTAATATTAAAGCTGGGCATTCACGACCGCTCCAACAAGCGATGCGCGAATTTCAAAACTGTAGCGTTAAAAAGTACTTGGTGCGGTCCGTTGGATTTCCAAATGGACGGAAAGCCAGCGCGACGCGCCAACCCGCAATCCGAATAGAATTATCGTGAATGTTGAAATCCAACGTTGGAACACGCCACGCCTCCGTGCCAAGCCAAATGGCGTCGTCGTAAATGCGTTCTCTCTCTGGCTGCCATTTAATCAGGCTGCTCCGTGATGTCACACCGTTGAGGCGTGGCGTGGGGCGCCCGTTAATTTGGTCAAATTATTACGCCCATCCAGTTGTATACACTCCATCTGCCGCCGATACAAACGTCGCGTCCGTGAATGCCCAGTTTAATTTATATTTGACTCACAAAATCGAAACTTAACTTCATCGAAAGTTTACGTTTCTGCTATTGCCCCTTGCAAGACATAAATGCCAATAAATCGCTCGTCACCAACGAAAATAGGTCTCTAGGTCGCCCAACCTAGCCATCAGTCTTCCTGTAAGTGGTCATTAGGGGGGGGGGGGAGATTCGATTGGCCAGGGTTCAGTTGGAGCTGGTGATAGGCAAATGGCAATTTTAATTGGACTATCGAGTCATGCAGCGCTGTGATGTGTGTGAATGTGAATGAATGCGTTGTTTATTTTGCACGATACTCGTAGCAGGATTCTTTTAAAATAAGAAATTCTATTTTTGGCAGAAATAACACACTGGAAAGGGTCTTTTGTTTTAAATTGGTCTACAAACTGGATGGTACAATAATACAATTCAAAGCTTATGACTACGCTATATGTTTGGGGTGTTATTCTCTTAAAAACGGCGATCGGTCGGTTGAACGAGTGAACGAGTTTTGAATTGTATTGTCGTACCATTTAGTTTAGCCTTTATTGTAATTTGTGCTGTGGATTTCATGGATTGTTTCAATATAAAATAAAATAAAGTTGATTCTTTTTAACCGATATAATGTCACTATTTAAATCTTTTTTTCGTATAGTGTCACTGTTGAATTAAAAAGTGAAGTATTAACCAATAAATTGTAAATTGACATCGTGATAAATTGTGTGTGTTGCCCTCCCGTGTTAGAATACTTAGTGCCACTCCATGTCTTTCCATCGATGTCGTAAGAGGCGACTAAGGGAATATAGGCTTTTAGTACTGTTAGGCGATGGGCTTGCAACCTGTCACTAATGCGCTGTTAAACATCTTAGCCTATTTGTGCAAAATGTGGTTGCTCAATTATCAACAAGTTTTTGAAGTTGTAGGTAATTCTGTAGCTTTGCCTACCCCGCTCTGGGTATGTATGTATGTCATTGTATGTATAAATTAGACACCGAGCTAGAAATTTGAGCTTTTTGTGACATAGACATTATTATGTCATTAGTTAGACATAATTCTGCAGCTCTGCCTACCCCGTTCTGGGTATGTATGTATGTATGTCATTGTATGTATAAATTACACACCGAACTAGAAATTTGAGTTTTTTGTGACATAGACATTATTATGTCGTTGCTTAGACAAGGCAACGCAAACAACAACCGGTCTGCCTATCAGACTCCATCCACTACTCGTAGCTTTCAAGACCCTAAACCAAACGATATTACTTTTCCATGTACATATTTGAATGCAACCCCTTTGAGGCTTTCACGCATTTAAATTTAAACCAACCTCCACTGCATAACAACCTGACATATGCAGCCGCATGCACTCAAAGGACACATCAAACATGCATTCCTGATTATATAAGCAAGTGCAATGAAAACGGGTCAAGAAGTACTTCTATTTGTACGTAAGTGACCCTATTTGATTGATCTTGATTATTGCGACGTTCTCTGTGACTGTGTAATTAATATGTCTGCACTACTGTCTGTATGTATAGTAGGGTTGGCATTTGTTTTAAAAAAGGGACAATCTCACACAAATTGACCTAGTATAAATAAAGTAAAAAAATCCCGATATAATATCATGTTTGTGTCGTGATTACTAAAACCGGGTGTAAAGGTAAAAAGCAGTACAGCTTGTGTCCTATGTCTGAATGGAACTCTCGGCGCGCGATTAAAATGACTAAAAGGCAATCCATTTTTATTTTTAGACTTGGCAGCGCATTTCCAGTCTTAGGATTGCAGTCTTCTGATTGCAAATCTTTGTGGGGTTTAGAGCCCACTCATAGGTGGCTAACATTCCTCTTCCATACCACGAAAATATGATTTTCATCTCTCCTGCCCGGAATGTAAGGAGTTTAACATCGTATTAGCGGGCTGAAAATGGCATTTTCATCCCTAGGGTGGTAATCAGCCGACATTACTCTGCCCTCCTTAGAAAAAAGGGCGTAAGTCTCATTGAACCGAACACATATCAGTGACCTTATTTCTTAAGTCGGGGGTTAAATTTACTTTGACAAACTAACAAATCGCGAATCGCTTTTTATTTAAGAGGGCAGTACTGTCAAGTACTTAATTAAGACCTATCATGACGTTGACAATACGATAACATGTCAAAAGCAATTCAGTTTACCTCAGGTAGAATAGCGCCCCTGACCTTGGTACCAGTAGTGACTGATTGTGAGTAATTCAACCGATTGGAATATGGTTACACCTTCAAAAACCAAAAGCAAGTTTAGTAATCGATACCCAGTTGTAACTAAATATCCTCGTACTTAGTTCTTTTTTTTTTTGTTATGACGTTTGTTGGGTTGATTAAAAATCATAATATAAATGTCTTTATCATTGTTTAGATTTGGAGGATTGTTTAGGAAAAACTAGTATAATACAGTCAAAACTACAAATAATAAATCTTAAAAATTATCTCAAATGAAAGCACATAATAATTATGAGTAGACTTCATTGTTGACCCTCGACAAAAAAAGGGGTGGATTTAAGTTTACTGTGTATTGAGCAATGTATTTTTCACCTCAGCAGCTCAAACAAGCAGGTTTTGCTGCTTAAAAACAGTGAGCAAAATTCAATTTTGCTGCGAGCGTGAGGCAAAGAAGCTTTTTAATAAAAAAAATTAAATGCCGTGCGCAGTGCTGGGTCTACTCACAACATTCGATTGAATTGAACTTCACTTCGTTCTGTCACTTTCACTTCGATACGAAAAAAGCGAGAGATAGAAACAAGTTGATTATAAGTTCGATTTTCAAATTCCATACCTAGTAGGCCCTAAAAGAAACAAACAATAAAACGTTCGGATACACTTATAACCGTAAAATTGTAAAAATCTGTTAAAAACTTAAAAGTTTTAAATGTGATTATTATATTTTTATAATCGAATTATATTTTTTATAATGAAATAAACAGAATATTTCATAAAAAAATACGCAGTTAATCATGTACCCATCTACATGATTTATCGTTTTAACAATCTTTAATTTTGTTAAGTACATAAACCGCGGGTGCAGTATCAGAACGCATCTTTAAAAAAATGCGGGATTATTTTTATTGCTTTTGTTTATAGTTCTGTTACGCTATCTACTTTCGATACACGTTGAATATTATAAAAGTACTTAATAATAAATAAATATGAGTGAGTCCAGTGACGAAGTCTGCTATTTAACACCGGAAGCATTAAAGCAGAGCGTGTAAAAATGCAGAATTAAGTTTCCTGCCTGAAAAGTCTCGCGAAAAATATCTAAAAGCGTAAGTATGATATTTTTAAGCAATGGAGACTTGCAAAGGGTGCAAACACTGTACTGTTAGCGTACTTACCTACTTCATTAAATTATCACAATCACAAACGGAACAACCGTCTACAATGTGGAGTATTTACGCAATGTTGAAAACCACAATAAAGACAAAAGTTGACGTGCACATTGAAACCTATCCCAAACTTATTGCATTTTTGGAGAGAATGTGTCGGTAGGGCACGAATTGCCATCTAAGGTTAAAAAGTTTTTTTATGAAGCTCCGGACTACAATTTTCTCGCTACAAACGTGTATTTATCCGTCATAAGTATAAAAATATATGTCTGTGCACACTAACCATTTGATTATGTTCTCGCTGCTGAGGTGAAAAGTTGTATGTGTCACACGAGACCAAAGTTATTTACATCTCGTGTCTTTGAATCCCTCGCTACGCTCAGGATTCTAACCTAGAATCACTCGCTACGCTCGTGATTCTATTTATAGAATCCTTCGCTTACTCGGGATTCAAAAACAACACTCGCAGCAAAAACCAACTTTGCTCTCTTGTTGCACAAATAACTATTATGTATGTATGTGTGTGTGTGTGTTTTGTTATTGTTATTATTATTTTTATTTTTATTTAGCATCTGAATTATAAAATAATTTGTGGTGTTTGGTATATTACATTACGGCGATCCTGAATGGAGACTTTATTTTTATTTTGTATGAGCATAATGTTTGTTAACATATAAATTATTTTTATTTTTATTTCTGACTACCTCAATGTAAATTCTTATAACTTAACATGCCTTGTAATTTAATAATTATGTGTGTCTGTGAATCTGCACATCTGTTTGTCCGTCATCATTTCGATGGCACTGAACCGTCCGCGGCCAGCGTCATCCCTCATCATGACGTCAACAAGTCACGCTGACAAATAGGTGTTTAACCTCTTGTTTTGATTTCGCGCAATGACTGGTTATTATCACGGTTATTATCATCAATTGCAGGCACGCTTTATGAATGATGATTTACGCGATGATGATGATGGAAGACGGTAATCATTGCTGTGGGAAAATAGGATCGAAATAGGGTAGAGAAATTTACTTTGAAATATCCTGTACTATTTTTACAGAGATACCAGCAGGTATTCAACTTCTATTTTATATAAAACAAGTTAAACATTTAATTTTATTAAATGAATACAAGTAAAAGTTAAAACTAAAATTATTTAAATTAAAATAATAATATAAATATAATAATAAATGATCGACGCAACCCGTATCCATAATGCTGGCCTGTACTTGGCACAAAGATTAAGCATTGCCATTCAACATGGCAATGCTGCCAGCATTTTGGGAACTATGCCCACTGGTAGCGGTTTGTTAGATTAGTGTAGTTTTAAGTAAGCTTGTAAGTTCGTTCGTTTATAGTATGTGATTTGTATGATTAAGTTATTATTAAGATATTTAGGTGTCTTGTAAAATATTTTAAAATGGTTCTTTAAATAAAAATTATGTTTGTAAATAAAACTAAGCTACTCAAATACTAAATATGTAAATAATAATCACCACTATAAAAAGAATACCCCTTCTAGCAGGTCCGCTCGCGGCATGATCCCTATGACACTGGGTGCATTACCTCTCTGGATAGCTAGCCCAATCCGTTGGGAGAGGTAAGTACCAGCTCTAGGATCTCCGGAGGTGATTGATAAACTGACAAAGTAAATATTACAAATTAAACTAAAACTATGACATACTTATGTAATAGAAGTCCATAATGTGTGCCATAAATATCTTAAGTCATATTTATAAAAGGCCTCCGCTCTCTGTTTGTCTGACTCTCTGTCTGTCTGTCTATGAGTGGGCTGTGTCTCACAAACCATAAGAGCTTTTGCCTCCATAACAAAAAAAAACAAGGCCAAGTGCTAGTTGGACTGGCGCATGAAGGGTTCCGTACCATTATCTATACAACATTAGCAAAAAACGGCAAAAAAACACGTTTGTTGTATGGAAAAATAATTTAAAAAAATATTATTATAAATTGAAATATTTATTTTATTCTGTTTTAAGTATTTGATGTTATAGCGGCAACAGAAATACATCTTCTGTGAAAATTTCAACTGTCTAGCTATCACGGTTCATGAGATACAGCCTGGTGACAGACAGACAGACAGACAAACAGACAGACGGACAGACGGACAGCGGATTCTTAGTAATAGGGTCCCCTTTTTACCCTTTGGGTACGAAACCCTAGAAACAAATTAACAATTGAAGTAAATGTGATTTTATGGCGTTTTCGCTCGACCTTTAACAATCGCAGTATTTCAAACCGTGATAGGTAGACAAATTTAATTTTAAAAAATGTAGATGTTGATCGGATTTCTCGATTTTGACAAACGTGGTGACATTAGTTTCGTCTTACCAACGAAAGTGTCACTAAGTTAATAACGGTCAGTATAATAAATGAATGAATTAACCAGGACTTGACAGAAGCGCGTGGAGCTAACCCCATGTGCTTCTGTTTAGTCCACCAGAGTAAATCTCTTTAACCGAACAATTGTCCTCGCGTGTGATATCCATGGACTTTTCTCTAATAAGTCCATGGCGATTGTCTAAAACTCGATACTGGCGAAATACACCATAAAACAAGGAGTGAAAGCCACTAAATAATAAAAAAAAAATGAATGGTCACATTTCAAGATAACAATATAAAATTGGTAAATACGCATTATGGAAACCTTATTAAATTTTATTTACAGAGAGCTAAGGAAAACAAGAAATCGAATGAAATACCAGCTGTTGCTTAACAGCTGAGCAAACTGACGCCATATTGATTGAAAACTTTAGTTTTACTTCGCTTCGTTTCATAGCTCTGTTAAATTGTCTCATATTTCAGTACCGACGTTTCAATATTAAGACTACGCCGAGCGCACAGTGGCGCCCTCATCACTATTATTGTGTTTTCTAATAAAATAAAGTATTTTCTTGAAATCGGACGGTGCATTTTTGTACTACAAATGAAAACACAACTTATAGGACATATCACATAGTTTAATAACAATTGACCTTTGAGTTATCTACTTAACGGAAAAAAGTGGCCACCTTTTCCCGTTAAGCTGACTACTCATACGGTAATTGTTATCAAAATTTGTTACGTATCCCATAAATTGTGTTTTTACTTGCTCTACAAAAAAGCATCGTCCGATTTCAAGAAAATACTTTATTTTATTAGAAAACACAATAATAGTGATGAGGGCGCCACTGTGCGCTCGGCGTAGTCTTAAGGACATTTTAAATGAGAAACGACTTTGGCACTGAATATGACAGGCATAAAGGATCGTGAACGCTGAAGCTTGAAAAACGCTGACGCGACGTTAAGATAGTGACGCGTCTAAAGCCGCCGTCATTAGAAACAGAATAAAATAAATACTTTTCCCTCGCCAACACGGCTACCTTATCAAACCTTATATTATATAATGCGTTGAAGTCGAAACCTACGACTATCCTGTTTTTCATACTCCGTATGTGCTCAGTCACTCTCGTCGCAATGTTTACGTGAGTCCCCCAGTGTGATCTCTTTAAACTAATTTTAATTTCATTTCATTTTGTTTTCATTTTCATTTTATAAATGAACGCCATGTAAATACTTTTTGCAATTTTGCCGCAGCTCAAGTTAAGCAGCTTCGGCGTATTTTGTTTAGTCGATCCATAAAGAAGTATTTTGAAAGTCGAATTTAGATGAAAGGGGTATTTTGCCTTAGGCTTGAATTTGTATGAATGTTTGTACACGGCATCTATATTTATTAATTTAATTTATTGACCGTACATTTGTAATGATTTTACTTGTGCTAGTTTGAGTTAAGTATTATTAAATTTATATCTTTATTACTTAGTAAGTACTTCAATGACCGTTTGCTAGAGTTTCTTGAGGCGTTTCTTTTCTGCAATGATGGTCTTGTCCGAAGCGCTAGTAGATTCAATCCATATAACCGACATATAAAAAGAACTTTCATGTGGACATTTTTAATTACACAGACACGTTAAACTTTATAGCGGCCTTCTGTTTATGCCAGGGGATTAATATTATTGGTTTTCATTGAAAACTATTCAGGTCATATCAGATTTTCATTACTTATTCAATTTTATAGCACAATGAAACCAGTTAATTGAAACGTTGTACAGGTTCATTATTTTAATAGCGTATCTCAAATTACTGTTGATATTATATTATTCCACGAAATATTTTCTATACCTTTTAATTATTGGTAGACAAAAGTTAAAAGGCAGTATCCGCGTAATTTATATATTTATTTAATTTATTTAAACTTATTGCACAATACACAAAGTACAAATGACGGACTTAATGCCTTAAGACATTCTCTACCAATCAATCATTGGGCCAAACAGAGACAAGTAAAGGTTGCTGTAAAATTTGATGAAACGTTAAATAATTAAGAAATTACAAATGTCAAATACATAAACAACATATATATCCTCTAATACTGCTCTGTTACTGCCTTTTTCTTTTAGACTTTTAAATACCTATTCAACGATACCCCACTTGTCATAATTCGCCGTCTTTTTATTTTTCAATATAGCGTCTGGTTGCCGCCATATTGATTTTTTATCTGTCATATCTTTATTGACACTTGCAAGATTAAGACAAATCGATTGACATAAGAATCATCGAAGTCGGTCCACGCGTTTAGTTTCTAGAGCGCCACAAAGGAACAAACATACATATAGGCTGATAAACACATTACCCTCCTTTGCGTCGCGCAGTCGGGTAAAAACTCGACTGTAAACCCGACTTTATACTCTAGTCGATATAATTCCCAGTGATCGGAATAGGTAGAGTATATTTACCTAAAGTTCGCAAAGGGACATAATATAAAGTGGTTGCAACCGGGTGAAATATTAATTTATTTTGTTGAATTCCGGATTTCCGGTATTTTTCTGGTACTAGTCGTAATGCTAAATATACGTAATAATAATAATAATAATTAATTAGACACCTATTAATTAGATACAAGGAATTATTTACGGGCCGCTTTTATCACAAACTAACACAACATATCCCGTACCGTGAGTAAATATTACGCATATTTAGCATTACGACTAGTTTGTGTAAATTAATAAACTTGTAAACTGCTGTGCCCTTACAGGGTTTATGTTGGACTATTCTAATAATTTGTAACACCAATGTAACACATAAATGCAATAAATGATATGACTATGACTATGACTACCAGAAAAATACCGGAAATCCGGAATTCAATAAAATAAATTAATATTTCACCCAGTTGCAACCACTCTATATTATGTCCCTTTGCGAACTTTAGGTAAATGTACTCTACCTATTCCGATCACTGATAATTACCTATATTAAAAAAAAAACATTAATCACATTAAATCCGCCATTTTGATTTTCATAGAATTTTATTAACCGGGCACTCGCGCTATCAAGACGAATGACGCACCATTTATCAAAATCGGTTGAGCCGTTGAGTAGTTACGAGCGGAGATAAGAACAGACATACATACAGTAAGGGACATTCGCGGTCGTCCACTTAAAAAAATTTTGGCTTGTTCGTGGCAGCTAGCTCATCCTATAGCGCTCAGTTCGTTACGTGTCGAACGCGCAAACGAATATCACCCTAGAGGTGGCCGACCGGGAATGCCCCTGACTGTATATACAGTTCAAACCACGGAATAGAAAAAACAGTGTAAGTAGCATGAGCTTCGCTTAGTATCAGACCGGTTGTCGCCAATACTCAAACTATCATAAAAACAATACGCAACCATGGAAAATGTTTTTGGTGTGGCTATCGTTTTTACATTCCAAAATAGCACAATAAGGCATGCTTCTGGATTTATTTCCTATTTTAGAAATATCGAAATATCGGAAAAAGCGATCTCGGCTAAAGTATGGTAGGTTATGCGGAACTCCGCATAACTATGCCACATGTTACACGCCCACTTGACACTTCTACTGTTTTTTTTCTGTTCTGTGGTTCAAACCGATAATCCTTTTTGGGCTTCGCCGCAGTTGGGTAAGTACGTTTGTACGAAAACGCAAGCGCAAGCGACTCAATAATTCCTTAAATAACTCGAAGATAACTTTTAGATAAGGAAAGATATTTTTGTATTAGGGACGATGATTATTAAGCTTAAGTAACAAAGTTTTGGTAAACGACTTATTTAAGAATGTTGTTCAATGGCGGCTGCTCTACAAATATTCTAAAAATTGACTATAAAACAGTGTACTATATTGAGCTGTCAGTGCTGTCATATCAGCACACATTATTAAATGACAGTTATTTTACAGCTCTATAAAATACTATAAAAGTAAGTTGACATGATTGAAGCTTTGACATCGTTCCGTTGTACAGCTATATTTTTTGCCGGGTAATACATACGTTCATCATTCACTCTACTATTATTCGAGTTTAGTAATTCCAAGTGGTTCCCCTATAGAATCCCTAATCGTAATTTGTCCTAATGAAACGTTTGTCCGAATTTTCGTTTATCCTAAAGCCATTTCCGCTTAAATTTTAAAACTTTTTAGTGTTGTCCCTAACCTTACCGAACCGCAGATATAATTGGAATACTTAAAAAGTTACCTGACTCCTCTGAGAACCAGTTTAGGGCAAATGAAAATTCGGACAAACGATGTGTTAGGACAAACGTTGTTAGGGATTCCGAGGGACACCCATTCTAAGTATAGCTAAACCTTAGATTGCATAGAGAAACGACTACTGGTTAACTAGGGCATAAAATTGTGGAATTGATAAATATTATCGCTATTTCTATACGCGTATTAATGATCAAATTTGGTCAAATCCTCCCAAATAGACGTTAACACTATTAAGAATATCGAAATAAAAATAGACAAACTTAAGAAAATTATTTCAATATTAAACATTTCGCATAGTTTATATTATTATTATAAAAAATATTTAAATTAATAAAAAAAGTATTTTTTCCTAGTTAATTTAAGGTTTGGCGCTACGATGCTTTTTGTTTAAATTGCCGAAAATAACATATTGCACGATAAGAATCAAACAGTCACTAAAAAAAAGTGCGTTTTCTAAGTAAACTGTTTTAAGCTTTTAAAAATGATTTCCTAATAAATACATTTATTTTTAAGAATTTTACCTAAGGACAACACTTAAAAATCTAACAATTAATAAAGTAAAACTTTTATTCGTATTCCAAATTTAAACGAAAATATTAATTATATCCTAAATACGTTTCATACAATTTGTATGGCTGCTTCCGAATAAAAGTCCCCAGCTGTCGGAGATATGTTTGACAATCTTAATTTAGAAATAAGTAAACTGTTTAAAACTTGGGATAATTTGGGAGGAGCGTAATTAGAAAATGCTTTTAATCCTATTAGTATGATTTATAAAATGGGGCAGATATTTGCTAATTTTGTTGTTTGGGAATTACGCTTATTAGCTCATGTTAATATTTTTTATTCTGTTGTGGAATTGTAGTTGACGGTCCATGTTTTTTTTTCAATAATTTAAATTTTGCTATTTGTTTTTAGGGTTCCGTAACCTAAGGGTAAAAACGGGACCCTAGTACTAAGACCCCGCTGTCCGTCTGTCTGTCACCAGGCTGTATCTCATGAACCGTGATAGCTAGACAGTTGAAAATTTCACATAAGATGTATTTCTGTTGCCGCTACTACAAGAAATACTAAAAACAGAATAAAATAAATATTAGGGGGGGGGCCCATACAACAAACGTGATTTTTTGCCGTTTTTTGCTTATGTTGTATAGATAATGGTACGGAACCATTCGTGCGCGAGTCCGACTCACACACATGGCCGGTTTTTTTTACTGTCGTCGACGGTCATTTTTTTTTTCAATACTTTAAATTTTGCAATTTTTTTTAATACTATTTAAATATACACAAGCGACCCACCCTCGCTTCGCTTCGGTTTAAGTTAGTTTTCTGGAACACCCGTACATAAACCAGAATTTTTTATACATGAAAACCTTCCGTGAAAAAATATCTAACTGATGGTGAAAACCACATGAAAATCCGTTCAGTATTTTTTGAGATAATCGTTAACATACAGACAGACATGGTTAAATAATTTTGACATAAATGTACTGTTTTTATGTTTTTTTCTTCCAAAACATTACAAACCTCGTTGCTAGTACAACTAAAATCGAAATTAAATGCTTGTAACAACACATTACCACTAAACCCCTTACTTATAAACGTGGAATAAGCTTGGAATAGTTCATGCCATGCTTTGTCCTTATCTGTCAGTTGCAAATGTCACAATTACAGATAAGGACAAAGCATGGCATAAACTATTCCAAGCTTATTCCACGTTTATAAGTAAGGGGTAACTATATAAACCATTCCGAGCTCTCATTTTATCCATCTATATATACTATCTATGACATCTCAGACGCCAGCATTCTTGTATTATCCTCATATTCCACTAATACGCTTAGATTATGCAAAATTCAACCATAATACCTCACAATACAAGCGAACACGCGTTCGTGAGCTCGTTTCACTGTCTCAAATTTCATCTGCTTCTTAACCAATTTGCTATACAAACTTAGGCGACACACAACATACACAATTTGCATGAGCTAACGAAGAAGGCATTGTTTTTCCACTCCGAAGGTCAGGATTAGTCGCTTCTTTTAACTCGCTTGCCGGAATATGAATTAACATGTGTATGAAGACTTTAGGTTGACCACGCTGTTTGTTTTTTAAGGTTGTCCTAAAAGCGGACAAAATTTTAAAAAGTCCATAATAGCACTTTACGGGTTTATTCTGCTCTATATGTTTTGTTAGGGTATTTTTTATTGCATCTCTTTATGTGCTTGTTAAAGAAATATGTATTACGTAATATGTATTAAGCTATCAATTTATTTAAAAAATAACTCCCTTAGTCATAAATGCACAACAAACCTATTTTAGTTAAAGTATTCTTTATCCTTTTCTGTCAAATTCAAATGTCATAATAACAGATAAGGGCAGAGCATATTTCAAGCACACTTAGCTATTGCCCGTTTATGAATAAGAATTTAAGTGCTAGAAGTAAGAGAATTCTTGTGTTAATTTAAAGACACTTCCGTTTAATTAATTTTCAAAGTAATAACGATAAAAATATATTTATTTAATGAAAATATTGGTCGAAAGAACTAGCACGTTGCCCTAAGATGGAATATCTCTTTGCTAGTTATTTCACCGGTTATCTTATCCCCACACCGGAACACAACAATGTGAAAACTGTTACTTGGCGGTAGGTTAAAGGATAAGCTGGTGGTAGCGATCCGGACGAACCCTGGACAAGGTTCTACCCAGGGAATGCAAATAACCGGTTATAACCGCTTTTAACTGGTTATTTTCATACAAAAACGGTTATTAACCGGTTAAATTGCATTCCCTAGTTCTACCACCTCGGGCCGCCACAGACCATCAGTCGAACTGACAGGCCGAGAGGGACGCGGCTATTTTATAGAATGAGAAGGCTATATACGTCTCTCATTCCAACAAATAGCAGCGTCCCTGTCATTCCGACTGATATTCAGGGAAGGTGTTGAAACGTGGAAGATGTAGCAATTACTGAATGAGTTTCTTAGCTTAAAACTTGGATAAATCCATGAAAAAGGACAATGGATTTTGCGGCTTTTTTCAAACAAGTTAAGTTTTAAATTCGTATACGAAATTTCAAGAAGGTATCCGAATTTGAAGATAAGCGACTCAAATATATTAAGAGGCCACCTATGGTGCCACGCACCTACAGGAATGAAAAGGGATGGCTTTATGTGCTTTCGCGAGAAGAATGTGAGATGGAGATAGTTCACTCGCGCCGTGAGCGTCAAATCCAATTAATTTGATGTTTACTTTAAAACCACAACCTTTGTTGAAAAAATGGTTTGCCAGTATTAAGAAGACACATATACTCAACTATTAAATCGAAAATCATCGTTAAAGATTACAGGGTTTCGAAGATTCAACCAAAAACATGCAAAAAAGGTGTCATGTTTAAAAATAAAACTATTGAGGATTTTATTTCTAATCGTGTTTTCACGTTTGCCAGTCTCAAGCAAATATGATCAAGTTTAATATATCCAAAGAACAGATACAAAGGCGTTATGTTTATTGAGATCCAGATCGCATTACACTCCCGACGTTAGCATAGGTGACCTCTCAAACAAAAACCGGTCAAGTGCGAGTCGGACTCGCGCACCGAGGGTTCCGTATTGAAGATAATATGCTTGGTAACCGCAAAAGAAAATACTCATTTTGTTATAAGCTTTGGCAATAAGGTCGATTTTGACTAGCTTAAATTTTAATACAGATTTTCCTAGTTTTTTTGTTTTTTCTCAAAAACTGTAAATAATGAACACTTTATTTTATTTTTCTCAGAAAATACAAGTAATTATCTATACGTCAGGATTTTTTTCAGAATTTTTGATTAATAAACTTCGGAGATAAGGGGGGGAACGGTCATTTTTTGTACATTTTTGGCTATACATCACAGAATTTTTTCAAAGAAATAGTTTTGAAATGTGCAGATTAAGACCTTTCATATGACACCCCATTTGCTATAATCGAACCACTTTCATTTTTGAACCCCCCATTCTAGACCCCTTTTCAATTATAAATAAAATTTATTTCATATTTTTTTTACTACAAATAGGTGCGGGCAAGCAACTTGTACAACTATGCCAAATTTCAAGTTGATAGCATTTGTAGTTGCTGAGAAAACCTGCTGTGACATACAGACAGACAGACAGACAGACAACGAAGTCTCACCATAAGGGTTCCTTTTGTACCATTTTGGTACGGAACCCTAAAAACGCGGTTGACCCTTCGCTTGGTACCTTTTAAATCAATTCAGCGCATGTATTTTAAATGAACCCTTCAAACCTAACCCTCCTTAAATGAATATTGCCACATAAAACCTTCTGATAAATGTAAATCTACCTTGAGCCCATAAAAAAGAACCTATTTTCATATGCATTGCGTCGCTATCCACAAAGTAATAAAAGTTTTATAGCGACGTTGAAAATTAGACATCTAGTAAAGATATAAAAGTCATATTTGGTTTTAGAATACCAGTATGTCCAATCTTTTAAATATGTTAGGGGGACGGCACGTCAAATGCATTTATATTTGCTATTGGTAGGTTAGGTTTGATTTATAAGCGATATCGAAAAACTAGTCTTCTACCAAAACAATGCATTCGAAATTATGAAAATTCGAAATTTAGATCAATTCGGAATTATGACTCTTCGGAATTTATGAAGTATGAAATAGAGGCTGTACCTAAGTAGTTAATTATTAACTCTTCTGTTTAACAGAAAACTCCTATAAGAGTGGTAAAACTTCTGGGATATGCTCAGTAAATTAAACAGAAACTTTTTAATTATCCTGTTCAGACCCACTTCACTCGTGACAGTAAACAATTTGGTTTATTGTTTCATATATTTTTAATTGCTGCTATTTAATTAAAAGGACTTAAGGTTGCTTGTGAAAATAGGACAAAGGAATATTGCTACGTCAAAATTAATTAGAGATTATTTGAAGAATGCTTTAAGGTATAATAATTAAGTGTGTAAATATACAATTAACGCGTAGGAAATTATAATAGCATACCTAACTAAATTAATTAAATCGTAGTATGTAGGTGATTAAAAAATTGTTTATGTGTCATAATATTATCTGCAGTTTTGAATCAAGCGTTGCCTTGGTAATAACAATCCCATAATAACTAGAGTTCTGATACGGTATAGCTTTTTTACACGGTTTCACCTCATGTTTTTACTTTGCCACTCCTATTACGTAACTAGAGCTTATAATGTGACAATTGCTTATATAACTATGTTTTCAATTTTTTCTTATTTTTAGCCCTTATATTTAACTCTCAAAACAAGAGAAAACGCTCTTTTACTGAACAATTTGTCCTCGCGTGTGATATCCATTGAAGTATAATTTCTCTAAAAAGTCCAGTCCATGGCAATGTCTATGAATAACTCGACATTGGCGAAATACACTATTAACAGAAGTGAAAGCCTTTGATTTCTTAAAGTCTTTATTGCACAAGAATTTAAAAAGAAATACAAAACACAGGCAATATAACAAAAAAAAAACAAGTACAAATTCGAACTTACCCCTTTAACGGATTTCTTTCAGACAACGCTTGTGTAGAAAGAGGTTATATGTTGTACTGCGTTGACAGTTGTCAAATTTGGCCACTTATAACAACGCGACTGAAAAATATTTTTTTTTGTCGTTTACTTGATTCGCGGGACTATTCCTAAGAATCATGGTCACACCATTTTTCCTCCATGTGACAAGTTGACAGTGGCTCCATAACGACTTTAGACAAAAGTCCACTTGACAATGAATTTGTCCGTCTGACAGTGACAGCCATGGGGACAAATAATTTTGTGACGTCTGGCGCAAGGCTTAGCAGTAAGCAAATAGAGTTACAAGTGTAACAATTAAATTAGGATACAAAACTAAAATTACAATTATAAACTTAATCATATTTTAAAACTAAAAAGCTATATCTAAAAAAGGGCCCTGCGGCATCGTCCCGAAGATGCTGGCAGCATTTCCTCGCTGGATAGTTAAACTTATGCGTTGAGCGAGGAAACTGCCAGCTCTTCGGTCACCAGTGACGTCAATGAGCCTCTTCGAAATTTCCTTGAATATTTCTCTTTCTCTATTTTTATATAGGTGTAACAAATGAGAAAAAACATAAATACCACTATAAGCAGAATTTTTAATATTTCGAGAAATATCTGATGGCTTTATTTATCTATATATATAAAAGGCTAAACTGACTGACTGACATATCAACACACAGCCGAAACTACTGTACCTAGAAACTTGAAATTTGGTACATGGGTTCCTTTCATGATGTAAGTGAGCACTAAGAAAGGATTTTCCGAAAATCGACCCCCAACGGGAAGAAATGGGGGGAGTAGCGGGAAACTAATTCTACGCGTACGAAGTCGCGGGCGTCCTCTAGTCGATTATAAATAAGGTTTTAATCATAATGATAAGTATCCTGAACCGCTTGAGCCAGTAACTTAAACCAAACGCTCAAGTGTTTGTGATTTTTGTGTTGAAGAGAGTGAATGAATTAGTAGCTCCTTGCATGATTTTTGAACAGTTTTTAAGCAAATGACGCAAAGTGAGCAGTTTGAATGTGAAATTATGTAATGTACTAAGCATGTTAAGTTAATTGATTCTTTTGAACTCAAGACCGCTAGCTTCGTAGACGGGTTCATTGCTAACTAGGTTTTATAAACCCTTTTATAACCTCAAAAACCTAAATATTTGGCTGATATACCATATCCTCACAAAAAGAACCTTCCCCTGATCTATGCAGGAGGGGTTAGGTGTATAGTAATAAGTGTCATAACAGCATTGTTATACTGCTGTCAACATTATTAATATTCAAAAATTCATGGTTGTGCAATGTGAAAGGATTTACTTCTTATCTGCCTAGTACAGTCGGCCCTATAAGTAACTGCACACTGTTGTACCTTGTCGCTTTAACACCTTTGAGAGACTACTGCAGCAGCAGAGCTCAAACATGATGTTAAAAATGACAAAGCATTAACGTATGCAGTAAGGTGGTACTTAGGTACACACAGCAACACACCTAACTAACCATTGGAGGCAGAGCAGAGAGAAAATATCAATGTTTGACAGGGATGTAGATATTTTTTTCATATTAAATATATTTACATCCCTTTCAAGCATTGACACTTATTCTCAGCTCCGTCTTTAATGGTCAGTTAAGTGTGTGGGCGACTGTACAAAGGGCCCAACATTTTTTTTTTAATTTGTCGCGTGACGTTTTGTTATTCTGTTCTAAGACACAAAAAACCATTTTTTTTGCATTGTTAAAGTAATATTTAGGGGTCGCTACCAGCCAATGAAAAATTAACATTTATATGTTTTTTTATTAAATTGACAATCTTAAACATAACTATTATGTTTGATAAAAATAAACTAGGCTAATAATGTCGTTTTTTTTGGTTAGGGTAGTTGTGCCTGATTTTTTTTAGTCAAAAGAAGGTTTCGGTTCTCCGTTGGTAGTAATTAATTTATTGTATTATTCGATCAAAATAGTGGGAAAAAGAGTGGTACGAGTGTTCCGCCTTGAAATAATGCGACGAATAGTAGTGCAACATAATATTAACTTACAACTCTATGTCGTATCATTCTTCGAATCAGATAGTTCAATTCACGTCATGGCTTCTATAGGGTGTTCAAACATGTCTGCAGATGAGTATCTGTTTGAAAAGGGTTCCGTACTGTTTGTATTGATCGAAGTAGGGTTGGCAATATCATGTAGTAATGTTTTGTCTACTTGATCTCTTTACTTTAAGTTACTGGTTTTTGTGGTGAGCTCTCATCTAAGTATATTTTGAACTTTAGCATGCATACATTGTTTGCTAACATTATTTTTTTCGTCATCGTACTAAGTTTGGAAGAGATCCCTTAGATCAGGGGTTCCCAAAGTGGTCCAGGTGGACCCCCAGGTGTCCACAGGAGACTCGAGGGGGGTCTACGTAATCTTCACATTTTTTTCCGAGTTTTGGGAATATGGTGGAAATGTGGTGTATGTTGGTCTACCAGAACTAGTTAACTTTTGAAAGTGGTCTATGAGAAAAAAAAGTTTGGGAGCCCTGCTTAGATGGATAAGTTCGCGTTTGTACTAGGTACTTTTATTCCTGTAATTTTATTATGTATTGTTACATTACTAATGTACCTGAAAGTGATAGGTGCCCTAATGAAGGATGAGTTCTAATGGACGTTTGTGCAATTCTGTGTATATAATGAATGACGGTACCTCCTTAAAAAAACTTGAAGTGGCCATAGTAATACACACCCTGTGACAATTGTGCCTGTTACCGTTCAAAAGATACAGCCCTAGTGACAGACGGACGGACTTAGTAATTGAGTCCCTTTGGCACCTATTGTGCAGAACCCTAAAAAAATGATCACCTATCACCACAATTTTAACTTAATAACATAATGAAAGCCACAGAAACCGCTACATTTTTCTATAAGCAATAAGCACTAAGTACCCGGATTAAAAATAAGACGGCGGACATTTTGAACGGGGAAATTAGTTTGTAGCATTAAAGTTAATCCAGATTAGCCTCTGAGGTCGAAATTCTATCATGTTTCAAGAATTTTAAAGTACCTTTTCAAAAAAGTCTTCGTCGGGTCTAATCTTAAGTAGGGTCCCAGTTCGACAAACTGAATGTTGCCAGACTAAAATTATAAATATGAAAGTATCTGTTTGTTTGTTACGCTGTCACGGCGAAACCGCTAAACTGATTTCGATGAAATTTGATATGGAGATAGCTTGAACTCCGAGGGAGCGTAAAATGTAAGTACTTTTTTACCCACGAGTAGTAATAACCGACTTCTACGTGACAGACAAACGCGGGCTACAGCGATTGTTTGTGTGTAAGGCTATAGCCGTCTTTCCATAGTTCTTTTGCCGCTATGACAATACAAAATATATAAAATAAACCTGACAAGAGCTCTGACCATACTCAGTATAGAGTTGCGAAGCCGTATACAAATACTATCTCAAAAAACAATAAGTATGAACTAGTTCTCTTATTACAGTTATATTCTATCTAAGAACGATTTTAGTAGGTAAATATAAACACTTCAGTCACCTGTATAGGTATCTCAGGAACCAATCATGTCTAATTTAATCGTGATAGTTTTCATGTAAAATTCGTTTTATGTGCTTCCATTCAAGATATTACATTAAATCTTAATATTTTACAAGCGGCCATCCCTTTATCAAAAAAATATATTTTAATTTAGGATTTGTATTATTACTTCTCAGGTACGGAATCCTAAAAAGCCTCAGATATCATATTTATTAAAATTTTACTGTGACTCAGGAGTCAACTATCTTCGATCTTAGACATTTTTTGTTTTTCTGCCCTAGGTAAGTAATGTATTATTTTTATGTGCGTATTATGGGATGATAAACTGGATTTCCCAAATAAAATATATATTTTTTTTAATTTTTTTTTTTATAAATGCTATTAAAGTACTGACCGGATTAAATAATAAAAAAGTATTATTATTAATATTTAAATTTATTTTTGTTACAGGTAACGCACCAAGTTTTCATCGATTAAGAACGCATCGATGTTACTTAGCTCTAAGGTAAACAATGATAATTATTGATTGCGAAAATAAATCACACCCGTTTCCCAGAGGGGTAGGCCACTTCTTTCCACCAGCTACGATCCTGAGAAATCTATTTCGCTTCTTTCACATTCATACATCGAGTCATGCATAAAACCAGGATTATTACATTTCACTTAATGAGATAAAGCTTATAGTTAATACTATTTAATATATTTTATAGTAAATAAAATACAGAATATGAAAATCTTTATCACGTAAATTGATAGAAAATCGTAAGCAAAAAAAAAACTACAAACGGATCCCAAGATTCTAAGACGCTATTTTGATGAAGGTTACCAGAATGTGCCACGTTTCACCCTCAGCAAATATATTAAACAATACACATTTTTACCTTATTTGATAAAGATATTGACACATTATTGACAAATTGCGACATAATGTCAGGCGCCGCGTTATTACAGGAAAACAATATTCTACAAACGTTACTTTTATATCATATTTATTTTAAGTCTTGGAGCTAAGAGCGTCGGTGGCCTAGTGGCTTAGGGGGTCGACTCGTGATCGTAAGGTACCGAGTTCGAACCCCCACGGTCACCATGTACCAATGAGTTTTTCTAACTTAAGTGCATTACCCGACGCTCTTACGGTGAAGGAAAAACACCGTGAGGAAACCTGCACATTCGAGCAGCTGAGTGTGTAAGAGGGTAATTGCACAAAAGATCCTAAAGGGTCGAAGTGTATCCGAAAGGGCCCATCTGTAAGATAAGATAAGATAAGATAAGTCTTGGATGTTTTCTATGTTACAGTACCCCAACGAATATGTTAAGCACTTTAGTGCGTTGTCACAGTAAACTTCAAAAAGACCATCAAATTACACACATGACAATGACAATGACATTCACGGTTTGTCGCAAAGCATACTTTTTTTATTCGTTATATACTGAGAAAAAAAACAAATTTCTGCTAATAGATAAAGTGCTTAAACGCCAAATGCTCTTTTCTACGTCATAGTTAGTACTAGACTTAAAAACAAATTTCAGTTTCAACCAAAATGACGTCATTCCGACCACAGTCACTAGTTCAAAGCGGACGTAGCATGGATAATATAAAACAAAAACAGAGTAAATAATCATTAAAAAAAAAACATGGCACCTTTTCAAAAAAACCTTTTTAAAAAGTTACTTCACTATGTTCCCTTCGTTGATACAATACATCATTCACATCGGTCGAACCTACATACATCTAGTTATTAGATATACGGACCGCGCAGTCTGCTCGTCAGGGCCAAAGTCATTGAGAACAGTTGTTACCGAACAATGCAATTGCCGTACAGTCCATTGTACAAGCACGGGAAATACTTATCAGCACAGTAGGTATAGTCAGTAAAGCACCTTGCCGTTTTGACTGCTATAGCCACAGAACAGAAAAAACAGTAGAAGTGTCAAGTGCGCGTGTAACGTGTATAGTTAAGCGGAGTTCCGCGCAACCTACCATATTTTTACCGCGATCGCTTATTTCGATATTTCGATATTTCTAAAATAGGAAATAAATCCAGAAGCATGCCTTATTGTGCTATTTTGGAATGTTAAAACGATAGCCGCACCAAGAACATTTTCCATGGTGGCGTGTTGTTTTTATGATATTTTGAGTATTGGCGACAACAGGGTATTGATTCTCTCAAATGCAAAGGTGAGCGAACGCAGGAGTGAATGTCCAAGCGGCGAGTTTAAGTAGTCCAGTCAAAGCGAACAAAACACATTTCAGCGCGTGTATTCAATTTGGCAGCATGGCTTCTCGAACGTATAAGGCTGCCTAATTGAGAATGCACGCGCTAAAATGTGTTTTGCTCGCTCTGACGGGACTACTTAAACTCGCCGCTTGAACTTCACTCCTGCATTCGCTCACCTTTGCTTTTGAGAGAATCACTACCCTGATACTAAGCGAAGCTCATGCCACTTCCACTGTTTTTTCTATTCCGTGGCTATAGCTATTGTTTAAGGTATTTCAAATATGGTGTTATTGCGTCAAGGTACTGAAATGTGCAGATGAATGGTACGGTGTGAAATAAAGAGAGATAAGCCAAGTTTAGTAACGAACACCGTTCGGATAATTCTGCGCTCACAAGAAAAGAGGGCGTATGTCGGAAGAATTGTGAATGTATTAGTGACCTTATTTCTTAAGACACAGGGTTCAATTTGCTTTGACTATCAAATTGCATATGCGTCCTTTTTATTTAGAAGGGCAGAATTGTTCTGGTGATATTAGGGCCGAGTATGGTGATGGAACTAGTAATGAACAGGACCAATGATGGACACGTGATTCTTATGTTACAGAAGATAAGGGTTGTTCATTTATTTTGAGACAATCAATTTATAACCTTATTGTCTTTGATTTAAGCGTTAAGTTTTATTGGTGCTTTCAGCTAAAAGTGTCCGACATTGGTGCCGGCACACTATGTACAGGGTAGTGATTCTCTCATAAGCAAAGGTGAGCGAATGCAGGAGTGAAGTCCAAGCGGCGAGTTTAAGTAGTCCCGTCAGAGCGAGCAAAACACATTATTAGCGCGTGCATTCTCAATTAGGCAGCCTTATACGTTCGAGAAGCCATGCTGCCAAATTGAATACACGCGCTGAAATGTGTTTTGTTCGCTTTGACGGGACTACTTAAACTCGCCGCTTGCACATCACTCCTCCGTTCGCTCACCTTTGCTTTTGAGAGAATCAATACCCAGTCGTGTGAATAGGCATCCTCTGGGTGAGCGAGAGCTTCATTGTCGACAAAATCTTCGCCTTCCGAGGACAAGAGTTTATCAAGAGAAAACCAAATATGAATTTTAAAAAAAGTACCTCTGGAGGCCCTGTTGTGTTGCAGTGTGTATTTGTCAAAAATAAATTATGAGTTTGAGGTTTATGTGGAAAAAACAAAGACACCATTTTATGGAAAAGTAGTAGAATGACTCTGTCGCAATAGGACCTTCTTGCAAAATGTCCACATCTCAAAATGTCTGAGTTGCAAAATGATCACTTCGTTTACGTTACTAAGTTAGTTAGGTTCGTTAGGAAACTTCAAATGCCCGAAGGGAAAATTGCCTACGAATAGGAGCCCCGCCGTACGGTGCTCCGTCGACTCTGCTAAGACAGACAAAATGAAAATAAAAATGTGGTAATTTTGCAACTCAGACATTTTGAGATTTCATTTTGCAAGTCGGTAATTTTCAGACCGAGTCATCTTTTAATTACCCCATTTTATCAACCATAATTGCAATATCGTATCTACAATATACCGTGGGATCTTAGAAAAGATTCCGTGGGAAAATTCGGCAGCTTTGATTGGCCGAGACAGCGTCGGTTGATCCCGTAGGATTTCTATTACGATTAATTAAGTCCAGTGAACACATTACATGCTAGAATGAAGCCATTGTGGAGCTTATTCGGTGGCCTTTGTATTAAGCCGACATTGGCTTAAATAAATATAGGTAAAGTGTATTTTTGCGAATATACTTAGAGATATTTATATTTATTTATTTGCTCGTGAGTCTTGAACGTTTTCTATGTATTTAAGTTGTCTTTTTAAAAGTGTTTATATCGTTGTCTAGTACCCATAGTATAAGCCTAGAGCTTAGTGTCGTACTAGGTAAATTTGTTTTTTTTTAAAGTCATGTATTTTTTACGGGACTCATTCGTATGGCATAATGATTGTTTGTCGTAACGATTGTATCGCATAATTTTTTTTCGCATAACACCCTTTTAGGCTGACATTGCAGAATTTAATAAACGTCTTTTGTGTATATTAGGTTAGGTTCGTTTATTAAAATAATTAGAATAAAACCCTTTCTATTGTAAAAACCGTTTTAGGTCAAACGATTTTATGCTATGTGATACATTTTGCGAAAAAACCATTATGGGTTCCGATATAGACCCATTTTTTAATTGAGCGGCCATTTGTAAAAGTCTAGGCATAATTTGTAAATCTCTAATACTTAAACATTATTTTGTCATTTGATGTAATTGAAGGATATCACACGAGCGTTGCGTGTGCGTTGCGTCGCTGCTGCGTTGTTCTACATATTAATTAGAACGACAACGGCATGCCACACGACGCGTTGAAACACTTGCGTCGCTCTCCCTCTATTACATTAGATAAAAAAAAATATTGTTTAAATACTCCTAAGTGCATCAGAACCATGATATTTATATGTATATTGATACATGGGCTCTGATATTATTGAACGCATTAAATATATTATATTAAAGCGAAAACATAAACTTAATTGTTAATAAACAACGATAGATGGTGTCAGCATACCCTCTGAGTATGAAAAAGTAAGCGATCACTAATTTCGTCGATCTCAAGTAGGGTCTTGGTGGCATAATTGGTAATGCACCCGCATTGGCCCGGATTGCCAGAGAAGATGTAGGTTCGAATGCTGCCCACCGACGAATTTTTTTCGCTTTAATATAATATGAATTTCGAACAGGCCGCTGAAATTAAAAAAAAGATCAATATTCGCCTAAATTTTAATCATAAAACTACATTTTACACGAGCTGTAAACATTTTCTAAAGCCGATCGTAAGTATCTGCGCAAACGATTCAAAGCAAAGTCAACAAAGGCTTTTAGATATGGTTTATATTGTTTCAGTAAAATACCTATCACTTGTTCAAACAACATAATAGGTATTTGATCGATGTTAAACATAACATAAAAGGCATATTGCACAGTCGGTCACAAGGAGATGATATCTATAAGAAATAAAAAGATAAAAGACATTTATTCAGTAAGTAAGCACTTTTATACGTCAAGAATTCAGTCCTTCGTAAGAGGAGACCACTGTTGAGAAGAAACGCCGCAAGAAACTCAGCAGTCAGTCTTTTTTTTAAACATATTTCTTATCACAATGGTACTACTTAGTCTAGCATTATTATAAAGCTATAAATATTAAATTAAATATTATATTAAATAACATGCGTTCAGCAGGAAAACATGGCAAAAATCTTGCGAGAGGGAGGGAGAAAAGGAAAAAAAGCCGTACTTATTCATTTTTCACCTTATTGTATTCTTTTATGGTCCAAAACTGGTCAAGTGAGAGTCAGACTCGCGCACCAAGTGTTCCGTTTTAAAGATTTTCATACGATACCCCACATGACACGGTTAACTCAATTGAAAATTTGGACCGCCATTCACTGCGTAAAGATCCTGTTTTTTTGTGGTTCAATTAAAAATGTATAGTTTTCACATCTTTCACTAGAAGTATAAGACGGTATTACCTTAACAAATTTCATAGTTCTAAGTCAATGGAAAATACCGTATTAATTTAGACTTCCTTGAGAGTGTTGAATTAATTAATTAATTTTTGCATACACAGGATATTTAAAATATGATGTAACAACCATGTACAACTGTATTCTGCAAATAAAACATTTTGATTTGATTTGATTTGATTTGAAATATCTTTTATAATGGACAACAAACCAACACAGGAAATATGTTTTTACCGAATGAAATAGAAGCCCAGTAATTGTACTTTGCACTACATTACTTAGAAATACAAACATACAATTACGCCTCTTTCCCGTAGGGGTAGGCAGAGACCACTTCCTTCCACTTGTTACGACTCAAACTTCCTTCGCTTCCTCCATACTCATAAGTCTCTTCATACACGTGTGTCGGTTTAGTCCTGTTCTCCTGACCTGGCCCTTTCTTATTACTCGTACTTCCCCCATCTTATCGTGGAACGTTCGCCTTGGCCTTCCCCTTCCATTTATCGTATTTTCTCTTGCCTCGTATATCTGTTGTTAATCTCACTTCATCCATTCTCTCCATATCGCCAAACCATTAAAACCAAACTTGATTAACCTTAAAAAAACCATTGTAGCACACGGAACAGGTTTAAATCTTGCATAATTACTTTTGGAACACGAACGAACGAAGCACAGAACAACAAACGAGCGGGAAACATTCGAAAACAACAAAATATGTGTCTATGGTTAACTTTGTTTTTAAATTGAGGTGCACTTGCCAGGTTTCATATTTTAAAAAAAGTTGCACAATCGATTTAACTTGTGAAATAGGGACTAAAAAACACCTAATGATTTGAGAAATGAATTCTTTTACCTAATTGGTCAATTTTAATTTTTTTTTGGAACTAAAAAAAGGTGTCAAAAAATTTCAACTTTCGAAATTAAAAAATACCACAAACCAAGGCAAAATGATTAAAAAACCACTCGACAATAAATGCATTCTTTTCACAGCTATACGCAAAACCGCTTTTTACTCCGCTATCCATTTCCTTTGAAAATAGCTGGCCGCAATCGTGTGTAAAGTCGTCTATTTCAGTTTCCATTTCATTTCTAACGTTTTATTCTCATTTCTATTGTGGTGTTTTATTTCTGCTTCTATTTTTATGTTGTTGTATAGATAGTTGTTAATACAACAACAAGTAAGTAGATGTAAGCATATCGACACAGATCAAATTCGTAACCATGTGACAGAGGCTTTATTAATATTATTGTGGAATTGTAATATCCTGATGTACAGGTAGTGGGTAACAAATAATTTTATCGAATTTTACGTCATCGATCGTATCAATTCATCGAAATTTATTTCATCGAGCGCTTTTTTCTGCTGAAACCATGATGTTTTCAGGATATCTTATAAACATTAATTACGAAAGTCAGGTGAGGTTAGACTTATGACTATTAAGACTCTTTTTTTTATAAGAGAAAATTGAATTAAGAGTGAAATGTCCATTGCTGGTGCCTGTCAGCTAAAAGTGTCCATCATTGGTGCCGTCACCCTAGCTGATGACATCGCGTCATCTGCTTATGTCAACTACATTTCAATTCTATAGAAAACAGAAAGTTAGCTGTTTGCATTTTAGGCTACGCTTACTGATGGCATGGGCTATGAGAGAGAGAGAGATGGGTTACCTTAGTATCGGCGAAATATGTTTGGCGAAATGTATCGTTTCCCAACCGTTTCATTTGCCAACCCGCTTTTTTTTCTGTAACCTGTCGAATAGACTCATAAGAGCGTATAAGAGCAAGCGAAAGAGAAATACAAACCCAAATGTACTTACCCAGTTTAAATTATGAGTTTAATCTATTGCGAGTCACACAATTTTGCATAAAATATCATTTTATCCTCAGCCATTTTATGCAGCTAAACAAAAAAACATTCACAGGGTGTTCGCAAATGAGAAAATTCCATCAAGTTCTATAAATATAAAAACCAAACTCAATATACCGTTATGAGTTATTCACGCCGTATGTGGGACATTCTGTAAATAATGCGCGTGACAGAGCTTAACTAGTGATGGGAACATCATTCATCAACAAAGTCGATAAATTAAGGAGATCACACCGGTTTACTCACGTAAAATTTGTCGAAAAACGCTCGACATGTTTCACTGGTTTCTGATTCAACGCATTATATACGATTTGATAAGGTAGCCGCGTTGGCGAGGGAAAAGGTAGTTTATCCTTAGGAAAGTGCGCGAAGCTATCGAAATCAGTCGTCATCCGAATTATAACCGTGATGGTCAATGGTCGGTGCCACCGAGTTGGAAAACGGTTTTATGTAGTGCTCCAGTGGAAGGTGTGGACGCGCCTTTAGCAAGTGACGTTGTTAGTGTTGTGTGCGACCCTACGTTTGAGAATTCTAATAATGAAGAAAACGGGGGTAGTTTCTCGCCGGCCACGCCGTTCGCAAGGAGCAGTCGGGCTGACAGAACGCTGGCCCGCAGTGTCCGTCGTGCTGCGGCCGCGTCTGCTCATGAATAGGGACTCCGGACGAGCCCGAAACATGTCGAGCGTTTTTCGACAAATTTTACGTGAGTAACCCGGTGTGATCTCCTTAATATGTCTGAGTCTCACGGAAGTTTTATGTTTAAAGTCGATAAACTCTATCCATTCGTGTTAAAAAAAAACTAGCCTGTTTCAGTGTCCCACTGATGGGCAAAGGCCTCTCTCCTTAGTTTCGATGAGTCCCTATTTGGTGCCTCTTCCGACCAGTTAAATATTATTCCGTTAAAATCTTTGACCGTGTGGATAAGACCAGCGGTGAAATTACTAGCATAGAGGCATTTCATGTTTTTGCATAGAGGCAAGTCATGTCTAGGGGTTGGCAATGCATTTGTTGTTTTATGATTGTAGTCTAATGATTGTGATGTTAAACATGTCCACACAAAATGCGATAGCGTTTCTCTCCCCTGAAATTTAGTCCGATCATTACGATTTTTGAATATGTTGTAGATATTATGAAAAATAACTATGTCTACGTTTTCCTTTCCTGTAATATTCGTTTTCAGATTTTTCCCTATACTTATAGTATAAGACGGTATTACTTGAAAAAGGATAATGGGCAAATTGGCCTATCGGCGGCCACTGATGAATTTAGGAATACTTTTTGTAAAGAACTTTTATTTGTACCTCCGTTAAAAAAGGAATTACTTAAATTTAAGTCTGAATTCGATCAAGACATGTCAGATCTAGAACTTATTATTTTACCTTGTGATTGACGACCAAAGAAACGGTCGGGAGGCTATCGTCCATTATTATTGCATATTTATTGCCTAATATACTTCACTCTGAGATGTTAGATCATCTATATATGTTGAGTTTTCCCTTCTTTCCTAAACATTTGATAAATTGATGATCTAAAATTTAATTGGGAAGACTGCGCACGTTAGGTGTTCTAAAATATTTTTTCCTATTGAGGTACGGAACCCTAAAAACGGACAGACAGCGGAACCTTAGTAATAGGATCCAACTGGCTTCCTTTAGACACGGAACCCTAAAAAAAGGTGTGTGGGTTCCGAATAGGGACCGGAAATTCGGTTATATTTATCTAATCGTTGGCGGCGGTGTTGTTGTTCTGTTGTATGGATCAACGCGCACTCAATTTTAATCTATATATATAAAAGGCAAAACTGACTGACTGACATATCAACGCACAGCCGAAACTATTGTACCTAGAAACTTGAAATTTGGTACATGGGTCCTTTCATGATGTAAGTGAGCACTAAGAAAGGATTTTCCAAAAATCGACCCCCAACGGGAAGAAATGGGGGGGAGTAGCGGGAAACTAATTCTACGCGTACGAAGTTGCGGGCGTCCTCTAGTTTATTAATAAAATTTACAAGATTTCTGAATAAATAAATTAAGCCTACAAAAATTCATAATTAAGTCTTCACTTTGGGTGCTCCTTGAATCACCGACACTCATTTCACGAATGCGTTGTTTCATCGAATTTTCATTTCATCGACAGCGAATTTTTGCTGAAACCTTATTGTTTTTAGGTTATCTTAAGCATGGTTTACGTAGCTTAGGTTAGGTTAGACCTGTGACCACCAAAAATCATGACTCCTGCACGTGGAAATGCCTGTTCGATGAAATGAAAATGCGATGAAATGAAAATTCGGTGAAATGAGTGTCGGCGATTCAAGGATAAACCATTTACTTTAACTATTTGAAGTTATTTTCCATAATTTGTACTTATAGATTTACCAAATGTTATTTAATTTGCCGGTAACTCAACTAACCTAACCTAACCTAACGGAGTTTGAGGTGCAAATTGACGGAACGTTTTATCCTACATGTAACATAATTAATATAAACGTTATGTAGAATCCTGGAATCCCGGACCTTATATTATTAAAATAATATTTTTAAGAAGCCGACGCCATATTCGCTTATCTTTTTCCGGGATTTTGCCAACTTTAGGTAAATATCTTACCGAATTTCCGATCCCTGGTTCCGAGTTATTTGGGTCACCGCATCACTAGTCTAAGCGACTATTCTCTGGTATTTATATAAGAGGTCTATTCGACGCTCGACTTTGTCTGAACAAAAATTCACAGAAACATAAAAAATAGTAGTATCGGTCAAATAGGGTTTGAATTCACACTTATTGTAATAAAACTCAAGTGTTTAAAAATCAAAGTTTTATTAAGTCAGTCATGACAACACAGCACATAGGAACTTTGGTATATTTTAGCCTAGCAGTTATTTATTATAGCCTACCTATTTAAAATTACACTTATTAAAAAAAAAACTCGAGCTTTTTGCAGGATTTATCATGTCAATACCAATTATTAAGCACTGCTGCATCTATCCCACCTCAAGCGAACTTTATTTTTGCTAACAATTTGCACTACAACAACAAACACATCGCAAACATAATTATCGCCAAAATGTTTGTGTTTTCGAAACAAGGTGCGCGAGCGCGGACGCGCTGCTCCCGCGCATGCTCATGCGCCATCGCGGCCCAACTGATGATCAACCGAGCTAACTACAGACTCTCTATAGTGCGTGAAAGAGAAAGAAATACTCTATTTTTCGTATCAATTTCAACTTTATACTATAAATAAATAAGAAACTGTGACCTAAAAATTTGCCTCCTTCCGGAACGATCTAAAGTCCTGCTAGCAGGGTAGTGATTCTTTCAAAAGCAAAGGTGAGCGAACGCAGGAGTGATTGTCCAAGCGGCTAGTTTATGTAGTCTCGTCAGAGCGAGCAAAACACATATTAGCGCGTGCATTCTCAATTGGGCAGCCTTATACGTTCGAGAAGCCATGCTGCCAAATTGAATACACGCGCTGAAATTTATTTTGTTAGCTTTGACTACTTAAACTCGCCACTTGGACATCACTCCTGCGTTCGCTCACTTTTACTTTTGTAAGAATCACTACCTAGGACTCCGGGCGATCTATCATTAGGGCCGCCATTTTGTGAACATCATTCCTAAATGGCTTGCGTTCGAAGTGACACAATTTCAAATAAAAACGTTTTGAACTCCTGAAAGCTTGTTTACATTATTTATCTCATCTCGTTGGCCTTACTTTATATTATTTAATACAGAGAAATACACTCTTAAATACATAGAAAACATCCATGACTCAGGAACAAAATTCGCGCTCATCACACAAATATCTGCCGTTACCTGGATTTGAACCCAGGACCACTAGCTTCGTAGGCAGAGTCACTAACAACTAGGTCAACAAGTCGCCTAAAGGTCAAAATCAAGGGGGTATGTAGATAATAATTAGGAAATTATTAATTTCCTAATCTTCTAATCTAATATAAAATTCTCGTGTCACAGTGTTTGTAACCAAACTCCTCCGAAACGGCTCGACCGATTCTTATGAAATTTTGTGTGTATATTCAGTAGGTCTGAGAATAGGTCGTAAACTATTTTTCATAAGGTTTGTATGAAAAAAAAATATTACTCCCGGGCGACGCCGGGCGCGGACAGCTAGTTATTATCTAATATTATTATATACATAATTTAATAGGTAATTAGGGTTAGGACTTTCGGTGGTTTACCGTAGTTCTAGAATCAAAAAAAAATGTACAAGGTGGCGCAAAAGTAATCACCCTATCGGAAGACGCTTTAATTTATAAAAATGGCGGCAAATGTCAGTTCTGCTTTCACATTTGTGAAGTAAACAGATACAAAATACACGTCAATAAAACATGAGTCGCTTTACTTATACTCTTCAAGAATGCGGAATAATTGTTTCGATTTTTTTGCGGAATAATTCGTCGGTGGTGTTCTTACCATTAGGTACCATTAGAATGAATTTATTGTGGATTAAGCCATGTTAGCATGAAATAATATATTTTTTTTAATCCATTGCTCTCGTCCTGTAAGTAGGTAGAATTTAAAAGTATCTAGGACGCCCATATTTTTCCTGCATGCAGGTGACTTGTTCGTGCTCTCCGACAATTTCCAAGTCATCTGAAAAAAAAACTGTATTGGTAACACGTAATTCATTCAGTTTTAAAGGTAAATAGGCAATAGGTAATAGGTAAGGCCTATTGGCTTCATTGGTCTAGCAATTTGAAAAAAATAAAGTCATTTTACTGAGGTCATGTTAGGCTGGTTCGGTACCTCTTAAGCTGACCTACGTCCGGTGTCAATGTGGGTTACCGATTTTGGGACACCCTGTATAATAATAAAGGTAACTAATAATCGCCGACACTAATTTCATTGAATGGTTAACTTCGCCGAATTTTCATTTCACCGAAAGCTTATTTCTGCTGAAACCTTCATGATTTTAATTTCATTGGTCGATCGCCTATAGCATTGTAGCAATCCATTGACGGTTTTTTTTAGCAGTTTTGAGTCGGGAGCTATTGCAGCGATGCAATGTACAACTAAAACCATCAGAGCTATCTACCAAATGAAACTGAATCTTAAGGTTAGCTAGACCACCAAAACAAATAACTACTTGTTGCATTGTATAAATATATGTCAGTTGATGAAATTAAAATTCGGCGAAGTAAAAGATCAAACAAGTCGGCGATTAAGGTTAAACCATATACAGAGTGGAAAAAACCACGGCATAGAAAAATCAGAGGAAGTGGCATGAGCTTCGCTTAGTATCAGACCTGTTGTCGCCAATACTCAAACTATCATAAAAACAACACGCCACCATGGAAAATGTTTTGGGTGCGGCTATCGTTTTTACATTCCAAAATAGCACAATGAGGCACGCTTCTGGATTTATTTCCTATTTTAGAAAATATCGAAATAACGAAATATTGAAATAAGCGATCGCGGCAAAAATGTTCTTATAACGTCTTACAAATTTACAAATTTCATAATTATAATTATGTATATTGATGTCAGGGTTAGAATCCTTAAATTATTAAAATGTGGTTTACAACTTTCTCTGTCTGTTATGTTTACTAAAATTCTTATGCATTTTTTCTGTAATACTAACAATTTATTAATGTGCGAAATAACAGAACTGTTATTACCATGGTTACGCCATAAGTGGTATTCTGATACCGTCAATACTAAAACTACTGGAGGTTTAAAGTATGGGAGAAGAAAAAAAGGTTTACCATCATGATAACCAGTGCCGTAAACGCCTCTCATGTTCTGATTATTATGTCTCTCATAACTTTGTCTGTAGACGCAATTTCTATAGTCCATTTCACATATGCTCAACATCCTCTTAGGCGTATACCCATGACCTCTCCAATATTTCATAAAATAATTTGCAACACAAATTGGTCTTGTAAACATCCTGTAAAAATGCATAAAAATTGGCCTGAAAATTGTAGTAAGATCAGATGGGGTAAGAGCGTCAACGGGGTAAGACCGACAAACCGTATATTTTTAGGACATATTGTTGCTTAGACAGATTTGCCCCGTAAACGCACTTGCCCCGTCAGGTGGGGTAAGAGCATCAACTGGGTAAGAGCGACAAACCGTATATTTTATAGCAGATGTAGGTTAGACGGACTTGCCCCGTAGACGCACTTACCCTACCTTACCTTACTTCGTCTTGTCACAGAAGTAGGTTTAAAAACAATACCATAACAGGTCAAAGACGATATGGTTTTTACCACCTAGGATAGCCCTGGGCTTATCCTAGGTGGTTTAAACCATATTAACCTTGACCTGTTATCGTATTGTCAACGTTACTATAGCTCACCCGACTGAGCAACCGAGTTAAAATACGATTACATGTCAAAAATATTGTTGTTTTACCCAGTATAATAAAGGCCCAGCGCTAGTGTAATACTCTTATACCTATAAAAAAAACAGCTGTTTCAATACTGTCCACGACCAAAATTTATGAAACAGCTGTTTTTTTTTCGTGATTTCATGGTTGGTCCCATAATGAAAGTTGTTCATATTTAATTTTGTGGGTAGAACATCCTATTGATAATTTGTATCACGACTTATGTGTCACCTTGTATAATCGCTATTAAGTAATTATTATGATAGCAAATGAAGTGCTTATAAACATTTAAATATTACTTTCAATCTACTTCTACTAAATTTTACTATCTAATATTTTTGAACCAAATTGTAGTATGTACCTACAATCACCTCAACGCATTATAATATCCTACATGAGGCGCAAAGATAATTATCCGAGACGTCTTTATTACTAGAGGTACAAGAGCGTGTCAGATATTTTGCGCCCAATGTTGGATAATATATTATTGCTGGTGACTGTACTGTACTGTATAAAGAGGATTTGTGAAGCGACGTATCGCGTAGCTGTCAAAAAAAACATACGAATCGATAACTCTGAGCGATAACTTTTTTCTCCTTCTGTATCATGTCCAATTTCCACGATTTTTAGCCGATTGCTGAGCGAGGAGGGAAATGTTTTTATTAGTCTATACAGGGTGAAAAAAACGGACGCCACATGGACGGCAACTACCTTAAATATCGAAAATAGCCAATTCTATACAGAGAAGACTTATTTTTATTTTTGAAAACAATTATTACTGCATTTATGGATTTTTGAAAATTCGTCTGCCTTAACCGGAATCTGAACTGTACTGTACCAGTAACTTTATATATCAGAGCATGCGTCAAATCCAGCAGTTCTGATTTTTTGCAGACTTTATATGATGTTGGCTCATTGAAAATTCAAGTTTGTGGCCTCGAGCACCGAACGCTACTTTGACAAAAAAAACCGCGAAAATTTCAGACTTCTTTCAGATTTTGGCGATTATAACCCTAAAGGAATCGTTTTTTAGAGAAGTTTTCTAGGACTTTTTTAAAGAAGAATAAATTTGCTACAATATGAGACTACAAAATTGTCCCTGTAAACCCAATAGTTTCCGAGATAAAGCTATTAAAAGTTCATCATTTTTCGAACTTCGCAATTTTTTTTGAACAACCTTGACGAACTAAGGTACCAACCTATTCTAGCTTCAATCTGCCCAGGTACACGAGACTCTCGGAATCTACAGAGACGATTCTAGTCTCATATTGTAGCAAATTTAGTCTAATTTAAAAATGTCTTAAGAATGTACCATCAAAAACTAGTCTTTTAGGGTTATAATCGCCAAAATCTGAAAAAAGTCCGAAATTTTAGTACTACAAATGAAATCACAACTTATAGGATAAATCACATAGTTTAATAACAATTGGCCGTCAAGTTATCAACTTAACGGAAAAATGCGGCCACCTTTTCCCGTTAAGGTGACTAATAAAAGGGTAATTGTTATTAAAGTTGGTCACTCTCATTAATTGTGTTTTTAGTTGCGCTACAAAAAAAAGCACCGTCCAATTCCAAGGAAATTCTTTAGTTAATTAAAAAACACAATAACAGTAATCTTAAGTGATAAAGTCATTCTATGAAATGAGTGTTAAGCCAACAAAATAAGGGTGAACCGTTTAACCCTTGAAGTAAAAATACTAGACGAAAATGAAATACAGTAATGGAATCGCAAGTCTTTAAAGAGTAATAATAGATGATGTTATATTTCAGGAAAATACAATTAAAATAGTATCATAAAATGTAGTTAGTAAAGTTCAATTTCAGCTTATAGTATTGTGGTCAATATGGAGCCTCTGCCTTATTAAGGGTTAATGGTTACTTTAGGTACCTGTCCATTACGCAGTTCATGTTTATACCGATGCAGTCGTGTTGTTCATTATAAAGTTTGCCATTAACGAAGTTGTAATCTATTTCTTCGAATTTCCAAATTGGGTCGGTTACGTGTCTGTATTCAAACACGGTTTTGAACTGAAAAATATCACCATGATTAGATAGGTTAACAAAACAGTACAATACTGCCCTCATTAGAAAAAGGCGTATATGTCTCAGAGAATCGCGAATGTATAAGTAACCTTATTTCTAAAGACAGGGGGTTCAATTTGCTATGACTATCAAATTGCGCATGTGTACTTTTTATTAAGGAGGGCAGAATACAGTCCGGAGAGGTCCGGGAGATAGTGGTCTACCTTTCAAGGCTGGATAGCTTAGCTCAGGAGCGTCCAAAATATTTCCCCGCGGGCTGGTGGACCGAAGACTGACCAGGCCCCACGGTGAACCTAAGAGGGTACCCGGGCCCGGCATGCTGCCGTCCCACCAAAGAAGGCGGCTAACTGCCAGGGACCGGAACCGCTTAGCACAAAAGGGGTTTTCGATAAGGTATTTGATAGACTTGTTTTTACAAACCCTAAGGATGCGCTAAGCCTATCGTTGACTTAGTTCAATGAAAGGGCAACCAAACGATACCTATAGTGAATTTGACTAAGCGCTAACCCTATCCTAATACCCCATCGTCTGTTACCATATTCAAACTTAATCGAACGGTTTCAAGCTGACTTAATCTCTATGCGCAAGAGTTTCGACTTATTATTGCATTAGCTAACAATTGATAGGGTAGCGGTAGGTAGTAGCCGCTTAAGCGATATGGCCAGAATTTGTCCGAATGGGCAAAAAAGAGAGAAGCGATCAATGGGCATATTAGACTACCAAAACCCTAATAAACTTGATAAGTTATATGGATACAGTTAACTAATTAAAAGGGGTTCGCCCTAACGTTAGGGCAACTTAATCATAGGTTAACCACATCGATTGGATAACTAAATGATAGGGTTAGCCTATCGACAAGGTTAATCAAATGAAGGGGTTTTCCGGTCCCTGCTAACTGCACAGTATTAGTATAAGCATTTTAAATTTAATGTGGTCACCATTAGAGTATAGAATGGTTCAACTACTGGTATCCTGACTTTTACCAAATTATCATACCTTCTAATACCTTGATCCTTTGGTACAATTCATGTGTAAGGTCATGTTTGGAATATGCTTCTACTGTTTGGAGCCCTTTTTATTTAGTGCATATAAAAACAATTGAAAAAATTCAAAATAAATTCATAAAACGGCTGAAGTATAAATGCTAGCGGGTTTGTGGCAGTTAAAGTGTTAGGTTTGTATTGTAACATCACTTAAGAATTTCTAATTCAGGCGGGAAAAGCTTAAGGATAAACAAAAATTCGGACAAACGAAGCATTACGACAAGAAAAAATTATGGATCCCAACATAGACCCTTAAAAAATGTATATACCGTAGCAGCAGGGCGATTCTTTGTACGTTTTGTTGGTTTTACGTATCGTAATATATTTGGCTGCACATCGTTTTCTTGTAATGGTATTTGTGGCCCCGTATAGTTCCGTTGAAATGGTATATTATTTGGCTCCGTATAGCTTTGGCGAAATGGTATATTTGGGCCCGTATAGCTTTGGCGAAATGGTATATTTTTCCCCGCATAGTTTTGTTGGAATGGTATATGTGGCCCCGTATAGTTTCGTCGAAATGGTATTTCTGGCATCGTATAGGTTCGGCGATATGGTATATCCGGCTCCGTATTATTTCGGGGAAGTAGTGGACCTGAATCCGTACTGATTACTTCATCGCCGAATATCCGTTTGACTGAAACAGCAATTAGTTTTAAGCATTCGTTTCATATCTCATTAGCGTCTCTCATTCCTAAAAAACCGGTCAAGTGCGAGTCGAACTCGCGCACCGAGGGTTCCGTATTTAAGATAATGTGGTTGGAAAACGCAAATCTAAAGCAGATTCTTAACATGTCAATTTTGATTTTTTAGTTAATACCTTTACCCGTGACTCCATCCAAGATTATAATAAACCATAATTAAACAATATAGGTTCGAGAAAATACCCATTTTGTTATTATTTTCTATGTTAAGGTCGATTGACTAGCCTAAATTTTTATACAGATTTTTAACTGCAAAATTAGACGACTTAATTTTATTATTCGCGTCAAATATAAATAATTATCTTTAAGTCAGGAAATTTTCAGACGTTCTTGCCCATAACCTTTGGAGATAACGGGAGTGGGGGGAAGATGGTTAATTTTTGTACATTTTTAGCAATAAATCAAAAAACATGTAAAAAAAAATTGTTTTGGAATGCGCAGATTGAGTCATTCATTATTATGATACCCCGTTTGTGAAGGCGAAGACCAAAAGGTATAATAATGTGTTTGACCTGTATGTATGTAATTCGCTCAACTGATTTTCGATCGGGTTCGTTTTGATGACGAATAAAATATTTAAAAATTCAAGTCGGTGAATTTTTTGGGCGGATATTTTGTAACATAATGAAAAAAAGCGGGTTTTTAAAACTTGTTTTTTTTTGTGTAATGCCTTGTATATACAGTTAAGAATAGCCCAATTTGAAGTAAATAGTCAATTCTATGGGAGAACATATGGTGATTGTTAAAAAAAAAATAGGACAGTTTTTATACTGTAGGTATTTTGTTTTAGGTGTTTCTATTGTGATTATGACGTATAAAAAGGTAAGAAATGTAGCTTATAAAGGATAAGATTGTATTTAGGTTATAACTTCACAAGGTAGAGACAGATCTGGGACAGGTTGGTGACAATGAAGGCGTGCAAAAAAAACCGGTCAAATGTGAATCGGACTCGCGCACCAAGGGTTCCGGATTTAAGATAATATGGTTGGGAAACGCAAATCGATAAGATTAGTAGTTTAGTTATTAGTAGGATTTAGTAGTTTAGTATATAAATAGCTATTGCACTCAAAAACTTTAAAATTTTCCAGAATAAAAAGAAATCTATGTACTCCGGGACTCAAGCTGGCTTAATACCAAATTTAATAGAAATCGATTAAGCGGTTTATCCATAAACCAGCGTTAAAAACGGACAGACAGAAAATTTCACATTTATTATTAGTGTGGATTGACTTACCAAAAAATATTAGTAGAAGTGAACAGACCAAATTCATTTTCGATGTGCGATCTGTACCACTAATCTTAACAGAATGATATCATGGCGATGTCACATCTACATATATAGGTAGTCGATGTACGGTCATGGACTTGAAATTATGAACCACTATAGAACCTTATCGCATAAAACCAACGATTGATTCCTATATCATTTCTATCTTGTCACTTGACGCTGTCATTATGACAAGGTTGATTGGCTGGTGGATCAGCATTTAAAGTCCTTCATGGAACCTACAGGTATGGTCTCATAAATAGCTGCACACTTTAGTGCTTTGTCACTTGAACGTCATGTTTGAACTGCTGCAGTAATCTGTCTAAGGCCTTAAGGCGACAAGGTACAAAAGTGTGCACATACTTAATAAGCCCGACTGTACGTCTTAATCGATTCATTATAAATTTAATACGGTTTTAATTAGAACTTGAGACTCATTAATACATCAAACATTAAAGCCACAGATACAATTAACTTTCTCTCTCACGTGCAAGTTTAATTTTTTTTCAGGGGGCGTAGTATGGTTGCGTTTCTCTCGTGACAAAATGTGGATAAAGCATCCGTCACTCTCGTAATATACGTGTCAAAAAGTGACGGATGTTTTATCCACATTTTGTCACGTGATAAACGCAGCCATATTAGACTCCCTGGGGCTCTATTCCGCTTGGTAAAACCATATTGCTTCTGGCTCTTATTTACGCTATAGTAATGGCGGACGAGAAAAAAACAGAACGATAACATATCAAAAGCAATCGTGGGCCCGATTGCTTCAAGCGAGGTAATAAATAATGTCAAATATCAAGGGGCAAAGTCTCACAAATTGACCTAGTCCCAAACTAAGCTCTAGGCTTTTATGTACTATGGGTACTACATAACGATATAAATACGTATGTAGAGAAATAAATACTTATATACATAGAAAACATCCAAGACTCAGAAACAAATACTAACACACATTTCTTTTCCATACTGGGAATCGAACTCAATACCGCTACCTTTATAAGCAGGGCCCGTATTACGGTCGCCTTTATCGCAGTGGATAAAGCTTCCGTCACTCTCGCACTTACATACTGGTCAGAAAGTGACAGATGTTTTATCTACGCTTATCTACGTCGATAAACACGACCATAATCGGCCCGCCGTTTGATTTTTTGCTGGTAGCTATCATAACGAAACCGGTATAAGGTTCATAATCTACGGGACTTTAATCAGTTGATGACATGATGATCATTAAAAGTCATAACTGCAAATGGATGACTATAAAACTGGGGACCTAATGAAAAAGGGTATAACTCTCCTGTAGATCAAGTGAAAAAGGGTGAAAAAAGGAACACCCGTATTCACAAACGTCATTTTGAGGTCTCACAGTGCTCACGAACGCACAGGGTAGTTCAAATCGTCTCATAAACAAAAGGTCGGTCAAAAAGGGTCCAATCACAAAGATGTATTGAACGCAGTGCGTTTACTCAGTGAAGGATCCCTAAAGTAGGTATTGTTTGTTAATACGGGTGTAAGTCTAGTATACTCCGTTTATGTTTACACCCTTTTTTATTACGATTTAAGTCGACTTATACCTACCCTTTTTACTAGGTCCCCAGTATGATTCCTTAATAGAGTAAAATCTCTCTAAAACACTGACTCAAGCAAATTACAAACTAGATACGTGTTAATGAAAGAACAGATTACACTTGCGTTTCCTAGCCTTCCTTTTGCTAATTAGTGCCATTAATAATACTCGCAGTAAACTTATTTTATAACAGTAAGGACAATTCCATAACATTATTCCGCCACTCATCATTCATTTAACTTAAAAGAGCTTGGCTCTTGTTTCTCATTTTTTTTAATTTTCTGCAAGTTTTTTCATGCTCATTCACCTTGAGCACATTTTCATTTTTTACAATAGTAAGAGTTAGGGCGTGAGCGAAGTCTGCAAAAATATTCCCTTTTTTACATTCAAATGTAATACACCCCTCTGCATGTGGTCCATTTTTTTATTCGAGTTGACGTAAGTACTGTTATTAATTTAGTCTATGTTGGCAACGCTGCATGACCGGACTGATTTGATGTGGTCTGGGATCAATTAAAGCAGTACCGAGCGATTGCCATGACTACTGGGGCATAGTTTAAATAGAAAAGTAGTTCGTCTCTAGCTGTTTGGAGTTTCCGTTACCTACTGCCGCTCGAGAGCTAGGGTTGCGTCAATGCGCGTCACTCGATACTTAATACGCACGCAAACGCGGTGACGGCCCGACCTCGGCTTATTTTGCCGATTTCGCTGATTTACGTGATTTTACAGTTTTAATGTGCAACACGAAAGATAACGTCTAATTTTAACGAATGTATGAGCTACTTTTTTGTTTTTATTATTTTATTTTGATTAATCGACCTGACGCCGGCGACTGTTACGTGAATTTTGCTGGAAGAGGTTTAGAATGTCACATATTCATGTATCGTTTTGACGTTTTAACGGTATGAAAAATTTACAATGTATTGCTGTGAAAATTTTCTAAAAAATGTATGAATTACTTTTTACCACTTTCATATAAAATTTTTTAGTAAAGAAATTAGTAAACAAGGTATTTTTTTACAGAAAACGGGCAAAAAATATTTTTGATTTCGGCTACTCAGAACTCTCGTTCATAAAATTAAAACGACAGAAATAAACTTTAGTTCAAAATCAATCCAATACATAAAAAATATATCCAAAAAGTTCAAAAGAACTGGCAATAAAGTAATGTTTTAAAACAACCTAAATCTCGCATTTATAATACTCGACAAAAATAAAATGTGCCTCATTTATTCGTAGCTCATTTATTCAACCATAACTAAAATGACATTTAATGTTGAGCATTTTAACTGTAAAATCACAAAAATAGGCAAAACCGGCAAAATTTTGTATACGGCCTCTTAACCTGCTTGGTCCGTCCTGTTGAGTTTGCTTCAGGGTATTGATTCTCTCAAAAGCAAAGGTGAGCGAATGCAGGAGTGAAGTCCAAGCGGCGAGTTTAAGTAGTCCCGTCCGAGCGAGCAAAACACATATTAGCGCGTGCATTCTCAATTAGGCAGCCCTATACGTTCGAGAAGCCATGCTGCCAAATTGAATACACGCGCTGAAATGTGTTTTGTTCGCTTTGACGGGACTACTTAAACTCGCCGCTTGCACATAACTCCTGCGTTCGCTCACCTTTGCGTTTGAGACAATCAATACCCTGGTAGCTCGCGCCGCGGACGGTCTTGAAGTTGAATGAAGTTGTTTGAAGATGAACTACTGTTTGTACTGTGACTGAGGTTTACGTTTGTACGACAAATTCGATTATAACTGGCTTTGATTACACATCCATATGCTGTGGTTATCTTTGATTGGTTTTCATTCGACTGCCTATATAAGAAGGGTCTGTGTGTATGTACGGTCACGAGCGTTAATTTGGGACCCATTTCAAGAAAAATATGCTTGAAGTAATCAATGTCATTAGAGATGTCAAGTCATTTGTAACTTTTAGGAAACTCAACCTTATTGTTGTAGAATGTCAGATTGACTTTGGACCTAGGGTGGGTACCAAATTTAATCTCGTGACTGTACAGTGAAATATTTAAATTCGGGACCCACCTTGGGTTCAAAGTCAATCTGACATTCTACAACAATTAGGTTGAGTTTCCTATAAGTTACAAATGACTTGGCATCTCTAAGGACATTGACGACTCAAGCATTATTGTTTTTTAAATGGGTCACAAATTAACGATCGTGACCGTACTTAGGTACAGTCATCAACTCTTATTGTTGTACAGAACCTAATCATTTAAAATATAATATAAATATATATTTTGATAATTATAGTTACTAAACGTAGTAGAGTACTTATAATATGATGTGTAGATAAAGTAATGTATGCAACTGTATATAATTAGGCCTTAAAACACTCGTGTGATCTTATTATGAAACTCGCCTTCAGCTCGTTTCATAAAACCACACTCGTATTTTAAGGACCCTCTTTATGTATCAGTTACATAAAATACTATTATAGCAAAATAAAGAGTAAAGCAAGTGGTTTTATAGCCTAAAAATGTGTACCATCATATTCCATATTCTTTGATTAGGTATATCAAAAATATGGTAAAAAATATTGTGTGATGACCAAGTCATTGCTCCTGAGTCTTGGATGTATTTCATATATAATAATATGTATGTACAGGTATTTACTTTTTTATATAATATAAGTACTTATGTTTATCGTTGTCTAATTCACATAGCACAACCCTGAGATATGGACTGCGTCATTTCTGTGAGGTTTTTACTTATATTTATGTATTTAAGAGAATAGCATGTCTGTGTGTAATCTCTTGCTTCGCTCGATATTGATTATCAAGATCAGAGGGTCCCTCTATTTCGCCGAATTTTTTTACGCCGAATGTATAGTTACGCCGAATTTTGTTTTCGCATAATTTTCCTCCAGCTTAAACGGAAATTTGTGTAATCCTGGTAGAATAGAGTAGGTTAGGTAAGGTTTATTTTATAACTTTTCAAAAAAGTGATCGGTATCAGAATAACAATTATGCGAAATAAGTATTATGCGAAGTCATACATTCGCACAATTTATGAATATGCATAAACAGGGGGGAACCCCAGATCAGTCAATCTATAAATTATTTGCCGACTCGAATCGGAAGACTCACGCCTGTGCAGTGCACTGTGCAATGCGCAATGCAGAAGGCAGTGCACAATCAGCCGTGCATGTCAAACGATGCATATGCCAATTTACTAACAAGAACGTGAAGATATAGAAAAATATAGATGCGATGTATATTTTATGATGTTTATAAAGATATATACTATGTGTTAAATACTTTTTGAAATATGTATAAAGGTTTTTTATCCTTTATATTGATATCATTATGATGGCTTTTATTATCTTGAAAGTGAAGGCGGCCAAATCGATAACGATACGTTTGCAATAGGGGTAAAAATGCAGTGGAAAAGGGGCTTACCACCGTACTCAGCTCAGAGATATTTAACTTGTGTTTGAAAAATTTAGTAAGTAATAATTTAATCGTCATTAACCGACGCAACACCTTAAGCTGTTCTGGAAACGTCTTTAATATTTGAGTAGCTTAGTTTTTATTTTAATTTAAATAAGTTTAGTTTTAACTTTTAATTGTATTATATAAAATATGTATTTTTTTTCGTGATATTATACTTGATTTACGAAATCTCAAATATTCTCAATAACTCTACTAACTATTAGATAAAATTTGGAGTGTATGTAAGTTGTTGTAAATTATTGTATAAAGCTCGAATGATTTGTCAAAAATGGTTCTTATTTCAATTTATTACATATATTTCAAAAAAATGGTATTGTGTTATCTACTTGTTTTATCTTTAGGAATAGTGATGATAGTTAGATTATCAATTCTCGAAGTGGTACCCCACCACTCAGACTGACGTTTACGATGACGTCAATGTAAGTAAAATTAAGATGTAGGGCGCCATTATTTTGTAAATTAAAAAAATAATTTCGCTTAATTTTTTCATGCTATAAACCTTTTTAATAAAATTAAACGTCTTACCTATCACGTACAAAGTTCAAACAATTTTACTATAAATAAAGCAGATTTAAAAGCACATTCGAAAGACTTCACCATTTCTACGATTCATTCCTGAATATAGGATCTTTTCCTGATAATTTAATGATAAACCTCCGTATCTGTACTTTTACCTACTCTAACGTTTCGAGATACGAGCCAATTACGAACGAGTACCGTATCTAGACTTTATTTTATTTATCGCAATCTGTATTTTCCTTTCAGACGAAACGAAGTATACTTGAGATGTAAACTATTCAATAGAATACGATGGAAAGTCCACTTTAACTACGTAGATATAAATCGGATCGCTTTTGTATGTTGAGTTTGGTTAGCTCTAAATCTGAACATGTTCAGAGTATTATTTCCCAACTGTTTTATTTATTTGCAATTTTATAATTTAGTTTTTTTTCGGATCCCATTGATTTTCCAAAATAATTAAAGAGACACCTGTGTAGGTTAGGTTAGGTTAGTTTAGGTAAGGTTAGGTTTGTTTTATAATCAGGCGTGTGTTAACTCGGAGCTATACTAAAGTGTTGTGCAAAATATTTTTGCGATAAAAAATTACATCGATGTTACTTTCAAGATCAAGATGTTAGTCAACATTAATGAATATAATTTATAAATTTGAAATAAAAACAAATAATTATTTGTCTGTAATAATTGTCGTTTCAATAAAAAATATCCACTTTAAATTATTACCGTGAGGAATATTACCTCACTCACTCACGGACAGCATATGATTGGCAGTAACAGTAAATTGTCTTGTTTTGTTTGAGATGACATCCATATGCTTTTATTATCTTTAAAGAAGCTCGATATCAGACATAATAGTAGTAGTAGGGGTTTTCGAGATATAAATTTGAATCGAAATCTTATTTTGACGACGCGTTGGCCTAGTAAGTGACCATACCTAGCGGTAAGCTAGCGGTCCTGGGTTCAAATCCTAGTAAAGACAGGATGTTTGTATGATGAGCGCGAATATTTGTTCCTGAGTCATGGATGTTTTCTATGTACATATTTATGTATATTTACCTATATAAGTATTTATATCGTTGTCTAGTACCCATAGTACAAGCCTAGAGCTTAGTTTGGGACTGAATCAATTGGTGTGAGATTGTCCCTCGATATTTATTTATTTTATTTTATTTATCGATATCACATCCCTAGAATGTGCCCCGAGTTAGCACACGACGTCTTTGTTTAACAATTAAACAAAGAAAGAAGAAGAATACCGGGGAACTCTACAGACACGTACCTACAAAGTCGTGGGCGTCAATTAGTTTTACTATAATAATTAATACGAGTAGGTAGGCACGTATACCTACAATTAAGATTTTTACAAGTTCTTTCTATTTTTAATTGAATTGCAAGAATTTTTAACACTAGAATTAATTTAAAAAAAATATTTCACTATAGTGTTACAAAAAATAATTATAGTTAAAACAAATTGAATCAAATTAAAGAAAAAATACAATTCGCGCGCTCACTATCATATAATATAATTTGTAGATTAAAACATGTTGTATATATCGATAAAAAAATATTGGCACGCAAATTACGTAAAAAATATCCCAACACTAGAGTGCAGCTCAACTAAGCCAAAAGGTGCTATCTCAAATATTACACCTAAAGCAGATTACATTCTTTCCCATTGGTAATTAGGTTGCAAATACTAGACATAAAATGGTACGAGATGCAGCTATTTGGTTTGTGGGGCAGCGGCAGCTATTACAGCCTTAAGCAGGAAATCCCAATAGAACTCAATTTATTTAATATTAAGTTGTCAAACGAGCTTTAATTGAGATACAATTTCATTATTATTTGACCTTACCTCTTGCCCGTGACTTTGTTTGTTGTAAAATACCTAATTGTTTTTTTAACTATCATCAATTCATCACACATCACGACATCTTTTGGAACCCCACAGACAAAAAATAAAATTATGCTGGTTTCTGTTTGTATCTAAGGAAATCAATGTTTTCAGTATTAGTCGCTTAAAAACATAATAGGAGGTATAATAATAGTGCAAAAAAAGAAATTTACTCACTAATTACGTTCTTGTAAGAGACTTCGAACTAAAAAGCAGCAAAAAATTGCTGTCATGGCGTGGAAAAATGTGGATAAAACATCTGTCACTTTTTGACACGTAGGTATATAACTAAGAGAGTGACGGATACTTTATCCAGATTTTGCCACGCTATTAAACGCAACCATACTAGGCTCGCCGGTGTGCTGTTAGCTTGTAGGCCTATATTATTCTCTGACGTAAAAAAAAGTCCTAAAGACCAAAACCAATTGAAACAGGAACCGCAGTGCTAAACTATTGCTAAGGTACCGAGTTCGAACCCCCGCGGTCACCAAGTACCAATGAGTTTTTCTAACTTAAGTGCATTACTCGACGCTCTTGCGGTGAAGGAAAAACATCGTGAGGAAACCTGCACATTCGAACAGCTGACTGTGTAAGAGGGTAATTGCACAAAAGAACCTAAAGGGTCGAAGTGTATCCGAAAGGGCCCATCTGTAAGATAATATAAGACAAGATAAGCTATTGCGTGCTCCCAGCCAATCAAGAACCCTTGTACAAGGTCTTCGAAAGCAATCAAAGAAAACGACATAATCAGATTATAACACAAAGCCGATACTTTAATTCCAATTACATTGAAGAAACTTGAGACGCCGCAAATAATAGAACTATGAATATTAAAGGGATGTCAAACAAGCAGGGAAATTAGATCGCTTAACAATCGCTTTCGATTAGGTATAATAATTAAATTGGCAATCTACGTATCTAGTTTTTTAAATCTATATATATATATATATATATAATATAAAAGGCAAACCTGACTGACTTATATATCAACGCACAGCCGAAACTACTGTACCTAGAGACTTGAAATTTGGTATAGGAGTTCCTTTCATGATGTAAGTGAGATCTAAGAAAAAAAAATCCGAAAATTGACCCCCAACGGGAAGAAATGGTGGGAGTAGCGGGAAACTAATTCTACACGTACGAAGTCGCGGGCTTTCTCTAGTTAGTTATAACGAGTTTTTTGTTATCCTGCTTAAATTTCATTCTACCATTCATTTACTGCTTCCTTACTACATTTTTTTTTTAATGTTTGTGTGTCAATAACGCCTAAACTCATTGCCCACCGCTAAGCAGCAGAGTTCGTATTGTTGTGTTCCGGTATGGGGTTAAGACAATCGGTGAAATTACTAGCATTTTGGCATTCCATCTTAGTCCTCAGGGTTGGCAACGCATTTGAAGTCTTAGGATTGCAGTCTAGAGATTTCAAATATCTATGGGTGTCAGATCTCATTTACTATCAGGTAGCCTGAGTGCTCGTGTGCCTCCTTCTTGCCATAAAAAAAAACTTCTAAAATGGATTGACATCAAACAGGGAGTTTTTTGTAAGTGGGACTTTGAATCTACCATAAAGTTCAATTACATTCATTCATTCGTTAAAACAGCTAGGATAAATTGAAGAAACTTGTCCAAAAAAAAACTGCAACAGTTTTCTCATCTTTTCGAATACAGCATATTTTTGTTTGCAAAGCTTTGAACATCTTAAAGGTGAGTATTTACATGCGAGAAAATTCTTAGTAGCGCGCTCGACAAACCGTTCCCGGAGGCTCTTCATCCAAGCAGGGTTACCACGGGAACTCACTTTTCGCAACACAGGCGCTACATGTCGTCTCTTCTCCTTTATTTTTATTTTTAATTCTCTACACGACTGCCCAAAAAGGAGGGTAATGTTTTCAGGGTTCTAAACGCCTGAGCCGATTTAAATGTGTTTGGTATCGTTACAATCCTGTCACCATCCCGGTTGATATAGGATACCTAAACTTTTAAAATTAAAATAACAACAATGGCAAAATGTCAATTATTTATGTCAACAAAAAAGGGTCCTAATGTGACCGATTATATGATACGAAGGGTATCATTTAATCGATCAGCAAAATATTCTTATTTTGGTGAACAGAAATATGTATTTGGTCATCCAAAATAGCTAGTTGGTAAGCAACTTATTGTTAGCAAACATTTATAAGTCTGCAATTAATGATATACTGAACTGCTCTAAATTATTTTGATCACCAAATTAAATATTTGAGCCGCATTGACCGAACCACAGTTAATTAAATTTTGGTAAGCAATCAGTAGGTAAGCAAAATATTTCATTTTGTCCATCAAATAAAAGGGGGCAAATTTACTGCTGTGCCGGCAACGCACATATGCCAAACCCGCCATCAAATTTACAAATTAAACAGAGTCGACGGACTCTCCTATTTCTGGGTTGTTCTGGCCCTCAGGGCCTGATATAAAAACAAACCTAACCTAACCTACCTCATATTTATGATACAAATTTTGATTAATCTAGGGTGTGATTGTGATTTCTAAATTTGTGTGACAAAACTTAACTTGTAATTACTATACTAGCCTCAAAAATACCAACGCCTGGGTGCTCACGTCACGTGGTCTGATTTCGCTCCGCCCACACGAACACTGCTGATTTTTCAAACTAAACGCAATCCAATTATTTATATAGATTACCATTATTTTAATATGCACACCTATCAATTAAACTGCTTACTAGGTATTTCATGGTAACCCAAGCGATACACAGCTATCTAGAAACATGTCCACTGACCCCGTTTCTTCCCGGCAGAAAGCTCAGAAGTGTAGACGAAGAGCTGACCGCAGAAAACGAGTGGCAATTTATAGAGGGATGAAACTCTCATGTGAGAGGTGATTCTCTTAAGGGTATCAGGGTGAAGGCATTAAAATACAAAACAAAAATATTTTTTATGGAATTAAAATACAAAACGAATCGTGTGGGATATCAAATAAATAGGCTTTATGAGCTAATGAAAATATATATAAAACTCAGGTCCATACGACCTTATTTAAAATTGAGAAAATAAATACGTTTTTTGTATGTGGTATTTTCGCTTTCATTTGTAACTTTTTTTACGTAGCCGTAATAATATTTACTCTGTAAAAACACACAGGTAAGTGTGTACCTGTAACGGTTCATGAGATACAACCCGCTGACTGAAAGACGGACAACTAGGCTTGATAATAGGGTCCTGTTGACACCCTTTGGATACGAAAGTCTAAAAACTAACAATTTATTTATTTACTAGCTACTGCCCGCGACTTCGTCTGCGTAGGTATCAATTATCGTTATTCCCTCGGGAACTTTTCAATTTTCCGAGATAAAATGTAGCCTATGTGTTAATCCAGGATATAAGCTATCTCCATTTCCAATTTCATCCAAATATCCATCTCCAGTGAAACAGTAAAAAACTAACATACACAAATTCGCTATCCACTGTTGCGCGTCTGTTTATCCGCTAACTCCTTAGGCGGTGTCCTTGGTGGGCGAATTCCACGCGAATGCGATGCGGTGCGGCGCAACGCGAGAGAAACAAACAGTCGACAGCTATGGCTACGTCCTACGTGGGCGATTCAAAGCGAACAAAATTGCAAAGCGGTGCGGTGCGGTGCGAACGCGATCAAACTGTTATTTTTCGCGCGAACCTGCTTCGCATTGAAACCGCGTTTCACCGCACCGCACCGCTTCGCAATTCTGTTCGCCCACGTAGCCTTAAAATGTAACTAAGTACGCAACGTTTTGTACCATCATTCGGAAAAAGTCTCCCAAAGGGTCATAACGCTCACTCTGGTTCATGAAAGTGTAACACAGAAATATTCGTATCAACAGAAGCGAAGCAAGAGCGAGTCGCAAGGTGCTCTATAAATTGAGACTCGTTTTCCGTGGCCAGCTCCTAGGCCATGGGACTCGTAGCCGCACGGCTGAAACGTACATTTTACTTTGTAGATTTCCCCACTCGTAAAGTATGGCGACTATGTTTTCATGTTTATTTCTTACTAGCGGCCCGCCCTCGCTTCGCTTCGATAAATATGAGTTTTCTGTAACACCCGTACATAATCCAAAATCAATGTGTACATGAAAACCTTACTCTTGAATCACTCTATCTATTAAAAAAAAACTGCATCAAAATCCGTTGCGTAGTTTTAAAGATCTAAGCATACATAGGGACAGACAGACAGACAGCGGGAAGCGACTTTGTTTTATACTATGTAGTGATAGTGATGTCAACGGTTAATGAAACATATAAAATAAATGTTTTAAAAAACAAAAAACCGCCTTCAAAAACGCGAAAAATAACTTCTTTAGAATTGTAGATACCTAATAGGTTAGTCCAACTGAAGTCGGCGACCACAATATTTTCAACAAAAAGCCGACATCAGTTGGACTAACCTATTAGGTATCTACAATTTTAAAGAAGTTATTGGTGAAAATATTGTGGTCGCCGACTTCAGTTGGACTAACCTATTAGGTATCTACAATTCTAAAGAAGTTATTTTTCGCGTTTTTGAAGGCGGTTTTTTGTTTTTTAAAACATTTATTTTATTTTATACTTTTTAGTGATCATAATAGGTACGCTGTTACGTAGTCCCACTTCTTAGTTGATATGAAACTTTAAGTTATTTCGCGCGCGCCGCAAGCAACGCCGCGGGAAAGTCATAGTCATATTTCCACAAGTAAATATTCTTCGTTGTAGTCGCTCAACTATCTTAATCGAGATATCTTATCGCCACCCTTAAAATAGGTACCGTTGAGGAGTTCCGGTGGCCATCTCTGGTCTTCATCATCAGTTCCACTTCACCAAGTGACACTTTCTGAATGCAAATGCTACACTTGTTACTAAAAATACTAAAATCGCTATATGTTTGCATACAATATTTGAGGAGTTCCCTCAATTCCTCACTGATCCCCTCATCAGATTCAGATTTGGTGACAATGGGACCAACTAGAAAGTATACCCATTCGAACACCGAAAAAAAATTTCAAATCGGTCCAGTAGTCTTCGAGTAATCGGGGAACATACATAAAAAAAAAAAAAAAAATATTCCGACGAATTGAGAACCTCCTCCTTTTTTTTGAAGTCGGTTAAAAAGGGCGTCACTTGAAGCAGACACTTTTTAAATGAAATAAGCTAAATATACCTTAAAGGGATTCTGCTTTTTTGTTAATGAACTTCGAAATTTAAAATTTTTTGCATTTTACATGCCTCCTTAGCTAATAAACAGTATCTTACATTCAATTACAAAATTAGAATCAATTGTCTCCTCTTAGTAATAAGGTTGTGATTGCTACAGGAGTTTTATTTTAGATGCGCTATTTGCCTGCAGGCCTAATATGGCTGCGTTTCTCGCGCAACATTCGTCACTTTCTGACACGTATATAAGTACAACAGTGACGGATGCTTTATCCACATTTTGTCACAAGATAAACGCAATCATACTAGGCCCGCCGGGTAGTATAGTTTTGTTAAATAAGCTTTTGCGATGTGACATACAACATTTCTAAAATCATTTTTATTTGAAATAATTCCAATCAAAAGTACCTGCTGTTATTAAAATTTTGCACAATCAGGCTAAGATGTTTATCAGTGTATTAGTGACAGGTTGCGGGCCCATTGCCTCACAGTACTACAAGCCTTTATTCCTTTAGTATTAGTATAATTATATTATCATCCACAAAATGCATGCAATAATTGTAAAATGTCTTTGCTATAAGTCAAACATCAACATAATATATTTTAAATGAGAAGTCACTTATCTTGTTCTATTTATACAAGTAACTAATGAAGATCAAACGCTTAAACCTTATTATTAGAACACATCTACTTCCCATACGAACACTTAAGTTCAACATTAACGGCCGTTAGCTGTAAAATATGGGCCGACAGTGTAATGGAGCACGTGACTTGCTTGAAAATGTGCGCTTAGCATGTACTATGTAAAAATATTCTTGATAGAACACTGCGCCGAAGCCATGAGACGACGCATCAGTGTATAACCTAGCTCTTGCATGTTTAATGTTATATCTAACGGAAAGCTTAGCCGTTGGACTTACAATGTTGCTTTATATTATAAAAATAATTTTCATGGAGAAAGTAACTGGTATCTTAAAAAGTCTTAGTGCTTTGAAATGGCTTTCTTGGTAAAAAAGACTCGGATCGAAAGAACTATGGGTCCATTAATGATATTGAAGTACTATTTTTGTAAAGCTGCCACGAATGAATCGCATGAGTTTTTTTTTCAAAGAGAAATCTTACGCATATCGACCTAGTCCTTAAGTTCTAGGCTCTGTGGGTTCTATAGACTATAATATACATACTAATAATAGAGAAATACAAATACATTAAAAACATCTAAAAACGAAGAAAATACTCAACTAATAGCCAACCGCCAACCGCGTTGTCGTAATTCGTTTATAGAATTAAATAAAAGGTTTCTAGTTTATGATTCGAATTACGTTTTAAAGAGCGGCAACGATCATAGGTAACATTTAGTTACGTTCGTTTTCGTATAGCAACTTTTTTGACGACTTATAATTTTATTGTCTTAAGGATAACAGCATAAAGTCCTTGATTGGTCGTGTCAACAAATAGAGTGTAAATGTATATGCTGCATAAAAAAATACCAAATTAAAATCTTAACAACCAAGTACCAAATACTTTTAATGCTATTTTTAGTACTATTCCAGATGTTAGACAGATGGTGACGGAAGTCAAAGTCGAATCTTGCCGACCTTAAATGTCACTTGCCTGTTTTCTGTCAAGCAACACATTAGCCGTTGTAAGATTGACAGCTGAAAAAACGTCTGATGGTCGTCTAAAATAAATTGAGCTATTTTTGGGATATCATTTAGTGTTTTAAGTAAGTATCTATTTAAAAATGAAGTTCAATAATACAGTTTAGAAAAACTTTAATTTACTTAAACTGAATAAGTTAAGTTAAATTATATAAGTATTTTACACGTGCATTAGCATGGAGCATCTATAGCATATATTAGTATGCTTGTACAGCGTTCCGTGAGTCACCAAAACGGTACTGGCTGAAAATCAGCGCTGTAGGTGTCTGACACCTCAGCATAATGCTGATGCTGTCTGATTCGCTACCGCGAGGACACACTATTTGCTGTTTCTGTCACATTGTTTGTTTTATTTTATTTGTTTAATTGTGTGTCTTCTGTGTAGTGAATAAATGTATTTCTTCTTGTTCTTCATCTCCCTCTTCTTCTCCTTCTTCTCCTTCTTCTTCTTCTACTAGTTAAATACAACAGAATAACTTTTAGTTGCACAATAAACGTTCATTAGCACTTATATGTATGTATGTGATGTAGTTCTAGACGCCACAAAGGCAAATTTTGGCGGCGTGATTAATGGGAACGGGACAAGTTACCGCAGTCATATAACTGTCTCTTTTGTTGCCTGGAACTTGGCAGGATTTAACAACTTCAGCAGTTCAGTTATAACCTAACCTTGAATTCACTGAAAATGCGCAAAAGGCCTTATCAGCTGTTCTATAGCGTTTGGGTGAACCAGACATGTTAACCTTTTAAATTTGTCTCTAGTGAGCTCGTCGGCAAATTTTTCCAGTGTGTATAAAGTAAATTTTCGTGCATGTCATATTGGTCGCACCTTCATACAGTTCAACCAAAATAGTAGGAATATCTAGTGGTACTATCCATGAGCACAGGGGATCAAGATTATGATTGTTAATCGAACTTAGAAAAAAGTTCAATATTAGGTATTTATTTAATGTTAAACTTATTACCAAGAAAAAGTTAACCGAAACCCATACATTACGCACAATAAGAATTGGAAAGGAATTTACATTATCACATACCTACTAGAAAAAAGTAACTTTTACTGGACATACTACTTTTTGCAGCGTTTGTGATTACTTTTACAGTATTTCTCTCGAAACTGGCATCCTACTCCCTACTAATATTATAAACGCGAGAGTTTGTGTGTGTGTTAGTTTGTTACTCCTTCACGCTGGAACGGCTGAACGGAACTGGATGAAATTTGGAATGCAGATAGATTATACCCTGGATTAACACAGGCTACTATTTATCCCGGAAAACTAAAAAGTCCCCGAAGTAATAACGATAATCGAAATCTACGCGGACGAAGTCGCGGGCAGAAGATAGTTAATAATAAATGTACGATATTAAAGTGACCCAGTATTCTAATATAATATTTCGTCATACAAGCTTAACGAAGCATAATTATGAACGCAGAACGTTTCGTTCGGTTGCATAAACCCAGCAAAATAAAGGCTACGCTAGTCGCCAAATAATGACGGTAAAATGAATCCCCCAGTGACCAAAACGGAAGGATTTTGTACGTAAAATGTTGGAAACGGAGTGAAACTCTAAACGGCTTTCAAAGTCTGTATAAATTGTAGGTTTAGAAACAAACTAACACTAGAGTTTCCCTATTTTACCACTATGTAGAGCTATAAATAAAGAGTCCTTTGATCATGTAGAAGTGAGGAACTGAAGCGATAAAGGTTTCTGGGCGTATTTAATATCGTAAGGCCCACCGTTAGGGAATGCAATTTAACCGGTTATTCACCGTTTTTATATGAAAATAACCGGTTAAAACCGGTTTAAACCGGTTATTTGCATTCCCTACCCACCGTACTACAAACAGCCAGTTTTTTGTCAGTGGGACTTTGAATGTACAATCAAGGCAATAAAGTTCAATTACGTTTGTTAAAAATGCTATTTTCAATTTATGAAAAAAGGAAAGTAAACTTTATTCCAATCGCAATACAGTTCAAATAAAGTTGCCTTGATAATGTACATCCTATTGCACACTGGGCCTTACGAGGTTAAATAACGATTAAACAGATAACAACCTCCGATATGATGTGACTTTATAATCAGATCTCGGAAAGTGTGAACTATTCTTATGTCATTAATGTTATGTGTAGATTTGTTATGAGTTATGGTTTATTAAACTACCAAGTTTAATAAAGCACAACTCTGAATACACCAAGATTTAACTTGGCGCTATAGTAACTTTTATTCAGCTCAAAAATACCGGTTGTTGCCGGTTTTGCGCTGGTCTTGGAAGGTGGGACCAGGATTTGCATCATCCTTTACTCTAATCTTGCTTAATTGTGATAATAGCGTCTGGTCACGATTTTTTCCGTTTTGACCGTACCATCCCACGGGAATAGTGTTTCTTTTCAGAATAAAAGGCAGCCTATGTTAATTCAGGGTAACTAACTCCGTTTCAAATGTCATCCAAATACATCGGTTACGAGGGGTAAGTAGCTTAAAATGAGGATTACAACAGTTAACAAAGGGTAACTTTTCCCGTATATTTACTCTCTATGAATTTCTACTAGTAGTTCATGCTTATACTGAGATTTGTTTATGCTTTAGCAGGCCATTTTATTTTCGTTTTAGTGTATAATTGTTATTTATAATTTTGTGATGTTACTTACTTTTAGTCCCGTGAGGCCAATGTCCAGCAGTGGACGTCTTTCGGCTGACATGATGATGATGATGACATAGTTTTAGTCCCGTGTGGTTGCCGGGTTAGAATAGGTAGTGCCACTCCATGTCTTCCCGTGGATGTCAGAAGACAACTAAGGGAATAAAGGCTTGTAGTACTGTTAGACGATGGGCTTGCAAGCTGTCACGAATACACTGGTAAACATCTTAGCCTAATTGTGCAAAATGTGGTTACTGAATAATCAACATTTTTTTAGAGTTGTTGGTAATTCTGTAGCTCTGCCTACCGCCTACCCCACTCTGGGAATGAAGGCGTGAGTTTATGTATGTACTTACTTTTAAGTTTTAATAGTTAAATTGTAAGATGGTTAAAAAATTACCTGCTAGAATTTCTTGTAGCACTTCTTCTCCACAATGATGGTCTTGTTCGAAGGTTTTTTTTTCAGTGTACCTACTGAATAAATTATTTCATTTAATTTCTAATAGGGTGACGGCACTAATAATGGACACTTTTAGCTGACAGGCACCAGTAATGGACACTTCACTCTTAATTCGAATTTTAAATGGTACTAACTTGATTGTTGCAAAACAAATGGATAACCCTTATCTTCTGTAAAATAAGAATCAAGTGTCCATTATTGGTGCCTTGTCCATTACTGGTTCCATCACCCTAACTTTTCCTAAACATATTTGAAACCGCTTATAACCTTACACTTACACCAATAAAAAAACATTTCGGTTTAGTTGGCGGCCTGTGAGTTTCCGTAGTCATTTGTATGTGAAGTTAGTCTCAAATAGCTACTCTGCTGGGCGTATAATTTATTTTGTCTTCCGCTGGGAGAAATATATAGGATTTGTTTTCGCAGAAAGAATGATTACTTGGCTTCTCACAAAGATGGATTTGACGAACTTATCTTTTTTCCTTAAGGTTGCTGAGGGAAATTTGCGAGTATTTTTCTTGGTTTCCGCCCTCATGCCAGTTTTGATAAGATTTTCACTGAGTTGAGATAATATTGCTTTTTCTTTGGTAAAAGAAGATTATGAGAGAGGTCGCATTTGTTTTTTCTTGTTAAGTAATTCATTACATTAAAGATGGTCTAATAATAATGATATTAACTGTTTAAATAGGTACCAATTTAATGGTAGTAAGATTAATTAAAAAGACCATTTGGTTCTTTTTCGGTATTAGAGGACGCAATTTTAACCCATAGCATTGTTTCGACAAAAATATTTTCAAATTGAATAAGTTTCTAACAATAAAATCTCAGGAATTTCTGATAATATTCTTAATTTTTAGACAAGCGCAATTATTGTTATTTTCCAAATAAAATCTCAGTAATTTCTTGAGAACCATTCTTTCTTCTTCAATATTCAGATTAGGAAATGCAATTTTACCGGTTATTATCCGTTTTTGTATGAAAATAACCGGTTAAAACCGGTTATAACCGGTTATTTACATTCCCTAATTCAGATGGACGTTAGTGTAGGTTTCGACCCCAGAAAAGAAAATTCAAGGCAGAAGATTTCCGTAAAAGATTTAATTATACAGCTATTATTGTATTAAGGCCGCGTTCATACCAAACGTAGTGTCAGTTGCCGCATGTTACTACTTTTCCTTTGATATTCAACTTTTCGTTCACACCAAACTGACATAACGCTGCTCACTGCTGCTATACTGTGTACAGTAGGCGGCTGACAATACGTTTGGTGTGAACGCGGCCTAAGTCCTAAAATTTCAGCGTCTAACGCTAATGTTGTACTAGCGACCCGCTCTCGCTTCGCTTCGGTTTATGTGAGTTATCTGTAAAATCTAAACATAAACCAGAATGTATTATACATAAAAACCTTCCTCTTAAATCACTCTATATATTGATGAAAACTGCATTAAAATCCGTTGCATAGTTTGAAAGATCTAAGCGTATATACAGAGGGACAGACGGCGGGAAGCGACTTTGTTTTATACTACTCTCGTATGTAGAGATGCTATAATTTATGTTATTTTAGCGCTATCTACCGGATACCGAAATGTGTCGCGATAAAAATACCCAGTAGTCATTGCTCCCGCGATATTTCAGTATATTTATATGCTTGTTTTTGTTGGTCACATTTTAAAATAACGAAATCTTTGATCAGGCGTGAACCGGAAATTTATTTTGTATTTTTATATTTCAAAATGTCCGTTTCGAATTTACTTGTCATGAATTTATTTTAAAATTGGGACTCGGTTCATGTATTTGGTAATTGACCTAAATAATTCAGTCTCGATTTCAACCACCGCCGAGTGACGACGATAGTCGCAGGCCGCCCGCAAAAGTATAGCGGACTGGCGCTCTACTTTGAAATCAGTAATTCGAACTTCGGATCACCCCGTCACTTTCTTGCGAAGTAGTTACGCGTCGAGAGCAAAAGGGATGGCAATAGACGAAGTTCGAATTACGGATTTCAAAGTAGAGCCTCTGGGCCGTGCCGCGTCGGACTGAGTACGTCCAAGATTGCCCCACGCCCCACAATAATTTGCCGTTTGAAGAAATATTTAGTATCAATTTCACCAAACAATGTTAAATTTAATCAATCGACTGTTAGTTCATACATTTTGGCAACTGTTAACGCTCTAATCGTCTGTTAAGTGGTTAACATCGCTTGGTGAAATTGGTACTTAGGCTTGTATCAGCAAACTGTCATTCTTTTTTTTAATAAATAGATTAGATAAGTAGTTTTTTATTTATTTAACAGAAACGTCTGTTATGAAATTATAACTATATGAAAGCGAAAAACATTCGTCGGTCTTAGGTAGGATTCGAACCATCTCCTCTGGCTCTCCGGGCCGATGCAGGCGCTTTACCACTTATGCCTAAATAATTATGAATTATGAATTATGAATTATGCCACCAAGACCCTACGTAAGATCCACGAAATTAGTGACAGCTTGCTTTTTCATACTCGGAGGGTATGCTGATGCCATATCGTTGTTGTTGTTCAGATAAAAAGTATACATGATGCTTTAATCACACACATGTAATTGTTATAACCGTACCTGAGAAGCATAACACTGCAAGTCCACTTTTTAAGATTTTGCGTTTTTTAATGTATCATACATAACTTTTTTAGCTCTATCGAACCATAACGCTGCATTTGCAGAAGTCGTTACAGTTTCGGAGTTTCTTAAATGTATTTTGATGTAAGAACATTAGTCACTTCGAAGCATTTCAATCTAAGTGAAGTGTAATAATGTATGTATAAAGTGCATTTTATCGTATGTCCGGAGTTACAGTGTTATGAATGATCAAAGTGGTGTCACTGTATCATGTTATCAGGCATTTCAATGTAAGATCGGACTTACAGTATTGTGCTCCATATATTAGCTAGGCGGCGGAAGGGGTTGTATTGTTGAGAAGAATAACACTGCAAGTGCCATTTCCGTCCATAACTTTACAGGAGAATCGATTTTGTGTAAAAAATTCAGCGACAATGAGGAGGTTTAAAATAAAACGGTCAGATTTAAATAACAAATACTTTAATTAATCAAAATTTTTGTTATTTGAGATTAAGATTTGTTACATTCGGAAATATTTTTTTTAATCTAAAATATATTTACATTTAAAAAAAATGGTGCACATACAAAGTTCTGCTTTTTAAAAGAAAAAAGAAAATTTCACAGTTACTTACTTCGATAAATTATACCCTTAGTAAATCGAAAACAACATTTATAATTGTATTATTTGTATTTTACAATGTACACTATAATAATTGTAAACTGGAACATAAATTTTGCTGCCATACATACAAGAGACTTATTTATTATTATATAAAAACAACATTTATACTTTTTTTAATTTTATTATAATAAGTATATCTTACATTAAGAAATTGATCTCAGAATATAACAAATATAGATCTCAAATAGCCATCCTTTTGATTGATAAAAGTCTTTGTTATTTAAAGCTGACCAGTTTTAGTACAAACCTTACTAAATGTCGTGTATGCTGCATTTTGACACAAAATCGCTTCTCCTGTAAAATTACGAAAATGGCACTTGCAGTGTTATGCTTCTCAGGTACGGTAATTGAAAAGTAAAAAATAATAACTCACTAACTTACAATAAGAACACTCTCAATCGAATGTGTGCGAGACAGCAGTAAAAAAACGCCATTACCGCTTCAGTTATTAATTAATAATATACCGTTTATACCGGTTATATGACAAAACCGTTTTTGAACAAATAATACATGAAGAAAGACAATGATTATGCCACTAAATATATACCCGTTTTTAGCACATTTCCATGATTCTTCAAGTATTGAAAAAATAATACCATAGCGTTCGAGGGCAAATAAAAAGGTCGATCCGCCTGAGACCGCACATTTATCATATTAATGGCTCAAAGCAGAAAATGTAATGCATAAAGATTGTTAAGAACCATTATGGTACAATAAAAGTTAATAGTAACGGTCCTTGATAAACTGTACACACTATAATAATAATAATTTAATAATAAGTCATTTCGAACAAAAGATACAAAAGATAAAAGACGTTTATTCAGTAAGTAGGCCGCACGGGCACTTTTACACGTCAAAAATCTACCAGCGCTTCGCAAGAGACCACTGCTGAGAAGAAACGCCGCAAGAAACTCAACAGTCAGTCGTTTTTTTAAATATTGCTTATGATAAATGATATCATACAACGAAAAAAAAAAAACTTAACCTAGCATTACATAAAACAATGAATGTAACAAAAAAATTTAATATATATATCATGCGTAGTTGAGCAGGAAAATGTGTCACACACACACTTTTCTCATCTAGCGAAAACTACACTTTTTTCGTTCAATATTTCCTAAACGGTCTAAAAATGTTTAAGAATATACGTAACATTTTTTAAGAGCTATCACAATGATACCTCGATGTTATAACATACAAAAAATATTTTTATCATCATCATCATCATCAGCCGCAACCTAGCTGTTCCCCTGCCCACTTGGTTGGGCAATAAATATTTTTTGGGTTAATATATAGCCTATGACACTCACAAATAACGTGGCTTTCTATTGGTAAAAGAATTTTCAAAATCAGTTCAGTAGAACCAGAGATTACTCCCTTAGAACGTCACAAACTCTTGTCGGCGTAATTTAAATATGCTTTGCCAAACAACAGTTTTGTTTGTTTGTAGTACCACAGTAGTAGACATGGCGAAACTAATAAGGATTCCTAGTTTATTCATAAAACTTGAAAACGCTCTGTTCAATGTTTACAGTTACGTTCATTGAGTTGAAATTGATTTTAAAACGCCGTATAACCTATTTTTTTCATACATAAGATCGTATTAATGCTCGTTAAATTATAATTTTATTGCGTGCGTGTCTCGCATTCCGACTCACTGAATGAGTTCTTAAATAGCTCGAACCATCAATGAATCAATGAATTGATGACAATCGGCTATTTGTTTTGATGATGTCATTGTAGTATTGTATGTCTCTTTTGTACACCTGTCAAAAGATGAATACTTTAAGGTTGCATGTGTAGAGTTTCTGGAACACTTAGAGGAAAATGTATTGCAAATAAAACTTATGCATTCTGTTTAATAATTTGCATCAAACAACAGGAGGTGAGTTTTGATGAGAATTAAACAGATGAGAAACTTCCCAAAATGTGAAAGTTTCTTATGCCAAATTGTCGAAAATTTCAAAGAATGTTCTTAATTTTCGTATGGAAAGAGAACATTATTAATTTTGAATATTTCCAAACATTTTCTCAGTAAACATTTCTAAACTTCTAGGAATGTTCTCCAACTTGCACGTTGCTAGATTCGATGCTTATTTGAACCACTTATGAGTGCGTTAATTAAATTGAAATAACCTACATGGTATTTTTAAGAGATTTAAATATATATATATATATATATATTTAATACATACATACATACATTAAATCAATTTAATATAAAAATATTTTTCTCCTTAAAAGACAGTAGGGAAAATTCGATTTTGCTGCGAGAGAAAGACAATGAGCAATATTCGATTTTGCTACGGGCGCGAGACATACATATACATACATACATACAGACAGACAGACACCGAAGTCTCACCATAAGGGTTCCTTTTTTGGCATTTTGGTACGGAACCCTAAAAACGGTCTTAATTCAAAGACATCGCACCTTTTCGCATTTGTTTTATTTTTGTTTTAATCACTAATTCTGTCCTTGTCTTTTCAGGTTGATTACATCCTGTTCGCTGCTGATTTTTACTGAAAACGGTATGATTTTTACAATAAATTATTAAAAAAATATCTTTTCTAAATTTAATGCGTGAAATATACTTTTTTCCTTATGTTAAACAATTGAAATTCTCCACTCGCAATTGTCAAAATAACAAGGGTTTTTTTATTCTTTTGTTGTATTTTTTTGCTCGAGAGTTATTTATTTTTAGCCCAGGCGGAAGTGAACAGTGTTTGATTACAAGGGTCCAAATCTAATGAAAACTCTGTGAAATAAGACCCAAATTCGCACAAACGGAAACATCGTACGAGTAATGAAACTAGCGGAAATTTGCATGATAATGCATTCCAAGTAAACATGCTTGCATGCCAAATCGAGCTCTAACGCCATTACTCTGTAATATGGCCCCCTTCGTGAACTAACGCAATCAATAACTGCATTATGCATTTAGTTTGACTCGAAACTGCCTTTCATAGGTATAAGATGGGCAATTTCCTTGTTCAAATTGAGCAGGTAGCCTTGCAAGTTGGTTGCAAGATAATTTTGTTCAGGAGTTGTATTTTTCTTGCAAAATTTTTGCAGAGTTTGTCGACGCTTAGGTAGTGACCATGCCTACGAAGCTAGCGGTATTCGAAGACGTATTTATTTCTTTATAATGTATTATGTACAAGGTGATGTATTAAGAAAGGGCCAGGTCAGGAGACTCTAAACCGACGCACGTGTATGAAGAGACTTATGAGTGTGGAGGAAGCTAGGGAAGTTTCTCTGGATCGTAGCAAGTGGAAGGAAGTGATCTTTGCCTACCCCTACAGAAAGGGGCGTGATTGTATGTATGTATTTACTAGCTGTTCCCCGCGACTCCGTCCGCATGAAAGTAATTCATAACTTTTCACTAGGGTCCATCTCTCAAGGGTTAGCTAGAAGAGATCCCTTAAAGGGATAAGTTCGCCCTTGAACATACTTTTTACATTAATCGTTCTGTCCTGGTTTTTCTTTTGTACAATAAATTTTTGACATAAATACATACATACATAAGGTAAAACCAATTACTGCCACCTAGTGATTGTTGAATTATCGTCTCTATTACCTTATGTTAAAATTAAGTTCACGGGGCCAATAATTGGCAGGTGGCCAACAATAGGGCAGTTCTAAAGCTATTTATTTAGCCGTGAAAATGTAACAAACCAACAGACATACTTTCACATTTATAATATTAAGTATGGAAAGTAGAGAATTAGCTTGAAATATCATCCTGATCCCTATATTATAATGCGAAATTGTGATTGTTTGTTCCGCTTTCACAACCAAACCACTGAACCAATTTCGATGAAACTTGATATAAATATAGCTTTAATGCCGAGGAAGGACATATAATACTTTTTATCCCGAATATGTGTATAGTTCGCGAGGGAAGAGCGATAAATGACTTGTACGCGGACGGAGTTGCGTGCAGCAGCTAGTATGCTACTTATAATCAAATGAGTTATAAATTACCCAACAAATGTACATACAGGTTAAACAAAACAATTTAAATCCCAATCTACCTCGGAACTGAGTTCTAAGTACTATTCAATGCAATAATAATAGTAAATCTTCTAGTAATATCTGAATGTAAATGTCTAATGCATTCGTAAATAGGTGTAAGACGCATTTCGTTATTTACTACTTGCATCTAGCCAGCTCAATGTCTAAATTCATCGGTCTTATTAGTTTAACCGTACCTCGCGTACACAAGTTATACAAGTCGATACTTGTAAGAAGAGCCCTGCACGGGTAGCACAAGTTGTATTTTCTCGCTTGTCGCTCAGTGCGTCTCTATCGTTACAGACTAGAAAGGGAGATCCGAGCGACAAACCAGTCGCGGACAACATGTGCTAGCCGTGCTGAGCGACCTACCTGCGCAGTGAGCAAATTACGGACCAAATTGGAGGGGGCGACGGGGGGAGCGTAAACCGCTCCGCTTTGCTGCCGCGGTATTGGTTTGCTAGTAGACAACATGCGCAAACATATCCCCTCCACTAGCCGCTCGGAGCTCTTTTTACGTGTTTCGACCTGTATTCGTGAGGAAAACTGTACGTAGCTTTTTTTACGTCTTATTCACATTGTGTCAAGAGCGAAAAATAACTGTACCTACATCGCTCGTAGAACAGATGGCCGATGGAGTCGAAGTCTTCTCGATTGGCGTCCACGTTAGGGAATGCAAATAACCGGTTGTAACCGGTTTTAACCGGTTATTTTCATACAAAAACGGTTAATAACCGGTTAAATTGCGTTTCTTAGTCCACGTACGGGAAGACGCGGCGTGGTGGGTAGGTGCCCTCCAACAAGAAGTCAATTATAAAAAAAAATCTTTCGAGACAACCTTATATAAGCATGATGTTTTTAAATTACACCTTTAAAAAAAGTTCTTGATGTGAATTTAGCATTATGACAGCTGAATTAGGTAAGTTTGAACAATCTTCCAGTATATAAACACTACGTCAATCTCTATTTTATACACACTATGTTTATTTTCGTGGTGGTTTTATGCCCGAGCTGATAATACTATATTCTGGCAGAGTTCCACGTCGCCTCATTATAAGAGGGGACAAACTATTTTTGGACAGAGTGAAGATGTACTGTGCAAGGCCAATGTTCAAGGTTACCATTCGGTTTTTGGTCTGTTAAATAAATAAATATAATTAATTTATTTATTTATCTAGTGCTCTAGTTCACTAAGCTCTAGTCTTGTACAGTCATAAATATGTACACACTTTAGTACCTTGTCACTTTAATCGTTGTGACAATTCATATATGGCAGTTTAAACATGACATTAAATAGACAAGGTACTAAAGTGTATACATATTTATGAACTCGATTGTACTACGAGTACTAGACAACTATAAGCCTTATTGAGGATTACATACTTAATATAAATATTATTAATGCAAAAGTTTGTGTGTTGGTTTTTTAGGGTTCCGTACCCGAAGGGTAAAAACGGGACCCTGTTACTAAGACTCCGCTGTCCCTCTGTCCGTCTGTCTGTCTGTCTGTATGTCACCAGGCTGTATCTCATGAACCGTGATAGCTAGACAGTATATTTTTCACAGATGTATTTCTGTTGCTGCTATATTAACAAATATGTATGGTATGATATTACATAACATATTCAATTTGATATAAAATACTTTTTGTCGAATAAACAGCCCGGTGAAGGTTGGCTCCTATTCGGATCCTCTACTATTATGCCCTCTATTTATTTCAGTAGGCCAACGCGCATGCGTCTGTGTATAGTGATACGCCATGAAGGTTTCAAAACCGTCAAATCATGTTTGTTTCCCAAACTTCCTCATGAATCACTATAACTCGAAGTTAATGAACGTCGTTAATTATAGTCGATGACAAAATGTATACGTAAAGCGGACCACTTGTTACTTCAACAACCAAGTCATTTGCCATTATAATTCGTTCGTTCAAATAGAGTGCATTGCAACCGTTTGAAGTCGCCGACACCGCTTTAGCTTTGGTCTGCTGATCGCAACGCAGAACGCTGCGGTACGCGATATGCGGCGCGCCGGACCCATATTGCTCCTTGCCGCCGACGCGTGCGTCGACGTAACAACTTTACTGACTAATCTCGACGTTTTTAATTATAATTACGTGTCCGGCGCCGCATCCCGCGCATCGCAGCGATGTGCGTTGCTTTGTTTGGTCGTCTCTATCCGCCCTTTTTATACAAAAAGGGGGATGAGGAGCCGGTGCCGGGTCAATGACCCCCAACTGGGGTGATCTGCGCCGACCGTAAAAACGGTCGGGTCCTTGTAGCGCAGCCGGGCTGCGCGGTGGAGGGGGTAGGTGTTGGTACCTACGCAGATTTTTGGGCAGCCATCTAATCGAGGGTTGCGGCGGGCATGGCCTCACCGTCCATCCTGGCCCTTCCGGCCTCCTGGAGCAGGGCGAGGCCCGCCATCAGCGCCTCTTTTTGGGTGTTGGGGCCGGGAGTGTACTCACCGGGGTTGCGGTTTGTTCGGTGTCGGGGGTTGCGGCTTGCGCGGAGGGCTGCGGGCCACGATTTTGGGCTCCGCGGCGGGTGGTGGGGGGCTGTTCGGGGTCGTTCCCAGGGGCCATCAGGGTGGCGCTGTGTTGCGCCGCCTAGACGGTGGTAGGGTTGTGCATTGCGATCAGCAGACCAAAACTTTTGTGCGCGCCGCGGCGGCTTCTTTGTACCAAATTGTGGCGGCACATCAAAGCATGCAAACTGTTTGAACGAACGAACTGTACACTTCTGTCTAAATGAATGTTGACCATAATGTTAAAGTGCATAAGTTTTATATTAAATCATTATTAATAAAAAAGTACAATTGGAGCACTTAATGCCTAACGGCAATCTGTACTAGTCGACCGAGTCATCAAATAGGAACTAACGCAGCTGGTGCCCAGAAGAAAAATAAAGAAAACAAACGAAAGCGTTTTGCCTAGTTGGTTGCGACCCTACCTACGAAGCTAGCGGTCCCTGGTTCGATTCCCGGTATGGGCAAGTAATGTGAGCACGAGTATTTGTTTCTGAGTCTTGAATCTCTTCTATGCACTACAAGCCTTTATTCCTTTAGTCGTCTCTTACAACATCCACGGGAAGACATGGAGTGGAACTATTCTAAGCCGGCAACCACAAGGCACCAATGTTTTACCCCCTTACTAATAAACGTTGCGTAACGGTGGTATAGCTATACAATGTTTTGTTCTTATCTGTCAAAGTCAAATGTCACAATGACGGATAAGGACAAAACATTGTATAGCTATACCGCCGTTACTCAACGTTTATTAGTAAGGGGGTTAGTGTATTAGAAAACACAATAATAGTAACATGAACGCTTGAAGCAGGCTAAAAATATTCTATTGTGATTGGAGATTAGATAGCTTTTCGAATGATATTCGATAACAATGTTTTAAACTCTAGTCAATTTGCGGAAGCATTCAAATTCAGATTTAAACCGTCAATATTCAGTGTTTATCATTTAGATTAAGCCCAGGAGAGAATTATAAATCAATTATCCATTTATTATTGAACAATATTGGATCAGAATTGTTTTCTGTGTTGTTACGAGTGCAATGTTTTGATAGAAGCCTTTATTTTTTGATATTGCTTATTAATTAAACCTAACCTAACTTTAGGTTTATGTATGTTCACGAAATCTGTATTACAGAATATTATGCTCTACGCTTTAAAATAAAAATAAACATCAAGGCACAATCTCAGACAAATTGACCTAGTCTCAAACTAAGCTCTAGGCTTGTACTAGACAACGATATATATATACTTATGTAAACAAATATATACTTAAATATATAGAAAACATCCATGACTAAGAAACAATATTCGCGCTCATCACACAAATATCTGCCCTTACCGGGATTTGAACCCAGGACCGCTAGCTTCGCAGGCAGGGCCACTACCAACTAGGCCAGCGCGTCGTCATATGTCATTGTCTTCTGTCATTTACGATTTTCAAAACCTCTTCGTTGATTTTTAAATTGTATGTAAAAAACCGGCCTAGTGCGAGGCGAACTCGCGCACGAAGGGTTCCGTCCCATTATCTATACAACATTAGCAAAAAACGGCAAATAAATCACGTTGGTGGTATGGGAGGCCCCCTTAAATATTAATTTTATTCTGTTTTTAGTATTTGTTGTTATAGCGGCAACAGAAATAGGTACATGTTCTGTGAAAATTTCAATTGTCTAGCTATTACGGTTCATGAGATACAGCCTGGTGACAGACAGACAGACGGACAGCGGAGTCTTAGTAATAGGGTCCCGTTTTTACCCTTTGGGTACGGAACCCTAAAAACGAAGACTTTAGTTTTTTAGAAAACACGATAATAGTAATAAGGGCGCCATTGCATTGGACGCTCGGCGCAGACGATGTGGAGTCTTAAATGAAAAAGTGTTTGTGTGAGTGTATGTTTGTTAGTCTACGCTGCAACGGATGGAAGCATTTAGATGAAATTTGGAATGGAGATAGCTTAAACCTTGAAATAACACATGAGCTACATTTGATCTCGAAAATACCCTTAGGATGGTGAACGCAGATGAAGTCGCGGGCAGAAGCCAGCATTAAGAACCCAGTATTAACATCCATACTAATCCATACTTATATACTTATATACTTATACTTATATACTTATAATACTTACTTATAATATTATAAATGTGAAAGTGTGTCTGTCTATCTATCTGTCTGTCTGTCTGTTACCTCTTCACGCTTAAACCGCTGAACCGATTTAGATGAAATTTGGTATGGAGATAGCTTGAGTCCCGGGAAAGGATATAGGCTACTTTTTATCCCGGAAAATTAGACAGATCCCGAAGGAGCAGCGATAAACGACTTCTACGTGGACGGAGTCGCGGGCAAAGGCTAGTTGTTTATAAAGATACGTCTTTATTCTCATAGTTGTTAAGGAGTTAATAACCTTTAGATTTATGTTAATTTCAATATCGTGCCGACAAATATGATTAGGTAAACAACGTGTTTAGAAACTAGGCAAGTGCGAGTTGATTGTTTCGTAGAGTTCCGTAGGTGATAAGTTTTTTAAAGATCCGTGATCAACAACAAACGTCCATCTGTCTGTTTGTATGTTACAGATTTTTTACATAGAAGTCATTGAGAAGTTGTCACTAAAATTCGATTAAGTAACGATTTTTAGTAGGTACTAATTTTTTATGCAATAAATACATGTAACCGAATTATGACAAAAATTGTATGGCTGTTTTGAAAAAAATACATGTGATCAATCTCAGGACTTAACCTTATCTACATACCAAATGTTTATAACCTAGCCTCACTGGTTTAGCTGTAAAGGCGTAACAAGCAGACAAAAAGACGGACATAATAAAAATATAGGGTTTTTTGATATTTCTACCGTTACACCAAAGACGCTAACTGCATAATAATAGAAGCATTTTAAAATTAATATGGTTTCTAATAGGGTTTAGAATGCTTCGACTACACAGTACGATTAATTGGAATTTGACACTCGGCAATTCTCGACATTCATCGGGAGAGATCGGAAGTGCAAATGACACGAGACACATTGCTGTACGTTCAAAATATCATAGTGTGCACTTAACAGTCTAAAACAGTAATGTAGATCACTTTCCACAATGGCATTTTTTACAGTAGACCTATGAATATTACAGACGTGGCTTGATTTAATTATTACATCGCATTACTAAAAACACAAATATTAAATTAATAAATGTAAATAGGTATTGAAAGCTAATCCGTCACATATGTCATAAAAAGTATATTCTAGTCTTATTATTATTTATTTATTTATTTAGTGTATTTGATTATTTACGATAATAATAAAGTTTCCATACTTAGTTTCATGTTTTATTATAAATTATACTAAATAGATTTGAATAATTTATGTGAGTAAAATCTAGGATTTTATGTACTCTATGTGAAAATACGAAGCTTTACGATTAAAACCGAGAGGTCCCGAGAGTCAAAGTGGAAATAATCGTACTGTACATTCCAGTTCTTTGGTATTTCGGCTGTATTGGCTACGGATCTCTAAAACCATGCAGGGTATTGATTCTCTCAAAAGCAAAGGTGAGCGAATGCACGAGTGAAGTCCAAGCGGCAAGTTTAAGTCGTCCCGTCAGAGCGAGCAAAACACATATTAGCGCGAAAATTCTCAATTAGGCAGCCTTATACGTTCATGAATCCATGCTGCCAAATTGAATACACCCGCTGAAATGTGTTTTGTTCGCTTTGACGGGACTACTTTAACTCTGGACATCACTCCTGCTTTCGCTCACCTTTGCTTTTGAAAGAATCACTACCCAGAACAAAGGTGAAACGGTAGAGTGTTCACCTTTGAACACGTTTTTTTACATAAACATTTAAGAACTCTGCATCGCGGTAAGTTAAAAGTGAAATAAATTATAAATTACTAGCTGTTGTCCGCGACTCCGTCCGTGTAAAAGTGGTTTGCTATTTCGTGAATTGTTGAAATTTCCAGGATAAAATGTATCTTATATCTTTTTCCGCGACTTAAGCTATCTCCATTCTAAATTCAGTGGTTCAATTGTAAAGTGTAATAAACAGACAGACAGACAAACAGTTTTTTTTTCATATTTGTAATGTCATTGTTAGTATATTAAATAAGTTTTGTTTCCTTTCCATTTATTTTCATTTGGCTCGTTTATCCGGTCAAGTGCGAGTCAAACTCGCATGCAAAGGTTCTGTACCATTATTGTATAGGGGCCTTTTATTTTTATACATCATAAATACATACCTTCACGCTTGTAAACCCAGAGTGGGGTAGGCAGAGCTACAGAATTACCTACAACTCTAAAAACTTGTTAATAATTCTGTAACCACATTTTGCACAATTAGGCTAAGATATTTACAAGTGTATTAGAGACAGGTTGCAAGCCCATAACCTAACAGTACTACAAGCTTTTATTCCCTTAGTTGCCTCTTACGACATCCACGGGAAGACATGGAATAGCACTATTCTAACTCGGCAACCACATAACTTTTTAGTATTTGTTATTATAGCTGTAATAAAAATACACTGAAAATTTCAACTGTCTAACTATTACGGTTCATGAGATACCCACTGACACACAGACGGATAACGGAGACTTAGTTTTAGGGTCCTGTGGGAAAGCTACGGGACGGATCCAAAAAAAAAAAATTTTTTGCCATTCTTGCGAGTATAGTAGTTTCAAATTTCGAAATACGACGGTCATAGGGATGTTACTACATTGAACCGATTATAAACATTTTGTGTAATCTACAGTGCAAAATACATTAATGCTATTTGAATAGTAAACACGATTAATATTGCTTAAATATTTATAATTAGTGCAATATCAGAATCTAGTTTGAATTTCGCGTAAAATTAACCAGAATTTGTAATAGGTGGCTTTGTAATAAATGTTGGAAAGTTAGTTAAAATTAGCTTTCATAGCTATTTCCAATAAACAGAAGTTTATTATATATCTGTTAATGATTGTCTCTTATTCATAAACGCCCTAATAAACCTATTTTAGTTAAACTATGCCCTGTGCCTTTCTGTCACAGAGGATAAGTACTAACTAAAAAATATTATATAAAAACTCCCGATATAATAATATGGCGACCCATTATTTTAGAGCTCAAACGATAACTTACATTTATTTTATCGAATTTAACTTGATCGATCGTATAAGTAATTTCATCGAAAGTTTTTTTAGCTGAAACCATGATGTTTTCAGGACCGTAATATTAATTACGTAGGTTATGTTAGGTTAGGTTAGACTTGTGACTGCCAAAAAAAGTTACCTCATGCGACGAAAAATGCCTTTCGATGAAGTAAAAATTCTGCGTATTGATAACATTGAAAGGTTTTTAGATAAATAACAGCGTTAAATACATCTTAATACAACAAAGGCCCTAGCCAAGAAGCAAATGATACTAGCAGTGTTTTGCTCTTGTATCACTCAAAATGTAAAGGATGACAGTTGACCACGTGGTTTAATGCTACGCACGACGCACGACAGTGTCATTCCATACATTTTGAGTGATAGAAAAGAAAAACGTTAGTAGCGTTTGCGTTTTGGCTAGGGCCTCTGATGTGAAAACTAATTATTTAAAAAATACTCGCACACTTAAACAACTGTTTAAAAGGGAGCCTAATGAGTGTGAACTAGGAGTGATCCTGATTTATTAGATCTCCACCATAAACAAGTAAAATTAATAACTATAGTGCCCGGTCGCTAAGAAGTCAATACTGACACCTGTCATTAAAATACAAATTATAACCTCAAACCCAAAGATTGGTTATAAATTGTACTGCAATGACAGCTGTCAGGAATGACTTCTTATCGGCCGGGCACTATAATGACTTTTATTTATATGCTAATAAGAGCTAAACAATGACTAGAAACCATAAATAATCAATAATGGTTGAAACCGAATAGATGCGATGTCCAAACCATATAATCAGTTTATATATATATTAGCCTTAAGAAAGTCAGTGGGGGCACGCGAAGGGCATAGGAAATTGGTGACGTGACCTTTGCGGTCGGCAGCTATTTGTACGTCGGACCTACCGTCCGCCGTTTGATTTGCATTCATTCATTAAAGTTCAAATAAATAAATTAAAGGATCAAGAACGTTCATGCTGTGTGGTTCTGTCAAACTGACCAATTACTTTTTTTTTTGTTTTTTTTTATCGATTTAATTTAATAATATTTTTAATTAATTAGGTTATTAAAACGCTTATCACTGCACAAAATTCGAAAGATAAAACCAGCAACTTAATTTTAAAAAAATGCAGTAGGTACATTAAGTACACATTATGATAGGTAGTGGCCGCATTTGCGATTACAAAAACCGATGTAGGTAATTAATGTTTTAGTAAATAATAATCATATTTTTTTTTTAATAATGTTAATCAGCTTTAGGTAAGTGGAGGCAAGATGGAAAAGTTTAATGTAAAGAAAAAGTATGTATAGATTTGAGCGCTATAAATAGTTATACATCTTTATTTTTTGTCTGTTTGACATTTATTAACGCTGCCAGATGAGAGAGTCATACAAAATTAATGCTAGTAGGTAACTTATTATTTTTTAATTTAAACTATTCACGTAGTATAATTAACACTTATTACTACACCCAACAACCGCAACCTTTACATAGAATAAATTGAAAATTATAGTCTCTGGCGCTATAGGAGTTTCTGTTTCCTATTGCCGCTCGAAGCTAGGGTTGCGTCGATGCGCGTCGCTCGATACATAGCACAAACGAATGCTTATGGCTTAGCCGTAAAAAAATCGGACTACCGGACAGTAAAATTCCTTGTAGTGCACAATCGCACTTAGGCAACGATAAACGTACTTAAAAATAATAATTAAGAAATCATCCAAGACTCTGATACAAATACTCGCGCTCATCACACATTATACCCTGACCGCTAGCTTCGTAGGCCTGACGTTTTTTACTTCACGATATTCATCTAAAAAGGAATTTTACGATCATATCTACATACATAGGGTAGGCAGAGACCACTTCTTTCCACCTGATACGATCCTAACAAATCTCTCCATTTCTCTTCCACATTCATACATCGAGTCATGCATGCACGTCGGTTTCGGGTACCTAAGATTCGGCCCTTTTCCAATATTTCTCCGATTTGATTCGAAAAAGTACGTCTAGGGCCCTTCCGACCCTTCCACTCACTTTCGCTCTGTATATCTCTTTCGTCAACCTTCTTTCATCCATCCTTTCCAAACGACGCCATCCTCCATCCTTTTCTTTATGATCATATCTATTAAAATAAAAGCGCTATTTATTAAAAAATACATGACATTACACGTCGGTCGAGTTTTTCTGGTCTATTTAGGTACTGGGTTTGGACAGAGTCCAGCGGTCTCTGTCACACGATGCATTACTTTATATAAATATGACCGAGTCCATTGACGTGTCTATTTGGAGATTACCGAATCAATTTACACTTAGGCCGGTATTGAAAACCCGCCAGCCTACCACTGCTCTGCTAAGACAAAATGGTGGTATCTCTGACAAAACTTCTTTAGCAAATTCAGCCTCATTACTAACAAAAGAGAACTGAATCTGCTTTGGCTATTGAATTTGAGATACCGCCTATTGGCTTATGTCATGTAGTTTAAATATTGTTTGTAACACGGTCACCATTACTGTCAAGTAAATAAGAGCTATCATGACGTTAACAATACGAATCATGGCAAAAACAATTAGGTTTTACCGACGAGAATAGAGCCACGACTGTAACGTAGTTGTAATGTCAAGACTGCAATTGCGTTGCCAACCAGCGTTACCAAGCGGCAACAATCAAATGTATAGATATGTATGAAGCATGACATGTGGCCACGAGCCGCTGCAGCGGTGATAGGATGATTGGTTTCCGCTGCGTAAAGTCATGGTCAGGCCATTATGATTCATTACTAATTTAACGTATCTAACACAAAACACTGTTCAACTCAACTGTTGGTGGCACTAATAAATAATTTGGCAAATACTGCCAAGTTAAAGAACAGCTATGAAATTAACCAAGTACCTAAAGTAAGTAACTAAATAAAGTGGTCATTTGTTATAGTTATACATTTGTTAGGTGAGCGGCCTCTTGTAATAGTGATATATTAATGATAGAGCGTTTCAAAATAAACATATTTTGCTATGCCATGTAAGGCTGTTAAGTATATCAGATCCGAGATATTTAAATAAATGATACCGGGGCGTACTTTTAGTACCAAAAACTTAATACTTAAATATTTAATGTCTTGGCTTCAGTATTATTTAAGGCATTTTTTAACATATGTATAGTATATTTTTAGAGGTTGTAGATCTTTATACAAAAATCATGAAAAAATAGACACTAATATTCATAGGTACAAACTTACCCAATGCCATTTTAATAAACAGGGCCATTTATTTTATAACACAACTAAAATACGGCACAGGTTTCATACGTTTCGCTAGATAGCTGAGCAAAATTTATTGCCGTTGATATTTTTTAACTAACCATAGCCATTTGTTTTGACCACATCCATTCTATTATCGTCAGAGCCGGAAGTACCAATTTGTACGAGGCGTTCATAAACTATGATTAGACAAAATACTGTTTTAGTTTTTACTTTTTTTTCGTCGACGCGACCGTCTGACAGCTTACGTCAATCCTATACATTTCTGATAACGTTAACGAACGCCGAATGCATCTTGTCTAGGGCTTCTGCGGCGCCTACGTCAGTTCCATACATTTTGTCAGTTTTCGAAAATCGTTTTTTTAGCGTTAAACAACTTGTCTAGCCTCACTCTATAGAACGTTCGACATTCTATATTCGAAATTTGACATAAATTCCATATTAGTTTCGTATAAAGGCCCCTCTACACGTCAGCGGATCATGGACGTGCGTAAAAGACGCATTTACACCTTAGAGTGAGCAACATATTCTTGCATATCACTATTACGTATTGCTCCGTCTCTTACGTACGCCCATGGTCCGCCGACGTGTAAGGGGTCATACGGTGAGGCGGGGCTATTGCATCTTCGCCTATTGTAACTTTTCATAGTAAAACGTGTTCTACTTTTAAAATTAGTATGAAGAGTTACAATAGCCCCGCAGATGAATAGCCTAGCCTCACCTTACAACTACATGAAAAACAGGCTTTACTCCAGTTTCTTACATACCGTGTAAGGGACGTAGTTTTGACAGGAATATAAAGGATGGCGCTTTTTTTGCTTTTCCATTTGTGGCTGTCTAGTTGTAAAAATCAATGCACTAACAATTTTGTTAAACCAGCCTTTTTTTAGGTTATTTCAGCGGTATTGCCGAACTTTATTTTTAGCAGCAGAGGTACTGCTAATTCTCGTCGGTATTCTGTGAAAGGGAGGTTCTACCACGGTCGAGCCGGCCCATTCATACAGCACTCAACCTAAAGATTGAATATAGCGTGGCTCTACCGCTTGAATACACTATGACATACTGCTACGACTATGGATCCTTCAAAAGACGAGCATAGGTTTTTTTTATTATGAAAGGCCGGCAACGTATCTGTGACTTCTCTCCTGCGGGCCTTGTATGGCTGCGTCTATATCGCGTGTCAATTGTGGATAAAGCATCCGTCACTCTCGTACTTATTTAAATGTCAGAAGGTGACGGAGGCATTATCCAAATTTTGTCACGCGATAAACGCAGCCATTTTAGGGACGCTAGTGTTACAATGACATGTTACCATGGGCGGTAATGATGTTTTTTTTTAGCTGGAATTAGGGTGATTAACTTGCATTTATTGAATACATTATGCAACGACCGCTGCGCTTACAGCAGCTCTAAGAGCATCGGTGAGCGTAATGTCTCGACATTATCACCGGGTCCTACGATATTATAATCATCCATTTTGTTAATTAAACATTAAATCGAAATTAAGGGTCTGTTTCACAATCGACAAGTAAATTTATGTGCCAGTTAAAGTTAGCTCTCTCCTTGTCTATGTTGAAGTGTAAGAAAAGGAAAGGGCTAAAAATGTGTTACCTATGTGTCAAATATGCTTTACTTGACAATTATGAAACAGGCCCTAAGCCGTGCACGTCTGTAAAGTCAAGGACTTTAATTGATATACCACTATGAAACCCTGTCATAATGACGTCAAACCACACGAAAGAAATTACGCCAAAATTAATGATTAACGTTATGAGACAGGGTTCCATAGTGGCATAACAATTAAAGTCCTTGACAGTACCTTTAGGTTTATACAAACATGCTCGAACGCACACATCAGCATCCTTCATTAACGCTTCAAACTCCAAAATGTATCTACCCAACAAAAATTACGTAAACAAAAATCTTGCTTTTCAATTTTACAAAAGCAAATTACAATGCAAAACATGTGACACAAAGCGTTCACGTTTCACACGCTTTAATTATGGCGGACGGGGATCTGTCAAAATGAAAAGGCCGCCATTTTGTGACCCTTTTGTCTTGGACGAAGGTATGCCACCATTCAGCCGAAATTCCGCGGAAGTGTGACATTCTTTTAGCGCGAAATTTTACTGAACAATTTTTTGTCGTGCCTCGCATTTGTGAAAAATAATGAAGCATTATCAGTTGACAGCGTAACAATTTTTAAATTTATATCGAAATAAGCTAAAATGTAAATTTAAACAACGAAATCTTAATAACTACTTAAAATTATTGTAGACGTTTCTGCCCGCGACTTTGTCTACGTAGATTTCAATTATCGTTATTCCCTTGGGAACTTTTAAATTTCCCGGGATAAAAAGTAGCTTATGTGTTAATCTAGGGCATCAGCTATCTCCATTTCAAATTTCATGCAAATCCGTACAGCCTTTGCAGCGGGAAGGTGCAACGAACTAACACCAAAAACTTTTGTATTTAAATGATATCAGTAGCATAATTAATAATATATTAATAACGTTTTTGTTTTGCATCTAAACCATTGGATATGAGTAAGCTTAGCTCTGATATTGAATTGAACTACTAAAGGGTTTCTTGGTATTTCGTCTGAAACTACACAATATGGTTTATGATCAAAAGAGAGGATAGGCTTATAGTAACAAGATATCAGTCCAAATTGCATATTAAAGCAGAATGCCCCTTTACAAGTCTCGGTAAAGATTATGTAGGCTTACTGATTGTTTTATTGAATTTTTAAAAGGGTCTATAATTCATAACCTTAAGCCTTAATAAGGCAGCGGCTCTATATTGACCGAATTAAAATAAGCTGAAATTGAACTTAACTACCTACATTTTATGATACTATTTTAATTATATTTTCCTGAAATATAACATCATCAGATTATTCTATGCTCTTTAGAGACTTGCGATTCCATAACTGTATTTCATTTTGGTCTAGTATTTTAATTTTAACGGGGCCTTATTAAGGGTTATTAACAGAATGGTTAAGTTCTAATTTAAAATAAAGGTATTTTATGGCTTATTTTTAAGCAAAGTAGAGATTCTAGGCGTTAAAAACCATATCACCTTTGAGCTGCTATCGTAATGTCAACGTTTTGACAGCTCTTATTTACTTGACAGTAATGGCGGCCGAGTTAAAAACCACACCATAGCAAAGGGATGGTTTTTAACGCCTAGAAAAGGGCCTGCATCTTCCAAATTTATTTGTGCCACTATTATTATACGTTGAAACATGTTGTTTTAAAACAATAATAACCTTTGCCCGCGACTCCGTCTGAAACGTTTATCGTTATTACTGTGTGTCCTGTGTCCTTTGTCTGTGTCGGGGCTACAAACTATTCCTCTTATTTATAATCGCGCAATAGTTCAATAATATTACTTAAGATATTTTACGCTAATTCTCTACTATCTATACTTAATATGTTATTATAAATATGAAAGTGACTATCTCTGTCTGTCTGTTTGTTACATTTTCACTGCTAAACAGCTTTAATCCCATTTAGTACTTTTATCCCGGAAAATTGGTCAGTTTTCAAGGGAATAGCAATGAACGACTTTTACGTGGACGGAGTCGCAGGAATTTACTAGTATGAACTGACATAAATAATCTAGAACTTCGCATAAATACATTTTTCTTATTTATTTGGACGTCCATTTCTATTCAAGTCCCGTCTCACGTTTAATATAGCTCGGCTCGGAATCTCCGGATTCCGAACGCAATGAATAAAATGCTGAAAGACCCCTCCAAATTATAAAACGTCTTCATCTTATTTATTTCTCGTATTTAGCTTTAAATTCTGACTTTATGTGTGCTTTACGACATCAGTTTTATGTGCATGAGCTGAAATACTAGTAACATTCAGATAAACTGTTGTTCGAATTAATTGTAGGAATAGGTTTTTTATAATAAGTAAACCATCTTAACTCTATTTAGATAACAGTTTTATTTGCACGTTATAGGGAAAGTTTTTAATACATTCAGCAAATAATCTACTATCTTTATTTATTTATTACTAGCGACCCGCCCTCGCTTCGCTTCGGTTTAATTGAGTTTTCTGTAACATCCGTGCAATGAACCAGCATATATTATACACTAAAACCTTCCTCTTGAATCACTCTATCTATTACAAAAAACCGCATCAAACTCCGTTGCGTAGTTTTAAAGATCTAAGCATACATAGGGACAGACAGACGGACAGCGGGAAGCGACTTTGTTTTATAGTATGTATTGATGATTGATAATGATTGTTGTATTCTTTTGTATTTTATGATTTATACATTCTTTGTTTTTTAATAATAGTAAAGTAGCCTTTTTTATGTATGCACTTGTAAAGGTGATCGCACGTAGAATAAGTACTATTGTTTTATTATTATAGGTGTTTTGTAAATTTTTTGTTGGAGCGTCGAATAAATAAATAAAAATAAAATAAAGTACATTACTGTAGTAAAAGAAGTTTAGTTTTGCCGTTCTTCTGTCTGTCTGTCCGTCTGTCTGTATGTCACACTAGTTTTTTTTAATCAAATCCATTTTAATATTTGATCCTTTTCTTGAGTTGTAAGACTTTGCTTTGTGCATGTTGATTTAAGGTTAATAAAAAAAAATAGGCATGTCATAAATAGCCATAAACACTAGGTTGCATGCTAGGTTTTACTGCCAATGGACCGACCACTTCAGTATTTGATATATATTTCAATCTCTATTTAGGTATACCAAATAACTAAAATAAAAGATCTCGACAGACAAACAGACGGATGAGGCACACTACAAAGTCATATTAAAAAGGTGCCCATTTTCCGTTTGCGTTACAGAACACTAAAACACAAATCAAAGAATCAAATTACCTACTAAACTGTTCTATTCTGCGTTGTCCAAACAAAATGGCGTATTCTTTATCAACAGCGAATTAATATTAGACCTTCTGTTATAAGAAATATGGGTGTACTTACTACAAGTGATCAGCTTATATATTCCCTTTTTTCTAACGCTGTCATATATGAATGTTATCATCCACGTAAATAGACAATCGACATGGAATTGCCTGGTGACCTAATTCTACTATTTGGGCGCAAATCGTATCAAATATCCCAAACCTTGATTTGAAAGCGGCCATCGCACTAATGTTACTATTGCGATGGTGTGTGTGTATGTGTGTTAATTTGTCACTCCTAAACGCTGTTACGGCTGGATGAATTTGGACGAATTTCGCAATAGAGCTATCAAACTATAGCGCAGCTATAAACCACATAGCCAACTGTGATCCCATTTTGAGTGATAGAAATATATAATATTGCATTGTCACATATTTGTCACCGAGTTTACAATGTATCTATGTATATTAATTGCAGTGATAATGCCTTCTTGAGTAAAATAACAATTATAAAGAATTTTAAAATTATCGTAAATACTATTGCAAAAGAGACCATTTTAGGTTTGTAGTAAAACGAATGTTGCAAACATGCGACGCTTGGTTTCCCAAATAAGTACGTCATTCATTGTATAACATTGTAAAGAACGGTTTGAAAGAATTTCACATCCCACGTATGCACTTAAGTGAACACAAGTCGTTAAACCACAGCAATAATGTAAGATTTAGAAAACAGCTTACAAAGTTGCATTATGTACTCGAAAACTAAAAAATAACAATCAGTAATAGAAAAATGTTTTGTTTATGCTATGGTAAAGGAAAATGGGATCTGAAACGCATAGATACGAGAGTTTGTATTCTCAAGCCTGAAATCTTAAGACTGCAATCCTAAGACTGTAAATGCTATGTCAACCTTGAGACTAACATACTATGCTTGTAGGTAATTTACCGATGAAAAATTGTGTCCTTTTTTACAACAAAAAACCATCCTTTGATTTTATTAGAAAACATAACAATGCCACTGAACGCTCGGCGTAGTTTTGAGGATATTGATTCTCTCAAAAGCAAAGGTGAGCGAATGCAGGAGTGAAGTCCAAGCGGCGAGTGTAAGTAGAGTTTAAGTAGTCCCGTCAGAGCGAGCAAAACACATATTAGCGCGTGCATTCTCAATTAGGCAGCCTTATACGTTCGAGAAGCCATGCTGCCAAATTGAATACACGCGCTGAAATGTGTTTTGTTCGCTTTGACGGGACTACTTAAACTCGCCGCTTGGACATCACTCCTGCGTTCGCTCACCTTTGCTTTTGAAAGAATCACTACCTTGTAGACAAGCAGTTCACTTCTTCTTCTTCTTATAGTGCCTCTCCAACTAGTGAAGGTTTACAGTCCCAATTATGCCTTGCCTGACAGTCCAAAATCTATGAAAAAAATATGAAAGGATAACCTGACAGACCAATATCGGCCAGGCAGACTCATAGTCCTTGTTGCCCTTTAGTTCCCTAACAAGTCAAACAATAAAAGTCAATCAACCCTTAATAGCCAGCTAATGACTTAATATCCCATTTGTATTACTGATTAATATGAATGTATCCCTAAATATACCACAATGCAACATTAATTATTCTTTATTGTAATCAGAACTAACCTAACTAAGCTTACAGCTGCATTCAAATTCTAACTTTATTCAGCTAATTTAAATTTCAAATTGCATCGAATTTATCTGTTTACTTAGATCGCTTTGGATTTTAGAACGATAATGAATGCGTTTGGGACTAAATAGTGGGAAACGGGGCGTAACTAATTGAGCATTGTCTGTGTGGGTTACCGCGTTTTAATATTGTTTGTATAGGAATATTTAATGCTTAGTTTTGAATTTAGAATGTTAGAGAAATTACACATACAAGGCTCGAGGCAGCGTCGGGGCGAGGTCGCGCAAGTGTCGCGCCGCATATAGATTTTACATCGAAGGAAGATCGCCTGCGTGGTGTTCCACCTTTAGGGCGATAATCGTTTGAACGTAGCTCGTGCTCAAAACTGATAACACGGCTGCACTGGCCAATAGAATTCAAAGTATTCTCAAGTGGAACATAGTGAATGCAGGCAATTTTACATGGCAGTCGCTCATAGTCGAACAGTCGAGACAGAGTCGACGCGCCCGCGCAAACACAGCTGCCGCCATTTTGTCATTTCATCTCTTTTATTTTTATTTTATGAAATGGAACAAAGTATAGCCACCCGTACGTCGACTCTTTAGAAGGAGCACGCCTCGACTGTGCCGCGACGACGCCACTGCCTCGACTTCGCAGTGAGCGACTTCCCTTAGAATTTCGCAGGATAAACGTCCGTTCAAATCGCTGTCATAGTGATTTCACAGGGTGTTTATTAAAAAAAATCTATTATTGCAATTCTAATAATATATAAAAAAAGTTCGTGAAGGTTATCGCAACTTTAGCGAAAATTCAATGCTCTTCAATGTTTCCTAACCGGTTCCCCAGATCTAAAAATTGATAATTACATATACATGAAGATTTTATAAGAGCTATCGAATTATACCCTCTATATTTAACATTATCTCATAATATAAATATATGTTTACCTTTGTTTTACATACTCGTATTGTATGCTGGCATGTAATTCATAATAAACAGCATGTATAAAAACAAAATTCATTATTTGGTGGGTCATAATAATTAAATAAAAGAATACTCAATGCTCATAAAAACGTTATTTATAATGTTCATTAGGAATAATGTTATTTGGTATAAAATACATTTAGTAAAATGATTAGAATTTAGTAAAACATTTGAACTAATGATCAGGTGACATAATATTATATGATATACTAATTAAAATTATTCCAGTACAGTTAACAACCGCGAACTGCTACCAAAACAGTAGGTTAGGTTAGGTTAGGTAAGGTTTGAATTTTATTTTCGTTGAGCATTATGAGCTTGGTTTGTATTAAAAAAGAACGTTATGAGCAATAAATACTATAAAAAGTAACCATTATACTGATTGTCTGTTATGCAGATTCATTACTATCCTAAAAACTATTATTTCTATTGAAATTTTGTTTTTAAACTACCTATTAAATCACTTCTGCACATCAAAATTATGCAATTAGTATTATGCAAAATGAAAATTCGAAAATAGTTGTTATTAAAAACATTACACACCCGGCGAAACTATTATGGGTTCCTTGTTGACTACGGGACCCTAAAATCGTATAGAAACGTACTTATAACTTTATCATACAGTCAGAAGCCGTTTAAGTAACCAGGCAATTTAAAATCAATCTGCACACAGTACGACTTCTTGATTAAATTTACTTTTCAAAGATGCCCCTTGAGAAATGCAATTCATTTCCACATCGTTGACAAACGCGGTTATAAATTTATTGCTGACACATTTGATATATACAGGTTGTTTATTCTGTACCTATGCGAATTAAGTAAAGGAATCTGAATCGCCCTGTATTTAATGTTATTGTATTTTTCGTTTCTTGCAGTTTCGTTTGTTTAGTTTTAGATCTAATACAATTAGTTTAAATCAACGTCTGCCATGAATTGTGACCTTAGTTATTTCTCAGCCCAAGGTTGTCTGGAAGAGATCGTTATTTAGCGGTAAGATCACAATAATGTTGTATACTTGTAAAATAAATATAATACTTACCTACTGTTTTTTTTTTGTTCTTTAAGGAGTATTTGTGTTGTATTGTATTGTAGTTATTATAAAGTGTCTGCTGATTACTGGTGCAGTACTACACCAGCACTATTTTTTATTAATTTGGCTGTTTGTAACCGGCTTAAAAAAAGAGGATAAAAATACTTACGTAGTATATTTTTTTTAATCTTACTTTTTTTATTCTAATACGTTTCAAGCTCCTCAAAAATGTATTATAATAGAGTTAAATTATGAAAAACAAGTTTTTTTACTCATTATCGCATAAACGGCAAAAATCCACACAATCTCTTTCATTTACCGGTATAATGCACGCAAAAACACAAAACAAAACTAGTCTTCAAGGGTACGTAGTGTCATTCAAGATAAAAAATGAGTACATTCAAATATAAAAACTATATATAAATCAGAGTATTTTACTGAAAAAATTGAGCATTCAAGCACGTTTTATACTTAAATTAAATACATTTAATGTATCCAAAGTGCCGGAACAATTTGTCTCGCCCTGGGACAGTATAGCGGATATTGTGCGGTCGCCGCACACTGGAACCCGCCCATACATCGCAGTGCTCAAAACTCAACTTTGAAATTGTGGGTATTTTGTACTTAAATTAAATCATATGCAAACAAGGAAATAGTGGAACTCATTGCAGAGAAATACCTTCATTATCAGTAGTCATTACGTAGTTGCATTATTTTAAAGTTCTAGGAATTTATATGTCACGTCAATAGTAACTTGTATTGTAATAGAATAAAAATGATCTTATTTCCGATAATGGACAACATCTTTTGATTATTTTTAGTACATGTAGCTACAAAAGTAGTCGTTATTGTGATTGTTTATTCTAAAGTAAAATATGTTGTCCTTTATTTTGAAAATGGAAAAAAGATATGTAAAAAAAAAACAAAATAATAAGCATGTTTTTTTTTGTTATTGTTCATATAATGTAAAAAATAATAATTATATGCACTTCTTCACAATAAGAATGTAGCATAAGTAGTACTGTTTTTGCTTAATTTTGAGCACTGCTATGTATGGGAGGGTTCCAGTGTGCGCCGGACAAAGAATGCTCGGTGTGGGGCAAGTTGCTGGAATATTCTGTATTCAACTCCTCATCTAAAAGAGGGTTTATGTTATATCCTTTCTGATGTAAGTTTTGGGAAGATGACTTGGGGTGTTTTATTATACACCATCTACCTAAATACATCTATTACCGGGTAGAAGTTCTCTTTAAAGATCACATTTTAAGATAGGTAGTATAGTATTGCATTGTTTTAATGCCATTCCAGAGTGTCATGTATTCCAGTTTTTAATTTATTTCAGTTTTCCTCTAAAATAATTAGGCCGCTGTAAAACAAACACACACATCTGTTGAACTAATTACTAAAATTTTAATTTTTAAGCTTTTATCAAAAGCTCATTTATCAGTGTTTTTAATTAATATCGCTCAATAAAACTACCTTTTTATTTTTTGATTTATTGAGTGTTTTGTTAATTCATTCAATCGGCCGCACACTTTTAAACAGGCACAGTGTCAAAAGTAATGTAGGTAAGTGAGTTCTGGATGCCTTTACAGAAAGCTCTAGTGCTATAGCATTGATTTTATGCCATTCCTGGGTGTCATGTATTCCAGTTTTTAATTTATTTCAGGTTTTCTCTAAAATAATTAGGTCGCTGTAAAGCAAACACACACATCTGTTGAATTACTGAAATTTTGATGGAACCCAAGTTAGATAGCTTGTTAGATAGTTAGTTAGATTCAGATTTTTCACTGCAGTCGCAAAATGTACTATTTGTTATAATGTTGAAACAGTTTTCTATAGAACTTCTTAATTTGGGAGGGTAATTTCGGTGTGAAGTTTGCGGCCAAAAGTTGGCGGCCAAATGTTGGAGCCAATCGGCCGCCAACTTTTGGCCGCTAACTTCACACCGGTATATTCAGTTCAATATTTTCTTATAACGCTTATGTCTTTTAACTTAGACCTAAAGTGATTTGTAAAGTAATCCCTCAACGTACATAGAGAGAACAAAGCGTTGAAAATTATTCCTCTCTCGCTCAGATTAAAACGGATCAAATGTCAAATTATCATGTTTGTGTATATTTATAAACACTGGAACTCAGCAACTGAATGTTTAGGAGACTTGGGATATTTCTTTTTTCGCTTTTCGTCGATAATAAATACTATAGATAAGAGTAGTTCAATCACGAACATTTCAATAATAAGTAACGTTTTCAAATAGCGTTTACCATTCGAAAACCTGTTCTGAACCTATCCGTATTACGAACTCCTAAAACAAGCTCACGCGATACATTATTTTTACATTTACTTCACCTTAACTATTCTATGATTCTACGAAAATCAACGTCAATTTCAGGTTGAGGACAGAAAATTGAACCATACTTAAGCGTAATTAACCATACAAACAACGAAGGCGAATAAAGTTCCGTTGTGCGACGAGAAGTATCTCTACAATTGAGTGGCCAAAAAACGAATGATGGATTTTACCTTATGTCTTCGTATATAACCGCTTAACGAATGAATTTTATAGTGTCGAAGGAGCTCCGTGATAGCGGAGCTCCTATTTCCGCGCGGTTTGGCCCTTCGGGCCGGCTGCAAAACTAACATAACGTAAACCTACCTTCGTTTTTTGATCTAGATCGACTATTAAGCCGTTGTATACAAGGATATAAGGTAAAATTAATCATTCATTCGTAACCCAGCTACGTAGAAGGAAATAAAATTCTATTTTTGTAACCTAGTTACGTAGGCAAACAAAACCATCAAAATTGAATTCTTCATTCGTAACCTGGTTACAAACCAAGAAAAAAAAATCCTAGTTCGTAGCTAGTTACAAAACTTAGTTAGGTACGTACGCGGACGAAGGGCGAAAATCACAATCTAGTTGGAAGCGACCATTTTCGTTTTTTTAGTGTACCGATATAGGCAATGCCTAATATCTATAACTAGCTATTAAATGTTACTGCTTCCCCATTTTAGGTAGTCGTTTCGTTTATCTACCCCTATAATATTTGTCCCGTGAGGACCAAGCCTCAAGAACGCATTCCATGCCGAAATTCTCCTAATCGGGTCAGATCAGTATAGAACTTAAGTAAACCTGGTATTATTTAATCAACGCTGCAAACGACATAAAAGGCACAAAGGCCTTTTAAGATTAGGTTGTAGGTACGGTCGACCAAATATATTTGTCTGTCACCCAAGTATAAGTATTATTATTGTCATTTGTTTATCTTCTTCTTCTTTACATTACACATACATACATTACACGTACACGCAACAGCATAAATAAGTGATTATTTAAGTAGGTACCTTGCCAGTTTAACGTCGTTTTTGAAATATTATACAAAATGTTGAAACGATTGAAAGCGACAAGGAATATAAATGATCACTTAAAGTCGCCGTCAATAGAATTTGCGAACTATGTAACCAAACCAAACGAACCAATTCACCATGATTACTCGATAATCATGTACTTTTAAAGATCAAGTGAGGTCTTCGCAACGATTTATACACTAAAGCATTATTTTCATATTAACTTTAAGATGAAATAACTATTAATTAGGTATATGTTATTTTTTATAAAAACACGCTTGGTGAATATTTAGGGTTACGTGTCAAACAGTACTAATTTGTTTACATAGTTCGCAAATTCTATTGACGGCGACTTTATTTATGCTGTTGACTGTACATATTATTAACCAAGTCGCTTTCCGCGTCTGTCAGTCTATAATATCAATTTACTCCTAAACCAGGCACAAATTTAGATGCGGTTTTCTTATTTAGTTAGATAGTTAATTCTCGGAACGTTTCTATGAGTAAAATACACGTATGTATAATATAAAGACACACAGACGGACAGATAATAATACTGATAATAATATAAACAAAATAAGAGTTTCACTTTTGACATTAAACATTCACCGTAAGATCCAAATAAAAATAACTTTTGCTATGTAAATCATCTTACATGTTATTTTCCTAACAAGAAAAATAAACAAACTTGAGGAAATACGCGATTTCGGTACAAATAAAACCCCTTTTAATCCTCTCCCGAACCAATCTCATTCTTAAGAGCCCTTCATCGTACTCAAGTCGTGCCGTTACCCGTCTCGCTCACACACGACGGGAAAAAGAGGATGGAGATTGATTAGGCGAAAAAGTATATAGACGTTTATAGGATTTAAGATGTAATTAGTTGCTCCATTATTGGAATACCAGGAGCTATTCCACTTGGTAAAATCATATTACTTTTGACTTGTAATTGTTTTTTTACTCGGCCGCTACACATTTCAATTTACTGTCAAGACAGTCAAATTTGACAGCAAGCTTTAACAGTTCTTGACCCACTATCATAGCGTTCATCATAACTAAACATTGTATAATACTAAGATTATAGTACTGTTCTTTTAAAGTCTTCCTGTAGTCAAACGGTACTAAAACAGTTTTTCAGGGCTTTCGTTTTTTTTGTAATTTTTGTTGTTGGATTAATAAATAAATAAATTATTATTATTATTTTTATTACTATAAGTATGGTGCAAAACAATGTTCATGTTTTTTCGGTAAAAATACCTTTTTTTTTATTGGTTACGTTGACAATACTATAACATGTCAAAAGTCACACTAAAATTTCGACACAATGTATGGGTTACCTTTGTTTCGGCGAAATATGTTTGCCAAATGTATCCTTTCCCAACCGTTTCATTTGCCAACCCGCTTTGTTTTCTGTAACCGTAAATGGGTGATTCTTTGAGCGTTTCAACCGCCTCATTACCGTTGATATATATTTAAAGAATTGGGCGTATATTTTGATGCCGTTTTCGGATATTTGTTAGATGTCCGGTAAACTAAGATACCTAACCAGAAACGAAATCGGAATCGGCAGCCACTTCTACAAAAATGTGTCCGGAAAAATGAGGCGGTTGAAACGCTCGAAGAATTACCCAAATATTTCAGGATTATATAAAAACTAACCTAACCTTACCTATAGGGTTCTACACGATGGTACTGAAATAAATTCAGAAAAAAATATATAACATTGGGTTGGCAAATGAAAAAATTGTGAAATAATACATTTGGCAAACGGCAGGCTCCCACAATGTAAACATACTTAATGTTAAAAATTTAATAAAGTTGAAATTAATGAATTTTCCCATACAAGATAAGTGTTTTTTTTTTAAACCTACTTGTGTGAGTACGACCCCACACTTAACCTGTTTTTAAAAATATGTGTTGAATCGAAACACAGTAATTTATGAACCCCTAACAAAGCACCGGCGTAAATCCGATCCTTTTATCTTATCTTATATTTGTAAAGATGGACCCTTTCATTCATCATTTTATCTTCATCACCATCATCATCAACATGTCAGCCGAAAGACGTCCACTTGACTGCTGGACGTAGCCCTCCCTCAAGGCAAACATTTTATCTTACGTTTAAAAAAATCATTCCCTTTTTCAGATGTACATATTAAAGATTTATTAGATTCTTTTTATAGACAGTTCAAACAACAGTAAAAATCAATGGCAAGAACATGCACAACAATAATTATTTCAAGCCATTTTGAACTATAAGTTCGATAACAAAAGCACAATTTTCCTAAAACGAGACTCAAGTGCAATTGGCCTTCTTTCAATGTCAAAAATAATGGCCGACTACATTATTTATTCTAGCAAATTGAGCAAGTGTTCAGTTTCTCAGACAGCAATATTATTATGTGTAGGGACTTTATTTTAATATTATTATAATTTTCACTTCATTCTCGTGGTAAAAACGTTTATAATAAAATTGGTACAGTCACTAGTAATAATATAATATCCAAAATTCTTATACCGATACTTTTGCGCACAATCTTATATAATATATTGTTGCTGTTGAATATTTGTACCTATGACTATTATTATAATCTATGAAAGAAAAACTCTAGCGCTTTTCTTCTTTGCAGCGCCATCTAGCGGTTAATGGAGTAAAAGAAAACGCCATCTGTTTTCCAATATTTGGGTAAATTTCACAAACCTTGCACTATCAGCCCCATGAACAACTGACTGACCCACCATAGAACGGCGTCACAGTAACATGATAAAACAATTTGTTTGACATTTCTTACGACTTGGATCATACCGTCACTGTGACAAAGTTCTAAGGTGGGTCAGGGTTCCATTGGGGTGATAGTACATAGTTAAGATCTTAATGAAAAGTTCTGAATTATTTATTTACTTTGTGTGACGAAATTTAACCACAATGATTGTATGACTCATTTTTGTCCCAAAAAAAATTTGGGGTTGGGCCGTAAAAGTGATTCGATGTTTTGGCTCAATACCTTGGCCCAACGCATTGGCCCAATGTGTACAGCGGCTTTTAGTAATTATAACCTTTTAAATTAAAAAAAAACTAGGTACTGATATATAATGGTGACCCCATCCAATACCACAGATAGACACAGAATCTCACATCAAACTTAGAACACCCCTGTTTTGTTGTCCGAGAAAACAATGCTCATTTCTCGTCACTCACGTTTCTTAAAATACGCACAGATAACTAAAAAGGGGGCTATTTCCGAGCCGAAATAACAAACCTACGAGCATTCCAAACATTATTAGGAGAGACATTGTTTTGACGTTCGTTAACAGCTGGTGGTTTGTCAGTAGGGATTATACCTACAGGATGACTCAAATAACTTCTGTACTAAAATACTATTCCGGAAATAATTTGGGCTGTGAAGTCATAGTGTTATAAATATGTTCGCATTTTATTTGGTGGATTGAAACAATGTTATTTGTTAAAGTGAAAAAAGGTTTGAGAGGCGGATGTAATAATATAGTTAATTACTATTTTTTGTGGTTGAGTTGACAAATGAGTACACAATTATTCCCATTCGTTCGCGCGCTAAATTTGTAACTAGCTACGAATTAGGTTTTTTTTTCTTGGTTTGTAACCAGGTTACGAATTAAGAATTAAATTTTGATGGTTTTGATTGTCTGCGGAACTAGATTATAAATAAAGAATTTTTATTTCCTTCTACGTAGCTGGGGTACGAACGAATAATTAATTTTACGTAACACCTGGCCATAATGTGAGTTTTATCGCACGCTGCGCGCACGGTAAAACTCGCATTGTGGCCAGGTGAAGACGTAAAATTGTGTACTCATCACGGGCAGTAAAAAAGAAAGCCATCTATCGCATATGAAAATCAGTTTCATAGTTTTTGAGATCATCGCGAACATACCTACAGACAGATAGACGCGACGGGGGATTTTTTTTTATAATATGTAGTGATTATACTCTCTGTTGGGACATATAGCTAGGTAGCTAATAATTTATTAACAAATTGAATGACGAATCATTTTAAACAGTTTCCTTACAGCTGAACCTCTAGCTCCTATTTAAGTACTTTATTTAGCAAAGAAGTAAAAGAATGCCTTTGAGTCTTTTAAATTTATTCCAAGCTCAGTTAAAAGCTCGTATCGAATTACAAAGTTTTCTACTAAAGCTCTCATTGTATTTAAATCGCTGCTTGCAGAGTAACTTCAGACACTTCTGAAAACATTCTTTGCTTTAGAGCTAGAATACGGAATTTAGTTTGTTATTAGAGGAAATTAAATGAGCATTAGTTTCTAAAAACTATGAGGTGAAGTCTTGTAATTTTAACAATCTGGTTAGGTATGATCTAAAATCCGAATAGGAGACGACCTTCACCCAGCTGTTTATTCGATAAAAAGTATTTTATATCAAATAATAAAAATAAAAATAATAATAATACTGCAACAACTGACTTAAATAACTCCTTCTACTATCACAGTTTTGAACCATGACAACTGTGATATTGTATTTCTTAGTATAGAAGAACATTATCTCGCCTGCCGTTGTTCAAAAAAGTGATCAGAGGGAGTTATTTAATTATTATGTCAGTTGCAATAACCAGATACTTGCAATTCCTCGGTGATATGGCAATACGACAAATTAAATAAGGTGCAAAATACACCTTAGCAAGTGGTATCCCCTTAGTTATTATAAAATCAATGGCTATAATATCACTTTCTCCAAATTCATTTGCTATAATCAGTCACTGCTTTACATTCAAATTACATTACATTCAGTTACCATAAGTTTAGAATTCTATGAAATTAATAATAAGCAAGCAATTAATAGCAAGTGATTTTATTGGAAATGGATTTATATCATCTAATTTTATGACACTTGATTTTATAGGAAATATGGTAGACCTTAACAAGTATGTTGTTGAAGTTGTTACTTACGCGATATTGTAGTATCACCGACTTCAAGACTTCACCTTTGTTCATTTAACTCCCTCTAATAACCAAGTAAATAGTAGGTAAATTCTGTTCAGTAGTCTAAACTACTTGTTAAATTATGAAGGGTGCAAGCAAAATACGTAATTAATTTAAGTTATTTTACCCCTCGTGCTTGAGTCTAGGACTGTTCTCATTAATTAAATATTAATTTAAAATTACGTGTACTAATGAAAGTAAATACAACCCTCTGTATAGCTCGTCTGAAATTCCTAAACGTATATTAAAACTTTAATTAAATTCAAAGGTCTTTTGTACCCATTAAAATAAACACGAATTTGTTAAATACACTGTTACTGGGTTGTTTTTAGTTTTCATTTTAAAATGGAGCAAAGGATGTCATAAATAACGAATAAATAGATAAGAACTTCGATTATAATGGTGACTCCTTTCAGAGCTGGTATCTCTTAAATTGTCCAACAAATTTTCATGAAACCTAGCTAAGAACCACTGCTAGAAAACCTTAAGTAAATAAAACGCACCCGAATCGGGTCATCCATTTAAAAGCAAGGCAACTTACTAGAAACAACGTTTTATTAAAACTTAAAGAACCTAATTTATAAATTGCAATTTTTCATACGAATTCAAATCTCATTATTAACCAGCGGGTTATAATAAGATTCAGTTTCAGTTTCAGTCATAATTATGGTAGGTACTGAATCTCATTATAACCCGCTGGTTAGCCGATGGCTATAATGACTTAATTTAGGTGAGGTTTGCATGATATATAACTGGGCAATTTCGAGCATATGGTGTGAAAAATACTTTATTGAGAAACTCATTTGTGGTATCTTTTACTTTGTGCGAATTTTCTTGGTTTCTTGGAAACAGATCAAAATATGGTTTTAATAAAAATAAATGAAAATGAATTGCATTGCAACTTTATTTCTAAGTTACACTATTAGGCATTAAGCAGACTGGGTGGCATTAAATATAACATTGATAGACAATTAAGAGAAAAAACAAAAGGAAAATAAACAGTTGATTGTAATAATCCTAAAAAGACCTGACATTTAGATTTAGCAGCTAGTCGCCCGCTGCGCTGCTAACAATGCTAGTGCCCAATGTTTCTAATATAGTAGTTCAAACTTGACTTTAAAGTGACAAAGTACTAGTGTGCAGCGCTTTATAAGGCCGACCATACCATGTCCTATTTTTTTACTGGATCGTTTTTTTTTATTAACTGAATAAAAATCCATTCACGTACAAATAGCTGTCAAGCTTCAGCGTACGTTATTTTCCCGTTAACATATTGCTGGCTTTTAAACTACATGCATTGAATGCCCGGCCTTAATTCAATTTGAGTGCGTTATTCAAGCAGCGCCCGAGCAAATTCTAAAATTCATTTTAACTGTGTTGAACAATAGATAAAATCTGCATTTAAACTGAAATATAGAAGTTTAAGGATTTTGTACGTAAATGAATTAATGCGGGTTATGATAATTATTTTATATTCATAAAGTTTTAGATGTACTTTAAAGGATTCCCGCTGCTGTAATGTTTAGTATTGTATACTTTAAATGCTCGTGCTCATCACATGAATATTAATTTGCCCATATCGGGAATCGAACTCGGGCCCGCTAGCTTCGTAGGTCACTAAGGCAACGCGTCGTCAAGGTAAAATCACTGACAGTTAATCAATTAAATATTCATCAGACATAAATTGCTACAATAATATTCCCTCAACGTTTTATAACTAGTTTCAAAACTTGACATTTTATGATGCGTATACATCATTTAGTATAATTGCCCTAAATATCCCATGGCTCACGCTATTTTCGTCACTGGCGGTACCAGTCAAACCCGAAAATCCTGTTGTCGTGGGAAACGAAACCTTTAAAAACCAGGGGCTCTACTTTGAAATCAGTAATTCGAACTTCGGATCGCCCCGTCACTTTCTTGCGAATTAGTGACGCGTCGAGAGCAAAAGGGATAGCAAAAGACGAAGTTCGAATTACGGATTTCAAAGTAGAGCCTCAGTTGATTGACTAGAAAGCGTTTGTTGTTGTTTGGTAACAACTTAATGATGTTATGTTTGTTCGGTCATGGACTTTAATTGATGAACCAATATAGAACCTTGTTGCATAAAAGCAACGATTAATTCTTATGTAATTTCTATCTCATTACTTGACGCTGTCTGACGAGAAACTATATGATACCACGGATTTTCAACAGTCTTTTCTCAGAGGACGAATGCAAAAATAAGAACGTTTTTAAACGTAAATTGAAATCTTGGTTAATAAACACCTTCCACTCAGAAAATATTTAAGGTTGCTATTATATTATATTTATAAGTTTTAATATGTTATACCTACTCGAAAGTACCGTTTTAGATCTAGTCTAATATTAACTACACTGTACCAACTTTTAATATAAGAGTGCACATGTCATGCTTCGCCTGCAAACTGTTCCGCAGTTTGGCGAAATTTTGGTAATTTGAAATGTATCATAACTATCTCAGAAAAAAAAAAATGACAAGGTTCGATGGTGGACCAACATATTAAGTCCTTTATAGTAGGTACTCGTATTCCCTATTATTATAAAATTGAAATATAATTGTGTCTGTATATTAAAGATATTAAGGTGTCCCTGGTTTTTGGTCCTTTAGTTCGATTTGATATAATTTTCTTGTTTTTATAAACTTATCATTCTTTTTAACGAGAGATTAATAATATATAAAATAGCTTTTCCACGCGACTCCGGGAATTGTCAATTGCTGCTTTATCCACATTTTGTCACGAGATAAATGCAACCATACAATACCCAACCAACGGTTAATCAATAAACGTTTTTCTATTATATTCTATTCCACTCTATTCTATTCATACTAGGCCCGCAAGTGAAACTGTGGTCAAAATATGAAAACCCATTTTTGATACAAAATTATATCAAGAAATATATTCTTAAGTACCTGTGTAATTTGTTGAGTAAACGCTAGGTTAGGTAAGGTTTGATTAATATAAAATCATGAAAATTATCGTTATGACTTGTAATAAATCTGACCTATGTATGACAAAAAATAATTATGGTGGACAATATATACCGATAAAAAGTAGGTACAAATGGCTGATTTTCCGGGCTACAAACTATTTCTATACCCACATCAATTGGTTGAATTCTTTAACCGTGAAATAATAAAACCAGTTTCGCGTTTATAAAATAAAATAAGGATTTTGAATTCACTCAGTCTATAGTAGAGATAAACAAACAAAACTACAAAAAGTGTTTGCATAAGCACTTTATCCTTTAAAAGCCTATAGGATTTATTTGTTTCACGAACGATAGTTGGCAATACATCGGTACCGGATTAAAAAGGATTAATCCAACATCCGTCGGTGCTGAAAACTCTGAAGGCCCGCTGAGTTAACGTACACGAGGTTGTTTAATTCTTAAAATGCTTTTCAAACTGTTGTAGAATATTTTAAAGTCGTAAGTTTATTTCTAAAACAAAATACAACTATGAATTTGATTAGTCTAAAAATGGAGAAGTAGTTATATTATACAACAAGGACGGAAGGCTGCGGCTCCATTGAGGCAGAGACGAGCGGAGCTGAGAGGAGACGAGTAGGGATCGACCATTCATATTAGTTGAAATCCACATCTCGTCTCCACTCCGCTTTAGTGAAAACAGTCAAGCGAGGATGAGCGGAGCGGAGAGGAGAGCATAAACAAAAACTTTTAAAGCACGAGTAGTCAAAATTGTATTATAGGTAGTAATATTTGCGTAGAATTTCGTATGTCGAGTGAAATGACGGATTTAATACGCGCTCGTACAAATAGAAACACAGTCAATTTGGATACGGCAATAAAATTATTGGACCGTTTCTTATTTTCTCGGACGCAGTACCAAAATAATCCTTAACAATATTAGTACAGTCAGCGTCATATATATGGTAACATTCAAAGTGCTCAAATAGTTCGATTCACCATATTAATTTTATGATTTACCGAACTATTTGAGCACTTTGAATGTTATGTGTATGTTATGTGTTTGTATGTTATTATGACGCTGACTGTACCTAAGACCGAGCGTCTCGCTCGGGTTGAAACCGAGGTTTCTCGAAGATGACTTGACAGGTTTTCTTGGCCTATTCCCGGATTCGTATAACCTTGATGTTTTTAAGGCAAGAGTGAATAGGCTTTTTCTGGGTAAGCGTGTACCACCCAGGATTGGCCATGCGTTTGCAGTCCTAAGATTGTAATCTTGAGAATGTAAATCATAAAGAAAAAGATAAAGATAAAGAGACATTTATTCACAACAATACAAGATTACATTAGGTAGATATAAAAAGAACAAGACAGAGAAATTGTTGCGAAACGGTCCCAACTCAGCATTCGCTAGCCGTAAAGCAAGCACTGGTCTTCCGTTGGAACCGCTTGGTGAAGAGACGGAAAGTGACACACTTAACACAAAACATCATTGGGAGAAAAAGAAAAAAAGAACAACATAGACAAAAAACAATCATTCGTTCGATAATATCTTGAACGAACATAAAAATCGCAATCAGTTAACTGGCAACATTAAGGAAATAAAATAAACAAAAAAAACTATAGTCTATGGGACGTTATGCTATGCCAATGAAAATAAAGTTACGTAACAAAACTAACAATATGAACAAAAATGGCAGACTTAAAAGAAATAAAATTAATGTTTTATTGGTTTGGTAAATGACTATATTATGTCTGTGAGATACTTTACCATCACATTGCGATAAAAAAAATGGTTGGAAGATAGTAAAGCTTGAACTCAGCGGGCCGATAATGGTCGTGTTTATCGACGTAGATAAGCGTAGATAAAACATCTGTCACTTTCTGACCAGTATGTAAGTGCGAGAGTGACGGAAGCTTTATCCATCGCGATAAAGGCGACCATAATACGGGCCCAGGGGAAATACATGATGGTAGGTAGGTATATACTTTTCATCCCGGTAAACGATATACGACGACGATATCGATCTATCAGATGTGCTCAAGTATAATTATTATGTTCATGAGTCTTGGATGTTTTTTATGTACTAAAGTATGTTTTTCTCTATATAAGTATGTTTATCGTCATCTCGTATCCATAGTACAAGCCTTAAGCTTAGTTTGGGTCAAGTGGCCTTTTTGTCTAACGCACTCACAATCACGATCGTTTTCATTTTGAAAATCGAAGGCTTGTCTGCATACAAAATGAAAACAATTGCTCCACTTTGAAGCCGGTTGCGATTGCGAGTGCGTTAGACAATAAGCCCTCAGGTGAATTAGTGTGAGTCCTTGATATTTATTTAAACAGTAAAAAAATCATCATTAGAGATATAAGTCTGATTTGCATTGTTAGATTACCTAGATTTATTGCTTACAAAACCAATTTGTCCTTTAGCGATAGTTCCAGGATTTATTTACTCAATAAACAAGCCAATTAAAGCGAGCTTCGTTGTGAATAACACTAAATCTAGACTAAAACCGTAACGATAGTTTTTCTTGCAGAGCTTGTACATTTATAGCACTACTAATGTTGGATTTAATACCTGAAATTCAACTATTAAGCCTAAGCTCCCTTACTAATAAACAGACCTAGGAATATACGGGGCAAAATTAGATGACAGCTAGGGATTGCCTATATCGATAAACTCAATTATCGATGCTTTTCCCATATACTAGTGATCGCTCCAAGGTTTGTCTGTAAAAATAAAATTGTATGGAAAGTATGCAAATGAAACAAAATAGCAACATAATTCTGGTTATTCTTTATTTTAAAAGGGTTTTTTTAACCTTCACTCATCATCATTATATTTTTTTCCTTATTGTGTATTTCGGAATGACTGTCCCATTTACTATTGTTAAAATAAAGGATCAGAATTTTTGTAGGAGTAGGTAAATAAAATATGATGATGAGTGAAGGTAAAAAAATCGTTTTTTTTAAATAAGTACTTTGCTATTTAGTTTCATTTGCATACTTTCAATAAAATATTATTATTACAAACAAAACTTGGAGCGATCACTAGTATTTGGGAAAAGCATCGATAATTGAGTTTATCGATATAGGCAATCCCTAGCTGTCATTTAATTACGCCCCGTATATTCCTAGGTCTGCTTATAAACGTGGAATAAACTTGGAGTAGCTATGCCATGTTTTGTTCTTACCTGTCGTTGTGTTATTTGAATTCGACGGATAAGGACAAAACATGGCATAGCTACTCCAAGATTATTCCACATTTATAAGTAAAGGGGAAGGAAATAAGAATAGTAAGAAGTAAGGAATAAGTGCAAAAGCCATATACATCTTTAAATTTGACTGTAATATAAATAGAAAAGTAGTTAATCTCCGGGCCTTTAGGAATTTTTGTTACCTATATGCTTGTCCATATAATTATGACATTTCGGCCGCCGACATTTCAAAACCTAGTAAGTCTCAAAAACTCAATTATGCAAAATTAAAAAAAAAACAAAATTCAAAATATTGATTCAGTAAATAGGCCACATGAGGGCTCTTTTACACGTTGGTAACATGAGTGAATCTACCAGCGCTTCGGACAAGACGATCATTGCGGAGAAGAAGCGCCGCAAGAAACTCCAGCAGAAGGTCATTTTTTCAATCATTTCATCACGCGATTTACCCCTATAATAATTTATTAAGAGCCCTATCTCACACAGATTCACATTTACCCACACCCCGAATCGTTGTACATTATAATTATGACATTTACGTGATCATATTTTTGCGTCCATGCACTTCACTTGATACTTGATACGCGGCGGCGGCGCGGTCCCGACTAAACCGGCTCGGTCCGTCCTGTTGAGCTTGCTTGTGGAGGCTCGCATCGCGTACTGTCGAGGCACGCACACATGCAAACCGCGCGATATACATTTGTTTGAAGACGAACTACTTGTATTTACTAATGTGGTACTGGCAGCACAAGATGTATTTTCTCTCTTGTCACTCACTTTCTGCATCTCTTGTCATTGGTGAAGAGGGATTTAATACCTACTTTAATTCAGTCAATCACATTTTGTTTGCCATCTTTTCTGGTGAAGATTTGTGTTCGGAATCATTCTCTGTCTTAGCGTAATTGCGCAAAATGTGGTTACAGGATTACCAACAATTTTTTTATAGTTGTGGGTAATTTTGTAGCTCTGCCTACTCCTCTCTGAGAATGAAAGCGTGAAGGCATGTATGTATGTATAAACCTACTATTAGTCAACAATTTTTATCATACTTTTTCAATGACATTGAAGACATGATTAACTTTGGTCGTCAATATTCAAAGTCAATCAAGATGTCATAGTCCGTGAATATTCATTATCGGACTACCGGGAGACGGAGCGACTCTGAATTTTAACTAACTGCCGAAATCACAAACTGTCGGAGGCCTAAGCGGTCGCAGGTGTTTAACTATCGAGTGGAGCGGGAGCTGTTGCCATATAACACTTTACAATAGAATCACTTATTATTGTATCTTATCTTATCTTATCTTACAGATGGGCCCTTTCGGATACACTTCGACCCTTTAGGATCTTTTGTGCAATTACCCTCTTACACACTCAGCTGTTCGAATGTGCAGGTTTCCTCACGATGTTTTCCCTTCACCGTAAGAGCGTCGGGTAATGCACTTAAGTTAGAAAAACTCATTGGTACATGGTGACCGCAGGGGTTCGAACCTATTACCTATTGTAAAATACCTAACGTGTAAAACTAACAAGAAAGTAATACTATTAAAACTGTATTTAATGCATATATAATGAGGTTTTAACGTTAAATAACGAGTTCTATTAGACATTTTTCCGGGACCTCTGGCCGGTGTTCAAATAAGGTTCAAAACGTTACTTAATAATCTAAAATTCATCTCCCTATTCATTACATTTTTTTTTGTGTTTCTGGCTATTTTGTTGTTTGTCATTTTCGTGTTTTTACAATAAAGTTTAGTATTTACATAGATAAATTCACAACTACAAATATTATTTATTTTGTACAATTTACGCAGATTTAAAAGCTAAATTTATTTGAACCTTTCTCGTAAAGGATACATTTTTTCCATTTACCCTTTTAATGTTTTTTTTTACTGTATTCGTCGTGTTTTTGGTTAAGTACTATTTTAATCACAAATAATTAAACGCTTTTATACCCACTCAAAAGTTTCTGTAGCAACTCACTAAGTATTTTCATTTTAAAATTAAACCGCAACTTGACTAATACTTAATAGGCCGTCTCTTAATTTTAACTTACTGCCGACGTTACAACCTGTTAAGGGATTAAAACACCCGTAGGTGTTTAACTGTAGAATCTAGAAGCTAATTTTAATATAATTAATTTTTGTTTAAACCGTGTTTTAGTGTTAATTTTAAGAAATCACTATATTTAATAATTATATGTAGTGAAGTGACCCCATGTCCCTTGAAGTTTTTATATTCATTTATTTTTGCTAGTAACCTCAGAACATTTTGACATTTTTCCGAAATAAGAAAGAACATTTCTAGAGAATGTCTTAAATTGCGATTAGTCTTAGAAGGGTCAGCAATGATCCTTTTTTGTCATATCATGGAGTCACGTGCCACGCCCCCATTGCATATCTATTCCTTTCTTTAACCTGAGATATTGAAGTTTAGATAGTCATCTTCTAAATACATAAGTAAAACAGTAGGTAACGTGATTGAGTGACTGACTGAAAGACAACGCACAGCCTAAACCGCTGGACTTAAGCACTTGAAATCTAGAGAGAGTATTCCTTGCGTACCCTAGGGGTGCATTAAAAAAGGATTTCCCGAAAATCGACCCCCAACGGGAAGGAATAGGGATAGTAGCGGGAAACTAATTCCACGTGTATGAAGTCGCGGACGCTCTTAAGCAGGATCCAGACGACGGATTTCATCAGCCAACCGATAGGGACCTTACTATCTGTTATAAGAGAGATGAACTCGCTACCTCTTTTTGACCGAATAGCTGCATCCTTGACAGTTGGCTGACGAAATCAGTCATCTGAATCCTGCTTTAGTCTAGTATAAGCCTCTATATTACTACTAATTTAATGATAGCTCTATATTGCCATTGGCTCCCGCACTATCTCCACGGCACGGTCGTTACTGCAGTATTAACGAGCCTATAGGGAGCCGAGATAACGGACGAGGCGACGTTAGCCGAATTGGAAACAGCCTATGTATAGCTAAGTTTCAATCTAGCCATTGTATACGTAATGAGATGTAGCTGTTGACATTGAATTATAATATACAAGGTAGTTTTATACGTTAGCCTAGTTCGTAGTGACCCTGCCTATGAAGCTAGCGGTCCCGGGTTCAAATCCCAGTAAGGGCAGATATTTGTTCCTGAATCTTGGATGTTTTCTATGTATTTAAGTATGTATTTCTCTATATAAGTATGTATATCGTTGTCTAGTACCCATAGAACAAGCCCAGAGTTTAGTTTGGGACTACCTCAATTTTTGTGAGATTATCCCCTGATATTTATATAATATTGTTTATAATTAAAAAAAATGGTTAACTGCGAGTCGGACTTTTGCACTAGGTGTTGCGTTGATTTGATTGTTGTTGATTAAAGTTTCTGCGCATTTTTTTAATGAACCTTTAATTTTGATTTGACCAAATCGTAGACAATTTTTTACAAAGTTTTTGCAAGTCACACCATAACGGTTCCTTTTTTATCACTTTAGTACGAAACTAAAAAAATAACATTGCTCACTTTCCCTCTGTTCAGTTGACCCCAAAACTTATCTTGTCTTATCTTATTTGGTGGCGTCCTTATGGATACACTTCAACCCTATGGGATTTTTTGTGTAATTACCCCAATTTTTTATTGCTTAGTCTATTACTGCCTCCAGAAAGCGGATAGTGGAGTGCAATGGCAGTGCTTTGAAATCGTTTGGTTCTGGATAGCCACAGCCAATGATTTCCACTAACTCCGGCGAGGGCATCACATTCACCAGTACGTGTTTCATTGTCTCCACCTCTTCCCCGCACATTCTACAATCTCTCTTTCTTGTCTCTCAATCTATCTTTGCTGACTCTTGAAGTTAAAGACATTAAAAAGAATAAAAAACTCCCATCCATTCCCATTCATATCTAAAAATGTATAAAACACTCTCTAAATGGCATTTTCAGGTTTATTTTACGCAAACTGCCACTTCGTTTGTTTTTAAATCGGCTCGCGACTAAAACGGGCTCATTAGGTATGCAAAGTAGACAAGATAATTTACTGAATTGTTTGTTTTTGTTACAGATACAAGGACATCTATGAAAAAAAAGGTAAAACGATTAAATTGAACGAGTAACCGCCGTACTTAATAGAAACATTTTTAAAGACCATTATGTCGTCTCTTTTTTAAACTTGGGTTTGAAAACTCGTCACTAAGAAAAGACCAAATTGTCATTTATTTACTGCCCTCCTTAGAAAAAAGGGCGTATGTCTCATAGAACCGCGTATGTATTAGTGACCTTATTTCTTAAGATCGGGGGTTAAATTTGCTTTGACCATCAAAATGCATATGCGTCCTTTTATTTATGAGGGCAGTTTAGTGGTGGTAAAATCTTTTAACCTACCGTCATGCAAGTGTTCACATTCTTGTGTCCTCGTGTAATAAGACAATGGTGAAATGACTAGCATATAGCTACAGGGTGTTTGGCAGTCGGGTTTTAAGCGATAATACTAAATATCATCGCTTAAAACCCGATCCCCCCGGTCATTCTGAACACTTTTAACCACATTTACTACTTATTATGCAAAGTTGCACGGTTTTTACAGATATTGAAATTTCTTTCAATTTTTGAAAAAAATGCTATGTTTGCAAGAAAAACTATTAATAATCAGTCAAGCATTAGCAGGCGTCAATTTGAATTTATTTTGAATAACCAAGGTATTGCGAAGGTAAAAGACTAAATATTTATTCAATTCTGGCTGTACAGGGTGTTTAATAATTGTTTTTCTGGTGAACATAGCGTCACATCTGGAATAAAAAAAAACGTGAATATCAGGGAACAATTCACTCAAATTGACCTAGTCCCAAACTAAGCTCTAGGCTTGTACTATGGATACTACGAGTAGACAACGTTAAACATACCTTTTATAACGAAATACTTACTTAAATACATAGAAAACATCCAAGACTAATAATATATACACGCACTCATCACTCAAATATTTGCCCACACCGAGAATCGAACCTGAGATCGCTAACTTCATAGCAGAGTCACAACCAACTAGGCTGAACGCGTCGTCAAAATAATAATATTAATTGGGATAGACCAAAAAAACTCTTGGTTTTTACATTCTAATTCGATAGAATAGGTAATTTTAAGAGACCCATTTCATTAATTTCGTATTTGACCCAAGAGTTTTGTTTTAATATCTTTATTTATTTAGGTGACATTTTATGGATGACATAATTATTTTAAATTTGGGTTAGCATTAACAACAAATAAATTACAACAATTCAATGATATTTATTGATAAAAAGTGATTGTAACAGTGTATTAAATCATACTATTTCAAGCGGTTTTCACCTAACTCGTAAGATACACCTAGGAGGGCTTCAAGCCGAAAACGAAAGTCAAACAAAGGTTAAATATACTTTTGACGAAATATCCGAAATAGATAAATATTTCAAAAACTTAATAACGCAGAACGGCTTTAAAACCATTCCTCGAAATGGTTTTTGAATTAGAGTAGGTAATTGTAAAAATATGAACAATCCCAACGACGAATCACCTGGCTGGAAACTTACAAAAACATGTTCTCACACCCGTTAATAAATCGACTCATGCCTCAAGTACATTTACGCCTGAGATATTTTTTACGCTCCCGCTTACGGCTCGTTACGTGAACGCTGCGTAACCGCTGATCGTTACGTCCACGCTCGAGGCGTTTTATGAGCGTGTGAAGTTATGACAGCTGAATGACAGTTTAAACACTGCTCGGTAAAGATCGGGTCATAAACGTCATGAAAGACACAGCTTGTTTGAAAATGGAACTAGAAATTTCGGTGACGTTTGCTCATTTAAAATATTTAGAACGAATAGATTTTTAGAAACACTGTGTACACTGGTGTTTAGTGGTAGGCTACATAAGATGGTAGTAGTGGTCCAGAACAGACTCAGCATAAAGTCCCACGTGTCACCACTGTTAACGCAAAGTATTCAAATAATTATAATCCGCTCTAGAAATAATGATTAAAAAAAAGATAAAAGACATTCATTCAGAAAGCAGGCCGCACGGGCACTTTAACACGTCAAGAATCTACCAGCGCTTTCCAAGAGGAGACTATATCAATATAAGACCAAGTATTGTACCATAACGAACATTTTATAAACGTAGTAAACCACAAAATCCTGTCACTTTATTAATTTATTATACAACTAGTTTCTGCCCACGGCTTTGTCCGCGAAGATTTCGTTTATCATAATATAAAACAACCTATGTGTTAAACCAAGATGTAAGCTATTTCTCTTCCAAATTTCATTTAAAACCGGCAAGCCTTTGCAGCGTGAAGGAGAAACGAATAAACACACAAACTTTACGAGTATAATATTAGTTATTATACTTTTTAGTTAGTGCCTTAAGAAAAGGAGTATAGGTACAATATTTACAATAACCGTACAATGAAAAAAATACTAGCATAGATTTCACCGCAGTCCTTAGGGTTGGCAACGCATATGCAGTCTTACGATTGCAGTCTTGTGATTAGAGTTTTGAGAATGCAAAATATCTATCGATCTCAGATCCCACTCACTATTAGGTGTGTGTTCGTTTGCCTTCTCCTTGGTGTAAAAAACACATGAAAAAAAAAAGCGAAAATCGAGCCGGTGAAATTAATTGCTATTTCTAAGCAAAAATGTATCAAGACCAAAAAGGAAAACATAAAAATAAGTGTTAAAAAAACACAAAAAGGCTGAGAAAAAAATGGAGTAAAGTATAAAACTCGAGAGATAATCTTGAATTAGGTAAACTAGGCGAATAAATTCAAATAGACGTTGAAGCCTCTTTTGTTTTAAAATTATATAATTCTTGATGAAGTCAAGTTTTATTTTATTCTGAATGTTATCCCTGTACATAAAAATACTAGCTGCTGCTCACAACTTTGTCTGCGTAGGAGTCGTTTATCGGTATTCACTCGGAAACTATCCAATTTTCTAAGATGAAATGTATCCTATTGGCTTCCCCTGAACTCAAGCTATCTCTGTGCCAGATTTCATCTAAATCAGTTCAGTGGTTTAGCTGTCACATTTATAATAATTAAGGTGCATCTTCACGGGCAGCATTTATTTGTAATAACACTTCAGATTCGAGCATTACATCAGTAGGTAAGGAAATCTGAGCATTCTAATTTTTGGGTAAAAAGGAAAATTGACGACTCGAAATTATACATAAAACTAGAAAAAATACAATTTGTAATACATCGACGTTTAAAATGAAACATGACCCATGGTAAAATCATCCAATATGATATAGATCGAAAGAATTATGTCCATTTGTATTTACGTACACTCAGAAATATGACCAATCATAAATACGTCATACCTAAAATATACTCAAACATAAAAACGGTACTTTCAAGTTGAATACATTTTTGATCTTAATCTGAATCTAATATTTCATAATAGACTTTATTTGTTTTGTGCTTATTTCAATTTGCTCCTGATATAAATATTTTTGAGCACAATTACATTTTGACACAATTCACTTTGGATACTAACTTTTGATCCAACTTCAGAATGGTCATTTCAAGCGAACGATTTTCCTTTCAACCTAAATGACAGTAAATCAACCGAGCATTAGGGTCTCCCCACACCTATCGACGCGGAATTGGCATTAGCTGATCAAAAAACTCTTTATGTCTAGGCAATAAGAGCGAAATAAACGTCAATCGGGTCAACTGACGCGAAACGAAGTATATCGACCAGAAATTCTTCGTTCTGTTCGCATCCGTATGACGCTGTTAGCAGCCAACTGCACGCGTTTGCATTCTAACATCGCCGAGTACCATCGGCATCGGCGAGGGCTGAACAGTTCCGACCACGGCCGAGTAGCTACGATGAGAGCCGATTAGGGCTGGCGACAGCCGTTCAGCGTCGATAGGTATGGGGAGACCCTTTCTTTCACATAGAGGGCGTCTCTCGGCCTATATCGAACAGACTGCTGAACGTAGGTTTACAACCGCTGAGATGGTCGATCGGCTAGATGCGAATAGTGTGATGTAAAATACTCGGTGAAGGCCGATTCCGCGTCGATAGGTGTGGGGAGACCCTTACACGCACTGGAGTCTGTGAATACCTGCTGCGTCACTGACTCTATCTAATACGTGTAAATAACGCCCGACTTCACTTAATGCTCAAAATCGAATCATGAATGTTACATTACAGACGAACGCTTCCCGTGAGGGATCGTCTTTACATACTAGTATGGAAGTATGAATTATAATTATTGGATCTTACGGCACGACAGTGTATTTTTGAATATATTGGAGAACAAAGTCGAGGAAAAACGAGAAAGAGGAAGACCTAGGCTTACTTCAGCCAAATAAGAAAAGGTCAATGTTGTGTCGTATCTGCGGGCCGATTATGGTCGTGTTTATCGACGTAGATAAGCGTAGATAAAACATCTGTCACTTTCTGACCAGTATGTAAGTGCGAGAGTGACGGAAGCTTTATCCACCGCGATAAGGGCGACCATAATACGGGCCCTGGTAAAAAAACTGGTAGAGAACGGAGAAAAGTGGCGATTACTCCACCGACAATAGAATACTTACCTCTTAATGATGATGATGAACGTACATAGGCTTAAGTACTCTAATAAGTAATCCATTTATACTAATGCTAGAGGACGCCCGCGACTTCGTACGCGTAGAATTAGTTTCCTGCTACTCCCCCCATTTCTTCCCATTGGGGGTCGATTTTCGGAAAATCCTTTTTTAGTGCTCACTTACATCATGATAGGAACCCCTGTACCAAATTTAACACAGTACAGTAGTTTCGGCTGTGCGTTGATATATAAGTCAGTCAGTATTGCCTTTTATATATATAGATTATAAATGCGAAAGTAACTCTCTCTGTCTATTACGTGTTTACGGCTAAATTGCTGAACTAATAACAGCTATAAAACTGAAAAAACATGACTCTTCAGTCACCTTTAATTATTTTTTTGACTTATCGCAATTTGCAAGTAAATGCCACATGAGCGTCACTGTTGCGCGTGCGTTGACTCGTCGCCGCTGCGTAGTTCTACATATGAATTAGAACGACATGCCACACGCTGCGTTGAAACACTTGCGTCGCTCTAAATTGAAATCACAGCGTTGCAACGACGCAACGCAACGCACAGGCAACGCTCGTGCGGGCATCGCTCTTAGGAACCATTGACATGTCATTTCGTACGTTTCTCGTGTAGAGTTTTTTTCTAAAATGAAAGTAGTATTTTTTTATTCAGATTCATTATCTGAAACTAAGGCCGCATTTTACCAAACTGGAATAAGACTTACTCCGAGATGAGTCTATACAAATTCGGCGTTTAATCTAGGTATAAGACCTTATTCTCGCTTGGTGAAATCCGCCATAAGTGTGGTAAGTAATAGTTTATTGCGAACTCTACATTTAAGTAACTATTCATGTACGATATGGTAATAACACCCCAAACGAAAGCAAAGTATTTTCTGTAGCTGTGTTTAAAAACTCTAACATGAATAAAAAATATAGGCGTAAAATTATATTTAAAGCATGAAATAAGACAAGAAAAATCAACTAGTGAAAACTAGGTTCGCAAAATGCTAAAATTCCTCTTTCATTAAAATTGTATGAAAATAATTTTACGCGGACGATTTTATTTTGCTTTACGGTGTCTTTAAACTAATTAGGTACCTACTTTCGAAAGACTTTTGACTTTGAATAGGTACTTTAAAAAGCTACTAAAATTACTTGCTTTGCCCCGCAACTTCGTCCACTTATAAGCCATTTACCGTTTTTCTCTCGGGAACTGGTTTTTTTTAATCCGTGAACCAAATTTAACGGTAATCGGTTTAGGCGTTAAATCGTGAAAATGTTACAAACAAACAAACACTTTCGTATTTATACATAACAAGCTGTTGCCTGCGTCTTCGTCCTGTAGTCGTTTATCGCAAGTCTTTCAGGAAATAAGAAATTTTCGTGATTCATTTTCCGGGACTTAAACTATCTACATACCAAATTTTATCAAAATCAGTTCAGCAGGTCAGCCGTAAAAGCGTAGCAAACAGGCAGACAGAAATACTTTCTTCAGGTAGTATAAAACAAAGTCGCTTCCCGCCGTCTGTCCCTCTGTGTATATGCTAAGATCTTTCAAACTACGCAACGGATTTTGATGCGGTTTTCTTTAATAGATACAGTGATTCAAGAGGAAGGTTTTTATGGATACATTCTGGATTATGTACGTTTATTACAGAAAACCACGGAATAGAAAAAACAGTGGAAGTGGCATGAGCTTCGCTTAGATCAGACCGGAGGGCTTATTGTCTAACGCACTCGCAATCGCAACCGACTTCAAACTAGAGCAATTGTTTTCATTTTGTATGCAGACAAGCCTTCGATTTTCAAAGTGAAAACGATCGTGATTACGAGTGCGTTAGACAATAAGCCCTCTGTTGTCGCCAATACTTAAACTATCATAAAAAAACACGCCACCATGGAAAATGTTTTTGGTGCAACTATCGTTTTTGCACCCCAATATAGCACAATAAGGTATGCTTCTGGATTTATTTCCTATTTTAGAAATATCAAAATATCGAAATATCGCAATAAGCGATCGCGACAAAAGTATGGTAGGTTATGCGGAACTCCGCATAAGTATTCCACACGTTACACGCCCACTTGAGACTTCTACTGTTTTTTCTGTTGTGTGCAGAAAATCCACCTAAACCGAAGGGAAGCGACGGCGGCGGGTTGCTTGTTTATAAAAGTAATGTATGGATGGATGACTCTTACGGCTGTATCGAGGTCTAAAAGTAGTGAAGGGTTGATCGATATAACTATTGCATATAAAATGAGTCTAAGAATAGCCACATTGCTTCCACCTCTCAATCGATAAGGCGATTAAAAAATTTACATAGCTAATAGACAGGCCACGACCTTGGGTTTAAAGCAGTGCATTGCGCAGTGCGGTGAGCGGAAAAAGCATGGAAATTGAATCATCGCTGATCGCGGTGCCATGTGGCATGCTTCATACATGAGTAGGCATTTGTTTTCTCCGCTCGTCGCTGACCGCTGCCGCTGCGCTGCTGAATCGTGGCAAAAGTCTTTTTAATCACTTTGTCTTATCGTATTTCTCTTCTTTCTTCATCTTAATGTCAAACATAAAAATACATTCGTGACTGACTGAAAGAAAATACACAGCCTATCCATCAGTGGTTTAGCCTAAACCTAAGAATCTAGGAACGGGTTTGTGCTTAACTAGTTTTTAGCTGAGTTGGACCACTTTTTAGGTTTTGCAAAAACTGTGGTTAGATTAGTTTAGGGTTGTACTATTATTACAATGATGATCATCATCATCATTATCATAAGCATCATCATCATCATAATCATCATCATCATCATCATCATGTCAGCAGAAAGACGTCCACTGGCTGGACATAGGCCTTCCCCAAGGATTGCCACGACGTTTCCGTCGTTTTCCGGTCCGCGGCCGCCACTCTAGAACTTTTCCGCCCCAACGGCCATAAGCTCTAAGAGCAATGTGCCTCGCCCACTGCCACTTAAGGTTCGCAATTCGCTAAAATCCCCAAAATTATAAAAATACTAAAAAGTTTTAAAATTCATGCAGAAATGGCTTTAGGATAGACGGAAATTCGGACAAACGATGCATTAGGACAAAATTTACGATTCCAATGCAGACCCTAATAACTAGGAAGTTAAAATTGAAGGAAATAAATCAAGGGGCAAAAGTTTACCTTCAACGTGAAGAAATGGGGGGAATAGCGAAAAACCTACGAAGTTAGGACCGTTCTCTATTTCACATCGATTCGATCGACTGTTAACGGTACAGTTTGATACAGCCTACATCGCTTATATTTATGTGAATAATGCACTGTGCATCATCATCATGGCCTATGTCCTTCCTCGGGGTTTAAGCTATGTCCATACCATATTTCGTCTAAATCGGTTCAGCGGTTTAACCGTGAATGCATAACAGATAATAACTGTAATAGTAAAATAGTAAATATTTACGGTTCTGAACGAAGATTGGAATGGCACGTGGCGTTTCCCACTTTACGTGTAAAGGCCGCTATAGAGCTACTTTGGATTTTTTTATATTAGTATGGATAAGCGTAAAGCTTTGTTTGAGATTTAGATAATTTGTGTGAGATTGTCGTTTGTTTTTTTTTGGAAAATGATAGTTATAGGAAAATATCAAAGGCAATAGCAGATAGGGTAGAAATAATAAAACTTTTCTTAGGAAAATGGGGTTTATTTCCCTCGAAGAAATACATTTGTGCCGAAGCAATGGATATCTTGGTCACAATAAAGATACGGCAAGCACTGGTAATAACTTTACCCGAAATACACGAGTTTTCACTTACCTATGTACGTAGAAACAGAAGTGTCTTTTTAAATTTAAAAAGAAGTAGAATAACGGAGCAACATCTGCCATTGTAGCTTGGTGGACTATTATTATACTTTTTACATTAAATGATACGGCAATCCCGCGTAACTAGCAAATAAAATAAGGTGCAAAATATACCTTTGCACGTAATCAGTAGGGTACATTTTGCAACTCATTGAAGTTGTTAGTTACGTGGTATTGTAGTATCATCGACGATTTGGAGTAAGAAATGTTAGAACTAAAAATTCAGTAAAAAGTCTTCTTTTGCTATTTTTAACATGAGATTAAACCTTAAACACTTTTTGCAACTTACATAGGCAGGTAGTACTTCTATAAATAATGTTCATTTCTTTATTTCTATTTTTTTAGCTTGACTATTTATTTTCATCATAACTATTGGGTAGGCATGGGGTAGGCAGGTATAAACAGGTAAGTCGGTACTAACTGCACTAAGAAAGAAGGCGTTGCTTAACATCCCGATCAATTGAATAGTTATGTTCGTCTAAGCATAATCAGAAAAATAAGCCGTGTTATAACATCACAAAGAAATTGTTCCCATGTTGTGTATAATAAGAAAAAACACGACAAGTAAGTTCTTCCATTTATTCCTAAACAAAAATCATTATTTCGCACACGTCAATGTAATTCTAGCAAGCTCACGTGTGTCATAATTTGGGAGAGATAACAGACATGTAATTTACATGTGACGTGTTATTTCATAATTTACATTTCCAGTTTATGCATGACAATTCAAATTGAATGCTGATTCGGCGACATGTCAATTTTCATATTAATCTTTGAACATTTTAATGGAAAAACGTAACGTTTTATTGTTAAATTCTTGGAGGGAAAAAATGGGTCGGTTCGTGTGTGAATTCTTGTACAAACAGGTAATAAAAATGTTGACCTGTTATCATTTAAATTTATTAAATTAAGTAATGGCTGAAAATCAGCGCTGCAGGTGTTTAACACCTCAGCATTATTCTGAGCCAGTGTCCGATTCGCTGCCGCGAAGACACACCCGCTACTTGTTTATTTCTGTTTTCTGTTTTCACTATTTTTCTGTGTGTCTTGTGTGTGTAGTGAATAAATGTATTTTTCTTTTTTCTTTTTCTTTTCTTTATAGTATTGGGTCCTTACATGTAAAATTGGCTTTTTGTTGAACTGGCAACTTTGGTTCAAAATATCTGGTGTTTGGCGAAGAATTCTAAATTTAAAACTTCTTTTAGCTCATGTATTTGTGCTTCGAATTTAGCGATTCATTTGTAATCGTGTCATTTGTTTCTTCTTTGACATTATTCTGTTCACAATATGGAGAACTTAAAATATGGCGTTATTTACGAATACGAGTTCCACCGTGGCACCGGTGCTGCAGAAACGGCTCGAAGAATTAATGATGTGCATGAGGCAGCCACTGTAAAAGAAAACACGGTACGTTTTTGGTTCCAACAGTTTCGTTCTGGAAATGTTGACCTACAAAACATGCCCCGTGGACGGCCGGAGACCCAAATTAATAACGAAGAATTAAAAGTGACTGTGGAAGCAGATCCATCGCAAACTACGTCAAAGTTAGCGGCAGGCTTCGGTGTGAGTGATACAGTTCACCTGAAACTAATTGGAAAGGTGAAAAAGCTCGAAAAATGGGTATATTATGGGTATATTTTCGCCGTATAAAATGTAGTCTTGAGATGGTAAATGTCTATGGATCTCAGAACGTAGGTACTTATCACTGCCCGTTTGCCTTCGCCGTGTCATAATAATAGGTCTTATTTTTTATTTTATTTTTATCTTTTATTTATAACTATGCAAATCTTATGTCGAATTATTGTTCCGTTTTGTAACTAGCTTTTTTTATGAGTTCAATCGCATAGAACTCGATAAACAAACTAGACAATAACACTATAACATCTATACAACCTTATCTATTAACATTTACAAGTTAAAATCCGAAAAAACCTATAAAAGTTTGTGAAATAAATAACATATCAGATGAGTATTTTCTAAAGATCCTCTAGCACAATATCAGATATAAATTGCGACACGATATTACACTGGCTATAATTTAAAATGTGCCAGGACACCCAATGCGGTACAATGCGGGCCGTGAGAGTTTTATTGTATACCGGTGTTAAGGATGCTTCACACTAGACGAAACGTGAATAAACTATCTTTGATGATATTGCTCAAAAATATACAACATAATTTTATTGGGTCTATAATCAATTGTTAATGATTTTGTTTAGTCATATTATTATTGTGTTCTCGTTAAAGGAAGTTTTTTTAAGAAACTGTAGCTTTATTGACGACGCGTTGGCCTAGTTGGTACTGACCCTGCCTTCAGGCAGATGTTTGTGTGATGAACGCAAGTATTTGTTCCTTCGTCTTGGATGCATAGTATAAATAGACAAGTAGCTCGACTCCGGCCCTTTAGGAGATTCTGATACCTATTGCCGCTCGGGCGTAAGGGTTGTCCAAACTTGTTTTAAAATTTTAGTCACCTACTTGGCCCTACTTTGATCTATAATCATATTAATCACAGTAATTTTCATACTTTACACAAACTTAAAGTACCTAAGTATTAATATTGTTAGGTACCTAAGTACGAAATTTAAATTATTTTACTTACATACTTTTATCAGTTGACACTAAATATTAATTATGTTTAAAGGTATGTGATGCTGATGTGATATGTAAATTCCTTTTCGACCTTTTGATAATGCCGCTTTCGCGCAAGGCGGCTTCCTTTGACTAGGTACTTACCTATTTTTGGTGGCTTTGAGCATTGGCAGCTCGCGCCGCGCGGTAATACACAACATTGAATAAATATCTGAATAATAATGTCATGGGAAAATCTTACACAAATTGACCTAGGTAGTCCCAAACTAGGTTCTAGGCTTGTACTTTGGGTACTACGTAACGATAACCATACTTACCTATGTAGTGACAAATACATACTTAATATTACTATATAGGTACATATAAAACACCTAAGACTCTGAAACAAATACCTACTCGCACTCATCACACAAATATTTGCCCTGACCGGGAATCGAACCCAGGACCGCTAGCTTCGTAAACAGTACTTAGTCACTAGGTCACTACCATCTACCTAGGCCATCCACGTCGGGACATGTTAACTGACACGTCACACTCAATAACTATAATTACCAGTGATGGGAAATAGGTGAGCTAATTTACCTAAACTTGATGCATGTTCATTCAATAATGTATTCCCATCTCACTCACGCATGAATGAATATGCGTCAAGTTTAGGTAAATTAGCTCACCTATTTCCCATCACTGATAATTACCTACTTAATACGTATTTATTTCACCTAATTAGTTATCTATAGGTATCTACAGGCAAGCCGGTACGAAATACCTACCTAATTAATTGAGTATTTATTTACATTAATCACTAGCAGCTTTTATTAAATCTGGATAGTTGTACCTACCTAAGCTAGGTTTAGGGCACAGTTTAGGCGTTTTGAAACGTATGAAAATGTCACGCTGACAATAAAATAGATTTAACAAAAGCTGCAAGTGGGCTATAAGCTAAAGGTAAATATAAAAAAATAAACAGCATTCTTCACAACACAAACTCTGAATAGGTATGTAGGTACTCACCTTTCCGACTCAAAAGGTATGTGGAAAAACGATACCTAGCTCCGGATTTCTTACACCATTATTTAAACACCCGTAAACTGAACAATATTTTCTAGTTTTCGACAAAGACATTGTCGCTCGATGTTTTAATTTAACGCGCACTACCTACAAACAACCAAACGTGACCGAACGCAATGACGCCGCGACCCCGTCTAATCACCATACCCGCACCTCTGCTTGTAGTTTTGTGTGCGACGTTCGCCCCGCCCACAGCCGTACGGTCGGCGTAACGCACACGTGCAAGCCGCGCGATGTACCTTTGTTTGAAGACGAGCTACTTCTCTATTTATACTATGTTGGATGTTTTCTTTGTAGGTATTTAAGTATGTATTTTTATCGTTGTCTAGTACAACCAAGCCTAGAGCTTAGTTTGGGACTAGGTGAATTTGTGTGACGTTGTCCCCTGATATTCATATTTATTTATTTATAGTAGGTTTTTATGAAAAAAATACCTTTTTAATTGTGACTTTCAATTTATGAAACAATTAAATTATGACCAAGTAAAATTATGCGTAGCAACCAGCTTCAATTTTATTACGTAATTAAATTTAAACTTCCCACGCAATCACTAAGGTAATAAGATAAAAAATATATGGAAAAAAATATTTAAAAAGTACTTACTTAAAATATAATTCGACGCGAAATTTACTCACTATCCTACTTTATAATCTAAGCCTACTAGGCCACCGACGCTCTCATAGAAAACGTTCCTAATGTCCTCGAATATTTCTGAGAATGTTCTCGGTAATTTCAAAATTTTCCAAACCAGTGTAAACAATCCCTAACACAGGAAAAGGACGCCGTCGTGGAACCAGGTTATTTATTTACTAGCTTCTGTCCACGATTTTGTTAAGAATTTATTTTTCCTTTCGACAAAACTATTGGGTTTATAGCGCGCATCGAAAATTGAAAAGCCGTGTTCAACAGAAGTGTCAATGCTGGGGTTCGTTTCTACCATATTGCTTTTGACATGTTATTGTTTTTAAATATAGTATTATCTTTTGGCAACGCATTTGCGGTCTTAGGATTGCAATTTTAAGATTGCAGTGTTTGATGGCCTTTCTAGACTGTAAAAGTTAAGTAAAAGTTGTATAGATATTGTGTGTCATTATATTCAATAATTAAACGAGCGAATTAAAAACATTGTATAATAGAAACATGAAAATTAAATCTGTGTAAATGGCTGAGCCCGAGTTTTTTGACAAAATAAATTTATTCGACATAAAATTTGTTAATGTATTATTATTATTTTTAGTTGTCGATCTGAATGATATAGGTATATTGTTAAATAATGGTCAATCCTAGTGTACCTATAGATGCGTTGTAGTCCCTAAGATAAAATTCGTGAAAAATTATATAACTGATGGTGAAAACTACATCCAAAATCAGTTGCGTGGTTTAGGTGGGGATAGCGGACATACAGACAGGCTGATACGGAAAGCAACTTTGTGTTATACTACGTAAAGAAGAAGATACATTTTTACTAAAAACAGCGCTTCTCTATATATTTGCCAAGCTTTTTAGGTACAGGCTGACTTTATTAAAAAACAGAACATTTCCACATTAATCGAAATATTCATTTTCATTTATAAGAAAATTTCAGTCGTAAAAAAACAAATTTTCCTGCCCAAACAATTAATCCTTGTTGACATCAAATTTTCCCCTGAAGGCATTTCGAAATAACGACTGTAATACGGTTCGGAACATAATTAAATTTATTGTTTATGAAGAAAATAGGCTTGAATTACGTTTTTTTTGTGATATAAAAGTCTTATTTAGAAGGAATTTTCTTATTGCTAGCATCTGGTCCAAAAGACTTTTATTTTCATTATTAACTTTTGCATCTGACGTCGGCTCATTGAAAAACAAATGTAATAATATCTAAATATTTTAACAAACTCATACAATTTTGGATAATGTATTAATAATTTACTCGTGTTCATTATTAATATGAACTTTTTTCCATTGTCTTCTTCTTCGAAACAAAGGAATCATTTAGAAGTTGATCCAAGTTGAAAAGAACAAACTAAAGGGGGATGTTTTTTACAAATGTCAGTACAAGTATAAATTGCCAGTAACATGTGGATATTGTCCGGTTCTAAACTTTGCCAATTTCAGAGTGAACCCCTAAAGTCTTACAAATCAAACAAGTTCCAGACAAGCATCAAGTATTTGCTATGCAAATGCATCTTGTCTGGGATATTGTCTATAGATGATTTACATAAATGAACTAGCTGGTGCCCGTGACTTCAACCGCGTAGTTGTCGTTTATCGGTATTCCCTTGAGAACTGTCTAGTGATCCACGATGAACAGCATCCTATGTTCGTCTCTGTAAACTATGTCTGTGCTAAATGTCATGTCGATCGGTTAAGGCGGTGAAACGTGACAAAAAAACATACAAACAAACAGAGTTACTTTCACCAAAAAAAAAAGATAATGGTACACCTGATACAGCACGAAAGTTTCTTTTTGAACACCTTGGAGGGTAAAGTTGAGGGAAAAAGTGGATGAGGAAGACATAAGATAGAAGTCCAATGACGTGTAATATCAGGAGGTGAAAAAGCTGACAGAGAACAAAGAAAAATGGCAATTACTCCTCCGACAAGAGCCTAGCTCTTAAGGTAAATGATGATGATGTTTTTTTTTTGTCCTAGCCTATTGAGTGTCCCACTTTCCCGAACACATGGTTGAGAGAGGCGATGGCTGAGATACGCGTCATACTCGTGAACGGGTGCTGTTTGTGGGGTCCGGTCTGTTCACGTTTGCAAGGACTTATTGTTCAGTTAATCATTCTACCTAGTTATGGCTTTTGACGTAGAGACCTCGTCGTGTTGTTCTCATAGTTTATTATTAGTTTAAGGTTTATTGACCTTACATTTGTAATAATTTTTATTTTTGCTAGTTTTAAGAATTTATTGTTTATTACTTTATTACCTTATTATTACTTAATATAACTTACTTTTATGTTATTATGATTGAAAAAATGACCTTCTGCTGGAGTTTCATGCGGCGCTTCTTCTCCGCAATGATGGTCTTGTCCGAAGCGCTGGTAGATTCACTTATGTTACCGGACGTGTAAAAGAGCCCTTTTATTGCCTATTTACTGAATAAATATTTTGAATTTTGTTTTTTTTCCACTGCTGGGCAAAGGCCTCTCCCATTGATCTCCATGAGTCCCTATTAGGTGCCTCTTCCGTCCAGTTGCTGAGCAATGCGTTCAAGTCGTCCCGCCATCTCCGTCTAGGCCTTCCTCGTCTACGTCACCCATTTCGCGGCACCTACTTGGTGGCCACGCTAGCCCCCCGGTCCAGGGGCCCTACTTTGAAATCAGTAATTCGAACTTCGGATCGCCCCGTCACTTTCTTGCGAATTAGTGACGCGTCGAGAGCAAAAGGGATAGCAATAGACGAAGTTCGAATTACGGATTTCAAAGTAGAGCCTCGGGTGCATGCGGCAGATGTGACCGGCCTAATCCCACTTAAGACTGGCGGCGGCGGAATGATTTAAAATTGTTAAAAAATAAGACCGATCTCTTAGTATTACCATGCATTTAAAAAAAAAAGTCGCTAAAAAGGGTAATTATTTCATGATATTGTTATTAAAACATAAATTCAGAAGAATCTAAACTCCAAAAAAACATTTTGTATACTAACTCTGCCCTCATAAGCCAATAAGCAGTATCCCAAATTCAATAGCCGAAGCAGTTTTAACTCTCCTGTGTTAGTAATGAGGTTGATATTGCTACAGAAGTTTTATCTGACATACTGCCTATTGGCTTAGGACGGCAGAAATCTGGTACAGTCACCAGCAATAATATATTATCCGACATTGGGCGCAAAAATATCTGATACGTCTTTATTACTAGGGATATAAGAGCGTGTCAGATATTTTTGGCGCCCAATGTTGGATAATATTATTATCGCTGGTGACTGTACAACACACATCCCAAATATAATAACTACAGCAGAAAAATATATCATTCTGTACCTTTTTCCACGATAGGGGCAACAGATATAATCTCGGGGTAAGATGATGGATGACGTCGTGTCATTAGGGGTTACAATGGATGGATTAGACGGGGCTAACGATTTTTGCCTCATATGAAGTTGTAATGGGCGTGATTTAGGCTGCCACACAAATTGATTAACGCCTTTCTTATAGTAAACTATCGATTCGCCCTTGCTTTGCTTTGGTTTATGTGAGTTTTTTGTAACACCCGCACAAAAATCAGAATTTATTACACATAAGAAGTGTAAAATTATCTGTGAAAACTATTCAAATGCGTTGCGTGGTTTAGAAGGATTAAGTGGATATACAGATATACAGATACACAGACAGACGTGGGAAGCGAAGTTGTTCTATACTATAAAAAATAAGATAGGTACAAGGTTTTTGCCGGGACTCCGTCTACGTAGTCTTCGTTTATACTTAGTACTTAATCATATTTGATAGATTGAAAAACCAGCCAAGTGCGAATTGTTCCGTAACGTTATTTTATGTGGGACGCCTTAATTATTAATCTAATTTAATTGCTATGGCAAAACAAACACTTTAAAAATATCCCGTTTAATTTTCAACTTGATTTTATTTTCATTATTTGTAGTGGCAATGGAAATACACTGTCTGTAAAAAAACAACTGTTTATAAAATGCAGCCGGCTGACGGACGGACGGACCTTGGCACCTTTTGGTTATAAAATCCTAAAAACTGATTTCGATGCATCTTTAGACGATCACCTCAATAAGATCAGTTCATTGATTTCAGCTCTAAAACCCTCAAGCCTTTAACACTCTCCAACCTTCAAAAGTACACTACTAATTTGTATGGGCATCTGTGACAAAAGGAGTCATGGGCTACGCCAAGATTAATGATACCGCAGACAGTTAACTCAGTTAATGAGTCTTGACTGCTGAGCATGTTATTAATGAGGTGTGCAGGTTCAAATCCGAGATAATAAACGTTTGGGTTCTCTTTGATGTCGATGGAGATAAAAATGGGTTTTGAGTGTTTAAGGAGAAGTAAGGTAAAAGCACCTGTTGGACAATGCTCCAGTGATGAACATTATCATTTTTTCAATGAATGCATTGCAATACCGAACATTTCATTCTAATAGTGGTAATCCCGAATTATTTAAATATAATCTAATTGTTACGCTAAAAGCATATCAATCTCGGAAGCTTATATTTATGGGATTGTTGATAACTGGAGAACTGTCCCTAATAGGAGCTTTTACCTTATGATCCGTTTTTTGCAAAGACATTAAGTAATAGACGGGGCATAGCGAACAAAAAAGTGATGCAAAACTTGTTACCTCGAGGTAACAAGTCGTACGTCGTTTAGTCTACTTTGACACGCCCGTCATAGATGGCATTCATGATGCTTATGATCAAAGTTTTTCTATGAAAATGTCTCCGATGCCCACTCTATTACCTATAACATTAAATCTCTTTGGTTTTTTGTTAGGTTTTATTCTACTTAGCAAAACCATATTGCTTTTGCCATGTTATCATATTAGGTATCAACGTTATGATTGCTCTTATTTACGTAAAAGTACTTAATGGCGGCCGAGTTAAAAAATACGATAGCAATGTCAAAAGACGACATTTTACCACCTAGAATCTTCGAATCGCTAAAAGGCTATATCAAATAAATTTGTTTTAGAGTAACAATCAATATGTTGCAAAAGGCGACCTTTTTTAAATATGTTTTCAATCTGTGGTAAAAAAGCAAACAATACAGCCAATCTAGGCAAATTCCAACAAAGTTCAGCGCACCAAAGTTTTAAAATATGAAAAAGAACAATCGCAAGCAATCGTGCCCAGAAAAAACTCATCGTAGGCTTTGTGAATGCCGTTTCTAGGCAGATAATGTTTATATACTGCCAGCCAAAAAAACTGCCTCATAAAAATGAGCTCGGGTGTGCCGAAACGAAAGCAAAAATGTTTTTGTTTACGGAAAATAAAAAAAGCCTATTTTGGAACTAGGCTACTAGATAAAAAACGTAATTGGAACATTGTTATTTTTTTGTTTTAACATATCTTAGTTTCTACTGTCTTTGTTATTACAAATATCATAATGACCAACTATTTCTATGCAGTCATAATAATAATGTGTACCTACGTCACATCGTACAAGTTAATTTTGAACCAGTTTTCGTTATGAAAATGAAGTGATATTTAGCAAAATAAAATTGTAATATTATAGTATTGAAAAGCTAATCTAACAGTGAAGCTAGAACTTGAAAACAAAAATGCTTTGTTTATAGTATTTTTATCAAATTTGCTTGTTACATGCCTTAATGACAGAGCAAAACTTTACAGGTGGCAAAAAACATGGCCTCAAATCAAACTTACTTAGAAGAAAAAGTAAAATAAAAGTTATTGTAGGTACTTATTTCTCAACGCAGTGTACTTTGCCACAAACACAAAGGAGTTTTTATAACTTGCGCGTTTATCTCTTGCACGTGCCCAGAAACTAATGGGTTTTTGATAACTTTTACTTTTCGGCAATTAGGGGATGCTATCACTAAACATTAGTTTTTGACTTTTGTGTACGAGTAAAAGTTTACACAATTTTGTGAACCGCATTTTGATCATGACAGCGCCTCTATTCCCGACGGTAAAACGATATCGTAGTTGACCTGTTATGGTATTGTTATGACGTCATACGCCATTACTGTCACGTAAATAAGAGCTATCAAAACTGTCATTTGCGCCCTTAAATAAAAATACATTATTCTAAATTGAACGTTATTCTCGGTCACTATTGATCGCTCCATAAGTTATATAAGAACCTGAAATAGACGCAAATATTTAGGCAAATTTAGTATTTTTAATTCCAATTACATAATGATCCTTACTGATTTAAAAAAAAGCTTTGTAAGCAATTCAGTTTAGAACGAGTGTAAAGGATAGAGCTATAACAGTTACATGGCTCTGTCTCTTACCGTAAACTGAACTGCATAACTATGTTACGGTAACTCCTCAGGTTAAAGATAATATGGTTTTTCCCAGGAGAATAAAGTCAGTATTAATTAAATACCAAAATAAATTGCCATAATTATGATAATGAGCTGTCAAAACGTGTCAGGTTCGATCCAGTGAACGAGACAAAGATATATAGCTTCTCTAGCTTTATCTCTTTCATTTACTGAAACTTGGCAGCCTTTAACAGCTGTGATAATATCAGGGGTGTGATTCTCTCAAAAACGCGGTCAGACGAACGAACGAGTGAATGTCGCAGCGGCGAGTTTAAGTAGTTCCATCAGAGCGAACAAAACACATTTTAACGCGTGCATTCTCAATTAGGCAGCCTTATACGTTCGATCTCAAAGACAGAAGCCATGCTAAATTGAAAATGCACGCGCTACAATGTGTTTTGTTTGCTCTGACGGGACTACTTACTCCCGTATTCACAAACGTCACTATGAGGTCTCACAGTGCTCACGAACGCACAGGGTGGTTCAAATCGTCTCATAAACAAAACGTTGGTCAAAAAGGACCAATCACAGAGCTGTATTGAACGCAGTGCGCTTACTCAGTGAAGGATCCCTTAAGTATTGTTTGTGAATACGGGTGTTAAACTCGCCGCTACAACATTCACTCGTTCGTTCGTCTGCCCGAGATTTTGAGAGAATCACACCCCTGATATTACGGCCTCTGACGCACAAGGTCGTGCGATCGACTACTGGCAGGGATCCAAATTAAAAAAGTTTCACCCGGTTATTACGCGTCAGGTATTCGAGGGGTTAATTTTGGGGAGGGCTATTTTAGCCCAGATTAGGGAAAGGTATATTTGGACATTAGGGTTTAATGGTTGTTATACTTCAGATGTTGAAATAAAACCGTAAATTAATTAATTACTGTTTATTAGCAAACACATATGCAACCGGTAAGCATCATTCAACACGAGAGAGAGTGTTGCCATCCTAAACTAATAATGTCCAGTTATGACACTCTCCACCTCCTTAAGTCTATTTTATAGCTATGTAGAACTTAACTATTCACTATAAATGCTACAACATATTCAAACTAAGGTTACAGTTTTTGTAATTGATTTGCATGACGTTTCCATTTTAATCCATCAACTTCCACGATGAAAGTGGTACCAGGCATCAAAACTTTACTTATACAACCTTTAGACCATTTCCTTCCCCTTCGAAAGTCTTTAACATTAACTACATCCCCCTCCTTTAATAATATTTCTCTAGCACCCTTCGCATACCTTAATTGTTTTTCTTGTGATTTTATAAGGTTTTGGTATATGGGTGCGGGTCGTAAAAGTGCAAATCTATTACGCAATTCTCTACCCATCATTAAGCGAGCTGGAGTTACTCCGCTGCTTTTGTGTGTGGTTGTTCGATAATCAAACAAAAATATGCTTAAAGCATAGTTATGTGATTTGCCACTGTCAATAATTTTTTTCATATGTGATTTAAATGTCTCTACAAATCGTTCAGCCGCCCCATTGGTGGCTGGATAGTGAGGGGATGTGAAAGTATGTTTGACGCCTGTTACCGTACAAAAGTTTTCAAATTCGTGACTAGTAAAAGCCGTACCATTATCTGTTACTAAATGTACTGGAAAACCATAACGGATGTATAGCTCTTTAAATTTAGTTATTGTGAGGCTTGATCCTATGTTAGCCATTTGGAATGCCTCTGGCCATTTGGAATAACTGTCGATTACAATTAAATACATTTTTCCTAACAAAGGTCCCAAGAAATCAGCATGGACTCTAAACCATGGTCCTGGCGGTATTGGCCAACACGTTGGAACCACTTTAGGAGGATTATGTCTATTTTCTAAACACAATTTACAGGAGTTTGTAATTGTTTCAATACTTTCATTTAGTTTTGGCCACCAGAAGTAAGCCTTTGCCATTTCAATCATTCTTGACGTTCCAAAATGCGTTAAATGTAATTCATCTAAAACGGTTTGTCTTAAACTTTCAGGTATGATAATACGATGTCCCCACATTACACATTCCCGATCTGTACTAATTTCGTACCGTCTTAAAAAGTAAGGATCTAAATTTTTATCAGTAACTTTTTCTGGCCAACCATCCTGACAGTACCTTATAATTTTTGCTAAAACCAGATCTTTCTTAGTATAATTTTTAATTAATTTCCAGTTTAAAGTTTTCAACTCTGACTCATCTATATAATTTATATTTGTAGTTTCTATGTTATTAATACACAAGGCGTGATACTTCGTATCGTCCTTCTCTTGCGGCAGTCTAGATAAATAGTCTGCTGGGTTTTTGTCTGAACTGATGTGTTTAATGGTATAGTTAAACGCTGATAAGAATATTGCATAATGTTGTAGGCGTTTGGCCGCCATTCTGGGTATTGCCTTATGTGGACCCAATATGCGAGTGAGGGCCGCATTGTCAGTCTCTAATTCAAAAGTTCTGCCGTAGATGTAATTGTAAAATTTTGTTACCCCGAAGATTATAGCAAATGCTTCCTTATCTAATGTGGTATATCTTTGCTCCGTATCATTTAATTTTTTGCTTGCGAATGCAATAGGCTTTATAATTCCATCAATTCCCCGATTTGAAATTATAGCACTAACTCCATATGCCGAAGCGTCACAAGTTAAAATGACTGGCAGGTCTGGATTGTAATGTGCCAAGTTCCCTGCAGAAGCCAATTTGTTTTTTACCATGTTAAATGCCCTTTGGCATTCATCAGTCCAAACAAAACTTCCCTTCTTTGTACATTCATAAAGAGGGTATAGCATAGATGCTAAATCTTTTAAAAATCTACCATAATAATTTATTTTACCCAGAAATGACCGTAACATTGTTATATTTTCAGGTGGGTTTAAGTTCATTATGGGTTCAATATTTTCTTTTATAATTTTTATTCCATGTTTATCAATTCTATATCCAAAAACATCAATACTTTTACGGTAAAACTTACATTTTTCTACTTTTAATTTAAACTCACAATCTTTTAATTTACTCAAAACCCTTTCCAGTGTTTCTGTCATTTCTGAATATGTTTTTGCACACATATATATGTTATCAATAAATACAATTACATTAGGAATGTCATGCAGTTTTTGTGCCATTATTCTCTGAAAGGACCCTGGTCCAGTATTCACGCCATATGGTAGGTATTTATATTTAAAAGTACCAATTTCGGTAATGATAACTGTTAGATCTTGTGATGGTTCATCCAGTGGTGCCTGTAAATAAGCCTCTTTGAGGTCCAGTTCACAATAAAACGCTGCACCTTTTAATTTATTGAAAATGTCTTCCACATGTGGTAGTGGGTAATGATCAATTTCTAGCTGTGGGTTTAAAGTAACTTTATAGTCTCCACACAAACGTACTGAACCGTCTGGTTTTAATATAGGCACCACTGGTGTTCCCCATTCACTATGTTTGACAGGTTCTATTCTATTATTTGCCAATAGCCTTTTTATTTCCTGAGTAACTTTGTCTTTCAGTGCGAATGGCACTTGTCTAACAGGTAAATGTTTGGGTTTTGCATCACTTTTTAATTTCAAAGATATGCAATCCCCCTTCACATTTCCCCACCCTGGACTAAAGACTTCTGAAAAGTTTTCTTTAATTATTTTGACCGGGTCTTTAATATCTACATTATTTATTTTTAATGGCCACATCCCAAAAACATATAGTAAGTCTCTACCCAATAGTCTTGGTTTGTTATCTTCAACCACAAATAAATTAACATTTTTAATTTTGTTATTCATTTTCATTTCTATATTATTAATTACTCCTAATGGCTGTGTGATTGTTTGATCATAATTTTTGAAATGGGTACTGGTTTTCTCAACATTTTTTAATAAATTTAATGTTTCTAAATCTTTATATAGAATTGTTGATGTTTCTGAACCGGTATCCAATTCAAACAGAAACTTTATGCCATTAACACTGCCATTTACCAAACATGGGGGTACCTTATTTGTGGTCAATTTACAATTGTAAACATTATAATACTCATCACTTTCTGAGAATAGCTGTTGAACCGACTGTTCAATTTCTGCACTCTCTTCATTTTGCACATCAGTCTCAATTTCAAGCAAGTTGATTTTTTTTGTTTTAGGACACATTCTGAATAAATGACCTTGTTGACCGCACTCTGAACAATATTTTGATTTTAAACTACATTCACTTTTAATGTGATTATTTTTACCACAACAATAGCACTTGACTGACTTACCCGGTGTTGTTAGCCCTCGGTTTACCTTATTGAAATGTCTGGTTGCCTTACTTTGGGTACCTGGTTTGACAAAAAACATACTAGCTGCTGGTTCTTCTGTTGTTGTCTTCATTTTGGTCTGTAACAAAGCGGCTTCCACTGTCCTCGCTAATGTAGTCAATTCATCCAATGATTGATTACCATTTTTCAATAATTCAAATTTAACCAATGATGAATGTACACCATCAATCAATTTTTCTTTAACCTGATCATTGTAGTCTTGAAAGTTACACTTCTTTGCTGCTTTCTTTAAGCGAATTATATAGTCTTCAATTGTCTCTTCTGGTTTTTGGTTACATTTTCTAAATTCAGCACGATCTACCGGAATGGATGTTGATTTATTATACCGATCTTCCAAGATCCTTAAAAGTTCCACATACGTTTTTGTTGTTGGTTTTTGTGGGGCACATTTGTAATTTAAGGTTTCTAGCACTTTAGGTGTGATTTTTGTAATTAATAGTGCTACTTTTTTATCCTCTGGAACATCATTTAAAGTAATTAGACACTGCAGCTGTGTCTCAAATGTGTCAAAATCACTGCCATCAAATGGCTCTATTTGGTAAATGCCTGACATAATTTTTGCTTCCCGAGTTGTTTTTTTTTCTTTGCTTTGTTCACTTTCCATCTCCTTTTCAACGGTTATTGGTTTTTTTGCTACTTGTACACTCCCGCTTTTAATCGCGTCCCTTAGTGTTTTTCGCACTTCGTCTATTGTTTCACTAACAACACAAACTTGTAGTTCTTCCGAAAGAGTAAGTAAGTCACTTTTACTGAGGCTTTGAATAAAACTAGTCCTTTTTTCAGTTATTTCTTTCCGATAAAGTTCACTTAGCGACATTGTTTATTTATTTGACATTTGACATTTGACATTTGTGAGCAACTTCAAGTGAAACATTATTATTGTTGCAAAATGGCTGCTCTTGTGGAATGTGTTCTTCACCCAACATCTGTAGCCTACTTCACACTGATGTATAGCGTCTCTTGCTTTAATTTGGAGATTCTCTTGCAATTAATCACCTTTTATAGTTTTTTCTACACACGCGTAACTTCGTTGATCCTCGTCGCCAGTTGTTATACTTCAGATGTTGAAATAAAACCGTAAATTAATTAATTACTGTTTATTAGCAAACACATATGCAACCGGTAAGCATCATTCAACACGAGAGAGAGTGTTGCCATCCTAAACTAATAATGTCCAGTTATGACAATGGTTAAATAAGTAACGGCTAACGTTTGAATTTTTATGAGTAAGTGTCTAATAATATTCATGGGTAATTAATAAGAAAGAACAAAAAATTTACAAAGTTTTATTATTATATGTCGACGCAGACACAGGCTGAGTGTTTGGAACACCGGCTTCTGCATCTTTGGATGAGGGTTCTGACATGGTTGAAGGGCTGGGTACTCAGGCGACAAGGAAAGCAGCAGAATAATGTTTTATGTAGCGTTTACTCAATTGAAGTCACTTAGGTACTAAATACAAAATGGCAGTGAACCGACAGTTTCGATGTGTTGTTGCCCTTTGGAATTCAGATCGAAAAGTGTCCGGGTGCCTATGGGTACCCATTCCAGCCGGCAAACGACTCACCGACTCTGTCCACGAGGTGCTACACTAGCGCCACGGCGTTCACTTTATTACTTTAAAAGACAGTTCAAATCAGCAACTATTGTTATCAAATTAACACTAAATGTGTTAGAAAATAATTATCTGCGACATAATATATTATATCATTTGCTAAAAAAGTTTCACAAACTGATTCATTTTGCAAAACGCGTTTTTTTCCAAAACTAAATATTTCAGGATTTTTATAAAACTAACCTGACCTAACCTTTACGGTTCCACAAGGATGGTCCTGCAATAAATCATGAAATATTTACAGTTTCGGAAAAAAAAACGTTTTGCAAAATGATATGTTTGTGAAATGACTCAGTTTGTGAAATTTAGTTTAGCAAGTGATTCGAACCCAGTCCTCCCGACAGAGATAGTAATAAACATGGCCCAAATAGAATGTGTCCAATCAGAAAACCGCCTACACAAGTTTTTTTTTTTCTTCAAAATTTACGTTAAAGGGAGTCAATTCATGTTAGTGTTCGCACGAAGTAAATAAATTTGTGTAAAAAAAATGTTTTTGGGACGAGGTTTTGTTGCCGACTGTACTTTTCTTTGCAAAGTCATTAATTATTATCTGTTTATCAACACCAAACTAATGAGTCCCAACACGCTGGGCCTACGTCGAATAGCGGAGATCTTGCCTTCCGACTCCATCAGATCATGATTTTGATACTATAATATTGCATTTATCATCAAGTTTACATATATGTGGTCCGAATTTCAGCGTATTGCATTAACGGAAACTGGTTCAAATTTGACTTGTAAATTTTGAAGCAGACTAATTACATAAGTACAGTAGCCCAACGAAAATGTTAAGCACTTTAGTGCGTTGTCATAGTAAACTTCAAACAGAAAATCAATTGACACACATGACAATGACAATGACATTCACAATGACAAGGTTCTAAGTATGTTCATCATTTTTATTGGGTGACTGTACATACGAACAGTGTAATTTGTTGTAATTTTAATTTACACGAAAGTGAATTCTTTTCGACCGCAATAATGTCACTACTCAAATTGTTTTTTTGTAATTAAGTGTCACTGTTGTACGTTTGTGATATCAAAGCAGTAACTCGGTCTTACAAGCTTACGAACGTGATGGGTAAATTAAGCTCCCTTGTTAATAATTCCTCGACGAATTTATAAGTTAATCTTTTTAAACCTTGGTTCTAATGAACGTAAATAAACTTGGATTAAGTTTCTGAGAAAGAAAATAAATTTCCTAGAAAGTAAAGTTGCAAGTTTCTAAGACCGTGACCGATAACTCGATTATCAATATTATGATAAAGTAAGGGAAACCGAAAGTTTCTATATTGGAGAGATAAAACTTGGAGAAATATTTTACGACATCGACAAAAAAGAAAATCGAAGTTCAACACTTATCTTAGAGAAAGTCAATAAGTTGCTTCAGAGAGACATATCGGGAGAGTTTTATTTATATAGCCTCCGCCCACGAGTTTGTCCGCGTTGGCCATCCCACTGGAACAATGTTTTTTTCGGGATAAAAGCTATCTGACTTCCGAATGTCATCTAAATCTATCTAGTAATTTCGGTGTGAATTTTGCTCTAGCGAACCGCCCCGCTTCGCTTCGGTTTATATGAGATATTAAACATAAAAACTTTAACTACTTTTTCAGCACTTATTTCACCAAACGATGTTAAAATGTTAATCAATGTTAACCGATTGTTAGTTAATACATTTTAACACTCTAATCGTCTGTTAAGTTGTTGGAGAAATTCGACATAAATGTCTTAGGGTAACCACAACTTTAGAAAAAATAAAGTATCTACGTTACAACGTCAAAAACTTCTCTCGCGTGTTCTCTCTAGCTCGAATATCACAAAAATACGATCACTAGTATAAAAGTCGATGCCAACTAAATCTCGGGTTTAAGTTTATTTGTTGTTTTCTATTTCTATTGTGAAAGCAAATAAAGTTGGGCTTGAGTAGTCTTAGCAATTTGTGTCTCAAGAGTTGGGTTGAGAACTTGAGAGCTCTACGTCCAACGCTTGGTACGAAAATATGGTTTAAAGGATTTCAAATAATCTTTCAAAAGCAAGATGCAGTCACTTCAATAAGGGTTCTATCTATATATTTAAGCTGTGCGTTTATAATAATTATTAGGTAAAATCATGAAGTATTTTTTTTATTGGTTATTCATTTTGCATGAAAACAATACAATAGATAGATTGTGTGTTTTTATTTTGCTTATGTTTGAAAGGCTATAGGCCTATTCTGCCAAGCAAGTCTTATTTCCAACGAAAGACCAGCGCTGATTTTAATGACAGTATTACGCTGAGTTTACCATTATGTCACAATATTATTTTGTGCATAGGTACTTCTTCGTCCTTCGTGACAAATAAATTATTTTCCATTCGTATATTTTTTTTTTATTTCTATTGATATAGATTATTATATTGAAATTGGCTTAAAAGGTTATGGCGTAATCTTACGGCCTGAAAATCAGTTTCAAGTGCCTAAAAAGGCAACTCAATCGAAATTTTGATTATCTACCTCTAAATAGAAAGTGATAAATCTTTAGCTGAACGCACTGAAATTATATTTTATCTTGTTGAAAATATTTCCTACTAAACCTACTCTGTACTTCTCTTTCTAACGCATAATTTGTATTTAATCTTACGTAACCCAGCTCATACAATAGTCACACCCAGTGATACAAGCCGATGTACTCAACACCTTAAGTGTAGAGGCCTGACAGCTACAATCTCCAGCAACATCTAACTTTGCCCTAAAATATCTGACACGCTAACAAGTGTTTAGTAATAGATACATGTCAGATATTGCCTAAGCCAAATTTGGATAATACATTACTTGCTAATGACTGCACGATCCCCAGATTTGTTACATGTTTATTGTGCTCGTAAACAAAATGTTTACACACTAGCGTCATAAATAACGCTAGCACATCTATCTATCCTATCAATATAAATCCTACGAGAGTACCCTCAAAGCCTTGAACTAAAACAATAAGTCCATAAGACAACCATTCAATTTTCATCTGTATACATGAGCAAATAAAGTGGGAAGTAGGCTGTTGGTGTTTGGGTTTGTATGTCTTGTGGTAACTACGGCAGCTATTGACCTAAATCTGCGGGCAGGCTGTGTCCGTCAAAACCTAGCCATTCATCAGAGGATATGTAGGGTACGACTGGAGGCGGGCGTTGTGCCAGTTGACATGATTGCTTCGAGTTATGTAGCTTAAATCACCTGAAATATAGCTATAAATGTAGTGCATGATAAAACGACATCGTATTATGTCGGAGTCTATAGTACAAGGCAGATAAGAAGTCAATCCTGACGTATTGCACAACCATGAAGTTTCTGAATATTGATAAACGTTAAGAGTGGTTTCGCACTACGTCCACTCCGTATCCAATCCGAACCCGTGAAAATACGGTCCGGCGTAGTCGTAGTATTATTTCTATGGTAGTTTACGCATTAGATCCGGCTTCCATCATCCGATTTTATTATATATCCGGTCTAGATCCGAATTTTCACGGGGTCGGATTGGATTCGGATCAGCGTAAGTAGTGCACAACCGCTCTAACCGTAGGAATAATAATAAGTGTTGCAGCCAATTAACTAAGATCCAAAACGGCAGACTAAATAGGTCGACTTAAACATAAAACAGTCGCCTGGAACCTTATAGATAAAAATATAACACCCACATCAATATCTCTGACGTCAGTCATTCCCAAAAGGAAATTTGGTAAAATATTAACATAAACAACGTATAAAATCCTCTAAAAGCCTCCGTTTATTGAGCCAGTCAAAAGCCAGTAAGATACGAGAGTAGCTTCCTATTTTATGGCCCGATTGCCCCATCGGATCGGCTTAAGGATTCTTTCCACGCATTTGTTTGTTTCACTTATTATTTATATCTTATGGAAGTATGTTATGGAAACTCCCGTAAAGTCGGAAGTTGTTTATTACTTTGGGTAATTTGATCGTGTATTTAGATCTCGAATTTATTTTGTTTGTATTTATAAAAACACGGTTAAGCGTGAGCCTGACGATGTAAAAATATTTGATCCGCTCGGGAATCTAAGTCACCGACATAGCCCTAAGAATTTCTAGACTTAATTGGCAGTAGGCACATCGCTTGCAGAACAAGCCGCCATTGCAGTCAAGGAATTCAAAAAAGTATTCAAAATTCAAAGTATTTATTCATTAAATAGGCTACATGAGGGCTAAAAACACGTCGGTAACATTGAGTGAACCAGCGCTTCGGACAAGACCATCATTGCGGAGAAGAAACGCCGCATGAAACTCCAGCAGAAGGTCATTTTTTCAATCATAAAAACATAGTTATACTTATAAGTAAGTTCTGTTACATTAAGTAATAATAAAGTAATAAACGATAAACTCTTAAAACTAGCAAAATGTAATTATTAAATGTAACGTCAATAAACCTTAAACTAAAAATAATGACTATGAGAACAACACGACGAGGTCTCTAAGTCAAAAGCCAATTCTAAAGTGGCGTCCGCGTACCGAAAGACGCAACATGGGTCCAACTTCTGCTGACCAATATTAATTATTTAATGTACTCACATTATATCACACAATATTTGTATTGTTTATGAATAAATGCTATGAAACTATGAAACATGGTGGACCGACGACGTAGTGGTTAAGGTTGCTGGATGGATGCAAGCGGGGCGCATGACCCGTTCTTGTGGCAAACCTTGGGGAAGGCAACTGTCCAGCAGAGGACGTCTTTCTGCTGAAATGGTGATGAAAATTTAGTTCTTTTTTACAAACCACGTTATAAACCTGAGATCATTCTCAATAAAATTTTAGCATTATATTGTTTTCAAATACTTACCGCCTGTTTCACAATCGACAAGTAAACCATATTTGACAGATAAATTTAGCCCTCTCTCTGTCTTACAGTTGAAAATAGACAAGGAGAAAACCAACTTTACATGACAGATACATTTACTTTTCGATTGTGGAACAAGCCCTAAATCTTCTCTTTCATAAATAGTTTAATAATTAGCATTCACTAACACCAGCCATTTAAACTTATGGCTGATTTACATTGGTTTAGTAAAAGAATCCCAGTAGAAGTACATTGCGTCGTTACAATAGCTCTCGCCTCAAACGTGAAAACCAACTCTTCAATGTACTTCTACTGGCATGCTTTTACTAAACCAATGTAAATCAGCCGTTAGTTATTGTGTAACTTAGCAGTTAGCTTGCCAGTAACATGGCGTGAATGGAACGAGAACTGCTGCAGATACGAGCAAACACAACAATTAGTTAGTTTCAAATGTGATTACAATGGTCCTCGTTCACACCGCACAGAATGTATTAAATAGTAAAAGCACAGAGGGCGCTCTTTCAAACAAAACAGCGTGTAGGAGGAGCAAGTTCAAGTTCTTTCGCATAGTTGGTATTTGTTTGACTCTCAGGGATGCAAGCCGACGTACCTGTTATTTCCGCCAGAAGTGTGGAGTTTGTCAAACTTGACCAGAACGAAGGGCGTAAGCAAATTAAAAAAAAACGGATCGGTGAAATCGACCTAATCAAATCAAATTAAGGTCTTGGGTTGTACAGTGGGTCTTATAAATGCCTGCACACTTTTGTACCTTGTCGCCTTTGACAGCAGTTCAATGATGACGTTGAAGTGACAAAGAACAAATTAAGTGTACAAATAAGAACTATCTATCACGCTCACTATTAAAGTCACTATGTAAATTTAAGTTCAGGTCATACTTTCCGGAAAATTTGTTTTTGTTCTATATCTACCTACTTGACATTTTTTCTTATTTTCCTCAATCATCCAAAGGTTAAGTTTGCCTTTGTACATTCCAATTTTGTAAACATTGTATATGGATTTTATGTTTTGTACAATAATCGTCACGGTTGAAAACCTCAAACCTCTAGAAATTTTAGTAAGTACTTATAAATCGAAATAAATCTTCGGTTTAAATCTTTTTCCCTAGGGAATAGCGATAAATAACTGCACGGATGGAATTACGGCTAAAAATAAGTAAATTTATTGCCAACTACGCAATTTAAGGGATAGACTTCGTTAGGCATCTGTGGTTGTTCGGATAATCCTATAAATTCCACCGGCCCGCTGGTACAGCTTCACGCGGTCTGGGGTTTCCACAACTAAACTTCTCAATTAGGCAAATTTATACGGTAAATGTAAATTATATCACGCGAACTAACTTTCGTATATTTTACAAATTTTCAAGTTGTACTACAGTTCAAAGTTAAAAATAAAAATGAGTAAAAACAAGAGTAGAAGCACAAAAACAAGAATGACAATATTATGGGGGGGAAAAGCTAGGTTCGCTTATGCTAACTAATCACTTTTTAATCTAATAATGAATTATTAACTGATGAGCCCCTGTTTCTTTTTATTTAAATTTATTTATTTGTCACAATACAGTTTAATACAGGTCTTCTATAATTATTGCACTTGTATTCAGCATTATCAATCGTACGAAAATATTAGTAATAATTTTATTACTAAATTAATGCTTACTAATAATTAAATGGTACGTAGTCAAATAAGTACTACATCATTTTATATATTTTAGTCAATATACATATTCAAAAATTTGGCCACTGTTTTCGACGACGAAGCAGCTGGATCAAAGGTACAGTCAAAGTCACAAATATAACAAACGTTCTTAAGGCGTCAAAAATATCTACACGCCCCTATCCCACTGATAATAAGGGTGTATGTGTACATAATATATTTGGCGTGATGGCCGTATAGATATATTTCTTATTTTTACTGTACATAACTCTGCCTTACTTTACTGGGTAATACTATATCGTCGAAAAAAAGTAGTTGATTAAGAGACTAATAACATCCCAGAAATCAGCGTATGCTATAAGACTAGCTTTTCCAACGCTCTTTTACAGCCTGCACCTTATTCTTAATGTGTCAATAAGTTAAATCTGACACAAACGTTCGTAACGGTGTGATAGGGACTCCATCGTCGGAAGTACGTCACGCTATCGCGCCGTTTTGACGCTTCGTGTCTGTTACGACATGAAGCTGTACAGCGATTATATAAAAGCGGTATTATTATTGAAAAATATTGCTATATAATAATATAAGCTTTCGTTTACTTACGATAACTATGTGATAGATAAAAACCCCAGATATAATAGCGATCTTGACGGGCCCAATCGATTTTCATGATGCCTAGCTAAGAATAAAAAATCCTTTCAAATTAGACCATTCGTTTGGATGCTACGTTGCCGCAGACAGACAGACAGATTTGATACACAGAAACACAGATCAAGACGTTAAACTTATAACAGCCCTCATTTTTAGATAGGGGGTTAAAAAGAGTGTTGGTCGAAATGGCACGCTTTACAAAACTATATAACATAACACAAACTCATGCCTTCATTTCCAGAGTGGGGTAGGCAGAGCTACAGAATTACCTACAATTTTAAAAACTGATAATTCAGTAACCACATTTTGCACAATTTAGGCTAAGATGTTTACCAGCGTATTAATGACAGGGTGCAAGCCCATCGCCTAACAGTAACACGCCTTTATTCCCTTAGTCGCCTCTTACGACATCCACGGGAAGACATGGAGTGGCACTATTCTACTCGGCAACCAAACGCCACGGGACAAAACTATATAATTGTCTATTAAATACCGTAAAACTACACGACTATGGTAGCCTGCAACAATAGTCCAATTTTCCTCTTTACATTATTCTAAAATATAATACCTTACTGCTATTATTGCTGGGTATTATTGTATTGTTTGACAAAAAATCGATTGCTCTAAACTCGAACTATAGCTAAAGCTAACATATTTATAAAATAATGTGATAAGTAAAATTGGACTATTGTTGTAGGCCAGAACCACAGTTGTGTAGTTTTACGGTAATAACTCAGGCTTGATTAAATATTTTTTTATTATATTGTAAACTTTTTTCTTTATTAACACTTAGCACTTAGCATTTAGATACTCTAACACTGTCTACTGAATTACTGACAGTAAGCGTCTAAAAGTAATTTAAACCAAGAGCCGAGTTCATTTTGTCAGAGCTATGATGATTTGAAAGGGTGATATTTTTTATTGCTTACTTTGAAAAGAACCCAGTTCATTGTTTTAAAAAGCCCCTCACGGAAAGAAAGGGGAATACGGGTAAAAATGTATAATACGAATTTATTACAGAAAAAAACAAGAATTTAGGTATTCATGCTACGCTACGTTTTGAAGCGGAAACATTTATCAATAATGTCCCCGTTGTTCTACGGAATCATATCTCACTTAAAAAGACCGGAAAATTACAATTTGCCTTTGCAATTCTTTCTTTATCTGGCTGAACACCCGGTATACAATCAGCATGATAATGGGCGTGGTAGAAATTTGATTTTTTATGTTGTCTGTGGAAGTTGAAAAATGGAATAGAAATATAACAACAGATAAAGACTCTCAGTCCCATAGACGTTTTTAATCTCAAGATTACGCAACCTTGAAGACTAAGATGGTCTATGCTTATCATTTCAAAGTAAAATAATCATGAAATGTAACCGTTTCATTTTCTGCAAGTTCACAGCCGGTCTTTTAATTCTTTGACCCAATTTTGCCGAGTAGGTAATCAATAAGTCAATGTTTTTCTTTATTTCATCTTTACGTCTTACCATTTCATTTCGTGAACTATTCATTGCATATTCAGTTTACGTATAAATAAATGAACTTGGAATTTTATCATTAAGTAATGCAAGAGACGTGTCGTGTTGGTGGAATTGGTTAGTAAAATTTAATATCAAGCGGACTCTACACTGGCTAGTAAATAAAACGGGCGACCCCGTTTTAATTGGTCGTCAGTATAAACGAATTTCGCTAGTTGCTCGCTTCAGGGTAATACTATCCTATCTTAAAACATCGACTTAAAAGTAGTGATATAATGGGCTTCTTTCGACATTGGAAGAGTTAGGCACCGCAATGAGATCATTGTCGTAAAATGCGTCACGACGCGGCTATAATAAATATTAATGTACCGCGCTATGGATACAGTATATCTGAAGAGAAATTCCCAATTTTCATAATTTCTAACGTATTTTTTTGAATGAAGACTTGATTTTTTAATTTCTTAATTATTCTAACCTAAATTTACTTACGTTATGTAATAAAAGTATGCATTTAATATAAAATAGCTCCGGCATAACACAGTTAACGCATCAAATAAAGTTTTAGTTTCCACCGCGCTATGTCACAATTCCTATGACAAAGGCCTTTTGTACAAGGTAAAATCTCCCAAAAACTCACATTAAGATTATATACTTATTTAATCAAGGTGATTCAAGAAACAATTAACGCTTAAAGACTTGAAAGCGAAATTGTTAATGATGGTCGCAAATCGTTAAAAAACTTATTACTATCATTATTCTTCCTTGCCCGACCCTATTTAATTAACAATTTAAATTAATTCAAACCAATTACTAAAAGTCATTTTTACGATTCCAAAAAGTTTCAATACAACAATTAATAAACTTTCATCCCCTTTTCAACGCTTAGTTAATGGATTAAAAAGTTAAGAAAGGGCCCAATTTAGGCCCTTGGGCCGAGAGATTTCACGCAAATTGTCCTTTGGGCTCCTTTACTTAACTTCTCTGAAGAGTTTCCCGTTAAGAAATTTCTCTTTTATATTCTTTCTCGAGTTGAATTATGGCTGCTTCGAAATTAAATGGGGGATGAAAAATTGTACAGCCGAGTAACAAACTAAGTATTTTAGAAGAATAAGTACGTTATCTCGATCGTGAAATTAAATTGTACGATGTAAAGCATGGCGAATAACAGACAATTTCGTTGCTGTATTACATTTATTCCTTCGCCTTTGGAGTATTCGAATACATTTACAAAAAAATAGATTTGAGAAGTTAAAAGCAATAATGAATTATTTTATCGATTTTCTTTTTAATTAATTACATTTTTATTATAATATATTTATTGTTTAGACAAAAAATATTTTAAAATGGAATAGCAGCTTAATAGTTTATGAGCCTGTAACGAATTTAATTGTCTTGTTATTCTTCACTTAAACAACAATGTAGGTAAATTAAAATGGGTCAGTCAGTACTTCTTTTATTTTGTAGGATTTGGGCTTATACCCATCTGTGTAGTGTTAATTAATTAGTAAAATAAGGAAACTATAGGTTAAATCTTACTTTTTAGTTATCTTTCATTACCCTAAATGTATAAGACCGTTTGTTTCTTAATAAACAATTTAAAAAAACATTATAAATCGCTATATTTTATTATTCGATTCTTCTCTTTCTAAACAATATTAAGACCAATCATTTTAGAAATCATTTGAGTTACAACATCGCCTGTTCATAAACATACACTGTGTCCTTTATTGTACAATATGGCAATTAACCTTGAAAATTATCCAACGCGTTGCCAAATAAGCGTATAAATTTACCTAAAACGTCGTTTACGAAACAAAAGCGATTCCCACAGAATAGTTTTCATACAACGAGTTTGCTCCAAGGCGTTTTTCTGCAAAACAATAGGCCACCAGACATTGCCCATTACGCTGTATTTATCTCTGACAATCATGGCTGCTCATTATGTTGTTGGTGTTCTGTCACACCGAATGAACGAATGGTTGAGCTATTGAATGAATGAACGATTTTTAACTCTGAGAATGTTAATGTCACCTGAGAAACACCGATTACCACAACACTCATCTAATGAACTTATGTTGAAGATTATAATGTAACAATGAGGTTTTAACGTTCGAACTTAGTACAGTACCCCAACGAAAATGTTAAGAACTTTAGTGTGTTGTCATAGTAAACTTCAAACAGAACATCAAATGATACACATGACAATGACAATGACATTCACAATGACAAGGTTCTAAGTATGCTCAACATTTTTATGGGGTGACTGTACCTTCCAATCACAACTCACGAGTCGATATCCTGGGTAGTGATTCTTTCAAAAGCAAAGGTGAGCGAACGCAGGAGTGCATGTCCAAGCGGCGAGTTTAAGTAGTCCTGTCAAAGCGAACAAAACACAGTTCAGCGCGTGTATTCAATTTGGCAGCATGGCTTCTCGAACGTATAAGGCTGCCTAATTGGGAATGCACGCGCTAAAATGTGTTTTGCTTGCTCTGACGGGACTACTTAAACTCGCTGCTTGTACATTCACTTCTGCATTCGCTCACCTTTGCTTTTGAGAGAATCACTACCCTGAGCTGACAGTCTCAATTTAAGCTGATTTTGTTTGATATGTAAGTTTAATGCCAGCCAGCAAAAATCTAGTAAGCAGTTCTATTCTGTTTACCGTAGAATAAAATAGTAAAACTGTTTCTTTTATCTCAATTCAAGATTAAAGTGCCCCAGTAAATATCCATATTGTGCCGATTCTAAACATTTGAAAGTGTAAAATTACATTTGTTATATCGGTTTCTATTTTTGACAACCCTGAGTCAAAAATAAATTGTGAAGCCCTGCTGAAATGCGTGCTTAAAGGCTTTGCTGCACTAAAATAATAAAGACGCAGTACCCAGAAATTTTAAATGACCTACAGAAATTACTAAGGCGCTTAGTGTCTGCGAGTAAACATTTAATTTTAACAGAAAAATTGCATTGCGTGTCAGATTTCCCTGGCGTCTTTATGGAACGTAAAAGTTCTCCTTTAATAATGTCAGCGAAGAATTTCCCAACTAATATAATAGTGAGTGAAATTCTTTTGGTTTCCACTTGCGGGCACAATGCACCGATGTTACGGAATGTCATTCTCGTTCGTTTGAAATGTGCATGTTAACAATACCAGGGTTTGTAAAGAGTTTTCAAAGGAAGGACGTGTGTATCTGATATTGTGCGAGTCGAATAATATTACTTTTAAAACTGTTTCGTTACTAGGGAATGCAAATAACTGCTTATAACCGGTTTTAACCGGTTATTTTCATACAAAAACGGTTAATAACTGGTTAAATTGCATTCCCTGTTCGTTACCATAGTACGAGTATAAATAAAGCAGTTGATAATTTTCAAACATTTCAAATATCATGAGGCTTTCATATGTGTACCTTTACGTACGCACCATATGTAAATGAATGCACCTAGGGCCCATTTTAAGAAAATTTGTTACTTGTACTTCATGTGGAAGTCTCTTTTTAATGCATATTGTTGGAAAGAGATTTCCGCTAGTAATAAGTTACAAGTTACAAGATTTTCTAAAACGGGCCCCTAAGGGCTTATTATCTAACGCGCTCGCAATCACGATCGTTTTCATTTTGAAAATCGAAGGCTTTTCTGCATACAAAATGAAAACAATTGCTCCACTTTGAAGCCAGTTGCGATTGCGAGTGCGTTAGACAATAGCCGCCCTGAGGGCTTATTGTCTAACGCACTCGCAATCATGATTGATTTCATTGGAAATCGAAGGCTTGTCTGCATACAAAATGAAAACAATTGCTCCACTTTGAAGCCAGTTGCGAGTGCGTTAGACAATAAGCCCTCTGGTCGGACACTGATATGTCTGAGCCAGTCAGGGCTGCGCGGTTGACGCAAAGGGCGTTCGACTGTGTATTGGCGAAAAATGCGAAAATAATAACTGCCTATTAATACTGGCTCATTTAATAGAAACACTTGAAAACCTAAATGAATTTATATTTTTGACAAAATCAGTACCTATAAATATTTCGGTGTAATACGCAGCCGCATCACAATACTCGCCGTCATTTCGTCACCATTCTTCCACCGTAGTGTTGGCACCAACTCATAAATCACTACCTCAGAACCATAAGAGCATAACTCTATATACAAGACTCATCGCTTAATACATTACGTGTCTAGACAAAGGACGGCGAGTAGCTTCTCTCCAATTCAGAGTTATTGTGTTATACTACTGGGGTATATAATTTGTGTTCGGAGTTTGCCAACGTCCCTCGCATAGTGGGATTCCGGCCTTGCGAGGGAGGTCGGGGAAAATGGACCGTGGATAGAATATAATATTTTTATTGAGGTCGCACTTGCTTTTCATGGGTTTGTTATACGAGATTGAAGATACAATTGTATTTGATATGTTTTTGCAAACGTTGTTTGTATGATAATAAAAAAAGAAAAAAAATCTTATACTTAAAATTAAACGTGACTAATGGATTGTCTTATTTTTAAACGAAAGCCTTGTGTTTGTCATTTTAGGCATTTTATTTTTAGTAAGTAACTTACTTAATACATATCCACCTAAAATTAAAACAACATTTTATAAATGTCAGCAAAAATATAAAATATGCACTAAAAATAATCTCCGAGATTTACTGTCACTCTTTTTTATAACAGCCACTAAATACTGCAATTCCATTAACCCAAAGCAAACTTTATGTTCATAACACAAAGTTCGAATTCATTTGCTGCGAATCTAAATCTACTTTATTTATGGCACAATAATACAGGATGGTGCCAAGTTTTTTCGTGATATTTTTTGTACATTCTTATAACGTTATTAATTTGTTCGAGTTAGCTGGCGTGACATTTTATTTTGCTTGCTGTCAAATCGTATTTTATTACAATACTTTTGCGAAAATATATTCACAATCTCATGTTTTCACACTCATTATTTTTAAAGTTTTCTAATTCATTCAACTGCTGCATGGTTAGATGTATTATTGGTAAATTACTAAGCATTATTTGCAACTAAAATATCTTGAATGCGATTCGAAAAATACCTAATCAACGAAATATCGTTCAGGGCCTCTATTCTACTGGATTAAAACAATATCGCATTTGACGATGTTTTTAACTCGGCCGCCATTACTGTCAAGTAAATAAGAGCTATCAAAACGTTGACAACACGGAAACACTTCAAAAAACAATTAGTTTTTATTATGTATAATAGAGGCCCTGGCTGAGATTCAACATGGTAAAAACCATATCGTCTTTGACTAGTTATAGTATTGTTTTAAACTCGATCACCATTACTGTCAAGTAAATAAGAGCTATCAAAACGTTGACTATGCGATAATAGGTCAAAGACGATATGGTTTTTACCGCCTAGAATCTCGACCTAGATCTGATTTGACTGCTATATTATTATTTCTAAATTGACAAGCTGATCGACATTTCAAACGTTATTTAACAAGTAAACCTCTTACATTACCAGCGGTTACCTACATTAGCGTCTGTAATACGCAAAGATCCACAAAGGTAAGAGCTTTCGAGCAGCTTTTAACGTGAAAGCTCGTGCCAAGTGCTTTAAATGAGTGTAAGAGAATTATAATGAGGATAGGAAAGTCATAAAATTTTACTCTAAGAAATTTGGTTTTTATTATACAGGGTGTGAAGGAGTACACTGACAGATTGAAACCAACGATTGTAGTGCCTATTTGGACAAAAAAAAATATATAAATCTGGCTCGGGAAAGCGTAATTTTCGAGATATTAAATTATTTAATTAATTCACAGTTTGAAAAATCTCAAGGGTACGCCTTTATCGTATTTTGTCGGAGTCGTTCGTGAAGTGTGAATGAAGGTTTTTTGTTTTTTTTAAGGCAGTTTTGGACCCATGTTGATAGAATATTATTTACTCGTAACACCTAGGGCCTAGTATGGTTGCGTCTATATCGCGTGTCAAATGTGGATAAAGCATCTGTCACTGTCGTACTTATTTACGTGTCAAAAGGTGACGGATGCCTTATCTAATCTTTGTGACGCGATAAACGCAACAAATTCAAATTCAAATTCAAATCATTTATTCTGTAAGTAGGCCCCGTAGGCACTTTTACAAGTCTGAGTCTACCAGCGCTTCCAAAGAGACCACTGTTGAGAGAAGCGCCGCAAGAAACTCAACAGTAAGCCGTTTTTTCCAAATAAATCACTTATTAGTATTACAATACTAAACTTAAGCTACATAATTTAAATGTCACAGGGATGTACAGGTCCCAGTAGTAATAATAATTAAATATATCAAAATGTCGGATTAAAATAAATAATACAATTTCGGAGATGTAAACAGTCTCCAAATGTCAAATTAAAATTAAGAATTAAATATAATTAAAAAAAAAACACAAAACAAAACAGATGAAAGATGTAGAAAGTGTCCACGGTCAATTTTGGAGATGTAAAGAGTCTCCAGATGTCAAATTAAAATTAAAAACAATTATTAAACAAAAAAAAAACACACACACACACACACAAAATATAAAATAAGGGAGATGTAGAAAGTCTCCTCAACCATGTTAGGGCTCCAGGAATCCATGGTTAAAATCTGTCGGTATACTCCTTTCCCACCCTGTAGTTGGTGTTGCAGTGATATATATATTGAAACTTTTTTTAACTGAATTCAAAAAAGGAGGAGGATTTCAATTTTACTTTTTTGGTGTAGGTATGTTGCGGAATATCATTTGACAATTCATAATCACTCAAATATTAACTGGAAGAGATCCCTTAAAGGGATAAGTTCGCGTTTGTACATACCTTTTGTGTTTCTGTCTATTTTGTTGTTTGTTATTTTCCCGTTTATACAATAAAGTGTTTACATACACTCATACAATTATGGATCGATTTTAATGTATTTTTGGTTGGATAAATTATTTATTATCTCTTGTTAAAATCACGTCGCTGGTTTATAGCTATTGAAAGAACAACCTGTCACTTTCTGACCAGTATGTGGGTGCGAGAGTGACGGATGATTTATTCATCACGATGAAGGCGAACATGGTAGGGGCCTTGATCTATATTCATGAAATTGTGTAGAAGAGTTCAGGGGTGTTATTCTCTTAAAAACGGCGGTCTGTCGGACGAGCGAAATAGCAGCGGCGAGTTTAAATAGTCCTGTCAGAGCGAACAAAACACATTAAAGCGCGTGCATTCCCAATTAGGCAGCCTTATACGTTCGATCTTATTGACAGAAGCCATGCTGCCAAATTGAAAATGCACGCGCTAAAATGTTTTGTTCGCTCGGACAGGACTACTTAAACTCACCGCTGTGATTTCGCTCGTTCGTCCGAGCGTCACCGTTTTTGAGAGAATCACACCCCTGGCATATCCAATCTTTTTAATTAGAAAATTCTAGATCGGTTCGAGGGTTATGGAGAAAAGGGAGATAGGGTAACAAGGACAAGCCACAGTTATTACATACATAACGTTAAATCACGCCTGTTTCCCAGAGGGGTAGGCAGGCAGAGACCACTTCTTTCCACAGTTATTATTGGTTAAAAAAAAAGCTAGCTTAAGACCTTCAGTCTAAGCCAAGTGTCGCTATCATTAGGCAGCGTGCCGCCTGGCTCCCAGTTCAAATAACTTTTTTATAACCTTTTAAAGTGGGACTAAATGGTTATACTTTTTAATCGGGCGGTAAACCTGCCAAGATTACATTTCATTCATTTGCATATAAGGGAAATAATTCCTATTCACTCGTATAACAAGTTGTTTATTGCTTTTCCCTTGGGAAGTGTTCATTTACAGGTAGGTAAGGTTCGGAACGAAGATTGAAACGGCGCGTGGCGTTTCCCGCGGTACGAACTTTACGTGTGCAGGGGTGTGATTCTCTCAAGAAGCAAAGAGCGAATGAACGAGTGAAGTCCAAGCGGCGAGATTAAGTAGTCCCGTCAAAGTGAACAAAACACATTTTAGGGCGTGCATTTTCAATTTGGCAGCATTTCGTCTCGAACGTATAAGGCTGCCTAATTGAGAATGCACTCGCTAATATGTTTTGTTCGCTCGGACGGGACTTCTTAAACTCGCCGCTTGGAATTCACTCCTGCGTTCGCTCACCTTTGCTTTTCAGAAAATAACACCCCAGGCCGCTATTCCATCAGGGTTGGCAACGCATTTGTGGTCTTAGGATTGCAGTCTTAAGATTGTAGTCTTCAGAATGCAAATGTCTATAGATCAGAGATCCCATTTACCATCAGATGACCTGTATGTTCCTTTTCAAAAAGAAAAACTACTACGTAAAACCATATTGCTATTGACATGTTATCATGTAGTAAGATATGTTTTGCTTGGTTTAAGCCTTGGCTTTGATCTTGTCATAAATACGAACCAAAAGCCAGGGTTACGACCACGGAATAGAAAAAAACAGTGGAAGTGGCATGAGCTTCGCTTAGTATCAGACCTGTTGTCGCCACTCAAACTATCATAAAAACAACACGCCACCATGGAAAATGTTTTTGGTGCGGCTATCGTTTTTACATTCCAAAATAGCACAATAAGGCATGCTTTTGGATTTATTTCCTATTTTAGAAATATCGAAATATTGAAATAAGCGATCGAGGCAAAAGTATGGTAGGTTAAGCGGAACTCCGCATAACTATGCCACACGTTACACGCCCACTTGACACTTCTACTGTTTTTTCTGTTCTGTGGTTACGACCTACTAGGCTAGCAGCGCTGTCCAAGTGGTCGTCAAGTAGTCTACCATGCATGGAATGTACACCAAGTTATTAATAGCACCATTGTGTATCCAATCAAATGGTAATTAATTAACAAACATTCCGACACGGACAAACAAATTAAGCACATACGTGTAATAATTCATAATTCAGCCAATTAGATCTATTACACATTCTACTGTCATTATGAATTAGGTGAACATGTTATGAACTTTGTTTCTCGTGTTCATTGTCGACAATGTTTGTTAGTCAACAATTGTTAGAACAAATATTTTGTTACTTAACACTTATATAAGCTTCACTTGTTAATATATAAACTAACTAACTAATAATATAAACAAATCTAGGAAGTCAATTTAACCTCGGGTTATAATCGGATAGTATAGTGGAGTCCTTACTTTTAGAGAAGGCACAAAAAGCCTTTCTAAGTTCTTTATATTAAAAAAAACTACTGGTATTATACGTTTTTATATCCCACTAAATATCTCCTAGGGACTCTTGGATTTAATTCTCTTGCGATTTCTGGTCTAGAGCTACAGGGCCTCTATTCACGTTCCGCGCGCCTTTTGTTGCAGCCGGTCGGCCGTGAAAATTATGAAAATGCCTTGTTGCGTAATAATAAACTGCAATAGCCTAAAAAAGCGATGACTTTGAATCGATTTTGCGGGAAAACGGAAAATTCTCTTCTCTTGGTGTGTCCCAGTTGGTAGCAAAAAGTGACACGGTTGGTTTTCATACAGATTAAGGTATTTACGTTATCTATGTGTATTTATATCTGTGGACGCAGATGGCTTATTATCAAACGCACTCGTAGTCGCAACCGGCTTCAAATTGGAGCAATTGTTTTCATTTTGTATGCAGACAAGCCTTCGATTTTCAAAATGAAAACGTTCGTGATTGCGAGTGCGTTAGACAAGAAGCCCTCGGGTCATTATCCCAACTACACGTGCTGCCATCAAGTCATCCATGTAAATATCTAATATGATATTATATCAATATCTCTTGTCCCCAACGGCTTTGATTGGGCCAACTCTGAAGTATTTTGATTAAGCTAAGTCCCAAACAACTGATATTAGTTCCGAACTTTATTGACCTTCTGATACTTTCGCAAATTGATTCGTCGATCCGTCTAAATTTACCATGTTATAAGAGTTGCTTTCCGTCCATTACTTTGCCTGTGGTGAGTCAGTAGGGTGATGGCACCAATTCATGGACACTTTTAGCTGACAGGCACCAGTAATCGACACTTCACTCTTAAATCAAATTTCATACTGTTCTAAATTGATCGTTGGAAAACAAATGAATATCTCTTATCTTCTGTAATATGAGAATTAAGTGTCCATTATTGGTGCCTTGTCCATCACTGGTTCCATCACTCTAGTATGTTGATTTTTAGTTTATTTTAAGTGTATTTATGCTTATAAAAGCCAAATGTTTATTTTCTGGAATCAAACTCCGTTTACTTTTATAATCCTTAAGCATGAAAGGACTGATTGGTTTAGAAAAGAGCATGGAAATTACAGTTTCTATAGTTATTTCTTTGTAATTATGGGGATAGAAGGGTTTAAAAAGATTATCTAATCAACGTTATTATTATAGTAACGCATAAAAAAACCTTGCATTGAATACTTTCCTTTGTTAAATCGGTGAATCAAAATGACGTTAAAAGTTCGTACTGATCTCCTAGAGGTCATTTTCATTTGCCTCCAACCCATCTCTTTCGTATGTATGAGTTTCATTATATATTATCTATTGTGCTAAATTCTGAGATCTAAGAACAAGCAGCTCATTTATTTCGAAATTCAGCAAGGAAATACCGCCAGTTTCTTTAGGATAATGCTGCAGGATTCATTTTGAGATTAAGCGTTTAAGTTTTAACTCAATTCAATACCACGTTGTTTTATCAGTTATGTTAAATAATTCTCACGCTTACAATAACAACATTAACCATTACACAGTTAAATCAATTAGTATTAGCTAAAGCTTAAGATCCATCTTCACCATTAGGTATGATTAAATTCAGATCATTGAGTCGTGTTATTGGATTAATATTAGCATTGTAAGCTATTCAATCAATAGATTTCCAATTACAGTGGCATTGCATAGAATTAAGGCAATGATACCTAATGGCTGTCTTGAAAAACCTCATTCAAAAGATCTTTTGTATAGAGAGTAAATTGCTAGTAGGAGAAAATCTTATCTATGACACAAATGCATTTTATTTTATCAAACATGAAAAACTGTAAGCTAGAGTTTTGTATGGTTGAAGGACCACCGCTTTGACAGATTGAGTCATTTAAAAACAGAACCTACTGCGTGGTAGTTAAAAAAAAGTAGGTAGTTAAAATAAGACCGAGTGCTACACATTTGTCTATAATGCAAACCGTTTTGGTGTCCCTCAGGGAAGTGATCTTGGGCCACTTCTCTTCTTGGCCTGCATTAACGACCTTGCTGGTACCTATACAATCCCTACTAATATCATTCATCAATATGTCTCATTTTCGGATTAAAATTATGAATTGTGTAATAATTTTGTTTTTTACCGTTTCATTGATCAATTCACAAAAAGATACACACGGAACTTATAATAATATAGTAATAAAATTCTGTGACTATGCCTTAAACCAAAGATAATTGGATTACGTCTCGCGTACAATAATAATTATGCAATTGTGCACTGACTCGTCAAATCGCATTAGTTAGAACCACTATGATCTGACACTTCGGACCCAACCTTTAGTATAATTATATATTTTGAACTTCTAGGTAGCGAGATTAGCGATATAATTAACACACTATTGTATATTTTTTAGCGACTATAATTATTTTGATTCGAAACCTTATTATATTCGGATTTAAATTCAATTTTGAATCGAATCAGCGTGAACCCAACTCATATAATGAACATTTTTTTTTTAATTTTTCAATGTTTGTGCTATAATCATACCAAATTTGACACTTGTATGTTTTATTGTTGTTACGATACAACAAAAATTTAAATAAAACACATTTTGAAGAAAAAAACACTGTCTATTACGGTACAAAAGATACATCTCTTTTAATTTAGTACGGATGGACAGTGTAGGCATATAGGGTCCCTTTGCACTTTTCAAACTTGGATATGTCCTTGAAATTTGGTATACGAATATAAAACTTAATCTGTTTGAAAAAAGACGCAAAGTCCTTTTGCATGGACTTATCCGAGTTTGAACTAAATCGACTCAAATATTACGCTCATTAGCAACCTTTGCATTTTTAATTTTTAACATTACCAAGCAAAAAAATTTTAACTTAATTTAAAATCAGAATGTTTCTGAATTACTTCTTAGAATTTCTGGATCACTGATTTAACATTTCAAAAGCTAAAATCTCTTGAAAGAGAAATTCTAATCATTGCTAAAATAGTCTGCGATTCAAATCGAAAGATTAAAGATTAAGTAAACCAACTTAACTGTGACCTTTAATAAACAGAGTATGGTCGCAAATTAATTCTTTCACAGTCTATGAGACACGGGATAATATTCTACTACATTTTCTTGATAAAATTAATCTATTGATCTGATTTCTTTTCTTGGTCAAATCAATCAATTTTTATAAGTAATCCAATGAATTCGTTTTTTTTTATTATGAGTATGTTATTAGATAGACAAAACGTTTACTTGTTTCTATGACTCAAAATCGAGCATGTTTAAATTGAAAATGATTAAAGTACTTATTTATTTCTACACATGAGTAAGTATATTTTATCTTGATTTAATTGCCGTTATACATGTCTGAAGCTAAGTTTGAAACTAGGTCAACTTATGGCAGCTTATTAAAATGGGGTAAACATTCTAAGTAGGTTGATCAAATTTTACCCACGATTTCAGCTAAATCCAAATGTACCCTGCACTTACTTTGCCCTATTTATCCACGATTTCATTCAGAAGTTCTGATTGGACGAAATAAAAAGGAAATTGCGTATTACACTGCGTCCGGTCGCGAGCGGAGCAATAGGTATACCAATAGTTACGCTGGAAATGGTATCAGCTTGGAATTATCGCTTTCATGGCGTGGAAGAGGCGAACGTGTAAACAGGCTACCTAATGGTAATAGCTCCCTTAGATTAACAGGTTACTTACAGTTCCAAGACTGTCGCGACGTCGACAACAGTCCAAAATCTGCTAAAAAATGGATGAAACTATAGCTAGTATGTGAATACTTTTATTTAATCTCTTTAAGGGAAAGGTAATTGTGGATAAGTCCAAACAAGCTTGTCATGTCCCCTTGTTTCACCGACACTCATTTCATAGAACGTATAACTTCACAGAATTTTCGTTTCATAGAAAACTTAGTTTTTGCTGAACCTGTGTTGATTTCAGGTTATAATTAATATGATTCACATAGGTTAGGTTAGATTAGACTTGTAACCATTAAAATTACATGAAATCAACACGAGTTTAGCAAAAAATAAGTTTTCTATGAAACGAAAATTCCGAGAGTTATACCAATAAAACCTTCTAATTCTAACAAATAACTGCGTCCCTCTCGGCCTGTTAGTTCGACTATTACCCCCTTACTAATAAACGTTGAGTAACGGTGGTATAGCTATACAATGTTTTGTCCTTATCTATCATTGTGACATTTGAATTTGACAGATAAGGACCAAACATTGTATAGCTATACCACCGTTACTCAACGTTTATTAGTAAGGGGCTTAGTCTATTAGTCTGTGAAGCCCATAAATAAATAAAATGAAGTTTAGTAATTACCCGTCGGAGAAAAATAATATTTTTAGGTACACTTCTAACTTTTGTAATAATAAAAAATATTTTAAGCAAGATTTTTTTTGTCCAGCTTACTTATTCTTTCACACTGACTTTGAAAATATACAGTGGGCATTTTTTTAAATCTAATTTTCTAACTCTATCGCCCTTCCATTCTCTTTACATCTGTACAAACTCTATTGGCTCAGGCAACTTTAAATGGCCACTTCCTGCATCGCTTTTGTTCTGCAACACTTATTATTACATTTTATTGTTCCAATTTGCTAGCGTTGGGTCTTAAGCCGAGTCTTTTACATAGTTGCTTTTCTAGTTCTTTGCAGGAATCTAGGTTAAGTCCGTAGGGATAACTTTGTTACAGATAGAGAGGAAAGCAGTGGGACACTTTCTTAAAGAAGTGTACTTATTTTTGTTAAAGAAGTCATATTACTTACCTAAGTTATTTATAGCCATTATAATTCAGTGATTCAGCAATATTTAGCTCTAAAAAACACAATTATTGACGTAATTGTGAATGGGAGTTTAAAAAAAATAGCACACCATTGACTTTTTCTTCAGATTTGGGAAAAAAAATGCACGTTGGTTGGGATCATCATTCTGAACAAGAAAAAATAGGTCTCCCGATATGTCTCTAAAAATATGTAGGTATGGAATTGTCAGTTTTGTTACTCAGAAACGTATTGGAATTTGATAACAAAACGGAATAATTGCATACATTACATTGCATTTTTGGGGACATATCGGGAGACCTATTTTTTCTTGTTCAGAATTATGATCCCAACCAACGTGCATAATTGTTAGTGTAAGGAGAAAAAAATAACCAAATAATGAAGTTGTAAGCTTTTCTTTAAGCTCACTGGTTGAGAATGTAACAGACGACGATTTATTTCCACTAATTTCTGTAGGGTTTGCACTATTATCACATCAACAGACGGACGGACGGAGGGACGGACAGCGTGAGACTAGAATAGGGTCCCGTTTGGCTTTTTTCCGGTACGGAACCCTAAAAAAGCAATGACTAATTACGTTGCCCATCAGATTGAAAAGCTGTGTAAGTGCTTTTAAATAACTACCTAATCCATTAGTATAACAACAGCTGCTGACTTTGAGTGTAAACAAATTTGCTAAAGTTTTGATGTTAAGTGGTTCAATAATGTTTAAATATTTTGACGTTTAAACTGATTGTTCAAACAATATTGATAAAGAATGAAAGTATATTTTTAATAATACTTACGTATTTTTAATACTAGCGACCCGCCCTTGCTTCACTTCGGTCTATGTGAGTTGTGAACACCCGTACATTACTCGGATTTTTTTGACAAAAAAACCTTCCGTGAAAAATTATGTAACTGGTGAATACCACATCAAAATCCGAGGCGTTTAGGAGAAATTAGCAGAAATAAAGAAAGGTAGAGCACAGAATTAACTAACCTAACATAACCTACGTAATTAATGTTTTAGACTGAAAACATCATGGTTTTAGCAGAAAATTGCGTTCGATTAAATTAATTTAAAAAAAAATGATGATAATTTACCATAATAATTGCGAATTGCGACTGACATAGGTACATAAATCACAAATACATTTTGAAAAAAAAAATCCTTAAAGGCATAAAAACAGGAGTAAGTATAATTAAATTAAACGTTCTCGTAAAAAAACAGAATTCTCCTTAAAAGGAGACAAAAGTAATTTTGTGTTACTCACGTGTTACATACTTTCTAACAAAGCAAATGTCTACAGATACAAATTTAAATTTATTACACCGAGTAAATAACATTTCTTCATTTACGCTGTAGGAAACAGATGCTGACGTGAAAATTTCATTTTCGCGCGCGAGGTGTGAATAAAAAGTGTGATGTTTTATTAAACCTTTGCTTTTGAATGGATTAAGCATGTTTTAAGAACTAAAAACAGTAAAAATGTTTTTAACTCTGTTGGATCCAAAAAACCTGCTTATAATTATGATTGAAAATTGTTGTTGAAAATTTTAGACCTAGTTTTCAAACCAAAAAATTAACGTCCTTGGAACCGGTACCGATAGATTACCGGTCTTTTAAATTATGTAATTGTAAATATTCTTATTTCAATAACTAAATAAACTTTAAAAATTCTTAAAAATAAAAGTCTAGTTTGAGGCAGTATAAGTGCGTTCAACCTTGGTCAAAATACTCAAAGGTCACACTTAAATCGGTTGTTAATTTTATCTAACAATGCATAACGAAATGATGATTAACATTTATCAAATCACAAAGTTACAGGATGAATCAGCTTTATTAAAAATTCCCGTCGCGTCGAACAATTTAGTGAAATAGAATTTCAAATGAAACGCTCTTCATTTTTCTTTTCAACATTATTTTTCTCAATTTTAAAGTTCCGGTGAAATTGAAAAGCTTCAGTCGAACAAATTTGAACATTCGTGAGTCATTAGGTATATTAGTATACTTTATTCCCGGAAAATGGCTTATTAGATACGTTTGTTATGGGATATAAGTACAGTTTTTATGTGATTCAGAGACTAAACAAAAGTCATAGTTTCTATCATTATTATCATCACTTCAATGATGCCGAAAGACGTCAACTGCTGGACATAGGCCTCCCCCAAGGTTTACCACAAGGACCCGTTCTGCGCCGCTTGAATCCAACGGTTTCCCGCAACCTTAGTCACGTCGTCGGTCCACCTTGTTGGAGGCCTACCCATGCAGTAGTAGTAGTATTGTTTCTATAATTAATATAAATAACATTTTATCTAGTCTGCCTCCGAAACGCTTTTATATAATTTTTTCATTTTTTTTTTTTTAGCCTGGTTGTTTAAAATGTGGTTATAGAATTATCAACAAGTTTTAAATGTTATTGGTAATTCTGTAGCTCTGCCTACCCCAGTCAGGGAATAAAGGCTTGAGTTTATGTATATATATAATGTATTTATTTAATAAAAGAGTATTTTAGGTTACGTCGACAATTTACTCGTCAAACCGACACAGACTAGTTTCATAGTCAGATCATACTCCAACCTTAATTTTCTGCTTTGCACCCAATTAAATTATGAAATATGATATCGAACTTGGCTTGACACGCTACCGCGTGTCTAGATTGAGGTAGTATGGAAATACGGACTGGGGCCCCGTAGTCATTGATTTTAAAAGAGTCTGAAAAAAAAGTCTAGTTAATCAGTGTAATATAAAGAGTAACCCAATTGCATGAAAAATGTTTAACGGTGCAGTGAGCATACAATTTTTTGGTTAATGCGTTTATTTTAATGCACGGGCTTTTTTTACCAAATACACTGTATAAATATTTCGCGAAAAGTTTTACTCCAGTGAAACCAAAAATTCAACTTTCCCAGAGCAAATGCAAAAACACTGTGACTCTTGTCGTGCAATATATCATTTGCATATAAATTCCCACGAATATTCATCTCGATTTAACGCATTCCCCTCGGATATTCATAAATTTTTCCTTGTTACAGAAAATGTGCTGAAAACGGAGACGCAGGAAATTCCCAACGTGTTACTTCCAAATGAAAACATTCGGGATAAATATGAAAGTGACATGAGAAATCATGTATGTTGAGAAGATTTTTGAAAACATAAGAAGTGAGACAGTGAAAAAGAAAAGGAGAGATTTGAAGATGTTAAATGAATTGAACAGAATTTAGTGCAGCGAAATGATGCAAGACTCTGAAACTGCTGTTTTGGAAGATAATTTTGGAGCGAAAATCAAACGAGCGAGATAAAGGTTAGCTCAAATTTTAATTTTGTAAATATTGGCCACATCAGGGCTCCTTAATTCGTTCAAAATATCGGTATTAGTAGTAATATTCTTCAGTATTAGTAAATCGACTAGCGTTTCGGATAAGTATACCATTGCAAAGAAGAAACGCAGCAAAAAAACTATAGCTGAAACAGATCAATCAAGCTATAAATAAATTCATATTCATATATATTCATTTATTTTAGTTTTAACCTGCGACTTTACTCGCATCATTATAAGTACAATCTACGGAAGAAAAACTTGAGCATGTTTTAGTTTAAACGGTAACACCTAACCGATAAAAAAAGCGTCATCTGCTGTCGAGTACCACTTTTCATACATATCCATCGTGTTTACTGATTTCTGAAAATACTTAAAGTATATGACTGTAATTTCAAAGAATTATTATATAATATCTGTCTGCATGTAATGCTGCCAATTTTAGTAAAATTATGTAAAAATGGAACAAACAACCAAACCAACATACATACATACACAGATACTATCACGCCTATTTCCCGTAGGGGTTGGCAGAGACCAATTCTTTTCACTTGCTACGATCCAGATCGACTCCCCTAGCTTCCTCCACACTCATAAGTATCTTCTTACACGTGCGTCAGTTTAGGATACTCCTGACCTAGCCCTTTCTTAATACGTCCCCGATCTGATCAACCAACCAAACCAACCTACTTTAATTTATAATCCTTAAAGGCAGGTTGTGTTAGGCCCTCCACAAAATAGACAGTGAAGATCGTGGAAAACTGAAGGATGTGAGTAGCACAGCACCAAACATCATTGAGATCCGTGGGGGTCTACTAGTAGACGTCTACTAGTAGACGTCTTTTGGCCAAAATGATGAACAGCATCTTTGTTTTCAGACGACCCCTGATGGCGCTAAACGGGAGTATTTTCAACTCCAGCGCCAACGCCACGGACGTCGGCGAGGCGTGGACGCACGACGTCTTCTTCAAGATCCGCGTCGCCGTGCTTCTCCTCATCGTCATCATGGCCGTGCTCGGGAACTTGCTGGTCATCGTCTCTGTCATGAGGCACAGGTATGTGTGGGTCTTTAGTTATATTTTATTGAATAAGGATTAGCTATTGACTATTTCCTCACTCAAGAAACGAACAAAAGATATAGATCCCATGCCAATAAAACTCACAATAAGACTTAAATATTAATATTTATTTGATCGCTGGTGGTTAACACTGCCGGCGAGAACTCTTTCCACTAGTTTGTCGAACAAAAGAAATAAATCCCGAGTCAATAAAAAAGACATAAATATTAATAGTTGATCGCTGGCTCAACTCGCTTCTCGCTTATCGTCGGGAATGGGACAAGTGCCTACATCAAAACTAACAGTTCTCGAGTCATTGTTTTGATAAAAAATAACAGGAAATGTTTTAATTATTGTGTTTCAATCAAAGTCTAAATTTAAGCCTTTTTGTAAACGACTATTTGTTTCTCAAATAAATAAATATTATTTTATATGGTATGTGTATAAAAATACCTGTCTTCGTCTGGTCGTTCTTTAGTCACCATTAGTAAAGGTATCATCTAATTACCATAACCAAAAACCATAATCTGTTAATTAACCCCACAAATTTCCACAGAAAACTCCGCGTCATCACAAACTACTTCGTCGTGTCGCTCGCCTTCGCTGACATCTTGGTCGCAATGGTGGTCATGCCGTTCAACTTCAGCGTGCAATTGTACAACGAATGGCTCTTTGGTTCCATCATCTGTGATCTCTGGAACTCCTCCGATGTTTACTTCACGTCGACCTCGATTTTGCATCTCTGCTGCATATCCGTCGACAGATACTACGCTATCGTGAAACCCTTGAAGTACCCCATCAAGATGACCAAAAAGGTAAATGGTCTTTGCTCTTTCTCCTAGTACTTCATTTGTATGTTCATTATCATCATTATCATCCTTTGTTGCTGTAAATAGGAAATGGTGGCCGTGTCATTCGCGATATTTAAAGTAAGGTTGCCTGTATTATTTTTATTATTTAACATTATTTTAAGTTTTATTTACTAACGTTGCTTTCAAAATTGAATTATTAGAAGCATAAATTCCGTCTTCTTTTAATCGCCAAAAATGAGTAAAGAATAATCGTTTCCTCCTTAATGAAAACTTTCTCTCTTTTAATTTTTAAGAGCCACTGTGGAGTAATCACCAACTAATCTAAATTAACCTGGGAAAATACTCCCGCGCGGGCCAATGAACAGTTAATAAAGTGCAGCAAAAAAGGGCTATTATGTCTGCAAAAGCAATCTAAAATCCAGGATTTACTTGGCAACAAAACAAGTACATCGTTGACCCAATTTGTACAAAATTTAGTGCTCAATTTCTAGTACCATTACCTTGACAGGTATAATGATTTAGGTGCGGTTCTAGCCGCGCAAACCTGAAAATTGTATCTAAGTTTTGATTTACAGCATACGACACAAATTCGGTGGTACTTTAAAATTTAGTAAGGTCATTTCGGTTTTAAAAAGGAACTGTATAGTTGGTGTAACGTGTTGGGTTTTAGACGTATTATTTTTATTAATGTTTTTATGTGTTTATTTATTAAAGATTATTATTTACATTTGGAACATTTGGAATGATAGTATATAAGCAATACCTTATCATTTTTGGTTACGGATGTTTTTAGGTGCTTTGAGTGCTTTTTATTTTTAGTTTCATCATTGGGAAATTCATAAATATAATTGGGAGTGTACGAATCAAATGAATAAAATGAACAATTATCCATATTGAGAAGGAAATAGTTGAGGTCGAAATAATGCATGAAAATATTATTTTATCACTGACAACAATAATAATGCATGCTGAGAGTTTGATAAGAAATAAACAAAGTAACAAACGTTTTGGCAAAATCAATTATGAGGGAGGAAGGAAATGAATTGAAAAATAGTAGTAAACTTTTTGCTTTCAGATGGCATACGTAATGTTGGCAGCAACATGGCTGAGTCCAGTAACAATATCTTACGCCCCGATCTTCATGGGGTGGTACACGACAAAAGAACACATAGAAACGCGAAATAGACCAGAGAATCTGAATAAATGCGAATGGGTGGTCAACAAGCCGTATGCTGTGATATCCAGCTCGATATCCTTCTGGATACCTTGCACGATCATGATTTTCACATATCTTGCAATATTCAAAGAAGCCAATAGGCAAGAGAAGGCATTGCATGCTAGAGCAGGTAACGCGATGCTAATGCATAGACATTCGAGAGAAGTTGGTGATAAAAATGGTGCATTGCATATTAATGCAAACACTCCTACCAAAGATAGGAATTTACTAAAGATGAAGCGAGAACACAAAGCAGCGAGGACTTTGGGGATCATTATGGGGGCCTTCATCTTGTGCTGGTTGCCATTCTTCTTGTTCTACCTGTCGACGTCGCTGTGCCAAACCTGCCAGTATCCAGAAGTGCTGACTGTTATAATGTTCTGGACTGGATATTTTAATTCTGCTCTAAACCCAATTATTTACGCGTATTTCAATAGAGACTTTCGAAATGCGTTCAAGAATACTTTAGCTTGTGCATTTTGCAGTTTTTGTAAGAGGAATGCCTTGGACTTGGATGCGATGGACAGGTTAGAGAGAAGGGGTTCCGGCCAATTAAGGGTTCCAGCGGCTTCGAGGCGAGCGTCTGATTTGGCGTCACTTTGAACAGCAAAGAATTGTAAAGAGACCAAAGTTTGAGTCTAGTAAAGTTGTCAACGAAGGCAGTGTACTTAGCAAATTGATTGGGACTAAGTCATAGATAGTTCAGTAAAAATGTTTATAGTCAACAATAAAATTTAGGATGTAAATATTCTTCATAAGGTTAGGTAGGATTTTTAATTCAAAGATGGTGTTGTTAAGATTTTGTACAAAAAAGCATTCTGGTTTGAAATTTTTATTTTAAATTTTACGCTTTCTGCTGTTATTAACCTTTTCCTACACTTTTTACCTATATTCGATGCAAAGATGAGAGTTTGTAATAGTAACCTATGTAGATGATTTTGTTTCCTCAGTTTCATGTCGTTTTCGTGTTCATTTATAAATTGATCATTTAATTTAGTCTGAATAGTGTAAGAGGCCTAAATTTCACTAGATTAAGTAGCATTATACCAAAGTGTTGTACATATAAAAAGTATGAATAAAAATTATTAATAATTAACATTTCAGGTCATAGACGATGTAAAATATAAAAACGTAATAGAGTAATTAGGTATATTTGTAGACTAATTTGTATATAGGAAAAATTGTAGTTGTAATAGGTAAATATTCAATCAAATTAGGTGGAAATATCTTGTAATAAACTAGAATTTCTGTTACGATTTTAATTTTAGCTTTAATATTATTTTACAGTTTGTATCTGCAAAGATGATTCATTTGATAGTTAGATAGAACAATATTTAAAATTTAGTATTGGTTAAATAAATTCAACGTACTTATTATTTAAAATCTGTGGGATTTAAATGCCTTTTTAGTATTTTGTGGTAGCATCTTATTTAATCAAATAATTATACTGTAGCTTATAATTATTAGTATTTCATGTAAATATCAAATTATCTGCAAAATGCAAAATAATGATGTAGATATTAGAAATCTTTAAGATACAGTCGTTAGTTTTAATATTATTTTATTTTAACTTTAATAGGAAGATACGGTAAAAATATGGGGACAAATAACGCTTCAATAGAAAAAAAAAACGATTTAAAATAATTATCGATGTGCTACATTTAACTTTTTAACAAATCCGTTAGATTTGATGTGTCAGTGTTGTGTCAAATTAAATATGTTTGAAAATAAGTAGGTTTTAAATAATAATTACTTACTCACTAATAGCAATGTTCTGTACTGGCTTTCCTCTTACCAACTTTTACTGAGATCCTTTTTTTTGTCATCTTATTCTGTTAACTTTCACTTATCTATATTTTGACTAATACAACACAGTCACTTCAAAATATTAGTGTAATAAAAGACCAACTTATAACGAATAGGTACCATTGCTTAGGCTCAGAGTATCGTTTATATTCCCATGTCAAAGCAATGTACAGTCGGCCAAATATTTGGTCTACCACCCTAAGGTTAAAAGTGCAAGTCATAAAAATTCAAGTTGAAAATGAGTCTGTTAATGTGAAGAATTGACTTTGATGACATTTTATTTCCAAAAGAAGTTGTGTCATTTAAAGATTATTTGGCCGACTGTACCTTCGTTTTAATTCAGTAATACCTATTGATTTAACATTTTTGCATTTGTTTGCCCTCTATGATCAATCGCTAATATAAATTCAATGTGTCTTCCTTTTAAATAAGTAATTAAGGCTCAAAAGTATTAGTGATAGGTCATAATTCAAGACATTTGATATTAAACTTAGGTATAATTATAACGATTTTTTTAATAAAAGTCATAGCCAAAATTATAGCAACATTAGAAAAAATACGCCCTCTTGTTTAGTACGTGATGTAATTTTGGGACTATTCATGCCTAAACATAACGCATTATTTAGAATGTAACATTGTAACATTATTTAGCAGTGGCATTGTATCTTTAGATAATATTAAAAGTATTTCCTGAAATTATAAATTTTCGCTATTGAAATATATAAACAATGTCGTGTGAGGGCCGTAAATTGTAAAAAAAAGTAATAATAAATGGTTGTGACTTCTTTAGATGTACCTTGTTCTAAAAAAACTCATATCTCTGACAAAATGTATTTTGTTAACTATTTTCTCCTAATAATCTAACAAATTTTAATATTCTTGAATTTTATTGTGTTGATATTACAAAACTATGTCATTGTATTGGCTTAAAGTCTTTTATGAAATATCAAACTAAAAGTATTAATAATGTTATTTACTAAATTCTTACTCATATTTTTTTAATATCCGTCCAATGTTTGTTTTAAAATCATCATCTCTTAACTTTTAATCATCGGTGTATTCTAACTAAATATATTATATGTGTTAGCTTGAAGTATTTTGTAGTCATGCATAAATGTGAAATTAATGTGTAAATATCTTTCAGATTGTGTTACCATAGGTACTTATAATTTTCCATAACGTACGTATTTCATTAAAAATAGTTAAAATCTTGTAGTCTGATTAAAACATTTAGATAATTGTAAACAACAGCAATATTATGTAACTTTAAAAAACAATTTATAGTGCGATAGATGTGTCTATAAATGCAATTAAAGATTGTTTTTCCTAACATTTCTCTTAATATTCAAACTGAGATTAGGGGTTAGAATCATCAGCGACTTTAAATACAATTTTATTTAAAAGTAAATGAATTTAAATTTTAGGAAATTCAGTTACACCCTTCTTTGGACTGTGATAGCTTAGAATGTTAATTTTACTACGAATAGTTTATAAATTTTGTTATTTTAATATTGTTATAATTATTACTAAGTGGCAGTGTTGCATCTCATTTTTTGTAAAGTTAATATATGGAAATCATTGAATAGCCAATAACGATATTATGTTACAATTTAAATTATAGCTCTCAAGTGCGGTGTTAAACCCGAGTCCGATAAAATTGATTTTTGTATACAGGATAGCATGTTCTAATCTAGTTTACCCAAATAAATATTTTATTAGTAAAAAAGCCATAATACTCGTGAGTATAAATCTATCATAAAATGCGTGCTAGCATCATCCATACTAATTATTTATTATTTATTTATTTATTATTTATTTAATACGATATTTAATATTTACCTGGATCTACCTGAGATGACGAATTGGTTCGCTTACAAACGAATATCATAAAAAATAAAATGTTTTACAGCATGCAGTTACATGTCTTATTTTGATCATCGTAGATCGAACTAGGTATTAAAAGCCTCACTTGTTTAACTTTAAAAATATCTACTCTATAGTTTAGTGGTACAGTCGAGTATAAAATATGTGCACCTTATCCCGATGAAGTAAGGTGCAAAAATGTATACATATCTTTGTCCTCGACCGTAGCATTTAAAAGCTTCTATTTTTAACTTTTTTTAACCACGTAATTATATCAAATGTCAAATAGTTATCTAAACACATTAATTTCCAATTTAATGAGCTTTTACCTAAAATCGAATTTGGCTTTCAAAACGTTATTAAAATCAATATCATACTTATTTATAGATTATTAAAATATAATTTCAATACGGCAAAAGTGAAGGCATTTGTGTCAGTTTGTGTAACATTTATTGTTATTTAAAATATTATTTTAATTTATCAAAAACTGATACATGGAGTGGTTTGGCTGTTAGGTAAATAACCTGTGCGTGTAGTCAAATGCTTTTTGCAAAATAAACGAAATTTGTTTCGTACATAATGTAACATCTGTTGTTTTATTGTACTCCTTTTTGACTCCTGACGCCAACAGTAGGGGGTTAAGTTCAAAGTGTGGTAGAAGTACCATTTTTGGCCACTGTAACCTTTCTGGCCACTTAACGTTGAAAAGAGTAACAAAATAACTGTAAAATTCAAAATAATACTCATAAATAGTTATGACTGAAGATTAATATGAAGATAAAATGTTAAAATATTTTTGTAATTTTATAATGCTTTAGTGAAAATTTTGAGTGGCCAAAAATGGTCTTAAGATGGCCAAAACCGGTAGTTCTACGTTTGCCTGTTTGTAGCATCCTATCACCCAAAAGGATGGACACATTGGGACGCGGTTTTTTTAGAGTAGAAAGCTAGTTTAATTGTGATGGTTTCCAGCAAGGTTTTAAAAAAATCGGTTGGCTTGGTTTAGTATTATCAGCTACATTAGGGGTTGCCATGAAATCGGAGCTGTTTATCGATTTATTGATTTTTTCGTCCAAAACCGACAACCTAGCCAACGTCCGTTGGCTTGGTTTAAATAAAAATGCTATTTTACAATTACATTTCGCTAATTGGCCTGAACGCCGACAACTCTTCTTGAGTTGCTGGTGATTACTTCCCATCAGGTAACACACAAATGCTCGTTTGCCCACTCTCTTATAAAAAAACCCTTTAGTACCGTTTGGTAACCAAAATTTCGTAACCAGCTACTGCATAAAATTAAATTTAATGCTGGTTACGAAATTTTGGTTACCAAACGGTATTAAAGGAAAAAATTGTTTTGATTTTATTCAGTACTTACACCATAGACGATAAATAAATGAACCCAGATATTTGTCATACATCCAGTCGCACAAACATAAGCGCTACTGTCCTATTATAGACGTACATTCGAGTTCATAAATATGTGCACAATTCATATATGGCAGTTTAAACATGACATTAAATAGACAAGGTACTAAAGTGTACACATGTATTTTAGAGCCGAGGTAGGCATGAGGTGCGAGGTGAGGTACGATAAAGCTCGACTAGTCACTATTGCCCTCTCCGCACCTCAACCCTACCCCGGCACTCAATTAAATTGTACTTCTATAATAGGTACAACTGTAAATATCTTTTTAGCCAAGTTAAAAAGTGACAGCTTGCCACTTTTTTTTTTTCTTAATTCATGGCTTTCACTCCTTGTTTTAACAAGGTGTATTTCGCCAGTATCGAGTTTTAGACAATCGCCATGGACTTATTAGAGAAACAAGCCCATGGATATCACACGCGAGGACAATTGTTCGGTTAAAGAGATTTACTCTGGTGGACTAAACAGAAGCACATGGAGTTAGCTCCACGCGCTTCTGTCAAGTCCCTAAGTTGTTTTCAGCTTGCCACTTAGACGACATTAAAATTTAGTTAACATGCAACCGAGCAGTGTGAAATGATAAAACAAATAATCTGGCTAAGTATAAACTTTCATTTTCAGATGGCATATGTCATGCTAGCAGCAACTTGGCTGAGCCCAGTCACAATATCCTACGCACCCATCTGCCTGGGTTGGTACACGACAAAAGAACACTTAGAAACGCGGAATGATCCAGAGAATCTAAATAAATGCATATGGGTGGTCAACAAGCCGTACGCTGTGATATCCAGCTCAATCTCCTTCTGGATACCGTGCACTATCATGATATTTACATACTTTGCTATATTTAGAGAAGCAAACAGACAAGAAAAAGCCATAGCTGGTCACACTAGATTGATGCAGAGGCATTCAAGAGACATCAATGATAAGAATATCTTGAGGATGAAGAGGGAACACAAAGCGGCGAGGACCTTGGGCATCATCATGGGAGCATTCATCGTCTGCTGGCTCCCGTTCTTTCTCTTCTATGTCTCTACATCTTTATGTGATTCCTGTAAATATCCAGAAGTAGTTTCTATCATTTTATTCTGGACGGGCTATTTTAATTCGGTACTTAATCCATTAATTTATGCGTATTTTAATAAAGAGTTCAGGAACGCTTTCAAGAATACATTGGCATGTGCTTTTTGTAGTTTTTGTAAGAAAGGTACAATGAATTCAGAAGTGACTGAGAGGTTAGAACGACATGGTTCTGGAAGACTGGTGAGAGTTCCGGGATCTTTAAGACGGCGAGAGTCGGAGTTGACTTCAATTTGAAGAAGCGGGAATATAATATGGATTTTGTTTTAAGTAGTTTAAAATTAGTTTAATAGGTAGGAGATCCGAATAGGAGACGATTTGCACCGGGCTGTTTATTCGATAAAAAGTAATTTATATCAAATTTAATATGTTAAGTAATAAATGGCGAAAAGATAGGCTGAAAAATTTCAGTCCATTATATAATGAAATAAAATTTTAAAAAATATTTTTTTTTTAAAAAAATGCAAAATTGCTTGTTTAATAGACAAATCACATACCAATCGAAAATATGAAACCTATAGGATAGGCAAACGTTAGGTTGAATATTTTTTTCCCCTCAAACTATTTGGTAGGCAGATATAAACAAGTAAGTTTGTAATAATAATTTGCAACAAACCTAACGTCTGCATATTCTATAGGCTTCATACTTTCGATTAGTAGGTATGTAATTTGTCTATTAAAAAAGCATTTGCAATTTAAAAAAAGGTCCTTTTTAATATATTTTTAATGATATAAGTACTGGACTGAAACATTTCAGCCTACCTATTCGGCACATATTATTTAGCGTATTAAATTTGATGTAAAATACTTTTCATCGAATAAACAGCCCGGTTCAAATCGTCTCCTATTCGGATCTTAGACCATATTATTAAGGAAGTAGTTAATATGTGGGCCGCTTAGTCTAGCATCAGTTTTAATTAAACTTTATTTAGTAAGCTTGACATTTCAATGCTCGTGCATTTTTTTATGATTTGGTCTGAAAGTTTGAATTGATGAATAAGGCAAAATAATTTTTATCAACTTGTTATAGTAGGAGATCCGAATAGGAGATGATTTGCACCGAGCGGCTTATTCGATCAAAAGTATTCTATAACAAATTTGATACGCTTTAACGCCCAATATTGGACAATATATTATTGCTGGTGACAGTACAATAGTTTGCACATGTAACGTCAAACGTGATGGATTCAGCTGATGCTAGACTAAAGGCCTGCTTCATCCATCTCCACATAACATCTGACAGATAAATTTATAGCTCTATCTTTGTCTTTCATATGACAGAGAGGAGGAGAGAGATACACCCCGTATTATGGCCAACTTTATCGCGGTGGTTAAAGCATCCGTCACTCTTCCACTTACATACCGGTCAGAGGCTTCAGAGAGTGACAGATGTTTTATCCACATAGATACACGACCAATAAAAGTGATGTTTTATCTGGAAATGGGATAAATGGGCCTAAGTACTCGTACGTAACCACCAGGTAACAAAAAAACTTTTTTTGATACGTATAATTATATACGATATCTCAGTTTGAGTTGTGATTATAGTTTAAATTTACGTTGTATACGGATATGTATTATAGCAAATGTGTAACATTAAGTTGTAAAATTAAGAAAATTATTTATATAAAAATAATATAATTGTAACAACAGAAAATATTTAATGTAATTGGTTACGAATTTAAATGATTTATCTTTAAATAATGTTTTTTAATGTATCTTTACTTACGACGACATTTTTTAAATAAAAAATTGTCTGTTGGTTTTATGGAACAGAAAGTTCAAAGTTAGGACGGTTGTATTTTATTAATTACTTTTTAATTAAGGTGCCTTCAAACTATAATGACGGGTTTTCGTGCAGCTAATTGCGTTCAATATTAGAAAGAAAAATATCAGTTTTTTTTTCAATAAAAATAGTTTTTAAGTGGTTAATTGTACATACGTAGGAACTATAAGATTAAACAAATTTTGTTGGTTTTGTTTAAATTGGGGACAAGTAACGCTTCAGTAGGTTAATAATAAAAAAAACTTGTGTGATACTTCGTTGAATTAATTTTATTTTTTTGGTTTGATTGGTCGATTATTGAATGCAATTTTTCATAAATGTACGTATGAAGACATTTTTATAACTAAAAAAAATAATTACCTAAAAATGGAATCACCATTTTTTTCATTTCGCGTTTTGAATAACATGCTTATTATTCTAAAAAAGACCAGTTTTTGTAACAATTACTAACCTACTGGTGTTAACGTTAGTATTAAAATTAAAATTAAGTTATTAGTGTATGACAAATAAATTAAGAAGAGATTTTTGTCTAACAAAATTTGATGCAGCTATTATAATATAATTTTACTTATTATTGGATAATTTTAATACAATTACTTAAGCAATAATTCTAGTCTAATCAAAACAGTGCAATAAGCAGTATTTTTAGTATAGAAAAATATTTTTTTTCTTGTTCTCTGATCAAATCTTTCAATTGTTAAAGTTGTTTTAAACTTTAAATATATATTTAAATGGCAGTCAAATGTATGAACTCATAATAAAATATTATAAACGTTGTTTAAATAGGCCAGTTTTTTAATGCTTGTATTAAGTAGACAATTTTAATTGAAGTTATTTAATTTTATGTTTAAGGTAGGTACATAAAAAATGGTTGTTAACTAAATAATTTATACATATATATATATTTATCGGGAGCCTGCCGCTTGGTCGAAATATGTTTGCCAAATGTATCGTTTCCCAACTGTTTCATTTGCCAACCCATTTTTTTTCCTATAACTGTAAATATTTCAGAATTTACTTCAGTACCATCGTGCAGAACCCTATTAGGTTAGGTTATGTTAGTTTTTATAAAATCCTGAAATATTTACGGTTACAGAAAACAAAGCGGGTTGGCACATGAAACGGTTAGGAAACGACAGATTTTGGCAAACATGTTTCGCCGAAACAAAGGTAACCCATTTTTTATTCTGCATTATAATGTGTTATAAAAATAATTAACACTATGTTTCGATTCATGTATTATTAAGTTTATTTTTAATAATGTTGTAATTATTTATTTTGTCAAAAGATAATTAAGTTATAAACCATCTTACAAAATACTGAAGTTTTTTTACCTGAATGTATGTATGAATGTATAATTATAATTATTTAAGATTTCAGTTTTCATTTTATTTTATGGTATGGAGAAGGCTAATTAGCATACATGCCACCAACTGATGTTAATTAGACTCTAAAACAGATATTTTTAATCTCAATATTGAAATCAATTTTAATTTTCCTAACGTAAGCCCGTTGTTCCCATTTTTTTTGGTCATAATGTGTTTATAACATAATTTTTGATATTATCAATTTTCAAAAATTATAAATATTTTTGAAATTTGGTTTAGATAATGTAAACTCGATGACAATGCAATTTTATGGTATCTAAGGTGGCGACAGAATCTCCGCTATACTTAAAGTGCTACAAAAAATGTGCATTATAATAAAATTGAAATGTAAGGAGGTATTTGACAAGGTCCACACAGAGGCGATAGCGGCGCGGCAGGTGACCGAGGCGGTGTATTCTTCTAATCTCACGGTAAGGTGACAAACTAAAAAATAAACTAAGCGAAATAACAAGCTGAAATGATTTTAACCACAAAGTTGCACCACAACTTAATTAACGGCTACGTCAATGTATGCTGTTACCACGGAACAGAAAAAACAGTGGAAGTGGCACGAGCTTCGCTTAGTATCAGACCAGTTGTCGCCAATCAAACTATCATAAATACAACACGCCACCATGGAAAATATTTTTGTTGCGGCTATCGTTTTTACCCTCCAAAATAGCACAATAAGGCATGCTTCTGGATTTAATTCTTATTTTAGATATATCAAAATATCGAAAAATCGAAAAGAGCGATCGCGGCAAAAGTATGGTAGGTTATGCGGAACTCCGCATAACTATGCCACACGTTACACGCCCACTTGACACTTCTACTGTTTTTTCTGTTCTGTGGCTGTTACCATGAGTTACAATTACCGTACTCGCTAGCGAGTCGAATGCTCTGTCCCTCGCACTCTATAAGAATACTACGAGCTCTGTGAGGGACAGAGCATTCGACTCGCTAGCGCTGCCGTGTAAATCCAATACACTGTAACTTAAGATACAGTGTTTTGATTTAACAACGTTCTATGGACTCCTCGTCCTTTAGTCTATATAGCTGTAGAAAAATTTACTTAAATTTCGTTATAGTTACTGAGATATAAGAAAATACAAAACACTGTATTTAAAAAAAATTAGGGTCTAAATAGGCAAAACACTGCAATTTTAAATACAGTGTTTTTACTAAACATTTTCAGGTCGATCTGAGATACAGTGTTAGGTAAAACCAAAATTGCAAGACCGGTGGCTAGAGAAGGCGAGCGTTGTGCGGGGGCAAGGACGAGAGCTCGCCTGTTATTGGACGTTCGCTCGCTTGTTCAGTGGGCCGATTGACGGCGACAAGTGTGGCTACGCACCTTGTTATTTTATTGTTTTGTTTGGTTGCGTATTTGTAAAATCAAGTTATTCTTTCATTGACTTACCTGTTATTATTGTAATAGGGTATTTGCCTGATATTAAATTTCATATATTCATTTGAATAATATATCAATATAGTCCGGACGATCCAGATCGCGCCCGTCTCCTCGCTGTCTCAGCAGGCGAATCAGGTCACTGGCTCCACGCTCTTCCTTCCCGTAATATAGGCACAGTCTTGGACCCAAGCTGCTTGCGCATAGCAATAAACTTGCGGCTTGGAGCTAGAATCTGTGAACCTCATTCTTGCACGTGCGGGAAGGAAGTGAGTGAGCTGGGACGACATGGCCTTTCATGCTTTAGAAGTGCCGGTCGTTTGTACCGCCACGGCACAATTAATAATCTGATCCGTCGTTCGCTTGCCACTGCCTCTGTACCAGCTGTCCTGGAACCAGCAGGTTTGCATAGAGACGACGGCAAGCGACCAGACGGAGCTACATTGGTGCCATGGAAACTGGGTAGGGCACTGGTGTGGGACGCGACGTGTGTTGACAAATTCGCCCTTTCCCACGTCCAGTCAACCCGTAATAGGGCCGGTGCAGCAGCTGATCAGGCCCAAACCATCAAGCGCCGCAAATATTCATCATAATTAAATAATTATGAATTTGTAGCGCTTGCAGTGGAGACCATGGGACCTTGGTCAGTTGATATGAAAAGCTTTATTAAGGCCCTGTCATCCCAGCTCATAGATACCTCCGGAGATCCTAGAGCTGGTGCTTACCTCTCCCAAAGGATTGGGCTAGCTATCCAGAGGGGTAACGCAGCCAGTGTCATAGGGACCATGCCGCGAGCGGACCTGCTAGAGTAGAGGGGGTGTTCTTTTTGTAGTGGTGATTATCATTTACGTCTTTAATATTTGAGAAGCTTAGTTTTATTTTAATTTAAATAAGTTTAGTTTTAACTTTCAATTGTATTATATTAAATGTACAAAATAGAAGTATGATAAAATAATTCAAAATCAAATTAGAATTTGGTAATAAAATTAAAAAGTTATAGCCTTTTAAAGTTTTTTGTCTATTTCTTTCTCACAAAACGATGTTTTGCGTGTAATTCATATGGCGGTTGAGTAATATGACGCCATAACTGTATTTTCCTCTCTGTCTAAAAGCAAATTCTAAACATTTATATCTTTTGTTTTTTTTAAGATATTAAAAACTATTTAGGCTATTCGGAAGGTAAAAAAAGCTTTAATTTAAATACTAATAAAAAATCAGGCAAATACTCTATTCTTTATCTAATAGGTACATAATTGCGTTCTACTGATTATTTGGGAAATCCTCATAATTTACGAAATAACACGAGCTCATACTCATGGGGTATTTTAAAAAATGAGACGTTTACGTCGAGGTACGTATCTTTTGTAGAAAGGCCTTTAAAAAATAGTTGAAAGAAACGAAAAGCTCTGCTTTAACCCGGTCTCCTGAGTTCTCAGACATGAATGATTTATCACTTCACTTATTATGTTACTTTGCTGTTAGAAATAAAATATTTTTATTATTCAATTTATTTTAAAGAGAGAAAAAAATAAGTTGATTGCCATAAAAATAAGAAAAAATATATATGTAAAAGCCAAGCTTTTCAGCCTTTATGGGATACAGGTGTTTAACAACATAAATAATAGGTGTAGTAAAGTCAGTGACAAGAAATTATCTACATCATTCGTGATGAAAAGATTTACCTAATTTACTGTCACCGGCTGCACTATATTTGTTATGTTCATAACCTATGTAAATATAACAGTACCTACAATAAAAACCAGCATTGTTAATAAAAATACTGACTAAATCTAGTTCCTGTGTTAAATACAGGCTAAAGCTGCAAGTATTTTATATTGATTTAACTAGACAATACACTGTAAACATAGATACTGTATTTTGCCGTAACAATCATAGCACTATTCTTGTCGCATAGTTGTGACAATACACGTTTTGGTTCAACGCTCTAAAACTTGCAGTATTAATGTGAAAAAAATTGGATGGCTAGATAGCCAGGCAAAATACCTATCTAATGATACCTCACACTACCATTAAAATTGCCACATGTGTCTTAAACTCGTTAAAATTTAAAAAAACTTAAAATCGCCAATTACTCGAAATCGCTTTTTTTGAGATACAGTGTATTGGATTTACACGTCAGAGCGAGTACGGTAATTGTAACTCATGGTAAGGGTACTTACATTATTAGTGGAGCTCGACTTCGTGGCTTGGAATTGAAAACATAAAGGTGTATTCACAATGGGCATTTCAAGCAAACAAAAGCAGCGATCAGACGTACAGTTAGCATCAAATATATACAGACACAGTAAAACTTTCAAAAATATGTAAACACGACTCTGCTGCGAGGGAATTAGGGTGTAAATATATTTCTGAAACCTTGTTAACGATTTATATTTATGACGTTGACCGTACCTCGCGATTTATTTATAGTACAATATTGTAATACGCTTTTTACACTCTTGCAATTTTGCATGAGAAAAGTTATGAGTTTTAAAGACTATCAGATAAGAAGTAGATGTGTCATCAAAAATCTAATTTTACATAGTTTTCGGTGCCCCTTATTTTATAGACACTCATTTTGTAGAACGTATCACTTCGCATAATTTTCATTTCATAGAAAACTATTTTCTGCTGAACCCGGCTCTTGACGTATAATGCCCTAAATCTGGAAAAAATTTAAAACGCAGAATGACCTAAACGCATAATGTCCTAAACGACACAATATGTAGATTAACAGTATCGATGGAGCTCCGCTCTGGCGGAGCTCCTATTTCTGGGTGGTTTGGCCCTCCGGGCCTGCTGCAAAGCTAACATAACCTAAACCTACCTCATATTTATCCCGTTCGACTGTAGTTTGTGTTATTTAATCGGATATGCATGTGTGTCATTTTGCGGCTAGGACATTTTGCGTCTAAGGCGTTTTGCGACTAGGACATTTTGCTTCTAGGGCGTTTTGCGTCCATAAAATAGGACATTATGCGGAAATCAACACGGGTTCAACAGAAAATAGTTTTCTATGAAATGAAAATTCTGCGAAGTGATATGTTCTATGAAATGAGAGAATACAGTTTTGGATACATGCAAAAATAGATGAAATTGAAATTACTAAGTGCTATTCTATCTGGCTTGTGCGCGCGCCAGTTTTATTCCAAGTAATTTTTCTGTGGCCTTACCACTTTACGAAAATACTTATAGACTCCTTTCAATGTAATTCAGACATCTTCACCAAACAAAATACCCATAAATTCTATACAGACCAACATTTTCAAACCCAACGACGTCCATCCTACCGTCATATATTTCGAAAATTCATAAACCCTTCCCAACTTTCCAATACTTCCACACCCAACATCACTAAACCTTCCTACCTACGAAATACAACACAAATTCAAATGACATTTTATTAATGGGCTGCTTTGGTAGTTTGTATTCTGGGAACTTGGTCTCTTGATCATTTATCACGTGTCAAGTTGGATAGGTTCTTTATATGTAACGGACGGGGGCCATAAATCAGAAGATTTGCATGTGAACTGTAAAATACCTTATGCATTCACGGCCAGACGTCCTAATTTCCATCCGAAAGGACTCCAAGGGGAGACGTTGGCACTGAAATGTCGTCCTTGTTTTCAGGGAAGGATTTGGACTATTAGAGATTGATGAGAGGGTCTTTTATGGGGAAGTTTCTAAAGGTGAATGGGTCGTAGAAGAAAATGGACCGGAGCGTGCGGTGGTTTAGACATTTCAAATGAAAAGTGCTAAAGTTCATTCTGTAGAATCGGAAACGTAAGTTGTAATTCACATAACGATAACGTTTGGGTTTCTTTTAAATATATGTATAAAGAAGAAGTACCTAGTTAGAGCAATAAATCATAAGCCAATATTGGAATTAAATAAAATATCTCACACTTCTCAATTGTGAAAATTATGAGCAACGTGTTAACTATGAATTTATTGCAGGCGACTATAATTTTAAAATTATGTTTAAAATGATCCAAAAATGTATCCTCAAATACCATCTGGATTTATCATGGTCAAATGCTCGTCTAACGAAAATCTGTATATAACTAGCAAGTCTAATAAAGCAATCTGTAAATACCTGACTACTCCTGCAGCATCAAAACTTGTTTCATACAATGATATTTTATATTTAGATACGTTATGCTCATACTAAACGCATTCAAAACCCGTCACCAATTACTGACAGTTGCTACGTTACCAATGGTTACCATATTCCTACAGACAAAGACGGCAATCCAAAGCGAACGCTATTGTTAGAAAGAGATAAATAGTTGTTTCAAATTGCTCGCCAATCCCGCCAAGATAAGTGCTCGCCCGCTCACGGAAGTCCTTATCGCACTCCTGCGATATCTAATCCAACTTAACTGTTTTTGATGCGTGCGTGTCAACGGCCGCGGCGCAACTGAACGGTAGTCAAACGGTAGTAAGGCAGTTGCCTTCCTTTTTGAGGAACGCTTTTGAGCGCAGATGACGTATCTTAATATAAGGAAGCCAGGCAGGAACGAAGGAACATGAATACATACATACACCCGCTAAGCGGATTATGGACAGACTCTTAAATCGCTAGTTTTCCAAAAAACTAAACCAATTTAGCTCATGGCAGACGATTCTCACCAAATCAAGTCAATCCTCGATTTTTGGATGATGTTGTGGTTATTATAAAAAACTAGGTCGTACGTTTACGTTTTTCGTTTTTTAATTTGTTTTATTAAATGAAATGTTTTCTTGGGAAGAAAAATGTAAAAAAAAAACTGAAAATCTTAAAGTCAAACTTAAAGTCGATTAGTTATTCTTTAATTTAGGCGTAATATAATGCATCTATGAATGTCAAAACGCATTACCACCGGTTCGAAAAATACCTTTGCCCCGAGAAGAGTTGGCGTAAGAAACTCGGCAAGATATATTTATTAAAAAAAAACATAATTTTACAAAATTAGAACTAGTTATAAATGAGACAAACGTTATCGCATTTTGTATGGACATTTTAGCTTCACAACCGCGTAAACATCCCCCTCCTTTTTGAGTCGGGTGATAATAAATAAGGAGTCGAAACCACAAAGGAGTCATACATCATTTTTAATTAAATAAACCCCAATCCGGAATAATCTTCAATGATGGAGTGGGATAAGTTATTTTTGTACGCAAAGCCCTCTTTATAAAATTAGCTAATGGTCTATAATGGAGTTGGACTTATTCCAATAGCAGATAACACTGGAATAATACTTAAATATTGATGAGTTAGAAATCGTAGTTATAAATTATAATTAAAAAACTGGTTAAGTGCGAGTTAGACTCACGTGCTGAGGGTTCCGAAGCATATTTAATACTAATATTATAGATGCGAAAGTAAATCTGTTTGTTTGTTTGTTATGTTTTATCAGCTAAACAGATTTTAATAAGATTTGGTACAGCGACATTTTTTATCCCAGAAAATTGGTATGTATGTAGGCATACCTTTAAATGTCATCATTAAAAATAGCATCTTGATTTTTTCTGACAATATTAAAACATGCAGCCGCGTTATTCTTACATTTGTTTTTAAAAAGAAACAGGGTTTCTATTCTACTCAGCAAAACCATACTGCTTTTTTGCTATCGTATTGTCAACGTTACGGTAGCTCTTATTTACTTGACAGTAATAGCGGCCGAGTTGCAAACAATACAATAGCATGTCAAAAGCAACTTGCTTTTAACGAGTAATATAGAGCCGTAAGATGGGCTGTTCCAAATCTGGGGATCTATTGAAAAAGGGCGTAAGTAGACTTAACTCATTATACAAAACGGTATATACCTGAACGGAGTATACTAGACTTAAACCCTTTTTCACTTCATCTTCAGGAGACTTACACCCTTTTACACTAGGACCCCAGAAATAACGAAGATGTATGAACCGACGCAACATGGACGGAAGACCTAATTTAACTGGGAGGCTCCCTTTGACATGGTGAGGCCTTGCCTTTTATCTTTCTCTCGTTGTTGTGGTGACCTATTTTTTCTTGTGAACCGTAAGTGTCAGATTTAACCTTTTTTACCCTACTTTACAAGAGGATATGAGGCAAATATAATTATACAGGAACCTTATTAACTAAGAACTAGCGGCCCGCCAGCGTGGTTCCCGGTGGATTTTTCAATTATCTTCTTTCATACAAACCTTGTCCTGACAATGACCAACACAACAAAAAAGAAATCAGCCAAATCAGTTCACCGTAATTTTAAAAGTTTTAAACACTTTGTAAAATAAACGTTTTTAACCAATTGCGATAAATAACTTTATATTCATGACACTAATAAAGAACAACAGGTTATTTCTTTGACAATGATCAAAATCGTAGATGACTATTGACTACATCGTCAATTATTTTTTTTAAATAAAATACAGACTAGCTGAGCAGGCGGCTCACCTGATGGTAAGTGATCACCGTCGCCCATGGACAAAGGGGGGTGTTAAAGGTGCGCTGCCAGCAACGGAGGTAAAAACGGCGAAAGACCTAAAAGTTGCCCTTACTTGTGGTGCGCTTGCAGGGTACCTATCGCATGGACTAACCTATACTTAAGTTTAAAAAAAAAGTGTTTATTCAGTAAATTGGCCACAAATAAAATTAACAAACTAAATAATACTATGAAATTGGTAAAGATACTAACACCAATCTGTACAACTTCTGTGTTATGTGATGACAATGAATAATTGAATATGAATAAGTAGTTTCCTTCAATGTTTAATGGTTATTCCAGCTGTATTCCAATTTGTAAAGCACCACATATCTATCAAACCTTTAAACTCCACTCCATCCAAGTTTACTCTTCTACAGACTCATTCAAAGCAGAAACCTCTAACGTTTTCATCTAAAAACCGGTCTCCAGCGCCCGAGGGTGGATATTTGTATGAAAGTACGTGACTAGTGGAGCCATCGGCACTGGGCTGTGGGGGTAAAAATGGGTCAAGTACAGGTGGGTTGCTCTCGTTAAATATAGGTATGTTAGGATAGGGGTGACGATATACTTGGGGGTTGGATTGATTACGAACAAATTCGGAAGATTGGAAGGTGTAAATTTTGGTGTGGAATGTACAGCCGACCAAATAATGTGGTATTTTAATGTTGACGTATTTTTCTTGAGTAGGGTGTTTGTTTCTGAGTCTTGGGTGTTTTCTATGTATATGAGTATGTATTTCTCTATATAAGTATGTTTATCGTAGTCTAGTATCCATAGTAAAAGCTTAGAGCTTAGTTTGGGATTTAGTCAATTTGTGTTATATTGTCCCATGATATTTATATTATGTTGCAAAGTTAACATGCGGGTATATTTGACCTTTTAAACCAAGATGACTGACTAACTAAACGACTGACTGATCGCTGAACCGAGGGATTTGAAATATAGAGGGATTATTCCTTGGGAAATTTAGAGGAGCAATAAGAAAAAAAAAATAGACCCTAACGTAAATTCTTACATAGGGAGAATGGCGGGTAACTAATCATACAAAGTGGCGGGCATTCTCCAGTATATAGATTTAACTAGTGTCCTGCAGCGGAAGGTACTTTTTTGCAAATGTAAAATATAAAAAATGATACAGCTAACCTAAATTAAATGATGATTAATTGTGAAACATACAAATAAGGGAAACAGAACAGGAAGAACAGATAAACTAGAACTAAACTAACTCGTAGTTTACAACCGATGTGTTTGACCGTTACCGGCTGCAGCCGTTCCCGGGTTAATTCGGTAATTTATGTAACTACCCCCGAACGCGGTAAATTGTCCCGGGGGGCGCCACTAACCTCGTAAGGCTTGAGCGGCTTGATTGTAAACAGTTAAGGAGCAGTGAGGTTTAAATTTATATTTATGTTCTTTGAATATTACATGGATATCTTACTTAAGAATTATGCAATAAAATATTTTGAAAACATTCAGTACTGATCGGGGTTCGCCATTTTGAAAAGAAGTAGGCCAATTTTGTTCTTTTTCAAATGTTGTCTTTACGATTAAATCTGTGACAAAAAAGCGTTTGAAAGTATGAACAAAACAAAATAACTCACAGTTTTTGCATACATAAATATTTCGTAAGTTTTCCAGGTAAAAAGTTACAAGCGTTAAAAAACATCTATTTTGATCTTGATTTTTTGAGGGAATAGTGGAACGGTTTACCAAATGATCATTTATGAATCATTACTTCTACTGAACAGATAAACTAGAACTAAACTAACTTGTAGTTTACAACCTATCCGTTTGACCGTTACCGGCTGCGTGCCCGGTTTAATTCGGTAATTTATGTAACTACCCCAAATCCTACGCGGTAAATTGTCCCGGGGGGCGCCACTAACCTCGTAAGGCTTGAGCGGCTTGATTGTAAACAGTTAAGGGGTAATTCTTCTTATTTTTTTATTAAATAACCGTGATTAATAATTTTACCTTTATTTTTATTATTAGCACCGATTTTAACGATGTATGTATGTATACCTAATAAAGAAATTGAATTTAATCTTTACCATTACTAAATAATATTTGTTTATTAGTTTGTTTGTTTTAGCTTAACCATTCAACACCTAAAATGATTGACCTGAAAGTTACAAAGATTGTTAATTAATAGACAAGGATAGTAGATTTATCATGAGAAAACGGGACATTTTCCTAGCGTGTACGATAGAATTATTAGTTATGATTATTATTATCTTGAAGTTATTTAAGTTATGCTCGTGTATTATTAAAATAATTTTTAATTTCTTTACATTTGTAATGAGTCTAGTATAATTCTGGGGTCCTAGTGAAAAAGGGTGTAAGTCTCCCGTAGATCAAGTGAAAAAGGGTGTAAGTCTAGTACACTCCGTTTATGTACATACCCTTTTGTAAAACAAGTTAAGACGACTTATACCCTTTTTCACTAGGTAACCAGAATTTGTAGTTTTCTAAATTATACCTTACAACCTTACATTACGGTGAAAAAAAAAACTATAGTTTACAGTACGATCATTAAAACTGTTAGAGATAGATAAGCTAGCCTTCTTATTTAGATTAATTTATAATCATCCAAAGTTCTTAAAAAGATTTCTTATGACACGAATACTAACAGAGTGACTCAGACATGACATGGCAGCCAACATACTAAAGATGAAGACATATTAGAAAAGCTAATTATATTTTCAAGGAGTCGTCTAAATATATTTGGCAAGTGACACGTGTTTTGAATGTTGAAGTCGCCGTAAATTAATAATGTGCATAAGTGCATTATGTCATAGTATTTATTACTGTAGATTCTAGAAACATCTAGGGTGACGGAACCAGTACTGGACAAGGACCAATGATGGACACTTGATTCTTATTTTACAGAAGATGAGGGTTATTCATTTGTTTTGCGACAATCATTTTAGGACCGTATGAAATTTGAATTAAGTGTGAAGTGTCCATTACTGGTGCCTGTCAGCTAAAAGTGTCCAGCATTGGTGACGTCACCCTATTTTTGAAATTTTCCCTGTTGGATTTGCGACTTCAATATTCTACCTACAGTGCAAGGTCTTAAAAAGTTTTTTGGGTTCGAGTAAAGTGGGATAGACTAGCATAAGAGCCTATGGGAGTGAGTGAGAGGGAAGTACAAACCCGAAGGTTGCCTTTTTGGGTTCCGTACCCAAAGGGTAAAAACGGGACCCTATTATTAAGACTCCGCTGTCCGTCTGTCTGTCTGTCACCAGGCTGTATCTCATGAACCGTGATAGCTAGATAGTTGTAATTTTCACAGAAGATGTATTTCTGTTGCCGGTATAACAACAAATACTAAAACAGAATAAAATTAATATTTAACCCCTTTAATGGGGCCCCCCGGCCCCCATACAACCAACGTGATTTTTTTGCCGTTTTTTGCTAATATTGTATAGATAATGGTACGGAACCCTTCGTGCGCGACACCGACTCGCACTTGGCCGGTTTTTTTTGTAGCATTGCATCAATTAACTTTTAAGTTCTTTCTGCCGCACTCAGAGACGTCAATTAAATTTAATACTTGTTTAGTGACGTGTTGTCTTATTCTATTAGCAAAGAAAGTGACAGCAGCTACTTAAATCAAGCATTAAATCTAATTGACGTATCTGAGTGCGGATGTTAGTTTAAAAAAAATTGAAGGCTGGGCACGTACTTAAGGTTCTTATGGTGTTGCGTCCAGTAAAAAAATATCAAAGAAAGCTATTGGATGTAATTCACCGTTATGATATTAAAATTAAATTCTAGTTTTATACAGTGAACATTAATTAAATCTATGTTTTATCATTTATGTCATGCAACACTACACCTAATTAACTAAATATAATTAATCAAATAAATAAAACGACCGTTTCATCAGCAAAATGATTAAATTTATAATTAACTTCCCCTTAAGCTCTCCACCCTGAGAGCTAAGGGTCGAATTAAACGCCGAGCGTGTCCCACGTGTAATAATTAATAATAATTAACTTTTAACTCTCGGAATATTTAATATTAATTATTAATTCTGGAATCGCTGAGATTTTCATTAAAACGAAGAGTGTTCAGAATACTTTAAACAATCGTTTCAATTCAACAAGATAGTAAAGTATCGGAATATTCCAATTAATTTGCCTTGTGTGATATTATCACAACAATCATGACTGTGATAAATTAAATCATATTACGATAACGAAGCCAGACAGGCTAATGCAATGAATAGAGGTCTTGTTAGCAACAAGAACAAACTAATTTTCCATTTAAAGTTATCTAGTTAGGTACTGCCTTACATGATTTTCAGAAGGTATGAACAGTTTAGTTGCCTGTATTTCAAGAAGCAATGAAGTCTACTTAATTTTGATAGTTTCCCTTTAAAAGTAGTTATATGTGTGTGCTTTTATTTAAGATATTTTCCACATTATTAGTATTTGTAGTTTTGGCTGTAGTGGGTGGAGGCACGTAACTGTATCGAAAATGGCACATTTAGAGTTCAATTTAATTACCTTAACGGTCCCCCAAATACAAAAAGTAATAATGACAGACAAAATGGTTTATTAATAGCTATCCAACAATATTTCACACGATGTTGTAAAATAAAAAAATATATTTACCATTGCTCTAAGGCTCTACCCTAAAAAAACAACTTATTAAAAAATCTTATTGCGCGGTAAAAAATATCTGTATCTGTACTTACAATATTTCAGTTTTGTAACTGATAGATTGTGGGAAAAAATCAGTGTTTTAATGCAAAACGGAACGTCTTAACTACGACACCAGATGAGTACGACGACGTCATAAGAGTATTTATCAAAAAAAACACATCATCATCGTCCTCTAGAGCTTTGATCGATTTACTGTCATTAGGTAATGGAAAATCGTCCACTTGAAATTATAGGTGAGTTCAGAAAATTACCATTAGAAATACAACAAAAAGGAAAATTGTCCATCCTTAATAACGTCTAAAATGGAATTATGTCCCATGCTAAAATTGTCCAATATGATACAAGTCGAACAAAATATGTCTATTTATTTTTATTTACGTACCTACACTCAGAAATATGACCAATTGCAAATACGCACACTAATAAGCCTTTGAACGTATATATTATAACCTCAAAATCTACGGTAGCGGTCACTTTGCGTGACAAGGCGAATTTGTTAATAATTATTTTGTTACATTAAGTATACATTTTTGGAAATAATCCAGCACGATTTTTTATGGAGATCTAACCTTAGCCAGTGTGACATACAGACAGACGGACATGCCGAAAGAATAAGAATTCCTAGTTTGACTTTGGAACACTAAAAAAAACATTTTTAAATAACTAAAAGCTTAATAGGGAAGAATGATTTAATCAAAGATTAATGTATCAAATTTAAAATGGCTAAAGTTCTAGTCTTATCCCTGTTTTACTTGAAATTTAGGTGCCCTCAGAATTTCCGAACAAAGATCGTCTTTTACTAAAGTTTTCAGAGAAATTTTGTTCGAGTTTAATATTTATAACGAACGAGAGTAAACTGTTTGAAATGTGTCTTTCCAGATATCAAAAGTTGTGATGATAAATTAAATTAAAAGGTAATTTGCAAATTAGGTGAAATACATTTATTACTATCACTACATAGTACAAAACAAAGTCGCTTCCCGCTATCTGTCTGTCCCTTTGTATGCTTAGATCTTTAAAACTACGCAACGGATTTTGATGCGATTTTTTTAAATTTATAGAATGATTCAAGAGGAAGGTTTTTATGTATAACTAGAGGACGCCCGCGACTTCGTATGCGTAGATTTGGTTTCCCGCTACTCCCCCCATTTCTTGCCGTTGGGAGTCGATTTTCGAAAAATCCTTTCTTTGTGAAATCTTTACATCATGAAAGGAACCCCTGTACCAAATTTCAAGTTTCTAGTTACAGCAGTTTCGGCTGTGCGTTGATATATAAGTCAGTCAGGTTTGCCTTCATCACTACATCATCACTTCACTACATAGTATAAAACAAAGTCGCTTCCCGCTGTCTGTCTGTCTGTCTGTCCCTATGTATGCTTAGATCTTTAAAACTACGCAACGGATTTTGATGCGTTTTTTTTTTAATAGATAGAGTGATTCAAGAGGAAGGTTTATAGGCACAATTTAATCTAATTAAGTTTTGGTATAGTTGAGAAAACTCAATGTTTTCTTACCAAGTCGTCAAAAAATCAATTTTCGGGCGCTTACATAGCTTACGCTGGCTAAACCTTAAGAGATATATCAAAATAATGTACTGAAGAATTGTAGGTCTTCAAAAAATCTAGAGAAAAGTCCGCAATGGCATATTTCTAACTCCTAAGGTTAATTCACAGTAAACATTCTAATCTTTAAAAATTTATTAAAAAATCTTAGGTTATTTGCGAAGCTATATTCTCCGATTCCAATATATCCTTATCCAAATAAATACGTTAGTTATCTTGGGTATTTAATGCAGATAAAAATGGTCCTTTACACTATATTAATTAAATAAATACTTTAGAAGATATGGTAGATTCAAAATTACGCGCAACCCAAATCTAAATTATCGAAACGGTTGGCCGGGCGCCCGGGCGCCGCTGCTGCAGCGCTGGCTGCCGTGCCGCGCTTCGCCCTAAAGTAAGAATTTTTTTGAAGCGATCATACCTGTACCGGAGCCCTCCTGTTACTTTATTCATATTATTAAATTCGGGAAATCGATAGGTAGCTTGATTAAATAAAAGTTATTTTTATGTTGTTTTTCCTTTTAAGGGTTCCGTACCCAAAGGGTAAAAATGGGACCCTAGGCTATTACTAAGAATCCACTGTCCGTCTGTCTGTCTATCCGTCTGCCTGTCTGTCACCAGGCCGTGAACCGAACCGTGAACCGTGGTAGTTAGACAGTTGAAATTTTCACAGATGATGTATTTCTGCTGCCGCTATAACAACAAATACTAAAAACAGAATAAAATAGATATTTAAGGGGGGGCTCTCATACAACAAACGGCATTTCTTGCTCGATATTAATAACGGCAACAGGTAGACGCTTGAAATATTCTCAAAATATTAAGTAAGTAGTATATTCACTTTAAAAAATAAATAATTAAATTAAATAAAAATAAAATAAGTATTTACAACCCACACCGCAACAACAAACATGTTTTTTTATAGATAATGGTACGGACTTCGTGCGCAAGTCCGAGTCGCACTTGGCCGGTTTTTTATAGTGTGTAGGTAAATAAATTTATAGGTAAATGAATTAATATAGGTATAAGTAGGTAAATCAATTATTATTTGTAAATTATACTCTTATGCTTTTGGCATAGCCTTGCTGGCGTAAGTTTTTTTCCCAAAGTGTTTTTTTTTAATATTAGGATATCAACGAGAGGTAGTGTTTTTTATTTAATTTTGTGGATTTAAGGGATAAATCTCCATTTTTCTTATTTTAATATCGTGTTGTAAAGGTGCAAGTAACATCTTTAAAAAGTTGATAATAAAGTGCACAATACTGACTGGATGTGCGGCTGGAGAAGTCGTTTTGTTTCCCCGGATTCCATTAATACCAACGGATCTACCTTTCCAGTTTAAACACCTGCAATTTCCTGTAAACTTATCGTTTTCAACGACAATTAACAACTCACAAGGTCAAACATTCAAAGTTGCGGCCCTAGACCTGGGTAGTGATTCTCTCAAAAGCAAAGGTGAGCGAATGCAGGAGTGAATGTCCAAGCGGCGAGTTAAGGTAGTCCCGTCAGAGCGAGCAAAACAGATTTTAGCGCGTGCATTCTCAATTAGGCAGCCTTATACGTTCAAGAAGCCATGCTGCCAAATTGAATTGAATCTTCGAAAATCCACCTCTCTTAAAATTCTTTCACCATTTAAAAAGTATATATTCCAGATGAATTTGGGATATTTTATCTCATATTAACCGAAGCGAAGCGAGGGCGGGTCGCTAGTTTACATATATAGATAAATGCTGGTTTATTGTACGGGTGTTACAAAAAACTCAAATAAACCCAAGCAAAGCGAGCTCGGGTCGCTAGTTACATTATAGAACAAAGTCCGCCGCCGCATCTGTCAGTATGTTCGTGATAATCTCAAAAACTACTGAACGGATTTTCATGCGGTTTTCATCATCAGTTAGATAATTTTACTCGAAAGATTTATATGTACAGTCGAGTTGATAAACATGTATACACTTAAGTACCTTGTCTTAAATATCAAGTTTAAACTGCCATGTATGAATTGTCACAACGATTAAAATGACAAGGTACTAAAGTGTAGGTACACATATTTATGAACTCGACTGTACTTATAATCAATTTTGGTTGAATTACAGAAAATACATAAACCGAAGCGAAGCGAGGGCGGGTCGCTAGTATTACATAAAAGTAGTCTAAACTGACTGATTGATTAATGAACGCACAGCCAAAGCGGCTGGACCTAGGGACTTGAAATTTGGAGGGAGTAGTCCTTGGGTACCCTAGAGGATTTTTGGAAGTTCATCCCCTAAGGGGTTATAATACTTAATTTAAAAAAGCTGATTCATGTAAAAAACAGTTGAGAAAAATCTTTTGTTGAATGGTTATAAAATAACCAAGCTATAAGTCCGCAAAAATGTGTTCCTGTCTTTGTAGCAAAACAGAATTTAACATGGAGTTTATATGGTCGACCTGTTACATGACGTCACAGTGCATATTGGATCTCTCCGTCAAATCGCTGTCTAATTAGCAGTTTAAAATAATATCATCCGTATTTGTTAGCCGATTTTAATTTCAATTAGAGATTATCAAAAGGGAGATAATCTCTATTACGGTATTTTCATATTTTGTTAAGAAATGGACAGACGACGCGATGGCCTAGTTGGTAGTCACCCTTCCTACAAAGCTAGCGGCCCTGGGTTCAAATCCCGGTAAGGGCAGATATTTGTGTGATGAGCGCGAATAATTTTGTTCCTGAGTCTGATGTCTATATATTTAAGTATATATTTCTCTTTACAAGGCTGCGGCTCCACTGAGGCGGAGATGAGCGGAATGGAGCGGAGCTGTGCCAGTATTAACCAATAGAATCTAAACTAACGTGCGCGAGGAGCACTCGACGCGACCGCATGCGCCTTCTATTGGTTACTATTGGCACAGCTCCGCTCCGCTCGTCTCCGCCTCAGTGGAGCCGCAGCCGTAGAATTTATATCGTTGTCTAGTACCCATAGTACAAGCCTAGACCTTTGTTTGGGACTAGGTCAATTGGTGAGACGTGCGATTCGAAAAATCCATACATATTCCCTATTACGACTTCAGCAACTTTAAGTACAAGGAAAGGAACGGCATCTTAAGATATTCGCAATATACCAAAAACAACTTCGAGTTTAGAACGACTTTTTATCTTTTCAATTACGTCACCTGAGGAAGCTAAAACTCGGATCATCTCTCCGTAAAATAAAGTTTTTTTTTCAAATTCAGTAACTTTTCCTGTTACTAAGAAGTGGAGGTGATTTGGAGCCATGAAAACAGCGAGTGAACTAAATATAAACCAAACCAATCATGTAGATAGAAAAAAACAAAAGCCTTTTTTTTAAGTAAGTATTTTAAAACCTTGCAATTCAAATTTATATGCTCTAGGATATTTTGTAAAATGTCGAATATACTTACCAGACAATTAGAGAGTTATCAGCAGTCAAAATGTATGAACTAACAGTCGATTAACATTGATTCAAATTTAACATATGGATTCAATTGTTCAAATGTGCAGGTTTCCTGACGATGTTTCTCCTACAGCGCAGGAGTATCGGTTATACGCAACTAATTGTTATACGGCAACGACTGGGGCTTGAACTCTTTACACTCGGCTTTCAAAGCTGCACACTTTTGTACCTTGTCGCTTTAACGCCTTTGATAGATTAGTGCAGCAGTTCAAACATGACGTTAAAGTGACAAAACACTAAAGTGTGCAGCTTCTTATAAGGCCGACCGTACCTCACCATTATGACTCGACAACCAGGATTCTAACGCTCTTTAATATTATAATTATAATAATCCATTCCTCATGAACCATATTCACAGGATGACATTTGAAGTTTTCTATTGCGCGTTAACGCCAATTATTAAAAAATAAAAATAAATGGAAGAAGAAGTACATAAAATAATGGAATCATAGGAGCCAGACACGCACTTGTCCGGTTTTTCCCATTGTGTTATCTCACTAAGCTCTGGGGTGTGATTCTCTCAAGAAGCAAAGGTGAGCGAATGAACGAGTGAAGTCCAAGCGGCGAGATTAAGTAGTCCCGTCAAAGTGAACAAAACACATTTTAGGGCGTGCATTTTCAATTTGGCAGCATGTCGTCTCGAACGTATAAGGCTGCCTAATTGAGAATGCACTCGGTAATATGTGTTTTGTTCGCTCGGACGGGACTTCTTAAACTCGCCGCTTGGAATTCACTCATGCGTTCGCTCACCTTTGCTTTTCAGAGAATAACACCCCTGCTCAAGGAGCACCCAAACCCCACCGACTTATCTTATCTTATCTTACAGATGGGCCCCTTTCGGATACACTTAGACCCTTTTGGATCTTTTGTGCAATTACCCTCTTACACACTCAGCTGTTCGAATGTGCAGGTTTCCTCACGATGTTTTTCCTTTACCGTAAGAGCGTCGGGTAAATGCACTTAAGTTATAAAAACTCATTGGTACATGGTGACCGCGGGGGTTCGAACTCGGTACCTTACGATCACGAGTCGACCCCCTAAGCCACTAGGCCACCGACGCTCTAACCCCACCGACTTAGTGGCCCGTCGTATTCAATGGGCTTGTCTCCATTCCATCACTTCGCGGGTTCTACCTCCCGATTTACATTTTTATGAGTTCAGTATTCCTGGAGGAGATACTGTCACCGATACGAATATGAAGCGTGTACTTGGGTTGCTTAGATATTTGCATAAATCAGAGGTTTTTTCTGTAGGTAACAAAATAAGAACAAGGTCACAAAATAGGACGAAAATTATTTATAATTAGGCCGTTATTACATAAAAGTAGTCTTCTCTATGGTTTAAAATAATAAAAAAACAAAGTTGCCGACGAACTGAGAACCTCCTCCTTTTTTTTAAGTCGGTTGAAAATACGTATTGTTTCTATCGAGATAATAGATGGTTGTCATGGAAAAAACTTAAAAGAATCCTGTAATACTTTGATAAATGAGCAACAACAATAAAACATAATTCAAAAATAAATGTATTAACATTATTATTATTATAAAGTTTAGTTTGAAAACACTGCAGGTGCCTACTTTATAATTATAAACTCATGTGATTTTTTTAAAGTAAATTTGATGATTTTTTATTTATAATGTAAGCGTCATTTCGTCTTTAGATTATGCAGGTTGATAATAAATCAGTAAAACAATGGAATACATTATTAATCAATATTTTATATGAGATTATAATACATTTTGCTAAATCGGAATCCTTTGATTTTATTCAAAACCTACAAAAAAATATACAAACATACCTTTTATTAAATAACAAAACGGAACTTTTTTGGGCGTAAAATCAGATATAATTTATGCTTAAATCACTATGCTAAATGCTTAAACCTCATAGAAAAACCTAAATCAGTTTCTTTCATAATATAATATTACTAGAGGACGCCCGCGACTTCGTACGCGTAGAATTAGTTTCCCGCTACTCCCCCCATTTCTTCCCGTTGGGGGTCGATTTTTGGAAAATCCTTTCTTAGTGCTCACTTACATCATGAAAGGAACCCCTGTACCAAATTTCAAGTTTCTAGGTACAGTAGTTTCGGCTGTGCGTTGATATGTCAGTCAGTCAGTTTAGCCTTTTATATATATAGATAGCAATCATTGATCGTTTAAAAGTCAAAACAGAAATAAACACGTTAACGCCCTAATTGAAGAAAACATTTTTGTGAGGGTTTGTTTTTTTCAAAAGAACAAGCCTACATAAAGTTACTATGGAAAATCATTATCTACGTCTTCATATAGAGTTAAAAACTACCTAGTAAATGTCAAGTTACAGCATTAACGTTATTTACGATGTAATCAGATAATAACTTACGAGGTAAAGTATGTAACTTGAGGGTAAGAGCGGTCTAAGCACACCTTTACTCGCTTTGCTCGTGGTTCAAGCTTAATTGACATCCCTAAGCTTACTAAAGCTTTGTAATGAGAGCTTAAGAAAGGGTTGCTTTATGTGACGTTGTTTGGAGATAAAATTAAAGCTCTGGTTTAAAAGGATAACTGTTTTAATGTTAAAATTCAAAAGTACACGCGCGTTTTATAGATAAAAGAAGATTTTTTATTTGCCGCAAGGGTACTTTTACACATCAAAAATCTACCAGCCCTTCTTAACAGGAGGCCACTGCTGAGAAGAAACGCCGCAAGAAACTCAACCACCACCATCATCATCATCATCATCATCATCATCATCATCATCATCATCATCATCATCATCATCATCATCATCATCATCATCATCATCATCATCCCAATCATTCGTGGTCGGCGCAGTCTTTTTCTTCACTCCCGTGTTTTTCATATCACTCTTCACACATTCCATCCATCTTTTCTTAGGGCTCCTCTTCCACTAAATATAACCCTCCACGTTCATATTATAAACTCGTCTCACGACTATCATTCCTCCTCATAACACGCCTATACCATGATGTAGAGATCCCTTGAAGGGATAAGTTCGCCTTTGTACATACATACCTTTTGTGTTTCTGTTTTTTTTTGTTAAACGACTTACTTAATAACGTTATCCAATGGCGGCTGTTCTACAAATATTCTAAAAGTTGACTGTAAAACTGTCAGGTCAGGTAGATATCTATTGTCAGTGTGTGTGTGTGTGTGTTTGTTTTTGCTGTTCCTGTCCTTACTAAATTCGTAAAGAGTTTTACGTAGGTAATGGTTTTTTATTACTTCAAAACTAACAGCTTTTTCTAATACCATCTATCCTGTTTAAAGTATAACACGAACTCAATATCATCGAGTTACAAATTATATAATGCACTTAAGCAGTATCAATCGAATTTCATCTTGTTGCTATCTAATCAAGTTTATCCGAAAATCAAAAGCAAATAAAGTTACGTTCAAAGTCGGTAACCAAGTTACCAAACTAACTAAAGGTAACTGTTAATCTCGAGTAAGTAAGCTCATTAACGTAACTACATCAAATAACTTCGTTTTGTTGACTACGTTGATTGCAATTAATTTTAAGCAAGGGGACGGATTATAACCTACCAGAGCGAGGGTAGCGGAGCGGTGTGCGAGGAAAAAATTCACCAATCGGAGAGCTTCGCTGAGCGAGGTTAGGAAAATAAAGTAATGCTATTGGTGGATTTTTTCCTCGCGCACTGGCTGTACTATCTCGCATAGATCTGGTGGTCTGAACGTTGCCGGTGGATCACCACGGCACGGCGTCGTTGACGTGAAACGACGCGGCGCCGTACAAAGGCACGTTGCTTCGTCGTGCAGATACTCGGTGTCATGTAACAACTGATTCATTCAACTTGAATGAATTTGATGTCAAGATGTGCTATTAATGAACGGATCAAAAATATAAAAAAATGTCGGCTTTATCAGGTTGTCTCTAAGCGCAAAAAACTAATTTTAATTTAAACTTTGTTCAAACACAGGCATCTGGTGAAGTCATGGTGTAAAACTAAAATGTAGCAAATTTGAAAATTCCAACGAATATGAACAAATTTTTTAGTTTATACGGGATAAAATGTGACGTTCCAAATAAAGTAGAAAAAAATTCGGCTGGGATGAGAAAAAAGTGGGTATCCACTTGAAATAAATGCATATAAACGAAGGGAGATCGCCCAATCAGACATGGAAATCGTTTCTGCCTTTTAAATAATTCAGTTTAGATAAAGAATGGACAGTTAGCGTTTGCATATTCAAACATTTCCTAAAGCACAAATCACATTTGCTCATTTATTTCATAATGTGTTACGAAACTTCCTATTTTGTTCCTAAAATTCTAAAAGTAACATAAGTTTTTGTGAAAGTTATTCAATTTTGAGGTATTTTTTTAACGTCTATTTGTACGCACAGTTGGCAACTGCTTACATAGTGGTGGGTGTTAAACAAAGCTTAATTTCAAAGCTCGCACACACACGCATACGCACACGTACACGCAAACACAAACACACAGTGTCAGGCTTTAAAACCCGAGGCTAAAATAACCACAACATGGTAAACTGGCTTAATCGGAAACATTTATTTACGTCGTAAAAATAATTCCCTTTGACCGATATGGAAATAACCAAATATTTAACCGGAATGGAATTCCCAGATATTATTGATGGAACCACCCCCAATATCATCGAATATCATCAGAGAGCAGAAATGATGAATGATTGACATACATTGGCGTTTTTCCAACGAATCTATAAAACCAATAACCATTTTGAAGCCATGTTAATGCTATGGAATGTAAACCTTATTCTTTACCCGTTAAAGTTTCACGCGATTGTAATATTAAATTGGCAAATAGCGTGAATAGGAAAGGAGGCATACTTCCATGAATGCGTTACGGGTGAAATAAAAATGTTGGTTTTTTACGTATTTTCTGAAGAAGTGTTGCTGTCTCCGCTTTTTCTACCCGTTGGGGGTCGATTTTTGGAGAATCCTTTCTTAGTGCACCCCTAGGGTGCCCAAGGAATACTTCCTCCTTTTAAGTCACCAAACTTATTTGCCGACAAGCTGCAGTATTCGCATTGTTTTGTTTCAAAATTAGGGTATATTAGTTACTTAATTGCTTTTGATATTCTACCGTCTTTTTTGACGACGCTAGGGCCTAGGTAGTTGGTAGTGACCCTGCCTACGAAGCTAGCGGTCCTGGGTTCAAATCCCGGTAAGGGCAGATATTTTTGTAATGAGCGCGAATATTTGCTCCTGAGTCTTGGATGTTTTCTATGTATTTACGTATATATTTCTCTATTTATGTAATTATATTTTTGTCTAATACCCATAGTACAAGCCTGGAGCTTATTTTGGGACTTGGTCAATTGGTGTGACTTGTCCCTGATATTTATCTATTTATTTTTATCATCTGGTTTCGATATTTAAATGATATAATTGTTATTTAAGAGTCATATCAGTGATTTAACTATTAAATATATAAAAACAACAGAAATAATGGCGACCCCTACTTTTCCGTTAGCCTATTATTGTGTAATAAATAAATAAATAATAATAAAGCCAAAAACTTTCAAACGACTGAAACGATTTTCATGAAACCTTGATTAAAACCACCACGATTAAATTAGTATTCGACAAAAAAATATAAAGTCCGAATCGGTCAACCCGTTTGGGCCATACAATGCCACATACACGCAAACATATACACGGATGACATACATACGTACACTCACGCCTTCATTCCCAGAGCGGGGTAGGCAGAACTACAGAATTAACGACAACTCTTGAAACTTGTTGTTAATTCTGTAACCACATTTCGCAAAAACAGGCTAAGATGCAAGCCCATCGCCTAGCACCCGTATTCACAAACAATACTTAAGGGATCCTTGACTGAGTAAACGCACTGCGTTCAATACATCTTTGTGATTGGTCCTTTTTGACCGACCTTTTGTTTATAAGACGATTTCAACCACCCTGTGCGTTCGTGAGAACTGTGAGACCTCATAGTGACGTTTGTGAATACGGGTGAAAGAATACTACAAGCCTTTATTCCCTTAGTCGCCTCTTAAGACTTCCACGGGAAGACATGGAGTGGCACAATTCTAAGCCGGCAATCACACTGCCTAACCACCACCACCACTTGTTTTTTTTTATTTCCTTAATGTTGCCAGTTAATTGATTGCGAATTTTATGGTCGTTCGAGATATTCTCGAACGAATGATTGTTTTTTGTCTATGTTGTTGTTTTTTTTCCGTTTTCTCTCAATGTTGTTTTGTGTTAAGTATGTCACTTTCCGTCTCTTCACCAAGCGGTTCCAACGGAAGACCAGTGCTGGCTTTATGGCTAGCGAATGCTGAGTTGGGACCGTTTCGCAACAATATCTCTGTCTTGTTATTTTTGTATCGACTTAATGTAATCTTGTATTGTTGTGAATTAATGTCTCTTTATCTTTATCTTTTATCTTTAACACGAATAACATGTTTTGCAAAAATCAGTCAAGCTTAAAAAAGTCATATTTCCATGCTAACCTACGGCATACACATCTTAGTCGTATGGTTTTATTTCCGCTAGATCCTTTGAATGAACGAACCGGGAGATTAGAAATTCTGCTGTTTCATTACTTCGGTGATATATGCCGTGGAAAAAGGTACGTTGGGGATTAATCTTCAATCTTGTACATTTTGTTAGCTCCTTCGTAATATGGCTTTAAGGTTTAAAATTGGACGGTTTTTTACAGAAACACGAAAGGAAAGGTTTTTATTGCCAGTTTTTGTTGGAAATCTTTGATATATTTGCAACTTGAACTACAGAGCGATAGCTCCTTGAAGGTGCTCCGGATCCGGAACTTAACTTGTCTCTCACTCGCTCTTATACGCTGTTATTAAGAAAGAGTGAGAGAGGAGTACAAACCCAAAGCATTTTCTAAGTGTTCACAGATGGTACGTTAAGTCGTTATTAACGTTTCTGGGCGGCTAGCGCAAGTTCCTCGCGACATGTTTGTCGCTCGGATCTCCCTTTCTATCTAGCTTGTAACGACACAGCCGCACTGAGCGACAAGCAAGAAAATACAACTTGTGCTACCCGTGCTGGGCTTGACCAGCCATATTTAAATTAAGGGCATGTATTAACAAATATTTTGTGTGATAAGCACTAGTATTGTTTCAGAGTCTTGGACGTTTTCTATGTATATAAGTATGTTTATCCTTGTCTAGTACCCATAGTACAAGCTTAGAGCTTAGTTTGGGACTAGGTCAATTTGTGTGAGATTGTCCCCCAAGATATTATTAATTAACTAGAGGACGCCCGCGACTTCGTACGCGTAGAATTAGTTTCCCGCTTCTCCCCCCATTTCTTCCCGTTGGGGGTCGATTTTAGGAAAATCCTGTCTTAGTGCTCACTTACATAATAAAAGGAACCCCTGCACCAAATTTCAAGTTTCTAGGTACAGTAGTTTTGGCTGTGCGTTGATATATAAGTCAGTCAGTTTTGCCTTTTATATATATAGATAGACGACGCCCGCGACTTCGCACGCGTAGAATTAGTTTTCCGCTACTCCCCCCATTTCTTCCCGTTGGGGGTCGATTTTCAGAAAATCCTGTCTTAGTGCTCACTTACATCATGAAAGGAAACCCTGTACCAAATTTCAAGTTTCTTGGTAACAGTAGTTTCGGCTGTGCGTTGATACATCAGTCAGTCAGTTTAGCCTTTTATATATAAGTATATATATTAATTTTAATTGTAGATAGGTTTGTTTTCCTACCCTACATAAAATGGTAAGTATTTATTATTGGGAACAAACACACTGTACAAAGATTACAAAGCGCCAATGGTCAAAGGGCTTAACGGGTTTGATCCCTATCGGTCGTACATATTAATCGGATTTATTAGAGATCACAACCACAGAACAGAAAAAACAGTAGAAGTGTCAAGTGGGCGTGTAACGTGTGGCATAGTTATGCGGAGTTCCGCTGAACCTACCATACTTTTGCCGCCATCGCTTATTTCGATATTTCGATATTTCTAAAATAGGAAATAAATCCAAATATTGTGCTATTTTGGATTGTAAAAACGATAGCCGCACCAAAAACATTTTCCATGGTGGCGTGTTGTTTTTATGAAAGTTTGAGTATTGGCGACAACAGGTCTGATACTAAGCGAAGCTTATGCCACTTCCATTGTTTTTTCTATTCCGTGATTACAACCGGCTACTCATGTAAATAATGTCCAAAATCGCTCGACATGGGACACCCTATATATATGTCATCTGGTAGTCTTATCGAACTAGGTTTAGTGTCGTGAGCTCTTAGACTGTCTTGGTTCTTTGTTAGGTTTCATGAAATCACAAATACCGTTTAACGCATTTACTGCCACCGACGCATATTATGCGTTCACTGTCATACAAGTTTGTTCCTAAGCCACGCCCCCTGGCAGTGAATGCCTTAAGAGATATGTAGAGAAGTAGGAGTCACAATTATATCGTGGCTTTTGTCTATTTATTAGTTACATTCTAGCTTCTGCCCGCGACTTCGTCCGCGTGGATTTCAATTATCGTTATTCCCTCGGGAACTTTTAAATTTTCCGGGATGAGAAGTCGGCGTGTTAATCCAGGGCTATATCGATTGCAAATTTCATCAAAATCTGTCAAGCCGATGCAGTGTGAAGGAATAACAAACAAACGCACAAACTTTCGCATTTATAATATTAGTAGGATTAGTAGGATTTCTATGATGTTTCTAAGGAAAAGGTCGTGTCGTAGCAGGTGTCCTATCATTGTTCCTCTTCTATTTTCTATTGTTCCTAGTAAATTCCTATTTTCATTTATTCTATTCAGCACTCGGTCATTTGTCATTTTTTCCGTCCAGCTTATCCCCTCCATTCTTCTCCAACTTGATCTGAAAATGTGTTTCTTATTGTTGAAAGCTTGTTTGGCTATTGCAATCCTTGCAATGATGTCTTGACTACATCTTGCGTTACTGGTAATAATGCTTCCGAGATATTTGAAATTTTCAACTTGATCTATTGTAATGTTATTTAGTTTAATTGGTCTATTTACATCATAGAAGGAAAGTTAGAGGGAAAGAGAGGCAGAGGAAGACCAAGAAGAAATTACTTTGAGCAGATAAAAGTGAAGGTTAAGGTTGGGTCGTACCAGAAAGTCAAGCAGTTGACGGAGGACCGGAGCGGTTGGCGATTGCTCCACCGACAAGAGCATGGCTCTTAAATAAAGAGAGAGAGAGTAGGATTTGAGTGCTGTGATAACCAATCGTACGGGACGATGGAAAATCATCGATGTAGGGTTAAACACCTAGTGATTGGTGAATTATCGTCTCTATTACCTTATGTTAAAGTTCATGCGGCCAATAATTTGTAGGTAGCCAACAATATTATAGTGCAGTTTACCCTAGGTACCTAACACCTGCAAATTCTAGCAGGGCGCCTCATTAAACCAAAGATTTAATATACACAAGTTCTCAAAAACCTTTGCAAAATTAACAAAGCATTATAAACTCTCAGAAATTCCAAGCGCTTTCCTCTCCATATGCAAAGCAACCCTGCATTTTAATATAAATTTCACTTCTAAATTCGTTTAAAGCCCCCATTATTTCTAGCAAACTAATTGCCATAATAAAACCCCCATTCAAACCAGCCTGAGTAAACGCCTCGTTAAAAATATTAATGCGGATCAAGACTCAGAAATCCGCAGACTTATCGTGCGATCTCTCGCAAGATTCGAGAGCTTGTGGTATTTTTAAGTGGCTATTTTAAGACGGATATCGTGTTAATTAATATTAAGATATACCATAAATTATTTCGCGAACGGTTGTTTAAAAGACGCCTAGGGCGGGGCTAGTCGCGCATCCATGGGGATCGTTGCCGCGTGTCGTTTGCAGGCGCTGAAAATTTTGCTGTACTACAAACAGCCAGTTTTTTGTTAGTGGGACTTTGAATCTACCATCAAGGCAATAAAGTTCAATTACGTTTGTTTGAAAATGACATTTTCAATTTATGAAGTAAGGAAAGTTAACTTTATTCCGAATGCACTACAGTTCAAATTAAATTCACTCATTTGTACATCTTATTGCACACTGGGCCTTACGAGGTTAAGTTAGGAAGGCGGCTAACTGCCTAGAAAGAGTATATAAGCATTTTAAATTGAATGTGGTTACTAATAGAGTATAAATTGCTTCGACCACTAAATTGCAGTTGGCTTTCTATGGTATTACGGCAGAGTTGCGGGAAATTGTTAGATTGAATTTATATTCAGCATTTGAGATGTTAATAGTTTTGACAAGGTTTGGGTACTTAATTTTATTTATTTATTTATTTATTTATTCAAATATAATTACACAGCATTACAGTTATAAACCAAGGCACCGTGAAATTAAAAGTAAAGTAACAGGAATTTAACACGACAAAACAAGATATAAACAAAGTTACACTGAAGAAGGACGAGTATCCATCATCTCACAGAAATTTAAGCATTCGTCACGCACATACGCATCTTTATACGGCATTACAGTGAACACTAGTGCACCGAATAAATTAATGCACCGAATAAATTAACAAACAAACAATTACAATATGATCAAACAAGTCTTAAAGATTATATACTAATACTGGATGGCCTTACATCCATCGCCTCGCAAAATCGTAAACATTCTTTACGCAGAATCGTCCAAGTAGAAGCAAGAAGATCGCAATCCGGTGCTGATGCCAGCAGCGCGTTGAGCAGCGCGAGTGCGCGGGGCAGCGGAGAATGCCTATAATAAACTGCTATGAAACTTTATGCTACTTGATTAACCCTAAACTTCTTTGTATTTTTTCCTTTATTTAGGAATAGTTTAGGGAAATCCAAATCTATTCTGATATAGAAAAATGGTTTTCAGAACTATTATATTTTTTGCGATCACAATTAAGGCCAAAGCGTAAGGTTGTCCTTAAAAATGTTAATTTCTTCTTTTTCCTGCCTTTTATTGCTATCGCGAAACACTCTCACTACTTTACCATGGCTTTACTTGGGCGGACCATAAAAGTAAGTACCTATAATGAACTCTTTTCAACCGACTTAATTAAGTTATTTTGGCATTTTACAATCAGTTTAAAAACATTAGTGTCCTTATTGGCCAGTCAGGTACAAAGCCTCACCCTTTGGCTAATTTCTAAGCGGTTAAAATATAATAATTAAATATTGCAGGGACGATCTTACAAAAATTTGCCTAGTCCCAAACTAAGCTCTAGGCTTGTACTGTGGGTAAATACTAGCCCCCTTACTAATAAACGTTGAGTAACGGTGGTATAGCTATACAATGTTTTGTCCTTATCTGTCATTGTGACATTTGAATTTGACAGATAAGGACAAAACATTGTACAGCTATACTCAACGTTTATTAGTAGGGGGGTACGCAACGAAAACAGAACTAAGTATGTTTAAAAAAAACATGTACTATACATATACATATAATACACCTAAGATTTAGAACCAATTACATAATTTAATTGTTCTGTTTAGTAAATAAATTTTAACCCAAGTATTCCGTTCATAGCCTGCAGGCCTAAATTTGGAGCGTCTTCCGAATTAATTTTCTGTGTCGCCGCCTACCTTAATTGCTCGTTCTGCACTCACAGTATCTTCGTACAGCCAACCCGCTTCTACCTTACACTTGTATATGTGTGCGAAGGCATGTACAAATAAGCGACACACACAAACATTTGACGTGGGCACAGTATAAACAAACCAGTAGGACATCTTTGAATAAATACAGTCAAGGGCATAAATATATATACGTTCCCAAGGCGTCAAAAATATCTGTACAGTTGAGTAGCCAGAAATATGTGTACGGTATTTTGGTCAAAAATATGTGATCATTTAATTAGTCAAAAAGATCTAGACATTTACATGGCCATAAATAAATGTACAATGTCGGTCAAATATATGTAGGCAAATAGGAGGCCATAAATATCTATACACGCAACTCTATAAATACATAAGAACAAAACGCAATCCAAAAATATCTATACAGTCAAGGGCATTAATATGTATACACGGACCTTATTGCCAGTGGTATAAAGATGAATAGATATTTTTGACGCCTTGGGGACGTATATATATTTATGCCCTTGACTGTAACAAACAGCTTGTCTGTGTGTGTGCCTAAAGCCGGGTACCGCAGCCTATTTTGGTGATGGTAACTGGTTTGATTTAGAGTTGACTTGCAGGATTTGTCTTGTAAAGATGTAAAGTTTTAAACGTGTGACTACTTTTTTTTTATCCAAACACCTTTCAACAAATGGCGTGTGTAGGTATTAGTTGAGCAAGAAACTCCTTCACCACTTTCCGACCCTATTTATATGATATTAAAATCCGAAAGTGGTATAGAACTTTCTTAATCGACTACACTTAACTCGAGCTCCTGATTGGCCGTAGTTTAATTACGTTTCTGTATTTACTTTGACGTGTAAAATTTTGTTCTGTATCGTTGTAGTAGCTTCACCACCACAAGCAAGATATGCAAACTTTAAGTGATTGGTGCGTTTCGTATAATTATGTGGAGTTAGATTTGAGTCTCAAATTAGAATCGGCGTAGTATTTACGTAGTACGTATGATCAATAGACGCAATCAGTTTAGGAGTTTGAGTTTGTTTACTGTTAACCGTTTGCTGTGTAACATTTTCGATTACGACTTAGTTACTTAATTATAATTTTATTAGTTTAAGGGCCTGTTTCACAATCGTCAAGTAAAGCATATCTGACACATACATTTAGCCCTTTCCTTTTCTTACACTTGAACATAAACAAGGAGAACGCTAACTTTAACGGGCACATAAATTTACTTGTCGATTGTGAAACAGGCCCTTAATAATTTATTTTATACGTATAGTGAATATACAGTCGAGTTCATATATGTGGACACTTTAGTACCTTGTCTATTTAATGTCATATTTTATAAATTGGATCTATAAATAAAAAAAAATAAAAAAAAACTGCCATGGTATATGAATTTTCACAGCGATTAAAGTGACAAGGTACTAAAGTGTATACATATTTATGAACTCAACTGTACTAGCGCTTTGAACAATACAAACATTGTTGAGAAAAAGCTCAAGATCAAGGTTTTTTTTTATTATTATTTTTATTTTTATTATATCGATTTTTAATAGTAATACTGATTTGCTTCTGTAATTTAAAAAACAACTGTCATTTAATGTTATTACCAATCTTAAAACTATGTACGGTGTTATAGAATACTGCGTACCTAGTAAATTTTGTTCTTAATTTAAAATTTCTTATATTTAAGTACATTATGAAGATTTTTTTATTATTTTTAAGTTGTTTTATATAACATTATGACCAAAAAACTATTTTTTTTTTTACTATTATACTAAAAAAAAAATATCTCACATGATAGACACTATATGTAGGTATATATTATATTTAAATTTGGAACGTATAGGCAGACCATCAATTCCTCCCAAGCTCGCTACACGGAAAGGGCCGTCCCATCTCTTACGACCTCCTTTGTTGATGGTTTAGCCTCTTTGGCAGAAATGTGAGAATTCACTTGTTGGTAAATGTTTAACGTCTTTGTAAACCATGGATGCATTAAGGCGACGAGCTTGGCAACGCTTTTCTAACTTTACAAATTGCTTACCTATTGTTTTAACAAGAAAAAATAAACATAACACTTCGTCACTCGTAAACTCAGTTTCTTTTTAAAATTTTAGATTCGAGTTATCAACAAAAAAATATATACCTACGTGGGGTTTTTTTATACTTTGTGAAAAACGGAAATGTTGCCTTGAGGCAATACTGAGTTGTGAGATCATAAACTATGATACAAATTCAGGGTCTGCACGGCTGTCGTCATAGTAATGTAGGCCATCTTCAATAACTGTACCATCATGCCGTGCATAAACAATTATCATATTATTATATTCACGACGATTTGTTTCTTACAGTCTACACTGTGAAAGAGAGGAAATTTGGTACGATATTTACCTAAAGTTGGCAAAATCCCGGAAAAAGTTAAGCGAATATTTCGTCGGCTTCTAAAAAATATTATTTTAATAATATAAGTTCCGAGATTCCGGAATTCCACGAAACGATTATATTAATTATTTTACATTTAGGATATGATTTTCCGACAATTTGCTCCTCAAACTTCGTTAGGTTAGGTTAGACGAGCTGCCGGTAAATTAAATAACGTATAATAATTAATTATGGATTTTTGCTGGCGTAATTTACTTATTCAGAAATCCCAGGAATTTTATCAATAAATTAAAATTGAGTCCACCTCCATACAACTGAACAACAACGCCGGCGCCAAAAATTAGGTAAATATCGCACCGAATTTCCGATTCCTGCCCATGTGCTTATGTTTAGTCCACCAGAGTATTAAAATTTTCCTATATGGCTTTTCCTAAAGCTCAAGCTATTTTCATACTAAATTAAATCTAAATCTAAACAAACAGACGGATACAATTTATTTTCACATCAATAATAATTATTACATATTTAGGAATTCAGAAATGTACACGATTGTTACACAAATAGATTAAACTATTTACGTATTGTGTCCCAAGTTGTAAACTAAAATTAAATTCCGCCATTTCGAACCCTTTTCCGGTTCCCTGGTCACGGGAGAGATGTTCCCGTGAACCCGTGATCACGGCACGAATAGTTTCTAATGAACACGTTTAATTTTAACTATAACACACTTTAAAGCATAGGGTTAACAATTATCCGAGCAATTGAAGTGTGTTTGTAATTTAGTTTCATACAATAATAAAGAGGCATGTACAGTCAACCAATTTGATTCCTAGGCCACTATGGACTTTGTCAACGTGACGTTGTCAACCGAATCATAAGAAGTCTCTTACGTTTGGTTTACAACCGTCACTTTAACATAGTCCATAGTGGCCTAGGAATCAAATTGGTTGACTGTACAAAGGTGAAATATTGTGTCTTTGCATGTTCGGGGTAGGCATTGAATTACAGAACTAATATAAAAATATTCTGCTTAGAAGCTGCATTATTCATCAGTAATAAAGGTTATTTTCAACCGACTTTAAAAAAGGACGAGGTTCTATATTCGATTCGGCTGTGTTTTTTAATATAGGTTCACCTATTTCTCCGTCAATGATGGACCGATTTAAAATAAACTAGGGTACCCAAACTCAGCTCTAGCCTTGTACTATGGGTACTAGACAACGATTAACATAGTTAAATGTGGCGTTATCTATGAAAAGGGACCTTATTGTCGATGGCGCGTACACCGCACTGCGTCACGCGACGTTGTATTTACTTATATCGGAGCATCGTTGATAATGGCGTAAGCGCCATCGACAATAAGGTCCCTTTTCATAGATAACGCCACATATAAGTATGTGTATCGTTGTCTAGTACCCATATTAGAGCTTAGTTTGGGGAATATTTTTTTGTGAAATGGTTTCTAATATTTAATATTATTTAACGGCCAAGAAAAGGTAACAAAATATTAAATGTTTCGATCCTTAGTATCATAATATTGTTTGGCAAACAATATGATAATTGGTCCGTGAGGTCCTATCGAATTAAGCCTCTTTAAACAAATTTCAAAGAAGCTTATAAAAGTCACTGGAGACCATTGAGTAGGCAGTTTCAACGTTAATTTGGCAATTAGGTATTGTTTATTGAAGTGAACGCTGCCATAATGTTTGGTATAATGCCGCGAGTCAATTTATATTTAGTGTTCTTTAAGAGGGTCTAGCAGGCTAAGCTAATAAGAGTGGCCCTCGCGAGGGATTTGGTTATACTTTTAGGTGCAGTAGTGACAGGACCTAAGAACACTTTATGCCTAATATCAGCTTTCGACCATCTTTTGTTTCAGATTTATTCACGAAAATTTTACAAAATCAATGTAACTTTTAAACTGTTATTTTTGCTAAGCACAGCAAGCGATGGTAACCAAATAAGATCAGAATTGAGGAGAATAGAATGGGATTAATAATAATAATTTTACGGACATTCATGTCCTTTATCTTAAATGAAAAAAGTTGCTTTTTTTCATTTAATTTTTTGCCACCTCTCGTAAGGACCAAAAAATTGCCAAGCCACAACTTTATTTTCAACAACTTATGCAATAATTAAAATTTTCAAATGTCTTGGTGCGTTATATCAAAAAAAAAACATTCTCGAACGTATTATATATCATATCATATGAATACAGTAGTAGTGGCAAATGAGTAGAATCCCGTCTAAGGTTATCCTGCAGAACGCAGAAAAAGGTTTGTTCGAAAAAAGTACATTATAATGGACAGTGAACATCGCAGGAAGAGTATTGTTTGACACATTAGGTCGCGGTTGTCGTATGCAGAATTAGCTTAGACGCATTTATTGTACTGAATCTATATATATATATATATATATATAAAAGGCAAACCTGACAAACGCACAGCCGAAACTACTGTACCTAGAAACTTAAAATTTGGTACAGATGTTCCTTTCATGATGTAAGTGAGCACTAAGAATGAATTTTCCGAAAATTTACCCCCAACGGAAAGAAATGGGGGAGTAGCGGGAAACTAATTCTACGCGTACGAAGTCGCGGGCGTCCTCTAGTTGTTTATATGCAATAAAGATTTTACATACTGTTACACCTTACACCCGAAAAATATTACCCATTTATTGCGTAGTCCAGAAAAACTAAAAGATTTTAAAGTCTAGAAACCTAAAGTTATCATAATTTCTTTCAGTTTTAACATAATTTAGCGTAACCAACAAAGTTGTTCTTTTTTATTTTGAACAAAATTAATCATTTCATAGAGACAGATTATTAACTTTTTTAATAAAGTAGCTATCGGAAAATAAAAAGGCCATCAGTATAATTAATCTTGGGTACTTTTTAATCTGTTAGACGAAACGAGCACAGTTTTTAGGTTTAAATATTGTAGAGAGCTACAGTAAATACAGACGCCTGATTATATTGTATCTACAGTCAGAGTCATAAATATATTTACACGTTTCAAAAACGTCAATAATTACCTAACCTTAATTTTTAAAAAAGGTCATGTGCGAGTTGGATTCGCGCACCGAGGGTTCCGTACCGCCGCACAGTAGGTATTCCATTCCGATTTGAATTCGATTTTGAATAGAATCAGCGCGAGCCCAGCCCACACTTGACCATTTTTAATATTTGTTGTTTTTTTTCAAGGTTTTTACTATAATCATAACATATTTTATGCTTGTATATTTTACCGTTTTTACAATACGTACAACAAAAATAAAAATATGTAAAAAAAAGGTTTCTTGTGTAGGGACTCCCTTTATTAATTCATTTTCTTATTTTTTTTATATTTGTTAATAAAAAAATCTCCTCATTGTGGATTTCAGAATTACCTGCTATTCCATATAGGTACTATTATTAAAATAAACGATCAGAATTTGTTATGATGAAAAAATATATGATGATGATAAGTGAAGGTTCAAAAATCCTTTTAAAATACGGAATCCAGAATTATGTTGCTATTTGGTTTCATTTGCATACATTGAATATATATATTTTTTTAAACAAAACTTGGAGCGATCACTATATGGGAAAAGCATCGATAATTGAGTTTATCGATATAGGCAATCCCTAGCTGTCATTTAATTTTGCCCCATATATTCCGAGCTCTGGTTATCATGTTTATATTTCACTAGCGACCCGCCCTCGCTTTGCTTCAGTTTATGTGTTTTCTGTAACACCCGTATATAAAACCAGAATTTATTAAACGTCAAAACCTTCCTCTTGAATCACTCTGTCTATTGCTGAATACTGCATTAAAATCCGTTGCGTAGTTTCAAAAATCTTAAGTACAGTCGGCCTTATAAGAAGCTGCACACTTTTGTACCATGTCGCTTTAACGCCTTTCACAGATAAGTAAAGCAGTTTAAACATGAAGTTAAAGTGACAAAACACTAAAGTGTGCAGCTAAGGCGGACCGTACCTACAGACAGCGAGAGTGACTTTGTTTTATACTATACTAGCTTTTGCCCGCGACTCCGTCCGCGTAGAAGTCATTTATCGCTGCTCTTTCGGGATCTGTCTAATTTTCCAGGATAAAAAGTAGCCTATGTCCTTCCCCGGGACTCAAGCTATCTCCATACCAAATTTCATCTAAATCGGTTCAGCGGTTTAAGCATGAAGAGGTAACAGACAGACAGACAGACAGACAGACAGACAGACACACTTTCACATTTATATGGATAGTATGGATAAAAATATAGAAAGAAGATGATTTTTTTCCCTTTTTCTTTTCACAGTGGAATGAATAACCTGATCTTTAAATGCAGAAAGTTTAAACAACCAATAAAAACTTATTACGGAATAGAATAGCAAAAGAAGTCCTTAGAACTACAACAGCATCTTTAATTGAACTCGAGAACAAAGAAGAATGCTCAACCCATTTCAAAGTAAACAGAAATGAGAATAAAGTAATAACGGTGTCGGTTAAAGAAGTCTATTATCACCCGGTTGCATAATAGAGTTGCACAATTAATATTATAATTCTGCTTGATTTCAAATGCAATTTTCCTTAAACAGTAACTTATTAAGCTTTGAAGTAGTTATTATAAAACAAAAATATGTTCTCTCTGTTGTGCGTCATAAATTAACTTCAGAGGTTTTATAATAAACAATAAAACTAATATCTGGGGCTCTATTCAGTAAGTTTTACTCGTTAAAACCATTTTGCTATTGATATGTTATACATGTTATGTTTGCCGTGTGGTTGCCGAGTTAGAATGTTGCCACTCCATGTCTTCCCGTGGATGTCGTAAGAGGCGATTAAGGGAATAAAAGCTTGGAGTATTGTTAGGCGATGGGCCTGCAACCTGTCACTTATGTACACTGGTAAACATCTTAGCCTTAAGGGGCTTCTAAACGGGCCATAATTTCACTGCAATATGTGGCCGGCAACTATTGGTGTCTTTCTCTAACATAGGAGTAAGAGAGGGACACCAATAGTTGCCAGCCATATATTACAGTGAAAATATGGCCCGTTTAGAAGCCCCTTTAAGTTTTTAGAGTTGTTTGGTAATTCTATAGCTCTGCCTACCCCACTCTGGGAATAAAGGCGTGAGTGTATGTAACTACCCTACTATGTATGTATAAACAACCCGAATCATTAAAAAAAAAGAATAATAACACATTCGGAAATCAACTGAAACATCTACTGATAAATAAATCGCTCAATGAATACCTTAATGACGAGTTTTTTTTTAATGTAAGTACTGGGAGTCCTCCTCTCTCTAATACTGCAGCATTCATAATGAACTGTTGAAATAGTATATTTATCAATTAACTAAGACCTTTGAAACATTACGTTACGTTACATTACGTTTTTACGTTTGATATTGCAATAAATTACTGATTGATTACTAATTACTGATGATTACTCTTATTTGCTTGACTTGAATAAAATGATAAGTACAATAACATGCCAAAAGCAATATGAATATCGATTAGTAATAGAGCCCCAGCGGGACTATTATGGATAAAACATCTGTCACTTTCTCACCAGTTTGCAAGTGCGAGAGTGACGGATGCTTTATCCACCGTAATAAAGGCGGCCATAATAGTTACGGGCGCAGGTCTTAACGCGATAAACGTCCAGCCATTAATAGGACAGGCGTTTAATTACCTATCGGTAATTTTTAATCGAGTTAAGACCTGAGGGGCTATTACCTAACGCACTTGCAATCGCAATCGACTTCAAAGCAGAACATTAAACTCAAATTCTAACTCAAAGTCACAACATTTATTTGACACTAGAGGAAGCCCGCGACTTCGTACCTACGCGTAGAATTAGTTTCCCGCTACTCCCCCCATTTCTTCCCGTTGGGAGTCGATTTTCGGAAAGTCCTTTCTTAGTGCTCACTTACACCATAAAAGGAACCCCTGTAACAAATTTCAACTTTCTAGGTACAGTAGTTTCGGCTGTGCGTTGATATATCAGTCAGTCAGTTTAGCCTTTTATATATATAGATAAACACACTGCAACACAACAAATGTAATCGAACATTTTAATCGATACAACTTTAAAGTAAAAGGATAGAACATAAAAACATTTATATACTAGTAGTGAATTTAGAGAAGACGTTGCGCTGCAGTGCGAGGTCAAAAAGGACTCAGCTCAGCATGTGCTGCAACCGGAGCCACAGCGCTGGTTTTCAGCCAATTCCTGGTACCTATCTAGTTCGTACATTTACATTACAATTGTTTTCATTTAACCATTAAACGGGCGGTTAGTGGTTTGACGGTTGTCAAATGTATTGACTAACAGCAGATTAAGACTTAACCGTCTATTAAATTGGTTGGTGAACTCGGCCCTAAATTAATCATGCTTAGAATCTGAAAATCATTTTTTTAGCTCTTACTTTTCTTATCGCAAACATTTTTGACGTTGAGGCACTCTCTAAAGTCAATAAGAGCTGAGACTAGAGAATGCAATTTAACTGGTTATTAACCGTTTTTGTATGAAAATAACCGGTTATAACCGGTTATTTGCATTACCTAGCTGAGACCTCTATTCTATTTACGACGTTAAACAATATCACGACGTGTTATCGTATTGTTAAATCGGCCATCATTACTACAAAAACGTTGACAATACAAAAGCAATATCGTTTTATCCAGTTGAATAAATGCACTGCTCTTGTAATATTAAAACGATATGATCATTATAGAAAAAAGATGGGCTAGAACAAAGTAGAATAGGACCCTTAAAAAGTATCAAGAGCATTATTTTGACGCTACAATCAAAAAGAGCTTCAACAGTGAGCCAGCGTGGGTATAAGCCGCTCAATCGATAGCGCACCCATCTGCCGCTGGCTGGGAGTTCACACGTGTAGTCTAGGAGCCCACGACACTAAACCTAGATCGATAAGACTACCAGATGATATATAGGGCCATGACCCTGAACAAAAATATTTCATTTAATGTTTATTTAAATAAAAAGCAAAGACAAAAAACTAAACTACTACTTAAATAAAAAACAGATCGATCATACTAGATATCTACTTAATTACGACGCATCGCTTATCATGCTACTGCCACTGATTAGGCCAATCAGGGGGGCTTGCAGCACTGCAATGTCGTATAGTCCTACCCCTCACCTGTTCCGAGGGACAAACGAACCTCGGGAGTCTTATTATATAGACATCGAACGTATGATATTTTTTTTTTAGTTTTGCTAGGTTTCTTGCATTGCAGTATTGCCATTTCTTGTTCCCTCATTAATGACGTGGCTAATTATAATATATATCATCTGGTAGTCTTATCGAACTAGAGGGCTTATTGTCTAACGCACTCGCAATCGCAACCGGCTTCAAAGTGGAGCAATTGTTTTCATTTTGTATGCAAACAAGCCTTCGACTTTCAAAATGAAAACGATCATGATTGCGAGTGCGTTAGACAATAAGCCCTTAGGTTTAGTGTCGTGGGCTCCCCTACTAGTAAACATAAAACGTAGGTATAGCTCGAAACGCCGCGAAAGTTTGCAACATTGTCAGAATTGGAGAATTAAATAGTTTGATGGTGGAATTTTGATTAAAGTAAAGTTTGGGCTCACTAAAATGACGTAGCGACAGAGAGAAGTTTCTATTACGGTCTGACAAGTAGTTTGAAACGTCGCTTAATTTCATATTAGCTTAGCGCTGGTTTTAAAGACTGTAGGTACACGATAAAATCCGGGCATGCATGCTCTGGTGTATCTTTGCAATGAATGCATATTTTCAAGCAGTTTTTTTTTAATAACTTGTTTAATTATAATACTATATAATAAAATAAAATCGTATAATAATGTATGGGTATGTGTGAGTTTTCGCCATATATATTCTATCATACCTTTGATATTCTGTAAAAGCGTTTTTTGACTATCTTCACTTGCTTCCTGCTACAATGTCACAACTGTATTTATATTTTATAAGTTGTTTTACGCACATTAGAATGTTGTATTTCCAAAAAAAAACTTTTTGAAACTAATTTGTATTTAGTAGTCAGGAAGACTTTTTACTCCAAGCACTGAAAGTTGTTTTTGTATGGGAGGCATATATTTGTCAAAATGTCAAATTCGCCAAAGTTAAAAAACCTCAGAACTATTTCAATCTGAATACAAGTAGAAAAGTTTTAACTATTGTGAAAAGGTAATTTAATAAGGTATAATTTGGCTTGTATAATTATAATAATAAAATGTTTTGAACAGGAGAATTTAGCAAAGACTGTCAGAAGACCGTGTACAAAAAAATATTGGTACTGTGGAGTATATAATGGCCTACGTCACGGACGCTCTAACATTTTATTATGATTGTATTTTTATTATGTAGTTTCATAACCGCTGACTATTACAAAAAAGTGCTGCTTGAAAATTAGCATTCATTAAAAAAATACATCAGAGCATGCTTGCCCGGATTTTATCGTGTACAGTCTTTAGTACCGGCAAGATGCTGAGAACAAAATAGCTGAATAGAAAAGAAGACGATGAGGAAAAACTAGGCATAGTGAAGGAAAGGAGAAGCCTATTGCAGACGATTGATAAGACGAGGAAAGATGTTTGGTCACCTGTTACGGCACGACGAGTACATTAAGATGATAATTGAAGCAAAAATAGAAGGAAAAAGGAAAAGAAGGAGACCAAGAAGAACTTACCTAGACCAATTAACAGAGAAAGTAGGAGTCGTGCCGTATCAGTGTGTTGGAAGAAGGCTTGGAACAGGGAAGAATGGAAGTTACTCCGCCGACAAGAGCTTAGCTCTTAAGTAAATTATGATGAACATGCAGGGTATTGATTCTCTCAAAAGCAAAGGTGAGCGAATGCAGGAGTGAAGTCCAAGCGGCGAGTTTAAGTAGTCCCGTCAGAGCCAGCAAAACACATATTAGCGCGTGTATTTTCAATTAGGCAGCCTTATACGTTCGAGAAGCCATGCTGTCAAATTGAATACACGCGCTGAAATGTGTTTTGTTCGCTTTGACGGGACTACTTAAACTCGCCGCTTGCACATCACTCCTGCGTTCGCTCACCTTTGCTTTTGAAAGAATCACTACCCTGAGCTGGGACCATTTCATGACATCTTGCATTAGGTCAGTCAAATGTTTTTTGTCTCTTTTTGTTTAGTACTTGTTTTGTCCTTTTGTTAGATTTCTGAATAAATAATCGTTTTTCTTTCTTTCTTTCTTTAACATTAGTGGTGGGTAAGTCCTTGTACAAGGTCCGTTTGGATGGCTACAACCATTCTATTCTTATCCTGTTAACGCCAAGCAACACTGCAGTGTTCGCATTATAGTCGTGAGGGTATAAGACAACCGGTGAAATTACTACCATACCGTAAAACTACACAACTATGGTCCTGCAACAATAGCCCAATTTTCCTCATTACATTATTCTTAAATATGATACCTTACTGCAATTATTGCTGGGTATGTGTTTGGGCTAAAATTGATTGCTCTAAACTCTAGCTATAGATACGCTATCATATTTTTAGAATAATGTGATAAGTAAAATTGGACTATTGTTGTAGGCCAGGACCATAGTTGTGTAGTTTTACGGTACCTATGGAGTCCCCGTCCCGATCATGATCATTAAATTTCTCGTTGAATTCTAGAAAACGTAACATTGTTTCTTTTTATTTCTTTAGTTTTTCTTTGTTTGTTTAAAGAATGAGATGGGTATTTTAGACTCCTTTCGACATTTAAATGTCAATTAACAGGTTCAATGCAAATTTTTGATAAATGCGATAGCAAAAACGGATCATTATATTAAAGAAACTAATCACTATTTCTTATAATATATATATTTTTTTGGATATGTAAAGGGTTCACACTAAACGGTTTCAAATAGACTCCCCCTATTTAGCAGGCGTTCTCTTGTAAGTGATAAAATTATATAAATTGTTTTTTCATGCATTTAAAATGCAGTTAAATTAAATTATACAAACTGTTAGGTATGAAATCAAACGTCACCCGTTAAACCAATTGTTGAAAAAAACTCTTTAAATGCAAATTCTAAATACACCTGATATCTTAAAATGAAATATCTAAGGAAATTTTAGACGCGTAAGCTATACAAATTTGTAGGCTTTTTTCGCACGAACCCAATTAGAGTTTAGTTGTTTGCTTTCTAATGTTGTTTGTCCCAGTGGTTGAACAGCGGTCGACCTTTGGTTGCCAGAACAAATAAAAACAGTTTCCGCACACCTCTGTAAATAAATTAAGGTTTAAAAAACAATTGAAAACAGAAAATTAACCGTACCTATACATTGTTTTACAGGTATATTAGTATACAGGTACGGTCACGAGCGTTAATTTGGGACCCATTTCAAGAAAAATATGCTTAAAGTCGCCAATGTCATAGAGATGTCAAGTCATTTGTAACTTTTAGGAAACTCAACCTTATTGTTGTAGAATGTCAGATTGACTTTTGGACCTAAGGTGGGTACCGAATTAAATCTCGTATACTGATAGTTTGAAGGTAAGTACCTATCTATTTTTTATGAAATTAGAACGATGGGTTGTAAAAAAGAGTGATTTTAATTTTTATAGGCTTTCGAACAGTAGTTACGTTTTTCCAAAATGAATAATGGTACATTTAATAAAAATTGCTTTACCTTAAAAATTTCCCTAATAAGCTGCTAAAATAATTGATTTAAAAACAAACTATGCAGCAATTTTGTTACAAAAACTCAGCTAAAACGGCGTTGAAAAAATCTCTAATTTCAAGCAATGTTTTTTGTGAATGTGCATTATTTAAAAAAGTAATGCGTATATTATCAGCTGGGCTGCATGCTCGTTTGCCGACTCCATTTAAAAAAAAAACATGACGTCTCGAGTCTTCCAAGTACCTAGTCATACTTCCAGCGCTTCTCTCTTCAACTTTGCTCATCGTTACAACTACAACTACGGTTACAAAGTTATTTCCATCTCTCTTTGAATTAACTGCCTTATAATTTCTAGTGATCTAATAACAGCGTCGAGTTAATTAACTACCTAGATAGAACTTCGTGAATACGTTTAATTTGCATATGGACTTGAGTTTCTGTCTTAGCTAACACGTTAGGTAACTTAAACTTGTCTTGAGTTTATTTAGACAAAGTTACGAATCTAAAATTATCATCGTCTAGGTTTTTACAACCAGTGGGATTAGCATGCGAGGCGAGGAAAATACGTCAAACCTCGTCAAACGCGATTTAGTGTCAAATATGTCTATTCTATTCCATATTCTAACATAAGTGTATTTTGTGTGAATTGAGTCCTTTTATTACTAAGCATTTTAAAGTGTGACGTTATGTCATATTTTCTTATTTTCATATGAATGACGTAAAATATGACAGTAAATCTCGCGTAGCATACTAAGCCCCCAGGGAGATTTTTGTCAGTGGGAATTCGAATGTAGCAGCAAGTATAGTTTAAACTTTTTCAACTGAGCTTATCCCCTTAACTTAAAGCCATTGTGAAGTTAACCACGAATTAGGATGACGAGCTCGCAGTTAAAGCAGATAATAACCACCTTCGAAGGTTAACATGGATTATCGACTCTATTTCTTTAGACGATTCTTATTTTACTTAAAAGATAAGGGTTATTCATTTGTTTTGCAACAATCAATTTAGGACCGTATGAAATTTGAATTAAGAGTGAAGTGTCCATTACTGGTGTCTGTCAGCTAAAAGTTTCCATCATTGGTGCCGTCACCCTACTATTCTATATTGTTACTACACTTTTTCTGCCCTTGGTCTATAATAAATTGCAAGAATAATACGAAAGCTATTTCTAATTTATCTTGTACCTCAAAATAATTCTATTGAGCCTTGTTTGGGTACACAGGAAAACAAAAAAGGTCGTACATTACCCGGGGCCAAGAAGGTGAAATGTGATTTATCACGGCGATTCTTGTCCGGACATTTTTGTTGGCACCCATTTTTTTGTCCGGAATAAATGTCGCTTTTTGTTCTGGGGAATGTTGAATGGTTGACAAAAGAGTGGTTTTTTTATCTGGGGATCCATGTTGGACATGGTTTTCTTTTTTCCATATAATTTTCAGGGTTCCGTACCCATAGGGTACCAACGGGGTCCTATTACTAAGGCTCCGCTAGCAATCCATCCGCCTTTTAATCCATTGTAGAAAAATGGAATATGTTTTACGATGGCTGCTTTTTTAAAGCATGGCTCAGATAAATGAGCACACAGTCCACCTGATAGTAAGTGGGCAGACCCATAGTCATTTTATGACGACGCGCTGGCATAGTTGGTTGTGACTCTGCCTACGAAGCTAGCGGTCCTGGGTTCAAATCCCGGTAAGGGCAGATATTTGTATGATGAGCGCGAATCTTTGTTCCTGAGTCATGGATGTATTCTATGTATTTAAGTATTATATTTCTCTATGTAAGTATTTATATCGTTATCTAGTACCCATAGAACAAGCCTAGTGCTTAGTTTGGGACGGTTTTTTTTATTATTTATTCTAAAGGCTACAATTTAGGTCTTAAGACTGCAATCCTAAGACCGCGAATGCGTTGCCAATCCTAAGGACTAAGATGGAATGCCTCTATGATAGTTATTTCACCGATTCTCTTATCCCCACACCGGAACTTCAATGTTATTCCATTCCATAGAGAGGATTTGAGCATTTTTTTTTTTGCCACTGTGTGACATATCCAGTATAAAAAAAAATTGCAGGTAGGTAGAGAACATCAAACTATGCAATAATTAAATAATATTCTAATGTGTCCCAAAATATTTGTATGGAAAGTTCCATTTGTGTTACCAAAAACTTATGAATATCGGTAACACAAATGGAACTTTCTATACAAATATTTTGGGACACGTTAGAATATTATTTAATTGTTGCATAGTTTGATCTTCTTTACCTACCTGCAATTTTATTTTAATTCTGGAGATGTCACTCATAGTGGCAAAAAAAAAGAGAAATGCTCATTTAGATTTGTAACAGTACGTGTGAAACTGTGAACATTGCGAAAGTTTAAAACAAACAAAGGCAATATGGCTTTACCGAATAAAATAGACGCCCGGTAATCTGACTTGACACTGTACTACATCTTTATTAAACTGTTACAAATCTAATCAATCGTCATTATCATTCCCGAAACTTTAACCGAAATATTATTCACAACGAACATTAAAAAAGCACAATTTAATTAAATTCATTCCGCTATTTTCCCAACAGGTTAACCACAACGTTCCCCGTCGTCACCCAACATGCGATAGTAAATTGGCTTCTGAAAAATGTTGAAAATATCAAATATACGACACACGTTTTACGAACGGACTTTTCCAAACTAAAATATCTGTTACTCAGATCCAAAATGATTCAAGTTGACTTTTATGTGACATACGATCGTGGTGATAGTAACTAGTATAATTATGTTCCAGAATTGCTTACGGATTCACCTGGATAATGTCACTTTACACTCTAAAGTAAAGATGAAAAACTATTACTTTGATTTAAAAATTGGTAACTAAGTATTGCGCCTTTGATTTGGAGTCATAGAATTAGATTAAGATGCAGATAAAATATGTAGGTAAAAAGTATAAAAGTATAAAACGCCTAATTTTATCGAACTTTACTTCATGAGGCATTCAAAAAAAAAATTCAATAAATTGGCCTCATGAGGGCTCTTTTACACCACGGTAATATGGTGTGAATCTACCAGCAGCGCTTCGAACAACACCATCATTGAGGAGAAGAAGCGCCGCAAGAAACTCAAGCAGAAGGTAATTTTTTCCAATCATAAAATACAATAATACCTACTTATGGCGGATTTCACCAAGCGAGAATAAGGTGTTATACCTAGATTAAACGCCGAATTTGTATGGACTAATCTCGGAGTAAGTCTTATTCCAGCTTGGTGAAATACGGTCTTAAAAGTAACATTACAAGGTAATAAAGCTTTTTTTTAAATAAAGTAATAATTATTTTAAACCTAACACAAATAAAATCATTAACTACAAATGTAAGCTCAATAAGATTTAATTAAAAATAGTGACTAGGAGAACAACTATTAAAATAAAAATTGCGTTCGATGAAATGAAATTCGATGAAATGATACAATCTATGAAGTGAAATTCTATAAAATGATGGGTTACCACTCAACAAAAATTAAATATATCCGTCACTCAAATTAAATTGTATAATGAGACAATTACTGTCGCACTGAACGTCAGTTTAACAACGTCATAAATAAAGCCGACGCACTGTTAATACAAAGTGCTTTTAGCTCGGAGCCGGAGTCACCTGCGCAGCTGCTCATCTAGAATATCCACAGACTGTTTAACTCCAGCCGAACCTTACATTGCATTGCAAATAGGAAAAAAGTCATGTGAATGGTGGTGGTGGTGGAAGACGCGGCGTGGGTAGTAGGGAATGCAATTTAACCGGTTATTCACCGTTTTTGTATGAAAATAACCGGTTAAAAGCGGTTATAACCGGTTATTTGCATTCCCTAGTGGGTAGGCCTCCGACATGGTGGACCGACTACGTGTCTAAGGTTGCGGGAAACCGTTGGATTCCAGTGACGCAAGACCGGTCCTTGTTTGAAACCTTGGGGGAGGCCTATATCCAGCAGTGGATGTCTTTCGGCTGAAATGATGACGATGAAATGGTGATTACACCGTAATTACCAGGACTTCAGACGACTTACATACAAAATATAAACAGGTTCAATTTCAGAATAGCTAAACGCGTTGTCAAAAGTAATTCTATTCATGTCCATCCTCAATTGCTCTCCTCTCGTCTCTCTACTCTCACTCTCTTTTTGCAGTGATCCAATGCTGAGTGTTTTCCTCTTGAATTGCACGCCATTTTTCCGCCTTAATTTTTATTGTTAAATGAGAAAAAAAACTGTCGCACTGAACGTCAGTTTCACAGCGTCATAAATAAAGCCGACGCACTGTTAATGCAAAGTGTTTTTAGCTCGGAACCGGAGTCACCTGCGCAGCTGCTCATCTACAATATCGCCAGACTGTTTAACTACCAGCCGTCCCTTTTATTAAATTGTAAATGGAAAAAAAAGCAGAATAATGGAGCAATACATAAATACCATCATTTACCAAATGCAGTTTCGTAGACATGTTGAATATCGAATATATTTACCCGAGCTATTGCAATAAATTGAATATTATGAATATGAATAAAAGTAAATCTATCTATATCCATCCCGATTATTCTGTCTCTCTTTCACTCCTTCTACCCACTCACGTGCTTAGTGCAATCTGAGTTGCGAGGGACAGTCCTTATTTGCTTTTAAATAAGGTCGATCAAATTTGCACGAGCACTCAAGGGGTTCTTTTCAGCCCATAATGACCTAATGCTGACTGTATTGCATTGCACGTCATTCTTCTACTCCTTTACAAAAATACTTCTCAATTTTCTTACCAACTTTGACAAAGAGAACTTGTTCCATATCCACATCATTCTCTTTCTCCACTCAACAAAAATCTTATTTTTTCTTTGTATCCATCATTTCAATTTTATTGTTTAATGAGATAACTATCGCACTAAACGTCAGTTTAACAGCGTCATAAATTAAACCGACGCACTGTACACAAAGTGCTTTTAGCTCGAAGCCGGAGTCACCTGCGCTGCTACTCATGCGAACAATGCGAACACTACTGCTTGGCGGTAGTTTTGTGGGTAAGATGGTCCTACCACCACTTACTAAAGTTTTTAAGACCGACTGTACTATTGGTTTTGAACTGTAGTTATCTAGAGCGAGCGTATTACGAGACGAAGAGCGCCAGGTGTTTAACAGTAACGATAAAATGAAACAAACCGTCTAGAAGTTTCCGAAAAGAAATTACTGTTCCTAATTGTCTTTATTTTCTTACAATCTTCAAAGTTAATATAAATTACGTAAGTACTTTACGAGTATAAGCGATCACGATAAAAAATAAAATAAAGGCTACCTGCGGGCCTATTACGGTCGTGTTTATCGATGTGGATAAACGACACGTGTATAAAACATCTGTCACTTTCTGGTCAGTCATACTGGTCAGTATGTAAGAGCGAGAGTGACGGATGCTTTATCCATCGCGATAAAGGCGACCATAATACGGGTCCTGGGGGCCTTTATCTTGGCTGTTTATCGCGTGACAAAATGTCACGCGTCACTTTTTGACACGAATGTACGAGAGTGACGGATGTTTTATCCACATTTTATCACGCGATAAACGCAACCATACGAGGCCCGCTGATGGTGAGTGGGATGTACAGTCGCGAACTTTAATTTGGTACCCACCCTTAGGTCCAAAGTCAATATGACATTCTACAACAATAAGGTTGAGTTTCCTCAAAGTTACAAATGACTTGACATCTCTAATGACATTGAAGACTTCAAGCATATTTTTCTTGAAATGGGTCACAAATTAACGTTCGTGATAGTACCATCCATAGATATGATTCTCAAGACTGAGGACCGTATTAATAAACTGTGGGGGTTATTATTCAGTTTAGTTTACGCTGAGAAAAAAAGATTGCGCTATAAACTCCTATAGCTCTGTCCTTTACGCTCGCCGTAAAATGAATAGCCTAGCTATATCATAATAACCCCCCAGATCTTGGCTGAGGTACCCGTCAGAAGATACGTCAAAATAAACGTCAAACCATAGAAAACTGTCAGTTTGGACGCATCTTGAGACGAACATTACAGTCGAGATCAGTTTATTCATACTGCTCTAAAACTGCAATTCTAAAGACTGCAAATGCGTTGCCGATTCTAAAGACTAAGATGGAATACCTCTTTTTTGCCCTAATTAGTGTCCCACTGCTGAGCAAAGGCTACCCTTTTTTCCGTCATTCGTCCGGTCCCTATCAAGCGCATACTCCCGTCACTTGCTTTAAAACGCTTCCAAGTCATCCCGCCATCTCCTCTTTGGTCTGCCTCTAATCTGGTGGCCATCTTTGCTAAATATTTCTATGCTAGTAAATTCACTGGTTGTCTTAGTTCCACACTGGAATATCAACAATGCCAAACTACTCTTTAATGGGAAATCTAATTGATTCATTTCTTAGAACACAATTATTAGGGTGTTATGAAATACTTAGATTCACCATATATTCAGTGGGCGTATTATTTTTTATTGCTGTGGATAAAAGACATAGATATAACATCTGTTACTTTCTGACAAGAATGTAAGTGCGAGATTGACGGATGTTTTATCCACGGCGATAAACTAGACTATAAAATGTCCACAGCCTGCATGCAAGCGTGCAAATGGTAATACAGCATACATAAAAAACAACGCAATATTATAATGGTATCTAAAAACTGGGTCTCTATTTCACGACGAAAATAAATATTGCTTTAGACCAGAGGGCTTATTGTCTAACGCACTCGCAATCGCAACCGGCTTCAAAGTGGAGCAATTGTTTTCATTTTGTATGCAGACAAGCTTTCCATTTTCAAAATGAAAACGATCGTGATTGCGAGTGCGTTAGACAAATAAGCCCTCAGTTATCGCAGTGTCAACGTTTTGATAGTTCTTAATTACTTGACAGTAATACAAACAGGGCCTCTATTCCCGGCGGTAAGAACGATACCGTAATTGACCTGTTATGGTATTGTTATGACGTCAGACGCCATTACTGTCAAGTAAATAAGAGCTATCAAAACGTTTACAATACGATAACAGATCAAACACGATATGGTTTTTACCGTGTTGAATAGAGGCCCTGCTCTGCTTTAAGTAAACTGAACTGCTTTAGTTTGTCATGGTAATAACCAGTAAATAATTATTATCTTATGTAACACTGCTTATGTAAGAAAAATGCGAAAAGCCATGCTAAGTGTCATATGAAAAGTGTAAAGTGGGACTAGTAAAAGAATGAATAATATTCTTCACGTAAAGGCGATATTCAGTGCGGTTGTTATAAGCGCATATTGGTCGAGCTATCGACTCGCTCGAGGCAGCCAAGCCGGGAGATAGCTTATGGCAACGGCATAACGTATGCTTTACTTACGATTATGCTCTACTTGATAATACTGTCTTACTATTTTATTTTTTCGGAGATAGCACTGAAACATACATTAAGAAGTGTAACATAATTAAATAAATTGGCACTATAATTAGATATAGAATTATGCTTTCATTAATGCATTCACTGCTAGGAGGTGTGGCCTAGAAACAAACTTGTATGACAGTGAACGCATATATGCGTCGATCGTAGTGAATGCGTTAACGTATCTCACTATTTGTACAAGAAATACTTAAGGAAGCCTTAAAAGAAAAATAACAACAATTTAAAAAAGTCAAATAGAAATGCTCGTTTAAATTTAATACAGCTGTTTTAAACATTGATTGGATTGTGAAAATAGATCTATGTCATATAGAAATCTATTGTAATGGCAATTAGTTATAATATATAATCTTGTAATATTGTTGGTTAACAGACCATCTTTTTCTCTATAACGATACGGCCGCATTTATTGTCATGTCACGTGAATAAGTAGAAAAAACAGTTCCTTTTATCTACTTTATTATTGCCCATCCTGCTTTGATATCGTAATGACACTGTTGAAATTTTGTCGCTGGCAAAAGCTAGTTCCTAATAGACATAACGTATATTTCTAGTTTTTAACTCATCCTATTTAGGTACCTATACTTACCGCCTGTTTCACAATCGACAAGTAAAGCATATTTGACGGATAAATATACCCCTTTCTCTTTCTGACACTTAAAAATAGACCAGGAGAGAACCAACATTAAATGGCAGATAAATTTACTCGTCGATTGTGAAACAGGCAGTTTACTTTATACTATAAATTGATTAATGCAAAAAAATATAAACATTAATATTGCAATTTATTGTCATTACAATTATTATACAACCATACATTTTTGCATTTCGGTATGGGAAAGCGAACCGGTTAATAGAGACTATATTAATTTACTATCTTTTTTCCACGATGAAAATAAGCCTATAATGTTAGTCCAGTGTAAAAGCATCTGCATTTCAAATTTCCACCAAATCCGTCCAATGCGTAAAGGAGTAACAAAGTAACATACACAAAAATCGTATTCATAATATTAGTTGAACAAATTTTGGTTTATGAATTAAATGCTTAAGAAATAAAGCTTTCGTTTGTAGAGCATACACCTTTTCAAGGCAGTCGTTTCATCCCCGACTTAAATCCACCGATGAATATATTCAGCCGAGCACTTCGGCGGGTCAGAGTGCATCTTTTGCAGGTGCAACGTGTAATATTACATATCGTACTGCTAGATCAAAACAGTAGTATCTCAAAATACAACTGTATTGTAAAATCAACTTTAATACAACTTCTATGAACTTGAAACAAAACTAGCGAGGATTTTGAGTTGATACTGTTTTGATCTAGCAGTGTGAATTATTTAGAAGCACAGTGTACGTTTTGTAAAAAAAAAAATATCTCGTGTAAAATCATATTATAATAGCCTCTTCTTCTTCTCTTTTATATTTACACTGTTGGCAGAGTGGTTCTGGAAAGGGTAAATAGATAAATAAATAAATAAATAACTAATAAATAAATGTTGAGTAACCGTGGTGAAGTTAAACCATGCTTTGTCCTTATCTGTCATTGTGACATTTGAACTTGACAGATAAGGACAACGCATGGTTTACCTACATCACCGGTACTCAACATTTATTAGTAAGGGGGTAAGTGACGATTTTTCATACACAAGCTACAAATTTAAAAATAAACAAGCTAATTGTCTCTTAAATATTAATATTTTCTGAGTTGCGGCAAATTACTTAAGATTAATACTCTATCACTCAATGTAACAGAAACAAATTTAAGTATGGTGCTGATAGAGATACGATAATATAATAACATTACTATAATTTAGTATCTGCGAGAAACATTTATTTTTGCGCGTTTTCTTGTGTTGGATTTTTTTTCTTAAATAATGACTTTCACCAAGCAAAATTCCTTTCGCCAAGGTGTATTTCGAAAATGTTCAGTTTTAGATAATCATCATGGACTTATTAGAGAAATTACATGGATTATCACACGCGGAGACAATTGTTCAGTAAAGAATATTTACTTTTGTGCACTAAATAGGATAAGCACATAATATGGGGTTAGCTCTACGCGTTTCTGTCAAGTCTGGCGATATTCAAACTGCCGCACTCAAAGACGTCAATTTAATTTAATACTTGATTAAAGTTGCTGCTGTCACTTTCTTTACTACAGCGATAGAATAAGACAACACGTCTGACTGCGGCAGTTATTCCCTCTAAATTTCAAGTCCCTAGGGCTACCGATTAATGCTGTGCAGTACTGTCAGTCGATCATTCACTGCAGACATTTTTTTCCACATAAATAGCGGGCTTATTTAAGTCGACGTCTGTTAAATTTGCAAACCAAACTCTTTTAAATTCTTAATTCCTTATCATCGCGTTTGTCCCCGCCATAACTGACATAACATTATACAGCCCCAGCCTATCCACTCTGGAATAAAAATGTAAATAGAAATGTACGGAGCTCCGCAAATGGATCCCTTATGAATTATTAAAACGCAATGAAAGGAGGGCTTATTATTTGTGAAACGGTCTCGGTAAAAACGTTGTCGATGATAGCCTTAAATTTTGACAGATACTGTCTTGTTTTCTTAACGAGAAAATAAACATACATACGACTTGACAGAAGCGCGTGGAACTAACCCCATGTGCTTCTGTTAATTCCACCAGAGTAAATAGGTACTCTTTAAACGAAAAATTTGTCTTCACGTGAAATGTCCATGGACTTATTTCATTAGTAAGTTCATGGTGACTATCTACAACTCGACACGCCACTAGTTAAGAAAAAGAAAACATACATAACAGTCACTTCATTTTCTCTCCTTTATCGTTTTTATCCCTCCGATGGTAGTGGACACCAATTTCGGTCTAGTGCTAACCTTTCCCTTACCGTTCTATCCAACAAGACTCGTGCCTATGCTAAATCTGTCACGGTATAATCTGTGACCCATGTGGTGCCGGGTTTAGAATGTTGCCACTCCATGTCTTCCCGTGGATGTCGTAAGAGACGACTAAGGGATTAAAGGCTGTGTAGTGCTGTTAGGCGATGGGTTTGCAACCTGTCACTAATACACTGGATATCATCTTAGCCTGGTTGTGCAAATTGTGGTCACAGAATTATCATCAAGTTTTTGGAGTTGTTGGTGAGTCTGTGGCTCTGCCTACCCCACTCTGGGAATGAAGGCGTGAGTTTATTGTGTGTGTGTTATGTATATTCTGTTCAATTGTGAAATTGAAATTAATAAAAAACGTTATGTTTAACAAAAACAGCGAAGAGAATACGTACTATTTAAATAAGAATCTATGATTTATTTACTGGCCAGCAATGTATCAATAAGACACTTACCTATTTTTTACATAAAAAGCCAAATAACAAAGTTTTCTTAACCAACAGATTTGAAGTAAAACATACCTTTCGGCTAAAAAAAACTTTGCAACATAGATCTTAAGATTGCCGTCTTGAGATTGCGAATGTCTAGACCTCTCAAATCCCACTTCCCGTCAGGTGACTTGTGTGCTGGTTTGCCTTCTCATATTTATTTGCTAGTCAATACGGTTAGGGGTGGGGTGGGGGTGGGGTTTGCTAAGGCAAACGTAGTGTAGGACGCCCCCCGGCTAGATGGACCGATGACCTGAAGAAGGCAGCTGGCAGTGACTGGATGCAAAGGGCGGGAGATCGCGCGCTGTGGCGCTCCTTGGGGGGGCAGTGGACTGCAACAGGCTGATATGATAATGATGAATACGGTTCGTTCAAATCTTGCAAGTCAAGTTCAGTGATGTAAATGCAATATAATTTAGTAATAACTTTTAAACCAACATGCAAGGGACTTTAAAAGGTGATGGGGGTTTTCTATGGACTCCGTCCCCACCCTCCATCAGTCATGGGATGCATGTCAAAATTTTCTTTTCATTAGGACCCAATCAAGACAAAATACCTATTTTAGTTGCAAAATCGATGGGGTTTTTTTGATGAAAAAATACATTTCAAGACTAGAATGTGTTTATTTTTAAACAAATTCCAAACGATACGATTATGATTTTTCAAAAAAAACCCATACATAGGGCGATCGTCGTCATAGTAAATAAGTTTCTATCAAAAATTTCATTTCTGGGACAAGTTTTTGTTGCCGACTGTACTTTTTTTTGGCAAAATTAATCTTTATCTGCTTATCAAGACGTGAACTAATGAGTCCTAACACGGTGGTAAATACTGACTCAGCTGTTTTAAACACTATGCCTCAGGTATCTTCAGTAACAGAATATGGCAAGTGCTCGTTACACTCAGCTCAGAAATATTTTTACAAGTCTTATTCTCATTACGACATTGCAGCTGCCGTATCATAATGCCAGTTGTTAAAGAACACGAGAGTGAACGTAAAAGTTTAATGTAGTTTTAACCGCCAACGAATAATAAAAAACCAGCCAAGTGCGAGTCGGACTCGCGCACGAGGGGTTCCGTACCATTATCTATATAACATTAAATACTATATTGTTGCCGTTATTAACATCGAAAAAACGGAAAAATACACGTTTGTTGTATGGGAGCTCCACTTAAATATTAATTTTGTTCTGTTTTTAGTACTTGTTGTTTTAGTGGCAACAGAAATACATCATCTGTGAAAATTTCAACTGTCTAGCTATCACGGCTCATGAGATACAGCCTGGTGACAAACAGACGGACAGTGGAGTCTTAGTAATAGGGTCCCGTTTTTACCCTTTGGGTACGGAACCCTAAAAATAACGGGTCGCCGTTAAATCCAGGTTTTTATTTATTGAATAGTTCTTACTTTAGCTTTTCTCGTAGCTACATTAAGACTGTTTTGTTTTATAAGCGCTTGGATAATGCTTTTCGGAGCACAAGCAAAACCTTTTTCTACGGCGTGGAGATTTTCTAATGGAAATTATTTTCTTAAATTATACTATGGCCATAACATTTTTGTGAGGTGAGATTATGTCATAAGTTTATTTACTGTTAGTTGAGAAAATTTTGAAGAAGCAGTATCACAGGCGAACTGGGAAACAGGGGAAGATTATTCTGGGGCCTATTGCATATAAAATAATAGCTTATATTATAAGCGGAACTCTCTTTCTAACAGTATGTATTAAAAAGAGCCTTCCACTCGTATTACAAGTTATAAGCTTTTATGAAATGGGCCCCTGGGCCAATTTTCTACTAGATCAAAATCATATTGCCTTGGACGTGTTACCGTGAAAGTTTTGATAGCTCCAAGATAGCTCTTATGTACTTGACAGTAGTGGCGTCTGAGTTAAAATTAGTACCATAACAAGTCAAATACGATATGCTTTTTACCTACTAGAATAGAGACCCTGGAGTGAAAGCCATTAATTAAAATAAGAATAGAAAATGGCGGCTTGCTGCGAATGGTTGTGCGAATAATGATGTACTCGTAGATATTTAGACGGTGTTGGATTAAGGGTGCGGCTCCACTGAGGCGGAGACGAGCGGAGCGGAGCGGAGCTGTGCCAATATTAAACTTTGTATAGTCAACCTTTAAAGAAGCTGCACACTTTGGTACCTTGTCGTTTTGACGCCTTTGACAGATTAGAGCAGCAGTTCAAACATAACGTTAAATTGACAAAGCACTAAAATAAGGTAATTTTAAAGCCAACCGTATGGAGATACACTTGGAGAAAATAAACTCTAGTATTTACAATGACATTCAATTGCGGAAATTTACTACAACTTCTATCTATTCTCATCAAACTTAATCCGTTTATAGCAGCGTGAGAATAAATTAACAACACCAGGACTAAAGATTACTGTGGCACTACTTCTGAAACCAAACTTAACGAACGTTAGTCACATCCCCTTTTAACAATGGCAATATTAACTGACGAGTGATAGAGAAGCCACCATCGTTTCGTATTTAGTGGATCGGAGTGACCCATCTAAAGCCTGCAGAGGCCCGATAGTGGTGATTTGGGGGTAATGGCCGCTCAATATTACGCGATCGGCATTTCCTTGAATTAAAATTTGACAAATTAGACAAACGGTTATATAAAAATTTAGAGTAGGTATAATAACGATTTAATATTAGTTTATGTGATTGGTGTATCATGCCTAATTATGTGTACAGTCGCATTCATTACTTTATCTACATGCATATCATAAGTTTTTTTATAATATGTGAGAAACCTGTATCTGTGGTTGTATCTTAATGTACCTGTATCTTAATGTTTCCATTAAAGTATCGGTTACCAATACTTTAATGTTCCATTAAATACAACCACAGATACAGGTTTCTTAATATAGGTCATTTGCTTATCGTTGCTATTGCTATGCGTACGCCTTCCGTCCATCCGTCCTTACTTAAAACAGCTGTATCTTTCGAACTGCAATAGATAGCGCGGGTTGTTTTTTCTTCAGAGTATGTGTTATTACGGCGGATTCACTAGGTATAATTATTTTTCTCAAAAATGTCCGGAAATGTTGACATTACTATCTACATATTGAGACGCGAAGAACATAGTTTACTGACAGTACTCATATTAAAAAAAAAAACATTGCGTGCTCGCTACACAAGCTCGCAATGTTGCATACAAATTCCATTACAATTTAGCTTGTAATTTTTTAAAAAGTGAAAAGTGCCATAATAAAATTATGGCACAAGTCTTATACATCCATATTTTATTCGAAACATAACTTTTTTATCTGTGTCTGGAATAGCTTGTGTTTTTTTAAAAACAAATCTTGAGTTTCTCCTTGCCATAAAAGGCGTTAAAGAGTGATGGTTTTTTCACGTGAAGTTTCTGTTTATGCAATTCAAAAAATGAGTTCAAGTGATGAAGATTTTACTCCAACACAATTTTTTTCTTGCGATTTTTGATATTTGCCTCTGCAGGAACGGCAATTGCGGGCTTCGTATTTTTAAACGGACTCGCAAGCTCGTCCATTTAAAGGGCCGAGTATTGGGCCCGCAATTGCCTACATCCCTGCCTAGGCAATAAATAATGTACTATTACAAACCCTGAAGAGAAACAACAAATTCTAAACGTCATTCGTTTTTAAGGGCTCGTTACGGATAGATTCCATAAATATCTCTAGTTCACGTTTTCGAGAAAAAGGCGAATTCAAAACGTGATCTAGAAGTGAAATCTCGTGTTCGAGCCACAGTTATTCAGAATTTCTCTCGCAGTATTTGAAAACGTTGAAAATAATAAAATACTCAGCATAAGCGGTGAGGCGTTTGCGGGAAGACTGAGAGAATTTACATTTTTATATCCCCTGAATACATCTTGGCGACATGGGTTACTTTTCGAGTTACTTCACGACGCACTGGGTTTTAAACGGCGCTGTTATCTTATCTTAATATTTTCTAATATATAAAATTCTCGTGTCACAGTGTTTGTAACCAAACTCCTCCGAAACGGCTCGACCGATTCTTATGAAATTTTGTGTGTATATTCAGTAGGTCTGAGAATAGGTCGTAAACTATTTTTCATAAGGTTTGTATGAAAATGAAAATTACACCCGGGCGACGCCGGGCGCGGACAGCTAGTCTTCTTCTTCTTTCTTTTAATATATAAAATTCTCGTGTCACAGTGTTTGTAACCAAACTCCTCCGAAACGGTTCGACCGATTCTTATGAAATTTTCTGTGTATATTCAGTAGGTCTGAGAATAGGTCGTAAACTATTTTTCATAAGATTTGTATGAAAAAAAAATTACACCCGGGCGACGCCGGGCGCGGACAGCTAGTAATTATTATAAATGAGGAAGTTTGGATGTTTGTTACTCAATCACGCTTCAATTACTGAACGGATCTGAATGAAACTTGGCACCACGTAGAATAGAACTCCTGTAAGAGAGCGTATGATATTTTAAATTTCTAAGTTTTATGTTTTACTAGATTAAGTATTCTAATTGTGATTGTGACCTGCATATTTTAACACTTAAAAGATGACACGTTGTTAAATCGTGTTAAGTTTATCTTGCATTCGATTCTTCGTAGCAAATTTCATCTCATCTAGTCAAATAATTAATTAAGGGACAATGAATAAACTAAAAATGTATCCTTGTGGTGCCGGGTTTAGAATGTTGCCACCATGTCTTCCCGTGGATGTCGTAACAGACGACTAAGGGATAAAGGCTGTGTAGTGCTGTTAGGCGATGGGTTTGCAATCTGTCACTAATACACTGGATAACATCTTAGCCTGGTTGTGCAAAATGTGGTCACAGAATTATCAACAAGTTTTTGGAGTTGTTGGTGAGTCTGTGCCTCTGCCTACCCCACTCTGGGAATGAAGGCGAGAGTTTATGTTATGTTGTTATGTTATGTATAAACTAGCTCAAGTCAAAAGTAAATTTTTGATCCACAGTTTTTTATTTAAAAACTACACAAGAACTTTGACGGTGCCAACTCTATTCAGATACGCCAGAACATACAAATCCTAAAATCCAGTCTCTCGTATCCAATAATCGCGTCACAAGTGCCACAACGAATGTCTGCTGCATCGATCACAGTAACTAACTCAGTTAGCCGTGTGTTTTGCTTTTCCGATACAGGCTCTAACTACTGAGAGCTCAGAGGGCTTATTGTCTAACGCACTCGCAATCGCAACCGGCTTCACAGTGGAGCAATTGTTTTCATTTTGTATGCAGACAAGAATTCGATTTTCAAAATGAAAATGATCGTGATTGCGAGTGCGTTACACAATAAGCCCTCTGGTGCAAGTTAACCTGGCTTAGGTTAGGTTAGGCTTAGGTCAGGACATGGTCGCTGTAACTTCTTTTGGCACAAATGGGGTTGGCGTGATTCGGATATGTGATTGTGGCGAAGAGGCCCATACCAAGGATCATATAATGCAGCGATGCCCAATACATTCATACCTACCCGAGACCCATAGAAGACATCTACACCTCACTCAAGACGCAGCTAGTTGGCTGAGAAAGCTGAATGTTGACTTATAATAGACTATTATTATTATTATTATGTATTCGCCTATTCCACAGATCGCGATACGATTAAAATAAAACTACGTTACCAGTCCACTGCTTTAAAAGTGTATTTAACTTACTCGTAATGTCGTTTACTAAAATTTTAGTTTATCTCACCATGTCTTCCCGTGGAAGTCGTAAGAGGCGACTTAAGGCCTGTTTCACAATCGACAAGTAAATTTATGTGCTAGTTAAAGTCAGCTCTCTCCTTGTCTATGTTGAAGTGTAAGAAAAGGAAAGGGCTAAATTTATGTGTCAGTTAGGCTTTACTTGACGATTGTGCAACAGGCCCTAAGGGAATAAAGGCTTGTAGTATTGTTAGGCAATGGGCTTGCAACCTGTCACTAATATACACGTGGTAAACATCTTAGCCTGATTGTGCGAAATGTGGTTACAGAATTAACGACAAGTTTTTAGTTGTTGTTAGTTCTGTAGTTCTGCCTATCCCACTCTGGGAATGAAGGCGTGACGGTATGTATATATTTAATTGTAGTTTATCAAAAGAAAGTAGACTATCTCAAACAAATTTACCTATACCCAAACTAAGCTTTAGGTTTATAGAGGTACTAGAGGACGCCCGCGACTTCGTACGCGTAGAATTAGTTTCCCGCTACTCCCCCCATTTCCTCCCGTTGGGGGTCAATTTTCGGAAAATCCTTTCTTAGTGCTCACTTACATCATAGAAGGAACCCCTGTACCAAATTTTAAGTTTCTAGGTACAGTAGTTTCGGCTGTGCGTTGATATAAGTCAGTCAGGATTGCCTTTTATATATATATAGATTATGTACTTTATAGTCAGTAAATTCTGACACATTGCACAACCATGAAGTTTCTCATTATTGATAATGTTGACAACAGTAAAAAAATGCGGTTATTACTATTTTTTCACACGCATCAAGTTAAGCGTTATTTTTTATGGTTTAATTTTAACGAGCACATTTTAAACCAAATCCCTTTTAATCCAGACATAAATGTTCATAAAATAAAAGCTTGTAAAAAACGCAGTTATTTTACTTTAAGTGCGTAAGTCGACTTAAAAACAAAATAAAGCTCAATCCGCAGAGCTTACGAACTTCATTCGATGAAATGAATTTTTAAATAAAAGTAACAAATTGAAAAAAAATTGGTATCCGAAGCGAAATTATATGGTTTATAAGGTTCGATATCCAAACTAGAAACGCTTATAGTTTCACCATTTTGTCCGTCTGAATATCATTATTACTTTTTCTCACTAACTTTTTAAGTTACATAAGTGAATTTAAGCTAAAGAGCATTAACTAATTTATCAAAGGTTTTTAATTCAAGCTCGACGCCAAGCGTAAAAGCAAACCAAAAAGCTCCTACCACCTCTAATATAGTTAAGTAAGATAATAAAATACATGGTGAACTTAGAATTTCCAAGTTGAAATGAAGCTTAGTACCTAAGTATTATTTGTTTTAATAAAACAAAAACACGAGAGCTTAAAGCTCTTTAAGTACGCTTAGAGAGAAGCTTTCAAGAAGGCGAGAATCCTTAGTTATTTTTTTGTTTTACGCCTGAAACAGACGTGGATTAAGTATCAAAGTGAAAGTTTGGAATGGTTTCAGAGTTCGACAAAGGGGTGATGCAATCCGATCGAAAGGCCGAAGTTTCAGTTTACTATTGGTTTTTAGATGTTTCAAACTTTTATCTGAAGAGGTGTTAGGTGAGCAGAATTTATTTGAATACTTAGAACTTAAATGTTTGAATTTTTATGTTAAGAGGTGTAAGGTTAGAAGAATTTATAAAAAAAATGTGAACTCTTTTAAAAGGCCACTGTATATTTTTACTGAATGGACGAGTATTTATAAGAACTGACACTCCCTGTAATATTAATAAAATATTAAACACGATAATATATTTAAAATATTTAATAGATGTTAAATACAAACCTAGCTTATAACGGCTTTAAAAAAACATTTTATAAAGATGTATACTTTGCAAATAAAATTAATAATAACTTTAAAATTACTAAGATTAAACGCATATAAAAATAAAAACTACCTACACCTAAAACTACACCAATTTAATAAACTGCTAGCAGTGGACATCGTTCACAAAATGCTGGCAGCATTGCCTCATTTAATGGAAATGCAATTGCTTAAATCCTTGCGCGAAGTAAAGGCCAGCATTTTGGTCACAAGTTGCATCAACCCAGCGCTTTGATCAACCTAGCGCTTTGAAATACTTTAGTCTCTACTTAAGAGACCAGATTTTCCACACCTCCCCGTGTTTAAGTGAAATAATCTAAAAGGATGGCTTTATGTTCTTTATCGTGTAGAACGTGAAATGGAGATAGTTTGGTTTGTAGATTACAACGTCGTAAGCGCCAAGTTTAAAATTAATATTTACAATAAACTTAAAATATTTACTTAAATATAATGGATGACCAGAATAAGTGACGTTTTGTGACCCCAAACAAGACCATCTATGGCCATATTTCCGAGCAGTGTTGTGAAAATATATTATATTAGAAGAGCACAAACACTTCAGTAACAATAATATTTATACATTTCAAACCCCAACTCAAACTAACAAATTTATTTGACTTAAACACACTGCAACACAACAAATATAATCGAACATTTTAATCGATACAACTTTAAAGCAAAAGGATAGAACATAAAAACATTTATATAGTTAGTAGTAGCGAATTTAGAGATTTTTATCGATAGCATATTTACCGACTCTTGAAACTCGTTAACCGATATGACCTGTCAGTTCATCGTGGAAGAAAGAAAGACAGAAAACATTTATGCACAACACAAATATAAATAAAGTAAAACATAAAATAAAAACTACTTAAAGTTGGCCAGTTGTTGTGAGACGGTTCCAACTCAGCATGTGCGGCTGTGAAGCCAGCGCAGCGTTATGCTTCCATTGGGGCCGTTCGGTGACAATATTAGAATATAAACTATAAGTTTCTCTTAAACCTCCTGAGTCCCCAAGTTTTCACTTGAGAAAATAATGCCAAACATAAAACAATACAATACAATAGTTTATTTATAACTCCGTAGTTGTAGATGACATGATACAAAAAATAATTTATTGGACAAGAAATAATAAATATTTACTAATCATTGCGTACTTACTTACATAAAAAATACTTAATGAAGATTTGAATAAGTTCAAGTAAATAAACTGTATTTTCTACAATTTATACATTGGTAAATAAAAAGTACATTATAAAGGATCAGCTATTACAAAGCCACAGTATTTTAAAGCCACTTGCGGGGGCTGTGCCTGAAAATGGGGTGGAAGGTGTGTATGTAACTTTTTCCGGCAAGGCACTAGGGAATGCAATTTAACCGGTTATTGGCCGTTTTAGTATGAAAATAACCGGTTAAAACCGGTTATAACCGGTTATTTGCATTCCCTACAAGGCACCCTATGATTATTTCGACAAGTTTGCAACTACAATGTTACTAAAATAGGTATTGGGTTTTACTAGGTTAAGGTTTCATAAATAAATAAATAAATTACTTGTCTTGATTGAATGATTTATTGATACTAAACTTAAACTGCCTGTAAACTTTTACCCTATGGTGCCTCCTATGCCAATCATTTTAAGCATTTATGTTCTCTTTTAAACGAACAAACGTGAATTTAATTGCTTGTAATAACAGGAACGGAATTATTAATTTATATAATTGTTGATTATTTCAATAACGAATAGTTTATCGGGTTAACGTGTTCGTACTCTGTATTTAAATTGTTGTTTAGTAAATAGTTGGCGAGGTACAGTCAACAACACAAGTGTTTGCCGGTCTAATACAATTAGGACAGGTTTGTTTCCCACGAGATACCGTCCGTACGGAATCGATTGACTAACCGTTGATTTATAACTATATGCGCGAAGTAGTAACCCCGTTAAGCTGACATTATTTAGAGCATTTTGCCAATGCCTATATACATGTCAGCTGTGGGTCAACTACACGAGACGCGCCATGAGTACCATCAGAGTGCAGTACAATGAAGCGTTTCGCACCTTGATGAAACTGCCACGTTACGGCAGTGCGTCGAGTATGTTTGCGGAGGCTGGCGTTCCCGATTTTTTCGCCATCATAAGGTCACGCATAGCGTCATTTCGAGATCGCATACGGTCGTCCAATAACGAGATTCTCTGTACCCTGTCCGATCGCCTGGACTACCGGATGCTCCGACACTGGCTAAAGGTGCACCGTGAACCTAACAAAAAATTATTGTTAGTTATGCTGTAGTTCTGTCATATGTGAGTTATGTGTTATTTTTAAAGTATTATTAATGTATATAATTTTAAATTTTAATTAATGTAATTTATTGTTTTATTTTTTTAATCACTTTTTGTAAATTGTAAATGATGTATGGGTACACTTGCCTGAAATAAATGACTTTATTATTATTATTATTATTATTATTATATGTATTTAATTTGCTTTATTTAGAAATACAGGTTAAATAAAAAGGAATTGTTATGTAGGTACGTTTGCTATAAAAGCAAGTAAAAATAGAATTATGAGTCCGTAAAATGGTCAAACACAAAGATATAATAGTTGTTATATCTCCCGAAAGTGGGTGGACCATACTTGAAGTGTAACGAGTATAGACACGCACACTACGGCAACGCTTTGGCTTGATTTCCTCCTACGCTGACATCGGTTGCTGACGTCGGTTGAGCGTACGAATATATGGCGAATCAGCCGCAGACGTCAGCGTCGCTGTGCGGTGTCATATTGAACATGGTATATCATACGCTCGACCGACATCAGCGACCGATGTCAGCGTAGGAAGAAATCAAGCCTTAGCGACGACAGCTACGCACTCAGAGAAAATGTGCACGTGCATCTACACACACTAGCAATAGCCCACACGTTTTTGTGAGATAAAACCACTGTACTGACTTCAAGACCGTTGGTCCCACTGCTTTTGTCCCACTGCTATTCGATCACCTCCGGAAATCACCGCAAAAGTCAGAAATCACCGCAAAGTAGGTAGGTTAGGTTCGTTAGGTATCTTTAGATGCCCGAAGGGCAAAACCGCCCAGAAATAGGAGCCCTGTCGGGAGGCAGGGCTCCGTCGAATAGCAGTGGGACAAAAGCAGTGGGACCAACGGTCCGGAAAGCTGTACTGCATGCAACTTGGCAATGCCCCCTGGGTCAATATTCTACGTTGTATTAGCACGAACTGTTTCGATATTGTAGTTATATTTTTTGAAAATTATAAATAAATAATTGTAGGGGATGATTTAACACAAATCGACTTAGCCCCAGAGTAAGTTCTAGGCTCGTACTATGCAGCCCAAAGACTAATGGTGTTATCTCGGAATAAACTGCCGTAGCAAGTTCAACCCAATTACTAACGGGAAAAGGTTGAATCTGCTTGGCAATTGAATATGAGAAACCGCCTTTTGGTTTATATTAGCTTAAATAGGGTCATATTAATCTTATTATTGTGTGTGTTCATGGGCCCAACTTCTAAGAGAGTACAAAAAAAAGGAAAGAAAAGTTTAAATAATTTACAATAAAATAATACTTTATTTTGAATGTTTTTGATTCATATTTGGTAGTAAATACACAAATTCAAAATAAATGGGATTCAATATTGCCTACAGCATAGAAAACATCATACTAAAATAATTTATAAAGCAAGCGGTCCAGAAACGCAAACCAAAAAGTTTCACTGTACTCTAAATATTGAATTACCCAACTTTTCGCAAATATACAAGACATGCATATACTTGTATCCGTTTCCTTTATCTGTATGAAGAATATAGACTTAGTTGTTTCTTGTTCTTCGGGTGTAATAATTTAATTTTGGTTTATTCGAGTTGGGAGTTCACAAAAGTTTTTAACTTGAGTACAAGGGATCCTAATCCATTACAATGTTACAAACTTGATTTATGATTTTGTAACTTGCTAACGTGTTTTTTTGCACTGAGATACTCAGATAGACATAAGAAATGGCACTAATGGCCCAACTCTACCCTTAACCTACATCCAAATAGTGTTCGTATTGTTGTATTCCGGTGCGATGGTAAGACAACCGGTGAAATTTGTAGTCCTGGGATTGTCATCGTAAGATTGCAAATGTTGATAATAAATAATATTAAATGTTATATCAGGGGACAATGTCACACCAATTGACCTAGTCCCAAACTAAGCTCTAGGCTTGTATTATGGGTACTAGATAACGATATACTCGTAAATACTTATATATAGAAATATATTACTTAAATACATAAAAAACAACCATGACTCAGAAACAAATATTCGAGTTCATCACACAAATATCTGCCCTTACCGGGATTTGAACCCAGGACCGCTAGCTTCGGAGGCAGGGTCACTACCAACTAGGAAACGCGTCGTCAAGATGATAATGATAATGATAAAAATGACAAAAATTTACAAAGGCAATATTTTACAAGATATTGACAAAAACAACTGTAAAAAACATACACATAAACTTAAAAGCCTTGCTTCAACTACACGACCAATAAGTCTCCTAAATCCAACTTAAGCTCGTAAGCTTAAAGTCTATTGCAAAACACAACTTATTTGTACTAAGTTCTTATTTTCCAAAGTTTCCCAAACTTTTAAATTTAACCCGGATGGTCGAACAAAATGCATGCTCCACTGAAGTGTCAGAACTTTGTAAAGAAAACTCCTAACTTGAACTTTCCAGCGCGACTGTACTTTTAGTTCCAGTGAGTGTGTTTTTCTTTTTTCAGCTCCGAGTTTTTTTGTGAACGGAAATGTTAAATGGGACAAAAGTTGAAGTTTTTCTTGAATACTTTCCTTTTGAATTGAACCAGCCGTCGTTATTAACTTTAATAGTTAAAGAACTACTTAGAATTTGGATTAGATTTACAAAACGTGCGTAAACTCGACGACAAAGTCATTATAGCACGAACTAGCAGTCAGAGGCCCTAGCCAAAATGGATTATAGTCGCGTAGCCAGAGAAAAAATACTTATGAGAACACTAGTTTTCATTTCTGCTCTGTAAATAGATAAAGTGCATTATGAACTATTTTAAAAAATAGAAGTTTTACTGCTGTGTTTTACGTATTTATTAATATTGCGTGTTACGCAATGTAGGGGAGACCGGGTATGGTTGTCACACGGGTTGGTTGTCACAGCGGCCATCCTCCGGCCATCCAGAATTTCTGGAGCGGACTGAGGTGAAGTAGGGAGGGAGATATAGCGCTCGCGGTCTTTCGACACCGGTCGATGAACCCATTTGTTCGTTCAGTTTTCTGTTATGGCCGCGCTGTGACAACCAACCCGTGTGACAACCATACCCGGTCTCCCCTATCAAGCAGTAAGTTTTCAATCAATACTGTCGTCAATCATATACTGCAAGCATACTCTATGAGTAAATGTCAGATAGTTTTGCTGTCAGTCCTTTCCTTTATTTCAAAATTGACGAGTGAAATATCAAACCCACAAACATATCTCATCGCTAAAATGGAGTGGTAATAAAAGTAATGTTAATCTTATCTTATTTATCGCAATTCAAAGTACGGGGACAAGTACTAGCAGAGCGACGAGCACTCGGACGTGTACCTTACTTAAAGATAATATAAGGTTTTTCCATCATAATAACGCCATTGAGGCATTATAACCGGAAAACATCACTCACTGCAAATTATTAAATTTTAAACAAAATATTCTAATAATACCTCTCTCACCATCAAAGGAATTTTCCGATAAACATTCCGGTATACTTTAGAATTTTCCGTCGAAAAGCATAACTTTATACAAGTTCGCTGAAATATTTGTGCCAACACCACTAACATTAAAAACACCCAATAACACTAACATCGTTTCTAGAAATTTCAACTCTATTGGGAATATTACAAAGGTTCTTTTTACAGTAAAACATTAGTGCGAGTTACATAATTGTGTTAATGAACAGTATCTTACTGCGTTTTAATTGGGTATGTCTCAAAGGAAGCTCTAAATATGCGGCTACCTTTGAAATAGCTGTAAACCAATCATTAAAGTACAGTCATAATAATGTTCAAATTACGTATTCATTTCTCAAATTTGAACAAGAATTTTATTACTCGATACGATAATAGCTGCAGAATTTTATAATGTGACTTTATGACCTCATTTGTAGCTTCACTAGAACTCTGTATAGCTAAAATGGCCATCTAACTGTATAAATTGTTGGTTCCAAGTTTGCAGCCCCGCAAACTATGTTATTAAAGCGACCCGGGTATTACCCACCGGTATTCAAATGCTTTATATGACATAATAGCGTTTTATGGCATTATAAGGAAATAATTCAAGCTAATAACTACATACATACATTAAATCACGCCAGTTTCCCAGAGGGGTAAGCAGAGACCACATTCATACATCGAGTCATGCACGCACGTCGATTTCGGGTACTTAAAATTCGGCCCTTTTCCAGTATTTCCAGTAAGCTAATAGCTAAAAGTAAAAATATATATAAGTAATGCTTTTTTCTTACTCGAGTACCTACTGTAATTCGCAAACTTAGATACCATTAACGGTATTAGATTGCTACTAATAGTTTAAAATGATCATTGCCATGGTTATAACTGTTCTTTAATAACCTTTATAGCATAATTATTACCTCGAAACCTATTCCTCCTGTCTCGGAGTTCTTAAAGCCACGTTCTGTCTTCATCGTCATCAGCTTGATTAGTACAAAAAACTGTACTATAATTAAAAAAATAGGTTTAAAAAAAATCAACATTTGTAATTAAAGCGTAAAAATGTTAGTTAGTTCATACCTAAATCTATTCAGTCAACGGAAATTGCTATAACCATCTTTATTGACCTGAAGTGTTTATTCTCATTACGAACTCATACGATCGAGTTTAAGCCACCTAATTGAGAATACATGCCCTAAAACTTTGTTTGTACGCTCTGACGAGACAACGTAAACTCGTCGGTTAGGTTAGTCGTGCGTCGAGTTGTCAAGCAAATTGGTTAAGAGAATCACCTTTACCCAAACAAGGTCTAATGAAATACATATAAATCAAGTAGTTTAAAACAAGTACGTCCAACTTTGGGAATTTAGTAATTAACGATAGAACTTTGGTATACTTGGGCCAGTTGATAATGTGGTACAGTCATGGAAATGGATGCGTCACATGGAAAACCCTTTGTTTTGTTTTCATTTTCATTTCATTTTTTTCACGATTGTACCAACTTAATATTAATTGAAAAATATATAGGTATCGGATCGGTATTTCTCAAACGATATGAAGATAATACTAACACTACTACTTTAGACTCCCACTAAACCAGAGCAGCGCGCGTTTTTCCACACAATGTTTTCTTACGGTGAAAAACTCGTAAAATACAAATTTAAATTGTGCACATCTGCTAAAGGAAGTCTACTTAAACCGCACTGTTGATTTTTGCTGGTTTTCACTGACGTGGATTTGTGTGGAGTAAGGTTAGTGATATAATTTACACTTCTTTTTTTTTCAGGTTATGTTGTTGTTTTATTTCTTATTTAATAATGGAAAAATCACAATTTAATATAATACAATTAAAAGTTAAAACTAAACTTATTTAAATTAAAATATAAACTAAGCTACTCAAATATTAAACACGTAAATAATAATCACCACTATAAAAAGTACACCCCCTCTAGCAGGTCCGCTCGCGGCGTGGTCCCTATGACACTGGCTGCGTTACCTCTCTGGATAGCTAGCCCAATCCTTTGAGAGAGGTAAGCACCAGAGAGCTTATTGTCTAACGCACTCGCAATCACGATCGTATTCATTTTAAAAATCGAAGGCTTGTCTGCATACAAAATGAAAACAATTGCTCCACTTTGAAGCCGGTTGCGATTGCGAGTGCGTTAGACAATAGCCCCTCAGCTCTAGGATCTCCGGAGGTGTCTATTAACTTCTTTAAAATAATGCACCTATGAATGTCAAAAAGCATTACCACCGGTTCGAAAAATAAAACCTTTGCCCCGAGAAGAACCGGCGTAAGAAACTCGGCAAATTAAAAATTACTACAGTATTTCCAGCTTCTTAATAACTTTCAACTAGCTATCGCTATCACGCTTGCACTCGCAACTGACAGTTGAATTGTCACACATGTGTCATATAAAAGTGAAGATTGCCAATCGCTGTTAAGAAAATGCTATGTATGTATGTATGTTAAAATGCTTACTGTACAAGTTATATAAGATTACTAGAGATCGCCCGCGTCTTCGTACGCGTAGAATTAGTTTCCCGCTACTCCCCCCATTTATTCCCGTTGGGGGTCGGTTTTCGGAAAATCCTTTCTTAGTGCTCACTTACATCATGAAAGGAACCCCTGTACCAAATTTCAATAGTCATAGTGATATAAGTCAGTCAATATAGATAAACTCAGGCAAACGAAACAGCGGGCAATCTCGTTTTTTCGAAACATTTATAGGTTTCGGCTCGTTACCGCATACAACTTATATTACAACGCTATTGCACCCGCTTCAGCTTAAGCCTTGAAACATCATTATTCCAACCACATCAGTATTCCAACCAGAGAAGCAATTCCGGAACAGTTAAAGCCGTTCCGAGACGTTCCTTCTTATACGTAATTACTCCTACAGTTTAGCTAACAAGATAGGAACTCTGAAGTTACATATAAGTCTGTAACAGGAAGAAAACTAATTACAGGCAGTACACAGATCATTAGGGTTCCGTACCAAAATGGTAAATAACTAAATGAAAAGCAAGCTTTAAAAACCCTGAATGCATTTTTATACCATCTTCGATATACTTATGTTAATAATTGTCAATTTTCCATTGTTGTTATTTCTTTTTTAACAGTTTAGGTATCCAATGTCACCCGGGATGGTGTAAGGATTCTAACGATACCACACACATCTAAATCGGTTCAGGCGTTTAGAAGTTATGATGGAATAAAGAATCGTACATACATACATAAATGAACCCTGAAACATTTCACTCCTTTTTTGAGCAGTCGTTTAAAAAAAGGAACCCTTATGGTGGTCTGTCTGTATGTCACAGCATTATTTCTTTGAAACTGTAAAATCTATCAACTTAAAATTAGGTATGGTTGTATAACATGCTTGCGCGCATCTGTTTTTAGTAAAATCAATATGAAATTATTTCACTATATTTTAAAAGGGACAATGGAGGATTAAAAATGAAAGTGATTTGATTATAGCAAACGGGGTGTCATATGAAAGGGCTCAATCTGTAAATTTCTCATACCATTTTTCTTATCTATATAAAAGCGAAAACATTTCGTCGGTCTTAGGTAGGATTCGAACCTACATCTCTTCTGGCTCTCCGGGCCGAATCAGGCGCATTATCACATAAGCCACTAAGACTTTAGTCAAGATCCAAGTGATCGCTTGCTTTTTCATTCTCGGAGGGTATGCTGAAGCCATCTATCGTTGTTTATTTACAAACGACGTTATTTTTCTTATAATTTTCCGAGACGTACTTTTTGATTTATTTATAGGCAAAAATGTGCAAAAAAATCGTCCCCCCTCTTAACTCTGAAGAATCAGAAACAAATATTCGTGCTCATCACAAATATATTGCCCTTACTGGGAATCGAACCCGGGACCGCTAGCTTACATTAATGTTACCATGAATTTTAATGGCTACCTCACATTTAGCGTTTTTCGAACGTCGACGTCTCATCAACGCCCGCGCAGCGTCGACGCAACGTTTTCGCAGCGCCAACGCGACGCAGTGGCGTTTTTCGAACGTCAACGTCACAATAACGCCCGCGCAGCGTCGACGTCGCGTTCTCGCAGCGCAATGGCGTTTTGGCGCTGCGAGAACGCGACGTCGACGCTGCGCGGGCGTAATTATTGCGTTCGAAAAACGCCACAGCGTCGCGTCGGCGCTGCGAGAACGTTGCGTCGACGCTGCGCGGGCGTTAATGAGACGTCGACGTTCGAAAAACGCTAAACGTGAGAGAGCCCTAAAAGTTTACTAAAGTTACTAAAGTTACTAAAAAGAGAATGAGCTCAAACGGAAAGAAGAAAAACACACAAACCTTAAAGACCTTCACAGGGTGATGAAAACTTTCAAAAATATCGTATGAACTTGAACTTTCACCAAAACTAAATTAGTAAGCTAACTCGACACTAAAATGAGCTACCTACTTAATATAAAACTGCAAAATTTAAACTTTCTCACTTCAAACCCGCTTACGCCAAATTACGGGACTTCAGCGCAAATTACTATTGGAGTAAATTTTGATCATTCGGATTCCCAGATGTTTTACGATCTGGCAAATTGGACTTGCGCGGGGCTGTTCATAGCGTACAACTGTCGGTTTAGTGAGGGCAAGTTGCTTAAATAAATATATAAATATATATATCAAGGGACGATCTCACACAAATTGACCTAGTCCCAAACTAAGCTCTAGGGTTGTACTATGGGTACCAGACGACGATATAAATACTTATATTGAAAAATAAATACTTACATAGAAAACATCCAAGACTAAGAAAAAATACTCGTGCTCATCACAAATATCTGCCCTTACCGGGATTTTAGCTTTGTAGGCAGGGTCACTACCAACTAGGCTAGCGCGTCGTCAGAACGTAACGTTAACGTGAACGACTTTCGAAAGCGGAAAAAAAGTATATGGATGGATTTTTAAGCAACGCTGCTGTATGCAGCTTTACGAACCAAGTAAAAATATGGTAAAAGTAAAAGCCTCTAAACAACGCTGCTGTTGGATTTTATCTGCGCAGCGTTTGAGACTCGCTGGAATTGCAAAACTAGGCACGATTGAAGGGTTCCTTTGTATTAGAATCTTTACGCTGAGCCTCAAGGAGGATGGATGAGATTGTTCTTCCAAAAAATTTATTTGATAGACAAAAAAAAGATAAAATTAAATATTTCATATTACGCTGCCAAAATATCACCGGAAAATTGCGTGACAATTTGATTTTCTTATCCTATTAAACCGACTTCTCCCAGCGGCTCATATTTGGGTAATCGTTATCTACCCTCATTTTAAAAAGTAAAAAACTTTTCAGAAGGTTTATTTATTTTTTAAATAAAATTCTAACAAACATGAGTAAGTAAACTGTTTACACAGCATTTAAGTGGGAACACCTTAAAACTCCGAATAACTTTTTTCCGAATATTTATTTGTCCGAACTTTCATTTTTCCGAAGGCTATGTGACGCTGGAGCTATTTTAGATTAAATGCATAATTTAATGTCATACGTAGGTTAGGTTAGGTTTGATTTATAAGCGATAACAAAATGTTAAGTCTTCTATCAAAAAATTACGTTCGGAATTATGAAAATTCGGATTTTTGATCAATTCGGAATTATGACTCTTCGGAATTATGTAGGGTACCCCATTTAAGTAAAAGCTTTACGAGCCAAGTAAAAATATGATAAAAGTAAAAGCCTCTAAACAACGCTGCTGTTGGATTTTGTCTGCGCAGCGTTTGAGACCCGCTGGAATCGTAAAACTAGGAACGATTGAAGGGTTCCTTTGTATTAGAATCTTTACGCCGAGCCTCAAAGAGGGCGGGCGAGATTGTTCTTCCAAGAATAACCTTTTTAAAGAGTTCTGTATCAGAACGCCTAAAATTAATAACCCTAATGTATCATAATCACTAAAAGCTCAAAATACGTACTGGTTTTTTTTCTGAAAGCGTAAACTTCAGGATTTTTTAAAAGGCAATTGTGTAAAACTCATTAAAGTTAGGTTAGATTTGTTTTATAAAAATCCTGGAAAGTTTGCGGTTTCTGAAAAATAAACTTATTAATTTTAGGAGTTCTATTAGGTACGTAACCGTTTAAAACCCTTTGATAGAAACCTGGTTTTTGTAATTGTTTTTGTTGGTGATCAGTGTTTTATCGATTTTTATTTTAAATTTAACAAAAATTAAGGGAGTACTGTTACCTCAAGTGTAAGTTGCTGTTCACGCGGCAAATCGTCTCGAACACGAAAGTGACCATGTTATTCATTCGAGAAACGCAAACCAAAGACTGCTATATACATTGGGAAACGCGATCGAGATGTTTTTGTGTTTGTAAAAATACACTAGAAGCTCGGATGACAGCTGATAGGGTACGTGTTGCGCTGACCACGAATGATGGGGTTAAGGCAAGATAATGATGAAAAATATTGTTTCTTTTTTAATCCCGACGAGGGGTGTTAAAAAACCGTATTTGGCGTTGACTTTAGAAACAAACTGTCTATTAGTTTTAATTAAAATACACATTGATTTTGCCAGAATAAATAAATTACACAAGAATAAAAAGTTTAACTAAAGGTAGTTTCGATATTAGCTACATTAAAAACTAACCACCTGTTTCACAAGCGGCAAGTAAAACATATTTGACAGATAAATTTAGCCCTTTCTCTTTCTTACACTTAAAAATAGACAAGGAGAGAGCTAACTTTAAATGACAGATAAATTTACTCGTCGATTGTGTAGCAGGCCCTAAAAGTATTATATATATTTGTATAAAGTTATTTATATGTATTATTTTAAAGGTAAAGTGGAAAAGACTGATGGAGTTACGATTAAGTTAGTACAGGGGGCAGCACTACCTCGCAGATGTTATAGATACGACATTGGGTTTTTTTGTACGAAATCAATAAAATTAGCTTGTTTTTATCTGTGGAGTTGTACGAAAATAATAAAGTTGCTTGTTTCATTTATTATAAATATAGCTAATAGCCATTTTATCGAGATACAACTTAAACAGAAAGAATAGCAAGGCCGGTAGATCAAAGGATTACAATGACATTATATTACAATTATAATCTTTTAATAATCGTATTTTCCTTTCACTAATAAAACGTTTAAGCAAAATATCTTATTGTAACGACAAAAACAAATAAAATTTCCTTGCAAAAAAGGCATAACTACAAATATATTGCTATTTTATTTAAAACATAAATGCTATTGAGTGAAGGATCAAATTTTTGCAAAAGCAATTCGACATTATAACGTTTATTTCTCATAATATCATAGATACACCTTTATCCTAAACAAATATTACTCTTTCGGGGACTCTCGCAATGACAAAATATTACACCCTATATCAATATCCATATCCAATATCAATATCACCCTATATATATGGTCTCAATAAAATATTCTAGCATTATTGATTTTGTTTATGGCAAGAAATATGTCAACCAATTCTGCCGAGAATAAAAAAGGCAGTTTTATATTGCTTCGGTGTGTATTTCTTTCTGTGTCACTCGCGATATAAAAAGTGCGCGTCAAAACAAATTTAAAATATTATTTGGAAACTTAGAAAAGAGAGCTATTTGTGGACAAAGTGACGTTTGCTTTGGCTTAGAGCGTATACAGGGTGGAAATAGCAAGTAGTAACATAAAAGGAAAAAACCCGAAATTGGTATTATAAAAAGTAACCTTGTACTAAATACTAGGAATAATTTTCAAAAATATACTTTGCTTTTATAGTTTTTTTCCTAGATTTTACAGGATGTTACTATTTTTTTCTATACATTATAGTTTCAGAAGTCATTAAGGAAACAAATTATTTCAATGACATGTTAAATTTGAAGCTAATAAGACATCATAGTGTAGGCCAAACTCGCCCTTATTGTTAGATTAATACTGCGGAGGCTCCGATTTGACTTGTAAAACAGGTCATTTCTGGCCTATCCACTGAATAAGCGATGCCATTTAAACACAGAGTAGCCATTGCGCGGAGATGATTATTTTATTAAATTAATACAATTAAAAGTTAAAACTAAACTTATTAAAATTAAAATATAACTAAAGTAAATAATAATCACCAGTATAAAAATAACACCCCCTCTAACAGGTCCGCTCGCGGCATGGTCCCTATGACACTGGTTGCATTACCTCTCTGGTCAGCTAGCCCAATCCTTTGGGAGAGGTAAGCACCAGCTCTAGGATCTCCGGAGGTGTCTATGAGCCGGGATGACAGGGCCTTAATAAAGCTTTTCATATCAGTTAACTTGTAAATGCCTTTTTTATAAATATGTATCTTTTACCGGCCATACATATCACTGATAAACGAATGAACAGACTGTAAGAGTATTACAGACATTATCAAATCTACTATCACCCAGGAGTTCCTATGGCTACCTTCCTTTTCCATCGTCATACCAGGTCAATAGTACGCCAAGTTTAATTAAATGTCGTTATAGTATGCAAAATGTTAAGGGATTCGCAGATATAAAAGCTTAAAAATATCGCTGGTAAACATCTTAGCCTATTTTTGCAGAGTGGTTACTGAATTATCAACAAGTTTTTAAAATTGTTGGTAATTTTGTAGCTCTGCCTACCCCACTCTGGGATTACAGGCGTGAAGGTATGTATGTTATAATGTAAAATCTTTAAAAAATGTTTAATAAAACGTATTCAATATATTTTTATTGTTGTTACTTTGCGATTTCAATTTATTTCAGAATTTCATTTATGATTATAATTTATAGATATAACTAGTTACATTAAGTAAACATAGTGTATAGTGATGTGACAACTTAATATTTATTTAAACTTGACTTTGTATAAATTACATAAATATCAGAGCTAGGCTTGTACTATTCAGTTCTAAATACTTTGTTAAATAAATAGAAAAAATCTAGGACTCCGAAAAAAATACTCATGCTCACGACACCAAATATTACTTAAAACGTTTAGTAAAATAATGTTGTATAATTCTTTACCCGACAAAAATATCTCCTCCTTTTCTTACCCCCCCTTCTTTACAGCCTTTAATCTAAGACAAATTCGACGAATCACCTGCAAAATATATTTCAAGGCATCTGTTCGTACAGTATAAAGTAAAAGCAGTATGTTAAACCATGAATAAAACATTATACATAATCGGATTGCACGGTTTTGAATCTAAATAATGTTTTTTGTTTGTTTTCGTCTCTCCTTCTTTGCTTTGTTGAAATTACGTGCATAAACGTATTTGTAAACATAATTAAGTTTTGTTTTTTACAACTTGCGTTATACAGGGTGCCATCGGAGACGTAATCAGAAACCACTTTTTCATACCAACCTGGTAATTGATGGTCATAACAACGTAATAGGAGTTACTTGAAATAAACGTTCTTTTTTTTTGTTAATTTTATTCTTCAATTATGTCACTAATTCACTAAATCATGGTTACCCTAATTATTTCATGAAAACCTCTTTGGTTTTCATTCAGAAAAGTTTATTATTATGATACTTTTAAAAATAAAATGACAATGTCACTGTAAGTCAGTCTTAGTAAACAATTACGCATGTGGAACAAGTGTATCTTTGCATCTCTTTCTTGATTGTAGGGTGACCACACTGTTTGAAGGTCATAATTTAATTTTAAAGATTACATGATTAAAATTAAATAATGCAACTATCGACCTGCATTCCTGTGTTACTGTAATCTCAATTTAATGCTTAATTAAGTATTGTCACTTCTGATTACGTCTCCGATGGCACCCTGTATTTATATATAAAAAAAAACGTAACAAACAAGAAATATTTTAACCCTTTATTTTGATGATGTGTTTTATAAGATACATACTATAACATTCACTTTTTACTTATATCGTTTTTGTTATTTAATTTTTTTGCTGGATTAAAATCCGAAGAGGCTTGAATCCACGTCTTTTTTTCATTTTTGCCAAGTAAAGGAATAAACAATCTTAGTGTTTATACGGCAAGGAGAAGGAACGTGATTTTTTTATTCTACTCGGTATTACAATATTACTTTCGACATAATCAACAAGTTCCGATATTATTTTTAACTCGGCCGCCATTACTGTCACGTAAATAGGAGCTATCGTAACGCTGACAATTAGGATAACTTGTCAAAATCAATACTGTTTTACCGAAGGGTATAAGTCGACTTAACTCGTAATAAAAAAGGGTACATAAATATAGTATACCTACTAGACTTAAACCCTTTTCACTTGATCTTCAGAAGACATACTCTTTTTTACTAGGACCCCATGGAGCTCCTGTATAACCAGCCAGTTCATTACACAGTTCAGTGACAAAGATCGCCAAGTACTTTTTCAGTGAAATGTATTTTTTTACCCCATAAAGAGCGGTGGTTATTCTATACTGCCGTATCATAGCTCGTTTGAGAGTCTATCGATGAGGAGTTTAAACGGCATCGCGCTTGCTCTTATTTTCCTGCAAGTGGCCTTAAGATAATTGCTTTACGCAGGTTGGGACTAGTGAAACTAAAAAAAATGTCTAAAAACTGTTTATATTACGTCCTTAACTATGAAATTGGCGTTTTATATGGAGAATTTTATGAAAACGGTGGTTTTCATACATTTAATTTTGCGGATTATTTAGTAACGTCTAATGCAAACGAAATAAAATTCTGTCAGGAATATTGGACACTTCTAAGCTATATTATACATATCTTAATTACTTAAAAATAGTTAACTTCATAAAACTCTGCTTAATTGAAACACTTGAACTCACAACACATGAAAAGAGTTGAGTTCACACTTTAATTTTAAACACTAAGTAAGAAATTGAACCATATTATTTGTATCTTAAACCTTTGTAACATACTGTATTAATGAAATTTAAAAATATTTTGGAAGTTAAAATTGAAATGAATAAATTCCGTACGAAATAAAACACGTAAAAATAACGCCAATTTCATTTCATAGACCCAATATAATGTTTACTTACATAGGTACAGGTAGGTTTGTTTGTTTACATATGTACTTGCAATGAATAAACGGTTTACAGGGTGTCCTGTATTTAGAGGTTCAAGATCAACCTGATTTACCTCTAAATACAGGACACCCTATAAAAATACTCCTACAGCGGCACGTGCACGAAATTACGTCATTGACACACGCCTAGAACAATTCGCACCTTCAGAACAATAGTGACCTAATTCAGAAATTATAAATTTCGAGCTAGGTCTCTATAATAATAAATACAGTGTGTGGCCTAGAATAGGGGATAATATTGAAAACAGAGATCTCTACTCTCTAGAGCATTAGATTTTTTTCTGAAAAGATCCAAAACCCATACATTACACAATAAGAACTTAAGGTTACGATTCATAATCAGTTTGTTATTGCAAAACGATATTATCGCTAACGCTGTCAATGTCGTGGTACAGGGGCATTGTCAAAGAGACGTTCCGAGTAGCTCCGAATAAGTACGATGCATTGAGTTGAGCGGAACTGTTGTATTGTTTGCATTACATTGAATTTACGATCAAATTTGTTAGAAAAAAAAACAAAAAGTAAAGTTTTGCTTTTAATTATTTGGGACCATAATGATTCAATTACTAGTGATCTATAGAGCCACCGTTTTCAATATTATCCCCTATTCTAGGCCACACACTGTATATGACTTAAAGTTTGAAAGCTGAAATTTTGAATTAGGTAACTACTGTTCTGAAGATGGATCAATTATTGATCCACGTGGCTCACGTGAGTACAATCAAAGACATAATGTGACCCAACTTAGATCCAAAGTCAATCTAACATTCTACATAAGGTTGAGTTTCGCTCGTGCGTGAATAGCATCGAAGTGGAATTCCGGTTTTATGCTTTCAAGTAATCGAAATAAATGTCGAATTTGTTTACCGCTTTTACATTAAAGAATACCCTACCTACTATCCTCCTGATCCAAAAAGGCATATAAGCTTAAAACACCAAAAGCATTTACAACTGTATTACTAACAACATATAACTGAATTTCCTTTACCCACAAAATTAGTCATAAGTCCTTATAACAAGCAATCGTTTTGGTGAAAACTGTATATCTGTACGTACACTGTAGAAACTTCACTGTTCCGTTTCAGCCTGATTTATGTGGACTTTATCTGAAGCAGCAGAGTTAATTGCTGAGAGCGAGTCTACGGAGCTTTTACGTTTCATTTTGGTTCGAGTTTAAACGTGTTCCAAACGAAATAGAATACCTATACGACATGTTACCCTAGTAAGTATCGTGCTTTCGAAGCTAGCGGTCTCGGGTTCAAATCCCGGTAAGGGCAGATATTTGTGTGATGAGCGCTTATCGCACCTTCAGAACAATAGTGACCTAATTGAGAAATTTTGAATTTCGAGTTAGGTCTCTGTAATAATAAATTTATGACATGAAGTTTGAAAGCTGAAATTTTGAATTAGGTCACTATTATAAATATAAATATAAATAAATATAAATATCAGGGGCAATGTCACACCAATTGACCTAGTCCCAAACTAAACTCTAGGCTTGTACTATGGGTACTCGACAACGCTATAAATTATTGTTTAGTGAAATATATACTTTAATACATAGAAAACATCCATGACTCAGAAATAAATATTCGCGCTCATCACACAAATATTTGCCCTTACCGGGATTTGAACCCAGGACCGCTAATATCGTAGGCAGGGTCACTACTAAAATAGGCCAGCGCGGCGTCGAATTGTACAATTAACAAAAAAAAGTTTGACTTCCAGGTACCCCTTTATACCTTTCATACTACACATCCAAACTCTATCTAACAGGATTCGTTCCCATCGATTTTGACTTTATGTTACTTAGTTTAAGATGACTTTCAGTACACCTGTAGTTTATAGTAAACTTGTACCAAGCTTTGAGTTTACAGCTGCAGTCAATGCCAAGGGCTACCTTCGGAGCCCGTTTACTATAAGAATAAGAGAGGTTGGCACTGGATAAGTTGAAGACTGACTCCGGTAAACTTAGATTAGCTTGGAACTTTTAGTTTCTCTCGTGTTCTGCAATTAATATTAACATTTTTGGTTTGAAATAAAACTGAGTTATACTCGATGATTAAGAAAGAGGGTGAAAAAAAAAAGATAAAAGATGTTTATTCAGTAAGTAGGCCGCACGGGCACATTTACACGTCAAAAATCTACCAACGCTTCGCAAGAGACCACTGCTGAGAAGAAATGATGGTGTGTTATTTTCTACTTATTTATTTTTAAAACTACCAACGCTTCGCAAGAGACCACTGCTGAGAAGAAATGATAGTGTGTATTTTCTACTTATTTATTTTTAAAACGAAATCGATCGATATTTCACATAGTTGTTAATGTTGTTATGTTAAAGTGAAGGGCGGCCACATCGCAGAATAAAAGTCGGAAGGTAGAGTAAGAAAGAGACAAAGAGGAAGCCCGTTACATTGAAAAAAAAGACAAGAAACCAAAGCAGGTATAACCTGGATTAGGGCTGCGTAAGACAGAAAAATATGGTTACGGATGCAGGAAGGCCTTCATCCAAAAATGGAAGACCCTTAATTAAATTAGTCATCATTTAACTAAAGAGCTAGGCTCTTGTCGGTGAATAATTGCCACTTTTCTTTGTTCTCTTCCAGCTTTTTCACCTCCTGATGACACTTGATAATTAAATTAGCACAAAATAAAAATTATAATAAATCCAAATGTAAATTAAGTAAAAGAATATAAAGAGAGAGAGAGAGATCTGTAGAGGCCAGATCGATTAGATAGCCGAATAACTACAAAGGAGATGTTGTTTTTTGTGATAGTGTCATTCAAAGGCATTCCATTTCAGTCAGAAAGCAGTTTCAATGGCTCAGATCACACTTATCATCCTGCCTGTGCTTTAATTTGCCTTATTTGGACTCTTAAAAAAATTCCATAAACTCTTTGTAGAGTACAATAACAATTATTTTTTCATCTCACTAGCTCGGAAAGCCCTTTTTGTTTGTTTCTCTATTGAGAAAATCGCTTTTTATCCACATGTGAAAAAGAGTTTTGACATTTGAAGGCAGTATTCGGTATTGGAGTAGTTCCATAAAGACTGTATATGCTTAGGCTATTTTGCATTATTTTACTTCTATACATCAAAATTATTGTATTGGCAAAGAGGTAAATAAATAATTATTGATAGTACAAACCCTTTTTCTTATTTTTCTCGCTGTAGTGAGATGAAAAGTTTTGTGTTATACACGGGTGAAAAGTTATTTTACGTCTCGTGTGTTGATACATTCGCTACGCTCAGGATTCTATTTTTGAACCACTCGCTCCGCTCGTGGTCAATCACAGAATCCTATCGCTAGCTCGTGTTTCAAATGAAAACTCGCAGGTAAAATACAACTTTCACCCCTTGTAGGTATAATAAATAACTAATGTAAGTACTTAACGTATTCCTTAAAAACCTTATTCCCCAGTGAACAGTAGGTAAACTACCGAAAAAAGTTGCATAACCTTCTTCGCCTTTTTCGTCGCTTGCACAAAAGTAAAGCCACACCCTAATACACTCACACGCCCTCGTAAGTTTTAAAAGAACATGTCCCCCGTCTAACCCTGTTTGGAATCCATTCCGGACCACAATGCTCTCGTTCCAGAAGCTTCGGCGAAGGCAACTCGATTTTCCTGGGCCGTAAGCTTGTTAAGTCTGGCTAGAAAACTGGGCTTTGCACGTGTTGAGAAGTGGTGGAGGTGACCAGGATAACTTAATTTTTGGAAACGCGGAAAGTATTAAATTTGGTGGGATTATGTTACGAAAAAAATGTGCTAAATAAATTAATAACATAATTTTGTTTTAGTTCAAATATAATACCTCAATAAAATGCCATTTCTTTTTTGGAACTTAACAAAGGGGGCGGCTCAAACGTACCGCGGGCATACTCTTTTATGATAGCAAGTTATATTTTATATTAATGTAAATGTATGTATGTTTATACATAATAGTAGGGTTAAATGTTTGCCTTAAAAGCTTTTGGCTAACTTTAAGGTTTCTGTGACTTTAGTTTCACTTATATTTTCAATCACTTTACCGAGAAAAATGTATTCTTTTCAAAACAAAAATGGCCTGAATTATAAATATACAATTAAATTGAAAAAAGAATTACACTACAAATTTTCCATACAATTTGATCATGATGATAGTGTAGATAGATAGAGTCAGGTATAATGAAATCCATTTATTTATAAATGAAAAATTAATCCAAAACAAGCTTCGTCAATGTATCAAGAATCATAAGCAAATGCTTCATCAACAGCGTACATAAACTAATCAGCTACATGCTTAGTCAATAAATCTACAATTATTCCCCGGCTTCAGGTAGAGTCAGATGTGGTATTCTGTTCAATTTTAATAAACAGCCTTTCCATAGTTTTCTTAACTCTATGGCTTATGAAAGGAACTAAGTTTGATAGAAATTAACTATGCTTCATAAAAACTATGAAGTTGGTCGAGAAATCAGTGCACTTTTTCATTTTTATTTTTCATCTAATTATATTGCTAAGTTCTTTCTTCGATACTCTTTAAATTGTTAGTTTTTTTACTTGTTCTGAGTTGGGAAGGTCTTAAGTGTTTTTGCTGGGTATTTTTACAATATTGTTTAAGCCCCTTACTAATAAACGTTGAGTAACGGTGGTATAGCTATACAATGTTTTGTCCTTATCTGTCATTGTTACATTTGGATTTGACAGATAAGGCCAAAACATTGTATAGCTATACCACCATTACTCAACGTTTATTAGTAAGGGGGTAAATGTTTAAGCCATTATATAAGATAAAACGAAGTGATATCCACCTGAGATGGCAGTCGTATGTTTGCATGTTGTATGTTTTTCCGAAATTTGGAATAATGCGAGTAGCAGAGGGATTTTTTTTTTAAGTTTGAACAGGAAGGCCAGTTTAGGGGTTACGGGGTAGTTATTATTTATTATTAATGTTTTGAAAAGCAAACGCGAAGAAAATAAGATGCATTTAAACATAGTGGTCTAGTGGTTCTGTAACTCTGCCTACCATGGGGCCATCAGGGTCTGGGAATGAGGGCGTGAGTTTATGTACCTATGCATGTTTTTATGTATGTATACATACGTAAAAACATATGATTCGGAAACAATTTTTCGCATTGATGACAAAAATATCTGCCCTTACCGGGATTTGAACCCAGGGCCGCTAGCTTTGTGGGCAGAGCCACTACTAACTAGGTTAAGTCACTGGTAGATGACGTGTAACTAAGAGTCACGTGATCTACCAGTGACGCGATTGGTTGGGTGGTTGGAAAAGTCACGGAGTTACGGAACTTCTATATGCGTATTTTCTACCGCTGCTTGCCTCTTTTAACACGTTCACGGACACAGCACCATCTTCGAAATTGCATGATATGGCACTAATAAATCTCATACAACATTTTCTACGGCCATGGACGAACTGCCACATTTAACATTGTGCCACTTTATGACGGTAAATACATGTATGTAATTTCGTACAATAAAAATCTTACCTACTGTGGCAGCACGTCCACGGCCGTTACGTCCACAGCCGTGATGTGCCACAACACGCGTCGTTCCCCTTTTAGGGTAGTGCATGAGATTGAGGTTGCCCTAGAGCGTTTTTGCTGTGACACTAGCGGCTTGTGTTAAAGCCTAAAACGGCACAGAGTCCGTGCTTCCTATAAATGCTATGGGAAATAGCCGGCCGTCGACGGAGTTCCGTTTTTGGTGTAATTATAAACACCGGCCACAGCCGTAGTGCCAATATCACGAGGGTCTTAGTTTACGTCTCTCGACGTACTGTCCGTAAACGTGTAATAGCACGTTACGTCAAGCTGTTGATCGGAACTTTACAATAGTACTGCGCCTCTATTCAACACGGTAAAAACAATATCGTTTTTGTCCTGTTATCGTATTGTCAACGTTTTGATAGCTCTTATTTTCTTGACAGTAATGACGGCTGACGTCATAACAATACCTTAACAGGTAAACTACGATATCGTTTGTACCGTCTAGAATAGAGGCGCTGATAGATAACAAAAATACAAAATGGCGGCCGATAGAGCACTTTTGTCGGCTTACGACGTGTAACTGACGTGAGCGATCACGCCATTCGTTACTTTTACGAGCCGCGGACATGGCGCGAGTGGGAAACAAATAGGTCTGATGTCGAGCTTAAGACTTATTGCAACTCGTCCAAGAATAAAATGATAAATTAATTTCAAGGAAACTCTCACAAACTAGTCTAGTCTTGATAATTGATTTTATTGAACTTAAATGTAACCTCAGTTAAAAAAAAATTGTATACCTACATAAATTAAGTACACGTGAAATATTCCAACTGTAATTTTTTTATTCAAACACATGTTATATATTAGGTACAAATTAAGACGTTTTGATTATTTCCTTTACTTGAGCTGTGAGACATTGCTTTTTGCATTCATAAAATTTTTGGTCAACGGGATGTAAAGTCGAGGTATGAAAGGATTCGTCACTTTTCAACTCTGTCTTAATGCTGTTAAGGTCTAAAAGTGACGAAGCTTATACCACGACTATACCTACTTACCTGTTTTTATGTCGTATTATGTGTCCTTAAATACATGGCATAAGTGTTTTTTTTTAATTGCGTTGACGTCAACGCGTTTATTTATTTATCAAAATCATTTTTCTATATCGAATAAATGTAGGTCTACTACTTAGAAGGTGGATCTTGACAGCAGACAACGAAGTGATCTTATAAAGGTTATTTTAAGGTACGGAACCCTAAAAAAACAATCACACAACTATGTCGAAAACTTCCGCCTCGTTAGTGAACTAACTTGACAGTCCTGACTCCAACTTGATACAACTCTTAATTGTCATGAGGTAACTAATTACTTTAACTACTTTTGGAGACCAAATAGTCCCCTATTAACGACTTTATTATATGTATAATACGGTTCATATTTACTTAACGAATGGGCATGTTTGTCAGTTGATAACTTTTATATTATTTACGTGCTTCTATCCGCAACTTCGTCTGCAGACTTGATAGTCTTTATGCCCTTAAGGGCTCAGTTTCATTAGTCGATAGCCCGTATCCTTGTGGCAATCCATTGACGGGTTGTTTAAACATTATTGAGCCGAGAGCTATTGCAGCCACGCAATGTATTACGAAAAGTATGCAATAAAACTCCGTGAATAAAACTGAGCTTTTTTAATGCAACCCCAAGAAAATCCATCTACCTATAGACTGCAATGTGTTAAAAATAATCATGATTCAGATCAATTGTGTGCGAAATTTATTGACAGAGTAAATTTTCTGATCACAAAATATGTATCTAGAAATGTTGAATCTAAGATTAAAATCAAATCAAAACGTTTATTAACTAAAACCACAGGTTTCATTAAATAAAGACAAGAGGCTGTCTGACTCCAAACTGGCTGGGCCTGAGTCTTGGACGTCTGCGAGTAAGATAAGTGAATTGAGTACATAACAAAAAAATCTCAAAAGTGGCCTTAGAAACTTAAACTTGACAAATCTGAGAAGAGCAAAACGAAGCAAACATAAAATCAAAACGAATTCTCGAAAGTGGACATAATAGAGATAGGAATTAGAAATATGACAAGACTGAAACAAAGCAAACATAAAAATAAAATAATTATAGTTACGGAAGTGGACATAGGAACTAAAACTTAAAAAAATGTGACAAGAGTGAAACAATATTAGATTATTTATGGTAGACATTGAGTGTCTGGCGCTACTTTAAGAAGCACGGTGTGAGATATTAGGTCAATTAAAATATTTTAGTTCCAAATAATACAGTATACTTGAAAACTGCTGTATTTGAGTTTTCCCTGACGCTTCAGAAACGGGATACGGTAGCTGTAATAGTACCGCTAACTAGACGTTACGAAAAAGTATAAAACGCAAAGCAATAAAATACAGTATCCGACATTATTCAGACACCATTAGAACTCAAATTTAAACGGATTTGCTGTGAACATGCGATGTTTTTACTCGTTCAACGACGAACCATACGCCGTTCGCAGAAACTTAGTTCAACTTGTTAACACTAAATTGGGAGCGTTTCGAATCCTGCATCTGATTGATAGAATTTAGATTCCGACAGAGTTTCAAACAAATAAACTTTAGCTGTAAACTACAATTTGAATGTGGTTACAATTTAACCGTGTTAAACCAAACAAAGTGTAGGGTTCACAAAGAAACGGGTCCATATTGGCTCATATAAAATTGGTCTTTAGATTTTTTATACAAATAGACTCTTGACGTGTAAAAGTGCCCGTGCGGCCTACTTGCTAAATAAATGTCTTTTATCTTTTTTATCTTTTAATAACGATTTGTGTCTATACTCATCATTTCTTCGAAAAATTTTGCTCGTACTTTTTTGTTCATACTTTTTTAAGTCATTTATCGCAACTCATAATGCATTTTTTTAAGAAACTGTTTCTTTTTGAGGATTGTTATAAATCTAACCTAACCTAACCTAATTTTATCTACACGTAAGATGTTTAAGAAATTCTGAAAAGTGTACGGTTCCATGAATATTGGCGTTATAAGTTCAGATGAGTATGAGTTCCGATCATTAGTATTAAAAAATATTATGAAGAGTATGAAATGTGATCATTTTGATGTAAAATGGTATGAAAAAAAAAATTCGGAGTTCCAATAATCGGAGTTGCTATTTTATATGAACTTTGGCGCACGCCAAAGAAACATCGTTCATTAAATATTGTTATTATGTGATTAACAAACAAACTAAACCTTTTTTTACATGTTTCGCAAGTAACCTTTATTTTTACTTATTTAATTATTGGTATTAGTGTGTTACAGCGGAAGAATTAGATGAAAACCTTCATGCTGTTCATAATTCCACCCCTTTATTAATAATTTCTAACCCCAGGACCGCAACACAACAATGCAAACACTGCTGTTTGGCGGCAGGTTAAAGGCTAATGACAGTAATCCGGACGAATACTGCACAAGGGCATTATACCACCAAATTAATTAAACATGTAATTTTAATGTTCGAATGAAATGAAACCTAATTTACCAACCCCTTAAAACTTATTATACAATGAATGGCCGCACTGTTTTCGCCGTAAATCCAAAGCGAGCAGACACCTGCGAAATATCGTCGCAAACGAAAACTTTTGACGTTTCCGAGAATTATCTGTAATAGGACGGACACGGAGTAATAACGGTTGAGGAGTTGACATTTATATTTACTGGCGACTTCGGTTTGCTTTAATTTATGTATGATCATATTTCCAAATTAACTAAATACGTTTTTAGTTCGGTTTATCCATACATACTAATATTTGCTTGTTTGTAAAGCTTTTACAGCAGAGATATCCCCCATACCAAAAATTCGTTTAAATTGGTTAAGCGGTTTAGTTAATAAATTAATTTTGAAATATTAAAATACTGAAGATCAAAATCAAAGTGGTATGTACGAGTATTAATAATAAATATGAAATAGCGACTCCATGGATTCTAGAACCACGATTTGCCTCCAAACGTCCCAAATATAATAATAATACATACTGTGCGGAAGTACAGAACCCATGCGCGAGTCCGACTCGCACTCGACCGGTTTTTTGTCCTCTTGAATACATACTGTCTCAAAATTCAACGATAACCTGGTTCCGAGCGAGAGGCCAAGTTATACCAGTTCTGGGTTAAATCTGCAGGTTGTCCCAAAACTCAACGATGGAGACCAAGTAGTACCAGTTCTGGAAAACATAAGGAAAATTGTGATGTAGTTTTTTTTTCTTATTTTTTCCAGTTCTTGTATATTAGTCATCTCTACGGGTTATTATGCCCTGTTGCTCCACCCCTACCTGTCAGACAAACTCTGCAAATTAAGCCGATTTCCTGAGACACAACAAACGTCCTAATTTACCAAGTTAGACAAAATATAATAACTCGTGTAAATTGGAACGTTGATTTAGTAAAATGTCCGAAATTCCATTCGGCAAATTGGTTGAACAATTTTGTTGATTTGAAAGTATGCACTAGGAAAAGAAACACGACGAAATAAGCATGTTAAGTACAAACGAAAATAAAATAGAATACAAAACATTTATTCATCGCAAACGAAAGAACAGTAGAAAAATATACAGTGAAAATAAAACATTACGTTGAACACGAATAGGCTCTGCTGCCACCCTAATTTCTTTTGGAGTTTCTTGCGGCGCTTCTTCTCCGCAATGATGGTCTTGTCCGAAGCGCTGGTAGATTCACTCTATGTTACCGACGTGTAAAAGAGCCCTCATGTGGCCTATTTACTGAATAAATATTTTGAATTTTGAATTTTGTCTATCTTACCCTTAAGCTTGCCACCAGACAACAATGTTGGCATTGTTGTGTTCCGGTGCAGGGTTCACAATCAGCAAATGAACAGCACAGAGGCATTCCATCTAAATCCACAGCATTGACAACGTATTAGCAGTCATGACATTGTATGTATGTATGTAAACACGTTATTGTACGAACAAGGGAGATAACCATTGTAAAATGGACATAAACATAACAGAGATGTACAAAGGCGAACTTATCCCTTTAAGGGATCTCTTCCAGTTAACCTTTGATTAACCTTAAGATTTGAGAACTTACGAGTAAGATTGCAGATCTCTAAATCATTTTCCATCAGGCCTGTGAAAAAATTATTGAATTTCCATTATCGTTATTCCCTAGTGAACTTAAAAAAAAACCGTGATATAAAGTAGCCTATGTGTTAATCTACGGTATAAGCTATCTCAATTTCAATCCGTCCAGCCGTTGCAGCGTGAAGGAGTAACAAACAAACACACAAACTTTCGAACTTTTAAGTACTTTTAAGTAGGATAGTAGCGATACGATGCTATAGACCGACAGACAATCACCAAGCAAAGATATAAAACTAATTGTATCACTATTTCTAAATTCAAGGTTCAAAATATTTATTAGTTTAATAGTTTCATCGTTCCCTTAATCAGCTATGTTAAAGTCGAATCACTTTAATGATTTCGAGCTTGAGAATTTCTCAAGTTCATAAATGAGACTTAGTTTAGATTAAGCATCAGAGCCCTCGGCGTATTAACTATAAGAGAAATTTCACATAATGATGAAGCAGAACTTCTGACGTTACAAATTTCATGCGTAAGATAGATAAGAAAACGTGGTGCCATGAAACAATGGATAAGTAGATTGTAATAAGGAATTTTGAATCAATACAAAAAGTAGGCAATTTTTTGTTGAAATAGGCAGGTAAGATTTCTATTCTCGTACGAGTATGTCTTGTCGATGGAAAAGCACCTTCATGCATCATTAATGACTGATTATGGCTGAATCAAGGATCTGTGGTCAGATAAAGAAATCAGTACTCTGTAAGGCTCGTACTGTCAAAAGTTTATCTTTCTGCAGTCCTTTTGGTGGCTTAAACTTTGCCCCGCTACCAGCTGCTACCTTTCTACAGTTTTTATTTAATTCTCTTATCTCATAATGATTACAATTTATGAAGAACCAGTCATTGATGCAAGTGTATGGAGATTAATGTCCAAAAGCTTATTTTCGGTAACCACAAACCACGCTAACCTCAGTCATGCAAAATTCAGAAAATTAATATCAGAAGGCAATCTTACACAAATTGACCTAGACTCAAACTAAGCTCGAGAGAGCTACGGTAAACATAACAGATAAATACGTACTAGAAGATATTTAAACTCAGGAACAACTAATATTCGCGCTCATCAGACATACAACAAATACCATACGCTTTTATTAATACCTTGTCATTTAGACCTTGTCTAAGTAACAAAATGATTTAAGATATTAATAAGTTTAAAAAAACAAAAATAATATTTGAATTGAGGATAGAGGAAGACCAAGAAGATGGCAAGACGAACTGGATCGGAGGGCTTATTGTCTAACGCACTTGCAATCACGATCGTTTTCATTGTGAAAATCGAAGGCTTGTCTGCATACAAAATGAAAACAATTACTCCACTTTGAAGCCGGTTGCGATTGCGAGTACGTTAGACAATAAGCCCTCAGGTCCATAAAGATGGCTCAGGAGTCACTGGATATGAAACTGTGAAGAGGCCTGAGGCAGGTTTTTTCCCAGCAATGGGACAGAATAAGATACGATTTAAATGGCCGCTAAATTTAAATCTAGACAACTACATAATAACATATCTGTTTCATGGTTTTCTTACATCATAGTCCAAATTCTTGTCACACATATTCAGAACTTACACAGCACATCATTTAACTTCCAACTCGTCCTTAGGCTGTTAGAAACAACTTGCTAAGACAGCCAAAATATGGGGAATTTACGCAATTAGCTAACACAAAACAGAGTTAACTTTGGCAGGTTTAAATTACCCATTTTCTTATACCTCTTTTTCCATAGGATCTTACATTAGGGTCATTATTCGAGCTTTTCAACCGCCTCACTTTTGTGGAAATATTTTTGAAGAATTGGGCGTATAATTTGATGCCGTTTTTGGATATTTGTTAGATGTCCGGTAAACTTAGATACCCACCTAACCAGAAACGAAATCGAAATCTGCAGCCACTACTACTAAAATGTGACCACGAAAGTGATTCGGAACAAACGCCCAAATAATGACCCATTAAAGAAAGATAAATGAACTAATATTGCGCAATGTAGTACATTGCAAAATATCAAAAAGAATGTAGAGACACTTTGATCCTTGGACATGAGTGTAAGTAGTACAAACCCAGTTTAGTGTGGGAGTTGATCAATTTGTGAGGTTCTCCCTCCCCCTGATAAAATAGAATCCTTGTGCAAAGTGTCTTCATACAACTGCAAGTTTCCCTACTAGGTATAATGTTGTCCTACACAGTAGGAATAACATTTTTTTTTAACATAAGATAGTGAGGCAAACGGTCATGTAGGTTACCCGATGGGAAGTAATCATCAGCAACTCAAGAAGAGTTACCTGTTGTTTTCCTCCTATTCCCGAAAACAATAATTCATACACTTGGTCTAACTAAGATCCGAATAGGAGACGATTTGCACCGGGCTGCTTATTCGATCAAAAGTATTTAATATCAAATTTGATACGCTAAACAATATGTGGCGAATAAGTTGGCTGAAAAATTTCCGTCCAGTACTTATATCATTAAAAAAATTATTAAAAATGAACTCCGACTAACTCAATACAATAATAGCTTAGAATAAACCACTCCATGTCTTCCCGTTGAAGTCGTAAGAGGCGACTAAGGGAATAAAGGCTTTGAATAAAGTATTGTTAGGCGATGGGCTTGCAACCTGTCACTAATATAGGTACACTGATAAAAATCTTAGCCTTGTAACACTTGATTTTTGCCCGTGGCATGAGACTGGGGTCGTGTGGTCACTTGGCTCGAGGGCCAATCGCTAGAGGATTGGGCGCCGTAGAAAGAGCGACCGGCCACAAACAGGATCGATGGTGGAGTTAATTAATAAACCGTTAGTTCATTCGTTGTAATTTAATAAGTATAGGTTAGGTTCACATCCCCAATAAATCAACTATAATTAGGTTCAATCCAAACAAGAGTGGTAAGAATAGAGGGCGTCCCCCCTGATTGGTACTTAAATACTAATCAACCATGCCTTTAGGCCTGCACAGTTAGAGGTTACAAAACTAGAAAACAATGGGTAAGTAAAGAGAAGCCCGGGTCACCTACGAGATTAGCATCAGTAAACCCGTGCCACACTTATCCCCTATTAGAATTATTATCGAGGACAAAAGAGGCGCTTGTTACCTACGCAGTCTAAGGATGGCTCAGGTAGCATAATAGGTTAATGTGAAAAATAGAAAGTAAGGAAAATAAGGTCAACGTCACGCGGCATCCATGTACGCGGGGCTGCAGGATCCCACGAGAGGTGTGCGCATCACCGCTCGGTTACTCCCTCATGCACAGCCACGTCGCAGCACTCACGGGCACGCAGCATGCAAGACGATAACCTCCGCCTTGAAGCTTCCAGAATAGCCTTGGAGCTTCCAGGGTAGCCTTGGAGCTTCCAGGGTAGCCTTGGAGCCCTTAAATGTATAATATAACATTTCAGAAAAGAAACAAACACAGACACCTCACCCGACAGACAACTCATCACTTTTAATGAATAAAGTTTACCTTTTCGGCAGTAAATTAGAAGCAATTGGCTTTTATACTCAGAGACCGCAGAGTTGGGTTAGCAATAACACCGTATTGACCATCTGAAACAGACCGGGCGTACTTTAGAAACAGAACGTGGCGATTACGTGACGCTATTGCGACGTACACTTTCAACATGAAAATTTACCTTTAAGACGCGCGACAGCGCACGTTAAGACCCTAGACACGAGCACAGCAGTTATTCGTGTTGAACAAGAGGCATCCTGACCTGAAAGGAATCGAAGTGAGTCTTTATTTAAAAGCCGGCATCGGCGCGGCACCGTGAATAATATACGCGAAAGTTACAGCATACTCACTGTGAAACCCGGCCTCAAGGGCAAAGTAAACGTCTAGACATGATTAGCAACGATATGATTTACTCGGCCACGGCATTTATCGGCTTTTATTCACACGGAATCACAGCAGAAGATCTGAATCATCTCTCAATGACCGGCCTGCAAACGTAAGTGACGCCGTAGTGATGTTCCTGCCGCATTCCAATGCATCTCCGGTCGCTGCCAACCTAGCCGATTCAAATCGAAGAGAAAAGCACTAACACTTCCGATCCTTCCCAGTAAAGAAGGACTTTTGCTTAGCTGAAATTAAGTGAATAAAACATCTGGAACTAGTAAATAAGAATGTAAGATGGAAACCGGTAAATCAATCTGCTCACACGCCGACTAGACGATGCCTTAGTCTAATGTCAAACGTCAAAGTGACGTTTTATACTATGACAAAACAACTAACCAAACAATACCGCTGTCCGGGTTTTGCATTGAAAATAACAAGGAATTACTGTTGTAAAACGGGTTAAATATGAGTTCAGAATGTGGATAGAGGAACCTAGATCTAGGATAATAAACGCTCGGTGTCGAAATGCGTGAGATAAAGTGAGTTCCTAAGTGTAAATCAAGCCGGTTCAATGTCGACGGTTTGTTATTCAAGACGAGAGAGTAATTTACAAGTTATTACAAGTACACCGGCTCCTTCAAGTATGGGCGTGAAGCTCGTCCGCTCGTTAAATAGCCGCCACGAGACTTGGCCAGGAACCAGCGAGGAAAGCCTCCAAACAAAAGAAAGGATGAACTAAATGATCAGGTATTGTACCGACAGTCCTTTTCGAATACTAGCTGTAAGTAGTCAATGGTAGGCGTCAAAACGGCGCTCTGAGCGAGCCAGGGCTGACGCCTCCCCCGTCTTCATGTAAACCAAGTAAGAAAAGGTGACATCACACTTTTGGGGTGTTACAGTAGGGTTCCAGTTGGGAAAAATAATTTTATTTCAGAATCGCTAAGATTCTGAAATAAAATTATTATACACACTCCCATGTGTAAAAACCACATACTGCAAAGGACTTTGCCATAATGGGAAAGTCAATTAAATCATAGGCCCGATCCTGGTCCACTAGCGTGAGACGTGGTTGCCAGTCTCGCGCCTACTACGCATAAACACATAACATTCTTTCACAAAGAACATAAGAAAATAAATCCTAACCCTACTACTTGCTCCTACAATAGATTTCGCCTTAATGGGGAAATCCGTTAAATCATAGGCCCGATCCTGGTCCACTAGCGTGAGACGTGGTTGCCAGTCTCGCGCCTACTACGCATAAACACATAACGTTCTTCCAAAAAGAACATAAGAAAATAAATCCTAACCCTACTACTTGCTCCTACAATAGATTTCGCCTTAATGGGGAAATCCGTTAAATCATAGGCCCGATCCTGGTCCACTAGCGTGAGACGTGGTTGCCAGTCTCGCGCCTACTACGCATAAACACATAACGTTCTTCCAAAAAGAACATAAGAAAATAAATCCTAACCCTACTACTTGCTCCTACAATAGATTTCGCCTTAATGGGGAAATCCGTTAAATCATAGGCCCGATCCTGGTCCACTAGCGTGAGACGTGGTTGCCAGTCTCGCGCCTACTACGCATAAATACACCACGTTCTACCGAACAGAACCTAAAATAAGAAATCTAAGTCTACTACTTGCTAAAGTGTACTTATAACCTATTGTTTAAGTGTCGGTTGACTCTGTCTCCAACCAAACGCTCAAAAATCAAAGATGTACTAAACTTAGTGTCTGTTTAAGTACACAACTGTCTCAACTGAAAGAAACATCCGCGGAATTACAGCTCTGCAAAAGAAGCTGCAAATATAATGAGGGGTGTGACACACTACCCACCTCTTAAGCGGCTTAAGTGCCATGATTGAACAACCACTTATAAGGACTGTGGAAGTAACCCTATTAATTAAGTGAATACTCAAGTGATACTATTTAGAACCAAGTGTTGAAATTATAACATACCAATTTCAACCTAAACTGGAGAGGGAAATCTCAACTGAAACCAGTATAGAGAAATTAAAAAAAGGAAATGGAAATAGGACGCACTCTGTACCCAGAATGTCCTTTTCACAAAAACTATACAAAGAAAAGATAAAACCTTTAAAATAGTTTTATCTCGAACCGATTGCACCTATGGCATAAACGGAAGAAATCCTACAACTAAATGGCAGAACTGTTATTACTAATCTCTACACGTCTTACCCTACTACAGACTAAACACGACAGCACGACTAAAATTAAACGGATGCGCATCCTTGGTTACTTAAGATTAGAAACTTAGCCTACTTGACTCTACTTCAACATGCTTTCATTCCAGTAATACAATCCTTTAAAAGAGCCAACGGTCAGGACAAATCTTCTACCAACGCCAAAAATCTCAGCAAGTCCGGACAATATAACAATCAAACCAGTAAATCACACCTAAAAAAAAAACAACGGTCAGGACAAATCTTCTACCAACGCCTAAAATCTCAGCAAGTCCGGACAATATACGTTAAATATAACACATAACTACGGCTAACAGCTTACGGGTAAGGCGTGCAAAGGACATAAAATAAACCTACGACATGAGACAGTAGTATACTTATCGTTCACGTAGCATATTTCGCTAGGAACTAGATAAATAAATAAACAAACTGACCTCCATATTAAAAGATTAATCTATTGGGAGGCACCGGCCCCCAGTCGATCCTCGCCCCGTTCGAGCAAGTCCTTGATATGAAACTTCCCCAAAGGTTTACCTGCCATAGACTTTAAGGAATAAACCAAAGGGCCATGCTTCGCGCTGATCACGCACTTCTCATACTTAGGTGAGAGTTTTGCACTGAAATATTTATCTGCGTTAGACAAGGGAAAACACCTCTTGTAAATGATCTGACCCTCCTCATATTGGACGGGACGCTTCCGCAGATTGTAGTACTTTACGTTCCGAGTGTAGGCCTTTCGTATATGGCCTTGTACAGTAGAAAAAATACTTCGTAGATGAGACAGGTTCGAAGAAAATGGCTCGCGCTCCAAAACTACCGACACCGGGTCGACAGGAACATCGAGATTGAGCAGAGCTCCATCCAACACCATTTCCCTACCATGGTTCAAGTAAAACGGAGTGAACTTGGTACTTTCATGAACAACCGTGTTAAGCGCACATTGGATCTCGGGTATGTTCTGATCCCACTTACGATGATCAGAACGCACGTAAGATGCTATGGCACGCACGATATCGCGGTTCAAGCGTTCCGTTTGATTTGTCTGGGGGTGGTAACGGGGATTGTAGAATATGTTAGGCACATTGTATTTAGTCATCAAATCCCGGAAATCCCGGGAAATGAACTGTGGGCCGTTATCGACATAGATATATTTACAAACCCCGTCACGCAAGAACACCCCTTTCTCCAAACACTTAACGATCGACTTAGCCGTGACATTACGCAACGGAAACAAGTGTGAAAACTTACTAAAATAGTCGACACAGACGAAGAGGTATTGGTTCTGAGCGTAGGAGGGAGGAAAAGGACCAAGGATGTCACAGGAGATCGCTTCCCAAGGCTTAGTAACCACGCGAGGATTGCCCATGAGACCAGCACGAGCCGTGTTGGCAGGCTTGTAGCACTTACACACTTCGCAGGAGGCGACGTACTTCTCCACATCGCGGTACGAGTTCGGCCAAAAGTAATCTGCACTTATCCGCTTATGGGTCTTGGCGACACCAAAGTGACCCGAAGTCGGCTCATCGTGATACTGCCGTAAGATTTCCTCACGATGCTCACTAGGCACCACCAGTTTCCACTCGAATCTAGAGGTGAGGCTATATTTATTTTTTGAGAGGCGGACAAGTTTGCCATCAGTAACCGTAAAGTTAGGGTACATCCTAGGAGTGTCACTACAGCCTTTGAATACCTTAGAATACCAGGGATCTTGTACAGTAGTAGGGTCAAAAGTTATGGAGTCTACCTTAATTCGCGAGAGAGTGTCGGGAATCACGTGTTCCTTGCCCTTGCGGTGGATAATCTCAAAGTCGAACTGACTCAAGCGACAGGCCCACCTATTGAGTCTACCCGAAGGGTTCTTTAATTTATAAAACCATTGGAGAGAGGCGTGGTCCGTAACGATGTAACATTTGGAACCCTCGACATATGGGCGATACTGCTCCAAAGCATAGATGACCGCCAGAAGTTCACGCTCAGTGGCCGTGTAGTTAACCTCCTGCGCATTCAAGGTACGGCTGCAGTAGGCAACTGGGTGGTCCACGTCATCTATCCTTTGGGCCAGCATCCCGCCAATCGCGAAAGAGCTCCCATCCGTATGGAGGTAGAAAGGAAGGCTAAAGTCGGGGCACTTCAGAATAGGGGCAGTGATGAGAGCAGACTTCAGAGTGTTGAACGCCGCGTTAGCCTCCGGTGTCCACTCGAACTTACATTTCTTACTCGTCAACCGAGTCAGAGGGCGAGCTACCTGAGAGAAGTTTTTAATGAACCTACGATACCAACCAGCCATGCCTAGGAAACGCTTGAGTTCTTTTACCTCGCAGGGGATAGGAAAGTTCATTATCACCTCCACCTTGGAAGGATCAGTACGTAAACCAAAGCGGTCCACCATGTAACCTAAATATTTCAGCTCGCTGCGGCAGAATTGCGATTTTTGCATATTTATAGTTAAGTTAGCGTCTTTTAATTTTTTGTGGACGCGACGGAGAATATCCACATGCTCCTCAAAGGTGGAGGTGCAAACGACGATATCGTCTATGTACGCGAACACCTTGTTATCAAATTCCGCGGCGAACAAGCTGTCCATGAGCCGTTGCATCGTAGCACTGGCTCCCACCAAACCGAAACACATACGATTATAATGGAATAGGCCCCGGCCTGGCACCGTGAAAGCAGTTTTTTCCTTCGAGTCAGGATGCAAAGGAATTTGGTGGTACGCCGCACTCAAATCGAGGGAAGTGAGATACTTAGCATCGCGTAAGTTATCTATAATATAGTTGATGTAGGGCAAAGGGTAGGCGTCAGTCTTTGACACCGCATTAAGTCGACGGCTGTCCAAGCAGAGACGAACCTCCCCGTTGGCCTTAGGGACCATAGTAAGAGGAGAGTTCCATTCGCCGAAAGACCGTTCCACGACCTTATTTTTTAACATGCGGTCCAACTCCGCATTTAAGTATTTTAGCTTTTCCGGACTAAGCCTGTAGTATTTTTGCTTAATCGGTCTCGCATCACCGGTGTTAATCACGTGTTGGATTAAAGACGTGCAACCTAGTCCTATCCTATCGGTGTTGATTTCGTCGAATAAATTTTGGATCGAGTCGAGTTCACGTTTTTGCGCAGGCGTGAGTTCCTCGTAATTGCGCAAGCCATCCTCCTCCACGCTACCTACAATGGTTTCGACCGAAGAAATAGAAGTCGGCAGACACGCAAGGACGTCAGGAGCGAGATTGAAGGCCTTCCAAAAATTAATCCCGAAATGTATCGGCAGCTTAATCTCCGGCTGGACGTGAAACATAACTAGTTGAACTTCCTCCTTGTATTGGATCGGTAAGTTCATGTAAAACCGACAAACGTAGTCAACGCCGTCAGCGACACGTAAGACGCGCGGACGGTCGAATGGTAACATTTTTATATTTAAATTTAAGAACTTGACATGTGCATTCGCTCCAAGCACAGAGCACGCTGCGCCGCAATCAAGAAGGCCGCACACGTTCACGTTGAGAACCTGCACAGTCAAGTAGGGACGATAGTCGTCAGCAGAAGGTAGAAAAGAAACTTTGACAGGTCGCGCATTGCGGGTTTTATGCGAGACCTGGTTATTTAGTTTTTTGGAGAAGAGCCAATCTTCCTACACCTAGGACACTCCGGCGTACGCACGCCCGGGTGACCGCACACGAAGCACACCAAGTCGCGAGATCGCTGACAGCGACCAGTTTTGTGGCCCGCCTGCTTACACCCGAAACAATACGGACCCGCGGGCTTGTCTACAGAGTCAACCTCCTGTCTACGAAACGCAGGGGCATTGCGTGTTCGCACTTGCACGTCCGGCGCTACCGTGTAACCGGATGAAGAAGGTTCGGTAAAATTACTTGAGCGCGAACCTGCAAGTTCGAGACGCATGCACAGGTCCTTCAGCTGCTGTATAGAGGTCACGTCAATCAAGGCCAGCTCACGGCTATATCCAGGCCTTATGTTGCGTAGTAAGATGTCCAATTGTTCGGCTTCTGCCAGCGGTACGGTCAATCGAGAAAACAGCGCACCCATGATGGACAGGTACACGACGATAGACTCGTGTTTAGCTTGGGTGCGGGCCCTTATCTCGCCTAGTAATCTGAAGTCGTAATCCGGAATATCGAAGTCTGCTTTAAGAGCAGTTAAAAGGTCCGCGTAGCGGAAAAAGTCACCCTTACGGGAACGGAACCAAAAGAGAGCTGGTCCATCCAGAATATCCGGAAAACCGGTAAAAATAACCCGTTCGGGGATCGCGCGCGCCACCCGGAGTTCCTCCAGGCGCGTAAGAAAAGCACGCACGCACGTATCCCCTTTGTATTTAAGGTTTAAGCTAGCAAGGTTGTAGCGCGGCTCGGCTCGACACGTCACCGTAGACTGCGGCTTCATCGGAGAGCGGAAAACTTCAACATCCGAATCTGAAGAGTCCCCTGCGGGATTAAGAGAAGATAGGCAACTGACCAGAACACCTTTGAGGGTTTGAACCTCATCTCCCTGATCTGAGACTCCCTCCAAACGACCTAAGTAATATTCGACTCGACCTGTTAACCGTTCTCTACGAGCCTCCGACAGTGTTGTTCCTTCAGCCACCTCCTTCTGCAGGCCTTTAATCGCAGAGCGACAAAGTGCTAGTTCGCCAGCAAGATCAACTGGAGCGCTGGTGCCCGGTTTGAGGCTGCCACGTCGGATGAGAGACCGCGTTTGACGGAACAACTTTCGTAGGATGTCGCATGTGTCAGAAGTTTTAAAAGGTATTTGCAATTTTGTCAGTTCGTGCGCAAGCTCCTCTTTTGTCAACCATTCTATTTTCATTGACAAATCCATTATAACAAAGTGTATAAGATTTTAGAAAGAAAGGCGTAAGTGCCAACAAGCAAAACTGGGGCCAAGCAGCCTTTTTTTTTTTTACACAGATGTTTATAGTACACCCTTAGTGTAGCAGTTAATACACCCTGTGGTAGTTAATAGTTAATGCTTATTTAAGTAAGCAGTTATAAGTTTAAAATAGCGATGAAAGTCATTTAACACATAAGAACATAAATTATATATTTTTTTAATGCGCTATTTAAGTTTTGAGAAACCACACATATATGCCAATCCTTAGACCTGCCTGACTATGGACCTAGTAACTAGAACCACACCAACGATCCTTCGAGCCATACGTTGGGTACGCCACTGTAACACTTGATTTTTGCCCGTGGCATGAGACTGGGGTCGTGTGGTCACTTGGCTCGAGGGCCAATCGCTAGAGGATTGGGCGCCGTAGAAAGAGCGACCGGCCACAAACAGGATCGATGGTGGAGTTAATTAATAAACCGTTAGTTCATTCGTTGTAATTTAATAAGTATAGGTTAGGTTCACATCCCCAATAAATCAACTATAATTAGGTTCAATCCAAACAAGAGTGGTAAGAATAGAGGGCGTCCCCCCTGATTGGTACTTAAATACTAATCAACCATGCCTTTAGGCCTGCACAGTTAGAGGTTACAAAACTAGAAAACAATGGGTAAGTAAAGAGAAGCCCGGGTCACCTACGAGATTAGCATCAGTAAACCCGTGCCACACTTATCCCCTATTAGAATTATTATCGAGGACAAAAGAGGCGCTTGTTACCTACGCAGTCTAAGGATGGCTCAGGTAGCATAATAGGTTAATGTGAAAAATAGAAAGTAAGGAAAATAAGGTCAACGTCACGCGGCATCCATGTACGCGGGGCTGCAGGATCCCACGAGAGGTGTGCGCATCACCGCTCGGTTACTCCCTCATGCACAGCCACGTCGCAGCACTCACGGGCACGCAGCATGCAAGACGATAACCTCCGCCTTGAAGCTTCCAGAATAGCCTTGGAGCTTCCAGGGTAGCCTTGGAGCTTCCAGGGTAGCCTTGGAGCCCTTAAATGTATAATATAACATTTCAGAAAAGAAACAAACACAGACACCTCACCCGACAGACAACTCATCACTTTTAATGAATAAAGTTTACCTTTTCGGCAGTAAATTAGAAGCAATTGGCTTTTATACTCAGAGACCGCAGAGTTGGGTTAGCAATAACACCGTATTGACCATCTGAAACAGACCGGGCGTACTTTAGAAACAGAACGTGGCGATTACGTGACGCTATTGCGACGTACACTTTCAACATGAAAATTTACCTTTAAGACGCGCGACAGCGCACGTTAAGACCCTAGACACGAGCACAGCAGTTATTCGTGTTGAACAAGAGGCATCCTGACCTGAAAGGAATCGAAGTGAGTCTTTATTTAAAAGCCGGCATCGGCGCGGCACCGTGAATAATATACGCGAAAGTTACAGCATACTCACTGTGAAACCCGGCCTCAAGGGCAAAGTAAACGTCTAGACATGATTAGCAACGATATGATTTACTCGGCCACGGCATTTATCGGCTTTTATTCACACGGAATCACAGCAGAAGATCTGAATCATCTCTCAATGACCGGCCTGCAAACGTAAGTGACGCCGTAGTGATGTTCCTGCCGCATTCCAATGCATCTCCGGTCGCTGCCAACCTAGCCGATTCAAATCGAAGAGAAAAGCACTAACACTTCCGATCCTTCCCAGTAAAGAAGGACTTTTGCTTAGCTGAAATTAAGTGAATAAAACATCTGGAACTAGTAAATAAGAATGTAAGATGGAAACCGGTAAATCAATCTGCTCACACGCCGACTAGACGATGCCTTAGTCTAATGTCAAACGTCAAAGTGACGTTTTATACTATGACAAAACAACTAACCAAACAATACCGCTGTCCGGGTTTTGCATTGAAAATAACAAGGAATTACTGTTGTAAAACGGGTTAAATATGAGTTCAGAATGTGGATAGAGGAACCTAGATCTAGGATAATAAACGCTCGGTGTCGAAATGCGTGAGATAAAGTGAGTTCCTAAGTGTAAATCAAGCCGGTTCAATGTCGACGGTTTGTTATTCAAGACGAGAGAGTAATTTACAAGTTATTACAAGTACACCGGCTCCTTCAAGTATGGGCGTGAAGCTCGTCCGCTCGTTAAATAGCCGCCACGAGACTTGGCCAGGAACCAGCGAGGAAAGCCTCCAAACAAAAGAAAGGATGAACTAAATGATCAGGTATTGTACCGACAGTCCTTTTCGAATACTAGCTGTAAGTAGTCAATGGTAGGCGTCAAAACGGCGCTCTGAGCGAGCCAGGGCTGACGCCTCCCCCGTCTTCATGTAAACCAAGTAAGAAAAGGTGACATCACACTTTTGGGGTGTTACAGCCTGTTTGTGCAAAATGTGGTTACCGAATTAACAACAAGTTGTTGGTAATTCCGTAGCTCTGCCTACCCCGCCCTGCCTTAAGTAAGATGTATAAGTATAAGATGTATTACAAGAACGTTATCGTTATCGAAAATGTATACTCCGTTAGCTGCCAGATGGTAGGGTCAAACGTTTATGTCAATTCCATAAATTTTGACAGTTTTCGAATTTACTATAGCGACATATGCATCTTTTTATAGGGCCTCAGGTGAGATGATGGTCGTGATCCGAACAGTACCTGAACAAAGTCCTACCATTACTAATCCCTTAGAAAACAGACATCCTGCCTATCCTTCCAATTGTTTGGTAATGATACAATACAATGCAATAATTATACTGTTAATTTTTCCCTTTTTAGGAATGTAATACATTTTACCTTCAACTTTACCCTCTAGTCTCGCATACATTACTCAAACCTCAGACATAATCCAGGTTTTACGAGAGGCAACTGATTACGCCTACCGACTGCGCCAGTGAAAACACTTGGTACATTTACAACTTCGCCCTAAAGTCGCGTTCACGATAGGCTTTTATTTAAAAAAAGTACTAGATGAGCCACTAGTAGAGATTCTAGCAAAAACATAGATGTATTTTATGTTACTGTCGACTGTTCTTCTACCACTGATGGTGAGCTCGCTATTAAAAGATTACATTGCTAGCTTACCAATGAGTAAACAAATGCACTATCGCTTTTGCTGCCGACTTTACATAAATAATATTCTAATGTGTCCCAAAATATTTGTATGGAAATTTCCTTTTGTGTTACCGATACTCATACGTTTTTGGTAACACAAACGCTACCGCGGGGCTCCTATTCCTGGGTGTTTTGGCCCTTTGGGCCAGCTAAAGAACTAACATAACCTGAACCTACCTCATATTTATGCTATGAGACTGGAAAAGCGATCTATTTGGTTGATAAGATAGGAATAAATGGCTCCTTGGAGTTCCATTCTGTATATCTGGTTGGTCAGTTTAGTTGATCGGAGTGGAAGACGCCGGAAAAACACCTTAAATATCCGTTCACTGTGAAACATCTCACAATGACACACTTTGATGTGACCGCGCCCTAAGAAACAATTTTCCTCGACGTAAGTATTACACCAAAGTAAAGTGTTTGTCTATTTTCTGGGTTTTTTCATTATTTTTCCTTAAACGAAATCTCACTAATCCTAATTCTTTGTTGTACGTCATAATACCTCGGAATATGTAAGACTAAAATTCTTTCTTGCTGGAGCTTGCAAAAAGTATACGTCGGACGAAGTGATGCTAGAAGTGGCTTTAGCTTTTGTTTTTTAAATGAAATACAAATGTGATAGGTTATATTTTAACGAATATACTGTATTAAGGAGATCACACCGGGTTACTCACGTAATTTTTTTCGAAAATCGCTCGACATGTTTCGGCCTCGTCCGGAGTCCCTAATTCATGAGCAGACGCGGCCGCAGCACGACGAACACTGCGGGCCAGCGCTCTGTCAGCCCGGCTGCTCGGATTGGCCGGCGAGAAACTACCATCGTTTTTCTCATTATTTGAATTCTCAAATGTAGGGTCACAACATACAACACTAACCACGACACTTGTTAAAGACGCGTCCACACTTGCCACTGGACCAGGTCACAAAGCTGTTTTCCAACTCGGGGGCACCGACCATCCACAATCACGGTTATAATTCGGATGACGACCAATTTCGATAGCTTCGCGGACTTTTCTAGGAATAAATTGAAGATACAATGTTTTAAAACATGCTTTGTGGTATTAAATTAAAATAAATACCTATCTGGAGACAATCTCACACATAATATTGACCAATCTCAAACTAAGCTCTAGGCTTGTGCAAAGGGTACGGTCACGAGCGTTAATTTTGGACCCATTTCAACAAAAATATGCTTGAAGTCGTCAATGTCATTAGAGATGTCAAGTCATTTATAACTTTTAGGAAACTCAACCTTATTGCTGTAGAATGTCAGATTGACTTTGGACCTAAGGTGGTTACCCAATTAAATCTCGTGACTGTACCTACATAAAAAGGTTAGTAAAATAAAATTACCATAAACTTCCTAGGTTTGTTGATGCTAATATTATCCTAGAAAGTCAGAAGATACCTTAAGCCACTTACAGAAAAACACGTAAACCTAGTTTTAATTTTTTAATCTTAATTACAGTTTGATGGAATGACTTGGCGCTTTCCTTAACCGAAAGGGGCTCTAAATATGGACACATGTAGGTAGATCAAGTGGAGAGACCTACCCAGAAGTGAGACACACAGGCTAGGAAGGTAAATAAAAACCAGTTCAGTTGTGTTAAAAATGACAAATTGTTTGTGTTCGTGTCTGAAATTTTATTTAGATTAAGAGAAAACAAAATGTATCTTTTTGTGCAAGTATTTTACAATTAGAACCATGCCGCATGTCGCTTCTAGCACGCAAAAGGCCCAGTATTTTTTCTGTTCCCATTTGTTATTTTCCCTTGTCGGTTGGAAATCTTCGTATCGCGTGATGCCCAGCTAATGCTCGGCGGGAATTGAGCCTAATGTACTCTCTGCAAGGGGAGTAAGATGTGAAGGTGTCAGTTTGCAGATTAATAAGTTTCAAAACTTTGTTATTGTCAAAACTTAATTTTTTGAGACAGCGGTCATTGTTACGAGGAATTTTACGTGACCATCCAATACTGATTTTATTTAGAATTTTGTAGATTTGAATTATTGTTTTAAAATAAAAACCTTCTAATAATTGTTTATTTAAAAGTATCTTCAACGGAATGCTCAAAGCAAATGCTCAATTTAAAAAAAAATGAAAAGAAAGGGGTCGAGATTATGATTCATTTGAAAAAAAAAAGTCTTGAACTTTTATATTTTTAAAAGGAAAATCACTTAATCACAATTTTCAATACTATTTTGAAATTAAACATTTCTGTATTATAATTATTGTTAGGTATACAAATGTATACAGCATTATCCCAACTGATCAAACTAAGAATGCGATAATCAATCTTAAGTCAAGAGAAATTGGTTCTGAAATTGTATAACTATATTTTGTTTTTCTTTGTTTATGGTTTATGGTGGTTTATGGTATTAGAGGGATAACGACAGCCATGGGACACGGAGATAAATGTGCCGTCTTTATGGTAACGCAACAAGAAAGTAACGAGATAGTGCTTAACGAAAACAACGGTAGTAAAAGTTATTTCATGATGATTGTGGAAGGACAGGTAGGGACTCTATTTTAATGTTATGGGGCTTCTAAACGGGCCATATTTTCACTGCAATATGTGGCCGGCAACTATTGGTGTCTTTCTCTAACATACGAGTATGAGAGGGACACCAATAGTTGCCGGCCACATATTGCAGTGAAAATATGGCCCGTTTAGAAGCCCCTTAAAGAATGTAATGTACCTAATGTAAAATTTAATAGAATATGCGTTACAATAATTGACATAAAAGGGATGAATGAAAGGCAATTGCATGCAGCTGAAATGAGAATGCTAAGAGGGATGTGTGGATAGAATAAGAAATGAGTATACCTATAAGAGGAAGTCTGGAAGTGACACCGGTGACGGAAAAGCTGTGTGGAAATCGGTTAACGTGGTATGGGCATGTGATGCGGAGGAATGAGGAAAATATCGTCGGGAAAGTTTTGAGCATGAATGTGGATGGCTATAGAGTAGGGGAAGACCAAGGAAACGATGGATGGACTGTGTGAAAGGTTATATAGCTAGAAAGGGAGTGACTACCGGGATGACGACTAATAGAGAATGGAAGAAAAATACATGTTGCGCAGACACCAAATAAGTTGGAGTAAGGGCAGGAGAATGATGATGATCGATCATTCATCCTGTTTTTTAGAACATTCATTTCATAATGTTATCATTATTGCGGTACCAATGTAAGTCTAATCTTTATAATTTCTTCGTAGTATAAAAAAGTAATTTTCCGCGTCTGTCTGTCTGTATATCTGCTAACTCATCCTAAAGCACGAAACGGATGTTCTTGGCTTTCTTGGCACATGGCGTGTTCATGAAAAATGTAGCAGTTTTAAACTATCGATCAATTTTCCAATTTCCTGAGTCGATACTAACCGATGGACAAAAGGAAAATGTAGCTTATGACTATTCGTTTAACTTGACCAACATTTTCTAAAATGTATTGGGTTTAGAATAATAAAAAAAACTAAGGTCCGTATTAATAAACTTAAATTAGCTGAGATGACTGTCTTAAGTAACGTAAAGTATAAGTCGTCACTGAAAACTGTCAATTCTTACGTATCTTAACCACGCCATTGGAATGAAGATAGAAGAAATAAAATGGATTTTCCTTTGTTTTTATGACTGACTATCGAATTAGAAGATTGACTCTATCTGCCGCACTCAGAGACGTCAATTAAATTTAACGCTTGTTTAGTGACATGTTGTCTTATTCTATTGCTGTAGCAAAGAAAGTGACAACAGCTACTTTAATCAATTATTAAATTAAATTGACGTCTCTGAGTGCAGCAGTTAGATCTAATATTCACAATAAGGCCTGAAGAGGTTAAGACGGGCATCGCAGACAAGATCATTTTAAAAACACCTCCTAACCCCCTTATTCAAAAATGCACAATAAACCTATTTTAGTTAAAGTATTATTCGTCCCTTTTGTCAAATTCAAACGTGATACCTAAAGACAGATAAAAACAGAGAGATAATTCCAAGCACACTTTAGCTATTGTGCGTTTATGAATAAGAGGGCTAGTGTTTTCTTGAAACTCACTCACTCACTGACTCACTTACTCACGCACTCACTCACTCACTCACTCACGCACCGCTCACTCACTTACTCAAACAGACGCACACACAGCACAATGAACCCTTATTTTAAATCATACCAAACCAATATCGAAATAGACTCAAATAATCACTAGTGCTCTTATATCTCTGCAATAATCAAAGCTCCGTATCAGCCTCGCTTAGTAGGTCAAACCACAATGCTCTAAGGGGCGGTCAACCATCGACCATCTATCGTGGAATATTATAGCACCGTGCCACAGATTATATACTACAACTGCAGAAGGTGCACTTGCTACTAAAACGTTTTGGCATCGTATTTATTTCAACTCGAGGGCTTATTGTCTAACGCACTCGCAATCACGATCGTTTTCATTTTGAAAATCGAAGGCTTGTCTGCATACAAAATGAAAACAATTGCTCCACTTTGAAGCCGGTTGCGATTGCGATTGCGTTAGACAATAAGCCCTCAGCTTTGGATCATAATACCTAATAATACAATATTAGTAAGTTTAATTGAAAATTAAACCTAACATATGAAAACCAACACTCAAATCTCTGGGCGAATGTCGCGAATGAGCTGTTGGAGCTGGTCACCAGGGATGAGTAGCGTTTTCGCATGGTGGCATTAATTAGTGTAAGGGGTTTGTAATAAATAAAAGCAGCTCACTATTGCATTCGCAAATCGAGGAAAAGTTGTTCGTCTCCGGTTCTTTACGAGTTTATGTTACCTAATGCTGCTCCACGTAAAGTTCGGACCGCGGGAAACGCCACGCGCCTTTCCAATCTTCGTTCCAAACCGTATTTTTTTTTACTATCTTACTATTACAGTTTCATTTACACGTACGGTTCGAAACGAAGTTTGGAACGGCGCGTGGCGTTTCCCGCGGTCCGAACTTTACGTGCGCAGAGGGGATAGACAAGATGCATTACGCTAACCAGCGTTTCTATTCGTTACGTTTTTAAACCAATCGCATCACTTGTAGATGACGTGATACGAAAAGTCACGTGATCTACCAGTGACGTGATTGGTTTAATAAAAACGAAGCGATTAGAAACGATAGTTAGCGTAGTGCATCTTGTCTAGCCCCTCAGGCCGCTAATAAGCCCTCAGGTCCTAGGGTTGGGTGGATACTTAATACGCACGCAACTAAACGCCTTGACTTGAGATGAACTACTGTTGATAATTTGTGGTTCTGGTTGATTGAACGTACCTACTCTGTGCTTCCTTTTTTGCCGCATTTTTCTTTCATGTGGTTTGTCGCTGTCATTATGACAGGGTTCCATAGTGGCATAACAATTTAAGTCCTTGGCTGTACTCCCTCTAGTGTGAATATACTACATTATAGTTATCTAACTATTTATCTGCATGCTCCTAAGGTTTCATTCAAAATTATTAAAACAGACCTTAACGTCTTGCGGATACAGTCCATAAGGACAGGACATTCTGGGAATACATCGCAGAATTATTATAGGACGTGGAAACGATGCCAGTCGTTAGAGCTGCGTTTGAACGTTCCAGTTTTCGAGCGAGTGCAACGAAATTAGTCACGCTAGTAGGAAATTATATGAACGTATGTATGTAAAATATTTATTGCACATAAATAATTTTCACCGACCGTGACCGCGACCGTGTGGTGCCGGGTTTTAGAATGTTGCCACTCCATGTCTTCCCGTGGATGTCGTAAGAGACTACTAAGGGACTAAAGGCTGTGTAGTGCTGTTAGGCGATGAGTTTGCAACCTGTCACTAATACACTGGATAACATCTTAGCCTGGTTATGCAAAATGTGGTCACAGAATTATCAACAAGTTTTTGGAGTTGTTGGTGAGTCTGTGGCTCTGCCTACCCCACTCTGGGAATGAAAGCGTGAGTTTATGTATGTATGTATGTATGTAAATTTACACTTGGGGCCCTTCAAGAGGAGCATACTCTCCTCGGTGTTGCAGGTGTCCATTTGCAGCGGTGATCACGTCACATCAGTGACCTGATAGTCCCGATACTCTCGTTTGCCCAACTAGCTTAAAAAATCAATATTAATTATCAGGGATCGGAAATTCGGATCGATATTTACCTAAAGTTGGCAAAATCCCGGAAAAAGATAGGCGAACATGGCGTCGGCTTCTTAAAAATATTATTTTAATAATATCAGTTCCGGGATTCCGTGATTCTACAAAACGTTAATAATAATTATTATTTTACATGTAGGATAAAACGTTCCGTTTTGCTCTTATAAATTCGTTAGGTCAATGAGTTACAGGTAAATTAAATAGCATTTGGTAAATCTATACATGGAATATAACTTCAAATAGTTAATATAAATACTTCATTATGAATTTATGCTGGCGTAAATTATTTATTTAGAAATCCCGGGAGTTTTATTAATGAATTATAATGATTGATGCCGCCTCCATACAACTGAAAAACAACGCCGCCGCGAAAGTTTAGGTAATATCGATCCGAATTTCCGATCCCTGTTAATTATACTTACAGTAAATGTACATGGACGAACTTATCTCGTACTCTATACGAGTAAAGTCATAGCCATTTCTTTGCAACGGCTTATTGTTTTTTTGATGAATTTGGAGTTTTATGGGTACCAAAATCTGTTAAACTATCATCTTCGAGAAAACTCATTTTCAATCTGTTACTTTTACGTATGTATAAATTAAATTGTATAAAAAGCCGTTGGGCCATTTAAAAGTTATTAGCTCTGAAAGTAAGGTTTTAATAATTTTAGTGGTTCTTATCTACTTATTGTTGGGTAAGTTCTTAAACACACCAATCGATTGACTATCGATCGATACCATAGATTGGTGTATAACACAGATTTACCTGACCATGTAGATTGAGTCAGTACCGGTCTCAAACATAATAATATCTGGCTGAAAGACACTTTCCACTTGGCACCTGGAATCAAGAAAAATTGCAGAAACATAGACACTTTGCATAGTTTTCAAATAATGAACAAAATCATGACATTAACCGCCTGTTTCACAATCGACAAGTAAAGCGTATTTGACAGATAAATTTAGCCCTTTCTCTTTTTCACACTTGAAATTAGACAAGGAGAGAGCTAACTTTAAATGGCAGATAAATTTACTTGTCGATTGTGAAACAGGCCCTTAGTCAAATAATAATAAGAGATCACTCGAGTAGTGTAAACGCACCACTAAGATCCAGTTAACGCAGTGTGCCCACGGTAATTGTAGTTCCGTTAAGGGATCCGCTAACAAACATAATGTAACAGTTAACGACCTGGTTATTTCAAGGGTACAAACCAACCTAGACGTTATACAGTTAGTAATAGGATTGAAAATACATGAGGTTGTTTGTTGTGAGCAATAAAGTCTCAGGTTTTATTAAAGTCTCAGATGGCGTTAGGGTTAGACTTTAATGTTTTTCATGTAATAGTAGTTAATTTTGTGTATCTGTACCTACGTCAGTTGGTGGCGTTGTTGTTTAGAATAAATCGATTCGTACATGCACGGTATGGAGAAGGTCTTTTTTTTTAAGGGACACGACGGTAAGCAGTCACCGTCGCCCTTAAACGTCAGCAATGCCAGGGGCACAAGGTTGTTGTTGAGCAGTTATTGCTCATGGCTCGTGTAAGCGTACCTTAACAATTCACCGCCACCCAATGCTACGAGTGCTACGCTGTAGCCCGTAGCAACATTTTTCCGCTACGTAGCGAAGATCTGCTACGAACAGTGGACCCGATATCGGGTCATTGCCGCTGAATGTGTTGAGGCCCAAGCACTCGCATTTCTATTTTACCCAACATCTGCCAAAAGTATTTTCCATAATAAAGCTGTGAGCTGTATTTGTTCACATCGTAAAGGTAAATGAACTATTTCTTTTTATTAGACGTTCTCGTAAATGGCGCGTTTACATTAAGATACCGCAGTCGAGGAATCTGATCATTATCATAATGATACGTGGCTTTAGATGAATTTTAACAATAGATTCTGTGTAATAAATGGAAAAGTAGATCGTGTCGGGCTCCTTGGGCGTTTTTGTTACCTATTGCTGTTATCAATGCACGTCGCCCGATACTTAATATGCACGCAATTAAAAGCGGCGACGGCGTGTTTCTGACTAAACCGGCTTGTTCCGTCCTGTTTTTTTTTTTTTGATTTATTTTATATACAATTATTTTTACAAAAAATTAAGTATCTGCCAAACTGCATCGCAGTTTGTTGGCAGAAAGAAAGCTCTCTATATCTAACTTAATTAAAAAAATATACTAGACATGTTGACGTATATACCTAATATTAGTATGAAAACAAAGTCGGGTTAGTTACACCATTTATAAATTGTACCTGACTAAAAATACAATACACACTACAGTTTGAAATATACACACTGTTGAGTTTGCTTGTGGTGGCTCGCGGCACGTACGGTCGAGGCACGTACACATGCAAGCCGCTCGATATACATTTGTTTGAAGATGAACTACTGTTTATACTGTGTCCATGATTTTAAAATATATGGTTAGTGAAAATATCTCGAGGAATAAGCCTGAACCACATTTCAATTGTTAGATTTTTTATTATTTCTATAAGTTAGTTGCATTAATTTCCTTTTCAAATTCCATGTATTCTACTATAGGTATAATAATCAAAGTACAGAATTAATAACATAAATGTACAAAAACAAATTTTAAATTTTAAAAAAAATAGTGACCATTTTCTTAGGTGCAAAAGCAACTCAACATACACATACTTAAAATTACATAAACTCAAAAAAAAACTACTTACGTTTATGTAGAGAATAGTTGATAAATATATTTTGAAGCTAGAGTTAATTCAGAACTTCTTCAATTTCCCTTTTAAGAAATCTACTGATTGTAATTGCCTAATATCGACCGGTAGCCGATTCCACAACCTGACAGAGTCAAAATTCAGAAACATCAAAACGACCTAACACTTGATCAAACCGCATCTACCCAAAGCTTTCATCTACAGCTTTTTAGCGGCAACAGGCACTTGAGTTAAAAGCCCTATACATCCCAGGTGCTTTAAGCCCAAATAAGCCCAACTGTGGCCTCAAACGATTTAAGAAGCTAAGAGGACCCGAGAGCTCTTAACGAAATTGGACTGACCCTTAATCAATTTTTAAGAAGTAAATTGGAGGGTTTCACGTATGACTTGCTCAAAGGGATTGACGGTGGAAGTTTGAAGAAATTGAAGATCTTGGCGACAGTTGATTAAATCATGGTTTTCTTTGATGATCAGAGAAATCATTTTGTTTGGCTTTATGCGATTTTGTTTTTCTACAGCCATCAAAGGCAAAACAGTCTAACTGGCCACATGGAACTTTTTTCTACAGTTTCTTTTGTAATCTTGATGCTACTTATTTTTGTGGCAGAAAATGCGGTCAAAGCATGGTATAATATTGCAATAGGGGTAAAGAAAGTAGAACAGAGGCCCAAATAAAAAGGCGTTCAACATCGCTCAAAATATTTGTATGGAAAGTTCCTTTTGTGTTGCCAAAAACTTATGAATATCGGTAACAGAAATGGAACTTTCCATACAAATATTTTGGGACACATTAGAATTTATTATTTAATTATTGTATAGTTCGATGTTCTCTACCTACCTGCCATTTTTTTTTTGCCATTTCAGATGTCACTAAAAGTTAAGTTTACGGTGAGAGAAAGAGAAAGAGATATGTAACTGCGCTATAACTCTGTTTCTTACACTCGTCTTAAATTAATTTGCATGTCACAAACCCCCAGATGCAAATTGAAATCATGTTTTGATGCATAAAAAAAAATTGCTAGTAGTTTTATGGAGTTATCATCGTAATCATAAAATAAATTCGTCTAGCCTTTAAAAGTCAAGTCATGGCCCTCATAAAAACAAAAGTCTTAAAATTTTCCATACTAACATAAAGTTTGATGACTCTATTAAAATTTTATCAAATAACTTACGAGTGCCGATTATTCTCGCCTGTCTAAACCCAAAAGGGCTTTCAAGTTAAACTTATCTGCAAATAAATTACTTACGCACATTGCAAGCGTGAGTTTTTTTTAAGTATGTTTTTGCGTAAATCTAATTTGAGTAAAGGCAAACTTTATGCTACTAAGAGAGATGCCACCATGAGCGTTGCAGGGTAGTGATTCTCTCAAAAGCAAAGGTGAGCGAACGCAGGAGTGAAGTCCAAGCGGCGAGTTTAAGTTGTCCCGTCAAAGCGAACAATACACATTTCAGCACGTGTATTCAATTTAGCAGCATGGCTTCTCGAACGTATAAGGCTGCCTAATTGAGAATGCACGCGCTAAAATGTGTTTTGCTCGCTCTGACGGGACTACTTAAACTCGCCGCTTGGACATTCACTCCTGCATTCGCTCACCTTTGCTTTTGAGAGAATCACTACCTAGCAATGTTTATTCATTTTTTTACCTTGTTATTTTTATAAACGTGTTTTAGCCTAAGTGTACTACTATAAATCAATATTCTCTGTCCTTATTTGTCACTGTGACTGAGACATTTGAGTTTGTTAGAAAGGGACAAAGAGTACTTTAACTAAAATAGTTTAATTGAACGTTTATGAATATAGGAGTAAGTTTTTACTATATTAATAAACGATATGAGGGGCAAGCTCACACAATTCACTCCGCTTCCACTCCTAAGCTCTAAGTTTGTACTATAGGTATTAGGCAAGGATAAACATACTTAAAACCAAATAAATATAGTACTTTACTGAGAATGAACTTGATACCGCTAGCATCGTAGGCAAGCGGCTTCACCACAATAACTTAATAACGCAGCCCTCAAATGATATATCTTTTAAATTGTAGCATCTATAACCTTTGATTTTGGTTAAAGTTATCAAAGTTCGAAGTTAGCCATTAAAATGAGAAATTAAACGTACTTTGAGATATTCCAAGATTATGTGGCTATTAACGAAAGATGTACGACCAGAGTTGTTAGAGTCACCTTGTGAAAGTTTATACAACTTATATCAATAAAATGTAACTTTAATGCTTTTAAAAAACTTAAAAAAGGACCGTTCACACACTAAAATAAAAAAAAGGCTTTGAAATGGGTTAACCCTTTCGGATGCTAGACATTCATAATTTGTTAGAATAAATATAACTGTTCAGAGAGAAAATAAACATATCCTTAAAATAGCTTATTAATATAGTTGAAATGGTTGACAGAGGAACACCTGTTTTTTTTTTCAGTAAACGTATCTTGAGAAAGAATTGTTCGAATTACATTAAGTACATCGGATAATTTATTTAATGTTCATTAAGGCCCTGTTGTTTGATCAGTAGTTAACTCAACTAATTTTTAAAATTCGAAAAAAGAATCGAAAATTTGACACATGTTCTTGAGATTTAACCATTAGTAATGATTTTTAACAATTAGTTACTTTAACTACTGATCAAACAACAGGCCCTAAATAACACTTAAAAATATCTAGTATAATTCATATGGTGTAAGGCGTGTTTTTTTTAAATAGAAATAACCCACTGTTTACAAAGGGTGGGTTACACTGAGTCACCCGGTAGTAAACAGTGGATCAAGGAAAGTCAGGTGGATAACAGCGTGGTAGAATAAACGAAAATTACATAAATTGTTTATTTTTAAAATTGAAAAATAAGTATTAATTATTATTAGTTGTATAATTATTACACGTGTATATAATAAACAAGCAAGCGTACAAAATATTTGAAAATAATTTCATAGATTTTATCTTTGACACTGCAAAAAATCATTACAATATTCATTCCTTAAAGGCATAAGCTTTTCTGTAATTACATCCTTGCTTTACTTTTGACTATGTTATAAATTGATATATATTTGTTTGTACAATAAAACGTTAACATGCATACCTACATAAATATTTAGATACTCACTCAATCACATAAATTAAGTTATTACAATAGGTAATTAAAGGGCAAACATTTAAGCTGCCTACACAATAAATACAAATGTATTTTCTAGCCTACCCTACTAAACAATAATTAGTCGAAAGGCCATTATGGAGCCAATTTTCAGAATGAACAATTAACTAGTCGTACTAATGAATTTTCAACTGAACGAGAATTGCTGGAATACGGAGTGGCTGAAGACCGTTTACCAACGGACTCGTTCGCTGAACAAATATGGAGGCCCTACCACGCGTTACACGATCGTATTCTGTTAATTTTGTTATAGAAAACCATGCAGGTTGAATTTTAAAGACGAAAAACCGGTCAAGTTTGAGTCGGACTAACGCAACGAGCGCTCCGTTCCGCAAAGGTAGGTATTATTAATATATTTAGATATGAATTAGATTTTGAATCGAATCAGCGCGAGCCCAACTCAAACTTGATCATTATTTAGTATTTTGTTTTTCTCCACGGTTTAATACTATAGCTAAATAACCCCCTATCTATTACGGTTCAAATGAAACAGGTCTTTAAAGTTTGGATAGACAGACAGACGGACGGACAGTTTGCTATAGAAAATCATTCTACGGTAATTTAAAAAACGAAAATCAGAGTATTCCCACTTGTTTTCAACCTTTTGTTCGCACTGTAAACTGGTGGAATAGTTTATCCTCGTTGTCCGCATTACAAACAAAACAAAGATAAATTCCCAGTAGTCCGCACCGTCCGTATTAAGCGTATAGTGACCTTGATTTCCCATTTAAGAATAAAAAGAATAAGAAATATTTATTTCGAGCAACGAGGCCTTTAATTACAAATACCTTATAGACTAACAATGACCCCACCCATTTTTTCGCACCCTTATGTTCGCACTGTAGACATAAAATATAGAAAAAAACCGATTAGTTCTCACCCTTAACACGGACAGTGCGGACTAGTGGGAATTTATCTTCCCATGTGTTCGTAATGCGGACAACTGGGAAAAACTTATCTACTAGTGCACAGTGCGAACAAAAGAGTGCGGACAAGTGGGAATAGTCTCTTATTCGTAATATAATACCCCCCACTAACACCTAGCCTCGTCTCCATCAACATCTGTCACGTGTGAAATGGCCCTGCACGAAATCAAATTCACTTGGCGTGACTATAAAATAATGTTATCACTAACTAATGTAATGATTTATCTATCTATATATATAAAAGGCTAAACTAAGTGACTGATGTATCAACGCACAGCCGAAACTACTGTACCTAGAAATTTGAAATTTGGTACAGGGGTTCCTTTCATGATGTAAGTGAGCACTAAGAAAGGATTTTCCGAGAATCGACCCCCAACGGGAAGAAATGGGGGGAGTAGCGGGAAACTAATTCTACGCGTACGAAGTCGCGGGCGTCCGCTAGTTTTTTAATATATTTTTTTAAACACTACCAGTAGTCGTAGTAGGGGCTCCTGATTGGATCTCTCGAGGGAAACGCAGAGAGGAAAGCTAGATTATTCAATTCCTAGTTGCTACTAACTTTGTTACAGTTATTAGAGGCTTTTCCGTTGTTATCATAGTTCTCTTTATTTCTTTGTGAGCGAATCCATTCGAGGATTAGTACTGGGGGTTTATTTTACTCTGTCATACCATATTGCTTTTGACATGTTATCGTATTGTCGACGTTACGATAGCTCTTATTTACTTGACAGTAATGGCGGTCGAGTTCGAAACAATACTGTGGTCCTAGTGAAAAACGGAATAAAGGTACGCGCACACAAATGCTTAAAAAACGATGACGGTACGGAATCGCAGTGACGCATCGTATGCGTACAGTTTTTGACGCACGCTCCCCACACACCGCTGCTTAAAAAACGGTGTCGTTGCGTAAATAAAAGACGGGGTCATAGTAACAACATGGCGCCGTTTTTGACGCACCGTAATACACGCACCGTTAAGCAGCGGTGTGGAGGGCATGCGATAAAAACGGTACGGATACGACGCGTCACTGCGATTCCGTACCGTCCCTGTATTTTAAGCAGCCTTGGGGTCGCACCTTTGGCCTTTCGAAGATCAAGGCTGTGATTCTCTCAAGAAGCAAAGGTGAGCGAATGAACGAGTGAAGTCCAAGCGGCGAGATTAAGTAGTCCCGTCAAAGTGAACAAAACACATTTTAGGGCGTGCATTTTCAATTTGGCAGCATGTCGGCTCGAACGTATAAGGCTGCCTAATTGAGAATGCACTCGCTAATATGTGTTTTGTTCGCTCGGACGGGACTTCTTAAAGTCGCCGCTTGGAATTCACTCCTGCGTTCGCTCACTTTTGCTTTTCAGAGAATAACACCCCAATTGAAAAAGGGTTTAAGTCTAGTACCTACACTTCGTTCATGTATAGGGGAGACCGGGTATGGTTGTCACACGGGTTGGGTTGTCACAGCGGCCATCCTCCAGAGGCCAGTTTCACGAAGCTACAAGTTACAAATTACAAGCGGAAATCTCTTTCTAACTCCTTTTGCTAGAAAGAGGGTTCCGCTTGTAATTTGTAACTTGTAGCTTCATGAAACGGGCCACAGCCATCCAGAATTTCTGGAGCGGACTGAGGTGAAGTAGGAAGGGAGATATAGCGTTCGCTGTCTTTCGACACCGGTCGGTGAACTCATTCGTTCGTTCCAGGGCTTAATTAACCCTTAGGCCCGGTTCCCACTATGCCGGACCGGTAATTTTGCCGGATGCCGGTAAGACTAGTGGCTTATGACACTGTTCACACGGCATAATGTGAACAGCTTCATATAAATTGTACAGTCACTACCCTTACCGGCATCCGGCAAAATTGACGGTCCGGCATAGTGGGAACCAGGCCTTAGGCTAATTAGCCTGTAGCCTAGGGCGCGAGGATCGGGGGGGCGCGCTGAAACCGTGTCTTCGCATGCACTATTAATCTAGCATCATTGCATCTCCCCTACATATTTCAACTAGATCTCATAATTAACCTAGGGCGGTCAGAACTCTTGATCAGTCCCTGGTTCGTTCAGTCTTCTGTTATGGCCGTTGTGACAACCAACCTGTGTGACAATCATGTCTCCCCTACTATTTTTTATTACGAGTTAAGTCGACTTGTGCCCTTTTTCACAAATAACTCAGTATTAAGTTACGCCCACACCAATGCTTAAAAAACGGTGACGGTACGGAATCGCAGTGACGCGTCGTATCAGCACCGTTTTTGACGCACGCTCCCCACACCGTTGTTTAACGGTGCGTATTTTACGGTACGTCAAAAACGGCGCCATGTTGTTACTATGACCCCGTCTTTTGTTTACGCAACGACACCGTTTTTTAAGCAGCGGTGTGTGGAGCTTGCGTCAAAAACGGTGCTGATACGACGCGTCACTGCGATTCCGTACCGCCACCGTATTTTAAGCACCGGTGTGGTCGCAGCTTTATTCTTTTAAGGGCACCATGCATAGAGTAAGTTTTAGTGGTGGGAGCAGGGTCCGGCCGGGTCGCTACCTACCACTATCTTATCCTTGGGTGTCCCTCGGAATCCCTAATAATGTTTGTCCGAATTATCATTTGTCCTAAACTGGTTTTCAGCTGAGTGAGACAGTTCTAAGTTCTCCAAAATACCTGCGGTTAGGTTAGGTTAGGGTTGTTATAAACAACACTGAAATGTTTTAAAATTCAGCCGGAAATGGCTTTAGAATAAACGAAAATTCGGACAAATGACGATTAGGGATTAGGGGGAACCCTTATCCTTTAATCCACCGCCAAGCAGCAGTGTTCGCATTGTTGTGTTCCGGTGCAGGGATAAGAAAACCGGTGAATTTACTAGTATAGAGGTATTTCATCTTAGTCGTCAGGGTTGGCAATGTATTTGCGGTCTTAGGATTGCAGTCTTAAGACTGTAGTCTTGAGAATGCAAATGTCTATGAGTCACAGATCACACTTACCATTAAATGGCCTGTGTGCTCAATTGCCTTCTCCATTTTTCGGGTTCCGTACCCAAAGGGTAAAAACGGGACCCTATTACTAAGACTCCGCTGTCCGTCTGTCTGTCAGTCACCAGGCAGTATCTCACGAACCGTCATAGCTAGACAGTAGAAATTTTCACAGATGATGTATTTCTGTTGCCGCTATAACAAAACAAAATATTAAGGGGGGCTCCCATACAACAAACGTGTTTTTTTTCCGTTTTTTGCTAATGTTGTATAGATAATGGTACGGAACCCTTCGTGCGCGAGTCCGACTCGCACTTAGCCGGTTTTTTTTATTAGTTAAATCAACTGTGCTAATTTTACGCTCAACGAACCGCGCCACCCGCTGTCGCCCAACGCTGTAATGTATGGTTTTTTTATGTTATTTTTAAGCAAATGACAGCATTTTAAAATAAATATTGCGGGCGGGAATGGAATTTTATACGTATATAATACTTCAACAAAGAAAATGAGGCTCTTATGTGTTCGTTTTTAAAAAGAAAACCCATAATTTCCGAGCACGTTTGAGAAAAGGTTCCCATTCACTTTACTCATAATAATGTTGTCAATCATAAGCCATCATAAGTACTTAATACTGTCTCTTTTACCTTTTTCTTATATTAATCAAAGATCAAATAAGCCTAACATTGTCCATTATAAAGGCAATTTGCCTTGTCGGGGTCTTATACGAGTATTATGCTTTAGATGTCATGTAAAGAGCATAATTATGGGATTACACATAGTGGTAAAATATCGGTCGGGAAAAAATCTAAGAAATATGACAAAAGTGTATTGATATACTATAGGAATATTATTGTATTTTTTTATGTTCGTTTGTTTATATTTAATTACGTGTAATTTTATCATGAAGGTACATTTATTGTTTTATTACTTTATTAGTAAATAGTGTTTGCATAGAGTATTACTATTTTGTAAATATACAGGGTGGCTTATTTAGATCGGTCAGTATGGGAAAGTCTGAAACTATAAGACATACGAAGATCTGTTCTTAGGAACCATGTCATCGATTTTAATAACAAGAAACACTGCATTAATACATTTAAAAAAAACTTTTGCTCAGCTCGGGAATCGAACCCAGACGTTTTGATAAGTAAAACTAACACTATTTCTATTTAGAGATCAATTAAGCAGAAAATTTTACTATTAAATATAATGTCTAAAATTAATTAAATGCGTTGTTTTCATCATAGAGACAATTTTATTTGAATGTTATATTGGCAAAAATGGTACCTAATCATTTCGAACACAGCTACTAAAATAAATTAAAGGGTAGAGGAGGATATCTCATAGTTTCAGATTTTCCCATAGTGACAGATCTAAATGAGCCACCCTGTATAATGGAAACTAGCGACCCGCCCTCACTTCGCTTCGCTTTATGTGAGGTTTTCTGTAACACCCGTGCGTAATCCAGAATTTATTATACATAAAATCCTTCTTTAATCACTCTATCTATTAGTGATAACCGCATTTAAATATTTTGCGTGGTAAGAAAAATGTAAGCGTACATACAGAGGGACAGACGGCGGGAACCAACTTTGTGTATATAACACGGAATAGAAAAAACAGTGGAAGTGGCATGAGCTTCGCTTAAGGTCTGATTTTTAATCCCACGGAAAAAATGTAAACAAAGGTGTTGCCGCTAACGAAAAACATTTCCAGCATTCAAAATATTTATACTTCCCACTTTTATAAGAAATCGACTTACTATAAAAAAACTATATATTGTAATCAAGATGAAAGAATTTAATTTGTTGATGGCAAACTTTATTTTGAAATATACTTTTTGTTATATTAATTTAAAACGAGAATACTGTTTTCGTATGCATAATTATTTATTGCACTGGTATCACTGATTCGATACACCCGTCTTAAAAAGTCGAGGGCCGCTTGGCTTATGGCTTGATTCACGTCACTTCACTCGCTTCACAGTTAGTGCTCCCGTCGTATTAGCTTTCCAGTTACTCTTGTTAAATTGTTCTGTTAAATTTCCATTGTTGTTATGTTTTTATTGTTATTACGTTGTTCGTTGTTACGTTTTCCGTTGTGTTTTTGTTATTGTTGTGTGGTAGGATGGACATGCGGTAGGTGGATGGTCTGTTAATAAATGTAAAAAAAATATTGCTGTTTCATTTCACAGATTTGTGCGATTTTAATTTTAATTATTTCTCAAATTTATTTTTAAAATCACTGTTCCAACGACATGATAATATCTAATATTATTTTTCTTGCTGGCCCGTACTTTGAGATCCCCTGAAATGGGTACACTACATAATCTCGAAATATTTTTGTCCGAATTTGATAAACACGAATTTCAGAATTCCGATTTTGAAATTTCCGAATCATCACTATTCCGAATTTTAGTTTCACGAATTATCAGAATCCCGAATTTTTTTAATTCCGAATGTTTACATTTCCGAATTATTAACATCCCGAAAAATATTTTTCCGAATATCACAATAGGCTATTTGACAACATTGAAAATAAACAAAAAATCGTGGTCATCCTATTAGATAATAGCGTAAAACAACATATTTCACTTTATTTTAAACTAAATTAAGCATATTTTTTTGGAAATTACACGAAAAAAAAATTATTATATTTTGAATTTTTATCTGTGGCAAAAACGCTATGCGATTGCTTTGTAGCTGTGGTTACTCGCTGGTGACGTCACACGCAAGTAACCACAGATCATAAGGGCATATCTCTTCAAATGATTTTTTCTTGTTTACTTGCGTGTGACGTCACACTTGTCACATGGCTGGCGCCATGATAGAAACAGCGTTATTAGCGCGGTTTCGAAAATTTAAACTTTTAAATGGATTTTTATTGATAATATAGTAGAATCTCACGGAAATATCAATGCAGTGTGCTTCTTATGTATAAAGAATCATTTAATAAGGTTTTCTAAAATTAGTCAAATAGCCTATTCCGATTATTCCTATTCCGAATCCCGAATATTCATTATTCCGAAATTTTAGCACCCCGAATTCTCTAAGATTTTTTATTTCAAATAAGCGCCTGATAAAATATTGTAAAATGTTTAACATGCTTAAATCTCAAAAACTGTAAGAAATGTCCGAAAAAGTCGACGGAGTTCCGCTTCGCGGAGCTCCTGTTCCGCAAAGCTGAGGCGCTTCGCGCCTTGATGCAACAGAACTCTAACCTAACCTAACCTATCAAGGTAAGATGACCTAGTTTAATTATGTGCTCGTCATCTCACATAACTTTAGTTTCAAGTAGACTTCAATTCAATTCAAGTGGTTAGTTCCAAATTTTTCATTATCTATCTGGTTTGTAAATTTTCAGAATTATAATTTTCGTACAAAGAAAATTCGGAATTGTCAACATTCGTAAATATAATATTCGGAAAAACGTTTTCGTGATTTTAATGTTCGGTAATATAAAATTCTAGATTTTGATATTCGGCCTTACATTTTTTCGGTATTGTAAAAATTCGGAATTATGAAATTCGGCTTTTTCAAATTCGGAATTAAATAATTCGAGATTTTAGGGTGTTCCCCCCCTGAAATGTCACTTTGACAGTGACGTAACTTTGTTTACATTTTTTCTGTGGAAATAAAAATCAGACCTTAGTATCAGACCTGTTGTCGCCAATACTCGAACTATCATAAAAACAACACTCGACCATGGAAAATGATTTTGGTGCGGCTATCGTTTTTACACCCCAAAAAAGCACATTAAGGCATGCTTCTGGATTTATTTCCTATTTTAGAAATATCGAAATATCAAAATATCGAAATAAGCGATCGCGGCTAAAGTATGGTAGGTTATGCGGAACTCCGCATAACTATGCCACACGTTACACGCCCACTTGACACTTCTACTGTTTTTTCTGTTCTGTGTTTTATAAGTACTATGTAAACATTCGTTCATAAATATAAATATCTGTTCCAAAATGTTCAGTCTACGCGCTCGAGAACGGTTAGAAAACAGTACACACATAAATTACACCACCCTCTGGCTAAACTAGCATTGTCGTCAAAAAACTGCTATATGATGTGTATTAATATTTATAATAAGTTGCCTGATCACTTCAAAGAATGCAATATTGCAATGTTCAAAAATAGCTTGAAGTCATGGCTTGCACAGAAATGTTATTATAGTGTTAAGGAGTACTTAGAAAATTAATATGCTTTGGACATGTTGAAATTATATAATGTTATTATTATTATTATTATTTTATATTATGAGACATGCTGATTTTTCTACTTCTTCATTGATACTTGACATTTTTAGTTTTAGTATGATATGTTATGGTACCTATTTATACTATATTGCTGAATATGTTTAAATGATTAAAACTAGTTAATATGTGCAATTTTAAAATGCGTATACGTCTGTAAAGGCAGGGTTTGGTGAGACTATACAACTTTGTGGCAAATGTATCTGCAAGATTTTTAACCCAAATTCCATATGCAATAAATTTCATTTCATTTCATTTCATTTCAAGAGCTTTGTGTTCTGTCTTTCTTTTTTTGTGCACCAGCTGTGTTCGTTTGTGTTTGATTAGTTGGTCGATTGGTAGAGAATGACATAATGCATTTGGTCCGCCATTAGTGTTTTTTGTGAATTAAGAGTAAGTAAATAAATAATAAATAAAGAAAAGGTCAAATTATCCAAAATTAAAAAGCTCTTTGCTTTTTTGCTAGTTATTAAGTAATTTCAAGATTCTTATTGTGAAACATGAAACTGCAACCTAAAAGTAGAGTTTATTTATTTTCTTTATCTTTGGATCAGTGTTTTTTTGTGAAATTACATTAAAAGTGAATCAAATGATGACAAAAAAGTATTATTTACTAACGTTATTTTCCTAGTAAATTTCTCATCATAATTAACATTATTTTGCATTATAATTTCTGAAATTCTGAGACAAATAGCATTAAACGAACAAGTTCAAGACGGCATCTATATCATTTTAATAAATAAATAAATAAATAAATAAATTACGTTCGCAACATTGGATAAAACTTGATAAGCAATCTTATTAGAAAAGGGCAATTTAGAAAGTGAAATTCAACGAAATGAATAGCATTTTTCAACACAAATGACCGATTTGCAAATAATCTTTGCTCCGGCTTCAATTAATTACACTTCAAAAAGTAATTAACTTAAAAAGTATTTTAATGAGCCCCAAGTGTAATCAAAAAACATTTTTAAACTTTAATAAAGAGTTTGAAATAAATTGAGTTCTAATAAAACGTGAAACCTGTTCAGATTTAAAGGGGAGAGGGGGGTAGTAAATTACTGAGGTTTTATTTAATAAAGTTATCATGCTACTCGTCTGCCCATTCTACATTTTTCTGACAAGGGCCTGTAAGGGTGGGTCTACATAAATCTAAGTAGGTAATATCTCGAGTTTTTTTTGTAATTTGAAACTATAGTGGAACGAGCATAGGGTGTGAAACATGACACCTGTCATTTCAGTAAAAATTACTCAATACTGTATTGTAATTCATGGGATGTATTAAGGTTAAAAAAAGTAAATTTATGTGAATTATGAACTCTGTCAGGCACAGCAACGAGAGAGGAGGACATATTTAGAAAGAAAGAAGATAGAAAATCATTTATTCGTGACAAACAGACAAACAAACCTCAACAAAATACTTAATTTAGGTATTTATAATTAGATATACAATGACATGCTATTACAAACTATTTAAAGGTCTTGACACATTAATATTTATTTGTTTATCTTTTTATTTTAATATAAGCTATATAAATATGTCTGGCTGCACAAAAATACATTAATGAAAGTTTGATCATAATTTTATATTTTATTCTGTAAATTACGTTTTTACAATAAATATTCTGATATAAAAGTAAAATAACAATACTAATACGAAAAATAAACATAAAAAACCTTTTATTACATGTAAATAAAAACAACATATAAAAAATACTGACTGCTGAGTTTCTTGCGGCGTTTCTTCTCAGCAGTGGTCTCCTCTTGCGAAGCGCTGGTAGATTCTTCACGTCTAAAAGTGCCCGTGTGGCCTACTTACTGAATAAATGTCTTTTATATTTTTTTATTAAATAGTCGTAATGCAAAGGTTGATCATTAGATGAAGAATCTAAAGTAACAAAATCATGGCCGGCCGTATATAAGGATAGTCGAATACCAACTTTAAATTGCAGAAAAACAAAACATTTTCTACAACCTCTTGTAGGCGTTTTATACATGTATATACAACCTTAAGATCGGAGATAGGATAGCGCGGAAATATTACTTGTCTGGAGCGTAGTACCCTCCGTATTTCGTGGACGACACAAGTATACGTGACGCACTTGATGTGGGAATACGTCAAAAATGGAGAAGGCAACATGTTTTTTACATGTCTCTTCACCTAAATCATTTGGTAGCTTTACTCCTAGAACCTTTTCTACGCTAAAAAGGGACTGAAAAGTAAGGAAGCGTTATCTTCTTCGCTGAGGATCTAAGACCCATAGGCATGTGAATTCTCACTCAGTCTCAAGACTGCAATCCTAAGGACCGTATTAATGAACTCATCCTGACCGAGATGCCCGTCACAAGATACGTTAAAGTAAACGTAATGTCATAGAAAACTGTAATTTTTGACGCATCTTGTGTCGAGTCAGTTGTGTTGTGTCAGATCTTGAGAAATCTTGCGATGCAGTAGGAATATTTCGCGATCTTTCTAAAGCATTTGATTGCTTAGATCATGCAACCCTTATTTTAAAATTAGAACATTATGGATTGTCCAATAAAGCTTTAAGTCTTATGTATTCTTATCTAAGTGATACAACTCAATCAGTTGTTGTAAACAAAACGCAATCTGATGGAGCTACAGTAAACATAGGAGTGTCTTGTTTAAAAAAAGATTGACTGCTGAGTTTCTTGCGGCGTTTCTTCTCGCAATAGTGGTCTCCTCTTGCGAAGCGCTGGTAGATCCTTGACGTGTAAAAGTGCCCGTGCAGCCTACTTACTGAATAAATGTCTTTATCCTTATCTTATCTTATCTTAATACGGGTCTTAGGGCCGCCACAGACGATCAGTCGAACTGACAGGCGGAGAGGGAAGCGGCTATTTGATAGAATGAGAAAGTTATATACGTCTCTCATTCTAACAAAAACTACGTCCCTCTCGGCCTGTCAGTAAGACTGATCGTCTGTGGCAGCCCTAAGACTTCAAATGCGTTGCCAACCCTAAGGACTAAGGTAGAATGCCTCTTTGTTAGTAATTTCACCAAGTGACGGCACCAATGTTGGACACTTTTAGCTGAAGGCGCCAATAATGGACACTTAATTCAAAAGTCATAAGGTTATAAATTGACTGTCTCAAAATAAATGAATAACCCTTATCTTCTGTACCATAAGAATCAAGTGCCATCACCCTATCTCCCATTGAAGTCGGTTAAAAATATTAAATATGGGACCTCCAAGATTCGCGCGCCCCGTCCCTTGGTCCCTTGAGCCCGTATTTTCACTTAGCCCAAACCTCGGGCTCTATTCGACAACTTTATGATCTTTGATAAAACAGACCGTGACGTACATTACACGGTGAATATTTTTTATGCGTATTTTGTTTTGACAAGCTTTATTACGGTTTACCATGGGTTTACCCTAGAATCTCCGATATTCAATTCAAAGTAAGTTTTAGGTACTTTGCCGAATTTTCATTTTATTGACAGGCATTTTCACGTGCTGGGGCCCTAATATGCGTTTATTGCGTGACAAAGTTTGGATAAAGCATCCGTCACCTTCTGACACGTATATAAGTACGAGAGTGACGGATGCTTTATCCTGATCCTTTATTCGATGAAATAATATGTACCTACGGTCAAGAAAACTTGTTCCTAAGTTGAATTCACAAATATCGAATTTTATTGCACATGATAAAATAGATGCTCCAAATCGTGATTGTACTTTAAAAAACAACTAAGTAGTACCTACACTTAACAACACGTTCTTGTGCTAGTCAAACCCGAAATTGAATTTTTGAATCCTGATTGGCTTATTTATTGCTGCGAAGCAACATTTCAATTTAAGTAGCTGCATCGTCCTAACACAAAATGGTAGAAGTGATCCGTGTAAGATAGCACAGTAACATATATCATAGGTTTTACGCTCGTTATTCAGTGACCGGAATAGGCATACCTAGGTAATAAGCCCGACGTGCAGATAGGTAGATATCTATTATAGAGCGCTTGACATCAAAATCTGTGCTTGACATTTAATGGAGAGCTATCCACTTCCTAGCACTTAATTGGGCCTTGCTGCACTTATTGCTAATATAACCTAGTGTGAAATGAAATAAAAGGTAAACAACCCGACTGTCAGCAACACTGTAATACTGCCGATAAAAACGAAATGGTAGTATGCGTGTATGGACTTTATTCTGTTATTCTATCTTTTTCTTTTGGATAGCAGAATAAATAAAGAATAGGCCTAAATTCATTGCCTTTTTTTTTCTTAAAATGCCGGAACCATGCATCTCACGTCTCGTTACGCACAGTTTTAGGTATAATAATCACCATCATTTAAATAATTATCTTAGTGAGTGCTGCCTATTAAATAAAATACGTAGGCAGTAAAATATTAACGTCATGAATTACCACTTACCCATAAAAAAATCATAACAGCTCCCTCATTGTTAATTTTCTAAACAAGTTTTGCCAACTTATACATGTCTGAAGTGGTCACCCTACAAATTGTTTCTCTTTGCCATTGACTCAAAAACCTTAAAACCGGAATGAGTGAAAATAGTATGTGTTTCCAGCCTTACTCTGTGGTTGAAGTGTTCACGTTCGCACGTAGGGCATAAACCGGGCCTGTATTTTAGTGCGGGGCTGAGCGGGTCTGGCATAAATTCTGATTACTTTTCTGCTGTTAAGTTTATTGTAAGTGTAGGAACCACTTTTAGTTAATTCTCTTTTTAAATTAACTTTATTCAGTGTAGGCATTTACTTAGATTACTTCGTCTCGGTACTTTCGAAAATCAAACTTCGAAGTTACGTTATCTTATCTCTTTTTTCCGATTAAGTCTCGAATGATGAGTGAAAGGGACGGCTTCCAAATTTTTGAATTTTGTGCTTTGTTTATTCAGACTAGTCATTTAAGACTAACTCGAGGAAAAGAGATTTAGATAGGTACTCGTACCTACAGTGAAACTAAAGTATTAATAGTACTTGGGTGTCTATCGCTTTCTCACTCACTCGATGGCATAACAAATGATTGACGGATGTCAGAAAGAGTGTGACAGATATATAAACCACCGAGTACTAACTTATCAAAGCTGGAGTTATAAAGTAGGCTTTCAGCGGTTTTGTGCTAGATAAACCCCGCCCGCGACTTTAAAAAAAAGTAAGCTGGAAGAGATTTCTTAAAGGGATAAGTTCACCTTTGTACGTTTCTGTGTTTTGTAGTCATTACTTTATAAGTTTTGATCTTATTTTAAGGACACTCGTCTCGAGGAACTGTATTTTTAAACGACTTCAAAAAAGGAGGAGTTTCTCAATTCGACCGTATTATTTTTTGGTGTGTTCGCGGATAACTTCGTCAAGAACTAAGAAGTGAAACTACATAAGCTTATTATGATAACTAAAAAGTGTAAAATTAAAATATTTTTTTTAACCTGTGCTGTCCCACGGAGTTAGGATTTTTTGATTAGGAAAAAAATTTTTGAAAAAAAAAACTGAAATTAAGTTTGAGATAATTTATCCTTTATTTTAATTTAATTTCAGGGAAGATAAAAAATAGGTTTTTAAAATTACTATTGTGTATTTATGACGGAGCCGATCGCGCGTCGTAGCATACTTTCGGCTACGATCGCGTGCCCGCGGACGATGCCAGCGGTCAAGTTGCTGTGGGCGGCTTGGTAATATAGACTTTAAATATTGTGAACATGATTTACTTAATATCGTTAAAAGACTATAAAATTATTTCCGTTCCGATCCGTTGCGGGCCGTTTGGTGGAAATCATCCTTAAAGAAGCTAGGAGCTTAGAGTACCTATACCTACCTACAACAGACTTTACTTAGGTACCTACAGTATAAAAACATAATTAGCACTCTTTTTGAGCTACACCGCAATAGAATCAGAGAAAAAATATCATCCAAGTAAGCAGCTAAGTTCGCACAGTCTGATAAAAATAAAAGAAAAACTCCTACCAATTTAACTTCCAAAGCGCATTACTTCCCTACTTACCTACTTTATTTTCATACTTACTGCGAGTTGGAAAACAGCCGTTTTGAAGAAAATGGCGTTCTCAAGTGTTGGCATGTTTTTATTTAAGTTAGAAAAAGTTTTGCGAGCATGCCATTACATTAATTTGAGGGGCTTGAAGAATGATGAAGGTTTTTTCTTTATTTATTTAATTATAGGTACCTACCTATCTTAAGAAAAAGAATAAGAAATTTTTATTTCGAGCAACAAGGCTCATTCATAATTACAATATTAAATACCTTATAGGTACATAGATTAAAATACATAACAATGTAAAACTTAAAACTACCTAACACCTACGTGAAACACGCCAGCGTGGTCCTGTTTTGCCAAAATTGGCGTCATGTGGCCCGTTTCACGAAGCTACAAGTTACAAATTACAAGTGGAACCCTCTTTCTAGCAGCAGTACGAGTTAGAAATAGACTTCCGCTTGTAATTTGTAACTTGTAGCTTCGTGTAACGGGCCTATGATCGCTGCTGGTAGGTTGCCACGAAACCTTTTAGTCAGAAATCAGGACACTCGACGGTCCCAAGCATAAACCGCGGTAAGCGCACTACAAACGAACTAAAGAGTAGGAGCGACCGCAGCAGACAGAGCTGGAACACCACCGTCAGACTGCATCCAACCTTCTGACTAACCTACTCCACCACGTCGTCTACCGTAGAAGAATGGTGCAGACGAGACACGTAGGTAGAGCGCCGCGTTCGTATAGCTGCCCGCAGCCATAAATTAATTTATTTGGAGCGAACCTCAATTCTTCCCCGATTCGAATTTTCGTTTGTCGCCATACTCCTCCCAAACTATTAGAGATATCAGGATCAAGCCCGTATACGACATCTAGCCATAGATGGTTTAGAAAAAATAAAATAGAAAATCGGACTTTACCACGGAGGAATAATCTAATCACCGAAAATCTGTTCCCATAGACTTTCAATGGGAAAAATGGCAAAAAGTGCCGAAACTCGCGGCTTAAGCTAACAAGGAAACCTTTCCTTGTAAGTGAGTAAAGCGTTAGGTACTGAGATTTCTGAAATGATGGCAGCAAACCGCTTCGCTCCATTTAGACTTGCCCGGGGACGGCAAGTGCACCTAGTATTATGTAGGTACAAAATGTCCTCCTAGGCCATTGCCCTTAGCGGCCCTTAAGGTCACCTGAGGCACGAATTAAAGTAGCTAAATAGTTCAAGAACAATACTTTAAGTAGGTAATTATAATTAAATTAAGACCGGTATTTAGTTGTCTAGTAGAGTACAATTTCGCAGGTAACCTACTTAAAGAACGATTTGCCGGGACCCTGCCTCCCTGCAAGTTTGTTGCAAAAATGATCCAATCACGATTTGGCCGCAATCTATTTTATGAATTATTATACTTTTTTCCTGTGTTTCGGTGATAATAAAATGATTCATCATTTTGATCATTTTAATGCGTAGGAAGGACTAGCTGGAAATATCGGCTAGTAGTAATTGTTTCACGTCACGATGTGCCTTGTTTGTATGTCACCTTCTTACACACTAAAGTACAGCTTAAAATTATCTACTGACCTTGTCTCTTATAACGCTACTGACAAAGCTATTGCTACTTCAGTCTTACTCATTCTACAGAGCGTATTAAATAACGATGTCTATCTCTGTTTCACGCGGAGCTCTGATATTTACCAACTTAACTTTTGCGGTCAGTGATGGCGCCACCGCCGCGCAAACCGAATGGTTTAGCGGGCGTCAGTTATTAGTACTAAATTTGTCCGCGTTGTTGCTCGAATTGGTAAGGTAAACTGACAGTCGGCAGGGCCCTACGCCGCACGCTGTCTCCATTTTGTTTGTAATGTAAGTCGCCCGTTAAAGTTGGCTTGTTTTATCTTGCAGTGGAAGTGGAACAGTTACTTACAGTCTTGTTTTAGTTGCGAACACAGATTATAGGATATATATGAACATGTTGGAGAGTGAAAAACAGTTGTGGAAAGATGTGCTTGAAGCTTATAGAGAAATGTCATTTCTGTGGGATCCGAAAGACACAAATTATCAAAACAAGAAAATGCGTCTGGAGGCCTACGAAATGATGATGCAAATATACCTCAAAATAGATCCAAACGGCACTCTTAATGTTTTCAAGAAACGTTTGGAGAACATGAGAACTGCGTTTAATAGAGAAAGAAAGAAGGTACTTACTTGTTTGTTTCCAAAAATAGTTTCGCGGCATTATTTTTGTGTAACCTAAATAGTTTGTGATACGTAAAAAAGGACTCTTATAACTTATAACAAGTAAATTGTTTACTCGGTTTAAAAAATAAGCTACCAACGCTTACTATTTAACTCATCATTGTCTCTACTATGGTAGTATAAAAAACTGGTAAAACACAAGTTGTGATTTTTCCAGACATTAAAACTCTGTCATGTTTGCAATTAGCTGTATGTGACGAGGATTCCCTACAATGTTCCTGTAAATAGTAGCAACAAAGTATTTGTAGCCCCTGATCTAAAACTAGTGGTATTAAAAGTTTGATCAACACAGGCCCCTTTCACGAAGCTATAAGTTACAAATTACAAGCGGAAGTCTCTTTCTAACTCCTTTTGCTAGAAAGAAAGTTCCGCTTGTAATTTGTAGCTTTGTGAAACGGGCCACAGATCAAACCAACAACAAACCAAACCAATGGGTCTGTGTGTAACATCTAAGCGCTGGAACAAATGGGCAGATTCTAATGTAATTTGAGATCGTGACTAACTTTGTTGAGGCGGTAGTTAGACGACATGGTACTTACACACTACGCACTAGGCTGTAGCTAGCTGTCCTGAGAAGTTAACACAAACAAATCTGCTTACAAGAGATCAAATCTAGGGGCCCTAACCAAGATGCATTATGCTAAACTACTTAAACGTAGCGTAGCGTTTCTATTTGTTTTGTTTTTAAACCAATCACTTCACAAGTAGATCATGTGACTCTTCGTGCATATCATCTACCAGTGACCACATTGGATTAAAAACGAAACAAGCAAGCCTAAAACTAAGTTTAGAATAGGTCTATTTGTATAAAATCGTTTTTAAATGCAAAATTTTTTTTCAGGCCAAACTTTCAATTGCGAATGGAGAACCACCATACGTACCTACACTATGGTATTACGATCTACTGTCATTCCTAGAAGAGCCAAATACTTCGATATCAGATATGAATGAGACCCAGGAGTCGTATAGCTTTAACTTCAATAAGTCTAAAAACAAAATCTATTTAGAAAAACGCGTTAGTAACGGGTTGCGGCTGAAAAGAGAGCGCAGTTTAAGTAGTTCTAGAGACCAAAGTACACAAGGATATATTGATATCCATCCTAATGAGTATTCTGAAGAGGTTAGTAGAATATTTTTTTACAAGTTGGAAATCTTGCAAGTCAATTTATGAAACAGTTCCCGTTTATTACTGTTATGAGCTGAAATTTTGGCATATAAAGCAAATGATGATGTTACATGGTATCTAAGCTAAATAATACAATGATACAGTCAGAAGGTGGCAGACTAAAATTGTTAATTTAAAAAAAAATAACTTAAGTTAACTTAAACTTAACTTCTTTTATCTCCTAAGGGCAGATTTGACCAAACTAGAATAGGGTCTTATTCCTAGTTTAACCACCAAATTTGTATGGACTAATCTCGGAGTAAGTCTTATTCCAGTTTGGTCGAGTCGGCCCTTAATCTAGTAAATGTTTTTTTTTTACATTATTGTAGTAAGATAAAAAAAAAACTTTTATTTCAGGATACTTCGCAAACCTCTCAGCCTTCTCAATCAAAGCGTAGGATCCACAACTTATTACAAAAGCAAGAAAAATTCATGGATGTCGCTACCAAAATGCTAACCAAGAAAGAAAAAGATTGGGAAGTGATAGGCAAGGCTATAGGTCTTCAGTTAAGCGGTTTAGAAGAAAACCAGCGGACTATAGCCCAAAAGTTAATTTCTGATACGATTTTTTACGGCAATATTGGGAGATTGAACTTGGATTCCTTCATACATGTTGATTCGTTTGACCAGGAATCTCCTTCGGATATTGAGGTTACTACTCTTGATGATTTATAATGAATACTGTGCTTTAGGAATTATGGGAATAAAACGAATTATTTTGGATACAGTTTTTTTTAATTGGTATTTGACAACTGTAACTTTTTTAAAAGGGTTTTGAAAAAAAACATGCTTTAAAGAGGTTTGTCCAAAAAGCAAAAAATTTTTTCCCTTTTGTTGTTTATTTATTGAGAAAGTAAGTAAACAAATTTTTGCTAATGGCCAAAGAGCTTAAACACCACATGGTCTTTTCTTCATCACAGTTAGTGTTAGACTCCACCTGCGTGAATGAATTATATGAACGTATTTGTCACAATTGTATTATGTTGATTATCAACGAAATGACATATTTTCAGATTAGGTATATATTTTCATATACAATTTATTAAAATGTCAACACTTAAATCATAGCTTAAATTTACACATGAAACTCAGTAATTATTTTTTTTGCATTTTCGGGGTGAAATATTCATTTTGCAATGGTAAACTTCAGGTCTTGATAACATTTGGTATCCGTTTTGATACTATATTATCGTTTGAAGATGTGTTTATATTATTAATTAATTATTATAGGGTGACGGCACCAATGATGGACACTTTTAGCTGACAGGCACCAGTAATGGACACTTCACTCTTAATTCAAATTACATCGGTCCTAAATTGATTGTTGCAAAACAAATTAATAACCCTTATCTTCTGTTAAATAAGAATCAAGTGTCCATCATTGGGTGCATTTCCATTACTTGTTACACCACCCTATCTAAAATAGGTAAATTCGAAAAAAAATAACCCCGACCTAGTTGTGTTGGCTATTTTTAAGGCGTATTACATTATCCTGACTGTAGCATCCTAACTGGAGAAGGGGCGTTAAACCATCTCACTAATTAGAGCGAAACAATTATATCCTTTTTAAAAACAACAACAACATATTATGTAACAATATAAATGTTTAATTCGATATCACACCGGAAAACAACAATGCGAACACTGCTGCTTGGCGGTAGACTAAAGGATATCATGATTGCTATCGATCCGGACGGACCTTGCCTAAGGACTGATGGACCGTTTAAAGTTTAAAGGATGTTGGAAAATAAAATACTTATTACATATATACTTAATTATTTCTATTCTATTCTAACAAGAGACAAGTTTCCTTTTAGCTTTATGTAAGCTCCTTATTCAAATCTCTAAATACTTTGGCTGAATTCGTAATTTAGCCTCAAGCTCTCTATTTGCTGAGCGGCGTGTATGCACAGCTTTTCTCCGGTTTGATCCTCTTGGTACCGTCGCCTTAGGTCATTATTAGTAGTCTATTTATTACTGTAAAAAGTTAGTTTTGCACATAAAAAATGTAGTAAGTAATATAGGAAATTAAGAAAAGGTGTTTATGGGTGAATCAACTTTTAAGGTACTCCTTTTCTTTTGCGGTGTTAAAACTTTCCTGATGACTTATGGTTAATAATAATGTATGAATATTAAAATCAGACCACCAAATTTACAGACCTTACATGTTAAACACCTCAAATATTTTTTAATCCTCGATAAAACCCGGTAACTCAGGGGAAAATGCACATTTTCCATACAAAACCTAGGGACAACATTGTCCGCTGCGTTATTTAAAACTGTACTATTTTAAATCAAATCATTTCAAATGTTAGCAAATTTGTCTGATTTAATAAGCGTGTAAGCCACGTCATTAACAAATATAATATATAGTTTTTCTAAAAAACATAACTTGTGAAACATGTCGAAAAATGGGGAGTACCTTAAAAGTTGATTCACCCTTATACCAACGAATTCGTCTTAATCTAATTAACCGAGAAAGTATCACTTGTTGAACAAATATTGCAAAATTTTGTACGGCTAAGACAAAACATGTTGTTTTGCTGTCCTGTAAAATTCGCTGAATGCCCTTTGTTGGGTTTTGAAATGGGGCAGCCGACAGCCTATACTTACTAGTCCACTGCTGGACGTAGGCCTCTCCCATTGCACGCCACCGAGCACTATCTGCGGCCATTCTCATCCAGCTCTTGCCAGCCACCTTGCGAAGATCGTCGCTCCACCTAGTCTGAGGGTGTCCTACACTGCGTTTGCCGATCAGCGGTCTCCACTTTTTAAGAACACGATAATTCCAGCGGTTATCTAAATATATAAAAACGGGCCAGTTGCGAGTTGAACTCGCGTGGACAGGGTACTGTATATTTTTTTGATAGATTTCTCGTAGGTTTCATGTAATCTACAAGAAATTGAGTATTTTTTTCAAAATTTTAGGCTCTGTAGATTCGGAGATCAGGGAGGAAATGGTCTATTTTCGTCTTCTTTAATCAATAAAATCAAAACTATTTATTTTACAATAATAACGATTTTTTTTAATTATATTTGAGATCCTCATAACGAGCCCTTTCATTTGATATATGACACAGTAAGGTTTGCAAAACTTTTTTTTTTAATTTCCTCCACGCGAGTTCAACTCGCACATGGCCGGTTTCTTTAATATTCTACTACCAGCAAGGCTGTATAGGTTTCTATTACTCCACAGGTTAATTGACATAGTTCTTTTTTCAACTTAGGTACTTTTCTTCCCTAGGGTTGACATGCATAACTTTCAACCCGCTCCTAAGATAAACAATGGCCTAGGTACTTTCAGGACGAAAAAATGTTCACTTGCCTGCTCGATGCACACTTTACACTTTTCTTAACCTCTTAAAGGTTAGCTTTAAAGTGTATGGTTTTCGTATTTTTTTTGTGCAATAAAGTTTTAATATACATACCTAGGTACGTAAAACCAAAAGTAATACCTACAATAAAAAAACAAATAATTCTATCCATTATTTCTTACGCTTAAAATTACGCAGGAAGTACCAAAGGGAACAAAATCTCGTTTGAGAGGACGAGATATTTTTCTTTATTTGCACAAATGTGCAAAATGAGGGAGCGCAGAAACGTTTTACTGGTGAAAACATGTTATTTCTTGTTATTCAGATTTATTCACAAGTTATTCAAAGCTGTGATTCGGTTAAAAAATAGCTTAGGTGAGATAATGATGCTTAATTTCGTTACCTACTTTTTGTACTTACCTATTTACTAACTGTATTTTTTTAGAAAACGAACTCCGATTGTTTTTCGATTAGGACTGTAATTCTTGAGCCACTATACGAACACTATCAATGTATTCATAATTTCATAATAACAAACTTAAAGATCGTCCTGACGTGGGTAGATTTTACAAAAACTAAATCGCATGCGAAGGTTTGTCACAAGCAATCCCAATAGACAAGACAAGATGCAAACTTAAGTGATTTTCGAACACGGAATATAATAATTAGGGCCCGGAATTTTGGGGGTGGGTTTTAACAAGTAGGAGGGAGAGAACACAGCTGTTTATCGGCATTATAGACAAATCGATAGTTCTTTATTTATTTTTGTCTTTAATAAATAAAACCTCAAATTTTCCGATGACACGTTCTCTTTTCAGCGGTCGATGATGAAAAAAGTTCGAAATATCGGAAAGTTATAAAATAATATTTTCTGTTTTATGTATGAAAGGGTGGTCATAATCAAGCCACCTAACGTTAAGTGGTCTCGGAAGGATCTATTCTTAAGTTATAAATTATAAGGGTTTTGGTACCAGTAGTTCCCAAAAACTGTTGAAAAGTGACGTTGCGTAAACAAAAAAAAGGGTCATATAGTAATTACATGGCGTTAATTTTGACGGACCGTAATTTACGCACCGTTAAGCTCTGGTGTCGTCCTAAAACAGTAATAAATATAAAATAAAAATACTATGCGTAGTTTAATAGGAAAATGTGTCGCAAGTTTCACACACACCACAACCACATAAAATGAAGTTTCGGTACGTTCTCCTACGAAAACAGTGTCACCTAAACAAAATTCAATCAAGCACGCTTTTGCAAGATGGCTTATTATCATTTATTGTACCCACAGAACAGAAAAAACAGTAGAAGTGTCAAGTGGGCGTGTAACGTGTGGCATTAAGTAGTTATGCGGAGTTCCGCATAACCTACCATACTTTAACCGCGATCGCTTATTTCGATATTTCGATATTACTAAAATAGGAAATAAATCCAGAAGCATGCCTTATTGTGCTATTTTGGAGTGTAAAAACGATAGCCGCACCAATAACATTTTCCATGGTGGCGTGTTGTTTTCATGATAGTTTGAGTATTGGCGACAACAGGTCTGGTACTAAGCGAAGCTCATGCCACTTCCACTGTTTTTTCTATTCCGTGATTATACCACAGGGGCTCTACTTTGAAATCAGTAATTCGAACTTCGGATCGCCCCGTCAATTTCTTGCGAATTAGTGACGCGTCGAGAGCAAAAGGGATAGCAATAAACGAAGTTCGAATTACGGATTTCAAAGTAGAGCCTCAGAACTCATCATACTTAAACGATTCAGGGGCTCTACTTTGAAATCAGTAATTCGAACTTCGGATCGCCCCGTCACTTTCTTGCGAATTAGTAACGCGTCGAGAGCAAAAGGGATGGCAATAGACGAAGTTCGAATTACGGATTTCAAAGTAGAGCCTCAGTTATAAACTTATAAGTTAAGCGCTCGGTTGTTTCATGCGATAATAAATGCTACGTTAAACGCCATGCGTTTGACGCACATTATTTTTACATCAGATACTAACTTACCTACTTATTGACTGCGGTTACCGCTGGAATCACCGCGTAAAACAATGTTTGTTAATTGGATTATTTGCTATAAAATAATGTGCGCGTCAAACGCATCGCGTTTAACGTAGAGTTTACGCATAAAACAACCGAGCGCTTCATCACGGTACTCGCCAAAACCGCAACCAACATTTAAATATAACAGCCTTGTTCCAATAATTGTACAAGTAATTAGCTTCAAGCAAAAGCCGGTGATTTTAATCGAAAATTATACAAACACAATCCGAAATGAGCATTCGATTCAATAACGAGCCAACGAACCAACTAGTACAATGAGTTAATTATTACCAAAAGTGTTATTCTCGTCAATAACTCGCATCTTGAATCGTCGATGAAATATTAACCAGCAAGTTTTGGCCCTGCGTGATTGTAGGCACGTAAACCTACAACTAAAGTCAAAGGAACATACATACACATACATACAATCGCGCCTCTTTCCCATAGGGGTAGACAGAGACCACTTCCTTCCACTTTCTACGATCCAGACAAACTTCCCTCGCTTCCTCCACACTCCTAAGTCTCTTCATACACCTGGGTCGGTTTAGTTAGAGTTAGTGAATGCAATTTAACCGGTTATTATCCGTTTTTGTATGAAAATAACCGATTAAAACCGGTTATAACCGGTTATTTGCATTCCCTAGTTAGAGTCTCCTGACCTGGCCCTTTCTTAATACGTCCCCGATCTGATCGTGAAAAGTTCGCCTTTCTTTGGCCTTAACCCTTCCAACATTCCCATTTACTCTTGCCTCAAAACAAACCTTTAATCCCATCTCGTGGCTGATTTGGTAGCTAGTTTCCAAATGGGAGAAATACTCCCAATTCGAAGCTGGCATGGTAAAAAAGGGGTAAATTAAACAAAATCAAATAATAAAAGTGATCCAGATACTTATTACAAGAAACGTTTTTTTTTTCAACGTATTTTTTTTGTTATTACAAACCCCTGAGAAATACAGCAATTGTGTGAGTAGGGCTTGCGTTGATTCAATAGATACGAAATTGAATTCAACTTGGAATATAATAGTACTTTCACTATTTACCTATTCTGTGGCGGTAGGTACGGAACGCTTTCAAAGAACGATTACGATCTTAGGACTCTACTACCTTAAGAGCCGTATTAATAATCTACTAAACAGTCCTAAGAGTGAAACCCTGATGATTTAGATATGCTGCTTATTCCACCGGTTGTCTCATGCAAACTCAACAATACAAACACGATACCTAGCTTGGTGGTAAGTTAAAATAAAATAGAGGTAGCAACCCGGACGGACCTTGCATAAGATCCTATTATTACTAGAAATACATTGTGATTCGTCAATGATAGGAGCTGAGTTATTTGACAGAATAACCTAACAGAGCATTCAATTGCAAAATGGTTAAAGGCGGAATTGAAACAAATTACACAATACAGAATCACGAGGCTCAAAGTTCAATTGTTTCATTGTCCATTTTGTGAATTGTAAAGGTTACCTTTTTAATTGTTCTTTAAATGGCAATAACTCTGTAAAAAATGTATTAACAATTTATTTATTTATTTTATATGTCATTATATATTCAAATGATTGTGTAACAAGGTACAAGATTAGTTCATGACGCCCTGTATGGACACACTTGTACCTTTTACCTATTTATGTCGAATTCCATCAATAATAACTCACAAGACAATTACAGTGTTAACAGCTGTCAAAATAATATGATCTAACAGTCGATTACATTGATTAACATTAAGTATAAATTTCACCAAACGATGTTAACCACTTAACAGACGAGTAGAGCGTTAACAGCTGTCAAAATGTATGAACTAACAGTCGATTAACATTGATTAAATTTAACATCGTATGGTGAAATCGGTACTAAGTACCAATTTCACCATACGATATTAACCACTTAACAGACGATTAGAGCGTTAACAGCTGTCAAAATGTATGAACTAACAGTCGATTAACATTGATTAAATTTAACATCGTTTGGTGAAATTAATACTTAACATCGTTTGATGAAATTAGTACCTAGTATCCAAGATAATAATTTTGAAATTAACGTTTTATAATAATAATTAGTAGGACTTCAAGCGCGATCGAATCACAAATAAGGAGAACCACACAAGAACCAAATTTACCTTAGAAAACTTTAAAAAAAAACCACTTAAGAACGATGAAGTGTCCACACTAAACAGCCATGAATACCCAGCTTAAATCACTACTGTTTCGTCAAATTGATCACTTGAACTGTGACTTGGTCTATTGTTCCTTCTCGCTTTGTTTCGCTTGATAATTGTCCCGTTTCGCTTTAGTGCTATTCTCGACCAAAATCGCTTTAATTCTACAATACCTTTGGATTCGGCGCTATTGTTTGAAATCAATTCAATTAATGGTTCTTGAAATGTAACAGAATACCTACCGAAGCTGTTTTTATTGTATTAAGGTAACGCGTTGACGCCGTTGACGCCCTTTGATTATATAACCAATTGAATCTTTCTTTTTGTTAAGTTGTCAGATGTTTTGGATTTGTGACGACGAGTGGGCACTTTAGAACCTCCCCAATACATTTGGAAAGAAAAAAAATATAAATGGATTATTTGGTGATAAGTAGTAAGTAGTAAATAAACATACCTAACATACATAACAGATTTCGTACGGTAACAAACATTAATTCGGGACCCGTTTAAAAAAAATATGCTTGGTGTCGTCAATGTCATTAGAGATGCCATGTAATTTGTAACTTAAGTCAACTATACATATAAATATCCCGATATTTATTTCTAGCGTAAAAAAAATGCTAGTATGTTCTAGCTATTTTTTTTTACGTTTCCAGATATTTTTTCTGATGCATGATGCATTGCTGAAATCAATTTTATTTGGTAGTTTCGTCGAAGCCTCGCTTTTACGGCATTTGTATTTCCCTTTGGGCCGGTTTTAAAACTAAAATAACCTAAACTCCTGCATTTGTTAGAAATCCAGATCGAAGAATCAGCGCCTGGAAAAAAGAAAACGTGAAAAATGCCAATTAGCGTCAAACAAAAAAGTATTTTGAAAAAAAACTAACAGATGAGGCTTAATATTAAGATCATACAGACATACATACATACATACATACCTTCACGCCGGTATTTTTTTATTTATTTGTAATTTCGTGTGTTCTAATAAAAGCATTATTCACTATCTAACAATTCTCAATGTAAAAAACACAGAACAGAAAAAACAGTAGAAGTGTCAAGTGGGCGCGTAACGTGTGGCACAGTTATGCGGAGTTCCGCATAACCTACCATACTTTTGCCGCGATCGTTTATTTCGATAATTCTAAAATAGGAAATAAATCCAGAAGCATGCCTCATGCCCTCATTGTGCTATTTTGGAATGTAAAAACGATAGCCGCACCAAAAACATTTTCCATGGTGGCGTTTTGTTTTTATGATAGTTTGAGTATTGGCGACAACAGGTCTGATACTAAGCGAAGCTCATGCCACTTCCACTGTTTTTTTCTATTCCGTGGTAAAAAATCAATGAAATAAATAAGTATCAAGACGTGTTTGTTTAATTGAACTGTCACAGAGTACGATCCTTCATTGGGCCACGTATAAAAAAGCCTGTAATTACGTTACTCTAAAAGTACTCAGCGAGCTTCCGACATGCCGTTCTTACCGACCATTCAATACCGAACTGAAAAGCTTTTTCAATGTAGCTTCGCCTTTAAACATGTTCGGTCGATGTAAGGTTGAAGTCCGAGACAAGCTTAGCGGATGATTTGTAAAACTTTGCATTAATAAAACAAAAATCTTCCACCATACATTTTTAACTAAATTGAGTTAAAATATTTCACATTTAATGTACCTATTCTTAAATTTATATTATAATATAAGTGCGTGTTCAATATTATTATATAAATATTGCACATTTACTTAAAAGCTGATAGATAATTAACACATTTCTCAGACTAAGCAGATACGAGTAATAAATGTAGGTACCCTATTTACGGCCTCTATATTACAACTACTGCTATCGTATTGTCAACGTTATGGCAGCTCTTATTTGACAATGAAAATAATACAAATGCAATACGGAAAAAGTTAATGTAATATGGTTCAGCAGAGTTCTTAGGTACCTCTAATTGTGTTAAACCATCTACTGTACTACCATTTTCTTAATAACGCTCGGCAACCTTTGTTTTTCTTTGACACACGAGTGACAAATATACCGTCAGTTGCGAGTGTATATTCACCGTCAATAGAACTTGTGAAAGATGTAAACAAATTATTACTGTTTGACACATAACCTCAAATATTCACCAAGCGTGTTTTTATTAAAAAATAACATATACCTAATGAATAGTTATTTCATTTTGAACTTAATATGAAAATAATGATTTACTGCCGCACTCAGAGACGTCAATTAAACTTAACGCTTGTTTAGTGACGTGTTGTCTTATTCTATTGCTATAGCAAAGAAAGTGACAGCAGCAACTTTAATCAAGCATTAAATTAAATTGACGTCTCTGAGTGCGGCAGTAAGTGTATAAATCATTGCAAAGACCTCACTTGATCTTTAAAAGTCAATGATTATCGAGTAATCATGGTGAATTGGTTTGTTTGGTTATGTTTACATCTTTTCAATTGCAATTTCTATTGATGGCGACTTTAAGCGTGATAGCGATAGCCAGCTGAAAGCTATTAAAAAGCTGGGAATACTGTACTTACCACAGAACAGAAAAAACAGTAGAAGTGTCAAGTGGGCGTGTAACGTGTGGCATAGTTATGCGAAGTTCCGCATAACCTACCATACATTTGCCGCGACCGCTTATTTCGATATTTCGATATTTCTAAAATAGGAAATAAATCCAGGAGCATGCCTTAATGTGCTATTTTGGGGTGTAAAAACGATAGCCGCACCAAAATCATTTTCTATCGTGGCGTGTTGCTTTTATGATAGTTTGAGTATTGGCGACAACAGGTCTGATACTAAGCGAAGCTCATGCCACTTCCACTGTTTTTTCTATTCCGTGGTACTTACGCTTCAAATCCTCAAGAATATAGCCTTACCCGTCCCGTATTGAAAACTTAGCGCATTGGGAAGCACTATTTATTTCACTAACAGAAATGCAGTTTGCTGGAAGACGTGAGCTAATAAGAATGTTTATTTATTTACCAATAATATACGGAAGAATATGTCGAGTCACTTTTATAAGTTAATGAGATTTTCTTCAGCCCACTCAGTTATCTATCTATCTATATATATAAAAGGCTAAACTGACTGACTGACATATCAACGCACAGCCGAAACTACTGTACCCAGAAACTTGAAATTTGGTACAGGGGTTCCTTTCATGATGTAAGTGAGCACTAAGAAAGGATTTTCCGAAAATTGACCCCCAACGGGAAGAAATAAATGGTGGGAGTAGCGGGAAACTAATTTTACGCGAAAGAAGTCGCGGGCGTCCTCTAGTAGATTATAAATCATATTATAACTTTTATTTAGTCATTCTGTAGCTCTGCCTACCCCACTCCGGGTATGTATGTATTTAGTCGCTTTAAAAAAAAACCTCCACATGGGTTCTAATTTTAGTGTTAACATAGATTAATCTGACATCTTTGTAAATTTTAATAATTGTAATTTTTAAATGTTTACCTATTCTATTGGCTAGATTAAGTTTGTTTTATAACAATACTGATAACCTAACCAACAAAAAGTTGGAAAACCCCCGACACTGACATTTCAAAGTTCAATACTTCAAAAACGGCTGAACCGATTTCGATGTAAAATGTCTAAGAACCACCGCTAGAAAACCTGCTTTCAAATAAAAACAAACCGCATCCAAATCGGTTCATCCCTTTAAGAGCTACGATGCCACAGACAGACACACACACACACACACACACACACACTTACACGTCAAACTTATAACACCCCTCTTTTTTGCGTCGGGGGTTAAAAAGTAAAGCCCGCTTTACATTTGGCTAAATTCAGTGTGCTAAATTTAGACAGTCGGCGTGGAGGGGATAGGCGCGTCCTCTCGACTAACATGCTAACTGCCTTTACACTTGTCTTTTTTTAGAGTCTTTTTCGTTCAGCACACTGAATTTAGCCAAATGTAAAGCGGGCTTAAAACGGAAATTTTGACAAGTAAAGATTATGCAGTAAAAATTCGGACTTGTGATAATGAATTGTATCAAATCCATATTAAAATCCATAATTATAAAGAGAGATAGAAAAACAATTGTCAACAGAAAAAAAAACTCCAAACACATAATACAATAAAACTTTGAGTCAAAGAATGCTGAATGCTGATTTTGAGCTGCTGTGCCCTTACAGGGGCACGTTTTATAAAGCTACAAGTAACAACTTTACAGGTCTAAACTGGCAACACTGCTCAAATGGCTGGTCGTCATTGGTCGAGGTTGTGTCAAATGGAAACTTGTAACCTGTGAATTGTAATTTGCAGCTTTATAAAACAGGCCACTGGGCGTCACAGTCGGTGTAGTTCCACCTGTTATAATGTAATGTGACGAGAAATAAATGGTCTGAATTTTATTTTTTAATTGGAATGAAGACCCGTAGTTGTTAACTACTTTATTGTAATGAATAGCTAATTGTCTAAGTTAAATGACGAGCGCTTGTTAAAGGAAAACTAAATAGATTCAGTTAATGGCAAAAGAAGCGTCTAGCAGCTAATTACGAGTTAACGTAACAAAGTTTAATTAAAGAGAAAGAATTGCTCTGCGCTCCTTTGAAGATACCCGCGAGTTACACCGGCAGCCATACAACTATAATACTAATATTAATAGGCTATTTGACAACATTGAAAATATGCATCAAATTGTCGTCATCCTATTAGATAATAGCGTAAAACAACATATTTCACTTTATTTTAAACTAAATTAAGCATATTTTTTTGGAAATTACACGAAAAAAATTGTAATATATTTTGAAATTTTATCTGTGGCAGAAACGCTATGCGATTGCTTTGTAGCTGTGGTTACTCGCAGGTGACGTCACACGCAAGTAACCACAGATCATAAGGGCATATCTCTTCAAATGATTTTTCATTGTTTACTTGCATATAACGTCACACTTGTCACATGGCCAGCGCCACGATAGAAACAGCGTTTTTGGCGCGGTTTCGGAAACATAAACTTTTAAATGGATTTTTATTGATAATATAGTAGAATCTCACGGAAATATCAATGTAGTGTGCTTCTTATGTAATAAAGAATCATTTAATAAGGTTTCCTAAAATTAGTCAAATAGCCTATTAGATAGTTAAAAAAATCTAAACGAATCAAAGAAACTCAATCTCAAACTTATAACATTTATTGGACAAAAACATATTGCAACACAACAGACAGTATACAAAAAATGAGATCAATCAATCAATCATAAACTCACGCATTCATTCCCAGAGTGGGGTAGGCAGAGCCACAGACTCACCAACAACTCCAAAAACTTGTTGATAATTCTGTGACCTCATTTTGCACAACCAGGCTAAGATGTTATCCAGTGTATTAGTGACAGGTTGCAAACCAATCGCCTAACAGTACTACACAGCCTTTAGTCACTTAGTCGTCTCTTACGACATCCACGGGAAGACATGGAGTGGCAACATTCTAAACCCGGCACCACACGGCACAAAAATAAGATAAAATTAGAAAAAAAAGGCACTGTAGTACGAAGTCAAATCGGACTCGGCTCTGCATGTAGCTGTAATTTCTTACATATTTTTTTTAAATAAAATTAAAATGTTCTATTGTTTAGTTAATTAAAACCTTAGTGGCGGCCATTTTTAAAGTAAACAATGACCCATCAATCCCATCTGCAAAAATTAAATCAGTAAAACATTGTACGAGAAAGCGGCATCGAAACACCCTTAAAGTTGGCGACGACGGTCTCGACGCTTAAGATCTACTTAAGGGCTTTCTTAAGTTCGAACTTAGGAATACCCTATTAAGAGCTATTGGGTTGACAAGTTAAAATGAGGGGGTTCTTATAAGCTACTTATACCGGGTGACTCCTAAGTCGTGAACCCAAATATGTTTTTCTGGCTTATACCGTTAGTTACTAAACACTATTTATTAAATTATATTAAAGCGAAGAAAATTCGGTCTTAGGCAGGATTCGAACCTACATCTCCTCTGGCAATCCGGGCCAATGCAGACGCATTACCAATTATGCCACCAAGACCCTACTTAAGATCCACGAAATTAGTGATCGCTTACTTTTTCATACTCGGAGGGTATGCTGACGCCATCTACCGTTGTCGTTTAATATAGTTTGTATTACGTACAGACGTTTCTGATAAAATTAAAAAACTATTTATTAAGTTTAAATTTACCGAGTCTCATGGTTACCCTACTTTTTACGTTGAACTGTCATATACTCTGAGTACATAACTAGTCTAGTAGAATAGAGTGACCACACGGTTGGTAATTTTTAGTCTTTAAAGAAATTAGGTCTTACTTCAATAAAGTTTAATTGTTGGCTTTTGGAGTTAATGCATTGAATTTGCCTTGAAATCCTGCGTTAGAAACCATAAGTTTAGTTCACGACTTCGGGGTCACCCTGTATAACTATATGCCACTTTACAATACACCAGCGGGCCGATTATGGTCGTGTTTATCGACGTAGATAAGCGTAGATAAAACATCTGCCACTTTCTGACCAGTATGTAAGTGCGAGAGTGACGGAAGCTTTATCCACCGCGATAAAGGCGAACATAATACGGGCCCAGGGGGCTGCGCTTATCGCGTGATAAAATGTGGATGACACATTCGTCACTTTCTGACACGTATATAGGTACCTACGAAAGTGACGGATGCTTTATCCACATTTTGTCACGCTATAAACGCAACCTAGGCCCACAGATGCATAACGCTAAGTTAGCTATTTTCGATGAACGCTGATGACAGTTGACAGATCGCGTAGTATGTGTCGCAACATATAATAAAAAATAGTTTACCAGAATTAATAAATTACAAGTTCTCAACTAATGAATCAGAACAATTATTAAAGATCGTATGGTTTCGAAGATTCTACCAAAAAAAAAAACTATCGAGGAATTTGTTTATAATCGTGTTTTCACGTTTAACAGATTCAAAGTGAAATTATCAAGTTTAATGCATCTAAAAAACATACACATTTAGACGTTATGGTTATTGAGATCCAATCGCGGACAACTACTGTCTTGATCTTATTTGGGCTTTCCATAAAGATAGAACAAGGAAACAAACCACTCTCGCATTTTTAGGGTTCCGTAGTCAAACTAGGAAACCGTACGTAGTTAAGAAAAGCAAGCTTTAACAAACCCAACTCTGTTTGGATAATGTCGTCAAATACTAAAAACTTATCATACATACATACATACATTAAATCACGCCTGTTTCCGAGAGGGGTAGGCAGAGACCACTTCTTTCCACCTGCTACGATCTTGACAAATCTCTTTCGCTTCTTCCACATTCATACATCGAGTCATGCACGCACGTCGGTTTCGGGTACTTAAAATTCGGCCCTTTTCCAGTATTTCTCCGATTTGATTCGAAAAAGTACGCCTAGGGCGGCCCCTTCCGACCCTTCCACTTACTTTAGCTCTGTATATCTTTTTCGTCAATCTTCTTTCATCCATCGTTTCCAAATGACTGAACCATCGAAGCATGCCCTTTTCAATCTTAGTCACTACATCTTCTCTTAGACCACATTTCTCTCTGACTTCTTCATTTCTTACTCTATCAGTCAGTTTCACACCACACATACTACGCAAAGAGCGCATTTCAACTGCATTTATACGACTTTCATGCTTGTCCTGCCACACCCAACATTCACTACCATACATCAGTGTAGGGGCTAGCACTCCATTGTGAACAGCCAGTCTGGTTTTTTGTAAAAAACTTATCATATTATTATTATTTTTTACGCCAATATCACATTTAAATAATTTTAATATAGCCTATGACACTGGTGGTTAAGACGAATCTAACCACGTATAATTTATTAAAACCGGTTCCGCCGTTTAGTAGTTACAAAGTGACATAGAGTCGGACATAATATACAGGTCCTTTTGGGCTGTGCCGCAGTCGGGTAAATATAACACCATCTCGTTAAGTAGAGGCCCTTGATTGGTTCCTGGGTAGTGATTCTCTCATAAGCAAAGGTGAGCGAATGCAGGAGTGAAGTCCAAGCGGCGAGTTTAAGTAGTCCCGTCGGAGCGAGCAAAACATTTTAGCGCGTGCATTCTCAATTAGGCAGCCTTATACGTTCGAGAAGCCATGCTGCCAAATTGAATACACGCGCTGAAATGTGTTTTGCTCGCTTTGACGGGACTACTTAAACTCGCCGCTTGGACTTCACTCCTGCATTCGCTCACCTTTGCGTTTGAGAGAATCAATACCCTGAGATACAGGCGACTAAAGTTTTTATACATTCTAAAAATCATTTAACACAGCACCACGTAACTTTAAATATAAAATTCGTTCATACGTTTTTTTCTAGATCGTTTTTTGTGTTTGTTGTAACGACGTCGGAACCCTACACTAAGCGTGGTCCGATATGCTCTTGCCCGGTTTTTTAGGGTTCCGTAGCCAAATGGCAAAAAACGGAACCCTTATAGATTCGTCATGTCTGTCCGTCCGTCTGTCCGTCCGTATGTCACAGCCACTTTTTTCCGTACCTATAAGAGCTATACTATGGAAACTTTGTGAGTAGATGTATTCGGTGAACCGCATTAAGATTTTCATACAAAAATAAAAAAAAACAATAATTTTTTGGGGTTCCCCATACTTACTTAGAACTGAAACTCAATAAAAAAATTTCATCAAACCCATACGTGTATTCACTTCATAGTCCTGCATGTCACTAGAATGTAAATTTATAACTGTTGACTTTTGATAATTGTAAATGTCGAGATATATATTAAGTAAAAGTTGGAATGAAATGTTAAATGGTATAATTTATAAATAAGCTAATGTTTGCAAAATGTAAATGTAAAATGCTGTCGTAATTATAAAATGTCATCTGTCATAAGCATGAAACGTCAATATCAAATGACATCTGTCAAGAGTTTATTTCTTTTTAAAAAAGGGGCATGTGTCATAGTCTATGGTTTAAGAAAAATAAACTTGTCTTTGATCTGAATCTGAACCTGGTTTCATTACGCTCCTCGATTTAATTAAAATATAATAGAATCCCGACATCGCCTAGCATCCTAAACAGCCATCCAATACATGGTGTACGGGGTATCTATGGACAGGTCTTCAAAAATGATATTGAGGTTTCTAACATAATTTTTTTCTAAACTGAATAGTTTGCGCGAGAGACGCTTCCAAAGTGGAAAAAGGTGTCCCCCCCCCCCGTAACTTCTAAAATAAGGGAATGATAAATGTAAAAATAATATATGATGTACATTACCATGTAAACTTCCACCGAAAATTGGTTTGAACGAGATCTAGTAAGTAGTTTTTTTTTAATACGTCATAAATCGTAAACCGCAATTTACCTTTCACGGAACCCTTCATGGGCGAGTGCGACTCGCAATTGGCCCCTTTTTTAATATTAGGATTCTTGCTAGGCACGCAATGCCTTTGTTGCGAAACAAGAAAATACAGTATGTTTTCTTTTCATTTGCTATTTAAATAATCCTTTTATTCTTAAGAAAGGGTTTCTTGTAAAACATGCGGTGAATCGTGATGAGGGTTAAAGTGAAAGTATATTTGGGTTTTATTTGCTTATTGAATACGAGGAATATTTAAAGGGTTATAATTTTTAACATTCGAATATTCTTTAATGGATCAGGGGCAGCCAAGATGCAAACGCTACTAACGTTTTTCTTTTCTATCACTCAAATGTATGGAATGACAGTTGGCCATGTGCTTTATCGCTACGCACGAGAATGTGTGTGTGATAGAAAAGAAAAACGTTCTTGGCTATATAGGGCCTCAGTCGTCAGCTCGATACATAATAAACCAATTACATAATCATTATAATGCATAGCAAAGAATGGCATAACTTCTAACGTATTTGATTTCAAAGCTCACTAATTTAAAAATATATAATTATATATTCAGTAAGTAGGTAGGCCGCACGGGTAATTTTACACATAAAAATCTACCAGCGCATCCCAAAACAAGACCACTACTGCTGAGAAGAAACGCCGCAAGAAACTCAACAATAAAACGTCATTCGATAGCAGGTAAACCATGAAATGGAAAAGAAAGGAACATTCAAAAACTTATTTCATGGAGAAGTAATAAATGTCAAATTGCAAATTAAACCTAATTATAACTAATAAATAAACCTACTGGGTTTTGAATCAGGGCAATTAACACCAAAATAATTAAAAAAAAAACTCTTTTATAAAACCCACCTAGGGTTATCTATCCCAATGTGTATCTCAATTTCAAGTATAATTTTGTCATTTATGTATTAATAGGAATAAATTAGTTATTATCAGGTGCTAGATCTATTGATGAGTCTAAGTGATTGCTTTAAATTGTTAAGAAATCAACTTGCATTCCTTATTGCTGTGAAGTTTGTAAAAAAACAAGTTGCAGTTTGCTCCTAGTTGAAAAGCTCTCCTGAAATCGGAGGTTCCATCGACTCGCTGCAAATCAACACTTCTGCGAAAGCTTAGTCTTTGTAGACTGGGAGCTTTAACCTCAAAAGGCACTTGATTTTACAGCAAAGTATCTCGCGACTTTAACCGCATAGATTTTTTATCAAGCCATACCCATAAGACAAACCAACCATCTCGCCAACAAACTGTCTTGTCAGTTTGGCGGGTTAACTTGTAATGATTACTTGTTATGTACGCCTTGAAAGAATAATTAAAAAAAATAATGTATTAAATGATTTTTAACATAGGATACATTGCGCAAAAAAAACCTAGTCCCAAATTTAGCGTTAAGCTTATGCGATGGTTACTAGGCAACGATATTAATACTTCAAAAGAGAAATCAATACTTAAATCACATGTTACACATTCTTTAATTTTATAGAAAACATCCTAGACTCAGGAAGAATTAGGTACCTACTCGTGTTCATCACACAAATATTTTCCATTAATTGAACCCAGACGCTCTAGCTTCGTAGACAGGGCCACTCACTACCAACTAGGCTAAATGCGCTGTAAATTGGATCACACTGCAATATCAAAGCTTACCGAACGATTAATACTAAGCTAAAGAGGGTATCTATAGTGCATTCGCGTTAAGAAAATAGTGACTCATCGTTGACCGCCAACCTGGCCACGCCCCCTAGCCAATTAGAATGCTTGAAATTATAAAGTGAGTTCACAGTGACCAGTTGAAGTCAAACCTTCGAACAAAACGGTTGTGTATCTAGCGAATACACCCTTACCCGGCAGTTGCACTGATGAGTCACTATTTTCTTAACGCGAATGCACTATAGTCGACAATTTTAGTAAAACCCGGTGCACTCCGCACTTTAGGCGCGAAACTACAGTACATCGGCTCCTTAGGTGTGACTATTGTATTGTATTGACTAACGTGGGAATGAATACAACTCCGCGAACGTTAAACAGAGATATACAGAGTAAACACGTTTGACCTACCTAACGCTATCTGTTTTGTTAGGAAGAGCGCCTTCTATACTTGTACCTTCTATTGTTTTAATAGTAGTGTGTCTTGGTATTAGCTAAATAAATTCCTTCTCCATTTTGCTACTTTAAACCCTTTATTATAGAGGTATTCAACAGTAAAGCTTAGTTTAGTTTGCAGTTGGTATGTTGTGCTAAAAAACCTAATTTAAATAAATAAAGTCCGAAAAGTAGCGATCTCTTGATTTTCAAAGATACTTAAAAAATAAAACTACTAATTCTAATGCTTAAAATGCGCTTCAGCTCCTGGTCCACGATGAGTTTATTTTCGTTTTAACCAAGATTCTCAATTAGTTAATGTAAAGTTGGATTGTTGTTCAAACTACTAGAGTTCTCAACAATCCAAAAAGGATGCACTGCAAATTTAAACTCAAGGCAAAATCAACTCTCTTCTATGATTCATGATGTTGCATTTACTATAAGGGTTATATTGGAGATGTTTCGTTCTATGTTATAGTAGTAGACTCTGTTAGTTATTTAATAAATACCTAACCTAGTTCAGAACTATTGGTTGCATTACCTGGAATAGTCTCTTTCAGAGAGATATTATTATTGTTACAAGATCTTTACAAGTTTGCTTGTTTAAGTTCTTGTAATTAATATTAGTAGTTATTAAGTAAATAAATTGACAACTTTGTAACGGATGGAAGTATAACTTATAAATAACGACCCGCGATAATGCGCCCTGAGTTTTCGGTTTAAGTGGTCGCTTTTTAGGGTTCCGTACCCATAGGGTATAAACGGGATCCTATTACTAAGACTCCGCTATCAGTCTGTCTGTCTTTCTGTCTGCCTGCCTGTCTGTCTGTCTGTCTGTCAGTTTGTCACCAGGCTGTTTCTCATGAACCGTGATAGCTAGACAGTTGAAATTTTCACAGAAGATGCATTTCTATTGCCGCTATAATAACAAATACAAAAAACAGAATAAAATAAATATTTACACCCTCGTTGTATGATACAACAAACGTGATTTTTTTGACGTTTTTTGCTCGTAATTAATAACGGCATCAGGTAGATGCTTTATATTCACTTTATGAATTAATAATTAAATAAAAATAAAATAAATATTTGATTTATTCCCATACAACAAACGTGATTTTTTGCCGTTTTTTGCTAATGTTTAACGCTTTCAATAATCAGGCAATGCACACTAAGCATCAAACCTATTCAGTACCAATTTTCCAACCTACTACAAAAAAGTGACCCTTTCTCGTGTCATTGGCAATATAACCGTCAGCGTACAAATCATCACAATAATCACGGCGTATTCACGAGCACTGTGTGGAGTCAAATATCTGCCTGCTGGAATCTCATTGGTTGGCAGCATAGCGGCAAATTCATTTCCGTGAATTTTGCATCGACTGACATTCTTGAACGAGAGGCATTCCATAAAGCCTTTGCCACACAACGCGCGTGACGCTTGCGGTTTATTTAATTACTTTAAATATGCTGAGCGATTTTGTTTACGAAGTGTGCCAGCTGTGGTAAAAAGTATAGTAGGAGATCCGAATAGGAGACGACCTTCACCCAGCTGTTTGTTCGATAAAAAGTATTTTATATCAAATTAAATATGGTAAGTAATATTATAATGGCGAATAGGTTGACTGAAGAATTTCAGTCCAGTACAGTCCATAATAAAAAAACTAAAAATGCGTTTTTTTTTTGCTGTTGCTTGTGTAATATACCAATTACATACTAATCGACCTATAGAATATGCAAACGTTAGGTTGACTATTTTTTCCCATCATATCCATTGGGTAGGCAGGTAAGTCGGTACTAATAATTTGCACTAAACCTAACGTTTGCATATTCTATAGGTTTCATACTTTCTGTATAATATCATAGCACCACAGAGTGCTTTGAAAAATCTTTGGTCCCATTAGCATGAGCTATGTGACTGTACTAATAGACGTCGTTTCACTTTTGGTGTACTGTGTGACAGTGATAGGTTCAAAATTGCAATTTGAAATTTGATAACTATTGTGACTACGTATCAATGAACATTCCTGGTGGAGACGTAAGGATTTTCTAAAGCCTGTGTCACACAGCATGCGGGTCGCTAGCGTGATGGCGAGACAATGATGTTCTCTTACGGTCTGATTATGAATTTGGATGATAACGATAGCGGAGGGTTGCTAGCGACAACAAGAAATGCATGAATGAATGAATGAATGAATTATAAAAAATGCTAAACACCACTGTATTTGCCGCTTATTATCCCATATGCCACGTATTTTGTGTAACGAACACGACTTCTTTGAGTCTTGAATAAAAAACGGATGGAACTTAGACGTTTGACTAACTAATAATTAGTTAACTGTTCGGCCTTAACCATATAAAATCAGCCGCTGTAGTTAAATAAATCAGAGGTGTTAATCTCTTTAAAAAATGCTCTGTCGAACGACAATTTTTTCAAGAAAGTCACCTTCCAGTTCACATCCAAACGTCAAACTGTGTTTTCCTCAACCACATGACACGTATATAATTATGGTCGTCAAAATCATAATAGAAACTTACGAGGTCAGTTTGGAGTCATTTGTGAATCGTGTTCTAAAAAAAATTCAATTTTATGCAGCGAATCTGTTTCTACGCCTCGCTGATTGTGTGGTAGAGGTTTAAACTCCAATCAAACAGTTAGAAAGCCATATCAGGGCAGCGTTTGAGTGTGGAATTAATCCGCTAATATAGGCTTTTAGGTATTACGTCCTTGCCTAGGTTTCATGTCTAATCTCCTTTGTTCACTAACGAAGTAATGCGTTAATCGATTCCACAGAGTTTATAGATGAGTTCTGTGACATTTGCTTCCTAGATACGCAACCATTTAAAGTTATTTTATTAAAATTTCTGTGGACCGATACAAAATGCATTCTTTGTCGCTTTCTGTCAAATTAAAATGTCACAATGAAGGATAAGGACAAAGCATATTTAAGCACACTAGTTATCGTGTGTATTAATGCTGAAAAATTCATCGTATTCTTCAAAAGCAGCCGGCTTTTCAAAACGTGTTTCTCATTTCACTTGTTTTATTAAGAAGACGGTCTGAAATAATTTCAACTCCTGCAAAGGTATGAAGTTTGTTGTAAAAGGGGATGCCTGTAATAAGCAAAATTATCAAGAGCTATAATGAAGTTAAGGTGCGATGTGGATACGTGTTTTATTTATCAACAAGAAATAAAATAAATTAAACAAGAATCGAGGAAATATCTTAAATGAAAGCACATAATAACAAATTTAAAAGGGAAACTATCTCGACTTAGTAGACTTGATTGGTTTTTACTTACAATATCATCTAAAACAGCACCAAAAAACTTCAAATAATAAAATTGTTCATATATGTTGTTTTTTTGTTTGTTAAATTTATAGTAACGGTTGCGGAACCCTACACTGAGCATGATCCGACATGCTTTTGTCCGGTTTCTTTGAATTATTTTTGGGTAAATGTAACTGGCATGAAATACGCATTCTTAATCAATATGCAAGGACGAAGCAATAATTATTAAACTAACACAATGAAAAAAGATGGCTGTATTAAAAAGTTTTCGTACAAGTATATAATTTTAAGCAAGATTTATAACCTCAAATCCACATCAGTTCTTAAAGACCCAAAGACAGCACCAGTTAATTATATCTAACTTAATGAGTTGGGTAAAAATTTCCACCCCCCACCCCTTACCTCTCCCACAGGGTAATTTAATTAATGGCAGGAAACTTCATTAACTTGTTTTGTTTTTTTTAATGAACGCATTTTACAGAACTTGAGACGGGTATTTTTAAATACGCTTGGTTTTAATAAAGGGATGCATGTTAATAATTTTCTAGGTGAAGCTTGTCTGCCATTAAAGGAAAAAAATAGAATTAAAATTTGTATGTGGCCTAATGTATCAAATCCAAATCGCAAGGTACTGAATTCGAATGTTATGGTTCCATGTAAAGAAAAAGAAGAAAGAAAGTAGAAAAATACATTTATTCACTACACAAATAAGACACAGAAAAAAAGTTAAAACAGTTAACAGCAATGAAAAGATTAGGTAGTGAGTGTGTCTTCGCGTCAGTGAATCGGACACTGGCTCAGCATAATGCTGAGGTGTTAAACACCTGCAGCGATGATTTTCAGCGACACAATGAATTTTTATGTAAATTATATCACTTAAATTATATCATTCACACAAAATTGTTCGGGGAAAGACTATTTTCTCTAATGGACTAATCAGAAGCACATGGGGTTAGGTCCAACGTGCTTCTGTCAAGTTTTCAATAAATTGACACTAGTCACCTATCATTGTCAGGGTGACAAAAAAGGGGGCTGGATGAACCTACCCGTAAATCCTTCATTACTTACCCCCCTTTAACCATAGACGGATCAAGCTAAACCCAACTTTTATCAAACCTTTTCGCAACGCCATAACTTCATAAGAAAAAAAAAACAAACTTACAAATTCACTTGAAGATGTCACTGTAACTGAAACAACTCATGTATTTTCTACGTGACAACAAAGTTGCTCCATTTGTCCACCGGCATTGATAAGTTGGTGGAATTTGTATTCATCCCACGTGTTGACCGAGGTGGCAGAATAAACTATATTGAGTTAGTATCAAAGACCTTTGCGGCACAAACTCGTGTGAGGTGTGTAACGAATTCATTTGGTGAAACACAGCTGCTTCAAACCGACCGCTTCTTCCACATTCATACATCGAGTCATGCATGCACGTCATGTTTACATGCATACTTTGCTATACTCTGTTGAATCGAAGATGATGCCTGTGAAATCTCATATAAATACGAGGTTGAAAGAGTATATAAAAATAAGAAAATAATTTACAAAACAAACCAATGGTATTTATGAAGCGTAAACGGAATTGATTCGTGATTGAAACGTTGATTTTTAGACCACTTTTTTTAACCTACTTCTATCCGTCGCATTGGCTTGAAATTTGTCAAATGTGAGTTTGCGCTTCGGTTTATATGAGTTTTCTGTAACAGCTGTCCATAATCCAGAATTTATTAGACATAAAAACTATAACTGCATTACTATATCTACTTACTTACGAAAATCGCATTAAAATCCGTTGCATAGTTTGAAAGATCTAAGCGTACATACAGAGGAAAGACGATGGGAAGTGACTTTGTTTTATACTACGCAAATATGAACTGCATTTAAACTTATCGTAGCGTTTAACATGTTTAGTTAAATAAAACCCTTTGTTTCTAAATAAACTTTCATACAATTGATTCAGCTGTGACAATCTACGGCTTTCTCGTCGTTAGTGCGAGCATTGCTTTGTGTTTGTATGCAGGGCGCAACAAAAGAACTCGCTCGCTTAGTTAGGCCTCGCTAAATAGAATCAGAGTGCGTCGCGCTGTAGGGAGGAGGCCGGAGGATGTTGAGTGATGGATACATCCATGGTGGATCTATTTGGTTTGGATTTTTAGAAACAACACAGATAGAGGGGAAAATTGTAAAGCCATTGTAGGAGCTACCTATAAGAATTCAGTTGTGCTAAATTCCGTGACGCAGCCGAAATTTTGTCAAGCTTTGTCAGTTGACACTTGCTATTTCGTCAAAAATTATTCGTAAAATTTTCCGGTGTAAACATTTAAGTCTGTAGTTTTTAAACATCTGAGCTCAAAATAAGTTCATTTTTTTCATACAATTGTTTCAGCTGTGACAATCTACGGCTTTCTCGTCGTTAGTGCGAGCATTGCTTTGTGTTTGTATGCAGGGCGTAACAAAAGAACTCGCTCGCTTAGTTAGGCCTCGCTAAATAGAATCAGAGTGCGTCGCGCTGTAGGGGGGAGGCCGGTGGATGTTGAGTGATGGATACATCCATGTTGGATCTATTTGGTTTGGATTTTTAGAAACAACACAGATAGAGGGGAAAATTGTAAAGCCATTGTAGGAGCTACCTATAAGAATTCGTTTGTACAAGATTACTTGACTCAGCCGAAATTTTGTCAAGCTTTGTCAGTTTAAATAATTCGTAAAATGTCATTATCTTCCGGTGTATCCATTTCAGTCTGTGTTTTTGCAAAACATAAGCCAAAAATCCCTTGCAATCTCCAGATTTTAATCATGATACGTCGGTTAAATTCGCAACCCTTGTAAGTCCATTTGACTCCAGTTTACAGGAGACACAAAAAACAAAATTACAGCATGTAGTTGCAGGGAAGCTTATTAATCTTATGTATTCATATAGGTAAAAAATAGTGAAGTTATCATATTTTTAACTCAAAATACCTAAAATGTTTCGAAAACTATGAAATATCCCTGCTTCAATGCAGAAAACCACGTATCTCCGTCATGACATGTGAAGCAAAACACGTAAGTCCATGCTGCCAAAACACATCAACAGTAAAATACTACGTAACTCCATACCTGGAGGGGAGTTACGAGTCGCCGCTGTAACAAAATGGCGGCTTTTAAGACTTAAAAAGATACGAGGTTTTCTATTTCTAGATTTTTTCAATAACGGTTTGTTTGACGTTTGAATGCAATATATAGATCGATGCGTTTGGTGATTGGTTACACGATTCAATAAAAAAAACATTTTCGCAAAAAATGGACTTACGAGGTTTGCGAATTTAACCGACGTAATGCAAATTGATCACAGATCCCAGTGTGCTCGTTTCACCTACCCCATGTCATAAAGAAAACTTCCAACTTTAGTCCCAGGCATAATATCTGCCCAATAAGAAGTATAGAGTAATATTTATTTCCGGATGTCTTTGAATCCATTTTCATTCTTGGATGTTACCTCGCATCACTAGTGTTTACATTTCCCATTAGCTTTGTGGAACAAAAGGACGTCAGAATAAAAAAAACGGAACCCTTTTTTACATGACAACGCGTATCTTCTACTAGGTAAATCCATATTGCTTTTGATGTGTAATCGTATCAGTTTTATCTGGGCCGCCATTAGTGTCAAGTTTATAAGAGGTATCGTAACGAGTTCAATACGATATCATAAAAATAAGAATAAGGCAATATGGTTTTACCTATTATAATAGAGGCCTTATCCATGCTAAATGCGAAAGTAACCATGTTTGTTTGTAACGCTTTCACAGATAAACAGCTTGATTTATTTTAACGAAATTTGGTACTGGGATAGCTTGAGAGAATGTAAAGTATTTTGAGGTTTTTTTTTATCAAGACACAAATAAAAATAACTTATTACATGTTTCTTTATAAGTTAAAAATGATATTATAATATGTACAAATGTCCCCTAGGCCACTGCCACTGGAAATGGTGCCCATAATGCGGTTGCATTTCCTCGTCGGATAGCTATTGCTGGCCGAGCCGGCCCTAATGGTCACCTGAGGCACGAATCAGTTTATTTTCAGTTGTAACTAGAAGACCTAACAAAATGAATGATAAATAATCATTATGTTCTTTGCTTTGTGTCCCGTCTTTCTTTTTCTGTGAACCATTTTTGAGGGAATAGCGCAAAACGACTTGGACGTGAACAGAGTTGCTGGCAACAGCTAGTAAGTTTTTATCATTGTGTTGTAGCTAGAAGACCTAACAAAATGAATGATAAATATGTTCTTTGCTTTGTTTTCTATCTTTTTCTGTGCACCACTTTTGTTAGTTTCTGCATAATTATTTGGTTGAGAATGCCATTAGGCATTAAGTCCACCATTTGTACTTTTTAAAGGTCAAATAATAAATAAATAAAATGAATATACTGTGCAGATGTTATGTATACACCAGCAAAACCATCTGAAAGTGATCTAAAAATGATTAGTCTCACTAGACTACATGCATTGAGAAAACTTTACCGTTATCAAAAATGTACATTATGATTGACGTAAACTCTCGTACGGTTGCGTCTCGCGCTTAACTGTCATTTTCATACATTTTGACAGTTTTCGAACATTGTTGACGGAAAGCGTAAAGCATCAGGTTTAACCTCACTACCACTAACGTTAAAAACTAACCACACGGCAAAAACCATATCGTCTTTGACTCTATTATCGTATTGTCAACGTTTTGATAGCCCTTATTTACTTGACAGTAATGGGCGGCGGAGTTAAAAACAATATCATAACAAGTCAAAGACGATATAGTTTTTACCGCCTAGAATCTCGGCCCAGTTTTTTATCACTAACTAGTGTCAAACTTTAATTAATTACGAATTCGGTCAAACCGAATGCGGCCGATGCATTAAATCACCGATCTAATGAAACCGCGCCATCTTTATAATGAAAGCTGTCAAGTTGAGTTAAATAGAAGAACTATACTCGTTTTTTTTAACTGATGGCTTTTGATTTGTTTGCGTAATTAACATTGACATAATTTCACCAGAAATAAGTTTTAAGGAACCATAAACTTCATTTAGCTTATCTAAGACATTATTTCTCGATTAAGCCGCAGACTATCTAGCCACAGAAATGTCACTCAAAAATATAACTGCTGGACTGTTAAATAGTCAACCATACCTTAACAATTGCAGTATTTTTTGGATTAAGATTATTTAGATGCTATGCTATAGATAGAAATTTGCGATTGCAAAATCAACAGTTTTTTTTTTGTTTTTTTTTCCTCTTTTCTAAGATTTTAATTTTGACCTCTTGTAATATTATGTAGTTTAGATCATAGTAGTTTTCTACAGCGATTACAAACGGTTGTTGATTTTTATAACATCGTAAGTACCTTTTTTGTCCAAACGGCATGTGAAATTAAGGAATTGTCTGTATTCTAACTTAGCTTGCAACATTATGTACTTACATTATAGATAGGACGCAGTCCAGCGGGACTCGTTATGAGTTAGGCTATGGTTTCAGTACAGCAATGTAAAAGCAGCAAGAGCACTTCAAATTAAACGCTCGAGCTAGATAAATACAGTTAAAAAGTAAGATGATGATATTTAATAGAAGAACTATTTAAGAGATATTTTTAAAAGATACAAGTAGTAATGAGAAACAAATAAATATATTAAAGGACAGCCTTAAACAAAGAAACCAATTGAAACTCTGGTAAAACTTGTACGAAACTTGTGAATTGTATTGTCAGTTAGTCTGTTCTTTTCGTTAAATACTAGGGAGATTATCGCAAAAAACATACTATGTCTACGGAGCTACACAGCAGAGACACACACACAGATACACAGTTACACACGGTAAACTTATAAACCCACACACACCCCCTCTACTTTGTCAGAGATTAAAATAATAGTTATACTGCATCGTATTCTATGCACCATTTAAAAATAGCATACTCAGCGTTTTAATTGTGAAGTGGACTTTCTTAAACACAATTTGTCTATGTCTCTTTATGTCTCCCCAGTTCTATCTTATCCAGTACATTAAGTAAAGGCTCAAATAAAAAAATCGAGCTTGCGCAAGATTTAGAGTAAATCTACTGAGTTACTGGGTAATTACGTTTCCAAAATGAATGAACCTTACCTAAATTAGTTTTTAAGTTTTTTTTTACGCTTACCTACGCAGAGGGTTAAGACAAGGGTCTATGTAGTCAAGATGTATAACACTGGTGAAAATCTTAGCCCGTTACAAATTGTGGTTACAGAATTAACAACAAGTTTTTAGAGTTGTTGGTAATCCTGTAGCTCTGCCTACCTCACTCTGGGAATGAAGGCGTGAGTGTATGTATGTATGTATGTATGTATAACGCTAAGTTAGCAATTTTTAAAAATCGAAAATGTGAGTGAAAATGAAAATATGGGATTGATAAAATAATAATTACACATCGCGTCGATTGCTTATGTCACCTCCATACACGATGTCGACACTCGAAAAAATAAGAGGCAACCAAAAGAGATTTATTTTTAATGTCAATTTTTTTACAAAATAGTTGTGTCTACCACAGCTGATTTTCAACAACAGCCAGTTCTTTAGTGGATTAACAAACATCTTAGTTGATGTATCCCTTAAGGGGATAAGTTCGCCTTTGTACATCTTTTTTTTTTAAATATTATTTGTAATGGTTTGATTTTTCTTTTGTATATTAAACGCTTATTCACAATAAGTAATCACAATATTGTAAGAAGCGACCAATTTTATAGTATACGGCAACTTTAGCGGCGTTTGCTTCTTGGCTTGGCCTAAAGATCCATTCTGCAAACGTCAACGTTATCGAAAACGATGAAAAAAAACACCAATAGAAATTCTAATACAAGGGCTATTATCTAGGTTTGATAGAAATCGGTTAAGCAGTTTAAAAGATATCATCTCCGAAAGTAGCGGTTGCAATAGGGAACATTCATAACTTGTTTTAACATCTCCAATAAAAGCTGATTCAAGTAACGAACAGTTGACAAAAATCAGTTTTTGAATAACTATAAAAAATAACCAAGATATAAGCCAACAAAGATTTGTTCCTATCTCTTTCTAGCAAATTTAACATGGAGTTTATATGGTCGACCTGACGTCACAGTGTATATCAGCACTCTCTGTCTATTTAGCATGCTTGTATCATCCGTGGGTCTATATTGTCTATCATAATTATTTTAAGTCATAATGTGTTTTAGGTCATAATCATCGCAAGTCATAACGTATTTTTTTAAGAGACTGTTACTTATTCAAGATTTTTATAAATCAAACCTAACCTAACCTAGCCTTATCTACACGTTAGATATTTCAGATATTCTGAAAACTTTCCAGTTTCAGCGATATAAAAATTATGACTATCAATAATTATGTCAACAATAAAATTATGACTGATAAAATTAGGGAAACAAAGGGCTGCCATCATCCGTATTTCTTGGCAGCGTTTTAATATTTTGTAGACATACGTATGCGATAAAAAAAGTCCATGCATATTTCCTATTATAACGGTATTTTACTTACTTAATAGTTGTTTGGCAAACTTTCCATTAAGTATTACATAACGGAATAACATCGCAAACTTTCGCCAATAGTTAGCAAGTTATTAGTTCGTGTGTGATATCATACAAAGTTGGATATGGATCGCTTGCAAAGCTCCAACTAAGCTTTTACCAATCCGATGCATTAGAACTTTGCTGTGCGGATACCAGTTACATTCAAAACTTCTCTGTTTTATTAGTAAAGCTTTCGAGGATTGTGCAGTGGATGCAACGGCATGGACTTTATAATGAGGATTATTTCGTCGACGACGCGCTGGCCTAGTTGGTAGTGACCCTGCCTACGAAGCTAGCGGTCCTGGGTTCAAATCCCGGTAAGGGCAGATATTTGTGTGATGAGCGCGAATATTTGTTTCTGAGTCATGGATGTTTTCTATGTATTTAAGTATTATATTTATCTATATAAGTATGTTTATCGTTGTCTAGTACCCATAGTACAAGCCTAGAGCTTAGTTTGGGACTAGGTCAATTGGTGTGACATTGTCCCCTGATATTTATTATTTATTTTAGTGGTGGTGCTCTTGTGCATTGTCCGTTTAGATCGTGACCACCAGACCTAGGAATATACGGGGCAAAATTAAATGACAGCTAGGGATTGCCTAGGTATATCGATAAACTCAATTATCAATGCTTTTCCCATACACTAGTGATCGCTCCGAGTTTTGTTTGTAAAAATAAAATTGTATTGAAAGTATGCAAATGAAACAAAATAGCAACATAATTCTGGTTATTCTTAAAATTCAAAGGATTTTTTAACCTTAATTCATCATCATCATATTTTGTTTACTCCTAACAAATTCTGATCGTTTATTATGAGAGATCGGAATAGGCAGAGCTAATTTGCCTAAACTTGATGCATGTTCATTCAATAATGTATTCCCTTCTCACTCACGCATGAATGAATATGCGTCAAGTTTAGGTAAATTAGCTCTGCCTATTTCCGATCTCTGTTTATTATAACAATAGTAAATGGGACAGTCATTCTGAAATACACAATAAGGAAAAAATATGATGATGATGAGTAAAGGTTAAAAAATCAAAATTACGTTGCAATTTTGTTTCATTTGCATACCTACTTTCAATAAAATATATTTTTACAAACAAAACTTGGAGCGATCACAAGTATATGGGAAAAGCATCTATAGTTAAGTTTATCGATATAGGCAATCCCTAGCTGTCATTTAATTTTGCCCCCTATATTCCTAGGTCTGGTGACCACCATCATAATCTACCGCCAAAAGGTTTTGCATTGTGTATACAGTGTGTAAATGGTATACGGGCGTTTATTAAAAATGGACATAGATTAAGACTCCAATAATCACAAACAGAAAGAATTATTTTGATTACGCTAACGTATACAACGTTATTAATTTTTGAACATACTATCGACCCGCAATGTACATCTAATTTCATCTGTCATAACTTTGAAACATCATTAATTAATTGCATTATTTGTTATACATTGCGTGTTAAATTATTTTGTATGGTTAATTTTTTTTATTTAATTTTAACAAAAGCTGCCTTAATGTGCTCATTAGGGGCTATACTAACCACAGTTAAAAGGAACGCCCGTATACCATTTACACACTGTATATACATACAGGGTGTACTAGTTAAGAGTAGCTAGCCGATTATTCCGTAAATGGACTGGTTACATTAAAAACAAGCATTTTAAAATGAATATTTAAGAAATTGTCTAGCGGCTTCCATACCTAACACACGTCTTCCCAGTCTAAAGTTTTTGCAATTCAGTTTCTTGATTCTAACGCCATCTTTGAGCTGGCATCAGAACTAACAGAGCGCTTGGTGAATTTCTTGCCTGCAACGCTTTTGCTTCAAGGGTGGAAATTATTTCACCTTTCAGGTTTCGTTGTCCTCCAAGAATTGTACAGATGGCGTGTTTTCCAAGAGTCGCAGTAATTCAACATTCCATGTTTTTTTTTCAAGTAATAACTTGCAAACGTAAAACTCTTATAAACTGATCAAAGTATATTAAATTTTTTTTTAGCAAAATCTTAATATATTAACAAAGAGCGTTATTTAATAATAAGAAAGAAGCGACAAAAAAAAAATAACGGAATACAAGCCACTGTCTGGCTTTATTTATAGAACGCGGCAACTATAAGTCAATTACTTGGACGATACGGTCGTTGTATGTAGTGGTTATGTTACGTCAATACAATGATTCCACAAGTCGCATTAACGGATTTTTTAACTAACTAGGTATGTCTTTGTCCTCAGGGTTGGCAACGCATAAGATTGCAATAGGAGCACAAAAGCGAGCGAATTCATAAAAAATTGCAAATTCATTAAAAAATTTAAAGTTTGAAAAATGAAACACTCCTGTTGAAACTGTGTGGTAATTAATGCCGTGCTTTTTTTGTGACTTTTTTTTTTTAATTGTTTATACTTGGCTGCCATTAATATTAAGTAAATATGGGTTATCATAACGTTGACAATACGATAGCATGTCAAAAGCAATATGTTTTTTTTTGAGTAGAATAGTGCAGAGCTGCTGCAGTAATAATAATAGTATGACTGATTGACTGACTGAATGCATGCACAGCCTAAACCACTGAACTCAGGGATTTTAAATTTAAAAGTAATATTCCTTAAAGTATCCTTAGAGAGCACTGAGAGAGCATAATTCCCATAATCGTCCCCCAACGGGAATAAAACGGGGAAAAAGCAAGGTATTTCCAACCAGCTATGACATGGGTGCCTTCAAGAAAACAGTTTTCATTTCCCTAATTGGCTGGCAACAGACCGACAACACTTCTTGAGTTGCTGGTGTTTATGGGTGGTGATTACTCCCTATCCGGTAAAGCGCATGCTCGTTAACATCCCTCTCAAAAAAAACCGGTCAAGTGCGAGTCGGACTCGCGCACCGAGGGTTCTAATTGAAGATAATATGCTTGGTAACCGCAAAAGAAAATACTCATTTTGTTATAAGCTTTATTTTCCAGGTAATAAGGTCGATTTTGAGTAGCCTAAATTTCAATACAGATTTTCTTAGTTTTTTTGTTATTTCTCAAAAACTGTAAATAATGAACACTTTATTTTATTTTTCCCAGAAAATATAAGTAATTGTCTATACGTCAGGATATTTTTCAGAATTTTTGATTAAGTAATAAACTTCGGAGATATTTTTTTTTACTACAAATAGATGCGGGCAAGCAAGTTGTACAACTATGCCAAATTTCAAGTTGATAGCATTTGTAGTTGCTGAGAAAACCTGCTGTGACGTACTGACAGACAGACAACGAAGTCTCACCGTAAGGGTTCCTTTTGTACCATTTTGGTACGGAACCCTAACAATTTCCACAGATGGTGCTGATGGTAAAGTCTAAACAGCCTTTGCTAGTACGAGATACACAGAACAGAAAAAAACAGTAGAAGTGTCCAGTGGGCGTGTAACGTGTGGCATAGTTTCTATAGGCTTCATACTTTCGATTGGTACCTATCTAATTTGTCTATTAGGGCGTTTTCCAAAAAAAGTGTACATGAACTTTTTTTTTTCAGAATTGTTTTTTTTACTCAGAATTGTTGATACTATCGATCCTCATACAAGAAAAAAAGTGTCTCAGATTTTACTATGTAATTTTTTTCTTCCAGTGCGTCACCGACCATATAAATAAAAAAAGACTGCATACAAAAATGTTACGATCTGGAATGGAATATTTGGGACACTTTTTTTTTGTATGAGGATCGATAGTATCAACGATTCTGAGTAAGAAAAACAAAAAAAAAACGAAATCTGAAAAAAAACGTTCATGTACACTTTTTAAATAATTATAATACAGGACTGAAAAAATTCTGCCTCCCTATTCGCCACATATTATTTAGCGTATTAAATTTGATATAAAATACGCTTCATCGAATAAACAGCCCGGTGCAAATCGTCTCCTATTCATGCCAATTCCACTGTTTTTTCCCTGATGAGATATAATATTACCAACCACGCTGTTTTATTCTACACCCAGTATTTGTACACGAGCCTAGACTTCAGTGCCATATACGCGGGTAGCTATAGAAACTGGAGCCCACTTGAGTCTGCAGTGTTAACTGGGATGTGAAATCTGTACGTTTGGCGCATTGACGTAATCGGTATAGGTTTATACGTATGGCTTTCTCTTAGAACCGCTTTACTAGCTTATGTAACAGGATCTCAGGATTTAGATGCTTCTTGGGTTGTGACTCAAGTTGTTAATTACATGAGAGTGAAATTAAAAGGGTCAAATAAAAAATCTTTGCGTATATGAATTGTGTTTAAAAGCATGTTGTACCTATATACAGGGTGTAATGCAAGTCGAGTGCCAAATGAAAAGGGTGGGTAGCTAGGGTCACTTGCAACACGTTTTGGGCCAATTAACACTCATCCTGCCCACGGTGTTTTTTTAATATTTTTTTTAAATAAAATCTTGGTATCTTCCAAAAGTTGACCATTTTGTTTACCTATCTTTTTTTTTAAATGTGACAGCACAAAAGTATTTGTATTTTTTTTATCTCTAATGTGTGCGTATTCTAATGAAATGTTATTTTTATTCATATAGTAAACTAATAAAAAAATATTAGCCGACAAAGTGTGAAGGACAGAAAATAAAAATCGTCAAGGTCAACTTTACGGCACAATTAAAAAAAAAGTTGACGCTCCTCAGATCTTCCAACATCATAAAAACTTCTCCAGTTCCTGAACATTCTTACGGTATACCACATGTCTAGAATCACGTTCAGTTTTTCGGCAAAATATGGTTTCAATCTAAAATGGTGGGTTACATTACCTAGTACTTCTTTGAAACTACCTACTTTAAAGTAAGGTTTGATAACTAAATTGAGACTATTTTTTTACTAATAATAAAAAAACATAAAATAGTCATCAAAAATTATTAAAAACCTAACAATAGTATTCATTTATTTCAATAACTAAGTATACGATAGGTACGCAAGTTACGACTAGGTAACCGTCTACCAGAGGGGCTAGACAAGATGCACTACGCTAGTTATCGTTTCTAATCGCTTCGTTTTTAAACCAATCACGTCACTGGTAGATCACGTGACTTTTCGTATCACGTCATCTACAAGTGATGCGATTGGTTTAAAAATGTAACGAATAGAAACGCTGGTTAGCGTAATGCATCTTGTCTAGCCCCTCAGGATACAATTGTTTCTAATTGCTGGTAAATTCTTCTTGCTTCTCGGGCCACACAATAGCTCTGCCGTAAGACACTAAAATATCAGCGTATTCTTCTTATTCTTGCTGTATGTAACCATGTCAATAAATGTCGATAACAACAATAAAATTAAAATAATTCTTATCTCTGTTTAGTTGTTTCCCCGCGCAAATAACTTTTTAATTTTCATTTTGGTTAAGTGTATTTTTCAATTACATAGGTAGTTTACCATGCAATAAAGTAAAAAAAAAGACGTTATTTTTGGTCGTAACTTGCGTACCTATCGTATACCGTAAAACGGGGTAAATAGGAATCAAGGGGTAAATAGGGACACAACCTAAAATGAAGCATATGTTACTAATAATACGACTGACATTATTTTAATACACTTAACGTTATTGTCCATTTAATACTTGTTCTTATTTGAAACAAGTTATGTCTTATTTTAGGTTGTGTCCCTATTTACTCCTTGATTCCTATTTACCCCGTTTTACGGTACTTAGTTATTGAAATAAATGAATACTATTGTTAGGTTTTTAATAATTATTGATGACTATTTTATGTTTTTTTATTATTAGTAAAAAAATAGTCTCAATTCATTTATCAAACCTTACTTTCAGGTAGGTAGTTTCAAAGAAGTACTAGGTAATGTAACCCACCATTTTAGATTGAAACCATATTTTGCCGAAAAACTGAACGTGATTCTAGACATGTGGTATACCGTAAGAATGGTCAGGAACTGGAGAAGTTTTTATGATGTTGGAAGATCTGAGGAGCGTCAACTTTTTTTTTAATTGTGCCGTAAAGTTGACCTTGACGATTTTTATTTTCTGTCCTTCACACTTTGTCGGCTAATATTTTTTTATTAGTTTACTATATGAATAAAAATAACATTTCATTAGAATACGCATACATTAGAGATAAAAAAAATACAAATACTTTTGTGCTGTCACATTTAAAAAAAAAGATAGGTAAACAAAATGGTCAACTTTTGGAAGATACCGAGATTTTATTTAAAAAAAATATTAAAAAAACACCGTGGGCAGGATGAGTGTTAATTGGCCCAAAACGTGTTGCAAGTGACCCTAGCTACCCACCCTTTTCATTTGGCACTCGACTTGCATTACACCCTGTATAATTTGCTTTGCTTTAAACCATTTTTTAAATTTAATGTTTTTTTTTACATTGTCATTCTGTAGTAATAAAATAAAATTTTGAAAATGTAACGTTGGATTTTTGAATATACGAGTACGAGTATTGGATACAACAATAACCTAAATAACTTAAATATTATTATCACTAATAGATCAAAAACCGAAATAATAGTAGATTGTTCAACAAGAGACTAAAACAAGCCATAATGACACGAGATGTTTAGCCACGCGAGCGAGCCAGCGAGCGAGCGAGCGAGAGTGCACAGACTAAAGTAACATTTTAAGAGCATGAGAAGTGTAAACATTTTAATTAATAGGGTTTCACAATCAAAGCAATGTGATAAGCGACTTTGCCGGTGCGCTTTTTAGGCAAACATCGCTTTGATTAAATGGAACACAAGCTAAAGCTTGCAAAGTAAACTCAGTATTTTCGATCAGAACGAGGGTTCTTTTTTAGGGTTCCGTACCCAAAGGGTAAAAACGGGACCCTATTACTAAGACTCCGCTGTCTGTCTGTCTGTCTGTCACCAGGCTGTATTTCATGAACCGTGATAGCTAGACAGTTGAAATTTTCACAGATGCCGTATTTCTGTTGCCGCTATAACAACAAATACTTAAAACAGAATAAAATAAGTCTTTAAAGGGGGCTCCCATACAACAAACGTGATTTTTTCCCGTTTTTGGCTAATGTTGAATAGATAATGGTACGGAACCCTTCGTGCGCGAGTCCGACTCGCACTTGGCCGGTTTATTTTCAGTATTTTATACGGAAATATTAAAAATCTGCAATTATAATAAACGTGAAAGTATGTTCGGGTATTTGTCATTGTGATGCCTGTTAGGTAATCCTGTAAAGTTAAATACTTGAGTTACTTTTTTTAAGTTCTAGTATTTTAAGTCGTCTTGTGAGTGGGCATTAAGTTGTTACGCATGAGTTTTTTTTTAAAATTTGTTATAGATAAAGCAAAACGATCTCGAGCACCTGATGGCAAGTGGGTCCTAGAGACATTTGAATTCTCAAGTCTACAATCTAAAGACTGCAATCTTAAGACCGCAAATTCGTTGCCAATCCTGAGGAATAATATAAAATGCCTTTATGCTAGGAATATCACCGGTGTCTCATCCCCAACACAACAGTGCCAACACTACTGCTTGGCTTTAGGTTATAGAATAAGATAATGGTAGCGATCCCACCACCACAATTTTCTTTTTTACTTTCCTGTAAGGTGTTCTTTTTCTGTTGTTATAATAAATTATAAAAAATTATAAATTTGTATTTCTGGCCATTAACAAAGTTTATTTCGTTCAAAAGGAAACCGGTAATGTAAGCATTTGTTCCATTTCCCCTGGCGGTTGTGAAATCCCCCAATATCTCATCAATCACTTTGATTTCCTTCGCTGAGGGAGTTCTTTAACTGCAATATGTCGATTCTAGTTTTTGTTTTTAACTAGCGACACGTCCTCGCTCCGCTTCTGTTTATGTGAGATTTCTGTACCTAACACCCGTAAATAAACCAGAAATTATTATTCATTGGGGTCTTATTCTACTTTAACTCTGCTACCGTTACTGTCAAGTAAGTAATAGATATCAAAACGTTGAAAATACGTAAACACGTCAAAAAAAAAAACAATGGTTGCGCCAAAGTTTATATTATATATAAAATTGCAACTCCGATGATCGAAACAACGAAAATGTAATTTGTATACCGCTTGAACCGTAAACTTTTCAGAAGTTCTGAAATATTCAATGTGTAGATAAGACTAGGTTAGGATAGTTTTGATTTATAAAATTCCTTAAAAAGTAACAGTTGCTGAAAAAAATACGTTATGAATTGCGATGATTATGACTTACAATAAGTTATGAATAAAAATAATTATATGAGCCAATATGGTCCCAATAACAATAATTTTACCGTGTATGTAGAATTTCAGCCCTGGCCCTCTATTCTAATCGTTAAAAACCATAATATTGTATTTGACGTGTTATGGTGTTGGTTTTAACTCAGCGGCCATTACAATTAAATAAATAAAAGCTATCAAAACGTTCACAATATATTTTTACCACCTAGAATAGAGGCCCTGGTCGAAAACATTACCGCCTACCTCGACAGTCGGTTAATAACCAACAAATGCGAGAACTGCACGAACTTTATAATTATTCCCTAGTAACTTTACGCCTGCTTCAATTCCATAATGAACACGAGTTACCATTATATGGAGATTAGATGAATAAATTTAAGTATTTTACATCTGCTTCCGCGGAGTTCGCAGATTGCTAACTAGTTTGAAATTGATGAACCGAAAATCATTGAAATATCTGACAAGATTGTAACGATTACGACTGTGAAACATGAGATAGTACAAACAAATATCAGGGGAAAATCTCACATAATTTATGTTGTCATAGTCCTAAACTACTTTATAGTCTTGTACTATGGGAATTAGACAACGATAAATGTACCTAATACTTATAGACTCCTAGAAATTGACGTAAATTCTCAATGATAAGAAAGCCTCCTCTTATACCGGTCCAAATATCATTCATATACCAATAAGGAAAGGTAAGGTAGAAAAATACTAAATTGGGATACACCTTTATTTATTTTTTTATTTATTTTTTTACAGTATCGGTAAGAGGCTTACAGTAAAAACCAAAGCGCCTTTTAATTTAACTTAATATAACACGCACAAAGTTAAAAGAAATAAAAGAAAAAACAGTTAAAAACATCAAAATAACAACTACAGAAAAACATCTACAAAAAAGGTTAAAACTTAGGTTCAGCAACTTTACCGGTATGCCCTCGCGATCGGCGCGTTCCTGGCTTTACCTCCCTTGGTTAAAAATAACTTTATAGGATGATGGCACCATTGTTGGACACTTTTAGCTGACAGGCACCAGTAATGGACACTTAACTCTTAATTCAAATTTCATACGGTCCTTAATTGATTGTTGCAAAACAAATGAATAACCCTTATCTTCTGTAAAAAGACGAATCGACGGCAAGTTGTCAAAAAAATAGCACCCCTGAACGGAGCTCATAGTAGGGATTAAATCCCAATTTCATTTTCAATGTGTTTTTAATCTCTATCTGAATCAAGGATTATCTTGAATTGAAATACAATATGGGGGATTACTGGATGTTCGATTCATTCCCGTTGTTGGAATTGGCTATGCAATTAATACTAGGAGATGCCCGCGACATGGTGCGGGTAGAATTCATTTCCCGTTATTCCCTTTTTCTTTCCGTTGGCAGAAGATTATTTCATGTAAAAGGAGAACAATAGATAGATAAAATAAAACGATAATCTCGAACGAATGATTCTTATTTTATCCATGTCGTTTTTCTTTTTAGGTTGTTTTGTGTAAGGTGTGTCACTTTCCGTCTCTTCACCATGCGGTCCCAACGGAAGTCCAGCGCTGGCCTTACGGCTTGCGAATGCTGAGTTGGGACCGTTTCGCATCAATTTCTCTCTGTCTTGCTCTTATTTGTATCTATGTAATGTATAAACGTGTGTGTGTTATATAATATGTCTCTATGTTTAACTCTTATTTTTAATGTTTTTTTTGTGGCAAGGAGAAGGCGAACTAGCACACAGGCTACCGGCTCCGTATTTCACCATCTTGACAGTGACATGTGACAGGTGACAATTCGGTATACATTGCAAAGTTAACTCGCTGATACATCACTGGGTTTTATATAAGCTGAGCCATGTGCAGTGACATGTCACCTGTCACCTGTCATTGATAGGATGGTAAAATAGGGAGCTGATGGTAAGTGGGATCGGTGACTTATAAATATTTGCATTCTCAAGACATTTTCTTGACAGTATTGGCAAAGCAATACGATAACATTTCAAAAGCAACATGGTTTTAATGAGTAAAATAGAGCCGTTGTAATTTATAGTAGATTCAACAAAAGACTAAATAAAATTAAATGTAACACGAGATAAAGAACAACATTTCGAGCGTCGCATTACTGTTTAGACTCAGTAATTTTGTTTTAAATTGTAAGAAAATATTTCATTAATTTTCAACAATACCGGGCCCTACTTGTAGTTGTAACACGTATAGACAGACACACACACTACGACGACGCTTAGCGACGACAGCTACGCACACAGAGACATCGTGGACGTGCGTTTACACACACAAGTATGGCCCACCCGCTAGCGAGAGATAAAACAAGTGGGTAGTGATTCTCTCAAAAGCAAAGGTGAGCGAATGCAGGAGTGAATGTCCAAGCGGCAAGTTTAAGTAGTCCCGTCAGAGCGAGCAAAACACATATTAGCGCGTGCATTCTCAATTAGGCAGCCTCATACGTTCGAGAAGTCATGCTGCCAAATTGAATACACGCGCTGAAATGTGTTTTGTTCGCTTTGACGGGACTACTTAAACTCGCCGCTTGGACATTCACTCCTGCGTTCGCTCACCTTTGCTTTTGAAAGAATCACTACACTGGAGTGTGATTCTCTCAACAATGACGAACGGATGGTAAACGAGTGAACATCCAAGCGGCGAGTTTAAGTAGTCCCGTCAGAGCGAACAAAACACATTTTAGCGCGTGTATTTAATTTGGCAGCATGGCTCGAACGTATAAGGCTACCTAATTGAGAATGCACGCGCTAAAATGTGTTTTGTTCGCTCGGGCGGGACTACTTAAACCCGCCGCTGTGCTTTCGCTCGTTTGTTCGACCGACCGCCGTTTTTAAGAAAAGACCACCCCAGACCGATTTGCCATGTCTACAATAATAATTCTAAGACTTCAAATGCGTTGCCAATTCTAATGAAGATCCTCTCACTGAACACAAAAATGTAAATACTGCTGCTTGGCGTTAGGTTAGATTAGAGAATATAGATCAAAAATATTTCTCCATCTTGGCTATTCGAGTAAAAAGGAAATAAAACTTTAAACTCGAAATAACCAAAAACTCGTTCAAATAATAACCTAAAAAGCTCAAAACTCTCATCAAAAAGTTAACAGACAAGATAAAGAACATGGTACCCACTTACCATAATAAAACAGATAAACCTGTTATTTTGAACTCTATGTTCTTGTGTCAAAGTTTATTTTCAGCTAGTTTCCAACGAAGTAAATTCAAAATGGCGAGCGGAGCCGGCACCATGAAATTGGGTCTTTAAACGGTGCTACATTAGGTTTATGTTGCAACGAGCGCACGGGATGCCAGATGCTACACAAGGTTTTTTGCAAATGTAGGTCAACGCTGCAGTATTCTTTTAAGGCCTGTCGCCTATTCAATTAACCTGACAAGTGTAGCTGATAGGTGACAATTCAAAAATGTAATTTAAAGAATAAAATTAGGTTTCTGGTCGTTTTTAGTAAAATAAAGAAAAGAAAAACCGGCCAAGTGCGAGTCGGACTCGCGCACAAATGGTTCAGCAACATTATCTTTAAAAAATCACCTTTGTTGTATGGGAGCCCCCCTTAAATATTTATTTTTATTTTTATTTTATTATTTATTTTCAAAGTGAACATACAACTAAATATTCTGTGAATATTTCACGCGTCTACTTGTTGCCGTTTTTAATATCGAGCAAAAAACAGCAAAAAAAATCACGTTTGTTGTATGGGAGCCCCCGTTTACTATTAATTTTATTCTATTTTTAGTATTTGTTGTTATAGCGGCAACAGAAATACATCTTCTGTGACAATTTCAACTGTCTAGCTATCACGGACGGACAGACAGACGGACAGTCAGACAGACGGACAGCGGAGCCTTAGTAATAGGGTCCCGTTTTTACCTTTTGTGTACGGAACCCTAAAAATATCAGTAGTTACTCTTCTTTTTTATGGCAAGGAGAAAGCAAACAAGCACACAAGTAACTAATGGTAAATGGACTCTGAAGCCCATGGACATTATCGAATCTATAATTAATCTATGATTGCGATCTTAAGATGATAATCTCAAGCCTGGAAATACGTTGCCAACCCTTGTTGTCATTAGCAAAAAAAACACGCAGAGTAGTTTCATTGCCGCGCTGCAGAGCTTGCATGTTTTATACACCTTTATACATTTTGTATGTTGACACGTTGACACGGACTTTAGTGCCAACGTTTGTTCTTACTCGACTGCCGAAAGAGAATGGTAATATTTATGACCAGAGGGCTTATTGTCTTAAGCTGCGTATCCACCAAGCGCACACGCTCGCGCGGCAGCCTCGCGAGCCAAATGCTCGGTCCGTGTGGATGTGCCTCAGGACTGTTCGGGCGCACGTTGCCGAGGCAACGAGTCCTGAGGCACGTCCACACGGACCGAGCATTTGGCTCGCGAGGCTGCCGCGCGAGCGCGTGCGCTTGGTGGATACGCGGCTTAACGCATTCGTAATCGCAACCGGCTTCAAAGTGGAGCAATTGTTTTCATTTTGTATGCAGACAAGCCTTCGATTTTCAAAATGAAAACGATCGTGATTGCGAGTGCGTTAGACAATAAGCCTTCTGATCTCGGAATATAAGGCGCAAAATTAAAAGACAGCTAGGGATCGCCTATATCGATAAACTCAATTATCGATGCTTTTCCCATATACTAGTGATCGCTCCATGTTTCGTTTGAAAAATGTTTTTTTATTGAAAGTATGCAATTGAAACAAAATAGCAACATAATTCTGGTTATAAATTATTTTAATAGGATTTTTGAACTCTCACTCATCATCTTTTTTTTTCCTCATTGTGTATTTCAGAATTACTGTCCCGTTTACTATTGTTAAAATAAACGATCAGAATTTGGTATGAGGAAAAAAATATGATGATTATGAGTGAAGGTTCAAAAATCCTATTAAAATAAAAAATAACCAGAATTATGTTGCTATTTGGTTTCATTTCAATATTTTTTTATTTTTACAAACAAAACTTGGAGGGATCACTCTTCGATCACATTTTTTTAAGCCAACTGTGAGACGCAAATACGGGTACCTATTATTTTATCGAAACACTTTCAACGAACGCATCATTACGCAGAATTTTCATTTCATCGAAAGGCTTCTCACCGTATGCGTTTTTTTTTGACCTTTCTAACCAAACCTAACCTACGTAATTAATGTTTAAGATACCCTGAAAACATCTTGGTTTCAGCAGAAACTACCGTTCGACAAAATGAAATTCGATGAAATGGTACAATCGATTAAGTGAAATTCGATAAAAATGATGGGTTACCCGCAAATACATATTATTGAATAAAGATCTTGGACAAGTGGAATACCACCCTTAGATTGTCTTAGTGTCGTGGGAATCACCTTTTTTATGTGAAATTGGTGAAATAAAATATATATACATGAAAACTAACATAACATTGGCGACATAATTCAAATAACAGTTGATTTTTAAAAGCTTGCTTGTTGTGTTTTATTTACTTTTGAGTGACATTAAAAAAATAGTGGAGCTGTAAAATTTTAAAATCCAAATTAATGCTACTGAGACTTCGATTTTTTTCCATGTATTTTTATTGTACTATCTTTTTTTCTCTAAGTAGATAATGATTGTTTATCATTATCTAGTATTACATTTTATGCGGTACAAGCTTAAAGCTTAGTTGGGGACTAGGTCAATTTGTGTAAAATTGACATCTAAATTGTAATTATATAATATTACGTTACGGTAACAATTATGTAAAAGTTTTACTTTTGTCATTACTAGACCCCGGATTGTTGTGGCACTGACGTCACAATAGGGTGATTTGGGGAGTAAATGGAACAGTATTAATTAATACGGATTTATTAAGATAAGATAATATAAAAATTATCTTTGTCAAATTTAGCAAGATATTTATTTAGAGACATTATTTTATTTCAATTCAACAAATAAAACATACGCCTTATGAGATATGAGACAGTGTCTTGACACATTAATACATCGAAGTGACGTGCAGTTGCCAATAAAGCAAACAGTTTATATCAAAGGTCAAACTTTATATAGATTTGCATAGGTTGCATACATTGATAAAGTTAATTCTAATATATGTATGTTCCATTTCCCGAATGGAACAGTGGAACGAAATAATTATTCGACCGCTCAGTTTTTCGTCGAAAATTAGTAAACGTAGAAATTTAAGTCTTGCAGTTATATACCAAAAATGTAATATCGATCGATTCACTGGGATTTTTTTATTGTGACTTTATTAAAATTTATTCGGTTACGTATCGTAAATGAAATTATGTTTTTCTATGGTGAAATGAATATACATTTTTATCTTATCTTATAATTTATGTATCATTTTTTTCTACCATTCCATTTACTCCCCAAATCACCCTATTGTGACGTCAGTGCCACAACAATCCGGGGTCTAGTCATTACCTACTTCTGTTGCCTAGCATAAATCATTATTTCCGCTAATTAATAAAATTATGGTTGAATTATTTTTTCTCATTAACCCCTTGGAGTTAATGGAGTTGGTGGAATAATGTCTACCAGGAAAAAGCAATTAGTTACTGTTTCTTTTTTATATATATGAAACTCTCAGTGCGCGAGGTCGTCTTGCTCTTGATCGAATTCAAATTGGAATACAATAATACATACTGACTTTTTTATTACACGTAAAATATTGTACCTATATAAACTAGCTGTCCGCGCCCGTCGTCGCCCGAGTGTTTTTTTTTCATAATTACCTTTTCAAATATACTTTACGTCCTATTCTCAGTCCTACTGAATATAAGAATTTCATAAGAATTGGTTAAGCTGTTTCCGAGGAGCTTTGTTACAATCACTGTGACGAGAATTGTATATATTAGATGAACCTAGCATTTGATTGTCAATATTGATATTTATGTCCTAAGTATAGGCATTCCTTATCATGTTACCGTCAATGTATATAAAAATTATAATGCCTCATAATAATCATCAGGCGCACCGTCTATCTCGGCGACAGATGGAGTGTATACAACTGGGTATTGATTCTCTCAAAAGCAAAGGTGAGCGAAAGCAGGAGTGAAGTCTAAGCGGCGAGTTTAAGTAGTCCCGTCAGAACGAGCAAAACACATATTCAATTAGGCAGCCTTATACGTTCGAGAAGCCATGCTGCCAAATTGAATACACGCGCTGAAATGCGTTTTGTTCGCTTTGACGGGACTACTTAAACTCGCCGCTTGCACATCACTCCTGCGTTCGCTCACCTTTGCTTATGAAAGACTCACTACCCTGGATGGGCGTAAATTTTTGACCACATTCACGGGCGCGCCACGCCACGCCGTAACGGTGCGACATCACGGAGCAGACTGAATAGAAACGCATTCACGACGACGCCATTTGGAGGCGCGGAGACGTGGCGTGTTCTAATGTTGAATTTCGACATTCACGATTGTTCCATTTGGACTGCGCGTTGGCGCGACGCGCTGGCTTTCCGTCCATTTGGAAATTCAACAGACCGCGCCAAATACTTTTAAACGCTTCAGTTTTGACATTCACGGATTGTTTTTGCGCGGAGTGCCCAGTTTTAGAAGTCGTAAACAAAATCAATAAACCTGTAACAAATAGCCTCGTTTGTCGTTGTTAGAGCAGCTCCGAACTTGGCAGATAAAACAACAATCGCCTGAGGCGATACAACTTTGTAACACTTTGTCTCACTTATTTTCGTCTGGCGTTTGATAAAAATAAAACGTTGAGATTTATCGTTTTGATAGGTTTCGAGATGTTTTATCCGAGTCTTTTGTATCGGTGTACTAAAAAAAATATTTTAAAAAAGAACCGGTCAAGTGCGAGTCTGACTCGCATAGGAAGGGTTCCGTACCATTATCTATACAACATTAGACACTATACCATTAAATCAGCTTCCAGCAAAAACGGCAAAAAAATTACGTTTGTTGTATGAACAGAACAGAAAAAACAGTAGAAGTGTCAAGTGGGCGTGTAACGTGTGGCATAGTTATGCGGAGCTCCTCACAACCTACCATACATTTTCTGCGATCGCTTATTTCAATATTTCGATATTTCGAACAGTGGAAGTGGCATGAGCTTCGCTTAGTATCAGACCTGTTGTCGCCAATACTCAAACTATCATAAAAACAACACGCCACCATGGAAAATGTTTTTGGTGCGGCTATCGTTTTTACACTCCAAAATAGCACAATAAGGCATGCTTCTGGATTTATTTCCTATTTTAGAAATATCGAAATATCGAAATACCTATTGAAATAAGCGATCGCGGCAAATGTGTGGTAGGTTATGCGGAACTCCGCATAACTATGCCACACGTTACACGCCCACTTGACACTTCTACTGTTTTTTCTGTTCTGTGGTTTAACCAGTAGAAAAGAGCACCTGACACAAGAAAGTTAGCTACTAAAAACTTAACTATAAAATACAGCATGTTTCATTTACAACAGTTATGTAATTAACAAGGAACACTAGACATTAAACAACTTGAAGTTGTTCCACTTAAAACAGTCTCAACTCAAGCTACAAGAACTGTCCTAGAACGTCGGAAACATGGACTTAACTCATAACTTCAGAACAGAAATACTTCTGACTCGCTGTACCAGCTTTTAACTTCACCCATTTATTACTAGTTTTCTTAATTAAGACGGCATCTCCTATAAACGTTTGAAACCTGACAAGTTGCATAAAACCGTTGCAATGTTGAGTTTTACTCAAACTAATTTCTTTTACTTGCAACGTTTACACTTTAACTGAACACGTCAAAAGCCATACAAAAGTACACAAACTCAAACTTTTCGTTAGCTTTTATAAAATATGCATAGATCAGTACATTTATGAAGTCTGTTCAACCCTGTTTTTTTGCGATTTTGTATGAAAGCCTTACAGTATTATAAAGTTAATAAACTTTAAAAAAAAATATATAAAAAAAATGTGTTGTGTAAAAGTGCTGCAAATTGCAAAAGTCATTACATTTTTTCGGTGAGTTGCTATTCATTACTTACTCACCCAATTTATCCTTTGTTGTTGACCTTATTTGCCACGGATGAAATAGGCAATATGATTCTATGTTTACTCAAAACCTGATTGATTGATCTGGTGGTTGCCACTTAAAAATATATAGTTCTACTACCTGTCACGACGTCAAACTCTTTGTTTATAAACTGTACGTTTCATTATCAGAATTTTCCAATAATGGTTCCATTAAGAAATTTCCTCTTCCATTCCCTACCATTTTAAAATAATATACCTACTGAGAACTAAGTCCCATAAATGTATTTTGATCGCCACGATTGAAAAACCGCAAAAATCATCGCAAAAAAGTGAATACAAGATGGACGCCGCTTACACAAATACAGGGTGATTTTATCGAGGCCTTTGGAGAAATTCTAACAATAACCAATTGCTTACATTTGAATAGATTCACAAACTATGTAAATGATATATGTTTCCAGTAATACGTTAGGATAAATTGAAATGCGAAGCCTTAATAATACGGCCGGTTAGACAAATTGGCGTAGGTTGAAATAGTAACCTCTACTCCAAAAATAACAAATAATATTGAAAATTAATCGGTACGTTGATATCAGGGATACCTTATATTTTTTTGTACCAAAAGAAAGTACAAGGACTTTATCTGTGCCTTGTTATGTCATAATAAACTTCAAACAAACCATAGAGTTACTAATACGATTAATAAAGTACAGTCCAAGACTTAAAAACTAAGAAGTATCATTTTAATATGAAATATGGTTAAAAAACGACTGACTGCTGAGTTTCTTGCGGCGTTTCTTCTTAGCAGTGGTATCCTCTTGGGAAGCGCTGGTAGATCCTTATCGTGTCCGTGCGGCCTATTTACTGAATAAGTGTCTTTTTTTGTCTTAAATTTGAGACCCACCTTAAGTCCAAAGTCAATCTGACATTCTTTAGCAACAAGGTTGAGTTACCTATGAGTAACAAATATCTTGACATGTTTTTATTATTTCCTTTTCATTTATACCTAGGTAATTTGAAAATGTAAATAAATTTTAATTTAATTATCTTAAAATCAAGAAAAAAACAGCGAAAGAAAGATTGCAGTCTTTATGGGACCGTCTGAGTCTTAAATATTAAAAATGTTAGGTTAATTTAACTTGTGACTTCTTACTTACGAGTTCGGAATTATTTTGTTAAAGCAATATAATTTCTAATTTCCAATATTTCATAATAACTTTAATATAGGTACAGACTTTTTTGTTACGGATTTATAATAGTAGAAATTCGGGAACATGATAATATTCATTCTGACACAGTGATCAAGAAAAAGGCAGACGCTCTTCTTTGATTTCCCGGGGGAAGATAAATCGATATGTTTTGTCTCTTGCAGGCACAACTCAATCCGACAATAAAGGAAAATTCACCATTTTGTTTGGAAAAGGCAATTTGATACGAAAAATATCCCGTTTAAATTTCAAGTTTATTTTATGTTTATTTCATTTATTGAGTGCAGGTACTTTAAAGTGCGCGTTCGTTCAAATTGGTTCGTAGTAAAAAATGTTACATGCTGTACATGCTGTGCATTATTAGCGCATAAATATACGTCATTGTATTTTGGCGAATATGTTAGTAAGTATTTGTATTGTCCCCGCCTGGAACACCTTTTCTAATATTCAAGTTAAATTTAAATTGTTTTAAATATCAATAAGCACATTGCTCTTACAATTTTCTATAGATTATAGAGCTTGTTTTTCGTTTTTCAGTTATTTTTTTCATAGCAGTCGGGTTTTTTTTTAAGAATTTAATTTATTTAAATAATTATTTGAATCAAATGACTTGTAAATTGGCTTTACAAATTTTCTATACGACTTGTTTATTGTCACATTTTATACTTTCTAGTTTTATTTTGTGTGTGTGTATGTTGAAAGTTAAATTGTATTTAATTCCCTCTGCTAATTATTTTTAAATCATTAAATCCCTGTCATTTAAAGGGATAAAACAAACAGCAGTTCATTACTTTTTTCTTTGTTCCCTCGTCACCCGTCAGCGGCGATAAGTCAATTAGTACCTAATGAGCCGTCGAACACAGTTGGTAGATAAAATTTAGAGATCCGTAGGCATTCTGGGGTCTCTTTTTCAAATAATCTTCTAAGGGAAAAAAATCTACTACGTTTTACTATCAGACCAAAGAAGGTAGTTATTGTTTTATTTAGTTAATTACGCTAACCCTTATCGAGTAAAGCCTTTACAAATTCGTACAATATTTTTGCATTTTTCTTGTTAAATAAAAGCCGAAATAAATCACTTAAAAAAAAATCATTTTATTTTAACGCTTTTAACTAATAAGACCAACTATAATATTTTATTAATATTAAAAAAACAGCGAAAAACGTTTGTATAGACTGTAGCGAAACGTCCTAGCCGATATTTTTGTAACTTTAAAAGCGGAATTAAAAGTCTCTCGTTCCGGTTGAATGTAGTTTTTTCATTGGTCTTTCGTGATTTCCCATGAGACTATAGATTACTTACCGTGATTTTAGAACGAGGTGAAATTTTAAATTGATAAAAGGTTACAGGGGCCCGTTTCATAAAAGCTTCTAACTTGTAATACAAGTGGAAGTCTCTTTTTAATACATAATGTTGGAAAGAGAGTTCCGCTTATAATATAAGCTATTATTTTTTATGCAATACGCCCCTGGGGGTTATTATTATCTTCGGGATTATTAGTAACTTCGTTAGTTTTATTTCATAGTGGTTCAATATGACGACCTAGCCTAGTTGGTAGTGACCCTGCCTACGAAGCTAGCTGTCCCAGGTTCAATTCCCGATATTGGCAAATATTTGTGTGATGAGCACGAATATTTGTTTTTGAGTCCGGGAATTTTTCTATCTATTTAAGTATATATTTCTTTATATAAGTACGAGTATTTATATCGTTGTCTAGTACCCATAGCACAAGCCTAGAGCTTAGTTTGGGACTAGGTTATTCTCTTAAAAACGGCGGTCGGTCGGAAAGCGCAGCAACGAGTTTAAGTAGTCCCGTCCGAGCGAACAAAACACATTTTAACGCGTGCATTCGAGAAGCCATGCTGCCAAATTGAATACACGCGCTAAAATGTGTTTTGTTCGCTCTGACGGGACTACTTAAACTCGCCGCTTGGACATTCATTGCGTCCGTTCGTCGTTGTTGAGAGAATAACACCCCTGTATAGATATCTCTTTTAGTTGATAGATTCATTATCTTCTGTCCGCGACTTCATTTGCGTTAACAATTCTACGGAAAAATAGTTTTATTTTATAAAAGGTAACCTATGTGGTGATTCAAGGTATACGCTATGTCCATTCCAAATTTCATCCAAATCTGTCACGCCGTTTCAGTGTAGGTACAGGAGTAACAAATAGTTACATTATGTGATTGTTATGTCTGTTGACATTATTTTGACTTGAGTTGACCCTTTATATTTTTTATTATAACACCGTATTATAATACCTAGAACTAACAAGTCACGAACAAAAACTTGTAAACGTAGCAACAAATGGTAAAACTCCCAACTTCTAAACCGCACGTATAACTTCAGACAAAATTACAACAGATGTTTCCCAAAGTTGGAATCTAAATTAAATGTTTCCAATACAAATTGGGGCTTATTTTGTTACAAAATTGGCGTGGTATTTTGGTGAATATGGTTGAAGCTGGTTTATCTAGTCTTTTAGATTAATTGTCACTAATTAATTAATTGTCATTCATTGAAACCGACGTGCGTGCATGACTCGATGTATGAATGTGGAAGAAGCGAAAAAGATTTGTCAAGCTCGTAGCAGGTGGAAAGAAGTGGTATCTGCCTACCCCTCTCGGAAACAGGCGTGATTTAATGTATGTATGTATGTAAGTATGTCACTAATATCACTGGTAAAAACATCTTAGCGTAAAATTTGGCTACAGAATTAACCGGGTGTCCCTCGAAATCCCTAACAACGTTTGTGTTAACACATCGTTTGTCCGAATTTTCATTTGCCCTAAACTTGTTTTCAGATGAGTCAGGCAACTTTTTAAGTTTTCCAATTGTATCTGCGGTTCGATTAGGTTAGGGTTGTATTTCAACACAAAATTTAGGATAAACGAAAATTCGGACAAATGATGCATTAGGACAAATGACGATTAGGGATTCAATAGGGGAACCGAATTAACCACTTGACGTGTTGGTAATTCTGTAGCTCTGCCTACTTACCTCACTCTGGGAACAAAGGCTTTTCAAATGTAAAAAAGAAATCCTTTATTTGTTTCTTTCTTCTTTCTATTTATGAGTTATAATCTTTTCAGTGCAGTATTAGTGATGTCCTCCATTGTCTCTTTGCTTTGTCTCTATCCATTTTTATTTTATTTACCTCTTTATATGACATGGCGGCCATTTTCCGTTCTATTTGTTTCGTGTGACGATGTTGTTTATTAAGCCGTCATATAAGATGTCCCACCAGTTATCTCTCAAGAAACAATTTTGTACATTTTGTATTTAAATAAGTATTATTTTTTGTTCTTTAAGTTAAGATACTCAAAATTCAAAATGTATTTTATAAACCCTTTGCAAAGTTGACAATCGAGTCTGACTGTTTATGAATGAACTTTAGGAAAGGTTATTTCTATTCTTTATGTGACACCTGACACTGGCTTTGTCATAATTATTTTATGTCATATTTACATTAAGAAATATTAGATGCAGGCACAGGGAATTCCAAGGAGACCGCTTATTTTATTATTTCATGTTGTTGTTGAAAAACCGGCCAAGTGCGAGTCGGCCTCGCGCACGATTCCGTGCCATTATCTAACAACATTAGCCAAAAACGGTAAAATAGTCACGTTTGTTATATGGGAGCCACCTTAATTATTTATTTTATTCTGTTTTTAGTATTTGTTATTATAGCGGCAACAGAAATACATCATCAATGAAAATTTCAACTGTCTAGCTTTCACGGTTCATGAGGTAGAGCCTGGTGAAAGACAGACAGACAGACGGACAGCGGAGTCTTAGTAATAGGGTCCCGTTGTCACCATTTGGGTACGGAACCCTCAAAAGACTCACCAATTAAGGCCATCGAAATCGCAAACAAAAATTATATAAATTAGGGTCTTACACAGGGTGCTTCACAAAGTGTAAAAAAACATAAATTAACATACAAGTAAGTACAATAATTTGGGGCAAATGTTCCACATTTTTTTTCTCCTTCTATTATTTTATTTATGACAACAGACGAATGTTCTAGCTCTTTCTAATATTCCTTAAAACAAAAATTCAAAAAACCAAGTGAATATTAAAATCTTGAAAAATAATATACATTTCTAAAAAAAACAACTGAAAAAGTCGTCGTTAAAAGTAACCCTACTTGTAAATTCAATATACGGCGAAACGTTTAATACAAAATGGATGGCGCGAAAGATATTTCGCTTCTCAAATACGCGTTGATAATTTCTCGCTTGACTTTCACCTTTGTTTGATTCTCTGAACGCCCCGGGTTCTTGGATATTCTACATTTTTCCTCTTGTGCTATACGTAGTACACCAAATGTGGAAGCAGCAACCTATCCTGGGTATTAAGGTGCGACCCGACCGCTGCTTAAATAGGATCCCTTTGAAACGCATAATCTTTTTACGCATAACGTATCTTTACGCATTTTTTTTTTTCGCATAAACACCCTTTAGGCTGACATTTCAAAATTTAATAAACGTCTATTGTGTAGATTAGGTTAGGTTAGGTTAGGTTAGATTTTTAAAATAATTAAAATAAAACGTTTTCTATTGTAAAAACCGTTTTAGGTCAAAAACTTTATGCGTAAAGATACGTTACGCGTAAAAAAATTATGCAATCCAATAGAGATCCGCTTATAATACGGCGACGGTACGGAATAACAGTGACGTATCGTATCCGTACCGATTTTATCACATGCCCTCCACACCACTACTTATCGGTGCGTATATTACGGTGCGTCAAAAACGGCGTCATGTTGTTACTATGATCCCGTATTTTGCTTACGCAACGACACCGTATTTTAGGCAGCGGTGTGGAGGGCATGCGATAAAAACGGTACGATGCATCACTGCGATTCCGTACCGTCTCCATATTTTGAGCAGCGGTGGGGTCGCAGCTTTACTGTATGACCCGCCCTCGCTTCGCTTCAGTTTAATTGCGAGTTTTCTGTGATACCCGTAAGTAGGTACATAAATCAGAATTCATGATACATGAAAACTGCGTGTTAGTAACGTATTAGTGTAAGAGAGACAGATATAGTATTTTTGTTTATATTACTAGTTTCAAAGCTACGTCGTGATTATTACCTAATTGCTGGCACGTTTAATGTGTCACTTTTTAATGACATTATTCTCTATACTCGAAAATGGAATTGGAGATCAAAATCTGACAGTTCCAATCTTGATTATTTAGTTATTTTAACATTATTTCATTAAAACTTGAAATTTGAATTACAAGTGAAGTGTCCATTACTGGTGCCTGTCAGCAAAAAGTGTCCAGAATTGGTGCCGTCGCCCTACTTAAATTACCGTTTTACATACATTCACACATAAACTAACGCCTTCATTCCCAGGGTGGGATAGGCAGACCTAAAGATTCTAGACGAGATATTTTGTCTAGATGTCAGTATTTTGTTGAGTTTTGTTTGTCTGTTTGTCATGAATAAATGTTTTTCTTTCTTTCTTTCTTTCTTTCTTTCTTTCTTTCTTTGTTTCTTTCTTTTGAATTACCAATAACTCTAAAAACTTGTTGATTACTGTTTTAAAACTGTACAAATGATTTTAAGTAATCCCCTTTAGGTTTTATTCCTTCTAAAGCTGCCATATAACACGCCCTAAGGGTACCAATGATTATTTTAAAATAAACTTGAATTTTCGTTTTGGCTAAAAATACTCCTTTTATGTTTTAGCGGTGTCTGTTTCAGGAAAATTTTATATTTTAGGCCGTTCACACACGGTGACTTATATGTATAAGCTATTCAAACGCGTGATTGCATCGTGACAGCGATTTAAAGTGTCCATTATTGGTACAAGTCAGCTTAAAGTTTCACACACTGGTGCCATCACCCTACCCTTGAACTACTAAGTAATTGTTTTTTTGTGCGCAGATTACTCCATGTTTTTTAGCTTCAAAACATGAAAAATGGACCCAGAGTATTACGCCAAATCCTTGAACCCTTTAGTGTGAATTATAGTGTACCTTACCCACATAAATTACAGTGGCGAGGATCAGTAGCGACCTTCTAAAAGGTTTAAGTGAAAATAATGGAAAATAGAGGACTAAATTGAATTTATGTATGTGTTCGAGTGTTAAAATGCTTCTTATTTTAGTGTATTGTTGGAGGGTAAATGGGGGATTTTATACGGATCCCTCCAATAGTTATCTGATGCATGTCAATGTTTATTAGAACTCAAAAATACAAAATAATTTTATAAGTTGCAAATACGATGGGATTTATTGAAAATGAAAATAGTTTTTCGGCAAGAACATGTTTATTTTTAAATAATATACTTACATACCTACGATACGATCCAAGAAAACCCCATACATAGAGCGGTGATCGTCATACTAAAAAAACGTCTTGTTAATTAAACATTGTATCTGAAAGTCCATAGATAAAAGTATACATATAACAACTATGTAGTAGTTAGCAAAACAACATAGTGGTTTCAAAATTTTACATAATTATAAAAACAGACAGACAGACAGACAACGAAGTCTCACCATAAGGGTTCATCTTTTACCATTTTGGTACGGAACCTAACAAAGATTTTATGTCAACACCAGTACCTACCTAGGTAATAAAAATAATGAAGGCGACACCAAGATCTATTAAATGCGCATTTACATTTGTCTGATGTATTCTGATGTGTTCTCATCTATATGACGTGTTTTGACTCTTTATGACGATATTTTGAATCAATCCGAATGCACATTTGTCTGATGTGTTGTATTGTGACGCGTCAGAACAATAGGTATTGGCGCGTGCACGTTCTGACGCGGACGCTCCGCCGCCCCCCAATTTGACTCGATCAGACGCAGGCCGGGATCGCTTGAGATGTGACTCAACACAAACCATCACAACACACTGCATCAGACAATAAATGTGAGCGTCACCATTTGAATGTATGAAACCGATATTGTTCTGACGCGTCACGACACAACACAAGCCATCACAACACACTGCATCAGACAAATGTGAGCGTCACCATTTGAATGTATGAAACCGATACTGTTCTAACGCTTCACGACACAACACAAGCCATCACAACACACTGCATCAGACAAATGTGAGCGTCACCATTTAAATGCATGAAACCGATACTGTTCTGACACGTCACGACACAACACAAGCCATCACAACACACTGCATCAGACAAATGTGAACGTCACCATTTAAATGTATGAAACCGATACTGTTCTGACGCGTCACGACACAACACAAGTCATCACAACACACTGCATCAGACAAATGTGAACGTCACCATTTAAATGCATGAAACCGATACTGTTCTGACGCGTCACGATACAACACAAGCCATCACAACACACTGTGTCAGACAAATGTGAACGTCACCATTTAAATGTATACCGATACTGTTCTGACGCGTCACGACACAACACAACAGACAATTTTAAATGCGGCTTCACTGACAAATGTCTCATTTCTGTTGGTCGGTGGAGACATTTTCGGCCCATCGTCCTGTAATATTATTTCGAGTCCATTTTAGTTCAGTGTAGTATTAAATGAGATCTGTTGCTATTAAATATTAAATTATTAAATGGTATTTCTCTTGAAGTATTGTCGAAAAACAACTTTATCGTTGTAATTGTAGCTGAGATTACTTATAACGTTACGAGTCTCATTATGACGTGTTAATACAGTCGGCGCAAATTAGGAGCGTCTTTGCTTTAACACCCCATTTTAAGTTAGGCAGATGTACGAAGACATTTAACGTTAAAGTAATAAAATAGTTGGTAATTTAAAAAAATCGAAAATTGATTTCTAGTATTGATTAAAAAGTTTGAATTCCTTTTCTTTTATTGAATGTCTTAAAGTGCAACAATAGTTTTAACTTTATTTACTTACATTAAAATAATGGTGATTGTCAGAACAAGATTTGTATTGAAAAAAAAAATACCCGGGTGATTCCAGGCACTAAAAGATAGTAAAGTTTATATGATAATATAATAAATAGTTCACCCTGAACCTTCCTATCCTCTAACTAAACCGAACATGCTTATTTTTTAAACTTTAAAACTGTATTTGCCTTATGTCTTTTATTCCATTTTGTTTAAAGATTAGATCATTGATACTCAAGCAATCAAACAAACATACAAAAACACACATATCAGCTCAATTGAATTTAAACACTCACTTCGCTCGGTCGAAAATAAGGATTCCCAAAATAGATCCGAGTTATACAGGTTGCTTTGAAATGACATAGACAAATGGATCTTACGTAAATTCCGAATAATTTACCTTCTCCATATTTCACTAATCCCAGCGGAGCACTTAATTAAATGAACGAAATATAATTGCTTTCTCTTCGCGCCTCGCCTGTAAAAATTACAATTTTCGAGTCGCTGAGTATTAAGTAAATTTTATGTTTTCTGTAAAGAAAATGTTAATTTATTAATTTATTCGTATGAGGATTACATTAAAAGATATACGTATAATAGTGAATTTCCCAATAAGAAGCAAGCCGACGTACGGAATTTTCTTCTTTTTTTTCTTTATCGTTTTATTTTTACTATTATTATTTAAAACCATTATTATAGCGGCCTTTTTTATTCTAAATTAGCTATCTTGATACTTACGAACATAACAAAAAAGATATATTCAAATATGTCGAGCCATTCTCGGGTTATGACGTGATATAGCAGCTAAAAAACTATCGATTTAACCCCTTTATATTACGCTTTATAATCTGAATTTTTGTAATTTTCCCTTAAATCCGACGACGAACTGTCACGATTTTTTTTTAATTTCATGTTTTATTTCAGAAGTTTTTAGTGGTATCTTACTTTATTAGAATCATTACGAATCAGCAAAGTTTTAAACTCTTTTTCGTTTTTATTATCAACTTTTTAAGTAATGACATAAAGTTGTTTTTTTCTCACAAAGTGAAAAACAAACACTGGGTCACCTATTATGGAGAAACAAAGTTCAACTATATCTTAACAAAGCTCTTATCTACGGTTTAAATCGCTCAATAAAGTCCGGTTAAAGTGTTTTTGGAACAAAAAACTGTTTCAGGAAATGTGCGAGGGTCAAACCACTTAGATCAGATCAACACCTGCGGGATTTAGGCGCCTTTTTTTAACCGTCCCTTTACTTGGTTACGAATATCAACATGTATGGAGGTGGCATTAGCAAATAAGTATGTTAATTTTGTGATGTCTTTTGATTTCAGAGAAATAAATAAAGAAAATAAAATTAGCTGTGTGGTTGCCGGCTTGAATAGTACCACTCCATGTCTTCCCGTGGAGGACATGAATTGGCGACTAAGGCAATAAAGGCTTGTAGTATTGTTAGGCGATGGGCTTGCAACCTATCACTAATATACATTGTTAAACATCTTAGCCTGTTGTAGGTAATTTTGTAGCTCTGCTTACCCCACTCTGGGATTACAGGCGTGAAGGTATGTATGTATATATTTACATAATTTTTCCCTATGTTCCGGGTAACTGGTCAATTTTGCCATTGTGAAAAGTTGGTTGTTATGTCTATCTCCAGAATGAATTATCTCTGTAGCAAAAAACACAAACGGAACAAAACAACAAAAAAAAACTTACCATCACGCATGTACGCTCGTTTCCATTCTGCGTGCCATAAAAAAAGAAATACTTTACCACATCCAAACGTTCTAACTTCAACAACCCATTGACCCAAAGTTAAAAATAATAAGGTACTCCAACCCTTCGTGACCTCAACGCGTGGCACGCATGCCAATCAAGGACAACGCGTGACCTTTGAGGTCATTACGACAGATTTACTGGGAACAGAAATAACTGGACGTGTTTAGTTTTTAGGACAGATTGCACGATTGGGTTTTGTTTGGTTTCCCAATAGGGAGTTCCGCAAGGTGCCGTACTTGGCCATGTTTTCTTAATACTATAAATGCAAAAGTTTGGGTGCTTGTATGTTTGCCCACGCTGAGTTTGTGTGTTTGTTCACCCCACGCTGAAACGGGTGATTTAGGGTGAAATGAAATTTTGAATGGAGGTAGTTTATCCCGAAAAAAAAGCTGTTCCTGTGGAATAATCAATGCGGAAAAAGTCACAGGGTTGTGTAAAAAAAAGAATGAAAAATTAAAAAATATTAAAACTGTCTTTTGATCCTTCGGCATTAGTAATGCAAGCTGTTTTCATACATAAAAATGAATTATTTTATGAATCAAATTAATAGAAACCAAATCTAAAGTTAAAAAAACTGGAATCATTAATTCCGTGTGGAAGCTGCTAAGCCCCATAATGAGTGATAGACGAACAGACACAGACATTTTTTCTTCGTAGATCTTGTGCTCTAGATCATAAAAAATAGTGGCTGCTATTGGCACGCTCACACGGCTTTCGTTTGGCCCCAAATATTGAAATTTGATTTCTTTCGTGCCCTTTTATTGCCTAGCTTTTTATGACGGTTCGGAGGACATTGCGATTTACGCATTCGGTGTCATGGCGCCGTGATTCATCCATACTAATCCATATATTATATACAGTGATCGTTATCAACGTCCACTTTTCGTATCAAAGTATGGTTGACAAAAAAACAAATACACAAGTATTTAAAACAATATTAAATTTTTGAAAGATATTTCAGCCTTATATTGGATTCACTTGGTAAATTGACGCTATTTCCGTATTTTCCGTATTTATTGTTTAAAAGGTTTTCCATTTAAAATTCCGAAATTTTGGGTTGTCAAGTTTTAACCACGGTATATTAGAATGAATCCTAAATTCAGTCAAGTCTTTGTTGAACTGTTTTTTGGTGTGAATCAGTTTTCATATGCCGGTACAAACTAAATAAAGAGGAATGAAATGTCGAATCTCATAATTTACAAAATAACTTACTGTCTTTGACTTCAAAGACAGGGTTCTTTTTTAAGCTTTGTAGTAGCTTATTTTATTTAGATGAGATTTTGACTTTAGGTACTTATTTATATTGTGTATTTTGCTTTTAATATGGAGATTGCAAATAGTGCATAGCGTACCTTCGTCCGTCGATATAAAATCCGGGTATTGTGTCAAATCCATACTGTGAATGTAAATACTGTGATCATACGTGCACTTTATTAGGACTCCACTTGAAAAACTTGAATATCAACTCTAAATACGATGTGCATTGGATTATTTAGATTAAAATAAACACTACGCGTAATGTAATTAGAATTTCAACTATAGTTGTATTTTTATGACATAAATTAATGACATTTCACGTATATCCTTTTACAAATATATTAGGGCGGAAAAGGTTTTGAACCGTAAAGAGTTATATCTAGAGGTGTAATCCTAAGAAGGTAAGTAGGTATTTATTTTATAGCTAAGGACAAAAGTGAATATTCAAATGTATTTGTTTTTTCTGCCAACCATACCCTTTGATACGAAAAGTGGACGTTGATAACGATCACTGATTATATACTATTATTATTTATTTATTTTTTGTAAAACCAATTTTTTATTTTGTGTAATATACTGTTTTGTGTTGGTAAATAAAAAAATCATTTATTTTATTTATTTTAATATTATTACTAGAGGACGCCCGCGAGTTCGTACGCGTAGAATTAGTTTCCCGCTAAACCCCCCATTTTTTCCCGTTGGGGGTCGATTTTCGGAAAATCCTTTCTTAGTGCTCACATCATGAAAGGAACCCCTGTACCAAATTTCAAGTTTCTAGGTACAGTAGTTTCGGCTGTGCGTTGATATGTAAGTCAGTAAGTCAGGTTTGCCTTTTATATATAGATTTACTACAAACCTTACAAAATATGCTTTACGACGATTCTTATACCTACCAAATATATATAAAAACATCGTAAAAATCGGTCGAGCCGTTTCGGAGGAGTTTGACCACAAACACCGTGACACGATATTTTACATAGATGATAGAATTTTGTAAAGATGTATCAATACTAATATAAATGCGAAAGCAACTCTGCCTATCTGTTACGCTTTCACGACGAAACCGCTGAACCAATTTAGGTGAAACTTTGGTATGAAGATAGCTTGATCCCCGGGAAAGGAAGGACAGACAGACACACTTTCACATTTATAATATTAGTATGGATATTTATTCTAAGTGTCCCCGATTGAAAAATAAAAGCATTAAAATAATGAACTTAAAACACAATTATTGTAATAAAAAGCATTTCTTGTAATTGTTGTTTATTTATTACTAGCATGTACAGAGGGCTTATTGTCTAACGCACTCGCAATCACGATCGTTTTCAATTTGAAAATCGAAGGCTTGTCTGCATACAAAATGAAAACAATTGCTCCACTTTGAAGCCAGTGCGATTGCGAGTGCGTTAGACAATAGCCCCTCAGAGCAACTTAATTCTAACTGCTTGCATTATGGACATTATGGTATGGTATGGTATGGTAAAAATTAACTTAGTAAAATTAAACATAGTACGTAACTGCCCCACTCAGAGACGTCAATTAAATTTAATGCTTGTTTAGTGACGTGTTGTCTTATTATATTGCTGTAGCAAAGAAAGTGACAGCAGCAACTATAATCAAGCATTAAATTAAATTGACGTCTCTGAGTGCGGCAGTTAGAGCCACAAATTAACACTATTTCTTATTACATTATTATAACAGTAATATAACTTTAAAGTATGTTCCTATTCAGACTGCCAATGAAAATAACAAGTACTGACTGTAATTATTAAATTTTTAGATAGAGGATGAAATACCGATGAGAATAATGTTATCTCTAATTAGTTTATTAAAAAGGTTAAATATAATATTCATCATCATCAACGTATTATTATCCTGGGTGCGACAGAGACGAAAACCTCTCTTATCAATAAAATCTATCAAAACATCACTACATTTCCATGTCAAAAATATTTCGAAAAACAAAATTTTATATGACAAGCATCAGTCAGTAAGTTGTATTTTCACCGAAAGTGTTTTTCATCAAAAAATACAAGATAAAATAGAGATTACTACCTTAAAATAAACATAAAGACAATGATTAAGTGTATAAATAATACTCAAACTTCAAAAGTACGCGAATATGGAATAATAATGCTAAATTAATTTGTTTATATGAGTGACGGAATGAAAAGGTCACGATTATATACACCGTGCCCGGGACGTACCCGAAGGATTTTAACCATCAATTCTAGACCCTATTTGGAGTATATAATGTGGTATAACAGTTAGTCCAATAACGCATAATTTCCGAGATTTTTATTATTTAAAAAAACAATTCTATAGTTAATTTAATTTGAACTTTGTCACCTTAACCTAAAGCATTATTTACTAAGAAAGATTCATGTTGTAAGTAGCAATATCATCAACGTACAACATAAATTAATTTAATAAATTTCTTAGTAAATAATGCTTTCAGTTAAGGTGACAGACAGACCGAAGACTCACCATAAGGGTTCCTTTTTTACCATTTTGGTACGTAACCCTAAATATAAATAAAATAAAAGCTTGTAATGGAAAATATTGCAATGATAGTTCAAATTACTGGGGACCTAGTGAAAAAGGGTACAAGTCGATTTAACTCGTAATAAAAAGGGTATATACATGAACGGAGTATACTAGACTTAAACCCTTTTTCACTTGATCTTCAGAAGACTTATACCCTTTTTCACTAAGACCCCATGATTAATAAGATTTGACGCAAACACACTAACGCACCAAAAAAAAAAAGCTTATAATGGCTCGCGCACGAAACCACCGTGCAAATATTACTTAAGATCTTGCAAAAAAACACACAATTTTTTTTGTATGGGAACCCGCTTTAGCTATTAACTTCATTTTTTTTTGTTATAGCGTCCATAGTAACAGTACACTCTGTATAAAAATACGGTTCAAGAGATACAGCGGTTGTTATGGTCGAGTAAACACCGTTTAATAATTTATATTTATTATTTGTTATTAATTTATATTTATTATTTAATTGTCTACCTAATACTATTTTTTAAGATCATGTATACACGTAATGCAATAAATAAATGAGTATGAGTATGAGTATGAGTATGAGTATGAGTATGAGTATACAGTTTATACAGCTTGCTGACAGACAGACAAACGGGGGCCTAAAAATCATTTTCCTAGAGGATACAAATCGCTGGTAAGAGTCCACGCTGGCATGAAAGGTCCTCCTTCATTAGTATCCCACAGATTACCTACAGCGGCTCCCCAAATCTGGTAAGCATACTCATAATATTCTCCTACAGATATATTCGAGAATATATGAACGTGGTCCATGTAATACCTTAGATCAGTGAAGGCTAAGATTCGTCGTTCATTATATCTTATTTCGAAGCAACCGATTCCCATTACATACAAATTGTAGTCAAGCAAAGGCCCGCCATTGGGAGTGCAAGCAACTCGTATAAACCTAGTAGAAGGACTGTTGAAACAAATGAATTTACCCCACCATTTGGGGAGGTATATGGAGCAGTCGTGGACTTCTGATCTTTGAACAACGGCGTAGTATATTTTGTAATTTTCCCTAATGTGCAGCAAGTCCTCGTAGCACGAGCCTGCGAAGAACATTGTGTCTGGCAAATGCCAATGCTTGTCGAATAAGGTAGCTCTGAAAGCGTAGTGGTGTCTGGTGGATAGATATGGGTATAAGTACATCTGATCCATGCTGTGAACGATGCTCACGTCATGCCTTGGCACGTGATATCCTCTAGGGCCATGCCAATGTTCCGGATTGTTGCTGCGTGGTATAATTCTTCGTGTTCTCCAGACACGATATCTGCAATTTTTGAATAATGCGTAAAATACCTATGGGCCTAAGATCCGAATAGGAGACGATTTGCGCCGGGCTGTTTATTCGAAGAAAAGTATTTAAAATTAAAATAATTGCTGTTTAATTTAAAACCACAACATTCATTTAAAAAATGGTTTAACAGCGTTAAGAAGTTATAAGTATTCATTGGTAAAGATCGTAAGGTTTCGAAGATTCAACAAAAAAATGCAAGCCCAGTGTGCAATATCATATTGCTGTCATTTTGACATTTTGTGTCTTAACCCAGTGTTGAATGTTTGATGCAAGTGGCCATAAATCTTATTTAATTTTTAGCTTAGTGCTAAAAAAACACATTTGCTATTTTATTCTACTAATGAATTTTAGCTGGTTCGATTCTGGGTGAGACAAGCAAATTTAAAAAATCATTGAGTGTTGTGTTGTTTCTTATTAAAAATATAATAATGTTTCCTTTAAGTAAAATGATCTAACTTAAGGATTTACTTTAATTTATTTCCCCTCCAGGGCCTATATTTTTTTCCCACCCTGTATATAAGGATATATGGTTTACCCTTGAATCACAGACACTCATTTCACCGAATTTTCATTTCATCGAATTTTCATTTCATCGAATTTTCATTTCATCGAACAGGCATTTACACGTGTAGAAGTTATAATTTTTTGGCGGTTACAGGTCTAACCTAACCTTAGGTTAAGATAACCTAACAACAATAAGGTTTCAGCAGAAATTAGCTTTCGATGAAATGAAAATTCGATGAAACAACGCATTCGATGAAATTAGTGTCGGTGATTCAAGGGGCACCCAAGGATATATACCTGTAAGGAGTTCTGAAGGTGCCCCCTCTTCCTAATGCCCAAATGCGAATGTCGTACTCCACATTTTTATACGGTTCCAAGAAGTTGGCAGCCGTCAGCGTCGTCCTCCGATTCAAAATGACGCCGACACTAAGATTAGTGAAGTCTGAACAGCAAAAAAAAACAGTATCAAAAAAAATACAAAGGGAAATTTACAACTATAATTAGCCTTATTTATATAGTGTTCCACTGCTGGGCAAAGACCTCCCTTGATTTCGACACATAGCTGTGTATGACAATCTTCGGCCAATCCTCCAGAGAAGCATCCAAGTCACCCCGCCATCTCCGCTTGGGTTTGCCTCGCCGTCTGTAGCAGGGGGAACCACCAGGTTGCCGCTTTGGCCCACCTCTGTGGGTGCATGTGACAAACATGCCCGGCTTAAGGCCACAAAGGGAAAATCTCATACAAATATATCTGTAGGCATAGTCTAAATACAAACGCTGCAAACGTTTCTATTTTCTATCGATTCAAAATGTGTGGAGTGGGTCCAGTACCCTAAAAAGGTACAGCTGCTTAAAATTAAATTGTCATTATTTCTAAGCTACCCCAAAATGCTGGGGTCCTAGTGAAAAAGGGTATAAGTCTTCTGAAGATCAAGTGAAAAAGGGTTTAAGTCTAGTACACTCCGTTCATGTATGTACCCTTTTTTATTACGAGTTAAGTCGACTTGTACCCTTTTTCACTAGGATCCCAGAATTAAACTTACATATAGAATATCCACAGACAACGGCCAGACGCCGTCGATATTTCTGATCAACCCAATCCCACTCTGGAACCCAGAACTCGTAGAACAGGAACTGGGTCATTTGCCATCTGAACACGCTCTGGCGGGGTCTCTCGTCATCATTTTCGTTGCCAGAGAGGGTAGTGGTACCCATTTCCCAGAAGCCATAAGCTTTGTGGAAGAAAAAGAAGTTCAGCAATAGTCTGAAACCATAAATAATTACAATTTTAATCTGATGCATAGAGTTCGCCTTATAAGTAGCTGCACGGGTAGCATTCAGCTGGCATAACTTTTTTTGGCATAATCATCATTTGGCATAGAGTCTTTTTTTCTGAAACCGTATACTTTTCAGGATTGTTATAAAATAAACCATACCTAATGGGTTCTATGCAATGATATTTTAAATAATCCTGAAAACTATACGGTTTCAGAAAAAAAGACTGTATGGAAAATTATGATTACCTATGCCAAATGATGATTTTGCCAAAAAAAGTTATACCAGAGTTATTTAGAATTCCGTACCCGAGAGGTAGCCCAACGCGGGACCCTATTAAAATGCCTATGCCGTCCGTCCGTCCGTCCATCCTAACTTTAAACAGCTGTATCTTTTGAACGGTAATATACAGTGTTTTTTTTTTAGAATATTTGTTATTTTATTACGGCGGATTTACAAACAAATATAATATTTTTTTAAAGAATAATATTATGCAAAAAAAGTACACATTGCTACTTAGATTTTCAATTATTATTTCTATTAGTAGGGAATCCGAATAGGAGATAAAGTAAGTAGAGGGATAAAAAGTATTTTATATCAAATTTAATACGGTAAGTAATACCTATGGCGAAAAGGTTGACTGAAAAATTTCAGTCCAGTGCAGTCCATAATAAAAAAAAAACTAAAAATTAACTATTTTAAAATTGCTATTGCTTGTTTAATAGACCAATTACTTACATACTAATCGAAAGTATGAAGCATGTAGAATATGCATACGTTAGATTGACAATTTTTCGCCATCATAGCGATTGCAGAGCAGCATACCAAATTCAACAGTAGATAAACTTTGTGACATTGTACTTTTTGCTGATGATACTTCACTTATTTTCAAGGTAGATAGAAAATCCGTAGACTACAGTAGGATAAACGCCACACTAGATAAAGTACTTAATTGGTTTACTAGCAACAATTTGCTACTAAATGCTAAGAAAACTAAATGTGTTAGGTTCGCTTTGCCTAATGTTAAATCGGTAGATTCAAGTATTTTTCTAAATGACGAGTGTCTGCAAATGGTAGATAAGGCAGTTTTCCTAGGCATAACAATAGATAAAAATTTGCAATGGAGTCCCCATATAGCTGTACTGGCAGGTAAACTAAGTTCGGCTGCTTACGCCGTTAGGAAAATTAGACAACTAACTAATGTTGAGACAGCTCGCTTAGTTTATTATACTTATTTCCATAGTGTTATGTCGTACGGTATTCTGGTTTGGGGTAAGGCAGCTGACATAAAAACTATATTTGTTATACAAAAAAGGGCCATATTCGTTCTATTTACAACTTAAATTCACGTGACTCCTTAAGAGAACTTTTTAAAGAAATTAATATCTTAACTGTAGCGTCTCAATTTATTTATGAGAATATTATTTATGTTATTAAGAATTTAGATTTGTTCACCAAAAATTCTGATATACATAATTTAAATACTAGAAATAAAAATAAAATCGCTATTCGAAAATTCCGTGTCCGTAAAGTATATAAATCATTTGTTGGTCAATGCATTCATTTCTATAATAAATTACCTGACGTAGTTTTAAAGTTACCCTTTTCAGCACTTAAAAATTACTTGAAAAAGTCGTTAATGTCTAAAGCGTATTATAGGGTCGAGGATTATCTAGCAGACATAAATGCATGGCCTAATCTCGAAACTTAGTCAATAATAATTTGTTCAAATGTAAAACCTTTATCTTGTCTAGGGGACACTGTTGATGTAGGAAAACATGTCGAAACTTTTATGTGGTCGTCTTGTAATTTTTCGTTTTTTTTGCCTTTTTCTCCGTCTATATCTCTCCTAATATTTTTGCCATGTTTTCCTGCTGATCTACACATGATATTTGATATTATATTTAAATTAATATTGATAGCTTTATATAATACTAGACTAAGTTGTATCATTGTAATAAGAAATATGGTTAAAAAAATGACTGACTGCTGAGTTTCTTGCGGCGTTTCTTCTCGGCAGTGGTCTCCTCTTGGGAAGCGCTGGTAGACTCCTGACGTGTAAAAGTGCCCGTGCGGCCTACTTACTAAATAAATGTCTTTTATCTTTTATCTTATCTTAATACCGACCGAATGTACCAAACACATTAAAAATAATAACTATTAAATAGGTAAACACTTCCGACTGACCTACTCTTGGTTCCCACAAAATACGCGCATATTGTCCTATTTTGCGCATCCTACTTTTACTAAAAACACGTCAAAATTACTGACTTACTTACTAGAATTTTAAAATATCTAGTTCCAAGCCAGGCTTTTACTAAAAATAATTAACTTCACAACGATAAATACCTTTTTAAATCCATTGATGTAGACAATTCACGACCTTCTGTTTGGGAATGAAGTGCCGCACTGAAATAAAATGATCTCCCAACTAGTTAAGTATAATATTTGTTTATTTATTTAACATTCGGTTGTTTACCAAATTTGTGCATACTAATACAAATTAAATACATTTGGTTGTCTGTCACACTTATTCTATAATAATGTCACTTTATAAGTCAGTATTTTTTTAGTTCATGGAGGACGCAACCAATTCTCAGATCATCTAATCCCCATTAGAACCAATTCCCAAATTGATTGACTAATTCCCATTTCGACCAATTCCCGATATGACCGTATGTCTAATTGACTAATGCATCTGATTGACAAATTTCCACCGCGTCCGATTCCCAAATTAACTACCTACCTAAGCAGGCTCTAAGGTCCACGGGTCTAATAAGATGCCTCTATTCTATTAATGTCATCGGCTGGTATAGGTACCCGATACAAAACACAACAATACGCACACACAACTACTGCATTGCGTGACGTTGATCTTATGACTAGGGTTAGGATTTTGGTGGCAAAACGCGGATTTAGAATCCATGGAGTCACTATTTCCTAATAATTATTACACACATCACTTTGATTTTGGTCTTTAGTTTTGTCATGTTAATAAATAAACTAAATACATTTTTAGTCAGTTTATCCATACCTACTAATATTTGTTTGTTTGTTACGCTTTCACAGCGGAGATATCCTCCGTAACAAAATTAAATTAAACTCGTTTAGCGATTTAATGAAATATTGAATTTTGAAATATGACAATACAAAGGTGGTATGCATTATAATAATCAGGAAACAGCGACTCCATGGGTCCTAAAAAGCACAGTTTGCCACCAAAAGTCCTAAACCTACTTAATACCACCGCTAACCTGAAACTATTACAACTACAACTACAAATACATCTAATAAAGACGAAGTAAGAGGTGTATAATTATATGTGTGTGTGTTCATTTAGATATTTTTTTCAGCTCCATATGCTCTGTGAAAATAAAGAGTATTGTATTGTATTGCGTTGTATTATAAGCGATTGGGACGTCAAACAGTACAACAGGTTTGTTTTACTCTTATTCACGAGAATAGCAATCGGCATCAATTAGTTTTCTTTAGTAATATAATAATATTCTCAATTATGTAAACATCAGAATTTGACTCTTATATTTGATAAACAAAAATGCAATGTTATTCTTAGAGTTGCCGCACATTAGACATACATTTTATAGCATAGCATCGGCGTAAACTGGGGTGCATTCTCAATTAGGCAGCCTTATACGTTCGAGAAGCCATGCTGCCAAATTGAATAAACGCGCTAAAATGTGTTTTGTTCGCTCTGACGGGACTACTTAAACTCGCCGCACTTTATTTCAGTGTGTCCCTCCTTTAGACTTGGTGGATCTAACATTAAATTATAGTTCCATATTTTTTTTACAAAGATGCTCATTTCAAATAGGTACTATCACGAACGTTAATTTGTGACCCATTTCAATAAAAATATGCTTGAAGTCGTCAATGTCATTAGAGATGTAAAGTCATTTGTAACTTTTAGGAAACTCAACCTTATTGTTGTAGAATGTCAGGTTGACTTTGGACCTAAGGTGGGTACCAAATTAAAGTTCGCGACTGTACATACAGACATAGGAGAGGTAATGTAGTATTAGGCAGTCCGAAATCTTTAAATGTGATCCAGGATAGAATTAGTTACATCATCCAATCCAACAACTATAGGTACATACATATGCCTCCTTACTAATAAATATTCCGACGTAGCACAGTGGATCGAAATGAATAAAAAGTGGACATTCGCATTTTTTTCTAAAAATCCTATTTTAAAAAATGCTTTTCGTTTGGAAATTATGTGAGGAATAAAAAATGTTATATAACATTTTTCAAAATGAGGCTTATTTTAAGCAGAAAAAAATAAAATGTGTTTTTTTTGTATGAAACTAAAAAATAGGTATCTAATTGTAAGAAAACCGTAACCGATCCCGCTTTCAAACCTTTAGAATATCATTGTCCTACTTTAGAACAGTAGAAAATAGTTAAAACCTTATCTCAGTAGGTGCCCGTTTTTTTTTATAGTCCAATCAAAAGTCAGTAAATACAACATTTTTCTTAGTTATGTATTTTTTTATTTGCATTAAAAAAACGGTATATTCATAATAATTTAGTATAAAAAAATATATATGACATTTTATTAAGGATAAATACATTTTTTTATAAGAAAATTGCATTGAAATAAAAACATTTATTGCGGTGATTTAATTGATAGTAAACAAATAGCTAAAATATACTTGAAATCAACAATAACGACATAAGTAAATAAAAAAATGCCTTTTAAAAATCTTTATTATTTACCACCTTCTTTCTTCTTTTTGGTGTCATCTGATCCAAGATTGTCTTTTTTGAGGCCACCGTTAAGTAAAGCGACTAAGAGGACCCTCTCTTCTAAAGCTTTGGAATTATTAATAATAGAAAACAAGCACTGATGACGCTGAAAATATAGAAATGTTTGAAAGTGTGGAAGAAGGTTGTGAATAAAATAGATCTAAGATACAATGAATTTTTTTTATAACTTGTAATTGTTGATTTCAAGTATATTTTAACTTTTTGTTACTATCATAGTTAGTAAAACCATCGCAATAAATGTTTTGATTTCAATGTAATTTAGAACCGTTTTTTTGAAAAAACTTGTATTTATCTGTATCAAAATGTCAAAAATATTTTATTTTTATACTAAATTGTTATGAATATACCGTTTTTTTAATCAAAATAAAAAAATACATAACTAAGAAAAATGTTGTATTTACTGACTTTTGATTGGACTATAAAAAAAAAACGGGCACCTACTGAGATAAGGTTTTAAGTATTTTCTACTGTTCTAAAGTAGGACAATGATATTCTAAAGGTTTGAAAGCGGGATCGGTTACGGTTTTCTTACAATAAGATACCTATTTTTTAGTTTCATACAAAAAAAACACATTTTATTTTTTTCTGCTTAAAATAAGCCTCATTTTGAAAAATATTATATAACATTTTTTATTCCTCACATAATTTCCAACCGAAAAGCATTTTTTAAAATAGGATTTTTAAAAAAAAATGCGAATGTCCACTTTTTATTCATTTCGATCCACTGTGCGTAGTCGTAGAACTATTTCTTTGGTAGTTTACGCATTAGATCCGGCTTTTGCCATCCGATTTTATTATATATCCGGTCTAGATCTAAATTTTCACGGGTTCGGATCAGATTCGGATCAGCGTAGTGCGCAACTCTCACTCAACGTTTATTAGTAAGGGGGTAAGAGTACAAAAAGCATTAGTTTTTATAAATAGAATACATTAAAAGTAATGATGAAAAAGTTTTATTTTTAACTTAAAGGACTTATAAAGAACATTGTTTTCTCCCCTATAAATATTTACACGTGTCGCAAAGTTGTAATGAACAGGCGAAAAACAAACCCACGGGAGTAAAACATTGCCAGAGTCTTAACATGACAATTTCGAAGTTAGAAAGGCTTGTAGCTTTTTTGGTACTTGGGCGGAAAAGTTATTTTTGTCCTTTGGCTGTAAGACGGTAAAAATAAGGTGGAAGTAATGAATTTAAAAAAACCGGCCATATCCGAGTCTGACTCGCGCACAAAGGGTTCCGTACAATTATCTATATAAAATCACGTTTGTTGTATGTTGTATCATATTTTTTTATTCTGTTTTTAGTATTTGTTGTTATAGCGGCAACAAACATACATCATTTGCGAAAATTTCAACTATCTAGCTCACGGTTCATGAGATACAGCCTGGTGACAGACAGACAGACAGACGGAGAGCAGCGTCTTAGTAATTAGGGTCCCGTTTATACCCTTTGGGTACAGAACACTAAAAAAAGAGTGCGAGTCGGACTCAAACGCTGAGGATTTCGCACCTACGTCGTAGGTAAATATTTGTATTTGTATGAAATACTAGCTTTGCCCCCTACTTCATCCGCGTAGATTTTGATCATCTTTATTCTCTTGGGAACTGTTTCGGGGATGATAAGTACATACATACATACATTTTCAACCAAATTTTTATCTGTAATTGGGATAGACCAAAAAAAATAACTCACGGTTTTTACATTCTAATTCGAAAGAATGGGTAATTTTAAGAGACCGATTTCATTAACTTTGTATTTGACCCAATAGTTTTGTTTTAATATCTTTATTTATTTAGCAGACATTTTATGGATGACATGATTATTTTTAATTTGGATTGGCATTTTCTAATAGATTACAACTATTCAATGATATCTAATGATAAAAAGAGATTGTAATTGATTGTAATAAAGATTATTCTTATTCTTATTCTTATACTTATATATACCTTCACGCCTTCATTCCCAGAGTAGGGTAGGCCGAGCTACAGAATTTTTACGAACAACTTTAAAAATTTGTTCATAATTCTACAACCATATTTTTCACAAGTAGGCTAAGACGTTTACCAATGTATTAGTGATAGTTGCAAGCCCATCGCCTCACAGTACTACAAGCCTTTATTCCCTTAGTCGCCTCTTACGACATCCACGGGAAGATATGGAGTGGCACTATTCTAACCCGGCAACCACACGGGATGGGGATGATAGCCCTTGTTAATCCAGGGTATAAGCTATCTCCATTCCAAATTTCATCCAAATCTGTTCAGCCGTTGCAGCGTGAAGGAGTAACAAACTAACACACACACAAAGTTTCGCATTTATAGTATTACTAGCTTCTGCCCGCGGCTTCGTCCAGTTCTTGTGGCCAGGTGAAGACGTAAAATTGTGTACCTACTCATCACGGGCAGTAAAAAAGAAAGCCCTCTATCGCATATTTACAACCCTCGCCTACGGCTCGGGTCTCAAATACCTGCGATTTCGGGCTTTCTTTCTTTTAAAGCCCTTGTTAAGTAATATACTATTATTTATCTATACACTTTTGAAATATAACCATATTTTCATACACATCCACATATCCACTATCAATGTAAAAGTGATGTAATATTTAATTTGTGATAAATTACTTTGGTACAGTTCTGCTGTTGCAGTAACAAGGTTCTATCTCAGAACCAAATTAGTGAACTGTACAAAGATATACCTATTTATTACGAACAATGAAAGTACTTTAGTAGTTCTTCGAATCCGAACGAATCGGTAACAATGGCTGCCGGGAAGGGGACTAAAAGGCATACTTACATCGCTAACCACTTACAAGTATTTATTTAACAAGGAGGGGATTTACTTAATTTAACCTTTACAAAATATCTACACGTGGAAACTTACTTAAAGCTACAGTAATGTAACAAAACGCTACGAGAGGCCATCAAAATGTTGGCAGCATTGCCACGTTGAATGGCGATGCTTAATCTTTGTGCCAAATACGGGCCAGTTATATTTGCCGAATACAGGCCAGTTTTATTTGCCGAATACAGGCCAGTTATATTTGCCGAGACGCCGCTATGCCCCACGTGAGATTATATGAGATTGAGACCGATTATAAAAGAACCGGTGGTGCGGAATACATACATTAAATCACGCCAATTTCCTAGAAGGGTAGTCAGAGACCACTTCTTTCCACCTGCTACGATCCTGACAAATCTCTTTCGCTTCTTCAAAATTCTACATCCAGTCATGCATGCACGTCGGTTTCGAGTAGTAAAAATTCGGCCTGTTATTATTCTAATGTAAAGTAGAGACCACTTTTTTCAATGAAAAATCGGAATCATTGTAAACGGACCTAAAACCGAATACATACGAATATATACGAATTGTATAATCCAAGAGACGAGCGAGGAAAGACAACATTCGTAACGATAACGAGGTATTTGAAAGCGAAATAACGGCTAGGAGATCGATTTGCATGCGCCTTCAGTTTTCGATATTCTTCCTAATATTTACACGCAACTCAAGCGAAAATTACACATTTCGAGTTCAATGTTTCCTAAACGATCCCCCATCTTAAAATTGATAGTAATATGTACAGTCAACAGTATAAGAAACTGATAAAATAGGGTCTCAAAATAGTAGGTACAATAAATTAAGTCGGATCACTGATTATTGTAGTTTAGCATAAGTGAATTAACTCGTAATGTGTCATTAGTAAGTGTGGCATGTCATTCAAACAGTTAAAGTCGTTTCTGATTTTTTCAAATTAAACTAATTCTCTAAACTAGCAATAGTCAGTGATACTATCAAACTATATAAGTGAATATGAATTTTTGGGACTTCAAGACTACCTCGGAATACAAGTCAGACGTTCGGTTAATGTCGGTTATGTTCGTTAGACAAACACGCGAAACCACTATACACCTCTCATTTCCATCAAGGGTTGAAATAAGTTCCTATAACTTTTTTTTTTTTTGCAACATTTTAAATAAATCCTTTTTAACTGCCGTGATCACCCTAGTTTTCATTTGTGTATTTTGAAATTTTGATTTTCTTGTTTGACACTTGACACTTAGCGAAAAATTTAATTTCATCATTCTTTATTGAAATTTACGTGTAAAGAGACAGTTATGACATCGTTTATGATCATTTTCTTTAACAAATAAAAAAATCTGTTGAAAATGACACTTTGGTAATCTTATTTATCTGGGGCGTCATGCTAGAACATGTTTTGAAATGTTTTATTTTGATCACTTACTTTTGACGTTGACTGTACATATTGTTTTTGTAAGAGCTATCTTATACCTCACTCGATTATATTATGTAAAACGATATATTATTTTACCTTTGCTTTACATGAACGATGAAAGATTTTATTTTACAAGTTTGTCGGCGTAATTTATATATGCCAAATTACAGCTTTGTAATCAAGAGTTTCTGAGTAAAACCATGAACAGACGGACATGACGATACTATAATGGTTCGTTTTTAACTACGGAACCCTAAGAAGGTTCAACATGTTCGATTATCTAACCGTTAACCTTAACTACCAAGGCTTGGGTTTCCATTCAAGGCCCCATCGTTTGGCCCCCTGCCCAAAAGAAGGGGAAATGATAACAGTAACCTTGGCATTATTTTGGTGCCCGGGATCAGGTCGTTGGCCGCCATATTGATTTTCCAGAGTGCACCGAAGAGCGGGACGGATTTGCTGAGTCAGCTACTGTTCTGTACTGGGGCAAACAGGGACAGCGAGTTATAAACTGCGTATATTTCAGAACAAAGGAGTTTATTAAATGTGTCGTTTTAGTAACCTATCGTTTTAATGAATTTCACTTCATCGAACGCTATTTCTGATGAAACCATGATGCTTTCAGGATATCTTAAACAGAGGGCTTATTGTCTAACGCACTCGCAATCGCAACCGGCTTCAAAGTGGAGCAATTGTTTTCATTTTGTATGCAGACAAGCCTTCGATTTTCATAATGAAAACGATCGTGATTGCGAGTGCGTTAGACAATAAGTACACAGAGGGGCTATTGTCTAACGCACTCGCAATCGCAACCGGCTTCAAAGTGGAGCAATTGTTTTCATTTTGTATGCAGACAAGCCTTCGATTTTCAAAATGAAAACGATCGTTATTGCGAGTGTGTTAAACAATAAGCCCTCAGGTTAGATTAGGTTAGACTTGTGGCCACCAAAATAAAATTAACTCATGCGGCGCCTTTCGACGAAATCATAATCTGCGTAATACGTTCGTTTAAAGGTGCATTGATAAAACAATACGTACAGTCACGAACCGGGATTGTTGTGCCTCAGATCTCACTTAATAACAGGTGGACTGTGTGCTTGTTTGCCATCATTATGCCATTAAAAATACATTAGGCTAAGCATATACGTAGGGCTGGCTTTCTCGGCCAACGGCTAGCAATAGCTATCCAGCGCGGAAATGCAGCCAGCATTATGGGCACTATTCCCATTTGGCCTAGGGGATATTTGTACATAGTTATTATAGTTACTTAGAATAAGTTAATTTATGTTGGAATTTATTTTTAGTTATATAATGTGTTTATTATTTTTCTGTATTTTGTTTTGTTTCTGCCATAAATTTCATTTTCTTGTCGCTATCTGTACTTTTTTGTGCACTAGATATCATCATCCGTTTCATCATTTTCATCTCACTGCTAGACATAGGCCTCTCCCATGGCATGCCTCTGAGCTTTGGTCTTTTGTTTTTCTTTCGGAGCAATGGTATACGAAAAACATTTCGTTTGTCATTGCTTCATCTAGCTGGAGGGCTTCCTAAACTACCTTTGCTAAGCCGTCATCTGCTTATCAACACTAAATTAACGAATCGCAATTCGGTAAATATATGGTAATTATAGCGAAGATTCTGTTGCCAGCATTCAACTACATCATGATCAAATCAGAGGGCTTATTGTCTAACGCACTCGCAATCGCAATCGGCTTTATAGTCGAGCAATTGTTTTCATTTTGTATGCAGACAAGCCTTCGATTTTCAAAATGAAAACAATAAGCCCTCAGGTCCTTGATACAAATTCAGGCCATTACAATAATGGACTTGCCGTTTCAAAACTGACTTGCAAGATTTGAACGGAATTACAGATATAAATATGAACAAAGCAAGTTAAAATTCACTCCACCTTTCCCTTTGCTGGCGAAGATCGACTAGCTATCGACTATTTTCTCGCTCCAGAAACGAACAGAAGATATAGATCCCGTGTCAATAAAAGAGACACATAGGGTGATGGAACCAGTAATGAACAAGGACCAATGATGGACACTTAACTCCTATGTCACAGAAGATTAGGGTTATTCATTTATTTTGAGACAAGCAATTTATAACCTTTTATTTGAATTAAAAACTAAGTGTCCATCATTGGTGCCTTCAGCTAAGTGTTCAACATTAGTTCCTTTACCCTATATTAATAACTATTAATCGATCGATGGCTCTACTAGCTTCTCGCTCATTGTCGGCAGTGGCCTGAGTGATAGGCTTGTATACCTATAGATAGGTTTACTAAACAAAGATTTTCTTCTTCAGGTGCCATCTCCTACCCTGCTGGAGTTTGGCGATCCTCATGGCTAGTATCTTGACTAGGGAATGCAATTTAACCGGTTATTAACCGTTTTTGTATGAAAATAACCGGTTAAAACCAGTTATAACCGGTTACTTGCACTACCCTAATCTTGACTTTATTTACAGCCGCTTAAAAAACGACCTCGTGCTCATTCTCTCTTAGGTTTTTGAGCCAAGAAACTTTACGACTGCCAGGGGTATGTTTTATAAAGCTACAAGTAACAATTTTACAGGCAACACTGCTCAAATTGCGCTTTATGATTCCAAAGTCACCGACAATAATAAAAAAAAAAAGAGGAAAAAATGAGAAAGTCAATTGTAAACCGCAGAATGGATTTAAGTGTTTGTAAACCGCAGATTTAAGTGAAGTGAAGTTAAGTTAAGTGAAATTCGCCAAGGAGTTAGTTTATACCTAGGAGAAGGATATAGTTATTTTTAGTCAAAAAAATTGTTAGGCCTGAGTGAATAGTGATTATTGACTTCACTCAATACATAATAGAACATTGAAGATGCTCTTTTCTTTATCCCTATTAGCATTAATTTCACAAAAAAATAGTTTTTATATCATGGTTATGCCAGAAGAGAACGCAGTCAACCTTATGGGAAGGGATGTCTGAGACCCATAGAATATAGATACATGGGTTTGCTTCTAGCGTGAATAAAAACCCGATAACAATCCCTACCTTCGTAGGCAGGCATATAATATAGTCAACGACATTGATTATCAGTAAAGTGCGGCTGGCGGCGGCAATATGGTGACGAAAGCATAATATGGATAAGACTTTTATTAAATTTCGAGAACTAGTTATGTATGAAAATATATGCAGTTTTTGTTTTAAATCAGTACATGTTTTGTATATTAAGAAATAATGGTGAAGTATTGCTTTACGAATACGCCCCTCTTACGTCTGTAGATGTAGAGAGGTAATATTTTCTATATAAGTGAACAGTAAACAATCAAAAGAAATGACTGAAAATACGTAATATGGTAGAAAATATGATTATTTACTTTTTTTAAATCAATCGTAGTCATATCCATATTACGGTTATCGTTCGACATTATTTTGACGTAATTTGCATCCGTCACCCGCCCATTAATCACCAGTTTAACATAATATGCGAAATAGCCGAGTTATAAATTTCCATTTTACAAGTGAAAAATATATAACCCTGCAAATTGACGTATCACGTCAAACTGGTTAACAATCAAATTCCTTGACTGTACATTATCAAATAGGCTTCGCTTAGTCAGTCAGTATTTTAACTTTTTAATGCTTGTCGGTAATTGAAACTCTCTGCATGTTAAATTCTTGAAGCAAGTAGGGAATAACTTTTGCATTAGCGACATACTCGTTATGTTATTATTTACCGTACGCTTTGTTTTCTATGACCATTTAGTCAAAATATCACTTTTTCAAACTTTTATTATACTTTACATGTTGGTTTTACAAAATTGTTGTTCTTAGTAAATTTTGGACCATTTCCCATAATAATTAGTAAAATATTTGAAACAATTCTGTAAATTCGAACTGAAAAAAAATCAAATCAATGATGGTTGATCGTGCTGAAAAGAAATTCTGGAAATTTTAAGGTTCCCGCGATATTAATTGCTGAGGAGTAATTATTTATGTAAATAACTATTATGACCAATAAAAATACAGAAAACAATGGGCTCTCATTCAACATCATGTAAGTTTAAAAAAAAATTCCTCCAAGGATATCTACAACACTAATAGTATGAGGAGGAAAGATTTGATTGTTTGTTTGTTTGCACCGAAAAGACTCCGAAACTACTGGACCGATTTGAAAAAAAAATTCACGACGGTTGCATAGTCATTTCGATGGTGTACTGCCGTTTGCCCAAATTATTTTTCGTCAAATGTATCATTTCGTCAAATGTTTCATTTCGTCAAACGGTATTTTTTCCGAAACTGTAAATATTTCAGGATTTATTTTAGAACCATCGTATAGAACCCTATAGGTAAGGTTAGGTTAGTTTTATAAAAATCCTGAAATATATACAGTTTTGGAAAAAAAAGCGTTTGACCGAATGATACATTTGACGAAATGATACATATGACGAAGGATAAATTGGCCAAACGACAGAGATCCCATTTCGATATCGATCTCTCCTTTTCAGCGGTACATAGTATCGTAGCTGTGTAAAAGTTAAAGTTTAAAACGCCTTAGCGGCAAGTTAGAGGATCGCAAAGTATGTGAAAGTGTGGCACGTATTTTTAACCAATTCGATGCCAAGAACTCCATTTGCACGGGTTCAATTAGGGTAACGGCACCAATGATGGACACTTTTAGCTGACAGGCACCAGTAATGGACACTTCACTCTTAATGCAATACTTACGGTCCTAAATTGATTGTTGCAAAACAAATGAATAACCCTTACCTTCTGTAATTTAAGAATCAAGTGTCCATTATCGGTTCCTCGCCCATTACTGGTTCCATCACTGGTCAAAAAAAAATGTCATTGAAAAAGTTTACAATGTATTTTTTTTACATAATTAGTCAAGCTAATCTTTTCTTTATAGCATGGGGAAGGTAAACGAGCACGCAGCCCCTTATGGTAAGTGGGGTCTATGACCCATAGACATGTCCATTCTCAAAACTATAATCTAAAGACCTTTTTTAGGGCTCTGTACCCAAAGGGTAAAAACGGGACCCTATTACTAAGACTCCGCTGTCCGTCTGTCTGTCTGTCACCAGGCTGTATCTCATGCACAGACAGTTGAAATTTTCACAGATGATGTATTTTTGTTGCCGCTATAACAACAAATAAAAACAGAATAAAATAAATATTTAAGGGGGGCTCCCATACAACTAACGTGTTTTTTTTGCCGTTTTTAGCTAATGTTGTATAGGTAATGGTACCCTTCGTGCGTGAGTCCGACTCGCACTTGGCAAAATAAACCTTAACATCTTAGAAAAAACCGTTTTTCTAAGATGTTAAGGTTTATTTTGCTCTATTGCAGTATCACCGACGATATAGTCCAGAGGGCCTATTGCCTAACGCACTCGCAATCACAATTGTTTTCATTTTGACATTGCGAAGGCGAGTCTGAATACAAAATGAAAACAATTGACATTCCGCTGTGAAGTCGATTGCGATTGCGAGTGTGTTAGGCATTAGGCTGGATTCGATACGGATATAATTGGTGTGTTGGTTGAATCTGATTTGTTATTAAGTCTTAGGTGTTGGGTGGACAACGAACGCTCAACACCGGTTAATAATTTATGGTCGAGCTTACTCGTTAATAATAAATAACAATATTAACGCATTAAAATATTAACAAAGAAATGAAACATCGCAAAATCTTCACAAACTTTTGTAATGTTTAACTTTATCCCTTAAATTATAAATGCAAAAACATTATTGTTTGTTTCAAGTTTGTTTTGTATTCAACACTGCCGTAAAATCTGTTACAGAAATAGGATAGACTAGCAGGCCTTTAAGTAACTGATGATGAAGACCGCATCAAAATCAGTTTAGTGGTTTAGGAGGAGTTAGCGGATATACAGACGTGTTATACTATTATATAGAGATCGACAACGAAAATGCTTACTAAGTACCTACTTACTTAACTTGGTAGTTCCACTGTTTCCAAACAACAATATGTCGAAAACGAAAAGCAACGAAACAAGAATGAGTCAAAACAAGAATACGACGAAACAAGAATGTGTCAAGACAAGAATACGACGAATCAGGAATACGACTAAAAAGGAAGCAATCGAAAATGCGACCTTGCAAAAGAGCGTTAAGTAACCATTAGTAGGATGGTAGAAAGACAAATAGAAGGACAGGTAAGTATTGATTTTTTAGTCTGAAGCCTCCCCTTGATTTCCTAATGAATATCAGATGAGTAGGCCAAGTGTAGCCGAGAGACCTGGAAATGTTCAATTACATACAATTCTTATGAACCTCTGTGAAGGTTGTTTCTACCGGCAGTGTTGCGCAATATACTAAGGCCGGTTGTAGACGTCCGTTGTTTTCACCGGACAACGGACCGTTTTTTTTGCCGGACTTGCGGTAGTGTATGGCTTACAATGGATGTGTGTAGACGTACCGTCGCCGGACCGTCATCTGGCCAAAACAACGGACGTCTACAACCGGCCTAACAGAGATTCAAGCAATCATAATACCGAAAATGAGTTTAAAAAAACTGCCGAGTGCGAGTTGGACGGTTGGTGTTTAGGTTAAGATTAATGTACAATATCAAGATCGAAGAAAACACGCTGAAAATATCTTCTTATTTTTTGTATTATTTGACGATGCGTTGGCGAGTTGGTAGTGACTGCCTACAAAGCTAGCGGTCCTGGGTTCAAATCCCGGTAAGGGCAGATATCTGTGTAATGAGCGCGAATATTTGTTTCTGTGTCATGGATGTATATTATGTATATTATGTAACAGTCACATTAACTACTATTTCAATTTAATTTTAATACTAATAAATACATTTCATACAGGTTAAAAACATTACTTCGGGAGTTGGGTGAAAAGTTAAAAAAGTAAAAAGTATATACTATACACATACGTACATACATAAACTCACACCTTCATTCCCAGAGTGGGGTAGGCAGAGCCACAAACTCACCAACAACTCCAAAAACTTGTTGATAACTCTGTGACCACATTTTGCACAACCAGGCTAAGATGTTATCCAGTGTATTAGTGACAGGTTGCAAACCCATCGCCTAACAGCACTACACAGCCTTAAGTCCCTTAGTCGTCTCTTACGACATCCAATGGAAGACATGGAGTGGCAACATTCTAAACCCGGCACCACACGGGCAACACTATACACAATATTGTAAAAATGGTGTCTCACTGTCTCTAACAGCAGATCTAGGTAATTATATGCAAATTAACGTCATCAGCATCCAAAGTGCAACCCCTGATTATAAGTGTTCTTTTATTTAAATAGCACTCAAAGCACTGCAGTGAAACTCAAAATGACACTCTCTTTTCAAGAGCAAGCCTTACTCCCTGTTAACAATGGCATAGACCATTAAGCATTCCACTCTTGACCCATATCTCGCATTGTGCCTCGGCCTTGACTCGTGGTACGTTGCCAACTGGCCGGCCGAAACGGGAAATTTTGGCAGTCGCGGGAAAATAACAAAGAGATGTATGATGAGAAAGAATTATTTGGATCAGTTGAAACGATGATGGAATATTTTTAGAGTGCCAAATGGAAAATTGTATTATGTTCGTAGGTAAGTAGGCGTCATATACCATTGAGACCTTTTTTGGGTTGGTAGGTTGGTACCATTACGAAGCTATATATTCTTCTTGTGAGAATTAATCTGTTCTTTGATAATGATAAAAATGTAAAATAAATCGGATGACAATCTCACACAAGTTGACAAAGTCCCAAACTAAGCTCTAGGCTTGTACTATGGGTACTAGACAACGGTAAACTTATTTACTTATATCAATCAATCAATCAATCAATCAATCATTTATTTGCTAAGAAACGTAATGTTACAGAGTGGTAAAGGACAATTATGTTAAACCAAGATTAGCATGCAAAATAACATTCTAATACTTAAAGCAAGATATACTTAACTAATATATAAAATTCTCGTGTCACAGTGTTTGTTATAACAATTCATATTCAAATTATATTAAAGCGAAAAAGAGTCGTTTGTTATTAAAAATCAGCATACCCTCCGAGTATGAAAAAGTAAGCGATCACTAATTTCGTGGATCTTAAGTAGGGTCTTGATGGCATAATTGGCGCCTGCATTGGCCCGGATTGCCAGCGGAGATGTAGGTTCGAATCCTGCCTAAGACCAACGATTTTTTTTCGCTTTAATATAATTTGAATTACGTACAGACGTTTCAGTTAAAATTAAAAAAAAACATATTCTATTTAGTGTGTATATTCAGTACGTTTGCGAATAGGATGTACAAAGCATATTTTCATAAGGTTAGAATGAAAAAAAAATCACAATCCGGTGACGCCGGGCGCGGACTGCTCGTAAAAACATAAAAATATAAACATAAAATAGGGAAATACATAGATTTCTTTCTTTCTTTTTTTATTCACGCTTCTTTCCTTGTGTGAGTTATAACTTGCGTTCAACTTTTGTCTTGCGCGCGTTGGACAAGATGCAATCTGAGAACTTTATCAATATCGAAAATATAAGATTGAAGTCAGCTACCGTACGGTCGCGTCGAACGCTTAAGTTAATTTCATACATTTTGTAAGTTTTCGAAAATCATCATGTTTTTCCACACATCCCTATTAGCCGTCATCTCAGCGTTCACTCCCTTCTTTCTGATATCTCTCTTTACACTATATATCCATCTCTTTGTAAGTCTTCCTCTTGCTTTATACTTATTTATATTCATTCCATACATTTTGTAACTTTTCCCGAAGAAATATATAAAATAAATAAATAATATCAAATTTCCAAAGTTGAAACTTTGTATTTACAAATGATAATTATGAATTTAGTCACAAAGAAAGAGGATCCTGATAGACAGACGAACAACAAAGTTATGTTTTAATTAATGGTTCTCCTTATAAATAACTCTTTGGTACGCAAACGCAAAAAACTTTAGTAAACTTCTACCCATTTTATTCTTTCTAACGTTAGTCATGCAAGATTATTAAGTTGAAAAAGACATCTTATATCATAACGGTTATTAAACTGGATCTCGTATGCATGAAGCAATATCTATTATTAAAAACCTTGCGTAAAGTTACATGAAATGTAGTTTTTCATAATGCCTCGTCTTATACTACAGCGTATTTATTGCCAGACACACTGTTTTATTAACTGTTTGCGCCTGGCATCATCGCCCAGGTGAATTTTCTCTTTCTTTATTTATTTATTTATTTATTTATTTGCCTTAAATTGTATGTACATAAACATGAGGTGGTATAAATATTAGATATAAAATAGACTCAATACAATTTTACCAGTTCGGTGTAGCAAGTTAAGGTTATACTTAAGAAAACATTATTGAAATAATTAGGTATACAATTTCAACCATAACATTCTGCGTTATAAAATTCGCTTAAACTATATGGGCTTAATTTAACAAGGTACCTTTTCAAGGAAACCAGGAATTTAGTATTAGGTAAGGACTTGATTTCAAATGGCAGCGCATTATACACCTTCATAGCGACATGCCTGTGGCATCTCAGAAACGCTGCAGTTTTACTACAAGGGGCTCTAACGTCACGCGCAAATAGGTTATTCAGTCTATGACTGTTAAAATTGGTTTTTGGGGGATATATACTTCTTACTAACCTTGTCCTGATATATAGGTAATTATCTAACATATGAACACAAAAAAAGAGCCATATTGGTGAAGCCGTTCTCAAGTCTCTAATATCATAACATACACTAAATTTTATTTATATATTGATTTAGGATTACTGTTATACTGAGTGATGCCTTTAGTATTCTGTCTTAGTGATAGAAGAAGGGCCTTTTGCCTGGACTTTCACATTTTCTGTCTGTTGCAACATATCACTTGCCCCGGAGTTGAGTTTTGGGTAAAATAAGCTTCTTTTTGATTATTGTCGATGTCTAAAAAATACGCTGTGAAAATTCTTACTTAACTTTTACTTTTTTTTCTAGTCAAAAGTATTTTTTTTATTTCTATGTTCGGTTTGAAACCGAAGGTGTTTTTTACAAGTCTAGGGGAATAGGTTGTAATTGAAGTTCTATCACTCTCTTCTTATTGGTCGATAGGCATTAAATATATAATAATAAACGGGACAAAGTTCTCCATAAAAAAGATATAATCATCCATTATCACTCGAAAAATTACTGAAAAAAACTTATTTCTTGCGTGAGAAGGAATAATAAAAACAGTATTGTTTACTGCTGTCAACATTATCAATATCCAAAAACTTTATGATTATGCAATATGCCGGAATTGACTCCTTACTGCGGTGGTACTCGTTAATAAAGAAGTGGTTAGCTCCAGTTTCATAGATTTTGTGAACTTGAGTTAGGATGAAACCTCTGTTTGCAATATTCCACGCTCGCGAGTTTCTCCTTAGTTCTTTCAAAGTTTCGCTAAAACTCTCTTTACGTGCTGCAAGAATATCAAACGGAAAGAAACTGCTCTCTCACAGAAGTTTACGGAACGTATTCTTTTGTGCAACAAATGAATGTTCACAGTACAGTGCTTAATGAATGTTCACAGTACTGTGCTTAAGTTTATTTCCGTTTTATTAAATTCTTGGGTAGAAAATGCAAAAATGCGTTGTTTTTGTTAACTAAATTCTTTGCTTATACAAGGGCGAGTTACCCCCTTGGGTAACTCTAGAATCTTGATACGAGTTTCAACTACTCTTCAGGAAAAAAGGTGTTACAGGTTGCCATACAGATGACCTGATGATAAAAATACAAGTTACAAAGGTATTTTACACTGTATTATTTTAAAACCACCTCTCAAATATGTCCGGTTTCTTTCAGATGAATATATCCTGCGGTTCTTTGTATCTGCATTCTGGTTGCTGTCCAAACGATTTCATTTCACATTCCACGTTCCGCAGTTTATAAAGGTCAGACAGAAATTAAGTGGTCTGGCATTTCTGCCAAAAGGGAAACTGTTGACACACTTTAGTGTGGATTGCTTCGTTTTTCGTCGTATTCCTGATTCGCCGTATTCTTATTTCGACACATTCTTGTTTCGTCGCTTTCCGTTTTCGACATTTCTTGTTTGGACACAGTGGAATTACCAAGTTACACTATAATATCATGCTTATGTTTTTGCTCGCATAATAAAAATAAAAGCTTAAAACAAGAAAATTATAATTTTGATGAAATGAAATAAAATAAAACAGAAAACTTTAACATGAAACTTATTTCTGGGAAACAAAAATCTTACATAAGTTGACACAGCCTATTAGTTAAACCATATGAGTGACAGACTCATTTTACTACAATCATTTATGTCGAAAACGGAAAGTGACGAAACAAGAATGTTTATAAACAAGAATACGACGCAACAAGAATGTGTCAAGATAAGAATACGACGAATCAGGAATACGACGAAAAGGAAGCAATCGTTTTGGTAGTAGGACCTTATGCACGGGATGGCCTTATGGGTTTACCAGATCGCTATCACCATCTTTTTTTTAACTACCGTCAAGCAACAGTGTTTGAATTGTTGTGTTCGTATAAGACAGCAGTGACTGTCTGGGTGTAAAAAATACTAGATTCTTAGTCCTTATTTTTAGCTATGCGTATACAGTCTTAATATTTTTTTTACCTACAATCCAGTTGCTCTGTGCTGAATGTATGTATGTATGTATGTTTGTATGTATGTATGTATGTAAACTCTTTATTGCACATAAACAATTACAAAACATGTGAAGTGTGCACGCTTGCCATAGAAAAAGCCTCATGGTCTTCGGTTTTAACTCTTAGCATAACGAAGGTTTTTAAAAAAAAAACATTTGGTTAGCCTAGTTCTTAGGTAACCCTTCCTACAAAGCTAGCGGTTTGAATCCCGACAAAGTGAAATAATTGTGTATTGTGTAATGAGCGCAAGTAAGGTGAAATGCCCTATTATTGACCACCTAACAATTTTATTATTGGCCCCATTTACTTTAACAGGTAATAGAGACGATAATTCAACAATCAGTTGCCAGTAACTGATATTCAGGTGTTTTACCCTATTGAACCTGTGTTTTTTTAGATATCTTCTTTGTTTTCTATGGATTTAAGTATGTGTTTATATAACTGTGTGAAGCATTGTCTAGTACCCATAGTACAAGCCTAGAGCATAGTTTGGGACTAACCGCAGCACTCAGAGACGTCAATTAAATTTAACGCTTGTTTGTTTGCAAAGAAAGTGACAACTACTTTAATCAAGCATTAAATTTAATTGACGTCTCTGAGTGCGGCAGTAAGTCAATTTGTGTGACGTTATGTCCTGTACAAAAACACCCTAAAGATCATCCTAACTACTTCTACCTACTTGAGAACAACTATGATTAACTATTTTCTCTATAATAATTCATACTGTCGGTCACAAATACTAAAGGGAAGAACTACCAAATTTAACAGAAGCAAAATGCACCTTACCTATTAACTCAGTAAGGTACCTTTTGCTTATTCAGTTTGTCAGTTACGCGCTTTAGTATTACCGATGGTATCTCAATGCCAGAAGCAAACAGACGTCGACCTTACAACACGAGGAGACGCCATGGCGCCGAAATCCGGAGCCAAAGTATCCAGCCGAATGTCACGTAGGGGTCAAGGTTACTGTTTTATGGGAATCACGCTCTCGACGTGTTATTTGAACTAGGATTTCTAGCTTGACGCATGATCTTAGGGAATATTGGTAAGGTTGTAGCTGGAGTTTAAATACTAACCGTCTTATTCATTAAGGCATTAAGATGGAAGTGCTAGTACTCGACGCGGTACTAATACTCGTCGCCATACTTTGACTTGGATAAATAAAATAAGATTAACATTACTTTTGTCACCACCTCATTTTAGCAATGGGAAATGTTTGTGGCTTTGATATTTCACACGCCAATTAAATAAAGAAAAGGACTGCCAGCAAAAGTACCTGACGTATTTACGCATACAATCCGATTGACTGGTTATTTTTTTCATTTTGATAAATTTATATATGGTCACCTTATAAAACAAATTACAACTAACAAAAGTAAAGGTCATATTTCCCAAATCACATGTAAATGTTTTGTGTCGATGTATAATTGAACATAAAATATAACGACGCAAATAAATATTTTCTGTTAACATGTCGAGTACTAGTACTTCCACCTTAGTTAAAGCGTGCTTGAAATATGCTGTCCTTTTTAATTCTTATTTTAATTAATGACTTTCACTCCTGTTAAGGTGTATTTCGCTAATGTCAAGTTATTTATAGACACTCCCATGGACTTATTAGAGAAATAAGTCCACGGATATCACACTCGAGGACAATTGTTCGGTAAAAGAGTATTTCTCTAATGGACTAAACAGAAGCACATGGGGTTAGCTCCACACGCTTCTGTCAAGTCCAAAGGCATAGCTAAAGCATGCTTGAAATATGCTCAGTCATTATATTCTGTCATTTGACAGAAAGGGACGAGGAATACTTTAACTAAAATAGGTTAATTGCGCGTTTTGTATAAGGGGGTTATTTATTACAAAAATAAGAATATGAATATATTAACAAGTTTTAAGAATTGTAGGTAATTCTGTATAGCTCTGCCTACCCCACTCTGGGAAGGATATATGTATGTATGTATGTATGTGAATACATTTATCTAATCACATGGTTACGCATGGATGGGCAGTAACGTTGGATTTAAACTAGGCTGAGCCTGTATTTTAGGATAGTATAAAAATGGAGTACCTACTAAGTCATGAAACATACATAAACATAATTCTGGGGTCCTAGTGAAGAAGGGTGTAAGTCTCCTCATGATCAAGTGAAAAAGGGTTTAACTCGAGTATACTCCGTTTACGTGTATACCGTTTTTTATTACGAGTTAATTCTACTTACGCCCTTTTTCACTAAATCCACAGTATTAAGTGTGTTTTAAAATTCAATTTATTTATATTACACTAACTTCTGCCCGCTACTTCGTCCGCGTAGATTTTAATTATGGGTATTCCGTCGGGAACTTTGACATTTTCCGGATCAGTCAACTCATGAAATGGAAATGAGTCGATTTTATCGATTATACCCTGCGACAAACACAACAAGATCAAGATCTTCTCCAATCATTTTTATTTCTTAAAAGCTGGCAGCATAAGCTATTGTGTTAAATGTTTCATTCTAAAGTGCCCCAAATAAGTTTCGGAGAGCGAAAACTTCGAGTTTCGCTTTTAAATTATTACTTCATAGAATTGCAGAAACAGTTTTCTAAATCGCTATTATTGCACAAACGTTCAATAAAATGAAATAAGTCGTTTTGTTATTTTGAAGCGGTTTATGCCTAGTTTGACCAAATTGGAATACTATAATAGCAAAATCGTGATGGAAAAATCGCTACCAATAAATAAATTGTAGTTTCTGTCTGTGATTTCAAAATGTTACGAATACTACTCATGAATAAATTTCCGTTTTTAGAATGTTGGTCTGTCAGACAGTCTGAAAGATTGTCTCTAATAACGTGCTAATAACCCTAGAAGCGGCTCAATAGATTTCAATTAATATTTCAGGAATTCAAAAATATTTTAACTTGAATTTTTATCTATGTTTCATTTTGATGTGTTACAGGGTTCAAAATATACGAGTATATATATATATACAGGGTGTCCCATAATTGACACGTAATCCTGCCACCGGAGATAGCCCACCCCTAGACCTACCAAACCAGCCTAATAATATATTTTTTTTCTATTTTTTTTTTTTGGTTATAATTTTCATACGAAACTAATTATCATTATTGGCAATATCTCGAAAACCGTGCAACTTTTACTGAGGTCATGTTAGGCTGGTTTGGTAGGTCTAGGGGTGGGCTATCTCCAGTGTTACGTGTCTATTATGGGACACCCTGTATACCTATATAAATATTTTGTAAAGCTTATAACTCCCATACCGAAGCGAAGCGAGGTCGGGTCGCTTATATTCGCACTGCTAGATCAAAACAGCAGTAACTCAAAATACAACTGTATTTTAAAATTAACTTTAATACAACTTCTGTGAACTTGAAACAAAACTAGCAAGGATTTTGAGTTGATACTGTTTTGATCTAGAAACTAAGATCGCTTCCACCATCTTATCCTTTAACCCAGCGGTCGGCAACATTTTGGCAGGAATGGGCTACAAGGTGGCAAAATACTTAAGGTGGGCCGCACTTGTGATATTGGCCCTAGTATTCTGATATTTGTAACTTATTTACAAAACATTCACGGGCCGCAAGTAAGACGTCCGCGGGCCCCATGCGACCACCGATAAAATTACTTGTATGCAAATGTCTACGGGTGTCAAGCTCGCTTTACATTTGGCTTAATTCAGTGTGCTAAATTTAGACAGGCGGTGTGGGGATAAGCGCGTCCTCTTGACGAACATGCTAACTGCCTTTACACTTGTCTTTTTTTAGAGCCTTTTTCATTCAGCACACTGAATTTAGCCAAATGTAAAGCGGCCTTTAGATACAATTTACCACCAGAGGCTCTTGCCAAGGTGCATTACGGTAACTAGCGTTTCTATTCGTTTCGCATTGAAACCAATCGCGTCACTGGTAGATCACGTGACTTTTCGTATCACGTCATCTACCAGTGACGCGATTGGTTTAAAAACGATACGAATAGAAACGCTAGTTAGCGTATTGCATCTTGGCAAGGGCCTCAGGTGCTCCAAGTGCCCGTTTGTCTTCGCTTTGCCAAAAAAAAAACGGAGCTTTTTGATCGAATTAGCTTTTAATCAAAAAGTTAAAACAAAGCAAATCAGACCAATAAAATTATCATACTTAATTTGCCAAAGGACAATAAACCGTGTGCTTTGTGCTGCAGAATGCAATATTGTCGTTTTGTCCCAAGGGGCAAGTGGGGCACAAATTGGAGAAAGAACAAAGGAATAATGCAGTTTGTAGTCGTTATTTTGTAACTTCTATTGCAATGCAATTGCACGATAGGATTTAAAAAGTTTAGGATTTGACAAAAACAATAATAATAAAAACAAAAAAATTGATTGAACACCATAGGGTAGAAGCACCGGTTTTGGCCATCTACCTCGTGAGACGTCAAATTTCGTTAGTTCGAAAAATAATCTTGTGTCAATCAACTAAAGTCAAAAGTCACTTTGACAAAATGTCCTAAATTTAAGACGTTGGGCCTCACGTGGTTAAACCGTTTTTGGCCAATATAATACCTACAGTACTCCCGGCTCCTTAATAGCTTTCGGCCGGTTATCTCTATCACACTTTCACTCGCAACTGACGGTATATTTGTCACTCGTGTTTCATAGAAAAACGAAGATTGCCGATCTCTATTTAGAAAATGCTTGTACTGTAAAGCATTATGAAATTAAAAATATATTGTTATGTTTTATCTTTATTTTTATCTTCAGACTCAACTATTTATGAATATTATTTTTAATTTTACAGTATTTTTGATACTTATTTCAACCTTAAATGGCCAAAAAGGGTACAGTGGCCACAAACGGTACTTTTACCCTACAAAGCACGTTAGAGGCATGCCACACGAGCGTTGCGTGTGCGTTGCGTCGTTGCTGCTGCGTTGTTCTACATATTAATTAGAACGACAACGGCATGCCACACGATGACACACTTGCAACGCTCTCTGTTGAAATCACAGCGTTCTAATATACAGGGTTATATTTTAATTTGCAATTGGTCTAGCAATTTGAAAAAAATAAAGTCATTTTACTGAGGTCATGTTAGGCTGGTTCGGTACCTCTTAAGCTGACCTACCTCCGGTGTCAATGTGGGTTACCGATTTTGGGACACCCTGTATAAAATTCTCGTGTTTGTAAAAAAACTCCTCCGAAACGGCTTGACCGATTCTTATGAAATTTTGTGTGTATATTCAGTAGGTCTGAGAATATGACGTAAAGTATATTTCATAAGGTATGTATAAAAAAAAAACACCCGGGTGACACCGGGCGGGGTTAGCTAGTTATTTTACAAGAAAGAAAGTTTCCTTTTTATAGTATTGTTATGGGATCGGAAAAGTAATTTTTATTATCTGTATTTATGGCTTCCATTACTGTGAGAGCTTATTCGTTTAACAGCAAGAGCTGGGGCCTCTATTCTTCTCGGCAAAACCATATTGCTTTTGGATTGTTATTGTTTTGTCGTCAGGTTTATGTAAATAAATAAAATAAATATAAATATCAGGTAACAATGTCACATCAATTGACCAAGTCCCTAACTAAGCTACAGGTCACAGCTACAGGTATAAACCTTGGGTACCAGACAACGATACAAATAAATACTTATATAGATAAATATGTACTTAAATCCAGAGAAAACATCCATGACTCAGGAACAAATATTCGCGCTCATCACACTAATTTGAACCCAGAACCGCTAGCTTCGTAGGAAGGGTCACTTACCAACTAGGCCAACTTGTAGGAGGACGTATCGAAACTTTTTTAATGTGGTTATTTTGCACCACCGTTATAATTTAATAGGTAATTATAATGTAGGTACCTACATTTTTATTTTATTTTTTTGTTGTTCTTGTGTCTGAGCCTATATTACTTACAAATGAATTATAACGATAAAGTTCGCTTAAACATTTAATTTGATATAAAATTAATAAAAAACGACAATATTTAAACATGCAGTCGAATTTAAAATTTGCTATAAGCTACAGTTGTTTCGACTTTGAATATAAAGCAATAGTAGATATTCACAATACGGAATGAACACAATGTTAGCTGAAACACCGCGCATTACTCAGCTAGCGTAGCTCCGAGGTAATCGCATTGCTCAATTTGCTCGCTTCGCTCGGTTCGTTCGGTTTGGTTGATTGCACAATTTGCACGGGTATTTGTTCTAACTGTATGTGCAATAAGTTCTGATAGGGTAATTTAGCATTCCACATTCAACCTGTACATAAAGAAGAAACCTTTGGTCTATTGAATTAGCCTATTTCAAACGGTAGGACCTTTTGGTCGTTCGGATCGAAGCCCTCTCTGAGGGCATATTATCTAACGCACTTGCAATCACGATCGTTTTTATTTTGAAAATCGAAGGCTCGTCTGCATACAAAATGAAAACAATTGCTCCACTTTGAAGCCGATTGCCATTGCGAGTGCGTTAGACAATAGCCCCTCTGAGGGCATATTGTCTAACGCACTCGCAATCACGATCGTTTTCATTTTAAAATCGAAGGTTTGTCTGCATTCAAAATGAAAACAGTTGCTCCACTTTAAAGCCAGTTGCGATTGCGAGTGCGTTAGACAATAAGCCCTCTGATTCTTTGATCCACCGCCAAATAGAAAAGTTAAAATTATGGTATTTTAGTGTGAGAATAAGACGACTGGAATGACTAGCATAATTCCATCTTAATCGTCATCAGGTTGGCAATGCGTTTGTAATTGGGATTAATTAATGTCTAAGGGTCTTAGCCCCCACTTACCATCATGTTTTAAGTTCGATTGTTCGACAGAAGCCCTGCTGTCTAATTGATAATGCACGCGCCAAAATGTGTTTTGTACGCTCTGACGGGACTGCTTAAACTTGCTGGTTTACATAAGCTGCGCTGCGTTCACTCGTTCACTCGTTCGCCCGACCCAACGCCGTTTTTAAGGGAATTACAGATGTCCAGATGTCCTCTACCCATTGGGTAGGTTTTTCACGAATTTACAAAATTACAACAAAATTTAGTTTTAAATCTTACTTTTATCGGTCCAGCTACCATTGTCTCATATAAAATTATCATGTTTTGTTAACAAATACCCTGCAGTTTCCTCAAACTTTTATAATATTTATCCTTATATATTATAGAACCAATTTCAAGACGCCTTGGCTCACAATATGCTGGATTTATAACGATTTTACATATCCACGGGTTTTCTATATAAACCGCTTATTTACCAAATCGCGTATTTCTAAAGAGAATGGCCTTGGAATTTGAACTAAATACCGTTAAAGTTAAGGTATATTTTGTATGTTCTTGATAGGGTTAGTTGTGAGGTTTGGAGGGTAACCGTTTGACACGGTTACTCGGGTCGGATAAGCCTCTTAAGCATAATTGAAACCGGGTGGGGATTGGCCGTCGTTTTAAACGTGTCCAATAAATGTCATGTATTTTTACCCGACTGCCCTGAAGGAGAGTTATGTACTTCGTGCGTATGTATGTTATGTATTTATGTATGTATGTTTGTATTTATGACCCACCGATGGATCCGTTAATTTCGACTCGCTTGCAACTTGCAGAATGACAAGAAAAAGAAAAGTACAATCAGCAACAAAATCTTGCTTAAAAATAACCCTTTTAACACAGACTTTTTAGGGCCGAGTTCACCAACCAATTTAACAGACAGTTAAATCTTAATCAGCTGTTAGTCAATACATTTGACAACCGTTAAACCGCTAACCGGTGAACTCGGCCCATAGAATAACACAATTTTACACACTTACAATGTCTACGTACCTACTGACACTTACAACACAATATCAAAAAGTCAATGGGTAGGATTATTTTTAGTGATCGGCTACCGGTAGCATTTTATGTCACTTTGACATCCAACGTAAGGAATAATATGGATAAGTCGGTGTTATTCAAAATAAAACCACACATTGCAACCTGTCAATAATACACTGGATAATATCTTAGCCTGGTTGATCAAAATGTGGTCACAGAATTATCAACAAATTTTTGGAGTTGTTGGTGAGTCTGTGGCTCTGCCTACCCCACTCTGGGAATGAAGGCGTGAGTTTATGATTGATTGATGATTGTTTAAAACTCACTGAATTTAATTTGTTAGAGCAAATAATCTTTTTTTTTATGTTTGATATTGTCAATCGATTTCTTTTAATATTGAGGATCCATTTATATAAAGAGAACCGTTCGACATCAACATATGTGATAGGTGCATCAGTTGTAAACTGATATTTCGTCATTTAAGTTTCTAACAAATTCGTAATCAGGTAATAATAGGTAATAATTTTATAATAGGTATACATGTATAAATTGTGCACGAAATTCGATAGAGTCATATCCATGTAATACTTTCGTCATCAAAGTGACATTTATAAAATGCTACCAGTGGCCGATCATTAGTTATTATATCAGTTAAAATCCTATTAATATTCATGTCATACAGAACGCCTGGCTTAATTGCCATTTTACAACTTGATTACAAAACGAATTTCTAGTATGGAATTGTTTTATGTGCCCGTCTACCAATTGTGTACCATAGTTAATGTAATATTACTGTGTCTTATTGTAATGTAGGTACCCCTTGTCTGTCGTCGTATGCTCGGTGAGTAATTTTAAACCATTTGCAAAGCTCATTTATAGTTGTTGCATTGAACGCTGACATTCAACTGTCTAGTCTTTGTAGAGTTTTCAATTGAATTGCTTATTATGTGAATAATTTAAGTTGGGTATTATGAGCTCATAATTGGGGGTTTAACTTAAATTGCGAACGGTTCTGGCAATATTGTACAATTTCAGAGAAGAAGAGAGCGTATAGTGCCATAGAAACTTCTCCCTTCCCTTTTCTGAGAGGATTGTCGAGTATCGATGTTTTAGAACGATTAGAAGACATTTTTATGCGCTAATTAAATCTGAAACTTATCTAAAAATAAATTAATTTTATAACTACAATACAAATTAAAAATTAGAAATTAAAACTATGGCAAATTAAAACATAAATTAAACCAAAAATTATAACTAAGCTAAAAAGTACAATGAAATTAAAACTAAATAAAAACTAAATTAGAGAGGGCCCCCGACTTAAATTCAAATATCATAGGGCACGTTTTAAACTGTCAATAATTTCTTAAAAAACCTAGACAACTCAACTCGTTGAATACGGAAAGTATAAGGACTAAGGAGTTGGAACTTGAAGTCTTTGCTAAATGTCTTCGACAAAAAATAATCTTTGCTAATTAAGACGGGATCAAAAGTATTGTAGAGATAGCCGTGAAGGTGGGAACACCCTAAAATATCAATTTTTTTAATTCCGAATTTGAAAATACCGAATTTCATAAATAATTTTTTTTACAATACTGAAAAAATATAAGGCCCAATATCAAAATCTCCAATTTTAGAATGATTACCGAATATATTAAAATCACGAAAACGTTTTTCTGGATATTATATTTACGAATATTGACAATTCCGAATTTTCCTTTTTACGAAAATTATAATTCCGAAAATTCACAAACCAGATCGGTAATGTAAAATTTGGAATTATGAAACTAACCACTTGAATTGAATCGAAGTATTCTACTTGAAACAAAAGTTAGGTGAGGTGACGAGCACATTACTAAATTAGGTCAATCTTCCCTTCATAGGTTAAGTTAGGTTAGAGTTGCAACAAGGCGCGAAGCGCCTTAGCTACTCGGAACAGGAGCTCGGCCAAGCGAAGCTCCGTCGACTTTGTCGGACATTTCTTACGTTTTGGAGCATTACGCATGTTAAACATTTTACACGGTATTATATAATATTTTTATCAAACGCTTAATTGAAGTAAAAAATCTTAGAGAATTCGGGCTGCTTAAATTTCGGAATAATGAATATTGGGGATTTGGAATAAGAATGGAAGAAATATTTTTCGGGATTTTATTAATTCGGAAATGTGAACACTCGGAATTTAAAAAAATCGTGATTGTGAAGCTTCGTGAAACTGAAATTCGGAAGAGTGATGATTTGGAAATTTCAAAATCGGAATTCTGAAATTCGTGTTTATCAAATTCGGAAAACAATATTTCGAGATTATGTAGTGAACCCCGTGAAGGTATGTATCTATCTGTGCCTTGATTGGTAGCCCCAGAGAATTATAAACCCAATTTCTAAGTCCCAAATCAATTATGAAATTACGCACGAAACCAGGATGCAATAGTCACATCTCGGTAATTTAGAGAAACGAGTTTAAAACTTTGGCAGAATTATAATAATCTAATTAATTTCAATGTTAACGTTGTAAGTTAAAATTGTTACAGACAATTTGAATGTATTTTAAGTTAAGTGGTAAATAGACACGCGCAAAATGTGTCACTTAAAACATAATGCTTCTTTAGTTCCCTAATTCAGTTAACTTCAATGTCTCATTTGATAAATTTGAATATTGATGTTCGCTTTCAATTAATGAATTCATCGAACTATTGAGTGAGTGATTGAATAAAAGCAGAATTCGAGAAATTTGGATGTCGCTAAAAGGCATAATTTAAAGCCCATGAAACGCTACTGGAATAAAAAGCGGACACCTTATACTCACTTTATTTAAATCATTTAACTATATGCCCGTCATTTTATTTGTATCAATTTGTTTATTTATACATATTAGGTAAACAATATTAAAAATAAACGTATTAAAATAAAAGGCAAACTAAGCTTAAATAATAATGATAATCCAAACACAATCTATAAAAAGAACATCCTCTCTACCTAGCAGGTTAAACCACGGAATAGAAAAAACAGTGGAAGTGGCATGAGCTTCACTTAGTATCAGACCTGTTGTCGCCAATACTCAAACTATCATAAAAACAAAACGCCACTATTGGAAAATGTTTTTGGTGCGGCTATCGTTTTAACATTTCAAAATGGCACAATAAAGCATACTTTTGGATTTATTTCCTATTTAAGAAATATCGAAATAAGCGATCGCTGCAAAAGTATGGTAGGTTATGCGGAACTCCGCATAACTATGCCACACGTCACACGCCCACTTGACACTTCTACTGTTTTTTCTGTTCTGTGGGTTAAACCTTTCATATCAGCTGACCAGGGTCACATGGTCTCCACTGCAAGCATTTAGGAAAGATAAATATTTGCGGCGCTTGAGGGTTTGGGCCTGATCTGATCAATAATACATTCCTGGCCTCCTCAATATGTATAGTGGTAAGAACGATTATTATTTATATTAACATTCTACAGGCATGAGACTAATTTTGTACAGTGGCTATTATTCAAAGTATTTTTTGTTTCTCAATATAAAAAAAACGGCCATGTTCAAGTCGGACTCGCGCACGAAGGGTCCCGTACCATTCCGTACCATCTATAAAAAAACACAATTAATAAAATAAAATATTTATTTTATTTTTATTTTATTAATTAATTTTAAAGTGAACATACAGTTAAATATTCTGTTAATATTACAAGCGTCTACCTGTTACCGTTATTAAATATATCGAGAAAAACGGCAATAAAACACGTTTTTTGTATCGAAGCCCCCCTAAATATTTATTTTATTCAGTTTTTAGTATTTTTTGTTATAGCGGCAACAGAAATACATCGTCTGTGAAAATTTCAACTGTATAGCTATCACGGTTCATGAGATATAGCCTGGTGACAGACAGACAGACGGACAATGGCTTCTTAGTGATAGGGTCCCGTTTTTACCCTTTGGGTACGGGATCCTAAAAAAAGGTTTTTTTCATAAGGTTTAGTGGCTTAACCCGCTTAATAACATTCAATGACCGTCCATACATTTGGAGTCTTAGTAAACAACTTGAGCCCTAGGCTAGTCACGTTTCTATTAGTTCATTATTTATATTTTATCATCGCCATTATGTGGTTCGTGCCTTTTGTTGTCAAGGGCGCAAATTGCTTTTTATTGGCCTGAAGGAGAGAGCGTATACAGTTATTTTGGTAGCAGAGAAGTACAAGAGAATCAAATAAATATTATATTTATTATGATAACACTGGTGAAACAGCAATAGTGATCTTAAGAAATGATATAATTTATTCGATAAATTCACCGGAACAAGGCTTTTTTACACGTCATATAAATTCAAAAAATGACCTTCTGCTGGAGTTTTTGCGGCGCTTCTTATCTGTAATGATGGTATTGTCCGAAGCGCTAGTAGATTCCATATTACCGATGAGTACAAAAGCCGTCAGATAGGCAATTTACTAAGTAAATATTTTAAATTTGTAATTTTTACGGAGATTAACCTACGTTTTAGACAAGACATCACAGAAAAAAAGCGTCCCATGAAACTCTTACAAAAGGTCATTTTTGCTTCATTATACTTAATTACATTAAAAGTATGTAACGCCACAAGGTAATAAAGTAAGAAATAATCTAAAGGACAAAACACTAACACTAACACATAAAAACATTACGATATCAAAGCTAGACAGAAAAAAACAAAATGAATAAATGCCCTGCTTTGCTTAATGCACCCCGACAATTTATTTTGTTTTGTGCTACGAAACAGTGTTCCTCGTTTCGTATAATTATGTTGTTTTTTTCATGGCAAAGAGAAAACAAACAGGCACACAGGCCACGGAAGTAAGTGCAATCTGTGACCCATAGACATTTGCATTCTCAAGACTACAATCTCATGATTACAAATTCTAAGACTTCAAAATGTGTTGCCAGGTTTACACTCATTTCACCGAATTTTCATTTCATCGCATTTTCATTTCATCGAACAGGCATTTCCACGTGCAGGAGTTATAATTTATTGGTGGTCACAGGTCTAACCTAACCTAACCTACGTAAACCATGCTTAAGATAATGTAAAAACAATAAGGTTTCAGCAGAAATTAGCTGTCGATGAAATGAAAATTCGATGAAACAACGCATTCGTGAAATGAGTGTCGGTGATTCATGGAGCACCCGTGTTGCCAACTTTGAGGGCTAAGATGGAATGCCAAAAAGGGTGGATGGCGCAAAAATATCTGACACGCTTTTATACCTCTAGTAATAAAGACGCGTCAGATATTTTTGCGCCATCCACCCTTTTATACTCTTTTACACCCTTTTATATCCTTTTATACTCGAAACTCGAATTCAAGACCAAAATCTGACATTTCCCATCTTGATTATTTAGTTATTTTAACATTATATCATAAAAACATGAATGAGAACTCGTGTAACCAGTAATATTAGGGTAAGTTTTATTGATTAAAATACCTACACTTAAACCAAAATGCAGTAATCACAGCGAATGTGCGCCCGTTGAGGTTAGGATTTTGGTCTTGAATTCGAGTTTCGAGTTTAGTACAGTCAACCAATTTGATTCCTAGGCCACTATTGACTTTGTCAATGTGACGTTGTTAACCAAATCATAAGAAGTCTGTAACGTTTGGTTGTCAACGTCACTTTAACATAGTCCATAGTGGCCTAGAAATCAAATTGGTTGACTGTACTTAGCTAGTACAGTATTTGTATTGTTTTCACAATAACGGCGGAACTCGCGAGTAACTCATTAACGCTGCGAGAGCCTAATGACGTCTTTAGAGGAAAGAGGAAAGATATTTCTGGACTGTAAATATAACGTGTTTTTTATAGGGTTTTATTTTATAACTTTTTGATAAAAAGGGTTTTTTAATTTTTATTTAGCGTGTAAGTAGGCATGTTATGGTTATGGATAGAGAGAGTAGATTTTTGACGTGTAAAAGTGTGTTTTGACATTGACTTGATTTAGAAGTTTGGCTACATAGCAAGTGACAGTACTCGACAGAGTCTGAATGCGTTTTGTATGAGCATTATGTAGCTAAATATTATATAATTCTTTAATTAATTTCGGCTACCTAATTTTAAACATTTTTCAATGAACCAAATCAGTTGTTACCAACTTTGCCAATTCATCTATGGTATTCTAGCCTCGTCTCTAACTTTAAATTGGGAAACTTGCCCTCAGGAATTCCGGTACGTCTGCGGTTCGTTGCCAAGGACTTCAGGAATCAAGAACTTACCTATTTTTTTTTAATTAACTGCTATAAAAAGGTTTACTCAAGCTGGAGTAAAAAAAGGGTGAAGTTTTGAAGTTCTGACCTCGCATTTTTAACTTTTAAAACCTGTATATTTGAAGCCAGTGGAATAGATAGAAATAGAAGTCACATATCTCAGCTTCAATGCCTTATTTAACACAGTAAAACGATATTGTTCTTGACATGTTATCAGGGGTTGTATTAAATTCGGTAAAACCTTATTTCCTCCGATATGTTATTTATGATAATGTCATATTTCTGTCACGTTAATAATTGCTATCGTAATGATAATACGATCTGAGGGGCTATTGCCTAATGCACTCGCATTCGCAATCGTTTTCATTTTGGCAGTCCGAAGGCGAGTCTGCATACAAAATGAAAACAATTGTTCCACTTTGAAGTCGATTGCGATTGCGAGTGCGTTAGGCAAAATAGCGACGCTGAGGGGTTATTGCCTAACGCACTAGCAATCGCAATCGTTTTCATTTTGAAAATCAAAGACTTGTCTGCATACAAAATGAAAACAATTGATCGACTATTACGAGTGCGTTAGACAATAGCGACGCACGTCGGTTAAGTTAGCAGCAATACACCAAACAATCCTCGCACTTGTATAATAAGATAAACAAAATTCTTAACATATATAACTTAACTTACCATGAATGCAAGAAAAAAATAACTAAATGGGTAAAGAGCCTAGACTATGATGACACAGAAGAGCTAATGACATTTATTTCATAATTGTTCAGGTCTAAACACTCACACGCACGCACACACACACACACACACACACACACACACACGCACGCGCGCGCGCGCGCACGCATACACACACACACACACACACACACACACACACACACACACACACACACATACATTGTTTTGTTTGTAATCAATTAAGAAAGTTACTTGGTTTTATAAGAGTTTAAGTTCTTTAAATTTTAAATTTTCTATTTTAGTTTCTAAAATGTATGTTGCTAATCATGGGAGAGCGGGGTCTCCTGACACAGGTATTTGTTATACTTACTTAAAAGGAGACCTCAACCTTGTCTGTAGCTGTGTAAGAAAGAAATAATAATAAACATTTTATCATTATTTATCATTATTTATTTTATCATTTAAGTTAGGCCCGTTCGTGAAATTAGCGACGCAGAAAATGTGTAGGTACTCAAGGCTTAAATTTACAATCCTCTGTTTAAATGACAACAATAAATAGTGATTCTAAAGGAGGATGGGCAGAAATGTATATCAGATATACTTTTTAATTCTACAACGATTTTGTGAAGCAGGAAACCTCAAATAACTGTGAGAAATATTTATAAAATCTGGAACATCGGGACGCCTACATAGACGACTTTAGCATAATTACTTTGAAACACCGCTGTCTTTGCATGACGATAACATTTTTCATACAAAGATTTCGTACTACCTGCCATAGTAATAGTTTTACAACTTAGAATTACCTATCCTTGTGACATATCGCTTGTCCTCATTGGTCATATAAGCCAATTAGCCCACCCTCCTTCTGTTTTTGTTTTTTTTTCTCTCTAGGAGGAAGAGCAAGGAGGTACACGAGCACACAGGCCACCAGACGCCCCTGCCAAGATGCATTGCGCTAACTAGCGTTTCTATTCGATTCGTTTTTAAACCAATCGCGTCACTGGTAGATGACGTGATACGAAAAGTCACGTGATCTATCAGTGATGCGATTGGTTTAAAAATGTAACGAATAAAAACGTTAGTTAGCGCAATGCATCTTGGCAGGGCCCTCTGATGGTATGTGGGAACTAGGACCCATAGAGATTTGAAGTCTCAAGACTATAATCCCAAGATGGTATGAGGGACGGACTGAAAACCAAGCTGTGAGAGTGCGATCCTGCCGGAGCGCGCCTACTAGGGAATGCAAATAACCGGTTATAACCGGTTTTAACCGGTTATTTTCATACAAAAACGTCTTATAACCGGTTAAATTGCATTCCCTAGCGCCTACAGCAAACGCTGAGTCCGATCCTTTGCCACATATATTTTTTTTGTTTGCTTTATTTCTTATTTATATACTCTAAAGTCTATGAGTTAAGTTAAGAGCTGCATGTTTTTTTGTGTACTATGTTTTATGTGGCAATCAATTTATTTATATTCTATTCTATTCTATTTTTTCTATTCTAAGATTGCAAACCTTAGACCCCAAATGTGTTCCTAACCCTGAGGGCTAACATGAACTGCCTCTTAAAATATCAGGGGACAATGTCACACCAATTGACCTAGTCCCAAACTAAGCTCTAGGCTTGTACTATGGGTACTAGACAACGATAAACATACTTATATAGATAAATATATACTTAAATACATAGAAAACATCCATGACTCAGGAACAAATATTCGCGCTCATCACACAAATATCTGCCCTTACCGGTATTTGAACCCAGGACCGCTAGCTTCGTAGGCAGGGTCACTACCAACTAGGCCAGCGCGTCGTCGTCTATACTAGTAATTTCACCTGTTGTCTAATCTTTACACCGGAGCACTAAGATCCTAAGATGGACAACATGATGGTAGTGGTCCGGATGGACCCTGCAAAGGTCTTATCACCGCTTTAAAACCAACCCAATTTATTGCAGTTAATAAGACTTCACAAACAAAAAGTTCAGTTACACTCTACAAACCGGTTCCCATCCCGTTCCTAAACTTTTTGAAACATAATTCAAATAGAGATTTAGAGCCCAACTTTTTGTCCCTAAATAATACTTCACCCAAGTTAAAATGTAGGCTGAATTCAACAAGGATTATTATGACAAATGTAATTTTTCTTCTGAAGGATGAGAAAGGCATTATTCTTGTGTGAGAGCCCTTAGGGATATTATGTAGCGTTTTATCTTGTTAGACCAGGAGGGAACCGTCGGTAAAGCTACCTAATCGTGTACCCGCAGAACAGGTAATATGGAACAAAAAATAAATTACATTAAAAAAGTCTGTCTAAGCAGATCTTTGTAGGTTATGTAAAATCTTTAAAACAAAAATACATTGAAATTTGTTTGTATGGTAAGTTTAGATAGGTACGTAAAACTTTGCAATTGCTCCAAAATTAACAGAAAGAGGTCCCGTAAAGGGACATGTATGCTTTTGTACTATGAACATACATTTTGTTTTTTTGTTTATGTTATTTTCCTGTTTGTACAATTATATACGAGTATTTTACATACATACATACGTATTCCGCCGGTCCGCTCGGCTGTATACAAACTTAGCATTTTAGTCGGTCCAACGGATTTTGGGCTCACTTTGAAAGTCTGTGTTTTTAATTGTGGCCTTGACTAAACTATAATGTTTGTCAGTCATTAGCCTGACAGTTTTTTCCATCCACATGATAATAACGTTTGTTTAATATAAGAGTCAATTCAATAACGTCCAAGATTTTTTTAATAATTCTTTTTAAGTTACTTTTTGTCTTGCTGTTCAAAGTTACCGAGTTTTACTGGTATTCGATCAGATAGGGTTACCGGCAGTGCCCTCTTGGTCTATGTGGTTACGCACGAGATAAAATATCCAATTTAAAAGGTGTTCAAAGAAGACTTAGTGTATTTTATTGGGATGGACAATGTTTTAATGTTTCAAAAAACGTGTAAATAAAACTTTATAACACCGTGCTGATTTCGCTTAATATTAACTACATGCTTCATAAACCTCTTTGTCTTTTAAAATCTGTTATTTTACCCGCTATTCTTTGCACTTTTTTTGCATTTTCTATGTAGCTTCAGCAGTAGCTATACAAACAGGGTGTAATCTTTAAGTGTAGCTAGGCGATTATTCCATAAATATAACAGATTAAGGGCCAAATCAAAAGCACCCGAAACCGACGTACGTGCATGAAGAGATTGATGAATGTAGAGGAAGCGAAAGTTGTATGTTTGGCGTTCCATAGTCTCTGCCTACCCCATTGGGAGAAAGGCGTGAAGGTATGTATGTATGTAAGTAGTATAATATTGGGCATTCTGGCCCACCTCGTTCGATCGGGCGAAAATTTCGCCCTCCTCACTCGTGTGATCCAAATGCCCAATATTATTTTGTGGATTTCAAAATTTGGGTTTGCGCAGAATGAAATTCATGCATGCATTCTGTCCCACCTTTTTCGATATCGAGCGATATTTGTGGATTTCAAAATTTGGGTTTGCGCAAAATTAAATAATCGCGCTAACGTGCGCGTTTCGCGACATGTAACGGAAATTGGGTTTGTGCTTAAAATAAAAAGATTATCTCTCGCATGCGTATTGAACAAATAACAAGTCGTAACGTAAATTGGGTTTGCGCAAAATGAAATTCATGCATGCATTCTGTCCCACCTTTTTCGATATCGAGCGAATTCGTCCTCCCCACTCGTATGATCCAAATGCCTGACATTATTTGTGGATTTCAAAATTGGGTTTGCGTAAAATGGAGGTATAGATTTTATACATTCTTAAAGTCCAAGTTAAACTAAGAATATTAGTTGATTTCGTAAAATGCAAAAGCTTAAACACCTCGCACTTGGCCGGAGCGCAGACGCGTTTGTACAACTTGTCGTGAAGGTGATCAGGCTCCACAGACAAGATCGGGTCACCCAGGACGCTTAGTTCCCGGTGGTCGTATGACCGCTTTTGTGTACATGGTGAGTTTGCATCCTTCACCAGGGACGAGTTCATCCGTTATCTACCACCGCATAGTAACAGAATCCCTCCCAAATATTCGAGATAGTTCAGCAATACTCAGTGCAAGGGTGATCAAATCGAGCATCGAGATTGACAAGCTGGGACTTAGCACAACCAAGCCGGTAGGTCACAAGGAGTACTAAGACACTTATGCATTTGGTAAAGTTCTTACTATATATATCAACCTGAGTATAAAAACTTCAATAGCGTGATGTAGGTTTTAACTGGTTTTCGGTTGTATAAAACCAGTCTTATCATCATTTAAATTACGAAACTATAAGATGTTTTATAAACAATTCGTTAGTTCAACTGATTTTTGGTTTGTAAAACCAAAACGCAAGAAAACAACGCATAAATGTGCTCCAGTTAATTTTAATGCTATTGTAATGCCATCTATAGGAACGTTATATATTAATACATTTCTAAAAAAACATATCTCACTTTAACATATTGATGTAAAATCAGTTTTATTGTGTGCAAAATTAAGCTTAGCTAAAAATATAATCGCATGCGACATACAATGTTTTGCGTAATTGTAATTAGAACTCGAAGACCGGGCGGTATGAGATCCGCGATCACATTTCAACTATGGACGCTCGCTATTATTGTGATGATTTCACGCAAATGAACATAGGTGGCGTAGAATAACGAATATTTTGCTTAATCTATCGGAATTAATCGAAACCATTTGCAACTTATATGAAAGTGTAATGCATTCATTAAGCTATTATATTAGTTCAGTACTTAGCCTATAGAGGGCGCTTATGATGAAACCATTGTTAAATTCTTTATATTGGTAATATTTAATTTTTGTATTCAATGTTGGAATTACAATAAATTTACAATTACAGGTGTTTTCTGGATTAAGAAATCGATTTGTCAAGTTCGCTTGTTCGGGAAAATACTTTTTCTGTTTCCAGTACATTTGCGTAAATAATTTAAATTAATATATATATTTTTTTTCATTTGTTGATTTAACAAATATTCCTGCATTTTATTAATTAGGCATTGGTCAATTACGCAACATGTTTTTTTCAATCGATGTGAAGGAAATTGCACAACGCCGGTGGCCCCATTAAAAATATGCAAGAATATACATTTTGAGGGCTGGCACTATCGTAAATGTATCAAATAATGTTATAATTGGTAACAATACTTTTAATTGTGTCGAACATTTTGAATACATTTCGTTCATTAAACTTGATATAATTATTTTACCAGTGAGAAACCCTAGTTAAATGTTAACAGTTACTGGAATAAACATTCAAACTATCACAACATGTAAGCTTAAAGAAAAAAACCAATTTACACTACTTATAATAAAAATAATGTTAATTACCACAATATGGATGTGAAGATGGAATCTTCTCTCACTGGTTCTTCCAGTGCAATAGAAATAGCAATAATATTAAATTAATAATAGCGATATTAACTGCTTTATGCAAAATTACTCAAGTAACACCCCTGGCGCATGTAACAAAGTCATCAAGAATTCGCTATTTATTTGTCAACTTCCACAACTGCGTTCTTTTTGTGCTCCGAGACTTCCAGCTACCGCCACCGCTGCCCTACACCTCGTCCGCCAGCTTACCGCCCAGTGCATTACCACCTCCTGCTGTTTCATCTCGCTACTGTTAAAATGTGAGTAAGTACACTTTTTTCCCAAATAACTTTAAAATGTTTCAGTGATTTAATTATATCAATTATTTATTATTTATAGGTCTGATACCGAATTTGAAAGCATCATTGCTGCTAACGTGACCCCCGTCACCTCAAAATTTGGAAAACAAAAAAGAAGTGCAGCAAATAGGTATATTTCCCGTTGACTTGTTTTCACTGTTAATGTATGTTTTTAAACAAAAACGATTAATAATTATCCATATATCCTGTTTTAGATCTGATTCAGAGGACAGCGTAAGCCAAGATAATCTCAAATCGAAAAAAACCATTAAGAAACGAAAATCATCATCAACCAGGTATTTGTTTTTACTATCTTATTCATTATCTTTTTAAAAGGTAATTCTAGTAAACCTTCTAACATCAAGGTGGTTGTACTGATTTAATTGTTTTTTACAGTTCTGCCGCATCGAAGATAAAAGGAAACCAAAACCCTCATGATTTGTTTGGTATATTCCCGGAAGATTTTAATATTACGCCGAAACCCTCTGTTTCTTCAAATGCGCTCGACTCGTCTATAATCAACCGACTGCCGACAGGAGCAACGAAACGAGCATGCGTTCTGAAGGGAGACTTCTTCGTGGAGCTGAAGGTCTCTCACACCGAAGACATTCGCGGTGAGTTGCCCGATCAGCGTTGGAAGAAAGCCCTTCTTGCAGTTAAGGCTCAAATCAACAGTGAAACACCACAGTGGAACTCGTTGCAAAAATTTGTTCAACGACTTCAAGAACTTTTTGTAGAGGCTGACGTTAAATTTTACTCTAACAACAAGTAATTCAGTATTATTTTAACGTTTGCGTAAAATGTCTGTTTGCTCTTATTATTTTTTATTGTGTTGTAATCTGAATAAACTTACATAAATATGCCTTTTTGCTCAGAGTGCTCCATCAGAGTAGAAAGAAAACAGTGGGTGGGTCACTTAAAAAGTAATAAACATAAAAATAATTCCGTTGTAGAACTAAACGATGAGGTTTATCAAATTTCCTCAGCTTTTAAAGGTCGCATATCGTCATATAGGATAATTGCTACTGATGATTTTAAAACTTGTTTACCTGACGTATTTTTGAACTCTTTGAAATGCAAATTTTTAAGAATTTTACAAAATGCGCTTCAAAAACAAGTGAGCCTTAAAGTTAATTTCGAATACTTTTGCAATTTTCTTTTATTCAAAGATGACAGGCAAGAAATTAAGTCTTTCGCAACAAAAAATTTTTCTGTGCATCAAAATTATGATTTGGAGAAGCTTTTTCAAAAATTCTTTATAACTATAAGAAAAAAGGTAGAGGAATTTGAAGACCGCGATTCTGGTTGGACATTTTTATCAAATTTGTATTTAGAAATAAATGTCAATAAATTTGATCCATTAAAAGCGTCATCTTACGTGGATTTGCCTAAATTAATAAAAAATAAAAAGGCTTGCATAAATATTCGCAATAACGATGACTATTGTTTTCTCTGGTGCATTGTTGCCGCCATTTACCCGTCCTCACATCATAGTGAGCGTACATCGTCGTATCCCTATTTTAAGACTGTTTTAAAAACTGATAATATGAGTTTCCCTGTCACCTTTGCTGATATTAAGACATTTGAATCCGATAATACTGATATCAGTATTAATGTGTATTCTTTAAAAAACAATCGAACTGTTGTAGGACCTCTTTACAGGTCCGAGTACAAAAGGAAACATAGGATCAATTTACTTTTAATCGAGCGCGGTAATAACTCGCATTATGTTTTGATTCGTGACTTGTCGCGTCTTGTACGTTCTCAAATTACTAAGCATCATGGTAAACTTTATTTTTGCGAAGACTGTCTCATATTTTTTGTATCAGAATACAAATATGATATGCATGTTTGTAGTGGAATTGCTACTGTACTTCCAGATAAAGGTACATATCTGCAATTTAAAAATTTCGATCGTAAACAAGACGTACCATTTGTAGTGTACGCTGACTTTGAAACTATTCTTGAACCTTACCAGGGTTGCGAGCAAGCACCATCGATTAGCTTCACCTCAAATAAACAAATTCATAAGCCTGCAGCTTTTGCGTATTACATAGTTTGTTCTTATGACGGAAGTCTGAATCGTTTTATTCAGTATCGCGGACCCGATTGCGTATCCAAGTTTTTAGAGTACTTGTACAGACATGTAAATGAAATACATGAGATCTTAAATAAAGAGGTTCCTATGATTTTCGACGATGAAGATGCTTTAGCGTACAAAAATGCAAAAAATTGTCACATTTGCAAAACCCCTTTGTTTGGTGATAAAGTTAGAGATCACTGTCATTTAACAGGGTTTTATCGCGGAGCGGCCCATCAATACTGTAACTTACGTTTTCGAGTGCCTAAACTTATTCCTATATTTTTCCACAATTTGTCTGGATACGACTGTCATTTATTTATCAAAGAACTGGGTAAATGTTCTGGACCTATAAAAGTAATACCTAAAAATAAAGAAAACTATATTTCATTTACAAAATTTTTAAGGTTATCTAATGATCAGTATGTGCAAATACGGTTTGTAGATTCATTTAAATTTCTAGGTGCTAGTTTAGAAGAGTTAGCTAAGGGTTTATGTAGATCAGAGTTTTTCCACTTAAGTAACTTTTATCCTCGATTAGAAGAGTTTAATTTATTACTACGCAAAGGAGTATATCCTTACGATTATATGACCGGCTGGGATAAATTTACAGAAATTGAGCTACCTGAAAAGAGTTCGTTTTATAACTCGCTTTCTGCGGAACAAATTACAGACTCTGACTATGAGCACGCTCAACGTGTATGGGAGACATTTCAAATAAGAAACATGGGTGAATATACAGATCTCTATATTAAAACTGACGTTTTGCTTTTGTCAGACATATTTGAAAATTTTCGAAAAATTTGTAAGATTCATTATGAATTAGATCCTGCATTCTATTTAACCGTGCCGAGTTTGTCATTTGACGCGATGTTATTGAAAACTGGCGTAAAATTAGAGTTGATATCTGATTTAGAAATCATTCGTCTTATTCAAAAAGGCATTCGAGGCGGAATTTGCATGTGCTCTACCAGACATGCTCTTGCTAATAATAAATATATGAAAACTTATGATGACAGTAAACCCGACTCGTTTCTTGTATACATTGATTGTAACAACTTATACGGATATAGTATGAGTCATTCATTACCCATATCTGATTTTCGCTTTCTAGATTCTGAGGAAATAGAGCAATTAGACTTTATGTCAATTTCAGACGATGCAGAATTTGGATTTATTCTTGAGGTCGACTTAGTTTACCCTAAAGAGTTACATCATTTGCATAACGATTATCCCTTCTGTGCACAAAAATTTGTACCTCCAGGAGGGAAAAATTCGAAATTAATCCCAAATTTGTATGATAAATATGAGTACGTCATTCATTATGTACATTTAAAAACGTGCTTGCGTAATGGTTTGACTCTTAATAAAATTCACCGGGTAATCACCTTCCGACAAAGCCCCTTTTTGAAAAAATATATAGATTTAAATACAGAACTAAGAAAAAATGCAAAAACTCCATTTCAACAGAATCTTTTTAAATTAAAAAATAACGCTGTTTTTGGCAAGACTCTCGAGGATAGTGAACGACGTGTAGATGTTAAGTTAGTAAATCAGTGGAGTGATGAGAGAAACTCTACAAAGAAGTTTGTAACAGCAAGTAAATTAATAGCACGACCAAATTTTCACAGCGCCACGACATTTTCGGATAATTTAGTCGCTGTTCAAATGAAACCGGAGAGAGTTGTCTTAGATAAACCGATATACATAGGATTCGCGATACTCGAGCTTTCTAAGAGTCACATGTATCAATTCCACTACTCTGTAATAAAACCTTATTATAATGAAAGTGTTTCTCTCTGTTATACAGATACTGACAGTTTCATTTATAATATTAAAACCACTGACTTTTACGACGATTTGAAAAATCAGTTTATACATTATTTTGATACAAGTAATTATAACAAATCAAATGAGTTTCAGATACCCTTGATAAATAAAAAGGTTCCGGGATTATTTAAAGACGAGTTAGGGGGCGAGCTTATCACTGAGTTTGTAGGGCTACGTTCCAAGTTGTATTGTATCAAAAGCGAAAATTCATTACTCAAAAAAGCAAAAGGAGTAAAAAAGCCTGGTGTCCGAGAATTAACATTAGATGACTATAAGGATGTTCTGTTCAAGAATACGGTTATTAGGAAAAAAAATATATTATTTAAATCTATTAAACATGAAATCTTTACGCAAACTGTTAACAAAATTGCGTTATCCAGTAAAGACGATAAGCGACTTACATTAAAAGACAAAATTTCAACTAAAGCATGGGGTCATAGATCGATATTGTAGTTTTTATAAATTATAAGCGAATGTATTCAAATCTCGTTAAATAAATTGAATTGTAAATCTACAACTTTACCAGAAATGTATACCGTTAAAATAAGTAATATGTTAGTATTAAGAAACAATTTATGATTATATGTTATGTAAATACCTATTAGTACTGCTATTTGAATAAACGTACATATGCCTAGTGCAATTTGTGTTTGGATTTTTAATTACCTAATTACTCATAAATAATTGGTTCTCCATTTCACAAGAGGTGTATGTTTATTTTTATTTTTTTATTTAACTCCAAACTAATTAGTGAGCTATTTGTGAAATGAATGAACTTTAATTTATATGAGTAAAATACAAACCTATTCATTAAAATGATTTATATTTCTTTTTTTAATTAAGTGAATTTATTAGCTAAAGAAAGAAAGACAGTTAAATGTTAAAAATAGATTTTCTTCAATGATAATCAAAGTTTGCGTGAAAATTAAAAACACCGGTATTCTAAAATTTATTGTCTTTCTAATTAGCCGATAAAAATACTTACTTAAAATGAAATATTAAAATTAGCATGTTTCTCAATCAGCAGGTTAGCTGCTGACGCCTTGTCGAGTCAGCTATGACCGCGTTATACGATACTGACTGAAATTGTTCGTCAATTGTGGTGTAATTTTGTCGATTCATGAATTCTAATCGTTATAAATAAAGGCTCATATAATACTCAGCCAAACATCAGTCTATCTTCAGAACGAAGTTACAAGTTTTTACAAGTTGTTACGAGCTTCATATCCTCAGCCCCGGTGTGGTAAGCAAACATTTGATATATTTATATATTAACAATTTATTCAAGTTAGACTCGATCTATTTATGTAAATGTTATCGTCTTGCATTTTTATTTTTATTTTTTTTGTCTACAAATAGCAAGCAAAATATTAAAATATTTATTTTGATTTATCTTGTTTCAGAATATGGAAGGAACACAAGACACTTTCCTATTTTCGCAATATGCTCAGGATCCATTGGAGGAATTCCTAGTGGAAGAAGAAGAAGACAGCGAGCTGGTGAAGAAACTTAAAAGCGGAATCCAGAAAAAAAATAAAGAAAAAAGATCAAAACGAAACTTTTCCAATAAAGTTTTTAAAAGAAGTGGTCACGACCGTCTGCCATCATTTATAATAAATAATAAAGCAGGGAAAGGTACGAGACTACTAAAAATACAGATAATTGACCTGAACAAAGACAGTGATGATGAAGACAAAGTGATGTTGAGTGCTCAATATTTGGCGGACGATAATTACGATGAAGTTATAGATCATGCCGAAAGTGTGATACATAAGATTTCAAAAAAACTGAGTGGATACAGTGCTAGTTTGTAGTTTTAGTTTAATTTTGTTGTAATTAACATAGTAAGTAAATAAATATAATGAAAATAACTTGTTGTTTCATTTTGCAGTTATTAATGGCCCCTTGCAGCTTTTTTAAATTTCGATATAACTTTTAAACTAGATTTAACAGTAATAGTACCTATCATATATTTTAACATTACTGGACTAAGAAAAAGCTGCAAGTGACCTTAAGAGTTTTTTTTTTACCGACACGTTTTTCTTCATCTCGACTGACAGCGATATTAATTCAATTTAGTGGAAAAACTTTTCGGTAATTGATAATTCTCTTTGAATAGGTGAAATAAAAAATATGTTTGTCAATAATATCATTTATTTTGAAATCAGATATGAGAATACAGTTCTAAATTATTTTCAAAGTACCATTTTTTAATGCATAATACATTTTTTAACGCACAAGTTTTTTTATGAATTAAACAATTATATGTGCCGCTGTTTTTACAATATTTTTGATGCATTGATTGAAAATTAGGAAGACCTTTTTCACCCAAGTCTATTACAGTACAATTATCACACAAATCTTTAACCCATTTAATTTTTTCTAACCCTTTTACAAATATTTTCTTATTTTCTAAGTGAACATAAATCATTCTTTTAAACTCTCTATAATCAATGAATCCTTCACGCCATAAGATACCGAGGTTTTTCTCTATCCATATAACATTACTTTTTTCTTTTTCCGATAAAGTAAAAAATGCATACGGAGGTTTTATTAAAAATACTTGCGTGTATTCATTTGTACTATACGCAAATTCTTTAAGAATAAATTCATTTGTAGATGATTTAAACCCCTGGAGATCTACAAACAAGCAGTCTGAGCTCATGATATCCTTCGGGTAATATTGGTCAACGGTTTGTATTCTACAATGCTATCATTCAAAATAAGACAGTAAGCCGCAGTATTACCGGGTATGTCCTGTTCACACTCTAATTCAACTCTCACATCTATTGAACCCGTTTTTAAGGTTTCGTTTTGCCGAGAGCAGTCGATAACAAACAGAGGTGCTTTATCCTTAAATTCTTGCGGACTTAGCAACGGCGCTTGACTGCGGTTATAATACGACTGTTGGAATTTAGCATACTGATCGTATAATATAGCGAATTTTTCAGCTGCGAAACTAACATTAGAACTTTCATACGGAAAATAGGTTGAATTTAAAAAAACTTTTACATCTCTTAAATGACAATGATCAAAGTGTGTCATATCTTTGTTAGTCATATTTTTTCTATCTGTTTTTAATCCGATAACAACATATCGTGGCTTTTCAATTTGAGATGAAGTTTTGATTGCCCAGGAATGTTTTGATGTTTTCGGTAAAAGTGGATACTCATAAAGATCCCAGTTTCTAAATGCTATCTGAATAGCACGATCTTTTTCCAAGCACTTCATTAAATTTAACCTTTCCCGATCAGAAACTTTTATATGTGGCATACGCCATACTATTTTAGATATCGTAATGTTATCTATATATTCATTTGTATTTAATGTAACGCTATTTAAATTAGTATTGGATCTCAAAAGAATAAGTTCATGCTTACAGTTTATAACTATTTTATTGTAATCCTCTGCAAAACCAAGAATCTTGTTTAAAGGAATGCATACAGAAAACGACCCATGCGTAACTTTTGTACCGTTGACATCCCAACCCCATGACTTTGACATTCTCGATTCATGTTCATTTAGAGATAAGAGAGATTTCATAGTAGTTGTAACTCCAGCATTTTTAATTTTGTCTATTTCGATTCCATTAAGCTCATATCGAATATCTTGAAACAAATGAAGTATAGGGTTATTAGTAAACTGAACACTGGCCACCGGTAGTTTTGTTTCTCTGTTGACTACTACCATGTTTCCCTCTATGTATAAGGCACTCTCAGAAGGTAACACGTATAGATCTTGTTGGTTTATTGGTATACGGATTTCATCATTAAAATTGAAACTTGTTACGTAAGGTTTGTAGGAATGGAATTCAAAACTTTCTATTGTGTTATCGTAGCCGAAAGTTTCTGTTAAGTTTAGAATACTCATTTTAATAAACCAATAGTTTTAAGAAATTCTTTATTTTCCTTGGAAAGCCTCGTAAGCTGATTTTTAGGTGTTCTTTTCTTGACAGCACAATGCGTACTAATAATTGTACTGCGCGAAACTAATCTTTTATTGAAATCTATCATCTTTTCCTGAGATGCAAATATATCTGGATCTCTTCACCGCGTAAATTGATTAAGTTATCGTTTATATCCAATATTCTTAACTTTAAAGAGCTTAAACTGTTTTGATTAAGAGGAAAATAAATAACGTTTTTAGGTGTTTCTATAATCCGATAGCCTGGTGGTACATTAGGCACAAACTCGTGAATAATATGACTTGGTTTTCCGTTAATAAATGAACCACTCACAATGTCACATTCAACTCGCACTATAGTTGTAGAGAGAATGGACACAGGAAAAGGAGACTCTGTTAATATATTAGCTTGAATAGTTTCTTGACCGAAACCTAGTAAGTTACCAATCGAATTTTCTTTATTAAAATACACATTTTTAGAACACAATATAGACGTCTTTAACGTATTATTATTACATGTCAGTGAAAATGAACATCCTTTCAGATGTCTTTTCAGGTAATCGTCGAGGTCTTGAAGTTCGTATGACCCTTCAGGAATTTCAACTACTTCATTTTGGCCATAATAAAACATATTATTTCTATAGTCTATATTAGGTATAGAGTTAAAAGTCGAAAAATATAGTAACCCGCATTCATATTCACCATTTAGTTGAAAAGCTGGTGAATGATTTGTGATCAGGGTAGAAGAGGTTCCAGTTATGGACAAAGTGAAAGACATCATGTGAATGATATGGTTTTTATTGAACAGAGATATTTAAACGGTTACTCCAAAATTGCTTTAAATATTTCAAACATAAATGACCGCAATTTACAGTATTAAACTTTTGATAAGTGACATAGTTGTATGAAATAATTTTATTTTTTAAATACTTTATTAATTCTATTGGAGGCTGAAGATCGCCGTAACTATCGAAATATTCACAGTAATTATTATCTTTGACATAGGCTACCCAGTGTGTCCCTTGGTTTTCAGAACTATCTAAATTAATAATTGCGCACTCTACTCTATTCGAACGCTTTGGCAAATTATCTCTCATATAAACGCCACGGAAATGAGGAATATCTGAAGAGTGTTTTAAAATATCTATATTAGTGAGAGCACGTCTGGGAAGCCTGTTGACTAGTTTTTTGAGTATTCTAAACACAATCCCTTTCCATTTCTGTACGGTTTAATGTGCAATCCTTTACCTAATGCAATAGATTCCATCATTTTGTTGTGACGTTGTGATTCGGTTAAGTTTTTCTTTGCAGCTTTGTAATCACCAACAGCTTTAGCTATCCCAGCAGCTCCTCCAGCCAATGATCCCAACGCAGAAAGTCCCGCAAAAATAGGTATCAGTGGTAATATACCGCCAGTTTTCGGAATCGGTATTAAACGCGGAATATGAATTTTACTGTTTCTAGTAAATACTTTCTTTGCGAGCGCAAGAGCTCGGGTGATTGTAGTGCCTTTATCTTTTGATTTGTTTCTTTTCAGTTCCTTCCGCATCTTTGTAACCAAACCTTTAAATGATTTTATGCCTGCACCAGCTTTCATTTTAGATTTCATCACTTTGCTAACTAACCATGAAGCAAGTTTTTCTCCTTTTCCAGCACTTTTCGACTTCAACCTCTGTTTAGCCATTTTATAAAGTTCTAAATCTGCGCGGTGTCGATCTGTTAGGTTAGAATGTTTATCATAAGCTATATCGTGTTTCATGCACGCGTCATCCAATTCATTAACTCCTTTATCACCTCTTAATAACCGTTTATGCAATTTAGTGCCTGGTCCGCAATAATTGTAACCAGGTAAGTGTAATTCAAAAGGCAAGTGATTAATTACACTGTTTAAAAGTCCTCTTCCTTTCATATCCTATATGTTAATGACATTTTTTGTGCGAGTAACTATATAAATATATTCATACAATGGCACTTCTATTAATCCAGCTGTTCTCACTATCATTAAGTCCTAACCACTTAACGTATAATTTATTCCCTTTTTTTTTGACCACCTTTTCAATGAGATAAACGTCCGGGTACTTAGTTTTTTGAAGTTCTTGTTCGTAAAATGTGCCCAGAATAGTGTTTCCTCGCTGATCTTCTATATGGTACGTAAACGGTTGAGTGTTACTGACTTGTTTAATAGTAAATAGCTCTGTTGACCAATTAGGCGTATAACTTTTATGGAAAGCGCTTTTATACTTGCTTATACGTACACGATCTCCCACATTGAATTTATTTAATTTATGATATAGATTTTGTTGACGTTTCTTAATATTGTTCTTTACTTCCGATTCATTCTCAAAATTAACATCATTTGGTCTAAATTTTGTTGTACTATGAAAAGTTTCATTATAAGATTTGACTATATCATCTAAAGGTTTTCCAACCCATTTATAATTTCCAATTAAACTAAAATATTTGTACAGTTTGTTTTTAAGCGTCTTTATTAACCTTTCAACAATTGATGCCTTTTTAATTGAATAAGTTGAATAATGATTTATTCCTAAAGATTTTAAATAACAATCAAATTCACTATTGTAAAATTCTTTTCCAAAGTCTGTCTGCAAGTTTCTAGGAATTTGGATTGCTGACTTTATAATTTGTTGAAATGCATTTTTAACTTCTTGTCTAGTTTTCGATTTTGTCGGAATACACCACGCGTACTTTGAAAATGCATCAATGACAACTAAAATATATTTATTTCCTTTATTTATTTTATGGAATTTTTGTAAGTCAATCAAATCTGCTTGCCACAAATCGTGAATGCCTTTTAAAACAACTGCTCGTCGCTTAAAGTTTTTACGAGCTGATCTGTGGATCTCGTTCACTACTTGTTCTTTTGCCATTGCTTAATTGTTTTACAATGTTATCTACCTCGTTTTTTGTATAAAAGTTCAATTTCAACTGAGTTGCGAGCTGATGAATTTGAGAATTTATAACTTTGATTAAAGAATCTAGATACTTCTTGTCATAAATGTTCTGAACGAGCTGATCGACGTACTCCTTATTTACTGCATCATCAGCCGACAAAGGATGAGCAACGCCTTTTAATCTCAGTGATTGTAAATCAAAATCTCCGTCTTCTGAACGAAGCAAAGCCTGACTTTTAAGTTCGTTGACTTCAGATACACCTGCTACACGTAAACGTTTATGAACATGGTGACCAAATTTATCTATGTTCATTTTATGATATATTTTTACGCCAAAAGTTCTGCTTCGACTAACGATAATAGTAAAGTAACTGCTTTATATATTAACATTGTTCACTAATCCCGCTTCTTGTAGTTCTTCAATAATAGATATGATTTCATTATCCAATCCTGTATTACCAGCATCACGAGAAGCTATAAGTAATTTTAACCTTTCTACTAATTCGTTTGGGTTATCCCAATATACATATGACACATCGTTTTTAACATTTTTCATCGTCGGTAGTCCTTCACCACTTACTGAACGTTCTTTAGCTAATTTAAAAAGAGGTCTTATTACATATAAATATTTCATGCCTTTGTTGCTTTTTATTGGTTTATTAGGATTAAACTCTCTTCTATGTGCATTAGTTTCTAATAATAAGGTTTTATAATTACATCTGTCATCCTCAGTTACAATATCTAAATCCGGTACTTTCTTATATAGCAGTTCGAATAAACCTGGCGTTAAATAGTAAGTATGACCATTTACTTTCAGTTTTTTGTCATTTGTAGTGTATACCGGACAGGTTCCCAACATTAGCTTGTCCCGTTCCGTTCGAATACCAAAAGGTATATTTAAGTTGGTAATATATTGCTTTTGAAATTTAGGATCGTCACGAGGAGAAGCGTAAGAATCAGTCGTCTTAAATGAAATATTATTTGAAGAATCCTGATCATTAAAATGTTCACTTTCCACTTCATCGCTTACATCACTTTCATTATCTTTTGATGTCTCATCCTCATCATTTTTATTAACAAGGCTAGATTGAGAAAAATTCCTCACAACCGTTTGATCAGTTATAGATTCCTTCTTTTCTTCACTTGGGCTATATTTAATTCTTTTTACTAACTTTCCCCATTGCAATCCGTCATCAAAATCATCATCATTAGTATTGAAGTAATTATTCTCATTTTTAACTTTAACTATTTCATTAAGCGGTTCTGTAATTGGTTTTAAAACAGATTCCAGAATCATATCATTGTTTGTTTTTACATCGCGAATAAGTTTAACCTTCTTTTTAACTGCTTCGGCTGACCGGAGTATCTTTTCCTTTAGCACTTTATCTTCATTAACTTTCTCGACTTTCGAGCTCATGTCCGTTCTCTTTGGATTCATTTAATATAATAAACGATTATTCGAATACTATTCAATAAGTATGTACTTAAGTATATTAATCTACAGTAATGAATGTATCAAACCCCATTCTATAACATCCAGAATTTTTGTTACAATCCTTGTTTATAACCAAGTAGCTGAAAGGTGCGTTCCATACTTTAGCGCAAATTTCACGAAACTGCGACCATGACATATCGGTTCCAACGTGCTCATCATAAACATGACGTAAATTAACATCATCTTGCTTAAAAAGAATTATTAAATTAGCATTATCCCTTATTAATTGTTTTGGTACTTTACTGTACGTTTGATTTAAATAAAAGCTATCAATATTTTTATGTCTTCCCATTGCAAAGTAATCCCTTATGTTGTTTTGGTTTTCACAAGCCACATCATCAAATATCATGATTGAGTTATAGTTAGCTTCGTTTGGGCTAAGTATTTCTTCATTTTCACAATATTTTTGAAATGTAACCGTTGGAACTAACGCTAATACTTCTTCTAAAAATCGATACATAGGTTGGAAAAGGGTTTTTGAGTAAACATAAACATTTTGGTACCGTAACCCTTGTTCATGAAGTAAAAGACCAACCATTAAATTAGTTTTCCCGCAATTAGAAGGACCGCAAATTATACTGCGAATATTGTAAGGTAAAAGTTCACCATGACGTACACAAGGCTTATTGCGAGCTGAAAAAACAAGATCCAACTGCAAGCTCTGATTTTGTTTTACAAACTTCATATTTCTTCAAAATTTCTCAAGCGATGCATAGGTACGTTTTACTTGCATGAAAGACTTATTCCAATTAAGGGAAATCACGACTACGTTTTCACATATATATAACAATTTTGATGCGATTGTTTTTAGCTAATAATTCCCGTTGCAAACGTGCACGTTAACGCGATCATTTCATTTTGGGCAAACCCAATTTCCGTTACGACGTGTTATTTGTTAAATACGTATGTTAACGCGAGAGATAATCGTTTTATTTTAAGCACAAACCCAATTTCCGTTACATGTTGCGAAACGCGCACGTTAGCGCGATTGTTTCATTTTGCGCAAACCCAAATTTTGAAATCCACAAAATAATATTGGGCATTTGGATCACACGAGTGAGGAGGGCGAAATTTTCGCCCGATCGAACGAGGTGGGCCAGAATGCCCAATATTATACTACTTATGTATGTATAACAGATATAAGAAAACTTTAAACTGATGTCGAAAGTACGTTACCCAATGAGTAAAATCACATCAAAATTTTGCAGGGCGGCCATCGTTCAATCCATAAGCATTGCCAAGTAGTCCTCTACATGTGGGTCTCTATTGGATCGCATAATTTTTTTACGCATAACGTATCTTTACGCATAAAATCGTTTGACCTAAAACGGTTTTTACAATATTTAGAAAACGTTTTATTTTAATTATTTTAAAAATCTAACCTAACCTAACCTAACCTAATCTACACAATAGACGTTTATTAAATTTTGAAATGTCAGCCTAAAGGGTGTTTATGTGAAAAAAATATATGCGTAAAGATACGTTATGCGTCAAAAGTTTATGCGTTTTAAAGGGATCCCTCTACACGTTGCCCAATGCCGTGGCCCAAAGCATTGGCCCAATGTATACAGGGGCCAGGATAAGATGGTGCAATGTTAGCGATCCGCGCGGACCCTGCACAAGGTCCTACCCAGCTTTTAAGGTTTCCAGTATAATATGATATGCGTATTGTTTTTTGAGTATTAGCTTAAATGTATATTTTAGTAAATAATATTACCAAAGTTCCTATGGCTCCATCAATCACATAGGTAATGAAAATAAATATCCGAAAAACAACCGCAATAGATGGATTTTTTGTTTCCATATTGTGTTTAATATGTGTTGTCCTTTTAGAAATGTGGTTGATTGAACGATTTAATTCTGTTTCTATTGTTTGTCATTTTTGTTCTAGTCACGTTTTGGTACTTTGATTTTTATGGCTGTTTTTTTGTATGATTGGGTCATTAACGAACATTAATTATTTGTAATATCGAAATTGTGTGTAGGAAACTAATTACAGCAAAAATGTTTGAGGTTCGGGTCCGTCATTTTAGGATAATTTTATATGTATAGGTAGAGGTTTTTGTTAAAAATCCAAGTTTTCGACCTTAAAGTGCAAATGTCCAAAAATTAACAAAAAGTTCGGCGATTATTCAGTTTTAATTCAATTCATCCTAAACTTTGGGTTTTAGAGCAAATTGTTATGTAAAGAGATTTAACAAGAGTAAATGTCCAAAAATTTGGTTGTTGTATCATTTCTATAGGTATATAGTAAATTACTAATTGCACCAAATTTCAACCGATTATTCTGATACCCGGCATTTTACAAGGTAAAAAGTACAATTTTATTGGGGTATAGGTTTTAGAGTTTTTTAATCTAAGGTTTTGTGTGGGCGTGTTGCTGTATTAAATTATTTAAAGGAAGCAAAGTTTTTGGGACTGTCTTTTTTTATATTCAAACGTTTTGTTTTTTTTACTATAAAATAAACAAAAGTGATTAAAATACTATTGTTATTAATAATACAATTGGTATCTTGGTTTATTCTGAAATTTCAAGAGCCTAGCGAAATATCAAGATAAAAAGTTAAAGAAAGATTAAAAAGGTTTATTTGTATGAAGGCCTCATGGAGACTTTTTCACGTCAAAACGTCATAAATCTACCAGCGCTTCCCAAGAGACCACACGTCTAAGAAGAAACGCCACAAAAAACTCAACAGTCAGTCATTCAAAGAAAAATGACAGTCACTTTACCGTCAAGTGCGTCGATGATAATGATTTGGCCACAATTGTTTAATTTAATAATATACTTACAGGGTGAAAAAACGAACGCTACATGGAACGCTCAATGCCCCTTTCGATCTGTATGATAAAACACTCTATGGATTTGTCATATTCGACCGCAGTTCGATTCCCAGTTAAGGTAAAAAAAAAACATAAATGCAGGTATTTTTTTTCAAAAATAAATAGTAAGTCTCCTTTGCGTAAAATTTTATATTTCCAATATTTAAGATAATTGCCAGCCATTATGGTGTTCGATTTTTCCACCCAGAGGGCTTATTGCCGAACGCACTCGCAATCACGATCGTTATCATTTTGAAAATCGAAGGCTTGTTTGCATACAAAATGAAAACAATTGCTACACTTTGAAGCCGGTTGCGATTGCGAGTGCGTTAGACAATAGCCCCTCTAGATAGGCTTAACCAAGACGTAAACGATCTTTTATATTTCTGTTTTGTGTCGGCGAAATGTATGGTTTAAACACTGGTCGATCCGATCTGTCAACTTACGTCAATACTACACATTATGTCGATTTTTGAAACTTTTTAATTTAGCGCTTTGCTTCTTTCCTAGGCACCATGAAGTAATAAAAGCCAATTTACAAATTGTTATAAAGTTATGTTAAAAAAGCGTATCCCAATTGCTTTTGCGGCACGAAAATTCTCCGAAAAAATATTACCATTTAAAGGATACCCGTCGAATAACTATCTATTTTGTCGAAAATACGTGGGAAATAAGGGAACATCTTCCTTTTTGTAAATGTATCGAACCCTTTTCAGGCACCCAGCGTCCGTCCATCTGTCACCTAAAATTACTTGAAAACAACGCTGAGAAGAAAATCTGGGTAAAAAACAATACGTTAAAAGAGAAGAAAAATGTGGTTGTTGTTTTTGATACAAAGTCAGGATCGAGAAAGGAAGGGCCGTATTAAAAAAACCGGACAAGTGCGAGTCGGACTTGCCGACCGAGGGTTCCGCAAATGAAACGGGTAACTCAATTCAAAATTTGTAGCGCCGCCGTTCCTTGCATAAAGACTCTTTTTTAACCGACTTCAAAAAAGGAGGAGGTTATACGTTCCACTGTATGTATTTTTTTTTTATTAAGTATGTTAACCGATTACTCCGTCAATTGTGGACCGATTTTAAAAAATCTTTTTTGTTTGATAGAATGTACTTCCGAGGTGGTCCCATTGTCATCAAATCTGAATCTGATGAAGGGATCAGTGAGGAATTGAGGGAACTCCTCAAATATTGTATGCAAACATATAGCGATTTTAGTATTTTTAGTAACAAGTGTAGCATTTGCATTCAGAAAGTGTCATTTGGTGAAGCGGAACTGATGATGAAGACCACAGATGGCCACCGGAACTCTTCAACGGTACCGATTTCAAGGGTGGCGATAAGATATCTCGATTAAGATAGTTGAGCGACTACAACGAAGCACATTTAATTGTTTTAAAATGACTATGATTTTCCCGCGGCGTTGCTTGCGGCGAGCTTGAAATGTCTTAAAGTTTCATATATCAACAAAGAAGTGGGACTACATAAGCTTATTATGATCACTAAAAAGTGTAAAATAAAATAAATGTTTTAAAAAACAAAAAAACCGCCTTCAAAAACGCAAAAAATAACTTCTACTACTAGGTACTTAGTAGTAGGTACCTATCCTATTAGGTTAGTCTAACTGAAGTCGGCGACCACAATATTTTCAACAAAAAGCCGACTTCAGTTGGACTAACCTAATAGGATAGGTACCTACTACTAAGTACCTAGTAGTAGAAGTTATTTTTTGCGTTTTTGAAGGCGGTTTTTTTGTTTTTTTTTTGTGATTTAATTAAAAATGTACAGATTTTAAAATTTTTCCTATTTATTTGTAGTAAAAGACGGTGCTACTTGCCAAATTTCATAGTTCTTGGTTAATGGGAAATACACTATACATTTTGATTCCCTCAAGAGTGTCGAAATACACGTTTTTGGCGACATAAACGGCCGCATCTTTTTTTTACGTAAATGTAGAAATTTGATTTTTTCACAGCTTCAAGGGACTATAGACCGAAGTATATGGTTTTAATTTCAACTCGATACCTTCACGCGTTCCCGAGATAACGAGTCTTGACACACAGACAAACGGACAGACGGACAACAAAGTGATCCTATAAGGGCTTCGTTTTTTCCTTTTGAGGTACGGAACCCTAAAAACTGGTGAGTGAGATGCCCAGCTCAAGTCATAATAAACTGTCATCTCTTACGCATCTTGAGATGGGCATCTTAATTAAAATCAAGTTTATTTAGAGGATTGTGAAGCTAAAAAAATACATTTAAAATGCGATGTTTCTCTGCCGCTGAACCAAGTTCAATTTTTTTTTGTACAATTTTGTAAGTATTATGAAAAACTAGGACTACACAAATAAAAAAAATCAGAGACGTACAAACCTAGTTTTTCATAATAACTACAACATATTCAAAACTCGTGGAAATCGGACGTGATTAAAATTTACGGGGTAGAAACGTTATCGCCCGGAGCTAAATGAATATGGATTTTTTTTGACAGCCAAGCGATTTAGGCGTCGCTTCAAAATCCTATTAATAGAGCTCTCAATTTGTTAGCATTCAAAATCAAAAACAAAACGACTTTTTAAACCTGCTTACCACAAGGCTAAAAACGTGTACAACAATCTATAATGCCATACTATGATATACAGCTCTCTCGGTAAATACCTCTATATTTAATTTTAAATTGTCAAACTGCCTCTTACTTAGTATTTCTATAGCATAAGGACTTCCTCGAGCAATGTAATAATTTGTTATTTATTATCGATAGTAAGTATTGTTAATTTATTTATGATTTGACATAAAATTCAATTATAATTTCTTTTTACACAAAACTGTAATCTTGTGAACTGTATCCAGCAAATAAATGACATTATTGATTGGTTGATTGAAAGCTTTAGGTGACGTTTTTATGCACTGCTTTTGCATATCAAAATAATGTCTTTTTGGGGGCTGTTCAAAAATTACCATTAATTTAAAGAAATTACGCATAAAGAATAATTTATAATTATTTATTAGTGAGTGAATTTGTGTACCTGGGAAGTATGTTTACAAGAGATGGTAAGTGTGAGAAGGATGTCGAGAGGAGGGTGAATGCGGGAAATCAAAATTAATGGTGCACTGTACTCCTTTGTTAGCAGAAGGGGCATTTCAAAAAAAGCCAGACTGGATGTTCACAATGGAGTGTTTGGCCCCTACTCTGATGTATGGTAGTGAATGTTGGGTGTGGCAGGATAAGCATGAAAGTCGTATAAATGCAGTAGAAAACGCGCGCTCTTTGCGTAGTATGTGTGGTGGAGGAATGAAAAAGTCAGAGAGAAAGGTGGACTAAAAGAAGATGTACCTAGTGACTAAGACTGAAAAGGGTATGCTTCGATGGTTCGGTCATTTGGAAAGGATGGATGAAAGAAGCTCTACATCGTAATACCTTGTCGCAGTATTAGAGTGAAAATGGTTCGAATTTAATTATTACGTGTATTTACGACGCGACGTGGCTACGACAAGATACCAAAATGTTCAGTTACCTCTGAATTTGACCGTACGTATCTTGGCATCCCAGGGGGCAGGGTAAGAAACGAGAAAAGTTGCTTGTCACACCTTGTTCTGAAATGAATAAAACAAATAATACCACTTACCTCCAAAATATCGTATATTCCCACGTCGGTTACAAAATCCAAACCTTATTTCTTCGTAATACAGTTGTTTCTTTTATTTTTGTTTATGTAGATGTTTTGTGGATGAAAGAGGGCGAAATATACCTTTTAAATAGGGAATAAGTTAGTCACTTTTTTATCCAAATAATAATAAAATTATTGGTATTCAAAATCAAATAAAAGTTCTCTAAAAATGCACATATAAAATGTCCCCTATAAGGGCCTTGCAATCTTAAATACTACTTAACTTTTTGGTAAGTATGTACTTTAGTACCTTGTCTATTAATGTCATTTTTAAACTGTCAAACCGTTTTTTCGTTTTTTGTACGTAACCCTAAAAAGACTTGTCAGAAGCGCGTGGGGGTAACCCCTTGTGCTTCTGTTTAGTCCACCAGAGTAAATCTCTTTAACCGAATTGTCCTCGCGTGTGATATCCATGGATTTGTTTCTCTAATTAATAAGTCCATGGCGATTGTCTAAAACTCGATACTGGCGAAAAACACAAGGAGTGAAAGCAATTAATTAAAAGAAAATAAAACACCAAAAAAGATAACAGAAGATCTGTACTGGCTCTTTCAAACGGATTAACGATTGAGATATTTCCTTGTTAATACTAAATACATTTATTGGGAGTATCAAGCAATAGTTATGATTCAGCGAACCGAGTATCCCGTAAGATGCTTTCAATAATGTAACTCATAATAGAATAAAAAACCGACATGATTTTTATACATACAGTATGCTTTCATTTCCCATTTAACCCTGTCATCCCATAATCATAAAAACACAAAGATAATATAAAATATCCATATTCTTGTAAAGGGTTTTCTTAAAGATTAATCGTTACATGATAAATTGAATCTCGTGCTTTATCCTTGGACCTTTTCGTGCAATCTTTAACCCAGCGATGTTTTTCTATTAAATAACTTGCCAATGAAAACGCATTGGGGTTCTATTTTACTCGATAATAACCATCTTGCTTTTGACGTATTGTTATTGTTTTTAACTCGGCCGTTACTGACAAGTAAATAAGATCTATCATAACGTTGACAATACGATAACAGGTCAAAAAAGCAATATTGTTTCACCAAGTAGATACTTGACGACGCGTTGGCTATAAGTTGGTAGTGACCCTGACTACGAAGCTAGTGGTCGCGGGTTCGATTCCCGGTACGGGCAATTATTTGTGTGATGTGCACGAGTATTCGTTTCTGAGTCTTGGATGTTTTCTATATACTTAAGTATTTATTTCTCTATATAAGTATCTGTATCGTTGTCTAGTACCCATAGTACAAGCCTAGAGCTTAGTTTGGGACTACGACAATTTGTGTGAGATTGCCCCTTGATGGATATTTATTAATTATAATTATTAAGTTAGTCTAACTTAGAGCGTCGTCGGCCTAGTGGCTTAGGGGGTCGACTCGTGATCGTAAGGTACCGAGTTCGAACCCCCGCGGTCACCATGTACCAATGAGTTTTTCTAACTTAAGTGCATTACCCGACACCGTGACATGACATCGTGAGGAAACCTGCACCTTCGAACAGCTGAGTGTGTAAGAGGGTAATTGCACAAAAGATCCTAAAAGGGTAGAAGTGTATCCGAAAGGGCCCACCTGTAAGGTAAGATAAGATAGTGTAACTTGATCCGGCAGTAAGTTTACAATGCATGATTTTATGCGTTTTGATATTGGTCGTTTTGTAACGCAGCTGCATCAAGGTCCTAGGTACTCTACAGAAGTGATACATCCGTGCTGCAGTTGCAATACAATTGCTAACCATAGACAAGGCAACTGCCTATCAATCGCAAGAGTCGCGATATAGTCGCACGTTCAAAAATCGCGCCTTTGCATATCGCTGCAAAAAACGCCCTTTGGCTTTAGAAATTTCAAAGACAATACTTATACTGTTGTTTTAGGCCAAAGTTACTTCGATTTTGCTAACATAACTGATGAATTTTTTATTGAATTTTGAACTCAAGTGAAACGGCTTTCACGGGCTGTATTAAATAAAGGTCGATATACATAGGACGTTAAGACCTTTCGATTTCACCCCCATATTATGTTCAGTGATTTTCTACTGTTTCAAAGTTATTTAAGATTTTATAAAATTTTACTAACACCCTATATGTTACCACCTATCGTTGCAGATTTAATCTAAACAATTGAATTTACAGCTATGATTTTTGTTTTGTAAGTAGTGGAATAGTTGGTCTTGAGTATCCAATTAAAAACGAGATCAAAAAATGACACATTTTTTGAAAATTTTATGTGTTCTTGGATTTTTCTGTAAACTTAACTTTAACTTGAACTTTCGAGCCAATTAGTGAACAAAATTCACTTTTTTTTTCTGGAAATTATTCTAAATGTTGCGGTAATTAATGATAAATCTCAAACTTTAGTACAAACTTTCTTGTATTTGGTTTACACCCTGTATATCCCCTTCTATGATCATACTGAAAAAGGAGTAAAAATACTGTAACCTAAAAATGGAATTTTGATAATTCTACTAAAGTTTTGCTAGATTTTTTAAGGAAATGCTAGGATAATAAGTTATCGTTGCCAACATTATTATTATTACGTAAACTGTGGTTCGGGTAGCTCCAGTTTGCTTGTGTTCAGCGAAGCGCAATTTTCATAGCTACATAACAAAATTCAGTAGCTATTTTATAACACACTAGCTGTCCGTGCCCGGCGTCGCCCGGGTGTATTTTTTTAATAGAAACCTCGTCATTATAATTACACACAACAAAAAAGAAATTATTCAAATCAGTCGAGCCATAGAGTTATAGCATTACCAGGGGAAACAGGGATCCATTTTTAATATTATATTCTCGTAGAATAATATACTAAGTCCGAAATAATTTTAAGTTAAAAAATGTGTAAAATTTTTTTTTTTCGGCAGTAATTGGATTATTTTATGGCTTATAATTATACCTAGAACAATTTTATGATATTTCTTAAGATCAACTGGTAAAGAATCCCGTTAGGATAGATGAATGGATGGATGGATGTAAACTTTTTATACACAAAAATATAAATATTACAATATTAATATTAGACTAATGTACAAAGGCAAACTCATCCCTAAATGATATCTCTTCCAGCTAACCCTGAAGTAGATGAGTAAGGACAATGCATGGGGTTAGACATATACAACTATTGCACAAAAAGTAACAAATAGAGATGATAATACTTATAAATTAGGCATTGAGTTCACCTTTTGTAATCTAAATTGTAGTTAGGGGCAGTAAAAGTTTAATAAGTAAATAAAAAGCAAATGTATTTGTTTCATCAACCTGAATGTTATATTAATAATAATAGTAAGAAAATAAGGGTGCTTTTGCTTGGTTATAAAGTTGGCTCTAGACAAGCAAATTTTACTCAAAATACTAGACTGCAACAATTTTTCTTTTCTAAAAAAAAATATAAACACGAGTAAGATGAAGGCTTTAAGTAAACAAATTTGCGCCTGATTTAATATGGATGAAATTGTGAGGAGCATAGATAAAATAAATAGCATGCCATGTTTTTAGTTAAAACCTTAAAACAAAAAAGGATGTTTTATATACAGAAACGCAAAAGGATTACTTGTCAAGATTAGTTAAAAAAAAAAATTGACAACGAAGTCTAGTAAAAAAACGGAATACTATGTACCTATTAGCTAAAGTGATGATTCATTATAAAATTTGTTTTGATGTGGACTAAAGAGTAAGTTTACTAGTAAAGTAAGTCTTAAATTATTTTAACCGCTTAATATTGGTGTGTATTTTATGAGAAATGAATACACCATAAACTTAAATAGAATATCTTATCTTATCTTGTTGGTGGGGTCCTTACGGATACACTTCGACTCTTTGGGATCTTTTGTGTAATTACCCCTCTTTTAGCGCTTAATCCAATGCAGCCTCCACTCCTTCCAAAAAACGGATAGTGGAGTGCACTGGCAGTGCCTTGAAATCGTTCGGCTCTGGGTAGCCACAACCGAGGATTTTCATTCTTACTCCGGCGAGGGCATCACATGCATTAAATAGAATAAATCTCTAGTCGACAAAATTGTTAAAGCACCGCGCTTTTTGTCCAAAAATCGTTTTAGAGTCGATCTTTCCAGAACAGGAAGTCTATTAAAGAATCACTTTAACTCTCTAAAGGGTTGAGAACATCGTTAGTGCAAGTATTCTTAGGTTCTTATTCCAAAGCACCCGGCTTTCAAAGCGGATCTTCAAGGATGACGCAGTTTTTCGGATTTGAATAGAATCCTTGCCCAATTTTTTGGAGTTTTTGCCAAATTGTTTTCAAATATATCTTACGAGGACAAAAATTCTACATGGTAGCACTTTATTGCTTTTGACGTGTTATCGTATTGTCTACATAACGATAGCTCTTATTAACTTCACAGTAATGGCGGCCGAGTTAAAAACAATACCTACCAAAAAACGTAAAAGGAAATATCGCTTCATCCCTTAGAATAGAGGCCTAATATTGTATTTTCTTTGTATGCAAGTTAAGTAAGTTTACGACTTATTTTAAAAATTTAACTCGTTAAAAAAACCTTAATAGTTAAAGAATACAAAAGGTATAAAAACACCGATCTAGAAAACATTTTATTAATAACTAGAGGACGCCCGCGACTTTGTACGCGTAGAATTAGTTTCCCGCTACTCCGCCCATTTCTTCCCGTTGGAGGTCGATTTTCGGAAAATCCTTTCTTAGTGCTCACTTACATCATGAAAGGAACCCTGTACCTAATTTCAAGTACCTATCTAAATAGGTATAGTAGTTTCGGCTGTGCGTTGATATATTTATAAGTCAGTCAGGTTGGCCTTTTATAGATTATTAATGTAAATAGTTGCGTGAATAAATAACATAGGAGTATATCTTGGATTAAAACAAAAAAAACTTTATATCACAAAAAGTATGCGTGACAATAAACTCCAAACGACTTTAATACGACCGAAGTCAACCCCAATAAACTAAATTTAAAACCAATTTTCAATTCACATTACTTCCCGTTAGGGCGAAAATTGTTTCAAAGATAGAATCAATACCTGAGACCTGACCTACTTGTCTCCAAAACAAACTCCGTCTCAACTCTCAGCCCAGCCGTGCGATGAATAAAATATTATTTCATCAACGTTTTTAGCCCAAGAAATGTTAATCTGATTATGTTAAAATGACTTTAAATTGAGAGCTCGAGGAGAGTGAATAATAATGTTCAATTCAATTATTTTTATTACAGCGAGAATAGGATTGAATGTTCAGAATGTCAATTAAGACGTTTGAAATAAAATAATATTACTTACCCACTCTTTAAGAAGTATTTTTTCAAACTGCGATTCCGCCGAGGCATAGGCTTTTTCCAAACAGTTAAATAATGATAAAAAAGCATTTGAAAAAATAAACGAGAAAATTGATAGGCACAAAAGTATTTGTAAAAATGAACGAGATCATTTCACATACAATCAATTATTAACTTTGCTGGCTTTTATCAAGTTTTTTTTTATACACATGGTAAACATCTTAGCCTGATTGTGCAAAATGTGGTTAAAGAATTTAACATTAAGTTTTTAGAGTTGTTAGCTCTTTCATATGACACCCCGTATGCTATGATCAAATGACTTTAATTTTTCAATCCCGCAGACCCCTTTTTAAAATCCTTTTGGCGAGGTGGTCACTTTCTTGGGATGTCAATTTAGAAGAACGACATGTTCGTTTTAAGTCCATTTCGATAGACGACATGTTCTGACTTAGTCAACTTCTTAATAGGTCTGGTAAGAGGGTCGTCATTTTCTGACTTAGGCATCTTCTCAGTAGGTCTATTTCGAGGGACGTCATTTTCTGGGTTAGTCATCTTCTGAGTAGGTCTATTTCGAGGGACGTCCTTTTCTGACTTAGTCATCTTCTGAGTAGGTCTGTTACGAGGGACGTCGCTTTCGGAGTTAGCCATCTTCTCAGTAGGTCTATTTCGAGGGACGTCATATTCTGGGTTAGTCATCTTCTGAGTTGGTCTATTTCGAGGCACGTCATTTTTTGACTTAGTCATCTTCTTAGTAGGTCTATTTCGAGGGACGTCATTTTCTGACTTAGTCATCCTTTTATGTGTCATGTCGATAGACCCAGCCAAGAATATTAGAATCTAAAACTATGTTATTTCATACACTGTAAAGTATCTATTATATTAATATGTCGTAGGAATATTGTCGTTAAGCACGGTGTTCACGCGACTCATGTCGGAGGCACAGAATAATAAATACTTAGTACAAGTACAGGAGGAACTCTCCGTAACAGCAAACATGCGAATTTAAAACTACTCAGGGGGCCTAATATGACTGCGTTTATTGCGTGACAAAATGTGGATAAAACACCCGTCACTTTCTGACACTTATGGAAGTGCGAGAGTCACGGATACTTCATCCACATTTTGTCACGTGATAAACGCAACCATACTAGGCCTTTATGTTCTGACAAAAAGCCTGACATTTCGATAACAGTCCGGAATTTTTAGTCACAAAATGGAAAAATTACTCACTTAGTTACAGTAGTTTAAATACTCAAATTCCAAATCAAATTGACGGGTGTTTTATCCACATTTTGTCACGGGATAAACGCAGCCATATTAGGCCCCCTGAGTAGGTTTAAATTCGCATGTTTGCTGTTACGGAGAGTTCCTCCTGTACTTGTACTAATTGTGAGTATTTATTATTCTGTGCATCCGACATGAGCCGCGTGAATCCCGTGCTCCACGACAATATTCCTACGACATATTAATATAATAGGTACTTTACAGTGTATGAAATAAAATAGTTTTAGATTCTAATATTCTTGGCTGGGTCTATCGACATGACACATAAGAGAATGACTAAGTCAGAAAATGACGTCCCTCGAAATAGACTTACTCAGAAGATGACTAAGTCAGAAAATGACGTCCCTCGAAATAGACCTACTCAGAAGATGACTAAGTCAGAAAATGACGTCCCTCAAAATAGACCAACTTAGAAGATGACTAACTCCGAAAGCGACGTCCCTCGTAACAGACCTACTCAGAAGATGACTAAGTCAGAAAAGGACGTCCCTCGAAATAGACCTACTCAGAAGATGACTAACCCAAAAAATGACGTCCCTCGAAATAGACCTACTGAGAAGATGACTAAGTCAGAAAATGACGACCCTCTTACCGGACCTATTAAGAAGTTGACTAAGTCAGAACATGTCGTCTATCGAAATGGACTTAAAACGAACATGTCGTTCTTCTAAATTGACATCCCAAGAAAGTGACCTACCTCGCCAAAAGGTTTAAAATGTTTAAAAAAATAATGTATTTTTTCACTAAAAACAGTTGCGGGCTAACAAGATACACAACTTTCCGAATTTCAAATTGATAGCCTCTATAGTTTCAGAAAAAAACTGCTATGACATACAGACAGACAGACACCGAAGTTCCTTTTTTACCATTTTGGTACGGAACCCTAAAAGTTAGAGATTGAAACATTTGCCTTGGCTATATGAGACTTTTTTAATGGGAAAAACGCAGCGGAATATAATGGGGCTTCGTTCGTTTATTTTTCTCCGAGGTAGAAAATGAGGCTTATCGCTTTTTTTTTAAATAATACCATTCTTTCCGAGCATGTTTGAAAAAAAACACTCTCATGAGATGTTTAAATTATTGGACAGAATAGGCCCCCTTTTGGTTTTGAAAACTGCAGTTATTTAACGTTTCGTACAGTCGGCCTTATAAGAAGCTGCACACTTTTGTACCTTGTCGCTTTAACGCCTTTGACAGATTAGTGCAGCAGTTCAAACATGACGTTAAAGTGACAAAACACTAAAGTTTGCAGCTTCTTATAAGGCGATCGTACCAGAATGCAACGTAGTAATTACGTCCGTTTTATCCCCAGACACGGATCTACGGATCTTAATTCACCCGCAGGTATTGCCGTCCTTGTCGGGTAGCGCTCAGCTATTGCAGTTGTTTATAAGAGCTAACAAATAAAGATAAGTACTTACCTATATTGAGAATTTGCAATAGTTGTCTCTATTAGCAACAGCCGTTGTATGCGTCAAACCTTCGTGGATCCCACTAATTCCACTAATATTATAAATGCGAAAGTGTATGTGTGTAACACCCGTATTCACAAACGTCACTATGAGGTCTCACAGTGCTCACGAACGCACAGGGTGGTTCAAATCGTCTCATAAACAAAAGGTCGGTCAAAAATCACAAAGCTGTATTGAACGCAGTGCGTTTACTCAGTGAAAAATCCCTTAAGAATTGTTTGTGAATACGGGTGTTAGTTTGTTACTCTTTCATGCCGCAACGGCTAAACAGATTTGGATGAAATTTGGAATGGAGATAGCTTATACCTTGGATTAACACATAGGCTACTTGTCATCCTGGAAAAAAAACGGAATAAAAATAATCGTGCTCCCCGCAACTTGAGATGGCCTAATAACTATTACGATGCGGACGAAGTCGCGGGCAGAAGCTAGTAGGTAGGTAATATCCGAGGGTAATTAAGGCCCGCCCTCACAGGTATCCGTGTCCCAACTTAAACACAGTCTTTAACGCGGATATTACACAGATCCGTGTAAAGATAGTGCGCGATTTGAATGCAGTCGAGGCCTGAGGTGCAGAGCAGAGCCCCCAGCCATCCGCACGACTCCCCTCACTCGCTTGCAGTGTATGCAGTGCAGTGTTGTCCTTGATTACGTCACAGCATTGTCGCATTTCTGAGCTCTGAACTCAACTCGCGCGCTGACAGTTGCTGTTGCCTTGCAAGTCTAGATGGGAATACGGGAAACCGTGCAGTGCGTATTGTGCTCTTACAGAAAGCAAGTGTTTTAAAAATCCTGTGTGTGTGTGTGTGTGTGTGTGTGTGTGTGTGTGTTTGTGTGTGTGTGCACGCACTATTATAGCACTGGACAGATAACAAGTAAATATTGTCACACCATGAAGTTTCTGAAAATAAAATAAAAACAATGGTACCTAAACTTATTTTTTCTACTCGCGTACTATAAACCGCTAATATTTATATCGTTAATGGTGTCAGAATACCTCCTATAGCGTAACCGAAGCGTAAAAACAATTCTATAATGAGCGTTGCCATGGTAATAACAGTTCTATAATTTATTATAGCATTGTTATTACCATGGTAACGGTCATTCCGGATATCAGTCTTGGCGTTTAGTTAACACTTGACATCCTAATAATTTGTATAATAAACCGTTAAAAACATTTAACACCAATAACAATTACGTATATTGAAAACAAAATTAATTTTATGAGTAATTATGTGTTTAAAATAACATTTTTATTCAATTACTAAAAACAGATGGTTAATATCCATCGATTTGTTATTTGGTTACCATGGTTACGTTCAATATGGATATCAACAAAATGGCGTTTCGTTTGGCATTCCAACTTGTTTATGATAATTTGATAGAACTGTTTTTAGTATCTATTAAAATTCGCATGAAATTTGTTTACATTTATCAATAAAATTCACAAACTATTATCGCGCATCGGAATAGTGAAAATGTCTTTGATGACAAGTAATTTGTTAGCAGAAAAATCGAGTAAAGTATACGAGAAAAGTTAGCGATTGTTTATTTTTATCATTATCATTTTAAGCTTGTAGAAAAAGTTATGTATGCAACGGTTCATAATTAGCTCTTAAGGTACTCGTGCCTGTAATTAGAGCGCTCGCAAGCTCGCGCTCTAACCTCGGCTCTCGTACCTTAAGAGGCTTCATTATGTACCAGTTACATAAATAACTATTTTGCATGTAAAATAATAGTAATCACGGCATTGTTCTACCCCTGTCAACATTATCATTATTCCAAAACTTCATGGTTGTTCATTGTGTCATGTATGGCTTCTTATCTGCATAGTATTATAGTGTATTTATTTACTGCAATAACAACTGAATCGGATTTAGTTAGTTTACCAACTACGTTGTTTAGTTTCCAGCGATTAGCTATGGCAATAACAGTAGCACCCTGATGCTAATCTGGAAAGTCAATATTTGTCCAAACTTCTCAAGAACTTGGCCGCGCAACTTAAGCAGCTGTTTGGATCTTACAAGATTCAGTATACGTTATGTATGTATGTATGTATGTAAACTCTTAAGAGCGTCGGTGGCCTAGTGGCTTAGGAGCTCGACTCGTGATCGTAAGGTACTACCGAGTTCGAACCCCCGCGGTCACCATGTACCAATGACTTTATAATTTAATTGCATTACCCGATGCTCTTACGGTGAAGGAAAACATAATGAGGAAACCAGAGGGCTTATTGTCTAACGCACTCGCAATCGCAACCGGCTTCAAAGTGGAGCAATTGTTTTCATTTTGTTTGCAGACAAGCCTTCGATTTTCAAAATGAAAACGATCGTGATTGCGAGTGCGTTAGACAATAAGCCCTCTGCACATTCGAACAGCTGAGTGTGTAAGAGGGTAATTGCACAAAAGATCGAAGTGTATCTGAAAGGGCCCATCTGTAAGATAAGATAAGATAAGATGTAAACTCTTCATTGTACAAAACATAGAAATTCAAATACAATATTTACAGAAAAGTAATGTACAAAAGCGAACTTATGCCTTTAAGCGATCTCTTCCAGTTAACCTTTGGGTGAGTGACCTTTGGCCGGCATAGTATACTAGCGATCCGCCCTCGCTTCGTTTCGGTTTATGTCAGTTTTCAGTTCCAAACCATAAACAAGAATTTAATATTTATAAAAACCTTTCGAGAATAATTTATTTGACACATACACATAAACATACAGACACTCACGCCTTCATTCAGAGTGGGGTAGGCAGAACCATAGAATTACCAACAACTCTAAAAACTTGTTAATTCTGTAAACACATTTTGTACAATCAGGCTAAGATGTTTACCAGTGTATAAGGCCCGGGTCTCCTATAAACGCCGACGGCCGCTTGCAGCATCACGTCAACAATGCTTACTATAGAGATGTACTGTTGTGGTCCCTTTCACACGTCGACGTTGGCGTCTTGACGATATCGGAACGTTGACGCTAACGTCAGACGCCGCGTATAGCATATAAGGGAAGACATGGAGTGGCACTATTCTATCCCGGCAACCACACTTTTTTATATATTTTGGATTATTAATTGTTGTACTGTGTATTTCTCAAATAGGTATGTAACATGTACCTAAGGGTAACCTATCGATGTTTCGAAAACCTTTTATCCGTGATTTCGTTTGTCAGAAAATCATTTCTCTCTTAACCCATTAACTTTTCAAAATGCATAAAGAGATATACCTAGAGAACCTGTAGGTTAGGTTAGGTGAGTTTTATAACAATCGAGGAAAGTTAAACGGTTACAGAGAAAAAGTATTTTCGGACAAATGAAACAGAGGACAAAAGTATTTCGAACTTAAGATAGGTAACCGTACCCAACACTATCTTAATTATATATAAGTGACGTTTAAATAAATACAATTTATATAAGTTTGTTAACAATTTCACGTAATGAAGTGGCTTATAAAAACGTTTTAATACTCATTATTGGTGGAAAGGTCAAAAGCAGATTGAGATTAACGAAGTTAATAATACAAATTAATAACGTTAAATATTTTGTGTCATTTTTAACGATGTCTCATTTTTGTCTCATATTATCTTAAACAGATGAGTCTGTTAGAATATCTCTGAAATTACTCTTAGATATCTTATAATCTAAATAAAAATCTTTACTTAAAGATATCTTATTAAGTAATGCTAATCTTTCTTACTAAAATTATGCAGCACCCTACGGTTGAAGTTCATTTGCACGTCTTGATACAACAAGTTCGATTTTCCCTTGCAATAATATTACGACAGTGACCAATGTCAACCTTAGCGATAATTAGATCTCACAGAAACTTTTGTCAAATCTGGTACACCACTTTCTGGCCGACCGCTCAAACCTTGAAAAAAAACAACAAATAAAAAAAAATGGACATGTGTGCGTTGGGCTCGCGCTGATTCGATTCAAAATCGAAATAAAATCGGAATCTTATAAATTAATACCTACCGTGCAGCAGTACGAAACCCTCGGTGCGTAAATCCGGCTCGCAATAGACCAGTTTTTTCATAACGTCGGTGATATTGCAAAACCGCGTAACCAACAAATTAATTATAGAGCAAAATAAACCTTAAAAGCTAAGAAAAAAGGTCCATTTTGAAGGACCATTTTGCTCTTTATTAAAAGTGTTACTTACGCGACGACAATACTCCTTATTTGTCCGGAATTACCACTCGCGTAAAAACAAATAGTCCAACGACACTGCAATAAATAGCTAGCAAAAAGCCATTCACAAAAAGTTGACTCAGAAAAAAAACCCGTGTACTTAATAAAAATGCTAGAATAATATTTGTGTAGCAACTCCGACGCGGCAGTTCGTTATGGAAGCAATCAAAAAGAGAGTAAACAGTGGCTGCGCGGGATCGGTCGACTTCGAGTGCCTTAATCTGTGCTCAGACTGAGATATTCGAGTGTTGTAGGGGCACTTCATAACGTTGGAAAATATCAATTGTTGTGTTACAGAAGAAACACTGAAAAAAATAATTGTTAGCTTCTAAAAAGATAGTGATTGTTGTGCATAGGCGTCTTGAATCCATACGAGCCTAACAGGACGTTAGACGCATCAACTAAGACGTTAGTTGAATCGCTAAAGAACTTGCTGTTTTTACTATAAGTTTTGTTTGATATAACTAATATCATGAATAGTTTATTCATTTTATGTCAACTTAATGAAAACCTCTCTTGGTTAGCTCACATTTTTTTGAGTGTAAGGGTTATTTATTTTAAAACAATCAACCAGAGTTACGTGTCCATTATTCGTGCCTTCAGTTAAATGTTTTGACGACTCTTTGGTCTAGTTGGCAGTGACCTGCCTACAAAGCTAGCGGTCCTGGGTTCAAATCCCGGTAAAGTAGGAGTTCCGAATAGGAGACGACCTTCACCCAGCTGTTTATTCGATGAAAAGCATTTTATATCAAATTTAATATGGTAAGTAATAGTGGCGAAAAGGTCGACTGAAAATTTTCAGTCTAGTACCTTCCATAATTAAAAAAAAACTAAAAATGAACTTTTTTTAAAAATTGCTATTGCTTGTTTAATAGACCAATTACATACTAATCGAAAGTATGAAGCCTATAGAATATGCAAGGTGCTTTTGTGCCCGCGTTCCTTCTATTATGCCTTAAAAAAACTTACAGTGGGAGGGTCGTAAAAATTCTTTACCACACTTAGGCAAAAAAAAACCGCCAGCTAGCACTTTTCTTTCACCGTGAACGCTTCTAACTCAATTAGTTTTTTTTTAAAACTTGGTCTTTTATAGGCGACGTTGCTAGATTTTAATTTGAATTAAAAAGTCGGACGTAATCAAGTGCTGATTTACTTAGTTTCTGCCTGTAAGTAGATTGTGGTTTCATTTAATTTTAATTAAATTGAGACTGGCTAGAAATACTCAGCGTTTAATAACGTAGTGATAAGGTTTAATACCGGGTAAAAAAAAAGTTAAACTCATTTCAGTCCTGAAAACTCTTGAATAAGTAAACCGTTTTTTTAGGGTTCCGTACTACAATCGTAAAAAAGGAACCTTTATTTACGAGTATTATGGGTTAACAAGTAAGAACAGTAGAACACAATTTATATGGCGTATCGTGAATCTTCGTTCGCGCAGACACGAACAACGTTTCCGATGATTTCCGAAAGCACGATTTAAACCCACGATCAGACTTGTACGTAATAGTTATAAGGTTCAAATTAAATTGCGTCTATTTTTTCCATTTCACTCACGGCTGACTGATAGACACGCGGGCGCGCGTCAACATGGCGTCTCTAATAAGCATACACCGGATTGACGAGGGCAAAAATGTATCAGTGCTAGTGATTCATTAAATATCGACTAAGTTTATCGACAACTTTTTTCGTAACATATGGATCTTACATGTCTTGCAAAAGTAAGTCGTACCTTTATCTTCTATATGTGAATGATCAGCATTCCGTGAAGATAAACGATATATTTTCTTTCGAGGCATTTTTAACCGACCAAAAAAAACAAAAAGGTTCTCAATTTGTCTGAATGCTAAAGAATATTGTTGTACTGAATGAATTTGTTATTCAATGTAATTTCAATGGTGTTCAAAAGTGACTTAAGTCCAGAGTCAATGTCAGATACCGGTTGTTTATATTTGCGATAAGTATAAATAAAAGAGGTTTGCACATAATTAAAAAGTTTTCAAACTTGGCCATTACTTATGATCAATCGGGTGCCATCAATCCGGTGTATATATGCTAATAACCAATAATAGCACAGAATACAGACACGCAATGCGTGGATCATGCTGATTGGTTACCGCGCTTCGAAATTTGTCAATTGCTCGGGTACAGTCAACAGCATAAATAAGTGATCATTTATGTACCTTGTCACTTTAACGTCGTGTTTGAAATGTTATACAAAATTGTGAAACGATTGAAAGCGACAAGGTACATAAATGATCACTTATTTATACTGTTGACTGTACATCGGTAAGCCATATTATTTTGTTTTACTGTAGTAAATATAACGAGATATTAAAATTTGTGAAATTGCTACTTTAAACTACTTAAACACCCTTTGCAATTATTTTGAGTAGTTAAAATATAATGTTAGAAGACGAGATTCTGCGCTTCAACATTTAATTAAAATTATATATTTTTTCTTTGCTATGGAAATGGCAAAAGAACACACAGCTAAATCATAGATTATACTTTTTTTATTTTATAGCATACAATCATATTTCTATACAGTATATTCTAACTACTTGACAAATCAAACGTGCCCGTTTTCTTTGCTTTGTATTACATTTAACCAATATCATTCAAAACAAAACAACCTTTTGCTAGATATTTAGCGCAACTTTTTTTATTACATCAATGATTCAAATTTGCATTTAAACTAAAACTTAGTATTGGATCGTTGTGACTTTGAAAATATAGTTAAAGAGTTTTATTTAAAATTTCCAATAGAATAACAATCAAAAGAAATAAACGTGGTTACGAGTTAAGGTTAATCACAATATTATGAATATTTAAATTGCAAAAGTTTGTTTGTGTGTGTTTACATTAAAACAAATAAACAAATTGGCTTAAACTTCGAATTGACACATGCGGATGGTCAACGAAGTAGGAGGTAAAGCAAAGTGCCCGTGCGGCCTACTTACTGAATATATTTTTTTTAATCTTTTATCTTTTAACGACTAATTCTACGATGCCATGAAATTGAATTATTCAAATTGGTTATTTTGATATTTACGTAATTAACATTTAGTCCCATTCACTGTTGTACGGTTGGCTATTTGTTATTTCAAACATTTCTTAATCGCTCAAAGTTTAACTGGAAGATATCCCTGAAAGGGATAAGTTCACCTCTGTACATACCTTTTATGTTTCTGTCTATTTTGTTGTTTGTTATTTTTCAGTTTGTATAATAATGTATTTACATACTTACATAGAAAGTCGAGGGCAAAGAGTAGTCTTCTATACATACAAAAAAAATCGAGACTGACTGACATACCACGCACAACCTAAACCGCTAGACCTAGTACATAACTGAAATTTAAGGGTATTTTTATTGTTTACATCAGTTGCACTAATAAATAAATACATACATGTATGAAGAGACGCGTAAGCACAAAACATTTACCCAATCAGAAAATCAAACAAACTTGTTCCGATCAATGTAATTCTTCTTTTTTTTTCAAAAATTTACCCATAACGAGAAACTTATTCACTTATTCTACGCGTACAAAATCGCAGGCGTCCTCTAATCTTTAATAACATTAATAACTTAATTAAGACATTCTCATTACGAACAGCGTGTGTCTGCCCAAAGCAAATAAATATTTATGAGAAAACACATAAATAACGGTATAATTCTGAACATAAACATGTTCCAGTAAACATGCGAGAGGTTAAGTATGATTAATGATCTCAGGTGAGCTTACACCGCTTCCGAGTTTAATCAAGTTTATTAAACCCTTTGAACGCCTTTGACTTGATACAAACGTCGTCCTCACACGCCAATGACAGCTGAAAACCACAGCTAATGTCAACCTTACGTCACAAATACTCAGGTCTATTTTTCACTTTATCTGTGACCACTAAATGGGTCGATGGCGTGGTAGGCACGACAGAGTACACGACCACTTTAGTGGTTCTTGGCATTCAAAGGATTAACGGTTGTCCCTCGGGATCCCTATCAACGTTTGTCCTAACACATCGTTTGTCCGAATTTTCATTAGTCCTAAACTGGTTTTCAGATGAGTCAGACAACTTTTTGAGTCCTCTTTCAATTATAATTGCGTTTAGGTTAGGTTAGGGTTGTATTGTAACAACACTAAAAAGTTTAAAAAATTAAGCGGAAATGGCTTTAGGATAAACGAAAATTCGGACAAACGATGCATTAGGACAAATAATGACGATTAGGGATTCCATAAGGGAACCTTGTTTAATATTTAAGAGGGTAAATAGTAGCTCAGCCACTTAAGTCAGTCCAGAGGCCCTAGACAAGATGCAATCGGCGTTCGCTATCGTTATCCAAAATGTATAGGATTCACGTAAGCTGTCAGACGGGCTCGTCAAGCGCCTACGTCGAAACTCGTTTACGTTTGCATTAAGCAACTTGACTAGCCTCACAGTGTCTCTATGATAGGCAGAGTCACGGTAAGGAAATGTTTGTCACTTTTGAACTTTAAGAGCGTTGAAATAGAGTCGAAAAGTAAGAACCTTTTTTTACCGTGACTATACCTAAATTGTATGGTTAACAACATTAGCTTTTATAAATTGATAGGACAAATAATAGTATAACCTTTAACAGAATGAACTATAATTCATTACGGTATTTAAAAGTTATATTTTTTATGACTTTTCAAAAATATGACTCGCGAAAAATGGAACTGCGAATTATATTTCCGAATATTATGACTTTCAACATTATGAGTTACGTTAATTATGATAATAAACGTTATATAAATAACAAAATTTTAATTTTATGACTGATAATTTTATTTAAACCCGTTTTATTCCTTTAATTATTATAAAATGATTGGCAACGTAAGCGTACCTCGTTCTCTTCCAAATAAAACTTACTTCAAGAGAGGACGTGCGAAAATTAAAAGTTTAGACATTCTATCTTTATTTGTCTCAATAAGATAATGTTTTTTTTAACCCCACGCTAAAATTAAGGTGTTATATGTTTAACGTATGTATGTATGTGTCTGTTTATCTATGTGTCCGTCCGTGGCTTCGTATCTCCCAAACGAATGGATCGGTGAAAAAAACGTTTCGTCGGAGATCCTTCAATATCGCGTAACTAAGAAATTCAACAAGTTGCAAAATGTACCTTACGGACTTATGTGCTTAGGTGTATTTTGCACCTTAATTAATTTGTTAGTTACGCGGTATTGTAGCCGACGGTTTTTTATCAGGGTGGTTCTTAACTGGGCTTCATGTAAATCGGTTCAGCCGTTTAAAAGATATCAGGGCCGAGAGTCTACACGGTAAAAACCATATCGTCTTTGACCTGTTATCGTATTGTCAACGTTTTAATAGCTCATATTTACTTGACAGTAATGGTGGCCGAGTTAAAAACAATACCAGAACAAGTCAAAGACGATATTAAGTAGTTAAGCATTTTTTTACAAATAAACTAGGGTGACGGCACCAATGATGGACACTTTTAGCTGGCACCAGTCATGGACACATAACTCTTAATTCAAATTTCATACGGTCGTAAATTGATTGTTGCAAAACCAATGAATAACCCTTATCTTCTGTAAAATAATAATAAGTGTCCATCATTGGTCCTTGTTCATTACTGGTTCCGTCACCCGATGTATATAACAAAAGCAGACGCTTGTTCCTTTTTATCTTTAACAAATGATATGTCAGGTGGTTTATCGGTTGGTAATATATCGATTACCAACCGACAAACTATTAATTAATCCGTAAAAGATTCACCGGCCAATACAAAAAGTTCATATGACTAACCAACTAATTTGGCTGGTTGTAGATTAAAGAAAAAAAAATACTAGCCGTCCAACCGTCTCCTAATTCACCAACCTGACAATGACATGTGACAGGTGACATTTCAATGTACATGGCACAGCTGATATGAAACCTAGTGATGTATCAGTGTGTTGACTTTGCAATGTATACGGAATTGTCACCTGTAACATGCCATTGCCATTGTCAAGATAGTGAAATAAGGGGAAGGTGGACAGAGTGGTTTAACTTTGTCAGTTAGGAATAGAGAAAGGATACTCGTAATTAAAAAAATTCAAATATGCATACGTTGGCAATAAGTCCAAAATATATAATTTACTACGCTATTAATTAAAGAAACTATAATAATTGCTGCAGATTCACGAAACCAATTAAAATAGCTATAATTATCACAGAAACATTTCAGTTTCCATACAACTTTGACTATTAATATGTCTGAACTAACTCCAATTAATAAACGCTTTGGAAACAGTTAAATATAGATGACGTAGTTATTTGATAACTACTTCGATAGTATTGGAAATAGTTTATTTACTTATGAATGGTTTACGTGATTGTATTTATACTTACCCCCTTACTAATAAACGTTGAGTAACGGGGGTATAGCTAATACAACGTTTTGTCCTTACTGTGACATTTGGATTTGACAGATAAGGACAAAACATTGTATAGGTATAAGTACCACCGTTACTCAACGTTTATTAGTAAGGGGGTTTTACTTGACGCGCGCTGGCCTAGTTGGTAGTGACCCTGCCTACGAAGCTAGCGGGCCTGGGTTCAAATCCCGGTAAGGGCATTTATTTGTGCGATGAGCGCGAACATATTTTTTTGAGTCTTGAATGTTTTCTATGTATTTCTCTATGTACCTATAGTGCCCGGCCGCTAGGAAGTCAATCCTGACAGCTGTCATCGCAGTACAATTTATAACCTCAAACCCAAGAATAGGTTATAAATTGTACTGCGATGACAGCTGTCAGGATTGACTTCCTAACGGCCGGGCACTATAAGTATTTATATCGTAATCTAGTACCCCTAGTAAAAGCCTAGAGCTTAGTTTGGGACTAGTTTAATTGGTGTGACGTTGTTCCCTGATATTTATTTATTTATGTATACTAGTTTTTACTTGTGACTCCATTGGACTGTCGTTTATTGTTATTCCCTTGAGAATTATTAAAATTTCTGAAATAAAAATTCGTTTTTTAGATTTCCGTGCCCGAAGGGTGCCAAATAGGTCCCTATTAATTATACCTCCGCTGTGCGGCCGTCCATCCGTCCGTTCCAAATTTTAACAGCTGTATTATTTGAAGTTTTTTTTCAGAAAATACATCTATTACCTGTGTAAGTGTGCTGGCTACTAAGTTATACTTCTATGGCTATTACGTCAGTAATATTTGAATTGATTCATAAAAGGAACGTTTTCTGTTTTATGGAAAATCAAGTTGTCGCTTGTCGTTTACGGAGAAGTTGAAGCCCATCAAGAGTGTATTTTTATAAAGTGAAAGTAATAAGAAAATAAATGAAGTGAAGTCGTATCAGTGCAGTATTATTTATTAAGTTAATCAAGAAAGAAAAAGGGAGCCAGCACTGCAGGCCTCCCACATTTGGTGTATTTTTTGTATTCAGTATTAAAAATCGCCAAGACAGTATTTATAGCTTCAAACCTGTCAGGAAATCCAAATCTTATCTGCTACGCCAAATAAAGCTACGACAAAAGATTTCTTCTCGCCAAAATGACAACAATAACTCCTGCCGAGCCTAGCAAACATACCTCTTTAAAACACCCTATTCACTGAACGAGACAGCGCATACCACCCCAAACTAGAGCAACAGAGATACAAGCTACAGATATCGTAGCGTTAGAAGCGGCCGCTACAGTTGGTGTTCGTAGCGCTTGTCAATAGCACGTCTACGCCGTAACCGCTACGCTCGTGATTTTTGAAGTTACAAAAACGTTTTTTTCAAGTTATGGGTTTGGGTGACTTGGTTTTTTCTTGAGTGATACTGGTTATGTAAAAAGTGGATAAGTTCGTAGCTGAGTTACCGACGTACAATATCATAGTGAGAGGAAATGCAACTGGGTTTCTTGGATTGGATGAAGGTAATTAAAAAAACGTTATTATTTATATGAATTTTATGAATTAAAAAGAGACAAGTATGTTAAAAAAATTGTGTTTAGTACAGAGCTTGAGCTACGTGAATAGTTTTCATAGAAGGAAGCGCGAAAGTTGCCTTAAATTTATTGAGATTGAAAAGTAAGCTCAGGTTATGGAAAAATCAAACGCTAAGTCCAAAATTTGTACATTAATTAAAGCAAGATTTTTTCCGTTGTTTTAATTAAAATAAACTTTAATCAAAATTTTATGCACATTTTGTGAAACATATTTTTTCATTCAAGTGTGAAAATATACCTTACTTTATTTATTCCAAAACAGCTCTTTTTGTTAATTAATTACCTTCCCTAATGGTTAACGCGTAAAAATATTATTTCGCTCGGTTTTTTTAATTAATTACTGTATGTTTGAGAGAAGCGAAAATGTTTACACTGGAAAATATTGTAAAGCGTTGTAAACAGAAATGGTTTCATTTTTTTTTTGTTGCTTAAATTAATTAGGGATACCCTTTTCATTCAGCACGATTTATAAAATACTAGTTGTTGCCGCGACTCCGTTCGCGCAGAAAAATAAAACTTGGCCTTTGTTACTCAGGGATAATGTAGCATTCAATAATTATGAAGAAGAATTTTTAAAATCTGTTCAGTAGTTCTTGAGTTTATTTGTTTCAAACATACAAAAATGAAGAATTATAAATCTTTCCTCTTTATAATATTTAGTATTTGTGTAGACTAGGTTTAATCTTTATAAATAAAAATAAATCGCCGAAATGTATGTACCCAAATAACTTCCGGACGACTGCACGAAATTTGACAATTCTTTTTTTGTGTTCGTTATTGTCACGACAAGATTTGTATAACCGAAACAAATTGAAAAATCCGCCGGGAGTGTCGGAAATTTACAGCGGGTGCAAAGTCGCTGGCGGGCAAATAGGGTTTAATATTTTTTATATAGAAAATAGGTTTATTTCAAACAATAGAGAAATAACAAGGTGAAAATATAGTAAAATGAAGAAGGCATACTTACTCACAAAGTGAGAAATTAGTATAAATATTCAAAAAAGCAAATATTACTCACAGAAGGACATATGTATATATTTTTGTGAAAATGATGCAAGTAGTAAAACATTTGTGGATGTTGAAAAAAAACTGGTATTTACAGAAATTGAACAAGGTAAAGCAAACAATTACAATAAAGGCCTTGCTAATAGAAATATAAAATTGGTTTTCGTAAAGCAACGAAAATGAAATGAAAATTAATTGAAAATAATTTTTAATATTTTTTCTGCATACGCAAAATACACAGGGCGTCGCAGGGCTATGCCACACGCAGCGAAAGTACTTTAAATATAGTTTCTCTCTTTAAATCTGTGTATTAAGATTTCATAGAGAATACTGCAACGTCACTCTTTTCATCGTTGAATATTCTATGTATCGTTGGTTGATAGCTGTTAATATTGTGGAAATTGAATTATATGTCATGTATATGTGTATATAGATTAAACAAAGTGTTGTTTTTATGGGAACCAGCATCTTCACCTACAAATATCGTGTGAGTGCTTCAGAGCCGCTATTATGGTCGCCTTTATCGCGGTAGATAAAGCTTCTGTCACCCTCGCACTTACGTACCAGTTCGGAGGCCTATCATGGCTGCGTTTATCGCTTGACAAAGTTTAGATAAGGCATCCGTCACCTTTTGACACGTAAATAAGTACGACAGTGACGGATGCTTTATCCACATTTGACACGCGATATAGACGCAACCATACTAGGCCCACTGAAAGTGCCGGATGTTTTATCCACGCTTATCCACATCGATAAACACGATCATAAACACCATAATATAGGTCCGCTGCTTTGAATAGCGTTAAACTGTGAATAGTATATGTTTTACCACGTCCACGATATTGACAAGGTGACAATGTAGATAGGTACTTATATTTTTGCTTTAGTGAAATAATAAGAATGAAATAGAAAGACCGTGTGGTGCCGGGTTTAGAATGTTGCCACTCCATGTCGTCCCGTGGATGTCGTAAGAGACGACTAAGGGACTAAAGGCTGTGTAGTGCTGTTAGGCGATGGGTTTGCAACCTGTCACTAAAACACTGAATAACATCTTAGCCTGGTTGTGCAAAATGTGGTCACAGAATTATCAACAAGTTTTTGGAGTTGTTGGTGAGTTTGGGGCTCTGCCTACCCCACTCTGGGAATGAGGGCGTGAGTTTATGTTGTATGTGTTGTTGTTAAAATAATATGTGATACTTATTTAATTCAGAAATACACAGTTTAATTAATGATTATTACGATTACTGGAACATATTTTAATTATTAGCACGATGTTTTGATAAACACAATAGGCGGATGGAAACAGATTACGTTTCGTGTTAATTATGTATTTTTTTAAATTGAACATTTGATGATAAGAGACTTGATTAACATAAATTAGAGTATTTTAAATAATTAGGTATTTTATTATTATTTGTATTTCTTTCCCAATCACGTAAAATACAGCACAGACCAAGTGCTAAAAACTGTTACTTACTAACTTTATCGCACGATTTCCTCCGCGTAGAAATCGTTAATCACTCATTTTTTGAGAACTATACCTATAGTTACACCCGTATTCACAAACAATACTTAAGGGATCCTTCACTGAGTAAACGCACTGCGTTCAAAACAGCTTTGTGATTGTTCCTTTTTGACCGACCGATTAAAATAACAGTTAGATTATGCTTTTGTCAAATAGAATTCCTACGCACGCACAATTTATAAGTTTTAAATCTAACGCGAACTTAATTATCAGCACTAACACCCGTATTCACAAACAATACTTAAGGGGTCCTTCACTGAGTAAACGCACTGCGTTCAATACAGCTTTGTGATTGGTGATTGGTGCCTTTTCTCCGACCTTTTGTTTATGAGACGATTTGAACCACCCTGTGCGTACGTGAGCACTGTGAGACCTCATAGTGACGTTTGTGAATACGGGTGTTTAGTCTCTTGACCATATCGTATCTATGTATCTTTCACACGATTGCTGTGGCGTTGAGCTGTAATCGCGGGACAAACTCACATGCAATTACAATTTTAGGAAAAATAACGCCTGACAATAGAAATATTAGGTCCTTACCTATGAAATTGGCGTTTTATATGGAGAATTTTATGAAAACGGTGGTTTTCATACATTTAATTTTGCGGATTATTTAGTAACGTCAAATGCAAACCAAACAAAATTCTGTCAGGAATATTGGACACTTCTAAGCTATATTGTACATATCTTAATTTCTTAAAAATAGTTAGCTTCATTAAACTCTGCGTAATTGAAACACTTGAACTGACAGCACATGAAAAGAGTTGAGTTCACACTTTAATTTTAAACACTAAATAAGAAATTGAACCATATTATTTGTATCTAAAACCTTTGTAACATACTGTATTAATGAAATTTAAAAATAATTTGGAAGTAAAAATTGAAATGAATAAATTCCGTACGAAATAAAACACGTAAAAAAACGCCAATTTCATAGGTAAGGACCCAATAGTTTGAAGAATCAAAGATAAATTAGTAAAACTAGCGGCCCGCCAGCGGCTTCACCCCGCTGCAAAGTTCTGACTTTCCCGGTGGATTTTTCAATTATTTTCTTTCATAAAAACCTTGTCTTGACAATGACGAACACAACAAAAAAGAAATCAGCCAAATCGGTTCAGCCGTTCTCGAGTTTTGCGCTTAGCAACACATTTAGCGATTCATTTTTATTATATAGGTATAGACTAGCGGCCCGCCAGCAGCTTCGCCCCGCTGCAAATTTTTGACATTCCCAGTGGATTTTTTATTTTTTTCTCTCCTTAAGAACCATCCTCATACTTCAAGGCTATTCTAAAAAAGAATTAGAGAAATCGGTTCAGCTGCTCTCGAGATTTGCGCTTAGCAACACATTCAGCGATAAATTTTTATTATATAGATAAATATTTTATACATAGTAAGTACAAAAAACAGGGGCTTTATCCTGCTCGTTAAATTATTGTCATGTGAATAATTCTCATAACGATGACAATACAATAACCAAAAGCAATAAGTTATCGAGTAAAATAAAAACCCAGGTTACAAAAGCATAGCTACAGTCCCCACAGAAGGATTCCTTGTATGATGAAAATATCAAGCGCCAAAGCTAGTATAGAATGAAATTCCTAGGATTAATCTATCTAGGTTCGTCTAGGCCTCTATTCTTGGCAGTAAAAGCCATATCGTTTTTGACCTGTTAATATTATTATTTATTAACTCGGCCGCCATTACTGTCAAATAAATAAGAGCTATCAAAACGTTTATAATAGGACAACAGATCAATGACGATATGATTTTTACCGTCTAGAATCTAGGCCCAGTACTTTCATTTGGTAGCCAAATTCGTGCCTCATCCTATACGACGTTGGCCTAGTTGGTAGTAGGGAATGCAATTTAACCGGTTATTAACCGTTTTTGTAAGAAAATAACCTGTTGAAACCGGTTATAACCGGTTATTTGCATTCCATAGTTGGTAGTCACCCTGCCTACGAAGCTAGTGGTCCTGGGTTTGATTTCCGGTATGGGTAAATATTTGTGTGATGAGCACGAGTATTTGTTTATGAGTCTTGGATGTTTTCTACGTATTTAAGTATTTATTTCTCTATACAGGGTGTCCTATAATTGACACATAACCCTGACAACGGAGATAGCCCACCCCTAGTCCTACCAAACCAGCCTAATATTATTATTTTTCTAATTATTTTTTGTTTTGGTAATAATTTTCATACGAAACTAATTATCATTATTGGCAATATCTCGAAAACCGTGCAACTTTTACTGAGGTCATGTTAGGCTGGTTTGGTAGGTCTAGGGGTGGGCTATCTCCGGTGTCAGGGTTACGTGTCAATTATGGGACATCCTGTATAAGTATTTATATTGTTGTCTAGTACCCATAGTCCAAGCCTAGAGCTTAGTTTGGGACTAGCTCAATTTGTGTCAGATATTTATTTATTTATTAAGTTAGAATGACATCGATATTTATTTCTATTAAAGAGTAGTTGTAAGAGGGTGTTTTCAGTGTACCCAATTAAGGACTGAAATTAAGGAACTTTAAATTTGTCAGTTTTGTGACGAAAATTACCTATACATTGCGGCCGTCAATGTATAGCTAATTTTCGTCACAAAACTGACAAAGTTAAAATTCCTTAATTTCAGTCCTTAACTGGGTACACTTTTTAGTGAAAACGCCCAAGAATCAAAGTTAAATCATTATTTACAGACAAAATCAAGAGCAGAAGCTAGTATATAATGAAATCCCAGGGATCTGTATTTAGGTGCGATACATCTGTTGGCTTAAACAAGATACCTTGTATCTCGGAGCCCTAGGGAGAGAATCAATTAGGGACGAGATGAAACATGGAAGTGCTTCACTCAAGCGCACTGTGTCAGGGAGATAGCTAAACTGTGTTATGAGGCTTTTGTTACTCGCTACTGGACTATTCAAGATGGGCCACGTGTAACGTTTTTGACTTGTGTTTATATATGTATAGCTTTTGCCCGCGACGTCCGCATAGATTTCATCGTTATTCCCTCAGGAATTTTAAAATTTTCCGGTATGAAAAGTAGCGTATGTATCAAAGCAGGGTTTGAGCTGTTTCCATTTAAAATTTCATCCAAGTTCGTCCAGCCGTTGCAGCGTGAAGGAGTTACAAACAAATACACAAGCTTTCGCATTGTAATACCTTATTAGTAGGATAGGATGTGTGTACTTATGGTTCTGTTTTTTTGTAGGGGCTGAACTTTCTTGTCTTTAGATCGTCTTAGCGTAGAAAGTGTCACTGGGTTGCTTTATCACTATCACTATCACTACATAGTATAAAACAATGTCGCTTCCCGGTGTCTGTCTGTCTGTCCCTATGTATGCTTAGATCTTTAAAACTAAGCAACAGATTTTGATGCGGTTTTTTTAAATAGATAGAGTGATTTAAGAGGAAGGTTTTTATGTATAAAAAATGCTGGTTTGTTGTTCGGGTGTTACAGAAAACTTAAATAAACCGAAGCGAAGCGAGGGCGGGTCGCTAGTGTAAAAAAAAAGAGTATTGACATGTATATAATAATAATTATACAAAACATCCAAAACGTACAATCAGGTTTTCAAACCTTGCTTTTTGTAAAATACATGTGTATAAGTGGGTAGTCTTTACTTTTTAGTTGGTGGTCATAATTAAAAAGTCATATTTGTAGGCAATTGTATGGGTAAAACGCCAGCGTCCCTAATTATGTGACCATCGCACAGCATATAAAAATAAATCCCTCTTTTCCTGGCCCACGCCATTACTCGAGAATGGCTTGACATTTTTTTTTTGTTATGTTCGTGATTATCAGGACAAGGTTTGTATGTAAAAAAAAAAATATTCGCATTTTGTACACTTTCGCAGTTTATTTACTAATAACAAAAATCAATTCTGGTCCCAAGGCACCCCTTAGTATAATAACAGAAATATGAGGTAGGTTGAAGTTATGTTAGGTCTTCAGCTGGCCCGGGGGGGAAAACCACCCGGGCGGCGCAGGGCACGGACCGCTAGTCTATCCATCTATCTATCTACATATATAAATAAAAATGAATCACTAAGGACTGATTTTTCAATCCCCAGATATAACTATCCGTCAGTTAAATGTATTACTATCCTTTTCTGAAGTCATATGAAAGAAAAGGGCGGAGCTAAAATTTACCTTCCGGATAGCTTTATCTGGGGATTGAAAGTCAGCCCTAAATGTATTGCTAGTTAAGCGCAAATCTCGAGAACGGCTGATTTCTTTTTTGTTGTGTTCATTATTTTCAGGATAAGGTTTATATATAAGAAAAAAAGAATACAACGGGAAAGTCGGAAATTAGAAGCGGGGCGAAGCCGCTGGCAGGCAGCTAGTTTTTAACAAAAATAAAAATTGGAATCTTATCAGATATTTCCCAGGAACCTACATAATAGCGGCCTTTACACGTAAAGCGCGCGCGGGAAACGCCACGCGCCGTTCCAATCTTCGTTCCGAACCGTAAATTTTTTACTATTTTACTATTACAGTTGCATTTACACGTACGGTTCGGAACGAAGATTGGTACGGCGCGTGGCGTTTCCCGCGGTCCGAACTTTACATGTAAAGGCCGCTAATAATAAAACGTACCTTAGCTTACGGTACGGCTTAAGTAAAAATAGGTGTTGATTAATTTTGATCTTTGTATTTCATTACATTAGCTCTTAAATTATCGTGTGAATTGAATTGAATTTGAATCATTGCCTTACTTAGTAAAGTTAACTAAGAACAAAAATAATACGTTATTACATATTATTATAAGAGTTTACATTTTGTAAGAGAACGTTCTGTTTATTTATAAATGAAATCAAAATATGTTTATTTGCTAGAATACTGTTAAATACAAGTTGTAAAAAATAGCACAGTGCATATTAAATACCAAGTAGGTACTGTAAGAAAATAATGAGGAAATTCGGTTAAGGGCTGATTTTTCAATCCCCAGATAAAACCATCCGTCAGTTATATGTATTACTATCCTTTTCTGAAGTCATATGAAAGAAAAGGACAGAGCTAAAATTTTACTCCCGGATAGCTTTATCTGGTTATTGAAAAATCAGCCCTAAGTGTGCTCTAAATTTAAATACCTGTTAACTTACATTTATAAATGTCAAACTTGATTTAGTCTAACGAGAATAGACGTTTATAAAGGGCATTGGGTAAGTTTGTATAAACATACTCGTAACTGTAATTTATTTTTCTTGGCCAAGTATGATTGCTAAATTGGATGATTTTCTATTGTCACGTTTAGGGTCTTTGTGCTCCTACAAGGGTTTATTATAAAATGAGAGACAAAGACTCGTGCAATAAAATATAATTTCAGTACTAAAAAATGTAGTCTGACTGTAACAAGAAACTAAGGGTCGTGGGGTTAAAAGTAAAATTCACACAGTCTTGATTCCGTCCCTACGGATTAGGTACTCTCGCCTGGGGAACGCCGTGACGTAGCTGATGCTCGCGGGCGCTCGGAACTGTGTCCGTCTGCACTTCTGCGGCGTCCCGGTGATGTCGTAGATGGTGGATGGCGTGCCTCCTGGCAACGGAATGTCGATGGAGGTTGTGGCTGCGGTGGTTCCTCCACCCAATAAAACAGCCCGAACTTTGGACCCTGGAACGCGCCGTCCAAAACGTTTTAAAACGGGTCCAGGTATGATTTACGAGCATCCCAGCAAGCGGCGGAAGGAAAAGAAAGTGCCTAATGTAGCAGTGATGCCGTGGATGTTCACAATCAGAAGCGGAGATTAAAATTTGTAAGGATGATGCAATAGCTTATCAAATTTACATGATCACAAAATGAGGGTGAACTAAATAAAAATACAACGATTGCGTTGTACTAATTAAATGGTGAAAATAATGGTGAAATGAAAGAAAGCAGAAGCACTAAGCACAATTAACCTAATGTCTACACTAATAATTACTACAGTTCTAAAAGCGTTATTAAAATGTACCACTTACCCAAATTGGGGTTCAACAACACTTTACTAGAGGAACGTTTAGTGACGATCACTATTTGCTTCGGTTACGTTTTAAGTATCAGAGACCGAATAAATATCTCTTAGGTGACGTGCGTTCAACTCTCTAGCAGATCGGGTCTGTCCCGAAGGCGGTGCGCAAAAATGCATTCCTTCACTAGATCAAGATAAGACATTATAACTTATTTAGCAAGAGCGCTAAAACTGCGCTTTGCGTGAGCGCTAAGATGACGCCGATGAATACATGTACCTTTAACATTAGTACGTAGTTTTAAGGTTGTAAATTTGTAACTATTTGATTATGAAATTAGTTTTAAGTATTGTATATATTTGTTTTTACTAATGACATTAATAATAATCTTATGTATGTATGTATGTATGTTTGTATGTAAACACTTTAGTGTAAAAGAAAAGCCATTACAATACAATTAATATAAGAATATGGACAAAGGCAACTTATCCCTTTAAGGGATCTCTTCCAGCTAACCCACAGTTACAGTTATACATGTAACGATAACGTTACATTACCCCCGCGTCTCGGGAAGGGTTTTAGTCTTAATTAAAACCCGTGTAATCAGTTACTCTAGCATTTACTCTTTCATTCTGTCATCTTACATACATTCTTTCAAAATTCCGTTCATGAGAAACAACAACAACTTTTCAATTTACGTTGCTGACGCTGCCTGATATTACGATGAGTTACCAGCCGGTGGAGCTAGTGACTCATGCTAGAAACTAGATGTTATTGAGGGCATGTTATCTAATATTAACTAATTTAATGTCTTTAATATGCCAAACTCCGATATTTTTGCCTGACATATCCTCTAACTCGTAAACTAAGGGTGACCGTTTTGTAATTACTCTGCATTTTATGTACTTTGGTGCTAACTTTTTACAGAAGTACTTATCTTTGTCACTAAGAATGTAAGTACGCTTATACACTATATCACCAACGTTAAATTCTGCTGGTTTCCTTCGTAAGTTGTAATGAGCAGTATTCTTTACATGTGCAATACTGAAGAAAGGCAACCTAAATTCTCAGCATAAATGTCGCGTGGCAAGAACAGCACCTCATTACCCAATTCTGTATCAGTATAATGCGATCCGCATAAAACGAGCTCTCTACCGTATACGAGAAACGACGGAGTGTAAGTGGTAGCTTCGTTAACAGAGTTATTTATCGCAAACTGTATTTGTGGGATAAAGGTGTCCCATGATCTGTGGTCATTTTCAACGAATGTGGATAGACAAATAAGAATTGTTTTATTAAATCTTTCTACCAAATTAATTTGTGGTGTGTACCTAGGCGTGAAATATATATTTGGCACCTTGTATTTTTTAAATAGTTTGTCCGTGGTGGCACTTATAAATTGGCTTCCATTATCCAAAAAAATGGTCTGAGGTACACCGTGAACTAAGAAAATTGATTCTTCTAAAATTTTAACGACTGCATCGGCAGTCGCTCGCCGAAGCGGAAAAATGTTGCAGTATTTGGAGAAGCAGCAAGTTACTACAAGCATATAACTATTTTGCTTGCGAGTGATAGGAAGAGGTCCAACAAAATCAATCGAGATCATTTGATGGGGACGAGAGCACTGCTTTGGGCGTCCCATTTCTCCCAATGTAGTGTGATTTTGTAGCTTATATGATAAGCATACGGAACAGGTTCCTACAAACTCAACGACACTCTGGTGCATCCCGGGCCAATAATAGGATAAAGATAGGCGACGGTAAGTTTTAAATATGCCGAGATGTCCAGCGGTCGGTACAGAATGGTTGGCAGCAATAATTTGATCGTGAAACTCAATAGGAACTACTTCCTTCCACTCGAATTCTGACATGAGATGTGATTTAGTTTTAGAAAGCCGAAATAGTGAGTTATTTTTAATGATGAAATTTGGAAACTGGGTTGGAGAGTTAAGACAGCCGTTATAAGTCTTAATGTACCATTCGTCCTTAGTAGAACTTATTGCGTCCGAAAGAGATATAGCTGCAACTGGGACAGCTCGTGACAGAGCATCGGGAATAACATTATCGACGCCTCGTCGATGCTTCATATCAAAGTCGAACGATGATAGTCTTACTCCCCAGCGTGCCAGTCTGCCAGATGGATTGTCTAGCGAAAGAAACCATTTGAGCGCAGAATGGTCAGTGTACACCGTGAATGTATGGCCGTTCTCTAAATAGCATCGCCAGTGCTCGAGAGAAGCTATCACTGCTAGGGTCTCTCTTTCCGTGATACTATAATTTTTCTCGGCGCTGGTGAGTGAGCGACTCATATAGGCTATGGGGTGTTCTTTTCCATCTAAAGTCTGCGTCAACATGGCGCCAATGCCGTAATTGCTGGCGTCCGTGTGGACTTCAAACGCTCTATCATACGCCGGGCAAGAGAGGACTGGCGCGGAGACCAAACTATCTTTTAAGGCATTAAAAGCCGCGTCAGCCTCAGGTGTCCATTGGAAAGGTGGTGCCTTCTTGCCGTTCGAGGTTAATTTATTAAGCGGACCAGCCACTGTACTAAAATTCGGAACGAAGCGTCGGTACCAAGTTGCAGTACCGAGGAAGCGCTTCAATTCCTTCTTGCTAGTAGGCACGGGAAAGTTTAAAATTGCTTGGACCTTTTCCGGATCCGTACGCAAACCACGTGCATCTACAACGTAGCCTAAATATTTCAATTCGCTGCGAAAGAATTTACATTTTTCAAAATTAACTGTCAGATTAGCTTTTCGTAACTTTGCCAACACGCGTACAAGACGGGAAACATGTTCCTCGAAAGTTGAGCTTATGACAATGATGTCGTCCAAATAGGCAAACGTTTTAAATTCCATGTCGGCAAACAACAAATCTACCAGGCGCTGCTGCGTTGCTGGCGCGTTACACAAGCCAAAAGCGGTAGTTTTAAAACGCAGCGTGCCTCTAGATGGCACGTAAAAAGAAGTCTTATCGCGGTCTGAAGGTTCTATTGGTATCTGCCAAAAAGCCTTCGAAAGATCAATGCTGGTCAGGTACTTTGCGTCTCGAAGATTATCGAGGATCTCCGAAACGTATGGCAAATTATACGCGTCGCGTTTTGTTACAGCATTGAGCTTCCGACTGTCAAGGCAGAACCTGGGTTGTCCATTCTTCTTTTGTACAATAAGCACCGGTGACGACCAAGCGCTCTCACATGGCTCAATAACATCAAGTGACAACATTTCGTCAACTTGCTCCACCAAAATACGCTGTTTTTCCGGCGACATTCTATAATAGCGTTGTCTTACTGGTTGCGCGTCTCCAGTGTCTATTTTATGTGAGATCAAATTGGTCCGACCCAAGCCTTTCTCTTCCATAGAAACGGATTTAAATTGAGCTATAACATTGTCTGCTATTGACCTCTGCGACTGAGTTAAATTATCGTAAGAGTTAATATATGAATCAGGTTTTGTCACTTTTAATTCTGCTAGAGGGGTTTCAGACAATGTTATGCTGTCCAAATACTTAGGGCAAATTTGAAAAGCACGCCAAAAGTCAATGCCTAGTATGATGGACGTTTCCACCTCGGGGACAACATAAGCCTTAATTATATGAAACTGGCCTTCAAAAATGATGGGTAAATGCATGTACCCGATACTATTTAAGGGTTGACCCCCTGCGGCTACCATAGAAATGTGGTCACCCTGTTGCAAGGACCCCACCCTGCACCCTGTTACACTATTAAACTAAAAAAAAAAAGTTTTTTGGGTCTATTCAAATATGTCACATATCAAAATATGCCACTTTTATGAATGGCCACTTACCTACATAAAAATAATATAACTTACTCAAAAATTAGGCTTACACACATTTAAAATTAGAGAACACTAAATTGAAATTGCCGCAATTCAAAGCTACTCACATTAAAACTTATAGGAGGCAGCAAATATCAAATATTGCAGAAACTAATGGAGACATTTGACATTTTGCAGTTTGTCTGCAAAACTCTTAAAAGCATTCCACTCTGCAAATACCAACGTAACTTCAATAGCTTCCGACAAGCACTTAGCCATTTTAAAAGTTTTGCACTCATTTTTTCAGTAATCCGCAATTCTCCGTCCAATTCTATTACACTAGAAATAGAACTTATATTCAACTAAAACGGTAAACCAGAATTATCTTTCTACGTTAGTAAATAAGGTCTATATTGCGTTAGGAGTTTGAAAAGAAATGCATCTATTTCCTTCGATTACCGTCTTAAAGTTAAGACCGTATTTAAAATATTACTTAAAGCCATCACAAAATCAACTCTTTATAAATATGAATAGAGTTGAGAAAGTACCGTAAAATAAACCAGAAGCGTTATTCTTGTAAGAGTAATATAGTGGGATAAAGGTTATATAAGAGCGTCAGGCGGAGCCGAATGAGCGCAGAATGTTAAGTAGCTGTATTAGAGTAATAAGTAATGGCTTTCGGAGTGTCTTAGGACGCGTTTGTCATAATACTGTCCTAAGCAGCCCAAGCCTTTTGACATATGATTGATATTATGACGAGTTGCATGATTTGTTTCAATTTTAAGACATTGCTTTAACCTATCGCCAAGCAGCAGTGTTTTAATTTTTGTGTTCTGTTGTGGGGATAAACAATCAGTGAATGTACTAGTTTAGAGGCATTTCATCTTAGTCCTCAGGGTTGGTAGCGTATCTGCGGTCTTAGGATTGCAGTCTTGAGATTGTAGTCTTGGGAATGCAAATGTCTATGGGTCGCAGATGTCACTTGCCAAAATTATATGGGTAGAGTTAAACTACTTGCACATCGGGTTGTAGCTTTTAACTTTTTTTAGTATCCGTGCTCTTTTTCTGTTACTGTTATTTGTAAAAAATGTCTTTTGTAACAAAAACACGAGAATTTTTAAAATAACGTTTTTGCTCATAGTTACTTGAAAAAAGTCTTAAAGAAGACAATCGCAATGAGATGCCATTAAATAACGACAGGTTGAGTAAGCTTTTTAAGTGTTTTCCTAGAATACCAGTTAAAATGTCTTGGCTCTTTGGAAAAATACATAATTTCAAGACAAATATTACTAAAAGCAGAAGAAGTGTTTCTTTTTAATTGGCTTGGTTTATTTTTACCTTTAAAAGTGAGCTTATCCACTATAATTTAATACATAATTATTTAAGGTTAGGACTTTTATGGTATACCATGATGCTAAAATCCATAGAGTCGCTAATTCTTAATTATTATAATATTAAAAGTTGTACATTATAACTTAATACTTTGATTTTCACCTTCAGTATTTTCACATTTCAAAATTAATTCGTTAATTTAATCGCTTATTATTTCCGGTATGAAGGATATCGCCGCTGTGAAAGCATTACAACTAAACATATTTTATGAGTGGATTAAACTAAATAAATATTTATTTAAGTAGTTCATTTTGAAATATTACAATACTAAAGGCCAATATCAAAATGGCATGTATTATAATAATTAGCTAATAGCTACTCCATGGATTCTAGAACCAGGGTATGCCACCAAAATCCTAACCCTTAGAATAATATTTACGTACACTTTCCATTTAGCCTATTTCGATTTAAACTATTTGTGAAAAAATAACTACTATAAACTCCAAATAATAATCCTAATAACTATTAAATATTAAAGTTTGTTATAATCATGACCTTTATTTCATTTTTAAGGTACAACGCATTTTTTTTTATTCAAGAAAAAAAAACATTAAACTGGACGATAAAAAATAAAATTCTCGATATCCGACCCGTAACCTAATAGCTTCGATACTGAAATTACCATTTTTATGGCTTGCGTTCCATAAATTCTAGCCAACAAAAAATTCTAATTGCCCCGCAATTAACAAAAAAAAAACGTACAAAGTCGAATCGACGTTGTTTTACCAGTCTGAGTGTCTGTTTAATATTCATAAAGTTAACTTCATTGTCCCTAATTCATGCTTTCCGACTCCGAAATTGAATTAATCTGCGTAAGCTCGGGTATGAAAGCACTGAGACGAATTGTAAGCAACATTTTAGAAATGAAAATTAAAAGTCTTCATACAATTTTAATAATGTTTTCTAAATATCAAATTGTAAAGTTATTTCGGGGTGGACGCTAATGGTTTGTTTTTAAAAACAAAGACATTTGAATGGTGTTAGGACCTTGTACTGGTTCCTTTAGAATTGCTACCACCTTCTTCATTAACCCACCACCGAGCAGCAGTGTTCGCATTGTTGTGTTCCAGTGTGGAGATAAGACAACCGGTGAAATTACTAGCTATCTAACCATTCCATCTAAGTCCTCAGGGTTGGCAAAGCATTAGAAGTCTTAGGATTGCAGTCTTGAGATTGTAGTCTTGAGAATTCAAATGTCTATGGGTCTCAGATTCCACTTACTTTCAATGCCTGAGTGCTCGTGTGCTTTCTATGTGCCATAAAAAAAGCGACTGGTTTCACATTCCCGTGTTATGACCAGAGGCCGGAATTCTCGTAGCATTTTTGAGCTATCAAAGGGACGTCTCGTTTATCGACTTCCGATATACATATTTTATCGATATATTATAAACATATAAAAGAATATTAAAAGTAGAAATAAACAACAGGCGGTCTTATCGCTAAAGAGCGATCTCTTTGAGATAACTTTTGAGTAGTTGATAATGTGAAATAGAAATTTGCGATGAAAACAATCGATAGCAATTCTTGATGCAATTACTTTCAAAAATGTTGAATGGCATAAGAAATCCGCAAATAATTTAAAAGAAACAATAAAATATTTTATTTTAATTAATATTTTAAATTTCTTAAAGGTTGGTATTCAAAGGTTATCTCGAAGAGATCGCTCATTCGCGATAAGAATGCCTGTTGTTTACTTCTATTCGTAATCATATTTTAAATATTGTACTCTTGTATTGTATTTATCGATAGACATATGTATATCGGAAGTCGATAGACGAGAAGTCCCTATGACAGCTCAAAATTGCTACGAGAATTCCGGCCTCTGGTTATGACTGTTCATTCTATTTCCAAGTGTTCAACCAAAATGAACGAAAATAATATTTTTCCGCCGTCGACACGCTAATTAAGCAATTCTAAAGACTCGAAAGGCCTGACAAGCCAATTAGCACGTAAAACATTCTCTAGGTATTCGTCAGACGCAAACAAACCTTTCACTTTGAAAACCTTTAAGATTTTTTATATTTCCTTGGAAATAATTTCCGTTTTCTTGTTTCTCCTAAAAACGCTGTAGTAATAAAAGGAAATTCTATTATTTGCTTACGATCAAAAAAATCCAAAAGTGCTTAAAGATATAATATTTTGTCGACGTACAGGACTTTGCTGAACATTATCATCATATTAAAGATTTTTAAATTTAACAGAAACGTATGTTTACGAAATTCTAAACCATATTAAAAATATCATATCATATTGCTTTTGATTGGCAGTTTCTCAATTTGTTTTACCAGCGAAAGACTAACGATATTATTTGCGATATTGCCTGTTTGTTTTTTTTCTTCTATCGAGTAGGAAATCTTCTTTATCTTCTTTAAACAGTAAGGAGAAGTGGGATGAAAGAGCCAGTTTACTAAATGGGGCCAAAAGATAAAGTTTTAATAAAAAAAATACACATATTTTGTGTCTAAATGATCGTTTATTTATTATAGTTTGTATTTTCATACAAATAATAGCAAAAATCAAAAAACAAAACAGTAAAATACCCGTTTTAAAACAATGTGTCTTTCGGCTCTTTCATAACAAATTGAAACAGTATTGAAAGAGCCACTAATAGTTATAAAAGAGCCACTTATTATTATTATCTGTAAATTACGCAAAATAACAGTTATTGCACTGTTTAAAAAAAAGATTCTAACAAATTCTTAAAACGAAGTCACTTTCCTCGTCTGTCTGTCTTTCTGTCTGTATGTCCGCCAACTCCTCCTAAACCACTCAAAGTATTTTGATGCGGTATTCACTATCAGTTAGATAATTTTTCACGAAAGGTATTTATGTATAATTCTCGTTTATGTACAGGTATTAGGGCGAAGGCGGGTCGCTAGAACCTAGAGAATATTTGTATGGTGGCTGGAATCATTTTTCTTGATACGTTAATACTGACGATGACTTTTACCATGAAGTAAAATAATAACCGTCAACGATCAGTTTCATTGCGCATGATTTTCGTGATACATTGCGTCGCTACAATAGCTCTCGGCTGACAAATGCTAAAACAACCACTCAATGGATTGCTACAAGCATGCGTGATATTAACCAATCGGCTACTTGTCCACTGGAGCGGAGCGAGGCAGTGGAGCAGTGTGACAGTGCGAGGAAAAATCCACCAATAAGAGAGCTGCGCTGAGTTAGGTTAGGAAAATAAAGTATTCCTATTGGTGCATCTCATCGTCGCACATCGCTCCACTGCTTCTCTCCGCTCCAGGGTATTGATTCTCTCAAAAGCAAAGGTGAGCGAATGCAGGAGTGAAGTCCAAGCGGCGAGTTTAAGTGGTCCCGTCAGAGCGAGCAAAACACATATTAGCGCGTGCATTCTCAATTAGGCAGCCTTATACGTTCGAGAAGCCATGCTGCCAAATTGAATACACGCGCTGAAATTTGTTTTGTTCGCTTTGACGGGACTACTTAAACTCGCCGCTTGGACATCACTCCTGCGTTCGCTCACCTTTGCTTTTGAAAGAATCACTACCCTGTGGACAGGCAGCCTAAGTCTGTTTTACGGGTTTCTGTAATGAATAGACACCGTTAAAAATTAGTCCAACGTTTCCAAACGTCCCCTTATTAAACGTTCAATGTTAAAGGCGGCAGGATATTCACATACTAAAATGTTATCTTTACGTTGCATAATTCAATTGAGCGCCTCGGTTCAGGTGTCATATTTCACGTAACAATATTATTGGCTCGTGGCAACAAAGGTAGCCTCGGCCCGTCTTAGATACAGAATACCATAATGTTATTATATTGTATGCAGATGCACGATAACAGGAGCTGTATTCTAGATTGTCTTATTGTTGTTGTTGTTTTGTTGTGTAGGTGGTAGGGTCTTGTGCAAGGTCCGTTCTACCTCTAAACAACAGGATTTTCATTGTTGTATACCGGTGTAGGGATAAGAAAACCGGATATAACTAGTATAGAAGGATTCCATTTTAGTCCTCAGGATTGGCAATACATTTGCGGTCTTAGGATTGTAAACTTAAGATTGTAGTCTTGAAAATGCAAAGGTCTATATGGGTCGCAGATCTAACTTACCATCAGTGGGCTTAGCATGCGAGGCGAGGAGAATACGTCAAACCTCGTCAAACGCGATTTAGTGTCAAATATGTCTATTCCATATTCTAAAGTAAGGGTAGGTAAACATTTAAGGGTTTAAATAAAAGTGTATTTTGTGTGAATTGAGTCCTTTTATTACTAAGCATCTTAAAGTGTGACATTATGTCATATTTTCTTATTTTCATTATGAATGACGTAAAAATATGACAGTAAATCTCGCGTAGCGTACTAAGCCCACTAGTGGCCTTTGTACTCGTTTGCCTTCTCTTTAGCATAAAAAGCACCAGTTCAAAGTTAAATGATTTCTTATTACTCTCCTGTACTATTTTGTGAAAAAGACTGTCAAGTGGCTAAGGTTAGGTATTTATGTATTATTTATTTATTTAATAAGTACAATTTTAATTAAAACTAACAATTAGGCATTGCCCCACAAAACTGGAGTAACAGTTTGACTGTGGAGTAAAGTAAAGGTAAAGGTACTAGCCTACTAGACCACTATAAAAAAAATATATAGAGAATAAATACTTAAATACAAAGAATAAAGTATAAGCCAAGGAACAATAGTACATTGTTGCAGAGGATAGAAAGTACGCGATTTTTGGACTAGTCATATAGAGGGCCGAAACGTAGTTGAGGTGTGTTATGATTGGTCGATTTCAATTTTTCATTTTAAGGAGCTGACACAAAAATTGATTGATTGATTTTCATTGGTTCTTAAAGTTGGACAACAATGTTCTCGACCAATCAGCAAACACGCCTAGAAAAACATTCTTGGTGTGTCCTTATAAGTGACGTTTTGAGACCCCAAACAAGACCATCGATGGCCATATTTCCGAGCAGTGTTGTGAAAATAATATTTGGAAGATTTGGAATATAATAGTAGTTAAACCCAAGGGCAAATGCAATATCAATGGGCAATGGTGTCTTAGAACTGACCTGATGATACAGTTGTAACTCTCTGGATCTCAATGTACCTACTGACTTTGAACCTAAATCCACAGAGTTTGGCGTAGTTAAGCAGATTATGACTGTCTAAAAAAAGTACAGTTCGCCAAAACATCTTGTCATTTTTTTTTAGTTAAGTTAACATACTCATTAGATTGTGCTTCTGTAATTGAATTGATAATTAATACACAGATAACGCCAGATTGATTGGACGCTCGGTGACTGCTAATTGACATTCACCATGTCATCCCTTATCTTATTGATTATGATCACACCTCGGAATATACGGGCCAAAAGTAAATGACAGCTAGGGATCGCCTAGTATATCGATAAACACATATCGATGATTTTCCCATATACTAGTGATCGCTCCAATTTTTGTTTGTAAAAATATTATTTTATTAAAAGTATGTAATTCAGATTCAGATTCAGATTCAGATTTTATTACTCAATATAACACAGTATAAATTACATTACATGTCAAATTATATGCAGTTACATTGAGGTCGTCAGAAACCGAAATAGAATTAAATTATAATAGTAAAAATAGTAAAAGTCAACACAAATGCAAAGTACATAAAAAAATTAAAACCAAACCAAATAGCAGCATATTTCTGGTTATACTTTATTTTAAAAGGATATTATCATCATCTTATTTTTTCCTCATAACAATTTCTGATCATTTATTTTAACAGTAAATGGGACAGTAATTCTGAAATACACAATGAGGAAAAAAATATGATGATGATGAGATGTTCAAAAATCCTTTTAATATAAATGATAGCCAGATTTATGTTCCTATTTTGTTACATTTGCAATAAAATTTTATTGAAAATTTGTATATGGGAAAAGCATCGATAATTGAGTTTATCGATTTAGGCGATCTCTAGCTGTCATTTAATTTTGCCCCATATATTCCGAGGTCTGATTTAATCATTTGATGAATGATAGCTATTAGCGTTATCATTAAATTGATGACGGTCGTGTTTGGGAGCGTTCCCAGAGTGGGGTAGGCAGAGCTACAGAATTACCAACAACTCTTAAAACTTGTAGATAATTCTGTAACATTTTGCACAATAACAGCAGGATTTTCATTGTTGAGTACCGGTGTAGGGGTATAAGATAACCGGATATAACTAGTATAGAAGGATTCCATCTTAGTCCTCAGGGTTGGCAATACATTTGCGGTCTTAGGATTGCAAGCTTAAGATGTCTTATTGTCTTGAGAATGCAAATGTCTATGGGTCACAGATCTAAACAAAACTTGGAGCGATCACTAGCAGATGGGATAAGCATCGATAGTTGCATTTATCGATATAGGTGATCCCTAGCTGTCATTTAATTTTGCCTCATATATTCCGAGGTCTGATTTAATCATTCGATGAATGATAGCTGTTAGCTTTATCATTAAAGTGATGACGGTCGCGTTCGGGAGCGGCTATAGTACTTACATACACAAACTCACAACTTCGTTCCCAGAGTGGGGTAGACAGAGCTACAGAATTACCAACAACTCTTAAAACTTGTAGATAATTCTGTAACATTTTGCACAATAAGGCTAACTGCCGCACTTAGAGACGTCAATTAAATTTAACGATTGTTTAGTGACGTGTTGTCTTATTCTATTGCTATAGCAAAGAAAGTGACAGCAGCTACTTTAATCAAGCATTAAATTTAAGTGACGTCTGTGAGTGCGGCAGTAAGATGTTTACCAATTAGTGACAGGTTGCAAACCCATCGCCTAACTCCACTACAAGTCTTTATTCCCTAGTACAGTATAGTATAGTATAGTATAGTTATTTTATTGATCCTGTTAGATTTTTACAAATTACAAGTATATGTATAGCCATGTCTTCCCGTGGATGTCGTAAGAGACGACTAAGGGAATATAGGCTTGTAGTACTGTTAGCTGATGGGCTTGCAACCTGTCACTGATACAGCTGGTAAACATCGTAGCCTATTTGTGTAAAATGTGGTTGTTAAACTGTTTTTAAAGTTGAAGGTATTTCTGTAGCTCTGCCTACCCCTGGGATTACTGGCGTGAAGGTATCTTATGTACTTAATAACAATAAACAATGACGTTAGAAGTTAGTCAGATAACTAACAAATGATAAAACAAAATATACTTCCAACGATTTTTGCAGTTGTAAATAAATATTTTTTTCGATAATTTTAAAACTGTAACAATACTTTACTCTGAAATAAAATGCAATTTCAATAAATAAACTTTTAATAGTTAAAGTTTTCATATAAAAGTTTTAAATAAAAATCTCTCACAAAAAACTTTTAACTATATAGGTATTGAATGCATACATGTTCTATATATACATTTTCTACCCGAGCTCATTGACCTATTCGGGGTCAAAGCACAGCTGAGCCTAGAAACCAGATCCTTGATAAAATAATTAAGGTTAAACCGCAAATTAATGTTTCCATTTAACACGTTCACACGTTCGTTGCCACCAACTCCTACCACTTAGTAGCTTTATTAAAGAGAGAGAGAGAGAGAAGGCAAACGAGCACCTTAACTGACACATAGGCTACCTGATGGCGAGGGGTGCGCCAAAGTTCATATAAAATTGCAACTCCGATTATTGGAACTCCGAAAAAAATTCTCATACCATTTTACATCATAATGATCACTCCTCATACTCTTCATAATATTTTTTAGTACTAATAATCGGAACTCATACTCATCTGAACTTATAACGCAAATATTAATGGAACCGTACACTTTTCAGAAGTTCTTAAATATCTTACGTGTAGATAAAATTAGATTAGGTTAGGTTAGATTTATAACAATCCTCAAAAAGTAACCGTTTCTTAAAAAAATTAATTATGAGTTGCGATAATTACGACTTAAAAAAGTATGAGTAAAATTTCGAAGAAATGATGAGTATAGACACAAATCGTTATTTGTATAGCGATACCACCGTTACTCAACGTTTATTAGTAAGGGGGGTTAATATCACAACAATATGATTTTAAAAAAAGTATAAGGAACAGAGGCCCAATAATCTTAAAGATCCTGTGGGCCTAGGTATTGTTGCGTCTATATCGCGTGTCAAATGTGGATAAAGCATCCGTCACTGTCGTACTTATTTACGTGTCAGAAGGTGACGGATGCCTTATCTAAACTTTGTGACGCGATAAACGCAGCCATGTTAGGGCCCCAGGCCTTACAAAGATTGTTAATAAAAAAACAAAATTAAATCTATCTATATATAAAAGGAAAACCTGACTGACTGATTAGATATATCAACGAACAGCCGAAACTACTGTACCTAGAAACTTGAAATTTGGTACAGGGGTTCCTTTCATGATGTAAGTGAGCACTAAGAAAGGATTTTCCGAAAGTCGACCCCCAACGGGAAGAAATAGGGGGAGTAGCGGGAAACTAATTCTACGAGTACGAAGTCGCGGGCGTCCTTTAGTGATATACAAAGCAATAAATAAAAACTGACAACGATGTTATTATTATCGAGATACGAATTTTAAAGCCTTGAAATATTTCAACTTGGAAGCTAATCATTCATTTTTATTTACGAAGGTATAAGATAAATAAAACTTGTAAATAGCTTAGTGTAACATTTCTTGGTAGCCTATTTAGCAATAGCCACAGCTTACGTAACACCAGCGGGCCTAATATGGCTGGGTTTAACGCGAGACAAAATGTGGATGTGCATTCGTTACACTCGTACTTACATAGTTACATACGTGTCAAAAAGTGACGGAATTTTTATTCAAATTTTGTCACGCGATAAACGCAGCCATTATTAGAAGGCGGTGTCCACTACCATAGGCCAAAAATAAACCTTTTCGGAGATAATAAGTTTCTGTCAAAAATGTCATTTTTGGGACAACCTTTGGTTGCCGACTGTACTTTTTTTGCAAAATCTTAATCTGCTTAATAAGAGCAAATTAATGAGTCCCAACACGGTGGGTCTACGTAAAGCATTGCGATCCTGTCGCCACCTTCCGACTCCATCATCAGATCAGCTCTTAGATACCCTAACTGCATTGTCATCGGGTTTACATGTGGTCCAAATTTCAGCCCATTCCGTTGACGGGAAGTGGGTCAAATTTAACTTGCAAGATTCATTGACCCTTACATACATACATACATTGCAAGTTAAATAAAAGCTTGTAAAAAGGAGAAGTGAAAAGTACGTTGAAAAGGAGCGACAAAACATGCACATAAGACGACACTGCTTGAAAATTTCCAGGCATGTCATATCTTTAGTCAGGCACAGCGGCGCAGCCATAACATAGCTACTGAATAGTCTCCTAACAAATTTACGAGCTCACAGGCCTTTGCACGCTTGCTGCCTCGTAAAAACCCATCTTTACCTTCGAGACTAGACAAGGCTGAGAGAGAACATTAAGGTAGAGTCACTAGAAAACAAGGTTTATGTATGCGGAATCACATGTTTACTGTACGTTAACAATTTTTACACAAAGTTTCTTCACTTTTTCCCCAGTGTGGTTGAAGGTTTATAATTGTGTGGCGACTAAGGGAATATATATGTAGGCTTGTAGTACTGTTATGTTATGGCAAGATGGGGAATGGGGGAGATGATAACTGAGGGCTTATTGTCTTACGCACTCGCAATCACGATCGTTTTCATTTTGAAAATCGAAGGCTTGCCTGCATACAAAATGAAAACAATTGCTCCACTTTGAAGCCGGTTGCCATTACGAGTGCGTTAGACAATAAGCCCTCTGGTCAAAGAGAATAATTATGGTTTTTACCGCCTCTATAGAATAGCCCTGATATTAAATGACCCAGATCATTTTAGAATATAATTATAAATGCTTCAAAGTGATCCCTCTGTCCATTTATTAGGTGCGTAACGAAACTTCGTCGGAAAATCAAATGCTTAATGAAGAAATTCTTTTCTTACTTCATTCACTTCGCGGTAAGGTAAATTAAATTGAAGAGATTCCTTTTGACAAAGTAATCGTTTGGATGATTTAAATTCAATTCAAAAGGTCTTGAATCTTATCTTTGAACAAGTAACGCGTAATTTCTTTACCAATAAAATAAAGTGTATGTCTGTAATTTGAATATTAAGCACTAAATTTAAGTGAAAACTATTATTTTTACGTTAAAAGTTTTGTTTTATTTACTGTCTGTCTAAAATTTTGCCTAGAATAGGCTCCAAAACGGCTAAACGGGTTTCAAGGAAAAAATGTTAATTGAAATTTGGCGGTAGGTATAAGGTGATGGTGGTAGCAATTAAAACAAAAGGTATTTTAGCCTATGTGGTAAGGTAATACAGTTTCTTGTTTATACACAATTTTTAATTATATACCAATACCTAAGTCGCATTTGTATTTTGAATATTCAGTTTTAGTTGGTACCTACTCTATCAAAAATAGTCGTGTTTTATGAGATTACGTACAGGGTGTTTTAGTTTGCGATGGTTATAAAAATAGAACTAAAAGCCAAATGGTCGGTTAAAACATAAAATATTTTATCGGTGAAGTTTTGACCGATTAACCGGAAATTTTACCGCTTTAGGTTTTTATTTATGTACTTTTAACTACCGGGTATATTTGATGTTTAATTTTCCGGTATTTTAGCTTACTTCGGCGCTTTTATCCCATTGCTACTCGATACAGTTTTCTGTTTTTACACAGCTAATTGTAAACCAATACCGGCATCTCCTCAACCCTTATTCGTACGATCCGTAATTTGATAATATTCACGTCCAAAATTAGGACAATGAAAGGATTTCACAGGCTTTTATCGAGACAAAGCTCATTAATATCAAAAAGAGCTGAAGTAGCATTTAAAACAAGATTAGACCCGACACAGGACCCGCATTGTCCCGTAGATAATAGAAATTGAATGCTACATGTGACATTTCAAAGTCTATTTTAAATGTGCAGCTTTAGTAGATATTTTATATTGAAAACAGGCTCGAGTTTTAGAGAAGAGATATAGAGGGTGTTTTAACAGGAAATTTGATTGCTTTCGGGTTTTACTTATTGATTCTTTACTGCCGGGTTTATTTGATGTATAGTGTTCCGGTATTTTAGCCAACAAAGGTGGTATTTACAAGGCTCATTAATATAAATACGAGCTGAAGTAGCATTTAAAACCAGATTTAATCCGAGGCAGGACCCGCATTGTCCCGTAGATAATAGAAATTGAATGCTACATGTCTATTTTACATTTTAAATCTTTAGATTCAGTAGATATTTTATATTGAAAACGGGCTCGTGTTTTAGAGAAGAGATATAGAGGGTGTTTTAACCAGACATTTGATTGCTTTCGGGTTTTACTTATTGATTGTTTACTGCCACGTTTAATCGATGTGTAGGTTTCCGGTAATTTAGCCAACAAAGGTGGTATTTACAAGGCTCATTAGTATTATTAATAAGAGCTATAGTAGCACTTAAAAAAAAGATAACACCCGAAACATAGACCCGCATTCCCCCGTAGATAATAGAAATTGAATGCTAAACGTCACATTTCAAAGTCTATATTGCATTTTAAAATTTCAGCTTTAGTAGATATTTATGAAAAACGGGCTCGTGTTTTAGAGATATAGAGGGTGTTTTAACCGGTTTGATTACCTTTCGGTTTTTACTTATTGATTCTTTACTGCCGGGTTTAATTGATGTGTAGTTTTCCGGTATTTTAGCCATCAGGGGTATTTACAAGGCTCATTATTATAAATACGAGCTGAAGTAGCATTTAGACCTGACACAAGACCCGCATTGTCCCGTAGATAATAGAAATTGAACGCTACACGTCACATTTCAAAGTAGATTTTGTACTTATTTGAAAATTCAGCTTTAGTAGGTACTTTATAAAAATTCAGTCGTGTTTTGTGAGGTATAGAGGGTGTTTTAGCTTGCGATGGTAATGTTATAACTAGATTTAAAAGCGAAATGGTCGGATCATATATAAAACATTTTATTGGCGAAGTTTTGACCGATTGACCGGAAATTTGATTGCTTTATTTTTTATTCATTCATTGTTTACTGCCGGGTATATATTTGATGTGTAGTTTTCGTCTACATTGACGCAATTGATTTTATTTCTACTTATTAATATAGTTTTCGGTTTATTTTGTGTTTGTATTTGTCTTTTTTTAAACAATTAACTGTCAAACTCATTACGGTCCTCGGCAGGTTGCGGAAATTTGCACAGAAATTTCCCAAGTCCTGACATGGTATGTTGTTTTTAAGCAACTTACCTTTAAACTCTATGGACGAATGTTTAACCGGATAGTTTAAGTTGTCCCGTCAGAACGTACAGCGCAATCGCTCTGTATGTCATTATGTAAGTATAATTATAAAAACTTTACCTCTTGTTCAAAGTAAAAACCGAAACAATACAATTAATAATAAAAATATGTATACTTAAAGGCGAACTTATCTCTATCATGGATCTCTTTCAGCTATCACTTGAGAGATTGAGAAAAGTGAAAGGTAGTCATCAAGTAAGCAATTGTACAAATGTATTTAAGAGAACATGAAAAATTAACTAACCAATAAATACAATGTAACATTCAAATACCTACGTAAATAGAAACAAAGGTATATGTTTATACATCCGTATACATAGTTGAACTAACATACCTACATAATTATATTTCCATAACAAATATTAACATACTTACCCACTACACTTGTTTGGAGCGCCTCGCGTGTCTAACATAGTCTGAAAGTCTTTAATAACTGTAAAATCGGTTATCAATCCACCCCATATAATACCCCCTCCCCGGATATACGTGACCAAATCGCTTTCCGTACGTCACGTTTGCATATAAAACGTTGCAGTTCTAAGTATTCATAACGAATTAAAAGTAAATTTCGTTTCTAAGGCTTTGCTTTGATAATGTAAAAGTTATGAGAAATCACGTTAACGATTGCATGAAATAAATGTATTAATTAATTTTAGTACACTCTGTATAATGATTCTCACCTTAATTTATTATGAACTATTTAGACTTAGGTAGTTCATTTTCACTAGGGTAACGGAAAGTAGAGGGTAAAGTTTTGTGCAGTTATGTTAAATAGTTACTTTAACTACATATACCAAAACCACTTTTGCATTTACTTACATTTTATTAAATAAGTATAAGCTGTGTACTTTTAGGGATTAAAAACGAACCCTCTTTAAAATTAATCATTCACTTGTCATCATTAAGACATCAGAATATAACTCTCAATTCGGGTTTTTTTTATTTTTTGGGTTGCTTTTCTTACTGTGCATAGTTATTTAAATTAGTCCTTTTCGAAAAAAACAGAAAAAAGATCACACAAAAAACTATCCGTAGATCAAATTCACAATTTGTCTTTTTGTAATACTCAAACACCCTGTAAATTTCTGTAATAAAAAATACAGCCAAAAAAACAGCAACAACGGCTATAGATTACCGACATCATTAAACGAACTCTCATTCAGTTCTGTAATCAACGAAATAATCCCTCTGTTCGGATGGAAATGGAAAAAGGAAAAGAAAAGCGACGTTATAACGGTGAAAATGATTTTCATTGAAACGTTCATTTTCTTGAAATGAAATTTCCAGAGGTGTCAGTTTTAAAGTATTGGATCGCATGAAATGGAATCCTTGAAGATTATTTAATGTGCTGTAGTCGCACTTTTTGAGTAGGTACTAAGAGTGAATTGGATTTTCGACTTGCAGCAAGTTTTTTTATGTTTTCATCGCTACCTTTGTTATAACAAAAGAGAACATTCATCCTTCATACATTTTTGGGCTTTTTGTTTTAAAGTGCCAGCAAAAAATAAATTTTGGTGTACATCGCTAGAATTATTTATGTTGAACAACTTTTATTTTGGCACAGAAACTGTCGGATCAGCCTGACTTTTTATAGAGGTTCGAAAGATCGACTTTTTCATAGCACATTCACGGACTTTAATTGTTGAGCCGTCATGGAACCCATAAAATAAAAAGTCGGAGAATGACCCAATTCATGACAAAATAAAAGTTACTCGAAATAATTAATTCTAGCGACCAATACCAAATTTTTTTTTTGGCCGGCCTTTTTGTAATTGCCCCAATATTAATGAACTTTTAAATTTTAGCGCTATCTTCGTATCGTATGTCGTAAGTGACAACACATTCTTCCGCTCCATTTTTTTAAACCGTTTATTTAATAATACCACATAATTTAATTTAAACAAAGTTAACCATACCCAGATGTCAACAGTTAACAGTTTCAGAAACTATGTATTACTGTCTAATGAAACAGTTGACAGACGAAATTTCACACTTGCTAGTTTACCATGAAAATTGCCCGTTTTTTAGCATAAGCAGCGGTAACAATGATTGCAGTCGATTAAATTCACCTGTCATTTGTAAATACCAGTGGTGGTAGGGCCTTGTGTGTCCAGATCGCATTGCTATCACCATCTTATGCTTAAACCTACCGCCTAGCAGCAGTATTATTGTATTCCAGTGTGGGTATAAATAAGACAACCTGGGAAATTACTAGCAGAGAAGCATTCCATCTTAGTCCTCAGGTTTAGCAACGCAGTAGCAATCTCAGGATTGCAGTCTTAAGATTGTAATCTTGAGAATGAAAATGTCTCAAACTTGCAAGTGGCGTATGTGCTCGTTTGCCTTCTCTTTGCCATAAAAAAACTACGTCTTTTCTTATACTTTCACACGTCAACTGAGTGATGGATGGATGACATGGATGTGTACTCAATAAGTAAACATTCACTTCACAATATTGATTAACTATTGAAAATAATTTATGTTATACCATTTGCCGCATTGCTGATAAAATACAGGAGTGAAGGCTGCGATCGACTGGGTTGATCGAATCGACTACCTTTAATACTATAAACATTAGTCTAAAATACATTTCTGATCACCCTGTATTAATGTCCCTTGACCAAAAGTCACGTAATGGGTGTCCCAGAAATTCATGTAAATATTACGGTATAAAAAAACCCCTTCTATACCCTGTCCAAAATATATTTTTCACTTTCCAATATGTTAATTAGTATCTCAGTTATTAAGGTTTTAAAGATGCTGATAAAAACTGTAATTACCAAATTTTATAATTCTAGTTCTTGATATCTAATTCTCAATACTTAACGTATCAATTATTCAGTTACACCATAATTCTAAAATATCAACGCATTCAAAATAAATCTATACTTTCTTCGCCACTAAAGTATTTCTCGTTTTTCATTCAACAACATTGAGTGTAGCACAAAAAAAAATGCTTTATATACCCAAGTGGCAGCATATTGTTGGTGCAGTTAATCAACATTTCAAAATCGTGTAACAATAACCCACCCCGTAAATTTGAACTTTAAACCTACACAGACATTAATATCACATCAAACTACTTCATTTTCCGATATTTAAACAACCTTCTTAATAACTATTTATAATTTTTCTTACTCTCCAAAAACTACCAACCAACTTGATAATAACAGCGCAAAAAACCCAGCGTAAGATATATGGTGTTCCATTTTTTAGTACGAAACCAGGTTTATTTTCCCTTGAAAAGATATAGTTTATGAGAACACGCTCTAGGGTTTATCACGAACTGTGACGGTATCTCAAGAGCGCGTCGAGAGGGTCGGGGACGATGAAAAATGAGACTCTGGTAAAGGGATCCGTACTGCAACGTCGCTTTAATATTTTCTTATTAAGTTTTACATAGTTGTATTTTTTTTATAAACCTACTACTGGATGCCGATGCGTCGCATTCTGTTAAAGTTTTAGAAAACTTTCGTGGAACTGTCACGTCTTTAGTAATATTTTTTGATTACCGCAGATCGTTTGCAGAAGAGGTAAACCTTGTCTCTATCCTATTAAATTCTAAGCCGTTCTTAAACGAAACAAATATTTAATTTAAAAATAATGTATATGAAAATGCATTAAAAATAGAAATGCACATTGCTACTGACTATTAGGATCAATGTAGGCGGATTTGTCGACTGAAAATACGAACAAAATTGTGTTTGGCGAAGCGAAAAATTCTGTGAAAAAAATGCACGAGATGTAGACGTCAGCAAAAAAGATACCGTCAAAATGAAACGGAATTACTAAAGAGGAACCCTAATAAAGAAAAAAATCCAACACCTTTGAGAATCTTTTCTCTTTGTCTACCAAATACGCAAAGCTCAGTCTAAATCCACGCTAATAAAATCCAAAATTGCTTGTCGCTAGATACATTTTTAACGTTACAGATTAGCCGCCTGTGAATGAAGAGGGTCCCGTAGAGGTTTTTGGACAGTATTAATTTAACGGTACAAAGGTTTTGTTGAATGCGTTGAAATCAGATGTGATGCAGGTTAGCTGGGAGAAAAGGACGCTAAGTCTGTGGAGACATTATACAGGCTGTATTATGTCCCCTCGGACTTATATATAGGGTGGAAAATAGTAACGGGTTATGGGATATATTAGTGGTGTTGAAAATATTGGAAAATAGTATATAGGAATAGAGAAGAATCAATCTGCAGCCTATTAAAATATGCTAATTATGTACGTATTGTGATTTTTATAGTTGTTAAAAAAAGCTTGATTTTCCGGCCTTAATTTAAGGCTTTGGCGATGGCACTAACATCGTCTAGAAGTACATACAGTCAAGGAAATTGATTCGTAGACCACTTTGGACTATGTCAAAGTGACACTGTCAATAAAATCATAAAAAGTCTCTTACGTTTTGATTGATTACTTGACTTTGACATCGTCAGAAGTGGTCTACGAATCAATTTCCTTGACTGTACATTGATTAAATCACGCCTGTTTCCCAGAGGGGTAGGCAGAGACTACTTCTTTCCACCTGCTACGAACCTGACAAATCTCGTTCGCTTCTTCTACATTCATACATCGAGTCATGCACGCACGTCGGATACGTAAAATTCGGCCCTTCTCCAGTATTTCTCCGATTTGATTCGAAAAATACGCCTAGGGCGGCCCCTTCCGACCCTTCCACTCACTTTCGCTCTGTATATCTCTTTCGTCAATCTTCTTTCATCCATCCTTTCCAAATGATCGAACCATCGAAGCATGCCCTTTTCAATCTTAGTCACTACATCTTCTTTTAGTCCACATTTCTCTCAATTTAGTTCAAAATGCAATCATTCGTTAAACCGAAACCTATTTAAATGAAATAATTATGTCAATACTCAAAGTGATATGTTTATAATTATAAGGAAATAGCGACTCCATGGATTCTAGAAAAACGACATGCCACCAAAATTCCTAACCCTAGCTTATAAACATCTCATAGCACAACTAACCCACAAGAAATTCAAAAAAAATATTACATTAACTGAAATCAGATGACATCAACATTTTGTTAAAATGTCATTATCTCAAAAACAGACTTTTAAGAGACAAATTTTAGAATAAGAAAGAGCATAGAATTGTCTATAGACAGGTTGAATGTGGACCCTATAGAAACAGGACACCCTGTAAAATAAGTAATCCGATTAACTCCTAAATACACATTTTAAATAACCTTTTTGTTTTGTCTAAAACCCTTACGAGTAAATGAGCAACATAACGATAACATCATTTAGGATCAGAACGCGCCAGAGTATCGTATTTCCACAAAAACCTTTTAAGAACGCAATTTGCAAATTAAAAGAGAAACGTTTCGATCCCTTTAACAATTGAACAATTTGAACCAGCTCTAAAATAAAACGTTTTTTTAAGCGTCTTTGTTAATGACAAAAGAATTTAAATGTATTGTTTTTTTCGACTCAGCCGCTATTAGTAAAGTAAATAAAAGAGCTATCATAACGTTGACAATACAATAACTGTAAACAGCAATATGGTTTTAAAGAGTAGACTAGAGCTCTATAGTTTGAAAACATTCATAAAGATAAAAGATAAAAGACATTTATTCAGTAAGTAGGAAGCACGGGCACTTTTACACGTCACCAGCGCTCCAAGAGGGAGACCACTGTGCCGAGAAGAAACGCCGCAAGAAACTCAGCAGTCAGTCATTTTTTTAACCATATTTCTTATTACAATGATACAACTTAGTCTGGTATTGTATAAAGCTATAAACATTAATTTAAATATAATATCAAATATCATGCGTAGTTCAGCAGGAAAACATGACAAAAATATTAGGAGAAATTCGATTTGCGCCTAAAACTTGCGATGGCATGACTTGAGGTGACAAATGGCTTTTAACCTGTCCTCTCCCACCGGCTCAAATTTGCCCCCCCCCCCTTTTTTCACTAATTTTAAAACACTGAAAAAAAACAATTATTTTTTGGCTTTCCTGAAAATTAAATTAAAATTAAGGATAAATTATCTTAAACTTAATTTCTGTTTTTTTTTCTTTTTTTTTCTAGTTTTTGTTTTTGAAAAAAAAAAACAAAACTCCGTGGGATAGCACAGGTTAAAGAGATTGAATACACGGCAAAACACACTGAGGCACTATCCTATTGGATGGAGGATGTAGGTACTCGTAATCGATCGTATCTGCGCATCGCTTATTATCGCATCGCTAATTCGCGCAATAATCGCGATGTTTTTAATGTTAATTTAATAGGAACTACGACCATTTTAGACGCAAAACGAGCTACTTAAACCAATTGGGATTGTTCATATTTTTACAATTTACTCTAATTCGAAAACCATTTCGAGGAATGGGGTTTTAAAGCCGTTCTGCATTATTAAGTTTTTGAAATATTTATCTATTTCGGATATTTCGACAAAAGTATATATTTAACCTTTGTTTGACTTTCATTTTTGACTTGAAGCCCTCCTAGGTGTATTGTACGGGTTGGGCAAAAGCGCTTGAAATAATATGTTTTAATACATTATTACAATCACTTTTTATCATTAGTTATAATTTAATTGTTAATAAAATAATCATGTCATCCATAAAATGTCTGCTAAATAAATAAAGATATTCAAACAAAACTATTGGGTCAAATACAAAATTAATGAACTTGGTCTCTTAAAATTACCCATTCTTTCTAATTAGAATGTAAAAACATTGAGTTATTTTTTTTGGTCTATCCCAATTGCCAACAGTTACCGTTATTTGGATTTTGGTAAATTATGACCAGCATCAAATACATTGAATAAAGGTTGTATACGTATAAATGTATAGCAAGTTCAACTTCCGCCACACGTGCGATATGAAAGCGAGGCAAGGCCCCGTTAGGTTTCTCGAAACTTACTATTACATTCATTGTTGCACGATACACGTGTCGTGTACAAATAGATTATTGCCAGTTTAGTGAATTCGAATATAATTTTGCTGGACGAGGTATAAAAGCAAACATTAACGGTTAAGTAGAATAATAGTGTTATAAATAGAGTTACGATGCCATGCTTCTAAGACCTCGTTTTTTTTTGGGGGTCAAAAAAAGTTATCGTCAGGGGCAGGTTTTATAAAGCTACAAGTTACAATTATACAGGTCTAAACTGGCAACACTGCTCAAATAGCTGGTCGTCATTGGTCGAGGTTGTGTCAAATGGAAATTTGTAACCTGTACATTGTAATTTGTGGTTTTATAAAACAGGCCCCAGGTAGCCTGTGTGCTAGTTTTTAGGGTTCCGTACCAAAATGGTACAAAAGAAACCCTTATGGTGAGACTTCGTTGTCTGTCTGTCTGTCTGTATGTCACAGCAGGTTTTCTCAGCAACTACAAATGCTATCAACTTGAAATTTGGCATAGTTGTACAACTTGCTTGCTCGCATCTATTTGTAGTAAAAAAAAAATGAAATTAATTTTATTAATAATTGAAAAGGGGTCTAGAATGGGGTGTTCAAAAATGAAAGTGGTTCGATTATAGCAAATGGGGTGTCATACGATGGTCCCACCGAATAAACGTGTATATGAAAAAATATGATTTTACAGGAAAAATTAAATACGTTAGAACTGTAATTACAAATAACTGTGACAACATAGGTATATAAGATGTATATACAAAAGATAGGTAAAAAAATAATCTTTCTATTAACATTTTAATAAGTTAAGTATGAAAGCTTGTTTTCAAGAAAATTGAGAAAAAGCATGTTATTTTTTTATTCTAGTGCAGGTAAGCGCAGATACTTTGTGTTTTAAACGTTTACACGTTTGTTCGTGTTATAAGGAGCGTCTTCTTTAAATGTAATGCAAAGAAACGTTAGTTTTTGCGTAAAAACAAGACTATTACCTTGATGGGTACTAAGCTCTTGCATGTTTCTTTAGGTAGAAATATACGATTGTTCTAAACAGTAACTTACTTTTCCAAGATTTTGTAAGGTAATTAATGTTGTGCAAATATACTTAACAATAACTAAGGCATTCTAATTATTGTTTTGTAACTAAAACTGCCTCGTTTTTTACTGTTTAATTTATCAAATCTTTTGTTATTTTGTGAGCTTTATAACATAAATGCTTATATAAACCGATTTATAAACAAAACAGATTCTAAACGGGGTTTTATCATCGACATAAATACAGCAGGCTTCGTCAAGATGCATAACGTTAACGTTAGCGGCTTTGGAAAAAAGTATCTTATTTTATTATTGTGTCTTATTAAAACAATAAAACATATTTACCATATGCGAACACTAAGTGAGGATAGCCGGCTGGCCCAAGTAGAAGCAAAAATGCTAAGGTACAAGCTACAGATACTCGGTCTCAGAGAAGTTCGCAGGAAGATGAAGAGACCGCCCGTGAAAATGTAGTGAGATTCCTCCTTACTGATGCGGCGAAGAATAGTCTCTTTGATTGGAATCCCTTCTCTGAGTGAATTATAACAGCCCGCTTTCACAGCAAAGCCCGAAAAATGACCATCATTCAATGCTACGCAACCATGAACATGGTTTCGGAAGATAATAAAGAGGATTTCTATAAAGCCCTCAACTCGACTTTGAATAAAATCCGCAGACAAGATAAAGTTATTGTATTGTCAAGGCATGAACAACGATGGATGCTAAAGATATATGGGAAGTAGCGGTTCTTAGAGTTCTGTCAAGGTAACGATCTGACCATCGCAGGTAATTTATTCATATATGGAAAACACCTTAAAAATACATGGAATTCACCCGATGGAGTCTCGGAAAATCAAATTGACCACCTTGCCATCAGCGCTAAATGGCGCTTATCGCTGCCCGATGTTCGCAACCGCCGAGGGGCTGACATCGATAGTGATCACCACCTAGTGGTTGCTGAAGTGCGGCTCAAAGTAGCTGTCGCTTAAACTGCTGGCGGGACTACCAAAGTGGGCAGACAGTTTGAGGTCAGCAAGTTAGGCGCTACTCAATGCGCTGTCAACAGTGCTGGACGACCTGAGGCTGCAATACCGCCAGATGAGAAAAACTATCTACCGGAGTACAAGGCGTGACCGACGGGTATGGACGGATGTTGTGGCCGATAATGCCCAACGTGCCGCTGACTCTGGCAATCTCAGGGAGTTGTATAAGGCGATACTGACCAAAAATTAGAACCGGAAGAAGAAGCCCCAGAAAGACAAGAAGGGCCAACTAATTGTGACATCTGAGGGATAGTTTCAGCGCTAGCGGGAGCTGTTTGAGGAGATCTTCCGAGTCTTCGACGACCACATCTACACCTGATTTCAGTTTGCCCCTGCATAGCCCAAACATAAAAATTTCTCCGCCCACAGAAGCGGAAGTAGCGAATGTCGTCAGATTGCTCAAAAATGGCTAGGCCCCCGGAGTTGACCTGATCACAGCGTAAATTCTTTAAGCCGACCTGCCTTTCGCCGTGATCGCGCTGACGCCGCCTACGCCACTCTTAAATAAAATATGGCAAGGAGAAAAAAATAATACCGGACGCTTGAAATAAAGGCCTTACTTGGCCTATCACTGAGCCAAAAAAAGGAGACCTCCTTTCGGCTCATTCTAAGGTGATCTCCAAGATCATTCTAGATCGGCTGTCAGGGGCCGTTGAACCTCTTATTCTTCTTCAAATTATTATTATATATTATGCAGGGAGCACGCTGGATTCCGACCTAGTCGATCTTGCAAGGATGAAATCAACACACTGCGCATCATATTAGAACGGGCATCAGAATGGCAGAGGGAAATGTATTTAACCTTTGTAGATTTAGGGTGATCTTATAACTGGGACTGACTGCGTAGGATTAGTGTTCCCGACAAAATCACGAACCTCATTAAGGCCATCTACAACAACTATTTTTGTAGAGTGATGTGTAAGGCCTCATCTCGGAGGACATACCGATACATGCGGGTGTACGACAGGGGTGTCTTCGCTCACTTCTCTTTCTTGTTGTTCTGGATAGTTTACAGTAGCGTGTTGCGTCAGAAACTGGAGGAACTGACTAGGACATCGCTGCGAGAATCGCCAAAGCAAGAGCAACCTTTGCGCAGCTCCGCCCGGTATGGCAATGGCGGAAATTGACACGGAGGATTAAAACTAAAATATTTCGGTCGAACGTCAAAACCGTATTGCTATACGGATGCGAGACATGGAAGGTCACAAAAGACACCTCGCGTCGACTCCAAACTTGCATCAACCGCTGCCGTCGCCGGATTTTTAACATATACTGGCCATAGAATAGGCGAAGGATCATTGTGGAAGCGGAGGCATAGGGAAGACTTGGAGCGAGTTGAAACGCGATGCAAAACACCGACCGTGCTGGCGACGCACTGTGGATGCCCTCTGTCCCATCTAGGGGACATAGGACCTTAAGTCAAGTAAATCAACCTTTTCCAGATTCGTCGTATATCATTTTGAGCATTCTTTTGCACCGAGATGAACCAGCCGTCGTTGCTCTCTTCATTTTGGATACGAACAACTAATTTGAATAACACAAAACCACTAACTTATCACCACTTATTGTCTTATTAAGCCATTGTTTTTATTTGTAAACTCAAAATTATCACGTTCCGCACGACTGACTGACTGACTGACTGTTAAGGGAGCGAGCCCACCTAGTGGCAATGTCACGCGCTGCCCCCTATCCCTCTTCGATTAAGCAGCCATTGCTGTTTTAATAACAGGTGCGAAGATAGTCTAAGCACTTAAAACGAAATTTGTCGCAAATAATATTGTTAGTGAATATGCGTATTTTGAATTAATACAATACCACATAGAGAAAATTATATGCTGCAACCGTTATTACACAATGTGAGTATTATTTATTAATTAGCAAACACTTGTTACTATAACTTTTATAGCAACTTTATACGGCAAGAAGCAATACGCTAAAAACTCGTATCGTCCATAACACCAAAAAGCGTGCATCAGAATAATACACAAATATAAAGTTCAGTAAAGTTGTGTTTTCACTCACGCACGTTTATTCGTGTTAAGACGATAAATTGTAATTTGTGTAACAAGTGACAATACCAATATTCGTGTGGCCTTACTGATTATATTTTCCGTAGAATAAAAATATTTTATTTAATAAACCGGAAAATAATAAGCATACCCCCCTCAAAAAATTAGGGGGGGTGTATTACAACCTCAGGAACAGAAATCAGCAAAAAAAAATTTTTACGGTATTAACCCTTGCACGTTTATTCGTTGGGGCCATCGAATATAAAAGGTCTTAATCTGCACATTTCAAAACTATTTTTATGAAAATTTTCTGTGATGTACTTTTTGATTTATATCAAAAATGTACAAAAAATGACCGTTCCCCCCCCCCTTATCTCCGAAGTTTATTAATCAAAAATTCTGAAAAAAAACCTGACGTATAGATAATTACTTATATTTTCTGGGAAAAATAAAATAAAGTGTTCATTATTTACAGTTTTTGAGAAATAATAAAAAAACTAAGAAAATCTGTATTAAAATTTAGGCTAGTCAAAATCGACCTTATTGCCTGGAAAATAAAGCTTATAACAAAATGAGTATTTTTTTTTGCGCTTACCAAGCATATTATCTTCAATACGGAACCCTCGGTGCGCGAGTCCGACTCGCACTTGACCGGTTTTTTTTACAGAAAATGGGTTTGCTCTTGTCTAACTCTTGATCCTGGAGGGCGAAGATTTTGTCGATGATGAATCGAGTTCACCCAGAAGATGCATATTCACCGTAGCTTTAAATTGGTTCGGATTGTACTCTCCGTCCACTAGGATCCATTGATAGGATCCATTAATGGGGTCAAGTGGACTTTTTGTACATAAAAATCCAGTAAAAGAGTCATGTATACTTAAATCCGTTTGGATTCATTTACACTTTTTAAGACGCTGTGATCCATCAATGGATTTAAATATAATTATGAAGCCTACAAATATCCATAAATGGATTCTATTGAACTTTTTATATAGGTACCGGGATCCATCAATGGATACTAAATGTCCTCGAGTAAGTATCCATCAATTGATGGAATCAAGTGTATAAAAAGTTTAATAAAATTCATTGATGGTTCGAAGTGTAATTAAGAGTGCAACAGAATCCATTGATGGATTCCAGAGTATTAAAAAGTGTAAACGAATCCAAATGGATTTAAGTAAACAATAAAGCCCACTTTACTCCATTAATGGATTTTAATGTACAAAACGTCCACTTGACCTCTTTAATGGATCCTATCATTGGATCCTAGTGGATTGAGGGGGATTGTATGCACTCGGAAATACAGACGCCGGAAGCGCATTCCACTTTTTCGCAGTAGGTACGCATTATAAATGATGATGCAAAGCACTTCATTCGAAGAGGCGGAATTCCAACCATGTAGGATGGGATCCCGCAGTGCGTCTGGAAGTCCGATGGTAGAAAGGAGACGGCGGTATTAAGGGCAATTCAAACAGCGGGCGGGAGCGGGTCGTGCGCCGGGCGGGTCGGTAGTTCGGCGGGTGTTTTAACATGGAGTTATATGGAAGCATTCACACCCACAATGGACCCGCGACGGACCCGCCGCGCCCGCCGCCCGCCACTACCAGCGAGCGGGCCCGCCGCAGTTTGGCGCTATGTGTGAATGCGATGACCCGCGCGGGTCCCGCGATTAAAACGACATGCCCCGCTCCCGCCCGCTGTGTGAATTGCGCTTAGCTCGTGGAGCTCTTGTGCACACTCCCCAAAGTACAGTCTGTAGAATACCGATAAGAAGACAACTTTACGGCGGTGAGCTAGGCTGTGAAGCTTAGCTTTTAGAGCGTAATTGCGGCTGGAGTCTCTTAGTTTGCCTTCTCTATGTCTTAAAAAAGTCAGAGTTTAAATAACCAAGTAATTTATTGGGTTCTCATATAACCTCGTCCGATATCTATCAAGAGAAAACTTTTTAAGCGTGCCGAGTTCTCGAGGAAGCGGGGCTTTTTATTTGTACAAAATATTTGATTTTCTACGCTTTCCTTTAATGATCAAAGCGCTAAGTCATTTAAGAGAAATTCGCAAACATTTATCGTTAATATTATACACCTTTTTTTCCTAATCTAGAATTATTTTTGCATTTATTTAAGTAATGTTGAATGAATTAAGTAAACATCTGTTAATTTAGCAAATACCGAAACTCACAAGTAACGACTTTTATACGAGACTAGAGGACGCCCGCGACTTCGTACGCGTAGAATTAGTTTCTCGCTACTCCCCCCATTTCTTCCCGTTGGGGGTCGATTTTCGGAAAATCCTTTCTTAGTGCTCACTTACATCATGAAAGGAACCCCTGTACCAAATGGTGCGTTGATATATAAGTCAGTAAGTCAGGTTTGCCTTTTATATAATACTAGAGGACGCCCGCGACTTCGTACGCGTAGAGTTAGTTTTCAGCTACTCCCCCCATTTTTTCCCGTTGGGGGTCGATTTTCGGAAAATCCTTTCTTAGTGCTCACTTACATCATGAAAGGAACCCCTGTACCAAGATTCAAGTTTCTAGGTACAGTAGTTTCGGCTGTGCGTTGATACATCAGTCAGTCAGTTTAGCCTTATATATATATATATATATAGATAGATAGATAGATAGATGATAGAACGGTAATGATCATTTAATAATGATGGCTTCCAGACCTTTTTAGGGTTCTGTATCCAAAGGACCATAAGTAATTAAAACAGTTTTGCAGGGCTTTTGTTTGTTTGTAATTTTTGTTGTTGGTTGAATAAATAAATAAATAATAATAAAGTAATAAATAAATAATATGCCTATGAACTGCTATCTTTTGTACTGTAATAGATAGCCGGATGATTGTTAATTATAAAAATAATTAATGAAAGTGAAGTAACAAAGGCGGTATCTCATACAGGACACGTTTTTTTTCAACGTATTTTTATGTTTGCTGTATCTTAAAAACGGTGAGACATACATATACACTCTCGGCTTCATTCCCACAGCGGGGTAGGCAGGGCTACAAAATTACCATCAACTCTAAAAAGTTGTTGTTAATTCTTTAACCACATTACGCACAATCAGTCAAAGACGGTCAAATCGCGGTAAATGTTTCTATTTCTATTTCTATTTCTATTTCAAATTTGGTATGATTATAGTACAAATTTTGGAAAAAAAAATGGTCAAATGTGAGTTGGGTTCGCGTTGATTCGATGCGAAATCGAATGCAAATCCGAATATAATAATTATTATCTACTGTCCGTCGGTACGGAACCCTCGGTGAGCGACTCCTACTCACACTTTACCGGTTTTTAAGCTACTTATCTTAAAAGTAGCGTCTTCTAAAGCCATCAAAAGGTTATGCAAATTCCCTTCCCTTTTTGCCCTTGTTTTGGTAACTTTTTTATTGTGTTTTCTAAGTTTTGGAGGACGCTTGCAACTTAGAGGCATAGTCTACTTAGTAAAACCATATTGTTTTTGACATTCTATCATATTGTAAACGTTTAGATAAAACACGTTTTAAATGAACATTTTCAATATTTTGAGATTATTTTGTTACTACAGCCTTGGCCAAAAGTGACGAGCACCATGCGTTTTTCACTATAAAAGTCAAACATTAAAAAGTGCATTTATATCTTTCATTATAGAAAGTTTTATATTTATCGGATAGGTTAGTCATATTTATTGACGTTAAGGGAAATTCCGTGAAAAAAAACACAATTAATCATTTTGTTGTAAAACCCTACTTTTTCCAGATAGCTTCAGTTTTCACACGAAAATAGCTACTTCGAAACGATATCTTCTAATGATTCACACATGTTCAAAACACCTTTTTATATTACATCTTTGCGTATTTTTTAAATTGAAAATTGATACTTTATTTATAAGTTACAAAGGAAAATACCTTTGGCCAAGGCCACACATCCCAGAAAGCGTTTTCCACGAAATTTCAAATGCAATTGGTCAAATTGAAACGATCGCAGCCGCAATAAATTTGCAGCAATTTTGTATTCATGTTTCCATTCCAAACCGAACGAGTGAGTTTGAAATTTCAGGTTTCGATTGAACTTTACCGATATTACTTTCTGCGTAAAGCAAAATTCCAATTTATATTGCAGCGTTTGATTGTTTTGAGTTTAAAATTGATTTTGGAAAACCATTATCTATACAACATTAGCAAAAAACGGCAAAAAATCACGTTTGTTGTATGGGATACCCTTAAATATTTATTTAATTCTATTTTTAGTATTTGTTTGTTATAGCGGCAACAGATATACCACATCTGTGAAAATTTCAACTGTCTAGCTATCACGGTTCATGAGATACAGCCTGGTGACGGACAGACGGACAGCGGAGTCTTAGTAATAGGGTCCCATTGGGTACGGAACCCTAAAAAATTATCCAGCAAAAGCATATCTAATATCTAGGTATATTTATAAAAGGAGAAATTGATCGGACTGATCAATCAACACACAGCCTAAGCCGCTGGATCTAGGGAATTGTAATTTGGAGGCAGTATTCCTTCCAAAAGTCGACCCCCAACACGGGATGCAATAGGGGGAGTAGTGGGAAACTAATTCTACGCGTACGAAGTCGCGGGCGTCCTCTAGTAGGTATACTATGCGAGTATTTATTATTTATTTATTATGAAAAAAGATGAAATTACACCATGTATAGGAACATATAAAATATAGGAGTATAATAGTTTCTTTACAAATAAAGTTACTTACTAATTACTAAATTATTATTATTATTATTATTATTATTATTACTAATATAAAAAAACGCGAATGTGTGATAATTTTTTGTTGCGTTGCTTATAATATGTGTGTAGATAAAGTATTGTACGCGACTCTCCGTAATTGGCATTACGCAACCGTCACGTAAACTGCTATTAAATTGATGGCCCCGGAGAAGAGTGTTTGTATTTAGCTTGAACAATTTATGAAACTCCTGTAATAATATTCTGGTTTGTGTACGGGTGATATAGGAAAATCACGTAAACCGAACCAGCAAAGGCGGGTCGCTAGTTAAACTATAAACTCAGTATCTCACATATTATATCCCAAATCTTTTAAATCAAATACAGAATCAACTGAAAGATCTGTTAATAAAAATGCCAAAACCAAACACAACCGTGTCCTAACATGATGAAATCAAACGCAACAGCTCGTCATTTCCTGTCCGTGACATTCCGACCGAACTAAACGCACAATGAACCCAAGCTCGATTACTCCGCGTCAAATTTGAAATTGGAATTACTAGCGAATTGCCGACTACAGCCTTCTAAAATTGAAGCTTAAAATGTAACTAGTTGAGCGCCAATTTTGCTTGTCTCTGCGATGTTATGTCATCTTGAGTTAGAGCCATCATTCTTATCTTTTATTTTATATTACTGGCAGTTAAGAAACCAAAGACAATTTGAATTTGAACGTGAATTTCGTCGGTCGTTTTTCTTTGCGAATGATAGGTGATTAGATTACAACGATGTTAAATAAGAACTTTTTGGAAAACGTTAGCTATGAAACTCGACAAAGATGAAAATATATAAACGTTTTAATCCAAAATGTTATTTTGTCGTTAGGCATATACACACAGCTATATAAATCACTTTAATTAATATTACTGAGCTATCAATATCATATCCAATCATGATAATAACAGACACTTTCTAATAACTAACTTTTAAGCAAATGTAGTTCTTGCATTGTAACTTGGTGCCTGGAATATTTATCGTACCGTTCCTTTATACTTGTGAAAGTTGCCTAAGTTGCAAAAACATACCTAGGTAGACGGTATTTTAAGCGTTCCTTATACTTAGATATAATTTTATCGGCGCAAAATATTTTATTCTCAATAAATATTATAGATCTTTACGTGATACGCAACGTCAAAGACCCTTTTAGTGATTGGATATCATGCTACGAACTACGATACATAATATGTCGATATTTAATATAGAGAAATGAACAATAACCAAAATAATATAATGAAATGAACGATTTGATTTCTCATGTCCTCGTGTAGTTTTTTTTAACATTGGTGATGATGATAACAATATTAACACCCGTATTCACAAACGTCACTATGAGGTCTCACAGTGCTCACGAACGCACAGGGTGGTTCAAATCGTCTCATAAACTAAAGTTCGGTCAAAAAGGACCAATCACAAAGCTGAGCTGAGCTTTACTTAGTAAAAGATCCCTTAAGTATTGTTTGTGAATACGGGTATAACTTTATTTGTTACTACATGCATTTAGTTATTTAAGGTTCTGAAACGTTCAACCATGGTGCATGAAATGATGCGATAACGCTCCTTTGTTAAGAAACGAAATTGTTCGATAAAACTGAACTTTGATCGATGATTGAAATCCAGATTGAATATTGTTCGTCACTAGTACGTTACAATAACCGCTGTCAAAAATGTTTCAGCAGCACCAAACTATATTAACAATAGATTATTTTTAAACGTGTTCTGAAAAAGCTTGAGCTTAGCCTTCGGAATCCGAAGGCAGCTAAGTGCGGCCACATACATTCTTTCACATGAAAAAAAAAACAAACGGACGTGAGTTGTAGGGTCATAGATTTTGTATGGATAAGCTGCGTTCGGAATTCTGATTATATTAAAAAAACGTGTGCGTCTTGGGACGCCCGACAGAAGTGAAAAAAACACGCTAAACTTCACATTTTCCTACCGTTTGAGTACATCCTTACCGCGTTTAAAAAAAACACAGGAGGTTTTTTTTAATATTCTATCAAGAACATCAGTCAGAAGCGCTGCTTTGAAAATCGAAGTTCGAAGTTACGTTCGCTTCATCCCTCTCACTCGTCATTCGAGACTAAATTGAGAACTATCTTTATTTTTCCGAAATACGGCTAGCGCTGTGGGTTAGAGTGAGAAAGGAGGAGCCTGCCTACCGCTGCCGTATGCGTGAGTGAAAGGGAAGCCAGACAGACTGGCGTCGTAACGCGTTACGTAACGAAGCGGTTTACCCTCCCATAAGAAGTTATCACTTAAAAAAAAACACAGTATCTATAAGCATGATTTTTACCAGAAAACCTTTTCAATAGAAAACAGTTTTTCTTTTTTTAACGGGGAAAAGCGGGAAAGAAATTTTTACGCGGGAGAAGTAGCGAGCGTCGTCTAATCAGCATGTAACTTTTCGCTGCAGGGAGCGAGAGTAATTTATATCTTCACTCCTTACTCCCGTTTTGCATTCATCTGCATTTTGTAGATTTATATTTGCCACTTTTTTACTTTGACTCTCAGACTTACGAATGTATAAAAAACCGGAGATGCTAAGTGTAGGGTGCCGCAGTTGAAACTACAAACAATGCAAAGTATCTCGAAAAACTATGAGTATAAATGGGTGGATCAACTTTTTGTTGCTGTTATTCTGTCCCGTAAGCCAGGAGACCACAGTGATAGAGTTTCTTAGTTTTTTTTTAATACTTCTAGCACACTCAGGAGAAAAACTATAAAATAATGGGCTTATAATTGTCAATAAAACTGATTTTTAGTGGACGATATCCTTTAAATCATAGTTTTAAAGAGTGGCACAGGAGACGTCGACGACGACGAGGTACAAGAAAAAGTTGATTGACCCATATGCCTTTTCTAAATTTATTTGGTACTGTCTTAGTTGATTTTTAATTGACTGCAACGCAAAGGAGAATATTGTTTATGAGCCTATATTATTATGTTTGTATGTATGTTTGTTCCTTTGTGGCGCTCTAGAAACTAAACGCGTGGACCGATTTTAACGATTTTTATGTTAATGACTTTGTCTTAATCTTATAAGTGTCACTAAAGATATTATGACGGGAATCAAAATTCAACATGGCGGCAACCAGACGCCATATTATAAAAAAGAAAAAAAAAAGGACGAATTATGACAAGTGGGGTATCGTTAAATAGGTATTTAAAAATCATCGTTAGGTCTCTTTCATCATTTTTCAATTTGAATGATCATTCAGGATTTATAACGATATAAAGTTGGTTAGCAACAGCTGAGTTTCTTTTATTATTATTAAGTAAGTATAAAAGATAAAAATATAAAAGACATGTATTCAGTAAGTAGGCCGCACTTTTACACGTCAAGAGTCTACCAGCGCTTCCCAAGAGGAGACCACTGCTGAGAAGAAACGCCGCAAGAAACTCAGCAGTCAGTCATTTTTAACCATATTTTCATACTACAATGATACTACTTAGTATAGATACTTTAGTCACCAAGATAGAGTAGCAGAAACTAAATATACACGTACCAAGTTGCAGGCGTAATCTAGTACGTTATATCTCTTTAACAATCAAAATGAATATCGAAAGCATAGAACAATGAGTCCAATGCACTGTTTTTCTATAGGAGTGAAGACAATGCCGATCCGCCGCTTTGTGAAGCCGGTGAATGAAGTGAAATGAAGTGAAGTTAATGTGAATTGTGAATGCTAAGTAATTTCATTTTAATCAGGTCATTTTTATGTACTTAACTTGAGAAAGGCAACGCAGTGTCGAGTGATATTGCATTTGTTAAAACTGTATTAATCTTAGAAATTCAGTAAATTTTCAGATTAGGTCGACATGCCTGTATAATGTTTTATCATAAGATTTTATCCCAAATTGTGTGGGGCTGGGTAAAAAAACGCTATAATAGTAACGCAGTGGTCGTTAATCGAAAGCGACGTGGAGACTGATAACTAAGTCTAATAGGCAAGTTGCCTCTGTTTTAAAGTAGGTCTCAGATGTAGATATTAGATGAAAAAAAAAAACCCGCATTTTTTTAGAACCTACAAAACCGCAAAACTTTATTTTAAAAGTTTAGTTTTCGTTAACGGGCGAAAACGCTTACAGCCATATTAGTCTATAGATTATCTGTGCTGTGACGTCATACGGGCCGAAAACAAACATTTGTTTGACAGTTGACGAGAGCATTTGACATATAGATAAACATAAATGACAATGTCATGTCACAGCACAGAATACTTGCAGAATATACCATTGCGAATTTCATTCGTATAAGAACCGACATGAAGTTTGCTTAAGGTCCTACGACGTCACAACATGCCCGACAGCGTTTTCAGAGTTCAAAATAAAAAATAAAAATGAACAATTTTTAAATAAAAAATATGTAGCCATCTTACACTTTTAATATCTGAAATCGATAAATATTGGTTTCTTAAGTCTAATACTAAAGAAAATATTAATTTATTAAGCCAAATTTAATATGAGGCAAGTAGCCTATTTGAGCAGCAAATTCGTGTTTTAAATTTACAAAAAAAAAGTGGGTAAATTTACAATATAACGTGAGATCTAGTTGAGAATTAATGTCGGACTGCTGTAAAATGATCTCAAGATATCTACTAAGTACGAATTTTTAAAAATGGATCTTGAATTTTAATTTCTATTTTACATTTTTTTATATTTCTATGTCTATGTAGTTACAAAATATTAACATGAAAAAGGCAAGTTAAGCGTATAAAATCCTGTGTGGTGGGTGACATATGATGTGAAATCATAAAAATTACCAAGAAAAGAGTAAAATAATAGAATAGAATAGAATAGTTTATTCTTCAATTCTTGAACTTACATTTTAGATTTACATAAACATTAAGTACACCAAAAGACATGTTAACTGACAGCATATTGATGCAATAACTAGTCTCTCAACTCTCATAGCTCACTTAAAACTGTACCCGTTGTGAAATGAAACAGCCATCTGGCCGCAACATTATGCTGAGCGACCCTTTCAGTTACACGCAACTGTATTGTATCCCTAACTCTCTTTGTTAGAGCACAATGTGTTTGCTCCAATGTATTTATTTTCTTTCTGCGCTCTTCCTTGCGGTAATTAAATTTTAGAAAGGAGCAAAAAATATTTTAACGTTAGTATACTAGTATAGAAGAAAATACCTAAATAATATTCTCGAGGTATAAGTTTATTAGTAAAAAGTAATATTTTACATGTCACATTTATAAACAGGTACTTATTTAATATACCGTGTACTATTTAATTATCATGGAAAGTAATACATTTAATATAATACAATTAAAAGTTAAAACTAAACTTATTTAAATTAAAATAAAAACTAAGCTACTCAAATATTAAAGACGTAAATAATAATCACCATTATAAAAAGAACACCCCTCTAGCAGGTCCGCTCGCGGCATGGTCCCTATGACACTGGCTGCATTACCTCTCTAGCTAGCCCAATCCTTTGAGAGAGGTAAGCACCAGCTCTAGGATCTCCGGAGGTGTCTATGAGCCGGGATGACAGGGCCTTAATAAAGCTTTTCATATCAGCTGACCAAGGTCCTATGGTCATGGTCATAATTATTTAATAATGATGAATATTTGCGGCGCTTGATTATTTGGGCATATTCAGTTAGTATACATTTAATTTAAACACACGTAATGAATCTCACTTTTATTACGTCAAAGATGAAGTTTGCCCCTCTTCAAGTCAGTCAAGGGAAATCAAATAAATGAAAATGATTACGTAAATAACATCTGCAATGGGCTCATTCGCTCAAATTTACAGCCAATCGTGTTACGCAACAAATGAAGCCATCTAAAATCATTGTGTGCTCATGTGTCGTTCAATTTATTAAGTCTACATGATTTAACTTAATTTGATTACGATTCCAATATATTTAAAAGTAAATTCCATTCCAAAGATTTAAAAAATTGAGTTACTTTGTTTTTTCCAATGGAATATAAATGTTTATAGGATTATATATAGGGTGGTTCAAATGGAAGGAACCATGTCGTTACAATGTACTGTCATTAGAAAACTATTTCAAGTCAAATCAAGTTTATTAATTCAAATAACTGGTAATGAAAAGGACGTTACTTTAAACTCACTGTGGTCAGCCATTAAGATATTTCGACAAATGTACTTATTTTTCACTTCACACAAGGCTTTATTCCATTGCTATCTGTATATCTTCTTCTTCTTCTTCTTCTTCTGCAGCATTTTATTTACATGCCCACTGTTGGGTATATGCCTCTCCAATTCTCTTCCATTTTGCCCTATTTTGAGTTAGTCTGGTCCATAGAGGGCCAGCATTCTCTCTAATATCATCAGACCATCGAGCTGGTGGTCTGCCAACACTTCTCTTTCCTCCCCAGGGCCTCCAGACTGCAATGCATTTACTCCATCTGTTGTCGTCTCTACGAAATAGGAATCTGTATATTATTGGACCTTAAAGGGTTTTGAATTAAAAAGTAAAATGTTAATTTGCAGTAACATTTCTATTCTGGACTGAAATTTTTCAGCCTACCTATTCGCCACATATTATTTAGCGTATTAAATTTGATATACTTTTCATCGAATAAACAGCCCGGTGCAAATCGTCTCCTGTTCGGATCTTAGACCATAGAGCCGTAGCATAATAACAAAAACGAACTCTTTCTTGTCACCTATCCATCAGTCCGTCTGTCAGTTAGGTACTAATTTATATCTAACCTTAATTACTTTTTTTTAAATTATTTTTTCCTAAATCCATTTCAACTAAGAGCACATTAAAAATGATTAAGCAGTCATGATTTTGTTCTGTAAATTTCCTGACCTACATTACACATCTATCTCCCTTAGACATATCATGTTTTAAAATCTGCAATAGGGATGTTCTGCGAATGACTGCTAGCTGCACGTGACCCACTTCGGTCAATAACCACTGGCTTATACAATGGAGTTAGTTTATCTGGGCAAAGACGAATGGAATAAACTAGAAAAGAGTGGAGTAGACATGTGTGTGATTTATTAGCAAAAAAAAGTATTATTCATTTGATATACAGAGCGAAAGTGAGTGGAAGGATCGGAAGGGGCCGCCCTAGGCGTACTTTTTCGAATCAAATCGGAGAAATACTGGAGAAGGGCCGAATTTTAAGTACCCGAAACCGACGTGCGTGCATGACTCGATGTATGAATGTGGAAGAAGCGAAAGAGATTTGTCAAGATGGAGCAGGTGGAAAGAAGTGGTCTCTGCATACCCCTCTGGGAAACAGGCGTGATTTAATGTATGTATGTATGTAAAAATAATAGATTCAAACAGACAAACAAAACTCAACAAAATACTGACGTCTTGACATTTTGTATGTTTAATTTCCTGACCTACTTTACACATCTAGGAGAATCTGCCTAGACATAATTATCATGTTAAAATCTCGAATAGGTATGTTCTGCCTGTGACCGCTGTCTGTATTTGACCCACTTTGGTCAATATCCGCTGGCTTATACAATGGAGTTACATTATCTGTGCAAAGACGAATGGAGACATGTTAAATGAAACTAGAAAGGGGTGGAGTGGACATGTGGGTGATTTATTAGCAGAGTAATCATTTATTCATTATATAAAAATAATAGATGTAACAATTTTAAAATAGATCGCTATTTTTTACTAGGCATGCCAATTAGTGTAGTAGCTTTTTTTTAAAGTGTGATGTTAAAAACATGTCAATATTTATAACAATCGAAAATAAAATTTGTAAAAGCATCAAGGTGCTTTTCCACCGGCGACGCGAGACGAGACGAGGTGTGACGAGAATTGAAATCGCGCCGACCCATTTCCACCAAAAATTTCCGGCGCGAGCCCGCGCGAGCTCTCGCGGCACGGCGCTTGCTCGCGCGTCCCGACGCTTGCCCGCGCGCTAAGGGCCCTTTCACACTAGCGATTTCTCAGCGATTTAACGTGCGCCACGCTCGCCACGTGCACGCGCGGATGACTCGTGAATTATGTCTCGTGAAGTAGCACTATTGAATATGCTAATGGAAGAAGAATCAGATTAAGAGATAATCTCAAGAAATAATCTCATAACTCTTATGAGAAAACGAACTCATCGTTATTGGGTTTTACATACATTATACATTTAAAGTAGTGGTCTCTGCGTACCCCTCTGGGAAACACGCGTAATTTAATGTATGTATGGTATGTATACATTTTTGGTTTTCCCGTCCCGTCCGTGTAATCGTTACGTATGCAGAGACCTTAAAATAGCATCGCGAGCCTGCGCCGTCCCGCGCGAGATAGCACCGTCCCGCGCGGGCCCGCGCGATGACAAGCGAGAATCGTGTTTCCGTTGCAGAGTTAATAAACACTATGTACGCAGCAATACGGTTCATTATTATAATAACAAAAATTTCAATTCTCGTATCGCACATCCCCGTCAATCCATACTGTTGATGCCGACCGACGATGCGCTAGGAGAGAATTGAAAATTTGCCATACAAAGGGTGTAGCGGGATAAGCCTTCAAAAATTGCCCCCAAAGCTTGAGTTCAAAACTACTATCAGTTGATGCCCCGTCAAATGAAAATAATTCATACCAATTTTTAACCCTCTACTGCCACCTGGAACCCCACGACATTCATTTAACCCTAAAACGTTTTTATTTATTTTCTCAAAAAGTATAAAAAGGAGAATTGTCAAATTTTGCACAAATGTTGATGTGATCAATATAAACAATCAAAAAAAAAATGAGCCCTCTACTTACTTATTTTCCTAGAAAAAAACCTAAATTAAAAATTAAAACATCCTGTATAACAATTCAGGCTCGTTGTACTATCACCATTTTTTTACTAAATATTAACCAACTACCTATCTACATAATATGTAAGTTTCATGTAATTAACAAAGGTGGAACAGTGTGAAAATATAGGTATTGTTCAGTACGTACCATGTATGTAACACGCTTACGGTGACGACATTAGTAAAAGATATCGGCCCGCCAACCGGGAAGCCATCCGTAATCGAACTTTTTTTAATTTGCTAATGTCGAATGTTTAAGGAAGATGAATGAAACTCATTAATACATATTTGAACGGGAACACCTTAAAATCTCGAATTATTTAATTCCGAATTTGAAAAAACCGAATTTCATAATTCCGAATTTTTACAATACCGAAAAAATATAAGGCCGAATATCAAAATCTAGAATTTTACCGAATATTAAAATCACGAAAACGTTTTTCCGAATATTATATTTACGAATGTTGACGATTCCGAATTTTCTTTGTACGAAATTTATAATTCCGAAAATTCACAAACCAGATCGATAATGAAAAATTTGAAACTAACCACTTGAATTGAATTGAAGTCTACTTGAAACAAAAGTTAGGTGAGATGACGAGCACATAACTAAACTAGGTCATTTTACCTTGATAGGTTAGGTTAGGTTAGAGTTGCATCAAGGCGCGAAGCGCCTGAGCTACGTGGAACAGGATCTCCGTCGACTTTGTCGGACATTTCGTACAGTTTTTGAGCATTAAGCATGCTAAACATCATACAATATTTTATCAGGCGCTTATTTGAAATAAAAAATCTTAGAGAATTCGGGGTGCTAAAATTTCGGAATAATGAATATTCGGGATTCGGAATAGCAATAATCGGAATTGTGATTTTCGGAAAAATATTTTTCGGGATTTTAATAATTCGGAAATGTAAACATTCGGAATTTTAACAAATCGGGATTCTGATACTTCGTGAAAATAAAATTCGGAATAGTGATGATTCGGTAATTTCAAAATCGGAATTCTGAAATTCGTGTTTATCAAATTCGGAAAAAAATATTTCGAGATTATGTAGTGTACCCATATTTGAACAAGTGTTTCTGTTTATTTATTTTTAGTAATATAAATTCGAGTTTATGACAACAAACTAATTATAAGTAGTTAACTACTAACTAACCTAAAATACATCCTATATTTAGTCTTCAAATAAACTTACGTAAAATGCTGAGTACCCTAAGTAGTACCTTTTTGCTAAACGGTAAAGTAAAATAAACAGAAACATTTGTTCAAATATGTATTAATGAGTTTCATTAATCGTAGCAAATTAAAAAAGATCGATTACGGATGGCTTCCCGGTTGGCGGGCCGATATCTTTTACTAATGTCGTCACCGTAAGCGTGTTACATACATGGTACGTACTGAACAATACCTATATTTTCACACTGTTCCACCTTTGTTAATTACATGAAACTTACATATTATGTAGATAGGTAGTTGGTTAATATTTAGTAAAAAAATGGTGTTAGTACAACGAGCCTGAATTGTTATACAGGATGTTTTAATTTTTAATTTAGGTTTTTTTCTAGGAAAATAAGTAAGTAGAAGGCTCATTTTTTTTTTGATAGTTTATATTGATCACATCAACATTTGTGCAAAATTTGACAATTCTCCTTTTTATACTTTTTGAGAAAATAAATAAAAACGTTTTAGGGTTAAATGAATGTTGTGGGGTTCCAGGTGGCAGTAGAGGGTTAAAAATTGGTATGAATTATTTTCATTTGACGGGGCATCAACTGATAGTAGTTTTGAACTCAAAGCTTTGGGGGCAATTTTTGAAGGCTTATCCCGCTACACCCTTTAAATTATCGTCTCGCGCCGCCCGTCTCGCGCCTCCGGTGGAAATGCACCTTGGTGGAATAACTTTTATAAGTCCTGTGTAATTAATTATTATAATACACAAACCAACTTTGTTAATATTATTGAAAAAAAGGTTACCTAACAGATTTTGAATAGGTATGTAATGTTTATAATGAATGTTGTTAAAGTAAAATCATACAAAGTTAGAATTCATTAAAGTTAGGTTTTAATTGTCCAAGGCCTTAGGATATAAAGTGCTCTTACTTAACTTAAGTATCTATTACTTTGTCTAAACTAGACAGGTTATCTAAAAACCGGCCAAGTGCGAGTCGGACTCGCGCGCGAATGGTTCCGTACCATTATCTATACAACGCATTAGCGAAAAACGGCAAAAAAATCAGGTTAGTTGTATGGAAGCCCCCCTCAAATATCTATTTTATTCTATTTTTAGTATTTGTTGTTATAGCGGCAACAGAAATACATCTTCTGTGAAAATTTCAACTGTCTAGCTATCACTGTTCATGAGATACAGCCTGGTGACAGACAGACAGATGGACAGCGGAGCCTTAGTAATAGGGTCCCCTTTTTACCCTTTGGGTACGGAACCCTAAAAATAAACTTAAATCACTAAACTGGACGTGACAAGTATATAAAAGACACAATGGCTAAAGTTATCGAAATTTCAAGTTGCTTGTTTTAAAGAATAAGGTATAAAATCCAACCATGTCTCTGCGTATAGACATTTTTATACCGAAAATTATTTTAATTTAGGGCAAAATAAAATTAATACATCCTATAAATTCCTTTAAAGCCGGAATCACAATGTTCACCGGCCGCCAGCTGTCGATGTGACCCACTTCAGTCAATATCTACTGCATATTACAAAGGAATTACATTATCTTTTCAATCGTTCATTATCAAGGCTTAAAGACAAATGGGAAAACAGTAAATAAAACAAGAAAAGAATAATAAATAAGGGCGTGGAATGCGTTAGTCGTTTTTAACCGACTGCGAGACGCAAAAGAGAGTAATATGTTTATCAGCCTATATTTGTATGTATGTTCCTTTGTGGCGTACTAGAAACTAAACGTGTGGACCAAATCAATCAATCAACCAGTAGGCGAAATAGAAAAAACTAAGGTTTATCCACATTTTGACACGCGAAAAACGCAGCCATATTAGGCCCCGTGGGCGCTGTATTTTAAGCAGGCTTGATTGTTTCCTGAAGTACAGGCTAGTAAAGTGTTTATACCTACTAAAAATCATCTAAGACAGCACCAAATAACTTTAAATAGAAAATTAGTTCACACTTGTCGTTTTTCGAAATAGTTTTTCGTGTTTAGTAACGGCTTCGGAACCATACATTGAGCATGGTCCGACATGCTTTTGCCCGGTTTTTATTAAACTAATGAATGTCATAGTCACTCTGAGGGCGGCCGTACAGTCAAAGATTTTAATCGTTATGCCACTATGGAACGCTGTCATAATGACAGCGTCAAATCACACGAAAGAAATTACGCCAAAATTAATGATTAACGTTATGCGACAGGGTTCCATAGTGGCATAACAATTAAAATCCTTGACTGTACATGATCATGAATATCATGATCTTCTTAGCTGTAAATTAATTCAACTTTGCCTCCTCTAAAAGCTGAGGAATGTTTCAAATATCCAATCACCCTAGGTATATATGGATCTATAAATTATTGATGTCAAAGCAAATTAGGTTTCTATTGAACTCAATACCTTCAGCGAAATAGCCACATACAGAAAATGTTCCATGAAATGTTACTTATTTTGTAAGTCATTTCTTATTTTTATGAAATGTAACCAAGCCGTACCACTACTACTTAAATACATTTTCTTTATTTATTTTACTGATATTTATACTTAGTTCTAACTAGTTCTAAGTAACCTGGGGCTCTATTCCAATAGGTAGTGATGTCCAGCGTCTAAACAGCTAAACGAATTCAGATAAATTTAGCACCGAGATAGTTAATATTCTGGAATAACACATAGAATATATTATGATATTATGATGGAAATTTTTATAGTTTCTGAAACAAGAAACACGACTGTTGCTAACAAACTTTAAATCGCTATAAATCCAAAAATGATCATCCAAAATGAAAAATGATGAAAGAAACCTAATAGTATTTTTCACAATCGTGTATATAATAGAGAGCTTTTTAGTCGAGTACCGTGTTTACCTAAGTAAGATACGAGATTAAAAAGCTTGATTATCTGCCGCACTCAGAGACGTCAATTAAATTTAATGCTTGTTTAGTGACGTGTTGTCTGATTCTATTGCTTTAAGTTATTTGGTGCTGTCTTAGATGATTTTTAGTAGGTATAAATACTTTAGTAGCCTTTACTTCAGGAAACAATCAAGTCTACTTAAAATACAGCGCCCAAGCAGCCACGGGGCCTAATATGGCCTAATTTATCGCGTGTCATAAAGTGGATAAAACATCCGTCACTTTTTGATACGTATATAAGTACGAAAGTGACGGATGATTTATTTATTTAAACTTATTTGCACAACATACAATAAAGTAGAAATGGCAGAATTAATGCCCAATTGCATTCTCTACCCGTCAACCAGTAGGCGAAACAGAAAAAACTATAGTTTATCCACATTTTATCACGCGATAAAAACGCAACCATACTAGGCTCGCAGGAATGGCACTGAATTTATCATCCACTTAGATGAATTACGTTCCGTCGAAAATAGATATTGACGAAGGATCTTAAATCATTGTTTGGCTAAAACAATTGCCGTTTCTGTTCCGCCCTGTTTTGTCCACGTATTCGTGATTGTGAGGCTATTATTAAATTCGTCGAGTTTCTTCTTCATTAAATACCGTGACGGCTGTCAAGGTATTTGTGAAGGAAAATATCAGTTCAATTAATTCATAAAATACAAGACACTCATTAATATTTTAAACTTAATTTTTACTCGTAGAATTAGGTTTAACTATTTAAATTATTCCGATTTTTTTGCAGTTTTAAAGCTAGCGTTCTTTTTACCAAAATTAGTTTAGTAGTAACCCCGTGTGGTTGCCGGGTTAGAATAGTGCCTCTCCATGTCTTCCCGTGGATGTCGTAAGAGGCGACTAAGGGAAGAAAGGCTTGTAGTTCTGTTAGGCGATGGGCTTGCAACCTGTCACTAATAGGCTGGTAAATATCTTAGGCTGGGCGCTAAAAACCATATCGTCTTTAATCTGTTATCGCATTGTGAAAGTTTTGATAGCTCTTATTTCCTTGACAGTAATGGCGGCCGACGCCAAAACAATACCGTAACAGGTCAAATACGATATAGTTTTTACCGCCGGAAATAGAGGCAATGATTATGCAAAATGTGGTAACAGAAATTATCAACAAGATTTTAGAGTTGTTGGTAATTCTGTAGCCTTGCCTACCCCACTCTGAGAATGAAGACGTGAGTTTATGTAGGTATATATAGTTAATAAATGTCTCTTTATCTTTTATCTTTATCTTTACTTTTGTTGTAAAAGGCTATGAGCAGGCAAAATAGTTTTACGGTAACATATAACTAATAACCTAACCAACAAAAAGTTGGAAAACCCCCGACACTGACATTTCAAAGTTCAATACTTCAAAAACGGCTGAACCGATTTCGATATAAAATGTCTAAGAACCACCGCTAGAAAACCTGCTTTCAAATACAAAAAACCGCATCCAAATCGGTTCATCCGTTTAAGAGCTACGGTGCCACAGACAGACACACACACACACACACACACACACACACACACACACACACACACACACACACACAAACACTTACACGTCAAACTTATAACACCCCTCTTTTTTGCGTCGGGGGTTAAAAACGAAAAACAACGAGTTTCGAGTACTTGTAACACATCAAAGCCCTTCTGTTAAACCTGTCAAACGCATCATAACAATCCAATCCATTTACCATTATGTTCGCGATCTTCAGACAAGTCTTAGGTTGGATTGACAACACAATGAAGCAATCTTCCGTGGAGGATGTTCCTTTTGGCATCGTTATTCATATTCTATTGATTGGCAAATACTGTGCGTCAGACACAGGCGTATTCAGTCTTTGATTTAAAAAAAACCGGTCATGTGCGAGTCGGACTCGCTCACCGAGGGTTCCGCATATGACACGGTTTACTCAATTCAAAATTTGTACCGCCGTTCCTTGCATAAAGATCCTGTTTTTTTTGTGATTTAACTAAAAATGTACAGATTTTAGATTTTTTCCTATATTTGTAGTAAAAGACGGTGTTACTTGCCAAATTTCATAGTTCTAGGTCAATGGGAAATACCCTATACATTTTGATTCCCTCGAGAGTGTCGAAATACACGTTTTTGGCGACATAAAGGGCCGTATCTTTTTTTCACGTAAATGTGGAAGTTTGATTTTTTCACTGCTTCAAGGGACTGTAGACCGGAGTATATGATTTGAGTGTAGGGTCTTGACATACAGACAGACGGACAGACGGACAACAAAGTGATCTTATAAGGGTTCCGTTTTTTCCTTTTCAGGTACGGAACCCTAAAAATGACGGTAAAGAGTTATAAAAAGCAATTATCCCACCAGTGGACAGACTTCTATAACATGGGTTTCTAACGGTTACACATCATTCTATCGAATTCCATTTCATCGATTGTAACATTGCATTGAACGTTATTTTCTGCTGCAGTCACGATATTTTCAGAATATCTTCATTTATTACGTATGATAGACAAGCGATTTAAAAAAAAAACTACTATATAGTAGTGTTAGAAGACAACACGTTTTGAATAAGGTTGTCTATAAAAAGTCAAACTCTCGAGAACCTGGCGATTTATCCTAAGAATATAATATAATGTTGTTTGGTGGAATCCGCCGTTTACAAGCTTATCGACGGGAATAAAGAATAACACACTGTGCGGTTACCCGCACTGCGGCCAGCCGTCCACACACACACACACACACGCACGCACAAACACACACACACACACACACATACACACACACACACACACACACACACACACACACACACACACAAACACATGCACACACACGCACGCACGCACGTATGTGCCCTAAAGCTGACTGAGAAAGCAAGATAAATATGACCTTTTCCGACCAAAAACAATATCGCATGTTGTGCCATACGCGACTGGAATGGGAGAAAGGGATAAAGCATAAAGAACATGATTAATTTCGAAAAATCGAATCCCCCGTCTCTTTCCTTAAGTTATACATAAAGCAAATAATGCTTTTGCATAAAAGTAAATAATGCTTTAGGTTAAGGTGACATAGTTCAAATTAAATTAACTATGAAATTGTTTTTTAAATAATGAAAATCTCGGAAATTATGCGTTATTGGACTACATGTTATAACCACATTAAATACTCCAAATAGGCTCTAGAATCGATGGTTAAAATATTTCGGGTTATTAACAGCCACGGTGTATATACCTAGATAAAATACTCATATGCATAGAAAACACCCAAGACTCAGATACTAATACTTGCGCTCACCACACAAATATTTGCCCTGACCGGGAATCGAACCCAGGACCGCTAGCTTCGTGGGCAGGGTCGTCAAATGTGGGCTCTTAAAACCGCACCGCAACGCACTAAGCACTTTGAAAACCAGTTAATAAAATAACAGCAAGATACAAACCAATCGTAAGCAATATTGCCTTGACAATGTTAAATATACATCAGGGTCACTGTTTGATTAGCCTCTATCCAACAAGGTTAGTACATTACAACCACACGCCACCGCTGGCCTTGGCAGTGCCGATTAGGCTACAATTTGTGGGTAAATGGGCAATATAACCGGTTAGATAACAGTGTAGCTACCAATTTAGTTGACCTCTGAAGTGCATGAGGGCTGGTACTATAAAAAGGTCAGGTTTTAGTTGTATTGTGCTGATTTTTATGGAAAATCGTATTACCAAGGCTTTGATGATCTTAATTTCTTTAAACCTTTCTACTAGGTAAAAACATAATGTATCTTTGAATTTGACTAATAAACAACTCAATAATTTAGCTACCGTACCAATTTTAAACACTTTACAAATGCATTCGTGGCTAGGTCACAAGTAACCATGATCTACTATCAAAATCTAAAATCATAATCAAAATATTAATTCAGTAAATTGGCCACATGAGGGCTCTTTTACACGTCGGTAATATAGAGTGTGTGTACTAGCGCTTCGGACAAGACCATCATTGCGGAGAAGAAGCGCCGCAAGAAACTTCAACAGGTAATTTTTTCAAACATGGCACAAGTAACAAATATTAATCATTAGAACTAGTACAAATAAAAACAAAACCTATCAGAGGGTGCTTTACACCCAGTTAAAATAACTATTTGACTACTTGTGTCTGTATGGTACAAGACGTTCATCAACTTGCATCTCTTGGTGACTTTTGTATCGGCTGGGTGTGAAGGGAATCACAGAATAGGTACGTTCAAAACCCATGAAGTTGTTAGGAAGAACACCTTCTGTACATACAGGGTGTCCCAAAAGTACCACGCCACAGTGACACCGGAGGTAGGTCAGCTCAAGAGGAACCTAACCAGCCTAACATGACCTCAGTAAAATATGACTTTATTTTTTTCAAATTGCTAGACCAATTGCAAATTAAAATTAAATTGGTCTAGCAATTTGAAAAAAATAAAGTCATATTTTACTGAGGTCATGTTAGGCTGGTTAGGTTCCTCTTGAGCTGACCTACCTCCGGTGTCACTGTGGCGTGGTACTTTTGGGACACCCTGTACATACATTCATATATACCCTCACGCCTGTTTCCCAATGGCGTAAATAGAAAAACGGAACGCCAGGGTATTGATTCTCTCAAAAGCAAAGGTGAGCGAATGCTGGAGTGAAGTCCAAGCGGCGAGTTTAAGTAGTCCCGTCAGAGTGGGCAAAACACATATTAGCGCGTGCATTCTCAATAAGGCAGCCTTATACGTTCGAGAAGCCATGCTGCCAAATTGAATACTCGCCCTGAAATGTGTTTTGTTCGCTTTGACGGGACTACTTAAACTCGCCGCTTGGACTTCACTCCTGCATTCGCTCACCTTTGCTTTTGAGAGAATCAATACCCAGGTGCATTCATCAACCTCTTCATGCACGTACGTCGGTTTCGGGTGTTTTTTAAGTGACATCTTCACTCACTCTAGCTCGCCATACCTGTTACGTGATTCTTTCATCCACCCTTTCTAAAAGACCAAACTATTGCTTTCCCTTTTGAATTTTTGTAATTACCTACATCTTCTCTTAATCCACATTGCTCTCGAATCTCGCTATTCCAGTCAAATTCAAACTGAAAATCATAAAATTTGCTCGACAAAAACACACTAAAACACAACAGACAAAGTACAAAAAAGACAAGATGAGACTACAGCAAAAGAAACGTTGTACTTGTGTAAAGTCAAATAGGACTCAGCTCAACATTGTGCTGCAGCCGGAGCCACAGCGCTGGTTTTCAGCTGAACCCTGAGGGCCCTGCCAAGAGGCACTACGCTAACTAGCGTTTCTATTCGTTTCGTTTTTAAACCAATCGCGTCACTGGTAGATCACGTGACTTTTCGTATCACGTCATCTACCAGTGACGCGATTGGTTTAAAAACGAAACGAATAGAAACGCTAGTTAGCGTAATGCATCTTGGCAGGGCCCTCTGGTGTACATTGCACCTACTTATTGGTAGCTGAACGCGAACGCGTGGTAAGAGAAAAAATTAGCATAAATAATTTTAGCGTATAATAATGTCTAATATCGTCTTTCAAAAGGTATAAATGGGCGAGGAAAAATAATACATATTAAGTACAATTACAAATTAAAAAAATACTCCAAATAACATCCTAACTCCACACATTCTTCTCAGAGCTGTTATTTCAACGGCATGAATCCTCCTTTCGTTCTTCTGTTCTTGTACTATTATTTATATTCTGTGGTATAGCTACCCGGATTGCACGCCACCGTCGCCCTTGGCCGACAGCCTTGATTGGGCCACAATTTGTGGGGGAGTGCGGGTGATATGGCCCGTTAGGAAAAATTCAATTTGCTTGGTAGAGGTTAGTGTGTAGGTTAGGATTTATTTTGGAATAAGTGGTTAATCAATATGATATGTATAAAAACAAAATATAATTTTTTTGTTTGTTTTAATGCAGTTTCAAAGAAAAAAGGGGCCACAGAAAGTAAAAATAAAAATAAAAATAAACATAATTTATTTACTTGGTAAAATCCTGTTGTTTTAGGTTTTAATCATTAAGTAAAGGCACATACTTAATTATTATAAAGTAAATCAAAGTTGACTTATTAGTGGGATAAAGCCAACATCGAAAACTCCAAACTAAAATCGAAAATTCTGCCGCATATTAAACGGTACCTTTAGCTTGAATAATAGAAGGCAGTTAATCTGTGTGGGCGAGTCCGAATACTAATTAGTTAAACGGATTAACTGGAAAATGGAGGATTACGTTCCAAGAAAGGAACAAGCTTACTTTATATTTTGAAAGGAAGTCTAAAAACGTTTTTTTTTTGTATTAGTGCGAAGTGTTAATAAACTCTTAATAATTGTAAGTTTTTTATGAAGAATATATTTCTTTTTTTATTGATTTGTTTTGCAATTAAATTATGCATTTTGATGAGAATAGTTCCAGCAAAATACACTTTCCGAAAAGCGAAAATTCTGTCTATTGAATGTTTGGGGAAAGAAAGGAATTCTGTGTGTGTTCTTCATTTTTATAGCGCGTTAATTAGTAATAAATTATAAAAGGTACAATTTCTTTTTTTTGTTTTTATTACTTGATACTTGGAATTTAAGATGATTTATGTCTTAAATCATTTCTTTATGTCTCTGATGCTTAAAGTTTTTTTTATTTTATTTACAGCATACATTCACACACATAACTTAATATTTAGGTAATTATACACGCAGCATACAATATTTTGGTAGTATTATTAAATAAAATAAAAATATTTCTAATTACGTAATGGACACTTTGACATGACACAGAAATCCACATTTTAAATGTCCGCCTACCAAGTTTATTGGTCCAACAATTCAAACGCTCTGTTATAAATAATTAAAACGTCAGAGAACTCTTGTTATACACTGAAAAGTACCACTCAGAATAAAAACGTGGGGAGAAATGAACGAATCAGCGTTATAATCAATGCCTTTATCATGGAGATTGGCTGTAAATGGATTCCTTTATGCCTCGGCCAATGAGGATCTTAAACAAGTTTTCTGTTGGAAATAAAATGTAGGCCCGATTTTATTTTGTCACGTGCTAAATTAGATTTTTTCAATTGCATTTTCAGAATTACATATTAATGTTAGAATGTTTTGGGTAAAAAATACATATATCATAAAAGTACAAAATAATGTTTTAAGCCAGTAAGGGCAAATAATAATAATGTAAGGATGAGCGCGTATAGGTATGTATGTGTTCTTCAATCTTGAATATTTTCTATGTGCACGTATTATCTCTATAGAAGTATGTTTATTACCCGAGTGGTTGCCGGGTTAGAATAGTGCCACTCCATGTCTTTCCTGCTGTAAGAGGCGACAAAGAGAATATAAGCATGTAGTACTGTTAGGCGATGGGCTTGCAACCTGTCACTAATACGCTGGTAAATATCTTAGCCTAATTGTGCAAAATATGATTACAGAATAATCAACAAGTTTTTAGAGTTGTTGGTAATTCTGTAGCTCTGCCTGTCCCACTGCACTCTGGGAACGAAGGCGTGAGTTTATGTATGTATGTAAGTATGTTAATCTTTGTCTATTACTAGTAGTAGTATTAGCCTAAAACTAAGTTTGGGACTAGGTCAATTTGTGTAAGATTCTAACCAAATATTTTTTTAACGTATTTAAATAACAGTGTTATAATGTGTATTATTAAATACTTTTAAAATGATAATTATATTTCATCTTTGAACACCTAAGAGAATTAATAAATGGAATCTTGCATGCAATATTAATCAAATTGCAATGTCGTACGTAACAGCAGAAATTGCATTGCACTTAATAGAACAATGTCGCTCCGCTGCAGCGAATTTCCAATTATGCAGTGGAAGATTTAAGAGACAATAATTCGTCGTTTCGGTGATTAATGGAAAGCTGACTTGTTCATGAGTTTAAGTACATACTATTAGCAGCAAAGGTGGTTCTCAATTAAAAACGGTTGCTTAGCAACAACACAAACAGTTTAATTAAATTCTCAGGCATTATAAAGGAACGAATAACACATGAAATCATGTTTATCAATAACAATTAAGAATAAAGAAAAACAAAGGAACGATATTGAAATGGAACTCGACGACCGCCAAACGCAAAAAGTGTCATGGCCGAGGTAAGAGCGGTTTGTTTAAAAAAATGTATTGACAGTTCTTAGTGTTGCCAACAATACACTCACGGGCAAAAATACCCACTCACCCGTCTTTTGTTCATATAATTGTCAACAATTATAACTTCTTAAATCAGGAAGTAACTTAAAAATACAGAACTAATTTCGATGAAGCTTATAGAGTTTTGACACTCATTAACTTGGGTCCAAAATAGCCAGCAAATATTTTTTTAAAGATTTTAGCTCTTTCTAAAGAAACCCAAAAGATCCATAAATATTAAAGTCATAAAAAACACTAATTAAAAACAAAAAAAATACGTTTCCCGATTTATCTCCTCATAAAACTGAAAAAAATATGGAAATCCGATTTCCGTGATGAACGAATTTACATACATACAAGTTTGTATGGAACCTTCAGGGCGCGAGTCTGAGTCGCACGGGTTTTTATTATTATCATTTACTAAGGTATCTACACAGATATATAAAGTATTTAATTAGGTTACGTCTCTAGGCTTCCTATTCAAAGCCATTCACACGTTATTAATAGTTTTTCAGATGGTTATTGAAGATGGGCAGACACACGAGTGATCTCGTTAGATTAAAGCATTTTAAAGTTATAAATCACGTTTTAATTTGCTTGGGTTGAGTGAGATTAAATTGCATTCAAAGTTTCTAACCGTGTTTTCATTTGCTTTTGATTTGAGTTGAGTTATAATTAGGTACAATTAATTAAATTGATCCATAAAATATTCAAATGTACGGTCAGCATTATAAGGGCCGATTCGACCAAAAAGGAATAAGACTTACTCCGAGATTAGTCTATACAAATTCGGCGTTTAATCTAGGTATAAGACCTTCTTGCAGTTTGTTCGAATCCGCCCTAAGTAGGTTAATTTTCCCCCAACTTCCTTATCCGCCCTTTAAACTTCGTTGCAACGGCCTTGGGCTGACAATCGATACGACGATAATATTCAAACACGTGGTAACCTCCTCGAATGCAGGTGCTGATTTTACTTCCTCTTGTACATTTTTAAAGAGCTTCGCTACAGGGCTAATAATAGCGACCATCTTTTTTTTCGATAAGTTGATTCCACGATGGGTTTTTAATTGAGCCATGTTAAACTGCTACTTTTTGAGATAGTACATCATTTCGGCTATTTTATGTATGGTTCAGTAGGTATTAGAATTTTAGAAATTTTATTGTGTGTAGTTATTTTGTGATTTTATTTCAAGTGTTTTATTTTATTTCAACTTTTTGTTTTTTTTTTCTCCAGGCAAGAAGAAGATTTTTTATAATTTTAATGTGTGTATCTGTGTATCTATAGTTCCTAAACGGATGAACTGATTTAGAAGCGTTTTTAAAAAAAAAAATGTTAAATCGGGATGGTTTTTAGCTAAGTTTAATGTAAATGCCGGCTGAGTTAAAACAATACCATTACGAATACGATTTGGATTGTACTCCTACAATAGAGGCTCTGGGGAATGATTGTCTTTAACACGGCGCTGTGTCGATCGGGCGATCGAATGAACGAATGGCATCGTTCCTCAGATCAAAAGTCACCGCTTTGTCAACAAAATGGCAAAGGAATTGGCTGGCAACGCACCGACAACTCTTCTTGAGTTGCTGGTGTTTATGGGCGGCGGTGATTAGGTACTTCCCATCAGGTAACATGCAGGCTACATGCTCGTTTGCCTCCCAATCTTATAAAAAAATCCTGGTTTGCCTAAATAAAAAAATATACTTTAGATAGTCGATATTTCAAAACTCCAATCCATCGTTTCGTACCTACAAATTATTTAACACTGCTGTTTGATTGATTAGAAATGCACCTAAGGATTCTTTGAGAATAATAAAAAGCGAGAAAAGCCCATCTGTGTAATTTCCCAATATCGACATTTTAACACACGCACCATTACAATCCTTTCAAATAACCTCTTTCACTTGGGCTTCTGCCAACTTTTTCATTTCGTATGAATTGAAAAGGTAAAATGTATCTACACGAGGATTTGTTGCTTTCCCAAATTGCTGTTTCTCATTTGGCACTCACTCTTGTATTATTGTCAAGTACTTAAATAAATAATATGTATATTTTATACTACGAGTAATATTAAAAATGAAAAAGTTTGAATGTTTGGATTTTTGGATATTTGTTACTCAATCACGCTTTAACCAATGAACGGTTTGGGATGAAACTTGGCACATTAATAGGTTAGGTCCTGGAATAGGATGTAGGATAGTTTTTATCCCGGAAAATTGGACACATCCCGAGGGAGCAGCGATTAATTACTTCTACGCGGATGGAGTCGCGGGCAAAGTCTAGTACTTTATAATATGAAGGGTTCCTAAATGTAATACACTATAACCTAAAACCACATAACAGAAAAAACAGTAGAAGCGTCAAGTGGGCGTGTAACGTATTCCGCATAACCTACCATACTTTTGCCGCGATCTATTATTTCGATGTTTCGATGTTTCGATATTTCTAAAATAGGAAATAAATCCAGAAGCATGCCTTATTGTGCTATTTTGGAATGTAAAAACGATAGCCGCACCAAAAACATTTCCATGGTGGCGTGATGTTTTCATGACAGTTTGAGTATTGGCGACAACAGAGGGCTTATTGTCTAACGCACTTGCAATAGCAACCGGCTACAAAGTGGAGCAATTGTTTTCATTTTGTATGCAGACAAGCCTTCGATTTTCAAAATGAAAACGATCGTGATTGGGAGTGCGTTAGACAATAAGACCTCAGGTCTGATACTAAGCGAAGCTCATGCCACTTCCACTGTTTTTTCTATTCCATGCCCAAAACATTCAAATAGAATCCCTATCTTCAAACCGCCATTTTCTATTTCCCCCCACAGCCGCGTATTGCCAAATCCTAGTCACCAACTAATAAGTCATTCCGCAGCCGTCCGGATGCGCATTACCAAAACCTCACGTGGCGCATAAAATTTACTCCCATCTGGGGCCAGTGAACAGCACTTTTACTCTGTGGATAAACACGGCGTGTTTAAAAACGATGGTCATAATATTAGACAGATAATGTTTTATTGCTATGTTAAAATAGTAATGAGAAGCTTAGGGGGCTTCTAAACGAGCCATATTTTCACTGCAATATGCGGCCGGCATCTATTGGTATCCCTCTCTTACTCGTACGTTAAAGAAAGACACCAATAGTTGCCGGCTACATATTGCAGTGAAAATATGGCCCGTTTGAAATTCATTGGTTTTTTTTTGGGAACTGCATAAATATTTGCGTTTTGCCGAAAATGGAAATTATGCAACTTGCGTTAAATAAGGCGTTACAAATCTGTACCTTACATAATGCTAAGTAAGTTTTTTTTTCATCATCACGTCAGTTAAAGGATGTATTTTTAAATATGGCTCTATAATACAAGTTATTTTGAAATGATGAAGCTTTTATTACGGATTAAATAATGTTTCTAAGTTACTTAAGTACAAGCTACCTAATAATAAATAACCTAAAAAAAACTCAAGAATTCATTTAATAACTATGACATTGTAATAAATTAATATAAGTATTGTTAAATGTTCAACGTTGCTTTTAACCATAACTTTTCCTGCGTGTACTTGAAAAATAATTAATATATTTCGGATAAAAGCATAACTGGCCTTTATAAATATTTAAGGAAATTACAGAGGATACTTTCAACTGCGTTTATGTCTTTAACCTTATAAATAAAGTAGTATCGTTAATAATTTCTAACACTGGAAAAGACTTTATAGGATTTTCTATAAAATCATATCACCTTTAGCAAGTTAAAAATATTTTTCACTTTTAAATACGTCAATAATTTTAGAAGTTATAACAAACGTATTTGCGGTACCTACACTTTAAGTATAGTCCCTTGTCTAAAAATCGGTTTAATTTGCGATTCGTATTTGGGGAGTTTCAAAAAATTAGCACACCTTTGATTTTTTCTTTAGATTTGGGAAAAAAATTGCACGTTGGTTGGGATCATAATTCTGAACTAGAAAAAATTGTATCCCAATATGTCCCCAAAAATATGTATGGAATTTTCCGTTTTGTTACCAAGAAACGTATTGGATTTTGATAACAAAACGGAACAATTCCATACATATTTTTGGGACCATATTATAAGGTGTGCTATTTTTTTGAAACTCCCCATTTCATAAGTTGTTAATTATCATATTAAATAGAAGATTTTTTTTTCAAAAAACCGGCCAAGTGCGAAGCGGACTCGGGCACGAAGGGTTCCGTACCATTATCTATACAAAATTTGCAAAAAACGGCATAAAAACACGTTTGTTTTATGGGATAATATAACCTTAAATATTTAATTTATTCTGTTTTTAGTATTTGTTGTTATGGCGGCAACAGAAATACATCTTCTGTGAAAATTTCAACTCTCTAGCTATCACAGTTCGTGAGATACAGCCTGGTGACAGACAGATAGACAGACAGACGGATAGACGGACAGCGGAGTCTTAGTAATAGGTTTTTGGGTACAGAACCCTTAAAAATCATAGTTTTCTAAATTACAAGTAATCAGCATTATTTCAACTGTTAGGACTTTTTTGTTCGACAAAAAGGTAAGTTTCTTCCTTAAGTTCATTAAAATTCTAAGTTATTTAAGTTTTCTTTAATACTAGTAAAAAGACTTAAAAAACATGAAATATATTTAAGCGCATATTTCACAAGTAACCAAGCTTCCCTCCCCGGTTTCCTGGCGCGACTCCAAAATACTCTGTATGCCAAATGAGGGTCAGATTTGACCTTCACCGCTCGGATCGATAGAGTATTTCCAACAGACTCTGCTGCAGGAAAATTAGTTGTTCCAGACCTATTATTAGTCTAGACTAATTGACGTTAAGAAGGCTATTTCTACGCTGAGATGGTAATGCTCTGGAATATTGTGATTAAAGGGGATTTCGTTGATTAATATGCTAATTGATTAATTAAGTCTGACGAAGTTTTAAAGTTACCATTTCCAGTACTTAAAAGTTACTTGAAAAAGTCGTTGATGTCTAAAGCTTACTATAGTGTCGAAGACTATCTAACAGATAAAAATGCTTGGCCTAAATTAAACACCAAATTAAATACCTAAATATCTTAATAATAACTTAATCATACCAATTGTACCACTCATAAACATTGTGTATTGTCTAGGGGACACGGTTTCTGTAGGAGAATGTATCGAAACTAATTATGTGTTGTTTTATTTATTTCTTATATTTACTATTTATGAGTTCTTGTAAAAGAGTTTTGACACATTTTCCTGCTCAACTACGCATAATATATATAGACTTATTTTTGTTACATTCATTGTTTTATATAATACTAGGTTAAGTTATTTTTCGTTGTATAATATCATATCATAAGCAATGTTTAAAAAACGACTGACTGTTGAGTTTCTTGCGGCGTTTCTTCTCAGCAGTCTTGCGAAGCGCTGGTAGATTATTGACGTGTAAAAGTGCCCGTGCGGCCTACTTACTGAATAAACATCTTTTATCTTTTTTTATCTTTACCTTAAGTCGATGAGTACAAAAACAATCGGCTTTACAGGAAAAGTCGATCATACATTTTTGTTTCGCACGTGTAGTCGGCCTTATAAGAAGCTGCACACTTTTGCACCTTGTCGCTTTAACGCCTTTGACAGATTAGTGCAGCAGCTCAAACATGACGTTAAAGTGACAAAACACCAAAGCGTGCAGCTTCTTATAAGGCTGACCGTACATAAAAACAATGCGAACGATAGCGAAAAACAAATCAAAGAAAATGTATACGATTGACATGACAATGTGTCGTGGTTGCATTGGTCGTAAAAACTATCATTAACTTCAGCACTGTTATTCATACTTCCCATAGATACGTCTTTTGAAACTTTTACAGTATGAAGAGTATATAGAGATTTATTGACGCTTCATTTAAAAAAAACCGGTCAGGTGCGAGTCGTACTCGCGCACCGAGGGTTCCGTATTGAAGATAATATGCTTAGTAACCGCAAAAGAAAATACTCATTTTGTTATAAGCTTTATTTTCCAGGTAAAAAGGTCGATTTTGACTAGCCTAAATTTTAATACAGATTTTCTTAGTTTTTTTGTTATTTCTCAAAAACTGTAAATAATGAACACTATTTTTCCCAGAAAATATAAGTAATTATCTATACGTCAGGATTTTTTTCAGAATTTTTGATTAATAAACTTCGGAGATAAGGAGGGGGTAACGGTCATTTTTTGTACATTTTTGGCTATAAATCAAAAAGTACATCACAGAAAATTTTCAAAAAAATAGTTTTAGTTTAGTAGTGTGTCTGAATACATACAGAATTGTGTGGATTTAGCTGTTTTTGATTCTATATACCTCAATTATACAGGTTGTCCCAGAAACCTACGTCAACCCGCCCAGGGCTGATAGAGCAGCTAAAAAGCTATCGATTTAACCCCTAGGTATGTTTAGCGATTTTTACTAGTTTCGGATATATTGAACATTTCAATCAAAAAAATTGTAATTTTCCCTTATGCCCCGAAAAATCATTTATTTCATGTTTTATTTCATAAGTTTTCCAGTGGTATTTTACATAATTAGAATCATAGCACATGAGCAAATTTTTAAACCTATATGCCCGTTTTTTCAAATATTTTTTAAAGTAATGACATAATGTTGTTTTTTCCATACAAATCGAAAAGCTAACAAGAAACAAGTGTACAGAAAAACAAATATAAAATGTGAGTCAAAAGCAACATGGTTTAACCAAGTAGAATACAGCCCGGACTAGCTAACCTTAACAATATGGTTCAAGACAAATTGGAATTGATATCCATAAAACCCTGTCAACCAACAAATTTTGCTTCTGAATTTACGCCAAAATTCGAGCCTGACAGCTTCTTTTATTGCGTTTTGCCTCAGAATCGTAAATAAGGGTGATTATACCGCTATGGACGGGGGATAGTAATTCACAGGAGATTTATGGTATCCTTGTTTATTATAAAGATTTTTAGAAGCCGGTTCTTTATCACGTTCAGGCTTGGGAAACGGTGCTGTATTCTGAATCTTAAAGATTTGACGATTGAGTTGTTTTTTGTTGTGATTATTTTTGTAAATATAGACCTTTTTGTTTTGAAGTGATGGAAATTTGGTTTATGATTTGAGTGTGGTATTATTTTTTATCATATCGTAAGGTTGGAAATAGATTTATTAAAACATATACACACTTCAATTTTGAATAAGTCCCAACACAGACTTTGTAAGTGTAAAGGAAGGCCTCAGCAACTGTAAAATAACACCACCCCTTGATGTTATAATGATCCTAACAGAACTTTAAAAAACTTTTCTTCTGAAGTTAACCCTCGTTAGCCGTGGAAAGATCTATTGACCTTTTCTAAAGTTTTCTGTTAAACCTGTTGAATGTTGATAGAACTTCAACACATCACACATTTACTTCGAAGCTCTCAATCTCGAACTAAACCTCGTCCTAAACTAACATTAAGTTTAAGTGAGAACTTAACACTGCGGACAAATAAGTAGGTAGTAAACGTAAACACGGACAGATTGAAGAAAAACACTCGGTTTAGAACAACTTAGGGCCGTATTTTTAAACAAATCTCGGGTAATCCATCATTTTATCGAATTTCACTTCATCGATTGTATCAGTTCATCGAATTTCATTTCATCGAACGCTATTTTCTGCTGAAGCCATGATGTTTTCAGGATATCTTAAACATTAATTACGTAGGTTAGGTTAGGTAAGAGTTGAGACTAACAAAAAAAAACTCATACGGTCTGAAAGGCCTTTCGATGAAATGAAAATTCTGTGTAATAATAAGTTGATTGAAAGGTGTTTCGATAAAATAATATTTACCTTAAATCTCAACTATAAGGCTCTCCCCAAACATATCGATGCGGAATCGGCTTGACCCGGTAGGAAAAAGTTTTATGTCCGTGCAGTAAGAGTGAAAAAGGCGTCGCTCGGCTTAGCTCGATTCGCCGTTGCAAACGGAACGTCGTTTTCGCTCTTATTGCATGGACATAAAACTTTTTCTTACCAGCTCAAGCCGATTCCGCGTCGATAGGTCTGGGGAGACCCTAATGCTTGTCACGGCTCGGAAACCTGTTTTGTTTAATAGCTCGTCAGGGACTCCATACATTTTAAAAAGAGTATTTTCATCTCGCTTCCGCTCAAATTTTAAGAGCGAGATGATGATCTTAAGATCCTATTTCGTCGGTGATACTGCAATACCGCGTAACTATCATATTAAATAAGGTGCAAAACACACCTTACCAAGTATGTCAGTAAGGTAGATTTTACAACTTATTGAATTTGTTAGTTACGCGGTATTGCAGGATCACCTCCGCCGTCCTCTGTTTGACGACGCGCTGGCCTAGTTAGTAGTGACTCTGCCTACGAAGCTAGCGGTCCTGGGTTCAAATCCCGGTAAGGGCAGATATTTGTGTGATGAACTCGAATATTTGATCCTGAGTCTTGGATGTTTTCTATGTATTTAAGTACATATATATTTCTTTTATATCGTTGTCTAGTACCCATAGAACAAGCCTAGAGCTTAGTTTGGGACTAGGTCAATTGGTGTAACATTATATTATCTGTTGGTAATCATTCTCATTTCTCCAGTTATCTCTTGTTCTGGCTAATCTTTGCCAATCTGGTTGGTATTTATCCAAATTGCCCCGCCATCCTCTTTTTGGTCTGCCTCTACAATTAAGAACAATTTTGTTATAAAAGCAAATTTGCGCTCTTTTCCATAATTAGGCAATTTTTCACTCTCTCCTCTTCAATTTACTCAAGGATTAATCGTGTCAATTTAGCTATGCCAAATTATTCGTTATTGTTATCAATCTAAACCCTAATTTTGCGAAAATTTAATCATAGCAGCTGACGCCGCTGTAAAGGGTGCTGTATTAAATCCAGCTTTGTTAGTAATTAACTAGTGAAGGGTGTAAAATTAAGCACTCTTTACTAGTTTATTATTAAGATCCAACATAAATTGTAGTGAAATTACTGCCACCTATAATCTGTTTCATCTAGGATGAGTCCTGTGACAGCCGTATTTCGTAATTTCAATCACTTACTATACTCACATGCGAGGTATTTAAAAATAGGCGATTAATTATTTAAGTTCCTGAACGGCGTCGCTAGGTGTGTACCAATGTAGTTTTTATGTAAAGTTAAAGAAACAAAGTGTAATACGTGTTTATATGAGCTGTCACAGAACTTATCGTAGGTGAAAAAGAGTGTAAAAATAATGTATTAATTTAAATATACACACACACACATATCTTCACGCCTTCATTCCTAGAGTAGAGTAGAGGTTGCCAGAGCTACAGAATTATCAACAACTCTAAAAACGAGCACACAGGCCACCCTACGGTAAGTGGGATCTATGACCCATTAAATTGGCATTCTCAGACTACAATCTTTAGACCGCAATCCTAAGACCGCAAATGCGTTGCCAACCCTGTAGACTAAGATGGAATGGCTCTTGTAATTTCACCGGTTGTCTTATCCCAACACTGGAACACAACAATGCGAACGCTGCTGCTTGGCGGTGGGTTAAAGGATAAGACGGTGGTAGCGACCCGGACGGATCATGTACAGTCGACTACAGAGAGATGTATCTACTTTTAGAGCTTATGACAATGCAATAATAAGGTGAAAAAGTGAATACCTCTCTTTGTAGTCGACTGTACAAGGTTATACCATGACTAAACGTACAAAATAAAGTAACTATAATGTCGCCACATTGATCACATAGGTAGGTCAAAATGAAACCTCAATATTCTTTTAAAAACATATTCAATCATATTTATGATGTTCCACGGAAAAAAGAAACTTTCTATTGATATAATAATGTTTGAAGTTTGAAGTACTACTTTCCTACTACTTCAGCAAGTCAAAGAGAATATTAGAGCCGCCACAAGAGAATGCCATTCTTCCTTTTTCTGCAACACTTCATGTCAACTGGGTGTTTCAAGGGTGATCAGATATTTTTAGACTTCATCACTCCAGTGATATCTGACAGCGATGTAAGTTTGAAGATTCTTTTTTCTGTAAACTGACTTGAGCAGTTAACGAACCTTTTAATTACAGTTATCTCGCCCCAATAGCGCCTATCTAAAATAATTGTGACTGTGAAATTAAAAAATCTAAAATCAACATCAAAACGTTTATTCAGTAAATTGGCCACATGAGGGCTCTTTTACACGTCGGTAACATTGAGTGAATCTACCAGCGCTTCGGACAAGACCATCATTTCGGAGAAGAAGCGCCGCAAGAAACTCCAGCAGGTCATTTTTTACTAAAAATATACAATTATACTTAAAAGCAAGTTATTATCGTAACAAATATTAATTTTAGCAAAAAATAAGAACATGACAAATGTAAGGTCAAATACATTGATCGAAAAATAATGACTAGGAGAACAACACGACGAGGTCTCTATGTCAAAAGCCATAACTACAATAATTAACTGAACAAGTCCTCGCAGACGTGAACAGAGCGGACCCCACTAACAGCACCCGTTCACGAGTACGACGCGTATAAAGACAGGCGGACATGACAAAGTTTAAAAAGATCTGTTTTTTACGTAAAAAATCCACGCGCTCCTTTTTTTATTGAAAACGCTATAAGGACACACACGTACGCCAACATGAACTTTAAGCGATGCAACTAAATTATTTTCGAAAAAACAACCTATTTAAAAAGACCTGCCGAATATTTCACAAACAAAATTTAAAATTGACTTCATGATGCACACTCTGTTACAAAAATGTTTATTCAGAAAATACATTTAACGGGGTAACTTTGGACGTCCCTGAATGAAATTAATTTTAACTGTTGACCAAATTTATTTTCGTCAAGAGTATTACGTTATTTTGCACGAGCGTTGCTACCATTAAATTTTAGGACAATTGCCACTCTATGAATGAAGTAGTACGATTGAAAATTATAATGGAATATCATAGTAGTCTACATACTTTTTCGTCTTGGTTTCTGCTGAAAACCCTACGTTGCTTGAATTATGTGCATTATTTTCTGCGTGTAAAAGAATTTTAAATGTTAAGTAACTTTCCAGAATCAAAATACGACAAAATAGAATTATTTATAAATCATGACCGCTTTTCTAACTGTGCATAATACTCTTAAATCTGTATTAAAAACACTCCAGAGTAATGCAAAGGGTGACAGAGCAGTGCGTACTAATTTACGTAGGGCACGCCCGTTTTCATTACACTTAAGTAAATTTACTCGTAGTTTTTATCATTATGTTAGTTATTTATGTACCGTAAAAGCAACAGAGATATAACAATCTTGTCACAATTTAAGGTGACAATACTTGACATCTCATCTTTCGTATTTATTTATCGTATTAGGAATACGTTTAATCTTTACTAAGCTACGATAAGCAATAAGACAAGAACATTCATATTCCATAATATCCTTTAGTTTATTTTATGCCACACGTCTCTTTTACTAATAATCACCAAGACACATATGTATTCACCTTCTCATCTTTATATCCCTATTTTCGCCAAATTCTAACTTTCCGTCTCATTGTCAACAGATGGCGCGCTCCGCAGCGAGGTAGACCTGCGCGGGCGCGGCACCGAGCCAGCGTTCCTCCACGAGCTCCACTCGACGCTGGCTCCGCCCGCCGCGCCCGCCCATTGGCACCTCACCCTCATACTCATCCTCAAGGCCCTCGTCTTCTCCACCATCATCCTCGGCGCACTTTTCGGGAACGCTCTCGTCATCATATCGGTCCATCGCCACAGAAAACTCCGCGTCCTCACAAACTACTACGTCGTCAGCTTGGCCGTTGCAGACATGCTCGTCGCTTTATGTGCGATGACCTTTAACGCCAGTGCGGAACTAACCCAAGCATGGCTCTTCGGGCCTGTAGTCTGTGATATTTTTAACTCGCTTGACGTTTATTTCTCAAGCGCTTCCATATTACATTTATGCTGCATATCAGTAGACCGCTACTACGCCATCGTGAGACCTTTAGAGTACCCTGTTACAATGACGCATAGAACTGTCTGTTTCATGCTAGCCAACGTGTGGCTTTGGCCAGCTTTCATCAGCTTCGTCCCAATTTTCATGGGCTGGTATACAACAGAACAAGACCGGCAGTACAGAAAAGCAAATCCAGATGTGTGCATCTTTAAAGCTAATATGATATACGCTCTGGTATCTTCAAGCGTATCCTTCTGGATACCAAGTTTAGTGATGATATCAATGTACTGCAGGATATTTAGAGAAGCAATCAGGCAGCGGGAAGCATTGACGCGGACATCATCAAACATACTTCTTAATTCAGTTCATTTAAGACACACGTCGCATTCTGCGCATCATTCACACTATCTCCACCCGGATAGACGGCCTTCAGACATCAGTCCTAACTACAGCACGTTTACTGAATGTCCTGAAGAGATAGAGTGTGAAACTAATATGGCTGTTGGGGATATATGTGCAAGCAAGGAGGCGAGTCCTCGAAAGTCTGTGTCGGTGAATGTGAGCTGCGATACGGCGAGCTCAGGGTATTGTTCGGGAGGATCTAACAAGAGATCGTCAAGTGGCCAGCCGCCTACTGGATGGAGACCTAGCTGTTCGTCAGCTGCGGCGACTAAAGACCTGGCGAAAGCTGCTACGGAGCTTAATTCACAAGGTAGGAAAACTTTCATTATTGTACAGGGTGTCCCATAAATCGACGTCAACCCGCCTAGGGCTGATAGAGCTGCTAAAAAGTTATCAATTTAACCCCTATGTATGTTCAGCAATTTTCACTAATTTCGGAGATCTGAATCTGAATTTTTGTAACTTTCCCTTATGTCCATGTTACAAAAAATCATTAATTTCATGTTTCATTTCATATTTTTTTAAAGTGATATTTTACATTATTAGAATCATTACAAATCAGCGAACTTTTTAAACCCATTTATTCGTTTTTTTTTTTAATCCAGCTCTTTGTATGGAAATAATGACTTTATATGATTACCTACTTAAAAAATATATTTACAAAAATACGAGCAAATTAATGGGTTTAAAAACTTCACTGATCCGTAATGATTCTAAATAATGTAAGATACCACTGAAAAACTTATGAAATAAAACATAAAAATAATATTTTTTCGTAACATGGACATAGGGATACTTACAAAAGTTCTGATTATAATGCTCAATATCTCCGAAACTAGTAAAAATCGCTGAACATACATAGGGGTTAATTTGATAGATTTTTTCGCTGCTATACAGCCCTAGGCGGGTTGACGTCGATTTAAAGGACACATTTGAGATTTATGACTGCCTCGGAGTCAGTTAATAATGATTAAGTCGTGCCTTAGTGACGATTTTTTATACACGAGTTGGAAAAAGGAACTCAAAGGAGTCTTTCATTTATTTAAATTTACTTTAGAGTTGTAAGTAAGCGCTTGTGGAAAACAGAAAAAAAAACATGTAATCTACCGATATTACTTGCCACGTTTTTCTATTCTTTGCCTTATACGACGCGTTTGAAAAAATGACCTTCTGCTGGAGTTTCTTGCGGCGCTTCTTCTCCGCAATGATGGTCTTGTTGCTAGTGGATTCACTGTATATTACCGAGGTGTAAAAGAGCCCGTATGTGGCCAATTTACTGAATAAATATTTTGATTTTGCGACATTTAGTGTTTTATCATATTTGGCCAAAGTAACTAAGTTTAGCTCTTCCCCTTTTTTTTCGATTTTACTTTCTGAAATGTTCATTTAGAAACCATAGCACCGTGTAAGATTTCCAATCATCATTCCTATTCTACATTTTATAGTTCGTAATATACATCTCTTCAAAACCTAGTTTATGTTTCTATAGCAAATGAACCATCCAAAGATCTAGCCAATAAAATGTACAGGGGAGTTATTACGACATAGCAACGCAGTTCAGTTTACGCTAATAGAAAAGGACAGAGCTATATAGCTGCTGTAGCTCTGTCCTTTACGCTCGCCGTAAAATGAACTGCATAGCCATGTCGTAATCAGGGTTCAGAGTTTTTATAGCACGGTGAGACGAAAGAGAGCTGTGGAGTCGACATCAACATTAAAATTGAACTCTTACTCATACTCATTTGTTTATTTAATTCAAAAACGCTTTTATAATCGCCCTGAGTCCCTGGGTAAAGCTGCTAAACTAAGTAATGAAAGATTACAATGTTCACCAAAATGATTTTTATTGTACATTTTATTTAATATTAATCCCACAATGTTATGATTATTAAAAGTGAAATTCAGTATCCACATTTATAATAAAATTAAATATTGCAATTAAATAAACGAATGAGTAAGAGTAAGAGTTGAATTTTAATGTTAATGTCGACTCCACAGCTCTCTTTCCGTCTTACCGTGCTATGAAAACTCCGAGCCCTGTGGCCCGTTTCACGAAGCTACAAGTTACAAATTACAAGCGGAACCCTCTTTCTAGCAGTACGAGTCAGAAAGAGACTTCCGCTTGTAATTTGTAACTTGTAGCTTCGTGAAACGGGCCTCTGGTCATAATAACCCCCCAGAGCCAAAGCAATCTTGCCTTGTCCATGTTCATAGCAGTACTTAACTAATTGAACTAATATTTTTCCAGAGAAATTGGTCGTATATGGACGAGGAAATAAACTAAAATGTTTTGATGCTTTTAATTTTAAAGAATGCTTGAAACGTTTATTTGTTAAAGCGGAATTATTGTACGACCACATAAGAAATGGACTGTTAATTGCCTATCATTAGATAGATAAACGTCCATTTAAATTTCATTGATACCGTCTGTAGAAGGTCAGAGACATCATGTCTTAAAATATCAGTATCGGTCTATCATTACGGACAATTTGAAATTCAAATTGTCATTGACAATCGTCATATTCAAGTTCAGTACTATGATTAACTTTAACCTTGAGTACTTGTCATTATTTATTAGTTTGATATACAATTTCCGTCAATTTTCTTCGGCCTGGTATTGTACGTATACAAGTGTGTGTGTGTGTGTGTGTGTGTATTAGCCAAGACGATGATCGTTAATAATATGTATGTATGTATGTATCTAAACTGTTAATTGTACATAAAAAAATACAGTACATATATAAATCGATATAGATATTAACATAGGCGAACTTATCCCATATATGTGATCTCTTCCAGTTAACCTTGAAGTAGATTAGGTTCCTTACCTACTGCCTATGCAGAAGGGTGGACAAATGAATAAAATAACAGAAAATCATAATAAGTACATACATTCAAAACAGAAAAAAATCTGTTTTAATAAAATAAAGATAAAGATAAAGAGTAATTTATTCACAACAATACAAAATTACATTAAATAGATACAAAAAGAACAAGACACAGAGAAATTGTTGAAATACATATATATACAAGTAAATATACAAATACATACTACCGCATATGCAAACATCTAAAGATCGAGAAGGAAGCCTATATGCTAGTAATGTTACCGGTTGTCTTAACCCTACACAAAAACACAACAATTAAAATACTGCTGTTTGGCAGAAGATAAAAGAATAAGATGATGGTGTTGCTGGCGATCCGAACCACCATACATAAGGTTCTACCACCACTTAGAAATTGATTTATTTATACAACGTAGGTATTTATTTATCTCTTCTCTTCCTAGCTATTGTTAATCCCGCATGGTGATGAGGTCAGCTTTCCTCACCTTTCTTCTCCACTTCGATCTGTCCTCGACATCGTCCCCGGATGCCTGACACTCTTGCATGTCCTTTAGCACTAGATCCTTCCATCTACATACATACATACATTAAATCACGCCTGTGTCCCAGAGGGGTAGGCAGAGACCACTTCTTTCCACCTGCTACGATCTTGACAAATCTCTTTCGCTTCTTCCACATTCATACATCGAGTCATGCACGCACGTCGGTGTCGGGTACTTAAAATTCGGCCCTTTTCCAGTATTTCTCCTTCCATCTAGTTTTGTAGATATTTATTTATATAATAGCCATTTATACAACGATCTTCTGAAACCTTCAAGCGGTCATTGTAAGTAAAGGTCACACGATTGGAAATAACTAGCTGATTTAATTTCTTTTATGGTTGTGTATGATGAGCTGAATGGTTATTGGTCGCGTTAGATTAACTTTGTTGTTTCATTGGTGCGTTGGTAGATAAGTATTGTTTTACTTAATCAAATTGAAACCTCGTTGGATATACTATTATACCTTCTGTAGCCTAATTTTGAGTGAGAATCTGACAAAAAGAAAGTTTTGAATACCCGACTGGTTTTTTTAGTAAGTAAGTCAGTAAGTAAGTAAAACATTTATTCACAACAATAACACACATAAAAATAACATAAAAAATAAGGAAAAGAAACGACAGATAGTGTATGTAAGTAATTGTTGCGAAACGGTTCCAATTCAGCATGTGCTGGCTGTGAAGCAAACGCTGGTCTTCCGTTAGGACCGCACGGTGAAAACACGGAAGGTGATACAGACATTAAATTTTTGAATACAGATGTTCACCACTGTACGAGTAGCATCAGAATTAACATTATCTTTCTCAGATACAGATACTTATATACTTTTTTCTATATTGATAATGTCAAATTACACGTCGGATTAAGATAACATTGAATAACCATATAAAACTTTTGTAATATCTGGAAACCCCCCCTGGGTTGTTTTATGTTAATAAAACATGTGAAATTGATTAATCCACTACTTTATTTAATATTAATATTTTTCGAGAAAAACACAGTACACGGCTAGCAGCCCAAAAAACCAAGAGGGCGGAGGGGGAAAAAGTGTTGCTAGTTTTAAGATGCGTTCAGTTACTACACTCTTCCCCACTACAAATAATCATAGAAGTAAGTACTTACAGTACAGAAAAGTACAGTTTCAACATATAACAATTTATGCCAAAATTTGTACCTTTGTAATATGTAGGTAATGCGAAATAATCTACTTGCATCCCAAATCACACAATATTACAATTTTAAAAAAACTTAATACTATTATACTACTCAGCCCTGCGACCTAAGTCTTGGGATCAGCATTAAGCCACTGAGGTATACACTATACTAAAGTTTTATAGGTAAAAATAAAAACCTACATTACTCACATACTAAACATTTTAACATTTGATTTACATGTCGTTTTACCTCTCTACCCTGAACTACAACTAGATATGTAACCCCGGGTGTTAGACATTCTTTTACCTCCCCAAGGGACCACTTCTTTGCCTTATTTCTGTAATCTCTTACCATAACTTTCTCTCCCACTTTAAAAGTCACAGCCCGGCTGCCTTTATAATATTGTTTTAACTTCTCACTATTTAATTGTAATTGTGCACTAACTGGTTGCGGCCTCAACAGTGAAAACCTCGATCTGAGCTCCCGTCCCAATAATAATTTTGCTGGACTAACACCCGTGGTCCCATTTACACTAGTACGGTAATCAAAAAGGAATAGGTTAGTAGCATATTCCAATGAGTGTCCATTTTCTAATATTTTTTTAACATGACTCTTAAATGTTTGCACAAATCGTTCAGCTGCTCCATTTGATGCTGGATGATAGGGTGGGGTATAACTTATTTTGACACCAGTAATGTTACAAAAATCTTTGAACTCACTGCTAGTCCAAGTTGGACCGTTATCCACCACCAAATGGTGCGGATATCCTAGTCTTGAATATAATTCTTTAAACACTGAAATTGTCTTTGCTGCAGTTATATTTGACATAGCAAATGCCTCTGGCCATTTTGAGTAACTATCAACTATTATAAGGAACATTTTTCCTTTAATTGGGCCAAGAAAATCAGCATGTAATCTTTCCCAAACTGATTTGGGACAAGGCCATGTTGATAATGGCACTTTTTCTGGAACATGCATATTTTCCAGGCATATCAAACAAGATAATGTTATATTATTGATATCCTTATCCACAGTTGGCCACCAAAAATAAGAACGTGCCACCTGTTTCATTCTGGTAGTCCCTAAATGACTTGCATGCAACTCATTCATTATTAAGTTATGCAGGCTTTCTGGAATCACCACCCTGAAACCCCACAATAGACAACCCTGGTCTATACTTAACTCATCTCTTCGGTCAAAATATACTTTGTATTTTTCTTTTAATTTATTTTTGTCTGGCCAACCATCCATACAATATCTCATTACTGTTGACAGATCAATGTTTTTTTTTGTTTCTTGTACTATATCTTTCCAATTGACATTCTCAAAGTTTGACAAAGATATAAAATTTAAAACACTTATCTCTCCACTATCCAATAATGGATGATTATAACTATTACCATTACTATTCTTATCCTCCATTGGAGTCCTAGACAAATAATCTGCTGGGTTGTTGCTTGTACTGATGTATCGTATGTGGTAGTTAAACCCTGATAGAAATTCATACACATTAACACTTAATTTTGTTAATAACAGCGGTACCCTTTTAGTTTCTTCAATGTCGTGCAATAGCATGTAGCAATCTAACTGCTCCATAAAGCTGATCCAATTTCCTCCGTTAAAATTGTCTAAGCTGGATGGTAGAATTGACACCATTTTTGCTTTCGGGTAGTTTTCTACGTTGGACACCTCCGGCCTCTGTTTTTCCTGTATGTATCCTCTGAGCAGTTTCCTGAGCTCATCAATCTTCCCGGATTCCAGGACTGGCAACTCCAATTGTCTTGCCAAACTTAACAATTCCTCCTTATTTAGCTCCTGTAACCAACTAGTTCGTCCTTCCTTTATTTTCTTTAGATGCTCTTCCATTTGTCACTTCTCCGACGTGACGTGAGCTTTTACCGTTGTAATGGCAGGTGGCAGCACTTTTTCAATATGGCTGTTTATTTTTTTTTCCTCTTTTGGCTTGTTACCTTTTCAACCCACGCGGTTCTTTATCTCGTCGCCACTGTAATATCTGGAAACCCCCCCTGGGTTGTTTTATGTTAATAAAACATGTGAAATTGATTAATCCACTACTTTATTTAATATTAATATTTTTCGAGAAAAACACAGTACACGGCTAGCAGCCCAAAAAACCAAGAGGGCGGAGGGGGAAAAAGTGTTGCTAGTTTTAAGATGCGTTCAGTTACTACAACTTTTTTGTTTCTTAATAAAACAAAGTCGTTTCTATGTCTGTCTGTATTCCTTTCTATTTCTGTTTGTTTGTTTCTTAACGGATTAAAGTCAAGCGGGGCTATTACGTCAATGAGGCAAATCGAGTGGCTTTATCTCCCGTTTTAAAGTTCGTATCGAAAAGATACATCTATTGACAAGTAGATATTTCTTTTTTCTACTTCACTCACTCACTTCACTTGTCGACATTAACTTTAGAACTAGAGTTAAAGCCATTTGACGTAATTGCCCCACAGACGTTAAATGACCTTCTGCTGGAGTTTCTTGAGGCGCTTCTTCTCCGCAATGATGGTCTTGTCCGAAGCGCTAGTAGATTCACTCCATATAACCGACGTGTAAAAGAGCCCTCATGTGGCCAATTTACTGAACAAATATTTTGAATTTTGAATTTTGAATTTTATGGTTTTTATCGCCTAGAATCTCGGCCCAGAGAGCCCTGCCAAGATGAACTACGCTAACTAGCGTTTCTATTCGTTTCGTTTTTAAACCAATCGCGTCACTGGTAGATGACGTGATACGAAAAGTCACGTGATCTACCAGTTACGCGATTGGTTTAAAAACGAAACGAATATAAACGCTAGTTAGCGTAGTGCACCTTGGCAGGGCCCTCGGGGCCTCTACTCTACTTGACATACTATCGTATTATCAACGTTACGATAGCTCTTATTCTAATCATAGCTCTTATTTACTTGAGAGTAATGGCGGCAATGTCTAAGGCAATATGTTTTTACTCGGTAGAATATAGAAGCCCCGCGACTGTGAAAAACAAAACTCCAAACTGCGCATTTACTGGTACTGTTGTCGGAAGCGCGCCATATTGTTTTGAAAATTAGGTAACTTTGCGTTCGAAACGCCAAGTTTAACCTTTTGACTGCCCGTGTACTTTTCAAAGTACATAAAAACGCAATTTAACTGGGGTTAAAATTAAATAGTGTTGCAAGAAGTGTTTAAAAAGGTTAAATTACGGTAATCTTAATTAAGGCTGATTTTTTAATCCCGAGATAAAACTATCCGTCAGTTAAATGTGTTACTATCCTTTTCTGAAGTCATATGAAAGAGAAGGAAAGAGCTAAAATTTACCTACCGGATAGCTTAACCCGGGGATTAAAAAATCAGCCCTTACTCAATAAGCCCGCAACACGTGCCGCCATCAAAATCGGATGAAGTGGCGCAACGTTGCAGAGGCCCTACTTTGAAAATCGAAGTTCGAAGTTACGTTAGCTCCATCACTTTCTCTCAATTTGTTCTCGAATGAAGAGTGACAGGGATGGAGCTAACGTAACTTCGAACTTCGATTTTCAAAGTAGGGCCTCTGGACTTCACATGACATATCTGGCGAAATCGCGCGATATAGGTGTCGGCCGCAGCGTCACGCGAATTCGAGCGACTTTGCGAAACTACGTACGATATATCTGGCGACATCAGAGGGCCCTGCCAAGATGCATTGCGCTAACTAACGTTTCTATTCGTTTCATTTTTAAACCAATCGCGTCACTGATAGATCACGTGACTTTTCGTATCACGCCATCTATACTGAGTGCCGGTTAGCATTGCAATAGAGGACATCGACTTGACTTTTATCCCGATATCGTAATTTCCTAGCGACAAATCAATTATCCATACAAAACTGTCGCAAAAATGTCATCGCTTGAGTATCATAGTACAGGGTAGGATGGAGCCACGGGCTCACTAGGTGCGTGCAAGTGTCGTAATTAAAAAAAGTGCTAAGTAGTTAAAGATGCCCAATATGCTTTATATCATTCACAGTGTATTTATTTAATGTGTTTTAGTATGAATTATTTTGTGTATCTTGTTTTAGTTACAAATATGCATAACAATAGTTCATTTACTAATAAAATGCAGTTTTTACAGCCAAAAAAATAAAATCTTAAATGCGTTTAACTTTGTTTATTTCTACATGTAGACGAAGTCATTTCAAATAATTAAGACCGATCACCTGAACACTTATGCCGCCGGCAGACACCGCTAGCCGCTCAGCTACCCGCGGCCGTCGATACCACGGCCTTATCTTTTTTGACACGACTGTGATGCGTTGAGTCAGGGGAGCGGCACCCTCGGTCCACCATTTTGCCAGAACTGCCATTCCATTTTCGGGTTCGCTTGCGTTCAGTCGAGTTTCGGAATACTACTGCGGATTTTTGTTGTTTGTTTTGTTTGTTAATTTGTTGCTTGTTGTGTGGTCGTTATTTGTTTTGTTTACGTTATTTGTTGTGTTACGTTACGTTTAGTATTTGTTGAGTATTATCGCACGCTGCGCGCACGGTAAAACTCGCATTGTGGCCAGGTGAAGACGTAAAATTGTGTACTCATCACGGGCAGTAAAAAAGAAAGCCCTCTATCGCATATTTACAACCCTCGCCTACGGCTCGGGTCTCAAATACCTGCGATTTCGGGCTTTCTTTCTTTTACAGCCCTTGTTAAGTAATGTACTATAACTTTCGTAATATCACCTGGCGACTAGGGCAATAAAACCTTTTTATCGTGCTATCTCATTTGCACCTGCACGACCTTAGGGAGTGTGTGTCACAACTCTAGTGCAGGTAGTAAGTAGTACGCAGAAAAGGTGACCGGCCGACTTTTATTGTCCTAGTCGCCAATGATGTTACGGAAATTATAACCGAGCTTTCACTTTCACACAAAATTAATATGGATAGCCTCATCCCTTAAATAATAAACGACCACATTCGCTAATCTAAAAACCTAAAGCGTAGGTACAAATATAAATTATTTTTGTGTGAAAGCCAAATTTAATAATTAACCTCTATAAAACCCAGCCTTTGTCATTACTGGAGTAATTTCAATTTAAAAAAAGGATATTGTAAGCGTCAAGGTTTACGATCCCTGCAGCGCTAAGTGGTTTGACTAGATGAACGTATTACCGGTACCAAAATACAATAGCGAAAGTAAAAAATTCTAATTTCGGGATGTTTCGGGAACATGGGTGGTGTAGTTATTACTAACGGCGTTTTCTTGGTAGAGGGGTGTCAATGTCCTCTATTGCAATGCTAACCGGCACTCAGTATATCAGTGACGCGATTGGTTTAAAAACGAATCGAACAGAAACGCTGGTTAGCGTAATGCATCTTGGCAGGGCCTTCAGGAGATACGTGTTGCCGTGATTTGGCGCACGTGACACCTGTCGCGCGATGTCGCTAGATATGTTAAGTGAAGACGCTCGACTTCGCTTGAAATGTCGCGGACACGTGTTGCAGGACTTTTGACCCCTAGTGAATTCCTGATAATCTCGACACACCTGAAACAAAACGTACAGCTACTAAAATAAATAAATAAAATATAACTATATATTTTTATTCGAAATAACCGGCAATTTTAGAATAAGATTTATGACAACGCGCTGGCCTAGTTGGTAGTGAGCCTGCCTACGAAGGTAGCGGGCCTGGGTTCAAATCCCGGTAAGGGCAGATATTTTTGTGATGAGCGCCAATATTTGTTTCTGAGTCAAGGATGTTTTCTGTGTATTTAAGTATATATTTATCTATATACCTAAGTATTTATATCGTTGTCTAGTACCCATAGTACAAGCCTAGATTAGTTTTGGACTAGGTCTATTGGTGTGGCATTGACCTCTGATTTTTATTAATATTAACAAAACTTCAATTATTTACAAACACACAGATGGATGTCAGTTCCCGCTTGCCACCAGGTGGCCTGATTGCTCGAGTGTGTTCTATTTGCCATAAAAAAGTACTTCTTTAAATTACTTTAAAAACTTTTCCTCTCTTCACAGACACGATCCTGAATTGATTTTTACCAATAGACGAACCCCCTTACTAATAAACGTTGAGTAACGGTGGTAAAGCTATACAATGTTTTATCCTTATATGTCAAATCCAAATGTCACAATGACAGATAAGGACCAAACATTGTATATAGCTATACCACCGTTACTCAACGTTTATTAGTAAGGGGGTAAGAAGATAACACAGTTTTATCCCAAACCAAACCAAAACCAACTTAGTCAGTGAACACGAAAATTACTTTATTCAGATAAAATTAGAAATTTCTGCTGTAACACATTGACGCAACTTCTCCGCATAACAAAATGGCGGCGGATAACGCAGGCCCAAGTTATCTGTGGCAATTACTATTAAACTCCCCAAGTAAGAGCCGAGATAAGGCAGAGTTGACAAATTCGGGCGTTACGTTCTTACATGGGCTTAAGTTAAGACCTACCTTAAAATTTTGTTGATAAAATTTACGTTTTTTATCTTTTTAGAGTTCCGTACCCAAAGGGTGTCAAACGGGACCCTATTAATAATCCTTTGTTGTCTGTCCATCCGTCCTAACGTGTCCAATAGCAACCGCCTGTTTCACAATCGTCAATTAAAGCATATTAGACAGATAAATTTAGCCCTTGCTCTTTCTTACACTTGTAAATAGACAACGAGAGAGACAACTTTAAATGGCAGATAAATTTACTCGTGGATTGTGAAACAGGCCCTAAGACTCGTTTAAACGATATGGAAAAATTACCTAAGTACACATAGGTATTTAAATACAAAACAGAATTGCCTCTGTGGTTAACCTATAAATTTATCTTACTATAGATAGTTTTCTATTCTATCCCGACCATTCCAGTGGTCCTAAACATTTTACAAAGATTAAACAAAATGATTAAATAAACCTAACCACAAAACTAAAACCGCGTAAATGAATAAATGTATCATCCCCATGCGGTTAGCCAACGAGCTCTAACCGGTATTTGTCTGCGGTTCGCAAAAGGTCCCCTATATTTTAAATTTAAATATGCCCAAAAGTTCCTCTAGTTGCGTACATTTAGGGCTTTGTTTGGGACTGGAGAATAAATTTTCATTGGGAATAAAGGAAAACTGTCTTAATTGGGTTTGCAAGGCTCTGAGCAGGGTGTGATTAAAATATAAAAGCCTTTGTGGACGTCTTTTGTCACAGCAGTCACGCAATTTGAACCGAGAACTTGTAGAATGAAGATCAATATAGGAGGCATTGTTTTACTCATTACTAATTCAAAAACGTGAATAACACCTAAATTAATCTCTAGTGATAAATGTTATGTATCTTGCATTTACCTGAACTAGGACACTGTGTGAAGAGGTACTAGGTGTTTAAACTGTTATTAAAAAAACACACAATAAACCAATTTTAGTTCAAGTATTATGTTAGTCCCTTTCTGACAATATCAAATGTCACAGTGATAGATAAAGACAAAGCATTCTTTAACACACATCACCTATTTGCACGTTTATGTATATTTTAAGGGTTGTCATTACAATACCAAAATCGTCAATAATTACTTTTACCATGTCAATTTTTTTAACGCATTAAAAATTATATCCAAATTTATCTAACAACACTTTGCTTGCTAATCCTGTAGGTAGACAATTTTTCGCTTACATTTCCCTATCCATTTATAAAAAAACACCAGTCATCGGAAAAATCACCGCGTCACTACGACGGAAATTTCCCATCATCTTCCTAAGTCAACTAACGTTCAGCGCCTGACTTTTCAAACTCCATGTAAAATGAACTCACTTTTGAGTACCAGGCCCTGAAAATTCCAATAAAGTTAACCACAGTTTCATTAAACTTGGCTTTAGCTACATAACGAGGGTTTTCGTCAGCGAACTGTCAAAGTGATGGTATCTGAATAATGGATTAGTCAGTCTGTCTACAGAAACTGAAGGGATATCATTGAAGTATTAAGTTATTTTTGGAGTTGAAAGTTGTGGTTATCGGTAAATGTTGATGACCCCTGATTCACTATGAATTCGAAGTAATTCGCTGAAAGCTGTTTTTAGAATTATTACTTGCTCTTCTAAAAATGTTAACGACCTCTGGATGTTATAAAGTTATTCTTAGTGTAACTGTAAGTATTTTTTATTGAAATATTAACCTTCTATATATATATTTCTTTATGTTATAAGTATTATTGATTAATGTTAAATCTAGGAAAATAGGGTCTAACAAATCATGGATACGCAGAGGGAGAAGTAATGCCTTTTTAGGGAGAACGAATGGCATGCAGTATTGTTAATAGTTAGGTACATAATAGTCGGACACCGTAAAACAATCAGATCGAAAAAAAAACGCCGAAAGAACACCGTCTTGTATCATTTTATTTTTCATCATCATCATCATTCTCTTGCCCTTATCCCAACTTATTTGGGGTCGGCGCAACATGTCTTTTTCTCGGTTCCCATATGGAATCCCTAATCGTCATTTGCCCTAATGCATCGTTTGTCCGAATTTTCATTTATCCTAAAGCCATTTCCGATTAAATTTTAAAACTGCGTTGTTATAATATAACCCTAACCTAACCGAACCGCAGATTTAAAAGGAAAACTTACAAAGTTGCCTGACTCATCTGAAAACCAGTTTAGGGCAAACGAAAATTCGGACAAACGATATGTTAGGACAAAAGTTGTTAGGGATTTTGAGGGACATCCCTTTTCCTTCCATACTTCTCTATTAATCGTCGTCTCGGTTGTTATTCCCTTTCTAGCCATTTTCATTTTAATTTTCAACTTTATTTTATTTTCATTATGAATTGTTGTTAGACCCTGTTATCTAACTCTTAGGGTAGTGATTCTTTCAAAAGCAAAGGTGAGCGAACGCAGGAGTGATGTGCAAGCGGCGAGTTTAAGTAGTCCCGTCAAAGCGAACAAAACACATTTCAGCGCGTGTATTCAATTTGGCAGCATGGCTTCTGGAACGTATAAGGCTGCCTAATTGAGAATGCACGCGCTAATATGTGTTTTGCTCGCTCTGACGGGACTACTTAAACTCGCCGCTTGGACTTCACTCCTGCATTCGCTCACCTTTGCTTTTGAGAGAATCAATACCCAGTTCGGGGGCACTCTAAAATAGTGATGTTGCTTCACATCATTAGTTGATTCATATTAATTTTAAATATAAAGAGTTATTTGTTAAAATAAAATTCTTCTTTTGTTATTGCTCTTGAGATAACTCATTCATTGCATCTATTTGATCGGATAGGAGGGCGACAATTCGTTCATTGAATAGGTACAAAACGGAGTCATTCCAAAATCAGTCAGTGTTGCATTTTAAAATTAGAAGCTGTTCGTATAATATTTTCAATGCAAGAGCAAATTATTTTGGAATGTGTCCGTTTTGTATTTAATGAGCGAATTATTGAATAGTATGGATACGACTTACTAGGTAGGTGCCTAATTTATTTCGAGCAGTTTAAGTTTTTATAATTTTGTGAATAAATAAGTTTGACTTCGTATAATAAAATTTGAAAAAAAAAATGTTAATTTATTATGAAACATACAATCATAAACAATTTAAAATAAATCTTTAATTTCATGATTATTTATAAATCACTAGAGCAGAGCTATGTCATGTATGAATCAAATCTTGTGATATGTTAGTGATTGGGTAAATCAACTTATTTTTTTATCGATTCAGATTATCGAAATTGCCCCATCACTTGCCGACGATAACGGGATAATGGGGTTTAGTTGTTGCAGAGAAGACACACTCTGGAAATTTCAACTGTCTAATTATAACGGGTCAAAGCTGACACACAGACGGACAGACTGCGGAAGCTTAGTAGAAGGGTTCCATTCGCACTCTTTGGGTACGGAACCGTATAAAATCTATTACATAAATAGTGTATTGAACTAACTATGCATAAATACAGTGTTACAGATACCAAGCAAAATTGCAAGCTCGGTTAGTTCATAATGCTCATTAATTAGGTTTAATTTGCCTTGATTTTATTTATCGCCCTGGGTGTCAGCCAATTTGTTATCTTGACTAAGTAGCCATTAACGAGAAAGCTACGGGACTTGGAATTCGTTGCATTTAAAATGGAATTAAAATTGTGAAATATCATCGTGACCATACAAACGTATAGTTAGAGAGCCCACGACACTAAACCTAGTTCGATAAGACTGCCGGATGATATATATATTTAGTCTCGTCATTAACGGGGGAACACGAAATGGTGATGCTGCAATTCAAAAAAACTGGCGAAGTTTTTTTTTTTAGTTTTTACTTCGATTATTATAATACTAGACAGTATTATAATAAGACTCAAAAGTTTTGTTTAATCTTCAGAACAGGGGATGTGTAAGAATATACGACAATACAATGCTACAAGCCCCCCTGATTGGCCTAATCAGTGGCAGCAGCATGATAAGCGACGCCGCGTATTTAAGTATCTTTTATGATCGATCTCCTCAAAAAACCAAAGCTCATCTGAAAGATCATCAATTCCTGTGTAATTGTCTTTTCAGATTTCACTGTAACTTAAAACACTAACACTCGTATTCACAAACAATACTTAAGGGATTCTTCACTGAGTAAACGCACTGCGTTCAATACAGCTTTCTGATAGGTCCTTTTTGACCGACCTTTTATTTATGAGACGATTTGAACCACCCTGTGCGTTCGTGAGCACCGTGAGACCTCATAGTGACGTTTGTGAATACGGGTGTAACTGCCGCACTCAGAGACGTCAATTAAATTTAATGCTTGTTTATTGACGTGTTATCTTATTCTATTGCTGTAGCAAAGAAAGTGACCGTAGCAGCTTTAATAAAGCATTCATTCGCTCAGGTTCACTTTGTCCATATTCCCATCTCGTCCAAATTCTCATCTCAGCCACATTCCCATCTCGTCCACATTACCATCTCGTCCACATACTCATTTCGTCCACATTCCCATTTCGTTCACATTTCCATCTCGTCCACATTCCCATCTCGTCCACATTCCCATTTCGTTCACATTCCCAAAAACTAGTGAACAACCAAGTGATAGAATTTATATAGAATAACCCTACAGTCCTAAGTTAGGTTGCAGACGAGTTAGGAATGAGGACGAGTTGGGAATGTGGAGTAATCGGGAATGCGGACGAGTTGGGAATGAGGACGAGTTGGGAATATGAACGAGATAGGAAGTGGACAATTTGGAATTGGTATGTGGCCGAGTTGGGAATGTAACCGAGATGAGAATGTGGACGAAATGGGAATATGGACAAGGTGAACCTGAGCGCATTAAATGAAACTGACGTCTCCGAGTGCGGCAGTTAATATTTAGTTGGTTATTGTTAGTACTGGCTAGAGTTGACGCGGGATTGTTGATCATCTTAGGCTTCGGTCATATTTTTAATTACACAAAGAAAAACTGCCGCACTCAGAGACGTCAATTTAATTTAATGTTTGATTAAAGTTGAGCTTCCTTCCTTCCAGAAATAGGAGTTTCGCTTTTGGTTCGAAAAAATCCTACTGGTGGGTAGGTTACACCGAATCAGGTTTAACCTACCCACTGGTGGAAATGTTTGGTAGGAAGGTTGGTCCGAGTCGACTTTGTCCGCGTACATTTCGATTATCGTTATTCCCTCGAGAACTCTTAAATTTGTTAAGAATTTAACTACAATTTTTCGAGGTTATTATACGATTTCCCAAACACATCAGTCATGAAACCGTGAGGCCCTTTAATAAAATCAACATAAAACCTTAAAACAGAGCTTAACAACGAAGCTTGTTCAAGCCCTTCACTAAGTCAAGGGGCTTTCTTAAGTCGAGACTTGACACAACAAATGAAATTTACGGCACCAAATTGCATTTAAATTAGTAATACATTTATCCTGTTCTAGCGAGTTGAAGTTTATAAATGAGAGAATGAGATGGAATTAATGATGCGAGGTCCATTTAAGTCGGTTTATGTTAAGTGTTTTGGAAATGATTTAAGTTAATTCGTGGAAACAGTTTCATAAGGACGTGTTGGTATCAATCGACTCATTTAATTTATAATAATCGATTGACCAATTGACGGATAATTTAATCGATTAAACTAGTTACGATTGAATTTTATTTTGAGTCTCAGAAATGCAGTGTTAAGAATATAATTAAATAAGTATGGGTCTTGCTTACTATCATGGCCCCTCTACACGTCTACGTATCATGAACGTGCGTAAGGGACGCATTTATACCTTAAGAGTGAGCGACATATTCTTGCATATCACTCTTACGTATTGCTCCGTCCCTTACACACGGCCATGATCTGCAAACGTGTAGAGGGGCCATCAGACGGGCTGTGTGCTTTTTTGAATTCTCAATGCCATAAAAAACTGTTCATTGACCTAACTTTGATTTAAGTGGCCGTCGTAAATTCGAATTCGAAAACTCTATACAGAGTGTATATCATAGTTTCGACTACGTACTCTCGGAATATCATGCTATCGAATGTTCGTTGGCTCGACTGTTATTGTAATGAATATTCGCTAGATCGAAATACTTGTGGCTGAAATATGTACAATCGAAAAAAAGTAATCTAGAATTATATGGTTATGGTTATTAAACCTCAATTTCGATTTGACGATTTATCGTTTCTACGCTTTTCGTACCCAGCGAATATTCGATTCAGTAACAGTCGAGCCAATGAATATTCGTGTCTGAGATTTTCTATGGGATGACAATCGAAATCTCAATTTCGATTTGACGATTTATTGTTTCTACGCTTTTCGACCCAGCGAATATTCGATCCAGTAACAGTCGAGCCCACAAACATTCGATAGCATGATATTCCGAGAGTACGTAGTCGAAACTATGATATACACTCCACAATGTTAATGTATGTGTGTATGTTGACGACGCCTTGGTCTAATGGGTAGATTTGGATGCAGTTTTTTCTATTTGAAATCAAGTTTTCTAGCGGTAGTTTTTAGTTAGGTTTCATAAAAATCCGTTGGGTCATTTAAGAGATATCAGCTTTGAAAAAAATGGTCACCATTATTATATGTTTTTTTTTAACAGTTATTTACTTATCTGTCTCAGGTGCGAAGTTGCGCGCGGCGGGGAAATCATGGCGGGCAGAACACAAGGCTGCGCGTACGCTGGGTATCATCGTTGGCGCGTTCCTTCTATGCTGGCTGCCATTTTTTACTTGGTGAGTATGAACTTTCATACTTATTTTAAATCCTGTTAGTATATTCATCTTGCCCAAGAACCCTCGTTCTGTCCAAGCATTTTTAAGCAATTTCCGTTTCCTGCCCAATGTCCTCTATGAAGGTCATTTTCGTATGGATATTTTCACTTGAAAGTATAAGGATTTATTTATTTATTTATTTATTTGATAGACACGGTAACAAAATGTAAATTAGGTTTTTTACAGTAAAGTTGCTCTTAAACTAATGTATAAAATTTACATTTCAATTACTACCATGCACAACTTTCGCTTAGTATAATATAAGTTGGTGAGAGCATGCAAGAACTTATTCTAGTTTAAGTAACAATTCAGTAACAGCCTTTTTATAAGGATTAAAATTCGAATGAAAAATATCAACATATGTGCATAGTTTGTTGAAGGATGAGCACATACGTGTTAGGGGGCTTTGATGGGATACATTATTTGAAGCCAATGGAATAGAGAACAGAGTGGGTAGGCGACGCGGCTTATTATACGCCCGGATTCCAATATTTCCAAGGAGATCTGAATCAATGTTATTGTTAATAACTTTAAACGAATATAACAGTTCATCGATGCACCTCCTAGTGTACAGGCTGCGCATTTTAAAGAAGGCCAGTCTGTCCAGGATATCATGGTACACAAAGTAATGCAATTGGTGTCATTACAATTGTGTTAATTGTTGTAATTGTCTAAATCCGTTTAGGTGTTTAAGTGTGATTGAAGCACAAACATCCAAACATTCGTACTGACTCATATTTAAAATATAAAGGAGGGTTTAAATATTATATTTACCGAAATATTTATTAAATAATTGAATAAACAAGAGCAACAACGTTAGGTTTTAAAATATCACTTTCCAAAAACATTATTAAATAAAAGTTATTTCATCCTGAATATTTATGTTAAATAATAATATTCAAAATCATTCTAAAAAGCTCCTAATTTTTCTTTTTAAATAAATTTTACCCTTTACATTCAACGTTTTATCATTTAGCTTCTAAATGTTATAAAACGTTCTCGCTCAAGTAAATTAATCTAAGACACCTGTCCTTTATGAAGTGTGATGCGTAAATGTCCTATATAAAGTATGTTACTGACGTTTTATTTTGGTCTTTTACCAATTTGTTGCCCTACTAATGTTTAAATTAGATTGATAGATAATCTCGAGTGCCAGTAAGGGACTTTAATTATTAGTTAATTAACGATACTTAAATACCTAAGGCTAATTTAAACAACCGATTTAACATGATACATTTTATTCATTAATGCGGAGAGAAATGATTTTTTATGAAATAAAAATTCTATATAACGTTTGTTGAAATGTGTTTCAACAAAATAATAGGTACCCCTAAGTTTATGTTTGAATTGACTATGGCGTTTACAAGACTTCTTGTTACCAGGTACGTGACAACCAACGTGTGCGGGGAGCCCTGCGAGCCTCCCGAGGTTGTCGTCGGAGTCCTATTCTGGATAGGCTACTTCAACTCAGCCCTCAATCCTCTAATCTACGCATATTTCAATAGAGACTTTCGTGACGCATTTAAAAATACGCTCATGTGTGCGTTACCGTGTTGTTTCAGCTGCTGGAAAGACACAAGTAACGCGCAGTTTGTATGATAAGTTGAACTCTTTTGGGTTGAGATGAAAGTTGAAATTTGTAAGGACTGTATGGTAAGAATATGTTGCATTCTATGAAAGTTAACTACTGTGGAAATTATAATTCCTCTTCAAATAACGTTTGTATAAATAACATTTTTGAACCTTAACGTCCTACCAATAGAACGGAAAAGTGATACAAGAGATTTTTGGTTGACTTGCAAGTTGCAAAAAATTACCAATATGTTAAAATCTTCTCCACACTACAAAAACCATTCTTGAAAGAAATGTAATTATTGAAAATGTTCTGTTTCCACACAAAATATGTTTTTTTTTTGGAAATAACGAAGAATTTCTCGTTAGAAAGTTTCTCAAGTTGAGTAGTTTCTCGCCGGTACAGTCGGCCTTATACCTAAGTAGCTGCATACTTTAGTACCTTGTCGCTTTTACGCCTTTGACATATTAGTGTAGTAATTCAAACATGACGTTAAGTTGACAAAGCAGTAAAGTGTGCAGCCACTTTGACAAATGTTCTAAATTTAGGACATTTGTACGATTTGGATGGTCATTTTTTTTAATTTGATTTGGCTTTCTTATACGACAGCAGTGACCCTTTAAGGTATTCAATGAATCTGCCTAGTTTCGATCTACAATATTTTTCTTTTTTTTGTAGTTTACTGCATAACTTCCGGATTTGAAAAATAGCATCGAATATTTGCGATTGTGTAAACGACTACTAAGTCGCGGTAAAGTATACTCTTATTTAAGTATGTGTACAAAGAGGCGATATTAGCGTAACTATAATTATAATAAATAATTGTGATTCACTATGCTGTTAGATTATCGTGCAATCAAGTATAGACCTAGTTGTTTTAGGAATAAATAATTTTGATTGCGGCCAAGCTGCAAAAAAAACATTGTCATTTATAAAGCACATATAATAGATTTAGATGGTTTTGTTTCTTTTCGTAAAATATTTGTATAGTAAATAGTGACGGCATATCCATTTTATGTAAGAAAACAGTCACACTGTAAGTAACTTAGTATCGTATTTAAAGAGGTTGTAAAAATTAGTTGCTCAAAAAATGAGCCAAGTCCGAAAAAGGCAATAATTTGGAAATTGCAAGTATTGATGTCGTGTAGGTACTATTTTGTACGTACTAAGATTATGTGTGTTGTTCGCTTTTAGTATAAGTAAAAATCTAAAAAAATCCAAATCTATTTTTAAATCATTTCAAATCTGTAAAATAATACCGAGTCTAGTGGTTTTCATTCAACAAAGAAAAATACGACTAAAAAACTATGTAGCTTAATTAATTGGAGTTCATCTGGAAATAAATTGAAAAATAATAGTCTTTCTTTGAAAAAGGCAGAAATTTCATACTGCTCACGAAACAAACTAATTTCAGAGTTTCTATATTACGAGTATTATCATTTGTCGTTTTACAGCACTGAAACTTTCCCAACTTTTCTAGTATTTCTTAGATATTACTTGCACAAAGCCATAGAACACTAGCACTTGTTAGCTCAACTGATTTAATTGCTTTACTATTATAATAACAGATTTAAAGGTATTCAAAATGTGTAGAAGTTATCAAATTAAAACATGGTTGTTGCATAAAATACATAAAAAATTGTTTAGTCACGGAACGAACAAAACACAGATGTAAAATCGGAATTAAGTGCAAACTGACATGCGATATAACGTGAGTTTGGTATCTAAAAATATGTAAGCAGAAAATTGTTTTATTCTGTAACAATTTGCAGATTAAAATATTTCACTCTTAATTATTCTTGCTTTTTAAAGAAAATATTACGCGGGCAAAACTGCTTGAAATTATTTGCTTTGACATACAAAACTTCTTCTTTTCTTCCGAACTTGGCGGAAAAACTACTTACTACGAGTAGAGACTTTATATAATAGGGTTCTTTATCCGAATCTATATTCAGTAAATAGATGATTATTAGATTTTGTCATTTTACATTTTTTTTAAACCTGAGAGGATTGTTCTTAAATGTAACAAAAACCCTTTTTAAAACAAATCCCTTTCCCATGAATACCTACCATAAACTAAATTCATTGAAATAATTTCTCCGTCCAATAACTACATCTTACTTGAATTTGCACTACCTACGAGAAATGCCAAGTCAAATATCTCCAGTGCAAATTCTGCATACACTTTCAAGCACCAATGCAAGTTACTATGTACCAAGAGTTATTTGCTGGAGAGCTTGGCCACACACTTGTACCCACGTAAGCTGACTTGACGACGTATAAGACTCTTTTTTTTAATAGAAGGGTAAAAAAAGTCTAGCTCTGGTATCCGTGGCAAAAAGGCAATGCCTATGTTTATACTTCGTTTTTGTCTGAACTGCAGAGCTAGCGCGCTTCTTTTTTTAACCCCCGACGCAAATAGAGGGAGGTTGTAAGTGTCTGTATTTATATCTATGTGTGGCACGTAGCTCCTAAAACGGGTGGACCGATTTGGACGCGGCTTTTTAGGGTTCCGTACCCAAACGGGACCCTATTACTGACTCTACTGTCCTTCTGTCTGTCTGTCACCAGGCTGTATCTCATGAACCGTGATAGCTAGAAAGTTGAAATTTTCACAGATGATGTATTTCTGTTGCCGCTATAAAAACAAATACTAAAAACAGAATAAAATAAATATTTAAAGTGTTGCTCTCATACAACAAACGTGATTTTTTGCCGTTTATTGATCGATATTAATAACGGCAATTAGTTGAGTGTCTAATGTTGTATAGATAATGGTACGGAACCCTTTGTGCGTGATTCCGAATCGCACTTGGCTGGTTTTTTTAAAAATGGAAAGCTAGTTTTAGTTGTTGTTGTTGTTTCTTAGCTATGTTTGATAAAAATCGAATAAATCTGTTTAACGAGCCGTTTTATTGCCGTCGGGATTTTATTAAATTAACAGTTTTTTATGACTTAATGAAAATGCGTTTGGCGCGTTTTAAAGAAGACTCTATACATTTGCTTTTCATTAACGTTTGCCATTGAATCTTTTATTTGTATGGACGTTAATCCGAGCAATACACAGCTCACACGCAAACATTATCAAGTCACGATATACCTAACGCGCGCATTTTATTCGCAAACTTATGTTTAGCCACTAATAAGCTTTTATTAACGTTTTTGGAGGGCAAAAAATACCAACAAATTATAAAAAAGAAGATTTTTTTCCTTTGATAAAAATAATTTAGTTACTTACGTTTTTAAAATCTAAAAAAATCTTACATGCACGACGTGCACTTAGATACACACACACTCGCTTACGCACAGATACTCGCATACACACTCACATACGCATAATATTAATAACTCGTTTACGAACGCACGTGAATTCATAAAATGTCTTTGAAAAACATAACGAAAAAATCTCTATCATCTGTAACTTTTTACCCGGTTGTATATAAAATACTAGCGACCTGACCTCGCTTCGCTCTAGTTTACGTAATTTTTTTGCATCACCCATGCATAAACCAGAACTTATAATACACAAAAACTTTTCGTGAAAAAATATCTAACTGATGGTGAAAATTGGGTGTCCCTCGGAATCCCTAACAACGTTTGTTTTTCATTTGCCCTAAACTGGTTTTCAGATGGGTCAGGCAACTTTTTAAGTGTTCCAATTATATCTGCGGTTCGGTTAGGTAAGGTTGTATTATAACAACACTAAAAAGTTTTAAAATTTAAGCGGAAATGGCTTTAGAATAAACGAAAATTCGGACAAACGATGTATTAGGACAAACGTGGTTAGGGATTCCATAGGAGAACCGTGAAAATTGCATCAAAATCTGGTGCTTTGTTAGGAGAAGTTAACGGATATTATAGACAGACAGATAGACAAGCAGACGCGAAAAGTGACTTTGTTTTATACTATGAAAAGAAGAAGATAAAGATTGTAGGTACACTAAGTCTACACAATTCAAAATATTCGTTGTTACGTGTTTTTTTTTGTCTTAACAAAATGAATTTAAAAAATGATAGTCATAATGTAAATCTTTTAAAAGAAAGTAATTTCAAACCAAGCAATCATCGCGTATTGTTCCATAAGCCCAAAATTCCCGAATTTAAATTGAACCTGAATCTCATTCATGGCATTAAGGAAAATCTTATTTCCTCGCGAGGTTACAAGTGTTCTTACAATGTCGGCCTGACGTTATCTATTTTGGGAACGCCCCGTCATTTGTTTTATTCATTTTTGTCACAAAAGAAATGTGAATATTTTACTGAATTTGACTTGGGTAAAGATGACAGCTATAATGGATATTGTACATTTCTCGTGATCTATAAGCTTTAGATGTTATGTAAGTATCTTCATTTATTCATATACTAGCTTTTGTCCGTGATTCCGTTTACTTGCGGGTAATTTATAAACACGGTTTTTTTTTGTAAAATAATTAAATATCAGGGGACAATGTCACACCAATTGACCTAGACCCAAACTATGCACAAGGCTTGTACTATGGGTACCAGACAACGATATAGGTAAATACTTATATACAGACATATATAATTAAAAACATAGAAAACATGGAACATTACTCAGAAACAAAATATTCGCACTCTTCACACAAATATCTGCCCTTAACGGGATTTGAACCCAGGACCCAGGTAACTAAATACTTCAGAATTAAAAAAAACGATCGTTACCTAAACTATAGGGTTCTACACGATGGTACTGAAATAAATCCTGAAATATTTACATTAACAGAAAAAAGTACTCAAACGAAACGGTTGGGAAACGATACATTTTGCTAAATGATTTTCGGCTAAAAGGCTACCAACGATAATAATAAACATTTTGATATTCAACCTCTCGTCTGCCGCCATTATCAAATGAAATCTTAGATAGTAATTATAAGTTATGAAAATGGTGAAAAATCTAGTTTGAAATAATGAATTTTGTCAAAATCTAACTGAGTTTTTGATTGAAATACTAATTGTTTCACTAAGAGATACAAAGTTTAGTATTCATTTTGTTGTTTGTTTTATGAGACATTTTGTAAGTAATTACTTACAAAATAGAAATATTTAGAAATGGTTGAGTTCAAAGGATCTGATCGAATGAGTTCGACAGTCAACAAATTTTAATAATAGAAGTATTTTACGAGTAAATTGAAACAAATGTCTTAATTTCTGAAGACAACGCTGTTATCTAGTTGTCGACTTTGCTTTGTGTGATATGTACAAGTAATTGTAGCCGATGATTGTTTGCTTTTTGTGTATCTAAGTACAGTAAAACACAACTGATACGGCTTACCAATGTACCTGCGCAGAAGATGAATTTTCGAAGCGCGGGAACCAATCACTATGATCCACGCGTTGCGCGTCTGTATTCTGTGCTATTATTGGTTACTATTGACGCCATGTTGACGCACGCCCGCATGTCATTCAGTCAGCCGTGAGAGAGATGGAAAAAATAGATGCAATTTAATTTGCGTAGAAGTACAAGACCTTAGTTAAAAATCTCAGGGAGAAAATTAAAAAAAATAGTTGCGGGAGAGAGGTTTTGTCTATAGTTTTCGACTATTAATTATTTATTTTCTTTGCAAAACTTAAATAAAGGAAATAATGCTCACACCTGACACACTAATAGCAAAAAATACAAAAGAACTTATTGAAAAGACGTTGCCGCCTAAACCCAAGATTTATTTATTTTAAAACGTGTGAAAATTTCAAAGTCTCGAGAAGCGGCAAACAGGTCAATACATTCTCATTCATGTAAGTTTTTTTACATTATCACTGTCTCATTTCCTCGTAATCAAAGTGAAAAGCAAAGTGTATAACTCGGTCTTAAAACCCATTTTATCCTCGACTTAATTTTCCAGTTCTTTATAAAACGTTTTGTTTTATGCCCTTGTTGTACTATCTACTAGTTTTTATGTACATATCATCAAATAAGATACAAAATACAAATAAAACCAACCAATTTGTCTTGTCTACGTAAAGTAGAAATATTATTCGATATCCCTTTTATCTTCATTCTTTTGTTTCTATATTTGGAAGTATAAGATCGTTACCTTCTCGAACTGTCTGCGACTCAAAGCTAAAAGAATTTCAATTCCGATTCATTATCTTTCAATATTGAATGGGTTGCCTTTATACAGATTTAGTCTCGTTAAAAACGTTCCAGGCCTAGCTCCTAGATTTTCATATAAAACTGGCTCGATATGGGAGCATCGAGCGCTAAACGTGTTAATTACTATCTCTAATCTGATTCATTTCATCGTCCAATGAAAGCCTATTCCAATTAAACAGGATGAGTTTAAATTTACTTTAGATTAAACTAATTGGATTTGTTGACAACTGTTTAAAATTAACAAATACTGTACTGTTAACATACTATGTTTTTTATTGGTATAGTCTTTAAAAATTAGAAACTTATTAATTTACTTAGTAGATTTTCTCAAACAAAAATGAGGAATTAAATATGCCCCATTTTAATTACATTTCAAAAGTTTACTCTTGTTTAGGGAATGCAATTTAACCGGTTATTAACCGTTTTTGTACGAAAATAACCGGTTAAAACCGGTAATAACCGGTTATTTGCAATCCCTACTCTTGTTGCTTAGTATTTTACCTATAATTTTAACTGAGGACTATTTAATGTGTTTCTTTCGAAGACCACTCTTGTGATTTAAATCCACGCGTTAATGTTCGTAAATTTATGTAGTACTAGGAGGACGCCGGCGACTTCGTACGCGTAGAATTAGTTTCCCGCTACTCCCCCCATTTCTTCCCGTTGAGGGTCGATTTTCGGAAAATCCTTTCTTAGTGCTCACTTACATCATGAAAGGAACCCCTGTACCAAATTTCAAGTTTCTAGCGTACAGTAGTTTCGGCTGTGCGTTGATATATAAGTCAGTCAGGTTTGCCTTTTATATTATAAAATAGATAACGCGCCGTCGTACAAATAGAAACACTACAGTTTTATCTTTAAACATTCGCATATTTTTACAATATCAACGCTTAATCACGCTTATAAATGTTAGATAGATGTCCATTATAGGTAGAGGGTGTTACTAAAAATGTGATTATTATTATTAGCAGTCTAATTTTAAATATTTAACCTACTTAGATAAAGTTGTACAGATGTAGTTCTAATTTGTCTGTAAAAGGGGAAAACAAAATACGTAATTATTAAGTGTTATGTAATTTAAGCTGATGTAGATCTTAATGTTTTATATAATAATAAATGATACAGTGAAAGTTTAAACGCAAATAATAAATCTGTGCATTTTGAAATTATATGCATTCGATTGTTATTTCCTATGTAATATTTGCATTTTATTGTTTTTTTTTCAGAAACCATTACTATTTCATTGTGCTTTTAAGTTCTGTTGAGTGGAGCTTTACCCTGTTCCTTGTTGAAAGGGCCCTCAGCTTAAAAGCTCTTCGAACAATGACCCACTCATTTACATTTCTCATACTTTTTTCAATCAAGCCTGCAAAGGTTACACTTTAATGCCCTTCTAAGACTTTCAGCGCCAGAGAAGGAATTGTGATGTATAATTTAGAGTTAAAAAGGTATTATAAGGGTTGATGAATGTTATTCTGACAGTTTTGTAATCTTTTCAAGTGGTTGTTTTTATCATTTAATTATTTTGCATAATCGATGTTTAAGTAAGTTAACATTTTATTTACGTTGATTAAAATTGTGACATTTATCTTCATCATCAAACAAATAAAATGTATTTAAGTATTGTGTTACTTTTAAGCGTTATATTTACTATGTGTTAGTTTGAAACGTTTTTTATAGCGTTATAATATAAAATACAATAAAAAATAAAAATAAACAGATTTTAATGCACATTGCCAACAAATAATGATAATTATTTTAAAAATAGTAGTTTAGCAGTAAATTTAGTGTTACTTAAATGTTTGGCTTTAAGCATATATCAATACACTTAGTTGCAAGTTGTAAATAATTGTGAAGACTATGCTAAGTAACCAACAGCAATAATTTTTAAATGGCCATAAGTGTATAGAGTATACCTAATCGTGCATAATATTATTATAATAATAACATATACTATGATAATCAAAATCTTGTTGCAATTTCGTCATAACTGTTAGAGTTGTTTTTCTTGAAAGAGAACTTCGTGTATGTTATAGCTGTATTTTTAATAAAGTTTTTTTTTTGTCAAATATTCTATCGCAGTTACTTTTTGTAACAGAGTAAAGGGTGATAGTAAAACATTTTTATTAGTGTAATATTCTTGTTTTACTATCAGCTTACAGCTATCGTCTTTAATGTACAAAAGTAACGTATAATAAACGGTTAAATTAATCAGCCGTGTTTTATTATTTTCCTATCCATCCACACTAATGATATTAAGTAGTACAAAAAAAAAACCCTACACTACCCTTACCCCTACCTACCTTTTTATCTGTTTGTTTGTTATATTTTCACAGCTAAACCCCTAAACCAATTTTAATTAATGTTGGCTTTAGCTCTGGGGCAGAACGTAAAGCACTATTTCGGAAAACTTGACAGTTCCTAAGGGAACAGCGATGAAAAATCTTCTACGAGGACGGAGTCTAAGGCAACAGTTATATTTTTTTTTCATATAGTACCAGAGAACGCCCGCCACTTCGGACAAGTACAATTAGTTTCCCGCTTCCCTATTTCTTCCCTTTGGGGGTCGATTTTCTTAAAATCCTTTCTTAGTGAACCCCTAAGGTACTAAAGGAATACTCAGCGGTTTGGCTGTCAGTCGGTCTGTTTTTCCTTTAGTACATATGTATAATATATTATATAGATTATCAATATTCATGCCGTGAACCTACATGAACCTAGGTCAAAAAAATAATTTCTAGCATTAGATAAGGTACCTACTTGAGTTACAAAAGCCCATTCGTGTGCACAGCTACTGCTGGGATTCAGGTTGGTCAAAAGCCAAAGCCTCTAGACCACTCACGGTCATAAGGAACTGGTAGTTGTAAAGCTGAGTTCACTTTTGTATCATTTTATCGTGTCGTAATCTCCGTCGCGTAGCACCGACGCGTATCATGATCGTTAATGTAGATGCAAAAAGATCTCGATCATGCTACGCTTCGTATCTGATCGGTAGGGATCCTTGTTGCTACGCGTTTATTCATCATCATTATCATCATCATCATCATCATCATCATCATCATCATCATCATCATAATCATCATCATCATCATCATCATCATGTCCAGGGTGTTTCAGCTAGGGTGACACGCAGGTTTGATTTGACACGTGATACGCTGTGATCCACATCGAGTCGGTTTTTGCCCGATCATTGAAAGTGATACGGCATTATGATACAATACGCTTCTACGCTACTGCCAGTATGGAAGCATTTTTTTTCACGCGACGGTGCTAGTGGTACGTGTGGTGGTACTGTATGCCTAAAGTGAGAGTCAATACGTGGGATACGCGTGTTCGATACGATACGCATGATCGTGCTCGCCAAAATGATACAAGTGTGGACCCAGCTATACGGTATGTCCAAAGTGAGCGTTCATACTGAGGATACGCGTGCTCGATACGATAAGTATGATCGTGAAAATGACACAAAATGTGGACCCAGCTTAAGTAAGTATCAGGACTAAAGTAATACAATGTAATTAATTAACATCCCAACTTGATCTATAAATACTCCTTACTTAAGTTCTGACGTGGCTTAATCTCGCGAGTCAGTAGGTCTGATCGAGTTACACTAAGTAACGCCAAATGGGATAACTTACCTAATTGTTTTATTAAGTAGACGTTGACGTTAAGATACATTTCTTGAGATGGGTCAGTAATTATGTAAACTGAGTGGTGGTAGGACCTTGTGCAGGGGTGTTATTCTCTGAAAAGCAAAGGTGAGCGAACGCAGGAGTGAATTCCAAGCGGCGAGGTTAAGAAGTCCCGTCCGAGCGAACAAAACACATATTAGCGAGTGCATTCTCAATTAGGCAGCCTTATAAGTTCGAGACGACATGCTGCTAAATTGAAAATGCACGCCCTAAAATGTGTTTTGTTCACTTTGACGGTTAATCTCGCCGCTTGGACTTCACTCGTTCATTCGCTCACCTACTGCTTCTTGAGAGAATCACACCCCAGGGTCCTTCCGGATCGCTACCACCACAGAACAGAAAAAACGGTAGAAGTGTCAAGTGGGCGTGTAAGGCCCTGTTTACACTTTGTTAAGTGCAAGTGTAAAGTTCATACATTCACTGTCAAGTGGCAAGAAGCAAATGTATGAACTTCACACTTGCACTTAGCAAAGTGTAAACAGGGCGTAACGTGTGGCATTGTTATGCGGAGTTCCGCATAACCTACCATACTTTTGCCGCGATAGCTTATTTCGATATTTCAATATTTCGATATTTCTAAAATAGGAAATAAATCCAGAAGCAAGCCTTATTGTGCTATTTTGGAATGTAAAAACAATAGCCGCAACAAAAACATTTTCCATGGTGGCGTGTTGTTTTTATTATAGTTTGAGTATTGGCGACAACAGGTCTGATACTTAGCGAAGCTCATGCCACTACCACTGTTTTTTAGAGATCAACTGTCAACTGCATACATTTTTTCGACATATCTCGCATGAAAAATCATCTCGAAGTCACGAGAATTTGGTCCCTGGGCTAACAAATAATCAACTTAGCCGTAATAATTCCATTGTGAAAAAAAACAATGGCACTGTAACCCAAAAAGGGCACATTACATTAATGACCCAACATCAGCACAAAGGCCCACAGACAATGGGAAAAGATACATCATTTTAATATTTTTTTCTTTATTTCACGCCTTATTTACGACTTAGTTAAACGACCGGACGCTTAAGAAAGCCAAATGTTCTGAGGTACGAATAAATTATTCGCATTTACATTTAGCACTTTTGTTTGTGTAACGGCTCTATGAAATGATGCAATTTTAGGGTTCCGTAGCAAAAATTACTAGAACAAAACCCTAGTAACTGCGGGTACCCACTTGTCGCTTGTCGGATCCGGTAAAATGTCGAATGTTCTGGTGGCAATATATGGTAGGGGGAACTTTCACACATCAGATTGCAAAAGTGACAGCTACAAAAAGTCGCCGTGTGCTACATGCCTTATATAAGGCTGTTCACATCTTTCGGTCCGACGGATTCATATAAAATGTAACAATCGACATTTTGTCGGATCCTACACCCGACAAGTAGGAACCCGCTCTAATAACCGTATTCACAAACGTCACTATGAGGTCTCACAGTGCTCACGAACGCACAGGGTGGTTCAAATCGTCTCATTAACAAAAGGTCGGTCAAAAAAGACCAATCACAAGGCTGTATTGAATGCAGTGTGTTTACTCAGTGAAGGATCCCTTAAGTATTGTTTGTGAATACGGGTGTAAGTGTAACATGTCCGTCCGTGTAGCGGCACACTTTAGTATCTTGTCGCTTTAACGCCTTCGATTTGATCAGTGCAGCTGTTCAAACATGGCGTTAAAGTGACAATTAATTAAAGTAACACTGCCGTTTTGTAATAATATTCTCGTGGCTATTGTGGAGGGTGGTTATAAAAAAAAGTAAGAGTAGAACGGACAATTATATTGGTTAGGTACTTTATTTCAATAAACTTCTGTTTGACTGTAAAGCCAGCTAGTTTGGAGCAGATCCTTACAGGTTCTGGACTCCTGGTAATTGGATGACTTAACACCTTCATCTGAATCTGATCAAAAATAACACAATAGTTCGTTCGTTCAAATAGTGTGCATTACAACCCTTTGAAGTCGCCGACACCGCGTTTTACGCGCCGCGGCAGCTTCTTTGTACCAATTCAGGATTGGTTTCAGGGTTGGCAACGCATTTGCAGTCTTAGGATTGCAGTCTTGTGAATGCGAATGTCTATGGGTCACAGTTTCCACTTACCATCAGGTGGCCTATTGTGATCGTTTGCCTTCTCTATGACATAAAAAAAATTGCGACACATCAAAGCATGCAAACTATTTGAACGAACGAACTGTATAGGGATAGCGATTGCTTATTTACTACGTCCATTAAAAAGTTTGACATCGATCTGTCCTTGCCAGCCAACTGTTATTTCTCAAGAAACGTAACGTGTTCCTATTTTAAATTGAAACATGAAGGTCTTACAACCTTCTCACTAAAATGTTTTTTGCGTCTGAAAATACATTAGCAGATTTATTCAGTTTTAGGCGAGAATTTGAAACTAGAGGCTTTTAAAAATATTCAATCGTCATTGAGAGTTAAAACTTTTTGTTTCGAATATAAAATTATTGAAGATTTTTTAAAAAACATCGATATAACGTCAATATTTTCATAATGCAAGACTTTAGAGATACAACTTTGTTGATGTAGCAACAAATACTTTTGTTACTCTAGAAGTTTTCACTTTTTTTACCCATCGATATCAAAATTTAGATTGTTGACGTGAACACGAACTAACATAATGCCAACAAATTTCAATGCGATAAAAAACAAGATCGGCTAAGTGAAAATAACTTCCAGCACGGAACCCTACGCCAAATGCGTGACTAACACGCTCGTATTCCCTTTTTTATACCCGCCGTAAGATAAAAAATGGCGTGATTTACACTGCCAAATACGTAAGTCCTTCCGTCCATACTTAATAGGCGGCGATTTGTATCGAAAGAAGAATGGCCAATCGCACCGTTTCATGTGTTTTATTTGCTAGAATGTTCGTTGTTAACCCATAACATACGAGTAAAATAACGCTTTAGATGTGTGAAGATTATTATCTACCTGTAACACACCTGTGTGTTCTAACATTTAAAAAGCGAACTACGCGATTCTCAAAAAATCATATCTAATTTTTTTGAGGATTTAATGAACCGCCTAGCGAAAGTTTTCCCTACATAGCGTTTATGACATTTTAGTACATTGTATTCTTAATTTAAAAAGCTGTCGCAATCTATCTCCCCTTTACTTGTAAACGAAACTATTACATTAATTTGGTCTACTATTATTAACTAGAGATCTAACATTGAGGGAGTAACTATCTACGACTAACGACTTCGGCGGTCGAAACTTGACACCGGGTATCTGACGTCGGAATTCTAAATCGGTAACTCGCTTTAGGATTAATATAGACTAGGCGAATGTTTCGACCGTTATTTTAACTGCGTCATAAACTAGGTTTAAAGAAAAACGTTAAGAGAGTGGAGCCAAATAGACGCAATTATGTGTGGAGATAGGATGATAAAAATAGCGAGATCCGATGACAATGTGGATTAAAAGAAGATGTAGTGACAAAGATCGAAAATGGAATGCTAAAATGGTTTGGTTATTAGGAAAGAATGGATGAAAGAACAGTCACGAAAGATCTATGGCGAACGAAAAAACTTAGATGTCGGTAGGGGCAGCTATAGACGCACATACAGTGATAGATTCGCGATGTTTTACTGAATAAAGTCCAAATTTAAAACACCCGAATTCGACGTACATACATGAAGAGGTTGATGAGTGAATGAATGTACATAGATGAGCGCAAATTGTATGTTTAGACCGGTCCACCTGGCGCTCCATAGTCTCTGCCTACCCCGATTGGGAGACATGCATGAATGTATGTACCTATGTAGTTATATGTATAATCTAGAAATCCTTAAGTACTTAATCTTACTCCTATTGAAAATACGAAAAATCGAACGGGTAGATGTTTGTTACTCAATTACGCCAGAACCACTGAACATACATACATACATACATTAAATCACGCCTGTTTCCCAGAGGGGTAGGCAGAGACCAATTCTTTCCACCTGCTACGATCTTGACAAATCTCTTTCGCTGAAACCACTGAACACATCTGGATGAAATTCGGCACAGATATAGACTATAGTCTGGAATAGCTTATATCCCGGCTACCTTAAATTCCGACATAAATCACTCTTCCAGTGGAATGGTAAAATTAAAAGTACAGGTAGAAACTTGTGTTATAGATACAAAGGTGTGTTTGTTTATTTGTTTAATGGTTCAACGCCTCAACTGATCGACATAAAATGTTGTATTGAGATAGTTTAGCCCAAAGGCGAAAAAAAAAATATTTAGGAAAATTGGACAGTTCCTAAAGAAATTACGATATGACAGAATGTCGTAGATACGTGAACTAAGTCGCATGTAAAAACTAGTATAAGTACATCTGCAAAGCCAAGGCGGGTCGCTTTTTACTTTGTTTAAAAAAATACGGGAATAAGTTAGGCTATAAATATTCTGCCGGTGTTTTTTTCTCGTTTCGTTCCAAACAAATCCGAACAAAGCAAAAGTTGTTGCCTACACGATTCCGATACCGTGAACTCTTGGTTCTTTTAACGTGAAGATAACAAAGCCGTACACGTACAGTCTCCATACTAAATATTTTTATCGCTTCGCAGGTCTTCCGCACTTCTAATCTTACCTCGAATTTGTTTGTGTCGGTGTAAAGGTGAAACTTACTAAGAACATTTAAATTACTAATGACCAGGGTTCGGAGTTTTCATACACAACACATTACACATGAAAAATTCAACTTTTACTCATACTCATACTCAGTCGTTTATTTAATTGCAATATTTAATTTTATTATAAATATGGATAATAACTTTCACTTTTAATATTCATAACAATTATGAGATTAATATTAAATAATGTACATGAAAATATTTTTGTTTAAAATTGAAATCTTTCATTACTTAGCTTAGCAGCTTTACCCAGGGGCTCAGGGCGAATATAAAACCATTTTGGAATTAAATAAATGAATGAGTAAGAGTTCAATTTTAATGTTGATGTCGACTCCACAGCTATCTTTCGTCTTACCGGGCTACGAAAACTCCGAACCCTGCTAATGACATAATTATTTATTTATTTTATTTGTACCAGTTATTACATACCTAAACACCTGCGAAATGAAAGCAGTGAGAGTGTAAAATTTCATCATTTTGACGTATCAGCATCAATAGTACCCCTGAGGGCTTATTGTCTAACGCACTCGCAATCACGATCGTTTTCATTTTGAAAATCGAAGGCCTGTCTGCATACAAAATGAAAACAATTGCTCCACTTTGAAGCCGGTTACGATTGCGAGTGCTAGACAATAAGCCCTCTAGTTATTACTATTCCTTCACGCGCAACAAATAAGTTTAGCATTGTTTACTGCTGTCAACAATATCAATAGTCAGAAACTTCATGGTCGTGCAATGTGTCAGAATTGACTTCTTATCTGTCTAGTACCTACTGTAATAAATAACAAACATTTATGGTTAAAGAACTTTATTTCCCAAAAGAAATTATACATTTCACTTATTGAGAACATGCTTAATCGAAAGTAAATTTAACTGTGAGCACCCGAAGCACCCACTAAAAAAAAATATGTATACAATATATAAACGACAATGCAAAATGACCTAAATGCCTAGTTCATCCAACTTAACAAAACACAATTTACACGGCATTTGACTGAACATCTATTTGTGTCCCAAGCAAGATCATACTTGGCACTTGGAACATCATTATGTGGGTAATCTATAAAATAAAAGTGGGTAAGCAACCAAGAAACGAGTTGCAAAGTAATCAATTCCTTGTTACATTTCCTAACATTTCCCACGTTTTAGTTGTTAACCAACATTATCGGATTCACTTCGGGTCTAGAATTAATCTCTAAACTACGCTAAACTATGGCCAACTTAACCGATGGATAGCTAATCGTTCCTGAACTGTGTTCAATAGCTGTAATCACGGTTATCGTACTTTCGTCAGATTCTAAACTGTAGTAAGGGCACCAAGTAAGGGCACCAATTTACTGGAAAGTCAATAGTACATTGTTGCAGAGGATAGAAAGTACGCGATTTTTGGACGAGTAATATAGAGGGCCGAAACGTAGTTGAGGCCCTCTAGTGTACGAGTCCATAAATAACACTTTCTACCGAGGCAGACATAGTGCTTTTCACAACTACTGAGAGGAAATAAAATAAAAATTCATATTCAAAACTCAATAGCGTTAGTCAATTGTCGTCGGTTTTTCAAAGGTAGTATAGAAGCTGTATCACCGCCAATTTTATATATTAATATAAAATTGGCGGATAACTTTTTTTTTAATCTGGACCCCTGTTCTCGTGGCACTCGAGATTAATAAACTAACATTCGAGATGAAGATGTCAACTCCATATAAAATTGTATTTGTTTCGCCATATCTCCCATGTAATTTCATCTCTAGTGGTTCGAGATTAGGGGCCAAGTATGAATTACATTTAAAAAAAAAGCAGTGACATTGTTTTTAGTCTGTATCTTTTAGCAAAAATACACCTAATATTTTACGACACAAAATGGTGTGTTCTGATTGGTCGATTTCAATTTTTCATTTGAAAGAGCTGACACAAAAAATTATTGATTGATTTTCATTGGTTCTTAAAGTTGGACAACTATGTTCTCGACCAATCAGCAAACACGCCGAGAAAAACATTCCTGGTGTGTCCTTATAAGTGACGTTTTGTGACCCCAAACAAGAACATCTATGGCCATATTTCCGAGCAGTGTTGTGAAAATTATATTATTGGTCTACTGCTAAATATTTATTATTGAAAATGGTAGTTGATTGATTGAGATATCCCATAATTTACTAGGGAAAGTTATTCAGTGATCGGATCTAACTGCCGCACTCAGAGACCTCCTTAGGTACGCTGCGTTTAGACTATGCGTACAAATAATTCTTCACATTATCTCTTACGTTTCCTTAATGAAAATGGAGACAAAATATGTACTAAAGCATTATTAAATTTGCTCTAAACTCATCTTTAGATTAAGTACTACATTCCATAGCATGTTAATGTCCCAAAGGCACTGTTACGACTAAACTAGAACCTCTTTATTAAATAAACTCATTTTTCATAACCTGAAAGCCGTGTAAGGTGCTATTCAGCGCATAGTCATATAACAGCTCTAAAAGTGAAAGCACTTACACTAAGAGGAATGCAAGGTAACTTAGGGGACTTGAAGACTACTTTACAGAGAAACGCAAAGTTCTACCTGAACGGCAAATACCTTGGAGTTATCTCGCTTTCCAGTGTCTCTTTCATTATAGTTTAGTTAGAGTAGAGGGCTTATTGTCTAACGCACTCGCAATCGCAACTAGCTTCAAAGTGGAGCAATTGTTTTCATTTTGTATGAAGACAAGCCTTCGATTTTCAAAATGAAAACGATCGTGATTGCGAGTGCGTTAGACAATAAGCCTTCAGGACTTATTAAGCTGTATATAGGTCGCAATTTTGCTAGCACACGTTTACTTCAAGAGTAACAACGTACTTGGTCGCGTTTATAGAACTGTTTGTATGTAAATTATTTACAACAAAAAGTTTTAACACTAAGGTCTGATTTTTCAATCCTTAGATAAAACTATCCGTAAGTTAAATGTATTACTATCCTTTTCTGAAGTCATATGAAAGAAAAGGACAGCGCTAAAATTTACCTTCCGGATAGCTTTATCTGGGAATTGAAAAATCAGCCCTAAGCCTAATAAAATATAATAAACAAAGGTAAGCGTAGTTGTCTATTACTAGGGAAAATAAAACATAATAATTGTCATTAAATAAGATACCTATACTTAGTTAAAAATATAAATGTCTAATCTGACATTTTATTTTAACTGATCCTATTACGCCTCGGGTACATTCATCCACATATATAACGCTTACGTAACTCACAGACATCTATAACAATGAAAGAAAACTCCTTCGAATTTTCTAGAAAATAAATCTAATCCTCGAATAATTTAAGACCTAAAAATCTTACCATGTATAAATGTTACAAGTACCATATAACTGCTATTTTAAATGCGTCTTTATCGCTAACTACACGAGTTGAATTTCGTTCAGCAATTCAGAGGCTGTTATGCTTTCTGTTGCTTAGAAAAAAGCTCGTTTCAAACACCTATCGGTGACATAGCGTGAATTATTGTGGGACGTGACTGAAGGATATCTTATTTAGATTTATTTTTAGGGTTTTTATAGAATAACTCGCGTGTCTGTCACCGCATTTACCTGAGGGTTCCGTACCATAATTATATAATCAGAATATTTGAGTAGCTTATTTTTTATTTTAATTTAAATAAGTTTACCGTGTGGTGCCGGGTTTTAGAATGTTGCCACTCCATGACTTCCCGTGGATGTCGTAAGAGACGACTAAGGGACTAAAGGCTGTGTAGTGCTGTTAGGCGATGGGTTTGCAACCTGTCACTAATACACTGGATAACATCTTAGCCTGATTGTGCAAAATGTGGTCACAGAATTATCAACAAGTTTTTGGAGTTGTTGGTGAGTCTGTGGCTCTGCCTACCCCACTCTGGGAATGAAGGCGTGAGTTTATGTATGTATGTATGTTAAATAAGTTTAGTTTTAACTTTTAATTGTATTATATTAAATGTATTATGATATTATACTATCAAAAGATGTTGTCCATTATCAGGTTTGAATTCGAACTCAACTCGAATCAACGCGAGCCGAACACACTCGACCATTTTTTTAGCATTTGTTGTTTTTCTTCAAAGTTTGTAGAGTCAACAGCATAAAAAAGTGATCATTTCTGTACCTTGTCGCTTTCAATCGTTTCACAAATTTGTATAACATTTCAAACACGAAGTTAAAGTGACAAGGTACATAAATGATCACTTATTTGTGCTGTTGACTGTACTATAATCATTCCAAATTTGACGCTTCTGTGTTGTAAAAATAACAAAAATAATGTTGAAAACAAAACGTTTCCTGTACGGTTCCTTTATTTATTTAATCTCCTTTACTTTTTTTATTTATAATAATAATAACAAATATTCTGAAAACAAAAAACCTGCTTTCAATTACGGTTTAAAAGATACAGCTAATTAAAGTATAGACGGACGGACGGACAGCATGCATAATAGGATCCCGTTGGGCTCCCTTCGGGTACGGAATCCTAAAAATTAATAGCAAAAAAAACTAAAAGGACACTTTTTTCAATCTTTTTCATATTTTTTATTATTAAAATATTCTAACCACTCGCTTCGTGGTCCGTCGCTTCACCTGGGTAGTGATTCTCTCAAAAGCAAAGGTGAGCGAATGCAGGAGTGAATGTCCAAGCGGCGAGTTTAAGTAGTCCCGTCAGAGCGAGCAAAACACATTTTAGTTAGGGCATTCTCAATTAGGCAGCCTTACTTATACGTTCGAGAAGCCATGCTGCCAAATTGAATACACGCGCTGAAATGTATTTTGTTCGCTTTGACGGGACTACTTAAACTCGCTGCTGTGACATTCACTCGTGCGTTTGCTCACCTTTACTTTTGAAAGAATCACTACCCAGAGGGCTTATTGTCTAACGCACTCGCAATCGCAACCGGCTTCAAAGTGGAGCAATTGTTTTCATTTTGTATGCAGTCAAGACTTCGATTTTCAAAATGAAAACGATCTTGATTGCGAGTGCGTTAGACAATAAGCCCTCAGGTATAACCGTACCTAACAATATTTGGCAGTCGTTTCACTTTGGACACTATAGAGTCTATGGCAGCGTGCGTAGTTGGAGCTCTTAAATTTATTTCTGTTCCACTCATACGCAACTGTATTTTGTACTTTAGCACAGTTGAAGCGAGGGGTTATTGAGGTCGGTTACTACAAGGTGACACATACGTCGTGAACAAACTTATCACCAGGGTGTTCTACCCACAAATATGAACAACTTTCACTAAGGGACCAACTCTTAAATCACGAAAAAAATAACAGCTGTTTCATACGTTTTGGTCGTGGACGTATTGAACTTTTCTATGAAACATCTGGTTTTTTTTTCGAGATTTCAGAGTTGGTCCCATAGTGAAAGTTGTTCATATTTGTGGGTAGAACAGCCTGGTGATAAGTTTGTTCACGACTTATGTGTCACCTTGTATAGTACCCAGTATGAAACGAGTGGTGGTGAATGAAACAATAGGAAAACGATGAAGGTCCCAGCCTGTCTCACTCTAACGCGCTTCCGGATCGATTGCTCTTCCAACACGTGCCAGTAGTAGCGTTGCAGCAATGTAAAGAGTAAAATCGTAAGAGATTTTGGTCAAAAACTGTTACAGTTTTGTACAATATTATAAAGCTTTGTCAAGTTATGTCATTGTAGTTAATTATTACCGCTTTCTTATTCTTCTTTTTATGTTTTTGATTATGTTTGGATTTATGTTAACCACAGAATCAGATAAACACTAAAATTTGGCATGCAATGATTGAGAATGACCTAGGTTAAAACATTGAATAGATTTAATTTCGTATGTTTTAATAGGGTTCTGATGTAATGCTTACTTGTAGTTATTAAAACAACAGCGGCAGCAGTGGAGACCGCCAGCTAGATGGTCGGACGATATCAAGAAGACGGTAGGGTCGACCAGAGGGGCTATTGTCTAACGCACTCGCAATCGCAAACAACTTCAAAGTGGAGCAATTGTTTTCATTTTGTATGCAGACAAGCCTTCGATTTTCAAAATGAAAACGATCGTGATTGCGAGTGCATTAGACAATAAGCCCTCTGGACTAGAACCGCCGCATACAGATCTACATGGAAATCCATGAAAGAGGCATATGTCCAGCAGTGGACAGATATATGCTGAAGAAGAGAGAGAGAGAGAGAGAGAGAGTTATTAAAAACATTGTATCCATTGTTGGTGATCGTAACAAAAAAATAGTAGATTGTACAACAAGTGCATAAAAGGTACCATTTTACCCGAGACGTGCATATAGCCTGGTCACGTCGGGGGTAAAATGGGTTTTATGCTCGAGTTTTACACTCTGCTTTTCACTTCGATTGCAAGGAAATAAAAAAACGATTAAGTATATACAAGAAAATTTAAATTACAAGTTATTTCATGAAGTTTTATTGTGTATTTTGGCTGTTGGTATCCTTGCCTTGGTCTTAGAATACTAACAAAACGAAATAAAGTAAAGAGGTTATTCTATGAAGTTAAAATTGTTCGTGTGGCTGTTGGACCGATTGCCTTGGTCTTCGACGAAGATTTTACTTTATGCACTAGTGCATAAAATGCGATTTTATGCAGCCTATACCCAGCATAAAGAAGGACTTTACGAGCATGAGAAGTGAAAAAACTATTTTCATATAAGGTAAGGCTATTGCATCTAAGGGGCTATTGTAACTTTTCATACTATATTTAAAAGTAGAACACGTTTAATTATGAAAAGTTACAATAGCCCCTCAGAGGGCCCTGCCAAGATGCATTACGCTATCTAGCGTTTCTATTCGTTTCGTGTTAAAACCAATCCCGTCACTGGTAGAAGACTTGATAGGAAAAGTCACGTGATCTACCAGTGACGCGATTGGTTTAAAAACGAATCGAATACAACCTTGGACGAAGTCGCGAGTAAACGCTTGAAGCATAAAGCATGGATTTTACATTCTTGTTATTTAATATCTATTTATTTTTTTAATTTATGTGTTTAAGTATTAAAACTAGCATAATAAGGTAGGTATGTTACCCATCTATGTTATTTATTATAATTATAGTTATAAGAAATAAACCACATCTCAAAGTCTCCTCCGGGACATTTTCTAGACCCTGCCCTTTTTCTGCAAAGGCCTTAAGTTACGACTACATTCAGAAATAATTCCGTACACCTGTTTCCCAGGGATTGCATGTAGAACGACCGTTTAGGTCCATTGAGATCTGTTACGGTTCCTCGACGAGTTATTCTTGCTTTTGCATTATTACTTAGTAGGAAAAAGTAGGCATTACGTTTTTATTAATACATCGATGGCATATTTTTGGGTCCATATTAGCTGATATAAAATAGGTCTTCAGATTTTTAATACAATAAACGATTTGTGTCTGTACTCATCAATTCTTCGAAAAACTTTGCTCATACTTTTTTGTTCATGCTTTATTAAGTCATAATTATCACAACTCATAATGCATTTTTTTAAGAAACTGTTAAATCGCGTTTGACGAGGTTTGACGTATTCTCCTCGCCTCGCATGTTAAGCCCACAGGTAATGTACTAAAGTAAGAAAATCTCATTGGTAAGTACAAAGTGACCGCGGGGGTTCGAACTTGGTACCTTACGATCTCGAGTCGACCCCTTAAGCCTCGATGGACAAGGCACTTTTAATTACGAAATATCAACCAGTTGAAGAGGAAATATCAATCAACAACTACACAAATCGCAGAAAAAGACTAATCAAAAATACATACAAGAGTTTCTCACTTAGGGCCTGTTTCACAATCGACAAGTAAATTTATGTGCCAGTTAAAGTTAGCCATCTCCTTGTCTATGTTCAAGTGTAAGAAAAGGAAAGGGCTAAATTTGTCAGACAGATATGCTTTAGTTGTCGATTGTGAAACAGGCCCTTAAAGTAATACCATCATATCGAAGACTCAGCAAAAAATACGATACTTAGAAAAACTCTAAACATAAAAACTCTTTATAAAACTTAACTATAATAAATTTAACACGGTCGGTTGAATGCTACCAGAGGCGAGCGTTTTTTTGAAACATCTTTTACTGGCGTACGTGAGTGGCGTTACAATGTTTTTAAAGTTAAACAGAAAAATACATTCGCGGGATGTTACTGCATAATGCTGCATTAAATTGTAAATTTTGTTCTTTGTGTTCCACTGTTTTGATAACCATGTGAATTATTTCACGGAAATTTACATGCGCCGGTAGATTTAAGAGTAGTTTTCATTGTGTTTATAATTATACTTTGTTTAGTGAGTTTGTGTTACTAGGTTTTGATATTATCCTCCTCGTTATTTACGTAAGTTATGTATGCACTAAATAAGTACATTACAGAAAATTTAAAATTACAAAATTAATAGTAGTACAATGGCAAACTTATTTAGTACAGTATATAGAGACAAACACACTTAAATACATAGAAAACATCCAAGGCTAATGAACAAGGGGTTCGTTTAAAAAAAAACCCTTCTTATTGAACACCTAGGATGTCTAAGAATTAAGATACGCCCACACCGGTGCTTAAAATACGGTGACGGTACGGAATCGCAGTGACGCGTCGTATCAGCACCGTTTTTGACGCAAGCTCCACACACCGCTGCTTTTAACGGTGTCGTTGCTTAAACAAACGACGGGGTCATAGTAACAACATGGCGCCGTTTTAGACGTACCGTAATATACGCACCGTTAAGCATTGGTGTGGAGGGCATGCGTCAAAAACGGTACGGATACGACGCGTCACTGCGATTCCGTACCGTCACCGTTTTTTAAGCATTGGTGTGTGGAGCTTGCGTCAAAAACGGTGCTGATACGACGCGTCACTGCAATTCCGTACCGTAATCGTATTTTAAGCAGCGGTGTGGTCGCAGCTTTACGCCTTAAAATTGTAAGTGCCTTAATTCAATAAATCAATCGATTTCATTTAATATATTCAGACATTATCACCCATTATGTTAGTATGTACGAAGATAACTTAAATACTAATCGTTAGAAAATAAAAATAAAAATAGAATAAAAATGTCACTAAGCAATTAGGTATTAAATCGTAAATATAACTAACATAGGCTAAGTAGTTTATAACTAACACTAAGGACTGTGTCTGAAATAAATGATTTGAATTTGTATTAATACGAAATCAAAATTAAATGTTACAACATGACACTAAATTAAATTAAAGTACACATTTTTTTAAAGGAGGCACTGTTTAGGCTTTGCGTAGTCTATCTATTCTATCTATTTGGAGTAGATAATGTGGTATAACATGTATATTGTTTTTTAAATAATAAAAATCTCAGAAATTATGCGATATTGAACTACATGTTATACCACATTATATACTCCAAATAGGGTCTAGAATAAATGGTTAAAATCCATCGGGTACTTCCCGGATACGGTGTATAAAAAAAATAACAATACGCTGACGACTTTTTCCAACACTCCCATTTCACGCTCTATTATGTAAATCAAATAATGATCAGCATTTCGCATGACACGGGTAACGTTACCAATGACCCAGTAATATACAGTCGCCAGCAATAATATTATCGAACTGGGATGTTGATTGGCATAATCTTTGTTTTTCCTAATGTAGATATTGTTTGGTCATTACAATAGGGAATATCCATGCCTTTTTTGCAGCTTAAATAATAGTACATTACTTAACAAGGGCTGTAAAAGAAAGAAAGCCCGAAATCGCAGGTATTTGAGACCCGAGCCGTAGGCGAGGGTTGTAAATATGCGATAGAGGGCTTTCTTTTTTACTGCCCGTGATGAGTACACAATTTTACGTCTTCACCTGGTCACAATGCGAGTTTTACCGTGCACGCAGCGTGCGATAAAACTCACATTATGGCCAGGTGTTACGTAAAAGCTGATTCATGTCAAACAGTTGGGTTTTTTTTTAATAGCTATAAAAATCACCGGGATATAAACCAACAAAGATTTGTTCCTATCTTTTTTCAACAAAACCTAATTTAACATGGAGTTTATTATGGCCGTCCCTAGGGTGGTCCAAAAAACAAAAGTGTTCAATATTGTTTCTCCACAAGTTTCTTTTTATTTCAAAATACACGAAAATACGCTATTCCAAGTTTTATTGCAATTGAATAAACTTTACAGGTCGCCCATACTATTACAATTGTTTCATATAAAAATGTATAGAGCTTCACACATGTAATATATATGTCGAATGAGAAAGTCTTTGGACAGATCATGACACTGTATTCTGAGTTGCAGTAGTAGGCAAAGAATATTCTACTTCTGTTTTTAATTTTTGCTTAGTTTACTAGATGTCGTTTTGTATGAGACTGAGATCTTTTCGGCATAAACTAAACGCTTTGGGCGACCAGTAAACGACCACTTAACAAGTTTAAATTTGACACATAAGTAACTAATTTATCCTAAACAAAAAATAAGCTTTGTGGAGGAATGATTTGATATACTTAATTTTTCTTCATACTATTTTGGACCACCCTAGCCGACCCGTTACATGACGTCACACGGCGTATCAGATCTCTCTGTATAATTAGCAGTTTAAAATGCTTGTATCATCCGTATTTCTTGGCTGATTTTAATTTTAATTTCACTTATACTACGGGTACCAGACAACGATAAACAGAAAAGTACATAGGTACTTAAATACATGGAAAACATCCAAGACTTAGGACAAATACCCTTGCCCATACCGGGAATAGAACCCGGGACCGCTTGCTTCGTAGGCAGGGTCACTACCATCTAGGCTATCGCGTCGTTAAAAAAACACTAACCTTACTTAACTAATCGATATAATAGATATTTAATTGAGTAATTTTAACCTGCGCCTCTATTCCCGACGGTAAAAACGATATCGTAGTTGACCTGTTATGGTATTGTTATATGACGTCAGATGCCATTAACTGTCTAGTAAATAAGAGGGAGACGGTGACAATACCATAACAGATCAAAAACGATATTGTTTTTACCATATTGAATAGAGGCCCTGAAAGGATGTTAGGCGATAATTTTTTAGCAAAGTATATTAAATTTACGAGTACATTGGGACAAAAAAAATACATGTGCTTCAAAGGGGTACCAAATCCAACTTTGTGCTCAAAGATATCTAACACTCTCTTATGTCTTTAGTAATAAAGACGTGTCAGATATTTTAATCCAATGTGGAATATTGCTGATGACTGTACAGGGAACCCTGTCAGTATAAAAACGCCAGTCACGTCCCAAATTAATACGTTTGCTGGAGTATGATGTATGGAGAAAGTATGTGTTGGTCCTTCGTAACGGTTTATATATTTTGGACATTTTGTAAATTATATTGTAACCGATCGTTTTTGACACGATGCCCGATAAAAGGAGTGTAATGATTTCATGGTTCATGTATGTTTTAATGTTTTAATGTTTTAATGTTTTATTTGGGCACAAACGGTACAATATAACTTAAAGATAAAAAGAACATTAATTTAACATTAACCAGCGAAGTTACCACAAGTTACAGATACAAGTTAAAAATAAAGGAAGCGTGGTACAACACTCACACAGCAAAAGGAAACAATATTACAAACATGCAACTAGACAACACTACTTACTCTAAGGGATGACTTAAATTTCGGAAGTGACAAGCCAAAAATATCAGCATCACCGAAACAGTTATTATATTTACTACACACTCTATGTATGTATGTAAGTATGTTTGTGAGTTTCTTTATTCCACTGTGACTTCTGAATGCTTTTACCAATTTTTAAAGTCATCCTGGGCCTCTATTCTAGTCGGTAAAATCCAAATCGTATTTAACTTGTAATGGTATTGTTTTTAACTCGGCCGCGATCACTGTCAAGTAAATAAGAGCCTATCAAAACGTTGGCAATGCGATAACGGGTCAAAAACGATATGGTTTTTACCGTGTTGAATAGAGGCCCGGGAGTTATTATGACATTGCAACGCAGTTCAGTTTACGGCGAGCGTAAAGGACAAAGATATAGCAGTTATATAGCTCTTTCCATTCTTCTTTTTCATGCCTAAAATATAAATTAAAATTCTAAATCCATTTTAAAAATTCGAAGATATCTTGAAATAATTTACAGCAGTTCCATATTAATTCTCAACCAGATCTAACGATATTTGTTATTTTACCCACTATTTTTGTTGTTTTTGTATTTAAAACACGAATTTTCTGCTCAAATTACCACTTCGTTACCAGTCTCCACGTCCCTTTGTGAATAACGACCACTGCGTTACTATTATAGCCTTTTTATACCCAGCCCCACACAATTTGGGATAAAACATTATATAGGTATGTCGACCAGAATCTGATAATTGTGTGCATTTCTAAGATTATCCAGTTTTGTTGAAAATTATTACTCCAGGGCGTTTTCCAAAAAAAGCGCACGTAGTTAAGGACTTCCATTAAGAAACGGTTACTTTTCCATTTGTCACGATAATTAGTTAAATATTTATGTACTGCTCTCATAAGCCAGTAGGCCGCATCTCATATTTAATAACCGAAGCAGTTGCAATCCTCACTCGTTAGTAAAATGGTTGTATTTGCTACAGGAGTTTTGTCTGAGATGGCACACTTTTTTTAATGAGAAATATTGTTAATTATTGTGACGTAATGGAAAAAGTTACCGTTTGTTAATTGAAGCCCTTAACTACGTGCGCTTTTTTTGGAAAACGCCCTCCAACGTTTACGTAAGGGGACTTTTTATTAGGCATCGAAAAGTAGAATAGCTCGAATAATATCCCCCCTGTACTGTCATTTCACTCATTTCAACCCATTCGAAACAAACGATCACCATTTAAATCCACAATTACTTTAATTCGCGTTTAATTTCCAACTATTAATGCCACTGTCCGCCCGTGTTCAAATTTATATTCACACCAAGTTACACGTCCAGTTTCAATAACCTGTATTGCTTTTGTAGTAAAGTTGATAGTTGTTCGATTGAGAGTAGAGGTATGTTTGTAGTGTCGAGATAAATTAAGCATTCATCACACGCAGTGGAGTTACATGGATGAAAGCAATACCTGGGGTTAAGGGTGATGACACATGAGTGGTAATAAATGGGCAATTAACAGTAATTATACTGAAAACATGATATTTTTAGTTCTACATTAGCCTTTGTGTAATAGGATATTAATTTTATAGTATGTGATAATTTAAATTCCTATTTATCAAGAGCTCTAGAAATTCCATATACATAATATATATTATATATTAAAACATATTAGGAAACATAAATTGTCTTAGCTCAAAGTTAAGTGCTAGGCTTACATTATTATATATAAGAATTAAACACAAAAATTCAAAATTCAAAATATTTATTCAGTAAATTGGCCACATGAGGGCTCTTTTATATTTCGGTAATATGGAGTGAACCCACTAGCGCTTCGGACAAGACAAGAACATCATTGCGGAGAAGAAGCGCCGCAAGAAACTCCAGCAGAAGGTCATTAGAAACTCCAGCAGAAGGTCATTCAGGTCACAATTTACATACAAATTTTCACCAACCATAAGACAAACAAATACAGGGTGCCTCTGACCTTGGGGCTTTAAATGCATGGATCGTTTCAACTCCTGAAACTGAACTTATTTTATTCTGTAAGTTGTTAAAAATATGTCCAATTTCAATTTCAATTTTTTCATACAAGTTAAATGTAATTTTCAATGTACGCGATCCAATTCTCCATTTTCCCCCGTACCATGAGATAGTGATTACATGGCCAAGATTTAATACACTGATTTTACAATTAGATTTCAACATCAATTCGTTATCTAAACTTAAGTTATTTTTAATGTTGCAGAACAATAGTAGTACAGTTTAGCGAGTAGAATCGATCGTTGCATTTAAAGCCCCAACGTCAGAGGCACCCTGTATACAAATGATTAAAGAAAACATTGAAGGTAACAGGGATAGCACGCAAATGTGTGTCCTCGCGGCAGTGAATCGGACACGGGCTCAGCATTATGCTGAGGAGTCAGACACCTACAGCGCTGATTTTCAGCCAGTACCGGCGGTGACTCAACACTGAGTTTACAATAAGCTTAAGTATTATCTATGGAATCCATTAAATTCAACAGGATATTCCCCTTTACTTTATATGGCTACATTTATTGCGTGACAAAGTTTGGATAAGGCATCCGTCACCTTCCGACACGTAAATAAGTACGAGAGTGACGGATGCTTTATCCACATTTGACACGCGATATAGCCGCAGTCAAACTAGGCCCGCAGGAGTCGGAATAGGTAGTGCTTATTCACCTAAACTTGACAGATGTTCATTCATGTGTGAGTGAGATGGGAATACTTTATTAAATGAAGATGCATCAAGTTTAGGTTAATACTCACACTTGGTCAACGGTCAACACTTATAAATGGACGTATCTTTTGATTGCGTTGACTTAGAAGTTTGATTTTTTCGCAGCTTCAAGAAATTGCAGAGCTGCGCCTCTATTCTAGGCGGTATAAGCGATATCGTAGTTTACCTGTTAAGGTATTGTTATGACGTCAGCCGCCATTACTGTCAAGAAAATAAGAGCTATCAAAACGTTGACAATACGATAACAGGACAAAAACGATATTGTTTATACCATGTTGAATACAGGCGCTGAATATTTAATATCAATTTCAATTGAATACATCCACGAGTTCTTGAGAAAAAAAATCTTGATAGTTGGACGAAAACAAAGTGAGCCTTTAAAGGTTCCTTTTTTCCTTTTAAAAACCTTATAAATGGAGTACTATAATGTAAATTGCGACTATTTATTTAATTACAGCGTAGACTTTGCTAGAATAGTTCTTGAGGGTGTTCATTATTATTTTTGAACGTTATAAAGTTACCCAGAGAGTGTGTAAAGCGCCTTATATCCGATTATAGTACTCAAGTCGCGTACTGTTTGTCTGTCCGCGTCAGAGCCCTGAACTATGGACTTGTCTGGAATTGATGAAAAGGGCTTGTTATTCTGGCATTTGATTTAGGAATTAGTTTCCATTGTGTTGTACGGTTTAATAAATAGATAACATTTTAGTGCTTTGTCCCTCTTAATGTCATCACAAACTTCTGCTCTTATCTGTCAAAGGCGTTAAAGTGACAAGGTACTAAAGTGTACAGCTAATTATAGCTGACTGTACTATGTAATGTTACATAACGATGTAATTTTGCCTATATTGTATTTTAAGTACAAAGGTAACTTCACTTTTTGACTTTCCCCAAGGATCATTAAATTCACTCGTGTTATAAATGCCTTTCATTATAAAACGGTTACATAAATCCATTATTTTAGTACAAAAGAATAATCTTAGTAAATAGGAATTTCATAGGAAGTTCAAGCGGCGCTAAACTCTGCCGCGCAAACCATAATCACAGTAAGTCGACTTTTGGTCAAAATTGAGTTAACTACATATTCTTGGTCGGGAAATTGAGATCTATCGCCCTATATATGCGGTTTATTTTTATTACTTAAATATCGGAAGATACCACTAGCCGATTCACAGCAAGTCATGCTAAAGGCTTATGTTTCCTAACGATAGACACAGTATGAATACTTACAATTGATATAAAATGTTTATTTTTTACAGTAAGTTACGTTACTTAAAAAATGTGTAGGATATCGTAGTTTTAAAATCAAACTTTCCTTAGCATAGACACGGTAACTAAAAATACTATGATTATACTTAGGCAATCGCTTAAACCTAAATTATATAATCCTATTAATAATCACAGTATTTCAAGTTACTGTGATTATGATTGGGCAGATTATTCGATGCTGCAACATGAATCCTAACAATAATTAGGGTAATATTACATTACTGTGTTTATGGCTACCATTTCCCTAATATTTTATAATAATATCCTAGGAGCTCTCCAAGTATGTTTAGAACTTACTGTGAATATTGCTAGGATTTTGAGTCAAAATTACCACAAATAGTGTATGACTTCAGTGATTATAAAGATAATGTTAGGATGGCGAACTCTCGAAAGGTCATTGTAAAGTCAATGGAAACATCAGATTTCTTTGTGTTTTGTGGGCAATGTTATCTGGACTTTCAGCCAACATTGCCCTTAATGATTTTCGACGCAAATATAGCTCCTACGCAGTTGAAATGAGCAACAAGTCAAGAATTAGGGAAATGATACCGTTTATTTTAATCGTTGAGTTGATATCACCTTAACTTTCGCTTAAAAATTAGTGGGCAATGTTATCTAGGCATTTCTGCTCATTTCTATACAAGTCATCAAACGCGATTTCAAAATGTTAGGGTTGTCACATTAGGCTTAAATATTTAAGTGAACCTATTTTGATTAATTTTATTTATTTATTTTTCATTTTTGTGTTTTAGGACATAGAATATTGAAAATGAACAAATTTTTTTTTTTAATATTCAGTAATGTATCTAATAGCAAAAATACATAAAGAAAAGTTTCGGTTAGTTGAACATTATACAAACTCACGAAAAAAGATTTGACACTTACTTATACGCCTACAATCTATTTTGATAAATAAAACATCACAACCGGTAGGAATTCAATAATACTTTAAGATTATTTCTAAGAAAATATAGTTTACTATAAGTATTAACAGCACGTGTCCCATTTTGGCATAAACGACTCATTAAAAGAATTATGAAATGTGACAACCCTGACGCTCTTTCGACATCGGGCAAAGATGTCGATCACACGTTCAAAAATTTAGGGATACCATTACCCATGATCATAACTTTAGTTACTTATACAAAAACTTGGCATGTTAAATCCTAAGCTAAAATACTCTGCAAGGTGTATTTTATTAAATAGGTATAAATGGATATACTCACCTGCATCTTCACTATGATGAATAGTAGACATGTACCTACTTCTGACTAAATTTTTTCCCGAAAAAACACACATCGCCTTCAACGACTCGCAACAAGCTACTGAGTGAATTTAGAGACGAATGCCAACCGTAGTGTTGTCACAAATATAGTTTATTTTCTACCATATTAAATAATATTGGCATTAAGAAGAAGATTTTTGCTACATTAACGAATTTGTTTGTAAATGGCATTTTGGGCAATGATACCCTAGGTGGCAATGTTGGCGTATTTCACGGTAACCGTTTATAATATTTTTCAGTTTTTATAGGAAGTTTTACATATTTGTAATGTGATCTCGCAAAGTGTCGTTTTTATTCCCTTTTTTTATTAAAAATTATTATTTTAAAAGTTTTATTTAGGTACTTACATGACATTTACTTGAGTATTTTTAGGTCATATTCTCTCATAATATGTCTTTAATGAAAAAGGCTGTTATTTTCATGTTACAATAAATAGTTGTGTTAGTGCTTAGAATGTAATAATATTTTGTTGATACAAAGTTTAGAAATTCTACTACCCCAATAAATATTCATGTTGTATCTTTAGTCTTTTATTTTTCAGTTTTTAAGTAAAATCAACGTCATAGTGTTATTTGTGGTTGATTGTGAATGCTAAGATAAATGAGTGCAAATACTAGTCAATAACACAGTAAGTCCCATACGTTTTACCGCCAGACAGGGTAACACCATACGCAATTTGGTGGTTTTCCTAACCATAAATACAGTAAGCTTGAATTCCTTAGCATAAACACAGTATGTCATTGACTTACTGTGTTTATGCCTGCAAATCTAATAGTTTTTATTTAGACCACCTAGTTATAAATACATTTCGATTAATATTTAATATAAATTATATGAATATATAGCATTAACTTATCTCATAAAAAAGGGCAATTTGTCCTTTAAAAGAATATCTAAGAATATTTGATAACTATTGCTATTTATGGAAGTTATTGATAAAACATTAGAAAATACTTTAAGCGCGATTTTCTCGAAATTAGGTTTTAAATACTTACTGTGATTATGGTTTGCGCGGCAGAACTGTGCTACGCGCTACGACCGCTTCGATCGTAGCAAATATCCGCTACGAACCGTAGCTTGCTACGCGGTTTATTGGCTCCGACACAATATTTACCGTGATAAAATTATAAAGGAACAATTCAAAATTTAATTCCCTTTTTACCTAAAGAAGAGGGATAATATGTTTTTCTCGAACATGCAATGAAAATGTTGGCGTTATTTTAGTTATTTTAGGGTTCAAAGTATCACGTTTCGGGCGAATAACTCGAGGGAACTGTAAAGGAATTTCATACAAAAATTGAAGGCCTAGGCCGGGAAGTATTTTTTATTTTTATTTTAATGATGATTGCACAGTCTTGAGATTGCCATCGTAAGATTGCAAAGTCTTGAGTTTGCCATCGTAAGATGATGATGATGATGATGATGATTTTTTATTTCATTGCATAATGTTTGAGAAAAGCACTATACATACATCGCCGTGAAAAGGGGTTGCCAGCCTCGTAACTATCCGGTCTCGCTTCGCTGGGCCGACTATATCACTCGGCCGGCAACCCCCTACTTCCCAGCTTCTGTAGTAATGTACTATTATGATAAAAGTTGTATATCTATCGGAAAAAAATGACATATTTTTGACGTTAATGGTAATTCCGTGGAAAAAATACTTTTTAAAAATTCAAAATTCAAAATATTTATTCAGTAAATAGGCCACAAAAGGGCTCTTTTACACGTCGGAAGTCGTAAGTTAACGAAAGACCACCAATAACCACACAGATAACCATAGATATTTTAAGGACCAATTCCGTCTTCTCATCTGTCTATAATTAACCTAGGTCAACATGTTCAAGCTTTCAGGAATATTCTTTGTTTTTTTTTCATCTCCTGAAGCAAAAAATCGCAGCTTAAATACAAAAGCGCCACGAACCAAAAACAAATATAGTTTAATTTTCATCTTAAATTAAATAGCAGTACGAATTTATCTAAATGCAACACTAACACATTTTGATTTGTGTCGCTTTTGTATTTAAGCAACGAAATGTTTTAGTATTATGTGAAAGTGCTAGCGTTGAAATGTGAAGTTTCAGAAAAATAAAAGAATACTAAATATTTCGCGATATTTCTTCGCTGAAAATAATAAGAGAAAACCTTGGATTTGCGAAAAAGAATCACAGTGAGGTTCACGTTCCATCAGGGTAGCCGCTGGCTTGTTTGCCTCCTCCAGCATAAAAAAACCGGTCAAGTGCGAGTTGAACTCGCGCACCGAGGGTTTCGTACCGCTGCATAATAAGTATTATATTCCTATTTGAATTCGATTTTGAATCAAATCGGCGCGAACCCAAGTCACACTTTTTTATTATTTTAGTTGTTTCAGTGTTTGTGCTATTAATTTGTACGCTTCCTTAAAAAAAAACAATTTCAATTTATTAAAAAAAAAACAATTATTATTTATGTTTTATTTATGCTTATTGTTTTTTCCTTTGCGATTTAATCTATATATATAAAAGGCTAAACTGACTGACTGGTGTATCAACGCACAGCCGAAACTACTGTACCTAGAAACTTGAAATTTGGTACAGGGGTTCCTTTCATGATGTAAGTGAGCACTAAGAAAGGATTTTCCGAATATCGACCCCCAACGGGAAAAAATGGGGGAGTAGCGGGAGACTAATTCTACGCGTACGAAGTCGCGGGCGTCCTCTAGTCCTAAATAAACATTAATACTTAATATTATTTATCTATATTATTAAGGTACTAACAATATTTTATAAATTCACCCCAAAACGTTATAAGAAATTGCTAGGTATATCCCTATCAGTCCTTTTTTCCAATTTGGCAACTTTAGATTGGCGCCGAGGCGGGACGCGGGTTTATCGCGATTTATAACGTCTATAATATCCGCACCATTTGCTATCGACAGTCTTAAAGGTGGAGGTAAAATGGGCACAAAAAAAAATTACACACGTCTTTCATATTTTTTTAAAGTTATATTCAGATATCGTAATCGAACGGGTATGTTATTTGTTAGTTAGTGTGTGTGTAAGGTATGCAAAAATAGTTAATTTACGAGAGATCAGCCCCTCTATTATTCTAGGCGGTATAAATGATATCGGAGTTGACCTGTTATGGTATTGTTTTGACGTCGGACGCCATTACTGTCAAGTGAATAAGAGCTATCAAAACGAGGTCAATACGATAACAGATCAAAAACGATATTGTTTTTACCGTGTTGAATAGAGGCCCTGTTATGACGTCAGACGCCATTACTGTCAAGTAAATAAGAGCTATCAAAACGGTGACAATACGTTAACAGGTCAAAAACGATATTGTTTTTACCGTGTTGAATAGAGACCCTGAGCCTCTATTCCCGGCGGTAAAAATGATATCAAAACAATACCGTAATAGGTTAAATACGATATGATTTTTTGAGCCGGGAATAGAGGCCCAAATCAAAGACGATTATGGTTTTTAGCGCCTAGAATACCTGCCCTGAGTAAAGTTTTATATTTACTGGTACTACCTGGTAACTAATACCTAGAATTGCTGAATTTATTGCTGAAATTATTATTTTCAGACAGGTTCTAACCAATTTGGTTTTATCTTATCTTATCTTACAAATGAGCCCTTTCGGATACACTTCCTTAGGATCTTTTGTCTAATTACCCTCTTACGCACTCAGTTGTTACAATGTGCAGGTTTCCTCACGATGTTTTTGCTTCACCGTAAAGGCATTGGGTAATGTACTTAAGTTAGAAAAACTCATTGGTACATGGTGACTGCGGGGGCTCGAACTCGGTACCTTACGATCACGAGTCAACCCCCTAAGCCACTAGGCCACCAACGCTTTCAATCTGTTTTATACGTTCATGTAGAAAGTGATTCCATTGTTGTAGGTGATAACTTATATTTCTCAAGCATTGAAAACTTACTAAAAAATACACAACTAATGCATCGCATTGAGATCAAATCATAGCTAGCATGTTTTATTTTGTATTCAGCCCATTGGAGAGCTTCACAGGGTTTAAAACACCCTCGTATTCAATCATTACTCGACTAATACAGGATGTTGTAGAACAAGAATTAATAATCATAAAGAAATCACCCAAGTTATTTTTAACTTTTTAATAAATTAAGTTTAGAAGTTATTAAGGCTTTAATACTGGTAAAGAACACTTTTGGCTTCCTTTGCTATTAATAACATTAATTTGTGGTTCTGAATATGATATCTTTTCCTCAGTAACGTAGCAATGTCCTAATTTACACCAATATTCCAAAATATACTATGCATTTAAAATAAATCAATACTTTTGAAGCCTTTGAAACATTAGTCCATATACATTATTGTCCTTACTTATTTATTCTACTCCAAGGTTAACTGGAAGAGATCCCATATGGGATAAGTTCGCCTACGTACATTATCTATAGTGATCCAAAAATGTTTTGTAATTGTTTAGGTGCTATAAAAAGTTTACAAACATACATACATACATACATTCAACACCTTTGACTCTTCGTCATAAAACAAAATTGCTTAAGACTTAAATGGCATGTTATCTCAAAGAAATGGCGTAAAGATTTCTATAGATATTGTGTCACAAGTACAAATAGGCAAAAAATAAGGTTATATTACACCGCACGGAAAGTATGGAAAGAAAACATCTACAAGAAAAATATTAGAGAGGCCACTTTAATTTTTCCTCCATTCATTTTTGACACGATTTTTACTCAAAAAAAACTCTTTTAAAAGCTAGTCATAGAATATCATAGCCTGCCAAGTATTTTACACGTACCACTTTTTTTTTTACTCACCATTTTTTTAATATTTTCCCTGCGGTGTCCTTTAACACCTTACGCTGATATCGCTGCTTGTCTGCAATAACGCTGCATCTCAAAATTGATGTTTTTTCAGGAGGGCCATTTGAAAATAAAACAATTTTTGGATCGATTTTTTTATACTTAATAGAACTTTACCGGGATGCTTGAATTCAAAATAACACCCGCTGATTATTCAAGAATATTTTGTGCATCAAATCAAACGCGAAATCAAATAAAAATATGGCTAAAAACATAAAAACATACAGTGACTTCGACTTGAGCCATGGTATCTTGCTTTATAATTATTTGCAAAAGAGGCTCAAATCTAAATACTTCATAGGTAGACAGTGTAAGAAAGGTCCAAATCGTAATACTCCACACATACATAGTATTTTTAGCATCAATAAAGGCGTTTTTTGGTTAGAGATATTACACTAAGTATCATTTTTCACAAATAAGGTACTATCATGGTTTGTACTCAAAAAGGTACTCTAAATTATTAACAATATCACATTAACATGCATTAATTCCTTAAAATGTTCTTAATATTATAATCATAAGTGGCACTTTTGTGTTTGTCACTAAATTTTTCTTAAACATTGCACTGGGAATGAAAATAACTACTTATGGCTATTTGATTAATGAATATTATGGGGAGCAATATTTTCGTCAATCCAACTCATACGGAACAATCGGCCTGTGCTCGTTTATAAAGTACTCTGCATTTTTAATTTCTTTGACTATCGAAGTAAGGGCTGGTATGTATATTCGGGAGTATCGTTAGAAAGGGGACTTGAACTTTCAACAAAAGAGGAACGTGTAATATCATCATTTTTAAATATAGAATTGCATGATACTTAGGTCTTGAACATTATTACGTTTTTCGAAATCGTATAAAAACGTAGTATCCTGTCGGTTTTAAATCTAACTTAATGGTAATAATGAAATCACAGTGGAACCAGAAAAACCGCAATCAATGAATCCAATTTCACTCAGGAGCTAGGTCATTTGAAGATGGAGATGAGTGAGCTTGAAGATGAACCAGACTGCTCTATGAAGAACTCGAAGATTTTTTAACATGACCTAGCTCTTGAGTGAAATTGAATTCATTGATTGCGGGTTTTTTTGGTTCTACTTAACTCCGATTTCATTATTACCAAACTTTCTATTAGTGAAGTCTGGTGAGATTAGCTACATTTCAGGCTGGTTTCTCAAAGTCGGTACATCTTCTTCAATAAGAGTTAGAGGACTGGTATGCTTTTTTTATATATACGCTTGGTAAACTTTCATTGCTTTTTCAGGTTGAAGTCATACCACAGTCACTTGCACTCGGAGAGAGATTATTTTGTGTAAAAGTGCGATCTTCGACACTATTTATCATCAGAGAAAAAGTCGTCAGTTTTATTTCTATAGACTTTTTATTGGTATTTAAGTCTACTTGCAGATTTTGAAATATTTTTTAAGTTCAAGTGTTCATTTCTGCAACCAAAACCAAAACGTGTTAGAGCATACATAGAAATTATTATAATTCTGGCTCCATTTTGATTTAATTTTAATATAATCAAAATGATTTAAAGAATACATACTTACACATACATACATACCTTCACGCCTGTAATCCCAGAGTGGGCTACGCAGAGCTACAGAATTATCTACAACTTGAAAATCTTGTTGATAATTCAGTATCCAAATTTTGCACATTGGCTAAGATGTTTACCAGTGTATTAGTGAAAGGTTGCAAGCCCATCGCCTAATAGTGCTACAAGCCTTTATTCCCTTGGTCGTCTCTTACGACATCCACGGGAAGACATGGAGTGGCACTATTCTAATCCGGCAACCACACGATGATTTAAAGAATATCAACTAAAAAGCTAAAAACAAGCTAAAGATTATATATCCTACAGCACTTCGACAGTTAATACGAATCTAACGACACCTCATAATGTTTAAATCCATCGACTACAGAGCGTGCCAAATAAAGACTCACATACATACATACATACGCTGGAAATCCATAACTCTTCTTCGGGCAGTCAGGAAAAAAAAATGTCAACTATGTTATCGTTAGAATTTCGTAACTACGAATGAATACCTATTATATTCTTTGTAGCAGACAGTCATATTTTGTATTTGTTTTTATGCATACTTGCGAGTTTTTAGTGAATAAGAGCTTATTTCTATAATACCGTCAAAAAAAGTTCTTACTTTTTCCTGAAGACAATCCGTAACGCCAATGCTACACTGTTCCTCAAAATAACTTTACCGTTCCTGCGTTGTATTTGGCTATGTTTCACTATTGCAGAAAAAATCTTTCTTAAAAATTATTTAAAATCCACGTTTTTTGTAATGGACCTCTATTGTAGAAACGAAATTTTTCTTCAATATAAATATTTTGTTTTGAGCCCATATTCACGAGAGAAACGTAGCGTTACTGTCGAACGGTGCGACACAACTGGAGGAAAGCCACTCTCGCCAAAAAAATGGCGTCAAAATCCGACCAATCACAGAAGGGCACATCGTTCTCACGACTCCATTTTGTGACGTAGGCACACGGTTGCTTTATTCAAGATAAAGTTTCGCTTACGCTGCACCTCGTCCTGTCCTTAACTCAAAAACGTATTATTTTGAATTGCAGCGTTATTGCAGACAAGCAGCGATATATTTACGTCAAATTCTGAAACACCCTGTGTTAAGTAGCTCATAATTTATTTCACAAATCCTCTTGAAATCGATTCGTTGAAGAATAACTAGTTTAAACTAGATTACAGCCCCTCAGTCGAATGGCGTCAAAATAGATTACCTGTCGTTTAGAACAGCCCCGTAGGGTACGACCCTCGCCCTACTAATGCTCGACTATTTATTTTAAACGCCATTGTATAGTTTTACTTCGAATAAAACTATTGTTTAGTGATTTTCTAACGCTGTTGAGAGTTGTCAATTAGTTTGGCAACGTGTAGAAAAGTGGTCCCAGTTGACTCGTAGCTAAACTAAGTTAGTTATCTATTAACACCTAATGAGACAAGTTAGGTGCGACGACGAGCGCAGCGAGGAGTGTTGAGTTGATATGTGTCAAGAATAGCGCGAATAGCGAGAGCGAATTTGTGATTGTCGCACCAGTAGTGTGTCGGCAAAGTTATGTTAAGGGTAGCAGAACTAGTTGTTAGTGACAGGTTTAGGGATTATTCAGCATTGGCATTTAAGAATGCCATACACTAAACTTGTTAGAGCGATTCGGTCATGTAGGGCCGATTTTGACCCCGTTATGATATTTAAATATTTTCGTACTATATTTTTGTAATCAGCTCACGAAGCTCTTTCACTTAATACCCCAATAGATATGTTTAAAACTCAACAAACACAAAAAAAATTACGTCATAACCAATACAAAAGCACCAGTTCTACGACTTAAACCACTTAAAAAGCCTAAGGAAAAAGTGGCACAACTTTTGTAGAGAATACAATTTCCCCCCACTAACCACCCCTACTATATACAGTTGCAGTGTGAAGACTGCAATCTCGAGCCTAACATGTAATACTCGTACCTTTCTGCTAAGTCACTAAAAAGCGTAGTATATTATTGGTAGCACTCGATAACTCCTTTATTTTATTAGCTACTACAATAAAATTGTTTTGTTGTATATCTGAGATCCGTGAACTAATTAAAAATAAATTCTATAAGACGAAGTCGGAGAAAACAATACGTTTAATCTTCTAAGTATAAACGGGGCTCTATTCCACTCGGTAAAACTATATTATTGGTTGTTATTGTTATCGATCGCTAGCTGTGCGATTTCATCCGCATCATCATCATCATCCTAAATATTTATCAAGCAAGCTCCGAACAAGTTTGCCTTTAAAAAGCTTGTATATTTTTTCTAAATAAAATTATTATTTAGTCTTATTCTTATTCTTATTCTTAATTTGACCAAATTGTTTTAATTATAATCAGAAATAACCAAATGCGCGTTTTAATTAAGAAAACGAGTAAGTTAGAGAAAACCACTGAGTTCCGTGAACTAATGAAAGAGATATTATTAAGGCGGAGTCGGGAACTACAATACGTATTGTCTTCTGCGTGTAAACAGAGTGTTTTGTTACACGCTAAATGAAAACGTGTTGTAAGAAGATGGTTCACTTTAGTCCATTATTTATTAAAGCAAATCAAATCAATCTTTTTATTTGCTGAATGCTGTTTCTAAGTGGTAGTAAACATTATTATAAACGTCCAGTGTATTCAGCCTGCATGCAGGCATGCAAATATTAATAGAATGACAAGATCAATTCAAAGATATAACTATATTAACATTGCTAACTAGCTTACTTCGTTTGACATATTTCGCGATTTTTTGCCATACCTCTTTACAAACATGGAGCAATACTGAGAGATATGTCGAGGATCGCTACCTGTGTCAATGGATATTTTGTCTCCGGTAAAGAAAATATTTTTTTTAATAATTAATTTAAATAAATAAATATCTAGGGAAAATTTCACACAAATTAATTCAGCCCCAAACTAAGCTCTAGAGCCTAGGCTGGTAGGCGTGGATGGTTAAGAGAAATAAATACTTAAATACATAGAAAACATCCAAGAGAAACTAATACTCGTGTTCATCACACAATTATTTGCCCATTTCGGGAATCGAACCCAGAACTGCTAGCTTCGTAGGAGGGTCACTAACTTTACACTGTAAGTATCAAAAAAAATCTGCATGCATTTTTAAGGAGCTTCGTTCATCATTTATATATAAAATCAAACTGTCATTGCATGCCGTGAAAACCTAAAAGTCACGAACTTTTTGAAGTGATAACTTCTTTACGGAGGGTAAACCATTTCGTTACGTAACGCACGATTAATTACAGACAGTCTGGCTTCTCTTTCTCTTACGCATACGGCAGCGGTAGTACAAATTTTTAAACAATTTTTAAAATACAAAAAGTTGCAGTAATCGGATTTGAACCGCGGCACCTTAGCGTCATAGACTTACCTCTCAGCCGCTAGGTAAATCTTAAGTACCTAACAAGGTATGGACGAAAATGGAAAATGGTATTTGATCTTACCTGCTGACGTCACCGTGCGTTTCTAAGCATAAATACTGTTGACAGTGAGCATATAACCTAAAACCATCACCGTTTTTTAAACTGATTAGTTTAAGTTATCACTTCTGTCGGGCGTCCCGAGACGGACACGTTTTTTTTTATAACACTACTGGTTTTACAATCCTTTCGTTCCAAAACTTTAAAAGTGGTATATTTGCTTGAGAATAAGCTATAATTTCCCCGTAAGGCTGCAAACTTAGCGATGAAGGGGCTAAGGATGCAATATCACGTTTCATTTCGGTTTCGCGTCGGGTATTTACTTACTTCCAATGAATATCTGGTATCAAGTTTAGGTGTATCTACAAGGTTTTTGGTTCAAGTTTACTTGCTCGTATTAATTTACAGCAATAAGGAATATTTGAGACTTTTTTTTTCAGTAAATATAAAAGCTGATTCATGTAAAAAATACATACATACGTAAACTCACGCCTTCATTCCCAGAGTGGGGTAGGCAGAGCCACAGACTCACCAACAACTCCGAAAACTTGTTGATAATTCTGTGACCACAATTTGCACAACCAGGCTAAGATGTTATCCAGTGTATTAGTGACAGGTTGCAAACCCATCGCCTAACAGCACTACACAGCCTTTAGTCCCTTAGTCGTCTCTTACGACATCCACGGAAAGACATGGAGTGGCAACATTCTAAAACCCGGCACCAACGTGTAAAAAATAGTGTGATAAAAATCGTTTCTTTGTTTGTTTTTTTTTTTAAATAAAGTGTTAACATACACACATAAACGAGGTGATGGTAGAATATTTTCAGCGACACTGAGTAATTTAATATAAAAGTCAAAATAGCGGAGTTAAATATAATCAACATGTTTTTTAAAGCTTGCTTATCGTAACCTACGAACAACCAGTTTAAATAATCTAATAGTTTCATTCGTATAGGTTTTTTGTCGACACTTCCACAGCCCTTACCATTCTACAAGCCATTAACAACACAGCATAACTCGACAAAAAACCATTTCGCATCTACTTCCATAAGCCCTCTTATTGAATCTCTCTACGCCAACCTATTTTACATCCACATTAAAACCAAGACAAACTACACCCTATCATCAACACAATATGGTAGTAAGTCGATTATTACACTAGTGTGACTAGCAATACAGCCGTCCAGAAGAAAAAGGTAGTAAAACAGTATAAAGTTCATATGCGCATACGGCGTTTCTGTTTCCGTTGTCAGTATAGTAGTCGAGCTTTAATGGAACTATTCCAGACGATTTAGTGTGAAGCGAGAGCTTCACGGTTGGCGTTATTGGATTTGCGATGTGATTTTTATGCATTAAACTGTGGAATATGGTTTTCATCTGGCTGTCTAACAAGAAGGGTAATCATGATCTCAGCGGAAAAATAGGATCTTTATTTCGGTTTGGTTTGGCCTATCTTACTTTGTTATGTTTGGCCTATCTTAATAATTAGTCTCACGATTTGGGTACTAACAAAGTTACGAATAATAAAATTATTTTAGTTAAAAGTTTCCTTTGTCCCTTTCCGTAATATTCAAATGTTACAATGACAGATAAAGACAGCATATTTCAAGCACACTTTAGCTATAGCGTGTTTATGAATAAGAGAGTTAGTCTACACGAAATTGGAACTGCTATTTTATTCTATGTGAGCTCGTCAACGTAATTAGTCTGAGGCCGTATTATAAACTGACATGACCTGCCAAGCTCCAGGCAGTGAAAGAGATAGATTTATAGCAGTCAGATTGCTGTGTCTTGTCTCTCTGGTATTAAGTAGATTGTAAAATTTAAAAAATAGTTGAGTGGTAAGGAATATTTTATTACGAACTCTACATTTTGAGAATAGAGTACCTTTTCTTAAAAAAGTCTGCACGTCATGGTCTTTTCGTGTAAAATCGCCGTCAAAAAAACTTGTGAACGATGTACCTATGTATTATTTTTTCAATTTTACAATATACTCTCTCAAAAAAAATATCTCTTTTACTGCCTGAAACTGGGCAGGTTATGTCAGTTTATAATACGGCCTCAGACTAATTTCGTTGACGAGCTCACATAGAATAAAATAGCAGTTCCAATTTCGTGTAGACTAACTCTCTTATTCATAAAAATGCAATAGCTAAAGTGTGTTCGAAACAGGACTGGGCAAAATACAAAATACTATCTCGCAAGTATTTAAAATACGAAATACAAAATATCTTTAAGTAATGTATTTGAAATATAAAATACAAAATACAGTATATTAGCTATTTTTATTTGAAATACAAAATGCAAATTACAAAATACTATTAAAATTTCTTGAAAAAAACCTTGAAAGCATGGAAACGACAATTGACCTGTACTCTTACCATGAGTTACAATTGCCGTACTCGCTAGCGAGTCGAATGCTCTGTCCCTCGCACTCTATAAGAATACTTGCGAGGTCTGAGAGGGACAGGGCTTCGTCTCGCTAGCGAGTACGGTTTGTACCTCATGGTAAGGGTACTACTGATACTTTACATTGACAATTTGACGTACAGTAACAGTTACAGGTGCAGTGTTGCCAACTCTAAAGATCGACATATTTAGCGTTCGCCATTTTGCTTGCGAAAGCTATCGAGCGCTTTTTTCTTCAGAACGCACCCATTAATAAGATCCCTAAATGAAGGCTAAATGTATTTATGTTAAAATGTATTTTGAAGCCATAAGTATAACAATACCTCGGCGTCAGGTATTTGAAATACGAATTACAAATTACATTTTAGGCAAGTAATTGAAATACAAATACCAAATACATAATATTTGTATTTCAAATACTGCCCAACCTTGGTTTTAAATAATGCTCTGTCTTTATCTGTCATTATAACATTTGCATTTTACAGAAAGGAACAAAGGAAACTTTAACTAAAATAGGTTTATTATGCGTAACTTTGTTAGTAACCAAATCGTGAGACTGAAAAACTTAGCAGTAAAGGATCTAGCTCATCTCAAATTCTAGGTTTCACTCAAACGAGACAGTTTTCTAATTCGAATTTAAAACTTACTTTGCTAAAGGGAAAATGATTATGATTTTACGAGTAAAATGTTCTGCGAAAATGTTCGCCGAAATATAAAATATCAAATTGAAATTACTTTTTACTGATAGAGCAGTTTAACATTAACCGGTACAATTACGTTAAAAAAATAAAATGGTGGCGAATGTATGACACAAGATTATTATTTTTGTTTTGTACATTTATGGGACTGTTATTTTTTATAATTAAATTCTGTTTTACGGATAGCATTTATTGTATATTTACAGCGTGTACCCATTTAGGGTACAAATAGAAGACCTTTATTTGTGACAATCCGGCCCATAATACAGGATTAAACAAAAAATATCTGTTGAAAAATCGTTTGCTGGGTCACTAACTGACAAATAAATTTCAAAATAAAAAAAATAAAAATTATTATGACATCAAATTTACAGAAATAAAATTCAAACTCGTACCAGCCGTTTTTTTATAACAATTTTTTTTACACCCTGCATACAAATACTTTAACGACTAAAATAATTCTAAGCATGCAATCATGTTTTAAGCCAAAATAACATAATATTAACTCAGTACACTCAAATAATAAAAATTAAAATCGTTGCCAAAAACAACTCTGTTTCTTTATCTATTTCTGCAACATCCTAAAATACCTGACATTGCAGATAAGTTTCTATCTAGAAATGATAGAGGACACGCTCCGTATATCCCGTTAGCCGCACAGTGGTTCGAATTGAAAAAATATGGACATAGGACCAGATCAGAAGCAAGTTGTTTGTGTTTGTTTTTTTTTCGTAGTATAGATTATATCATAGGCGTTCAACGTTTTTTATAACAGAAAAAAAAAGAAGTAATATTTCAAAAAAAACAAGAAGATTTTCTTGTGTAAAATAAAGTTTAATTTTTCGAAAAAAAATACATTAGTTAAAGAAAAGTTTAGAATACATTAGTTAAAGAAAAGAATGAACCTACCAACCTATTTCGACCTAATTACAAAGGGGAAATTTGCAACTGGGAAAACCAGGAACATTTAAGAAGGAAAAAATGCGATTGGGTAAAATCACGAATGAGAAAAATGGCGGCTAAAAGAATTGCTACGCGAAATAATCGAGTTTGGGAAACAGATTGATACACCCGCTTAGACATATTTTTTATAAAAATCTAATCTCATTTTATGCCCACCTTTGTCCGATGACGATCCACTGTGTCCGTCCCCGTATAAAAGCAATTCCATGTCCACGGCAACTTAGTTCTGCTGTAATGCACTTGTTTGAACCCGGCGAGATACAGCTTACGTTGACGACGTGTTTGTCGTTTACGAAAAGTAAAATAAACAGTTTCAGACAGATACATATGGAATAACAGTGTTTATTAGTTTGTCGCGCTATATGTCGCAATCAGTTTTATTTATTTTAATTATTGGCTGTGTGTTCTTTTATCTTATAAAAATATTGGCGATGCGTTAGCCTAGTTGGTAGTGACCCTGCCAACGATGCTAACGGTCCTGGGTTCAAATCCCGGTAAGGGCAGGTATTTGTGTGATGAGCGCGAGTGTTTGTTTCTGAGTCTTGGTTGTTTTCTATGTATTTAAGTATTTATTTCTCTATATAAGTATTTATATCGTTGTCTAGTACCCATAGTACAAGCCCAGAGCTTAGTTTGGGACTAGGTCAATTTGTGTAAGATTTGTCCTCCTCTGATATTATTATTATAATGATCTGCGAAACTGCGTACCGTAAAACGGGGTAAATAGGAACAAAACCTAAAATAAAGCATGTTACCAATTATAAGACTGAAATAACGTAAATAGAACGTAACGTTATTTTCATTTTATACTTGTTCTTATTTGTAACAAGTTATGCTTCATTTTAGGTTGTGTTCCTATTTACCCCGTTTTACGGTATCAATTTGTTAGCTGAAAATGAATAAGCCCACCCAATTCATCATCTTCGTTTCAACCGAAAGACGTCCACTGCTGGACACCCACTGCTACTTAATTCTAGGAATTCTTAGGGCTATGTCAGTGACTTTGATTCTTGCGCGGATCTCCTCCCAACCATTTCTTCCACCAACTGAAAATTAATAAATAACTAAATTGCCTGAACTTGGCCGTGATGTCAGCAGCACATACAGGTTGGTCTTAAAAACTAACACATTGTCATTTAAAGCAAATTAAAAATGCAAAAGATTAAAAACACCCTGTAAAAGGCTAATTGCAGTATACAGGCAGTTTCCTCGCTCAACGTATTGGATTAACTATTCGGCGAGGAAATGCTGCCAGCATTTTTAGCTGTTTTTTTATGGTTCCGTACCAAAATGGTACAAAAGGAACCCTTATGGTGAGACTTCTCTGTCTGTCTGTCTGTCTGTCTGTATGTCACAGCAGGTTTTCTCAGCAACTACAAATGCTATCAACTTGAAATTTGGCATAGTTGTACAACTTGCTTGCCCGCATCTATTTGTAGTAAAAAAAAAATAATTGATTTTATTAATAATTGAAAAGGGGTCTAGAACAGGGGGTTCAAAAATGAAAGCGGTTCGATTATAGCAAATGGGGTGTCATATGAAAGGTCTTAATCTGCACATTTCAAAACTATTTTTTTGAAAATTTTCTTTGATGTATTTTTTGATTTATAGCCAAAAATGTACAAAAAATGACCGTTGATGAAGGGGGGGGGCCTTATCTCCGAAGTTTATTAATCAAAAATTCTGAAAAAAATCCTGACGTATAGATAATTACTTATATTTTCTGGGAAAAATAAAATAAAGTGTTCATTATTTACAGTTTTTGAGAAATAACAAAAAACTAAGAAAATCTGTATTAAAATTTAGGCTAGTCAAAATCGACCTTATTGCCTAGAAAATAAAGCTTATAACAAAATGAGTATTTTCTTTTGCGGCTACCAAGCATATTATCTTCAATACGGAACCCTCGGTGCGCGAGTCCGACTCGCACTTGACCGGTTTTTTTATTATCAGTATACTTTGGTTTTTGATTCATTTTTATAAAGTTACAGTAGGGTGACAGAAACAGTAATGGACAAGACCAATGATGGACACTTGATTCTTATTTTACAGAAGATAAGGGTTATTCATTTGTTTAGCAGCAATCAATTTAGGACCGTATTAACTTCTAATTAAGAGTTAAGTGTCCATTACTGGTGCCGTCACCTTAGTTACTAAGATATGATATTTCAAACTGTGGGAAGTCAAGACTTATTGCAGAAAATTCGAGCCCTTAATTCATACAGTTTTTTTGCAGTATTCGCTATCGACTTTCGATTACGACACGAGACGGAAAATCTAGCGAATGGAAAATAAAGTTTACATCGCCTGGACGAATGAGACCTAACATATCTACCGCGCTCTTTACGAATCTTGTGCTAGATCTAGCCTTTGCTATATCGATTACCTAGCACGCTATGGGCTTAACCGGGGCTAATGGCAAGCGAAAATCGACTTCAGTTAAATATATACCCCCTTTTTTAATTAAAGTTTGGTTTGTCACTTTCTGTCAGATACTAATGTCAAAATGCTAAGGACAAAGCATCTTTTAAGTATATTTAAGCTATTGTGCGTTTATAAATAAGAGGGTTAGTTTCTAAATCGTATAAAATATAAATAATACAAATTACGTTTTTGGTTAAAAATATTGTAAGACGCCAGTTTCAGATTGACTAACATAATTTTTCGTTTTTATTATCACAAAAATTCTCAACCAACTGTACGGAACGACACTAGAACTTCTGTACTAGCCTCTGCCCGTGACTTCGTCCGCGTAGGTTTCAATTGTCGTTATTCCCTCGGCAACGTTTAACTTTTTCGGGATGACAAGTAGCTTATGTGTTAAACCAGGGTATAAGCTATCTCGATTTCAAATTTCATCCAAATCCGTCCAGCCATTGCAGCGTGAAGGCGTAACAAACTAACACACGAACTTTCATATTTATTATATTAGTAGGATTATTACACATTTTATTTATATAGTAGGATTTGATTATTTAAAGCCGATAATATTGAAACCACCACAAACTGGATCCCATACGACAGAATTCATCGTCGCGGCAGACCTAGGCGCAGATGGCGAGATCAGCTTGACGCTTTCAGAAGGGACTGGCAGGAGGCTGCACAAGACAGGGATGCGTGGAAAGACGAGAGGGAGGCCTTTGCCCAGTAGTGGGACACCTTAGGCTCATCATCATCATCATCATATCAGCCTGTTGCAGTCCACTGCTGGACCTAGGCCTCCCCCAAGGAGCGCCACAGCGCGCGATCTCCCGCCCTTTGCATCCAGTCACTGCCAGCTGCCTTCTTCAGGTCATCGGTCCATCTAGCCGGGGGCGTCCTACACTACGTTTGCCTAAGCGTGGTCTCCATTCGAGAACCTTCCGGCTCCACCTCTCGTCGGTTCTGCGACAGACATGGCCAGCCCACTGCCACTTTAGCTTGCTACATTTTTGGACAATATCAGTCACCTTAGTCTTATGTCGTATGACCTCGTTCCGGATCTTATCCCTTAATGAGATCCCCAACATAGACCTTTTCATAGCAAGCTGAGTGACGTGAAGTCGGTGGGCCGACTGTCATGTTCCAGGTTTCGCCTCCGTAGGTTAAAACTGGTAGGAGGCATTGGTTAAACACCCGGCTTTTCAGGCCATAGGCTAACAAATAATAATAAATAATATCGAAACGTTTTAAATTTTCTTCCACCCCGTCGACCCTACTAAGCTAGCATAGATGCCGTCATTGAACTAGTCTTGAATTATTGAGAGTGTCATTGAAAACGACAATGAACTATTGATGACTCAATCGATATAACCTATCTGTGAGTCGCTAAATTTAACCCCCGACAAAAATAGAGGTGTAATAAGTGGTGTATTTCTTTGGATCTGTTTAAAAAAATAGCTGTTTATTTTCTTATAAGACAAAGTTTTGGTTTGCTTAATATCTAGTGTTAATTAATAAACACTAATACGACGGCAAAAACGGTTTAAAGCGGTATTTGATCGCTTTTAAGCGATTCGATCTTAGTATTAAAAATTGTTGTATAAAATAAAAATAGACATTCATGAAAACAGTCCTGTTTAAATAAAAACACTTAAATTACTGTTTCACCAGCACTTATACTATATTACCTAGCATTGGGTTTAAAAACAATGTGACACGTCTCTTTTACCTAGAGCCATAAGATCGTGTCACATATTTTTGAGCCCAATATTTGAACTCTGTCAACGAGTAACAAGGAATGAGCGAAAGGGTGAATGGAAAAAAAAGGTAGACAAGAATGGTAATGGCTGTGTGCGCTAATGAAAGACGAGTTGGATGTTATAAATTAAATTTTAAATTAGAAAATATCTTGGTTTTGGTGAAATAAACATTACATCAACGGGGAAATTGGTTTTACTTGATAAAAATACTACAGTTATTGCTAGGGATGTGTGATATGTGGAAGGAAAAAACATGATGCGCCGACCCCAGATGATTGGTATAAGAGCAAGAAGATTGTGACGACTATTGCTAGTAACTGTACCTATCTCAAATTTAATAACAAAAGCAGATTCTACTCTTCACGTAAGCAAATGAGGTTGCATATACTACAGGAAGTTCTGTGGGAAACGCCGCTATTTGGCTCAGCGGGGCAGCCACAGCTATTCATAGCCTTAATCAAGAGTAAATAGCCATTTTCCCGGTCATATTTCACCGTCGACCTTGTCACCGTTGAAACTGAAGACAAACGTTATACGATTAATATGAAATATAAATTTGTTTTAACTACATTTTAAGTATTAAAATATTACTACAAGTTAGATAAAACGACATACTGATATTATAAGCGAAAGTGAAATAGTTTGTTTGTTTGTTTTGTCCCGGTACAATTTGCTACATATAGCCTGAAAGCGAATATAAATTTATTTTTACTCCAGGTAAATTAAACAGTACTTGAAAGAAAAGTGATAAAGGATTTTAACGCGGATGGAGTCGAGGGCAAAAACTAGTTGTAAATACGTTAAAAACATTCCGCTAGACCTTCTACTAGTTTCTTGTGGTGTTTCTGTCTGCGCTGGTAGATTCACTCCAAATTACCGACGTGTAAAAGAGCCCTAAGGTTTCGTTAAATGAATCATTTCATAAAAGTCCACTAGCGGATTTATAATAAATAAGTGTCATAGGTGTACAAAATTCTTCTTGAAAAATCATGATACGCCATTTATAAATAAATGTCTTTTACTACCTATAGGAGCTAGGGTGGCCAACAAAATACACAAACTGCCAAACTCACCCTTATTTAAATTTTCCAGTTTAAAAAACTTTGAGGTTAATGCTTTAGAGCTACATAAAATACAAATTCTAAATAACATTTTAATTACCTAATTGCCAAATTGGTTTTCCCAAAACATTTCTGCAAAGTTGCATTTTCCGATGAAATATAACCACAAGCTTCAGCACTGGCTGGGGTAGTATCAGCGGGAGTCTAAATTCTTGTTGGTAATAGGGGCATTGGTGTTTTTAGCCGGTGCGACCCCGGCAGTACCTGGGCCCTCCATTCCCAGGTCTCCGGAAGGGATTTTCACCTCTGCCCTTTTTCTTTTTCTCTAAAGTAATGTTTTAAAAACAGTAAATAAAAGCAAGGACTTTTGTCTTAGGCCCTTCAGGCGATTACCAAAAAAAAAAAACCACAAGCTGAATCAGCTGTATCCGAATGGATTTGCAAATAATATTCTTACAACAAGGGTGTTTAATATGGTTTGTTTATTTATTAAAACTATTAATAATACTTCAATGCATTCAACTTGGTGGTAATAACCGGTTCAAGGTTTTGTTTTATAATAATATAGGATAGTTTAAAAAAAACTAATTTCTAAAAAATCGGATAAAGGAAACAATTGGTAACTGAAATTCGAGCTTATGACATAACCATTATTATTATCAAGTTTATCATCATTTGTACTTGGAAACTTCAGTTCCTTAAGATTTTCTAGACACTAATGAGTTTATTTAAAGTTTTTTTCTTTTAATGTTGTATGTTTTCTACGAAAAAGTAACCATAAGGTTATTTATAAAGCTAAATACAGTCAAAAATGTGACCTTTGCTGCACTTGACTTCCATACATCTTGTTTATCAGGTAAAGTGCGAACATTCAATTCAGTAAAACCATTATCGTCTTTAACGTGTTATGGTGTTATTTTTAAATCTGCCACCGTAACGTCAAGTAAATAAAAGCTATCAAACCTTTACAATATTGAAATATGTCAAAAACATCAAGGTTTTATCGGGAACACTTTGAAATTCTGAATAATTATTTTCGAATATTAATTTGTCTAAATTTTAGTTTTTCCGAAACGGTATGTTAAGCTGAAGCTATTTTTAAACGAATTCAAAAAAGGAGGAGTTTCTCAATGCGACCGTATTTTTTTAAAATGTTTGTTCGCGGATTAGCTCTACGAAGGTTAGGTTAGATATCATAGAATAGTCTTCTACATTTTATTCGGAATTATGAAAATTCTGCATTTTGATCAATTCGGAATTATGATTCTCCGCAATAATGTAGTGTATTACCCAATTTTACGTGTTGAATCTCAGACCAGGTATAAAACAAGCTACATCCCTGACGTCCTATGAACCTAAGTTAGTATTAACTTCCAAGCACATTAGCATAGAAAATGTCTTCCAACTACTTACGCTTTCAAGCTACGTGGCTGCTTAAATATAAACTTAAATGTGTTAAGTTACGAGTTTCGAAAGAGGAATATTTACTCAACTTTGATGGTAGAATATCAGGTTTTCAAGTAGTTAAGTATCACTATTTTGTATTTTAAGACTTTAAAGGGTACACAAATTACGTTAAAACTACGGAAGCTACAGCTAAGTTTTAGCCGCATGTTTTTTCTCAACTTCTGATAAAGGATCTGAGTTCAACTTAGGTAAGTTTGAGTGGTGAAACCGCAATAATAAACTTTGCTGACTGTACCTCATTTTCTTGCATTATTACTACTTTCTTTGTAACCTCAACCCTCTGAATTTTATTAAAGCGATGGCTGAAAATACAATGGATATACTTAAATTAAAATTTTGTTGATTAATCTAAGACTTTTGACTGTGATTTTTGATTACTTTAGTGCGGAATTCTTATACCTTTGATAACTTAAGTGCGGAATTTAAGGTACTATGGGATCAAAAATCGCGCAATCGTTTACAGAACTCAGTGGGTTTACATTAATAAAACACAGTCTCGTGGATCAGCTGTTGCTATAGGAGTTCCTCAAGGATTAATTCTAGGTCCGTTCTTGTTCTCAATCTGTACCATACCAGATTGCAGTTGCAGATTGTGTCGCATTTACTTATCGAGTTTGCTATAAACTGAGTTTTAGATATGTATGCCTGTAATTTACAATAAACGATACAATGCTATTTCGAGGATGTCTAAGAGTCATGTTAATAAATTCACTATATTAGTAGATTTTGTGCTCGTTTGCTTTCTCAATATAATAAGTATACAAAATATTTGCATTATCTTTTTTGGTGTACACTTACTTTTGGTATCATATTTTAGTGCGTCACCGCAAACAGCAAGATATACATTTAGATAGCAATGTGCATGTTTCGAAACATTTAACAGAATTGAGAATGTACTCTTTGCATGCCAACTTTAAGAATATTATTATAAGTTACCGAGATTTTCTCATAGGAAAGTTTTGCAATTTGAAAAGTTTCTCTTCTCGTCGGTACAGTGTTATCCCAAAACTCACTCAAAAGTGAATCGCCTTTCTTTTTTGGGCAGATTGAGGTAATGAATTTGTCGCCATTGCTATTTTTAATCCAGCTTAACAAACCATGCTAACTAGGCACAGTGGGCACTTTTTAATGAACATTACAAAGGTATTTACGTAAATAACCTATCCCAAATAAATTAGGTTATGGTAATGTAACAACAATGTTTGAATGTATAATGACCGGATCGCTCCGGCGTTATAAACTTCGTTACGTTCATCAGTAACTGTTGAAAATTTCAAATTTTAATTAGAGATGTCCTAAATTTAAATTGGTAATTTGCTTGATTGATGAATAGGTGCGTGAAGGATTATCTGTTTAGGTAAGTTTGGGCTTGTCAACGAGGACAGCTTGTATAATTAACGAAATTGTTATTTAAACTCTGTTTATTTTAAAAACAGTAGGTACCTACTGTTTTGAAAAATGACAAATTAATCTGTGGTGACGTTGGGAGCCGGTAAATGTTTATAGCTATTGAAACAAGATTGACACTTGTAAAGCAAATCATTTAATTTTCCTCAAAATTGCAATCAGTGCGGATATTGGCAATTCAAACATTTTCTAGATTTTAAAGTTATTACAGTATCGGTGGTAGTTATGTAATGGTTTACAACACGACTAGAGACAAAATACAGATGCAGTGGGTAATCCTTTCCCATCGTTTTTCACGGATAATTTCGTATTTATCTTGCTTTCTCAGTTGGCTTATTGATGGGTACTGAAGTTAATTGAACAAGCAAGATAAGTAAGAACTTATACTACAAAAAACGATGAGAAAGGATTATGTAGTGAACATCTGTAATTAGTTATGATGACACTGTTGCTGGGGTGTGATTCTCTCAACAACGACGGACGGACGGATGAACGAGTGAATGTCCAAGCGGCGAGTTTAAGTAGACCCGTCAGAGCGAAAATAACACATTTTAGCGCATGTATTCAATTTGGCAGCATGGCTTTTTAAACGTATAAGGCTGCCTAATTGAGAATGCACGCGCTAAAATGTGTTTTGTTCGCTCGGACGGGACTACTTAAACTCGCCGCTCCACTTTCGCTCGTTCGTTCGATCGAACGCCGTTTTTAAGAGAATAACACCTGATGAGGCAGTTGTTGAAGTTGACGTAGCAGGTCAATCAATACCTAACTAAAGATTTTTAATTCAAAAATAGAATAAAAAACTCTCAATCATCGCATATTTATTTGCAAATTAAACCATCCTTGGACCGCTAGTATTTCTATTTATTTCTATTTCTATTCCGTTGGCTGGGTCAGTGCCCTTACCATGAGTTACAATTACCGTATTCGCTAGCGAGTCAAATGCTCTGTCCCTCGCACTCTATAGGAATACTACGAGGTCTGCGAGGGACAGAGCATTCGACTCGCTAGCGGGTACGGTAATTGTAGCTCATGGTAGGGGTACGGGATACAGTATCGGTATCGTCGCCTAGGGACTTGACTCATGATCGTAAGTTCGAATCCCCGCGGTCACCATGTACCAATGAGTTTTTCTAACTTGCTTCGGTTTATCATGATAAAATAAGAAAACCGGGCAAGAGCATGTCAGAGCATGCTCAGTGTAGGGATTCGGTCCTCTATTTAAAGTTATTTGGTGGTCTTAGATGATTTTAGTAGGTTTAAACACTTTAAACGTATGTCGGACCATGTTCAGTGTAGAGTTCCGTAAGGTTACTATACAAAAACTATCTCAAAAACAACATGTATGAACTCATTCTCTATTTAAAGTTATTTGGTGCTGACTTAGATGGTTTTATTAGGTATAAACACTTTAGTCGCCTGTATCTCAGAAACCAAACAAGTCTACTTAGTCGTGATAGTTTTCATTTAAAATTCGTTATAATTATGCTTTCATTCAGATTTTTTGTATTTGTAGTTTTGACTTTAGGGAGAGGGGGACATGACGCTTACAAAAAATTGCACTATAACTACATATATCTTGAAATTTCACAAACGGATTCCACAAACATGCAATAATTTTGAAATACCTTTCCAACGCCACGTCACACCATGGGGTAGACAAGAAAAGAAACATCCCCACGTTACATGTACCATGTACATGTACCAGGGTACCCCCTCAAATATTTTCTTCATATTTTTTTTGCCACTTTTTTGACGTGACTAATATGTATAGACGGACGGACACACATGGCGAAACTATAAGGGTTCCAAGTTTGACTACAGAACCCTAACAAGAAACAGACTAACAGTTTTCGCATTTATTGTATTGCTTAGGACATGTTATGAGAATAATATTGACTGTATAATGATATATGAAACATGATATTATAAAATACGATACCTCAGGGTATTTCCCAACGCTTGGTGTACTGATGGGAGAGACAATGTATCAGGTACTTAGGGGCAATTCCCCAAAGATGGTATTTTTTCCTTTGTAAGATTTTCCTGATGTGTAAGATTTTTCTTTACTACAAAATGATTAATGATAAATAACGTTAATTCATGAAGGGGTTGATGAATATAGAGGAAGCGAAAGTTGTGTTTAGATAAGGGCACCAATGGGAGAAAGAGGTGAAGGTAGATATATACAGTCAAACTTAAATTTGTGACCCACCTTAAGTCCAAAGTCAATCTGACATTCTACAAGAATGAGGATGAGTTTCCTATAAGTTACAAATGATTTGGCATCTCTAATGACATTTACGACTTTAAGCCTATTTTTTTTTAAATGGGTCTCAATTCACAAATTCACAGTTAAACAAATTGACCTAATACCAAACTATGCTATAGGCTTTTACCATGGGTACTAGGTAACGATAAAAATACTTGTAGGTATAGAGACATAAACACATGTAGACAAAGAAAATCATCCTCTTGGACTCTGACAATAGATACCAATACCTACTGGCCGCTCAGGGTCCTTTGTCCATATTCCCATCTTGCCCACATTCTCATCTCGGCCACATTCCCTTCTCGTCCACATTCCCATCTCGTCCACATACCCATTTCGTCTAAATTCCCATTTCGTTCACATTCCCAACAACTACTGAACAACCGAGTGATAGAATTGATATAGAACAACCCTACAGTCCTAAGTTAGGTTGCAGACGAGTTAGGAATGAGGACGAGTTGGGAATGTGGACTAATCGGGAATGCGGACGAGTTGAGAATGAGGACGAGTTGAGAATATGGACGAGATAGGAAGTGGACAATTTGGGATTGGTATGTGGACGAGTTGGGAATGTGGCCGAGATGAGAATGTGGACGAAATGGGAATATGATCCTGAGTGCCTTGGCGCTCATTACTCAAACATTTGGCCATACCTGGAACCCAACCCAGGGCCGCTAGTTTCGCAGGCACTACTTACTAACTAGGCTAAATATGTCGTCAAAAGTATGTTCAACATTGCGTCCTTCGTTTAAACTTCCGCCAAGTTCTAGCAATCCACTATTCCAATAAAAACCTAAAGCTCCAATTTTAACAGAAAAAACTCTCAACAAGTTTGTAGAAACCGCGCGGAAGTTATTGGTAAAGTAAACGAGCCACTAACCGAGCCAAAGTTCGTCACAAAGGGTGTCGCGTTACCCGAGCCACGTGCAACTTAACTCTGAGACTTGGCCGTTGGCAACTTGACACTTTAATTCTCGTTATAATTTTATAGGGTTTTACGTCTTTCTTAAAGCGACTTCAGAAGTGAAGTAGGTCTTTGCTTAGAAATGGAAAAGTTAAAAAATATTAATTGCGCGGCTTAAATAAGTAGGTATGATTAAGCAAATTGTTTTTGTAAAAAGAAAACTTATATAATAAGGAACAAGCATCAACAGGGGTTCCCAAACTAGGCACAGCCTGTATCTTGGGCAACCAGATAATTTATTTGAGACATCTTTTTAGTCATCTTTATAAAATCTTTAGTAATCACTCGTTTCGTCATTAAAAACAATACCATAACAGGTCAAAGACGATATAGTTACGCTATTCAATACGGGTAGCACAAGTTGTATTTTCTCGCTTGTCGCTCAGTGCGTGTCTATCGTTACACACTAGAAAGAAAGGAAGATCCGAGCGACAAACAAGTCGCGGACAGCATGTGCTAGCCGTGCAACTCGGTAAAAACCAAATCGTTTTTCACCTGTTATCGTATTGTCAACGTTTTGATAGCTCTTATTTACATGATAGTAATGGCGGCCGAGTTAAAAACAATACCATTACAGGTCAAATACGATTTGGATTTTAACGCCTAGAATAGAGGCGCTGTAAAGCATATTCAATTGCAATTAAACACGGTATAATATAGGTACTCTTTTTTCAGGTATTTTGGAATACAAGCAACTTGTGAACAATTAATATTAAACACTTTACTTTAGTGGACTACCCTACAACAAACTAACTTACATTGTTGTGTATAATGTGTATAGTGACGTCACGCATACACAGGGATCATTAAAGGACCATTTACCTTCTTTATCCTTTCAGAGAATTCCGCGGAGCGATTGGATCCCTGCGAAGTGTGCACGCTGCTCACTTGAATATAAAGACGCCATTTTTTTTAAATAAAAATCAAGTAATTCAGTATCTTCTCATTTACCTACCTACTAAATAAACATCTTACTACCCTTATCTTATCTTGTACGGCCCACTTACTGAATAAACCTCTTTTTATCTTTTTTTTTTAATCAATATTTGTGTGATGAGCGCTATTATTTGGTTCTGAGTTGTCGATGTTTTCTATGTATTAAAGTATGTATTTCTCTTTATAAGTACATGTTTATCGTTCTCTAGTACCCATAGTACAAGCTTAGCACGTAGTTTGGCATTAGATTAATTTGTGAGAGATTACAATACAACACAATACACACTTTAACGTTCACCAAATAAAAACATACCACATACATAGATTGTAGCTTGATATTTATATTTATTTATTGAAAACACACACACTTATTAAGTTTTAATGAATTAACTCACTTTTATATTAGCCTTTATCTGTATAAACATGCATGACGTTAAAAGAAATGGTAATGATTTGATGATGTTTTTTTTTCCAATATTTTACAAATAATCGTCAGTTTTTTTACAAATTTACTGGCAGTTGAGGTCAGTAAAGTTATCAAATTCAAATGTTTTAAATTTACTCACATATAAAGTACTCTGTGAATTATTTCAAAACGCAACAAACAAATCAACAAATATATCCTAATATACATATATTAGGAATGATTTCCAGCATCTTAAAACAAAATCTTCCATTTTTTTAACTTAAATAGTACTCTGTGTACACACACTATAGATTGATCGTAGGCTTCATGCATAAAACATTTCAGTAACGGGTATAGCACCAACACCTACAAAACTAACACACATTATGTCATGTAAATACGAGTATGGCGGGTTCATATTTCGGAATCTTTGAATAGATAATGTAGTATCAAAGTTGGAGAGCTGTGAGGACAAACAAAGGGATTAAAAGGTGTCCAAAGTCAAAAAGCCTGAATTAAAACATAGGATACGATGAGTACCTATTTCTTATGCTTAAATTAGGTCGTTCTTAAAATAAAAAAACAGAGGACAGACACTAATATTAGCTATAGTCAAATTTTTTTTTATTTTTTATTTTTTTATGTTGTGTCCCTTTCTACATATTATTATCTTGGCCAAGATGGAGTAGATCAAAACGTACATACATACATACATACCGTCAAGCCTTCATCCCCATAACGGGGTAGGCTGAGCTACAAAATTAACAACAACTCTAAGGCCGCGTTCACACCAAACGTATTGTCAGCCGCCTGTTGTACACATTATAGCAGCAGTGAGCAGCGTTATGTCAGTTTGGTGTGAACGAAAAGTTGAATATCAAAGGAAAACTTTGTTTTGTACTAATGTCTGCCACATTCTACTTTTTTATTTTCCTCAATCACCCAAAGGTTAGCTGGAAGAGATCCCTTAAAGGGATAAGTTCGCCTTTGTACATTCCAACTCTGTAATTATTGTATTTGATTTTATGTTTTTTGTACAATAAAGTGTTTACATACATACATACAAAAGTAGTAAACTGCGTAACATGCGGCAGCTGACACTACGTTTGGTATGAACGCGGCCTAACAACTTGTTAATTCTATATCCACATTTTGCACAAACAGCCTAAAATATTTCCTATGTGTCAAAATTCTAAAATTAAATTCTAAATTCAAAATATTTATTCAGTAAATTGGCAATATTATTATGAGGGCTCTTTTACACGTAAGTAACAAATAATAAATCTACCAGCGCTTTGGACAAAACGATTATTGCGGAGAAGTGTATATTAGTGACAGGTTGCAAGCCCATCGCCTAAGGATGGGTTTAGACCAAGTGAACGAACAAGAATTCTATGGCATTATCTCTTACGTTTACTTAGTAAAAATAAAGACAAAACATGTTCTAGAGCATCCACACGTTTGGTCTAAACCCACCCTAAGAATACTACACGCCTTTTATCCCTTAGTCGCCTCTAACGAATCAAAACATAGGGATATAGAATACATAAAAATACTAATCAACTTTTTTTTTTAAATATCAGTTCTACCATCTAAATTTGAAAAAAAATTCACCCTGAACATGAAAAGAAAAACTTCACTTCAATATTTATTTACAGAAACAGAAAATTTCAAACCTTGTCACGTTTAACATCGTATTTTTCTTTCTTTGTAAGAACCTCAATAATTTTACGTGTTTAAAATTTAGCAGCGCGTTCTTTTACCTAGAATTTGCACATTTCTCCTAAGTAAGCTCAATGAAAGCTTTGCATTCCGACTCAAGTCTCACTCGACCTTGCACTAAAAGCTCCGTCAATGCACTTCTATGTCACTGAACGCGACGGAAATAAGCTCGACTTTAACTGAATAAAGACAGTCATGTGTGATTAAAAAGGTGACAATATTAAACTTGTTACTGTTTTAAATAATTAAATTGTTTTTTCTGTTATACATGTTGATTACGTTACCTTTTATAGTATTATTTAGGACTCGCAGTTACATAACTCCCCGAATATTCAACACAATTTTCCCAAAAAATTATGTAGGTAGCAGTAAAAACATTAAAATCAGGTTAAAATCGTTATTATTAAAATAAGAATATTTTATGTGCCATCTTAATGCTGCCAACAGAAACTACAACAATTTACTAACGTTGGAAATCGTTTTTTACCACGTGTTTGACAGAGCAAAACCAACTAGGTATAATATTATTGTCAATTAGTTGTAAGATGCATGCAGAATGTGAAAGCGAGTACACTAATTAATTGCTATTAAATTGACAAATTGTTAAATTAAAAATGTATTAATGTTTTTGAAATTAAATAAGTTTAAATTAAATTAGTGAATCTACTACCGCTTCAGACAAGACCATCATATCGCTGAGAAGGAGCGCCGCAAAAAGGTTATTTTTATGTAATGATAAAAAATAATTATAGGTAGTTAATGATGACATCAAAAGGTAACAAAGTTGGTTATAAATACTATCAATTTTTACTTATAAATAACGTTATTTACTTTTTGATGACATACACAGAATAAAATAAAAAATGTCCACTCTATTAAAACTGATCAAAATTTGTCTGACGGAAATTAACCATATGAATTGTACTATACATCGTTACACAATTAAATATTTTTTTCTTAATTACGTAGTAAACTAAGTACTTTAATACATTTCAATCCTACTGTGCCCAAATCAAAATGGCTGCCTACTTATCCGCTTAAAAAAAAACCGCCCCGAATACGTTGTAACTGTGACTCCGAAGTAATTAATTTCTTTTGAAGTGGTTTTTTCTGAGCCGATTATAGTCCCCGGAGTTAAAAACTTTTGCCCGGATCCGACTCGGGTACTTGGGTACATTCGTAAGTATACTTAAGGCCGTCTTTAGTTACTTTTGTTACGGATACAGACTGAGGCCTACTTGTTTTTATGCCAGGTTGGTAAATCAACTTTTCTTTCAATCACATTTTTGCGGTATCAAAACTTTCTTGGTAACTTATGGTTAATAATAATGAATGAATATTAAAATCAGACCATCAAATTTACAAGCCTCGCATGTTAAACACCTCAAATCAGCTCACCCAACGGAAGACCAGCTTAACAGCGGCACATGCTGAGTTGGGTCCGTTTCACAACAACCTGTTTAATTTTATTTACTTGTTTTTTTTATAATTGTGCTTTTGTTGTGAATAAATATATTTTCTTTCTTTCTTTTTTTTCTTTCAAATATTTTTATTAATTATTTATTGTTAACTCGCAATGTCCTACTGTTGAGCAAAGGCCTCAGTAATAAATTTTCAAAAAAAACCTGTTAACTCGAGGAAAAATCCATATAACATCGTTCCCTGTGTAACCAACTATATTATTATTATTCAAAATTGTTATATTTTAATTCAAATAATTTCAAATGTTAGCCTATTTATCTGAGTTATTGAACGGGTAGGCCACGTCGTTAGCGAATACAGTTTTTCTAAAAAAACATTTATATGTGAAACCTGTCGAAAAATGCGAAATACCTTAAAAGTTGATTGACCCAACCTTGTTGTTCTCCTAATAATTAGTTAATAATTCATCTATCTATCGTGTTTAAAAATGAGTTCCTAAAGACAGCATGGCAGGAGGGACAAACAAGAGTTACTGCCGTACTCAGAGAAGTCAATTTCGTTTAATGCTTGATTAAAGTTGCTGCTGTCACTTTCTTTGCTACAGCAATAGAATAAGACAACACGTGACTAAACAATAATTTAATTCAATTGACGTCTCTGAGTGCGGCAGTTAGTTGATGTAGTGTCCAAAACATTTAAAAGTTAACGGTTCCAGCGATATAAGAATGTATGACTATCAATAATTATGTAAAAGTTACACTATGACCAAAAAAATTATGGGAAACAACGGGCTCCTGTTCAATAAAATGTATTTATAATAATACTTTAACATCACGCCACGAGAAACAAACAACATTTATTTAGCTCAACGTGGAGTGTCCGTAACATTTAATTACATTCTCTTAGCAAGGTGCCCGCTTGTGTCGGGCACTCCATTAATTAGCCGACCGGTTGCGGCGACGGGGTTGGTCTCTAATGCGAGCGGATTTATGTTTGCTAATACCATCGCGGTCGGCTTGGGAGCTAGGTGAGGTAGAACTTGGCCCGGTTAGTCGAAAAAATACGATGTTAAATTACGGGTTATTTATATATTATAACAATAAGCATGCTTTGAAAACCCAACTGCTGTTTGAATAATGTCGTCAATGTTAGTTTTCATGTCGCGCAATTTGGCGCCAAAAATCCGCCATTTTGATTTCCAATAATTTTAATATAGCTTATGACACTAGTGGTTAAGACGAATCTAACCACATATAATTTAAAATCGATTTAGTCGTTTAGTAGTTACGAGGCAACATAGAGTCGGACATACATACATGTCCAACACATAACCCTCCTTTTGGGCTTTGCCGCAGTCAGGTAAAACTGGTAAAAGAGAGGTGTTATAAGTTTGACCGCTATGTGTATTTGTGTGGGTGTATCTAAAACGAGTGTACCGATTTGGATGCGGTTTTTTTTTATTTGAATGCATGTTTTTTTGCGGTATTTTTTAGCTAGGTTTCATGAAAATCGGTTGCGCTTTTTAAGAGATATCAGCTCTGAAAAATGTCACCATTATATTATAGGGGGTGGTTATCTATGTATCTAAGAGTTAAGTATTATTTACTTGACTGGTCAAACGTAAGTAGGAACGTTTTTGCTTCACTTTCCATACACGTTTTTGCAGTTTTAAAACAATTCGTTTTGTTTTTGTTTTATTCCCTTGGTAATTTTTTTTATTAAACCTGCCCCTCAGGTACATTGTTTATGCAATTTTTTGTAATTTGTAGGTATTTTAACTTTTCTGCAGTTAAATAACATGATTTTTCTGTAACACAGATTAAAAAGGGAGATTATTTTTTGTATGGCGCCGAACCATGATTCGTCTACAAAACAAAAAAAAACTTGGCTGTACCACTACACGCCCACTACACACACTAATTCTCAAGAAAATTACACATATATTATAAATAATAATTAGGTTGTCCTATAAATAGATTTATTGATAAGTGTACTTAAATGGTTGTAACCGTTAATTTAATAAAATAAATAAGTAAATAATGAAAACTAAGGTATTAATACCATGAAATATAATTTAACTAGGCACCAAATCGTTCCTACGCCAATGCAGGTAAAATAAAGTCTTATAGACCATATAAAAACAACGACCCTAAAAGCCCTTAAAACAACCCTTTCACTTCCCTAACGCCCTGCAATTTGGACCTCTTAAAGGCAAATAGGTGCTAAAGAGCGCTCCGGACCGACATTATTGCATTTATTAGTAGGTAAAGTGTTTATTTACGTGATGTTAGGCCATTTGCGCCTCCTCAGTTTTATTCACGGAATAAAATCTTCTAGCAATTGGCAACGCCAACGCCTTGTAAAACTAGCGGGGATAATTTTGGTTCCATAAACAATAAAATAAACTTTAAATGTAAAAAGCTACCTGGTCTTTGTATCTTACCTGTGGCTCTATTACAGACACTCACGCCTTCATTCCCAGAGTGGGGTAGGCAGAGTTACAGAATTACCAACAACTCTAAAAACTTGTTGTTAATTCTGTAACCACATTTTGCACAATTAGGCTAAGATGTTTATCAGTGTATTAGTGACAGGTTACAAGCCCATCGCCTAACAGTACTACAAGCCTTTATCCCCTTAGTCGCCTCTTACGACTTCCACGGGAAGACATGGAGTGGAACTATTCTAAGCCGGTAACCACGCAATTCATTTTAGCACAGAAAATGTACGTGAGTAAAATTCTATAATATTGTACCTACTTTACTGCCCTGCTAAGACAAAAGGCGGTATCTCTGACATAACTCCTGTAGCAAGTGCAACCTTATTACTAACGGGAGAGGGTTGTATCTCCTTTGGCTATTGAGTTTGAGATATCGTCTTTTGGCTTATGAGGGCAGTTAATTACTGCATACGGAAAAGTGAGTGTGATATAAGCGGGTGATTCCACGGGAGTTTCAACCGTCGTCAGTCCGTAGTCATAAATATTGAAATAATGACCTACACCAAGCAGCAGACTTTCATACTAAGATGTACTGTAACCGTATTTCTTGTCACAATTGATCGAATTTTAACCTTATTATGGCAGATTTCTTTAATATACTAATACTAGGGAAGTGGTCTCTGCCTACCTCTGTGGGAAACAGGCGTGATTTAATGTATGTATGTATGTATGTAATAGGGACTTACAGCGGTTGAAACGCCCGTGGAATCACCCAAACACAGATAGACTGCGAAGTAAATAGACATGGCGAAACTATACTTACCTATATTACTTTTTAATTTTTGTAATCAGCTTAGCTAATACAATCTTAAAATTAAAGATTTTAGCTAAGACTGTTTAGTTTTTTTTTTTATATGTGGGTTCCTAGTTTGACTACGAAACCTTAAAGGTAACTCTTTTCCCCATTCATAGTTCATAATCAATACGGCAGGTGCCAACAAGCAATAAGCATCTCTGTGTCCATTTTGATAAGTAATAAAGTCTCTTGAACGTTTTAACTCATTGATCTCAAAGCAGCTTTAGTTATTGAAGTGTAAAATTGGCAAAGGATCATCGAGAAGGTGAGACGCTTTTGAAAGATAACGACAAAGAAAGTTATTGGTGCTTAAGGGAAACGTTGAATAAGATTCTGTTGAAAACTCAATTCTAAGCGTTATTATGAAAGCGGTCAAGTGCGAGTTGGACTCGCGCACCGAGGGTTACTTACCGCCGCAAGCTTGTTATTCCGATTTGAATTTGATTTCGAATCGAATCAGCGCGAGCCCAACCCACACTTGACCATTTTTTAGTGTTTTTTGGGGTTTGTACTACAATCGTATCAAATTTGACGCTTGTATATTTTAACGTTTTTAAGAAACAACAAAAAAAAATACGTTTTAAAGAAAAACGTTTCCTGCATAGTAGTTTTCCACTGCTGAGGAAGGGCCTCCCCTTTTTTGCGCCATTCATCACTAATTGCTCGTGCCACTCTTCGAAATGCTTCACGTCATCCCGCCATATCCTCTTTTACGTGATTATTTATGTAAAATGTGGCGTTATCTATGAAAAGGGACCTTATTGTCGATGCCGCACTGCGTCACGCGACGTTGTATTTATATCGGATCATCTATATATATCTATATATATAAAAGGCAAAACTGACTGACTGACATATCAACGCACAGACGAAACTACTGTACCTAGAAACTTGAAATTTGGTATAGTGGTTCCTTTCATGATGTAAGTGAGCACTAAGAAAGGATTTTCCGAAAATCGACCCCCAACGGGAAGAAATGGGGGGAGTAGCGGGAAACTAATTCTACGCGTACGAAGTCGCGGGCGTCCTCTAGTATTAATATAAAAGGCTAAACTGACTGACTGATGTATCAACGCACAGCCGACACTACTGTACCTAGAAACTTGAAATTTGGTACAGGGGTTCCTTTCATGATGTAAGTGAGCACTAAGAAAGGATTTCCCGAAAGTCAACCCCCAACGGGAAGAAATAGGGGGAGTAGCGGGAAACAAATTCTACGCGAACGAAGTCGCGGGCGTCCTCTAGTCGTTAATAATGGCGGAAGCGCCATCGACAATATAAAGCCCCTTTTTACGCCATAAATATAGTTAACTAGCTTCTGCCCGCGACTTCATCCGCGTAGATTTCGATTGTTGTTATTCCCTCAGGAACTTTTAAATTTTCCGAGATGAAAAGTAGCCTTTGTGTTAATCCAGGGTATAAACTACCTCCGTTCCAAATTTCATCTAATTCCGTCCAGCCAGCCGTTGCAGCGTGAAAGAGTAACAAACATCTATACATCATTATAATATTTAACGATTGCTTAAATAGTCTATTTAGATACATTATTATAATATTAGTAACGATTGCTTAAATAGTCTATTTAGATGTGTATAATGGAATATTATGTCGTAATTGAAGTTCTTTTGTTAACCATTGCATATTTTATTATTATTTTGTTTAACGTGGTTGTAGTTTAAAAGTAACACTAAGTAATTTCTCTCAATTTTATCTTAATCAAGAAAAACGTAAAAAATGCCATGTTTTCAGCCCGCCATAGTGTACAAACAAAACTAAAACCTAAAACTAGATTTCATCTATTGGCTGTAAGTAGACACAAAGCTCCAAAGTTTCTATAATTCCGTTTAATTAAGAAAGGAAAGAGCTAAAAGTGAAATTTGCACTTAAATTAACTCCAATAAGTCCATTTTAATGAAGTATTTACATTTTCTTTTGAAAGACAATGCACTAATAACTCTTTAATAAAGTTAATTTGGAACTAAAAGTCATTTTAACTTGTCGTGTTATCAGACAGACGAGAGTTAAGAAGCATAAAGTTTCTGTTAAAACTTTATTATCATAATGAAGTGCACTTTCACATTTGAAAAGGGTGACAGAAAAGACTGCGAAATATTAATGAAAGCTAATTTAATCAGAATTGTTCTTAGCGAAGTTTCATGAAAATTGGTTAAACCGTTTAAGAGATAACCTAACCAACAAAAAGTTGGAAAACCCCCGACATTGACATTTCAAAATTCAATACTTCAAAAACGGCTGAACCGATTTCAATATAAAATGTTTAAGAACCACCGCTAGAAAACCTGCTTTCAATTAAAAAAAACTGCATCCAAATCGGTCCATCCATTTAAGAGCTACGGTGCCACAGACAAACACCCCTCTTTTTTGCGTCGGGGGTTAAAAAATCGGAAAGTAGGGGTTGTAATTATAGCGAGAGATTTAACTATTTTAATAAATATCAGTACCTACCGTTACCATGAGTTACAATTACCGTACTCGCTAGCGAGTCGAATTCTCTGTCCCTCCCACTCTATAAGAATACTGCGAGGTCTGCGAGCGAAAGAGCATTCGACTCGCTAGTGAGTACGGCAATTGTAACTCATAGTAAGAGTACAGGGGACAATCACACACAAATTGGCCTAGACTCAATCTAAGCTCTAGGCTTCTACTATGAGTACTAGACAACGGTATACTCGTAAATACTTAATAAATATAGATGAATAAATACTCGTAAATAGAAAAAATCCAATACTAAGAAACAAATTCTCGCGCTCGTCGGTCAAATATTTGCTATTCTGGGAATCGAACCCAGGGCCGCTAGCTTTGCAGGCAGATTCATTAACGCTAACGCGTTGTCATTCATAAAAAAACTACATTATTTTAAAACAAAGTCCCGCGTCTGTCCGTCTATATGTTCACAATGGTTTTCACTATCAGTTAGAAATGTTTTACGGAAGATTTTTATGTATAATAAATTCTGGTTTATGTACGGATGTTACTGAAAATTTACATAAACCGAAGCGAAGCGAGGGCAGGTCACTTTTAATATTTTTTTCGAATAATTTTTAAATTCATATACATAATTAAAAAGACATATTAGAGTTTGATATTTATCAACTCATTTGCCGATTTATTTTTACTGCATCATTGAAAACTGATCGAAGAAAAAGGTCCAATCAAAGACTTTTTCTTTCTAACTAGTTCCACAAACTATCCAGAATATATATTTACTCTTGGTTTGGTTTAACCCAAAAGTTAATAACTACAAACTTGTTTTGCTTAACTTCTTTTTACTTATTTCTGTGAGGATTCGCCTTTCAAAACATAAAGTTACTTAGGTGCAACTAAAAATAACAAGCTTTACTAAAAGTTTGCATTTTATCAATGTTATACACTGCCAGTACTCTTTTCCGAACTTTTGCCGGGTGCTACATCTTTTGTTTTATCGAACTTTCGCCAGGTGCTACCTCTTTTATTTTTTCGATCTTTCGCCAGGTGCTACATCTTTTGTTTTTTCGATCTTTCGCCGGGTGCTACATCTTTTCTTTCTTCGAACTTTCGCCAGGTGCTACATCTTTTGTTTTTTCGAACTTTCGCCAGGTGCTACATCTTTTGTTTTTTCGAACTTTCGCCATGTGCTACATCTTTTGTTTTATTCGAAGCTTGCCTACTGTAAAAACGTACATAATGAAAGTATTTTGAGTCTTTTGACATGTTATAACTTGACCGCCATTACTGTCAAGTAAACAAGATCTATCAAAACATGAACAATACGATAACATTTAAAGCAATATGGTTTGGGGTCTATGGCTGGCTGTCATTCTGAAAACATCTGTCCAATAATATTTTTTTTGTAAATTACTTTATCGTTGATTTTGGTTCGCAAATCTAGAGCAGTTTTGTGGGACACCTTGTAACATTGATGAAGAACTTGCATTGAATAAAATAACAGTGAAAAGATGACTCCAAATGAGTCAGCGGTTAAGATTACACCAAACCATTGAAGTGGATGCTCGCCATCTTCAAGTGTCATAACAACTATGACTGGAAGACTTCGACGACAGGACAGGATTCACCGTACAACGTTGCTTATATATACTTGATATTGGCAAAATTACGTTATGATGTAGACGCCATTAAATAAATAAATAATAATAAAGCAATATGGTTTTACCGAGCAGAACAGAGCCATTTAAATATGAAGTGAAATAAAAGCTTGCTAAAAAACAATGTTTCTAAAACAATAATGATAATCAAAGTGGAATAGTGTAACGCAAAATGTTCACACGTGCAGCACAATACCCTTAATTTGTGTAAATCCCTTTGGGGCTGTTAATCACTAAAATCACTATAGTAAATAACCGACAGTTCAGAAGGTTCGCAAAATAGCGGCTGATTGCGAGGTCGTCGCCATTGGGAATAACTTGTTGGTTAGTTTTGATTGGAATTGACTCGTGTGAATACTTGTAACATTTTAGGGGTTACTGATTAGTTTTTTGTGGGAATTGGAAGGAATTTGCAGTGTTTGTAAGACTTTATTAATCATCTAAAATAAATTTCCGTCTAGATAGATCCTTTAACACTCCCATATGATACACATTATACACCACATCCTTGCACACTACATTTCCCCTTTTTTTTTAATAATTTTTCGCTATTTCTATTATAGTTGTATTCTTTTCACAAAGTCAATAAAAATTATGAGCTTTTCAATTAAAAACCTAGGTACACCTAAGGTAACATAGGTACTACTATTTGCATTTCTGTATTTTTCTAGCCGCATATAAAAACTTTCTTATCGTGTGTTCCGCCACCGATAAATTAATCGAAAATGTTAGTTTTTAAGTCTTTTTTAGATTATAATCTTGAGATTTTTAATTACAAATTATATTTTGTGTCATAATTAAACCTAATAAATTTCTCCTATTCTCGTAAGCTTTTGTTTCAGAGTGAAATAAAACCTAAAATCACAAATCATACCCGACATTAATGCTGAAAATGTCCGTTTAAATCCCAACTTTATTTTCACGGTTGGGAAAAACGGGGAAATTTTCAAATCGCTAGCAACCCTGACAAATAGTCCCGGGCAAACTGATTTATACGAGTTAAGGGCGGTTTTCTGGCGCATCCCCTTTTCATAGTATTTCTATTCGACAAACTCGGAATTTGATTTTTACGACGCTGAATACAGTAGTCACATCTATTCTTGTACAATATTTACAGTAACTATAATAGTTAGTTTGAATATATACAGGGTGTTCGGCAGAAGGTTGGACAAACTTCAGGGACTAACTCTGTAGGTCATACTTATCAAATTTTATTATGGGACCAACATCCAAATCGCAGAAAAAAAACAGCTATTCCATATATTTCGGCTGTTTAGCTCTCAAAGTTTGTATGGAATAGCTGTTTTTTGGATGTTGGTCCCATAAAAGTTGATGAGTATGACCTACAGAGTTAGTCCCTGAAGTTTGTCCAACCTTCTGCCTAACATCCTGTATTATACGAAGTACCTAAGAGGTCGGATTTTAACGAAGCGAAGATACGAAACCACCATCTTAGCTGCCAATAGGCGTTTTTTTATTGTCGAGTATGTAGCGGTGCGGAGGTAAGACAACCTATTAGGTCATGGTAAGCAACGCATTGACAGTTCTGAGATTCATCGTTCCTACGATTTTTGCAGTCTCAAGATTAAAAATGTCTATGCGCTTTAGAATCCACTTAGCATCAGGTAGCTGTGTGCTCGTTTGCCTTATCAACGCCATAAAAAAGTACCGTAAAACGGGGTAAATAGGAACAAAGGGGTAAATAAGGACACAACCTAAAATGAATCATGTTATGTTACTAATTATAAGACTGAAATAACGTAAATAGAACGTAACGTTATTTTCATTTAATACATGTTCTTATTTGGAACAAGTTATGCTTCATTTTAGGTTGTGTTCCTATTTACCCCTTAGTTCCTATTTATCCCGTTTTACGGTAGTTCGGAAAATTCAAGGCTGTTGAGACGGTAAGGTTCTAGATGGTAACTGTTTGAATGGCATGTCAACTAAACTACAATAATCAGAGATATCTGAGTTTTATTTATTTATTGTATATACTATTTTGAGACCCTATTTCATCAATTTCTTTTGCTGTTGACTATACATTATCGTTGTGCCATTGCAACAATAATGTGCACAACGATAATGTAATTATATTTATTTATTTATTGGAATTTTTCGCTTTAATTATTATTTATTTTGTAAATCTCTGCATTGTTTTGTCTTTATTTTTCCCACCAATTTTGTTAGTTTCTATAATATGATTATTTGGTTTACTGGTACAGAACGTCATTAGGCATTAATATCGTCATTTGTGTTTTTTTGTGCTATAAAGATAAAATAAATAAATGAAATGACGTTAAATGCAGTAAAACAAATCAGCTGTTATTAGGTACGAGTACCTACTATAATATTCTCTCACACGCAGCGATTAAGTTTAACATGGTTTTACTGCTGTCAACATTGTCCATACCTATTTAAAAACTTTATGGTTTTGCGATGTGTTAGAATTAACTTTTGATGTGCTTAGACTGCAACATTTATTCGAAATTTATTTTGAAAAATCTCAATCGGATTTTAAACACTTCGAAAAACCTCTTTGCGATCCCGTTAATCCACAGTCTGATTCAGAAGCTGTAGATAATGTAACAAAATGAAAAGACAAATTAGTCTCCCTAAAGACGGAGATCCCGTCTCGGATCACGCAATTTCCATCCATTTTAGATAGCTCTAGACTTGGTTGAAATCTGTTTTCTATGTTAATAGTCTTGCATTGCTAAAAGGGCTAAAGAATACTAATGTTGCAAATAATTCATTAAACATTAACCCCCCTACTAATAAACGTTGAGTAACGGTGGTATAGCTATACAATGTCTTTTCCTTATCTGTCATTGTGACATTTGAATTTGACAGATAAGGCAAACGAGCCTCTTGATGGAAAGCGGTCACCGATTTTATATCTATAAGTTTCAAACGCTCTTAATTTTATCGAAGGTAGCTGATTTCTATGCACATTAAATATTGAAGGATTTTTGTAATTTATTATTTTACAAAAAGAAAACCCATTTTCTACCCGACTGCGGCAAAGCCCGAAAGGAGTATATGTTTGACCTGTATATAATATGTCCGACTCTATGTCCCCTCTTACTAATAAACGGCTAAATCGAAATTTAATAAACTATACATGGATTCGTCTTAACCACTAGAGTGCCATAGGCTATATTAAAATTATTTAAATGTGAAATTGGGGAAATAAAAAATATACATGGAAAGTAACATTACTTTGACGACATTATCCAAACAGCAGTTGAGTTTTTTTGTTATATTCTTAAATAACAATTTGTATCTTCATTTAGACCTCAACTCTACGTCTCAATATCATTTTATCAGCATAAGTAGCTTAATAGTACTTTACGAATATTCAAATATTCAAATTGCCATGTTAAATTTGGTAGAATCTAGAATCTCTTTGGTGCCTAGGTATTTTAATATTAATGATTCGTTATCCGCATTCTCATTTTCATAATTATCATTACAAATATTAGAGCGAAGTCAAACTAAAACTGAGCAAAAAAAGTGAGTTAAGTCACGGCCAAGAGCTCTCGTTTTTAATATTCGATGCTATTTTCTTGCTGATGTTGCGGAAATTTCACCAGTTCAATCCGCAAAAAACGTAACTTCAAATAGTTACACTTGTTACTTCAACTCTATTGAAACAAGTTAAGGTTTACATCCGAACACATTCTAACCTTTACATACAGCCTTGTGGTCTGAAGATAATTTGATATGCAGGTCACGTGGACAACCCTTCAAGGGATGGCCCACAGGACCATAAACCAAAATTTCATGACGTCATCAAATCCTAAGTGTCACTGAACTTTGGTTATGTTGCCTGTTTATTTTACGAGGCATATATTTATAATTTTCCGTGTAAATTTCAGATAAAAGTGAAATTCTCGAGTTTAACTACGACATTTACTTTGGTTTATTTATGTCTTTATGGCTCTTTAAAATATTGCATGAAATTTTACAAGCTGTTTTGAATTTAAATGTGGTTTATTAATTTAATATTATGTCTGAAGAAACTATGTAAATACATTTTAATCCAAATTTGCACTGTTTTCTCCCAGTAATACGACGATGATAGCGAAGCGAAATTCAAAACATATTTTTTATTTATACGCTCCAACAGTGGGTTAAACTAATACATAAAGATAGGGAGCCACAATGTTTAAAGTCATCCTGCTTTTTTCACACTTATTTGCTGTAATTATGACAGATTTTTATTATTTTCCCGCGACTTCGTACGCGTAGAATTAGTTTCCCGCTACTCCCCCCATTTCTTCCCGTTGGGGGTCGATTTTCGGAAAATCCTTTCTTAGTGCTCACTTACATCATGAAAGGAACCCCTATACCAAATTTCAAGTTTCTAGGTACAGTAGTTTCGGCTGTGCGTTGATATATAAGTCAGTCAGGTTTGCCTTTTATATATATAGCTAAGCAGCATTGACCTTATCAATAAAACAATAAAAATCAGTCATATAACTGTAGAAAATATTGATTATTATCACTGGATAATAATCAATCTTTTCTACAGTTCTACTTCATACAAATAACTTTATTTGCTCATATATTTACTATCTGCAATAAAAATCCTTTCTCCCAAGTGCCGCGGGCAGCTGGCTCTTTGAGATATGAGTTGTTTGACGCGCGACTGATACCCGGTCGAAGGGAAACTTTTATTGTTTAGCCTCGGGCATGTTTGCTGTTAGGAAGGGCTACAGTAGTGGAGAAAAAGCGGGAAACGATTGAAAACACGAAGAAAAACCAACGTATTCCTCTTGTGTATATAATTATCATTATCATTATGCCTTATTTTATCTCTTTCTTGCTTTGACAATAAAGAAAAAGGTAGATAGTGACATAACAACAATGTGATATTGTACCGAGCGAGATGGCAGAAACTATTTACAATAGAAGCCTTGATAATATTTGCAGTAGGTATTGTCTAGTTGCCTACTAGACGGAAATCAGTTTATAAAGTACTACAATGCAAAAGGTCTCCAACAGTATTTCGGGGTCGGGTAATGTCAATTAGACTAGCTCAAGAGCGTAGGAGAGTAAATGAGATAGGAACAAACCCGAAGGTTGTTTTGTGTTATCGAACTGGAAGCTAGTTGACAGTGGAAAGGAGAATGGGCAGAAATGTATGAACACTGGCCTAGAAACCAATAACAATAAGCAATATATCATCGGATATCCTTTTTAATTCTACAACGAATTTGTGTAGCGGGAAACCTTAAATAACTGTGGGAAATATTTAAAAAATCTGGAACATCCGGGACGCCTACATAGACGACGTTAGGTTTATTACTTTGAAACACCGTTGTCTTTGCATGGCGATAACTTTTATCACACAAAGATTTAGAACTACCTGTTATAGTAATAGTTTTACAACTTAGAATTACCTATCCGGTGACATATCGCTTGTACTCATTGGTCATATAAGCCAATTAGCCTACCCTCCTTTGAATACTATAAAATTAGACAATCCCAGTGACGAAGTAGTCGCAGTGTTAGCAACCAATGATTTTAAGAAAAATAATAATAGAAGAAATTATTACAGCGACAAATTAGACCAGTGTTCTAGCATCAGTAATCGATGAATCGGAGAAAAAAACCAAAGCAATCAAAGTTGATTTTATAAAGACAAAGGTACCTGGCGTAGATGTGACACTTTGAGATATGAGTTGATTGACGCGCGACTGATACCGGGTCGAAGGGAAACTTTTATTGTTTAGCCTCGGGCATGTTTGTTGTTAGGGAGAGCTATAGTAGTGGAGAGAAAGGGGTAACGATTTTAAACACTAACAAAGACGAACAAAATAAAACCAACATGGATGATACAAAGTTAGTCAGCAGTGAACATTTTAAAGTTATGGAAACAAAACACACAGCGATAAAATAGATGCAGTAATTAATTTTGGAAAATGAGGGAATAATAGCAGATGGAGTGGAGTTTTTAATTATAGTAGGTATTGTAGTTTGAACAAACTACACAGAAATTTGTATCTTCTTTACATAGTTTAAAACAAAGTGGCTTTCCGCATCTGTCTGTCTGTATATTCGCTACGGTTACGGAAAACTCACATAAACCGGAGCGAAGCGAGGGCGAGTCAATAAAGTCGACAATAAAACTGGTAGTTGATAAATGAGAAGTAAAAATAATCTGAAGCAATTACTAGGCAGAACTCATTTTTTTAATGATTGAATAACACTTAAAAAATGAACCAGCTATCAATTACGGTTCTAGGTAGTGATTCACTCATAAGAAAAGGTGAGCGAATGCAGGAGTGATGTCAAAGCGGTGAATTTAAGTAGTCCCGTCAGAGCGAACAAAACACGAATAAGCGCGTGCATTCTCAATTAGGCAGCCTTATACGTTCGAGAAGCCATGCTGCCAAATTGAATACACGCGCTGAAATGTGTTTTGTTCGCTTTGACGGGACTACTTAAACTCGCCGCTTTGACATCACTCCTGCGTTCGCTCACCTTTGCTTTTGACAGAATCACTACCCTGTTGGACTGCCTTCGGGTAAAAACTACACAATGCTACCCGCTTGTATCCCCACAATATCCCCATCCTCACGAAACAACCCGAAAGTAAGAATTCCCTAGCGAGAAAGTTCACCCTCCTAATTGTCTAAATTGAACAAATGCTGCCTCATTCGTTGCTCTGCTCTGTCATCTTATGGCAACACCTTAATTGATTCTGAAACTTGATGTGGGTACTTGGAGAAGTTACGATGTAAAGTTATTCTTGGGTATATTTCGTCTGCAGTTAATGAACCTAAGTTAATTATAACTTTAATGTTAGACATTCTGTATGATTGCCTTCTTCATTCTCCTTTGAGAGCTACTCTGGAACGGCCCACTAGATTCCGTAAAACCAAGCTAAAAATAGTGTCGTTTGTTGATAAACAACGATAGATGGCGTCAGCATACCCTCCGGGTATGAAAAGAAAGCGTTCACTAATTTCGTAGATCTTAAGTAGGGTCTTGGTGGCATAAGTGGTAATGGGCCTGCATTGGCCCGGATAGCCAGAGGAAATGTAGGTTCGAATCCTACCTAAGACCGACGAATTTTTTTCGCTTTAATATAATCAAGCTAATTACCATTGATTTTAAAGCAATAGGACGTTAAACCTTTGATTATTTACTCTCTAGATAGAGTGTGGCCCTGTAATCACAATGACAGAAACAGGCCAGTTTTGTATGCTTGTGTGCGTGACTGCTAAAAACTAAAAAGATATCAATTCAAATTGGAATGGTTGCCTTAATGTTTTCAATTGACAAAATGCACTCACCGACAAAATTTGCGGAACAAAATAAAAGTAAGACATTTTAAATAAGTTATTTTTTTGCCGGAATAAAATGTTTTAAGTAATTTGTTTTTTATAAAAAAAATAACAGATAAGACGTCATTAATTAAGTGTAAAAAAAAACTACATACATACATTAATTCGCGCCTGTTTCCCAGAGGGGTAGGCAGAGACCACTTCTTCCCACATGCTACGATCCTGACAAATCTCTTTCACTTCTTCCTTATTCACACATCGAGTCATGCATGCACGTCGGTTTCGGGTACTTAAGATTCGGCCCTTATCCAGTATTTTTTTTAAAAAGTTGTATTTGTGAAAGAAAACTATTACGTTCTAAATTAAGACTTTTCATTAATGTTTTGCTAAATATGCCGTGCGATTTCGAGTGCGTTAGGCAATAGTCAAAATATATTTTTATCAATTTCCACTATTCACGACTTTCACTTGGCAGTTTTCTATTATTAAGTGAACCCTTACGGAATTTCGTATTTCAAAACTGGCAATACCAACAATAATGCCAAGAGGGAATCGTAATAATTAGACATATTTAACTGATTGATTTTTGAAAGAAATACTTTGAATTCTGAATTATTTATGGGAGGTAGGTGACTTTGCTGGTTGATTTAATACGTCCTTTGTAATTGCGACACACTTTAATAACGCAACTCGTCATTTTAGTGCTTTATTAGCGAAATCAATTCTAACATGTAACACGACCGTATCCCTTGACAACACAATTGACACTAAGGAGCGGAAAGCTACTTATAGGCTAACAGTTAGTTGATAAAAATTTCGACGCATTCATGTCATTAAAGTTCTATCTAGAGAATAAATAATCAAAGCGTTAAACAAGCAGAATTTGTCGTCAAAAATTTCCGTCTCTCTCTGGGTCTCTAAAAGTGGGGTGCGCCAAAGTTCATATAAAATTGCAACTCCGATTATTGGAACTCCGAAAATTTTTCTCATAACATTTTACATCATAACGATCACTCCTTATAATGTACCAAAAAAATGTTTATACTAATGATCGGAACTCATAATCATCTGAACTTATAACGCCAATATTCATGGAACCGTACACTTTCCAGAATTTCTTAAATATCTTACGTGTAGATAAAATTAGGTTAGGTTAGGTTAGATTTATAACAATCCTCAAAAAGTAACAGTTTCTTAAAAAAAATCATTATGAGTTGCGATAAGTATGAGATTTTTTTTTCGAAGAAATGAAGTATGAGGAATTTTTTTCGAAGAAATGATGAGTATAGACACAAATCGTTATATGTATAAAAAATCTAAAGACCAATTTTATATGAGCCAATATATGGACCCCTAAAAGTGCGATATATTTCGGGACGTGAAGTATACTATGTGGTAATCCAAGATAATTACAAAACCATGTTATGTTTTGTAAATGTAAAAATACTTCAAAATGGCAATTTTTCACCGCATCAAAGTGGGATTTGCGGACCGTTGGTAGGTATTCCATTGAAATACATAATAATAATTATTGGTTTGGTCTAAAACCTTTTCTCCTAGCATCCTGTTAGGCTGAACTAACAGAATTAATTAACATAATGTTAGTTTTTATTATAATAAAAAAACCGTTTCAATTGTAAATAACGTTTTGACCAACCGATTTTCGACCAAACAATACATTTGGACAAGCAATATATATTCCACTTGATACAGACCCATTCTGGTTAAATAGGCTGTTTGATGATGAAGGGTACACAGAAGAATCTAAAGATCGCCGCAATCAATATCCCGTTCATAATAAGTCTCACGTAATTAATTAGCCATAAATCATTATGTACAATAACGAACATTAAATGGAGATGGGCAGGATGCTTGACGAGGGTGAATGATGGCAGATAGACAAAATAGGTTACTGAATGGTGGCTAAGGAATTCAAAACGATCTGTAGTTAGACCACGTACTTGGTGAATGGATGGGTTACTCCCATCTGTTACCATCCGCACACCTTTGCTGACTTATTACAGTTGAATAAAGTCCGAAGTGGCAACACAAAAACAAGTGGGAAAAACCCTTATGGAAGACACCCGTAAAATAACGGGGAGACGATGTAAAGGATGTGGCTGGCGCGAGGTTTTGACTTTTACCTTTTACCCTACAGAGTATGGATACGGGCTGATTGGAAGGACGGATGAATGGATATTATGTATGAATGAATGACTGATAAAATTAATGTGCAGAAAATTTTGGGTACAAAAATTGGACAGTAATAGTCATAGAATATGGTTCCATACAAAATTTAATGAAAATTAAGCAACGAAATATTAACAAAAAAATAAACAACACATTACACAATAATAACATAAATTATAATTTCAGATAAGGACAAAGCATGGTTTAACTACACCACGGTTACTCAACGTTTATAAGTAAGGGGGTGTAAATTTACTTTTAACTATGATTTGTATGTTTTACCAATTACGGAACTATGGGAGTTCGGACCTTTGGAAGGCATCCATGGAGCCGAAGCCATCAGATCTCCTAGCGCTCAGGCTTTTCTATATTTAGCTTGCGACTTTAATTTAGTAAAGTGATGGAAAACCAACCGGCGATTGTGTCTGAGTTGACACTATGCGAGTAGAAGTATGCTCCCGTGACAACCACCGGTTAGTGTAGGACTATTTACGAAGGTACTATTATTTTTATTTTATTTATTCCTCTGATTAATACCCACCCCTTTTTTACAACTCAATCTTCGCCAAGCAGCACAGTTTGTTGGCGAATTAAAGATAAAAGGTAAATGTAAAAAGAAGAAGAAGAAAGAAGAAGATGAAAATCATTTATTCGTGACAAAAATAACCAAGAACAGATAGAAACGTACAAGGAGATTTATTCAGTAAGTTGGCCGCACGGGCACTTTTACACATAAAAAATCTACCTGCGCTTCCTAAGAGGAGACCACTGCTGAGAAGAAACGCCGCAAGAAATTCAGCAGTCAGTCATTACTTAGTCTAGTATTTTATAAAGCTATGTAAATATCAAATTAATTTATAATATCAAATAATATGCGTATTTCAGCAGAAAAACAGGCCAAAAATCTTACGACCGAGATAGAGGGAGAATAAGGAAAAAAAACCACCTACTTATGTGTATATAAGACGGTGCAAGACGACCTCATAAAAGTTTCGATATGTTTTCCTACATCAACTTCATATTAATTAGCGCGATTTTATTGAACAACGAAATTAAAACTGTTTAAAGTGATTGACCACAAACAAACCGGATAAAACCCAAACATTGTTAATTGCCTCAAATGAAACCCAATAAAACTTGCAAATATTAATATTCAAAGAAGAAACTGACAAAACAATATTTATTATTTTCAGCAAAAGCAATATTCGACTTAAAAACAACAAATTCGCAGCGAAGTCACTTTGCTATCAGAAAACGACTTTGTTCAAATGGCGCGACGTGCCGCGTCGAACTTTTTATTACGTCCAAATACAATCCCTGCAATACGTGAGTCAATTTTAGACAAAATTGAATGGATTCTACGGAGCGGCTTTTACATAGCTTATGTAATGACGGCGTGATCAAATTAGTTAATAAACGGACTGGGTATAGTTGGTTCCAATTTAAATGACGAAAATGCACTTCACGCGGGATTTTACAACTTCTTTTGTTGCTAAATTATGAAAGGAAAAGATAACAAAGGGTCGACCGAAGTGTGGCACGTGCCTTTGAGTAGCTCAAACCTTCTTGATCATTGAAATAAAAGATTGTTTTTAAGCCGTCTATTGTAATGCAAAAATATACTTAATAAATATTCCTATATTATGTAACATTCAATATAATTTTAAATTGTCATTATTGGTACATAATAAATCAACACAACACAACAAATACTGTTGCAACTTTTTGCAGCACTATTAATTTTTTTATTGACATATTAAACGGATGCCAAAGATGCATTTAGGAGTAACCCTGGACCTACGACCTTGATGAGAGCAAGTCATTTTAGAAGAGAATCAAAAAACTCAAATTTACAGTTCTTTTGATTCTCCTCCGCAATTACTTTTGCAAAAATATACAAAAATCCAGTAACAAAATTCTGACGGTCAATAGTAAGAAAATACATAATACACATGTGACGTGAACGCGTCACAAAGTGCTTAAGATGCATCCTAAACTTTCTTCTCTCTCGCTCATCCGCGTGCTATTGCACTCTCTCTGTCTCACTCTCCTCTCGGCTACCAAGCGCGCCGCATGCGCCACGCGTCGCGTTGCTCAAGTTTTCCCATAAGTCCAATACAGCAAGCAAAGCAATTTACAGCAAATATTCAAACCTTGTGTCCGCATCTTATTTCTACAAAGCATCTTCTTGCATAGGTAATAACACTTATTTAATCTCCTATTAGTAGGTAAGTTTTCCCGGTCAACACCTCTACTACTTTAAACACTAACCAAAACTTTTACGTTTTTTAAGGTTTCCTATACTAGGGTGCCACCATAGCCTCCATCATCCGTCTCCGTGTCATGACAAGTAACAGTAAAGTTAGACAGTCAGTTGACATTTTTAGTGTGTATTTCTATAGCCGCTATAACAACGAACAATAAAATATAAATTAAATTAAAAATAAAGTGGGCAAGGCGTACAAGAATGCTACGGAACCCTTCGTGTGCGAGCTTGACACGCACTTGGACGGTTTCTTAAAATAATTATACGCTTGTTTTCATCTATTTTTAGTAAATACACATATAACACCTTAACTCAATAAAATCTTTATTAATTAAGATTAGACGTTAAGCAAATAAAAAAAACCCGGCTTGAAATTAAACAGCTGTTTTTTTTTTTACATTATGATGGACTTTTTCATTTCGACAGTGTCAAGATGACATAATGCGATTCTATCAATACCACACTTTTGAATATCGAATAAAGCATTCACAAATCATAGTTAGAATAGGGAAAAGCCGCGTTTTTATCGCCAGTGACTCCGCTGCCGTCTGCTACGTATTCTGCACCCAGTCACGTAACCGGAGTAGACTTAATTACCAAACTTGTAGGAATGAATTTCAGTATCGCCCGCCGAAGCTTTCCCGTGACGGTTCGGCTAATGAGCTTTCGGAATGGACTAATTCCTTTACTTTTAAGCTGCGATTATCTCAAGGACACTTTAATATTAACTTTTGCCTACCACTTTGCTGACCGGTAATTTTTTTAGCTTAAGGCCGGTACAGACGTACTGCATTTGAGCTGCAACCCAGCTGCAAAATGGCAGTTCGACGGCAGTTCTGATGCAGTTGATGTAACTGCATCGAAACTGCAAACCAACTGCACAGACCGCTTAGGCAGACTGCACGACAACTGCAAGCGGACTGCACGGCATTCTGTTTAAGTCCAATATCTAGAATGTAAATAGTCTATGGGTCTCAGGGCCCACTTATTTGGTCTTATCTTACTGTATTTGGATACTTCTGAACCCTTAATTTAATAATTTAATAATAATAATGAAAACTTGTCGACGTTTGACGTTTGACGACGCGCTGGCCTAGTTGGTAGTGACCCTGCCTATGAAGCTAGCGGTCCTGGGTTCAAATCCCGGTAAAGGCAGATATTTGTGTGATGAGCGCGAATTGTTCCTGAGTAATGGATGTTTTCTATGTATTTAAGTGTATATTTCTCTATTTAAGTATTTATATCGTTGTCTAGTTCCCATAGTACAAGCCTAGAGCTTAGTTTTGTACTAGTTCAATTGGTGTGACATTGTCTCCTGGGGGGTTATTATGACCTAACTATGCAGTTCAGTTTACGCTGAGAGAAAAGGACAGAGGTATATAACTGCTATAGCTCTGTCCTTTTCTCTCACCGTAAACTGAACTGCATAGATATGTCATAATAACCCTCCTGATATTTATTATTTATCGCTTCACTGGTAGATGACGTGACACGAAAAGTCACGTGATCTACCAGTGACGCCATTGGTTTCAAAACGAAACGAATAGAAACGCTAGTTAGCGTTATGCAATGGTCTCCGGAGGCCTGTGTGCTCTTGTACCTTCTATATCCATGAAAAAGAACGTCAAAGTTGTGGATCGGTCGTCCGACTAGTCGACCCACAAATTAACTATGGCAAACACTCAATCCACACGGCGACGTGTGATTTCTCCTGATTCTTCTAAATCAGGGGCCATTCGTCTCAGGGCTCGCGCTACCGTAATGTCCGTAATATACAAAAGCGGCTATCTGCATAGTAATAATTTCAGGATTTTAAATTTAATGTCGTTAACAATAGGGTATAGAATGCTTTGACTACTATTGCAGATAGCCGCCTTTTTTTGTTACGGCAGCGCGTCTGCTTGACCGGAATAATAAACAACATTAGGGCGAGTTTACCATGGTAACTTAACCAGAGGTTTCTGGTTTTTGATGACATGTTAACTTAGTTGGTAGTGAGTGTAGTGACCCTGCCTACGAAGCTAGCGGTCCCAGATTCTACTCCCTGTAAAATCCCCGTCAATAGAACTTGCAAAAGATGTAAACAAAACCAAACGAACTAATTCCCATGATTACTCACAAAATATTACGTACTAATTTGTTTACATTGTTCCCAAGTTCTATTAACGGCGACTTTATGAGAAAATATTTTGTGTAATGAGCGCAAATATTTTGTTTCTGAGTCTGGGGGATGTTTTGTCTAGTACCTATAGTACAAGCCTAGAGCATAGTTTGGGACTAGGTCAATTTGTATGACTGTCCTCTGACTTTTATTAATACTGTAATGTCTGTGTCACCATAAGTGTCTTCACTGAGCGGTCCTAAAGTCCGATTTACATTGGTCAAGTACAGTGGCAAGTACAGTGCCAAGGACAGTGAAGTGAAGAAATAGTAAGCGATTCTATTTGGATCCACTGGCAAGGCAACTTGACTCGCATGTCCGATCGGTTTACACTACTGAACTGTCCACTGTCCTTGAACCAATGTAAAACGGCCTAACAGAAGACCTTCATTGGCATGGCATTTACAGCCAGACGCATACTGACTTGGCACCCTTTTCATAAGAATTAGCACTACATTCATCTCTTTTCTTTTTTTTCCTATTGTTATTTTTGACTGTGTTTTGTTGTGAATAAAATTAAATGTTTTCCTTACTTTCTTTCTATAACAAGCGTTTATTTATACGTTTGTTGGATTGTTTGACAGTATATACGAGTATATCATGTAACTAGCAACCCTCAACTTTCTACTGGCTCAATATTTAAGATGCATTAACGCTTAGTTAGCGTTTTTCGAAAATCGACAAAATGTATATATATATAATATATTATTGACGTAAGCCGATGACGTCATATATCGTGTCGACCGCTTATGTCAACTCCATATATTTCGCAGCGATAGAAAACAGAAATGTTAGTGTAGATCACCATCATCATCGTCATCAGGCGCAAAACGTCCACTGCTGTATGTTTAGTTCGAATCGTGTAAGTACATTACTTAACAAGGGCTGTAAAAGAAAGAAAGCCCGAAATCGCAGGTATTTGAGACCCGAGCCGTAGGCGAGAGTTGTAAATATGCGATAGAGGGCTTTCTTTTTTACTGCCCGTGATGAGTACACAATTTTACGTCTTCACCTGGCCACAATGCGAGTTTTACCGTGCGCGCAGCGTGTGATAAAACTCACATTATGGCCAGGTGTTACGTAAAAAATATTTTGAGCCATATTATTGGAATAATAGGCTGAAATTCGGAATTCATAATGAAAACTTATGCATATAATTTGTTCATAATCTTGCCATCAAAACTTATAAATTACGCTTCAACCAAAATTTGGGTCGCGTCATTATGATTTAATTAAATTTGGGTACGGTAAATTTTCTCGGCTGTGGTCTATCTCCGGGCTATAATCTATATGCAGAGATATTTGACAACTCAATATGCAATATTACTAAAGAAATTGCCAATTTCAAAAATACCAAAAGTAATATAATGGACGCTTCTTTACTTAGATCCAAAGAAAAGCCTCCGCGTACATTCGTACCTTGGCTACGTGAGTATTAGTCGGCTTAGCCGAAAGGTAAGTAATGTGTGCCGATACTGATATAATAAAATAAGAGATGGTTGTGCTTATATTGGGACGTCTATTGTGTAGATTAGGTTATGTTAGGTTAGGTTAGTTTTTAATAATTAAAATAAACCTTTTATATTGTAAAAAACGTTTTATGACAATCGATTTTTATGCGTAATGATTATTATGCGTAAAAATATGTATGTGAGTATAACCCTACCCCGATAACCCTCTCGAAATGCTTCTTTTCTAGTGGCACTGCGTTTTAACTACGTTATTTATATTAATGCAGTGTTGACCATTTAGAGAATTTATTCCTTAAGGATAAGTGAAATTGCTTCTCCTGCGCAAAGCCGAACTAGTACCCAGCTCTGCTATTGCTATACAGGGTGTAACATTTAAATCGGTCAATGTTGGAAAGTCTGAAACTATAAGACATACGAAGATCTATTCTTAGGAACCAGGTCATCGATTTTAGTAACAAGGAAAACTGCATTCATACATTTAAAAAAAAACTTGTACTCAGCTTGGGAATCGAACTCGGACGTTTTGAAAAATAAAACTAACACTATTACTATTTAGATATCGATTGTGTAGGTCTTAAGGAAGTAAATGTTACTATGAAACATGATGTCTAAAATTAGTAAAATGAATAGTTTACTTCAAAATTCAAAATTCAAAATATTTATTCAGTAAATTGACCACATGAGGGCTCTTTTACACGTCGGTAATATGTAGTGAATCTACTAGCGCTTGGTACAAGACCATCATTGCGGAGAAGAAGCGCCGCAAGAAACTGCATCAGACCTACAATCCATATCTAAATAGAAAGTTAGTTTAGTTTATATGTTGTTGTGCCCTACAGGGTCCATAATGATCTCATAACTTTTAAGTTAATTTAAGTACCACTTATGTATACTTTATGGAATGCAATAAATAATTGAGTATTGAAATAGAAATAGTCTGCGTTTTATTTTTCAAAACGTCCGGGTTTCTATTCCCGAGCTGAGTACAAGTTTTTTTTAAATGCATGAATGCAGTTTTTCTTGTTACTAAAATCGATGACATGGTTCCTAATAACAGATCTTCGTATGTCTTATACTTCCAGACTTTCCCGTTCTGACCGATTTCAATGTTACACCCTGTATAAACTGCTGGTCGGCAGCCCTCACTCAACTTATAAATATTTAGCGGGAGTTGAGCCCGGAATTAAGCCCCACCTGAATAATGCCATACTTAACCAGCTGACTTATTCTGTAAGAGTTGATTTCGTCGTCAAAGTAGTCTATGTCGACCTCTAAAGGATCATGGGCACTGTTGTATGGAAATTGGGTGTGGCACCAAGAGAATTAAAACCTATGCCATGGCATAATGCTGAATGGCTCCCTATTTCACACAATTTGGCACTCGATTATTTAAGTTCACCTTTAAGTTGTTATAAATGTATTCAAACTTGTGTCAAATAAACTATTTCTATTTCTATTTGTATTATATTTAAAATGTAATTAGTTAAAACATCGTTTTCTTATTACGGTCGCAAATTCATAGCTTACGGGAGCAAAAATAGAAATTTTGGCTAATACCTATGTAATAAACTAATGTAGGTATTTTCTTAAAATCAGAGAGTTGATTTGTCGTACAGATAAATAAACAATTTATAGCATACATTTCATAACAATCGACCTTTGTGTATCTTTTCCGTTAAGTTGCTTAATTGAAGGTTATGTTGATCATTATAGTTTTATAATCTCTCATTGTAAAGCATCCTGACATAAGCATTTATTGAGATACTTTGTAATCGAGTGCGAGTTTCGTGTTGTTACGATTATTTCTAAATAACTTTTTTTAGACAAGTCCTGTAGAAAAACAAACAACACAATATTGTTTTAAATATTTTTCTACATCACCTATACCCTATACCTAGTTCTATAATTATCCGTCACAACATTATATTAGCCAAAGTTTCTATGGACGATATATCTTGTTTTCAAGTGCCCATATTGTTGTTCTCCGGTGACCGAGGTGTTTGCGGCCATACTACTACTTAAGAAATAATGTTTTAAGACAAAAACAGGAAATAATTTCTATATCAAAAGACAATTGCATACAAATTGATCCAGTCCCAAACTAAGCTTTGATAAAAGATAAAGATAAAGAGACATTTATTCACAACAATACAAAATTACATTAAATAGATACAAAAACAACAAGACACAGAGAAATTGTTACAAAACGGCCCCAACTCAGCATTCACTAGCCGTAAAGCCAGCACTGAGGGCTTAATTGTCTAACGCACTCGCAATCGCGATCGTTTTCATTTTGAAAATCGAATGCTTGTTTGCATACAAAATGAAAACAATTGCTCCACTTTAAAGCCGGTTGTGATTGCGAATACGTTAGACAATAAACCCTCAGGTCCTACGTTGGAACAAGACCTTAACGACAAACATACTAAAATAGAGCATCACAAACTAATCGCCCTACTCTGAGACATTTTAAAAAACAATTAACTTTTAAGTATCTGTGGCCCATATTGATTTTCTTCATGGTTAGTTTCTCTAGATCTCCTTCTCTGTACTCGCTTAACTCCGTTTAAGTACTTTTTTTTTAATAAAAATCAACGTCGACTCCGTGTCGTGATACGTAATAACCCCCCGAGTTCTAATACGTAGGTAGGCGGAACTTGTCCTTAGACTTTCAGTAAAGACGTGGATCTTTCTAGATTCCAACTTTTGGCGTGATTTACGGAGCACTTATTGCTATGGATAACTTTATGACAAATGTGACAGATTTTCGTTTTACTTATACGTCGCATGATTCTATATCTTTATGATTTATCATTAAGTGTGTGCAATTAATTATGAAGACTAATTGAGGAGTAACCCTACCTAAATCCATACTTCCATACTAATTATTATAAATGTAATAGTAACTGTTTATCTGGCTGTTTATCTGGCTGTTTGTCCGACTGTCTGTATTTGATAGTTGAACCGATTTCGATGAAATTTGGTACAGAAATAGATTAACTCCCGGAGAAGGACAGGAAAGTTCCCAAGAGAATAGCGGTACACGACTTGGACGTGATTTTTGTGATGACAAATAAATAATTTGCCAACGCATTTATTACGAAGCTCGCTTTTCCGGACTCAGGTCAGTATTTATTATACTCGCCATTGTCACACAAAATTATTTGCCTTGACCAGGAATCGAACCCGTGAGTGCTAGCAGGCTGGGTTACTACCAACTACACTAACTGCGAAGTACCTAAGTCTATCGTTGTCTAGTACCCATACTACTAGCCAAGGGCTAGACCTAAGTTTAGGACTAGGTAGTGTGAGATTGTGACCTGATATTTATTATTTGTTTAAATCGCACAGTCCTTAAACTGATTCTTTATCGTCTGCTATAATTATTTTTAGTTATAATGTGTTTTAGGTCATATTTTTTTTAACGTTACTTTTCAGGATTTTTATAAATCAATCCTAACCTAACCTAGCCTTGCCTTCACGTTAGATGTTCAAAAAATTCTTAAAGTTTACATTTCCAGCGATATAAAAATTATGACTATCAATAATTATGTCAACAATGACCAAGAAAAATTATGTGAAGCAACGGTCCAAAAACGTCCTCAGCCAGCACAAATTAATTTTAATTAATCCATACACCATTCAATATACAAGTCAGACCACAGAACAGAAAAAACAGTAGAAGTGTCAAGTGGGCGTGTAACGTGTGGCATAGTTATGAGGAGTTCCGCGCCATACTTTTGCCGCGATCGCTTATTTCGATATTTCGATATTTCTATAATAGGAAATACATCCAGAAGCATGCCTTATTGTGCTATTTTGGAGTGTAAAAACTAGCCGCACCAAAAAGAGTTTCCATGGTGGCGTGTTGTTTTTATGATAGTTTGAGTATTGGCGACAACCGGTCTGATACTAAGCGAAGCTCATGCCGCTTCTACTGTTTTTTCTATTCCGTGAGTCAGACCCTCGTTATCTGTATAATATTTGGACGTCATTAACGCGGAACATCAAAAGAAGTCCCCTTATTTAATAAAAATACTGTTTATAGCGGTTTTTACTTCGGCCCAATCATAAAACCAGTATCTAGCTTTGCGCAGCGATAATGTGGTTGGATTTTTTAGGATTTAGTGTCTGTTTCCATTGTTTCCTTCATTGTTTATCTTAAAAAGTAACGAAAACCATATCCTACTAATATTATAAATGCGAAAGTTAGTTAGTTAGTTAGTTTTTTACTCCTTCACGCTGCAACGGCTAGACGGATTTGGGTGAAATTTGAAACGAAGATAGCTTTAGCTTTAGGCTGGATCAACTCAAGACTTCCCGGAAAAATTTAAAGTTCCCGAGGGAATAACTAATAAATCTACGCAGACGAAGTCGCGGCAAGAAGGTATTAGAAGCATCAGAACGTGTCAGTTATTATTTTTTTGCTTGTGACTTTACTTAAGTTGCCGAATTTACTCCTAATCTATTAAACCCATGTATGGAAATGTCCAGTTTGTTACGAAGTCAGGTATTCTTTTTCTGTTAACAAGCTCATTTGAAAATTTGAAATTTTTGCATAGCTTCATGCATCCTAACAAAGTACAATTTTTCTACAATAAAAAGTGAAAAATGAAGGTATTATTTTGTATCTAGAAACAACCATATATAATAATATTAGTAAGATTTACATCGTGGCCCGCAAAGTGTTAGTTATCCCTCGGGCTAAAACGTAAGTAATTACGCCCCCTAATTCCCTCACGTTTGCGGTAACACCGAAGCATGTCATCAAGATAGAGGCCCATTCGTCTGCTAGGTTTAGGTCGAAGATAAATAAACAGTCCTTTTTCTACTAAAAGGGTACAATTAACGGAACTTTATTTAGTTAGTGAAATATGTTATTGACCATTGAGTCTTTTTTAAGATCAAAATTATGGTTCCTCTACGCTAAGATATAAAACTTCTATTATTAAAATAAAATAATCTTTTAAAATTCTAGAAAATGTTAATTTTGATGTTGTTGTAATTATTTTTAAAGCCACGCATAGCGTAACCAAAGCATTATCGTGATAACAGTTATGTAATGAGCTTAGCCGTGGTCGAAATTGTTTTATAATAACCATTATATCAACTTAATTTATTAAATAACGGGTTGGCTTAAAGTAATGAGAATTAAAATTTTGTTTTATTTTATTTTATTAAATCACTTGTTAGGGTTATAGCTTTTTATTATATAAAAATAAACATAAACCAGTATGATAATCAATCATTACGATATAGCAAAAGCTCCCCCATCTTCAATTTTTCGTAGCTTTCTTCTTACCGTTTTCATCATACGTTGGACAACATCTATCTTTACATTTTTTAGTCTATTAGTGCTTTTTGTACCCTGCGCTTTAACTGAGTCTGTGATTTCGTTTCCCGCCCATCACTGTAAACTAGTCTACTGAGAATAACCAAAAAATCCTCCGTTAGATGAGCTATAGGGACGATCGGACGGTTTGAATCCTTCGGTACGAAGTGAACGTCGCGCTCTTTTAGTCAATTCTGGGTGCTCCCTGAATAGTGATACTTTCTTCGCAAATTCCTGCGCTTCTTTGGAATTTTTTCAAGCTGTCTGTCGGTATATTTGGGTGCTTTTTAACGCTTTAAGTGTTGAACATTGTATTTCTTTAAAATATTCCTTACTCACCCACGGGAAACATAATATTTTACAGCTAAGTCATCTGGGACTCACCCATTTTGTTTTGTGCAAACTTTGACACTTTCCTCCGGTCTCGATCATTAAGAAAGGGTTGTCTTCCCGTGTTTGGTAAATCTTTAGTCCTAATACCAAGTTCCCACCGCTGGATCAAAAATTTAATTGTAGATGGAGGTACATTTTCAGCTTTGAAGTGAGAGACCACTTCAGATTTTTCACGCCGTCCAAGTAGGCGATAGACACGTTCACGTAATAATTTCCTCGCGGATTTTTTTTATTAAACCGGCTAATTTTTTTTTGCCTTTTTAACAATATTGACATATTTTCTTTTTATTATAGCTGTCAAAATTCTTTTTGTAGTTTTTTATTGCCTGCTATTGCGAGTTGAATACCTTCTCATTACTTTAAGCCAACCCGTTAGACAAACCACAATATCTCCTTTCCTAAATGTTGCCAGGAATATTTAAGATAGCATACAATATTATTTTATTATTATTTTAAACCTATTGAAAACATAAAAGCGAGGCAAGAGTATCATAAGAACGTTTATTATGTAACAGTTGCATAAATAACTGTTATAACACCTACGAGATTAAACCTTCCATCATGATTTAACTTATTCGACTGACATCACATATCAGAAAGATATGAGACCGTCTAAAGATCAAGTTGATTCGAGCAGCGGTTGATTTGACAGTTCCAAACCAAACTCCCTACCCAAACGCTCATAAAGTTGTCACTAGCGCTATATGGGAAAATAACAGTAGAACTGTAGGTGATTTTCATTTTGACGTGACGTTGTTATAGGTAAAAATATTAATAAAAGTCCCTGCATGTGGTTGTAACTCATTAGGACCTCTTTCAACACGGTAAAAACAATATCGTTTTTGATCTGTTATCGTATGGTCAACATTTTGATAGCTCTTATTTCCTTGACAGTAATAGCGGCTGACGTCAAAACAACAGGTTAAATAGGATATCGTTTTTAACACCGGGAATAAAGGCCCTGTATAGACTGTTCGACATTCTATATTTGAAATTTGACGAAAATTCCATATTCGTTCAAAAAATTCAAATTCAAAATTCAAAATACTTATTCAGTAAACCTACGGTACTAGAACTACGGTACGGTCTGCTGCCTAACTAACTCGCTCTTCGCTCCTGCTACTGCTGCTGCTGCCTAGCAAGGTGGCTAACTGCATAGTTATAGCATAGGCATATTAAATTTTGTGAGCTTACTAACTTGTGTGTGTGTGTGTGTGCATGCGTGCGTGAATGCGTGCGTGCATATGGGCGTGCGTGCATGCGTGCGTGCATGCGTGCGTGCGTGCGTACGTGCGTGCGTGCGTGCGTGCATGCGTGCGAGCGTGCGTGCGTGCGTGCGTGCGTATGTGTGTGTGTGCATGAATACTATCTACAATTACAGTACAACAAACACCGGGATAGCAGGATTCACGCGATCGAAAACATTTCCCACGGTCTAGTCGAAAAGGAAATTGTATTTTTTGTTGGCCTACTGTAGTTTGATACTATGTTTATACGTTGTAGTTAAACTTTCATATCCACGTGTGTAATTTCGACATTTGCGTACAAATGGATGTCTTATATTGGATACGTCGTATAACGTTTTGCCTTAACCTACATTAATTTTAATTACCGACCTGGATTTAGATTTGATTAATCTTCTTAATCTTCAGTTATGTATGATTTATGAATTAGTTCAAAGATTTACGACGCAATATATTAAAGGCTTCGTTAGTTTCAAACATCCACCAATAGTAGCTGCGCTAAGCGACGCTATAAGAATGAAGTAATACCATTGGTGGATTTTTTTTTCGTGCATCGCTAGCTTCGCAAAGCTCTGGTAAAAACACAGTCTCAATGTAAAAAAGTTAAATACAAGGGGATATAAGGCTTACGTTGCCTAACAATATTCTAGCAAAATTTACTAGATACAAAAACAATTCGTTCATTGAATACAAAACGGACACATATCAAAATCAGTCAGTGTTGCATTTTAAAATTAGAAGCTATTCGTATAAGATTTTCAATAATAATAATAATAATAAAACTCTTTATTTCAGACGTAAAGTCCATAGTCAATCACGGGCAAATTATTTTGGAATGTGTCCGTTTTGTATTCAATGAGCGAATTTTAAGTACAAATTTAAATTTATTTGAGACACAGTCCATAGTACTTTATGTGTTATTCCAGGGTATAAGCTATCTCCATTTCAAATTTCATCCAAATCCGTCCAGCCGATGCAGCGTGAAAGAGTAACAAACTAACGCACACGCATACACACAAACTTTCGCATTTATAATATTAGTAGGATTTAATGTATACCGAATTGTCACTTGTCATCTGTCATTTGTCAAGATTGTAAAATAGGGGGCAGATAATTAAGTTCAATTTCTAGCCCCATTAGTCCCAAAGCCCACTATACAAAACCAAGCTTTTAATCCCATCTCTTCAAAATAAAGTGGTTAGAATTGTGGAGAGCTGACCTTAATCCACGAGCAAATGCTTCGAGCACAACTAAATATATAATAAAGGGGATAAAATAAATGACATTTCAAATGGGTTTTTTTTAGAAACCCAATATGTAATTCAAAGAAAATAAAAAACAACTTAAAATGTTGACTCATAATGTCCTTACTAAAAAATTATCAATGCGTTTTTTTTTATTTGTTAACCAATTTTGCGGTACAACCCATCAATTAATAGAACACGACGGCGGACATTTTCCAGGGTAATAGCGATAAATAAAACTTCACGTGGACTGGGTCTCGAGAAAAATCTAGCTGGGTCGCGAGCAGAAAGGGACAGAGCTATAGCGGTGATACAGCTCTGTCTCATCCTCTCAACCTAAACAGAACTGCTTTAGAATGTCATAGTAATGACAGACACGGCCTATTATGGTCGTGTATATCGATGTGGATAAGCGTGGATAAAACATCCGTCACTTTCTGACCAGTATGTAAGAGTGAGAGTTACGGATGTTTTATCCACCGCGATAAAGGCGACCATAACACGGGCCCAGGTTATAAAAGTAACCTGGTTTTCTATTTTTAGAACTAAATGTCTAGGTCTGTATTGGGGACGATCTAATAAAAAATAACCTTGATCCAACTGAGCGCTAGACTGGAACACAGTGTTGGATAAATAAAAACCGGCAGGTAAAGGAAGGTATATTCGCCATTATATTTGAATTTGAGATATCTACAATTATTTTTTAGTGACAACATTTTATCTACTAAACTTTTAATATTTCAACCAACATTACATTACATTACCTGTGTGATCTGTATTTTATTTTTATTATTTCTTTCTCAGCACCGACCCTAAATTGTTTCTGTTTAGCCCACTGGTTGACTGGCAGAGAATGCCTTGAGGCATTAAGTCCGCCATTTGTACCTACTTTGTGTATAGTGCAATAAAGTTTAAATAAATAATAAATAAATATCATAAGTCATAACTGTAGGTTAACCACGTGGATCATCAAAACTAACCAACCCATTCGCCAGGCGTAACCCCAACCTCCAAAATTCCATACATACGGCTTAAAACAACAACTATTAAAGAGATAAAAACAATACCATGGCGACAACTGCCTTCAGAGCAGATGAGCAGATATCACTTAAACGGCCTCACCGATTTTGAGAAAACCTAGCTAAGATCCATCCCGATTGAACTAGTTTTACATACACATAATATGTATACATAAACTCACGCCTTCATTCCCAGAGTAGGGAAGTAGAGCTACAGAATTACCTACAACTCTAAAAAACACATTTTTCACAATTAGTCTTAGATGTTTACCAGCGTATTAGTGACAGGTTGCAAGCCCATCGCCTAAGAGTACTACAAGCCTTTATTCCCTTAGTCGCCTCTTACGACATCCACGGAAAGATATGGAGTGGCACCATTCTAACCCAGCAACCACGCGCTACAACTAGCTTTCGTTAAAAAAAAACACGTCCAAATCGGTCTATTCATTTAAGAGCTATAGATACACAGACACACATTCACACCTTAAACTTAAATAACGCCTCTCTTTCTTTTTCCGGGTTAAATATATTTCCCGTGACGTTTTAGCCAATGGGCACATAAACCCTTAAACATCTTTTTACAGCGCCTTAAAACCCTGATATTCAACCGAATGGAGTAATTGTAAAGTTTAACAGCGGAAAATTCACATCGATTTTTAACGGCACTTCCCGCCAACTTTAAATTGCTTTTTAGGGTTCCGTAATCAACGAGGAACCCTTATAGTTTCGCCGTGTCCGTCTGTATGTTTGTCCGCGATTTAGCTGAGAGACTCTCGGTACTACAAAGCAATAATATAAAAAAAGATAGAAGACATATATTCAGTAAGTAGGCCGCACGGGCACTTTTACACGTCAAGAGTCTACCAGCGCTTCCCAAGAGGAGACCACTGCTGAGAAGAAACGCCGCAAGAAACTCAGCAGTCAGTCATTTTTTATAGTAATTTGTCATAGTTATATAATTTAATTACGACAATAAAAATATCTTAAATTAATGCACATAATACAACGAACTTAAAATGAAAACTATCACTACTAAGTAGACTTGACTAGTTTATATCTACAAAAAAAAGTAAGACGCCAAATAACTTTAATTTGAAAATTTGTTCATGCATGTTATTTTTCGAGATAGTTTTTAGTCTTTGTAGTACTTAACTGTTTCGGAACCCTACACTGAGCATGGTCCGACATGCTCTTTCCCAGTTTTTAGGGTTCCGTACCCAAACGGTAAAAATGGGACCCTATAACTAAGACTCCGCCGTCCGTCTGTCCGTCTATCCGTCTGTCCGTCTGTCTGTCACCAGGCTGTATCTCATGAACCGTGATAGCTAGACAGTTGAAATTTTCACAGAAGATTTATTTCTGTTGCCGCTATAACAACAAATACTAAAAACAGAACAATATAAATATTTAAGGGCTCCCATACAACAAACGTGATTTTTTTGCCGTTCTGCTAATGTTGTATTGATAATAGTACGGAACCCTTCGTGCGCGAGTCCGACTCGCACTTGGCCGGTTTTTTAAGGATTTAAGGCTTAAGGATAAATGTCTCCGCGGGAATTGTTGATGAAACAATTTGGAAGAAAACTTAGTTAATTAAGTTACTGAAGCCTTGGGTTAATTTAATCGGGCGTAAATAAATACTTACTGCGAGGCTCGTAGCGTATTTTTGTTACAAAATGAACCTCATTTTACGCTAGATTCAATAATGAGGAGTTTAAGCTGTTTAAAATAGCTGGTTTAAGCTGTTTAATGAAAAATATTTACTAGGAAACAAAAAAGGTTTTAATTTTAATCGACGGTATAGGGCCGGTTCAGACGGACAGCATTAGATCTGCAACCCAGCTGCAAAATGGCAGTTCGAGGGCAGTTTTGATGCAGTTGACGTAACTGCATCAAAACTGCATTACAATCCGCTTGGAGTTGACGTGCACAGTCCTGTCGACGGCACACTGACTGCAAGCTACCTGCACGGTTGTAATCACAGTTGTAATGCAGTCCTGTTGCAGTTGGAGCAACTGCAATACGACGGCAATAGAACTGAATTGCAGTTCTGATACAGTTGACATAACTGCATCGGAACTGCAACCCAACCGTGCAGCTACGTTGCAGTCGGTGTGCGGTCTATAGGAACTGCAAGCGGACTGCGCAGTCGGTTTGCAGTTTTGATGCAGTTACGTTAACTGCACTCGAACTGCCATTTTGCAGCTAGGTTGCAGTTCTAATGCGGTCCATCTGTACTGGCCCATAAGGTTTTTAAGGCTGTACCTATACACATAATTTTAACAGTTTAACTCTCAAAATAAATAAATAATGAATTTTATTGCAAGAGTAAAACGTAACATTTTAACTTGTAAACACCTTAAAAATAGTGATTCTTAAATCACCTAGTTTAGCAAACATTTCCTTAATACAGCAAACTTAAATAAACGACATAGACACTCCTAGAAATACAACTACATTTTCTTTTCCCGAAACATTTTCAGCTGTATTTGCGCTGTTGGAGTTAATCCTTACGTCGCCGATATCGCTGTTTTTCCTCCGTAATGCCACGTAATTCTACGTAAGCTGTATGTGAATTCATGTAACAACTATAGAGCGGGAGGTATTAAGAATAAAAGGTGATGAAATAAAGGTTAAGCCAGGCAAATTGACGTCGTGTCGTTGGGTGAATGTGTGAAAAATTAAACAGTGGGGCGGCATGTCGCATATTGAAAAAATCGTCGTACATGAATACAAGGTTCTTTGAAAGTATAACCTTAGTCGTATATTTTAAACTTTCGCAAAGTTCACACATACTGTAACAAATCTAAAACGGGACTTAATTGCGTAAAAACATTGTAAATTATATACCTCGAGACCTCGTTTCGATTTCTCGATTAAGTCCCGTTTTACATTTATTACATTAGTTGTTTGTCAAGCAAATGTTGTTTCACAATATCTGGTCTTATCCTAATTTTTAATACAATATTTAATATTATATCAATTCAAAAAGATCTTTTAAATATTATTAATAATTGAGTAAACATTTAAAAAATAAGGTAATTATTTTGAATTAAATCAGTCATGAATGTCACTCCTCAATATGTATCAAAAATGAAAATTAAACTACTAACAACCAATTTACCTCAATACAACTAACACACAATACATGACACAATGATTACAATTGCATAATATCCCAACATAATAATAAATCGATAGCAATCGACATAATTATTATAGTCGAACACTAACAACTCGCGAATCTCATTTTCAATCAACATAAAGCACAATTAACTCCCGGTCCAAACAAACAATCAGCGTTACCCATAATTGAATAATAACAAATGATCGAACTGCATTGTTACGGCTGTGGGATTATTCAGATTAATGCTTAGATTAATTACTAATAATTAATTACTAGCTTTGATGTCGATAATTACTACCTAATCTAGTGAAGGTAAATAAATTTAGTTAATTATTTAATTCTAGTTATGGCTTTTGACGTACCTAGAGGCCTCGCCGGGTTGTTCTCCTAGTCATCTTTATATAGTATAAAACAAAGTCGGTTCCGCCGTCTGTTCGAAATGTTCGAATTAATCTTCTAAACTGCGATATGGATTTTAATGCGGTTTTAATCAATAGGTAGAGTGATCCAAGAGAAAGATTCTTTTGTATAATAATTTCTGGTTTATACGCGGGTTTTACAGAAAACTAACATAAACAGAAGCAAAGCGAAGGCGGGTCGCTAGTTATTTATAATTTAATGTTATTGACCTTACATTAGAAATGATTTTATTTGGGCTAGTTTTAATAATTATTATTTAGGTATTACTTTATTACCATGTAATTTAATTCACTTTGAAGTATTATCATATTTTATTATTGTTAAAATATCCTTCTGCTAGAGTTTCTTGCAGCGCTTCTTCTCCGCAATGAAACTAGTTTGACTCCATAATCCATATTACCGACGTATTACGTAAAAGAAAGAGCCTTCATGTGGCCAATTTAAACATACATACATAAACTCACGCCTCCATTCCCAGAGTGGGGTAGGCAGAGCCAATTTATTTAATAAATATATTATATTTTGTTTTATTCATTTATTTAAGTGGCTTATCGCTGGAGACCGAAGAGGTGGGTCGCTCAACACATTAGTTTAGCAATTCAACGAGGAAAATGCTGCCAGTGTCTTTGAGACAATGCGCCGAGAGCATTTTTAGATGTAGTTTTTTAGTTTTAGCTTAGTTTTATATCATTGATTTTTGGTTTTATTATTTATTCTACTTTTGTTCCTACTGTTCTACTTAATACTTGCTTGCTTGTAGCATTAAATTCGCCTTTTGTACAGTCAACAGCATAAATAAGTGATCATTTGTGTACCTTGTCACTTTAACGTCGTGTGTGAAATGTTATACAAAATTGTGAAACGATTGAAAGAAACAAGCCGAAGCATCTTCTAAGTGCTATTGCACTGTATATAGTTGTAGTAGTAAAACCATCATTATCATATCAATAATATTGACGCACGCGTAATGCCCATGTAATGGGGAGCATGCCATTTGACCTAAATATTTTTCGCCGAATGCATCATAAATTTCCCAAATTTACATTTCCCAGAAAACTATTTGTACCTACCTATTATTTTTATTTTATATTTGAAATAACGAACCCGCTTTTTGCATCTATTAGATTAGTTAGACTTGTGATTACATCAAAAATAAAACAACTGCGACGGTAAACACATATTTGACGACACAATTTAGTCTAGTTAGTAGTTAATTTGGTAGTACTGTAAGGACAGATATTTGTGTGATGAGCACAATTATTTGTTTCTGAGTATTAGACGTTTTCTACATAAGTAAGTTTATCTTTGGCTAGCACCTTGTAACACTTTCTAGTCTAGAGTTCATAGATTTTGTTAACTTTTACTACCTAAAAAACTTACTTGAACTTCAGACGAGACTGCAACTTTCAAAGTCAGTTTATAACTTTTTTTGGGCTGTAATGCCAGCGTTTGTGGAAGAAATACATGCCGTGACTTCGGTACACTCCTTCCTCATCACTTTCACAACACTTTAGTACTTAATTACTCTGATTATTACCCAAATAACTTTCAACAACAAACCGACATTGTTTTCGTAAAAGATCTACTGTCAAATGTAACGTTTCGATACTTCATTGCTAGCCTTTTCTGAATGTCTTCCGCGGCTGTCATATTTGACAGTCGTCCATATATTTTTCTTACGATAAACCCGTTTCAGCTTCCACATGAATCTATTCTAACCCTGAGTATTACGTAGGATATTTAATCGTAAATTTTCACTAAATTCTAAAATATATAATTCAAAATACTTAAAATTTGGCAAATCCTTATTGGTCTTCCGTGGCGAACGAAACGCAGCATGTTGGTTTCGTTTCAGGCAAGTTTCGTTTAATTATATAGATAAATGTCATCCTCTTTCGCTTTTTATTATAGTAATGCTTCACGGTAAAAATAGGAAGAAGTCTGGGGTTTTCTTTCTATTCCCTATTCCTTTTTGTGTCATGTTTTTCAAAAATATAGATCTTTGATTTCGGTCAGTCATGTCCCAAATGCATCACTAATTCTCATGATGAAACGGATCGCATGACTATTGGTATTTTCGATCTTTCTGGACTATCGACCTCATTCGGATTATTCATTGCAATGTGAACACATAATATTTATATTTCCGGATCAATTTTCTCGCTTCGGGGTGAGTTTTGGGTCGAAGAGGTGTCTTTTAATGTCTAGTATGATGACATTATAATAAATTTGTTTCATTCTTTTCAGCGTTCGGCCCAGCTTTTTTATAACTTAACTTCTCAACATGAGGTCCTAAGGGAAATCCATACTTATTCTTCTGTGTAATGTCTATCCACTACTCAGGTGAGTGTTCTAAGCCTCTTTATCGTGTCTAGGTGGAAACAGTGACATCGTTTTATGTTGATGTTTCTCACACTATTTGTTTTAATTTCAGTTACTTCCTTGTGAAAATTTACGCAGTTACTTCCATGTGAGAATTTACGCAGTTACTCCCATGTGAAAATTTACTAAGTTGCTTTCCAACTTACTACGCCGCTTCACTCTTTCACGGCGACCCCGTATCTACTCGGGTGCGTGGATGTTCGACGGTTCATTTCTGGAACCAAACTTAACCTCAAATAACGGGGTCCAACTGCGAGTACATCGGGTGCCGCGATCCCCAAGGCGGATACTGCTACGATTGATGGTAACGGCGGGCGCTGTTCGACCTGTAGCCAAGCTGTGTCCGACCTCCTCGTGTTCGGGATCCTGCGGGTGATGTTCTCCGGGAAAACTCCATGGTTCACGTCGATCAGCACGTAAAACTCTTACTTCAAAACTGGTAAATTCTAATCTTTCTATTTAAATTCTACAGTACCAAAGCAACCGAAATAGGCCTCATTCTTAACTCGTGTAATGTAAATTTAAGGTTACCTACTGTTGGTATATGGGTGTGACGATATGTACCAAGGTATTTTCACCACCAATACTTAGCCTATAAAGTATCTACAAAAAAGAAAAGAAGGAAGTAAGGGGCATTGTGTAACCTTTGTTTGAAATAAATATTTATCTATTACTGAACTTATGATTTTTATTTAGCCAATTCTCATTTTGACGGTAAACTCATCTGGCGCTCATAAGTATAAATTCGATGAGTCTACTGCTCTGGTCACCTTCGAATCACACGGCCTGTTCTCATGCTCGGTTTATTACAGTGGCGCCCAACGTGGGGCCAGTTTGAGAATTTGCTAAATAAAATTAGTTTTTCTTAATTAACAGGTTGCTTTGGAATAGGTAATTACTTTTATGTAACTGAGTAGTGTATAAGATATTCTTTTGTGTGTTAGTATTAAGCAACATAACCTAATAATGGAAATGGGTATGTTATCGGGATTTAAATCATAAATTTAGATCTTTAAAGGTGTAAACTTACTAATTGAAATCCTTACTTGGAAATTTGAATTAAATATTCATAATTAACATTATTGGAAATTTAAAGTGGAATTTGAGGTTAACTTGAATTTAAACTCTAACTTATACTGGTAAACCTAAACTTGGTGGTTTGATTTAACTTGTTAAAATCTAAATATTTTAAAACTTTACTTTGGTTGTACTGCGATACAATTTGGTTTCTGGTTTTGTTTGCCTGGGTGTTTACTGTTCTTATTGGGACTCTCTGATATTTTAAATTGCTATGATTTTATGCGACAGTCATTAGAAATAACTTGTCATATCTTAATAGTGGACCTGTAATTTTTTATTTCGGACGCTTTGGATTGCTAATAATTAAACCATAACTCTCTTATACCAGCGAAATAAGAGTTCCTACTATCTTTTACGGTTTTATTCTTAACTGACTTCTTCGTTTTTTATCTACGCGACAATAAAAAAAAAATGGACTTTATACTAGCCGGTTGCCGTATTGCACATTTGAAAAAAGACGAAATCACTCATGAACTAGTCATTAGAGGTTGTAAGGTTAATCCAGTGTCTCGTCGTCATAGTTTACAGCAGGTGCTTGCGCAGACTACAGAACTAGCTAATAAAGGTGGTGTAAAGTTCGATCTTTCTGGAAGTTCAGACGTGTCGTTGGAAGTATCGGTCATACAACGTAAGGTGGAGGAAATTGAGAATGCTTCGCGGGCGGATCTAACTTCTTCTTCTCGATCTCGATTATTATCGCGCTGCAAATACCTCCTTTGTCGCATTTCACGTTTGACACAAGACAACGAGGACGTAGAGTTACTTCACGCTACTTTGAACGCTATTGTGGATCGTCTACAGGCAGGTAGCGATTCCGAATCTGATGGTGTCGATAGTGACTCTGGGTCTGACGTCGTTCCTTCTCAAATAATTAAAAAAGTCGTCTATAAAACCGAGAAAAATTTCAATATTAATTCTTTTAATCTGAAATATAGTGGCAACTCGTGCGCTCGGCTGTTTTTAGCACGGTTGGAGGAACTACGGCTCGCTAGGCAAATCTCTCAGCAACAGATCTTCCGCGGTTTTCCGGAGATACTAGAAGGTCCTGCGTTATCGTGGTTCCGCGCGAAGCGTGAACAATTTTTCACCTACTCTCATGTAGTCACAGCCCTTCGCGAGGACTTCGATATTCCCGATTTGGACTACAAATTGTTACAGGAAATCCGTCAGCGCACACAAGCAAGAGAGGAAACTATAGTAGCGTTTGTTTCCGAGGTGCTGGGAATGTTTGAGAGACTAAATAGGAAGGTTCCTGAAGAGGAGAAATTAGATATTTTAACTCGTAATATCCGACCGGAATATAGTAGAGAACTAGCTTTGCATGATATCACGTCAATAACACAGTTAACTACTTTATGCAAACGAATTGAGTTGGCACAAATTAGAGCTAATCAGTTTCACGAACCGTCTTCGGCTAAATCAAATATATTTTCTACCCGGAATAAATTCAACTCACAAGGTACTTCACAGAGGACTTCTGGTTTTCGACCTAATCCTAGATCTTTTGTAGCCTCAGTTAGAAATACGGCGAATGTGCAAGCATGTTTTCGCTGTGGTATGTCAAACCATGTTACTGGCAGGTGTAGGAATTCCCGCGAAATTGTATGTTTTAAGTGTGGTGAAAAAGGCGTTCGTGCACCGGAATGTCCGAAATGTGCTCCACCGTCAAAAAACTAAATAGCTTTGTCTTCAACATCAAAACACCTACAGTAAATTCTACTCCCTCGCATATAAAGAAGACAATTCATTTTGAACCTACAAAGGGAGATACCAGATTATACGTACTTCTCGACATATTAGACTTAAAAGTTAAGGCTTTGCTTGATTGTGGTGCAAGTGGTAGCATTTTAGGGATGAACAGTCACTTAAAACTCTCTGCTATAGGCCTACCTATACTTACTCATAAAATTCCCGTAAAACTAAGAGTCGCTAATGGACAGGAACTACTTTGCACTACATACATGTCTTTGCCAATTAATTATAATGGTCGTATTCAAATCATTCACTTTGACATCCAACCTAATATAAATACTCCTCTTATACTTGGCCTTAATTTTTGGAAAGCTTTTAACTTAGCTCCGGAAATTATTTCTGGTTTGTCACCTGATAAAGATGTAGCTAGCGTTTCATCAATGCTTGTTGAATCCGGCCTCCATGATTTGGACTCTTTGCCTTCAGCACGAAAGACTCAATTGGATGAAGTCAAAGCTCTTTATGACCAAATCGATACGGATAAAGTTGGTCTGGGTAAAACCCATTTAATTCAACATGTGATTAACACCGGTGACTCTCCTCCGATTAAACAAAGATATTACCGTCTCAGCCCGGATAAGCAGGTTGCTCTGGAGAAAGAGGTAGATCGCATGTTAGAAGCGGGTATTGTTGAACCATCTCACTCCCCGTGGAATTCTCCGGTCGTAATGGTTGAAAAGTCCAATGGTGATCTCAGACTCTGCCTCGATAGTAGAAAGGTCAACTCAGTTTCAAAATCCGATGCATATCCCTTACCTTACGTAAACTATATCTTGGATAATCTTCGTGACGCGAAATATCTTACCTCTCTCGATTTAAGTGCTGCATATCATCAGATTCCTCTCACTGATGACTCCAAGGAAAAAACTAGCTTCACTGTACCCGGAAGGGGTCTGTTTCATTATAACCGGATGTGTTTTGGATTGGTGGGAGCTTCTGCTACCATGCAACGCTTAATGGACACTCTTTTTACCGCGGAGTTTGACAATAAAGTCTTTTGTTACATAGACGATATTATAATATGCACCTCTGACTTCAATGAGCATTTGCGACTTCTTAAAGCCGTGTTTGAAAAACTTAAAGCGGCTAACTTAACTATTAACATGAGGAAATCACTCTTTTGTAGAACCGAACTCAAATATCTCGGATATATAGTCGACAGATTTGGTTTGCATACCGATCCTTCTAAAGTCGATGTAATATTAAATTTTCCTACGCCAGTAGATGCCAAAGGTATTAAAAGATTTTTGGGCATGTGCGGTTGGTACAGACGCTTCATAGATAATTTTTCAAAAATCGCCCGTCCACTTTCACGCTTAACAAGTAAAAATATAAAATTTGAGTGGTCGGATGAAGCTAACGAATCTTTTGTTAAACTTAAGGCTGCTTTAGTCTCTGCTCCAATTTTAAAGTGTCCTAATTTCGAAAAGCCGTTTTATATTCACACAGACGCCTCGTCTTTCGCCGTAGGCGCTGTGCTAACGCAAAAGCATGACGATATTGACCATCCTATAGCGTATTGCAGTCGCACACTCAACAAGGCTGAAACCAACTACTCTGCGACTGAGAGAGAATTACTCGCGGTCCTATACGCGTTAGAGCAATACCGTGCCTACGTCGAGGGTAGGAAGTGTTTCATTGTCACGGACCATGCCTCTCTTAAATGGTTTTCTAACTTGAAAAATCCATCAGGTCGTCTAAACCGATGGGCGTGTCGACTAAGTCAATTCGAATTCGAACTAATACATAGAAAGGGTAAAGAACATATCATTCCTGATTGTTTATCCCGAATACAAATTTCTCTCATAGATGTTCTTTCGACTGAAGATCCCTGGTATTTAGAGTTATATAAAAAGGTGACTGATGAACCTTCACTATTTCCAAATTATAAAATTGAAAATGATAAACTCTTTCGGTACTCAAAGAATAAATATCGCTTGACAGCTCAGTTCGACTGGAAGGTGGTAGTGCCTTATGAGGACCGTAAAGAAATTTTATCCAGGTGTCACGACGACGTCACTTCTGGTCATTTTGGAGTTGCCAAAACTCATTCCAGGATTTCAAATCTTTATTACTGGCCCACTCTATTTCAAGACGTCAAGGAATACGTCGACTTGTGCGAGACTTGCAAGACATACAAACCGGTCAATTTGGCTCGTCCTGGTTTAATGGGAAATCCGAAACGTATAACAGTACCTGGAGAGGCGATATCGTGTGACATCCTCGGACCATTTCCACCATCTTACCTTAGGAACCAGTATCTTTTTGTTTGTACCGATTATTTCAGTAAATACGTAACCATCTTTCCTCTACGTAATGTTACCGCTAAGGCTATTGTTAAATGCATGGAGAAAGGTATCCTTCTTGTACATGGCGTCCCTAAATTTGTATATGTAGATAACGGACCACAATTCATTTCCAAGGATTTTAGAGACCTTTTGAGTAAATATGGCGTGCCTCACATATTTTATAACCCCCGATATCACCCACAAACCAACCAAACCGAGAGAACTAATCGCGAGATTGTTAGAACAATCGCCTCTTACGTGCGAGCGGATCATAAAAATTGGGATAAAAACGTGGCGGAGATTCAATGTGCTTTAAACACTGCCGTTCATGAAGCTACCAAATTTACTCCATACTTCCTTACTCATGGTCGGGAAATGATACTTGACGGTTCTTTCTATAATTCAGCATCACCCATTGACCGGAATGCGCTTACTGTAGATGATGGTTGTTCATTCTCTGACAAACTTGGCGAGTTAAAGACCGTATTTGAAAAGGTGCGAAATTCTCTACGGAGTGCTCATAACCGTAACGCTCACTATTACAATTTGCGCAAGCGACCTTTGGTACTTCAGGAAGGACAAATAGTATACAAGAAATGTTATCACTTATCTAACGCGGCTAAAAACTTTTCAGCCAAATTGGCACCGCGTTATGAGAAATGCATTATTCACAAGAAACTTGGACCTTTGGTATATACTTTGAAATCTTTAGTTGGTAAAAATCTAGGAAATTTTCACATTAAAGATCTAGTCCGACCGGGCGAAGCTGCGCCCACTTCTTAACGTTAGACATATACTTTCAATATCAGTAAAATTGGTAACTTCATTAGTGGCGTTTATGTGGTTAAAGCTTGGTGTTCGCAATTAACATCACCGGTCTTTGCTCAGATCAATTCTTTGTTTCGACGTCTCTACTGCAGACATAGTATCTGCCTTATTCATTAATAGTTTCTGTTCCTATACTGTAGAGGACTGAGTGTCTCGCCCTCATCTATTAAATTCTTTTATACTCCACGGGACTACTTTCTCGTGTATAACTCATTGGCCGTGTGTCACGCCTGAGGTATATAGCCTACGCTAAAGGCTCTAAATAAATTTCACTGTGGTGTCGCTTGACGAAGCGTCTCGCCTACTCTACTTACTCTTATAAATATAGTAAATCTAAAAGATGATACTTTTCGAAGTTAATTCTATGTAAAATGCTGAAAAAAGTAACTTTTGCAAAACTGTTTTCCAGCCTCATTTTTTTTGGATTCTAGGGATTTGAGAAATCGTCAGCATAGTCTGCCTTTCCAGTCCTATTCCAAGATGCATTGTTAATAAAGTCAACGTCTCATGCAATTTAGTTTAATAATTTTGTAATAGTGTAATTTGAGTCGACTCACCAATTCGTTACTAGTAAATCGTAAGTTAACAAGTACCGTGTAATTTTATTAGGGTAGTGCGCGCACATAGTCTTAAGCATATTCGTTAAATAAGTTAAGTTGTAGTGTGAAGTGGTTTAGGTTTTCCGTGGAACGTTAGGAAGCCTCCTCCACGACACATGATTTCACATGTCTGCCCAAAACGGCACAGACAATCCAGTTTTTTTTTGGACTTTTCTTATGTCGTCCAAAACATAGTCGTAAGCGTGTTTGCTTAGTGTTAGGTTGTAGTGTGAAGTGGTTTAGGTTTTCCGTGGAACGTTAGGAAGCCTCCTCCACGACACATGATTTCACATGTCTGCCCAAAACGGCACAGACAATCCAGTTTTTTTTTTGGACTTTTCTTTTGTCCAAAGCATAGTCGTAGGTGTATTTGCTTAGTTAGTTAAGTTGTAGTGTGAAGTGGTTTAGGTTATCCGTGGAACGTTAGGAAGCCTTCTCCACGACACATGATTTCATATGTCTGCCCAAAATGGCACAGACAAACTAGTTCCTTTTGTTTGGACTGTTCTTATGTCGTCCAAAACATAATCGTAAGCGTATTTGCTTCGTTAATTAAGTTGTAGTGTGAAGTGGTTTAGGTTATCCGTGGAACGTTAGGAAGCCTTCTCCACGACACATGATTTCACTTGTCTGCCCAAAATGGCACAGACAAACTAATTTTTTTTTGGATTTTTCTTATGTCGTCCAAAACGTAGTCGTAGGTGTATTTGCTTCGTTAGTTAAGTTGTAGTGTGAAGTGGTTTAGGTTTTCCGTGGAACGTTAGGAAGCCTCCTCCACGACACATGATTTCATATGTCTGCCCAAAATGGCACAGACAATTCGGTTTTTTTTTTGGACTTTTCTTATGCCGTCCAAAACATAGTCTTAAGCGTATTTGCTTCGTTAGTTAAGTTGTAGTGTGAAGTGGTTTAGGTTATCCGTGGAACGTTAGGAAGCCTTCTCCACGACACATGATTTCATATGTCTGCCCAAAATGGCACAGACAAACTAGTTTTTATTTGGACTTTTCTTGGGTTGTCCAAAATATAGTTGTAAGCATATTTGCTTAATTAGTTAAGTTGTAGTGTGGAGAGGTTTAGGTTATCCGTGGAACGTTAGGAAGCCTACTCCTCGACACATGATTTCATATGTCTGCCCAAAATTGGCACAGACAAACCTGTCTTTTGTACTTTACTTTTGTTGTCTAAAACTTATTCATTTAGCATGCTCCTCCTATAGTTAAGTTCGTAAAGTCTATATGACCACTAAATAGTCTTTAGCTTCTGTCGCTTACACTATGTGTGTAAACGGTCTGAATATACTTTTTACTTTCCTCGACTTAATTGCTAATAAGCCACTCTGCCCTAAGTTGGCAGAATGTGTCTTGTTTATCTTATCTCAAAGTTCACTAGCTACCACTATTTTCATACTTCTTATATTTGAACCTCTCACTTTATTGAAAGGAGTTCTCTTCCCTCTTCTTACATTTGAGACATGATTTTTCCCCTCTACTTCCCTTTTAATTTTTACTTCTAGCAAGGAAGCTTACAATAATTTTATTTCAGAATTTTTTCAGTTCTGAAATAAAATTATTTTACCCAACTAAAACGATACTGTAACACTTTCTAGTCTAGAGTTCATAGATTTTGTTAACTTTTACTACCTAAAAAACTTACTTGAACTTCAGACGAGACTGCAACTTTCAAAGTCAGTTTATAACTTTTTTTGGGCTGTAATGCCAGCGTTTGTGGAAGAAATACATGCCGTGACTTCGGTACACTCCTTCCTCATCACTTTCACAACACTTTAGTACTTAATTACTCTGATTATTACCCAAATAACTTTCAACAACAAACCGACATTGTTTTCGTAAAAGATCTACTGTCAAATGTAACGTTTCGATACTTCATTGCTAGCCTTTTCTGAATGTCTTCCGCGGCTGTCATATTTGACAGTCGTCCATATATTTTTCTTACGATAAACCCGTTTCAGCTTCCACATGAATCTATTCTAACCCTGAGTATTACGTAGGATATTTAATCGTAAATTTTCACTAAATTCTAAAATATATAATTCAAAATACTTAAAATTTGGCAAATCCTTATTGGTCTTCCGTGGCGAACGAAACGCAGCATGTTGGTTTCGTTTCAGGCAAGTTTCGTTTAATTATATAGATAAATGTCATCCTCTTTCGCTTTTTATTATAGTAATGCTTCACGGTAAAAATAGGAAGAAGTCTGGGGTTTTCTTTCTATTCCCTATTCCTTTTTGTGTCATGTTTTTCAAAAATATAGATCTTTGATTTCGGTCAGTCATGTCCCAAATGCATCACTAATTCTCATGATGAAACGGATCGCATGACTATTGGTATTTTCGATCTTTCTGGACTATCGACCTCATTCGGATTATTCATTGCAATGTGAACACATAATATTTATATTTCCGGATCAATTTTCTCGCTTCGGGGTGAGTTTTGGGTCGAAGAGGTGTCTTTTAATGTCTAGTATGATGACATTATAATAAATTTGTTTCATTCTTTTCAGCGTTCGGCCCAGCTTTTTTATAACTTAACTTCTCAACATGAGGTCCTAAGGGAAATCCATACTTATTCTTCTGTGTAATGTCTATCCACTACTCAGGTGAGTGTTCTAAGCCTCTTTATCGTGTCTAGGTGGAAACAGTGACATCGTTTTATGTTGATGTTTCTCACACTATTTGTTTTAATTTCAGTTACTTCCTTGTGAAAATTTACGCAGTTACTTCCATGTGAGAATTTACGCAGTTACTCCCATGTGAAAATTTACTAAGTTGCTTTCCAACTTACTACGCCGCTTCACTCTTTCACGGCGACCCCGTATCTACTCGGGTGCGTGGATGTTCGACGGTTCATTTCTGGAACCAAACTTAACCTCAAATAACGGGGTCCAACTGCGAGTACATCGGGTGCCGCGATCCCCAAGGCGGATACTGCTACGATTGATGGTAACGGCGGGCGCTGTTCGACCTGTAGCCAAGCTGTGTCCGACCTCCTCGTGTTCGGGATCCTGCGGGTGATGTTCTCCGGGAAAACTCCATGGTTCACGTCGATCAGCACGTAAAACTCTTACTTCAAAACTGGTAAATTCTAATCTTTCTATTTAAATTCTACAGTACCAAAGCAACCGAAATAGGCCTCATTCTTAACTCGTGTAATGTAAATTTAAGGTTACCTACTGTTGGTATATGGGTGTGACGATATGTACCAAGGTATTTTCACCACCAATACTTAGCCTATAAAGTATCTACAAAAAAGAAAAGAAGGAAGTAAGGGGCATTGTGTAACCTTTGTTTGAAATAAATATTTATCTATTACTGAACTTATGATTTTTATTTAGCCAATTCTCATTTTGACGGTAAACTCATCTGGCGCTCATAAGTATAAATTCGATGAGTCTACTGCTCTGGTCACCTTCGAATCACACGGCCTGTTCTCATGCTCGGTTTATTACAGTGGCGCCCAACGTGGGGCCAGTTTGAGAATTTGCTAAATAAAATTAGTTTTTCTTAATTAACAGGTTGCTTTGGAATAGGTAATTACTTTTATGTAACTGAGTAGTGTATAAGATATTCTTTTGTGTGTTAGTATTAAGCAACATAACCTAATAATGGAAATGGGTATGTTATCGGGATTTAAATCATAAATTTAGATCTTTAAAGGTGTAAACTTACTAATTGAAATCCTTACTTGGAAATTTGAATTAAATATTCATAATTAACATTATTGGAAATTTAAAGTGGAATAGTACAAGTCTAAAGCTTAGTTTTGGCCTAGGTCAATTTCGTTTTGTGCCAATTTATGTTACATATTATTGCTGGTGACTGTACTAAATCGGATTCTATAGTTGACCATTTCATACGCTTTGCTTTTGTCAACAGTGTTCGCATTGTTGTGTTCCGATTTGACGATAAGACAGCCGGTGTAATGACTATCATAGAGGCATTTTATCTTAGTCCTCAGGGTTGGCAACTCATTTGCAGTCTTAGGATTGCAGTCTTGTGAATGCGTATGCTGTCTATGGGTCACGGTTTCCACTTACCATCAGGTGGCCTGTGTGCTCGTTTGCCTTCTCAATGCCATAAAAAAAACGCATTAATGTCGCTTGCTTGTGTGATAAATTGCCACTAGAAAAAAATGTATTGGATTATTGTAGAAAAACTATTTGAATCATTTATCATAAGGTTACATTTTCCGGAAAACAGATTGGTTACGTATCGATGCTTCAAAATAATTGGTTTGTCCTATGCCGCGGGAATAACGAGTCGTGTCAGGGAACCGTGTTTTACTTTTTTTTAACCGACTACAAAAAAGAGGAGGTTCTATGTTGCGCTGTATGTATTTTTTTATGTATGTTCACCGATTTCTCCGTAAATTCTCCGGGAATCCGTGAGGAATTTAGAGAACTCCTCAAATGTTATAGGCATACATATATAGCAATTTTAGTATTTTTAGTAACAAGTCCAGCATTTGCATTCAGAAAGTATCATTTGGTTAAGTAGGACTGATGATAAAAACCACAGATGGCCACCGGAACTCTTCAACGGTACCTATTCCTAGGGTGGTGATAAATGGTGAATCTCGATTAAGATAGTTGAGCGACTATAACGAAGGACATTTAATCGTTTAAATATGCCTGTCTCCCCGTGGCGTTGCTTGCGGCAACCTTGAAATGTAAGTATTCAAGTTTCATATCAACTAAGAAGTGGGAGTACATAACACGGTACATTATTTTATAATGATCACTAAATAGTATCAAATAAAATAAATGTTTTTAAAATCAAAAAACTGCTTTCAATAACACTAAAAATAACTTCTTTTAAAATCCAACTAAGTTCAGTCGAACTAAAGTCGGCGACTCACAATATTTTTAACCAAAAGCCGACTTCAGTTAGACAGTTAGTTTAGGCTTGATTTATAAAAATCCTAATCATGATTTGGGATGATTGAAACAAAAAAAGTGTTCTGATAAATCATCATGCTTAAAGAGGGCTCCCAAAAGCAAATACGTGTATTTAAAAAATATATATTCATTGAGATTTTTTTTTTTTAGTTTTTTTTAGATTTTTAGTTGTTGGTGAGTCTGTGGCTCTGCCTACTCCACCCTGGGAATGAAGGCGTGAGTTTATGTATGTATGTATATAAGTATTTAATTACCTTCTTTTTCAAAATTGTCTGTGATCAATTATCTTTTACAAAGAATACATTTTATCCTTCATTGTTCTCCTCATGTTTTTGTAAATACACATACGAGTACACGTAATTGGAAAACAGTAAATCCACCTTTCAGAGTCGACGTTGCATTTCCGAAGGTACAAGCGTTGCAATTTCAGAACAGAATTGAATTCGGCCATTCGCATCGCTTTTCTGTTTTAATTTTGCTGTTTGTATGACCTTTAAAAAAGTGTGTCTCATAATTTCCAAAAATATTTTTTATCGGTTGTAGAATTTCCATTCCCATTTGTTCCAATCTTAATGTTTCACTGTCGTGTTTTTTCACTGGCTCGTTTTTCCCTTACCTATTTTTTCCATTCCAGAAATTAATTTGATAGTGTCAACGGAGCTCCGGTGTCACGGAGCTTCTATTTCTGTGCGGTTTGGCCCTTCAGGCCTGGTGCAAAACTAACATAACCTAAACTAACTTTCCTTTTTCGACCTAATTATAAGTGGAAAAAAATACAAGTGGGAGACATTCGGATAGAAAAATATGCGATTGGGAAAAAATAAGATCGCGAAAAAATGGAATGGTAAATTCTACAACCAATAAAATTTGATTTTCGGAAATTATGGGCAACGCTCCTTTAAAAATATTGAGTTACTTGACTATCTGGCAACATAGAATTAAATACTTACCCCCTACTAATAAACGTTGAGTAACGGTGGTATAGCTATACAATGTTTTTTAGTAAGGGAGTTAATGTAGGACAGTTCAATTTGAAATATTATTTCTGGGTCTATATCGATTGGCATACAATTATTATTCCTATCGTTGTGTCGCATAACGTATTTTGTCCTAATAACGTATGGCATACACTTTGTTCCGCATATTTTTGATTGTCCGAAATTGTTGTTCCTATTATCGTTTGTCCTAAATATTATTTGTCCTATCGTTTGATGTGGCTAAGATTCAACTGTCGAATGATTGATGTGCATAATTGTAATATTCCTAATATTTAATGTGCTACAATTGTTTTGACTACATTGTCATGTCATATTGTCAAACTTGTTGGTTCTGGCGTTTCGCTCGCTCGTTAGGGTCACAGTTCTACCTAACACTCCTCCTCGCTTCGCTCGTCGTCGTACCTAACCTAACCGAAATCTGACCTGCCTGAAGGTAGAATACGTAACAATTCTGACTTCACGCCTACCATAGTTTAGTTTAGGTGCTGTAATTGTAGCCAGTTTAATAATAGGCAAAATAATTATTAGGACAATTCATGTTAGGAATATTATGCTTTAGGTAATTAGACTTTAGGGTTATCAATATTAGGACAAACTTGCTTTAGGACGTTAAATGAGTATGCACAAAAATTATTAGGACAAACGAGTAGTATGCCATTCAACAGTATGCCAAACATTCTCGGCCAAAAATTTTTAGGACAAAAAACGTTATGCGATACGACAGGCGCCCATTATTTCTCTTATTTTTCCCGGGTCCCGTAACCGAAAATAACCAGACCCTATTAATATGCCTACGTTGTCTGTCCGTCCGTCCATCCGTCCACTTTGGTGTTTTTTCATGCTTTATCTTTATTATTTTAATCACTTCGCTTTTAAAGGTAGTCACATTCCTAAGATTACTGACCTTTCTTTGATTTTTTGTATGAACTCCAATAAATACTTGAAGATTCGTCATAACAATAAAGTTAGCTAAGGTCGGACCCACGAATCCTGACAATGTACGGAGGATCGACATTAGGGCTCCAAACTCCGCAGATATGAAACTTATAAAAAGGTCATAGCGCCATAAAGTCGGTGTAAGCCATTGATTTCCGCTGACCTCGAGGCATTGGGACGTTGATACGATCCCTGTGTGGTTTACACTGCTTACTTCAGACCAAATTATTGTAATAAATAAATATTACGGGACAATCTAACACATATTGACCTAGTCCCAAACTAAGCTCTAGGCTTGTACTGTGGGTACTAGACAACGATAAACATACTTATGTAGAGAAATACATAGAAAACATCCAAGACTCAGGAACAAATACTCGTGTTCATCACACAAATACCTGGCCTTACCGGGATTTGAACCCGGGACCGCTAGCTTCGTAGGCAGGGTCACTACCAACTAGGCTAACGTGTCGTCACGTAATAGTTGTAGGATCTTGCTTTAAACTAACAATTTTCACACACAAAGAGGTCTTCTCGTCACCACAGCTGTTGTAACACAGTCGAAACGTCGAGGAAAATATTTATTTTAGTACGCGATTAAGTCCCAATTTATAGTTCTAGTAGTGGTACGACCTTCTGGATCGCTACCACTATCTTATTCTTTAACTGCCTCCAAGCAGCAGTGTTCGCACTGTCGTGTTCCAGTAAGACTACCGATGAAATTAATGAGATGGAGGCAATCCATCTGAGTCTTCAGGGTTGGCAACGCATTTAGGGTCTTTAAGGGCCTTACATACTTTCTTATAATACGCACCTATACCCACTGCCGTTAAGCAACGGTGTTTTCACCCAACCTGGGGAAGACAGTCAGCCAAAAAAGTTACGGGTTAATATTGGGGACTCGATATAATCCAAATAATTTTAGTACAGCTAAATTTTGCTTTTTTCCGTACCTATACGTCCGCGTAGAATGAACAATTTGCTATACCTTCCATCTTGTTGGCTATGCCACGAAAAGACTATTTTAAAACGACACACCCGTCACACACACACACACACACACACACACACACACACACTTCGCATTTAGTCACATTAGTGTGATTTAAAAGAGTACGAGTACAGTGTACCTACACCAACACATGTACGCACAAGATAACGTTCGACTTTTTCCGGCGCCTCATCAGCACCTCAGGAAATTGAGGAGTTTCATCTCGAAAGTATACCTCAACTTAGACCAGCAAACCGACGGGTCAGTTACCGAAGTTGTGGCTCCTCGAGTTGAATTGACGGCTAGCATATTGGTTTTTGCTAGACGACTGCCGATTTGCTGGATTTATTTTCTTGTAGAAGGAGATCCGAATAGGAGACGATTTGCACCGGGCTGTTTATTTAATGAAAAGTATTTTATATCAAAAATTTGCTAAATATATACCTAATGAACTAAAAATGAACTTTTTAATATTTTTTTAAATGATATAAGTACTGGACTGAAGTTTTTCAGCATACCCATTCGCCACATATTATTTAGCGTATTAAATTTGATATAAAATAGTTTTCATCAAATAAACAGCCCGGCGCAAATCGTCTCCTATTCGGATCTTAGACCATTGGACACACAAATCTATCTTGTCAAATACTAGGAAGATTACACTATATTATGCTACAAAATAGGTATTTGTCTATGGAATAGTCGTTGATATGTTGTATACAAAAACACTTTTGAGACGAATCGAACTAGTTAATTTCGGTACATTTAAGTAAAGTAAGCGAAAATCTTGTTGCCACATTGCAACTCCAACATTCGCTCTTAAACACCATAACTTGCACATTATTCCTGAGTTTTGTATATTTTTTATTTATTTCAGTATTTTTTATTATTTTATGTCGTGGTTTTTACATGCTGTAAGCTCTACTGCTGTCATACAGCTCGGGCGGGAACAGTGAGTTTCCGTTATAAGAGATAGCCTTTAATGTTAATTCAGGGTATAAGGTCTCCTCTTTATCCATTTCAGCCGTTTCAGCGTAAAGGAGAAACAAACATACATACAAACTTTCGCATATATTTATAATTATAATATTAGAGTGATTTTAACATGTCTTTTTACTAAAACTACTACATTTTACAAATATTGAAATAACAGAAACAAAAAGTTAAAACTTGAATTTTCATATGCTAAAAATGAATGTAATTTCAAATTCAATTACCAATACCCCAAACCGTATTAACAGTGTCACAGTCACATCACATCAAGGCATAATTGTATCAGTAATTGAACTCCATTGAGTGACGATGTTAAGTGCTGTCAGTATTTAATGATCAATCACACCGTAATGCACTAATGAGAATCGAATTATTGGCTCTGGGGCATGTAATTGAAAAGCCTAGGTCAATCGGTATGACCTTTACGAACTATTTTTAAACTTGGACTGGATTTTAGTATATTGGACGTTTAAATTAATCAGCACAGTTGTGCAAAACATTGGCAGGTATGTTATATTTCAACTACAGTGTATGGAAAATAATATACAAAGGGTTCTCTATCTTTTGCTCGAATTTCAATTGCCATAATTGTATCACTCATAATATTAATCTGCCATAAAAGCATTTTTTCTGAAACCGTGAACTATTCAGAATTGTTTTAAAACTAACCTATCCTAACCTATTGGGCTCTATGCCTCTATACAATGGCAATCTATACAATAAAAATTACCGGAAAGTTTTACTTTATGGCAAATGAACATTTGGGCAAACGAAACGATACGATCGAACTACTTAAATAAACGATAAACGACTTGTTCGAATATTTTAAGTAATTTTTTCCCGATCTCAATGTTTTGCAAATTTTCAGATCTGTATTTCTCCCATTTGCAAAATTGCACCAAGGAAAAGAAGCCTCGACAGTGTTAAATTCATTTCTGGATTCGGGAAAAACACGACGGTGAATACTAAATGCGGGAAAATCGTTTTGGAAAATTTATCAAAATTAGCATTTCACACAAACGTATGTATGTGTAAGACTGTACTAACAGATCAGTGGCTCTATCCTACTCGGTAAAACCATATTGCTTTCGACATGTTAACGTTTTTTTTATCTCAGCCACCATGACTGCCAAGTAAATAAGACCTATTACAACGTAAATTTCACTAGCGTAGCGTGCCATATACTTAGTTAGAGAGCCCACGACACTAAACCTAGTTCGATAACACTACCGGATGATATATACATATATATATATATATATATATATATATATATATATATTTAGTCTCGTCATAAACGGGGGAACACGAAATGGTGATGCTGCAATTCAAAAAAACTGGCGATGCATTTTTAGTATGATAATAAGACTCAAAAGTTTTGTTTATTCTTCAGAACAGGGGATGTGCAAGAATATACCACAATACAATGCTACAAGCCCCCCTGATTGGCCTAATCAGTGGCAGCAGCATGATAAGCGATGCCTCGTATTTAAGTATCTTTTATGATCGATCTCCTCAAAAAACCGAAGTTCATCTGAAAGATCATCAATTTCTGTGTAAGAAAAACTACTGCAGAACTTTTAACTAAAAAAACAAAAAATGTTGTCTCGTTTTTCGAATTGCAGCATCATCATTTCGTGTTCCCCCGTTAATGACGAGACTAAATATATATAATATCATCCGGTAGTTTTATCGAACTAGGTTTAATGTCGTGGGCTCCCTAATAGTAGATTGAGAATACCCGTAAAACTTTACCCTCCTTAAGCCAACATAAATAAAAGCGGCCAAGTGCGAGTCGGACTCGCCCATGAAGGGTTCCGTGAAAGGTAAATTGCGGTTTACGATTTATGACGTATTAAAAAAAAACTACTTACTAGATCTCGTTCAAACCAATTTGCGGTGGAAGTTTGCATGGTAATGTACATCATATATTATTTTTACATTTATCATTCCCTTATTTTGGAAGTTACGGGGGGGGAACACACATTTTTCCACTTTGGAAGCGTCTCTCGCGCAAACTATTCAGTTTAGAAAAAAATTGTAGTAGAAACCTCAATATCATTTTTAAAGACCTATCCATAGATACCACACACGTATGGGTTTGATGAAAAAAAAAATGAATTTCAGTTCTAAGTATGGGGAACCCCAAAAATTTATTGTTTTTTTTCTATTTTTGTATGAAAATCTTAATGCGGTTCACCGAATACATCTACTTACAAAGTTTCCATAGTATAGCTCTTATAGTTACGGAAAAAAGTGGCTGTGACATACGGACGGACAGACGGACGGACGGACGGACAGACATGACGAATCTATAAGGGTTCCGTTTTTTGCCATTTGGCTACGGAACCATAAAAAGGCTTCTCTAGTCTAATATACTTACCTCTAAACACGTGTAGGTATTTAACACGATCTTACGGGAGTCAAACTCGCTAATCCCGCTAAGCCTGGCTGTGTGCTCGCAACCAGGTCAACGATAACGAACGTGCGAAAATAAGGCTTGATAAAAATGAACGAGCCCCGGGACGGCCGGAGTGGACAGGCTGGCCAGCTCCACTTGGGGCTTTAGGCTACCACACCAGCGGGCCTAGTATTTATTTATTTATTTATTTTTTAAAGAACATGTCTGACTAACAGCTTGATGCCAAAGCGTCAGACACGGAATTATACAAACAAGTACTTAAAAATAAGCAACACAAAATTATTATATATATATACTAGAGGACGCCCGCGACTTCGTACGCGTAGAATTAGTTTCCCGCTACTCCCCCCCATTTCTTCCCGTTGGGGGTCGATTTTCGGAAAATCCTTTCTTAGTGCTCACTTACATCATGAAAGGAACTCATGTACCAAATTTCAAGTTTCTAGGTACAGTAGTTTCGGCTGTGCGTTGATATGTCAGTCAGTCAGTTTAGCCTTTTATATATATAGATAGATAAGTATACAATGCAAACAAAGTGGCACAAACTATACTACAAAAAAGAACTTAAAAATAAATCATTTTGAACTGCAGCCTTCCTAGTGGATCAGTAAACACATCAGCATCTTGGACTGTGTCAAGAAATCGGTTGAGAAGCGCCAGGGCGCGAGCGGTAGGCAACGCGAACAGCACAGGGGGTCGTAGTATGGTTGCGTTAATCGCGTGAAAAAATGTGGATAAAACATCTGTCACTTTTTGACACGTATATAAGTACGAGAGTGACGGATGCTTTATCATGCACAGTTTGTCACGCGATAAACGCAACCATAATAGGCCCGCAGAGCGTAAGAGCGGTTGCGAACTACGCCGATCCGAATCCGATCCGAACCCGTGAAAATTCGGATCTAGACCGGATACATAATAAAATCGGATGACGGCAGCCGGGTCTAATGCGTAAACTACCATAGAAATAGTTTTACGACTACTCCGGACTGTATTTTCACGGTTTCGGATCGGATTCGGATCGGACGTAGTGCGCAAACGCTCTAACGGTGCGTAAATTACGGTCCGTCAAAATTGACGTTAGGCATAGTTCAGGAAATATGATTTGGCCGTCTGTTATATACTTTGCGATCTTTTTTTCTGCGTTAAGACTTACCGGACCTAACCTTAACCTTAACCTTGCAACCCACTGTGCTGTTTGAAGAACGAGGGCAGTTTTACGATTTACTTTTGTTTAATATTAACAAAAAGATCTTAGTGAAGATTACACACGGCGAAGTCATATTTCCTGAACTATAATTACTATGACCCATTATTTTGTTTATCTACGGAACGTCACCAGCGCCTCTATTCCCGGCGGTAAAAACAAAGTGTACAAACTGCGCCAGTTGGTCTTACTTAACAATTAAATTCTGGAACGAAAGCCACTCAACAAAGATTTTAATGTAGTAAGATATTATTGTTTAAATGAGGTGAAATCTAAATGTATATTGCAATCGGAAAGAGACAGAAAAACGCAACATTTTAAAACTGTATATAAAACTTGAAGACTTTTGTTATTTCCATTCTGATAGTTTGGAATATATTTAGATATTTTTGAGTTAATTTCGAGTAACTGTTTAAAATATTCATTACAATTTTTTTGTACGAGCGCTGATGTAGGTATTGTAGTCATTTTTAACAACTAAATCCTAGAGTTATTAAAATTTGAAATGAAGAAAGGCATGAAACAAATAATAAAGTTTGTTAGTGGCTCTCAAAACTAAGTCGCCACATTACATACATAACATAGATAGACGTGATTGTTTAAACAGAGAGGGCCTTACTTGCCGGCGGCATATTAGTCTACCCTTAAATAAAGATAAACAACTTTTTGCAAAGCCTCGCGATTTTGTTAATTTCTCTCTGTTGTAAACAAATATTATGTTATGTAACAAACAATGTCAAAGTTAAGCTGATGTGAGTTTAGTAAAGTTTTTGAATCGTAATGTTTAAGTTTTACAAAAGCCGTTAAAAGCTCAAATCTTGTTCAAATTAAGAATGATGATAGTAAAAATTTGAGACTGTAAAGATTCATATAACTCACTTGGGGTTAAGTTGTCATTTACAAATTTGCATCGATTTTTTTTTTAGCATTTTCTTGTTAAGTATATAATACGTATGAATTAAACGTTATAGAAAAATTGACGAGTTATTCCCAGTAACTATGAATACACGTGATTTTTTTTTTGTACCGCGTAACAATGTTAAAGTTCAATGTCATAGCATAGACAAAACATAATTAAACATTTATTGAATTCTTTCATGGTAATCGAAACACGAACAAAGACATCAGTTCAATATGAAATGACGTAATAAAACACAATTCCATGAAAAAATAACAATACCAGAATAAATAATATCGTCAAAGGCGACAAAAACTCAACACCTCACAAAACATCGAACGTAACAATATGAATAACGCCAAAACGACAGCGTAATGTTAAATACAATACAAATACAATACAGGAACAAATAATGGGTGTCAAAGTGGAGCATACCCTTATAAAAAGGGTCTTTTACGCGCAATGGCAGGTTGGGAGTAATGGAGTTGCGGGATCGAAACAGAGATTACGTGGTTTATTTCTGTTATTTTACGTTTATGCGCAGTTTCGACGGAATGTGACGCGTGCTTTGGAATTAGAGAGGCCGATGACGTTTTATAGCTGGTTTATTGATAGGTTATGGGTTTGTAAAGGTATTGAAAGGTACCTTAAGGTTATATGGGATAGCTGAGTGATATTGTAATAAATGGCAAGGGACTCTTCAATATGTTAAAAGCGACATCAAAGAATGCATGAAGTATAAAACAATAACTGAAAATTAAAACTAATAATTATGTACCTAAATGAGAGCAAATCTAAGAATGAAGATAGGTATAAAAATAAACTAAAACATTAAATCTAAGAATGGCCACTGCGGCATTGTACCCTCATTAGGGAATGCAATTTAACCGGTTTTTAACTATTTTTGTATGAAAATAACCGGTTAAAACCGATAATAACCGGTTATTTGCATTCCCTTACCCTCATATTAAAGTTGCACAGTTAACATTAGCGGATCCAGGGGTTTTTAGGTACATACCTTCACGCTTGTCTCATAATGGGGTAGGCAGAGACTATGGAACGCCAGGTGCCCCGGTCCAAACATACAACTTTCGCTTCCTCTACATTCATCAATCTCTTCATGCACGTACGTCGGTTTCGGGTGCTTTTGATTTGGCCCTTATTCAGTACATCGCGAATATGATCACCGTACGTCCGCCTAGGACGTCCCCTACCGACATGTTCGTTCACTTTCGCTCGCCATATCTCTTTCGTAACTCTTCTTATCTTTTAACTCTCGATTAAATTAAATATAACCTGCGACAGCCCTCGCTTCGCTTTCATTTATCTGAGTTTTCTGTAACAACCGTACCAGAATTTATTACACATAAAAATCTTTCCTTTAGTACCGTTTGGTAACCAAAATTTCGTAACCATAAACAGAATCAAATTAAATTTAATGCTGGTTACGAAATGTTGGTTACCAAATGGTACTAAAGGAAATCTTTGATGAAAATTGTTTCTAACTGCTGCATGGTTTAGGAGGAATTATCGAAAATACACAAACAGACGCGGAAAGCGTCTTAATTTTGTACTAGGCATGCACAAATACAAAGATATAACATAAATGCGGCGTCACCTCACCACTCTATGCAGTATCTGTCACCCTAACCAGCTGTGAACACATACAACTGTAAAAGGACCATTAGGCAAGAGAGAGTCCGTTGTAAATAGCCGCCATTACTCTGATGCGGACGCGAGAAGCGCTTTGTCTGGCTCTTAATTTGATAGCCAGTGTATATACGGATGGACACCTTGGGAACACGGTCTTGTATATAAAGAGGAAGGTGTGTTATGTATTAGGTCCTTACCTATGAAATTGGCGTTTTATATGGAGAATTTTATGAAAACGATGGTTTTCATACATTTAATTTTGCGGATTGTTTAGTAACGTCAAATGCAAACCAAACAAAACTCTGTCAGGAATATTGGACACTTCTAAGCTATATTATACATATCTTAATTACTTAAAGATACTTTATTACTTTGACGACGCGCTGGCCTAGTTGGTAGTGACCCTGCCTACGAAGCTAGCGGTCCTGGGTTCAAATCCCGGTAAGGGCAGATATTTGTGTGATGAGCGCGAATATTTGTTTCTGAGTCTTGGATGTTTTCTATGTATTTAAGTATATATTTATCTATATAAGTATGTTTATCGTTGTCTAGTACCCATAGTACAAGCCTAGAGCTTAGTTTGGGACTAGGTCAATTGGTGTGACATTGTCCCCTGATATTTATTTATTTATTTATTTTATAGTTAGCTTCATAAAACTCTGCGTAATTGAAACACTTAACCTCACAGCACATGAAAAGAGTTGAGTTCACACTTTAATTTTAAACACTAAGTAAGAAATTGAACCATATTATTTGTATCTAAAACCTTTGTAACATACTGTATTAATGAAATTTAAAAATAATTTGGAAGTTAAAATTGAAATGAATAAATTCAGTACGAAATAAAACACGTAAAAATAACGCCAATTTCATAGGTAAGGACCCAATATTTACTAGCTTAGTAGAAATCGTTTATCGCTTTAGTCTCAGGAATTTAAAAAAACTGAGGAGAAAATTTGAGCTCTTCCTGGGGATTAAGCTATACAAATATCAGGACAAAATATCACACAAATTTACCTAGTCCCAAAGATAAATAAATACTTAAATACATAGAAAACATCCAAGACTCGGAAACAAATACTCGTGCTCCTTAAGCCGGCCATACACGTTACGGTTACTGGAGAGGTCTACCTGTGCAGGCGACCGGAGCAAAACCAAAAATCAATTCTTTCGAGTGACACCGTACGGTGACCCTGTGCGTGTGTGCCGTGTCCTCCGGTCGCCTGCGCAGGTAACCTCTCCGGTGGACCGTAACGTGGATGGCCGGCTTTACACAAATATTTGCTCAAACTAGGAATCGAACCCGGGACCGCTATATAAATCTTTGCAAAGGTTGCACTTAACTTGAACTTTAAAAGTACGTGTTTCTTCTTCTTCTTCTTCTGGTTTTGTTTACATCTTTGCCAATTTCAATTGGCACATACTGCCATATACTTCATACTTAACAAGCAACCAACCCTCGCCTCGCTACGATTTATGTATGTTCTCTGTAACATAACTCAGACTGTACATAATCCAGAAGTTGTGATAAATAAAAACCTGCCTCTTAAATCAAAATCTATTTATTGTAGAAAACCGCATTAAAAAAGTAGTTTGAAAGATCTAAGCGTGCATAGGGGGGACAAACGGCGGGAAGCGACTTTATTTTTATACTATGCAAAGGTATGTAACGTATAGTCATATTTTCGTGGAATAGAGGCCGGTTTAATGATGGATAAATCAGCATAATAAACCTCATTTCAAATTTCGAATCAATACTTCAAATCCACAGACCAAAATAAAACAGTTGAACTACAGCATTAAAAAAAAGTTAAAACACCCTGACAAAGATGTCTGCGTTTCATTCAATCTTACTGAAATAAGTTTCAATCTGCAAAACAAAATCGACTGCTCTCTTCACTCCGCATCCCGCAATTTGAGGACTGGATTAAATACGCAAATAAAAGGTTATGGAAATGACGAGCAAGGGGCCTAACGCTACTAGCCTTCGACTTATTTATGTAGTACGTCTTCCTCTAACCAGTGTTTAAGGAAAGAGATGCAATGCATAAAAAGACAAGTGAGAATCAAGTGGTAAGCCTGATGAACTCTTTATCTGAGTTGTAAACGAAATGAGTTTTTATTTTGTGTACGAGGTCAGTGTTCGCCAAACTGAAGAACGTGAAGCAGCAAAATAAACTTAAGTTTTGCAGTTTGTTTTGTTAGTGACTTCAGTAAGTGATTACTGCTTGTGGCGCTGTTCTACTCGGTAATACCATATTGCTTATTTATTTGACAGTAATGGCGGCCGAGTTAAAAACAATACGATAACAATGTCAATAGCAATATTGTTTCGCCGAGTGGAAAAGAGCACTTGTCCTTAGGTATCACTAGTTTGAGTGAAACACAGAACAGATAAAACAGTAGAAGTGTCAAGTGGACGTGTAGCGTGTGGCATAGTTATGCGGAGGTCCGCATAACCTACCATACATTTGCCGCGATCACTTATAAATTTCAATATTTTGATATTTCCATATTTCTAAAATAGGAAATAAATCCAGAAGCATGCCTTATTGTGCTATTTTGGAGTGTAAAAATGATAGCCGCACCAAAAACATTTTGCATGGCGGCGTGTTGTTTTTATGATAGTTTGAGTATTGGCGACAACAGGTCTGATACTAAGCGAAGCTCATGCCACTTCCACTGAAAATTTGACACTTGCCACTTGGTAACCCCGTAAAAAATGTAACTTCGAATTTGCAGTACGTTGAAAACTGTCAGGCTTAAATCTGGATTACAAATTCAATTAGATTTGAAAAACATCCCACGGTGATGCAGTCACAATTAGATTGGAGCCATTCGGGGCAGATTTAGTGTTCTCCAATTTTAAATATCTGCGAATCTAAATTTATGAACGTCAAAGTCGATTCTAGTCTAACGAGAATAGTTTGACGTTTATAAAATTTAGGTTTATAGACGTGGATAACATCGGGGAGGGAAAATATCGGGCTTATACTTTTGATTTATCCTGTTTATTGATTTAGTATCACTCGCCTGACATTGGCAAAATCACTGCGGAACACCGCGTTAGCTCACCATTAATAAAAGAAGAAGGTTTATAAACATTTACCCCCTTATTTACAAAAGTGGAATAACCTTGGAGTAACTATGCCATGTTTTGCCCTTATCCGTCGAATTCAAATGTCACAACCACAGGTAAGGACAAAACATGGCATAGCTACTCCCAGGTTATTCCACGTTTATAAGTAAGGGGTTAAAATTAGAGAACACTAAACCGAATTAGCCCTGATTGTACCTACTCGTATGGTGGCCATACACCATCCATCCTACCGTCCAATCGGCATGACGCTGCAGGCTTGCTCCAATTGCAGTTCGTCTATATACACCACACACGATCAGTGTGAACTGTCCAATCGGCAGCGACGCTCAGTTGAAGCCATGGCTTCACCGGTGACAGACGACGATGTTTTAACCGTTTTGGGCATTTTACTTGTGAAAATGAAACAAAAAAAAAAAAAGATCGAGCAGAGTGGTGCAAACGGTGGTTAATGAAAAGAAAACAGTTTACCCATACACATTTATTAAAAGAATTGAAGATTACGCCAAAAGATTATTGTAATTATTTACGAATGAATGGAGAAACTTACATGAAACTTCTAACGTTAGTTACTCCTCTAATTGAGAAGCAAGACACTGTTATGAGAAACGCTATCTCGGCACACGAGAGGTTAAAATCTTGACCTGACTGAACTGACGATCGCCGACCGCCATACACGGTCCAACCGGAATGATCAAGCCAAAAGAATCGAATTTCGATTGTGCCGTCAAGTATAACTGTCATGCCAATCCACTCCCACCCACGGTCAATTCTAACTGATCCAATCGGTAGCTTCATGCCGATTGGACGATAGGAAGGATGATGTATGGCCATCATTAAACATTTTGTAACTGACCAGTAACAATTCGCAATTTGTATTTACCATGTCACTGAACATTCGAAATTCAAATTTGAAATGTAAATGAACACTGAACGTTCGATATTCAAAAACAAAAGCCGCAACAATCAAAGCGATGTAATTGGACGTAACGTTTTGTCGAGCTCGTTTCATAGCGGAGTGTAAAAATCAAAGGGATTCCGTTAGCTTCACTGGATTTTTAAATTACGAGCTGTTTTTTTTCGCTCAATGAACGTAATAACTAAAATGTTCACTTCTCATGTTCTTAAAATGTTACTTTAGTCTCTGCATATCGGGACTAAAGTTCCTTATTAGTCTCTAGGGACTAAAGATTTTTTTTTAATTTGCTTTGGAAACGCCTAAACAACCAATCACGGTGTTTGTGAATGGAGGATTATCGCCATTTTCAGTGATTGTGTGTAGACAATTTTTTGGGCGTGGAAATAACCTCAAAATGACAACTGTGCAAAAATATAACAAAAACGATTTATTTTCATGAAAAACGATTAATATGAATATGTTATGTAGTGCTATTAAGGATGAATTCATTTTATTATGCATGGTCCAATTAGTTTTAAAATAGTTTTCAAGTTTTAATCTGTTGGCTAAATATGCAAGTACAGGGTCTTTCATTAAGAGTAAGTGACTTTGCCCAAAAATTTAAAAAAATACTTGTCATTTTTTTGCCGCCATTTTGTGAAAAAATTCAACGTCAGTATCTGCCATTTAATTATGGAACGGTATACAGATCATCAACGTTTAGAAATAATAAAACTGTATTATTAAAGAGACAGTTCGATTAGAAAAACGTTTCGTGCCATAGATCTATTGAAGGAGCATTTCAATGGACGTGAAATCAGCAGATTTGGAGACATCGAGTGGCCGCCAAGATCTTGTGATTTAACGCCATTAGTTTATTTTTTGTGGGACTATGTTAAATCATTAGTCTACGCAAACAGGCCACGCACAACTACTGCACTTAAGGAAAACGTTACTTGAGTTGAGCCTCAAATGTGTGTAAAAGAAATGCAAAATTGGACCATTCGTTTACAGAGCACAATCAAACACCGCGGACATTATTTGAGTGAGATATTATTTAATAAGTAATGGCAAACCATGTTTATTCACATAAATAAAAACTATTAACGTTATTAATAATATCGTTGTTTTATTTAATTTTAAAGATCACTGATTCTTAATGGAAGACCCTATATTTAAAGCGTCACTGTATGTACAAAAAAATATATGAAAAAACTGAGAAACAAATTTGTAAAAAACTTTGTATCTAACGTCGTTTTTTTCCTCGCATTCAAACCATAGTGACACTCGAAACACCTTATAATTTCCAATTCATCGAAAGGCATTCTCGCCACATGAGTTAATAATTTTCGATAGTCACAAAGGGTCTGGCCGGTCTGCTATAGTAAAATCGCCCCTGGCTGAATATGAAAACTGAATATGCACGTTTATTTGCCTCATTGTCAAATATAATTTTACTGAATATTAAGCCTTAAATACTTACGATTAGCGAAATATTTAAAAAAAAAATAATTCAGTTTTTAATTTATATTGGCCAAACTACTTTATCGATTGACACGTCCTTCGAATATTTTATACATGTATTTAAGATACATTTATAAAAAAAAATTAAAGTCCTAGCTTCTTTTGAAGTCAACATTTTTGTCTATTTTAGTTTTTCTTTTTCTTTTTTTTTTAGTTGCAAGTTAGCGACACCTACCATATTTTGATATAATATACACAATTTAATATTCTATTACATATATTTTTTTCAAAAATATTAGTTTGGATCAACAAAGTGGAAATAAGCTATTTGTATAGGAGTGGTATTCAAATTGATTCCGTAAACGTAAACAGAGAAAGTAAGTTGTTCCACCGTGTTCTAAATTCAAAGACTCGCATTTTGAATTTCGAACACGGCGGGCTTCTTATTTAATTCTTGCTTTTTATTTCAATTTTAGAATGCACCTCTGTCACTGAAAATATATGGAGAAAAATGTAATAAAATATATTATCTCTTCTCTGTATACATAAAAAGTTAAGATATACGAGTATCTGCCCGTGTAAAATTAAAAGCTAGCGAACTGATTTCAGAGGTTTTCACGGAGTTTCAAAGGGAGTTTTGTGAAGTAGGTTTCCATTTCTAGAGCGATTGTTTAGATCCCGTTTCTAGCATCCTAGGTATGAATTTCTTAAGTATCAGACCGAATTACAAAAGTATTTAATGTTTCCAAAAATAAAAGTTTTTTTGTAGAATTAGCTATTTCCATTATTTAAGGAAGATGGCGTTCATGGGTGTTCTTTTTTTCCACCCTTTTACACAAATAGCTTATTTCCACTATGTTCATCCAAACTAATATTTTTGAAAAAAATATATGTAATAGAATATTAAATTGTGTATATTATATCAAAATATGGTAGGTGTCGCTAACTTGCAACTAAAAATAAAAAATAAAAATAAAAAAATAGACAAAAATGTTGACTTCAAAAGAAGCTAGGACTTTAATTTTTTTTATATAAATGTATCTTAAATACATGTATAAAATATTCGAAGGACGTGTCAATCGATAAAGTAGTTTGGCCAATATAAATTAAAAACTGAATTTTTTTTTTTTAAATATTTCGCTAATCGTAAGTATTTAAGGCTTAATATTCAGTAAAATTATATTTGTTAATGAGGCAAATAAACGTGCATATTCAGTTTTCATATTCAGCCAGGGGCGATTTTACTATAGCAGACCGGCCAGACCCTCTAACCTAACCTACGTAATTAATGTTTAAGATATCCTGAAATCATGGTTTCAGCAGAAAATACGTTCGATGAAATTAAATTCGATGAAATGATACAATCGATGAAGTGGAATTCGATAAAATGTCGGGTTATTTGTACACGTGCACAGACATTTTCGAACACTGTAAAAGCGATGCAGCTAACTTGAATTAGCGATCGCAAACAGAATCTAAAACAACATCGCCCGTTGACATTTAGGAACGTGGCCGGAATAGTCACTGGGGGGTTATTATGACATAGCAATGCAGTTCAGTTTACGCTGAGAGAAAAGGACAGAGCTATACAACTGCTATAGCTCTGTCCTTTACTCTCGCCGTAAAATGAACTGCATAGCTATGTCATAATAACCCCCCTGAGCATATTTGCAATCACCGCAATAATTATCGTTGGGCATGATTCACTGAAAAGCTACGCTAACCCTTTTTAGGGTTCCGTACCCAAATTTTAAAGGGACCCTATTACTAAGACTCCGCTGTCTGTCAGTCCGTCTGTCCGTCTGTCCGTCTGTCTGTTACCAGGCTGTATCTCATGAACCGTGATAGCTAGACAGTTGAAATTTTCACAGAAGATGTATTTCTGTTGCCGCTATATCAAAAAATACTAAAAACAGAATAAAATAAATATTTAAGGGAGGCATACAACAAACGTGTTTTTTTTTGCCGTTTTTTGCTAATGTTGTTCGGAACCCTTTGGCGCGAGTCCGACTCGCACTTGGCCGGTTTTTTTGTATTTAGGGTTCAGTATTTTATCATCTACGACCTGGGCCTCTATTCTAGACGGTTTAAACCATATCGTCTTTGAGCTGATATGGCGTCATTTTTAACTTGACCGCCATTACTGTCAATTAAATAAGAGCTATCAAAACGTTGACAATACGATAACAGGTCAAAGACGATATGGTTTTTACCGCCTAGAATCTTGGCCCTGTTTTCCGCGGCTTTGTCTGCTTTGTTTTTCTCAAAAGCTTAAGCTATCTTAAAAAATTATATACCTACTTAGTTCTGAGCTTACCTGGTGAAAACGTAACATTATCTCCTAAAAAATATGTGATTTGTCGCACGTTTACCCCATTAACGCTCTCACCCCACCTGACTTTATATCCCCTGTTTTTTTTTAAATATACTATACAGGGTGTTAGGTATATAGTGGATAATCCTTGAACTACGGATAGAGGGCACTTAGGACGTTATGAAAAAGCTAAAATAGGTTTAGTAAAAGTCGCACGGTTTTCGAGATTTTTGGACTTTTTTTATTTTTATTTATTGACACCCTTACTCGACTTTTTGGTCATGGTTAGTGTACGGAGATATTTTTTTTTATTTTCTTTTTACCTTAATAATGTTTAATAGTGGTGCTATCAGATAAACATTACCAATATGGGGTAGCTACCGAGCTATAATTTAAAAAAAAAATTTCACTGCAACAGCTCAAAGTTTGGTAAATGTTCGATCAAAGATGCAAAATTTTAGTTTGCGAACACTAACCATGACCAAAAAGTCGAGTAAGGGTGTCAATTTTTAAATAAAACAAAAAAGTCCAAAAATCTCGAAAACCGTGCGACTTTTACTAAACCTATTTTAGCTTTTTCATAACGTCCTAAGTGCCCTCTATCCGCAGTTCAAGGATTATCCACTATATACCTAACACCCTGTATACAGTTTGTTTGTCTGATTGCAAATCCATCTTGACCAGTGATGTGCCGTGCCCGGGAACATTGCCCAGCGTGGGAATATTGCCGAATGTGTTGCCGGCGGCGTGTTGCGATAGATATTCTCACAGTTACATTTTGAAACATTCTTTATTAACACCCGTACAAACGTCACTATGAGGTCTCACAGTGCTCACGAACGCACAGGGTGTTTCAAATCGTCTCATAAACAAAAGGTCAGTCAAAAAGGACCAAATCACAAAGCTGTATTGAACGCAGTGCGTTTACTCAGTAAAGGATCCCTTAAGTATTGTTTGTGAATACGGTTGTAAGTATTTCACATCTATACACTTTTAAATAATCAACCTATTGCATAGCTTCATTAATATTCCCAATATTGCCGGTGGCAATTTTCTGGGAATTTGGGAAATTGGCAACGGCACATCACTAATCTCGACTCGCTGCAACTTCACTAGTCAACGAGAGCAGCGATTTCCACGTCAACGGTTCTTATTTGAACACAAAAGTGGAACGTTCGCGTTTTGTTTGTACGACAAAGTTTAATTGCCATTGTTGGTTAGTTTGCCGTTTTATAAGGCTTGATATTTGCTGTAGATATTGTTGTTGTTTGCTAAATGTAGTTTATATTTCGTGTTGTAGCAAAGGCCTTTGTCCAGGATATTTGTGGAAATTATATGAGAGTGTTTGCAAACCTATTACAAGCCTACAATGTATAAATCTGTACCCTATTCATAAACGCACAATAAACCTATTTTATTTAAAGTATTATTTTTTCCTTTCTGTCCAATTCAAATGTTAGAATGACAGATAAGGACAGAGCATAATTCAAGCATACTTTAGCTATTGCGCGTTTGTGAATAAAGGGAGTTTAGAGAGATATCCGTATTGTTGTGTTTTTGTGTGGGAATAAGAAAACTGGTGAAACGGTCCTCAGGGTTGGCAATGCAATTGCAGTCTTAGGACTGTAATAATAATCGTTATTCTCTATACTGTGAGTTTACTGTCGACGAACTCACAGGTGAGTTACTCAAAAAACCGGCCAAGAGCGAGTCGGACTCGCGCACGATAGGTTCCGTACCATTAACTATAAAAAAACACGTTTGTTGTATGGGAGCCCCCTTAAATATTTATTTTATTCCGTTTTTAGTATTTAATTTTATTGTTATAGCGGCAACAGAAATACATTATCTGTGAAAATTTCAACTGTCTAGCTATCACGGTTCATGATATTATTATACAGCCTGGTGACAGACAGATAGACGGACAAACGGACGGGCAGTGGAGCCTTACTAATAGGGTCCCGATTTTACCCTTTGGGTACGGAACCCTAAAAAATAACCCACCTGGCTCTTCGAAGCTACAACCTTAACAATAACAAAACCAATTCGCTGTGAAACCGCTTTCGTAATAGCCAGTATTATGATCGTAATAACTTTAATCTGGCCATTGTCCAAATCGGAATTGGCCGAAGTTATCAATTTTAGGATAACGAAACTATTAAGATTACAATATTGATGGAGAAACTAGAATTGCTAAGGCATTATTAATGGTCTAGGTTTCGATTTAAATAATTTAAATTTGAACAATACGCTTACAACTTGGCCACAAATTGTAAAGCGGTATACACTGAGTCGTCCGCCGCATGTTCCATACGGCGACAGCAAAAGTGTGGTCCATTCGCTTAGATAGTGTCGCTACACTCGCACGCACTTGGTTATTGTAATAAAATACGAATTTAATTCGATGTAAACTGTCAAATTCACTTGCGGGTACACCGCTCGCATTCTTTGTTTACGCTGCGGCATCTTTCAAAGGCGGCACGTGCCAAGGCGGCGCGATACAGAGGTGACGACACTATCTAAGCGAACGAGTGAGTGCCCTACCAAGATGCATTGCGCTAACTAGCGTTTCTATTCGATTCGATTTTAAACCAATCGCGTCACTGATAGATCACGTGACTTTTCGTATCACGTCATCTACCAGTGACGCAATTGGTTTCAAATCGAATCGAATAGAAACGCTAGTTAGCGTAATGCATCTTGGCAGGGCCCTCTGCAGTGTAAAGAACAACGTAGTCGCAACACCGCATTCGGCAAGCGACAGCTGCAACCGAGTCATTAGATGACCGAAGCAGGCGGACAGAATTTGAAGACGACGTTCGTTGGCCGAAATTGTGTAAAAAAATTTCGGCGACCGAATTAGGTGAACAAAGTAAGTAGTTTATTTAATTGCCACTTATCATTATTTTAATTTTGCGACTCGGCAAACGTAGTGTAGGACGCCATACGGCAAGATGGAGTGATGATTTGCGGAACACTGCTGGCAGATGTTGGATGCGAGAGGCCAAGGAGAGGATACAATGGCGCACATTAGGGAAGGCTACATTCAGCAGTGGACTTTATATAGGCCGATGATGATGATGGTTATTATTTTATTCTGACATGTTCAGAAATGTTCACCTTACTGTTGCAAAAACAGCACGGTAAGTTCGTCGTTCCAAGCAATCGTAAATCATGTATGGACTGGGATAACTAACTTCCAACACCCAAACTCGATCAATTTGATCGAAATTCTCCCATGTTTATTTCCCCTTTTTTAAACGTTATTAACTAAAAAGGTTAACCTTCACAACCGGCAATTACCTATATCGATCACACGAGAATTTTAAACGGTCAAAACAGTAACTTTTGAAAATTTGTAGTCTAAACATTTTACTCATGTTGATATCCTAACCACTGAAGAAATACGGCATAAAATTATACTAGTATTCAAAGTCTTTGCTTCGTTCCTCGCGTTAACGTTAAGTTTAAGCCAAACTAGCGTAATTTTTTCGGTGTTTTCGGTGTTTTCGGTCGCGTGTTTTTTGCGGCGAGGCAAAATGAGTTCGACTTTTGTATTGCAGTTTTGATCAAATATACGCGATTCACCACTCACATAAGTATTAGATAGGCACCCCCCTTTGGCTTCACCCTCAAGAGAATAATCCCTCTGGTAGTTATCCTAGAAATGCTAGCCGTTTCACGTTCGCATACCCACTAACTTTGACCCGAACTGCTTCCAGATAGTAGAAAATACCTTAAATGCTTCTTACTTGTTAATCGCAAACCGGAATTGCGTCAGCATCTATACATACAAACCTAGGTTAGGTTAGGTTAGTTGGAAGGAATTCAGGTGGCAAGAAAATATTAGTTAAATGCAAATTCTTCATTTCTAGTAAAAGGAGTCAGAAAGAGACTTCCGCTTGTAATTTGTAACTTGTTGCTTCGTGAAACGGGCCTCTGGTATTGCAGATTGCAGGCATCCATAGGCTACAGTAACCGCTTACCATAAGGCCCCGTTCCCACTATGCCGGACCGGCGAATTTGCCGGATGCCGGTAAGGCTAGTGGCTTATGACGCTGTTCACACGGCATCATGTGCACAGCTTCATATAAATTGTACAGCCACTACCCTTACCGGATCCGGCATAGTGGGAACCAGGCCTAAGGCGTACGCTTGTTTGTTGCCATCGTCGTTGTAATTTTTTTTTGCCTCAAAATTACTGTAAATAGACGAAGAATTTCAAGATACAAATTATACTCTACTCGGAAACAACTGTCATATATTCATATCACTATTTCCACTTACACAACTTTCCTTCAATATTCAGAATGAACCCATTTCGGTATGAACCACTTCGGAATGAATCGAAGCGCTCGGACTATTCCGGAAGAATGCATCAGCTCCGGAGTGCGTGAGCCAATTTTTAGATAACACTCCACCTGGGGCGTGAAATTTATCTGCCGCCAACAGGAAAGGGTGCGGTTATAGGGGTAAGAGAGAGCGGTTAGCGTTATAATAATGTAATAAATAATGCGGCAGGAGAGGCATTATTTGTATGAAGGTAAGTCCACGAAGCGGTCACGGTCAGTTTTAGCGTTTTGTTCTATTATTAGCGAATGATGGTTATGACGAATAAAATAGTAAGAGATCCGAATAGGAGACGATTTGCACCGGGCTGCTTATTCGATCAAAAGTATTTTATATCAAATTTGATACACTAAATAATACGTGGCGAATAGGTTGCCTGGAAAATTTCAGTCCAGTATATAATTAATTAAAAAATTAAAAATTAACTTTGGCTTAAAAAAGTTCTATTGCTTGTTTAATAGACAAATTACATACCAATCGAAAGTATGAAGCCTATAGAACTTGCAAACGTTAGGTTGACTATTTTATTCCCGTCAAACGAATGGATAGGCAGGTATAAACAGGTAAGTCGGTACTAATAATTTGCACCAAACCTAACGTTTGCATATTCTATAGGCTTCATACTTTCGATTAGTATGTAATTTGTCTATTAAACAAGCATATGCAATTTAAAAAAAAAATCATTTTTAATAAAAAATTTAATGATAATAATTAAGTACTGGACTGAAATTTTTCAGGCAACCTAATCGCCACATATTATTTAGCGTATCAAATTTGATATAAAATACTTTTGATCGAATAAGTAGCCCGGTGCAAATCGTCTCCTATTCGGATCTTAGACCAAAAGTACATGATACGATTGGTATAACATGGTTCAGTATGTGGACGAACGAGAGTCTCTCGGGTTAAAACCGAGATTTTCCCAAAAAAACCACTTGACGCATTGATTTTTTGACGCAAAAAAAACCCCAATTCCACAATTTTCATCGAAATCGTTGAAGCCGTTTTCAAGAACGCGGCCGTTAACAAAGAATATTGCTTATATCTTCGTACTTATGGCTGATTTACATTGATCCAGTAAAAGCATGCCAGTAGAAGTACATTGCGCCGTTACAATAGCTCTCGCCTCAAACTTGAAAACCAACTCGTCAATGTACTTCTACTGGCATGATTTTGCTGGACTAATGTAAATCAGCCCTTAGGGTTGGCAACGCATTGCTGTCTTTAGACGTAGTCTGAAAATTCAAATGTCTATGGGTCTCAGATCCCAGAGGCTCTACTTTGAAATCCGTAATTCGAACTTCGACTATTGCTATCACTTTTGCTCTCAACGCGTCAATAATTCGCAAGAAAGTGACTGGGCGATCCGAAGTTCGAATAACTGATTTCAAAGTAGAGCCCCTGTTACCATAAGGAAGTCTGTGTACTCGTTTGCCTTTTTTTGCGGCATAGTACAATCTTAAGACTGCAATCATAGGACCGTAAAAGCGTTGCCAATCCTGAGGACTAAGATGGAATTCCTCGAACTCCATTTAATTTAACGACCTTGTACTGGAAAAGTGCAGTTGCTCATGAGAATCCGCTAAAGCCGCACTCACAATCAGTGATCTGAATAGGTAGAGTATATTTACCTAAAGTTCGCAAAGGAACATCATATAGAGTGGTTGCAACCGGGTGAAATATTCATCTATTTTGTTGAATTCCGGGTTTCCGGTATTTTTCTGGTACCCCGCTCTGGGATTACAGGCGTGAAGGTATGTATGTATGTAAATGCTATATAGCTCGCGAATTCTGTTACTGGAAACGCCCCTTTACAATGTCGATACCTGATAACATCGGCATTTAATCGATTGAAATGTAAGCGATTACACGCTCCCGCTTACGCCTGTGAGTGTATCCGTGCACCCACACTCGCTAGCTACACAACACAGGTGACTGTGGTTAATAATTTATGTGGCCAATATCCGACGAGAGCGCTATCTGTCTCGCTCTCGCTCGGTAATTCAAGGGTGTAGACTAAAGCTGGGTTCAGTAGTGTGTTTTTAACCCCCGAAAAAAAGGGGGTGTTATAAATTTAACTTGTGTGTCTGTCTAGTGTCTATCTTTGTGACTGTTTGTGGCATCCCAGCTTCTAAACGTATAAACCGATTTAGATGCGTTTTTAAAATAAGTAAATATCTGTGTAATTCGGATGTTACTTAAGTCCCAGTTAGACGGGCGAGTAAGTACGCGTACTTATGGCTCAGCAACCATACTCACCCATATCTGTCACCCTAAGTACGCTAACTTCTAAAGGTGAACACGGGCGAAAAAGGTCGTCGAGCCATAAGCTTTGTATCTTTTTGCCGATCACGATCACGCGTATCGTATCGAGCTCGCGTATCCTAAGTATGGACGCTCACTTTGGGCACACCGTATCACTACCATCGTCGCGTGAAAAAACCGTAGCGTAGCAGCGTATCGTATCATAACGCCGTATCATTAAGTGTGGACGCTATCCGTATCCCCTTTGATGGTCGGGGAAAAACCGCCTCGAGAGCGATCACGACGTATCGCGTATCAAATCATAACTCCGTATCGTGATACAGTATCAAAACACGTCCATACTTACCGATCTTGATACGCGTATCCAATCGCGAGTGTGCGGGGTATATAATAAACGCGTGTCAACATCGATCCCGAGCGATCAGATACGGCGCGCCGCATGATCGCGCTGTTTTTGCGTCCACACTAGCGATCTTGATACGCGTCGATGCAACGCGACGGAGATACGATACGACGAAATGATACAAATGTGGACCCAGCTATAAAAGTACGGCGTACTTACTCGCACGTCTATCAGCCCTCTATTTCACCAACCCCACAATGACAGGTGACAGGTGACATTTCGATGTACATCCATGGCGGAGCTTATATGTAACACAGTTATGTATCAGCGTCTTAACTTTGTAATGTATACCAAATTGTCACCTATCACCTGTCATTGTCATGATGGTGAAATAGGGGTCTGGACTTTAGCTTTGTTTCATGACAATTGGTTGGGTCGTGTAAGAGATACCAGCTTCGAAAGAAGAGGTCGCTATTTTTATCTAACGTTTATATTTATTGATAGTAATTATAAGATATAAACAGGTTTGGAAGGCTGGCTTTCACATTAAACCATATAGTAGGGGATCCGAATAAGAGACGACCTTCACCCAGCTGTTTATTCGATAAAAAGTATTTTATATCAAATTTAATATGGTAAGTAATATAATTATTATGGCCAATAGGTTGACTGAAAAAATTCAGTCGAGTACCTATACCATCATTTATTTAAATTGCTATTGCTTGTTTAATAGACCAATTACATACTAATCGAAAGCATGAAGGCTATAGAGTAAGCTATAGTATAGTATAGTATAGTATAGTATAGTATAGTATAGTATAGTATAGTATAGTAGTAGTGTAAGTGTAAATGTAGTGTAGTAGTAGTAGTAGTAAGTGTAGTAGGTAGTTGTCTAGTACCTATACCAAGTTCAAGCCGTGAGCTTAGCTTGGAGACGGCAAACGAGCATGTATGCTATCTGAAGTTCAGTGAGATCTGAGACCCAGAGGCATCTGCATCGGCATCTGTTGATTTTAACAAACCTGAGGACTAAGATAGGATGTCTCTGTCTAACCAATACCTTTAAACGAGCAATTCTTCTACTATATTATATTATATACTAGAGGACGCCCGCGACTTTGTACGCGTAGAATTCGTTTTCCGCTTCTCCCCCTATTTATTCCCGTTCGGGGTTGAATTTCTAAAAATCCTTTCTTAGTGCTCACTTACATCATGAAAGGAACCCCTGTACCAAATTTAAAGTTTCTGGGTACAGTAGTTTCGGCTGTGCGTTGATATATAAGTCAGTCAGGTTTGCCTTTTATATACCTATGTATAGATATATAATCTAAATCTCGGAAATGGCTCCAATGGTTTCATATTTAGAAAACTCAACAAAAAAATAATACAGTCAGCCAGGTACTATTAGTTATTTCACCAGTTTTACCCCCACACTGCACACAATGCGAACACTGCTGCTTACTAGGTTAACTAATAATACAGGGTGTTCGGTAGAAGGTTGGACAAACTTCAAGGACTAACTCTGTAGGTCATACTCATCAACTTTTATTATGGGACCAACATCCAAATCGCGAAAAAAAAACAGCTGTTCCATACAAACTTTGAGAGCTAAACAGCCGAAATGTAAGGAACAGCTGTTTTTTTTCCGCCATTTCGATATTGGTCCCATAGTAAAAGTTGATGAGTATGACCTACAGAGTTAGTCTCTGAAGTTTGTCCAACCTGCCGAACACCCTGTATAGTTTGGTGAAGCTTTTTTAATTAAGTACAGGAAATGGACCCAAGTTTGGGTGTGCTAATAGCAGCCTCTTGAGACTCCGTCAGGGTAATGCCCAAGCAGCGAACCTTTGACCTTCCGCTGAACATGACAGCCGTACATAATTAAGAGCCCTTTAATGTATAGCGATCTCAGGAAATGATTAATGACGGTGTAAATTGCTTGTCCGGGGTAAATTCGGGACATACACTTTACTCGCGTTGGCGTAAGGCGTAGGAGACTGCGAGTTTTATTTTTCTTAAATATGGCGTTATATATGAAAAGGGACCTTGTTGTCGATGGCGCTTCGGCCATTATTAACAATGCATACATACATACATTAAATCACGCCTGTTTCCCTGAGGGGTAGGCAGAGACCACATCTTTCCACCTGCTACGATCTTGACAAATCTCTTTCGCTTCTTCCACATTCATACATCGATGCACGCACTTCGGTTTCGGGTACTTAAAATTCGGCCCTTTTCCAGTATTTCTCCGATTTGATTCGAAAAAGTACGCTTAGGGCGGCCCCTTCCGACCCTTCCACTCACTTTCGCTCTGTTTATCTCTTTCGTCAATCTTCTTTCATCCATCCTTTCCAAATGACCGAACCATCGAAGCATGCCCTTTTCAATCTAAGTCACTACATCTTCTTTTAGTCCACATTTCTCTCTGACTTTTTCGTTCCTTACTCTATCAGTCAGTTTCACACCACACATACTACGCAAAGAGCGCATTTCAACTGCATTTATACGACTTTCATGCTTATCCTGCCACACCCAACATTCACAATGCTTCGATATAAATAGAAAGTCGCGTGACGCAGTGCTGCGTAAGCGCCATCGACAATAAGGTCCCTTTTCATAGATAACGCCACAAATAATGGCTTTTACTCCTTGTTTAACTAAGATGTATTTCGTCAATTGATGTTGAAATTTAAACGATCACCACTTATTAGGGCCACTTGCACCAAAAAAACACTGGGTTAGGACATTAACTTTAGTTAAAATGACAGTTATCGTATGAATCTGACGTTTACTAACTCGAATTAGTGTCTTAACCCAGTGTTAAATTTCTGGTGCAAGTGGCCCTTAGAGAAATAAGTCCATGGATATCACACGAGAAGACAAATTGTTCGGTAAAAGAGTATTTTCTCTAATGGCCCTTCTACACGTTGGCGGATCATGGGCCAACGTAAGGGACGCATTTACACCTTAGAGTGAGCAACATATTCTTGCATCTCACTCTTACGTATTGCTCCGTCCCTTACGTTGGCTAAACAGAAGCACATGGGGTTAGCTCCACGCACTTCTGTGTTTAGTGTGTTATTAATAATAATATACTCTGGCTTCATCTGTCATTGTGAAATTTGAATTGGACAGAAAAGGGAAAGTATACTATTATCTTAAATAGAGGTGCTCCTTGAATCACCTTCACTCATTTCACGAATGCGTTGTTTCATCGAATTTTCATTTCATCGACAGCTAATTTCTGCTGAAACCTTATTGTTTTAGGTTATCTTAAGCATACTCGTAGTTTACGTAGGTTAGGTTAGGTTAGACCTGTGACCACCAAAAGATTCTAACTCCAGTGGGCTTAGCATGCGAGGCGAGGAGAATACGTCAAACCTCGTCAAACACGATTTAGGGCTGATTTTTCAATCCCCAGATAAAACTATCCGTCAGTTAAATGTATTACAATCCTTTTTTGAAGTCATATGAAAGAAAAGGACAAAGCTAAAATTTACCTTTCGGATAGCTTTATCTGGGGATTGAAAAATCAGCCCTAAGTGTCAAATATTCTAACGTAAGAGTAAACATTTAAGGTTTTAAATAAAAGCGTATTTTGTGTGAATTGAGTCATTTTATTACTAAGCATCTTAAAGTGTGACGTTATGTCATATTTTTTTTTTGTTATTTTCGTATGAATGACGTAAAATATGACAGTAAATTTCGCGTAGCATACTAAGCCCCCTGCACGTGGAAATGCCTGTTCAATGAAATGAAAATTCGATGAAATGAAAATTCGGTGAAATGAGTGTCGGCGATTCAAGTGTAAACCCTTAAATAGGTTTATTTTACGTTTATGAATGAGGGGGCTGGTTAATATAATTTTATCAATTTAAATAGTTATGCTGCCGTCATCTGTTACTTGCACCTCCATCTTAGGTCCGCTCTCCGAGCACGCCGTCTCCAATTTACATCTAATCATTCCAATAGTGGGCACTGCCATCATTTTATCAGTATAGCAGCCGTCCTTCATCAAAAGGACGCATGGAACATTACATGCATGATAATCCCAACCTTTTACAGCTAACATAAGGACACATTTGCCGAAGAAATTTTTTGAGTGATGTGATTTTTCTCGGGATTTGGTAACAAAGTAGTTTAAAAGTCTTTTGCTAAATAGACGGTTGAGGGTTCAAATTTAAATTTACTAGACAATGAATGATGTCAATAATGATTTAAGTTAAATGTATTTAACGGTAATGAATGAATTACTGCGAACATCGGTTTTTGTGCAATTTGCGGCAGTCTTACAAGATTGCGATTGTAGACCTTTTGTATACAACATGATCGCAATAAACGTTTTTGATTTGATTTGATTTGATTTAGTTACATAACACACATAACATAACATAAACTCACGCCTTCATTCCCAGAGTGGGGTAGGCAGAGCCACAGACTCACCAACAACTCCAAAAACTTGTTGATAATTCTGTGACCACATTTTGCACAACCAGGCTAAGATGTTATCCAGTGTATTAGTGACAGGTTGCAAACCCATCGCCTAACAACACTACACAGCCTTTAGTCCCTTAGTCGTCTCTTACGACATCCACGGGAAGACATGGAGTGGCAACATTCTAAACCCGGCACCACGGGATTTAGTTAATAAGCGTCTTAAGTCCAAACGACCCTAAGACGACTATAGATATACCTAGATCAAAGCCTCTATTCTAGGCAATAAAAACCAAATGGTATTTGACCCAAGGGCTTATATTGTCTAACGCAATCACGATTTTTTTCATTTGAATATCGATGGCTTGTCTGCATACAAAATGAAAACAATTGCTCCACTTTGAAGCCGGTTGCGATTGCGAATGCGTTAGACAATAAGCCCTCAGGGCCTCTATTCCTGGCGGCTGTAACGGTATGGTATGGTATTGTTATGACGGCAGCCGCCATTACTGTAAAGTAAATAAGAGCTATCAAAACGTTGACAATACGATATCAGATCAAAGACGTTATGGGCTTTACCGCCTAAATAGAATAGAGGTGCAGATATAACTTGAACCACAAATAAACTTGCTGTTTTTTTGTTTGTAAAATAAAATAAAAAGTTATTTTAGTCTACATCTCCTTTTAAATTTAGAAATAGAAATAGAAATAGAAACATTTTTATTCAACGAACACAAAAAAACAATACAGAGAAAAACATCATAAAAAATAAGGATGGCAACACAGTAATAAAGAAAAAAACAAACAACAATTCAGCGCAGCATTTGCATATTTTCTTTGCGTTTTTTCATGCAGTTACAACAAAAACAAATCATGATCAATATGATTACGAATATCATAGCCATTTTATTTAGTTTATGTCTACTAAGAGACAATCTAAATTGGTTTTTTTAGTGCAGCAGACGCGTGATATCTGCCATCTGCACTTGTGCAGAGATCTCCGGATAATGCAATGGATGCGTCTAGACGGGGAAGTCCAATGGGATTGCTTCACTCTACTTTATTCGACTGAGTTCAGATTGTGGACGTCAGGATGAAGAAATGTTGATTACATTTAGACAAGAGCTTGCTTCTATAGAAACTACTCCCGGTTTCGCTTTTATTTTTATATCCGTAGTTTTATCACAAACCTTTCTATGATACGTCACGTTTTCGAATCGCCTTTACTTTTTGAAAACGTGTTCTGAATCTATTTTCTCCGCTATCATTCATTATATAAATATTTAAAACAGTACCGCGACTGAGTGACTGACTGAGAGACAATGCACAGCCTAAACGACAGGACCTAGGGACTTGAAGGATGTAAGTATTCCTTGGGTACCCTAGGGTTGTACTAAAAAACGATTTTCCGAAAATCGACCCACCGGGAAGAAAAAGGGAAATAACGAGATTCTAATTCTACGCGTACGAAGTCGCGGGCGTCTTCTATTCTGTATTTTATTTTTCAATGGCAAGAGAAATTTGCTTGCAAACACTATTAAATTAGGTATATGAGTCTCTCGGAATCCCTAACAACGTTTGTCCTAACACATCGTTTGTTCGAATTTTCATTTGCCCTAAACTGAATTACAGATTTTATAAGTTTTCCATAATTATAACAACACTAAGTTTTTAAATTTAAGCGGAAATGGCTTAAGGATAAACGAAAATTCGGACAAACGATGCCTTAGGCCAAATGACGATTTGGGTTTCCATAGGGCAACCGAATTATATACTTAGAATGAAGATACCGAATGCTCACACAACACAAAAGTGTAGTTCAATTTCACTTATTCACGAACCAATTCTACATTGAAAGTGTCTTGCGCCGTTTATCAAAACCTTAAGTTGCCGAGGATCTTACCAAGCATTTATAAATGGCTCTTTTCGGAGTCCCTGGCACTGCTGCAATGTTATTATCTTACACAAGTGTGCTTGACGCGCGTTACTGTCGGCATTAGCAATATCTGCTAGACTAGAGTGACACCACGCCGGCTCTGATGAATAGTGTAAACGTTGAGAAGTTCAATTATAAACAACAACAAAATAAACTTAAGGTATTCGGAGTATTATCATAATTGTATAATTTCATTACATGTCTAAGTAGGTATAGGCTTTTCTAGGCCCAAGAGTTTTGGTTTTGCCATAGTAATCTTACCCAACCTGTAATATCTTTGGATGAAGCGATACATTCGATTAATAAATTGTTGGTAAAACAAGGGGAGAAAATGTTATGGCGTTTTTGAAGAAGTTTTTTTTTTATACCTTTTTGTTGCCCTTAGGTCACTTATCTAAATTACGACGTAAAACCTAAGAATCGCTGGCAAAAAGAAATGAATGTACTTAACCGTCCGATTCTGGTATTTTCAAAAGATTCTACAAATATTGCTAAAGCTGTTTTTAAATACCTAAGTTATCATCCCCTAAAGCTTTGTAGGTATCTTCCAAACACCCTGTATGTTGGTAAAATTAATAATAATATTTAAGTAACTTATTGCCTGCTTTACAAGTAAAACCCAACATTATCCAACGAACAAAGCACCTTTTAGCTCCCCACGCAAACATTTTAAAATGTTTCCACGGGATTTCAGCAAAGCCTGGGACGGAATTATGATTATCCCGGTGTTACAGTATTCCCGGGATCCAGACACAGCCCGGGAAAGCTTTTTGAAGCCGTAAGCGTACGATGTCACATACAGTGTGCCATCAACAATGTTGAAGTGGCTCAAGTCTGGCGAACGTGATGGCCAGAAAATGTATTCCAAGTATTTCTATTTTAAAATTTATGAAGGTGGGGCTCTATAAAAATGGTAATTAGGCTTACTATAAGACTACTTTCAAAAAATGATTTACAAAAAAAGGTCAACGGTCAAAATCAGATACTCAAAAATAAAAATAGTCTGTTTCAATACACTGAAAAAAAAAACTACAACTATAGTACGGTAGAGCAAAACAAATTAGAATATTAACCTGATCACGAAAAGTGCTTGAAAAGCAGTAAAACCCAAATCATTCACGTATACTAATTCAATATTACTATTTAATTAATTTACAATATTAATGATATTTTAATAATAACACATTTCAATTAACTGTCAAATTTGGCCGCAAGCATTAGCTCCGACAAATTAATTAACGTCAATCCTGTGAAATAAACTTATTTGATTTGATTTTGATGATTTTTGCATTTGTTGACGTTGGCGTAATGCCATTAGGCTTTTTTAATTCATTTTAATTTAACCGTTTTAATTTTACATGTCAAATAATTTTAAATAGATGGTTTGAGAACTAATTACAATCAAGTAAAAATTCTCAACTAACATATTGTTTTTAGCCAAAATAAATACGTACTTACTTATCGGGTCCACTGACCCAAGCCTTGTCGTAGGTATAAAAAAATAAGTTGTACCTAGTGCGATTTTTCGCGTGTCAGCAGACCCTCGTTTCCCTGTGTTGCTTTGTGCCTAAATGGCCTTTATTAGTTTAGGCAGGTAGGACGCAGTGCACAGACTAGTAACAGTATTTAAACATTGTACTACAATTAAGAAGGTACTTTACTCGCGAAGCAATTTAAAAAAAAAATACTTCAGGGCAATGAAATGAGTCATAGTTTGTACAAACTTACTTTAAGAAAAATGCATAGTCATTTTAATGCTTGGAAGAGAAACTACTTGTTATGTTTTTATAACTGACTTGAATGAACACATGAAATATTGTTGTCAGTTCAGACTAAGAGGTTGTTTAGATTTGACCATAAAGTCCTTTTTCATCTTAGTCCTCACTGTTGACAATACTATCCAGTCTTAAGATTGCAATCTTACTTAGACATCCTTGGCTCTAGGCAAGATGCTTTGTGAGAACCTTATTTTTGAATGTTATCCTTAACGAAATGTATGTTCTTTGTGCCATAAAAAAATCAGACAAGTACAAAGTTACAAGGATTTACAGTTTGATGACAGAAAAGAAACAAAATAATTAAGACGTTAAGGGCCTGTTTCACAATCGAGGAGTACATTTATCTGCGATTTAAAGTTGGCTCTCTCCTTGTCTATTGTCAAGTGTAAGGAAGAAAAAGGGATAAATTTATCTGTCAAATATGCTTTACTTGTCGATTGTGAAACAGGCGGTAAGTGTACTGTTTTTTTAATGATGACTGTGACCTGTCAATACCGCGTCCTCTCGACGCGTCAACGGTAGCGCCGCCCGCCGCTAACGCCCGGGTAATTTATTTACTCAGCGCCATTGCTCCTATTTCGCTCTTTATAAGGCGTTAGGACGCTGAAACTGACAGCCATACAAATCTTTACTGACGATAATGTCCGTGTGTTTTTTGTTATGTTGTCATGGTTAAACGCCTGAACCAATTCTCACGAAATTTAGTATAGAGATAGTTAAAATCCTGGAGACAGACAAAGGGTACTTTGAAGCTCCTGAGGAAATAACGATTAACAGCTGCTCCGCGGACAGTCACTAGCAAAAACTAGTAATTACATAAACAAGTACTAAGGCTGGACTTAATATCCAATAAAATTATGCTTCAGTCCAACCTAAAATATCCGAAACAGTTACTTAAACTGAGCAAAAAAAAAAAATGATGGCTATTTGACTGTGCTGTTTTTTTAATGTTGACTGTGACCTGCCAATACCGCGTCCTCTCGACGCGTCAACGGTAGCGCCCGCTGCTTACGCCGGGTAAATTATTTACTCGGCGGTATTGCTCCTATTTCGCTTTTTATGGGCCATTAGGATTTGGGCCGAAACCGTCTGCCATACAAATCTAGTTTATAATTATTCATTATACGTATTAAAGGGCGTCTGTAGCTTCCGAATATCCGAGTTTCGGGTTCAATTTCCGGTATAGAAAAGAATAGAATAGAAAAACGTTTATTTGACTAAACACACCAACACAATGGTAAATAATAGAAAAAAGCGACACTATTAACTTGAAAGAAAAATGAGGATATGTGCCGAAATGGTCTCCACTCAGCAAAATGGTTGTCATAAGAATGTCAACTTGGTTAGTATGGATAATTTTTTTGATAAGCGCGAGTATTTGTCCGTGAGTTTTAATATTTTCTATGTATTTATTTTTCTATGTAAGTATGTTTATCGTTGCCTAGTACCCGTAGTGGAAGCCTAGAGCTTAGTTTGGGGGTAGGTCAAGTTGTCTGAAATGATCCCATGCAATTTATTATTTTATTTAGCATAGAGGTCAGTGCCATCTGACCTCGCTATCCTCTAGAGGTGAACCTACGAAGAGCAATATAATTATGGACACACAATTTTGCTTACGGGTAGACCCACTTAAGCTTTATCATTATTTTGTATCAAGTCGCCACACAATCATAACAATTTCTAAAGTGCAAATTAATTCGGAAAACAAAGAAATATGCTTTTTTTAACCGACTTAAAAACAGATTTCATTCTGTATTTCTAGATTATTTTAGAAAATGGGATCTCTTGAATTTTATCTTTTTATTATAATATTTATAACCAATAATGTTATGGTTTAGAATTGTCAAATTGTGATTGAATATTGTATTATACTCGTAGTATTCAGACATTTTCTCTTTATAATTTTCTCTTCGTTCAAACGTGATTATGCGTCAAGTCGTACAGTTTTGCGATTATGAGTTAAAAATTACGTTTTTTTTTGGGGTATTCCTCGAAATTTACGGTTGTTAGGCATCCACTGTTGCTTGATAATACGAAATGATCCTTTGTATTGAAATAATTAAAGTACCGTAAAACTACACAACTATGGTCCTGGCCTACAATGATAGTCCAATTTTGCTTATCACATTATTCTAAAAATATGATATATATTAGCTATAGCTAGAGTTTAGAGCAATCGATTTTAGGCCAAACAGTACAATATACCCAGCGATAATAGCAGTAAGGTATCATAAATTTTAGAATAATGTGATGAGGAAAATTAAATTATTGTTGTAGGCTAGGAACATAGCTGTGTAGTTTTACGGTACCATTTGTGTGGCTGCCGGCTTGGCAAAAGACATTGTTATAAGCCTTAAGTGGGTTATTGCGGACACCTGAGGGGTAATGGCGACGTTTGAGTTTGTACCGGAAATACCTACGTTCTCGTTCTTGAGATTTGGGAGGAGAATATTGACCCGTTTCCGCCCATTATTTCAATAATTTCACTTTAGGGAATTATAAAATGATTTTTGTGAAATGTCCGTTTTAAAACGTGTCAGAGCAGACATGTTGATTCTTTTTAGGGCTATTTTTTTTGTTATTGATTCATGTGAGTATTTTTTTTTTATGTACTGTCAAGTAAATAAGACAGCTTAGACAATAATGATAAAATGTCAAAAGCTTTATCGAGTGGAATAGAGCCTTAAATGATTTGATGTTTACTTTTTTAACGTAAACTTTTATCAAACTCAAAATTTCAATTAATTTGAAACCTGTGGAGTAAGAATAGCTGTTGGTACCTTATTCTTATGATATCGTGCAAAAATAAAAAGCTGTTTCTTAAATTAAAAAAATATGTCTATTTATATAACAATTCAACTTATTCTATCATGTAATAAATAAGGTTTTAAATTAAAATGTTTTAAATAAGATAAAATAAGATGACGAAAACATTGACATTCACCTTACGTTAAACATAAAGAAAGATTTTAGGCTTAATATGTCTAAACTAAATTGACTTATTCTACACTGCTTTTTACACGTATTGCTATCGTATTGTTATAAAAGTTAATAAAAGCTGTCACAACGATGACTAAACGATAACAATATGGGTGTAGAATAAGGCCCCAGAGTAGGGATTATGCATGGATTGTATCAATTGCATTTCTCAACAAAATATGAAAATACCGTAAAAGAAATCACGAAAAGTGAATTTAAAATTAAAATCGGCTAAAAATGCTAATTAGACAGCGATTTGACAGAGATCCGATATGCACTGTGACGTCATGTAACAGGTCGGCCATATAAACTGCATGTTAAATTCTGTTTTGCTAGAAAGAGATGGGAACCAATATTTGTTATTTTTATAGTTATTCAAAAAATTATTTTTCTCAACTGTTTGTTAAGCACATGAATCGACTCTTATTGAAGCTGTGAATAAAAGTCATAAATCTTCCCTATTCTACTGTGTAAAGCCATATTGCCTTGGCATGTAATCGTATTGACGTACATTATGATAGCTCTTATTTACGTGACAGTAATGGCGGCCGAGTTAAATATAGTACGATACTTAACATGTCAAAGGCAATATGGTTTTACAGATTAGAATATAATTGGAATTCCGTAACTCAAAAAACTATTGATGATTAGGTGTTAAACAGCTTAAAAAATAAACTTAGTATAAGAATATGGTTCCGTCGGAGTGATTCTCGACCTTAATGACGGGGGGCGGAGGGTCTCTTTCCAACAGGTATTTCCTTAACTCTATAAGACCGACGTTGGCTAGGTTACACAGCACTGCTACGATGAGTACCCTGGAAAAGGAATTAAGTTTATTACCTAACTTTGGTCTAAGATCCGAATAGGAGACGACCTTCACCGTATTTTTTATCAAATTTAAATAAAATGTATGTCAAATTTAATATAAATGGCGAATAGGTAGGCTGACAAATTCTCTGTCCAGTAATTATTAATAAAAAAAATAAAAATGAACTTTAAAAAAAAATACAATTGCTTGTTTAGTAGAATATGCAAACGTTAGGTTTCGTGCAAATGATTAGTACCGACTTACCTACCAAATAGTTATGATGGGAAAAAATAGTCAACCTAACGTTACGATAATTGCAACGACGTTCCTGGAGAGCCGTATTTTATTCTTGTAGAAATTTCCTATCAAATAATGTGTAATAAAATATTGACCCACACACACGCACACACACACTCTCACAAACACACACGAGCGCGCATTCTTTTAAGCACATACACACACGCAGCCATACACACACACAAATCTAAAAATGTGACGCCGATTTATGCCGGCGAAGCGACGCTATTACGCCTTTCGAAGCTCTTATTTAACATGCACTGTTCGTATTTATGTCGTCCCCTTCAAAATTTGCATGTCAATTATGAACGAGTTCCCGTTGAGAAGCAAGTTAAGTAAAAAGCGTGTTTAAAAAAATACACTGTGATCTGATTAATATACATATATGTTTTACTGAGATTTCATGGGTTTCCTTTTTTCCCAGATAAAATTAAAGAGTCAGAACAAAATCAATGATAGACGAGATTACCCAGAAGCTACTTATTGATCCTACTTTTAAAGGACATCGGGTACGCACCAGAAAATACGACACCAGTACACGTACGCCACTACTAGTATATCTACTACCGCAATTTGTCTTACCAATAAGAGTACCCAATGGCTGTACACGTACGCCACTACTAGTATAGCTACTACTTGTCTTACCAATAAGAGTACCCAGTGGCTGTACACGTACGCCACTACTAGTATAGCTATTACTTGTCTTACCAATAAGAGTACCCAATGGCTGTACACGTACGCCACTACTAGTATAGCTACTACTTGTCTTACCAATAAGAGTACCCAGTGGCTGTACACGTACGCCACTACTAGTATAGCTACTACTTGTCTTACCAATAAGAGTACCCAGTGGCTGTACACGTACGCCACTACTAGTATAGCTACTACTTGTCTTACCAATAAGAGTACCCAGTGGCTGTACACGTACGCCACTACTAGTATAGCTACTACTTGTCTTACCAATAAGAGTACCCAGTGGCTGTACACGTACGCCACTACTAGTATAGCTATTACTTGTCTTACCAATAAGAGTACCCAATGGCTGTACACGTACGCCACTACTAGTATAGCTACTACTTGTTTTACCAATAAGAGTACCCAGTGGCTATACACGTACGCCACTACTAGTATAGCTACTACTTGTCTTACCAATAAGAGTACCCAATGGCTGTACACGTACGCCACTACTAGTATAGCTACTATTTGTCTTACCAATAAGAGTACCCAATGGCTGTACACGTACGCCACTACTAGTATATCTACTACTGCAATTTGTCTTACCAATAAGAGTACCCAATGGCTGGGTTCGCTCGGTAGAAGGCTAGCGCTATGTACGACTGAGCCAAGTGGTCCCTGAGTCCTGACGTGGCGTAGTAGATCCCGAACATGAGCAGCACCGTCAGGCCTAGCACTGCTGCGATTAAGTTACTCCAAAAACAACCTGAAGATAAAACAAAATTAAACATCAGGCGGGTTACTCTTACACCCACGGAGTAGAAAAAACAGTGGAATTCTCAGACCTGTTGTCGCCAATACTCAAACTATCATAAAAACAATACACCACCATAGAAAATGTTTTTGGTGCGGCTATCGTTTTAACATTCCAAAATAGCACAATAAAGCATGCTTCTGGATCTATTTCCTATTTTAGAAATATCGAAATATTGAAATATCGAAATAAGCGATCGCGGCAAAAGTATGGTAGGTTATGCGAAACTCCAACACTTCTCTACTATTTTTTTCTGTTCTGTGCTTACACCTAATTTTTTTTGTATATAGCCTATATGCCTTCATTCCCAAAGTGGTGTAGTCAGAGCTACAGAATTACCAACAACTCTAAAAACTTGTTAATTCTGTACCTGACCACAATTTGCACAAAAAGGCTAAGATTGTTGCAAGCCCATCGCCTAACAATTACAACAAGCGTTTATTCCCTTAGTCGCCTCTTACGACTTCCACGGGAAGACATGGAGTGGTACCATTCTAAGCCGGCCACCACACAATACAATTCCGATTTTTTTAAATTGAATTTATTCCCTTAGTCGCCTCTTACGTCTTCTACGGTAAGACATGGAGTTGCACTATTATAAGCCGGCAACCACGAGGCAAAATGTTGCAAAATTACTTTAAGAATAATAAAATTGTCTATGGCATAGTCTAGTTTCACATACAATCACTTGGCAGAGAGTCCGTTGGCCGAGTTCTTTCTGCATAACATTGATAAGCCGAATCGCCGCAAGTATTTTCTAATCTTCTAATATTCATCTCGCTTAAGAGCACCGCATACCTACTAATAATCCATTGGCCGATATTGGCCTGTCTATGCATCGCATTAGAACGCTGATTTTCTTCACAGATTCTGGACTATCGGGTAGCCTGACAGACTTCTGACTGCAAGTAAACTAAGTCTAACTGCCGCACTCAGAGACAATAATTAAATTTAACGCTTGATTAAAGTAGCTGCTGTCACTTTCTTTGCTATAGCAATAGAATAAGACAACACGTCACTAAACAAGCGTTAAATTTAAAGTAGATGGTCTGCATGACGTAGAGAAAGCTGGGCATTCACGACCGGTCCAACAAGCCAAATAGAGCAGCGCCGTGCCAAAATCGATACGTGAATGTCAAAACTGTAGCACTTAAAAGTACTTGGCGCGGTCCGTTGGATTTCCAAATGGACGGATAGCCAGCGAGACGCGCCAACGCGCAATTCGAATGGAACTATCGTGAATGTCGAAATTCAACGTTGGAACCCGCCACGCCTCCGCGCCAAGCCAAATGGCGTCGTCGTGAATGCGTTCTATGGCTGCCATTTTCTAATCAGTCTGAATTTATCTTGCAGTCGGCAGTACTTTATATTTACCAAGCAATCCAAATATGGGTTCTGTAGGATTCTTCGTAGAGTTGATAATGGCTAGACCGGCCGCGATCACGGCGAATAGCAGCTGTAGGAACAGAATCACCAGGAGACTGACGTAGAACGCGAAGGATATCACGGCGGGATCATTTGCTGGGGAAAGAATTTAATATTTATTTAAGATCATCATAATCAGCCCGCTTTAAATATCCAAACTAAGCTGAGATTCTACACAATAAAACAATATTGCATTTGACGTGATAAGGTATTGCTTTTGCATGTGCAAAATGAGGTTACTATAACAACAAGTTTTAAGAGTTGTTGGTAATTCTGTAGCTCTGCCTACCCCACTTTGGGAATGAAAGCGTGAGTGTATGTGATGTGAGGTATTGTTTTTAACTCAGCTGACATTACTGTCAAGTAAATAGGAGCTATCGCAACGTTGACGATACGATAGCGTGTCAAATGCGATATGGTTTTACCGTGTTGAACAGAGCCGCCTGGAGGTCAGTCAGCCGGATTATTAAACAGAATTTAGATATATAAACTTTACTTTGCTTTAAACTAACACGATTTTCACACATACTAAAACTATGAAACGGGACTTCCGGTCTTCTTGTGACCACGGCTGTTGTAACACAGTCGAAACGTCGAGGTAAATGTTTAATTTATTACGCGATTAAATCCCGTTTCATAGTTTCAGTATACATATATATAATCTTTAAAGGACAATCTCACACAAATTGACTCAGCCTCATACTTGTACTAATAAAATGTGTTAGGGTGAAGTCAGACGAGTGTAATTTTTTAAGTTGTGAGTCGCATAATTTCTGCTGCATACAAAAGTCCACTTAAATTTTGCGTCGCCGTATGAACCAAACAGGAGTTTAGTATGAAACCAAATGTATCCAGAGCTAACTTATGACATACTTTTAACATAAATACATACAAAACATCCTAGTATCAAGAACAAACATTCGCGCTCATCTTACAAATATTTGCCCTTACCAGGAAAGACCTAGCTCCGTAGGCAGGGTCACTAATTAACAAGTCGGGCCATTCTACTTTTCGTTGTACAAAAGTTTTTAGCCACTTTCTCACTAAACTATTTTTATTTCAGAAAAGGGTAAAGTGCAGCCATTTCTAACTTTAAACTCGAAAAGAGACGTAAATAAGCTTATATTTAGAATTATCCTAATTCATAAAAAGTTTTTTGTAATAACTATAAAGTGAGTAACGCAGTGGATGTCGATGTCCCCGCCTTTTCTATGGAAATGGTGCAATTTACCACTGAGTTACCATGATTCTTCAACGATAATTGAGTAATTAGAGAGTTGTTTTTTTGGAAACCATTAAACTTAAACATTCTAAGTTTATGTTATTTATTTAGAAGCGGATTCATAATCTATCTATCTATATATATACTTAAAAGGCTAAACTGACTGACTGACATATCAACGCACAGCCGAAACTACTGTACCTAGAAACTTGAAATTTGGTACAAGGGTTCCTTTCATGATGTAAGTGAGCACTAAGAAAGGATTTTCCGAAAATCGACCCCCAACGGGAAAAAAAGGGGGGAGTAGCGGGAGACTAATTCTACGAGTACGAAGTCGCGGGCGTCCAGTTTGGTATACTTTTTATCGGACGATAACGACTTATGTACACTGAAAAGTAGAATGGCCCAGTCGCCTAAACCACATCATTTACGTAAAACTGCCAACGACCAAGTCACACGCACATAATATGAAAACGCATGACCGAAACGATTTAGTAATACTTACGTGGAACCACTTCCTCAATCGAGGTGACTGCACCGCATGTGGGGTTTGGTATTTGTCCCTGAGCTAAGGCTCGTACCTGTCAAATAAAAGTTCATTTATTGGTGCAACGTTAAATAAACAAGAAACAAGTGAAACAAAAAGCAATTGTTTTTGACAACTTTCGCGATTTTGATGCATACGATTCACTATAAATAAATATCAGGGGACAATGTCACACCAATTAACCTAGTCCCAAACTAAGCTCTAGGCTTGTACTATGGGTACTAGACAACGATAAACATACTTATATAGATAAATATATACTTAAATACATAGAAAACATCCATGACTCAGAAACAAATATTCGCGTTCATCACACAAATATCTGCCCTTACCGGGATTTGAACCCAGGACCGCTAGCTTCGTAGGCAGGGTCACTACCAACTAGGCCAGCGCGTTGTCTATAAAGTACAATGTTGTTGAACGTAAATTATTTGCTCATGAATGTTATTTTATTCTTTACGCAGTATGACAATCTATATCAACCTGTCAACCCTTATTTTGTTTAGGATGTGCAACACCCTCCATCTTTCCTGGCGGCTTTGCGATCCGAGGCCAAACACGAAAAACTAAGTAATTAATAAGTTTATTTTGTAAATAAACTAGTTAAAAAGTCCTGCTTCGTTATCTTAATCATACACATAAGTACCTACCCTACAACTGTTTTAAATTAAAACGCGACTTGCGGGCCTATTATGGTCGTGTTTATCGATAAGGATAAAACATCTATCACTTTCGGACCAGTATATAAGTGCGAAAGTGACGGATGCTTTATCCACCGCGATAAAGGCGACCATCATACGGACCCATCGCGTAAATGCATATTACAAATACGTCGACATTTTGACCGTGTTACAACGGGTAACCCATCATTTTATCGAATTTCACTTCATCGATTGTATAATTTCATCGAATTTCATTTTATCGAAAGCTATTTTCTGCAGAAACCAAAATGTTTTCAGGATATCTTAAACATTAATTACGTAGGTTAGGTTGGGTTACAATTGTCATTACCAAAAAAAAGCAACTCCTGCGGCGAGAAATGCCTTTCGATGAAATGAAAATTCTGCGTAATGATACGTTCGTTGAAAGGTATTTCGATAAAATAATAGGTACCCGTTACAACGACTATGGTCACGAATAGACTCAAACAAAAATCAAGTTTAAAAACAAATGATTAGTTCACTTACTTCCTGAAGTCTAGCTTCTCTTTCAGTTTTACAGCTCAGGGCACATGCATTTTCTTCAGGAACGCATGTCACTGTAAAGTAAAATTATAAAGAGACGTTAAGGATTTAAATTGAATCATGATTTCACATAAAGCTAGTGAAAATGACGTTTTAGGTTTAGTCATCCAAATAGTTTTCGTTTTCGTTTTCGTTTTTAGAATATGATCCCAACTCTAGTTATCAATGATTTAAAATTGATGACGACGTTATTATTTACACTTTGTACAATAACTTGGAAACGGCAATGATTACGTTACTAAAAAGCGTATAAATATACAAATGTGAGAAGGTATTTAAAAAGCGTATTCGTAAAAATCAAGTGTATCCCATTTTTTATGGCATAGAGAAGGCAAACGAGCGCACAGGCCAACTGATGGTCTGTGACTCATAGACATTCCCATTCTCAAGACTACAGTCCTAAGACAACCGTGTGAAAACAACAGTGCAAACACTGCTGCTGGGAGGTAGGTTGAATGATAGGATGGTGATAGCAATCCAGACGGACCTTGCCACCTCTTAACAAACGGTCGGAAAATCATAGATGACCTTAGCACAGGACCGGGCAGATTTGCGTTACAATGAGCTCTACCCTGTAGTGAAAGGATGTTGACTGGAATGATTATAATACTTACTAAACAGGGTACTAAAGGTAGGAGTCTCGAAGTTGCGCAACACCAGCTCGCCTCGAAACAGGCCATACTGCAGGTTGCTGTCCGCAAACTGCACATCAGTTGTTGCAACTGAAGCTATCTGAAACAACAACCATGACGAACATGAACTGTATTACTAAGCCACTGTTGTACAATTTCCAAAAAATCATTGTCTGAGGTCTTGACTACCGAGCTATTATAATCGTTGACGGCACGGTTTGCCTAGTTGGTAGTGACCCTGCCTACGAATCTAGCGGCCTTGGATTGGATTCTCGGTTAGGCAAATATTTGGGTGGTCTTATGACATTAAGTGTGCCTATTTGTTGACAGCAGCAAAAAAATGCTGAACTCATTAATATTAGGTCCTTACCTATGAAATTGGCGTTTTATATGGAGAATTTTATGAAAATAGTGGTTTTCATACATTTAATTTTGCGGATTATTTAGTAACGTCAAATGCAAACCAAACAAAATTCTGTCAGGAATATTGGACACTTCTAAGCTATATTACACATATCTTAATAACTTGAAAATAGTTAGCTTCATAAAACTCTGCGTAATTGAAACACTTGAACTCACAGCACATGAAAAGAGTTGAGTTCACACTTTAATTTTAAACACTAAGTAAGAAATTGAACCATATTATTTGTATCTAAAACCTTTGTAACATACTGTATTAACGAAATTTAAAAATAATTTGGAAGTTAAAATTTAAATGAATGAATTCCGTACGAAATAAAACACGTAAAAATAACGCCAATTTCATAGGTAAGGACCCAATATAAATAGATCTCTTCTTCTCCTTTCTTTCCGACCGTTTTCAGCCATGGCGACCACTTCGACTCCTAGTCGGTCGGTCGCTGGTGCACCCGAAGATGGCTCATGAAGCCGATCTTCGCAGCGAACTCCCGTACACACTAAGGGCACGTGAGTACGTCGCTTACATAGTTTAGTTATAGTTGATGGCAGCCGGTGGACGGGCCTTTAGCTCATCGTGCTTAGCGTCGAGGTCAGCTTTACGCTGCTAATCTTCTATATATATAAAAGGCAAAACTGACTGACTGACATATCAACGCACAGCCCAAACTACTGTACCTAGAAACTTGAAATTTGGTACAGGGGTTCCTTTCATGATGTAAGTGAGCACTAAGAAAGGATTTTCCGAAAATCGACCCCCAAAGGGAAGAAATGGGGGAGTAGCGGGAAACTAATTCTACGCGTACAAAGTCGCGGGCGTCCTCTAGTAAATATATAAATAGTAAATAAATAGTAGTGAGTAGCCAGTACCTAAAGATTCACTTAATACGTTCACCGCCAAAAAACCGACTATCGGGTATTGTATGATTTTGTTCCCACGCTGCACTACCCGATTGTCGGGTACTAAAGTACTATTTGCCGCTACGCTGGCGTATAGTTAGTTGTGAATTTGTTTCGTGGGCTGCCAGTGAATGTGTTAATATAAGTGCACGGTAATCACTAACATCCTATTGAAGATTGGGCTTAAATATGTCCGACACATTTCTATTATTTGATAGTCATTAGTGTCAGTCATTTTTGAGCCTAATGTTTGCTAGGACATTTATTGCTATATAACTACTACGTCGTCTACACTCATATTTTACATACATAATATAAATACTGCCTCCATTCCCAGAGTGGGGTAGGCAGAGCTACAGAATTACCAAAAACTCTAAAAACTTGTTAATAATTCTGTAACCACATAATAGCCTTAGGGCCTGTTTCACAATCGTCAAGTAAAGCATATCTGACACATAAATTTAACCCTTTCCTTTTCTTACTCTTGACCATAGACAAGGAGAGAGCTAACTTTAACTGGCACATAAATTTACTTGTCGATTGTGAAACAGGCCCTAATTGTGCAAAATATTTGTATATTATAAAGAGGAAATATTTGATTATTTATTTGCATTAAATAGGCTCCGAAACTAATGGACCGATTTGAAAAATTCTTTATTATTGACAGTAACATCACCGTCAACAATTAAGATTTAAAACAACATGAAAGCAAGATGGGCTAAGTAAAGGTGGTTACACCTGACGGTTCCAACGGAAGACCAGCGCTGACTTTAAAGACAGCGTTACGCTGAGTTGAAACCATTTCTTGGCTATTTTCTTTTCGTACGTTTTTATCTGTTCTTGTTTATGTTTGTCACGAATAGCCAAATGATTGTTTTCTTTCTTTCTTTCACGTATACAAAATTACTTACCCAGCTATCACTGGACACAGCCACAACAATGAGAAGTACACTTAATATTCCCGATAGAAACGCCACAAAAATATATCCGCGTCTTGTCACAGCCATGTTGAGTGTGATACCGTCCGTTATCAGTTGATAATGAGCAATAATAGGAATTTTATCTATCGATAAATTATTAGATGATTTCATTGCAAGGTATATTGAGGTACTCAACCCTCATAAGCCAAAAAGCCATATCTCAAATTCAAATCCAAAGCATTTTTAATTATCTTCTGTTAGTTATAAGGTTGAGATTGCTAGAGGAGTTTTATCTGAGATACTGTGCCTACTGGTTAAGGAGAACAGAAATGTTCCCCGTGAGTTGCATTTTATTTTGACGCGTTTGAGATAAGTTTAATTGGGGCAATTGCGTGGTGGGGAAAGTGTCTCTACCATCAATAGCTCTTATATAGGGAAAACTGCCCCATTGCTGGTGAATAATTGAGAGGTTTCAATCTTATCCTTTAACCTACTGCCCAGCAGCAGTGTTCACACTGTTGTGTTCTAGTGTGGGATACGACAATCGGTTAAATTACTGGCATGGTGCCATTCCTTAGGATTGGCAACGCATTTCAAGTCTTAGGATTTAAGCCTTAAGAAATTATTTAATTTTGTAAATTAAAATTCGCATGTGGTACCTACCTAATCGTACTGTCAATGTTATGAATGATACTTACCTCTTATTTACTTTATTTACTTGACAATAATAGCGGCCGAGTATAAACAATACAATATCATGTCAATAGCAATATGGTTTTACCAAGTAGAAAAGAAACCCAGTTCAAATATTGTGTTGCTCTATATTTATAGAAGACGCACTTTCCCCTAACACACACTTGCCGCACACTTGAGTTGGGGCAAGTAATGGGGCTCCCAGTGTGAAAGCATTTTAAAAAAAATGTCTTCGTTAGACACATTCTCGACACGTTTCGTGGAGAGCATTCGTCTTTGGAGAAACCTGTCAAATCATCATCGTAAATATTATCATTGACTAATACTTTACGTACAGGTACCTATTAGGCTTGTGTCGGTCAGGATCTAAGAGCTAAAAGCAATGAATTCCCGTCACGGACCGAAAGGAACTAGTTCTTCGTAAACGATCTTATGCCCGGTTTCAATATTGAAGAAACGAATCATTTTCCTTACGTCATTTGCTACGTACAAAATCTGTCAAATTTTAACGAGTCGTAAGGAAAACCATTCGTTTCTTGAAAGCAACCGGGCATTAATCGGTCTTCGGTCCTTTAGGTCCTGTAGCATTGTTGTACGTATGAGCGAAACAGAGCGAACGAGTAAGGGTGAAGACACATTTATCAGCACCGATTCGCATTTCGTCTATAGAAAATGGCTGTTTTGTATGAAGATGCGTACGCATGCGAAAGCAGAACTGATGCGTACGCATCTTCATACAAAACAGCGATTTTCTATAGACGAAATGCGAATCGGTGCTGATAAATGTGTCTTCACCCTTAAGAGGACACGGCACGGCACTTGATGTGAAAGAGACCAATACCTATTTCAAAGCGTGTCCTGCTCAGATCTCAAAATTTGCTCCGGAGCAAAGGAACTAGACCGAAGTAGTTCCTTTGACCGATTGACCGAGATCGGAGCGCTCCCTTTAAAGTCCGAGCGGGCACAACTCTATTACGTATCATCATTATAAAGTAAGTACAGTAGCAAAAGTGGGTGGACAGTCGAAGAGCTCGAAATAATCTAATCACGATTCTACTGTCAAGAGAATAAGAGCCTGTGAAGATAATTTTGGGCTCTTCGTCTGTTCATGTACTTCTGCTACTGACTGTACATATTAAAATATCATTTTATAAGATTGACCTCATTTCGCCCGCTTTGAACTCGTTTTGTTAATAATCGAAAATTTTGTGACGAAAACAACTTAAGGATCCATTTAAAAAAAAGTAGCTTGAAGTTGTCACTGTCATTTCATAAGAAATGCCAAGTCATTAAGTAACTTATAGGAAACTCAACTTTATTGCTGTGGAATGTCAGAACGACTTTGGAGCTAAGATGGGTCAAAAAAAGTCTTCGACTTCGCCCATAACTACATGGGCGTAATTTAAAGACTTAAATATACTCGTCCTCGCAAATATACATATCAATAAGTACTAATATTATAAATATGATAGCAACTGTCTGTTTGTCTGTTTGTTACTTACGCTTTACATAACTAAACCGGTTACAGCTGAATTACCTTATTTTAATTAAGCTTGGAGATATTAGCTTGATTCCCGGGTCAGGCCATAGGTACTTTTCATCCTGTAAAATTAGATAACGACCGAGGGAATAGCGATAAACTACTTTTAAGTGGAAAGTATCGCGGGCAACAGCTAGTTTAAGTACACATTTTACTACATTAGTAGGATAAGATTAAAACACACCGCATCGATAATTTAAAAAGATAGTAAGTAAGTGGGTAATATTATAAGTTTAATGGATATTGTTTTTATTTGAATAGCGGTGATTAACGAACGCTTAATATATATTCTTTGCATTGATAAGTAAGTAGTGTTTATATATCCTCCTGCGGCCCAACGTGGGCCCAACGTCCTAAATTTAGGACATTTGTCAAAGTGACTTTTGACTTTAGTTGACTGATTCAATGTTATTTTTCTAACTAATGAAATTTGACGTGGGCCGCAGGAGGATAAATGTTTAAAATAGAAAACACATACATACATACATACCTTCAAGCCTGTCTCCCAATGGGGTAGGCAGAGACTATGGAACGCCAGGTGCACCGGTCTAAACATACAACTTTCGCTTCCTCTACATTCATCAATCTCTTCAGGCACGTACGTCGGTTTCGGGTGCTTTTGATTTGGCCCTTATTCAGTACATCGCGAATCTGATCACCGTACGTCCGCCTAGGTACACACACAGGAAAACACTTATTATATAGTTTGGGTAAACTAAAAAGACGGACATTTTAAAATCCGGACACGGGCGGAATGGCGATAAAACAACTTCGGCACCTGGTGCGGCTAGCACAAGAGTTGCCCGCGACTTGGTTGTCGCTCGGATCATCCATTTCCTTAAGTAAACAAGTTTTAAAATACAAGTTGTGCTACCCGTGCTGCTGGTTTTGAAGGGAGGTCAACAGCAAATAAAGACATGACATTATTGAAATTTAAAACAATATTACACTATCAAACAACTAAAACGATGTTAACAAATGATGTATCTATAAGGACGGCACTCATACAAAACCGATAGCGTAGGCGTACATGCATTATCGTTCATTAAATTCTTGATAACTCTTGTGAATTTATCTATACTTGGAGTAGGCCATTGATATGACAGCTGTTGCGATATTTATAAAAGAATAATGGGCTCTATTCTAATCGTTAAAACCGTATTGTTTTTGAAATCAAGTAAATATGAGACTTATATCAAGTGAATAAGAGCTATCGTAACGTTGACAATACGATATGTCAAGAACAGTACCTATGGTTCAGTAAGTTCAATTAGAGCCCCATGACATGTTTCAACTATACCCGATTTGTTAGATCCATTTTAAAAATCGTTATTTTTTCTTAGTAGCAGAATTTCCATCATATTTTTCTCGAAATAGGTTCGCAGTTTTTTTTCCTGTCGCCTTTTCCGCTCGCTGTCCACAAATCAATTTTATAGTGCCAACGGAGCTCCGCTTTAGCTGTGCTCCTATTTCGAGGTGCTTGGCCCTTCGGGCCTGCTGCATAACAAACATAAACTAAACAATATAGTATGTTTATCCACTATATCTGTATAAGGATTTACTATGCGATTTTTAATTGCAATGGGTTTATATCCTTATAAGGAATAAAAGAAAATGGAAATGTCGGCAGGGGACGCCCTAGACGCACATATAGTGAACAGATTCGTGATGTACTGAATAAGGGCCAAATCAAAAGCACCCGAAACCGATGTTTGAACCGTTATGTTTGGCGTTCCATAGTCTCTGCCTACCCCATTGGGAGACAGGCGTGAAGGTATGTATGTATGTATGTATTTATGAATAAAAGACAAAATATGATTTAAAATTTATTTTACTCCATGCGGAAGCGTTGCGATATAGAACATAATTTCATAGGTAAAGATTTCTTCTAAAATATACAAATAACACAACATCGTCACTTGAAGTCGGACATCATGTTTGTAGCTCTATCTCTTACTGGCACTTAGAAATCTCATTTGCTAGTGGGAAAGCAAGCTCTACTTTAGTTTAAGTTTTTTATATTATACAATTTAATTGTCTGTCACTTGAATCATTTTAGCTTCAGTACTAGGCCGATAAGCAGTCAATCTTGATTCTTGACACATATTGCATATCCATAAAGTTTCTGAATATATCTAATGTTGAGAGCAGTCAAACAATGCATAATCTAATAACATCATTGTTTGACTGCTGTCAACATTATCAATATGCAGAAACTTCCAATAATGAAGAAAACGGGGGTAGTTTCTCGCCGGCCACGCCGTTCGCACCGAGCAGCCGGGCTGACAGAGCGCTGGCCCGCAGTGTCCGTCGTGCTGCGGCCGCGTCTGCTCATGAATAGGGACTCCGGACGAGCCCGAAACATGTCGAGCGTTTTTCGTGACTTTTTACGTGAGTAACCCGGTGTGATTTCCTTAATATGTCTGAGTCTCACGGACGTTTAAAGATTCAGAAACTTCATGGTTGTGCAATGTGTTAGGATTGACTTCTTTCTGCCTACTAGTGTAGCGTACTATGTACCTAACACCTTGTTGACATTGTTATCCTATAGGTACATAGTGCCTTTGTAAAACTACAGCTCAATAACTCTTAAAAAAGCGTTTGGATTTTTATTTCTATCTTACTGGCTCTAGTAAACTCTTATATGAGTCGAAAATACTTTTCCCGAACCCGAAAAACTTTCTAAGACCACATGCAATGTATCTTATCTGTATCTTGCTGTTTTAACCAATACGATTTTATTCTAACTCCAGTTTATATTACTTATATTGATCACAAATTAACTCGTAAATAAATATCACAATATACAATTACACACAAAGCACGTTAAAATAGCGATGTACATCACCCAATAAAAATGTTGAACATACTTAGAACCTTGTCGTAGTAAATGTCATTGTCATTGTCATGTGTGTCATTTGATGTTCTGTTTGAAGTTTACTATGACAACGCACTAAAGTGCTTAGCATTTTCGTTGGGGTACTGTACTTGACAGACCGGTGTTTCTATTTGACGTTTCAAGTTAAAAATACAAGATTTTTATAAAATGACATCTTGATAAAGCTGGGTGTTACATTACAATTTAGAATAATCAACTCTTAGGTCCCAAAGGTTGTCGCTGGTTGATTTATTAAAAATAAACAAGACGAGAAAGGTTAAATGTACTTTAAGTCGCCTTAACTTCTTGAAAGGTTTCCAGGCCTAGGCCAATCGTCAAGTACATAAAGGAATCAAATATTACATTTTCTAAAAAAAAAACATATTTAAGTCAAATGTACAATATATGCACATAACTTCAAAATGTCAAGCAATGATCAGAATATAAAAAATAACTATAACTTCATAACAATAATTATTTTAAAGCAACTCCTCTCTTTCCCCTTTTTTTCTTAATCTATCCGGTTCAAAACAATCTTCGAAAGCAGTAGATCGATTATAATCAAAGTAATCTGCAGTAACCACCATTTAACCACCTTTTTTTTTTCGCCGTATTGGTTTTTTTACCAATGTGAACAACTATATTGTTGTCAAGAACTCAACTCTTCTCGCTACACTCGTCGTCGCACCTAAATTGCGTCTCAATAGGTAGTTATTATTATTAATTAAAATATAATTAGTATTATAATTTACCCGAATCTTTAACTTGCAAAATGTACATAAATATATTTTTCTGTTAAGCTTTGGAAGCTTTTACTCCACTAGTTTTAAACTTTATACTAGAAATCTACAATTTTAGAAATATACGCCACTACAATTTATTAACCTAATATACTACTCGACCAAATCCAATAGTGGTACCTACACAATTTTAGTAATAATATTTTGTACTATTACGATTCACCTTTTAGTTAATAATTTGAAACAATTTTAAAATGCAGCATTCTTTCTGTTGTTTATAATGAAATAATTTTAAGTTAGTTTAATTGTTCTGAAACAGAACATTGAATTTTTAAACAAATCAAACATTCTAAAAATATAATACATTAATAAGTTTATAAATTAATCTCGATGGTTAAAAATTAACCACAACCTCATTATCTTGACTCAATTACAACATTATAATCATAGATCGATCGCGCGAACGACAGATACTGCTTATTTAATCTAATAAGAGTAATGGTATCATTTTACAGTAAAACACAACTGATATGGCTTACCGATGTACCTGCGCAGATGACAAAATTTCGAAGCGCGGGAACCAATCAGCATGATCCACGCGTTGCGCGTCTGTAGTTTGTGCTATTATTGGTTATTAGTGACGCCATTTTGACGCCCGCGTGTCATTCAGTCAGCCGTGAGTGAGATGGAAAAATTAGATGCAATTTAATTTGCACCTTATAAATATTACGTACAAGTCTGATCGTAGGTGTTAATCGTGCTTTCGGAAATCATCGGAATCGTTGCTCCTGTCTGCGCGAACGAAGAATCACGACACGCCATATAAATTGTGTTCTACTGTACGCTTGACCTCAGTGAAATGCCAGTCGACGTCACTCAAATTCAGAGCGCGGTGACTTGTAGCTGTTGACCTCTAATTTCATACAATTTGCTCACGCCTGGGGTTCTACAGCGACATCTCTATACATATAAAACTGACTAGCTGACTGACGGACAAAGCACGCACAACCTAAACCGTTGGACCTAGGGCTTGAAATTTGAAGGGAACATTTCTTGGGTACCCTAAGAGTGCATTAAGTTTTTTTTTTCTAAAATCTACTTATGGGAAATTAATTCTACACGTGAAACATCGCGGGTCTCCCATAGTTTTATAGAAATCCCTACACATCAGTTGTGACGGTAGAATACTTGCGGTACCGCATAGAGGCCAAACGTGAAGCTGAGTGCAGACTGGCTTATTAATTATTAATTAATAATAATAATACGATTTAAAAGTGCAATTTTTGCTGTGTATAACCTATCTATAGTGTATTTCAGTGAGACCGAGTGAAAGATAAATATAATACCATTTGTTAAAAGAGGTACGAAACAGGTATGGCGAGAGTAGACGTTTTGGTAGGAGCCGCCCTAAACGATTTTCAATTTATCACTGATCTGATTCTGAGTTGAGACCGTTTTGCAACAATTACCTCTATCCGTCGTTTCTTTTCCTCATTTTTGTTATATTTATGTGTGTAGTGAGTAAATGTTTTTCTTTCTTTCCTTTTTCTTTCATAGTCTAAGCGTATCCAAACAAATGCAAGCTCTTTTGTATTGCGTAACTCCACGTCAGATTTACTTTATTTTATCGAAATTTTCATGCCTACATACGTAGATCACTTGCATCTCACTAGGATAAATCCATCCGTGTTATCATAGTCAATGAATAATAGATACAGTATGTTGTATTTATTGAGGATTAAGTTAAAATTAAATTTGTTAGTAAATTTATTGTTCTAATTAAAAAATAAACTATACTACAATATTGCTGGGTTTCATTATTAATCCAGGGGGCCTAGTGAAGATGCATAACGCTAAGTTAGCGAATTACGAAAATCGTATTCGAATCGTATCGTAATCGATTGACGTTAGCTCGCGTCGACTGCTGTCAACTCCAACATTTCGTCGATAGAAAATAGAAACGTAAGCAGCGTTTGCATTTTGGCTACGCCCTCAGAGGCCAAAGTATAGGTTGTTGAAGGTGTCCCTCGGAATCCCTAATAAGAATAACGTTTGTCCTAACGCTTCGTTTGTCCGAATTATTGATTGTCCTAAACTATTTTTTTAGCTAACTTTTAAGCTTTCTAAAAATGGGAGCGCTTTGTTCCACATAATTATTTTTAGTCCGCATGTTTTGTTATTCATAATCATCGCAAGTCACAGCGTTTTTTTACTGAAACGGTAACTGAAGTTAGGTTAGGTTTGTTTTATAAAAAACCCTGAAATAAAAACCGTTTCAGTAAAAAAAACCCTGTGACCTGCGATAATTATGAATATCAATACATTCGGACTACAATTTTTTATGTGAGCCAATATGGACCCTCTAAAAATACCTTCGGTTAGGTTAGATTACAGTACCTACATAACACAAAAAAAATGGTGATAAAAAGGGTTTAGGATAAACGATGTATTAGGACAAATGACGATTAGAGATTCCAATAAAGACCCTCGTTGAATTTATTGCACTGTACCTCTTTTTACACTTAAAATATCATTGTATAATAACACTTACAAATCTAAGCACTGCAACACATCAGCCAAACACTCGTTCCCACTACAGAGTTCTTTTAACCTCTCCAACTGGCCAGAACTGAATCCAGAATGCCTCGCAACTACGCACAACAATCTTCTATCACTAAACGACATCCTAACGTCGCCATTGTTGAGAAAATCTTGGAAAATCCCCCAATTATCCACTACAGAACATCTATGAAAACCTAGTTTTAAAATGTAGTAACACAATGGTATGATTTTTCGTATGTCGTTGTTTGAACTAGCGGATACTAAGAGAGTTAGAAGGACGTAGGGGAGTAGGTTGGAAGAGATCTTTCCTTGTAGTAAGTGGCAGAGGGCTTCGAAGATCCAACCGCTGAGCACTGGTAGCTGGTCTTGGGTCACTGATGTTTCAAATACCTGAAAGTATTCAATTATAATTATGATGTGATGAGATTCAGTTTTTAATAAAGGAAGAGTAAATTTGAGATGAAAAAGATGTGGTCTACATTTTTCAATGGTTTTATTTTATACAAAAAGATTGATAAAATAAAAATCATTAGCACGAAAAGACTCTCTTTTTAGACAGCTAAATTAAACTCTTCTACTGAGTAATATTTTAGTTACCATTGTTACCTTTGTTTAACAAATTAAATAAATTGATTGATTGATTGATTGATTGATTGATTGATAGTTAATGCTTCAATAATTGATTACGTATATTTTATAGAATATCAATCTGTAGACATAGATCTTTCAAGGTCAAAACTATCTAAAGGCACATATTTAATAGTTTTTTCAATCCACGAATTTACGCCTCTGTATTCAACCCTTAACCAGGCTAATAGATCAAACGTTACAGTTCGTCTTGGTTGTGAGAGTGACAGGCTATAATATTTTAATCAAAGAAATAAGAGGGGGCTAATTTCTTTAAGATAACATATATTATATACAACAATATCGATAAATAGAACAACAATTCCCAATAATGTTATAAGCTTACCTCAAAAACAACTTCAGCATTCAACACCCCGCTCTCTATCCCTCTCATTCTCTCGCTTACAACCGCCATCTTCTGCCTCTCGCTTTCCTTACAACTCTCCAAAAACTCGATCACAACTCGACTCAAAGTCGCTGCCGGCGGTAATGTCTCTCTCAGGAAGTATTTCAACGCCGTCGTTATGATTTGCTTCGTTTCTGAGTCTTTACATTTCCGTAGTAGTTTGTAGAGGAGGGTTATACGTTCCATTGAGTTCATGAGGATGTCTGGGTCCATGTTTGACACGTCTGAGGTTAGTTTTGGACTTAGGAGTTTGTTGTCGGCTAGAAAAAGTAAGCGTTCTGAGAAAAAATAATTTTGGCACGCCACATTTATGCATGGTGATTCAGAAACCATTCTCGGGAATAGACTTAAGGGGGTCCGTTTATTTTGTGTTTATTAAATGTCAGTCAAACATCGGCTCTTGCTGACAACTAAAGTGTTTACATACGTACATACAAACAACTGAAAGTCATCCCACTGTCGGCCATAGCCGACACAAGTTGAAGATTAAAAGAGACTTTGTTTCTTATCAATAAATTCCAGCATTTGCATAGCATATCAAACATGTTTGGCGTGTCAGTGACACATTTTGTATTCAACGTAAGGCACATTAAAAAGTTTAAACCATATATTTAGATTTTACTAGAAATGAAATAAGGGATACCACCTAGAGTTTAGTTGTTTGTTTCATAACTTACCTGAAAACAAATGAACCATAAGTATCTGCAGCGCATGCCGCTCAGAATATTTGCTCGTGTTGTCTGTCAGTTTCTCTATCACGTTGTTCTTCAGTTCTTTCGGTAATACTTGCTGTCGGATTGTGTTCGCTATGCCCTGAGAAAGAAGCAAAGCTGTAAGATAAATACTATAGCACGTTGAAGATTTCCTTAAAATCACTATGACAACCATCGATACAATAGAGCCTCGGAAGCACAAAATCAACGGCCAAATTCAAGAGGTCCTAGCTAGATTTCTTTATTTTAAAGAGAGATCGAAAGAAAAAAACGTTTATTTGCTTACATCTAACACAAGTATATAAAAATAAATTAACAAACAAAAACAAAAATATAAAAACATCTGAACCAGGGGAGCTCGTTGTTTTCCATATTTTTTTTGGTCATAATGTAACTTTTGACATAATTTTTGATAGTCATAATTTTTTATATCGCTGGATCCGTTAATTTTTTAACATTTCCTTAATATGTAACTAGGTTAGGTTAGGTTTGATTTATAAAAATCCTGAAAAACAAACAGTTTCTTAAAAAAATACGTTATGACTTGCGATAATTATGACCTAAAACACATTATGATTAAAAATTATTATGGCAGACGATATAGACCCCTGAACCAGTGTCAGACGGAGCAAAATGGTTCTGGTTCTGAGACCTAAGTCCACCATTTCAAGCTGGTTATTCCTCACATAAGAACTCAAAAAAAGACAATTGGAATTTCCAGTAGACATCCGTTGAAGCTTACCTTTACGACGAGATCGATGCAATAGTGCCTCGGCTTGGTCAACACGAAATCAACGGCCAAGTTGACGAGATCCGGGTGTCCTAGCTCGATCAACGCGAACAGCACCGTCCAGTACAAGCTCTGCTCATACAGCGATATCCTGGAGTCGAAAGTAAGAATTTCAATACTGTAAGTCAGTGTTTTTCAACCTTTTTCATGATACGACCCCCTGGCATGAAAAAATATTTCGCGACCCCCCACCCTTCGCTTCTTGATCATGAATGTTATTTTGTGTTACCTATTCATTCCATACAACATTTTCATTTCTTTTACTGAGGTAGTTCTCTCGACCTCTTGCGACCCCCCTACAGAAACTTCGCGACCCCCCAGGTGGTCGCGACCCACAGTTTGAAAAACACTGCTGTAAGTAATCCCAGTAGGTACTTATGTCTGAGCCTACAGCGCTTCAAAAGAGGAAACTACTGTTCAGAAGAACTGCCGAAAGAATTATAAAAAAAATATACATTTAAAAATCACTATTAATGTTCCAAAATTAAATAACACATTTAAAATCTTTATAACGTTACAAATACCTAATAAACTAACATACATAACGATACAAAACTTGAATCTAACATCTAGGTGACAGAACAGCGTGGTCCTGTGTTGCCGAAATTGGCGTCATGGTAGCTGTTGGTAGATTGAGCGAAACCGCCAAGACATTTACGGCCAGCTGCCCGTTTCACGAAGCTACAAGTTACAAAATACAAGCGGAACTTCAGAAAGAGACTTCCGCTTGTAATTTGCAACTTGTAAGTCAGCACACTCTGGTCTGGCAACAGCTGAGTATCCTTCTGTTCCTGAAGGAAGTGAAGCCGCGTGAAGTGTGCCAGTTGGCTGATGAGGTAATGGTACGCAGGCGGAGCGGGCTGTAGCTCGAGGACAGACACTTCAGGAGCCTCTGTTGGACTGTCGGCAGTTCCTGAAGGCACAGAAGGTCACCCACCTGGTGTCCGGCAGCAGGTGCTGGCGCGTGTAGTGCGCCAGTTGGCTGACGAGGTCCTGGTAGGTGGGCGCCCCGCCGGCGCGCTGGGAGCCGCCCAGCTGCAGCAGGCAGCCCTGCAGGGCGGCCTGGCGCAGCGGCCCGTAGCTCGACGATAGAGACTTCAGGAGCTTCTGGTGGACTGCTTGTAGTTCCTAAAGGGAAAAACATGTATGGTGATTCATCACAAACACTCCAGGGTATTTGATCGTGACATCAAAACGGTGGATATTTTTTTGCGTTTTGAACCTCGCAACGCTTATTTTAAAACTTTGTAACTTATTACAATCTACTTTTTGTAGCAAATACAACTATTAAAAACATTATAAAACAGTTTAAAAATAAGTTGCAAAAACTGACAAAAAAACGTTTGACCATTCGCACTGCTAGATCAAAACAGTATCAACTCAAAATCCTTGCTAGTTTTGTTTCAAGTGCATAGAAGTTTTATTAAAGTTGATTTTAAAATACAGATGTATTTTAAGTTATCGCTGTTTTGATCTAGCAGTGCGCAATGCCATATTTTAACAAAACTTAATGAGTATCGTATGACGAAAATTTTACATTACGGATCTTAATGATGTTACACTAGTCTTGATCCTTTACATTTAAAATTCAATTTAAACTTCTTCAATCCAAAAGTATATCATCGGTGAAATTGCATTATCACGTAACTAACAAATTAAATAAGTTGCAAAATGTAACTTACTAACTTACTTGCTAAGGTGCATTTTGCACCTAATTTAATTTGTTCCTTACGTGCTATTGCAGTATCACTATACCTGCGTGTCGTGTCTCTCCACACACATAGCGCGCTGCATGGCGGCCAGCAGAGCTCTAGAGGCGGTGCTGTATTTCGTGGTGCCGGCTCGGGCTCCGCTAAGTGCGATCAGCTGGGCGGCGCCTGCGCGCCACTGAGACGCGTCGGTATATACGTCACCGCAGTAGATCAGACTGGTGAGCAACGCTACCCGCGCGGCTAAACCAGTTGGAGCCTAGGAAGAAAGTAAGCATTCAATGCCACCCTTAGACTAAAGCAAAAGGGGAAGACATGTTATCGCCATACAAGACACTGACATAATGCGTGCTTCGATACCTATACATTCGCAAATACCACACACACAGCTGTAAACATGTACAGTCAATGTTAAAAATAAACATCCGCACAAAGTTGCAAAAATATGTACACATAGACCTTATTCCCAAAGTAATTCAGACAACGGCTATTGAAACTAACTGACTTACAGACACGGCACGGCGTAAATAACTAGAATATTCTAAAGGAACTATTTAGAAACATTGGGATTAGGGTATGCAAATAACCGGTTATAACTGGTTTTAAACGGTTATTTTCATACAAAAACGGTTAATAACCGGTTAAATTACATTCCCTAATTGGGATACAAGCCTTTATTGCTACTTTACTGTATTACTGTGTTTACGTGCAAACATTTTGACATGCTCGGCTCACGCATTTTATATTACCAGTTTAAAAACTACTAATAAGCTGTTGAGACTTATTTCTTGTTATCACTTTTGTATGTAAACAGTTATACAGAATATTTCTATTTATATTTCTATGCGTTTCACAGGGATACCGTAATGAAATGAATGAATTTATTTTGTCATACCACTAACCTTAGCGTCTAACATCTCTGACGTCACATCCATCAGCAGCTGCAAACAGCTGTTGACGTCGATCTCTTTGTTCTTCTTCGTTCGTTTCACTTCTTTCCTCACGAAATATGGCGCATAGTCTATTATGTCTGCAAATTTTGATCTTGAATTAATTCATAACTTAAAATAAATATAAGGCAAAAGATAGAAGGTTTTTGTTTTGAGTCATTAAATATTACGGGAGGCTGATGTCATTTCATAAAAGAAATGTAGGTATAGAGAGAAGTGGAGGACATTGCATCATTAATATTCATTAAACATCACCGACAAGAAAACTAAATAAGAAGAACATAGGCTCAAAAATTATATCTCCATGGGCAATTTAGATTTTAAGACTTACAAATACGTTGTTATAATTAAAATAATTACTTTGCAACAAATAAAATAAGACCTACCCGCTGCTAACTTAAGATAATCAGCGTTGTATTCGGCACAATGGTATGCTTCGTCATCGTCGTTTCGCAAAGGGATTCGCTCCAAGTTTATGTTCTCGAGTTGCGAGTAGAAAGACGTTCCTACTAAGATGCTTCGAAGACGCTGTATCCTGAAAAAAAAACAACGTCATATCAACCGAAGGACGTTCATTGCTGAGCAATAGGCCTTCACCAAGTGAAAAAAATACTAGGAAATTAAGTAAAGCCAGGAAAACTATGTAAAACGATACACCATTTATTTTAGAGTGACAATGACATAGAAAAAAGAATTTTATAAAAATACAAGTTTAAACGTAAGTCACTGTCTTTACAACAAAGAGTTTGTAACATCCTCCCACTTTTGGGGCGGAGCCCTGAAACCACTGCTCATCATCGGCAGCGGGTACAGACGTTGGTAAGCTCGAGTGTACTCACCGTCTGCTGTGCGAACTTTTGCTACTCTTGCAATACCCTCTTTGCCGGTATACATTTTTAAAATTACTCCTAAAGGCCACTTAATACGCTTTGCACCAGTTTCTACAAATACAACATCGCCTACGTTTAAATGAGAGTCCCTCTCCTTGCCCTTCTGTATGAGCATTCCCAAGACGACATCTTCATCTTCACGACGGTCTGTTTCAAGCCAGTTGCATCTAGGGGTTTTCCGCGGTCTTCATCAGATCGTCGGTCGACTTTTTGGGAAGCGTACGAAATAGTTTTTTGCTAGAAGAAGCCACCACATATCTGGCGATCCTGCTGGCCATTAGCAACTGTGTGATCTGCCCACCCCATGTCCTATAGAACTATACACCCACTCACTCTTCGAACTGACCTATGAATCATTTATACACTAGCAAGGCTCACCCGACACTAGTCCGGCTCAGTTCTCTTGGAACAAATCTGGCGATCCTGGTGGCCACGAGCAACTGCATGATACCCCCAACCCATTGCCCTGTAGAACTAACAGACCCACTCGGTTTTCAAACCGACCTATGAATTATTTATACACTAGCAAGGCTCACCCGACACTAGTCCGGCTTAGTTCTCTTGGCACATGTCTGGCGCTCCTGGTGGCCACGAGCAACTGTGTGATGCCACGAACGGCCCAGTGGGCTCCATTGCCCTGAAGAGCTCCTAGAAGACCCACCCAGATCTCTTCGAACTGTTTCTTTGATGACCAGCCTATTAGGTTCACTCTGAAATTAAAAACGCAAATTAAGGGTTATTAACTGATAATAAGGGTTCCTTATAATTTGTCTGTCTTGCTGTTAAAAATATTTTTTATCGTACCTGAACAAGAAAGCCTCCAAAACGTCCATGTCCTGAAAAGCGTGCAGCGGTAAGTCTATTTTGTGGAGTTGGTCTTTCTTCCACTGGACCTCTACAGAAGACCACGCAATGGGAGGAATCAGTGCCATATTGCTGACTATATCGAGCCTGGAAATACCATCATAAAAATCATCATCATCATCAAAAACTATCTCGCTTTTGGAAACAAATGAAATCAGGAACAGAGACCTCGAGTACTACATTAAGCATTTTCTGGCGTGTCTGATATCGAAAGAGTTTTACGAACGAAATGTCTGTTTTTTTTCAAAGCACTAACAATTTTACATATCAGCATCTAAGGAACATTCTGGTATTGTAAAAAAGACTCATTTTGTTTGTATTTGAGTGACCATACAAATATTTGCCGGAAATTGAACACAGGCCCGCAAGCTTCGAATGTCACTAAACACTAGGCTAACCGTAGGGAACTCGTCAACTTCAACTCTTTTCCTTATGTCATTTGCATCAAAGTTAAAGTATCTTTACCACTACATTACAACATTTTGCTTATAAACTTACCTAGATAAACTAATAAGTAACTTTTCAATAGGTTTCCTATAACATTTGTCTAAAACTTCACTCGTTCTGTTGCTATAGAAATTATTTTCCCAATATTCAATAAGCGTGACTAATTTGTCCCCAATAATTATTATATCAGGTTCCGGTATTTCCTCTGTTTTTATGTATTTCTTTAGTGTGATCGGTTTGGTGTCCTGAAAAACAAATATATCAAGAGTAAAATGTCATTTTCCCTGTTAAATTTCCTATCGGATGTGTTATTTTTGACCTGACTAAAACCGCAGATCTATCTAGCGCTTGCTATCGTTCACGCGTCTAATTATCTTATGGTATGCTGCCTCGTTTTATTATTTAATTATAAGCTACAGTTCCAAAAAAAAATAGCTTTTGAAGAAATGGTAAGTTCGTCGTTGTAAGCGTACCTTGACTAGATATTTGAAAATCGCATATAAGCAGCTGATCGCTGATTGAATTCTATTGACATTACTGTCAAAGTTCAACCCCGTCCAAATCTCCTTACATCCCATCGCCTCCGCCACATTGTCAACTGTATATATAATGACATTGTCCACTACAATGTCATCTGTCACTGTCACATTTGTCCTAAACGACACATCCGTATGAACAGGGCTTTCGACTAACTTTTTATTCTTTATCAAAAACGTCAAATACTGTAGAGAAATTACAGAAAATGTAGCAATATTCTTTGCTAAGGAACCAGGAAGTATGGATTCTAAGCATTTCTCTAATAAATCACAATCAGTATCGTCAATAAGGTTTATAGTTCTTTGAAGCGCATCCAAAAATCCTTTCAAAATCTTTTGAACAGTTATGAATTCTTGATAGAATAATTTATCTTGAAAAACTTGATGGCATCTCCTTGTGTATTTATCAATGGTCTGTTCTACAGTGAGATTAAAATTCTCAGATTGACTCAAAGGTCTGTTTTGTTTAGGAAATAGTCTAATTATTTCCGTCAAACTTTTGTCAAAAGCTGTTATAGCAACTTCGTATAATTCAGACAAAGGCGGAGGAACCAATTCAGTATTGTCTTCAGATAATTCCAAGTTCCCAAACTTTTCTTTTTCATTGACGGGGATGAAAAACTGCGATTTGGATTCCTTCTCGCTCTTCTTAAACACTTGTAGATTAACAACATTTAACTTGTTGCTGTCCATTGAAGATATCATTTCTTCGTGTAATCTTATCATCTCTCTTTGTTCTCGTATATTGTCTCTCTCTAATTCTTTGCTTTCGTACACAGAAAAAACGTTTAGGAAGTCTCTTAGATAACTATCACAAACGAGTTTGAAAAATGGCCCTAGTATTTTTCTGTCAAACTCTGGGCATGATATTACGGTTGACAGTTCATCTTTTGACAGATTCATCAGGAGTTCAGCCAGCTCTTTATGTTTTGGTACTTTGGGAAGTGTGCAATCTGTTTGACAACACCTGAAATTGAATGAGACATAAAAATTAATACAAAATAATTTGAATGTAATCTTACTTATATTATAAAAGATGTTTAACCGCCTGTTAAACAATCGACAAGTAAAGCATTTTGACACATATATTTAGCCCTTTTTCTTTATTGCACTTTAAAATTGACAAGGAGAGAGCTAACTTTAAATGACAGATGAATTTACTTGTCGATTGTGAAACAGGCCCTTAGTGTTGTAATTTAAATATCGTTAAGATTTACCAATGCGGTAGTTATTGTTGGTTGTGTGGTTAACTAATAGAAAAACTCCATGATGTTATTTGTACATTTTATAAGTACATCTTGTGCATTGAGGTTATAAATAAAATACGAAAAAGTTGTGAGAAGTGGTGAACACCTTTCTTAACTCGTTTACCTTACCGCTATTAGAATAATTCAAAATGTCACTAGTATCACCCGTTATAATGCACATTTACCACCTGTTTCACAATCGACAAGTAAAGCATATTTAACAGATAAATTTTGCCCTTTCTCTTTCTTACACTTGAAAATAGACAAGGAGAGAGACAATTTCAAATGGCAGATAAATTTACTCGTCGATTGTGAAACCGGCCCTTAAATAAATAAATAAATATCAGGAGGAAAATGTCACACCAATTGACCTAGTCCCGAACTAATCTCTAGGCTTGTACTATAGGTACTATACAACGATATAAATACTTATATAGAGAAATATATACTTAAATACATAGAAAACATCCATGACTCAGGAACAAATATTCGCGTTCATCAGACAAATATCTGCCATTACCCGGGATTTGAACCCAGGACCGCTAGCTTCGTAGGCAGGGTCACTACCAACCAACTAGGCCAACGCGTCGTCACCCTCTTATTAATAACCGCACCATATCTGTTTGCCCTTATCTTACATTGTGACATTTGGATTTGACAGAAAGGGATAAAGCATACTTTAACTAAAATTGGTTTATTGTACGTTTATGAATAACGAGGTTACTCTCTGAGAGACAGATCGTTTCATTTGAAACTTTATTCATTCCCTTAACTTTTCAGTTCAGCTCCACTACTAGTGACGAGTAGCTGTCAGTATTAGTGTGCCACTAACCTGCTCTTGACCTGGTTGACTCGCCACTGGTGGTCCACGCCGGTGGTGACGATGTACTGCGGGTTGACGGCTCGGTCTTGAGACAGGTCCAGCGGAGACAGATCAAACACCGTCGCCGCTAGCGAGTTCAGCTCCACTACTAGTGACGAGAAGCTGTCAGTATTAGTGTGCCACTGACCTGCTCTTGACCTGGTTGACTCGCCACTGGTGGTCCACGCCGGTGGTGACGATATACTGCGGGTTGACGGCTCGGTCTTGAGACAGGTCCAGCGGTGACAGATCGAACACCGTCGCCGCTAGCGAGTTCAGCTCCACTACTAGTGACGAGTAACTGTGGAAATATATACCTACTATATTTAAATACTAATAAAAAGTATGATGTAAATGCACACGAATAATTGCAAATTTTATAATAATCAAAAATGTATGACGGCAGTGACGAGCGGGTCGTCCGAGATAAGCACGAGTAGCTAATTCTGATCGCCAAACTCAATAATTCCACATCAATTTCTCCAGTCTCGTTTTTTCCCATTCGTGGTTTTACTCGGTCGCTTCTCCCTATTCATAATTTTAACCACACGCATTTATTACGTTGTAGCTTTTTTCAAGTCGCATGATTGCCTATTTCAAATGTAAACTTTACAGAGTCGACGGAGCTCCGCATTTGCGGAACTCCTATTTCTGGGTTCTTTGGCCCTTCGGGCCTGCTACAGAACTAACATAACCTTAACCTAGCTACCTTTTCCATTGTAATAACAATAGAAAAATATGCGAAATAAATTCATAGCGGAAAATTTGCGCCTGGGCAAAATCTTAACTTGGTAAAAATGCAATTGGGTATAAGTAGGAATCAACTGCCATACGATTAATTAAACTAAATTAGGAATGGGGTAAAATTGTTCTGGAAACGATAATCGACGACTGCTAATCGGAATAATCGAGTTCGGGAAACAGATCGATACACTCCATTGAGGCAACCTCGCAACTAGGGAATGCAATTTTAACGGTTATTAACCGTTTTTGTATGAAAATAACCGGTTAAAACCGATTATAACCGGTTATTTGCATTCCCTACTCGCAACGTCAATTCGGGTGGTGGGCCGAGCCGTATATAGTTAATTGAAAATACTATACAAGCAAGCAACATACTTACCGAACATAAACTTTTTCCCGCTGCAATAATTCCAAGGCTACTTGTACGTCTTCCTTCGTCAACTGCACATTTATATCTTCGACTGGCATGTCTTTTAGTAATCTGCATCGTTCTATGGCTAGGTTTGCAAATCTATGAAGGTACAAATAAACATAAATTTCTTAACAAGGCCTTATTGCCTAACAGTACTCTGTCAAACTGGTCCGTTATCTATGTATAAAGGGGCTTCTAAACGGGCCATATCACTGCAATATGTTGCCAGCAACTATTGGTGTCCTTCTATTACTCGTATGTCAGAAAAAGACACCAATAGTTGCCGGCCAAATATTGCAGTGAATATATGGCCCGTTTAGGAGCCCCTTTAAACTAATCATAGCTACCAAGCTCTTTTCATTGATTAACGTTAACTTTGATTTAACTTGAGAAGGGTCTTTAGAAGTGTTTTCAAAAAAATGTGCTTTTAACGCTTGCTAATCTTGCTATAATAAGGCCCTATTGGACAGCCAAGACAGGACAGTTTGCTCTATTTAGTAATGGAAAATAAGCAAAGCTATTAGCCACTTACCGAACTGCGATTGCCGGTTCCAACTTGCCGATAATGCGGCAAATTAGAAATATCAAAGCACCGGACTGACTCACGTGGCTCAACGACAGCATTTTGTAGATGTTCAGAGCAAATTCATCCTGTAACAACAGACAACAATGTCTTACTTTGGGTTGAATTAGACTAATGTTGTGTGTATGATGAAATGTAGCAAGCTGAAGTGGCAGTGGGCTGGCCATGTCTGTCGCAGAACCGACGAGAGGTGGAGCAGGAAGGTTGTCGAATGGAGACCACGCTTAGGCAAACGTAGTGTAGGACTACGCCCCCTCTAGATGGACCGATGATCTGAAGAAGGCAGCTGGCAGTGACTGGATGCAAAGGGCGTAAGATCGCGCGCTGTGGCGCTCCTGATGTCCAGCAGTGGACTGCAACAGGCTGATATGATGAGACTGATGTTCATTACGCCTATTTTGAGCATTTTCCAAGGTTTTTTTTTAAGTCTAAGTAGGTACTCATGATTGCAAACATGTTGCAAACTTTTTTCGACTTTGTAGCTCTACCGCTCATCTGTCAATTAAACTTACGAATAACGAGTCGCTACAATCGTATTTTTAATTGAATGAAGTAAACTGACGTTTGTTGTGTTGTCAGTTTTCGAGGGAAAATAAATATAAAGTACATTATGACATGATTAATCAATAATCAATAACCATAAAGATGGATTCCTATCTTATTTTAGGTGAGCTGATAACTTTTTATGGCATAGAGAATGCTAAATAGAACACAGTCCACCTGCGCCTCTATTCCCGACGGTAAAAACAATATCGTAGTCAACTACGATTATTATTTTTGTGTTATGGTATTGTTATGACGTCAGACGCCATTACTGTCAAGTAAATAAGAGCTATCAAAACGATAAAAATACGATAACAAATCAAAAACGATATTGTTTTTACCGTTTTGAATAGAGGCCCTGATGGTTAGTGGTCTGCGATGCCTATTAAGGCATTTTCAATCCCAAGGTGGAAGAAGTGGAAAGGTTCTAAGCTAGTCATTTCACTCCACAATTAAACGCAACACGAACAATGCTTAAGGTAGGTAAAAAAAATATGACCGCGGTAGCTACGCGTACCAGGATGGACCTTGCACATGATCCTACCATGACTAACTTACTACCGTAATTCTGCGTTGTCAAGGAAAAAGGAGATGAGTCAAGGTGGTGTGAAAGAAAAAGGAGATAAGTCAATACATTTGACATTGACTTATCTCCTTTTTCCTTGACACCACAGAATTATTCCTTAATGTTGCATCAACTACTATTCAGTGAAGAAGACTCCTAAATTCCTAATATGTCGCATTTTATACACTTTTCGAAGTGATAACTTTTTATGGGAGGGTAAACCGCTTCGTTACGTAACGCGTTACGGAGCCAGTCTATCTGGCTTCCCTTTCTCTCACGCATACGGCAGCGGAAGGCAGGCTCCTCCTTTCTCACTGTAACCCACAGCGCTAGCCGTATTTCGGACAGACGCTTCCCCCTCTCTCTGAGTAGTGTTAAGTGTGCGATAGACATATGTATGTATATATTGTTGACAGTGAGTATATAACCTAAAACTATCACCAAGTTAAACAAGTAGTGAACTACTTGTTTAACTTAGATTAGTTTAAGTTATCACTTCTGTCGGGCGTCTCGAGACGCACACGTCTTTTTTTTAAATAAACAGTACCTGCATCGAGTTCTGGCAGCGACACGCTATACACTGCAGCAGCAGGCCGGATGCATTGGCGTTCTCCTGCACCCTGGCAACCAGGCTCTGCGCCGCGTGAGACCCGTACTGCCGAACTAGTATGTGCACGCGATTCACTAGCAGCCATGTTAGGTGGACCGCTTCCGAGAGGCCGTTTTCTACCTGAAAAGTTATTTATTCGTGTGAGAAAAACACTTAGGTTATTCAATAGCGCAATAGTTAAGATGTGCTTGAAATATGCTGTCCTTTTGTCATTATGACATTTGAATTGGACAGAAAGGGACAGTGAATACTTTCAGAGTTTAGAAACAAAGAAAATACATTTCTTCTCAACAACACAATTGAAGTAAAATAGTTATTTATTTAACTGGTACATAATGAAGCCTTTTAAGGTACGAAATTGTGATTGGTATTAAAATATTTTTAACGGTTCATTATACAAATTAGGATGTCAAGTGTACACTAAACGCCAAATCTGATATCCGGAACGACCGAAACCATGGCAATTACAATGCTATAATCATTATTATAGAACTGTTATTACCATGGCAACTCTCATTATATAATTGTTTTCCCGCTACGGTTACGCTCTAGGTGGTATTCTGATACCATTAACGATATCAATATCAGCGGTTTACAGTACGCGAGTAGAAAAACAAATAAATAAACACAAAGCTGTTGTGAAACGGTCCCAACTCAGCATGTGCCGGCTGTTACGCCAGCGCTGGTCTTCCGTTGGGGCCGCTCGGTGATCATAACCAAAATGGCCGTTACTGATCAGTAATTTAGCTGCCGCTCATCTTTTCTTAAATCTCTCTCTCTCTCTCTCTCTCTCTCTCTCTCTCTCTCTCTCTCTCTCTCTCGATCTCTCTCTCTCTCAACTTTTCTTTATTAGAAGATAGCAGCGTACTTACGAAATATTCGCAGTAAGCGAGCGTGCAAGCGGTTTGTAGCGCGTCCGCGGGCGACGGGCTGGAGTCCCCGCTCCCGAGAGGCAGGTCCCGAGCGAAACCCACCAGCTTCTGCCAGTACTTGTGAGATACGAAATTTAACCTAGAAGATGTTACGTTATCAATCTAAATGGTGAAAAAGACTTCACGATCTAGGACATCGGTGCGACAATAGTTGATTATGCAACAGTTACATAATGAAGGCCTTTGAGATACGAGTGGTGAAGTTAGGACACGATCTTAAATTAATGTTATTTTGACAGTAAATTGCTACCATGACGTTAATTCAAGAAGAATATGCGTTTATTAAACACTTTTGGAAACAAATACAATTCTCATAGGGAGTTTAAAAATATATGGCATTTTGTGAGGCGCATTTTTGTTGTTAAGGGGCTTCTAAACGGGCCATATTTTCACTAAAATATGTGGCTGGCAACTATAGGTGTCCCTCTCTTACTCGTATGTTATAGAAAGACACCAATAGTTGCCGGCCACATATTGCAGTGAAAATATTGCCCGTTTAGAAGCCCCTTTAGTAAAATACACTACCAGAGTACTTTTTTGGGACTATTACTAGGACCAAATAAAATAACCCAACTACGGCCCACTCACCTGATCAACAAATGCGACCAATGTACAGTCAGCAACGGCGTCCGATGCGCCTCCCGCAAACAGATCAGGTTGAGTAGATCCAGTGGGATATTCTCCTCGGGGCTGTATAGACCTGTGTTGAGACCGCTTTGCTCGTTGTGGAGGATGTTTTGGGCCGTTTTAGCTGTTAGGGGGAAGAGGCAGCCCGCTGGAAAAATTAGTTTAGGTCAGGTTTTCTTACGTAGTTTTCTTACAACGAACACTATAAAGTAAGTCAAGTAGTATAAGTGTGAGTGTAAGTAAACTCTTTTATAACCTCAAAAAGCACCTTTTTTACCGGTAATGGACACTTCTCTCTTAATTCAAATTTTATACCGTCCTAAATTGACTGTTGCAAAACAAATGAATAACCCTTATCTTCTGTAAAATAAGAATCAAGTGTTCATTATTGGGTTCTTATCCATTACTGGTTCCACCACCCTACCTAATAATTAACTTTTATAAATAAACAGCTGATTAAAATTTATCAGTCTATCAAATTGGTTGCTAAAATCCAACAAATTAACAAAAAAACCGGCCAAGTGCCAGTCGGACTCGCGCACGAAGGGTTCCGTACCATTATCTATAATAAATGTTTTAAAAAACAAAAAAACCGCCTTCAAAAACGCAAAAAATAACTTCTACTACTAGGTACTTAGTAGTAGGTACCTATCCTATTAGGTTAGTCCAACTGAAGTCGGCTTTTTGTTGAAAATATTGTGGTCGCCGACTTCAGTCAGACTAACCTAATAGGATAGGTACCTACTACTAAGTACCTAGTAGTAGAAGTTATTTTTTGCGTTTTTGAAGGCGGTTTTTTTGTTTTTTAAAACATTTATTTTATTTTACACTTTTTAGTGATCATAATAAGCTTATGTAGTCCCACTTCTTAGTTGATATATGAAACTTTAAGACATTTCAAGCTCGCCGCAAGCAACGCCGCGGGAAAATCATAGTCATTTTAAAACAATTAAATGTGCTTCGTTGTAGTCGCTCAACTATCTTAATCGAGATATCTTATCGCCACCCTTGAAATCGGTACCGTTGAGGAGTTCCGGTGGCCATCTGTGGTCTTCATCATCAGTTCCGCTTCACCAAGTGACACTTTCTGAATGCAAATGCTACACTTGTTACTAAAAATACTAAAATCGCTATATGTTTGCATACAATATTTGAGGAGTTCCCTCAATTCCTCACTGATCCCTTCATCAGATTCAGATTTGCTGACAATGGGACCACCTCGGAAGTATACTCTATCAAACCAAAAAAGAATTTTTAAAATCGGTCCACAATTGGCGGAGTAATCGGTGAACATACATAAAAAAAAAAAAAAAAAAAAAAAATTACATACAGTGGAACGTATAACCTCCTCCTTTTTTGAAGTCGGTTAAAAAATCACGTTTGTTGTTTGGAAGCCGCCCTTAAATATTTATTTTATTTTAATTTCTAAATATTCTGTAAATATTTCAAGCGTCTACCTGTTGCCGTTTTAACATCGAGCAAAAAAAAACACGTTAGTTGTATGGCCCCACTTAAATATTTATTTTATTCTGTTTTTAGTATTTGTTGTTGTAGCGGCAAACAGAAATACATCATCTGTGAAAATTTCAACTGTCTAGTTATCACAGTTCATGAGATACATACTGGTGACAGAAAGAAAGACAGACAGACGGACAGTGGAGTCTTAGTAATAGGGTCCCGTTTTTACCCTTTGGGTACGGAACGTTAAAAAACAAAACTTCAAAATCAAAAATCAATTACTCACGCGTCAAATGCAGCATATGCTTAACTTGCACGATGATATTAACACACACAGAGTACAGCAATCCATTCTGGCTGCTCTCATCCTCTTTACCATCCAAAGTGGAGTCGTGACAATTATCCACTTCAGTGATCGCAAACGTCAACGTTTTAAACAAAAGCCTGACTAAAATGACGTCAGGCGACAAATTAGCGCAGTTTTCGTTGACGTTTTGGACGTTTAGTGGGTCAACGTCGGGCTTGACGTTGAAGAATATTGATTGGGGGGATATGTATGAGGATTTTAGGTAGTTTATTGATAGAAGGATCTCGCTTTCTGGTACTAAAACTAGTACTTTGCGAAGAAGCACCATTATTATTGAGAGGTAGCGGAGTTTTAGTTTTCGTGGTGTTGTTGCCTGAAACACAAATAAAGAAATACAAATAGCATATACTTGGACAACAAAATATTTAAATAGGCTAAAATGAAACGATTAAGGTAGTGATTTTATTTGAATAGGTAAACTTATAGGTAAGTTTCACACCCGTATTCACAAACGTCACTATGAGGTCTCACAGTGCTCACGAACGCACAGGGTGGTTCAAATCGTCGCATAAACAAAAGGTCGGTCAAAAAGGACCAATCACAAAGCTGTATTGAACGCAGTGCGTTTACTCAGTGAGGGATCCCTTAAGTATTGTTTGTGAATACGGTGTCAGCGTCAAACTAGCAATCGAGTTCAACAGTAGAAATTGAAATATAAAGGACATGGCTAAACTGAAGTATGGGCGACTGCCCTAGCAATGTATAAACATTGTAACTAGTAAAATGTAATGCTAATGAGCTGAATATTAGTATTCTGCATGAGAAAAGTTTCAGGAACTTTTCATATCGTTACAATCCTGAAAATAAATCGTAGAAACTCCTTCGCATACAAACTGCAACAAGGTAACAGAAAAAGATTTTGCTATGAACTTTTGGCTTGGCGCTTCTATTAACATTATATTATGTTATGTACATTATACTAGCGACTGTCGGAACTTGGTGGAACACCAACAGCATCTTGAGTAAAACTCACTTGTACTGGTTCCACAATAATAATTTTATTTTATGTTTAATTATATACAAGTGCGTTTTTCTCAAGTAGGCTCTGCTAGGCTTTTGTATGCAAACTTCAACAAATAGGTAAAAAAAAAGATTTCACTATAACTTTTAGCACGACTTTTTATTTTTAAAGACAGGCCTGCGATCGTCCTCTATTTCACCTGGTGTGAATCGATGAGGAGACCGAGGATTATGCTCCCTGGATCAGTAATAACTTATTTACTCTTGCCTTAAAAGCATATAAGTTATATATTCGGAAACACAGACGGAGGCAGTTCCATTTCTTAGCAGTGCATATCATAAAGTAATCAGTTCGTATCATAAAATATTGAAATAAAACAACAACATAGGATTAAGGATAAAATCACAAACTCAGCAGTCTGGCAAGGGCGCACCATCGTCGAAGCCAAATAATCTGGCTAGTAGTCTGAATGGAGAATGCCAGATTCTGTCCCACTTTGTGTACCCAAATAAACGAATTTCACCAGCTATTTCCGAATTCAGAAGTTCAAAACATGGATGGCTGTTGGTGAGTGGTGATACCACGGACCTGAGTGCTCCCAAGGGTAGCTCCTGTTCCTCACCTCACGCTTGCCTTCACCGGCCGGCTGCGGTGTGCAAAGACCAGGAACATACCCTCACTTCTGGCTTGCCTTTATTGGCCCGTCAGAGTGGAGTTGAAAGAGCTATATGCTCGAAGGGCGGATTTGTTGCATAAGTGGCAAGTGGCCACCTTATGGTCGTTTAAAGTCCAGAAGCACCTCTCGACCCTTAGCCCCTCTGGAACTGTTGCATTCCTGCTGCTATGTATATGCGGCTATTTTGGGAGGTTCATTCCATTGAATTGGCGAGTCACCGCCTGCCATTTCAACCAAAGTAATTAGGATTGGCCAGGCAGGTGCCGTTGTTTCATCAATAGTCTTGTTCACCAATCCATATCCTTGTCATTCACAGCGCCTATTTTTAATGTTCCCATCCTTCTTAAATAGTGTTACACTAACGGATGGTCATTGACGACCGAAGCATACTTATATAGTTTGAACTCTGGGACCATCGCCGGATGGTGTCCCATCACTTTACTAAATTCAACTTGTCTAAAGGGCCTCCGCGTGTTGGCTTCAGCTCCATGTACGCCTTCCAAAGGTCCGGGACTCCCATAGTACCGTGATTGGTAAAGACATACCTACAAATGATAATAAAAAAGAAAAAAAAGAAACGAAAGACTGTCACTAATATACACTGGTAAACATCGTAGCATGATTGTGCAAAATATGAGTTTTTGATAATTCAGTAGCTCTGCCTATCCCACTCTGGGAACAAAGGCGTGAGTTTATGCATGCATGCATGTAATGTAACAAATATTTAAAAATGTACGACATCTAAGGCAACAATTCTGCTGTCGTGATTTTCAAGATTAGTATTTCTGATCCATTGTCATTGAGCTCTAAATATATTCTGAGAACCGCGGTAAACAACCTACAAACCGCATTAACTCTTCGTTGCTTCTCACATTTATTGGTTGTAGAATGATTTTAGCTAACTGTAGATTGTACCTCTATTGTTAACCACCGTGCTAGGATGGTGAGTAAAAGGCCAGGCAATGAAGGCATGATATGTCTCCGCAGTCTTTGCGTGGCTACAAGTGCTACAACACAGTTTATACATCTCATGATGAATCGATAGGTAGGCTAAGTCCGTATAGAGTAGCGAGAGGTTAGTAAGTAGGCGAGCACACACAATAAGTCCGATAAACAAGCGAGGGTCAAAAGTAAGAATCAGAATATTTTCGATCAATATACGGAAACAGTGTTGTTTTGAGACTTAAAAAACCAGAAATATATCTGTAAGTGTTGCTTAGGTACTTACTAACAAATCTCATACTGAGGTTTTATCATAAAGCTCGCAAACTTATTTTTGAAAAGGAAAAAATGTAACTATGATTTGCTTATAGGTACCTACATAAAAATAAAGATTTAAAGATGTATGATCTGTAATTATGTAGGCCTCCCGGGCACTTTTACAGGTCCATTTCTACCAGCATTTAAGAGAAGACCACAGCAAAGAATATAATCATCAACTTCGTAATAAAATCATTCAAGTAACTGAGCTAACCATAGTAATATTAATGTGAAGATGTTTAACATATTTTGGTACTTTTGTATTGTTAGCTCGAAACGTATTAAAATTCGTTTTAGTGATATATACTTTATTGCTTAATATCAGCTAGTAGATAGTTCTAAAGCTTGATTGTTACCAACGGCCGTTTATCATTCGGTTTTAGAGGCATTCATTGCAATCTGAAAAAACCGGTATATTGATACAGAACATACTTACCTCCCAGAGGTAAGATTTAAATTATTTAATTTAGTAAAAATTGGATCATGCTGCCAATTACACTTCAAACTGCGATGTATTATTTTGTAAAACGGTTTTAATGAACCTTTTTCGAACGATGGCCACCGTAGTGTTATAAAGTCATTGTCAATTAAGTATCAAACTCGTCAAACTCATATCAAACTGTCAAAAATGCCAGAACAATTGATTTTGAAAAAATCTGTTCATGGTATAAATAACTATAAAAATAGATGGCGAAATTAACGTAAAAGTTTTTCATGAGTTTAAGTTGTTCAAAAAGTGGCCTATACAATTCAATTTCGGCTTCTGTCCATATGGACAACTTAAAGTGGACTAAATATTTTGGTCGTGCAAGCTTCATACAAGATAGATTATCCGGGATCTTAAAACTAGTAAGTATTTCTCCCTAGTTGTATGATAAAAAGGAGCTTTACTCTTATGCGGACTAAGTTGTGGGCAAAAGGAAGCTTCCGTGTTTGACCCATATCTATAAATGTATGTTTTTATAGAATATAAGGATTTTGATGTACAATTTACAATGAGTTTAATGCAGTTCTGCTTGAGTGCAAGCTAGAAATATCCTACAGTCTGCTGAATAACATTTCTACGGTGTTGGGTATCTTTTTAAATAAGTTTGCACCCACATAATATTATTATAACCGCAAAATGTAAAAAAATTCAATGTTTTGTAACAAAAACAAATTAACCTTACCTATGTACCTATATACGTAAGTATATATTATGTATGTGTATGCTGAATGCGAGTAGCACAGAACGGGTCACGGTGGAGATCTTGGGAAAAGAATGTCCAACTGTGGACGTGTTACGGCGGCTGAAACTATGATGATGATGATGATGATGATGATGATGATGATGACGATGATGATGATGATGATGATTGACTTTACTGATTTGGTTAAGTCATTTGGGAATATTATTCTCGGATTTTTCAAGTGGTATTTAGATTTAATATACTGTGACATTCACACGGTGTTTCTCGGGGCAAGCTATAAACATCCTACTGTCGCGTAAATTCATTAACCGACTTCAAAAAAAGGAGAAGGTTCTCAATTCGTCGGGATATTTTTTTAAATGTTTGTGTCCCGATATCTCAAAGACCAATGGACCGATTTGAATTTTTTTTCTTTGTTTAAATGAGTATACTTTCTAGTTCGTTCCATTGTCAACACGTCAGGAGCTGATGATGGGATCTTGGAGAAATCAAAGGAACTCCTCAAGTCAAATATTATAGGCACATCTATAGCGATTTCGGTATTTTTCACTGTAACTCGTGCATTTGCTTTTGGAAAGCATTATATGGTGAAGTAGAACTGATGATGAAGACCACAGATGGCCACCGGAACACCTTATCGGCTCCTTTTTATTTTTTTAATTTTCGATTATCTCAGTTAGTACCTACATCAACTCTGATTGCGAGGAGCAGGAGCACGGGGTAGATCACGCTGGAGATTTTTACCATAGATAAGGCAAACAAGCACTCAGGCCAACTCATGGTAAGTCACTGTGACTTGTGACCCACATTCATTTTATATTCTCAAGACTATAATCTGAAGAATGCAATCCTAAGTCCGCAAATGCATTGCAAACCCTATGGTCTAACAATAAATGCTTCTGTGCTAGTAATAATATTTCAACGGTTGTCTTATCCCCAAGCAAGAACACAACAATGCAAACACTATAGCTTGTAGGTAGGTGAAAAAATAAGATGGTCATAGCGATCCGGACGGACCTTGTACAAGGTGCCGCCATCACTAAATAAAGATTTATATATTTGGGAAAGGACTATGTCCAGCTGTCGACGTGTTTTTAACCGACTTCAAAAAGGGAGAAAGTTATACGTTTCACTGCATGTATTTTTTTATGTATGTTCACCGATTTCTCCGTCAATTGTGGACCGATTTCAATTTTTTTATTTTTATTTGTTAGAGTATACTTCCGAGGTGGTCCCATGGTCACAAAATCTGAATCTGATGAGAGGATCAATGAGGAATTGAGGGAACTCCTCAAATATTGTAGACAAACATTAACGATTTTAGTATTTTTAGTAACGAGTCTAGCAATGGCATTCAGAAAGTATCACTTTGTGAAGTGGAACTGATGATGAAGACCACAGATGGCCACCGGTACTCCTCAACGGTACCTATTTTTAAGCGACTACAACGGAGAATATTTATTACTTGTTGAAATATGACTATGATTTTCCCGTGGCGTTACTTGCAGCGCGATTGATATATCTTAAAGTTTCATATCAACTAAGAAGTGGGACTACGTAACAGCGTATTATGATCACTAAAAAGTATAAAATAAAATAAATGTTTCAAAAAACAAAACCCCGCCTCCAAAAACGCAAAAATAACTGTCAAAAAAGGCATTATATTTAAAGCAAGCCGGTGGGTTTTTCAAAGTTTCTTTGTGATTAGGTACCTACTATTTCTGTTTCAGCCTACTACGTCTACTTTTTTCATCTCATTATATTAGAAGAAATTCTGAAGTGACACAAATCGGTTCACCCTGTTGCGGCATATATAACTTTGTAAGTAATAATTCTTTGAGGCATACTCTATCGCCATATTAGACTTTGCGCATAAACTGTTATCGCAGAATCTACATTTGCATAGTTTGATTAGGTACGCAGAATTACGTTAGACCTTTCGGTCATATTTTTCATGCTCCGAATCATGTCTTCGCATAAATTAAATGAGCATAAAATTCTTTTGCCGAAAACTATCATTGAAGAAATATGTTTTGTCATAACATTATTTGACTGAATTATCGACGAACGTCAAAAACTAACGTAGCAGCTAGTTTTTGATAAGGTCACAATTCTAACCAGGGTAGGTTAGAAACCTAACCTAACCTACTTTTCTGGTAGCAGTTCCATGCCGTCCATTCGCGTATCCGTTTATCCACAAGTATGTCCTCCTATCTATTCATCTATCTTTCCGCATGTCCATCGGTCCATCAGTCCGTCTGTATGTATGTCACACATGAAAATATTTAAACCACGCGCTAAACTAGTAAAAGTCTGACCTTAACCGGAGGTTTTAACCACCTTCAAAAGAAGGGGATGTTCTCAATTCGTCGGCATTTTTTATGTACGATTTGCTACCGATTATAAAGATTCATTTAAAAAAAAAACTTAATTTTTGGTCCTATAGGATTGGCGTGATCTGCCGACGTCGGATGGAACTCATCAAAATTATAGAGTCACATACAGCGTTTTGCGGAGTCGCGCTCTTCACTCAAGAACACTTCTACCCCAGCGGTTATCGGTTCTTCTACAGATAATATGGCCAGCCCACTGCACTTCAGCTTGCTAATTCTCTGTGCTATGTCGGTTACTTCGGTGGTGGCTGACTCGGCAAACATACATAGTGTAGGACGCCCTCCGGCAAGATGGAGTGATAATTTGCGGAACGCTGCTGGCAGATGTTGGATGCGACAGGCCGAGGACAGGGTAAAATGGCGCACATTAGGGGAGACCTACGTCCAGCAGTGGACTGATATAGGCCGATGATGATGATGATACAGCGTTTGTGGTATTTTTAGTACGCATTTACATTCCAAAATCACCATTTGGTAAAGGACAATTGCTGATTAATCTACTTTTACACTTCTAAAATCTATGAGCGCTTTCCAAGACACCACTCCTGAGAAGAAGCATCGCAAGAAACTCAACGGTCATTTATTTAATGAATTTAATAGTGCCACCTATGTATGTAAGTGTATAGATACCAAAGTATGTATGTAGGTATGTTTACCTATAATACGGAATAAAAAATCAGATCTTTTTCTGTACCTCCTTAAACATTCCACCGAGTATGGAGTAAGGTGGAATCTTGTGGTTGCTACTGTCTCGTTATTGCAATTGACTTAAATAACTCTCTCTAGGACTACTGTTTTGAACAACGACGCCTCATTAGGTATTAGTCGCCAGTCTGGTTTGATTGTAGTTTTAAAAGTCTGCGTACAGTTTATTTTTTATTGGGTACCTACATCTTTTTATGTATGAATTTACGTCTATTAAGCGTCGTGCTCGCGCGACGGAGCACCACAGAGTTAACTCCTTTGCCAAGTTCCTAACGAAAAGATGCACTAAGCGACTCTAGAGTAAATACAACTTCTGCTTAACGTAAATTGTATTTTTACGGAATTCGTACGTTTCAGGGTCTAACGGTTTCGTCAATTAATGGCCACTTACCAAAGTGGCCATACGTCTGAAAGACCGCTTCCCATAATTACCATTCCTATAAAGGCTGGTTTTTAGGTAAACCACTTCCCAGAAGGGCCATTGCCCAAAACAACTAATCCTCAAATCACCCACTTCCCAAATTGACCATTTTCCTATAATGGCCCTTTCCCAAAATGGCTACTTCTCAAAAACGAGAACATCTCTGAAACACCTCTTCCCATAATGACCATTGCTATATAGATTGGTTTCCAGATTGACCACTTCCCAGAAGAGCCATTTCTTAAAACGACTACTTCCATATTCGCCGAGGCCGCACTGGTCAGGCGATAGCGACGCGACAGCGACGTTAGTAAAACAAATACCTTTCAAGCTAAGTTTCATTGATTAAGCGACATGCGACAAGATTTTGATTATGTCTCTCATAGTATTCAAATGTTTAGTAATGCAGTAACGTGTCCGTATTGCATATTTAAACACAACGATAAGCTGCGATATTTTGATTTTCGTTAAAGTGACTGTGAAGTGAAAGTGATTCGCGGCGATTTAACGGCGACCAGCAAACAAATGTAAAACACCACGTAAAAGCGGCCACTCTGCAATGTCCCTTGAGCGACAGAGCGAGAGGTATTCCGCGCGACTAGAGGCGGAAAGAGACGCTTCGCGACAAAATCAAATTAGTCAATATGGAAGTAGTCGTTTCAGGAAATGGCCCTTCTGGGAAGTGGTCAATCTGGGAACCAGTTTTTTTTAAGAATCATGGAAAGTAGTCTTCCAGACATATATGGTCGCTTTGGGAAGTGGTCAATCTGGGAACCGGTCTTTATAGGAATGGTCATTATGGGAAGTAGTCTTCCAGACATATGGTCATTTTGGGAAGTGGCCATTACGTGACGAAACGGGTCTAACCTCTAAGGTAGTAAGCTAGAAAGTCCTGTATTTCAGAGGTCAGCGTCCTTTCCCACTTTAACTCTAATTATAATGATGTGTTATCAATAAAAAAGTTAAATGTAGATCGGCAAGGCCAGTCGTCTCTTTTCTTTTTTCAGACAAAGTGAAGGCATATGAATCCCATTGATATGAAAACTTCATAATTCACTTTATTCCCGTTCTATATTTTGAGACCAGCTCTAGGTTTCCGGGGGGCGTCGTCGACAAGGGTCCCAGAACTCACCAATTAGAAAAAAGAATAAATTGTATTAGTTTTAATTAAAATACTGTTGTTATGTTAATAAAACAATTTTAATTTTCTGTTAGGTGAAAGAAAATGTTATTTTATTGCTACAGGTTTATAAATATACATATATCGAACGGGATATGATAATGGCGGTCAGATCTGATGATGATCAGATCGAACATGATAAACATGCTTTAGTGTACTTCAGTGTACATCGCTTTATACCTGCAGCTCAAAGGCTAACTACACGCAAAGGTCTATCAGCGCCCTTAGAGTCCAGCAAACAATGCGTTTAGGGTTAGAGCATGCAACGCGTCGGGCTTGAAGGCAGACACGCGCGTCTACGGCTTTCCGGCCCAGGTTGCGAGACGCAACAACAGCATCCTGCGCATCATACTCGTAGCGGACATATTTCGGTATCTACAGCATTAAGCAGGTCTGCACCGCACCCCTTGGACCACCCTATTAGGCAGTACCATTGATGGTACAAATGACATTGATCCCACTAGGATCATGAAAAAACATACAAGTGTAACATTCGGCGTTACTTGCATAATATGATGAACATTCGTACATTGTGAATATTTATTTTATGTATGTTCACCGATTACTCCGTCAGTTGTGGACCGATTTTAAAAATTATTTTTTGGTTTGATAAAGTATACTTCCGAGGTGGTCCCATTGTCACCAAATCTGAATTTGATGACAAGATCAGTGAGGAATTGAGGAAACTCCTCAAATATTGTCGGCATACATATAGCGATTTTAGTATTTTTAGTAACAAATCTAGCATTTGCATTCAGAAAGTATCACTTGATAAAGTAGAACTGATAATGAAGACAACAGATGGCCGCGGGAACTTCTTAACGGTACCTATTGCAAGGGTGGCGATAAGATATCTCGATTAAGATAGTTGAGAGACTACAATGAAGAATATTTATTTGTTGAAATATGACTATGACTTCCCCGCGGCGTTGCGTGCGCTGCGCTTGAAATAACTTAGTTTCATATCAACTAAGAAGTGGGACTACGTAATAGGTACCATTAAATACGTCTTGCATTGTGCCTTCGGTAGTAAAAACGAGTTTTGACAAAGTATTCGGAACGGACTCATGGACACACTGCTTGTTGTCCCATTGCTATTCGAGGGAGCCCTGCCTCCCGGCAGCGCTCCTTTTTCAAGGCAGTTTGCCCTTCGAGCATCTAAAGATTTCCAGCGAACCTAAGCTACCTACTCTTGCGGGGTTTTGGACTCGTGGTGAATGATTTCTGACGAAAGCAAATAGCAGTGGAACAAAAAGTAAAGGGACCACTAAGCCTAACATCAATTTTGTGGTGGTGTGGTCTCTTAACAACATTGTACTTCCACCTATCACCAAGTAAAACTGCTTGTTGCCGAGCTAACTATTAAGCTTTTTATGTGGCCATGACACTGCAGCTAGCCACTGCGGTGGACCTTATTGGAGCTGATAGACTTTAGCACATTCGCTAGTATGCTCGAGTAAATACTCAAGTCTATCAGCACCTCTAGGTATGATTCCGATGTTGGCGACTGCAACATAGGTAAATGAATTTTGACCAAGGTGAGCGACCTGGGCCTCCATTCTACTCGGTAAAACAATATTGCTTTTGATATGTTATCCTGTCATCAACGTTATGAACTCTCATTTAGGTACCTACTTGACATTAAAGGCGGCCGAGTTAAAAACCATGATAACACTTCAAAAGCAATATTGTTTTACGGCATAGATTAAGAGTTCCCGGTCGAGCGAGACGTCGTGATCGCATGGGTTGGTTAGCGTTTCATATAAATTCAAACTAATCTCGAGCGACCGGAATGATAGTGGCGCCCTCATAACACAATTGATAGGATAAATAGCTTATTATTGCTGTCCCCGCCTATGCCTTGCCGCACCCATGGTGCAGAGGGCCTCAGGCGATGACAAGCTCACTCTCGACAGAGCGGCACCACTGTGATCGGCTCTACCGGCTCTCCGTCGACCTCCAGACTTCCAGACCTCCAGCTGCTACTCGTAAGCAATATTCGCGGCCCTGGTTTTCCCTCTTCGAATGGTTAGGTCAATCCATCACCGCGCTATTTCCGCTGTAATAGGTTATTGTCAGCACAGTACAGTAGATCTTTGTTACGCATTGTTATCGGCCACAAAACCCGAAGGATCCACCTCAGAGGCTTATTAACTATTACTTGGAGTTTAATTGTTAAGCCCCTAGTCACTCTCCATCTCTTGCGGCCAAATTGAAGCAGGGACTTCACAGTGAATTCAAAGAGAGAGATTTTTATTTGGCGTGTTAGCACATTGGACTCCCAAACGGGTCTAGTTGGACAAAATTAACCTTCGAGTAAGCAACTTAAAGGAGCGTCCTCACTGAATGCTCTCAGCGAGGATGCGCTCCTTACGTAAGCTAAGCTAGTTAGCTATATTTAGGAGACAATGATTTTAATGTACCTACGGCATTAATAGTTTACGGCACATTTCAGCCTAATATGCGTGAGGCAAGAGTGCATGGCATTCGCCAACCAGTAGTTATCCTTCAAGTTATTCCTCAACAGTAGTTTAACAATGAGTGGATTTTTATATGTTTTAGTAAATGGAAAACCTCTTCGTGGCGTTACGGATTCAAAGTAACTGGTTTATCCAGCGATGATATAATCTCTTATTGTAAATCATTCTGACAGAGCCATCTATTGAGACACTTTGTAAATAAGAGATCTTGCGAGTAACGTGTCCTTACTATTATTTCTAAATATCTTTTTGTATACTAGTTCTTCAGAAAAACGAATACCACCGCATTGTTTTAAATATTTGTCTTCACTACATCACATAAAACCCAATATTATAACTATATTTTCTTAGCCAAAGCTTCTATGGACACATGGCATTGTTCATCCGATGAACGCAACCAAAAAAATTCACGTTTTGGGACGTACTGTGATAAAAAAAATTATTAATACTGTTTATTTCATTTTTAAATGCACGTTCACTGTCCACATTTCACGTAAAACGGATCGTCATACTTGATCATATTGTTATCTGTTATCTGTCAGGTCTCGATGGCAAACAAAAAACATGAAAAAGCCAAGTAACCAACTTTTAATTACTTTATTATTATTCGAAAGTTCTAAGAGAATTCTAAACATGTAATAATTAATTAAAGAATTTTCGAATGTTACAAGCTAGTAAGAAATTTCTATACATGCTTAGGGCAGTTGTTTAGCCATGTCCATTGAAAGAAAGATTTCGAGACACAGCAAAACACCTACAATTCCAACACGCCACTTATATCTTAGCCACAATCCCTTCAATCTCGCCCTTATACTCAAATACAGAGACAGAGTCGAGTCAACTACACTTATTTTTGTGAATAATTTAATGACCTAAAAATGGCACACTAATTGAATAGAAAAAACAAATAAGTCCCTAGAAAGAAAAAGTGTCAAGTGTCAAGTGTGTTCTTCCGCCAATACACAGCTTAAAAGGTTTTTTTTTTAGCATTGGAAGTCAAACCACTTACCAAATCAGGCGGCGCTTTAAACAATATCTTCAACAGTATCTCCACTCGACTCTGTTCCAACAACACGTCCTTATACACGGAGTCCAGTAGCCTCTCCAGCGACGCTATGGCGTGCCGGGTGTCTATCTCTATTGACGTCTGGGCCAGGAGGTTCAGGAGGGTATCGCTGGCGAGTTCCGACCAGCGATAGTAGCTCTCTGGGTGTTCTTGGGAGAGGCAGAGGACGCATGATACGAGCTCTAGTACCTAGAAAGAAAAAGTCAAGTGTGAGGAAACTGAGGAATGATCTCTCAATGGGGTTACTCAAGCATTTTTGGCATGATACGGAAACAAATGTTGTTTTTATACACTATAGCGACCCGCCCTCGCTTCGCTTCGGTTTATTTGAGTTTTCTGTAACACCCGTACAATAAACCAGCATTTATTATACATTAAAACTTTCCTCTTGAAATCACTATATCTATTAAAAAAAACCGCATCAAAATCCGTTGCGGAGTTTTAAAGATCTAAGAATACATAGGGACAGACAGACAGACAGACAGCGGGAAGCGACTTTGTTTTATACTATGTAGTGATTACCAGTACATCAGTAAATAGTTAGAAAAGAAAATGGCTCGCATACTGAGGGTTCCTTACCAATCAAAACACAAAATTAAACACACATAATGAAATTGTAAATAATAGGATAGACATAACATACTTAATGCGATATAATATATCTAATGATTGGACAAAAATCTAGATCTTTTGTTACATCGGAGATCGATAAAAGAGAAATCGGTCACTTTGCAGTAAGTACAGTTGACTACAAAGAGTTTTATCCACATCTTCACACATAAGTTTCAAAAGTGGATATCTCTTTATAATCAACTAATTGATTAATATGACTACTATTTTCAAACTAAAAGGTATTGCTAACGGAAAAACTGCGAATATATAATTCTGAAGAAAGTAACGAAAAGAAAATAAAATACTTTTCACTCCAGAATTTCCGATATTTTTCCAACTACAAGCTGGCTTCAGCTAAAAGCTGGAATCCTATACTCTAAGCTCACCTTGTGCTGGTGCATAGTTTTCTGCAGCATATAGAACAGCACCTCCCTCGTGGCTTGCGCTTCCTGTTGCTGCTGCCTTCCTAACACACTGGCACCTGAAAAACAGTCAGATGTACAGTCACCCAATAAAAATGTTGAGCATACTTAGAACTTTGTCATTGTGACTGCCACTGTTATTGACATATAGTGCGCCCAAAAAGAGTAGAAATTAAATGAGGGCGCCACTTTCTACGTAACTGTCACATTTTTGACGTAAAGTGCTTGAACATGGCAACAATTTAGTATGGAATTTTTTTAGTACCATTTTATTAAATTTCTACTCTTTTTGGTCGCACTGTACTTGTCATTTGATGTTTAGTTTGAAGTTTATTATGACAGTGCACTAAATTGCTTAACATTTTCGTTGGGGTACTGTACAGTTCAATAACGACAAATAGCCTACGAGTAAGTAAGCTATACTATTATGGATTTATTCCAGGTTTTAACTTGCAATCAATATTGTTTTAATTTTATTATTGTATTTTACAATTTATTGCTTCCTTTTTCGTCGTATGTATTGATAATTCGTATTCTTGTTATCAAGAAACTGCCGGGCTCACTGATCGATCAACGCAGAGCCGAAATCATCGGGCTAGAAATTTTGAGAGAATATTCATGCTATAGCTAAAAATAGTACATAACACGGCCATTGAAATAAGGATACAGTGCAAAGGAAGTAAAGACTCGTGATCAAATTATAAAATTGACTTTACTTCATTCACAATGGGTTCATATTCCATTGACAAATTTCGTCGTATGGTATAGAAGGTAAATAATGTTTTCCCAAAGCAGGGACGCCTTTTATCGACTGTAGAATTGTAATAGTTATTTATGTGACTGGTGCATAATGAGAGGCATTATACACGAGTGTTTTAATGCCTAATTATGCGTACAGTCGCATACATAACTTTATCTACATACTTATCATAAGTTTTCTACAATATGTGAGAAACCTGTATCCATCGTTACCCTGCATCTTAATGTACCTGCATCTTAATGTTCACATTAAAGTGCAGGTCACTTATACTGTAAAGTGAACATTAAGATTCAACTACAGCGATAACCGATACTTTATTGACATGTTATACTTTAATGTTAACATTACAGTGCAACCACAGATACAGGTAACATAATGTAGGGCATTTGCTTATCGCTTCTGAACATATTATATTGAAATTATGATATGGATGTAGATAAAATTGGTAACATACCACCCATGTTGCTGAACACCTTGACTGCTACTGGTTCCAAGCCAGCGATGCATTCCAAGTGGGCTCCGGAGGCCATGAGGCCGTCGCACAGTTGAATCAACTAGAATAAATACAAAATGATGGAGAACCCTATCAAATTATATAATCATGCAAGCTGTTAGATCTAAACCCTCTTATTCATAAACGCGCAATAGCGAAAGTGTGCTTGAAATATGCTCTGTTCCTATCTGTCATTATGATATCTGAGTTTGACAGAAAGGGACAAAGAATACTTTACCCTAAATAAAAAGGTACGATACAAATATACAGTCAGTTGAGAGTGCAAGCCTGAAAGCGATAGAAAACCGAAAGCTATTAGGATGCTGGGAATACTGTATACATTTTTGAATCTCATTTTAATGGACTGTACCGAAATGACTGAGTTGGGTAGACAATATACACACATCAAAAAAGTCTCGGGATACTCAGTATCCCTAGACAAAGGGTGTAGAGGGATAAGCCTTCAAAAATTGCCCCCAAAGCTTTGAGTTCAAAACTACTATCAGTTGATGCCCCGTCAAATGAAAATAATTCATACCAATTTTTAACCCTCTACTGCCACCTGGAACCCCACGACATTCATTTAACCCTAAAACGTTTTTATTTATTTTCTCAAAAAGTATAAAAAGGAGAATTGTCAAATTTTGCACAAATGTTGATGTGATCAATATAAACTATCAAAAAAAAAATGAGCCCTCTACTTACTTATTTTCCTAGAAAAAAACCTAAATTAAAAATTAAAACATCCTGTATAACAATTCAGGCTCGTTGTACTATCACCATTTTTTTACTAAATATTAACCAACTACCTATCTACATAATATGTAAGTTTCATGTAATTAACAAAGGTGGAACAGTGTGAAAATATAGGTATTGTTCAGTACGTACCATGTATGTAACACGCTTACGGTGACGACATTAGTAAAAGATATCGGCCCGCCAACCGGGAAGCCATCCGTAATCGAACTTTTTTTAATTTGCTAATGTCGAATGTTTAAGGAAGATGAATGAAACTCATTAATACATATTTGAACGGGAACACCTTAAAATCTCGAATTATTTAATTCCGAATTTGAAAAAACCGAATTTCATAATTCCGAATTTTTACAATACCGAAAAAATATAAGGCCGAATATCAAAATCTAGAATTTTACCGAATATTAAAATCACGAAAACGTTTTTCCGAATATTATATTTACGAATGTTGACGATTCCGAATTTTCTTTGTACGAAATTTATAATTCCGAAAATTCACAAACCAGATCGATAATGAAAAATTTGAAACTAACCACTTGAATTGAATTGAAGTCTACTTGAAACAAAAGTTAGGTGAGATGACGAGCACATAACTAAACTAGGTCATCTTACCTTGATAGGTTAGGTTAGGTTAGAGTTGCATCAAGGCGCGAAGGGCCTGAGCTACGTGGAACAGGATCTCCGTCGACTTTGTCGGACATTTCGTACAGTTTTTGAGCATTAAGCATGCTAAACATCATACAATATTTTATCAGGCGCTTATTTGAAATAAAAAATCTTAGAGAATTCGGGGTGCTAAAATTTCGGAATAATGAATATTCGGGATTCGGAATAGCAATAATCGGAATTGTGATTTTCGGAAAAATATTTTTCGGGATTTTAATAATTCGGAAATGTAAACATTCGGAATTTTAACAAATCGGGATTCTGATACTTCGTGAAAATAAAATTCGGAATAGTGATGATTCGGTAATTTCAAAATCGGAATTCTGAAATTCGTGTTTATCAAATTCGGAAAAAAATATTTCGAGATTATGTAGTGTACCCATATTTGAACAAGTGTTTCTGTTTATTTATTTTTAGTAATATAAATTCGAGTTTATGACAACAAACTAATTATAAGTAGCTAACTACTAACTAACCTAAAATACATCCTATATTTAGTCTTCAAATAAACTTAAGTAAAATGCTGAGTACCCTAAGTAGTACCTTTTTGCTAAACGGTAAAGTAAAATAAACAGAAACATTTGTTCAAATATGTATTAATGAGTTTCATTAATCGTAGCAAATTAAAAAAGATCGATTACGGATGGCTTCCCGGTTGGCGGGCCGATATCTTTTACTAATGTCGTCACCGTAAGCGTGTTACATACATGGTACGTACTGAACAATACCTATATTTTCACACTGTTCCACCTTTGTTAATTACATGAAACTTACATATTATGTAGATAGGTAGTTGGTTAATATTTAGTAAAAAAATGGTGTTAGTACAACGAGCCTGAATTATTATACAGGATGTTTTAATTTTTAATTTAGGTTTTTTTCTAGGAAAATAAGTAAGTAGAGGGCTCATTTTTTTTTTGATTGTTTATATTGATCACATCAACATTTGTGCAAAATTTGACAATTCTCCTTTTTATACTTTTTGAGAAAATAAATAAAAACGTTTTAGGGTTAAATGAATGTCGTGGGGTTCCAGGTGGCAGTAGAGGGTTAAAAATTGGTATGAATTATTTTCATTTGACGGGGCATCAACTGATAGTAGTTTTGAACTCAAAACTTTGGGGGCAATTTTTGAAGGCTTATCCCGCTACACCCTTTGATGTTTTCACTCAGTAGTAATAGCCTATATTGAAATGTTCAAAACTCTCTAGGGATAAAAATATCCCTTAGCACTTTTTATGTGTGTGTGTAACATTTACCTTAGGAATCTCTATGATTTGCTTTGTATGGTGTTTCGACGAAGAGAGTTGCACCAAGAACATCAATATACTGTTAACTAGATCACAACAGTTTCTGTAACAAATGATTCTTAAATTATACAATTTTCAACACACAGACAGTACCAATGTAGGCTGATTGGTGGTATGGATAGATAAAAAGAACAAACTGATAAAAAATATTGGATAGATTAAAGTCCGTTCTCAATAATCTAACCGCGGATAGATTAGGTTACTTAAGGTTCCAATTTGACACATAATGTAGGTAGCAAATGTCAATTATATAATAACATGATTACATGCATACATACATACCTTAACGCCTTCATTCCCAGTTAGCTAGCAGAGCTACAGAATTAAAAACAACTCTAAAAAAAATGAAAACTTTGTAACCACATTTTGCACAATTAGGCAAGATGTTTACCAGTGTATTAGTGATAGGTTGCAAACCCATCGCCTAACAGTACTACAAGCCTTTATTCCCAAAGTCCCCGGAAAGACATGGAGTGGCATAGGTATATAATTATTCTGTTGGCAATCCAAATAAATAGAAGTCTCTAATTACTCACGGAATCTCATGCTGTTCCACATACTCCAACTGCTTTATGAGATAAGCAATGAACACTTGTTCACTATCCAACATACAATAGTTCACTCTTAGCGTTAAGAGTTGACTCAGCAAGCTTAGCACGCGGCATTGGAGGGGTATGTCGTTCTGCATTGTATAACTCTGGAACAGAAAATACGTAGAGTTAAATTTTACCTTTGATAAGTGATACATGTGATGACAAAATGATTGCCTTAATTTTTTAATATGACTTATCGCTAAGGAGGAATAAATTTATGATTTACCAGCTTTTGCCAGGGACGCCGTCCGTGTAGAAGTCATTGAAATATACTTCCTTGGGAAACTGTGCCATTTTCCACGTAACATAGTACCCTAACACTGTCTATAATCTCTACTAACTAGTTTAATCTCCATACAACAAGATTTTATGTGCATATTGAACAGTGAAGCAAAAACAAACAAACAGACGTACTTTCGCATTTATAATATTAGGAAGGATGGCAAGTTAGATATGTTTTTTGTAGATGACAGCCATACTGCAGAATATGAATGGGTTCATTTCACACATTGTCAATGAGAAGTCCCTTTTACCATCTCTTATTTTCTAAATTCAGAAAACAATGTGTGATACTAGAGGACGCCCTTGACTTCATACGCGTAGAATCTGTAGTAGTAGTGTCTCGCTATGCCCCCTATTTCATTCCATTGGGGGTAGAATTTAGAAAAAACTTTTTCTATTGCACCTCTTGGGTACACAAAAAATATTCCCTACGTCCTTAGGTCCAGCGGTTAAGGCTGTGCGTTGTCTATTAGTCACAGTCATGGAATAGTTATATACGGATAGATATTCCATTTCTAATTGCTTACGTGTTATTTACTAAACAAAAGTTGCAACCAAAGACAATAACTTACCTTTAAAGACTGAATAACTACCGGTTCAAACAGCCTTATATATCTCTCCAATTCCTTCTTATTCGTGCTCCACTTCCGATCCATTTTATTCTTCGAGAAATTCTCCATATTAATCAACATCTTCCTCTCTTCAACCATTCCCGGATTCTTACAGTCTAACGCTAATTTCTGACTACAATTAGAACTTATACTATTCCTTCTAGATTCACTTTCTATAGGACTAAGAGCGTTTATCATCAACACATCATCAAAGAAGGATACTTTTTTGTTGACTTCTGGTGTATCATCTATCGTCATGAAATCATGGTATTCCGTGATCATATTAGTACCGAATAAGCACTTTAGTAATTGTGTGATGCAGTAGACTGTGAGGTCGGATCGCAAGGGCATGATGACTTTCAGGTAGTATAGTAGTTCTTCTGTGACGCCACCGAACTCGCGCTCGGTTGAGAGCTCTAGCTGTATAGCGAGGCAGTTTAGTACTGTTGTTAGGAATTCGTGGAAGATGCTGCTTTTTGGGTCTAGGTTTATCTGTAATGCATAATTTTTATGGTGAAATAATGTTTGGAATTGGGATACACCATATGGTCTCAAAAACCCTTTCGGGAAATAAGCCTATCGAATCACATTCGTTTTTCGACAAGTTAATAGTATTTTCGGTTTTGAGTTTTAGGGTAATTTTTATATTTCAAAAACAATGAAAAAGGTATTAATTTATTTTAAGATATATCAGATCGTAAATTACATATTTGTACAACCTGAGCAATATCATTTGATGAAATTGTAACAACAATCCAAGCTTTTTATTTGTAGTTACATCAAATTATACCTATCTCGAAATTAATAAGGATAAAAAATTATGGTCTATATCGGAATCCATAATGGTTTTTTCGCATAATGTATCATATGGCATAAAATCGTTTGACCTAAAACGGTTTTTACAATAGAAAGGGTTTTATTTTAATTATTCTAATCATTTTAATAAACAAACCTAACCTAAACTAACCTAACCTACACAATAGACGTTTATTAAATTCTTCAATATCAGCATAAAAGGGAGATATGCGAAAAAGAAAAGGGATACAATTGTTAGGACAAACAATCGTTATGCCATACGAATGAATCCCAAAAAATTACAATAACCTTTATTATTTTTATCTATCGTTGTCTAGTACCCATACTACAGGCCTAGAGTTTACTTTGGGACTAGGTCAACTTGTGTTGAATTGTACCTGACATTTTTTTTACCTTATGATTGGAGTACGTGGCCCTCAGATTCTCGTACAGCTTCATATAGAAGGGTTCATTGAAGAAGTGTCCCGCGAAGTTAGCGCGCAGGCTGGCGGCCGGGGCAGGGAGCCGCCTGCGCAGGCCTTTGTCCTCGTCGGGGATGCTCGACTTACGGGGCTGGGGTTCTAAAGGGAAGTGGTAGATTGCGAACAAGGACAGACCTAGGAATATACGGCGCAAAATTAAATGACAGCTAGGGATTGCCTATATCGATAAACTCAAGTATCGATGCTTTTCCCAAATACTAGTGATCGCTCCAAGTTTTGTTTGTAATAATAAAATTTTATTGAAAGTATGCAAATGAAACAAAATATTCGGGTTATTCTTTTTTTTTAAACGATTTTTTAACCTTCACTCGTCATCATCATATTTTATTTACTCCTACCAAATTCTGATCGTTTATTTTAACAATAGTAAATGGGACAGTCATTCTGAAATACACAATAAGGGGAAAAGTAAAAAGTATGATGGTGAAGGTTAAAAAATCCTTTAAAAATAAAGAATAACCCGAATTATGTTGCTATTTTGTTTCATTTACATACTTTCCATACAATTTTATTTTTACAAACAAAACTTGGAACGATCACTAGTATTTGGGAAAAGCATCGATAATTGAGTTTATCGATATAGGCAATCCCTAGCTGTCATTTAATTTTGCCCCGTATATTCCTAGGTCTGATGATCATTACATTACCAACGGAAGACCAGGTGCTCTACTTTGAAATCCGTAATTCGAACTTCGTCTATTGCTATCCCTTTCGCTCTCGACGCGGTACTAATTCGCAAGAGAGTGACGGGGCGATCCGAAGTTCGAATTACGGATTTCAAAGTAGAGCCCCAGTGCTGGCTTTACGGCTAGCGAATGCTGAGTTGGGACCGTTTCGCAACAATTTCTCGGTCTTGTTCTTTTTGTATCTACTTAATGTAATCTTGTATTGTTGTGAATTATGTTTATCTTTATCTTTATTTTTAAACAAAAAGTAAGCTTTAAAAAACCCGACTGTTGCTAACCAACTTTAAATCGTTATAAATCCTAAATGATCATTCAAAATGAAAAATGATGAATGAAACCTAAAGACGATTTTAAAATACCTATTCAATGATACCCCACTTGTCATAGTCCGTCGATTTTTTTTTCGAACATGGCTTCTGGTTACCGCCGTCTTGAATTTTGATTACCGTCATATCTTTAGTGACAGCGACAAGATTAAATCAAATCGATTGATATAAAAATCATCAAAATCGATCCATGCGTTTAGTTTCTAGAGCACCACAAAGGAACAAACATACATACAAACATATATAGCCTGATAAACACATTACCCTCCTCCTACGGCAGTCGGGTAAAAAATCAATAACCCGATTCCAAATCATTACAGTGTTTCGTTGGCTTTCCATGGATCCCATGATGTTGAAGAAATTTTAATTGGATAACCCCGGCGATATATACCTACTCTGCTCATGAAAATAAAGCACCTAAAACCGTCGTACGCGCATGAAGAGGTCGATGAATGTAGAGGAAGCGAAAGTTGTATGTTTAGACCGGTGCACCTGGTGATCCATAGTCTCTGTCTACCCCATTGGGAGACAGGCTTAAACGTATGTATGCATTAAAATCAGAATCAATAATCGGTTTGTCGATCGATTGTTGAAGAAATTGAGTTACATAAACACAAAAACCGGGTGACGCCTACTTCGATTTCGAGGTGATTGTTTTTTTTAACAATATAACATTTTGACGCACCATTCGGATTAGTTATGTTTAATTTACCTGTCAAGCTATGAGGACGTGACACTTATCGAGATGTTTAGTTTATTCAGTAATAGAACAAATATAAGTCAAGGACTTTAATTGTTATGCCACTATGGAACCCTGTCATAATGACATCTTCAAACCACATGAAAGAAATTACGCCAAAATTAATGAGTAACGTTATGCGACAGGGTTCCAGTGGCATAACAATTAAATCCCTTGACTGTAAATGGTCAAGACAAAACAACGAAGACAAGTATGATTTAATAAGGATCTTTGACTTACCATGTGACTTCCTTCTAACAGGACTTCCGGGCAGGGCAATACCGCTCTTATTCAAGTGCACGTTAGGATTAACATCCTCTATCAAATGGACCAGCACATTCAGCATTTTGAGAGTAACTTGCAAGAACTTCTCGGCCAATTTGGCTACTCTGTCGTTATCCAAATGCCGCCATTTTTCTTTTGACTGTAAGTCCGGCTCGAAAATGTCTGATGTTGTCTTACGAGCCATTATATTGTGTATGTCCACTGTAAGATAATAGTTTAAGGGCCTGTTTCACAATCGTCAAGGAAAACATATCTGACACATAAATTTAGCCCTTTCCTTTTCTTACACTGGAACATAAGGTCGCCGTCAATAGAACTTGCGAACTATGTAAACAAATTAGTACTGTTTGACACATAACCTCAAATATTCACCAAGGGTGTTTTTATTTAAAATAACGTATAATGAATCGTTATTTCATCTTGAAATTAATATGAAAATAATGATTTAGTGTATAAATCATTGCAAAGACCTCACTTGATCTTTAAAAGTACGTGATTATCGAGTAATCATGGTGAATTGGTTCGTTTGGGTTTGTTTACATAGTTCGCAAGTTCTATTGACGGCGACCTTAGACAAGGAGAGAGCTAACTTTAACTGGCACATAGCTTTACTTGTCGATTGTGAAACAGGCCTTAAATAAGTTTGCCCACCAGTTAAGTATTACAGTAAGTAAAGGGGCTTCTAAACGGTCCATATTTTCACTGCAATATGTGGCCAGCAACTCTTGGTGTCCCTCTCTTACTCGTATGTTAGAGAAAGACACCAATAGTTGCCGGCCACAGATTCCAGTGAAAATATGGCCCGTTTAGAAGCCCCTTTATACATACATAGTTTAAGAATAACATATAGGTAGTTTCTTGTTATTGCTCTCGTGATGTCTGCACCACCTACTATATTAAATATTGTAATTTGACACCATATCCCTACGAAGGTTGTCTGGAAGAGATCGCTAATCAGCGATAAGACCGGCTGTTGTTTACCTGTGTTATTTTTAATTGTACCCTTTCTCTGTAATGTTTTTGCTTGGAGTACAATAAAGTGTTTTTAATAGTATTGTATCTTCATCGATAGTCATTTCATGGGACTCTATTTTCTGCTAAAACCAAGATGTTTTCAGGATATCTTAAACATTAATTACGTAGGTTACAATAGGATAGACTTGTGACCAACAAAAAAAAATTACACGCGCGGCGAGAAATGCCTTTCGATGAAATGAAAATTTTGCGTATTGATAAGTTTGTTGAATAAAATAATAGGTACCCCTCTGAAAGCTAAATCTAGTTGCAAACACTTTTTAAATCCGTGATGACTCTATATCGGTATCGCTGTCACTTTCACAGATTAGAGAGCAAAAGTGATAGCGATACGAAACGCGCGCCTGCATCGCTACAAGTCGCAGTGTATATAGCCTCTAAAACAACGTATCTAACCTATAAACTTATTTCATAACCAAAAAGAACTTACCCGGATATACGAGCCGGCAAATATCAAGAAGCAACGTCCTTCTCGCCACACTACCGTTACAATAATCCAAGTTATCCAAGCAGTAGCTCAAGATGCCTTGGTCGGAGTATGCAACTTTGTGTTTCCATGGCAACCACTGTTTGGACACCGCTTGCAGACATTCGAGGAGACCTAGCTAAAATTTTGAATTTAGAACAAAATAAAATTTGCTTTTAAGGATATCACTTCTTGTAATTATATAACTTGGCCTAATAATTAACCTGAAATCTCTAAATCCATACTAATATTATAATCCATACTGTCTGTCTGTTTGTCTGTCTGTTTCGCTTTTACGGCTAAAGCGCTGAACAGATTTCGATGAAATACGGTATGGAGTTAGGTTAAACCCCGAGGAAGGACATAGGGACAGAGTTAGCAGTTTATATCCTTCTTAGGGGTTTAAGCTATCTCGATACCAAATTTAATCAAAATCGATTCCGCAATTTAGTAAATAGTAAAGATAATATAGTAAAGTATACAAGTATGTATTAGTAAGACTAGTAGACACGGATTTACTGAAGCGAAAGGTTTATATCATAACTAGAGGATGCCCGCGACTTCGTACGCGTAGAATTAGTTTCCCGCTACTCCCCCCCATTTCTTCCCGTTGGGGGTCGATTTTCGGAAAATCCTTTCTTAGTGCTCACTTACATCATGAGAGGAACCCATGTAACAAATTTCAAGTTTCTAGGTACAGTAGTTTCGGCTGTGCGTTGATACATCAGTCAGTCAGTTTAGCCTTTTATATATATAGATAGATACTTCTCAGTTAAAGTCAGCGCGGGTCGCTAATAAATAATAATGTACTCACCGAATAAAATTTACAATTGCAAGCAACCAATCTCCACATCAAATCTCCGACCAGTATCCTCAAGCTCCCATCTTCCTTCAAACTTTCACCAGTCCTCAGCTCATCGGGAAGATCACAGTAGAAGTACATGTTTCTGACTAGGTTCAGGGAAAGCCCTTTATGGTTGAAAGTGAAGAGATCACTCTGTTCTTTGGTCATTTGGGCTAGCATCGTGGTTGGGGTGTGACGTTTTGGTATGAAGATTTTTGGTATGATGCTGAAAGAGAAAGGAGAGGTTAACATATGATATGGTGAAGGCGAATGAGCACACAGGCCACCTGCCACCTGGGGCACGTTTTATAAAGCTACAAGTAACAATTTTACAGGTCTAAACTGGCAACACCGCTCAAATGGCTGGTCGTCATTCGTCGAGGTTGTGTCAAATGAAAATTTGCAGCCTGTAAATTGTAATTTGTAGCTTTATAAAACAGGTCCCTGATAGTTAGTGAGATTATGTGACCCTTACTATGTCTCACAGTGCTCACGAACGCACAGGGTAGTTCAAATCGTCTCATAAACAAAAGGTCTGTCATATAGGACCAATCACCAATCTGTATTGAACGCAGTGCGTTTACTCAGTGAAGGATCCCTCAAGTATTGTTTGTGAATATGGGTGATAGACTGCCTCGCTCCCCTCTGCCGTGGTACCCCGCGCCCCTTTACCGCGTGGGCGAGGTCTCATTTAAGTGGTCAACATATTACTTGCGTTCGTTCCATTCATCGCAGCTCTATCCCCAGATTTTGAAGAAGTTGAAGTGAACAAGTTGTACTTACTTGGCAATAGTTTGCGCCGCGGCTTTTCTAACTCTTTGATCCTGATCGGCTAGTAGGCGAAATAGGGTGTCCATTATTATTTTACTTTTCATGTGATACCCTGGGTACAGCAGGAATAACCTGAAAAAACATAAATAAATAAGATGGATAACTTTAAATAAAAATAGTAAGAGATTTGTGATTTTCTCCCACTCGGTCCTGCTTGTGGGAGGTCTACCAACGCTACATTTTCCACTTGAGAACTCGAGACCTCATCGGCCACCTAGGCCTCTTGAAGCCCCTGTACGTACATACAAGCTGATGAATGATGATCACTTACTTCTGGTACGGCAGCCTCTCATACAGCTTGCACAGGTTGACCCTGCACAGCCAGTAGTTATTCCCTTCCACGTCAACGAGTGCGTTCACGCAGTCCCAAAGAAGCGGCCAAGGAGCGCCAGAACTTATAGCGATGGCGGTTTTTGTCAAAGCTGTTAATGTGTGGTTCACTGTTGAATGGATCTCGTCGGTAAGGCCCTAAAAATACAGTGGATACATTTTACATACACATGAAAAAGTTTTAGTCTGTAATTTAATTTCTGAGACAAAGCTTTTGAAGCTGACAGCCTGTACTATTTTTGTCCTCGGTTAATAATACATAAAGTTTACAAGTTTGTAATTTAAGCATGCAAAAACGGCTAAAACGTTTAACGCGGGCAAAATAAAACACCTTCATCAGTTTTAAATATTAGTCGGAAGACCTTTCCACCTTACTTAGTGTGGTTATTTTGCTACTAAGCCAGAAGCGCAGTTTTTTCGAGTATTATGTTTATACTTAGGCAGTAACTTACTTAACTATAAACGAACTTTTTATACCATAAAAGCTTGAAAAATACATACCTTCAAAATGATCTTGACCAACTTTTCAGCGCTGATATTATCACTGACTTCCTTCGGCAGAGCACTTACATTTCTCCACCGATTAAAATCACCATGGGCCAATTCTAAAGCCGAGCTCAAATAATTGCCAATACACACCCTCACTAACCCCCTAATTTGAGGGTCACTATGTCCCTCCAATAGGACAAAAACATCAGACATATGCTGAAACTCAAAATCCTTCATCAACTCTTTGTCATCACTAACATCCATCATTTCAGGGGCATCTTTGCTTCGAACCTCGTCAGTCCTTTTCAAAATCTTCTTAACAACTTCTTTCTTAAATGTATGGTTATCTAAATTGGTGGTAGATTCACCAAAATGATCAAACTTTATATCTAAGTCTATGCTAGAAGATAGTATATCACCGCTGCTAGACATTGGATAGCCAGTAGTAGGGTCATTACTACAACTCATATTGGAGTTAGTAGTGAAATTACTATTAGTCATGTTAGGATTAGTGCTATCCGTCAGTGCGCTTGCTAATAATTCATTTTTCGGATATACTTTGCTATCCAATATGTTACTTTGGACGTCTTTAGAAGAGCTCTTCTGTTCTACGCTGTCCATAGATTTCTCTAGAGATTTCTCCTTTTTGGATATCTGTTGCGATTGCGATTGGCTGTCTATGCTCCTGTTAAGAAGGTCCTGCGTCAAGGAGTCTGTTAAAGAATCTTGGTAGCACACGTTTCGTTCTAAAATAAAATCGTTTATATGGTCTTGATTGTAATCTGTGCCTTCTGATGAACCTAAAAATAATGTTTTAATGTCTTAAGGTGGGTTAGACAAAGAAAACATTAATAATACTAAAACACAAATAATGCCAATGTAATAGTTACAATGTAGAATTATTAAGGGAAAAGTGACAATACATATTTGTCTTATAAAGTACATGTTATCGTACTGTTTTTAACTCGTCCGCCATAACTGGTAAGTAATTTAACTCGACCGATAGATAAGAGGTTGAGAAAGAAACGAAATGTCCATAAAGTCTAGTTACCATGGGAACAGGTGCATAAATAAACTTACCAGAAATGTTATGCAGTTTGCCGTCAGCATCTTTGTCCAGATATACAGTGATGGCTTGAGGATACAACTGTAGTATTTCAGACAAGCAGTTCAGAGCTGACGACTTTACTGAGACTCGGATAACCCTGAGAGAAAAAAAAACTTGTAATTTGTTACTTTATTGACGAAGAAGCCAATAAACAGCCAATTCTTAACGTCTGACTAAAAATTGTACATTATTGTATAGGCAGGGAAGTAGGCAATTGCGGGCCGACTATTGGTTTAAACGGACGAGCTTGCTATTATTATGTAGATAGAAATGTTAACTTTTGCGGATATTTTAAGAAAACGGTATTTTATTGTTTTTTTTAATGATTTTTAAATAAAACTAGCGACCTACTGTCGCTCCGCTTCGATTTATTTCAGTTGCCTGTAACACCCGTACATAATACAGAATTTATTATACATTCAAATCTTCCTCTTGAATCACTCTATCTATTGAAGAGAACCACATCAAAATCTGTTGCGTAGTTTGAAAGATTAAAACGTACATATAGAAGGACAGATGGTGGGAAGCGACTTTGTTTCGGGTACCTATTATTTTACCGAAACACTTTTGAACGATCGTATCATTACGCAGAATTTTAATTTCATAGAAAGGCATTTTCTCACCGCATGCGTTATTTTTTTTATTTTGAAAATTTTAACCAAACCTAACCTACGTAATTAATGTTTAAGATATCCTGAAAACATCTTGGTTTCAGCAGGAACTACCGTTCGACAAAATGAAATTCGATGAAATGATACAATCTAGGAAGTGAAATTCGATAAAATGATGGGTTACCCTTTGTTTCATATAATGTAAAGATAAGATGACGCCTGTGTTAGTTTTTCGAATTCGTTTTTCGCAACTCCTATTTCTCCTTGTCGGAAAAAAGTTCAGCTACATCAGTTTAGGCTGTACGTTGTAAGACAATCAGTCATGGATGGAATACCGACGGTTTACAAATAAATAATATATTACCTGTCAGATATAAGGCCTCCTTTGTTCGCTGTCAAAAGGAATTTTGAGGCAAGTAATCTTGCGCAATACTTCAGCGGAATGTCGTCGTCTGTTGACGCTCCAATATTCACCTGAAACCAGGAAAATATTAATAAACTAGGACCCACACTATTTTGTCCGCTAACGCAGGAGACAGGCGCTCATGTTTTGTTAGAAAACACTTTTTGTAATTATTTTAGTAGTACCTGGATGAGTTTTTTTTTTGGTAAGTTTTCTAAAAATTAATCCTAGATAGATCGTATTATCGCCCCCGAAACCCCCTGCATACTAAATTTCATTAAAAACGTTGGAGCCGTTTTCGAGATTCAAATTATATATACAGGGTTTCCCAAAATTCAACGATAACCTGGTACGGGCGAGGGATTTTGGGACAGTATGTATATTATAAGAATGGCTCGTTTAAAGGTATTAGATAGAGAACGATGGATTCCTTTCATAAACTGTTTCAAATCATGATAGCATTTAATTTTTTAAGCTAAGTTTAAGTAAAAATTGATCGTACCATAACAGAGGAGACAAAAGTCGTACAGGTCAAAAAGTTGATTCACCCAATACCTACCTTGACTCCACTATCTATCTGCACATGGTCCGTCTGGTCTTCCTTCTCTGTATCCTCGATTTCCTGCAGCTTCTCAGCCAAGTCTTTGTGGTAGCTCAGCAGTTCCTTGGACAAGTGTTCAGGGTCCACTTCCAAGTCCATTTCGCTGGCTGGAGATTCCGGGGTCTGGGGATAAAGACAATGGAACGATGATTTTGATGATTGAACGGTTAGTTGGTAGTGTTCTGGAGGTTCCAGGTTCGATCTCGAGTAAGGGTGTTACCAGACCAATCGATAGATCGCCGATCGACGGCATCGATTGGCTTCGATCGACGGATATCGTTCGACTAACCAATCGATCGATTGCCGGTCGATGTTGATCGACTGGTCTGATAGCTTTAATTGATGAAGGAACTATCGATCGACGTTGACTAATCAATTCTACCATCGGTCGATGCCGTCGATCGACGATCGATCGATTGGTCTGGTAACACTCTAAGATAAAATATGTGTACTGAGGATGAATATTAGTTCGTGAGTCTTGTGTGTTTTTAGGGTGTCGAAAAGTACCTTTTTAAGCCTCGAGGTTAGTTTGGACTAGGTCAAATGGTGTTAGATTATCAGTGATTTCATCACTTTGGCAGTGATTTCATCCACGAAGAAATTATTATTCACAAATCTTACGGAAACTATCCAATTTTCTATAATTAAAGTATCATTAGTCCGTTCTTTAGGTTATAAACTAACTGGGTACAAATTTTTTCATTTTTTTTATTGTTATACGACTAAAAAAACAAGTCTTTTATTTTTAATTGCAGCAATAAAGAAAGGAGTAGAGTTGTACTCTCGTCGAAAAGAAAAAGGCAGTATAGGAGCATTAAATCCTTATGCAGATACCCCCTTTTATTCCCCCTACTATCCAAAGTTTTGTAATTATTTTGACATGTAATATTTTATAATATTATAAATAAATCAGTATGAGTATGAGTATAAGACGGCAGAGTAGGTAATAATAATTGTAGAATACAATAAATCATTGAGTATGGGTATGAGTATGACGCGAGTTTTAACTTAATGTCGACTCCATAGCTCGCTTTAGTCCGTGCTATGAAAGCTCCGAACCCGGAATGAAAGTTACCTGTATGGAGAGATCCTCCACGCTGAGACTCGGCGTGTGTAGATGTAAGGCCCCATTGAACATCAAGTCCGCGTCGCGCTCGGACGCCGGGCCCGTGGTGACTCGAGACGCCAAACTCGAGATACCTAAAACAACGGTTTCATTTAACTACAAATTTAATAACAGATTTGTTACTTCTCATGCTCTTAAAATGTTACTTTAGTCTCTGCACATCGAGACTAAAGCTCCTGATTAATATCTAGGTATTAAAGTAGCTACAGTTCTAACCTAACCTACGTAATTGATGTATAAGATATCCTGAAAACATCATGGATTCAGCAGAAAATAGCGTTTGATGAAATGAAATTATATGAAATGATACTATCGACGAAGTGAATTTCAAGAAACGAGCGCGCGTAAGCTGCGTATTTTTTTTTCTACTTAACCGTCTACTTTAGTCTGCCTCTATACTTCAATTGTTTAGGTACTTAACTAAATGTAAACAATTCAAACCACGTGGCTCTGTTCAACAGCCAATCAAAACTGTTTGGTCGAGCTTTGACGTATCAGTGTTCTGCTCCTATTGGCTGACCAACTATGTCACGTGGTTTGTTTGTTTACATTTAGTTAAGTACCTAAACAATTGAAGTATAGCTGCTTTAAGTTACATAAAATTAGTAGACGCCAATACAATGTTTGAAAAAAAAAATACAATTAAATCGGGAGTTGGAGATTTATTTTTAAAATGTATTATTCTAACCCCATTTTACCAGCCCCCTATTTCACCATCTTGACAATGACACGTGACAGGTGACAATTCGGTATACATTATAACGTTAACACGCTGATGCATCACTGAGTTTCATGTAAACTGCGCCATGTACACTGAAATGTCACCTGTCACCTGTCATTGTCAAAATTGAGAAATTGGGGGCAGGTTGCGTTGCACGTTTCAACTTACTTATATTCCTCCTATGCCTCTTTTCCTCCCTGTTATCCAAGCACACTTTCCTAGGATGTTTCTCCAGCAATGCCTTCCTATATTCCCCCTTTGCTTGGGACAGCAGCGTCGTCAAACACTCGAGCACAGCGTTTTGTATATTGTGTTCAGTTGTAGTGCGTTCCAGGTAGTGTAAACATAGGTAGTATAACTGTAACAAATACAAACAATGAGTCATTGTCAACCCTGAGGAGGCTATACAGAGTGTCCCAAGACTATGCGACATGAAGGGAAAGTACGTTATTCCTTTCTTTTATGATACTATGTTACTTAACAAGACTTATTATTTTTTGTCTATTCTTTCGATTGGCATCATAAGAATACGGGTGATTTTTTTACATGTCATTAATTCGGTTCGATTCCCAGACGAAGCAAGTAATTTTTAGAAAATAAACAATACTCACAAATACGCGTAATACATTGCCTACACACGTATCTAGAATCGCAGATACTTCTGATTTGTAAATATGTCACAAAAGTTTTTTCAATTGGAAACATTTTAAAGACTATTTACTTTCCGTATGCATATCTCGAGCGAGAGATAGGCAATTAAATTTTAAATTTTCAAAATAATTTAACATTCAACTTTCCAAACTGAAAATAAATCAGAGAGTAATTCAAATTTGCCCATCACAACATACGTAAAACAGAAGTATTATAGCTATACTTTAACCTTTTCGACGCCAAAGACTCATATATCAGCACCGCAGGTTCAACGCCAACGACTGATATTTCAGTTATGGTTGACAGTGGAAAATAGACCTTTTTGTCTATGCCGTAAAGTTGACATTAGCTCTGGTGTTGAGCTGGTGTCTGGCTGGCTGGCTGGCTAGCTAAATGGCGTGTGAGTGGCAACTTTTTATTTGACAAAGCGTTGAAAAGTACTGCCTAAATTATCCTAAGAATACCTCTAAGTAATCCTGAACTCCGAATACTTCGTTCTCGGCGAATTTGGCCACGTCGTTGGTCTGAAATATGGCTTTCACCACGCAGAACCACGCCATTATCACCGTGTTGTCTGTTGTAGTCGGCCATAACTTCTCTGTAAGGAAAAAAAACAAAAACAACTTCCTATAAAAAGTTACTTACTTGAGCCGAATAAGACAGGCCCGTTGGCCTTGCCAAAATGAAAAAAGTAAAATAAAATGAAAAGTATTTTTTCAATATCACACACAGCACCAACTTAAACTTAAAGTTTGTCAATGTTTTGTACAGCGCCTCTATTCCCGACGGTAAAAACGATATCGTAGTTTACCTGTTATGGTATTGTTATGACGTCAGACGCCATTACTCTCAAGTAAATAAGAGCTATCAAAACGGTGAAAATACGATAACAGATCAAAAACGATATTGTTTTTACCGTGTTGAATAGAGGCACAGTTCTGTTGTTTTATCTCACGAAAGCTGGTTCGCCATACTTGTAATTGCAACACTTAAGGCCCCTCTACACGTCGCCGGATCATGTGCGTGCGTAAAGGACGCATTTACACCTAAGAGTGAGCAACATATTCTTGCATATCACTCTTACGTATTGCTCCGTCCCTAACGCACGCCCATGATCCACCGACGTGTAGAAAGGCCTTTATAGACACCGCTACGGGCTACGTACTCCGAGACAACGCGCGTGTAGATCTACACACAAAGGTATGGCAAATAGGGAATGCAAATAACCGGTTATAATTATAACCAATTTCAACTGGTTATTTTCATACAAAAAAGTCTTATAACCGGTTAAATTGCATTCCCTAATAGCAAACTAGCTTTCGTGACATAAAATAACTGTAACTGCCTTTAAAACTGCCCTCCTAAGCCAGTATCTACCTTATTAATAGGAAAATAAAGTTAACGAATTTGGGTTACTGCTTATTGGCTTAGGAAGGCAGAAAATGTCTCTGAGCGCGTAAAGTTCTTAGCGTTGGCAACACATTTGCTGTCCTAGGATTGCGAATGTCTTAGGGTCCAGAGCTTAATAAACCACCAAGAGTCCCGTCTGCTCATATTCCTCATCCAAACCTTAAAGCTAAGAGCGCACCATGATTTTAGTTTTTGTGATACGATTTTAGAATAGCAATCCTGCAATTTGATTTTGCGACAATCGAGTAGCGAGCAGTCGTGACAAAATGTAGGTAATCACAAAATTAAAATCGCTGCGATGTTTGTCACGTTTTATGCGCGCAATGACATATTAACCCATACGTCGCATTTCTGCGACAGAATTATCGCAGCACATTAAAGTAGCACACTTACGGAATACAGCGCAGCACACGTCAGGCAGCGCGCTGTCTCTGTGTGCGCACAGCTGTGCAACGCACGAGGCGGCAGCGCGTCGCACGCTCGGCTCAGGGCTTTCTACATGGACCAACAGCGCTGTGGAGAGCTCTGAGGAAGGAGGTTATTGTAGATACCTATTAATATGGATTGATGTAGTGATACAGGTAATGTAATAATGATTTAGAATAAAGCAGCATGTAAGTGTGTGATTATAGACCCTGTCGCAGATGGGAAGATGAATTTAAAAACCAACCAACCAACACGGAGACAAACAGCAAGGAACAGGGACAAGTGGAAGATTCTAGGGGAGGCCTATGCCGTGAGGCAAGTCGACCATACCGATGTCAATGATAAATGATAAATATGATAATCAAAGAAAAATAATAATAATAATATTAATAATTGTAATACTATGATAGATAATATTGTAATAATTTAAATTGATAGGTCGGAATAAATGGCTATTTTATATTATTTTTATTTTATTTAAGTGTGTGATTATAACCTACTTGTAAATGCATTCACATACATAAAAACCCATGATGTAGCTGAAAGCTTTTGACAACGTACAGTCTACACACAGAAAGACACAAAATTCTGGTGATGTTTACAAAAATGTGGTAAGAAACTAGAAAAGTTTTTAATATGCAAAGAGTTTCAACAGCCTAGTTTCGCCTTTGTATTTGCTTGTTTTTAATGCTTGTGTTCCACAAGACTGTGGGAAGATTTAGTTGAGGTATATAGCTGACACAAACTTTCAATATACAAATTATTTTTTGTTAAAGCAGTAATAACTCTCTACATACCAGCAATCTCTTCATCAGTAGTATACTCTGCAAGCGCCGTCAAAATCCGATCCAAATTATTCTCTAATGCTTCCAGAGTAAGTTGCAATTCATTTCCCCGTCTCACTATCTGACTGAGCTTGGGGAAAAGCATCTGAGCTTGAGTCCGGATCTTCCCCACTCCTGGACGGAGCCAACACTCGCCGAGGCAGATGCGCGTAAGAGCTGCACGTATCCATCTTGAATCAAGGAAAAACATTAGAAATTAAAAGAAAAAAGTTGGTCTCCCTACATTCTCGAAAATAAAATTATATTTTTATTAAATAATTAACCCCCCTTCCCCTTTAGATGCTATAAAGGTCATTAACCTCTTGTATGCTTAGACACGGATCCATGCTCAGAATTTAGATATCTTTTTGTATATTTTTTTTAATAGACTTTATCATAATCGGAAGTCACTAAAATTGTTTTTTTGTTTACCTCCCGCTTATGAGGGGTTAATATAACTAATAAGCAAGAGTAATATCTGAACTTGTTTCAATTTTACAAAATGTGTTAGGATAGCTCTTATTTACTTGACAAAAATGATGGGAGAGTTAAAAGTAAGACAAAAAGAAGTCATAGGCAATTTAGTTATACAGAGTAGAAAAGAGCCCCACTCAAATTTGTGCAGCAGCTGTCATGATCCAGTTTCCTAGTTTTATTTGTAATTATTTGTTGAGTGTAGTAAAGATGATTGTATTGTATTTTTGACAGGTTTTCCACATGATAATTAGGTAAGTATGTAGTTAGGCAAATAGCACTTAATAAATTAACCATCTAATTTAAGACATTCATCAAATTAATGAGTCATTATCACACTAAAATGTTAACTTACCGAGCATTTTTAGTTTGATCAATTTGATTTTGCAATATGATATTAGTTTTGTGGGCATGAAACGCAAATCCTCCCACCACAGCTCTATTCAAGGCCTCATCACCGACCAGTCGAACTTCCGCCTAAAAAAAGAGTAGGTAATATTATGACTTAGATAATCAACTATACATGTGATGCTCTTTGGCTCTTCTAGTTCATTAGTCTGGGTTCAAATATGCAGACAAATACAAGCATAATTACAAAATTAATTAGTCACCGTAATAAATACCATTTTGAGTTAAAATAAACGTTACTTACGCTGTCATTGCTTGCGAGAGACAGCAACGTCGGTATTGCAGAGTGAAGCAAGTTTCCATAATGTCTAGCGCAGTTTTGCCGACTACCCAACGCACCTAGACATCGTCCTAAAGTACCAGCTGCTCCCTGGAGTTCATGACTCCTGAAAAAATGCAAATAATACTTAATTTCTACACAGGAAACGCGTATTTACTAATAATGGGCATGAACTCACTTCGCAGAACCTTCCACAGATTTCAAGTATTCTAAGGCCTTCTCGGCCTTGTCTAGCACGTTCATGGTCGATTTACATTATTGAACGTATGCTTAAGATATATTGCGCATATTTAACACCGGTTAACACTGGAAAAAGTAAATACCCTTGCGGAAAAACGAACAACAAACTTGTGATTCTTGTGAAAATCAATTTGTTAAAATGACGTTTCTGAAATGGTTTCGTTCGGAAATCTGTCCTATGATATGTCTTTCATATTTCCTTCATATTTAAATTATATTATAATTTAATTAGAGTTGTACAGAGAAACAAAATATACTGCCATGGACAAGCAAAAATAATGCACTTTTGGATTAAATAATGATCTAATTTGGCCCGCTGTGTAATCAGCCCTTAAGGTTCAATAAATTTTATTTATCGATTGTAATTTCGATGACAGCAGTTGGACAGCAGTTTAGCTGTTCGGTATTATCGGTATTATCGCCCTTATGACTATTGATTTATTCATTTCACGCAAAAGCAGACTACCTACTCAAACAATCATACATAATAAAAATATCGGCTAGCTATGAGCAGATAGTGGTACAAGATAGTGTATATTTGATCAAGTAAAACATACGGAACTCAATCGAATAATATAATGTCCTCTGCGGGAGATCAAGAAGTGGATATAATGTACGGATTGAGAAATGTACTGTCCCAAATTGAGGCTGCTGTAGCTAGAAGAAGCAAAGTAAGTACATACCTAAGATCAGATTGACTAGTTTATTCTTACACAGGTATCTTAGAGACAATTATTTAAATAACCTTAAAAACTTGTTATAAATATCACAAAATGAATGTAAAATTGAATCACTATTTACATATACAGCTGATAGGTCAAATATTGTGTTGCTAAATTAAATATGGTGTTTTCTCCTTCCAGGAACTTCCACAGGTTGTACCAAGATTAGTAGCCGTTTCCAAAATTAAACCAGCAGCTTTGATTATTCAAGCTTATGAAGCTGGGCAGCGTCATTTTGGTGAAAATTACGTCAATGAATTAGCTGACAAAGCTGTGGATACAGACATTCTTGATAAATGCAAGGATATCAAATGGCATTTCATTGGACATTTACAAAATAATAAGATTAACAAACTCCTTGGTTCGCCGGGCTTGTTTATGGTAGAAACTGTAGATTCAGCAAAACTGGCTGATAAACTTGAGCAGCAGTGGCCTAAGTACAGAAAAGGAGAAGAAAAGCTGAAGGTCATGGTGCAAGTTAATACTAGCGGGGAAGAAGGTAAGATATTTTCTCATTTTATTTAATTTTTAATAAGACTGAATAACACAAACAACACTTCATTTCCTATTTATAATATTGGTTACCAAAACCAGTCTTGTATAAATACGCCTCTGCAGACAGCGGGAAGCGACTTTGTTTTATACTATGTATTGAAGTGTTGTTGACCCTCCATGGCCTGATGTTGATGAAATTTGAATGGACTACCCTTAAAATTGGTTGACAAAAGCGAAGAAATCAAGTCACAAGATAATGTGATATTGTTGTTTATTTTGTGTTTTGCACCAAATTTACAATTTTCTTCTTCTTTCTTACAGACACACAAAAATGAAACACAGACAAATTGAATACCTCCTCCTTTTTGAATAATAATTTGAATCAAGTACTTAATTCTAATTTCTTGTTTTCAGCTAAGAATGGAGTGCCACCATCAGAAGCATCAAATTTGGTCGACCATGTTTTGAAGCAGTGTCCAAACCTAGAATTTGTTGGATTAATGACAATTGGACAGTATGACTATGATGTTTCCAAAGGCCCTAATCCAGATTTTATTACTCTTGCCAGTTGTAGACAAGAGGTGTGCAAAAAGTCTAACCTAGATATTAAAGATGTTGAGTTATCTATGGGAATGTCTACTGATTTTGAACATGCGGTAAGTGCATAAAAAATAGACAAATGGCACACATCCTAAAATAATAAACTTGCAAAACAAAGAAATTAAAACATATTTTGTTTTGATAATATTGGCTGAATTTAAATGGATCAATTAACTAGAAATTTTTGTTTGTGTACATTAAATGAAATCAAATCAAAACATTTAAAACTACTTTTCTGTTTGTTTCAGATTGAGCTGGGAGCAACCACAGTTAGAGTTGGGTCTGTAATTTTTGGTGCTCGGCCACCGAAAAATAAATAGATTGGATTATGGGTAGTGGATAAGACTAACTCTGGCTTATTGTGTAAATAATACTAATTCGTCAATCGCGGGCTTCCAATAAGATATTTAAGCAATCACTGTTGACTGTTGAGTTGTTTTAAAGTTGAAATAAAATACAGTACAAATTAGTATGATGCAATTATTTTTTATAACATATTGACCCTATTATGATAACCATGTAGCCATAAGGTTTAGTTTTGTATGCCGCGCTAAAACGTCTAAAGTGACGTTTTATTTCGTTCAGAAATAAATCTTGTTACGGTGTGATGACAGATATCTTTTCGATCTAGTTTTCGAACGGAACCGAGCCTCCCACCCACCCCACCATTCATCATAATTGTGTGAAGAAAAAAGAAATTAGTTTCCGAACGAACCGATTGACGTACGCACGCGTATACAATAAAAGTTTTCTGTTGTATTTTTTTACTTTTTAACGAAATAGTGGGTTTTTTTGTAAATACCTTCAAAGTTGGCACGTTAAATTGAACTTATTAAGTTAACAAACGTTACGTGGTTAAAAAAGTGATAAAAACAACGCGTTTTACTTATTTATCTCGGTCAGAAAGTTACATCCCATCCTGAGAGTTGAAAGTTTTAACAAGGCCGTTCGTATTCAGGTAAGTGGGAATCAAGGATAAAAACTTTGACGCTCAATATTTATCATAGTTATATTATTATGTAAAGAAGTCACGGAATTCCTTACTAATTTGCATCACAAGTATGTTGTCATCTACCTATTTAAGAGTCGTAAAAACAAAAACTTGTTTAAATTTTTCTGCCTCCTAATTAAGTAGTAATGAAGAAGTAAAATGAATACAATGGTTAGTAGAGCCTACTGACATAAACCTGCTTTTTTTTTAAATTTAATGGTGTTGGTATTGGAACATAATTTTACAACATACCTACCTACCAGGCATTAATATCTTTCAAAGTAGTGTATCAAATTATGGACTCTTTAACAGTGTGGTCGCACTATTGTTTCATAACTATTTAGATGTGTGTTGAAAATTCATATAATCTTTTCTAGCTTTAACCCCTCGTATGCTAGAACTTAGTACTTCTTTGACCTCGCGCATACGAGGGATTAAACTATAGCAATTTATACAAACTTGTTGTCTTCTTTTGCATCAATTTATTTGAATGCCCCGTGAGTGACGGGTATATGCCTACATGTTCTCTAACCTTGTTTAATTGTTATTGTAACATCAATACTAACAATTACCCAAATCACTGACCACATCAACCAACAACCATTGTCCGCAATCTAAACATCAAGATAATTGGCTATTCAATTTCACGATGCTCCCAGCGACCTCCCATTATAAAGTATCAGGTTATGCAAATCTCAAGAATATTTCCTTCTATTGTGTATTTATCTATGTTTTATCTGTTAATTAAAATGTGTTTTTAATGCTTTCTTAACGTTACATTCACATACACAATTTATTGCTTAAGTATGTGATACTTACGTAATACAAGTGACCCGGCCTCACTGCTTCTGTTTCATAGGAGTTTACTGTAACACATGTAGGTATACCAGAATTTATTTTACGATACGACGAGATGGGAACAAGATATAATAAATGTCATTGGGATAGACTGGATCGATCATGCAAAAGATCAATAATGATATAAATAAATGTATGAAAAACAAAAAGCCAGAAGAGGCCTAAAGGAGCTCTAAAGCTCCCCAGGAAACTGGAAAATAGGCTTATACTTACAGGGTGCCTCTGACCATGGGGCTTTAAATGCAAGGATCGATTATACTCGCAAAACTGAGCATCTTTTGTTCTGCAACTTTTTAAAAACAAGACTTTTTTTTTTTGTTTTTCTTACAAACTAAATGTAATTTTCAATGTACGCGATCCAATTCTCCATTTTCCTTTAGCCCCCGTACTAAGGAAATGTCGCCCCCGTACCATGAGATGGTGATTATATGGCCATGATTTAATACACTGATTTTACAATTAGACTTTAACATCAATTAGTTATCTAAACTTAAGTTATTTTTTAATGTTGCAGAACAAAAGTAGATCAGTTTAGAGAGTAGAATCAATCATTGCATTTAAAGCCCCAAGGTCAGAGGCACCCTGTATGTATTTATATGTGTAATGAAGAAGTTTTAGGGGGATATTAATTGATACCAAAGGGTGTTCTAGGGTTTGGTCACAGGTTCCCAAAATATAGTCAGTAACACTTGAGTTTTAAGAAACATTTATCAAAACCGGCCAAATACGAGTCAGACTCACCACGGAGGGTTCCGTACCATTATCTATACAACATTAGCAAAAAAACGGCAAAAAAATCACATTTGCTGCAACAGAAATACATCTGTGAACTGTCTTTCAACCGTCTAGCTATCACGGTTCATGAGATACAGCCTGGTGATAGACAGAGGGACAGACGGACATCAGAGTCTTAGTAATAGGATCCCGTTTTTACCTTTTGGGTACGGAACCCTAAAAAGTGGTTATTGAACTTGTAACAAGGCTCTGGGGGTCTTGCATGACCCCCATATCTCCTGGATCCTTGTTTGACCCATCTGCATTAATCTCAATTTTTTTTTCTACAAATATTTCACAAGGTTTAGATATGTTGATTTGTTTTCTACATGGATCAGCAAGGCTATATTTTCTGGCTTTACACAAAACAACAGCATTTGAAGTTATTATAAAACAAAACTTGGTGATGTTGCCTTGGTAATTTAGTTTGTCCTTTAGTTTTCCTGATCTGTTCACCTTTGTTTATTGTCAAGTTGTCTTTGCGATGCTAATTTATTCATAGCCTTGCCTATTAATATTGTAAGTTAGCACATTTCATTGTCAAGAACCGATTTTAACAGAACACTATTGTGCTTTGTTTTAAGCCTATCTCTCTTCAATACCTATTAGAATTATAAATTATTATTATGTATTTGTTAACTAGCGGCCCGCCAGCGGTTTCGCCCCGTTGCAAATTTCTGACTCCCGGTAGATTTTTCAATTATTTTCATTCATACAAACCTTGTCCTGATATTGACGAACGCAACAAAAAAAATATCAGCCAAATCGGTTCAGCCGTTCTCAAGTTATAGCGTGACCAGGAGAAATAGGGGTTCACTTTTATATATATATATATATATATATATATATATATATATATATATATATATATATATATATATATATATATTTGTATAGATAGATGTTATTGAGTTCTTGCTGTCAAGTGAATAAGAACTAACGAACTGTCAACAATATGAATGATAATGATAGAGACACAAGATATACTATAACAAAGTGGAATAGAAAATGAATGTGTAATAAAAACTCAAAGTTAAAATGCACAGTAGGCTTTTTACTCTATTTTGCTGGTGATCTATGTTTGTGTTTTCTATTCTTTTCTTTTCCATTCTATATACTATATTATTTGCTTTAAAAGTGCCGCTCGCTATAAAAAAAACCCTCGCACCCGTGGTACGGTTGGCGATGTCCGGTTGACCAAAATTTATCTTTCAAAATCAAATTCAATAGAATCGACGGAGCTCCGCTATGGCAGAGCTCCTGTTTCTGAGTGTTTAGGCCTTCGGGCTGGCTGAACAACTAACATAACCTAAACCTACCTACCTCATATTTTTTGATCAACCGGACATAGCCAATCGTACTACGGGTGAAGCCACGAAAAAAAAAAACCTATTAGTTTACTGAAATTTTAATGACTTTTTACAGTGCTCAAAAAAACATTACATGTAAATAGCCACGGTAAGAAAAGGTTCTTCACTTTTCGACTCTATTTCAACGCTCTTAAGGTCCGCCGCGAGAATCGCATCACTGAATGGGCTCGAATAAATTGACACTGCAGCTGCGGCGTCGCTCGGTTTTTTTTCAAACTTCTCCGGACGCACTGCCGAGTGTCTATCTAGATCTCCACCGACTTTATTGACTTCGATGAGTAATGCTGCATTCCGGTGTTTGTGAACGCGTGTCAATGGTTGTACTTATGTAGGTAGGTACAGTCACCCAATAAAAATGTTGAGCATACTTTTTTTTTTCTTAATTAATGGTTTTCACTCCTTGTTTTAACAAGGTGTATTTCGCCAGTATCGAGTTTTAGACAATCGCCATGGACTTATTAATTAGAGAAACAAGTCCATGGATATCACACGCGAGGACAATTCTGTTAAAGAGATTTACTCTGGTGGACTAAACAGAAGCACATTGGGTTAGCTCCACGCGCTTCTGTCAAGTCTTGAGCATACTTAGAACTTTTTCATTGTGAATGTTTGAAGTTTACTATGACAACGCACTAAATAAAGTGCTTAACATTTTCATTGGGGTACTGTACCTATGTACCTACCTATCTTTGATTTGTGGCTGCAATAAAGACCTAATATTGAATTTTGTTATGACTCCGCGCCTTGAAGCACAACCAAATCGTAGATGAAGTGTATAATCAGATGACATCGTATTTTATCGGATTAATGCATATTATTTGTCTTGCTTTCTCAATTAACTTAGCGACGGGTATCAAATCTGAGTGAGAAAGCAAGATAAACACGATATTTTCATAGGAAAAACGATTTCGTAGAATGACTTATGTTTATTCACTACATCCAGGGACCATTATATATTGCCATCGTATTGTAACTGCTCTTAATTAACTTTACAGTAAAAGCGAACGAGTTTAAAACAATACAATATCTTGCATTATTATGCCCTTAGGCCAGACCTTGTCAAAAGACTCAAAAGAGCCGTTGTGCTAACCTGATAAGGGAAGTTAGGGCACTGGCCCCATCTTGCCATAAATCTCCGTTACTCTCAAAACATCTGATTAAATTCATGCGACTGATTGCAGATTAACAAATATATGAAAAAAATAGTCTAGTTTAACCCTTTACCAACTGTTATAGTATTCGCAAATAGAACCAAGCTGTCCATTCTTAAGATTCATTTTACATTTATTATGGTGGGAAATATATTCCCTCTGCCTTATAAAGGGCTAGAATAAGGCTCTGGGTAGCTATCCTTGTACCGTCGAAGGCACTAATATCTATACGGCCCCAAATATATGTATACCAGTGGCATAGGTAGGGGCAGTAGGGGGGCATAGATATGTTTACGCCTTGGGAACAAATGCTAAACAAAGCATATGTTGTGCCAAGCTATCTGATTTCCCAACAAAATTGACTCCAAATGGCGTTCTTGGAATTTACTAATTAGCAATCGCTAGATGCGGTTACCGTAAACTTTGTTATTTTAGTTTAAAGTACAAATTTGCTTGAGCTTGTTACGATGAGATGGGATAAAATTCTCTGCTAATTGTTTGCGGGAGTAATTATCAGTTTTCTTGCGTTGGGAAAGCGTTTTGTTTGTTTATCGCTCAACACTTTCATTGTGAACTGCTCGGTTTTCAGTTCATCAAACTTAAAGAAGATGAAGATAATGTTAACTTAAGACGTTGTAGGTAGGATGTTGAATGATTTAACGCATAGCGTTTAGCGTTTGCAATAGCGCATGGGGATTTGATAGAAAAGCGCGTAGAACTAACCCCTTGCGCTTCTGTTAAGTCCACAAGACAAAATACTCTTTAATCATCGACTTATATGTATATTACTAGCGTAAATCATTGTCTTTAATGTCCATCTCTCTTTTGATATCCATCGACTTAATTGGCCTTATTTCTTTAACAAGTCATGGCAATAATCTACATATAAATAACTTGACATTGGCGAAATAAATTATAATTAAAATGGCGCATGGTGGCCTGTAGATTTTTGACTAAAGCTCAACAAAATGACCGATTATCATCGTTTCCTAGGAGTTCGTATTTTTTTATATATGTCGAGTTAGAAGAGGTGGAAGGGGTGGATAAGCCCTTCAGTCTGAGGTTCCGGCGGGTTTTCATGTTTGTCAGGATAGTCAGTAGGCGAGGAAATACGCACAAGTGGTATGAAACAATGTAATCTGTTAATTAAACAAATACGTCACAATAGTGTCTAAGGTAAGTACAATAGTTTGCGTAACGATTCAACGAGTTCGCGGGGTTTGGGATAACACCACAAAAATGACCGTCTCGGTTCGCTTCTCTCAGGAGTCTCCCTGCAGCCCGCCTTAACATCGGGTTTCCCGTTTCTCCCCTCACCCCGCGACCACGTTCGGTATACCAAAAAAATGCATACCTCGTCACAATTCTAAGAATGCTTCGAAAAACGCAGGCACTTGAACAATACAAACAAAAAGTCATAAAAATGCTAAGTTATGGACTGATTACATTATTTTAAGAACAACCTAAACAAATCGTAAATAATGAATTTTATTATCACACTGTTGATAAATAGGTTAGTGATAATTAAGGCTAGGTATGTTTCTAATAACTAAGCATAAGACTTAAATCTAATCTAGTCAGTCCTGCCTGACATAGGCCGCTCCGACACGGCGATCCTGACTGTCACGCGACCTCGCGGGCAGTGGTCAGTTCAAATGTCACCTGTAAATAAACAATGTTCCGCAAAGTAAAACCGTTCGGCTATCCTACAAACCGAGGAAACAATGTTCAACTATGGTTGGTGGTCAGAGGTACACATTAATAATCCAAAATTAAAATAATCATTTAAGACAAAGAGAGAGAGTATTAAACTATCAGGGCATCATCAAATTCGATTGATTTAATTCAAATCATTACCATTTACATTGACAAGATCACTCATCAAAACTGCACATATAGCAGTCGGCCCAGCGGCCGTCATTGTTTCTCAGCGAAACCCAGTCACATCGTTCATGCAACAACAAGATCACTCGACGAGGCCACAACATGATGGCCAGCCTTGCAATACATATTGCTCATCCACGATACAGATTACTAGACGAGACCACAACAGGTAGTCAGCCCGGCAATACATCTCATCCACGATACAGATTACTAGACGAGACCACAACAGGTAGTCAGCCCGGCAATACATCTCATCCACGATACAGATTACTAGACGAGACCACAACAGGTAGTCAGCCCGGCAACCATCAATGTTTCTCAGCGAAACCGAACTCTCAGATCTCTCTCCCGAGACCACACAATATGTCAACTACTTGACTTCCATTGTGCCATTATTTTTTTACACATCAGCCCCAAACGGGCAATCAAACAACTAAATCTGCCTGCCGGACGTTACACCGCGCCGTCCCGATGTCTCGTCAAACAAGGGTTATGACTTGCGGCTATTAATCCAAACAGGTAGAAAAAGAGGTTGATATCATAAGTACGATCGTTCATAAAAATGATAATCAATTATCAACACATTTGCCCAGTTTATTACTCACTCACTAGTCAATGTCACTCCGACACTGGCTTATCCTTATCAATAACAATAAAAACATCTCATTTTCAACAGCCCAAACTATTGAAAAACTGTACCTCGGACCCGTGAACAACACACAAAATGTCCACAAATAAATACCAAAAAATAAAAAAATAAAACAACCAATACGGGTATCGAACCCGCAACCTCAAGCTTTGTAGTCCAACCACAGGACCACTAGGCTACGGATCGGTTATCACTCATCTTCACTCAAATAATCAAGTTCACTAGGAACATAACTTTTAGGCATTGCACGCAATCTGTCATGTGCATACTTAAATGTTCTCTTTGAATCGAGAGCTTTTAATTCATATCTATCACCAGGTAATAAATTTATAACTTCAAATGGACCCCGAAATTTAGGGTCTAATTTTGTTTGATTACGTTCGTGATTTTCAATTAAAACAAAATCACCCACAGAAAAACTATTTACTTTTGCTTTTGTGCTATTAAATCTAGTTTCGTCGCATAACGCATTTTCGCGTATGGACGTCGCTGCATCTTCTCTGATTTGCTCAATGTTAACAACGGTTTCGTCATGGTCACTCAGAGGTGTTATTGATAGTGGTCGGGCTACCTTCCCGACCATTAATTCTAAAGGACTCGCCTTTGTTACACGACTAACAGTGCAATTTAAAGCTAATTGAATATCTGCTATGTAGTGTTTCCAGTCTCTGTCATTGTTTATTTCAACAGCTGACAACATGTTTTTTAACGTACTCATGACGCGTTCTACCTGGCCGTTAGCACGGCTAGAACCAGTTGCAATTAAGTGAAGTTGTATATTATTTTCACTGCAATAATCACGAAATAATTTATTCGCAAAACATCTGTCTTGATCTGCTATAATCCTCGCGGGTGCGCCAAAAATGCTAACACTGGATTTAATAGATCTAATAGCATTATTTGCATCTATATTCATAGCATGTGATAACAGAACATACTTAGTGAACGCATCGATAATGACGAAAACATATTTTTCATTTTTTTCTGGGTTAAATTCCGGGAGACTTGTTTTCGACGGCATGATATTGGATGAACCAATCAAAGTGGTTATCAATTTTTCCATATGACTTTCTTGCTGTTTGATCATCATTTTCAGGCAGTTTTCTATTTCAGATCCACATTCTGAGACTTCTTCACTCCGTAATCCTTGTTGATTTTCGATTTCACACCCATCTTGATGCGCTTCGGCCACTTCTGATGTCGAGTTAGAAGAGGTGGAAGGGGTGGATAAGCCCTTCAGTCTGAGGTTCCGGCGGGTTTTCATGTTTGTCAGGATAGTCAGTAGGCGAGGAAATACGCACAAGTGGTATGAAACAATGTAATCTGTTAATTAAACAAATACGTCACAATAGTGTCTAAGGTAAGTACAATAGTTTGCGTAACGATTCAACGAGTTCGCGGGGTTTGGGATAACACCACAAAAATGACCGTCTCGGTTCGCTTCTCTCAGGAGTCTCCCTGCAGCCCGCCTTAACATCGGGTTCCCCGTTTCTCCCCTCACCCCGCGACCACGTTCGGTATACCAAAAAAATGCATACCTCGTCACAATTCTAAGAATGCTTCGAAAAACGCAGGCACTTGAACAATACAAACACAAAGTCATAAAAATGCTAAGTTATGGACTGATTACATTATTTTAAGAACAACCTAAACAAATCGTAAATAATGAATTTTATTATCACACTGTTGATAAATAGGTTAGTGATAATTAAGGCTAGGTATGTTTCTAATAACTAAGCATAAGACTTAAATCTAATCTAGTCAGTCCTGCCTGACATAGGCCGCTCCGACATATAAATACATAGTTTATTCCAAACAACATAGGGGCGCGCTTTCGTCAATTAAAATTGGAATAACCTAAGGCCCTATAGAAGATGCATAACGCTGCTGACGTAAATGATTTTCGAAAACTGACCAGATTAATGCTGCCCTCCTATGGAAAAAAGGTACATCTACTATATGAATTGTATTGCACTTCCAACCTTATTATAAACCATTGAGAGTTTAATATGCTTATATGAAGTAATTTTATTTATGCCTTTTCTCTGTAGGAGGGCAGAATGCAATTAACATAAAGCGCTCAACGTTGGGGAACCTAAGTCAACCCTTAGAGAGCATCTTGTGTGCCAAGCCAGGATTCAAACACTGCTAAGGAAGGTTCCTTTTTTTTCTTCTTTCTGTGCCTCTCCACCTAGTGAAGGTGGGCAGTCAGCTCGACATACTTCTCTCGGTCTTTCGCGAGGGTGAATAGCTCCGCGGTATTATTCGCCGTAAGAAGTCGTGGCTGCGTAACATCCGGGAATGCGGAATCACTAGTGCCGCGGAGCTATTCTGTTTTCTATCGACTCGAAATGTTTGAATTTGTCAATGCGACATATTGTCGATTTTCGAAAATCACTAACATACCTTAGCGTTATGAATCTTGACTAGGCGTGCTCTACTTTGTTTTTTTATGTTATTTATTTTATTTTGCGAACATTCCACGATCAGATCGAGGACGGTTTAAGAAAGGGCCAGGTCAGGAGTACCCTAAACCGACGCACGTGTATGAAGAGACATGAGTGTGGAGGAATCGAGGGAATTTGTCTGGATCGTAGTAAGTGGAAGGAAGAGGTCTCTGCCTACCCCTAGGGGAAAGAGACGCGATTGTATGTATGTGTTTATTTTATTTACTTATACCTATATCTTATTAAAAGATGGATGAAAGAAGATTGACGAAAGAGATATACAGAGCGAAAGTGAGTGGAAGGGTCGGAAGGGGCCGCCCTAGGCGTATTTTTTCGGAGAAATACTGGATAAGAGCCCGAATTTTAAGTACCCGAAACCGACGTGCGTGCGTGACTCGATGTATGAATGTGGAAGAAGCGAAAGAGATTTGTCAAGATCGTGGCAGGTGGAAAGAAGTGGTCTCTGCCTACCCCTCTGGGAAACAGGCGTGATTTAATGTATGTATGTATATCTTATTGAAGTTTTCATGTTATACTCAATAATAACTTTATCCCATCTCACTCCTTATCTCAACTTTTACAAGACAAATTAGCTACTTTTATAACACTTAATTATAATTACTACAATTAAATATAAACTTTGCAGTAATTCGTTCATCTAAGTACAGTAAGGCGTTAAGTTATTCTATGTAGTCCACTTAACGTTTAGTACTTTCCACTTTCTACTTGTGTGTGATTCAGCAGTATGCGTGATTTAGAATTACAAGGGCCTATTTTCGGTGGTAACGATGTAGTAACCATCTGTCTACGTTAACGAAATGGTAACCTGGTTAGTAGAGAGCTTACTTCCTAAGCTAGCGGTCCAAGGTTCGATTCCCGGTATCGTTATCCTTTAAGCTCCCGCCAAACAGCAGTTTTCGCAATGTTGTGTTTCGGTGTGTGAGGATAAGACAAGCTGAAATTACTAGCATAGAGGCATTCCATCGCAGTCCTCAGGATTGGCAACGCATTGGAGTCTTAGGGCCGTATTAATAAACTCATCTCGGCTGAGATGCCCGTCACAAGATACGTCAAAGTAAAGGTCAAGGCATAGAACACTGTCATTTTTGACGCATCTCGAGAGGAGCATTACAGTTGAGATGAGTTTATTAATACGGTCATTATGATTGCAGTCTTAAGATTGTAGTCTTGAGAATGCAAATGTCTACGGGTCACAGATACTACTTACCATCAGTTGGTTGGCCTGTGTGCTCGTCCGCCTTCTCTATGCCAAAAAAAGGGCTAATATTTATGTGTTGAGCGCGAGTATGTTTCAGTCTCGGATATTTTCTATGTACAGCCAATAACCTTAGGTCCAAAGTCAATCTGACATTCTACAACAATAAACTTGAGTTTCCTAAAAGTTACAAATGACTTGACATCTCTAATTACATTGACGACTTCAAGCATATTTTTCATGAAATGGGTCACAAAGTACCGTTAGTGACTGTAGCTATTAAGGTATGTTATATCTCTATACATATAAGTATGTTTATCGTCGTTAAGTACCCATAAAAGTCTGTGTGGGATTGTCTTCTGATATCCAATAATTTATATCACTTATTACGTCACTTTACTTTGCATTTCCAAATATATCTTACATCTCTCACATTCTGCATATGAAATCAAAGAGATGCAATTAAAATATTCGACAAATAACTACAAAATGAAGTGTTGCCAATAGACTATGCTGAATAGACCAAGGGCTCTGTGTTAAATAATGATCGAATCAAACTGTATTAAAAGGGAAAGCGGCACTTTCTTAAATCGACGACAGTTGAATTGTGAAGTAGGTAATGGTTTGTATTTAATTCTGATCACAAAAAAGAAAGAGTGAAGTAAGTCAAGTAAAGGGATAAGTTCGCCTTTGTATTTTTTTTATGTTACTTGCATTGTTTTGATTTTTCTGTTGTAAAATAAAGTGTTTACACCATACCTATATTGTGGAGGTAGAGCCGTTGTATATTTATCAATTTACTAGCGGCCCGCCAGCGGCTTCACCAAGCTGCAAATTTCCGACTTTCCCAGGGCTTTTTTTCTGCGCTATTTTCTTTATTTTTAATATGTAAGAACCCTCTAAGAAGTACACGTTAGAAAAAATTAAAAAAAAAGATGAATGAAATCGGTAAAGCCGTTCTCAAGTAATAGCGTGACCGGAGAAATAGGGGTTCATTTTTATATATACAAGATTTACATCTATACTTTATAAAAGGCTGCCGTGTCTGACTAACTGACAGCCTTGGGGCTCTATTCTAGTCAGTAAAACGATATTGCTTTTGACATGCTATCGTATTTTCAACGTTATGGTGGTTAATGATTTTACTGTCAATATAATAGGGCCACTGCTTGACCAAATAGCAGCATCTCCTAAGTATTCTTACTCAGGAGATGCTTGGATTGTAAATAGGTTTCCATGGCAACTTCATTACTACCCGGGTAAACATCGAATTTTCTTTAGATATTTTAATAGCTATTTGACTAATTTACGACAACCTTTTTAAATGATTCTTTATTACATAAGAAGCACACTACATTGATATTTCCGCGAGATTCTACTGTATTATCAATAAAAATCTATGTTAAAGTTTAAAGTTTCAAAACCGCGCTAAAAACGCTGTTTCTATCATGGCGCTGGCCATATGACAAGGGTGACGTCACACGCAAGTAAACAATAAAAAAACATTTGAAGAGATACGCCCTTATGATCTGTGGCTACTTGCGTGTGACGTCACCAGGGAGTAACCACAGCTACAAAGCAATCACATAACGTTTCTGCCACAGATAAAATTTCAAAAAATATTACAACTTTTTTCGTGTAATTTCCAAAAAAATATACATAATTTAGTTTAAAATAAAGTGAAATATGTTGTTTTACGCTATTATCTAATAGGATGAACACAATTTGTAGTATATTTTCAATGTTGTCAAATAGCCTATTGAGGTACTACATTTTGGCTCTGTCGATCATTGCATGTACTGAGGAAACGCTAGCTATATTTCAAGTCTTTGCATAGCTGTAAGTACCTATCTTTCTCCTTTTAAACCTTTATATTACCTTTAAGTAACATAGTGATTTATTATAAATGCTTCTTTCGTTTTAAAGGATTACGATTATTGATGCAAACGTTGGGTATTTTACTGTAAAAGTAAGTAGATTCTCAGTACCTACTAGTAAAATAGTAAAATAAAACGATCTTCGAAATCTAGTACACCTATTTCGACTTCCGACATCGCGTCAAATCCACTAAAACACTAAGTTTCCTTTGTCATTATAATAGTAGTTAAACCAGCCATTGTTCATAATGTATTATGTAACCTTATACGACCATACAAGCTTATAGTGACTCGTTTTGGCGTAATTACTGTGGAAGTGTGGACGGTGTTCACACACTGTGACACTTATGTATTTTAATTAGTTTCGCCTGCAATTTGGTTAGAAGAGGGCCGAATGAAATAAATAATACTCTTTCAACTATTAGAGTTCTTGAGATAAAGGCTTGAAGTGGTTTTGGGAGTGGCCATTTTGGCCAAAAGTTAGAATTATAGAAGTTAATATTAGGGATACTGCTTATTATGAAAAATACATTTGGACTCTCTAAATGCGTAATGTGGAGAATGATGAGAAATTTTATCATCAATTTAAAAATTATGTACCTACCTAGATGAAGTGGCAGGCGGAAAGCTAGTTAAAATATGGTTGTCTATGAACTACTTATACGGTAATCTTGTCTGATAAAAAATGAGATTTTATATTTTAGTATCGTTTGACAGGTGATCAACAATATATAAAATGTTCCTTGCTTTGTTTTTTGTCTTTATTTTTCTGTTAACCACTTCTGTAAGATTTTGTATGAATATAATAGAATAGTTTATTCATCAATTCTTGAATATATTTTTTTATTATTATTTTTTAGGTAGAGAGTTCCATTGAGCATTAAGTCCGCCATTTGAGCTTATTTTGTGCTATTAAATAAATTCATGATTAAAATATCTAAGCACGCACTTACGCCCTAAACTATAAAATGGATGTCAGATATTTTTGGGCAACTTGGCTTATTAGTTATACCTATTTGATGGCGACTGTACCTAGTAAAACAAGACTATCTATCGAAAATGAAAGGCCAGTCCTAATGGCCAATGGTGAAGATTAGCAAACATTGCCCCCATTGTTTGCCCGTCACACCTGGCGGTTCCCAGCGATTTTGTCAGCGGAAAATCCGAAACAATCGTTTTTTACGCTTCCGATGTCATAATAGTTACAGAGTCTTCCGTACATTGCGGCTCGTAAACTCTATCTTTAAAAACGGGGATATCCCAGAAGTTCCATAATTCTAGTTCCACATGGAACAATCGGTACATATGTAAATGTCAAATAAATGATCCCAATTCCATATGGAACTACATACTAGGCTTTACATCTGGTTTTGTTTTTATTTTGGTTTTAAATCAGTTGAATATCTTCGAAGCATACCCCGTTATCACTGTTATCAGTGTTGCTAAATCATTGAAAACGCTAGGGTTGACACTGCACATTTTTTTAAATATGAAACAACGTAAAACCTGAAGTGCCATATACTTGACAATGTTAACTGAAGTATGCAGGTAATCAATGTGAAGAAGTGGCCAATTATGTAAAATAAATCTATATGTACAAAGGTTGTACTTAGCAGAGGTAGACATTTAGTATGAATATGTACCAGTTTTTCCATATGGTACTTCTGGGACATTTCCTTCAAAATGAATATCCCGGTAGATCCATATGGGACTAGAAAATATGGAACTTCTGGGATATCCCCTTAAAAACAAACTTGCCCACAACTTCGCCTGCGTAGAGGTGATGGGGTCCTAGTTAAATCGGGTATAACACCCGTATTCACAAACAATACTTAAGGGATCCTTCACTGAGTAAACGCACTGCGTTCAATACAACTTTGTGATTTGTCCTTTTTGACCGACCTTTTGTTTATGAGACGATTTGAACCGACCTGTGCGTTCGTGAGCACTGTGAGACCTCATAGTAACGTTTGTGAATACGGGTGTAAGACTCTGAAGATCAAGTGAAAAAGGGTTTAAGTCTGGTATACTCCGTTCATGTGTACCTATACCCTTTTTTATTAAGAGTTAACTCGACTTGTACCCTTTTTCACTAGGACCCCAGTTTATCTTACTAGCTTCTGCCCGCGACTTCGTCCGCGTAGATTTGGACTTATTCCCTCGAGTTATTCCCTCTTAAAAAAAACCGCGTCCAAATCGGCCCATGCCTTTGGGAGCTACGATGCCACAAACAGATACACAGATACGTAGGTACGGTCACGGACTTATGATAGAACCTTCTCACATAAAACCAACGATTAATTCCTATGTATATAATTTCTATTTGGTCACTTGACGCTGTCATTATGACAATGTTCTATGGTAGATCAACATTTAAAGTCCTTGATGGTACGTTAAACTTTTATTATAACACTCCTCTTTTTGTCGGCACCTTAAGGTGAAACAGAATATAAGAAAGAAGGATACTATTATTATACTGCGTCATCATATAGCTTGTCGAAGAACCCTCAGCGGTTACGCTAAATAAAAACGTAACTGAATATTTTTAATTAATGCATGCTCAACACCTATCAATCAAAGATCATCAACGTATCTTTTCCTCAAATCATCTATCATGAAAGATGCTGTTTCACACACGCACCTACCTTCCTTTTACAAAAACAACTTTCTTCAACGCTAATAAGGTCCAAATTCAATTACGCGTAGTAACTATTGCACGCTAACCACGAAGAAAATTGCAAGTGAAATGGCGGGTAATTTTGTTTCGGACGGCGTTAATGATCGTTACGCTTTTATTCGAGAGCGGCGATGGATTTCTAAAACATTGGCGTAACATTCTGAACAATCATTTCTATTTAAGTTGCTTCTTGTTTGATAATGACGACGCTTAGCCTAAGCAAAGATAACCTGTGTCGGTGGGGGTACTCAAGTAGCGCGGGCGCTAGCTGTGAATGTGGAGAACCCTTGCAAACCATGTTACACCTCACTAACTGTCCCGCGTGCCCGACCACCTGCTCGCGTGAGGACTTACTTGTCAGTAACCAGAGGGCTACCACGGTAGCCGCTTTCTGGGCAAGTAAGTTTTAGCCCGAGTTCCTGCCGACACGAAAGAAGAAGAAGAAGCCTAGTAGCTTTATGGGCGAAGATGACTGTTTACCATCAAGTGGTACGTCTGCTCGTTTGCCTTTTATTACAATAAAAAAAAACAGACGCACATATTTGCCCTTAATGACCGAATTCCGGACCTCTAGTTTCGTCGGCAGAGTCACTTCTAGGCTAACGGCGAAGTCAAAATCGACTAAAAACCGCGATAAATTTCACCACCTGACCTCCAAATCTCGAAGATGGCATTCAATGATGAGCATTTACGATAAAGTGTTTGTTTCTAATCTAAGTGCGTGACTACCTCATTGAGGTTATTTATTTTGTAGTAGTTTTTTTTTTCATTCACTCTCAAACCAAGTTACATTATCCTGTTTTTGTAAGATGTCAGCTCAGCCATGACATAATTTTGTTACTCACGTTTTTAATAATCTTGATAATTTTTTATGGCTTTTATTTCATAGTAGTACCATAAAATTAAAAATCCTTTGTAACAAGCCTATAAAACTGATTGCCAACGTTTTTTAAATTGTAATAACTCTTAATTTGCACTCTAAAGTTTAAAGGTTAAGCAGTTTTTGATACTTAAGACAGACAGTTGTCTAAACACCTGGGGCTCTACTAAACAATACGATAGCAATACGTGTAGAGACAAAATAGAATAAGGCCCCTGTTAGACTAAACGGAACACAACCGAGCCAATAGATTAATCACCCAGTCATTGATAGCTATTCCATTCACGGATCAATAAACAAGCTGCGGTGAATCGATTGCATTGGCCTCTCTACTGTGAGGCTAGACAAGTTGCTTAACGCTATCGTAAACGATATTCGAAAACTGACAAAATATTATGGAATTGACGTAGGCGCTCGACGCGATCGTCTGACAGCTTACGTCAATCCTATACATTTTGGAAAAGAAAACGATAAAGAACACCAAATGCATCTAATCTCATCTTACTTTATGCTCGTATATTAATGCATAAGCTACATCTAAGCAACTCAACATGTAAAAATACTGGTAATAAAATATATTATTATTATGTTGTCTAGGGCGTATGGTTCGTTGTCTTTCAACATCAAAAAACATTTTTGAGGCAAGCTTCTTTTTGTTGACTGTGCTTTGTTTCATTACCTGATTATCCAGAATTCCAGATCGGTTTAAAGTGAGTCTAGATTACAGCGAAGATACTTAGTTCATCATCAGAGTACCTTTTAGACACCATTTTTATTGTCATCATGTTCATTGTCAAAATTCCAGCCCGTTCCAATAACAGGAACTAAATAGACTGACAAACCAAAAAACATGTTAAGATAAATAAAGTAGTTTAACAAGGCTTATTGTTTAGACGCTAGACACTTGTCTCGAGACCTGTGTCTTATGTTTATAGTGTTTAATTTACCTACTGTTCCGTGTTTTCTCTTTTTCCCGTGTTGAGTATTTGTATTGTTTTCAATCCACGACGGAATGTTCCACTACAGTGCAACCATTTTCTTAATAGCGATCGGCAATCTTCGTTTTTGTATGACACACTAGTGACACATATACTGTCAGTTGCGAGTGCAAGCGTCATAGCTATAGCCAACCGAAAGCTATTAAGAAGCTGGGAATCCTGTATACTTAGTATTAGCATAGTTAAGCTGGAATTCCAGAGCGGCGCATGTTACGTACGTACAACTGGGTATAAATTCGCTTCGTATCAAAATGTATGTACAGTGCGATAGGTCATAAAAAGACCTTCGGATTTGTATTTCTCTCGCATTCACTCTTATATGCTCTTATGCGAGTCTAACCGACTTTACCCGACCGAACCCGAAAGCCTTTTTAGCTCTTGCACTGTAGATACATTTTGATACGAATATTTGCGTGCGTAGCGTGCGCCGCTTTGGAATTCCGATATAGGTTCGTTGACGAAATCTATGATCTACGAGGTGTCTAATTGTAAATATATAGGACATTAAAGTAGTGGAGCATGTCTTCGTGGATTGAATACAGCGGCATAAGAACAAAATGACGAGTGACACACGCCTAAAACAATTGTTCCACGTGGCTCTTATGAGTAGCGTGCGTGCGTGGCATGCACCCGCACACTTTACCTTGGAATAAAGTTCAAAGTGGCATCAAAAAAACGTCCGATGTAACAAAAGAGCATAACCCTGAAATTCCAGCTTTACGGACATAAGGCAGTTAACAAACTTCAACAAACGAACAAACGGTTATTATAATTAACAGTACGATCGTTAATTATCGGCCACCATCGGGCACGGGCCGTTAGCAGTCTGGGTCCGTTATGCATACGAGTTACCATGCTTTTGATAGAGGCCGATACGTCAGTAATTTGCCCTTGGCTTTAATGGGGTTATTTTGAATTTGCAACGCTGTATCTTTAGATGTGTATCGGCTTTAAGGGCATAGAGCGGACACTGACTATAAGTCTGTCGGCCGATATTGAACTCTCAGGACATCGTATTAGAACACATTTCGTCACAGATTTTGGAAGTGTCTGCAGGTTAACTGTTAGTTATTCATTTATTTAAGTAGGCTTACAAAACAAGTTATAGTCTTTGTTACATAATGCTGAAAGAGTTTTAAGGTCTGGACTATAACTCTAAACTATGTGTGCACAGTAAGGTAAAACATACATTTATGTTAGTTAAATAACGTTAGTTAGTTCCAACTTTATATGAAAAAGTTCCAAACTCAATAAACTTTTGGATCCAAATAATTTTGTTTCAGGGAATGAAACTGTTTCAAATTTTGATAAAAAGGGCGGTTTTCTTTGAACCGCCTAATAATTATTTTTGTTAGACATTGCGATCTATCTAGCTAGACTATCGCTATCGCCTCTAGTATAGTATCTAGCCTACGAGGCTAATGGCCGTTCCCAACATTTAAACCGCAAATAGATCAGGTAAGAAAGAAACCGACATTTACCACGTACCAAACGTGTCTAAATCTTGTTTAAAGTAACTTATCTATCCGCGGATAGGGACCGGACGTAAGAGTGTCGCCTCGTGATCGGACCTTTCGCCTGTACTAGTTTTATAACTTTGTAGTCGAGGAATTTGATTGTTTACTTGTTTGTCATACTTAATACTTACCTCAATTTGCCGGATTATACATTTTCCACGTGTCAGTCGTGTCGCATCGGGAAATGTATAACTCGGCTAATTTACGTATTATGTCAAACTGCTAAACAATCAATTTCCTTGACTATACATATCCCGGTTCTCTTACTTTTTTTCTTCTAGAAACTCAAAAACTGCTCTAATCGAATATAATTATTGCTTCTGCACTACATGTTCTTATTTCTGCGTAGCTGCGTAATCATCAGCTTCCTGGCATTTTTATTTTAATGGCATATTATGACTCATAGCTACGTTTGCCTAGCTTGAGAAGTGTTTGACGACTTCGTGACCGAGTACAAACAATCGTGTTATGCAATTTAGCTGCGGTTTGCTGACGCTAATCCGTTTCTCACAACTCATTTCGCTCCGTGTATTACAACTGGTAGGTTAAACAACTCGATTTTCAACTCGATGAATGTATTATTAACCGGCGAGTTTGAGTAGTACCATCTGAGCGTACAAATAACATTATAGGGCGTGTATTTAATTAGGTAGCTTAACACGTTCGTATGAACTCGCTCGCTCTATCGACCGTTCGACATGAAGCTGTTTTAAAGTAAATAACGCCTATTTCACAATACTGGTGGTTGGATCTTGTCAAGGACCGTCCGGATCTCTACCACCATCTCATCCATTAACCCATCGCCAACCAGCATTCGCATTGTTGTGTTCCGGTATGGGTATAAGACAACCAGTGATATTACTAAATATCATAAACGCATTCCATCTAAGACCTCAGGGTTGGCCATCTTGGGATTGCAGTCTTGAGATTTTGGTCTTGATATCGGTCTCACATCCCAATTACTTTCAAGTTGCCTGTGTGCTCGTGTACCTACCTTCTCCTTGCCATAAAAAACCATAGGTACCTAAAAGATGCCTGCGATTTCGTACTCGCACTCCAAGGTTTATACAACGTCTATAAAAAAAAAAGTTAAAATGCCTACGTAAGGCAACGTACGTTTAGACACCCCACTTTTTCCGTCGAGGATTAAAATATTATTTTGAAGCTTTTTCGTATTATTAGTTAATGGAATGCTACAAATTTCAACAACTGATTCAGTTGTTTCCAGCCGGAACGAATGCGGGCTACTTCAAATATTTACTGTGCTACCAGCTTTCCACATTCTTAGTAGCATACTTCAGTCTCCAATCCAATAAATGACTGACCAAGTTACAAAATGAACAAACATACTCATCTCCTAATAAATTACCTTGTCTGTATAGGCAAATAACTTGAACTATGCGGTTTTGTGCATGGTGGTAATGCCAACAACTATGCGGTTTTGTGCATGGTGGTAATGCCAACACGAATGATTGAGGGCAAAATTACCGCACACATGCTTGTGAGAGATGGAATGGTTACCTACATGGTTACAATTGGTAAAAAAAAAACACCGACATATATTTCAAAAAAAAAACTGTCCGGCGTACAACAGCTTCCCCTCCTTTTATTTAATTTTCTGGACTGATTAAAATAAATACAAGTAATAGAAATAAGTCCGCGTAAATGAAGTACGTTACTCATTTTTTTCTCGGAAACTAACATTACTTTGTCCTAATCTGGATCATGGACTAACAGAATACATACATATAGTAAAATATGTTGTATATCTTGTACTATATCTATGCTGAATTTCTTGAAAATCCGTTTAGCCATTTACGAGTTATTAAAATACAAACATTAAAACATCCTCACAAACTTTCTCATCGTTTGAGTAGGATAGCAGTATTTCATCTCTTAAAACGACCTTCGCAACTCTGTACGACATGTGGTCAGCTCACAAACCTAAAAAGCCATTAGTGCAGTGAACTTGCATTAAACATGTGTCGTTTTGGATTGAAGCTATCAAACACCGGTGGGCATCCATGCTTACCGTACCGTGACGATAGCCGTTAAACATAGGAATTTGAAGTACTTATTGGTATCAGAACAAAGTTCAAAATCAAAAGTATTCTTGTCTCAGGTATTTCCGGTCGTCTAACGATTTTTAAGCATGGTTTTTGGAGTAGATTCCGCTTTTAAAAAAACGAGCCTACCCTTTTCTCAAAAGTTGATAAAGATGTATTGAATAGTCCTTTCCCATTTTAGGGTTCCGTGCAAAAAATGAAAAAACGGAACCCTTATAGGATCACTCGTGCGTCTGTATGTCTGTCCGTCTGTCACAGCCAATTTGCTCCGAGACTACTGGACCGATTGAGTTGAAAGTAAATTTAACATTTACCTTCGACCCAAACACAGATAATAAATGGAATTTTACACTTGGAAGGGGATTTGTATAAAGATTGTATGTTTGCCTTTATTAGGGGAGCCATGCGTGCGTAACCGGAGGGGAAAAAAAAGGATGTGTTATGGTTAATTTACATTATTTATCATTATTAGTATACATCTGGTGTCAAGATGGTTGATTTACGTGCAAAATGGACGCTATGTGGAGTCATTGGGATCGTATTGTTTTTATAGCGTTGATGATTATGGAAAAAGCATTACCGGTTTTATACTCTGTCTGCTCATCTGCTGTCTGAATAATCATTCATTGAAATTTAAATTTATAGCGGTTGGGTTTCTTGCATATGTGTTGTTCTTACCAATTTTTTTTAGCCTATTTTCATGTCCCACTGCTGGGCAATGGCCAAAAGTTATTTTTTAGTATTATTACTTCACCACCTTGGTATGTTAATTTTGTGTTATCGTATTTAATCTACTTATATAAATAAAAATGAATCGCCATAATGTATGTGATCGCACTGATCGCATAACTTCCGAAAGACTAGACCGATTTGGCTGAAAAAAAAAGACTGTTGAGTTTCTTGCGGCGTTCCTTCTCAACAGTGATCTATTGGGAGCTGCTAGTAGACTCGAACATGTAAAAGTTCCTTCAGTCTTACAGAATAAAGGTTTTCATTTTAACCGGTGAAGAAGCAGTCTATGAAATCAAGCATAATGGCATTCCATCACAGTCCTCAGGATTGGCATCATAAAATATTATCGACACCACTGGAAACGCGAATCGGAAACAGCTGTATTTTCTATTAATATTTTATCGGCGATCTGTAATAGAAACTGTGCGTGTAACTCTTAGCATTTCAATAGAGAATGTCAACCAGTTTAGATTTTTGGCTTATCGTATTCTTCATTAAAAACAAAAAAATGCTGTAAAAAAATCATTTCGATACGTCTAATAGTTTCCGAGATATTGAATTTTAAACTTCGTATGCGGCGCTCGAAACCCGGCGGCTAGCGCTCACGGATGATGACGTCATCGTTTGGCTGCGGTACGCGCCCTTATATGAATGAGTGAGTTTACAGGGCTTCTATCTTTTTAACCGTAATAAATAGACAGTTGAAATTTTCACAGAATACGTGTTATTATAGATTCTATCGATTAAATTTTTAAAATGAACAATAAATCAAATCCCAAGAGGGGTCCCCGTACAAAAACCATGAAAAAAACCATTTTTTTTTGCTGTTTTATATGGATTGTATTACAATAATGGCTTCTTATTTTGATGCGATTTTAAGCTTAAGTTCTAGTCTAATTTTCATACTTTACGACTAAATAGAAATCTCAAGTAAAACTGCTACAAATAGGTGACAAAGCTGATTTTATCAACACTATGTTTTAAGCGGTCACCCATCCTGTTTTAGACTACGCTCGTAGTTGCTTAACTTTGGAAGTCGTAATTTTTTACGAATTCGTTTTGATGTGACTATGATAGTTATGGTTATCCATTGTTTTGTTTTACATACAGTTTAACCTGTTTAACTAAACTAACTGTCCGTTGCTGACCGGCTTTTCTGTTTGTAATGTTTGTCGAATAAGTTGGTTAAATAAAAATAGAATAATAATCAAGCACTTTTAATTTAGGGTTCACCGTATTCTACATAAAAATACCAAAACATTAATGCAAAAAACCGGGCAACAGCCTGTCGAACCATGCTCAGTGTAGGGTTCCGAAGCCGTTACTACAAACAAATTAGACCTCGCGACAAACTTAACTTTGCCGTTGGAAAACTGTTATCCCCATACATCGATATAGGTCGCGGTCAGTTTACCAACACCGCAAATAAGTTTTCGGCAGGTATAAACATTTAAACCGTTTAACTCAAGAGCCAATGAAGTCTACTTAGTCGTGATAGTTTTCCTTTGAAGATATTTTTCATATTTTTTATTTGTAGTTTTGGCTGTAGTGGGGAGGGGACGACGACACTTGACTCTAACAAAAATTTGCGCTTTAAAGCTTTTCATAAACGGATACCTTAATTAAAATATTGTTTTCACAAATCCGCAATATTTTGGAAAGACCTATACAACGACACCCTACACTATGGGGTAGACGAGAAAAAAAAACTTCCCCACGTTACGTAAAAAAAAATATTCATGATTTTACTTTTATTTAACTATGTTGGCGTGACTAATATGTATATTCATGCCAAATTACACGTTTCTAGTACTAAGAGTCTCTGAGCTAGGCTGCGGATAGACGGACACACGTCACACACACACACACACACACGCACGCACGCACGCACGCACGCACGCACGCACGCACGCACACACACACACACACACACACACACACACACACGCACACACACACACACACACACACACACACACACACACACACGCACGCTATCTAAGCTATCTTGCATACACGAAATAACAGTAATAATGCTCAAAAACAGTTCAAAAACTACCTACTTACTACAGCGGCCGCTAATACCAACAACTAGCGAGAGAGAGAGGGAGAGAGGCGGTCTAGGTACCTAACTTATGGCGAGTGAGCCACTTGGCAGCGCCCGCCCGCGAAATTTGAAATGGATGAAATGAATAAGTACACAAAATATCAGAACTACTACCTAGGTCAATCAAAAACTCATGTTTTATAGTTCATTATTTTATACGGTACCTAGCGATATGAATTCTACATTAGATACGACATTTGTAAAGAAAGGGCTATTACCAAAGTTAAGTAAACACCGCTTAAACATCGTGTAAGATTTTGTTGTTTGTTGTTTTACTACAGATTACTGTTTGGTCGTAAGTATGGAGTTTAGATTATTGTGTGACACCGAAATAAAAAGCTAATACAAATACAACCCGTACTTCGGCTTCCAAAGTTAAGCAACTACCTACTTACAAGCGTATTCTAAAACAGGATGAGTGACCGCTTAAAACATCGTGTTGATAAAATCAGTTTGGTCAAATATTTTTAGCAGTTTTACTTGAGATTGTTATTTAGTCGTAAACTATGAAAGTTCGACTGCAATTTAAGCTTAAAATAGCATCAAAATAGTAAGCCATTATAAAAATATAATCCGTATAAAAATGCTAAAAAAACTGGTTATTTGTCATGTTTCTTGTATGGGGACCCCTCTTGGGATTTGATTTATTGTTCATTTTGTAATTTTAAACAATAGAGTTTATAATAACACGTAATCTGTGAAAATTTCAACTGGTTACTTATAACGGTTAAAAAAATATAGCCCTGTAAACTTACTCAATCATATAAGGGGCCGTACCGCAACGAAACCATGACGTCACTCCAGTAAGATGGCGCCCGCACCCTTTAATATTTTTGACCGTAATTTCATACGTTCGTAGAATCAAAACTACTGGGTCTATTTGAATGAAACAAAAAGTAGTATGTTTGTTTATTTATAAGCTTTACTCTTACAAAGTTTCAAGCGATTTGGCGTACCTACTGACATTCTTCATTGCTTTATCGCGAATCAGACTTTCCCATAGTGCTCTATTATGAATTATACATGATGGCGCGATCGCGCAGGCGCGTCAGTGCATCTATGTTATGTGTTGTTGAGTTGGTTGGAGATTATATGATCTTTTAATCGAAGACTAATCGAAATAAGATTGAACTATTGGATTGGAAAATCCTATCAATATTATAAATGCGAGAGTTTGTGTCTTGGTTTGTTACTCTCTTCACGCTGCAAAGACTGGACGGATTTGGAAAATTGAAAAGTTTCCGAGGGAATAACGATAATAGAATTCTACTTGGACGAAGTCATGGGCAGTCTGTAAATTATAAAACTTCCGTGACTGACTGACAGAGAACGCAGAGCCCAAAGTGCTGGACCTAAGGACTTGTGGATGTAATATTCCTTGGGCACCTGCACCTTACTGGGTGGATGTTGTGGATCACTTTCAAGAAATAGGGCTAGCAGCGGGGAAAACTAATTGTTATTGTTCATATTTTTACAATTACTCTAATTCGAAAACCATTTAGAGGAATGGGGTTTTAAAGCCGTTCTGCATTATGAAGTTTTTGAAATATTTATCTATTTCGGATATTTCGACAAAGAATATTTAACCGTTGTTTGATTTTCGTTTTTGGCTTGAAGCCCTCATAGGTGAATCTTATGGGTTAGGCGAAAACCGCTTGAAATAGTATGTTTTAATACATTATTACAATCACTTTTTATCATTAGATACCTATCATTTAATTGTAGTACTATATTAGAAAATGCCAGCCCAAATTAAAAATAATCATGTCATCCATAAAATGTCTGCTAAATAAATAAAGATATTCAAACAAAACTATTGGGTCAAATACAAAATTACTGAACTTAGTCTCTTAAAATTACCCATTCTTTCGAATTAGAATGTAAAAACTGTGAGTTATTTTTTTTGGTCTATCCCAATTCTATGCGGTTAAGAAGTAGCGAGTACCGAGTATCCTTGAGTGGGATACATAGGTACACTATTAATATCACTGTCAATATTGTGGCTTGAGTCATAATTATAACGATTAATATGTATATTATACACGAGTGCCTACCTGGGCCTCATTCCACGTTGGTTAAGCTCATCTTGCGTTGTTAAAATACTAATAATATAAAACAAGACTTACCGCCTGTTTCACAATCGACAAGTAAAGCGTATTTGACAGATAAATTTAGCCCTTTCTCTTTCTTACACTTGAAAATAGACAAGGAGAGAAACAACTTTAAATGGCAGATAAATTTACTTGTCGATTGTGAAACAGGCCCTTAAGGTACTTTTCCACGAATACGATGTGAGAGGAGAATATAAATTTGTATTTTAATTCGAGGTGAAAATGTCTTACAAAAAATATTCTTAATTTCTATACTTAGTGTACCTATATTTTTTTATTTTACTTTCATTCAACTGTTTCAGTATTATAATAATAATTATAATTTCAAACAAGGTCCATACACAGTTGTTAGCAATCCTTAGGTATACGAGTAAATATGTTACTATTTTAAAAATAAACTAAAATTAGAATATGAATTATTAAAGTTACCTTCAAAACATAGACCTAAAATTAAATCCTACATAAAATAACATACTTAATTCCCTAATTAATTTCTGTATGAAAAATGTATACGTAAAACTAGACATACCAAAGTTAGTCAATTAAATTACTATTACGCCATCCTCTGCGATATTCGATCCTTCTCTAAAATATCAAATGTTACCGACAAACTATCAAATAAGTCCATTAAAAAAAGACAAAAAACCCGTTTCTATTTCAAAATCGAGTCAGTATTATACCAGGTTAATAATGCGGGCTTAAACGTCGCGTGTGATCGGAGGCTTATAATTACTAACTGGTTCCAATCGTGTAGGAATTAAGGTCGAGATTTGAATGGTTGCGTAACGTGCTCAATAGGTTCGTATTATGTTGAAAAACTTGTTGGTTTTAATTGGCTAAGTGATGTTGCATGGTGCATATTAAATCTAGATTTTGCTCTTGAATTCGCATTCGCGTTGTTCGCATTGTTGTGTTCTGCACGGGTAGTACAAATTGTATTTTCTCGCTTATCGCTCAGGGTAGTGATTCTTTCAAAAGCAAAGGTGAGCGAACGCAGGAGTGATGTCCGTCATGCGTCAGAGCGAGCAAAATACAAATTAGCGCGTGCATTCTCAATTAGGCAGCCTTATACGTTCGAGAAGCCATGCTGCCAAATTGAATACACGCGCTGAAAATGTGTTTTGTTCGCTCTGACGGGACTACTTAAACTCGCCGCTTGGACTTCACTCCTGCATTCGCTCACCTTTGCTTTTGAGAGAATCACTACCCAGTGCGTTTCTATCGTTACTGACAAGACAGAAAGGGAGATCCGAGCGACAAACAAGTTGCGCGCAACTTGTGCTAGCCGAGCTGTGGACCTAGTATGGTTGCGTCTATATCGCGTGTCAAATGTGGATAAAGCATCTGTCACTGTCGTACTTATTTACGTGTCAAAAGGTGACTGATGCCTTATCTAAACTTTGTCACGCGATAAACGCAACCATACTAAGCCTGCTGTGGGCCTAGTATGGTTGCGTCTATATCGCGTGTCAAATGTGGATATAGCATCCGTCACTGTCGTACTTATTTACGTGTCAAAAGGTGACTGATGCCTTATCTAAACTTTGTCACGCGATAAACGCAACCATACTAAGCCTGCTGTGGGCCTAGTATGGTTGCGTCTATATCGCGTGTCAAATGTGGATATAGCATCCGTCACTGTCGTACTTATTTACGTGTCAAAAGGTGACTGATGCCTTATCTAAACTTTGTCACGCGATAAACGCAACCATACTAAGCCTGCTGTGGGCCTAGTATGGTTGCGTCTATATCGCGTGTCAGATGTGGATAAAGCATCCGTCACTGTCGTACTTATTGACGTGTCAAAAGGTGACGGGTGACGTGTTTAAACTTTGTCACTCGATAAACGCAACCATACTAGGCCCGCTGGTGTGTGGGGATAAGACAACCAGTGAAATTACTGGCATAGATGCATTCCATCTTAGTCCTCAGGGTTGCCAACGCATTTGCGGTCTTAGGATTGCAGTCTTAAGATTGTAGTATTGAGAATGAAAATTTCTATGGGTTACAGATCCCACTTAACATCAGGTGGCCTGTGTGCTCGTTCGCATTTAGCTTGCCATGAAAATAGATGCAAGTAAATTAGTTCTAATGTAATATCAATGGCGCAAATGACAATTTACGATTACCGATCAATTCCTTCCGAAGTACACATGTTGTATACGAGTACCTATGTAGGTATAAATAAACTTACGTAATACCATCTTGTTTTGCTGTTCTTAGTCTAAGTAGCTGGATGTTATTTGTGTTGAATAAATTAAGTAGACATAGTAAAGCTAAGGTATTTCAAAAACCTTAATTACTTACCTTAATTTAGCACCTCCAGACCGTCCGAAGACTGCTAAAAATTCAAATTAAACGCATTCATTCACTCTCCGTGCAAAATTAATCGCCCCAAGATTAGCAATTCAAATACACAATTCAAAATCACAATTAGCTAACACTAACGAACTTGACTTTTACGTAATCAATTTTCTTTCTTTGTTACAGAGTTTCCATCGACGTGTGAATCGACGAGAAAACCGAACAATGGCGTAACCTAACCTCAAAAATCACACACATTAGAAAATCGCAACAATTGCCGCGTAAAAACCTCCGCCATCTTGTTAGTTTTAAAATGTGACGCAACGCCATCTAGCGGCTGATCGGTGAACTTGTTAGTGAAAGTCAAAATGAAGTTGAATTTGTTTAAGCGTTCTATGATATTCGCGACGTTTTTCGGCTCGTGTTTGTGTATTGCGTTGATTGTGGCGTCTTTAGGGACGACGCATTGGATAGATGCGCGTGCGAGGCGTACGTCGAACCCTTTGGATTCTGAGGGTAGAATCAGTTTCGGATTGTTCGAGGGGCACAAGGAGCTTAACTTTGGATATGGATGGAGGAGCCATGACTTTAGTGGTAAGTTCTGAACTAAACATGCCTTAAACATGGCTTAAATATATTTAAATTGCAAAATGCGAATTAGCGCTGACTCTGTAAGTTTAAAGGTTCGTTTCATTGGTCGATAGTCGATAGCAATCCATTGACGAGTTGTTTTGACATTATTAAGCTATTGCAACGATGCAATGTATAACGAAAAGCAACTATTGAAACTGAGCCTTAAGAAAACAACTGTGCAGATAGCACTAGATTCTTATGCTAAAACTAATTCGGTGTACACATTTGTCCGGTACAAATTAACTTATTAAATTTCGCCCCGTGCTTACGATCGTAAGATCATGCTGATTATCTCGAGATAGGTTTACATTGTTCGATTGATATGATTGTTAAAGCAAAGCCGACATGTGTGTTCGTTGACCTCTTCCATTCTTTATTACGTCACAATGTTTTCCAGTAACCATTAATCCAACAAAACCGCACGTTAATTAAATTACACGATAATAACGTAACCAATTAACGTTATAAATAACGACCGTTATCCCGTTTAAGTATCAACATTATTCCATACCAAGCTATACGATTCGCATACAAACTGGGCTCTTAACAGAGTCCTGGGCATTGAATAGAACCATCGCTTCCACTCCAATGCCCGTGTGACACAACTATCGTGAAAAATTACATACAATACTAAGCTCGTGGCAACGAACGTCTTTTCAACAGATTACGCAACATTCTTTTGACAATAGACTAATCCAACGCTTTATTCTTTTAATGCGACGTTACAAAATGCACCCAGAACTGGTCTTGTTAGATTAGGTTTGAGGACACTGGTCGTGCAGCTTTGCAATGAGGTGGGAATCTTATGCAATTTCAAGCAACTTTACCTATACGAATATATTGGATTGGTTATTATAACGTAGGAGACGTAATGAGAAATAATTTTTTCAGACTTGGTAATTGATACTGATTTCAAAACAATATTAGTTACACGAAACAAAATCATTTGTTTTTGTTGATAATTTAGCCTTAAATAGTATTTTTCACAATCGTGTTATAATAGAGAGCTTTTTAGTCGAGTACCGTGTTTAGGCCACGAAGCTTGCTGAGTGGCCTAAGTAAGGTACGAGATTAAAAAGCTTGATTATGACACTATTGTGAACAATACTTTTTGTACGAGTTCATTAAAATTAATAGTTTAAGTAATTAATACGAGTATATAAGAAAACTAAATATCGTAAGTACTATCACACCACCGGCGTCCGTAATGTTGCAGTACTAGGCTAAATAAACCAACCAATCACAAAGAGTAGATTTTTTATTTTTTTTATGCCCTGGATACAGCAGCAAGTTTAAGTAGATTTTTGACAGATGCCGCGACGCTGTTACGTTCCGAAACGCCATAGATTGTCAATTTTGTATCGGATCGAGTCTCCTTAAACAAGGACACATATTACTGAAATACGAAGTTCCATTTTCAATTTTTTTTCGGTTGTCTAGAGCGTATCGAAATAGGTAGTTATTTCGGTTGTTTCGGAAGTAACATAGACTATACACCGATGAAAAGAGTGACGTTGCAGTATTCTCTGTTAGATCTTAATACACAGATTATAATCGACGAGTACAAAAAATACAATAATTTAGTTACATGGTCACCCTATGCGACAGTGAAGTGGACGCTTGCGGAACTTCTTGTTAATAGGGTGACCAAACCAAACTGTGTCCACAAAATGGTTTATCTTAGAATTTGTAAAATAACACACAATTATTCCTTCTTAGTTACCGTCATACCTACGATATCGATTTGACATTTTAATTCTTCATCAAGCCTTAAACTCTTCTGATTACGTGTTCTATTTCACCCTGTATACATGAATGTAGAGTATAAACCAATTAGCGAGGCTCATTGACATGCCTCTATGCTAATCTTTTCACCGATTGTCTTGCCGTAAGAGATCAATGTCGTGTGATATCAAAGGCCATGCCATTGGTTTACCAAACCCTATCAACCTGTCCCTTTCATTCTCTAAAACTTGGCTGGATCTTTCATTTCATAATACGATCGTAGTTCACATAGAAAAGTAGTTCTACTCCGGGGCTTTAAGAGTTTCTGTTACCTATTGCCGCTCAGGTGCTAGGGTTGCGTCGATGCGCGACGCTCTATACTTAATACGCACGCGACCAAACGTGGCGACGGCGCCGCCTTGACTAAACCGGCTCGGTCCGTCCTGTTGAGTTTGCTTGTGGTGGCTCGCGGCGCGTACATTCGAGACACGCACACATGCAACTCGCGCGACATACCTTTGTTTGAAGACAAACTACTGTTTATACTGTAATACGTACAAAGGAATGAAAAGTAGCAATTAAATAATCGGCAAGTGCGTAACTCTTGTTATTATGAAGACGATGCTCTTCTTGTTTCTGCGAGACGCTGGTCCTTTTGCTAGAAATCATGTTATGTAAAATTAAACCCAGGTTCAAGGATGGACCACCCACATCGTGATGCTTTCTTCCCCTATCAACCAGTCGCATAAAACAACTTATTTCCTTGCTGCTGCGTCGAATGTCCAGGATTCATTCCCAGGTTAGGTTTAAACCACAATCACCACCTTGTGACACTGGGTACTCGTATAAGGCACCTGTTTGATGTAACGTGCAAAATATGCAACTTTCCTTATGTGGCACAATTTAGATGTAAACTGTGCAAAGAAACAAAAGGCAACCAATGGCATGCACAGGTCTCATGAAACCTTAAGCCGCGAACGCACTAAGAGCGAAAGCGACACGGTGCGGCGCGTTCCCATACTAAAAAGTTTTTCTAAAGCGTGGCGACTGCGTTTTTGTAAGTTTGCGAATTAATCGTTGACTTTGAGGGCGTATAGGATAGTCGTATGTTAATTCTTGGTACAGTAGCTAGAGTGGTGTATGGCCTCCTCTCAGTGGCAAAAAAGCTTAATTGACAACATGATCCAATTTCACTCAAAAACCACTTTAAATATTGTGATTCCACCTGCCACCTCGTCAACCTTGCACTGTCTGACAGAACGCTCAGATATTTCTCGCTGAAGTTTTCTTGAAGTATATTATTGTATAGCATGGAGAAGGCAAACGAGCACACAGGCCACCTAATGGTATGTGGGATCTGATACCCATAGACATTTGCAATCTTAACACTGCAATCCTAAGACTAAAAATGCGTTGCCAAACCTGAAGTGAGGGCTAAGATAAAGTGACTCTATGCTAGTCATTTCACTGTTTCATTCCCACACCGGAGAATGCTAACACTGTTGCTTGAAATTAAATTAAAAGAAAAGTAGAACAGAATTACAGAAGAACAGATTCGTCGTCAACGGCGTTAGCGCTTTGACGGGCGCAAGGTCATACCACCACAAAATGAGGCCTTATGGTTACAGTAAAAGCTAGAACGCACCCAGCCCCTCGTTAGGCCTGGTGTGGCACTATCGCACAGCACTGTCGGATATTTCTCTCGAAAGTTTTCTTGCACCTGGAAATGAGGACTTACGTCTATGTTTTCAGTGAAAGCCGGAACGCATCCAGCCCGCCGATGGGCCTGGTATGGCACTTCTGCATAGCATTGTCGGACATTTTACTCAAAAGTTTTCTTGCACCTGGAAATGAGGACTTACGTCTATGTTTTCAGTGAAAGCCGGAACGCATCCAGCCCGCCGATGGGCCTGGTGTGGCACTACCGCACAGCACTGTCGGATATTTCTCCCAGAAGTTTTCTTGCACCTGGAAATGAGGACTTACGTCTATGTTTTCAGTGAAAGCCGGAACGCATCCAGCCCGCCGATGGGCCTGGTGTGGCACCGCGGCGCAGCTAGGAGCTGCCCTGGTGTCGTGTGGAGGCGCATGCGTGCTCGCGGCCCTTGGGTCAGCCGCGCGTGCGCGCTGTGAGCCACGGCCGCTGCTCGTCAGCAACTCGCTTGCAGGTGAGTCTTAGCTTAGTAAATATAGGAAAGGTATCATGTCGCATGAAGTTTTGTTTCACAACACATGTTACAAAATATTTCCTGAACCCAATAACTTTTCAAAATATTTAAAGAGAGGTTAGGTTAGGTTTGTTTTATAACAATCTAAGATAGTAAGACGATTTTCGAAAAAAAAACAATCTGCCTTATGAAAATTCGGACAGTCATCGATCACGATGGTAGGTGGGGATCAAAAACCCATAGACATTTACATAGTCAAGTTTACAATCCCTAAGGTTGCAATTGCGTTGCTAACCCTGAAGACTACGATGGAATACCTCTGTGCTAATAACTAATAAATAAAAACAAGCAGGTATAACACACAAAATAGCTTATTGGATCTTATATTGTATAGTTCAGGGCCTCTATTCTAGGCGGTAAAAATCATATCGCCTTTGACCTTTTATGGTATTGTTTTTAAGTCTACCGCCATTACTGTCAAGTAAATAAGAGCTATCAAAACGTTGACACTACGATAATTAATTGGTGAAAGACGATATGTTTTTTACCGCCTAGAATAGAGGGCCTGTACACTTGAGAGTCAAATCTCGACAAAACAGTTTCGATTGGTTGTTTAACACAGTCACGTGGTTTGGTTTGTTTCCATTTAGTTAAGTACTTCCTAAACAAATGAAGTAGGTATATCATGAAAATATAATTTTAAATATTCTCAATACTCAAGAATTCACAAAAAACGTGTATTTTCTATCATCTTTTCAGTACTCTTCACCCTCGGCGCCATAGCAGTATGGTTGACAGAGTACTTCCTGCGGCTGCAGCATAACGTGATGTCGGACGAGGACCTGGCCAACACCTGGACGTCTGACGGGACTGCTGACCTTGGGATATCCTTCTGGTAAGACTTATAAGCAGTGATCGGGGAAAACGATGCAAAACTTTAACAAAACTTACATTACAGCCATGAAACTATTAATATCCTTATACCAAATCCGAGACTCTGATATAGAGTTAAATTAAAACTAATTTGCCAATAATATTCTTATTTTTCAATAATATTCTTATTTGCTTGGTTGCAAATTCTCCTTTATGGTCAGCTTTACAAGTTTTTTTAAAGTTTTGCACCGTTTTCCCCGATCACTGCTTATAAGTAGATGGAGATACGTCATCTAAAAAACGTGCGAAAGATCCGCCATTTTGATATCCAATCATTTTAATATAGCCTATGACACTAGTGGTTAAGACGATTCTAACCTTGTATTATTTATTAAAATCGGTTTAGCCGTTTAGTAGTTACGAGGGAACAAAGAGTCGGACATATATACAGGTCAAACACATAACCCTCCTTTTGGGCTTTGCCGCAGTTGGGTAACCACGAATACTTGTTCCTGAGTCATGGGTGTTTTCTACGTATTTAGGTATATATATTTCTCTATATAAGTATTTATATCGTTGTCTAGTACCCATAGTACAAACCTAGAGCTTAGTTAGGGACTAGGTCAATTTGGTGTGACATTGTCCCCTGATATTTATTTATTTATTTAATAGTCCTATTTTCCTTTTCAGGCTTGTAGTGGCAGCTTCCATATCTGCGTTTGTGAACAACGTGTGCATACTGGTCGCGATGGCGGACGAGCGAGATGCCGATACTATCGCGCCTGCTCTAGAGGAGAAGGTCAACGGAGCTATCATGCTGTATTGACCTGGAGGTATAGCATTTTCTTATTCATGAGGAATAACATCTCTATACTGTAAATAACAATGAAGTCCAAGTAAATTAGTAACTTAAATAAAATACACTTCAAATACTTCTGCTTTGAAATCTCTTTCTCCCCATTTAGTCTCTGACGAGTGAAAGAAAGTGTCACTCGAAATTTTGTAGTGCTTCGTCACTCATTCATTACTATGTAGTAGCGATGATTGCAAATTCACCAATCGATCGTCGATCGATCACCGATCGGTTGCCACCAGATAGTCGATCGGTCAGCCGAAGTAAGCACATTAGATTCGTCGAAGTCGATCGACCATTGATCATCGTCGCTCAGTCGCTTGTTGTTTACGGTAAACTCGTTTATCAGGTTTCCCTCAGGTTGGTTTCAGGTTGGTTTTTTTAATAAATAAATAAATAACACCGTGTGGTGCCGGGTTTAGAATGTTGCCACTCCATGTCTTCCCGTGGATGTCGTAAGAGACGACTAAGGGACTAAAGGCTGTGTAGTGCTGTTAGGCGATGGGTTTGCAACCTGTCACTAATACACTGAATAACATCTTAGCCTGGTTGTGCAAAATGTGGTCACAGAATTATCAACAAGTTTTTGGAGTTGTTGGTGAGTCTGTGGCTCTGCCTACCCCACTCTGGGAATGAAGGCGTGAGTTTATGTTGTTATGTTGTTGTAAATAAATAACAATTAAAAAACCGAACTCTGAACCACTCTACTCTCAATCCAACCCAACAAACTCGATCGATAGATCATCCATTGGCTATCGGTGGATCAATCAATCAAAGTTAGCAGATTCCTCAATGTATCTCGGCGATTGATCAATGTCGATTCTTTCCATTAATTGACTTTCTATTGATTGATAGGTGTCTAAAATAGGCTATTTGACAACATTGAAAATACACTACAATTGTGGTCATCCTATTAGATAATAGCGTAAAACAACATATTTCACTTTATTTTAAACTAAATTATGTATATTTTTTTGGAAATGACACAAAAAAAATGTAACATTTTTTGAAATTTTATCTGTGGCAGAAACGCTATGTGATTGCTTTGTAGCTGTGGTTACTCGCTGGTGACGTCAAACGCAAGTAACCACAGATCATAAGGGCATATATCTTTAAATGACTTTTTATTGTTTACTTGCGTGTGACGTCACACTTGTCATATGGCCAGCGCCATGATAGAAACAGCGTTATAAGCGCGGTTTTGAAAATTTAAACTTTAACATAGATTTTTATTGATAATACAGTAGAATGTCAGGGAAATATCAATGTAGTGTGCTTCTTATGTAATAAAGAATCATTTAAAAAGGTTTTCTAAAATTAGTCAAATAGCCTATTGGTGTGGTCCGTTTATACTAGAAGGCCGCTCACTGGCTTGGCAGTATCCTTCCAGTAAAACGTGCGTGCGGCATGAACGCTGCGCGTTAATTGGCATAATCGCCTAGCAGGTTTTTTAATGACCTTTGACGAAGTGGCGGCGAACCGTCACTTCATAACAATGGCGTTGGTGGCGTGCTTTACTGCAAGGATACTGCCAAGTCAGAAAGGGGCCAATTTTTTATATTTATGTTAAAGAGTAGTCCTACTGCCCTCCTAATGGCCGAACCCTATATTAAAACCGCAGATAGATAGGCTTAAAATTCGGGTTAAAATTTGACACATTTTGTCGGGCAAATGCCAAATTTGTATCCTATATATTCAAACTGCGGATAGATAAGGCTTACTTCGGGTTAAAATTTGACATTTTCCCATACAAAATTTGTCAAATTATTAATCCGAAGTAAGCCTATCTATCCGCGGTTTGAATATAGGGTTTGGCCATTAGTAAATCTATCTATCCGCGGATTGAATATAGAATTTGACCGTACGCTAATAAGCAGTATCTCAAATTCAATAACCAAAGCAGTTTTAATTCTCTTCTGTCAGTAATAAGGTTCATATTGCTACTGGAGTTTTATCTGAGATAAAATTCTAAATATTTGCCTTTTGGCTTAGGAAGGCAGCCTAGATGCCATAATCTCGCTAGAAGTGATTTTTTAAAGTCATTTAAGAGATAAAATGGAAAGCCATATTATGTTATAGTGTTTTTATAGTGTTTAATAAGTTTTATTTATTTTCAGATATCCACAATGGTCCACAGAAATTTCCAAAATCCGTCCATTTTACGCGATGCTTTAAAACTTAATTACCTATACATTGTATTTTAATTATACTTTTTGAAGAAGGCTGAATGTTTGGTAGTAAGTTTATGTAATAATTTATATCTTGTATAATTAAGCGTTAACTAAGTTTGATTATATTTAAACTTTTTGTCAATTATTTTTTTAATATAGGTGAAAAATGAAAAATCTATCATCCATTTCTATATTACTTTCAGAATAAGGTTCGTTTTTGATTGACCCGGTCTACCATTCAACATAAAACATTTTGGGTTAAAGTTTGGCAACGTCTAAAATAATGATCAAAGTGGCGTGCCTTCCTAAGGGCCTGTTTCACAATCGTCAAGTAAAGCATATCTGACACATAAATTTAGCTTTTTCCTAATTGCGCAAAATAAATCTGAATGTCTATGAGGCAAGATTAACATTCGCTCTGGTTTTTAGGGTTCCGTACCTAAAAAGGGAAAAAACGGAACCCTTATAGAATCACTTTGTTGCCCGTCTATCCGTCTGTCCGTGTGTCAAGACCCTTTATCTCGGGAACGCGTGGAGGTATCGAGTTGAAATTTAAACCATATACTCAAATCTACAGTCCCTTGGAGCTGTGAAAAAAATCAAACTTCTACATTTACGTAAAAAAAGATACGGCCCTTTAAGTCGCAAAAAACGTGTATTTCGACACTCTCGAGGGAATCAAAATGTATAGGGTATTTCCCATTGACCTAGAACTATGAAATTTGGCAAGTAACACCGTCTTTTACTACAAGTATAGGAAAAAATCTGAAATCTGTACATTTTAAGTTAAATCAGAAAAAAAACAGGGTCTTTATGCAAGGACAGGCGGCGGTGGAAATTTTGAATTGAGTTGACCGTGTCATGTGGGTAACCCTCGGTGGGCGAGTCCGACTCGCCTTGTCTGCTTTTTTAACTGTCATTAGCGTGAGTGACGTCTTGTTCTTGACATTGCGTTAGAAAGGTTAATCATACATAATGTTATCATTATAGATTTTGTTACAGACAAGTTAAAGTACCTACTAATCGTAGTCAAATGTAAAAATGCACACAAGATCATCTCGAAGTAAAGTAACAGTAATTTAAGCATTTTAATGAACTAGTTAAGTTTTCAAGTCATTTCTTTCTTTATCCTTTATTACCTCATATTGTACTATAGACAATAAACTTAAGTCGCTAACGTACTGAGCGGCGCGGTGCGGCGCGTTTTCTTACAAAAAACGCCTCCAGCACGCTTTGAAAACGCTTTTTAGGCTGTCTGTCCACTGGAGCTGAGCGAGGCAGCAAAGCCGTGAGCGAGGAGAAGATCTACCAATTGGAATACTTCATTTTCCTAGCATCGCTCAGCGCAGCGCTCCTATTGGTGAATTTTTTCCTTGCTCCAGCTCAAGTGTACAGGCAGCCTTAGTCTCCGCTCTCAGTGCGGCGCTTTATAGCTATTTAAAAAGGCCTACTGTCAATGTTGTGTACTTAAGGCCTACTGACCACGGCGGCGTCATTTGACGCTCGCATGCAACCTACAAAAGACGACAGGCGTATTTTGCGTCCTAGGTGTGTCCACGTAATCGTCACGCAATCGTCATCCAAGCTACAAAATGTTAGTTCCTTCAAGATTAGCATTGAGAAACCACGTGTTTTTATTGTGACAATGTCGCCTGATGATGAAGATGTGATTATTATATACAACTTTATTAGAAGACGACGAAGGCGGCGTAGGTAGATTGCATTGATTGGCTTCATCCATACACCGAAAAAAATATTAATTGTAGATATATATCTTTTCTCGAGTATTCTTGTAACATTATTATACAGACAAGGATACTGTTCAATTATGTGAACAAAATTGACTGCTGAGAGGGGCATTTTGCGAAATAAGCACGTGTTTGCGTTTTGCAGTACGCTTGAGTGCTGACATGCCGCTGCACGAGCTACATGACGAACGTCTGACGATACGCAAATGCGTCTTTGCCGCTTCGTGGACACAGTTTCGTCCTTTTCTACGCAAGATGCATGCAATCGTCACGCAAGCGGTAAATGACGAAAGCGTGCGTCTGACGTGCGGCCACGTGGACAGTAGGCCTAACTGTTTCCGTCCAAAGGTAGAAATGTCAAATATTTGACAGTACACGTGATAAATCAATAGGAACTCAAAGTACAGTTCCTGACACATGTCATCCACTTCAAATTATAACCTCAAACCCGAGAACAGATAATAAAATGTACTGCGGACTTGACAGAAGCACGTGGAGCTCATGTCGTGGGTGAAACTGCAAAACCGCGTAAGACACATTTTTAATGAAGAGCAAAATGCACCTTTTTTCTAAGATGTTAAGGTTTATTTTGCTGTATAATAAATTTGTCGGTTACGCGGTTACGCAGTATCACCGACGATGTGCTTCTGTTTGGTCCATCCGAGTAAATACTCTTGTACACACAGCAACACACCTAACTAACCATTGGAGGCAGAGCAAAGAGAAAATATCAATGCTTGACAGGGATGTAGATATTTTTTTCATATTAAATATATTTACATCAATTTCAAGCATTGACACTTATTCTCAGCTCCGTCTTTAATGATCAGTTAAGTGTGTGGGCGACTGTACCGAACAAATTGCCCTCGCGTGTGATATCCATGGGCGTATTTCTTTAAAAAGTTCATGTTGTTCATGTTGTTCATGTTGATGTCTAAAACTCGATGTTGATGATGATGTTGAAAGCGAAATACACCTTAAGTCATAAGTCATAAGAAGTATTGTACTGCGATGAACGGTGTCAGGACTAACTTCTTGTCTTTCTTTCGCAGTACAATGTAAAACGTGTTTATTATGTTTAGTACCAATTTTACCAAACGATGTTAAATGTTAATCAATGTTAGCCCATACATTTTGACAGCTGTTAACACACTATAATCGTTTATTAAGTTGTTAACATCATTTGGTGAAATTGGTTTTTAAGGTTATAATTGTATTGGAATGACAGTGTCAAAATTAACTTTTTACCTTGCTGGTAACATTTGAAGTAAGATTTTAATGAGCTGTAAGTTTTTTTTTTTGTGGTTTGTTTCTAACTCGCGTTTAACATAGATTCGTCACGTGGTAAGGTTTAATTCGCATTCGTTTGTTAGTCGTGCCATTAGAATAAGTGAATTTTGTACGAATATTTTTCTAAACTGTTGTGTAATAATTTTCTCGAATAAATACTAATGATATTTATGTTATGTTCCTTATTTATGTCTATTGCCTTTCCCTTCTATTAATGCTATCAAATTAAACCAACTCAATTAATAATGCTAGGAAAATCTAGTCTGTAATTCGTGTTTTTTAATTGCAATGATAAAGCACACGAGCTTAGATCTTTCAAACTACGCAACAGATTTTAATGCGGTTCAGCATTAGATAGACTGTTTATGTAATACACTCTGGATTATGTACAGTCAACCAATTTGATTTCTAGGCCACTTTGGACTATGTTAAAGTGACGTTGACAACCTAACGTTACAGACTTCTTATGATTTGGTTTACAACGTCACATTGACAAAGTCAATAGTGGCCTAGGAATCAAATTGGTTGACTGTACGGGTGTTACAAAAAACTCACATAAACCGAAGCGAAGCGAAGGCGGGTCGCTATTGTATTACATAAGACAGACCTAAGTATTCTCTGCTGCCTAACCTTACGTTATGTCATGTTAGTTTTTGTCCGCGATTTCGTCCGCATAGAAGTCCTCAGGAACTGCCCGATATTCTGGGACAAAAATAACCCAATAACCTACCGGGATATCAACTAACCGACTGTGTTTGAAGAACGAGGGCAGTTTTACGATTAACTTTTGTTTGATATTAACATAAAGATCTGATATTTCCTGAACTATACCTGCCCGTTTTTTTCGCTGGAATTATAAATACCGTAAACTCTGTTTACTTTTAGCCTTAGGGGGTAACGTTCGCCTTCCCTTAAAACTTTAACTATGTATTTTTTTTAAATATATAAGTTCCTAGTTTAGTCCTGATGTAACATAGATATAATAGAATAATTAAATATTAAATAAAGTTGGTTTTTGGTTGGGCAATGTTACCCCTAAGGCTAAGGTAACCCGAGTTTAATGATAGTTCCAAATTTCTAATTTCTTATGATGATGCTTTGTTTAGACCACTAAATACTACAAATATTTTAAATTTCAGGTAGATAACCTACTTCAGCCGTTTTCGATAAAAAGCTCTTGACAGACGGACAACGAAGTCATCTTATAAGGGTTCCGTTTTTCCTGATCCTGAAAACATCATAGTTTAAGCAGAAATATCGTTCGATAAAATGAAATTCGATGAAATGATACAATCGATGAAGCGAAATTCGATATTAGGTAAATTATGAAACGCATGTTTACGAATCTTCATCTACTTACGAACATATAAACAAATAAACAAATTCGCCAGGTAATAACAAGGATGTTTACCGATACGCTCAAACTTAAAGCGCCGAGGGCTTCTCGGCGCTTACGTTAGCCTTCTCTTTCTCGCAATCAAGCAAATGGTTGAGAGGAAAAGGGATAGAGTTTCAAATTTTACGTAACTGAGTTTACAGCTGGTTTACATTTCGTTTGAAATTACATCGCTTTATTTGCGCTGCGGAAATTTGTTGGTGGGCAAATTCCGAGCCGATAGGCACTTGACTAATTTTAGAAAACCTTTTTAAATGATTATTTACTACATAAGAAGCACACTACATTGATATTTCTGTGAGATTCTATAGTAAGTATTCATTTTACAATAAAAATCCATGTTAAAGTTTAAATTTTCAAAACCGCGGTTAAAAAGCTGTTTCTATCATGGCGCTGACCATATGACAAGGGAGACGTCTCACGCATGTAAACAATAAAAAAACATCTGTGGTTAATTGGGAGTGACGTCACCAGAGAGTAAAATAAATATCAAAACATTTAATTTTCTTTTTTTGTAATTTTCAAAAAAATATACGTAATTTAATTGAAAATATATTGTTATACGCTATTATCTAATAGGATGACCACAATTTGTAGTATATTTTCAATGTTGTCAAATAGCCTATTGCTTTAATTCTGAACAAAATGGAGTCAATATCAAGGTTTCTGTGATAAATCTGTTATGTTGTAATTTGCAACGGAATGGAAAAGACAGATACCTACTGCTGATCTTTTTCGCAATATGGCCGAATGGCAAGATTTCAAAATTAATTTACACCCATTGATAATGGGTTTATAACGTAATTAATAAAGTCCAATGCCATATTTTTTTCTGATTCTGTGAAACTTTTCACGTAGAATTTCTTTATCGCCAATCATGGCCATGCCAATCACATACCGTAGACTACGTGTGCGCAAAAAAATTGCGTCTGGAAAGTGTTTTACGTTGAAACTTGGACATACATGCAAGGAACAATAACATACCTATTGTTGCTTTTAAAATATTGGTTAGGGTTAGTTACACATGGTTGCTATAAATAGACAATGCCGCACGTTTCCAGACGTTCAAATATCCCAGGGGTTTGTTATAATACCAAATATAAACAGTGTAGGTAGGTACGCCTATCACTAAAAACTATGCTAGTCTAACCCTAAATGAGATAGCCTTAGTCTTTGAAACTTTCTTAATCTCTAAAACACTATGCCAACAAGCCACTTACATTTATTAAAAACCTATAATAAAAAGCAACACCAAAATCATAGCATAAAGAAAGGGTTTAACTTTTGGGACACCCTGTACCTTATACACTAAAGTAGGTATCTAAGTTACTATCAACGTACGCTATACTTAGGTTACTAACGTTCCAATCTACCATTCGATCTCGGCAAACTGTTTCTAAAAGAGCGATTCGTATGCTTACTCTCACCGAAACATCAGTGGGCCAGGCACGCGCAGAAAAACCCTTACGATTGAATTCATACCTGGCTGTATACGTACAGTGCCATCGCCATTGTATTTTTTTAACCGATTTGAATGTTGGAACTTCATGGTCTGTCTCTATTATTTCTTCAATTTAACGCTGCGTGCATGTTTCATTTGGAATTAAAATTAAATTTTATATTACTTTGGGGTTTCGTGAATGTTTGCGGTTAGATACCAATTATATTTTAATTATATTTACCCGTTTCAGAGAGGCCACGGCTGTTTAAACAGTTTGCTTAATTGACTTACCTAAGAAGAGAAAGTAAAAAAATTGAAGGTAGAGCGAAAAAGGAATCCGGTTGAAGAAAGGTTTTGGTATACAGGTAAACGATAAACTTGAATAATTTAACTAGCTTCGGCCCGCGACTTCGTCCACGTTGACCTTCCCACGGGAACAGTGAGTTTTTACAGGATGAAAAGAAGCCTTTGTGTTAATGCAGGGTATAAGCTACCTCCATCCCAAATTCAAATCCGTCGAGCCGTTGCAGCGTGAAGCAATAACAAACTAAAATTAAGGACTAAAATTAACACACACACACATAATCTTTCGCATTTTTTTATTATAAGTGGGACTTAACTTCTTATTTAACTATTGGTGAGCTTCGCTTGTTTTATTTATTCCACAAATCCTGCGAAAAATTACTTTTAAAGGTTGCCATGTGTAAAATAATTGGTCTACCTTTCTAAATTTAGTAAGTATTATAGCGCGAGGTAGGTATCTCTTCCGGCCTCACAACTAGTTATTATTAATTCACCAGGTAAGCACTGTACAAACACACGAACACCCTGTACGACGAGGCCGTACTATAGATTTCTTTATGCTCCCTTTTATAACGGCTCCCAAAAGTAAGACCTTTGAACCGGTCTACAATCCAAAAAATTGCAATTTGCGAGTAGCGTGGAGAATTTAAAAGACTTTTTAACCCAAATGGACCCCGATTGCAGAAACCCTTTTGAATTAGGGTATTAAACAGTGCTTTTTATTCCTAGCTAGCTTTGGCCTGTGACTTCGAGAGTGTAGAACTCGTTTTGCCGATATACCCTAGGGAACTGCCCAAATTTCTGGGATTTATCAATTTCTTTTTTGCGCTATAATTTGTTTAGCTATAATAAACTTGTTTTTTAACTTCAATATTATTTTATTGCGGCGCTTCTTCTCAGCAATGATGGTCTTGTCGGAGGCGCTAGTAGATTCACTCCATATTACCGACGTGTAAAAGAGCCCTCATGTTGCCAATTTACTGAATAAATATTATGAATTTTGAATTTTTCGTTTTTTTACACTTTACCTTCAAACGTCATACATGAAACATAACTTTTCAAACAACGGGCCGACCCAAGAAAGATAATTTTTATAAGTCTTGTATATTCTGAAGCCTTGTTATAATTAAATCGACACGCGTGTTTTTTTTCCACCCAAAGATGCGTGGAACATTTGGATGGATCAAGAAGGCGAACGAGCACACAGGCCACCTGGGGTGTTATTCGAACGAGCGAAAGCGCAGCGGCGAGTTTAAGTAGTCCCGTCCGAGCGAACAAAACACTTTTAGCGCGTGCATTCTCAACTAGGCAGCCTTATAAGTTCGAGAAGCCATGCTACCAAATTGAATACACGCGCTGAAATGTGTTTTGTTCGTTCTGACGGGACTATTTAAACTCTCCGCTTGGACATTCACTCTTTCGTCCGTCCGTTTGTCGTTGTTGAGAGAATCACACCCCCAATATGGTAAGTGGGACCCATAGACATTTGCATTCTTAAGACTACAATCTTAAGACTGCAATCTTAAGACCGCAAATTGGTAGCCAACCCCGAGGACTGCGATGGAATACCTCTATGATAGTCATTTTACCGGTTGTCTTATCTCTACACCAGAACAAAACAATGCGAATGCTACTTGGCGGTAGGTTAAAGGATAAGATGGTGGTAGCGATCCGGACAGACTCTCCACAAGGTCCTACCACCATTCTGCCCTTCTAAGTAAAAAGGACGTATGCGCAATTTGATGGTCAAAGTAAATTTAACCCTCCTAATTAAGAAATAAGGTCACTAATGCATACGCGGATCTATGAGACATACGCCCTTTTTTCTAAGGACGGCAGCATTATGATTTTTAGTTTTTTATTTAAAAGATTTTATTCCACCTTTGTTTCCTATCCATCCATTTATCAGCTCTAAAACATTTTATCTTATCATGTAGATATTTAAACAATTCCTATTCTTATAAATGTTTATGTCAGCCATCCTGTATAATCAAAAGGAACCCCGACCAACTGCGCGTCGCTCGAGCGGTCCGCGTAATGACAAACCCTGGAAGTTCTAGTCAAGGATGCATCGCTCCACATTTTTCACAATATCTGTCTTCAGTTTTAAAATATCTGCATAGATGTCCCTTTATTTTTCTGTAGATGCGGCAACATGAAGAGTCACCGTAGGTAATGAAACATCTGACAGCCTCAATATAATATAGAAGTTAGTCATAGTTGTAACAAGAGTCAGACCCGTAGTTTTTTAGTCGAGATTTAAGCGACGCAAAAGATTGAGACTGCCTTATAACGATGCAACTGACCCTGACTGAAACCATAATTCTTTAGGGTTAGCAACGCATTTAAATCTCGAGATTCCCTCTTTGCTCGTTTGCCTCCTCCACATAGTTTTTTTTTGCCAAACCCTCTTTACATTTTTTCCTAAACTGTATCTCCACATCTAACATTTTATCCATCTTACTCCTTCAAACTGTACGGACATCTCAGCGATCGGAACCCATCTTACATTGTTGTAACTTGCGCAGGCAAAACCTCAGTCTTCCAGAATTGTGCCGGATTCCATGACCGAGTTTCCAATAGAAGTCTAAGTGTTGAAATATTAACGAGGTGAGGAACTACCCTAGAGTTATGTTACAAAGTGCAACTTTTTTTAAACTATCAGAAAACCATTTTGCACTTACACCTTCAGGCGTAAGCTTAAAGGCTATTTGTTGACGCTCCAAAAGTCATAATTTCCCAACCAGCACTTTGTCCTTAAATTATAGTTTAGTTTTCTTTGTTTTTCTTTTGTTTTTTATTACTTAAATTGTAAAAAATTGTCGATGCTGTATACTGTCTAAGTAGGGATTTCTATTTTAAATATTAGGTTTCTGTAAGGTAGGTGGCATGTAGTTTTTGTATTTATTCTGTCACTACCTAAGTATAAGTATTTGTTTAATCGTATATATATTTTTGTATTACTTACACTAGGTATTTATTCGTTTAGCGTACCGTCCGTCTGTCACAAACGGAGCTAGCTGAAAATCAGTGCTGCAGGTGTTTGACACCTCAGTATTATGCTGAGCCAGTGTCCGATTCACTGCCGCGAAGACACACTCATTACTCTTTTTATTGCTGTTTTCTGTTTTTCAATTTTTATTATTTGTGTGTAGTGAATAAATGTATTTTTCTTTTCTTTTTTCTTCACTTTGAAATTAAATTACCGACGCTTTGTCTCGGCGGCAGATGGAGAGTATGCAACTGGATGGGCGTAATGTTTTGACCACATTCACGGACGCACCACGCCTTCGAAGGCCTCACTCACTTTAGTGAACCTTTGCTTCGAAGTTGATAACAATACTCCTTAGTGCTTTTGATTTAAATTACATTTTCTTTAGACACATGTCATGTTTGAAAACTCAGTCAAATTTTATTCACAAAAGGTTGAACTCACATAAAAGCTTGGTGCAATGCAAATATTTAGTACCAATTTCTGTTATTACAATCGATACTAAATGGTTTGTTAAGGCAAAGGGCTTATTGTTTGATCAGTCTGTAGTTAAATATACTAAGAACCAATTTAGCCAATGTTAATCGACTGTTAGTTCATTCATTTTGACAGCTGTTAACGCTCTAATCGTCTTTAAGTTAACATCGTTTGGTGAAATTGGTACTTATTCTTTCAAATTGGAATATCTCGAAAGTCACCGTACTATATTAGTAACGCATTTGAAGGTTTCTAAGCTTTAGAGTTCGAAATTTGGAATAGTAAGGAGACCAAACCTCTGGGTCTAGAGATACCAAATTTGGCACGTAGATTCCTTATGAGTTTCAGGGGCGCACTAAGAAAGAATTTTCCGAAAGTCGACCTCCAACGGGAAGAAATAGGGAGAGTAGCGGGAAACTAATTCTACGCGTACGAAGTCGCGGGCGCTCTCTAGTACTTCTATATAAATGCAGCCATATTTGACAACGAACTATCCTTAGAAATGACATGATAAAGGAACCAGCCGCACAAAAGCGTCAAAGGGAATAATAACGGGCATTTCGTAGGATTCCATTTACAGTGGAATAAACTCGTACACGAGCCGTCAGACTGGATTGCACCACTTTGAGCTGGATGACGCTGAAGAGAGACCTAGTTTTCAAGCAACGGGGACCCGTTTTGCTTTCTTATTTTTGTGTCAAGTGCAGAGTAAAGAAAATGAATTACAAAAATACGTGCCGCTTATTGTACAGTCAGCCTTATAAGAAGCTGCACACTTTTGTACCTTGTCGCTATAACGCCTTTGACAGATTAGTGCAGCAGTTCAAACATGACGTTAAAGTGACATAACACTAATGTGTACAGCTTCTTATAAGGCCGACCGTACCGACAAACTTCTCATCGAATTATTTCCATTAAACCAAAATTATAGAAAAATTATCAAAACAAAACTAGGAAGGGCAAGGCTCAAATAACCGGTAGTTCGGGTTCCACAGCGTGAAACTTCCTTACAATACGTAGGGTGACGGAACCAGTATTGGACAAGGACCAATGAAGGACACTTGATTCTTATTTTACAGAAGATCAGAGGGGCTAGACAAGGTGCATTACGCTAGCTAGCGTTTCTATTCGTTACGTTTCTAAACCAATCGCGTCACTTGTAGATGACGTGATACGCAAAGTCACGTGATCTACCAGTGACGCGATTGGTTTACAAACGAAACGAATAGAAACTCTGGTTAGCGTAATGCATCTTGTCTAGCCCCTCAGGGATATTCATTTGTTTTGCAATATTCAATTTAGGACCCTACGAAATTTCAAATGGTACCTGTCAGCTAAAAGTGTCCATCATTGGTGCCGTCACCCTACGTGAAGTATTTATTTGTGTGATAAGCGCGAATATTTGTTCCTGAGTCTAACATGTTTTCTATTATATTTCTCTATATAAGTATAAACCTAGTAGTTTCTACATAAGTACCCATAGTACAAACCTAGAGCTTAGTTTGGGACTAGGTCAATTGGTGTGACATTGTCCCCTGATATTTATTTATTCCAAAATCTGTCCATTAAAGTCTGCCATTTTCGAGTCCCTAAATCATTATAAGGATTTAAACTGATTTCGTAACGAAACAAAGGTAAAAGAAACTAATGAAACACCGATCAAAATCTTGCTAGACTGAAAATATAGCTTAGCAAAGTTTTAGTGAATTTTTGAAACGTGTTCAATCGGTTATCTGCGTCGTTATTTATATAAAATGCAATATTTTACCCGTCACGTTTACTCTCGCACGATAAGTCGCTTGAACCCATGGGATATACAAGCAAAAACATCACGATAAAACTATACATGAAATTCATTTGACGTAGTAGGTACAAATAATCTGGGTTATTCAACACGGTAAAAACCATGTCGTTTGTGACGTATTATCGTATTGTCAACGTTTTGATAGCTCTTATTTACTTGACAGTAATGGCAGCCGAGTTTAAAAAAGACCATAACGGTTCAAATACGATTTGGATTTTGTTAACCTCTGATATGATATCGTTTTGTTTTAACTCGGGTGCCATTACTGTCAAGTAAATAAGAGTTATCAAAACGTTGACACAACACTATGTAGAATCTCAGCCCTGGGAGCCTAATATGGCTGTGTTTATCGCGTGACTAAATGTGGATATAACATGCGTCACTTTTCGACACGTACATAAGTACGAGAGTGACGGATGCTTTATCCAAATTTCGTCACCCAATAAACGCAACCATACTAGGCCCGCAAATCATATAATATTCATTTAAAGTAGAAATAATCAGATCAAATGTGTCTCTAATTATTCGTCGTTTAGCTGCGTATAAACAAGGTTAACACCAGTATTCACAAACAATACTTAAGGGATCCTTCACTGAGTAAACGCACTGCGTTCAATACAGCTTTGTGATTGGTACTTTTTAACCGTCCTTTTGTTTATAAGGCGATTTGAACCTCCCTGTGCGTTCGTGAGCACTGTGAGACCTCATACTTCATAGTGACGTTTGTGAATACGGGTGTAAATGTAAAAACCACAAAATTTAAAAACAGAACCAAAAAAAATACGACGTATAATTGACATATAAAATTATTACCAACGGAACCTCGAGCAGTTTTCTCCGTGTTCCATTTTCAAAGTGGATAATTATGCAGCCAGCACCGAACCAGCTGAATATGCTGATTGTGTAATCAAATGTGTACGCAAACGCTAACGCTGTGGGTCCATATTCGCGTGTAACTGGAATCAGTGAAAAAGGTTTTTTTTTCGAATGTTTGGCTTATTGAATAAAGAGGTTGTTTATGCTCAGTGATTTGGTAATTTCGAGTTTTTAACAAAGTTATGGTCAGTTAGTAAAGTTGTGATTGTCTGTTACAAGTTAGAAGAGAGACAAGATTGTAGAATGACCATAAAACATAAATAAATAACAGAGTAAGAGGTAATTTTTACAATGTTCATTGTGACTTTTGCTGCTTGTAAAGAACACCTTTTTGGATTATTTTATCTCTTGTTATTACAATCGATACTAAATGATTTTGTTAAGGCATAGGGTTTATTGTTTGATCAGTCTGTAGTTAATTATACTAAGTACCAATTTCACCAAAGAATGTTAAATGTTAATCAATGTTAATCGACTGGTTGTTCATACATTTTGACAGCTGTTAACACTCATATCGTCTGTTGTTGTTTGTGAAATTCGACATTATAGTTAAAAATCCAATTATTTTTAACCTGAACCGAATGTGTCAAATCGTTCGATATTCGAATTTTAACAATTAATTCAGTTAATTACTGATCTAACAACGCCCTTACAGAAGCTCTATTCTAAACGGTTAAACCATATTGCTTTTGATATAACATATTATCGTGTTGTCAACGTTATTACAGCTCTTATTTACTTGACAGATAGCGGCTGAGTTAAAAACATACATTAATTAAATCACGCCTGTTTCCCAGAGCGGTAGACAGAGACCACCTCCTTCCACCTGCTACGATCTTGACAAATCTCTTTCGCTTCTTCCAAATTCATACATCGAGTCATGCACGCACGTCGGTTTCGGGTACTTAAAATTCGGCCCTTTTCCAGTATTTTCCCGATTTGATTCGAAAAAGTACGCCTAGGGCGGCACCTTCCGACCCTTCTACTCACTTTCGCTCTGTATATCTCTTTCGTCAATCTTCTTTCACCCATCAAGTTAAAAACAATACGACAAATTGTCAAAGACAATATATTTACAGTGAAGAATTTCAGTACTTTCACTTAAGTAATGTCATAACTAACCTACTTAACCAACAAAAAGTTGGAAAACCCCCGACATTGACATTTCAAAGTTCAATACTTCAAAAACGGCTGAACCGATTTTGATATAGGTAAAATGTCTAAGAACCACCGCTAGACAACCTGCTTTCAAATAAAAAAAATACGCATCCAAATCGGTTCATCCGTTTAAGAGCTACGGTGCCACAGACAGACACACACACACACACACACACACACACACACACACACACACACACACACACACCCACACACTTACACGTCCAACTTATAACACCCCTCTTTTTTGCGTCGGGGGTTAAAAATGAGAAAACTAACTATTCTCATCTAAATCTAAAACCCATGTATTTATCAGATTGTCCTACTTTCATAAAGTCTACCGTTATTAAAATTTAGCCATGCCAATATCAGTGAATTTCTATTGCAACCTCTGAACTAAAATTGCATTTTGCTGGCACTTCGCCAAACATCGATTTTAAGAGTTTACCGGCGACATTTACGATATCATCGTCGCTTTCCTTACTGCCGGTGAAAATGGCAGCTCCTTTTTTTATTGTCACCTGTCGTAGCGGGTGCTACGTGCTACGCTGCTACGGCGTAGAGGGTTTTATGTTCTTGAAAGTGCTAAATAGATTATTAATATTATTATTTACTTTGGATATCGGAGATTATACGGGATCGGAATTTTCAAAAGTATTTTATTCGTATCTTACTGCAAATATTTACTCAGCTTCACAGTTTGTGTGTTTATATGTTTGTGTAGTTTAGAATCTTAGTCAGTTTTGAACCAGTCTTGCTGTCAGAATAGGCTGAATTTTGGACAAGTGAAACGTAATACATTTTACGTAACACCTGGCCATAATGTGAGTTTTATCGCCCGCTGCGCGCACGGTAAAACTCGCATTGTGGCCCAGTGAAGACATAAAATTGTGTACTCATCACGGGCAGTAAAAAAGAAAGCCCTCTATCGCATATTTACAACCCTCGCCTACGGCTCGGGTCTCAAATACCTGCGATTTCGGGCTTTCTTTCTTTTACAGCCCTTGTTAAGTAATGTACTATTACTTACTTAGGTCTCTACAGTCTTAAGATAGATCCACCTAGCATTAACCCGTTTTCTACTAATTTCTACAATGATTTTATGAGATGAGACAGCAAATAAAGCAGCAAATAAAATGTGCTATGCAACATTGCGCGCATAAATAACTAACACGCTCTACCTCTAGCAATAAAGATGTGTTAGAAATTTTTGAGCCCAATTATGGATAATATATTATTGCTGGTGACTCTACATAAAGTTAATGAACTTTTATACAGTTTTTTTTATCTCATGGTAAGTGGGCTCTAAAAGAAATCAAGAATCCCAAGCTCAAGATTGCAATCTAACGATTACAATTTGAAGACTGCAAAATCCATTGCCAACCCTGAGGGCTTAGATGGAATGAGTCTATGCTAGTCATTTCTATTGCTTATCTTATCCCCAAACCGGAACACAACAGTACAAACACCACTGCTTGGCGGACGGTTAAAGATAAGATGGTGGTAGCTATCCGGATGGATCTTGCACAAAGTCCTATCATCATTAAGTTTGTTTATAATTAAATTTAATTATATTCTAAAATCGACCAGCTGGCCTGTTACCTAACGTACTCGCAATTGCATTCGACTTCAAAGTGGAACAATTGTTTTCATTTTTTATGCAGACTCGCCTTCGGACTGTCAAAATGAAACCGATTGCGATGGCGAGTGCGGTAGGCAATAGCCCCCTGGTACAGTTTCTTATGCATAATCATATAATTACCCGTTTTTTATTGTATAAGTGAACGCTAAGGACGTCTTAACTAAAACGTGTATACATACATATATCTGCCAAAGGCACAAAATAATATTCGAATTTAAAGGTGCATTATTTAATCTTAAGCTCAATGCTAAGAGCTTTGAGCTTTTAAACATAACTTATGAACTAAAATAAATTTCACAAAAGAAAGGTAAGAATGATTTTAAAACTTAGACGATTTATTCTACATTTATGACTTTTCTTTCAAAATTTAGAAATTCATTCACGTTCGCACAATTCTAATGAAAATGGTGCGGCCAAAAACTTTGGAAGTAAATCGGAATGCTACGTAGTAATGAGAAAGTTTTATAATACGAGCACTTAGATTCTAGTAGTATTTTTTTTTTTTGTAACCTTTTTTTTTTCAAGAAAATGGTCGATGCTAACGTCAAGTAAACGTAGCCATAAAAAAAAGAAAAATTAGAGCCAGCATTATCCGAAATTTACGGAATTGGTTCACAAAAAATAAATCACTACATATTATTATTATAAAACAGTCTCCTGTTGCGTTTGTATAATCCCAAAAACTACTGAACAGATTTTCATGCGGTTTTCACCATCAGTTACATAATTATTCACAGAAGGTTTCATGAATAATAAATTCTGGTTTATTTACGGGTGTTACAGAAAACTCACATAAACCGAAGTGAAGCGAGGGCGGGTCGCTAGTGATAATTTACTCGTAAATAAATGACTAGCATAGAGGCATTCTATCTAATTCCTTAAGGTCGGCGAAGTCTTAGGATCGTCATCTTGAGAATTCATTTGCCAATCCAATTTTTTTCTGAAAATAAATATTTCAGGATTTATTTCAGTACCGTCGTGTAGGTTAGGTTAGGTTTTATAAAAGCCCTGAAATATTTACGGTTACAGAAAAAAAATCGGGTTGGCAAATGAAACGGTTGGGAAACGATATATTTTGCCAAACATATTTCGCCGATACAAATGTAACCCGCTTTTTAAGTGTATGTGTATGTCCCTATGAGGTGTCTTTAAAGGGTCCATATTGGCTCATATAAAATTGGTCTTTAGATTTTTTATAAAAATAACGATTTATGTCTACTTACCATTTCTTCGAAAAATTTAGCTTATACTTTTTGTTCGTACTTTCTTAAGTCATAATTATCGCAACTCATAATGCATTTTTTTAAGAAACTGTTACTTTGAGGATTGTTATAAATCTAACCTAACCTAACCTAATTTTATCTACACGTAAGATATTTAAGAAATTCCGAAAAATGTACGGTTCCATGAATATTAGCGTTATAAGTTCAGATGAGTATGGGTTCCGATCATTAGTATAAAAAAAATATTATGAAGAGTATGAAGAGTGATCATTATGATGTAAAATAGAATGAGAAAAAATTTCGGAGTTCCAATAATCGGAGTAGCAAATTTAAGCTGCGACCACACCGGTGCTTAAATTACGGTGACGGTACGGAATCGCAGTGACGCGTCGTATCAGCACCGTTTTTGACGCACGGTCCCCACACCGCTGCTTAAAAAACGGTGTCGTTGCGTAAACAAAAGACGGGGTCATAGTAACAACATGGCGCCGTTTTTGACGCACCGTAATATACGCAACGTTAAGCAGCGGTGTGGTAGGCATGCGATAAAAACGGTACGGATACGACGCGTCACTGCGATTCCGTACGGTCACCGTTTTTAAGCATTGGTGTGGAGGGCAAGCGTCAAAAACGGTACGGATACGACGCGTCACTGCGATTCCGTACCGTTACCGTTTTTTAAGCATTGATGTGGGCGTAACTTAAATATGAACTTTGGCGCACCCGTCTTTAAAGTCTGGGCTGAGAGAGTGAGATAGGCTATAAATATATCGACTACTACATTGAAGTTAGCCGCCTTCTTCGATATTATGGTAGCATGATGGTACTATTATGTTTTCGTGTACAGTCACCAGCAAAATTATGTTATCCAACATTGGGCGCAAAAATATCTAACATGCCCTTATACCTCTACTAATAAAGACTTGTCAGATATTTCTGCGCCCAATGTAGGATAATAATATTCTTGTTGGTGACTGTACATAATGTAATCCTCGGCACGTTGGTATAGTGTAAAATGTGCTGAGGCCCGAAATCGATTTGCTTCCCTATTTCGTTGTAAACGAGGGTCAACTCACGGTAGCCGGGTACAGCCACAGGTAGCATTGGCTCTTGAGTAATATAATTTTAGTGGTGGTAGGCCGTATCAGCATGGCCCTACCACCACTCATCATATCAGCCTGTTGCAGTCCACTGCTGGACATAGGCCTCCCCAAGGAGCGCCACAGCGCACGATCTCCCACCCTTTGCATCCAGTCACTGCCAGTCTTCTTCAGGTCATCGGTCCATCTAGCCGGGGGCGTCCTACACTACGTTTGCCTAAGCGTGGTCTCCATTCGAGAACCTTCCTGCTCCACCTCTCGTCGGTTCTGCGACAGACATGGCCAGCCCACTGCCACTTCAGCTTGCTACATTTTCCTCTTCCTTGTGGGCTTGTGGGGTCTCTGAGTGCGGCAGTTAACCATTCTTATCTCAGCTTACAATTTAAAATTATCAGCTAACCACACCACCCTTCAGGTGTACAGTAAATCAATTTTCCCCTAGCCGTTCGGTAATCTAAGAGGGCAGCCCCGACGCCCGCGGCCCCAGATGTTAGCTGATGCAGAAAGAAGCTAATGGAAGGTAAAATACCTTCGAATTAAACAACAAACACATCTTCACTGGCATTTCAGCTCGTGGTGGTGTGGTATTTTTATATTTATAACTAGCGGTACCCCGCGACTCCGTCTGCGCAGAAAAATAAAACATAACTTATGTTCATCAGGGATAATGTAGGATTCTAATGGTGAAAGAATTTTTCAAATCGGTCCAGTAGTTTCGGAGCCTATTCAATACAAACAAATAATCAAATCTTTCCTCTTTATAATATTGTATGTGTATGCTATGTGTAAGTAATAGTTGTTGAAACATCGGCCAAATATATAAAAAAAGAGCTGTTGAGAGAAAAATTACTCCGTTTTATTTTCTTATAGGCCTAATCGAGATGCTAACGCATCTAGCGTTTCTATTTTCTATCGACTCAAAATATATGGAGAGGTCAACGCAATCTGTCATCATTTTACGTCAATCCTAATACATCTTGACGATTTTCGAAATTCACTAACTTAGCGTTATACGTCTTGAATCCCAGGTATGAATTTTATAAAATAATAGAATGCAGTTAGTCATATTCCTAAAATCAAACACGTGGTTTGACGAATAAATTCCATAATTTCGTCCAATTTCGGAATGTTCTATTCTTCCTACCATACAACGAAATGTGTCAATGGAATATGAATCTAATGTGAATGAACTAACGTCAATTTTCTAATTTGATCATAAGTCATAAAAACAAAAGAAATTCCACTTTACTTTCTTTGCGCTAGATCTTTATTTCAATGGCGTATAATGTACTCATTTTAGTACTAGGGACCTTAAGAGGCTATAATTGTCAGTGGCAGTCTACAAACTGCGACGTTATTTCCGGACCGCAACGACTTAGGAACCTATAAGATCCTCTTTCGTAGATTGCATTTTGTTAAACCTTACATCTATCTTACTGAAGCATTTCCAATGTAAATTATACTGCCACTACTAAAATACAGCAATAACCCGGTAGCGAGCGTGAAAACTGTTTACTTTCGTTTTGGTTTGATGTTATCATGTTATTTCGTTTGTAGAATCGATATTCCTGAGAAACGGGACAAATATACGGGATATTATCGTGTTTCACGCGCTTCCTTGAGACAGGTTGGGAGGGAAGGTGGGAATAAACTTTGTGTAGTGTGGTTGTGGTATGAAAATGAATATAAAATGTAATACGAAGAGACCTGACATGTTTGAGGGTACGGAATATTTGTGTGATGAGTGCGAGTGGTTGTTCCTGAGTCTTGGGTGTTTTCTGTGTATATAAGTATTTATTTCTCTATATAAGTACGTAGGTTTATCGTTACCTAGTACCAATAGAGCTTAGTTAAATTTGTCTGAGATTGTCCTCGATATTTATTTATTAACCGACTTCAAAAAAGGAGGAGGTTCTATGTTCCACTATATGTATTTTTTTAAGTGTAAACTGTAAGGTTTTTTGTTTAATTTTATTTTACTGGAACACTTTGTAAATTTGTGATTCTATTTAATAGTTTATTTCAAATCCATAGTAAGTCATACCTGTTCCGAATGTTTATTGAGTTATGAGTTACGATGATGATGGTGACAATGTTTTTTAAAGGCAGTTTTGGTACTGCGTTTAATATTATTAATAACTGTGATATATTGTCTCGCATTGTTGGAGAAAAGCACTATACGAGCCCCAACCCCAACCGAGAAGGACGGTTGCTGGACTCGTCTCGGCCGCGCTAACTCATACTCGTCCCGTAACGGCCTTTTTCCCGGACTCTGCAGTAATGTACTATTACTTACCTATTGCAAATGATGACCTTTTTTTGCTGCAAATCAGCTCTTACCCTTAATAAGGCAGAGGCTCTATATTGACCACATTACAATAAGCTGAAATTGAACTTTACTATCTACATTTTATGATACTATTTTAATTTTATTTTCATGAAATATTAACATCATCTATTATTACTTTTTAGAGACTTGCGATTCCATGACTGTATTTCGATTTAGTCTAGTATTTTTACTTTAACGGGGCCTTTTTAAGGGTTAAAAGAATGTATCGAATAATTAATATAACACACTGTTCATAAAGAGCTTTATAACACAGTCGTAATAACCCCTATGTTCAGTAGTTACAGAGAAAACCAACAGGCAGCAACTTTATAACTTGTCAAAGTTAGTTGTTTGTAGAAAACGTATAAATAACAGAATATAATACAAAATAATATGATTTTGTACCGTCACGGGAAATTGAGAATTCAAGCAGCACTGGCTCTGTTCCAATTTAGTTGAGCTAATCTTGCTTATATCCTTTTATTTATTATCTTTCTTGCTTATTATAGTAGTTATTTGTGGTGAGAGTACCGACCAAAGATTTGCCGACCTTTTCAAAGGAGGAATTTTGGCTAAGGGGTGCTATATTTCGGCAATCTCGTGGCCACTGGCTAGCTGATACTGCGATAGTGTTTTAGTTTTGTTAATTTTAAGTCATTATTGTTATGTATATAAGTCAGTAAGGTATTTGTAAGTGTAGAACTTTTGGCCTTAATTAAAGTTATTCTATTCTTTTCTATTATACACCGGGAATAAAAGCTATAACCATAACCATAATGCCAACAATATAAAAAAGTTATAAAAGGAAGATAGCCTGTAACAAACAGTGATTAAAGGACCAGGCAGTTGTGGCGATTCTAGAGGGAGGCCTATATCCAGCGAAAGACATGTACAAGATGATTGTATAATGTTACATGAATTATTTTTTAATATAATATATTAATTACTTTACACTAATTATAAAACTATAATACTCACAAATGCCAGGCAATCCTTCGCCTTAAAAGCCTTCCTCGTAGGTGTTATATAAATAACACCAATACTGAAGCAAAGAAAAAAAGACCAAAAGTATTTGACATAATATACCTAAAAACATTTAACATCCTTTCTATCTTCACTGTATTGTGTTTTTGCTTTACTTTTGTACAACAAAAAGGACTTCACTCCGAAATGGTTAATAGTTACGGCAGCCTTGACACTGTTTTTCAAGGCCACCAGCACGGCTAGCACAAGTTGCCCGCGACTTGTTTGTCGCTCGGATCTCCCTTCCTATCTAGTCAGTAACGATAGAGACGCACTTAGCGACAAGCGAGAAAATACAACTTGTGCTACCCGTGCTGGGTAGATAAGAGATAAATATGCTATTCCAGGGAGCTTAGCCAACTTGCATTTTACGAAAGTAAACGGCTGGAAATCTGTCCAAATGAATGACATAAGATACATACGAAAGTATTACCTACGTCAATTGCATACAAGTTCTAATTATAACTATAGTTTTTATAGAGACCATAATCTACCTCTGTGCTAAATTTCGTCCAAATCATTTTAGCTGTTCTGGCGTGATTTAGTAACAAATATCGAAACTTTCGCATTAACATTTACCGCCTGTTTCACAATCGACAAGTAAAGCATATTTGACAGATACATTTAGCCCTTTCTCTTTCTTACACATAAAATAGACAAGGAGAGAGCCAACTTTAAATCGCAGATAAATTTACTTGTCGATTGTGAAACAGGCCCTTAGTAATATAATATAAGAATAACTTTTTTTCTTTTTTTTTCTTTTGTCTGAACATAAATACGCTTAAATACGCTCATCAAACTATTGTTTCATTACTTTTAATTTACGGCTAGCACATGTTGTCCGCGACTTGTTTGTCGCTCGGATCTCCCTTTCCTTCTAGTCTGTAACGAAAGAGACGCACTGAGCGACAAGCGAGGAAATACAACTTGTGCTACCCGTGCAGGGGTACTAACATGGCTGCGTTTATCGCGTGACAAAGTTTGGATAAGGCATCCGTCACCTTCTGTGACGTAAATAAGTACGAGAGTGACGGATGCTTTATACACATTTGACACGCGATATAAACGCAACCATACTAGGCCCCCAGCGCTTTGGACAAGACCATCATTACTGCGGAGAAGAAGCGCCGCGTATCGAACTTCACGTCATTGATGGTATCATTTCATCGAACGCTACTTTCTGCTGAAACCATGACGTTATTAGGATATCTTAAACACTAATTACCTAGTAAGCTAGTTTAGACTTGTGACTGCGAAAAACAAATAACTCATGCATACATACATTAAATCACACCTGTTTCCCAGAGGGGTAGGCAGAGACCACTTCTTTACACCTGCTACGATCCTGGGTAGTGGCAGCATGGCTTCTCGAACGTATAAGGCTGCCTAATTGAGAACTCTGACGGGACTACTTAAACTCGCCGCTTGGACATTCACTCCTGCGTTCGCTCACCTTTGCTTTTGAAAGAATCACTACCCTTACAAATCTGTTTCGCTTTTTCCACCTCATCATCGAGTCATGCATGCACGTCGGTTTCGGGTACTTAAGATTAGAGAAAAAGTACGCCACTCACTTAATGCCTTCCAATGAAATGAAACTTCTGCGTAATGAAACGTTCGTTGCAAGATGTTTCGTTTCGTTATTATAGGTACGTACACGCTTAATATGAAGTTCCTCATAATATTTGCAATAAATACTACATGGTTTAATTCCCACGCGTAGCGAGGTAAATTCATGACGCGTTGCAATATGAGTATTTACCGAGGGTGAAATCTACGGTCCGTTCGCATAACAAGAGCGAGCCGTTTGAGACTTTATTGTCTGCCATAATTTAAATCATAATGTTTAGGTCATATTAAAAATAAGAAAAGATAGAGGTAAGTTTATTGATAAACTAAGCACAAGAACGTACAGAAAAATATCATATGGACCCCAAACTAGTCTAAGATATCTTGGGGGCTCGTGAGCCGGTTTACAGACAGAAAAGGTTAGTAATTAGGAATAAATAAATAAATAAATAATAAATATCAGGAGACAATGTCACACCAATTGACCTAGTCCCAAACTAAGCTCTAGGCTTGTACTATGGGTACTAGACAACGATAAACATACTTATATAGATAAATATATACTTAAATACATAGAAAACATCCATGACTCAGAAACAAATATTCGCGCTCATCACACAAATATCTGCCCTTACCGGGGTTTGAACCCAGGGCCGCTAGCTTCGTAGGCAGGGTCACTACCAACTAGGCCAGCGCGTCGTCAAATAATTTTCAAACATCAGTGCTACATGCATAATTATAGCAAAACTGTTGTTTTTCAGGACTTTGATAAATCAAAGCTAACGTAAACTAGCCTTATCTACACGTAAGTTATTTAAGAACTTCTGAAAAAATTACGGCTCCAGCGTTATAAAAATTATGACTACCAATTATTAGGTGAACAAATTAATTAAGACCAAAAACAACTATGGGCAACAATGGGCTCCTGAGAAGTTTACATGTTTAAATCATTTTGCCCCTAATAAGGCATCTGTAGGATACCTACCACATACAGTCTGTAGGTGTCAATTTAAAACAGAAACTTTTTTAAATGTGTTCTTAAATAAATCGTGCATGTAGAGATTTGCCTCAATAAAAAAGTTTTTTGTTCAATATTTATTTACTGACAAAATAAATAAGTACTCATTGGTAAATTACGGTACACCTACTCGTAAACAGTATATTTTACCCATTGACTTTGCGACAGGCTACACTTTAATATAGACGCTGCTTTTTAAGTTGTTTCCAGCTGTCAATAAAATGAATATATCCTTGTAGCACTAAAATGACAGACCACGTCACTCAAACTGGAGTAGAATACACTGCGAGTACAGTCACTAGCACTAATACATGATCCAACATTGGACTCCATAATATTTGACACGCTCTTAAGCCTCAAGTAATAACGGCGTGTCAAATAATCTTGAGTCCAATGTTGGAGCATATATTATTGCTGGTGACTGTACCTATTGACTTATGTTGTTTTTCTATAAAACACGTCGTGAAAAATAATTATACTGTTAGTATGAGAGTGCAAATGAGATAGTATTAATAGCCAATTGATTTCTATTAAGGAGTAGTTCAGGGCGTTTTTTCTACTGAATATAGCTTTTTACGTGTTATGGTATTTGTTTCTTATTTGGCCACCGGTGCTACTGCTAAGTAAATAAGAACTATCGTTACGTTGTTAATGATGGTGACTGTGATAATAAAAACAAATATCAAACAGTAAATGACGGTGCCAATCCTTTGTGTGATTTTTTGTGATCAAAAAGAAATGAGAAATAGCAGCGAGCACTATAGTCAAGCGAACGGGTTGTACCTTTATTCGCGCTTATCTGTACGACTCGAAATGCCACACCGGTTTATCTCCTGTTAAATACATTCAGTACCGAGAACACTATATTGGGCTCATTTTACAAGTAAATCTAGATACTTGGCACCGATTGAAACGCTTTAGCGGCTTGTATATAGTTCTCGAATTTACTATATATGTACTATCGTTACTGCTCTTGAGTAGGGACAAGCGAAATGGATAATGTTAAATGTTTAACTACCAACCAACCATCTCCAACCAACTAACCACCAACCAACCACCAACCAACCTAACCCCAACCACCAATCACCAACCAGCCAGTAAGTACCAACTTTGGCCAACTCATTTCAAAGACGAAAAATGCATTGGACCTCCATACTGCTCGGTAAAACAACATTGCTTTTAACATGTTATCGTATCGTCAGGGGCCACCCTAGGCGTACTTTTTCGAATCAAATCGGAGAAATACTGTAAAGATCCGAATTTTAAGCACCCGAAACCGACGTGCGTGCATGACTCGATGTATGAATGTGGAAGAAGCGAAAGAGATTTGTCAGGATCGTAGATGGTGGAAAGAAGTGGTATCTGCCTACCCCTCTGGGATTACAGGCGTGATTGATGTATGTACGTATGTTTGTTAACGTATCGTAAACGTGATGTTAACTTTTATTTACTTAAAAGTAATGGTGGCCGGGTTAAAAACAGTACAAAAAAAAACTTCATACCTGACTACCTCTTTTTTTTCATAAAATATTAGGTAACATGGTCAAACGCTTTTGACAATCCCGCGGTGTTCTTGACTCGGGCGATGTCAGAGCCAGTCTCCTTCCTCGACGGAACGGAGCTTAGGCTTCAACGATGGAAAGATTCTGGCATAATAAGATAGAATACTTCTATGTTAACTTATCGACCGTCGATACGAGTAAAATCGTAACTAAATTTAAGTGTTTTTTTGACTTTTGCAGGGAGAGTTAAGTGAAAAAAGATCTACAAAACTGTATTTTTACATTTTTGATACATTGAGAAATAAAAAAAATACCCAATTTCATAACATCGTATGTCGAGGTTCATCAATAGTAATCCACTATTACATTAAGAGAAAATCATTGTAACTAGACTTAAGAATATTTTTTTACTCGAAATCGCTTCCAATTGTCACGATCACAGGCCAGTATCATCGCATAAATAGTTACGATTTTAATGTGCCAACGTTTTAGCAAGTACAGAGCACGTAAATGTGGTTAAAATGTTACTCTACTTTAAGAGCTCGCGCTATGGGTGTTTCGGTTTTGCGCCTAAATTGATTTACTATGATTTTACTGGCCCGTTCCTTCCATTTGCATTTTTTGCCTCGAAAAATTAATTTTGAAGACGGTTTTTACATGCACCGTGTGACGTGGATGTAGGAGCCCGTCTGTTTATGTGTATTGGAAATATTTTTATTTTTTTTGAGTGAGTGTTTATTACTTAAATTAACATGGAAAAGTTCCACTAAATCTAGTTATGAATGAAGAGTGGTAAAAGTACCCGTAAGAACAAAACTATTTACCTATTGCGATTGTATTATAAACATGTTTACTTAACTAAAAGGTTAATTCGACCAAACAAGTAAAACTTTTACTCAGTGTAAATCGCCTACTAAGTAATACTAACGGATTTTTTTCGAATATTAAGTATTCTGGTTTTGTTAGTGAATACCTACTTTCTTTAGTTAGGGAAAAAGTCGCTAGAGTACGTTAAGAGAAACAATTAAAAAAATATTTCCAACCGGTATTTCGTTACTATTACTAAAAATTACTTATTTTTTGAAAAATGGCCCCTGTGTGTATATTATTGTATAGCTATACGTAAATACTTAACGTTTGTTTGAGCGTGATTTGAAATATTTCAAAGGATTGATAAAAAGCTATTTCACCGATTTGCGAAATTCTTTTGAAAAAATAAGTCTCATACTTCTAAGATAGTAAGTTATTAGATACATCGCACTGTGACTTTCACGCTGCGTTAATTGCGGAAAAATCTAAACTTGTGCTTGTTTTTTGACAAAATATTAGTTAGGTAGGGTAGGAAAGTATTTAATAATAAAAAGGGTAAAATTAAAATTAAAATAATTAAGAAAAGAAGAAACCGACTTTAAACTGAGTCATTTTTTCAGTACATCTTGGGTTAAACAAACTGAAGTCGGCGTCCTAGAATATTTTAACCAAAAAGCCGACTTTAGTCTGACTTAGGACGCTTTGAATTAATGTTTTTGTTTGGAGTCGCTTCATTGTTTTTAAACATTTTTAATAATAAAATAAAATATTAGGAATTAAGTTTTCTCCGTGACAGTGGAACGATACTTGAACTATAGAGACTTTTACAGAAACTAGCCTCACTCAAATGAAACTGAACAAAATACTTTTGAAGATTAAGTTTCGCTAGTAAGCTCATCCTCCCATATGTAATGTAGTTACGTAATATTTAATTATATATTTACTGTCAATTGGAAATAAAAACATAACTACTTTTATTAAGTATTAATGATATTGATCATCGATGAACACATAACATACTTAATTGAACTGTCATAAAGTTATACGTACCTGGTCTATTATTTTATCATTGTGATCTCTTTGAAGAAGAAAGGTAATTAAAATAGTTAATTAAAGTAGTCAAAATACTAAATTTAATATTAGCACTTAATAGTGCCAAAGTGAAAGTTTGTTTTGTTACCCATTTGTTACTAAATAACTTAATTAAGCCAAAGCAAGTGTTGATGTTTATTTATTAATTACTATTTAGCTGGCAACCAGATAAGTCCTGAAGTACCTAAGTACTTACCTACTTATTGAGGGCGGTAATTACCAAATTATGGTGTTAAAGTACTTTTATTGTTTCTTAATTATTATTTATAAAATAAAAAGTTAAAAAATGTTTAAACTATTTTGTAATCTATTTTTTATTCTTTCAATATTCAGTAAAAATATTTTTTAAACGAACAATAATGATAATTGCCAATTATCTACTTGAAACTAATACAATTTACTGTATAAATATATTTTTTTTATATTTTCTAACCGGAGTTACTATATTTTAAGTCATAAAATACAATAAAGTAGCCGCGAATTTGTTGCAAGTAACATGGTTTCTTTAGATACAATGATATTGGCCTAACAAATAATGGCAAAACTTAGAGCTGTAAGATGGTATTGTAATATACAATAATACTCGATAGTCGATAACGCAAAATACGTGATCGTAACTCGATCTAAAAATTAAAATAAGCAGTTTAGAAATAAAATAAAAATTTAGAATTAAAGAGCACCAAATTCTGAGAAATATGATATGTACATTTGTACGGAAACATAAACTAATAAGTAAAATATCGCGGTTTGAAGTTGCAAAATACGTTTTTTCGCTCTCCTGAAAACCTCTGTTTTGTAGTTACGATTTTACTCGTATCGACGGTCGTTATATTATAAAAATATATCAAAGTCAACAGTCAGGCATAAAGAAGTTGCCGTACTGTTTTTATTCTATCTAATGCGCAATATTCACAAGGCTATCAAAAATAACGACAATACTCCGGTTTTATTTGTCATTTCAATGGGGTAATTCTGTGTGACGTAACTGCGCTGCTGTCGACTACGAATTGAGTCACGGACCATTAAAAAGGGTGTAATGGTGGACCGAAATCGAAAACCGCTGTTTTAGACCATCGATCAGAACTCTAGGGGCCTAATATGGCTGCGTTTATCGCGTGAAATGTGAATAAAAAATCCGTCACTTTCGGACACGTTTGTAAGTACGAGCGTGGCGGATGCTTTATCCACATTTTGTCACACAATAAACGCAAACATACTAGGCCCGCTGGAAACTGCATGGAAAATAATCTTTTATCAATGACAAAATCATGTTTTTCAACATTGTTTAATTAAAAGAACGTATTGTAGTACAATGCCAAAGAACATTATATTAAAAACAAGTATAAAATTTAATTTTATAAGTACCTGGATGGATGGTAAGTTTTCTAAAATTGAAACCTAATTAGATCGATTTATGCATACTAAATTTCATGAAAATCGTTGGAGTCGTTTCCGAGATTCATTGCTCATTTAAAGATATTAGATAGATTATATAGATTAAGTATGATGTTGAAGTTTGTTTAAAGTTGTCCTGTGACAGTAGTTAATAAATCAGTCTTGCATAGAACCGTCTTCGATTCGGCTCCTACATACTACACTTTTCTCTGTATATTTTTTCATTTCTTTCTTTTACGCCACCCAAATGTGTGTAAAAACATAAAAAACGGTATGGAATAATACCCCAGGGTTGCCACATGTTCGGTCAGGGTTGTCAGCGTAAATAGACATTCTGTTTTAATGAGTTGGCCACATTCGGTTATGGTGGCTGTATGGTGTTACGGTTGTTGCGTATTTTTGGTTGATTTGCAGGATATTTTTTATGAAATGATTTTTTAGTTACTATGGTATGGTTGGGTTACGTAATATAAGATTAGATTATTTTAATTTTGTTAAATGTCGCTAGCTTCTTGTTTAATTGTGTTTAATGGGAACTGAAATCTAAAAATCTAATGTGAAAAAAAAACTGCTTAATTTTCATCTTAGGAAAGGCTAACAAAGTCACTTGTTTAAGAACCCGGCTAAGAAAACATTCGGATTAAAATAAACCGGTCAAGTGCGAGTTGAACACGCGTGGAGAGGGTTCCGTACATACGTATTTTTTTTGATAGACCTCTTATAGGTTTTCCTGTAATCAACAAGCAAAGATTTTGATATAATATATTTTTTTGATCAGCGATCACGTCAAAAGTATGGTAGGTTATGCGGAACTCCGCGTAACAATGCCACACGTTACACGCACACTTGACACTTCTACTGTTTTTTTCTGTTCTGTGGTGGTAGCGACCCGGACGGACCCTGCACAACACAAGGTCATAGTATAAATAGACAAGTAGCTCGACTCCAGCCCTTTAGGAGATTCTGATACCTATTGCCGCTCGGGCGTCAGGGTTGTCCGAACATGTTTTTCAATTTTGGTCACCTACTTGATCATACCTAATTTGATCTATGATTTATAATCATAGTAGTTTTCATAAATTACACAAACCTAAAGTAGGTAAGTATAAATATTGTTAGGTACCCAAGTACCAAATTATTTTCCTTACATACCTACTTTTTGTCTGTTGACCCTAAATAATATGTTTATAGGTAAGTATGTGATGTGATATGTAAATTCCATTTTGACCTTGATAATGCCGCTTTCGCGCAAGGCGGCTTCCTTTGACTACATACTTGTCTGTTATTGGTGGTTTAGGCTTTGGGTACTAGGCAACGATACATAATTACTTATGTAGTGAAAAATACATTCATAATATTACTATATAGGTACATATAAAACACCTAAGTTTCAGAAACAAATACCTACTCGCACTCATCACACGAATATTTGCCCTGACCGGGAATCGAACCCAGGACCGCTAGCTTCGTAAGCAGTACTTAGTCACTACGTCACTACCAACTACCTAGGCCATCCACGTCGTCACATGTTAACTGACACGTCACACTCAATAACTTAAATTACTTAGGTACTTAATACGTATTTATTTCACCTAAGTAGGTATCTATTCTATGTATAGGTATAGGCAAGCCGGTATGAAATACCTCATTAATTGAGTAGGTATTTACATTAATCACTTGCAGCTTTTATTAAATCTGGATAGTTGTAAGTACCTACCTAAGCTAGGTTTAGGGCACAGTTTAGGCGTTTTGAAACAAAAGAAAATGTCACGCTGACAATAAAATAGATTTAACAAAAGCTGCAAGTGGGCTATAAGCTATAGGTAAATATCAAAATATAAACAGCATTCTTCACAACACAAACTCTAAATAGGTAGTTATGTAGGTACTCACCTTTCCGACTCAAAAGGTATGTGGAAAAACGATAGCTCCGGATTTCTTACACCATTATTTAAACACCCGTAAACTGAACAATATTTTCTAGTTTTCGACAAAGACATTGTCGCTCGATGTTTTAATTTAACGTGCACTACCTACAACCAAACGTGACCGAACGTAATGATGACGCCGCGACCCCGTCTAATCACCATTCCCGCACCTCTGCTTGTAGTTTCGTGTGGGAGGTTCGCCCCGCCCACAGCCGTACGGTCGGCGTAACGCACACGTGCAAGCCGCGCGATGTACCTTTGTTTGAAGACGAGCTACTTCTCTATTTATACTATGACAAGGTCCTATACCGCCACGTAAACGATTTTCGACACTCTCAAAATTTATGCAATTGGCTAACGTATCGCAATTACGAAGTTTTGTTTCCTAGCTGTCATTTCAATTATGGCACTTGAAATTCGGGCAAACGATAGAGAACCGTTAGGTAGCCATAGAATTGTCATAAACACTCGACACGCGACCGTCCGGCGATTTACGTCAGTCCTATATTCTCTATAACGACAACGTTCGCCGAATGTATCTTGTGTAGAACCACTAACTCAACGTTTAACAATATAACTGCTGCACTCAGAAACGTCAAATAAAATTAATGCTTGTTTAGTGACGTGTTGTCGAACCCCCTTACTAATAAACGTCGAGTAACGGTGGTATAGCTCTACAATGTTTTGTCCTTATCTGTAATTGTGACTTTTGAATATGACAGATAAGGACAAAACATTGTATAGCTATACCGCCGTTACTCAACGTTTATTAGTAAGGGGGTTATTCTATTGCTGTAGCAAAGAAAGTTACAGCAGCAACTTTAATCAAGCATTAAATTAAATTGACGTCTCTGAGTGCGGCAGTAAGACCAAGAAACTAATGGCAAGCACTACATTTACAGATACGCGAAGGTACAAGTATTTATGACCTCTTCTCTCTAATAAAGGCTCTAATAGTAAAAGCCTATAATAAATATCCGTTAACATCGGGAATACTATCTTTCAGCCAGCGTTGTCGAATTGAAAATTTTTTTTTTTTATTGTTATCGACGGGCAAACAGGCAGACAGCCCACCTGGGTAGTGATTCTTCTAGAGCGAGCAAAACACATTTTATCGCGTGCATTCTCAATTAGGCAGCCTTATACGTTCGAGAAGCCATGCTGCCAAATTGAATACAGCGCTGAAATGTGTTTTGTTCGCTTTGACGGGACTACTTGAACTCGCCGCTTGGACTTTCACTCCTGCGTTCGCTCACCTTTGCTTTTGAAAGAATCACTACCCTGATGGGAAGTCACCGCCGCCTATGAACATTTGCTGCGCCGGAGGCGTCACCAATGCGATGCGCGTCTCGAAGAAATTGAATGATAACCTTTTTAAAAAGCCACATATTGTAGCGCATTGGGAAAGTCTCAGCAGGAAGCTCATATTTGTTGAAGAAAATCGCCAGAGCTACGTTGAACAACCAAGACCTAAGACCCCTATGGACACGAAGTTTAAACGCAATGATAGGTCATGTTCAAACCCCGGATTAACGTGAGCAAAAATGTAGCAGTGCTAGTGATTAGTTAAATATCGACTAAGTTTTATCGATATCGTTAAAAAGCAGTTTTCAATCATCATAATAAATGGCCAAGTTTATATACATTCTAACAATTTGCTAATCTCTTTTATATAAACTTATCGCAACTATTAACATCTTATATCAGACATTAACTCTTGACTCTAGTCATTTTGACAAATTTTGACATAAAATTGAATTGAGAGCCTCCTACTTTTTGTTTTTTGAAGTCGGTTAAAAATGCCTCGCAAGAAAAAAGATCGTTTATCTTCATGGATAGCTGATCATTCAGATATAGATGGTGAATGTGCAACTTGTTTTTCAGTGGTACTATCACGAACGTTAATTTGTGACCCATTTCAAGAAAAATATGCTTGAAGTCGTCAATGTCATTAGAGATGTCAAGTCATTTGTAACTTTTAGGAAACTCAACCTTATTGTTGTAGAATGTCAGATTGACTTTGGACCTAAGGTGCGTATAAAATTAAAGTTCGCGACTGTACGTCATTTAATTATCGAAATCAACTTAGGCTGGGTTTTATAAAGATCCATTAGATCAAATTTCGGTCAGGAATGTCAAAACATACTGACATATTTACTAACGGAGCTTTATAAAACCGGGTCTTATAAGATTAGTTTAAGCCCGCTTTACATTTGGCTAAATTCAGTGTGCTGAATGAAGAAGACTCTTAAAGACAAGTGTAAAGGCAGTTAGCATGTTAGTCAAGCTAATTAGACAGCGAGACCCCGCCTGTCTTAATTTAGCACACTGAATTTAGGCAAATGTAAAGCGGTCTTTAAGTTGTCCTCGCCTGTTTAACGGCCAAACCCTATATTCAATCCGCGGATAGATAAGGCTTACCTCGGGTTAAAATTTGACATTTGTCCATACAAAATGAGTCAAATTTTAACCAGAAGTAAGCCTATCTATCCGCGGTTTGAATATAGGGTTCGGCCATAAACGTCAGTACAGAATTGCTTTAGACTTGTAAGTGCGTCAACGATGTGACACTCGAAAGAATAACACCCTTGCTTCTAAACGTGTCTCGAATGTGAAGGTCCGGCGGTCGGACATAACTCCCACTTAATAACTACGATACAATATGAAAGACTGAAGCACGAGTAAGACCCTGTTATTTTATGTTCACCTAGCTTCCGCCCGAGACTTCATCCAAGTTGACCATCCCACGGAAACTATATTTTTTCGAAAAAGCCAAAATGGCCACCTGATGGTAAGTGGGATCTATGACCTATAGACATTCTCTAGGGTATTTATTTTGTTTATGTAAAAAAGGAAGCAGACGAGTAAGCAAGTCACCTGATGGTAAGTGATCATCGCGACGCATACACTCAAAGAAATGGGAGCCAACAAAGATAGATTTTCTCTTAGTTGACAAAAATGAATACAATAGTTAAGATATTTGTTATAATCAACCAAAGCTGATAGTAACAACAGCGATTTCTTTAGTGATTCAACTAACATCTTAAGTTACGCCCACACCAATGCTTAAAAAACGGTGACGGTACGGAATCGCAGTGACGCGTCGTATCAGCACCGTTTTTGACGCATGCTCCACACACCAATGCTTAAAAAACGGTGACGGTAAGGAATCGCAGTGACGCGTCGTATCCGTACCGTTTTTGAAGCATGCCCTCCACACCGCTGAACCGATGTGTGGATATTTGGATGTTGGTTACTCAATCACGTTTCAACCACTGAACGGATCGGGATGAAATTTGCCACACATAATAACTAGCTTCTGCCCGCGACTTAGGAAGTCGCGGGCAGAAGCTAGTTATTAATACATGTGTCTCTTTTATTGACACAGGATCTATATCTTTTGTTTTTCTTGAGTGAGATAGTCCATAGCTAATCGCTTTCTCGCCGGCAGTGGGACAAGTGCCTTAGGCGTTCGTTTCCCAGTTTTCCATACAGTACCGCCCTTACCATGAGTTACAACTACCGTACTCGAAAGCGAGTCGAATTCTCTGTCCCCCGCACTCTATAGGGTGCCTCCGACCTTGGGGTTTTAAATGCATGGATCGTTTTTACTCCTGAAACTGAACTTCTTTTGTTCTGTAAGTTGTTAAGAATATGTCCAACCTACATTTTAATTTTTTCATACAAGTTAAATGTAATTTTCAATGTACGCGATCCAATTCTCCATTTTCCTTTAGCCCTCATACCAAGGAAATGACGCCCCCGTACCATGAGATAGTGATTATATGGCCATGATTGAATACACTGATTTTACAATTAGACTTTAACATCAATTAGTTAGCTAAACTTAAGTTATTTTTTAATGTTGCAGAACAAAAGTAGTTCAGTTTAACGAGTAAAATCGATCGTTGCATTTAAAGCCCCAAGGTCGGAGGCACCCTGTATAAGAATACTGCGAGGTCTGCGAGGGACAGAGCATTCGACTCGCAGGCGAGTACGTTAATGGTAACTCATGGTAAGGGTGCATAATATCCGCTTTTACTTAAGAAAAACGAAGAAGTCTTCTTATTTGAGGAAGCTGTTAGGAAATGTTGAGAGGAATGGATATTAATCGTTTGTTACCATAGTACCCTGTCATATTGTCAGCGTTAAATCACGACAAAGAAGTCACGTGGAAATGTATTTTTGGTCTTTCTGCGACACGGTTCGATAGTAGGCCAAAATTAAAGTCTATAATCTGTATGCAAACGCTTTTTTTCCAATCTTCGTCTTTGTAAAATGCTATTTATAGATAAAGCACATTTTCTAGGTACAGTAGTTTCGGCTGTGCGTTGATATACATATATGTCAGTCAGGTTATCCTTTTATATATAATTTTATATATATAGATAGATAAATATATAGTTAAATACATAGAAAACATCAAAGACTCAGAGGGGCTAGACAAGATGCACTACGCTAACTATCGTTTCTAATCGCTTCGTTTTTAAACCAATCACGTCACTGGTAGATCACGTGACTTTTCGTATCGCGTCATCTACAAGTGATGCGATTGGTTTAAAAACGTAACGAATAGAAACGCTGGTTAGCGTAATGCATCTTGTCTAGCCCCTCAGGAACAAATACTTGCGATCATAACACAAATAAAATGTACATTTGAAATTTTAATCAATTCGTAATACGGTAATTGACTCTAGGTATATCAAATCAGGAACCTTTATTGAAACTTCAAAAACGATTGCTAGTATGAAGTTTGAATGAAAAACTGCCTTGTGGCGTCACTATTTTTACTGGGTAGTGATTATTTTAAAAGCAAAGGTGAGCACAGGACAGGAGTGAATGTCCAAGCGGCGAGTTTAAGTAGTCCCGTCAAAGCGAACAAAACACATTTCAGCGCGTGTATAAAATTTGGCAGCATGGCTTCTCGAACGTATAAGGCTGCCTAATTGAGAATGCACGCGTTAAAATGTGTTTTGCTTGCTCTGACGGGACTACTTAAACTCGCTGCTTGGACATTCACTCCTGCATTCGCTCACCTTTGCTTTTGAGAGAATCACTACCCTGATCAAACAGCTTCTTTTTTTAGATTTTTATTAGTAAAAAATAGACTAAATTACAAAAATAAGCTGAAACTTAGTTTATTCCTTGAATTTTTGAATGCGTGGTTTAGTGATACCAAGAGTTAAATATTTTATTTTGAACATTAGTCAAATTCCATATTATGTAGTTGTACCCTTTGGTTTGGTCTATACAAACCATGCGAGAGTCAAGTTCCTTCACATCTTATGCAGTTGTCTAACATTCATACGTATATTCAAACCGATAAACTTACAACCACTCTGGTTTTTAAACAGCCATAGTCGGGAAATAACACCCCCACCGAGCGTGTGGGGGATCACTTTGTAATTGTAATTAGTGCGAAATATCCGGTGACAACGCTCTAGGGCGGGGAAAATACATCGACAGTTAATCGAATATCGATGTTGACAAGATACATGGTTTTGGACAAAGTTTTAATTAACCACATGACATTTATTTATTTATTTCTACAATAATAGGCTTACAGTTTTATCCAAATCGCCTATCATGTTAAACAATTATTACAGAATGTTATACAGATACATAAAGAACATGTTTATAGTATGCATTTTAATTTTAAATTTTCATGTAAATTTCGAACTAGTTCGGCAATAAATCTTGTCTTAAAATGACAATTTGGTATAAACTTAGTCATAGTTATATTATATGTCCCACATAAATTGTTATTATTAATTTGTGCGAGATCGTTTCCTGGTATTTATCTACAAGTATTTATTGGTAAATGGATCAATGGCTTCACGAGACAGACTCAACCTAGTGTAGAGGTTTTAGGACCGCATTAATAAACGAATGCCAACTGTAACGCTCGTCTTTCGTAGAATTAATTCCCCGTTACTCCCCTTTATTCATCGAGAATTTTCACAAATCCCTTCTTTGTACCTACACCCGTTAAATATCCAACGGATATTCCCTCCAAATTTCAACTCTCTACGTCCAGCGGTTTCAGCTCTGCGTTGATCGATCTGCCAGCCATTTCCTTCAATTATTTAACGATAAACACAACACTAGCAATGTGAAGCTACCGTGTATCCCGCCTGACGCTAACAAATGCGTTGCACGGCCGAACTCGATACCTTAGTTGTACCCGGGTGGTGGCTTACAAAGTAATTGAATGACCCCGTCTTTTGTTTAAGCAACGACACCGTTTTTTAAGCAGCGGTGTGGGGAGCGTGCGTCAAAAACGGTGCTAATACGACGCGTCACTGCTATTCCGTACCGTCACCGTTTTTGAAGCATTGGTGTGTGGAGCTTGCGTCAAAAACGGTGCTAATACGACGCGTCACTGCGATTCCGTACCGTCACCGTATTTTAAGCACCGGTGTGGTCGCAACACAACATACAAAACTAACAGTGTTGCTCGGGACTCCGTCCGCGTAGGTCGTATATCGCTATTCATTGATTAACAGCAATAAAAATCAAAGTTTGACCGTATGAAGTCACCCTGTAAATCCTACCTATACCTACCTAATGCTGAAAGGGATCCTGTTCAACGTAATGTCTTCTTTTCACTTTATATTTTTCTAATGTTTATTCTTTTGTGTGCGTTGAATAAATATTTTCTATTTTCTATTAGGTTTCCACTGTCCGTCTGTCTGTCTGTCACCAGGCTGTATCTCATGAACCGTGATAGTTAGACAGTTGAAATTTTCACAGATGATGTATTTCTGTTGCCACTATAGTAAAAAATACTTAATACAAAATAAAATAAATATTTAAGTGGTGCTCCCTCCCATAAAACAAACGTGATTTTTTCGCCGTTTTTTGCTCGATATTAATAACGGCAACTGGTATAGTGTCTAATATTGTATAGAAAAAGGTAACGGAACCCTTCGTGCGCAAATCCGACTCGCACTTGGCACGCACCTTTGTTCATCTGCGGAGAGGTTTCCTCACACTAACAAGTTGCACACTGCACATGAAAGTCGCTCAATAAACTTACTTACTTACGGTTGGTGCTTTACAAAGCTCAGATCAGAGCACACGTGGAGTATTGCTCTCATCTTCGGGCTGGGGCTCCGAAATACCAATTGCTTCCCTTCGACTCTATACAATCATCATCACCATCATCATCATAAACTCACGCCTTCATTCCCACTGTGGGGTAGGCAGAGCCATAGACTCACCAACAACTCCAAAGACTTGTTGATAATTCTGTGACCACATTTTGCACAACCAGGCTAAGATGTTATCCAGTGTATTAGTGACAGGTTGCAAACTCATCGCCTAACAACACTACACAGCCTTTAGTCCCTTAGTCGTCTCTTACGACATCCACGGGAACACATGGAGTGGCAACATTCTAAACCCGGCACCACACGGCGGCGACTCTATACAGCGACGAGCAATTCGACCCCAATTTACAGAAGGGTAGCCTTTGGAGCTGCGAACGGACTTTGGATCTCTTTGCGTGTTCTATAGGCTCTATCACGGGGAGTGCTCTAAGAAATGGTTTAGCTTAGTATCTACAGCACCATTTTATTAATGAACCACTCGCCACCGGAGTAAAGTTCATCTATACTACCTGGAACCATTTAAATCGACTACAGAACCGTTTCCAAAGGTGCTTAAATCTCTTCCTCGGACCTTAAAACTATGGAATGAGCTTCCCTCCATGGTGCTTTTTTAGCACTATGACAAGTCCTCTTATAAACAGGACTTAAGCTGGGCATTCACGGACGCGTCGTTTGTCTCAGCGACGGACAGAATGTATACAACTGGATGGGCGTAATATTTTGACCACATTTACGGGCGCGCCACGCCACGCCTCAACGGTGCGACATCACGGAGCTGACTGATTAGAAAATGGCAGCCCCAAAACGCATTCACGACGACGCCATTCGGTTTGGCGCGGAGACGTGGCGTGTTTCAACGTTGAATTGCGACATTTACGATAGATACCATTCGGATTGCACGTTGGCGCATCGCGCTAGCTTTTCATCCATTTGGAAATCCAACGAACCGCGCCAAGTACTTTTAAACAGTTTTGACATTCATGGATCGATTTTGGCGCAGCGCTGCTCTATTAGGCTTGTTGGAGCGGTCGTGAATGCCCAGCTTTAAAAAGAGTAAGGTGAAGTCTTGTAATTGCAACTATCTGGTTATTGCAACTAACTTAAATAACTCCTTCTAGGATCACTGTTTTGAACAACGACAGGCGAGATATTGTATTTCTTAGTAAGGAAGAACAATATTACGCCTGTCGTTGTTCAAAACAGTGATCCTAGAAGGAGTTATTTAAGTTAGTTGCAATAACCAGATAGTTGCAATTACAAGACTTCACATTATTCATTGACAGGCAAGAACTTTGCTGTCCCCCTGGCATTGCTGATGTTTATGGGCGACGGTGACTGCTTACCATCAGGTGGCCCGTCAGCTCGTTTGTCTTTTACGGCTGTATAAAAAAAACTTTCGTCAAAGTTTAGCTATAACCACGCAGGCATTGCACAGGGCACAGGCTTTCGAGGCAAAAACTTGAGCATTAAGTACGTTAGCAGGCCGCCGCCGCCTGAACCTTTAATGAGAGCGTCAGCAAAAACAACCTCAAAGTTTACTTAAACCTCAATAAAAAAAATTGTGCAAGAACCGAGATAGTAGATTGTAGGTACAATATGGATATAAAACATGACATTTTATTATTATTCGCCCTAGCCATACGCGAGGGTAGGTATTTCTTACCTTATCTTACAGATGAGCCCTTTCGGATACACTTCGACGACTTTAGGATCTTTTGTGCAATTACCCTCTTACACACTCAGCTGGTCGAATGTGCAGGTTTCCTCACGATGGTTTTCCTTCACCGTAAGAGCATCGGGTAATGCACTTAAGTTAGAAAAACTCATTGGTACATGGTGACCGCGGGGGTTCGAACACGGTACCTTACGATCACGAGTCGACCCCCTAAGCCACTAGGCCACTGATGCTCTGAGGTTAGATAGGTATTTAAATCAATGATTCAAAATTTGATGCCACGTTATTAGTCTAGTTGGTAGTGACTATGCCTACGAAGTTAGCGGTCTCGGGTTCGATTCCCGGTAAGGGCAAATATTTATGTGATGAGCGCGAGCCATAAGCTAATTCACCGTTTAATTCATCTGGGGACTAATATGGCTGCGTTTATCACGTAACAAAATGTGTATAATACATCCGTCACTTCCTGACACTTATAAGTACGAGAGTGACGGATACTTTATCCACATTTTGTCACACGATAATCGCAACCACACTAGGCCCACAGATCACCACACGACCACTTCCTGACTTGGCTGTATGCCTGGGTATTGATTCTCTCATAAGAAAAGGTGAGCGAATGCAGGAGTGAAGTCCAAGCGACGAGTTTAAGTAGTCCCGTCAGAGCGAACAAAACACATATTAGCGCGTGCATTCTCAATTAGGCAGCCTTATACGTTCGAGAAGCCATGCTGCCAAATTGAATACACGCGCTGAAATGTGTTTTGTTCGCTTTAACGGGACTAGGTACTTAAACTCGCCGCTTTCACATCACTCCTGCGTTCGCTCACCTTTACTTTTGACAGAATCACTACCCTGCAGTAAAACGTACCTCCGGCATAAACGCTGCGCGTCGATTGGTAGATGCCACTAGTTGCCTAGCAACCCTTACCGATTCCGTGTTTTACTGCAAGCATACCGACAAGTCAGGAAGCGGCCTAAGTTTCTTAATATGTTATAATGAATAATGAAACTTGTAACCTTTGCTTGCTAACGCTACTCAATACACGAGCCTGCCTCGCGTGTTCTCTATCCGGTTACGATAACCGACACATGTTTGAAGCGAACCGTTTCTGATAAACCGCCGATTACATATTTACAAACAAGGCTTGATGCCTCAGGCTAGTTTGTTTCAAGCTCGCGTTTACATTTGTGTGCGGGGGCGTAATTATATATTGTTTATACATATTGTAATCGTACAGGAGCTGTAGCCAAGATGCATTACGCGATCTGTACTCGACACGGAACCGCGGCATTTCGTGGCAGCTTCCAGTATGCAGCCACGAAATGCTGGAACAATCTCCCTCCTCCTATTATAAATTCAAAATCATTATTTACCTTCAAGCGACTTTTAAAAGCGCATTTACTATCTATTCAAGTTTAATGTAAACGGTTTCGTGTTGAGGCACCAATTTAAATACAGGTATGAGAAAACACTGGCAGGTTAGATTAAGTTAATTATTATTGTGTTATACCTACCTACTTCTTAAGACAGAATTCATTCGATATAAGCACTTATTGTGTAGATACTGAGTTCTTTCATAATTATATAAATGCTTTCCCTATTGTAACTTGGAGGGACAAGCGAATGCAATGTATGCTGTCTAGCAAAACCAGTCCGTGGGTCCACAGAAAACCAGCGTCGCACCTCCGACAGGTTGTACGACATATAGCTGAGTGGATACCATTTTCGCAGCACTACTTTTCACACACTGTATTGATTATAATTAAGCGAAATAAATGTTCTTCTATTCTATTCTATTCAATTCTATTCTAACTAGCGTTTCTATTTGTTTCATTTTTAAACCAATCGCGTCACTGGATGATGCGATACGAAGAGATTTTATTATGTCAGTTTGAAATACTCAAGTTCTCGTAGATAGGATCTTGGGCTTCTTTTCAACACGGTAAAAACCATATCGTGTTTGAGCTGTTATCGTATTGTCACCGTTTTGATAACTCTTATTTACTTGACAGTAATGGCGGCTGACGTCAAAACAATACCATAACAGGTAAACTACGGTATCGTTTTTAGCGCCTAGAATACCGGCCCTGATTAACCGGCCTTGTTAACTTTAATTTTATTTTGAATTTTGTAATTTGCAATGAAAAAAATGCCACAAAACATCGAATTTCTAAAAATACAATGGCAAGTTGTGACACAAAACGCAATATAAGTTTTACAAGTACAATCTGTATCCACATGCAAAAAATAAGCGACTTTAGACTTTTTGTAACTTGTGACTTCAAAATATGCCAGTGCCGCCGGACTATTACCAAAATATACCGGAAAAGTTCGGGAACTGCAATAAAGGCATGAAACATCATATATTATGCCCTTGCTCAGTTTTATGGGAGTGCCCGTGCTAGTTCGTACGCCGGTCATGCTCCGGTGCGTGCTAGGACTGTGAAGAGTGAGTGAAGGTGAAACGGAAAGATTAAAATTATAACGATTACATAAGTAGATGGAAACCCCCGATACTTTACGGTTTGGTTTGTAATTGGATTTATTTGCAATAAAGAGTTTAAGTACATAAAGAATGGCCAATGAGACCAGATAAAGAATGTAAACAAACTGATCGTTTCTGTGGGCCTAGTTATAGTTGCGTCTTTATCGCGTGTCAAATGTGGATAAAGCATCCGTCACTCTCGTACTTATTTACGTGTCAAAAGGTGACTCGTGCCTTATCTAAACTTTGTCACGCCGTATTAGGCCCCCAGAGTAATATTGCGATAACGAGCAATTATTATATCTGTCCAGCAGGCCTAGTAGGTATGGTTGCGTCTATATCGCGTGTCAAATGTGGATAAAGCATCCGTCACTCTCGTACTTATTTACGTGTCATAAAGTGATGGATGCTTTATACACATTTTGTCACGCGATAAATGCAGCCATATTAGGCCCCCAGTTGGTCGATGCCGGCTGTCGTTGCGTGATTCGTGGTACAGCCCAGCAAACATTTTTGGTAAAAATAACGATAAAACCACCTATTATAGGTCGCAAATCTGACAGTGACCAAAATGAGTTACCTCGAATCGACGTGGAATCCACGTGGAATCCACCAAAGTGGGGAAAAAAAGCACGTGCCGGCTACGTCGATTCCACGTAAATTTAGTAATTGCGACCTAATGGTTACTACATAGGTAATGTTTGCGCCGTCGATTCAACGTCGCCACGACGTGTCATGTGGTTGCAATGTACAAAATTGGTAAAACTTACCATTTTTCAACATGATTTCAACGTGTTTTTTACCATTTATTTACCCAGAAAGGTTATTTTTTATGAGATATCATGCAGAGAAAGAGACAAATATATTACGAGAGAATTATCTTTTCGCTTACAAACAAAATGTCTAACTAAAAATCAATCTTAAGTTTTGCAACGAGAATGGCGGCCATTACTTGGCGTAAAATAAATATTTAGGTCGATTACGCAGGAATTATACGATAAAATCTTGTGCGCTGAAAATTTTCTCGTGCAGTATGTTAGGTTTTTATTCAAAACTACTGATGGGCTTTCGAAATACTTAAGTATAACTTTTTTTTAAGCTCATAAGTAGTATATATTGCTTGTAATTGGGGTTCGTAAATTTGTGTTCGGTGTTTGTAAATATATTAAATTGACTTTATATTTTTTTTCATGTAAATGACAATAAAAGTACCATTAGATTTTATTGTTATAGCTATTACAATATACCTAAATTATGCAATTTGCAATAACTCGTCCTAATTATAACAAAACAAAATGTCGGCTCGACCAAGAAGTTAAAATTTACCTAAAAATACGACGTACTGGTATTTAAGTCAATTTTACGTAATTATATATTTAATTTGACTATTAGGTTATGTAAATGAAACCTTATGGTATTTTTAGTACCTTACAAGTGTTTATAACTTGTTAGTCTCAAGTTGGTATCTATGGAAGGTAATATTTACTACGAAATTGGTAGCAAAAGCTACTTAAATCGTTGACCTAAAGGTCCCCAGAGAAAGAAAAAAATACGTCGCATATACACCTATTATGCACCTAGAAGTATATATTAACTATTGGTCGAGTTTCGAAGTTAATTTTACCTTATATTTTGCTCATTCTTAACCTTTAAGTTTCTGACTTTATGGTGTATTGGTTAAGGGAAATTTACGTTTTAAAGGCTCTATATTTTTACCCGGAAGTATATATGTACGATATGTGAATTTATGTGGTGCATATGATGTAATTTTTACCTAAATTAGTAATATATTCTAGAGCCTGGGAAAAAGCACTTAGAATGTTTGCTGGGAGGAAAGCTGTCAGTACAGAAGTTGTCAACATTAGGGCCGCCATTTTGTGAAGTTCATTCCTGTTTGGATTGTGTTCGAATTGACACGATTGCAAATAAAAATGTTTTGAACTCCTGAAAGATTGTTTACATTCTTTATCTCGTCTCTTTGATCTTACTTTACATACATACTTTAGCGGTGGTTCTTAGCAAGGTTTCACGAAAATCAATTCGGCCGTTTAAGAGACGAACCGTCGGTTCAGACTGAAATCGAGCGATATATTGTACGTGAGTGGCAATAACGCATCAAAATTTCAATAGAAATATGAATCGTCACAATATCCTTTCAGATCGATCGTAACGACGGATCGTTCCGTATATGGCGGCTTTTACGGTCACCCCTTCTTTCTTCTCGTCTCTTAAACGGTCGAATTGTTTTTCGTGAAACCTTGCTAAGAACCACCGCTAGAAAACCTGCGTTCAAACTCGTATGTGTAAAAGCCCTCGCCCTCGCCTAACGGCTCAGGAAATAATCGTCCAGGAAGGCTTACTTACTGGTTTTTGCAGTAATGTACAGTAAATATTTTCTTGAGGCGGCGGTAAAATTTTAACCAACCTTCGCTAGTCGGAGAGGCACCATAAGAAGAAGGTAAAATTTTACTGAAGCCAGTTAACTTTAAACGAACCTTAATATTTCTCACTAGCGTCGTTGCGGAAAATATATTTTATATCGCGTTGCTCCTGAAAGAGACTTTTAAGCTGAATTTCATGCATTTTTGCACAAAATGGCGGTGAGTGAGGAGATATGAAGCAGCTCGAAGATTATGAGAAACAGTAGAAAAGGACACTACAGTAGAACCAATTGAATTGATCTTACAATGAATGAATAGGCTATTTTCTAGGTAACTTAACATCATCATAAGATGATCAATATCTCCGAAACTAAGTATTAAAAATCGCTGAACATACATTAAATCGATAGCTTTTTAGCTGCTCTATCAGCCCTAGGCGGGTTGACGTCGGTTTATGGGACACCCTGTATATTTGTTATTTATTCTATTTAATACATGTATTGGGCAACAACAAGACACCGTTAAACAGCAATGGCCCGTGAAACCGACTTCCTTCTGTATCGTGAAAGACAAGTTGCTTAAGTCTTCTTATTTATACGTATTTATCTACTATTCTTATTTTTAACTACTGTATCTTTAATTGGTGTACGTTTAGCCATCCTTTGTTTTTATCCATCTGTCAATCGCTCAAAGGTTAACTGGAAGAGATCCCTTAAAGGGATAAGTTCGCCTTTGCACATACCTTTTGTGTTGCTGTTTCTTTTTTTAGCTTGATATTTTCTGTTTCATGGAAATTTCTCCACCGACAAGAGCCTAGCTCTTAAATTTAAGAAGATTTTCCGTTTGTTCAAGAAAGAGTTTACATACATACATACATACATACATACATACATACATACATACATACATACATACATACATACATAAGTGTTCGTAGTGTAGCCTGCTGTATCTCTCTCCACCGGCACCGTCCCATCCTGCATACTCCCATATGTTAATGCGGCTTCACTTGTGCGGGTTAGCTTGAGTCGTACTCGACAAGACGTGCGAGCGCGGACGACGTACAATCAACGTATATGTGACGTACCTTGTCTCTTAACATCAGGTTCGATCTACCATTTTTAGAGTTCCGTACCAAAGTTAAAAAAGGAACCCTTATATCTGTATTATAAAAGGCAAACCTGATTGACTTATATATCAACGCACAGCCGAAACTACTGTACTTAGAAACTTGAAATTTGGTACAGGGGTTCCTTTCATGGTGTAAGTGAGCACTAAGAAAGGATTTTCCGAAAATCGACCCCAAACGGGAAGAAATGGGGGGAGTAGAGGGAAACTAATTCTACGCGTGCGAAGTCGCGGGCGTCCTCTAGTATATGTATATATACTTCGGTGTTCATCTGTCTATCTGCCTGTATGTCACAGTAGTATTTCTCAGAAACTATAGTAGCTATCAACTTGAAGTTTGACATAGTTGTATAACTTGCTTTCCCGCATCTGTTATTAGTAAAAATAATATGAAATTATTTTTCTAAATATTTAAAAAGGCGTCTAGAATGGGAAGTTGAAGAGTAATAGCAAGAAAGTGTCACATGAAAGAACTCAATTCTGCTAATTAACTTTTTGATTTATAGCCAAAAATGAACAAAAATAATCAAGAGCCGAGAGCTTATTTTGGGACTAGGTGCATTTGTGTGAGATCGATCTCTTGATATTTATTTTGTTGACTTAAAATCTGTTTGTAAATAGGGAAAATTACACTTTCATTATTTATTACACTTTCACTCTCGCAAAGTGCTTGAATGTCACGTGATGACTTTAACATCGTTCGCCTCACTAATTTTATGTGACAAATTCTCGATCTTTCTTGCCAAAGTGTCCATAAAAGCCGACAACACCCCATCAAGAGCACCATGTAACACCTTTTATATTTTATATTGTAGCAATTTGTCGGCAACACTTAAAATACTTGTAAATCTTCAGAGTACCGGCAGCTTAGAGTAGCGTGGTCACACAAAAAAACAGGTCAAGTGCGAGTCGGACTCGCGCACCGAGGGTTCCGTATTTAAGATAATATTTATGGTTGGAAAACGCAAAATAAAATACTCATTTTGTTATGTACTTTATTTTTGTTATGAACTTGATTTTTTATGAAATAAAGTCAATTTAAACTGGACTAAATTTTAATACCGATTTTCAAAGTTCTTTGATATTTTTTCCAAAAGCGTAAATAATTGTCTTTAAAATTACGTTTTTTTTCTGATTTTTTGGTCCATAAACTTTAGAGATTACGGGGAGCGGTATTTTTTTTACATTTTGGCTATAAATCAAAAACGTCACGGAAATGTATAAAAAAATAGTTTTGAAATGACACCACATTTGCTTTCATTTTTCAACACCCGTTTAAATTTTTCATATATTATATTTCAATAAATAATTTCATATTGATTTTACTAAAAACAGTATGATTATTGACGATTTACCCTAGATTGACTGTACTTACAGTTATTTTTAACAATTTGTGAAATCAACGCTAATAATGCTTTATGAAGTTATGATAATGCAGAGTCATTTCCAGAAAGATAATAATGAAATACTTATGGCCTAAACCCGCATAGCCGCTGTATATAAAAAGAACGATTTCCAGCACTTGAAATAAGAAATGAATAAGACTTAAGTGCTCTTTCAACTCTAAAAGAAAGCCGTAGTATAAGTTCGCAAACTTTCCCAAACACTCCGGCCTTTCTTCTTTCTCGGCGTCTTACAGTTTTAATGTTCCTTACACACTTTGGCTTTGTACGTCAACAAGTACTTTATGGCTTTCAACATGTTGGCTGATATATCATATAGGTACAGTCAACCAATTTGATTCCTAGGCCACTATTGACTTTGACAATGTGACGTTGTAAACCAAATCATAAGAAGTCTGTAACGTTTGGTTGTCAACGTCACTTTAACATAGTCCAAAGTGGCCTAGAAATCAAATTGGTTGACTGTACACGTTCAGTATTTTTATCTTCGAAAAGTATATTAAAAGTCGTTATTTCTTGTAGTTTAGTTTCTATTCTCAAAAATTCAATGTAATCTTGCCATAAACGATTAATTGAAGTTTCAGCCAGTTTGAGCCAGTAGGTTGAAGTTTCTGGATAACTAACGAAAGTGCCCAGTAAAGTCGAGTGATTTCGAATTTGGAATCAATAAGGTGTCCAATAAGTAAGTACATATCATATTATTTGAATTTGGAACTATCTGTACAGACCTGTGACAGCCTTCAAAAAGGCTAAAGAGATAAGCAAAAAAGGTCACATAAAACTAAAAATAAAACAATATCACTATTTTCCTAAGTTATTTTTACATCGGGATTTTTACAAAAAGCACCAATATAAAAAAAAAACAATTTTATTCGCCTTATAATTAAAATATTCATATTTAAGAGTATACTACATGAAAAACCGAACAGGGGAGCTACTACAGTGCGATAGCTCTTAAAAGGTGCTTCGGGTTTGTACTTGTCTCTTACTCGCTCACATTCGCTCTTACTAAGAGCGAGTGAGGGAGAAGTACAAACCCGAAGCACTGTATAAGTGCTCACAGACTACACTACTATTAATAGAGTAGAGATTATAGCGGCGTGAACTGAAATGACAGACGTACTTATTTATCGAAAGTTCGTGTAGTGGCCACTGGTCTCATTGGTTATAATTATAATTTCAAAATCTACAATAGGAATGGATATAAGTCGACTATATCCTGAATTAAAACATAATGTTGTTATAATTATAGAGGTACATTTAAAAAATACAATCCAATTTTTTGGATTAGAAATAACAATTCATTTCAAACCCTTTTTATTTTAAAGTACTTGTGAGAATATCGTTTAACGAGTTCAATGCAGACAAAGTCGCAAATCATCTCCAGTTATGTATTTTTTTTACGCTGGGAAAATGCTTTTGCCCATACCACCTGGGCCCTGGGGACCCTAAAGCGAGGTTTAAACTACCAATAAAAATTGCAGAAGTTTACTGCTGTCTTACTCTAACTTTTAAATGAGAAGAATAGAGCAAAATTGTGCTTCTTGCTCTAAGACTGAAGTTAAAGTAAGACTACAACCCTCACCGGCGGGACCCGGGAGAATTCAGGTGCTCACAGTCCAGTGGACCAAAGATAGCGACAAACCCTCCGATGGATCACCCACAGGTCCACACGTTTCGCCCGCAGCATAGGGAGAAAGGCGCACCGTAGTACCGGCACTCCTATTCCGGCCCCGACACGCCGCAAACATCTCATCTTGCGGCCCCACAAGATAGTGAAGGCTAGGCAGAGTGGCAGATCTCTCGCCCCTCCTCCCGCAATCCCGGCCATAGAGGATAAGGACCACGGCGCACCAGCATTCCTCTTCCTCTGCCCAGCCTCAACTGCGGGAAGAAGTTTCCATCACCCGCAGACCACCCATCACGTCACAAACAGGCTCAAAGGACCCCACTTTGAGCGACCTCCACGGGCCAGCCGACGCCCCACTCATACTGGCCCCGGATCATCACTATCATCATCAGCCAATACTAGTCCACTACCTACTACTACACTACTAGTGCACGCTACCGAGCACGATCTGCGACCACTCTCATCCATCTCTTGCCGCAGTCCACCCATCACGTCACAAACAGGCTCAAAAGAGCCCACTTTGAGCGACCTCCACGGGCCAGCCGACGCCCCACTCAAACTGGCTCCGGGTCATCACCATCATCATCAGCCTATACTAGTCCACTACTACTACACTACTAGTGCACGCCACCGAGCACGATCTGCGGCCACTCTCATCCATCTCTTTCCAGCCACCTAGCGAAAATCGTCGCTCGACTTACGGCCAAACCCTATATTCAATCCGCGGACAGATAAGGCTTACTTTGGGTTAAAATTTGACACTTGCCCATACAAAATGTGTCAAATTTTAATCCGAACCAAGCCTATCTATCCGCGGTTTGAATATAGGGTTCGGCCATTAGTCTAAGGGCGTCCTACACTGCGTTTGCGGATTCGCGGTCTCCAATCAAGAACACGATAACTCCAGCGGTTATCCATTCTGCGCCACATGTGGCCGGCCCACTCCCACTTAAAGCTGCTAATTCAATGGGCTACGTCGATAACCTTACTTCTCTGTCGGAACACCTCATTATCACCGACCGAACCACTTGCTGTGTCCTGCTACGCCCACGACGCAGTTGTACGTGTCCCAATTTCATTACTCTACCGAGGCGAAGGATCTCGTAGAGTATGTACGAGTTAAGACCGGAGTTACCCTTAGGGTCGAGTGGTTGGAGCCCCGCCACAACGTTAATTTTAAGTCATTTGTGGTGAGAGTACCGACCAAAGATCTGTCGACCTTTTTAAAGTTGGAATTCTGGCCGAGGGGTGTCATCTTTCGGCGTTTTCGTGGCCGCCGGCTAGTGGATACCGCGAAAGTGTATTAGTAGTGGTGATAATTTTATGTTATATATTGTTATGTATGTTAGTCTGTAAGGTATTTGTAAATATGGGCCTTGTAGCCTGAAATAAAGTTATTTTATTCTTCTATTCTATTATGGATCTGATCCTTTAGGGAAACTCCCAACATAGCCCTCTCCATAGCTCACTGAGCGCGGGCCCCGGTAACCTCTTTGCTACTTAGCTTCTTGGGTGACCAGTTCAAGGTTACTAAGCCCCACCCACGCCCCACAAAACAAAACAACACGGGAGTGAGGTGGGGTTATGCAATAAAACCTTGATTTAACTTGCGACTATAATTTTCTATACAACCTTTGACAGAAAGACAGAAAAAATTGAAAAGAAGAAACCTCACGTCAAAAATCTTTCAGTTTAATGACAAAATTCAATGTAAAAACAACGTAATTTTTTAAAACAAAAATTATTCGTACCCTGGTTTGCCTCGGAGCGGTAAAGTCAACCGTGGAGGGAACACCAGTTCAATTTGTACATAATTTAATTTTAAGAGTAACAAGCTAGCATAATGAAGGTCATGGACAAGCTACCAGCTGTCATCAGCTGCTGTTTCTGCTGCTTCCTCAGGGCAGGAACAGTTATGATCGCTTTAACTACTTTTGTGAGTCTCTTAGCTTATCGTAGCCTTAGTTTGTTGTTGAAGGTCCTCGTGTGGAGAACCCTCGTCGCTACCTATGAACCCGCCGCCAGAACTGTTTGCACCGTCGTTTTCTAGCGTGATGGTTAGATCACCGGTGAAACGCATTCCATCTTAGTCCTCATGGCTGGCAACATGCCAGACAAGACGATGCGATTAGCCTAGTTGGTACTGTCTACGAAGTGGTCCTAGGTTCGAGTCCCGGTATGGGCAATTGTCTGTGATGGGTGATGAGTAGGTTAGATTTTGGTGGTAAAACGTGGTTCTAGAGTATAGAATATATATGGAGTCGCTATTTTGTTGTTTCTAAATAGACTAAATACCTACACACATTATTTTGAGTTCAGTTTATCCATACCTATTAATATTCGTTTGTTTTTTACACTTTCACAGCGGAGATATCCTCCGTACCAAACTTAAATTTAAACTCTTTAAGCGATTTAATGAAAGATTGAATTTTGAAATATGACAATACTGAACGTCAAAATCAAGGTGGTATTCATTATGATAATCAGGAAAAAGCGACTCCATGGATCCTAAAACCGCGGTTTGCCACCAAAAGTCCAAACCCTAGTGATGAGCAAGAACAAAATACTAATTAGATTAAAGTGTAGAATGTTTTCTATGTATTTAAGTTATTATTTAATTTCCCTTTATAAGTATGTTTATCATTGTCTGAGCATTTCTCTTTTTTTTGCCACTATGAGTGACATCTCCAGAATTTAAAAAAAAATGGCAGGTAGGTAGAGACCATCAAACTATGCAATAATTAAATAATATTCTAATGTGTCCCAAAATATTTGTATGGAAAGTTCCTTTTGTGTTATCAAAAACGTATGAATATCGGTCACAAAAGGAACTTTCTGTTGTAGCTTGGATTGGCTGGTTGCTATATAAAGTAAACTCAGGATTGAACTAACTTGGTTTAATTATTTAAGTGCACAACAATTATTACATGTTAAACCCTCGGTGGTTGATCGCGGAAGAGAGCGAACATAGGCGCGAATCGCCGTAGTCATAGACTAACTAATATAACATAGACTACTTAAGCGCTACATTCACATTTATAATCATGTAGGTTGTTGGGTTTCCAACACTTTCCGTACAAATATTTTCTCGTCTAGTACCCATAGTACAAGCCTAGAGCTCAGTTTGGGACTAGGCCAGTTTGTGTTGTTCCCGGATATTTATTTATTTGATTTCAGACATATTCGTCAGATTCCTTTTTGGTCAGAATAAATTATATCCTGTTTTTTCGGGCGAAACGGACTTTCGGTTAGATTCCGTTTTCGTCAGAATAAAAGGCGGCCAGTTTTTTTTTACAGTTCAATTAGCCCGTGGGCTGACTTGCCCACTTTGTTTTTTTCCGTAGATGATTCGACCATAACTCGGCCCACTTTGAAATTAAGAGTGTCGACCCCTCCCGGCCTGCTGCAAAACTAACATAACCGAAACCTACCTACGTATTTACGCGGGCTCAGCTAACAGATTAAGTGGATCGTCACCCATAGAAAAATATTTTTCTGTCCAAAGAGGAATTCCGTTTTCGTCCGAAAAAAACAGACGATAATTTATTCTAGGTGTTAATTTCCTTTCTTCATGTAATAAAAATCTTCCAATCCCTTAGATATTCGGCCTGATTTTCGCTCCCAATGTGACCCACACGAAGGGGTTCTGGGACTTCACGTTTGTCCTATCCAACTACTCCGATGCGACAGAAGCAGCCGTACAGGTCGTTATGGGCATTGCCTCCATCTTCCTTTGCATCGTCAGCGTCATGCTGTTGGTTGGGGCTCTCTGTGTGAGTATACTTTAGTTTTTCAATCTTCAATAAAAAAATGTCTTTATGTAAGTCAGGGAGTCGATTTTGAATTTCACCAACGAACAATAAGTTATAAGTAGACCACTTAAATGATTCCTCGTCGTCGCGGTACAGGGGAGCGGGGGTATAACGACAGAGGGGACCGCGGTCTATCTATAAATGAAAATATTCGCTCAGGTTCACTTTGTCCATATTCCCATCTCGTCAACATTCTCATCTCGGCCACATTCCTATCTCGTCCACATTCCCACCTGGTCCGCATACCCATTTCGTCCACATTCCCATCTCGTCAACATTACCATCTCGTCAACATTACCATCTTGTCCACATTCCCATTTCGTTCACATTCCCAACAACTAGTGAGCAACCGAGTGATAGAATTAATATCGAACAACCCTACAGTCCTAAGTTAGGTTGCAGACAAGTTAGGAATGTGGACGAGTTGGGAATGTGGACTAATCGCGAATGCGGATGAGTTGGGAATGAGCACGAGTTGAGAATATGGACGAGATAAGAAGTGGACCATTTGGGATTGGTATGTGGACGAGTTGGGAATGTGGCCGAGATGAGAATGTGGACGAAATGGGAATATGGACAAGGTGAACCTGAGCAAAAATATTCAGCCAGTTACCAAATGAAAAAATGCTTGTTGTTAAAATGATCTAACAAACCTCAGGATGGACATGAACTCGCGTGCATAACAGTCGACTACAAAGAGAAGCAACCATTTTTGAACCTTATTAAAATGAAATAAGGTGACAGTGACAATTCAGTAAGGTGATCTTTGTTAGCGGCTGCGACTTCGTCTGTTTGTGCTTTCAGAATATGCCGCATTTGATCGAGATCTATCAATGGGGCGCCTTGCTATACAGCGCGATTATGTCCTTCCTTTTCCTCGTTCTGGCCTGCCTCTGTTTCTTCGTGAACACCAACTCCGTGATGGCTGGCATCGCCCTGCTTGCTCTGATTGTGATTGTGTTAATAAGTGAGTACACAAAAAAAAAACTTTACGCATTCACTGTCCCCATTAAAAACGATCTGACAATGTGGCCTAACGTAAATGTCCATTGTGTCGTAGAAATGAAGTTACGCCCTTTTAGAATAAGTACATCCTAATAAATGAATAATAAAATAATTATTCATCCTAGGGAAAATTTAAAACTATTGATGTCTTCCTCCTTCCAAACAGTATCTACAGAATGAATAAAATTAAAGTCTTGAAAATATGAAATCTTGTCAATTACGATAGCAGCAGCTAGAAGCTCGAAAGAAAACCAAAAATGCTATAAACTAATTTAATTTCAAAATTATAATCTAAATCTACAAGCTAATCCTAAACTAGGTGACGATCGGTCGAAGTAGGAAACGAAAGTACATATAGAATAATGGTGTTAGGGTGCGGCTCCACTGAGGCGGAGATGAGCGGAGCCGTGCCAATATTAACCAATAGAAGGCGCATGCGGTCACGTCGAGCGCGCCTTGTGCACGTTAGTTTAGATTCTATTGGTTAATATTGGCATAGCTCCGCTCTACTCCGCTCATCTCCGCCTCAGTGGAGCCGCACAGTAAAGCGGCACGTATGCTGACGCAGCGTCACGCAGCTGCTGTTGCTTTGCTTCCGGGCGTGCTGAGTACGCGATGACACGGCGATCTTCCTTGTGGGGCTCTACCTATCTCGCGCAAGACTGCCACGCCGTGCGTCGCCCGCTTTATAACCCCCGACGCAAAAAAGAGGGGTGTTATAAGTTTGACGTGTGTGTGTGTGTGTGTGTGTGTGTTTGTGTGTGTCTGTCTGTGGCACCGTAGCTCTTAAACGGATGAACCGATTTGGATGCTGTTTTTTTTATTTGAAAGCAGGGTTTCTAGCGGTGGTTCTTAGACATTTGATATCGGAATCGGTTCAGCCGTTTTGGAAGTATTGAACTTTGAAATGTCAATTTCGGGGTTTCCCATCTTTTTGTTGGTTAGGTTATATTTTTCTAATTTTTAATTTTTGTTTTAGTGACCATGTACTTCATTCTGGTTGCAAACAGCCTTCGGATTTCCCTTGAGTTCCTCTCCAGTACCGACCTAACGAATCTTTGAGCGGACCACTGCTCTGTTGCTGTTCGGAGTTTCCGTTTTGTGGGTACATAATGTTAATAAAGTTAAAAATGAAACTGTATTTTATTTGGATTAAGGCTCAAAAGGGCAAACTGCACGCTACGCTAGCAGATAATTTCGGAATATCAGTATGTTTATAGAAGCATTAGGCTGCGGCTCCACTGAGGCGGAGACGAGCGGAGCTGAGTGGAGCAGAACTGTGGAAAGAGCTAAATGATTCCACTGAGGCGGAGACGAGCGGAGCTGAGCGGAGTGATTACAATGTAGTAATGCAGTTACGTCTCCTCTCCGCTGCGCTTCGCGTCTTCGGGCTACGCATCTTGGCGTGTCACGTGAATCCGGACGCGAACGCAGGTACGGGCTACGTACGTATCTTAGCGTGTGATGTGTCACGTACCGGCCGTGTTCCAGAAATTCGTGATCTTGGTACCGCCGGGGTTAAGAACACGTAGCTACGGGTCGGCGTGTATCACGGATATCCAGAGCCCTAGTATTAACCTATTCGCCGCCATTAATTTGATACAAAAGTCATCCTCACACGCCAATGACAGCTAAAAACCACAGCTAATTTATAACTTACGTCACAAATACTCGGGTCTACTGTATCTGTGACAATAATAAGCGTCGATGGCGTGGTAGGCACGATAGTACACGACACCTTTAGGGTGTTTTTGGCGTTCAAAGGGTGTAGGTAGGTAGGTATACAAATCACGGGTTGGAATCTACCTCATTCACTCTTTTACTTTACTGATTTGACATGTCAGTGGTAATTTTTTGGGAATAATGAGCCTGAGTTCATAAGGTATCCTATACAGTTCACTTATTTGAATGATATTACGAAGCGTGAATAGCTTATTCGTTAATTTTGCTTTATCTGTAGGTAACTTTTACATTCATTCAATGATTTCAAGTAAAAAATGAGAAATAAATCTTTGTCGCTGACGGAAAAAACAATGGATTGACTGACGTTGACATGTGACAAAAATATAATATTTTTCATGTATTTTTCATATAATTTAGTAACGTAAAATAACGTGTAAAATTGTTAGTCTTTACCTCTATCCGTTGAAACTTCCATTTCACTTACACCACAACTCCACACACTTCAAAATTTCAATCACCGGTCTTTGGCGAAATATGAAAAGGGACCGCCAGGTAAAAGAAGAAAATGCCAAGCACCAGAGTCGTGTTGTTCAGTGGTGCAAATCGAACGAATCGATGGTGGAGAACGACACATTGCTTTTTTTTCCTTAGGAACCACGATCTTAGCAATTTGGGTACCAAAAGTTCGGACTCGAATCGAATCCGGAGCCTTCACACAACGGAGGAGGTTTGGCGTATCAACGACTATGGCTGCGGTTCCGTGTAAGTCGGTTTGCGTATTAGGTTTTTAGGTGTTCTATGTTGCAGTTGCAGCACATTATCCATGGCGGTCATGCTAATATTATCAATATGAAAATTTCTCTCTCTCTCTCTCTCTGTCGGTCTGTTACGCTTTCTCAGCTAATCCGCTTAAACGATATTAATGAATTTTGGTATCGAGCTTGAGCGCTGGTGGGAAAGGATTTTGAGTACTTTTTACACCGGGATTTTTTATAATTACTGAGCGTTACACGACAAATTCTACGCGGATGTAGTGTAAAATCTAGTTACATACCTATACAGTATAGATAAACTGACCCCCGGATCCAAGTCAGCTCGTCTCAAACCTTTTTAACCCGACTGCACCAAAAAGTCCATGTATGTAATGTATGAATGTGATTAAAAATCGAATGTCCAGTCTGGCTATAAACCGATTTACTAAATGGGATATCATTTTATTCGTGGACTACATGTGTGACAGGCTGGCACTACAAATTCTAGCAACTAAACTTCGAAAATTTCTCAAACCTAGGGCAAACTTTTGTACTGTTTGTATGTATGTATATAAGTCAATTTTGAACCAGTTTCCGTTAATGGAATGGGCTGAAATTTGGACAAATGACAATGCAATATTATAGTATCAAATCAAAGAGCTGATCTGATGATGAAGACTGAAGTTGGCGACAGGATCTCTGCTGGCTAGTTTGGTCTTGACATGCAGATAACGAATTTTTTAACAGAAACTTGTTTTTAAATAAATTACTTAAATATTAACACTTTTGCTGTCAGTCCATCTGTCTGTTACACATCTACAGCTAAATCACTGTACCGATTGTAATTAAAATTGGTATGGAGATTATTGCCTGAATCCCTTCGATGAAGGATACCTACTTTAATTCCAGAATCAACGGTGATAAACGGGTTCTACGCCGACGTAATCGCAGGCAGAAGCTAGTCCATACTAATATTTTGAATGTAAAAGTGTGTTTATCTGTCTGTTGCGCTTTCAAGGCTAAACTAAGAAAGTACCTACAAACGATACTTTTTTACCTAGAAATATATACCCTTTTATGTACGGAACCATTAAAGCTAAGCACTGCACCGATTTTCAAAAAAAACAGGAATAAATCATTTTTAGGGTTCCGTGTTCGAAGGGAGTCAAACGGGACCCTATAACTAAGCCTAGGCTGTCCATCCGTCCGTCCGTCAATCCGTCCGTCCATATGTCCTAACTTTAAAGAGCTTTATCTTTTGAACCATAAGAGATATCGGTTGGATTTTTTTCCATTCAAAATAATAATGTCTTATTACGGTGGTAAGCAGCTAATGAAATTTTTGTCAGAAACTTGTTTTTAAATAAATGACTTAAATATTAACATTTTAACTGTCTGTCCGTCTGTCTGTTACACTTTTACAGCTAAATCACTGTACCGATTGTTATACAAATTGGCATGGAGATTATTGCTTGAATCCCTTCGAAAAAAGGATACTTTAATTCCGCTAAAGCCTACGCTATAAGCCAACTTTTTTCCTTATTTCAGAATCGATGGGCGCGGCTCTATTTTCTACGAGTGGTCAGCCTGAGACGTGGAATGTATGTGCTTAAATGAGCAAAAATATAAAGAAAAACATTTATTCGTGACATAACACAATAAAGGACAGACAATATGAAGCCACGAAATGGTCCCAACTCAGCTCTAATCTATGGAGCCTTGCAATCTCGATCACTGCGAGCGGTTGTAAAAGAAATAGCCCGATTAGGATTATGCTTGGATTCAACACGCTTTTAATAGGGGAAGAAGAGTTGACACATTCTTTGGTCCAAAGTTCGAGTTTAAGTGGAAACCAATGTTTACTAGCCTACAGTATTGATAATCATGCAAAAAAAATCCTGAGGCCGTACTTTGAAAATCGAAGTTCGAAGTTACGTTAGCTCCATCCTTGTCACTCGTCATTCGATACTAAATCGAGAAAAGGTGATGGAGCGAACGTAACTTCGAACTTCGATTTTCAAAGTAGGGACTCTGTTACCTAATGTTGTTTGGGGCTCTACTACTTTGAAATCAGTAATTCGAACTTCGGATCGCCCCGTCACTTTCTTGCGAATTAGTGACGCGTCGAGAGCAAAAGGGATAGCAATAGACGAAGTTCGTATTACGGATTTCAAAGTAGAGCCTCTGTTGTAAAGTCATATCTCATATATGTTTGACAAAAAAACCACAGAAGATGCTAAATAAATATATAACATAGGCTCTTGACACTTTCCTGGATCTACCTTAATGGAAAACCTACCTTTTTTCTGATTTCGGAAACTCTCCCATGCTTATTTCTTATTAATAACTCAAGCTTATCATTTGGTCAATGTAGGGTGGTTCCTGTGACAGGTAGGTATTTGGTTAGTAACTAGCGTAGTAAGCAAGCAAGGTAGGTTGACCGGGGCAATTGCGTCACGAATCTTTTGAATCAATTTTTAGGGTTCCGTACCTCGAAGGGAAAAAACGGAACCCCAGGATAACTTTGTTGTCCGTCTGTCCGTCTGACTATCAAGACCCTTTATCTCGGAAAAGCGTGGAGGTATCGAGCTGAAATTGTAACTATAATAGACTCAGGTCTACAGTCCCTTGAACGTGTGAAAAAAAGGTCTGTTCGGTACTTGCCCCCTTTCTGCTTTTGCCTACTAAGTGTAAGGCCGATACTATTTGTAGAGATTTGCCCTCTTTTAAGAACCCACTTCTTTTTATTCGTAATTCGCCCCCTTTTTTGTACAAAGTCGACGGAGCTATCGCGGAGCTCCTACTTTTGGGTGGTTTGGCCCTCCGGGCCTGCTGCAAGACTAACATAACCTAAACCTACCTAATTTTCATATGTTTGTACGAAAACAGGGGACAAATTAAGAATAAAAAGAAGAGGGTTCCAAAAAGGGGGCAAATCTCTACAAATAGTATGGGCCTCACATTTAGTAGGCAAAAGCAGAAAGGGGGCAAGTACCGAACAGACGGAAAAAAACAAATTCAAAAAGTTAACGTAAAAAAAAGATACGGCCATTTATACCGCAAAAAACGTTTAGACACTCTTAGAAAAAGGGAGTCAAAATTTATAGGGTATTTTCCGTTGACCTAGAACTATGCAATTTGGCAAGTAATACCGTCACTACAAGTATTGGTAAAAATCTGAAAACTATAGATTTTTAATAAAATCACAAAAAACAGGGTCTTAAGTAGTTACCTACAAATTTGTACGGAACCCTCGGTGCGCCACTCCAGTGTCTTCCCGTGGGAGTCGTAAGAGGGGACTAAGGAAATAAAGTCTTGTACCTAGTATTGTTAGGCGACGCGATTGAAATTCTTAGGATTAGTATTTCGTCCACAATTCCCCTCATTCCACTTGGCTCCCATGCTTTCGATCCCATTGGATTGTAGTATAATATTTTTTCCTCTTGGCTCCCATAGGATTGAAGTATGTCGCCTGTTTTTTTAACCGACTTCAAAAAAAGGAGGAGGTATCTAAGAATTAAATTAGGAAATGTCAGTGCAAGTTAATTAATATCAATATCACCAAGGTAGTCTAGGACATTATAATAACATTTTTCCACAAGAAGTTTAAACAACAATAATTTAAAATGACTCGGGCTCTTGGTGTTCATATCACCTACGAAAATCAAAACTATCAATAACTATTGCTTTACTGGAGCCAACCGGTATCGCTAGGGACGATGGCAAGAGACCTGACGGTATGTCTTTAATTCCGTGGAGTATGGGGCGAGTGCTCGTATGGGACGCTACTTGTGTAGACACCCTAGCCTCGTCACACCTCCGCGGAACCGTAAATAACCCAGGTTCGGCAGCTGAGGCGGCGGCCGAAACTATGAAAAAGAATAAGTACAAGGGTCTCGGCGCAGAATATAACTTCGTTCCATTCGGCGTCGAGACCCTTGGTCCGTGGGGACCCGGTGCTATCAGCCTTTTTAAAGACATTTCAAAAAGGCTGATAGAAACAACCGGAGACCACAGAGCTGGCAGCTTCCTCGGGCAACGAATCAGCATTGCTATACAACGAGGAAATTCTGCCAGCATCTGTGGTACTTTGCCACGGGGGCCCTCTCTTTTTTAGCTTTTATTTAATTTTAATTTCATTGTACTTTTTAGCTTAGTTATAATTTTTGGTTTAATTTATCTTTTAATTTGCCATAGTTTTAATTTTTAATTTTTAATGTAATTGTTTTAATCAATAAATAAATATTATCTAAAACTATCAATTAAATGGTTTATCGCGTATGTTTTCTACCCGCTATAAGGTATTTCTCCGTGTAAAATTCTGATATTGCATTATATAAATGAAGTATTTGATTAACGCCTGTTTAAATTAATATGATCAATATGATCATCAAACCCTGACTTCTGGGAGAATGTCGAAGCACAAAAAAAAAACTTAATGAGTAAATTGAATACCAACGATGAAAGTAAGCTCCGCTATTGACATACGGAAATGTAGGAGAGATGAAAAGTAGTTTTCATTTTAATGATATAAGATTTACTTATGACATAGCTTTTAAAGTATTAAAAAAACATCTTATTGCGTCACAGTATAAATGTCTTATTTTTTCATTTGGGTCCGCAGTACGGCGGACCAGTGCATACGCAATTCATTTCTGTTTCTGTTTTATAAAATAAATTGTATGTAATTACGAATATATCTTAATAAAGTTATTTTTTAAAACTCACTATAGAAGGGCTGGTGACATAAAATTGTGTTTAATTGCAAAATAAATATTTTCAATTTCATGCGGTCTATAATTTCTACGTTATTATATTTTCAATTCACGAACACTGACCCAGCTACTTGATTTAACCTCTCACATTCACAATCTTGCAGCAGGTGGGATGAGTCTTTGTGGATTGGAAATACTATATTTGCGCCAATTAAGTATATTTTCCTATTTTATAGTTTGATTCACTGCATCAAGTTAGTGTCGAAAATGTATTAATACTTAACACTTAATCAAATATTGCCAAACTATTTCCGACATAATTTTTTTATAAAAAATATAATAATAGAAAAAAGAATATTCGATTAACGGTTAACTAGTTTAAAAACTGTGGAACAATCTTATTCACACAGGTAAACAAACATGAGTTATCATACACAAACTGCGGAAATTGGAAGTTTGTTCTCGAATTGAACGAAGGTAACTTATTCGTGCTTATCAACCATGAGTGCGAAGAAGTTTACCTCGTTCAATTCGAGAATGAACTTAAGAGTTTATTTGCCGCCATTTATCCAAAAAAAAAAAAGGTGTATACTAGCGCCACTGCTCCCACCCTGCGGTGCGTAACAAAGAGAATATAATCACTACGTTTTAAGAGACGGCACTTCATACATCGCACGTAGCTAAAAAGTAGCCACAGATTATAAAAAATTGTCTTGCAATTTTCACCAACCTTACAGAAAAAATACTAGTGATGTGATTGTAACGTTCTATCGATATAGCTTTGGAGCTAGTGATGTAGAAAGTCGATACATTTTGTCGACACCCACGTTTGTATACTCTGTGGAATTGCATGGCATGCAGTTTTTTACAAAGAAAAAAAAACGATTGAATTTAAGTCATTTATTTTTAAAATAAAGAAACCTTACAGTAAATTTCTTACAAAACCACGGCATAGAAATACGCTTACGACTATATTAATGATCAAGGTCCCATAAATGTTGGAGATTTAAAAATAGCTATTATATATTAATCTGGTGAAATCAAATATAATAATTTAAGTGTTCTTTTATATTTTACTTTTATTATGACACAATTTTTACCCAAAATCGAGATACGAGTTGCTTGCAAAGGACATCGGGGTTTTTTTTCCTTTTCAGAGCTTCCACTAGCTTGGTAAATGAATGCTCAAAAGAGGGGTGTGGATGGAAAAGTTGAAAGCAGAAATTTTGACTTCGGAACTTTGTTTGGACTAGTTAGGAGATAAACATACTAAAAGTCCCCACCCCTCGGAGGTGAGCCCTAGGGAGGGGGGCACAAAGAAGGTCCCGTTTTTTTGTTTTTTGTTAACATCTTGAAAACAATGCGTCATAGGAAATGTTGTTGTATGGCATTATTAAAGCTGATAAAATTCTCTACAACTTTAATTCTATACATTTTTTACCTATTTTCAATCGTTGTCTAGATATGAGCTCCGAAAAATTGACGATTTTCAAAAAAGTGTTTTTAGCTCGGGTGTGACTGCACGACACCTTGCGCTTGTGAATACGCGCTGACACTTGGCACACTTGACTCTTAGCTGGTCCTGAGTTGATTCAGACCGGGAGTCATCGAGAGCCATCGCGCATTTAGTGGGGGTGAGTGGGGGAAGTTCGACGCTGGCGCGCTGTAATTGAAGCAACATTTCTCTAAAACTATACATACTAGGGTATGCGATGTATCATTTTCGGATAAACTAAGGACGAGGAATCTATTTTTCAAACAAAAACAATGCACTTTCTAACAAAAAAAATGAATAAAGTAGAAAAGACTAAAACCTACCCAGGGAGAATGTGTATTTTAAGGATAAACCAACTCTGTAAACAGCACAAAGGCATCTGAACATGAGCGTAGGTATCTACTGACATGTATAACAAAAAAGTAGCTGGTTTGATAGTACAATCCGTCAGCATTATGGGCACCATTCCCAGTGGCAGTGGCCTAGGGGACATTTGTACATATTATAGTTATTTAGAATATTTTAGTATTTAGTTTTAGTTAGGTATGTTTTATTATTTTTCTGTTTAATGTTTGTGTCTTTTGAATAAAGGAGTATCATATTTAGAGTGCAAACCTGCTAAATCCTAAAAATGGATTTAGCTGGTTTGCACTCTATATTTATTTTCACTCTCAAACTCTTTAGCAACATCACTTAACTATAGCAAGTAGGTATGACTCGAGGCCAAGAGTACCGGGCGCAATGTGTCCGGTTTTGCAAGTGACTGTCTATTACCCTAATCCAGGATGATTATACATTAGACAAAAAAATTAAACCGAGTATACTCGCCTACCGGATTTGAGAGCTCATCGCACAAAACGAGTTAACTCGTCATCCGGACTGCGCCTATATTCTAGGCGGTAAAAACGATATCGTAGTTAATCTGTTATGGTATTATTATGACGTCAGCAGCCATTATTGTCAAGTAAATAAGACCTATCAAAACGGTGACTATAAGATAACAGATCAAAAACGATATTGTTTTTACCGTGTTGAATAGAGGCGCAGAAAGGGTTAATTCAATAATATATAATCACTATCGCCCGCCTGGCACAACAATAACCACATCCATCCGAGCCACAAGCTGGGAGTGTTATTCCTGGAAAATGTCTCGTAAACTATACTATGCACATGATATAAGAGCAACACCCAATTCATAGTCTACCTGATAACGACATATTATTTTAACAAAACGGGACTTAATCGCATCATGATCATTTCAGCTTGCAGGCTGGACTCTCAATACAATCCATAATTCTCATGTCAAAAATAGGTCTAGAACCATCGTATATTATGATCAAATACGATGTGTCACTGGTAGACCAATTCATTTGTTTATGTAAGTTTAATACACCGACATATAGAATTTTCAAACTAAAATAAAAACAATGGTCCTACAGCTTTGGTGCCAAATAAATGCTCCAGTTGATAAGTTCTAAAAGAATAAAGCATAAATACTTTTTGGCCGGCACTTACACATTTGGACCAAAACTGTATGAAATCCCGATGATGGCTTATAAATCTATTACTTAAGAGTTTGAAAACAGACCAACATAAAGTCTACTTAACCTACTTCTGTTTTTATTGTGATAATAACTTAATAAAAGTATATTTAGACGATATCGGATCATATTTATATGGATATATTAGTCCGGTGGCCGACTGCAAAAAACCCTACCTGATAAAAAAATAGAAAAAGCCTACTCTGTAGGGGTAGCTGACTTTTAGTAGCTTCAACTGCTCTTGGTCGGCCGCGGCTTAACTTGGCAAATTTTGCGCAAATGGCAAAAAAGTGGTACAAAAATTTATCAAAAAAAACCTCATTGAAAAATAGAATGAAACTTGTATGGTATGATAGAGGCCATTGAGTACAGTAAAAAAAAAGTGGTCGGTCAAATCCTGTATTGGCAGGTTCCTGTGTCCGACCGAATTTGTGGTACTACGAGACAGCTGCATTTTACCTCATCGAAAAATAGAATGAAAAAAAAACGGATTATAATAGCTAAATTAAACCTGTTGACGTATGTCTTGGTCGGCCTCACCTAAGTCTGGCAGTTTTTGCAGTCCGACCACAATTATAAAAAAAAATGTTTTATTTCAAAATTGAAAATATGGTTTCTTTACGGCTTAAACTGACCAAATGTTACTAACCGAATATATATTTTTTTTCAATATTGAAAGTATAGTTTCTTCATTGCTTTAACTGACTAATAATGCTTAATTTAATAAAAGGCCTCTACACGATCGGGACCAACCGCCAACCATCGTGTCCTTGGTCGGATCTCCCGTCGGCCGGCAGCGTTCCAGACGGTTGGGACCAACCACGAACGCAGGCTGTCGCGAGGGATGCGCTCCCGACCAAGGCCGTTGACATCAACCAAATACGGTCGGGGCAACCGCTTTCTACACGGTCCATTTTTATATCAACCCGACCAAGGACACGGATCGTACGGTATATGGGGCCCTTAAGTGTGATGGTAGTATTGTCTTTATGTTAACATCTTGTATGTCAAGATTATGACATTTATTTGTATCTGGAGCTCTACTTTGAAATCAGTAATTCGAACTTCGGATCGCCCGATCACTTTCTTGCGAATTAGTGACGTGTCGAGAGCAAAAGGGATAGCAATAGACGAAGTTTGAATTACGGATTTCAAAGTAGAGCCTCTGTAGGCATAAACCCTCTTGTATAATCAATAATCGTAACACTCGGCTGACTTTATTCAGGTGACTCGTGAATTATGTCTCGTGAAGTAGCACTATTAAATATGCTAATGGAAGAAGAATCAATAATATATAATCAGATAAGACAATAGATAGTCTTGCCTCGCCGGTGGAAAAGCACCTTTAGGTCTCTGCATACGTAACGTGATTTTACACGGACGGGACGGGGAATATTTACAATATCGTTTCATAGAAAATGTATCGGAATGTGCATACGTAACGATTACACGGACGACGGGACGACGGGAAAACCAAAATATATGTAAAACCCAATAACGATGAATTCGTTTTCTCATAAGAGTTATGAGATTATTTCTTGATATTATCTCTTAATCTGATTCTTCTTCCATTAGCATATTTAATAGTGCTACTTCACGAGACATAATTCACGAGTCACCTGAATAAAGTCAGCAGAGTGTTACGATTATTGATTATACAAGAGGGTTTATGCCTACAGAGGCTCTACTTTGAAATCCGTAATTCAAACTTCGTCTATTGCTATCCCTTTTGCTCTCGACACGTCACTAATTCGCAAGAAAGTGATCGGGCGATCCGAAGTTCGAATTACTGATTTCAAAGTAGAGCTCCAGATACAAATAAATGTCATAATCTTGACATACAAGATGTTAACATAAAGACAATACTACCATCACACTTAAGGGCCCCATATACCGTACGATCCGTGTCCTTGGTCGGGTTGATATAAAAATGGACCGTGTAGAAAGCGGTTGCCCCGACCGTATTTGGTTGATGTCAACGGCCTTGGTCGGGAGCGCATCCCTCGCGACAGCCTGCGTTCGTGGTTGGTCCCAACCGTCTGGAACGCTGCCGGCCGACGGGAGATCCGACCAAGGACACGATGGTTGGCGGTTGGTCCCGATCGTGTAGAGGCCTTTTATTAAATTAAGCATTATTAGTCAGTTAAAGCAATGAAGAAACTATACTTTCAATATTGAAAAAAATATATATATTTGGTTAGTAACATTTGGTCAGTTTGAGCCATAAAGAAACCATATTTTCAATTTTGAAATATTTTTTTTTTTTATAAATGTGGTCGGACTGCAAAAACTGCCAGACTTAGGTGAGGCCGACCAAGACATACGTCAACAGGTTTAATTTAGCTATTATAATCCGTTTTTTTTCATTCTATTTTTCGATGAGGTAAAATGCAGCTGTCTCGTGGTACCACAAATTCGGTCGGACACAGGAACCTGCCAACACAGGATTTGGCCGACCACTTTTTTTTTACTGTCCTCAATGGCCTCTATCCTACCATACAAGTTTCATTCTATTTTTCGATGAGGTTTTTCTTGATGAATTTTTGTACCACTTTTTTGCCATTTGCGCAAAATTTGCCAAGTTAAGCCGCGGCCGACCAAGAGCAGTTGAAGCTACTAAAAGTCAGCTACCCCTACAGAGTAGGTAGGATTTTTTGCAGTCGGCCACCGGACTATATAGTATCCTCTTAAGCAGACATTTGTATGATATTCCACATTTATACAAAATCATTCTGAAATAATTTTCACAATGGAGGTGATTTACATTGGTAAAGTAGTATGGCATCGTTAAGTTCAAGCAAAAGAAAGAAATCATAACTGTTTCGCAATAGTTAATCCAGTCTACCTCAAAGTTAAATATATTACGCCACACATGCATGCAATGCTGTGCACGGTGTTTTTTCAAGCATCATCTTGGGACACGATAATATAATTCTAGTTTATTGGCGCAAAAAATGGAGAAATATATAACAAAAAGGAGACAAAAACTCCCGCGAGGCTAACTATGATAGTTTTGGAAAAAAAATAGATTTGAAATGAAAGTTCCGGAATCACATGAAAATGGTATGTTTTTAAATTTTATTTAAATTACTTGCAAAAAAATATATTTAGTACTTTCGTTTGAATGGCTTAACATAATGCTAAATTAAGTACTAACCATTTTTCGGTAGAATAGAGCTCCCCATTTTCAAGATATTCACGATTATGATAAAATCATATTTTTTTTTTGTGCCTCAAGTCTACGATATTAGCAGTTTATTTTAAGTTTAAAATGTAGGCACATGCTTAGATTACTAACACAAAAAAAACAATGAAGAATGTCAGTAGGTACGCCAAATAGCTTGAAACTTTGTAACAGTAATGTTTATAAATAAACAAACATAATACTTTTTATTTCATTCAAATAGACCCAGTAGTTTTGATTCTACAAACGTTTGAAATTTGGGTCAATAATATTAAAGCGCGTGGACGCCATCTTGCTTGAGTGACGTCATCGTTCAACTGCGGTACGCGCCCTTATATGAACGAGTAAGTTTACAGGGCTATATCGTCGGTGAAACTGCAAAACCGCGTAAGCAACATTTTTAATGAGGAGCAAAATTCACCTTTTTTCTAAGATGTTAAGGTTCATTTTGCACTATGATAAATTTGTTGCTTACGCGGTTTTGCTGTATCACCGACGATATATTTTTAACCGTAATAAGTAGCCAGTTGAAATTTTCACAGAATACGTGTTATTATAAAATCTATCGTTTAAAACTATAAAATGAACAATAAATCAAATCCCAAGAGGGGTCCCCATACAAGAAACATGAAAAAAACTCTTTATTTTTAGCATTTTTATACGGATTGTATTTTTATAATGGCTTCCTATTTTGATGCTATTTTAAACTTAAATTGTAGTCTAATTTTCATTGTTTACGACTAAATAGCAATCTTAAGTAAAACTTCGGCAAATATGTGACAAAACTGATTTTATCAACACGATGGTTTAGGCGGTCACCCATCCTGTTTTAGACTACGCGTGTAGTTGCTTAACTTTGGAAGACGAAATACGGGTTGTATTTGTATGATAGCTTTTTATTTCGGTGTCACATTAAGCTTAAATGATAATCTAAACTCCATACTAACATATGTAGTTTACGACCAAACAGTAAACTGTAGTAAATCTCTTACAAATATGTTTAGTGCCTAGTTTAAATCAACACGATGTTTAGGTAAGCGGTGGTTGCTTAACTTTGGTGGTAGGCCTTTCTTTACAAATTTCGTGTTAAGTAATGTAGAATTAATATCGCTACCGTATAAAAGAACGAACTATAAAACATGATTTTTTGATTGACCTAGTAGTAGTTCTGATACTTCGTGTATTCATTACATCGATTTCAAATTCCGCGCGCGGGCGCTACCAGGTTCCTCACTCAAGGTAGTGTGTGTTGGTTTTTTTTTGTGGGACCAACGCCCTTTGTTACACTTTGGTACAATAGAGGACAATCTTGACTTCTACGGCTCCGACATTTTAAACGAGTAAGATCACTTAAAACTACGGGTACGCTGTACGAGACCGCGTATATAGCGAACTGCGTGAAAATTAGACCACAATTTAAGCTTAAAATAGCATCAAAATAAGAAGTCATTATAAAAATACAATCCGTATAAAGACGCTAAAACAAAAGATTTTTTTTCATGCTTCTTGTATGGGGACCCCTCTTGGGATTTGATTTATTGTTCATTTTATAGTTTTAAACGATAGATTTTATAATAACACGTATTCTGTGAAAATTTCAACTGGCTACTTATTACGGTTAAAAATATATAGCCCTGTAAACTTACTCGTTCAAATAAGGGCGCGTACCGCAGTTGAACGATGACGTCATCATCCGTGAGCGCTAGCCGCCGAGTTTCGAGCGCCGCATACGAAGTTTAAAATTCAATATCTCGAAAAGTATTTGACGTATCGACATGATTTTTTTAAAGCAATTTTTTGTTTTTAATGAAGAATACGATAAGCCAAAAATCTAAACTGGCTGACATTCTCTATTGTTTTCTCACTTGGAAGTGGCATAACTTTTTCCAAGAACCTGTAGGTCCTTGGTGACCTTTTGAATATAGCCAAAGCTGATATTTTATTTTTTAGGTCCCACCGCTTGCCTCTTGCCTTTTTGGACTGATTTCTTAATACGCCTTCAATAATTGATTTTAAGACGTGTGATTTAATCCTATTTAAATTTGTTTTTGTCAAAACGTGCAATGCATTTTTTGCTTCCTTGAGCCGCTTCATAAGCTTTTCTTCCCTGTCGTCCATTGGTTTTTCCATTTCACTTCTCTTCCTCTTCCTGGTGTGACTTATAACGGCGACAGGCGCGCTACCTGTAATTAATAAATAATATGTTTTAAACACGCTCTTGTTGAAGGGGGGCCAGCGCACTTTTGCGAATGCTAATCCTACTAATATCATAAAATGCGAAAGTTTGTATGTGTGTGTTACATCTTCAGGCTGAAACGGCTGGACTGATTTGGGTAAAATTTGAAATAGAGATAGCTTATACACTGGATTAACACATAGAAGAGAGCGTCGGTGGCCTGGTGGATTAGGGGGTAAGATAATGAGTTCGAACCCCCGCGGTCACCATGTACCAAAGAGTTTTTCTAACTTAAGTGCATTACCCGATGCTCTTACAGTGAAGGAAAAACATCATGAGGAAACCTGCACATTCGAACAGCTGAGTGTGTAAGAGGATAATTGCACAAAAGATCTTAAAGGGTCGAAGTGTATCCGAAAGGGCCCATCTGTAAGATAAGCACATACACACATAGGTTATTTTTATTCCAGAAAGATGAACAGTTCCCAAAGGAATACACATGGGATGGCACCGTTTATATTTCAACGCGGACGAAGTTGCGGGCAGAAACTAGTAATATTACTAGGTCGGGTCACAAGTTCTGTCACTGAGATTAATTATTTATCTTAAAAAAAAAGGTTTTTTCATAATAGTAGATTGTTCAACAAGGGACTAGAGTAAGTCATTATGACACGAGATATTAATGCGCCCGAGCAAAGCGGGGGTGGATGAAGTTCGAGTGTCATTATGACTTTTTAGTCTAGAGTTATACACTTCGATTGGGAGAATATAAATCTTAAATCATAATAGCCTGCCCCCCACCGCGCACTCCAACGACACCAAAATCATCAAATGGCAACATGTATCTGGCTGTTTGTGGTTTTCTAAGGCTTTTACTTATAAGGAAATTAAAAAGAAAATGCGCTCTAGTCCCTAGGGATTAAATTTAGTCCGCCTTTACATGGCTATTATGAACCTAGAACCTTTTCAAAACCTTCCTAATACCCAAAATGTTACTTGGGTACTCGAGTAAAATGGGATAGCAGTTCAATCGGTAAGCACCATAAGTTGCTTGTCCCAAATATAGCTACCAAAATTTAGTCTTCAATAATGTTCACCTGCAGAACTGGACTCTTCCACAGGGACAGCCACTGCAGCTGGCTCGATTGCAACTGCATCCTCCCGTCCTATGACTGCAACATCTGCTGTTTACAAATTAAATAGGTAAATGTTAAAGATAAGTTTTTTTTTAAGTAGCTTTTATATTGATACTAGCGGCCCGCCAGTGGGCCCCGCTGCAACCCTTCATGGGCGAGTCCGACTCGCAGTTGGCCGCTTTTTTTTGAAGTAGGTTAAAATACCAACCCCTTCTTCTAAGTGTAACAAATACTAACTGTAACATGTCCTGTAATTGTTTATGTGCAATAAAGAGTTTACATACATACATACATACATACCTACAAATACTTTTCTGAAAACCGCATCAAAATCGGTTGAGCCAAACGCGAGATAATCGCGGAGAATAATACGTAAAGATCAAACTGAGAACCTCCTTTTTTTTGAAGTCGGTAAAAAAACCAACCCCTTCTCTTAAGTGTAACAAATACTTTTCTGAAAACCCCATCAAAATCGGTTGAGCCAAACGCGAGATAATCGCGGAGAAACATACAAACATACAGATCAAACTGGGAACCTTTTTTCTGAAGATGGTTAAAAAAGATTTAAATATACACGTCTCACTGTTAGAATTGCAACATTTTAGAATTTCATAGTCACCTGTAGATGTGGAAGCTCCCATAGGTTCCAAATGATGGGCTCCAACATCAATGTTTGCTATGTCTCTCACAAAGTCACCTAGAAACAATACAAAAAAATTAGATTACTTATTATTTTCACATGTGTGAATGCATAAGAGCATTAGCTAGCTAGCTAGCATGGTATGGTACTCCATTTCTACTTCATTAGTACAATCTGTGTTAGAATTATTGCACTGTTATTTTCCATTTCACTTTAAAGTTCAGATATTTGCTTCTCTCCGGGTTGAACATATAATGTCCATCCGGAATAATGTACCTTTCAAATGGTGAAATAGTTTTTGAAATCGGATGAGTAGGTCTGGAGATTAGCCCCTACATACAAACAAACAAAATTACAAACTTTACAGTATAGATCACAGATGAACATATATAGCCTTGTTCTAACTTTACAAAAGTATAGATTGTTTCGTAGATGTGTGCAGTGTCATACTTTTTAATGATCATAATATGCTGTTATATAGTCCCACATCTCAATAAGAAACTATAAAATACTAGATTTTGCCGCCACTCCGTCCGCGTAGAAGTCGTTTATCGCTGCTCCCTCGGAAACTGACCAATTTTCCAGGATAAAAAGTAGCATTTTTTGTTTCCCAGGTTTTCTATCTCTGTGCCAAACTTCACCCAGGCCCGTCGCCGTTCAGGCATGACTGAATAACAAACATACATCCATACATTCGCATTTATAATATTAGTAGGATGGTAGGATAGGATTTCAAGCTTGCCGCAAGCAACGCTGCGGGTACGTCATAGTGTTTTATACATTTTATCTATTTATATGTGCTTCGTGATAATCACTTAACTGTCTTGAGATGACTTATTGCCACCCTTGAAATACTTGAAATAGGTACAATTGAGGAGTTCCGGTGGCCATCTATGGTCTTCATCAGCAGTTCCACTTTACCAACTGAATGCAAATACTGGCCATGTTACTGAAAATACTAAAATCGCTATGTGTATGCCTATAATATTTGAGGAGCTCACTGTCCCTCCATCAGATACAGACTTGGTGACAATGGGACGACCTCGGGAGTATCCCTATAAAACAAAAAATATTTTCAAAATCAGTCCAAAATTGGACGGATTAATCGATAAACATACATAGAGCTGAACATAGAAACTGCTCCTTTTTTTTGTTAACAAATTTGGAAAAAAAAATAGCTTCATATTTCTGACGCTAGAGACATTGACTATCATAAAAAAATATAATATGCCCCAACTTACCCAATAAGAAGACAAAGTGATTGCCATCAGCAATAACACATTCTTAATGGAACTATGTTCTCCCTCAAATTTAAAACTTGAAATACTTACTAATGAAGAATGAATTCTAAGCAGAACCAAAAATAAATTTCTGTTTCTTAATATAATAGTTTTAATAATAATAATAATAATAATCATCTTTATTTCAGGCAGTACCCATATCATGTCACAAAATACATACTTAAAAATTAATTTGTAAAATATTGTTTTATGATACTTACCTCTATGTTCTATATGCTGACCAATATGGAGAGGAAACTCCTCAAGTAATTCCTCCGGCAAAGGCAGAAAATATAAATGGAGTTTCAGCACTGCATGCTTCAGCAAGCGATTTCCTTGTTCATTGAAGTCTTCTCCAGAAAAGTGGATACCACACACAAACTTCAGTTTATGCAATTTTTCAATGGGTCATTGCACTAAATCTTCCTGTCCTATTGCTTGAACCCATAAACGACACCTGTAGCAGCAAAGTGCAAATTGTTATATGTTATTAGTTTCTGTTTAATTTTCCAGGATAAAAAGTATCCTACAGCGTTTTGCAAATGTCATTGAAAAACCAATTTCAATGACTTTGGCAAAGGCAAACAGTTTAGCCACGAACCTTAACAGACACACAGACAGACAAGACTTACTTTTGCATTTATAATACTACTTGCTTTTCTGCCATAACACTAAAGAAGGCTGCTAACTGCATAGTAATACTATAAGCACTACTACATTGCAGTTAGCAGCCTTCTTTGGTATAACGGCAGTTTTGCCCGTGGTTCTGTCCGCATAGAAGTGCATAGAAGTCCTTTATCCCTACTCTCTCGCGAACTGCCCAATTTTTCAGGATAAAAAGTAGCCATGTCCTCCAGGACTCAAGCTATGTTCATTCCAAATTTCATCGAATTTGTTCAGAGGTATAGCCGTGAAAGCGTAGCTATCATTCACATAATTGATTGACAATAAAAATAGAATTAATAGAGGCAATACATTATTAAGAGATAAGATAAGATAATTTTACTTACCGGAAAAGCAGCCAAAAATACATCTGAACCTGAGACACGTCGTCTTCCGCAGACAACACATTGTTTATAAAAACGGCTGGACATAGTTATTAACAAAATTATAACACAAACGAGTCAGTATCTCACTAATTATCACTATCAAAAAGAACTTTAAAGAGTCAATAAACAATCACAAACTAAAATAGGAGTCAGTTGCTCGGAAAACTAGTCACTATTTCGTGAACAACGAAAACAAAACTTACATAAAAGAGTCACTGTGTTATATGATAATGCTTAGAGTCAATTACTCGTAAAAATATCACTACTACATTAAGAATACTACAATCACCATCAAAACGAACAAATTTCGATTAAAATGGCGGTTCAGTTGAGGCGGTAGTGAAAATTTAATTTTTGACGTAACAAAACCACAGATAACTTACTTTTTTAACATTTGTAATGTTGGTGAAAATTGTAGATCAAACTATTATAACTTGAGCCATTTCCCTACGTATTTATCAAAAAGTTAGAGACCAGAACATCTGGACAGTAAACTTTGTATGAGAGTGTCCACCCACTGGTGCGTAACTCAACTACTACTAACGTTCTGTCAGTTCTAAGTTTGATTCCTATCTGTCTTTAGACATACCCTATAATCTGTGATACAAATACAAACTTCCAAATCAAATAAATAATGTATTTCTGTAATCTGAGAACCTTGACAGATAATATTATTAGTTACTCTTACACAATGTTAAATAAAAACCATATCAAAAGTAAAACTTATAAAGGTGTTTGTTGCGATTTTTAAATTAATATAATATAACGAACAAATTAAAACAAATCGCAGAGTCAGAACGTTGCGTAGTATTTATTACAAACCCTGCGCAATGCCATATTTTTTTAAAGAAGACGTGTCTTTAAAACCGGAATCAGTACTGATTTTTTTTTTGTTGCAATAAAACCCCTAGACCTACGAACCATCTTCCATGTATGTGTTGGCTACAGCGGCAAAATACATCCATACTGGAACAAAACAAAGGTTATTCCCTGGCACGAAAGTAAACCCAAAACACGAACAAAAAAGAGGCCAAGTGCGAGTCGGGCTCGCCCATGAAGGGTTCCGTGAAAGATAAATTGCGGTTTACGATTTATGACGTATTTTAAAAAACTACTTACTAGATCTCGTTCAAACCAATTTTCGGTGGAAGTTTGCATAGGACATCATTTTTTTTTATCATTCTCTTATTTTAGAAGTCACAGGGAGTTACACACATTTTACCACTTTGGAAGTGTGTCTCGCGCAAACTATTCAGTGTAGAAAAATTATAATAATTAGAAACCTCAATATCATTTTTGAAGACCTACTATCATAGATACCTACCCACACGTCTGGGTTTGATGAAAAAATATATATTTGAGTTTTAGTTGTAAGTATGGGGAACCCCCAAATTTTTTTTTTTTTTTTTCTATTTTTGTGTGAAAATCTTAACGCGATTCACAGAAGACAACTACTTACCAAGTTTCAACAGTATAGTTCTTATAGTTTCGGAAAAAAGTGGCTGTGACTTGCGGTTGGACAGACAGACAGACAGACATGACGAATCCATAAGGGTTCCGTTTTTTACCATTTGGCTATGGAACCCTAAAAAGAGGTGTCGTTGGAGTTGCGGTATGTGGCTAGGGACGTGCAGCCATTGTACAGTTAGCCCTATAAGTAGCAGCACGGGTTACCTTTGTTTCGGCGAAATATGTTTGCCAAATGTATCCTTTCCCAACCGTTTCATTTGCCGACCCGCTTTGTTTTCTGTAACCGTAAATATTTCAGGATTTTACACGATGACACTGAAATAAATCCTGAAATATTTAGTGTCAGGAAAAAAATGGGTTGGCAAATTAAAAAGTTGGGAAACAATACATTTGGCAAACATATTTTTGCAAAACGGCAGGCTTGCTCCAAGCAGGGACCGGAAAACCCCTTTATTTGTTTAAGTCTATCGATCGGGTACTACATCATATGCTCTCCCTATCGATAGGCTTAACCTCTCGATAGGCTTACCCTAATGATATGGAAACTGCTTCGAACTAGTTACCTACAACCATTGAGGTTACCAGTTTCATAAGGGTTTCGGATTTAAGCACTTAGCATTACGTTAGTGTTACCCTATCCATTCACCCTCTCCGTTGACTCTGTTTCGCAGATTCGTGTGATTGGTTTGTTTCAAGCCTATGCAAAAATATTTTGTATGGACTGCGCGTAGAGATTAAAATAGCTTGATTTATTGAACATAAATACTTCATAGGGAAAGCCTAGCGAGGGTTTTAAGGAATTGGTAAGGGCTTAGTCGAATTTATTGTATCGTATGGGATAGCTTTTCATTGGGGTAAGTCGAAGATATGCTTATCGCATCGTTAGGGTTTGTAAAAACCAGTCAATTATATACCGTAACGAAAACCCTTTAAAGGGTAGGCGGTTCCGGTCCCTGGCTCCGAGCTGCACACTTTGGTCTGTCACCAGGCTGTATCTCATGAACCGTGATAGCTAGACAGTTGAAATTTTCACAGAAGATGTATTTCTGTTGCCGCTATTACAACAAAATTACTAAAAACAAAATAAAATAAATATTTAAGGGGGGCCCTATTTCCCATACAACAAACGTGTTTTCTTTGCCGTTTTTTGCTAATGTTGTATAGATAATGGTACGGAACCCTTAGTGCGCGAGTCCTACTCGCACTTGGCAGGTTGTTTTTAAAATCATTATTTCCTTGCATCCCTCTAAATTTGTCTGAGTCCAACCAAACCTGAAGTAAATTGGGTAAAATTTCCAAAAATGTTAATGCCCACTTTGCACTGCAAGCGGAGCGGGCTCCGTACGGACCCACCGTTGGGCTTACAACGGTGACTTTAAAGAGTTTAGCTCGCGTTGGAAACATTTGAAGTCATCGTTGTAATCACAGAACAGAAAAAACTGTAGAAGTGTCAAGTGGGCGTGTAACGTATGGCATGGTTAGGCTGCGGCTCCACTGAGGCGGAGATGAGCGGAGTGGAGCGGAGCTGTGCCAATATTAACCAATAGAATCTAAACTAACGTGCGGAAGGGCAGCTCGACGTGACCGCATGCGTCTTCGCCTCAGTGGAGCCGCACCCTTATGCGGAGTTCCGCGCAACCTATCATACTTTTGGCGCGATCGCTTATTTCGATATTTCAATATTTCGATATTTCTAAAATAGGAAATAAATCCAGAAGCATGCCTTATTGTGCTATTTTGTAATGTAAAAACGATAGCCGCACCAAAAACATTTTCCATGGTGGCGTGTTGTTTTTATGATAGTTTGAGTATTGGCGACAACAGAGTGGCTATTGTCTAACGCACTCGCAATCGCAACCGGCTTCAAAGTGGAGCAATTGTTTTCATTTCGTATGCAGACAAGCCTTCGATTTTCAAAATGAAAACGATCGTGACTGCGAGTGCGTTAGGCAATAAGCCCTCTGGTATGATACTAAGCGAAGCTCATGCTACTTCCACTGTTTTTTCTATTCCGTGGTTGTAAGTCAAACGGAGTCCGTACGGAGCCCGCTCCGCTCGCAGTGGAGAGCCGGCATCAGGAACTACTTACTGAGCAGTGCAACGAGCACCCCTGTGTAGATGAAGCCGACGGTGAACCAGTCTATGCCATTCAGGATGCACATCTTAACGTCGGACAAACTACACTCGTAAAACACTAACCCCAACGTAATGAACCCGAGAAGTACGTTTAGCACTATTCCCCAGACAAACACGATCACTACGTCGTTGGCATCCTGAAATATAATAATAAACGATAATATGTGGCGTTATCTATGAAAAGGGACCTTATTGTCGATGGTGCTTCCGCCATTATTAACGATGCCCCGATATAAATTCAACGTCGCGTGACGCAGTGCGGCGCAAGCGCCATCGACAATAAGGTCCCTTTTCATAGATAACGCCACATATCAAGTTCAGGACTATGCAGTGCAAAAAAAAATTACTCCTCTACGGCGGCATGGTGGCCGTTTGGAAGGTTCAATTCCAAATTTGAAAATACCGAATTTCATAAATCCGATTTTTTACAATACCGAAAAAATATAAGGCTGAATTATCAAAACCTCGAATTTTATATTACCGAGTATTAAAATCGCGAAAACGTTTTTCCGTATATATTAAATTTACAAATGTTGACACATTCGAATTTTCTTTTATACGAAAATTATAATTTCAAAAATTCACAAACCAGATCGGTAATGTAAAATTCGAAATTTTGAAACTAACCACTTGAATTGTATTGAATATATGTATATAATACTACTTGAAACAAAAGTTAGGTGAGATGACGAGCACATTACTAAATTAGGTTAATCTTACCTTGATAGGTTATGTTAGGTAAGTTTCATCAAGGCGCGAATCGTCTTAGCTACGCGGAACAGCTTTACGCGGAGGACTTTTTCGGACATTTCTTACAGTTTCTAAGCCTTATGCAATATGCATGCATGTTAAACGTTATACAATATTTTACCCGGCACTTAATTGAAAAAAAAAATCTTAGAGCGTTCGGGCTGCTAAAATTTAGGAATAATGAATATTCCGGATCCGGAATGGGAATATTCGGAATTACAAAATTCGTTTTTCCGTTTAGTCGGGATTGTGAAATTCGGCTAAATATTTTTCGGAATTTTAATACGCTGGAAATGTGATTATTCGGAATTTAAAAAAATCGTGATTGTGATGCTTCGTGAAACTAAAATTCGGAATAGTGATGATTCGGAGATAAAATATTTCGAGTGTATGTAGTGTACAGTCAGCGTCATAATATATAAGGTAACATTCAAAGTGCTCAAATAGTTCGATACACCATACAATTAATATGGTGTGACGAACTATTTGATCACTTTGAATGTTACCTTATATATGACGCTGACTGTACCCCATTTGGAACCGTCGGAAAAGTATGGCATAGTGATTTTCGTAAATGGCTACTCGACGATGATTAGCTGTGCAAAAATTTGCCTTGTACAAATGGTTGAATTGATTTTTTTTTAATTAATGTGTTTTCGTCGGTAAGGCGGGCTGTAAGTTATACTGAAGAAGTATTGCATTTAAACATATACCACATAATTCCCTATCAGGGGGGATAACGGGGTAGGGATACATGGAACAGGGGGTTTATCCCATGGCCACACCCTGACCATAACCTGAAGAAGTTCCACGCAGCCTAGACAGAGACGTTTCACGTTCGAAAATTTTGAACAAATTCTGATAGTTTATTTTAACATTAGTAGATGGGACAGTAACGAAGAAAAAAATTATGAAGAGTAAAATTTCAAAAATGGGTTTTAAAAAAAGAAGAGAATTATGTTTTTTTATTAACCCCCGACGCAAAAAAGAGGGGTGTTATAAGTTTGACGTGTAAGTGTGTGTGTGTGTGTGCGTGTGTGTGTGTCTGTCTGTGGCACCGTAGCTCTTAAACGGATGAACCGATTTGGATGCGGTTTTTTTTATTTGAAAGCAGGTTTTCTAGCGGTGGTTCTTAGACATTTTATATCGAAATCGTTTCAGCCGTTTTTGAAGTATTGAACTTTGAAATGTCAGTGTTGGGGGTTTTCCAACTTTTTGTTGGTTAGGTTATTAATTTTTTCGATTTTAATAAAATTATATTTTTACAAACAAAACTTGGAGTGATCACTAGTATATAGAACAAGCATCGATAATTGAGTTTATCTATATTGGAACTCCCTACCCATACAATGATATTAATACCGGACGGGAACAGTATGGGGAATATCGTTGTCTGTACAAGACTTATTGATTTTGACATTTTTGATTGTGGAATAGGCTATTTGACAACATTGAAAATACACTACAAATTGTGGTCATCCTATTAGATAATAGCGTAAAACAACATATTTCACTTTATTTTAAACTAAATTATGTATATTTTTTTGGAAATTACACAAAAAAAATGTAATATTTTTTGAAATTTTATCTGTGGCAGAAACGCTATGTGATTGCTTTGTAGCTGTGGTTACTCGCTGGTGACGTCAAACGCAAGTAACCACAGATCATAAGTTCATATCCCTTCAAATGATTTTTTATTGTTTACTTGCGTGTGACGTCACACTTGTCATATGGCCAGCGCCATGATAGAAACAGCGTTTTAAGCGCGGTTTTGAAAATTTAAACTTTAACATAGATTTTTATTGATAATACAGTAGAATGTCACGGAAATATCAATGTAGTGTGTTTCTTATGTAATAAAGAATCATTTAAAAAGGTTTTCTAAAATTAGTCAAATAGCCTATTATGAGTCTACATTTTACCCCAGCGAAGCCGGGTTTTCATCTAGTAAATAAATATTATCCCTCGCTTGGGGTCGAACTCAGAATGTTTTCAAAACTTTACCCAAAAGTTTGCAATGAGGAGGACTATGCCAAGAACCATCAATATCATGCAGAAGAGGGTGCTGAACCCACGCACGAGGGTGGATACTTGCGGCCAAATATTTCCGGTCGCTGAAACAAATAACAAATAAATAGATTAGATTAGATTATTTATTGCTCAATATAACATACATACATACATAAACTCACGCCTTCATTCCCAGAGTGGGGTAGGCAGAGCCACAAACTCACCAACAACTCCAAAAACTTGTTGATAATTCTGTGACCACATTTTGCACAACCAGGCTAAGATGTTATCCAGTGTATTAGTGACAGGTTGCAAACCCATCGCCTAACAGCACTACACAGCCTTAAGTCCCTTAGTCGTCTCTTACGACATCCAATGGAAGACATGGAGTGGCAACATTCTAAACCCGGCACCACACGGGCTCAACATATAACATTACGTTACAAATTGCACATGTCAAGTTATAAGATTTTACATTAAGGTCGTCATAAATGAAGATAGGTACATTAAAGAATAGTACATTATTGCCTAGGCAGGGAAGTAGGCAATTGCGGGCCGAGGATTGGTTTAAACGGACGAGCTTGCGAGTTTACTGGTGACTATACCTACCTACAGTCACCAGTAAAAATGAATGCTATCCAACATTGGCCTCGGTTATATCTGACACGCTCTGATGCTTGTAGAGTGACACGTATCGCATATTTTTGAGTCCAATATTGGATACTAAATTATTTTTGAGAACTATGTATACATGAATTCTAACTAATGAACTTACAGGTAATGTTCTCGAAACCAGTCTTGAGGCTTGCGTAATCTACCGTAGTATTCCGTTCCACCTGTGAAAAATGACTTTAAGCATCAAAATGAGAAACAAAAAACCGCCTTCAAAAACGCAAAAAAGAGCTTCTTTTTCACTTGTCTTAAAATGTTACTTTAAATCTCTGCACATCGGGACTAAAGTGCCTTATTAATGTCTAGGGATTAAAGTTTTATTTTTATTTACTTTAAATCCTTTAGGGATCAGCCAATCACGGTGTTGGTAAATGGAGGTTTATTGCTATTTTCAGTGATTGTGTATAGTCAACTTGAAATTTGGCATAGTTGTACAACTTGCTTGCCCGCATCTGTTTTTAGTAAAAAAAATATGAAATTATTTTTATAGATAATTTAAAAGGGGTCTAGAATGGGGGGTTGAAAAATGAAAGTGGTTCGATTATAGTAAATGGGGTGTCATTATGAAAGGTCTTAATCTGCACATCTAATAACTATGAATTTTTTGTGATTTACTTTTTGATTTATAACCAAAAATGTACAGTAAATGACCGGTCCCCCCTTATGTCCAAAGTTTATTAATCAAAACAATTGAAAAAATCCTGACGTGTAGATAATTACTTATATTTCATGGGATTTGAGTTTTTGAGATATAACAAAAAAACTAAGAAAATCTGTTTTAAAATTTAGGCTAGTTAAAATGGACCTTATTGCGTAGAAAATAAAGCTTATAGCAAAATGAGTATTTTCTTTTGCGGTTTCCAAGCATATTACCTTAAATACGGAACCCTCGGTGTGCGAGTCCGACTCGCACTTGACCTGTTTTCTCTGCTGCGTCTATATTACGTGTCAAATGTGGATAAAGCATCCGTCACTCTCGTTCTTATTTACGTGTCAGAAGGTGACGGATGCCTTATCTAAACTTTATCACGCGATAAACGCAGCCATATTATGGTCCCTGGCGACACCACCCACTGCCCACTTTTTTGTCCACAGCACATACACGCTACCAGCTAAAATACTTGCCCACTTATCTTTTGTTTTTACAATGGATGGACAAATAAATAAAACTTCTGAAACCAGAAAGTAACTTTAAAAATACTAACCAATTTTGAAGTAAGTTGTTGAGTTTTGGCCACCAAATATTCTTTATAAAGGGTAACTCTTTCCAAAGGAACCCAAAATATCCATATTTTTTGTTTTTTATACTACTGTTAAATTAATAGATCTTTTAAATTCCTTTAAGCCACGACTTTTATAAAAATATATTTGCTGGCCATTTTGCTAGCATACACACACAAGTTCAATTGAAATTTGTTTAGTATTATTAAAGTTACTTTCTTGTTCAAGAATTTATACTTATTATTATCAACAATTGTATAAACAAACGATAGATGGGCGAGTATTTTAACAATGAGTGTACCTAGTATTCAAAATTTAATTGCAGAAATTCTTTTAGCACTGAATTTTTCAACTTTTTAGAATAAAATAGAACAAAAAAACATTTATTTCTATTAATTATAAATTATTACAGTGTGTGAAAAGCAGTGCTGCGAAAATCGTTTCCACTCAGCCAATGCTTTTGAAATAAACACTAAATAAACTATGTCAATATTTCAATTTTTTGGTAGGTTGGGTTTAGTAACCTACCAAAAACTTAAAAGTTTGTCAAAAGCATTAAAAAAAATCACGCTACTACCGGACAACACGTCAAACTCAGCTTGATGATTATACTCAACCCCAAAACTCCTGACATCTGCAAAGTTAAATGATAAAATGAATTATAATAATTAAAAAAACTTTATTAATAAACTAACTTATAAAAAAACAAGGGTGTCCCTCAGAATACCTAAAAAAGTTTGTCCTAACATATTATTGCCTTAAACTGGTTTTCAGGCAACTTTTTAAGTTTTCCAATTATATCCGCGGTTCGGTTAGGTTAGGGTTGTATAACAACAACACTAAAAAGTTTAAAATTTAAGCGGAAATGGCTTTAGGATAAACGAAAATTCGGACAAACGATGCATTAGGACAAATGACGATTAGGAATTCCAATTTGGACCCCACTGTAACTCTACTTCTTTTTTTGCAGAACATTTTAACCAGCCTGGTCAGGTAACAGGCCTTCTTCGGTACTTAGGGAATCAATAGGGGCACCAAAAAGTAATTATGCTGTGTACCTATTCTTGTTATTGGCTTGTACACTAGACATAATACCCTAACCTGTTACTATGATATAAATGCTTTCTGTACTTGCTGTAAGTGCCTTTCAATAAATGAATAAATAAATAAATAAACCCAACCGCGATAAAAATATTTACGGAAAACGAAAAAACCACGCAAGAGCTTATCTGATGCTCAGTGTAGGGTTCCAAAACATATTTTAAAAAATCCACCATTTTGTTGAGAATCGCAGTTTTTCGGCAATAACTCAAAAACAAACGGTTTAAAAGATTTAAGGCCCCCCCCAGACACATTTTATGCAACTTTCGGAGAGATTATTCACAAGAGTACCTACATACCTATTTTCTTTTGCGTTTTCCAACCATATCTTAAATACGGAACCCTTGGTGCGTGAGTCCAACTCGCACTAACCTTTTTTTTTAAATTTATTTTATTTCAAACTTTTCAGTTTTAATTAATCTTAACATTTAAGTACTTTTTGTTTTCCTGTCAAAGTGGTAGCATCAAAGTGTTATAATCTCTCCACGCAAGTTAAAACTCGCACTTGTTCGGTTTTTAGGGTTCCGTAGTAAAACTAAGAACCCTTATAGTTTCACCTCTATTTGCCGACCCCATTTAACTCGATATTTTTATGAGCGGACATTTTGTAAAGGAACTCATTGCAAAAGAGACAATTTACAAATGGTAACTTCTAATTCTAATTTTAATTAACGTCTTTCACTCTTTTTATTTGAGAAATAAGTCCATGGATATCAAACGCGAGGACAATTGTTCGGTAAAAGAGTATTTTCTCTAATGGAATAAACAGAAGCTCCACGCGCTTCTGTCAAGTCCAAATGGGAACTTATTACAATAAGCCTTTAGGGCGGCCACATACATATACGTCCTTTCGATTTTTTTTCCGTTTCGGAATTTCGATTCGGAATTCCGAAGGCAGCTAAGTGCGACCACATACATTCCACATAAAAAAAATCGAACGGACGTGTGTGGTAGGGTCACAGATTTTGTATGGATAAGCTGAATTCCGTATGTATGCGGCCGGCCTTAACATTCTGTGTTGAACTAAAAATCCTGATGTCTTGACATAAATAAATGCTTTACTTACCAATGCCAAAATTGCTATAAATACCAACGCTATTCGGTTCGACAATATATTACAGCATGATTTAACCTCTGGGAAAATATCGCACATTTTGAAGTATTTATTTTTATCTAAAGTAAAAAAGAAAATATTGTTTATATTATTAACAGTAAATTTACTTCATTGTTGAGCACAGACAACTAAGGACACAGATTATAAGGTAGGACTAAGCGGACTAAGAGATATACTAGTGTATTTGTCATTGTGTTTTAATAAGGTTTTAATGAACAAAGACAAATAGTAGTTGTTTTGGAGCAAGACGGTTTTACTAAAACTAGACTGATTAAGCCCGCTTTACATTTGGCTAAATTCAGTGTGCTGAATGAAAAAGACTCTAAAAAAAGACAAGTGTAAAGGCAGTTAGCATGTTAGTCAAGCTAATTAGACAGCGAAACCTTATCCCCTCCACGCCGTCTGTCTAAATTTAGCACTGAATTTAGCCAAATGTAAAGCGGGCTTTACTGCTAGAAAAAAGTGTGACTGACAGAGAACATACTACGAACATCTATTCATCTATCATTTTATCTCTTTTTATTAGGATGACCAAACAAAAACTAGCGCTCACAATTTAAAAATCGTCGTAGCTTTGAGTTTTCAAGAGTAATGTTTACATATTTTTTTATAGACAGACTTCTGTTATTTATTAGTCTCTTTAGCCATGTGGCCATCAATTAAAGCAGGGGTCTTCAAACTTTTTGACTCAAGGGCCACACTGCACATAATATAAATTCGTGCTGGCCAAGACTTTGGTTTCATGGCTGGTCATCAGGAAATCATAATTAATATTCATCGCACTGATACAAATTTTTCCATTGCCTCATAATTAGCCCACCTTGTTTGTTTGTTACTACTCTTAAATAAATCCCAGCGGTCTCATTTGAGATTAATTACAACATGTGTGTAGGCTCTCCCGCTTTCTTTCCGCGGGCCGGATTTGACGAGCTCGCGGGCCGGACTTGGCCCGCGGGCCGTAGTTTGGCGACCCCTGAATTAAAGCATAGTAATCGAGCTGGAGTCTGGTCAAGCTAACTCTGCAATAGAATAACCTGGAAACCGCGAGTAAAACTTTATATGGCAATATTTCCAATCAGTCTAGGAGACGTTTTTTATAAGTATGTGTGATGTCAGACAGACAGCTTTCGTTACTACCTATAAAAATGTGTCATAGTAAAAACGATGATAAAATATTATTTTATAAAAAAACCCTCTTCCATAATCCCATTTTTTTTTTATTATTCATCATAATATATATATTTAAAGCATTGTGTAATTCCATTTAGTCCGGTCTTTATTTAACTCTAGTTGATGGGTTTTTGAAGTAAGTTTGTAATTGTAGGAAAAAAAATAGTTTTTTTTTGTGGTTGTAATAATTTGAAAATTAATAACTACACATATAATATAACCTACCCTCTAATTAAAAAGAATAGCTCAATGTCAATTCCAAATTCGAAAAACTTGAAAAATAATGAAAACTAACCCTTACTTGTGTTTATTACAGCGCAGTGGGAAATCCTTTCTATTGAAATTAATTGTTGAACATATACGGCGTTATTACGCAACTACAGCAGAGTAGCTTTGACAAGTGCACCTGCAAGATAAATTATATTTGGTCGGATATTACATTCCATGTTTTCCTAAAGGGGCTTCTAAACGGGCCATATTTTCACTGCAATGTGTGGCCGGCAACTATTGGTGTCCCTCTTTTACTCGTATGTTAGAGAAAGACACCAATAGTGGCCGGCCACATATTGCAGTGAAAATATGGCCCGTTTAGAAGCCTCTTTACCGATAGAGAAGGGAAACACAATCTCTTACCACAAAATGACTGAACAGCATTATATATATATATATTATCTGGTAGTCTTATCGAACTAGGTTTAGTGTCGAGGGCTCTAAGACTATTACCAGTATAATCGCTAGCTGCCTTATCGGCGGAAGGATGTCGGTTCATTTCCGCTCGGAGCCTCGATGCCATTCGCCAAAGGATGAGAATGTGACGCAGGCCGTGGGCGGATTGACACTTCTTAACTAATATCAGACCTTAACTTTATGAAAAGTATCATATAATAACGCTATATTTCGTTAGTGTTTCAAGTTTTGTTTATTATTAATCTATATTATGTGCTACATTGAAACGAAATCAAGATCGTAAAACTTGGGATACACCTATTTTCACAATGTATGAAAATTTCAAATTCATTCCGAGGAATAGGCTTCCTAAATTACTCCCTGTAGTTAGATTAAAAAACCGGTCAAGTGCGAGTCGGACTCGCGCACCGAGGGTTCATTTAAGATAACTTGCTTGGTAACCACAAAATAAAAATACTCATTTTGTTATGAACTTTATTTTCTAAGCAATTTTTCGAAGTTTTTTTGTTATTTCTCAAATACCGTAAATAATTAACACTTCATTTTATTTTTCCCATAAAATATAAGTAATTATGTATAATAAATGTCAGAAATTTTTTAAGTTTTTTAATAATTAAACTTCGGAGATAAGGAGGGATCATTTTTTGTATAAATCAAAAAGTACATCACTTTTTTTTTTTTAATGTGCAAATCAAGCCCTTTCATATGACACCCCATTTGCTATAATCAAACCACTTTCATATTTCAACCCCCTATTCTAGACCCCTTTTTCAATTATTAATAAAATTAATTTCATTTTTTTGTGTGTGGCTGTGTTTCCGTGTGGTTGCCGGGTTAGAATAGTGCCACTTCATGTCTTCCCGTGGATGTCGTAAGAGGTGACTAAGGAATAAAGGCTTGTAGTGGAGTTAGGCGATGTGTTTGTAACCTATCACTGGTAAACACTGTGTAAAATGTGGTTACAAAGAGTTAACAGCAAGTTTGTAGAGTTGTTGGTAATTCTGTAGCTCTGCCTACCCCACTCTGGGACTGAAGGCGTGACGGTTAAATACATTAGCAGTGATCGGAATAGGTAGAGTATATTTACCTAAAGTTCGCAAAGGGACATAATATAGAGTGGTTGCAACTGGGTGAAATATTAATTTATTTCATTGAATTCCGGATTTCCGGTATTTTTCTGGTACTAGTCGTAATGCTAAATATACGTAATATTTACTCACGGTACGGGATATTTTATGTTAGTTTGTGATAAAAGCGGCCTGTTAATCATTTCTTGTCTCTAATTAATAGGTGTCTAATAATTATTTATATAATATTACATATATTTAGCATTACGACTAGTACCAGAAAAATATCGGAAATCCGGAATTCAATAAATTAAGTTAATATTTCACCCGGTTGCAACCACTCTATATTATGTCCCTTTGCAAACTTTAGGTAAATATACTCTACCTATTCCGATCACCGTACATTAGTATTTGCTTCTGAGTTTTGGATGTTATTTATGTATTCAAGTATTTATTTCTCTATCTGTATTTATATCGTTGTCTACTACGCATAGTACAAGCCGAGAGCTTAGTTTGGGACTAGGTAAAATTTGTGTGACATTGTCCCCTAAAATTTATTTACATTTTATTTATTAAATTGTCTCTGAGTATGGTGGCAAGCATTTTTCCTTTCCTTTATAAAATATTATCGAAGAAGTCTTTATTATTATAAGACTAGTCTACGGGTTCATATGCTACCTATATTATGCGAATAACTAGCGCCCCGAAACCGGAAATGAGCGCGTCCTTCCGGCGATAAGCACAGCTCCGCGAGCATTGCGGTTGGCTTAATAATATATAAGTAAAGATGGTATTTAAGATAAAAAAATGTAAAATAAGAAGCGGTAAAATGATTATAGTCAAATACAGCTTAATCGCAATCAAAATACGGATCACGGCTGCAACATAATTTTTTTCACCACTCATTACTAAAAAGGCGAATTGAGACAATTTTCTTTTATGAGTGTCAATGCCATAATTGTATTTATGACTTTTTTATCATATTAATTTTTATTACAATATAAAAAAAGTTTTTTTTAAAATGATAATGTTACTTCATAATTTTGCCACTGCTCTTCTCAATCAAATGGTTTCACTTAGGTTTTAGTTATGAAGTAGGTATTTATTTTTCTACGCGTCAGTAGATTAGGTACTTATCTCATTTTTACATGATTAAATCATGGTTAATAATTACAATAAAACCATTTGGAATCATATCCTATGTAGCATGACGCATTTTTGCGTTAACGGCATGAAAAGTACGGGCCCTGTTGAGGAGTAATATTAGTTTGATAAAAAGATAATAGAAATTAATTATTCAATAAGTAGGCCGCAGGGGAACTCTTACACGTCAAAAATCTACCAGCGCTTTCCAACAGGGGACCACTGCTGAGAAGAAACGCCACAAGTAACTCAGCAGTCAGTCATTTATTAAACATTATTTCATAATTACAATGATATTACTAATGATCGGCTAGCGGTAGCAATTCTTTGACGAAAGTATAACATAGATATGATTCTATTTAAATTTCGTGCACAATTTATACATTAAAAATGTATGCAGTTCTATTATCGAGGTTTTAACATGTCTTTAACGATGAAATATCTATCGGTTTACAACTACGCACCTCTCACATCTGTTGATGTAGAAAGGTATAAGGTTATATAAATGGATCCTCAATGATAAAATGAAACGATTGACAATATCAAACATACAAAATTATAATTTACTATAACAAACTAAATTCAGTGAGTTTTTAACAATATAACTATGGTTTTATTTTTAGCAATACAGACTTATCCATATTAGTTATTACGTTTGACGTTAAAATGACATAAAATGCTACCGGTCGCCGATCACTAGATATTACTTACTCTAGCATTATAATATTCTTCTTCTGCTAGTGCCTCTTCAATCGTGAAGGTGGCCATCAGCTTTTTGTACTCGTCCCTATCCGCAGCCAACCGGAACAGCTGATCAACGGAAGCAATACCGGTCTACTCCCAGTAAATATATAGGTATAAATATTAATTTAAATATAAAATCAAATATCATGCGTAGTTTAGCTGGAAAACATTCCAAAAATATTAAGAGAGAAATAGAGGGACAAAAAGGAAAAAAAAACACCTAGTTATGTGTATAAAGGCGGTGCAAGACGGCCACATAAAAGTTTCGACATGTTTTCCTACATCAACGGAGTCCCCTATACAAGGCGTAGTCAGTCAGACAACGAGTCTTGGAGACGAGCTCCTGACCAAGCTCGCACCGTCGGAAGCTTTGGCGACCGTCTAGCAGGCGCTTAATGGTTGACGGCAACATTACGATTGGTAGTACAAAGAATACTGTAACTTGGTTTTTTCCGTGAATCTTATTTCGTGTCAAAATCTAACCTCGATGTTCCCTTTAAACGGAATGTTAACAAAAAATCCCGGTAATCCCTTCTTTTCTCTAAACAATTTTTCGACCGATTTCCCAGCAAACCATATATACATCCTTTATAAAATAAACCACGTCACAATAATCACGACTTTATTGTTTACTCCAGAAGGTAAAAAATATTTAGCTATCAAATCGCAGATGTGTCTTTTTCAAATGAAAAGAAAATAGAACGCCACGCTTTTTATGCTGGTACTGTGTCCTTATTGTGTTTCGAATAAGGTTGGATTTGGTTAGCACGAGATGTAAATGTAGTAGTCTTCTGATATACAGGTTGATCTTTATGTTACGTAACGTATGATTTAAATTGGTTGCGTTGGCATCCATTGTCATGTGTAAGAAAGTCCATTTAAATGACAATCGCAACTGACATTTAGGGTCACACAAGTACCGATGGTGATTTTCATTTGTTCTGCCAGGTATAGCTGCCGTGTCGAGTCTTAAACATTTTACAATTATAATAGTATGGCAGCCTCTGGCCACGTGAGGCCCTAGCCAAGATTCAAATGCTACTGACATTTTTATTAGGGTTCCGTATCCAAAGGGTAAAAACGGGACCCTATTACTAAGATTCCGCTGTCCGTCTGTCCGTCTGTCTGTCACTAGGTTGTATCTCATGAATTGTGATAGCTAGACTGTTGAAATTTTCACAAAAGATGTATTTCTGTTGCCGTTTTTACGATAAATACTAAAAACAGAATAAAATAAATATTTAAGGGGGCTCCCATACAACAAACGTGATTTTTTTGCCGTTTTTTTGTTAATGTTGTACGGAACCGAGTCCGACTCGCACTTGGCCGGTTTTTTTTTATTCGCTTACTAAATTTAAAACTAAAATCTTGGCCTGTTTGTTGCGTACTGATCTTTAGTGTTACCTACTGTTTCTATTTAGTCCGCTAAGTTATCTGGAAATGCTGTGTATACTTGTGGCTTGTACACTAGACATAATACCCTGATCTGTCACTATGATTATAAATGCTTTGTGTACTTGCTGTAAGTGTATCTTTCAATAAATAAATACATAAATACAGGGGGATGAAAAACGTGATCATTATAAGAAACTAGGCAACGATTTTAAAACTGCGTTTGTTACAAAACATTTCCAACTCTTATTGGGTGGCAGTGAAAAGGATTCTATTCGTTGGACTGTTTTAAAGTACCCAACTAACTGCAAAGAGCTTATTTATTTTACTTAGAGATCCGTAAGAGCACCCGATGTTGAAGAAAAAACCTTTGTAAGAAATTTATTTTATGAAAATTTATTTCAGACGCATGTACAAAGCATTTAAAATTTTAAAATGTAATATATTCAATTAAATAAGTACAATGAAACTAAAAATACTATGCCTTATTGACAGTAGAAAAATCACTTAAAAGAGATTATACCGTTTTTGATATTATAGCAATTAACATTTATTTCGATACCACGATATATCTTATTACATAACCAACCGCCAAGCACCAATGTTCGCATTATTGCGTTCCGGTACGAGGATAAGACAATTGGCAAAATTACTGGAGTCATGCCATCTTAATCCTCAGGCTTGGCAAACGGATTTGCGGTCTTAAGATTGTAGTCTATATGTCTATGGGTCACAGATCTTACTAACCATCAGGTGGCCTGTGTGCAGCTCGTTTACCTTCTGCAAGCCATTAAAAAAATGATGTTTAATTTCAAAATCACCGTTATTAACGTCAAGCATTCACAAATCAAAAACTGGCAAAATAATTTTCCCGTTTTTCAGACCAAGTTAAACAAAAAAAATCGCAAATTACCACGTCAATGTCAGTTTTATGAGTGCATAATTGTATATTAGGGTAATTCTTTGAAACAACTCACTGACAAGCTCGATAAAGACTTTTAAACTGGCGAGGGGTCCCGAGTCCTTGCTGGTAAAAGGCAGAGTTAAGTGAACATACCTACTCGTAGCTGGTTCGATGGCAAAACCGGTGACTAAAATCACAAGACACGCACGAAATGTGGTTTATAAGCACTGATGGAACAACTTAGTCGCCATTTTGAATGTGTCAACGAGAATACTGACAAGTTGTTTTGTAAATTAACCCAAATAATTTGTTTATATCCGAAATGATGTTTCTCTTAAAAAGTATACATACATACATACATACATAAAATCACGCCTCTTTCCCGTAGGGGTAGGCAGAGACTTTCTCCCACTTGCTATGATCCAGACAAACTTCCCTCACTTCCTCCACACTAAATCTCTCCATACACGTGCGTCGGTTTAGAGTCTCCTGACCTGCCCCTTTCTTAATACTTCCCCGAGCTGATCGTGGAACGTTTGCCTTGGCCATTCCCTTCCTACATTCCGATCTACTCTTGCCTCATATATTTGTGTTAGAAAATATACAGAACCCGCTATTGGAAACATACTTTCTCGACTTTGTTTCTCAAAGGCCGGCTGTGTGAGTGCTTCCTACTCTGCAGATCGTTTCGTTTCCGTCTGTTTGTTAAGAACAAGTCAAGCTAGTTTCTGAGTCTAATGGAGTTTTATTTTGTAAAAGGACAAATATTAATGTAAAGGATGATATTTAAAAAATATATAATTCGATAGAATAGAGTAGAATCATTTATTTCAGGCTATTGCTCATAGTATTGTTTAGTTTACTTAAAATAGGTCAGTGACAATTATTAGGAGAATGTATCGAAACTTTTTATCTGATCGTCTTGCACCGTCATAGGTAAGTATAGTTTTTATAACTTTTATTTCTGACCCACCTCTAAGATACTTACCCCATACTGTCAGAATAATGTTCCAAGTTGTTGAGTGAGTGACTCTCTAAGTGCGTCACCTGCCGCATCCATATAGTCTCCGACTGAGCATCAGCGCTGCAGCGGCAATGCTGCAGCACATGCTGAGCCAGCTCATTTTCACGGATATGCCGTATACCGTATACTATGTATATTAATAAAGAACTTGCACAGTATTTTACATTGTTTTAAATTTTGTTTCGTATTTTTTATTGTATTTTGATATCCATGACATAGGTACTTATTAAGGTGATCATTTTTTGAAATCAGTTGAATAGAGGATATGATGAAAAAAAGCTTGCGAAAGCATTTATCGTTTTTAGGGTGCCGTAGTCCTAGTCAAACCAAACACTTATAGTTTCGCCATGTCCGTCCGTCCGTCCGTCCGCAGCCTAGCTCAGACTACATTCAAGAAAGCTGTTATTTGGCATGAATATACATATAAGTCACGCCGACAAAGCGGTAAAACAAAATTTTAAAAAAATAATTAGGGTTCCTCCTACATGTAAAAAAATATTCGATCAAGGGATCCGTTTGTAAAATTTTAAGATTTTAGGTGCAAATGATATCAGCCTGAAATTACTAGCATAGAGGCATTCCATCTTAGTCCTCAAGATCTGCAAAAAATTGTGGTTTTAGCATTGCAGTCTTTAGATTGTAGTCTTAACATTTAAATGTCTATGGGTCACAGATCCCACTTACCATCAGGGGCACGTTTTATACCTAAAGCTACCATTTACAATTTTACAGGTCTAAACTGGCAACACTGCTCAAATAGCTGGTCGTCATTGGTCGAGGTTGTGTCAAATGGAAACTTGTAACCTGTACATTGTAATTTGTAGCTTTATAAAACAGGCCCCAGGGCCTCTATTCAACACGGTAAAAACAATATCGTTTTTGATCAGTTATCGTATTGTCACCGTTTTGATAGCTCTTATTTACTTGACAGTAATGGCGTCTGACGTCATAACAATACCATAACAGGTCAACTACGATATCGTTTTTACCGTCGGGAATAGAGGCGCAGGTGGCTTGTGCGCTCAGTTGCTAACTATATAAAAAACTGAATAATGACTTTAATGATTTTACAGCCAAATATGGACTCATTGAGTGGATCACTGCGATATGGGGGAGTGGGACGCAGGCATACTTGTTGAGCTGCTCTTGCGTGGCACAATTTAAATATACCGCGTAGAGTTAACAATCGAAATAGGAACCATTTGAAAACAAGTGTAAAAAAAAACTTTTTTTTATGGAATGGAGAAGCCACACGGACGATCTGATGGTGAGTTCGGGAGCTTGCCGTTTAGCCGAAATATGTTTTTTTTTCATTTGTCAACTCAATTTTTTTCCTCTACCTAACTGTAAATATTTCAGGATTTATTTTAGTACCTTCGTGTAGAACCACGGAATAGAAAAAACAGTGAAAGTAGCATGAGCTTCGCTTAGTATCAGACCAGTTGTCGCCAATGCTCAAACTATCATAAAAACAACACGCCACCATGGAAAATGTTTTTGGTGCGGCTATCGTTTTTATATTCCAAAATAGCACAATAAGGCATGCTTCTGGATTCATTTCCTATTTTAGAAATATTGAAATATCGATATATTGAAATAAGCGATCGCGGCAAAAGCATGGTAGGTTATGCGGAACTCCGCAAAACTATGCCACACATTACACGCCCACTAGACATTTCTACCGTTTTTTCTGTTCTGTGTGTAGAACCCTATAGGTTAGGTTAGGTTAGATTTATACAATCCTGAAATATTTACGGTTACAGAAAACAAAGCGGGTTGGCAAATGAAACGGTTGGAAAACGATACATTTGGCAAACATGTTTCGCCGAAACAAAGGTAGCCCGGTGAGTACACTCTGACCTAGACCTGGACTTGGGCAAGACTTTTATTATGTCCAACCCCATGCATTGTCCTTACTCATTTACTTCAGGGTTAGCTGGAAGAGATCCCATTTATGTATAAGTTTGCCTTTGTACATTATTTTAATTATAATATTTACATTTTTTTGTAATAAAGGGTTTACATACATACATACATATACAGATAAGATAACTAAGAACACTTACTACATTTACTCAACTGTACGTAGTGCCTTCAAATTATTTGAGCCCTCGGAATTGTCAAAGTTGGAGTAGTTTTGTCGACTTGGAGCAGACACGTCTGCTAATGAACTAACTTGTTACATTATGGTGTAGTCAAAGTATAATAAACTCTAAATTAGACATTTGGAGAAACTTTAGAATCATGGATAGATTTCGAAATAAATGAGCATAAGAATTAATTGCCATGTAATGTAAAAATCGGCTAAAAATATATTGGACTATGCTCAGTGTAGGCCGAAGCCGTTAACTATAAACACAAAAAAAGCAAGCTTTAAAAAACACAACGTTGCTAACCGTCTTTAAATCATTATACATCCAAAATATTCATTCAAAATTAAAATAAGGAAAAAAACCTAAAAATTATTCTTAAATACCTATTGAATGATAACATTGATAACCCACTTGTCATAGTTCGTATACTTTTTTTTTCTTTTTTACATATTGGTGTCTGGTTGCCGCCATATTGAAATTTGAACATTAAGATAAATCAATTTGATAGAATAATCATAAAATCGGTCCACGCGTTTAGTTTCTAGAGCGCCACAAAGGCACGAACATACATACAAACTGACACTCATTTCATAGAACGTATGACACGCAGAATTTTCGTTTCGTACAAAGCTATTTTCAGTTGAACCCGTGTTGATTTCAGGTTATCTTGTGACAATTCTAACCTACTAACGGCCGAACCCTATATTCAAACCGCGGATAGATAAGGCCTACTTCGGATTAAAATTTGACATTTGCCCATACAAAATGTGTCAAATTTTAATCCGAAGTAGGCCTTATCTATCCGCGGTTTGAATATAGGGTTCGGCCGTAAGTGAATCAAATTGAAGATAACCTGAAATCGACACGGAGTCAGCAGAAAATAATCTATGAAACGAAAATTCTGCAAATCTTAAGAGCCAACCTGTGTAATCTTAACCTTTTCAACGCTATGTCAAATAAAAAGTCACTCACACGCCATTGACAGCTCAACACCAGAGCTAATGTCAACTTTACCTCATAGAAAATCAGGTCTATTTTCCACTGTCAACCATGACTGCTATATCAGTCGCTGGCGTTGAACCTGCGGTGCTGATTAGGAAATGCAAATAACCGGTTATAACCGATTTTAACCGGCTATTTTCATACAAAAACGGTTAATAACCGGTTAAATTGCATTCCTTAGTGCTGATATATGAGTCGTTGCCGTCGAAAAGGTTAAGCACCAACCTGTGAAGTATTTTTATGGATGAATAAAGTTTTTATCTATCTATCTATCAAAGTGATACGTTATATGAATTGAGTGTCGGTGAAGAGAACACCTTGATAAATACATTACCCTCCTACTTCAGCAGTCGGTTAAAAAAGCCCAATTCTACTGGTTTCTTCGATCTACGTTGTAATTTTTCACCCCGTTGGAAGGTCCCCTGACCCGTGCTCTCTGCCTAATATTATAAAATGGAAAAACACGGAGGCGGCTCACCTACGCTCCGTCTAGACGAAAATTTAATGATATGATTACATTAACTTCATAATTGTATGATTCTAAGGAAAATTACTAGTTAACTGTAGCGGTTTTTTTAGGAAAATTGAAGAGGAGTAATATTTGCCCTTGCGCATAAGAGATTTATTAGGGTTCCGTAGCCAAAATGGCAAAAACCGTCCGTCCGTCCGTGTGTCACACACGCATTTTACTCGCAAACTACAAGTACATTGATCAAAAATTTGAAGAATTTTAAATGATAAAAATAAATGTTTCTAGGGGGTAACCAAAGATGAAAAAATCTGCATAAATCATCGTGTGGCACTTATATCCACAGTTCTTTTCAAAATACTTGAAGGTTCCTAAGCAGTTATTTAGACTAGGTGAATATTTTCGGAAATAATCGCTCTGAAAGTTGCGTAAATTATGTCCCCCCCCCCTTTATCTCTTAAAGCGAATGTCCAAAAAATATCAAAACGATACAAATTATTTTCAACATGATCGGATATACCGTTTTTGAGTTATTGCCAAAAAACTGCGCTTCTCAACAAAACGACATAAGTGACATGAAGATACGCTCTTTTACTGGTGCACTTTTCCACATCATATTTTTTGACATAGATTTTTATGTTTGTAGTAACGGCTTCCGGAACCCTACACTGAGCATGGTGCGAAATGCTCTTGCCCGGATTTTTTAAATTAAATTCTACCTATGGTACTAGAGGGCACCCGTGAATTCGTACACGTAAAATTAGGTTTATAATAGGTAATAACGTTTAAATTAAAATATAAAATGTTTTTTTCTAATAATCATTACGAAAAACAATTGTAAAAAGTATTCCATGTGTTTTTATTCTACTTTGGATAAGCCCATCTTGCTTCGATCACAATAGAAATTCGGTCAAACCATATTGTTTTTGAGATGTTGTCGTATCTAGCCTCGTAAACATTGTAATTGCAACCTTGTTGAATGTTACTATAGGGTGCCTTTTATGTTTGGTTTTATGTCCTCAAGCAATAACCTGGGGACTCAGGAGGCTAGATACACGGCAGTGTGTAAAAAAAAGAAAAAAAATCAAGATCGGAGAAAAAGCTGATAAGTATGTATATTTTTACACAAACGTTGGGTATTTATGAAAACGGACAAATTAAGGCTTAAAACAAATTAAGGTTAACAATCTAGAGTCAAACTTGGCATCTTTTTAGATTATCAAAACTTTTGGTAGCACGTGAGAACTTGGCCTAATTTTTACGTTATGTTTTGGTGAGATTACTCGACCTCCATTACTGTCAAGTAAATAGAAGCTATTGTGACGTTGACAGTACGATAACATGACAAAGGCTATATGGTTTTACCTAGTAGAATAAAGGCAATGTCATAATGTCAACAATTATTATTACGATGTCAGAGCAAGATAGGTAAACCAATGCACAATAAAAGCCCTGGCAATCCCTAATTTACAAACTTAAAATGCGCGCAAACTTTACCTTGTTTTCACAATTTTTTCAGGTTTTTAGTTTAAAGTTTTGCAAATATGATACCAGCAGTTATTAATTAGCTTTCAAAATTGGCACCCATGTTAAAGTCGAGTTACATGAATTACTTCAGAAATATCCTACTTTTTAGTTTAAAAATGTACTATAATTTCAAACACATAAGGTTTAAAATGCAATAGCTGGATTATGTCTGCTAAGTTCGAGTTCACACAAGAAGCGACATCCTCGTAGCTCTACGAAACTTTTAAGCAAAGTGCTACGCCGTAGCGTGCTACGAGCTGAGGACACACTGCAAGATAATTATCATAGCAAGACGTTAATATTGATTAATCAATATTTTTTCAAACAAAGATCAATAGTGTAATCATGATTTGGGATCGGTTTGAAAAATATCGGTTATTTATGGTCTTAACCAGGTTTTTCGTAAAAATTCGCTTGTATTTTCGGTTTTTTATTCTTCGTGCAATTGGATGGCGTTGCGACTAAAATGATATAAATACCGGCTAGACTTCAACTGAAAATTCAACGAAAGACCTAGCTGATTAGCGAGCTGAATTAACCGTTATTTCGAGCAGGAACAGTTTTATTTTGCTCTTTTATCAGAAACGAAATAATATTGATTCTGTTTGAGCGAAATCGAAATGAAAATGCTTTATTTGAAATGTATGGTGTTTCTGATGAGCTGGTTAAAAATAATAATTAGGTTTACGAGCTTTGAGTGTAATTGTTAAAAAAACCAACAAATTAGTATCCACCTGTTTGTTTTTTAGTATGTTTGTTACGCTTTCACAGCTTAACTGGTAAACCAATTTTATTAAAATTGAGAAGGAGATAGTTTGAATCTCATGAAAGGACATAGGGTACTTTTATAACCTGCCGATTTCTCGTGCAAACTATAGCCATCCCATGTTCTCCACGTGGAAGCACATAAAGCCATCCCTTTTAATTACTGCGTGGGTTAGGCAGCAGTGCACTATACGTGGCCTCTTAACTCCATTCTACTTTAAACTCCTTGTCTTACAAAGTTTTTGAAACCACTCTGTGCTTTTCATTTGTTACTTTTCTTCCTCACCACCCTTCTCTCATTATCTCTGTTCTTACCCCTTCCATAACTTAACTGTGAAATTCAACGATTCGTCTATAATTTTCAACGCAAAACGACATTTTAACAACCTAACCTAGAAGTCGCACTATAGATGGCGCCCAACGTGGGTCTTTAAGAAAATATCTGGGTGCTCCTTGAATCACCGACACTCATTTCACGAATGCGTTGTTTCATCGAATTTTCATTTCATCGACAGCTAATTTCTGCTGAAACCTTATTGTTTTTAGGTTATCTTAAGCATGGTTTACGTAGCTTAGGTTAGGTTAGACCTGTGACCACCAAAAAATTATAACACGTGCACGTGGAAATGCCTATTCGATGAAATGAAAATTCGGTGAAATGAGTGTCGGCGATTCAAGGGTAAACCAAAATATCTTCCAGTGGAATCACAGGTTACTCCGTCCCACATGCTTCGAATATCATTTAATTTATTTGGCTTGCCAAGTTTGCATGAAACGGAGGATGTTTGGAACTCGAAGTTTATAACTAGGTATGACTTGTACGAGTCTTCTTTAATATTGGTAAATAGATGGTGCCCGCGACTTTGTACGGCTAGAACTATCGCGCTTCACCCCCTTTTTCTTTGGGTGGGGGTTGATTTTCGGTAAATCTTTCTGTGTGCAGCTCTAGGCTATCTTGGGAACATTTCCTCCGAGGAGTTTGGATAAAAGTGTTATTTGTAAAAGTGGTATATTGTGATAGATCAATTCAAAATAAACGTATTTCTCATAGGGTCTTAATTGCATCGGAGTCGAGATATTTCAGTATTGATACTTTGGCGTATACAAACTACGAAATGCAATTTAACCGGTTATTAGACGTTTTTGTATGAAAATAACCGGTTAAAACCGGTTATAACTGGTTATTTGCATTCCGTAATACAAACATATTAGCAGGGTCCGGAACCGCTAAGCAATTAAAGGGTTTTCGATAGGGTATTTCATTGACAAGTTTTTGTTAATAAATGTATTTTTATTTTTTACTTTTTATTATTTATAGTGGTGATTATAACTTGTAGAAATTATGTAGTGTGGCTGTATTCAGAAACAAGTTAATGAAGAAGAGTTTTTTAAACGATGTTTATTTATAAGATGGCATTCTGTTTTCACTTCAGTTTGAACCCCGGCAAAGTCAAATCTTAAAGGTCGATGCTACAGACGAAACAGTTGACTAGAAGCCTGAAATATAGATACCATATTTCATCCCACCTGAACAATAAGATGTTTCTTAGACGCGATAAAACTTTTTTGTTTTGTTAACAAAACAATATTTCCAGTGTTTGTCTTGACATTGTTATCACGCGAGATCTAATCAAAGAAAAATAGCTGTGTTTTTGGTAAAATTTAAGTTTGAGGGATACTGAGTATCCCAAGACTTTTTTGATGTGTGCACTGTCACCCAATAAAAATGTTGAGCATACTTAGAACCTTATCATTGTGAATGTCATTGTCATTGTCGTGTCTGTCATTTGATGTTCTGTTTGAAGTTTACTATGACAACGCACTGATGTGCTTAACATTTTCGTTGGGGTACTGTACATACATACATTGCAAGTTAAATAAAAGCTTGTAACAAAGGAAACCATTTAGAAAGGAAGGTCATTACAACCGTTTCCTTAAGAGTCACGGAATTAAGTGTTAGTTACATTTTATAAGTGCGCTTTCCTGATTGCCACATTCTAACCTCTTAAGCCAATAAGCAGTATCCCGAATTAAATAACCAAAGAACTTTTAACTCTAGTCCACTAGTAATAAGGTTGAGATTGCTACAGGGGTTTTCTGAGATAGTGCATAATGTTTTCTATTTACACACGCGAAGCTTTTAATGCTTATGTTAATGTTGTCATTTCACTCGGTAAAACCATATTGCCTTTGACATGTTATCGTATTGTTTATCGTGACGAAAGTTAACCATAGTCGAACCTAAAATGACAATTGGCGTAAAGGACATCTATATTGTACTGTAAAATTGTCCTATACGCCAATCCCCATTTTGACAATCGTATGATTTAAGTATAGTAATTTTCGTTACGGAATGGAAAAAAATTAAGGATTTTAATTAATTGTCCTTAACTATGTACAATGTTTTTGAAAACGGCCCTGCAGCGTGAATGAACACACACACACACACACACACATAAACTCTCGCTTTTATAATATTACTGGGATTAGTAAGAATTATTATAGAACAGAAATCGAATGAGATTGAATGTTATTCAAATATTATTTTATGAATATACCTACCACTCATTTGAAACGGATCGATAGTTTGTTTTGGGATGTTAACCCTTAAACGGATTTTGTCCGTTTTAAAGGACACATCAATTAAATGCTCACCCTTCTAATTACAACGAACTGTCGCATAGATTCAGTACCAAGTGACTTTAATAAGTTTATCTCTTTCCCACTTATGCATTAAGAACGACTATGCGCGAGACGAGAACAAGACGCGAGCAAATTAAAAAAAAACACATTTTAATCACTTGAAAATTTATATGATATTTTTCTTTTCTAACCTAAATTTCTTACTGTAGTTAAGTATAGTTTAAAAAAAACAACCAATGAAACGTAGAGAGATCATTTAAGGGTTAAGCGCGAACTGGTTTATAAAGACAAGTTCTCTGAGAGTAACTATATAAAAAACAAAATTGAATATAATTATATTATATACGATTCCTTTTTGTAGATACTACATCCCGGGCTGCAATCGTTTTCTTGTCTCCTAACCACGCGCTTAGCCACAACGAATATCGCCATCCTACAGGCACGTCGATATGTTTTATCTCTTTCCCCCTAAGCCATATTGAACCTGAGTTAATGGAGCAGGTAAACGTGGAGCTCGATCCTCTAATCGGTGCGCCGGAGCCGAACGATATCGTCACAATGCACAAAACCGGCGATTTATGTCTTATCTGTCTCGCCCAGACACACCGCCTAAGACGCTTAATGAGAGAGAAGCAATATGCCTGTAGATTGAAGAATTCTTCGAAATCAGAAAGGTAATGTGACAGATTATAGCTGGAAAGGTTTGGTTTTCATAGGGGCTATAATAGTAGTTTATGTGACTGGTTCATAATGAGAGGTATTAATACACGAGTGTGGTTTAATGAAACGAGCCGAAAAACAAATTTCATAATAAGATCACACGAGTGTTTTAATGCATAATTACGTGTACAGTCACGTACATAAATTTATCTACATGCATATCATAACTTTTCTACAATATCATCTGTGGTTGTCCTGTATCTTAATGTTTACATTAAAATATCGGTCACCGATTATGCCAATACTTTAATGTGAACATTAAGATGCAACCACATCGATAACCGATACTTTAATGACGTGCAATACTTTAATGTTAACTGACTTGGTATGGAGGCGGAAGTATGAGATAGGCCCCTTTTTACTGCGAGTAGCGGTAAACGAGAACGCGGACGGAGTCGCGAGCGACAGCTAGTTAATAAATCAACCTTTAATTGTTCTTATTATACGATTCTCGCAATATTATCCCCATACACTAACCCGAAATAGCGCCAAGTTTTGTAGTAAGTACACTACTGGCGTCGAGGGACACAAGCAAACACTAGTTAGCGGACTAAATAACTCTAACTAGAGAAAACAGCGCGAAATGCCTACGAGCTGTTTATCTTGAAACTACAACATGACTCAAGATTCGGCGAAAATACTTGGGTACTAGGAAAAAAGGGAATTACATCGGTGATACTCAGTGATCGGAATAGGTAGAGTATATTTACCTAAAGTTCGCAAACGAACATAATATAGAGTGGTTGCAACCGGGTGAAATATTAATTTATTTTATTGAATTCCGGATTTCCAGTATTTTTCTGGTACTAGTAGTAATGCTAAATATGCGTAATATTTATTCATCGTTCGGGATATTTTATGTTAGTTTGTGATAAAAGCGGCTTGTAAATCATTTCTTGTATATAATAAATAGGTGTCTAATTATTTACTTATATAATATTACGTATATTTAGCATTACGACTCATACCAGAAAAATACCAGAAATCCATAATTTAATAAAATAAATTAATATTTCACCCGGTTGCATCCACTCTATATTATGTTCCTTTGCGAACTTTAGGTAAATATACTCTACCTATTCCGATCACTGGCGATACTGCAGTACCGCGTAAGTAACAAATTAAATAAGGTGCAAAATAAACTAGTACTAAAACTATAAAACGGGACTTAATTGCGTAATAAATAATAAAATAAACATTTAAGTACCTCGACGTTTCGACTGTGTTACAACAGCGGTGGTCACGAGAAGACCCTGATCACTTCTTGAGTCTTATCGTGACGAAAAACTCGAAACGTCGAGGTAAATGTTTATTATATTACGCGATTAACTCCCGTATTATAGTTTTAGTATGTGATAAAATCGTGTTAGTTTAAAACAAAATGAACTTTAGCAAGTAAATCAGTAAAAGCCGTAACAGACGATCGAATTTGGTCCGGGCCGCACAGCGGATTTGGTTCGCTCGGAACCATATCCGTCCGTCTGTAAGTGACCATAGACGGTCAGATACACTTACATACTGGTCAGAAAGTGAGAGATGTTTTATCTACGCTTATCTACGTCGATAAACACAACCAAAATCGGCCCGCAGAACAGCTCTTAGATACGATAATATTTCAATGTCATCGAGTTTACATAATCCATATTCCATAATGTCATCAATTTGCGTAAGGAGATTTCGAATTTTCCAAAAAGAGCAGAAGCGAAGCAGGTACATAAATAGGTACAAAAAGACAGAATTCAAGGACCACAAGAGCATAATTTCGAGAAGACGATCAGCGTAAGGGTTTCCCCAGATCTATCGACGCGGAATCGGCTTGATCCGGTAAGAAAAAGTTTTATCTCCATGCAATAAGAGCGAAAACGACGTCGCTCGGCTCGGCTCGGCTCGCTTCGGCGTTGCAAACGGAACGACGTCGTTTTCGCTCCTATTGCATGGACATAAAAGTTTTTCTTACCGGCTCAAGCCGATTCCGCGTCGATAGGTTTGGGGAGACCCTAATTTTGCAATTTTAAAACAGAGCCCCTAACCGAAACCCTAGGAGGCTGAGTGATCTTTGGTCAAGAATTTTGGTTTTTGGAGTTAGATCGCCAAATTTTCGTTCCATTACAGACGAATTAAATTTTTGAATTGTGCTATACAATGAGGAAATGCCGCCAGCATCTGTGGTACTTTACCATCTCTTTTTAAGTTGTTATTGAATCGAATCGAGTTTAGTTATAATTAGGTTTACTCTTGCTTTAATTTATTTTTAATTTGCCATAGCTGTAGTTGAATTTGTAATTTTTGCTTTGTATTATACAGGGTGACTCTCTGGCTAAAGATCTCGAGAAGTATTACGGAATTCGGCGAATTTCCCTGTATATAAATAAAATGGATACTTATTAATTTATAAATAAATAATCTAAATCTCATTATTTAATCTTTAGCCAGAATACTAAAGGCCAATATTAAATGTTAAATATTTGTATTACTGCAAACTTATAGAGTTAGTTATAAATGAAATCATACAGCATAACATTTTCATTTATAATAAACAGAACTAAATGTCACAAAATACGGACGTCTTCAAGAAAATATCAAAAGCCACAATCGAGAACAAGCAAATTATCCCGGCTCGCCGTGACGTCGTCTGAGGCGGCACAGCGACAAGTGGAAATGAGACGTCACTTCTAACAGGATTCCGCGCTTTCATATTTAAATTGCCACTCGTGACTGTAAAGGTACTGATAAAGTGTCGCTTAGCTATAATGAACATTATGGTATTGTATAAATTTGGGGGCCAAGTTTAATGTCTCTTCATAATTTATTTTTATCCGACTAGAACGAGTTGCGCCGACCCCAAATAATTTGGGATAAGGGTGGGAGAATGATGATGATGATGATGATGATGATGATGATGATGAGTTTGTCTGTGCCATCGTAGCTCTCAAACGGATGGACCGATTTGGACGCTTTTTAAAAAGCCAGTTTGATCAGGATGGTTTTAAGCTATTTTTCAGTATGCAATACTGATGCTTACGAAGCTAGCGGCCCTGGGTTGAAATCCCGGTAAGGGCAGATATTTATGTGATGAGCACGAATATTTGTTCCTGAGTCATGTAGGTTTTCTATGTATTTAAGTATATATTTTCTATATATAACTATTTATATCGTTGTCTAGTACCCATAGTACAAGCCTAGAGCTTAGTTTGGGACTAGGTCAATTGGTGTGACATTGTGCCGTGATATTTATTTATTTATTTATTTTATAACTCCCAAGTTAATTTTCATTCCAAGCCACGGGAATAAGGCCTCTGCCATGCATGTATAAGTATATTAAACAGATTGCAATATTTGCCAGAGAAAATCCTAATATGTTTGCTACTCATGCTAAACTTTTCATAAGAGATACCTACAAGTAAAAACCTTTTTAACAAAAAAATTAAACCGCCGAAAAAAGAAAACTGAGAAGCAAAAAATAAAACAGAGCCTTTTAAGTCTAACTAAGCTCCTTTACTAATGTTAATACCTTAATAAATAATTTTGAGTCGGCGCCAAACAAACAAACAAGCAAATTAAATATTTCGTAAAATAAAATTATGTATGTGTGTGATGGTATGTGCTACCTCCTGAGTGGTTTGAAGTCGGTGCCTGCCATGCTTGTTTGTTTGTTTGGCGCCGACTCAAAATTATTTATTAAGGTATTAACATTAGTAAAGGAGCTTAGTTAGACTTAAAAGGCTCTGTTTTATTTTTTGCTTTTCAGTTTCCTTTTTTCGGCGGTTTAATTTTTTTGTTAAAAAGGTTTTATTTTTCACCTTTCAGTTTTTTTCTCCGTTAATAGATACTTATTCTTTGATTACTTACTTTAACTATTCATTGTTTCGCTACAAAACACAACCGTATCTATACAATTCGTTCCATAGACCAGTCTCGTGAAGTTGCTACCTATGGGAAGAAACCTCCCGATAATGTTGTTCCAAAAGATGTGAACAACTGTGGCGGTCTTTTGTCTGAGCTAAAATTAGCTACCGAATCCCGTGTCATGCTTAGAGGTAACATATCACTTATAACATATACCTGTGGGCCTCTTCAATGGTGTTTTTTTTCTTAATTAGTGGCTTTCACTCCTTGTTTTAACAAGGTGTATTTCGCCAGTATCGAGTTTTAGACAATCGCCATGGACTTATTAGAGAAACAAGTCCATGGATATCACACGCGAGGACAATTATTCGGTTAAAGAGATTTACTCTGGTGGACTAAACAGAAGCACATGGGGTTAGCTACAACAACAACATGGGAACAACACTTGATAAAGCTGTAGTAATCGACCTCGGAAAGAAACTTTTTGCCAAGGGGCAGGTTTATGTTGCACTTAGTATATTTAAACTACTTGAAAATATTGCTTTATCTGACTTAGAGCGAAATAGGGTAGGTATTACAAAAGCCATACGATGAACGAGCTTTAGCAGAAATGCAGAAACTGAGAGGTTTACACACTACACACAATTACGTCGCAATAGGTTTGTTACACTCTCATTAATAATTTAAAAACCTTAGTTTCCAAACAAATAAGGGCTTCTCTCGACAGCCTTCCAACTCCATCATCAAACCCCATCATCAGACCCTCGATGGTAGTCATAATCCGTGCATCTTACTTAAGTTAGGTATAAAGTTCTCATTAAGATGCATGAATAAGAGAAATCACGAGGTAGCTGCTGTAATCCGTTGAAGAGTTCCCTCATCTGTCTTCCATCTCAGTTATCAGATCAACATCAAGTCTCCGTCTTGTTGTAGTGTCATTAGAATTACATATGTGTGCTAAGTTTGAACATAATCGGTTCACAGATAAAAATTCATGGGGTCAACTAACAATCTCAATATTTCTACCATTGACGGAGGGGGGGGAGTTCCAAATTAAATGGGAGCAATTTCAAAGTATATCCTTATACCTTAGTTTCCGAACAAATAAGAGCTTCCCTCGACAGCCTTCCAACTCCATCATCAAACCCCATCATCAGACCCTCGATGGTAGTCATAATCCGTGCATCATACATACGTTAGGTATAAAGTTCTCATTAAGATGCATGAATAAGAGAAATCACGAGGTAGCTGCTGTAATCCGTTGAAGAGTTCCCTCATCTGTCTTCCGTCTCAGTTATCAGATCAACATCAAGTCTCCGTCATGTTGTAGTGTCATTAGAATTACATATGTGTGCTATGTTTGAACATAATCGGTTCACAGATAAAAATTCATGGGGTCAACTAACAATCCCTATATTTCTACTATTGACGGAGGGGGGGGAGTTCCAAATTAAATGGGAGCAATTTCAAAGTATACCCTTATACCTTAGTTTCCGAACAAATAAGAGCTTCCCTCGACAGCCTTCCAACTCCATCATCAAACCCCATCATCAGACCCTCGATGGTAGTCATAATCCGTGCATCATACATACGTTAGGTATAAAGTTCTCATTAAGATGCATGAATAAGAGAAATCACGAGGTAGCTGCTGTAATCCGTTGAAGATTTCCCTCATCTGTCTTCCGTCTCAGTTATCAGATCAACATCAAGTCCCCGTCATCTTGTAGTGTCATTAGAATTACATATGTGTGCTAAGTTTGAACATAATCGGTTCACAGATAAAAATTCATGGGTTCAACTATTAATCCCTATATTTCTACCATTGACGGAGGGGGGGGGGAGTTCCAAATTAAGTGGGAGCAATTTCAAAGTATACCCTATCCAATACAAAAAGAATAATTGAAATCAGACAACTCAGTAAAAAGTTATGCGTGATCATACATAGTAGCCATAGTAGCCATTTGTGGTCTTCATCATCAGTTCCACTTCACCAAATGATACTTTCTGAATGAAAATGCTGTATTTGTTACTAAAAATACTAAAATCGCTATATGTATGCATTTAATAATCGAAGAGTACCCTCAATTCCTCACAGATCCCTTCATCAGATTCAGATTTGGTGACAATGGGACTACCTCGGAAGTATACTCTATCAAACCAAAAAAGAATTTTTAAAATCGGACCGCGCTGTAAAAAGTTATGCGTGATCATACATAAAAAAAAAAAAATACGCGTCGACTTGAGAACCTCCTCCGTTTTTTTTCGTCGGTTAATAAACTGTACTTGCTTCTGTCAGAATTTAATATTTTCAAAGTTAATTCTTTCCATATGGCTATTAACATTTACAATATATCAATGCCCTTGTAATAAATTTAACCATTTAATCACAAGGTGGTTATTCGAAAAATGTTTTTACTCAGTTCGGGAGTTTTTTGATAAAAAACGATCTGTATTGAACCATGGCATGCCTAATTAAGGTAGAACATAAGGGCGCGCCAAAGTTCATATAAAATTGCAACTCCGATTATTGGAACTTCGAATTTTTTTCTCATATCATTTTACATCATAATAATCACTCCTCATACTCTTCATAATATTTTTTAATACTAACGATCGGAACTCATACTCATCTGAACTTATAACGCCAATATTCATGGAACCGTACACTTTTCAGAATTTCTTAAATATCTTACGTGTAGATAAAATTAGGTTAGGTTAGGTTAGATTTATAACAATCCTCAAAAAGTAACAGTTTCTTAAAAAAATGCATTATGCGTTGCGATAATTATGACTTAAAAAAAGTATGAGCAAAAAGTATGAGCAAAATTTTTCGAAGAAATGACGAGTATACACACAAATCGTTATTTGTATAAAAAATCAAAAGACCAATTTTATACGAGCTAATAATATGGACCCAGAACATAACCATATCATGTTCCACGAATATGTGTATAACTACTATGTTTTTGCAATAAATATCTTTGTGTTCGTGAAACAAAAGCCCCAAAAAACCAATTTTAATCATTCACCGAGCGAAAAACTGCTTGTCACAATTTCAAAGGAATTCATTGGTACATTCACGCAACAGTTCTGAGAGAAATTTTTATACACTTTTATGTTTTTCTCTGACGCTTTGTCCCCGAGGTAAGCTTTGGAATAATTTCTCTATTATGTAAAGTTTTTCTCATGAATGCGAATGTTGAGATAGATGTGTGGTGTAACAAGAATGGGTAGGTTGAGGGGGTTAGGGTTGGTTAGGTTAGGTTGGAATGTTTGAGGAAGTTTAAATGTAGCGCCAGTGATAGAAAAAACAAAAGGCCAGCTTTAAAAAATCCGACTGTTGCTAACCAACTTTAAATCGTTATTACCTAAATGAACATTAAAAATAAAAAATGATGAAAGAAACCTAATGATGATTTTTAAATACCTATTCAGGCTTAAAACATCTAGGCTACTTTTCATCCCGGAAAATTTAAAAGTTCCCAAGGGAATAAGAGTAATCGAAACATACGCGAACAAAGTCGCGAGTAGAAGCTAGTGTATAATAAATTCTGGTTTATGAACGTGTGTAACAAACTCACATAAATTAAGGCGTATAAAATAAAACACAAAGAACAATTGTTGAAAACTATGTCGTCAATGCATCAAATATTCTTTCAGACAGGGCGAACGCTGAAAGAAACGTTTTCAAAAGAAAGTGAATCTAGCATGAAAAATGCAAGCCGATACGATTCTTTTTTAACCCACGGAGAATAGAAGAGATCGGAGAGGGATTGAATGTCTATTCGATATTTCCATCGTCAAGATTTATTACTAAGTAAGAGTAGAGTAAGGAATGAAGAAGTCAGAGAGAAATGTGGACTAAAAGAAGATGTAGTGACTAAGATTGAAAAGGGTATGCTTCGATGGTTCGGTCATTTGGAAAGGATGGATGAAAGAATATTTCTCCATTTTAACTTAGTAATAAGAGTAAATAAAATATTAAACATTTTTTTGTAATATTATTATATTTCAATGTAATAATTTAGCAATTCAGTAGAGAAATACTGCCAACTTCTTTGGCACAATGCCAGGATTTAAGGTTAAGTTTTATGTTATAGCATCATCATAATTCCCCGCTATGCTCTTGCTGGTGGAGTAATTTCCATTCTATCCTATTCAAAGCCTTATCGTTGTCTCGATTTTACAGATATATAATAGTTATGTCATGTTTATGCGGTCGATAATGCCTGCTTTAAAATTAAAGTTCCATTTTTTACAGTCCATGACGTTTTTCATCTTAAATAGTGTTAGTCATAATGTTGAAAGTCATAATAGGGATTGTGAAAGTATAATTTGCAGTGTTGAAAGTTATAATTGTAATAAATATGTTCATAACTTTTTATATCGTAATATATTTACATATTACATGTTTAAGGTAAAAATACTATTTGTGATAGGCATTATAAGGACTAAAGGAGTTTAAACATAACATTGTAGTTCTTGAAAGGATGTCATAGCAGTAATGTATTTTATTCGCATGAATTAAAAAAAAACCTAGCATCGAAGACTATCCTTCTGAACCTGAGTTGGTTTTGCACTGACCTGACTTTCGAAATTCGAAACAATAAGTTTATGGGTGACAAATGGATCCCATGTTTATAATGTAAAGTTTTCAATCTAATTTTTTCCAAAGCTACTCCGTTCCACCCCATTCCATTGCCAATCCATTGTATTCTGCTACCAACATATCTCTACAATTCATCAAAACCGGAATACTACGTATCACAATATACATTTTTCTAGACTTATCGTGCCAATCGCCCGCAAATGTAAGTTGGTTCTGTTCTAATTCTCACAAAGGAACAAACAAGGGAATCATGAGAGCGGGATAAGGCGCTCTGTGGGATAGGATGGGGGTCGACAGGGGATTACTGGGTACTCAAATGCTTATGGATGAATATAAGTGCATGGGGATTTTCGTGGATGGCCAAGTCGATGAGTTGATACGTTGAGGGATAGGTAGGAATGAATGGATTGGGTGATTAGCATCTATATTCAAAGGGGGAAAAGCTGCTATTTTCGGTAAAATGTTATGGTAACTATGATTGGTTCCATTTTGTAATCGTCGAATAAAATTAGTAAAAAAAATGTTTTTTTTTACAATAATGATTTTAAGTGTCTATTTTAGACATATGTACAATTTATATCAATGTATTTATTTAATATTGTAAAATCATTGAGGTCTGGACGTGTACACTAATCATGTATCTAAATGTCAATAATCATCAATCTAAAATTGCTTCGTAATAATAATAATACATTGACTTAAAAAGCCATTCATCAATAAAATTAACACGGAGTAATAACTCAACCCAGCCCTGCACCGCTCGCGTCACATTACATTATACCCCACTAATATAGGCTCGATGTAGCGTAATGTGTCGCGGCCACGCAAGCGGTCATCGGGAAACGGGTAAACAGGGTTTAAACAGGGTTCTTCAGGACTGTATTAAATTAATTAAATATTAATCGAGAGTGCGACACGCAGAGTGCTGTTGCGTATTCGATACCGAATTAGGACAGTAAACTTTATGAGAAAGTTGGCGTGAGATACGGCTTATTACAATGACTACTCGTATAGCTATTTAACGTAAACTCTATATGTTGTGCGTCAAATATTTTTATAAGACGATATTCGTCACTCTATCGATATGATATTAAAAAATAAAGTGCGTTTTGTTTTGAACTTATTTCTGAAATAATGTTTATTCCAATCTTCAGGTGATCAAAGATAAAATAAACAATGTTTACTCAGCACGGGCACTTTTACAAGTCAAAAATCTACCAACGCTTCCCAAGAGGAGACCACTGGTTGAAAAGAACGAACCGCAAGACACATAAGAGTCAGTCATTCTTTAACATATTATGTACTTATAACAGTGATAATAGTTAATCTAGCACGATATCAAATTAAAATTATAGTCATTCATAGTTGAGCAGGAAAACGTATCGTAAAGCTCAGAATTATGACAAGGGCAAAAAATTATAATTAAAAAGCACATACCCTAGATTACAGTACAAGATAACCATATACATTTTTCGTTTTGTTTTTCTGCATAAACCGTCTCCCCTAGTCAAGATACGATGGACGATGGGTTTCTGGTTATTATGGCGGCATTATAGAATGAAGTCTGCAAATCAGGGTCTGTAGATAGATATAAGAAATACAGCGAGATAAGGATGAAATATGAATACACGTGTAGCCCTGACACTTCAATACATGAGGCTTTGTTGTCACTCAGGCTTAGCGTGAAACATTTCCATACCTTGATTTCTTCTCAGCTTATCTCGTGTATCTCCAGACAATATCCATCTGTTGTCACCCACACTTTTGCTGTCATATAAATGGTGAATACATTTCAAAGTGGTAACAAGTGTGCGTCGTCAGTAGTGATCGTTATCAACGTGCACTTTTCGTATCAAAGGGTATGGTGGGCAGAAAAATCAAATACATTTGAATATTCACTTGTATTCTTAACTATAAATAAAAGAAATACTTACCTTCTTAGAATTACACCTCTAGATATAACGCTTTACGGTACAAAACCTTTTCGCCCTAATATATTTTTAAAACAATCAAAGTCAAAATGACATTAATTTATGTCATAAAAATACAATGTATTTGAAAATCTAATTATATTACGCGAAGTGTTTATTTTAATAGTTGAGTTTCTTGCGGCGTTTCTTCTCGGCAGTGGTCTCCTCTTGGGAAGCGCTGGTAGACTCCTGACGTGTAAAAGTGCCCGTGCGGCCTACTTACTAAATAAATGTCTTTTATCTTTTATCTTTAATCTAAATAATTCAATGCACATCGTATGTACCTAGGTACAGTTTACACTAGAGTATTTCAAGTGGAGTTCTAATAAAGTGCACGTATGCTCACAGTATTTACATTCACAGTATGGATTTGACACAATACCCGTTTTTTTTTATAAAAAAAGGTCATTTAGTTATTTAAAATGGATTTTTCTAATCGACGTGAACGACTGACAGCCAATACTGTTGAACAGATTTTAGTCGTTTATTCAGTATAATTTGGATAAGTGATTATAAATATGTACATAAATCTCATAATTTGTAAAATATATAATGTTTTTAAATACTGGTGTATTTGTTTTTTTGTCAACCATGCTCTAATACCAATACAGCACGTTGATAACGATCACTAGTCGTCAGATAGGAACGGCCTGTATTTCAGTTCGTACCATTTCAGTTATCGAATGAAAAACGTTCCGTATCTTCAAACGCGAACCAAGCCAATTGGACTTGGGATCTATTGTCATGGTAACGGCAGATCAGCCGTTCCATTGCTTTCAGAGTTGCTCATTGTTCAGATAGAGATTGGTAGATATCTATATGAAAAGAGATTGTTTTATTTTATGTGTTGCAAAGTTTCAAGTAAATTTCTTAAAAAAAAAATTATAACATTATTTTGAGTTGGCTTGGCTGGAAGTGCTTTGCGACTTATTATAAAAAATATAAAAAAAACACTACAAATTACACACATACACATAACCATTATTAGGGTGATGGCACCAGTGTTGGACATTTTTAGCTGACAGGCACCAATAATGGACACTTAACTCTTAATTCAAAGATCCTTACGGTCCTAAATTGATTGTTGCTAAACAAATGAATAACCCTTATCTTCTGTAAAATAAGAATCAAGTGTCCATCATTGGTCCTTGTCCATTACTGGTTCCGTCACCCTAGTTACTATTATAAATTCACATGAGCGTTTGAGTTTACTTATAATTATTAGGTAGCATTGTATATGTTCGTTTGATTCTCGTTAATATGATGTATATACAGCATAACATTGTGTTTCGGTTGTATAATTTAACTTATTTTATACCTACGTAAAATCCGCTGCCCTCATTTCGTTTCAAACATGACTTTATTTATTACATTTTTTGTTTTAATGTTTAACGCCGGAACCCTCATGTATACGCTTTCCTTCTTCGCCGCGTGTAGTAATAATGCCATGTTACATGATCTAACACGCCTTAACATGCTTGCATGCTTATGCTGGCCATTGCCTATTTTACAAGACGACTAACCCATTCATCAGTCCTCTTTTAGGGTTCCGTAGTGAAACTAGGAACCGTTATAGTTTCGCTATGTCCGTTCGCAGCCTAGCTCTTAGTTCTAGAAAGCTGTAATTTGGCATGAATATACATGTTAGTCACGCCGACAAAGTGGTAAAATAAAATGTTAATAGAATAATAATTAAGGGTACCTCCCCACCACGTAACGTAAGGATGTATTTTCTGTTTCTCATCTACCCCATGGTGAGGGATGTCGTTGGATAGGTATTTCAAAAATATTGCGGTTTTGTAACATTTCTCGATTAAGGGTTCCATTTGCGAAATATTCAGATTTAAATTGCTAATTTTGTTAGAATCAAGTGTGCCCCCCCTGCCCCTTCAGCCAAAACTACAAGTAGGTACAAAAGATCTGAAAAATATCTTAAATGAAAGCACATAAACGAATTTTAAAGAAGAAATATCACGACTAAGTATGCTTGATTGGATCCTGAGATACAGGCGACTAAACTGTTTATACCTTCTAAAATCACCTAAGGGCGGATTCGACCAAACTGGAATAAGGTCTTATACCTAGATTAAACGCCGAATTTGTATGGACTAATCTCGGATTAAGTCTTATTCCAATTTGGTCGAATCGGCCGTAAGACAGCACCAACTATAAATAGAGAATTAGTCCAAACTTGTTGTTTTTAGGGTTCCGTACCAAAATGGTACAAAAGGAACCCTTATGGTGAGACTTCGTTGTCTGTCTGTCTGTCTGTATGTCACAGCAGGTTTTCCCAGCGACTACAAATACTATCAACTTGAAATTTGGCATAGTTGTACAACTTGCTTGCCCGCATCTATTTGTAGTAAAAAAAAAACTGAAAGAAATCCGAAGTTTATTAATCGAAAATTCTGAAAAAAATCCTGAGGTATAGATAATTACTTATATTTTCTGGGAAAAATAAAATAAAGTGTTAATTATTTACAGTTTTTGAGAAATAACAAAAAAACTAAGAAAATCTGTATTAAAATTTAGGCTAGTCAAAATCGACCTTATTGCCTGGAAAATAAAGCTTATAACAAAATGAGTATTTTCTTTTGCGGTTACCAAGCATATTATCTTCAATACGGAGCCCTCGGTGCGCAAGTACGACTCGCACTTGACCGGTTTTTTGAGATGGTTTTTGTGTAGTACGGCTTCAGAGCCCTACACTGACCATGGCCAGACATGCTCTTGCCCGGTTTTTTAACCCCTGATAAAAAGGGACCTGCGCAGCAGTGGGACACTACAATAATAAGTACTAGAATTTTTTTTATTCGCTACATTTCTACAAGCCAAAAGTTTATTTTGTTTGTCAATTTAAGTGAAACTTTTACTGTTTAGTTAGTTAAAACTGTGTACGTACGTTTCATCCGTGGCATGATGGCGGTCTAAGTCCCATAAAATATCTTAAATACCTAATAACTCCTCAGAATGCATGGAGCTCTGCTTTGATGGAGGCCCTTAATCCTATCGACCCAGTTAATGTCGATCTTAATCAGGGGTGCTATTCTTAATCGCACGCAAAGATAAAATAGAAATAGAAATAGAAAAGTTTATTCGACGAGCACAAAAAAACAGAACAGAGTTTTTCTGACTGACGCGGTCACGGAACCATGTTACGATGAAATGTCACAAATGCGGACCATCTTTAATCTCTAGCTAGATCTAGATATACCGCAGTCCATCTCGACTTAAGTGACAAATTCTAAAGCGATACGGAATAAGACAGCTGATCCTCGATTTCATCTCAACTTTGATCCAAGATTTCTAAGCTTATTGTTTATGCATCGAAAACATTTTGCATAATTTGTCTTTGTAGATTGTTCAGGCGCATAATTTCGTGGAGAATTTCAATATTGACGATCGAAATGGCAGTGTTATTTTGTTAAATAGCTCGCCGTTAATTCGTCGACGAACATAAGACCCTACTGGAGATCCACGAAATTATTGATTGGCTTTTACATACTCTGAGGGTATGCTGAAGCCATCTATCCTGCATCCCGGAGAGCCAGAGATGTAGGTTCGAAGACCGAAGTTTTTTTTTCCGGATCGCTGCCACCATTTTATCCTCCAACCTACCACCAAGCAGCAGTGTTCGCACTGTTGTAATCTGGTTTGAGAATTAGACCACCGGTGGAATTACTAGCATTCTGTTTTAGTCCTCAGGGTTGGCAACTTCAAATGTCTATGGTTTTCAGATCCCGCTTACCATCAGAGCCCGTATTATGGTTGCCTTTTTCGCGGTGGATAAAGCTTCCGTCACTCTCGCACTTACATACTGGTCAGAAAGTGACAGATGTTTTATCTACGCTTACCTACGTCGATAAACACGACCATAATCGGCCCGCAGGTGGCCTAACGGGCTTATGTGCCTTGTCGTTTACTATTAAAAAATATTCTTTGATGTTTTTTTTGTGATTATAACTGCTGTTTTGCTAAGCGCAGCGGCATCAACTACGAAATATTTGTAATACAGGTGCAAGAAAAACTTGAGTGTTAAAAACAAGAAAAACTTGAGGGTTCATGCTAGAAATTTCAACGGTTGCCTTGATGGATGAAGCGCAAAATTCTAATAAAGCTATAAACAAACTAACGATGTATCGCTCAATTACTTCTGGGTAATTAAACGACTGCCCAAAAAAAGGAGTGTAATGTTTTCAGGGTTCATGTAGGTATGTATGTATCTTACGATTCTTTATTCCACCATAACCTCTAAACGCCTGAGCCGATTTAAATGTGTGTGGTATCGTTAGAATCCTTTCACCATCCCGGGTGACAAAGGATACCTAAACTGTTAAAATTGAAATGGCAAAATGTAATTTTTTTATGTCAACAAAAAAGTCTTCTAATTATTACAATATAGGTGTCATTTGAAAGGTCTTAATGTGACCATCACAAATATATACGAATAAAGTAGCATTAATAAACGGGTCTAATAACAATAACAAAAAATGCAGTCGGCTTTTTAAAGCTTGCTTTTCATTTAGTTATTTTGAACTGTAAATATAGCAGCTGGACTGCAATACACAAATCCAAACAAAAATATGGCAAACAACCAACAACCGCGACCACAGCAATCTGCAGTCGCAACCCACGCGAAAAGAGGAAGTCCCACCGCACCCAGTATAAATAGGGGATATTTTGGGAACATCAATCATAATACATCGAGTCGTGCTAAGAACATAACTATGGGCTTAACTTTGTTTGTACTTTTCTTTGTTCTCCTGCAGTCTGCTTGTGGTAAGTGTCTTAATAATGAGTATAAAATTGTATCTGGGGGCTTACTGCCGCACTCAGAGACGTCAATTTAATTTAATGCTTGATTAAAGTTACTGCTGTCATTTTCTTTGCTACAGCAATAGAATAAGAGAACAAGTCACTAAACAAGCATTAAATTTAATTGGCGTCTCTGAGTGCGGCAGTTAGTATGCTACGCGAGATTTACTGTCATATTTTACGTCATTCCTATGAAAATAAGAAAATATGACAGAACGTCACACTTTAAGATGCTTAGTAATAAAAGGACTCAATCCACACAAGATACACTTTCATTTAAAACCTTACGTTAGAACATGGAATAGACATATTTGACACTAAATCGCGTTTGACTACGACTGATATATTACAATGTAGTTAGTTCTGCATATGTGCACGATTATTATTACAATATTAAATAATTTTCCGCGTGGTTGCCGGCTTAGAATAGTGCGACTCCATTTCTTCCCGTGGAATTCGTAAGAGGCGACTGAGGAAATAAAGGCTTGTAGTATTGTTAGGCGATGGGCTTGCAACCTGTCACTAATGTACACTGGTATACATAGCCTATTTGTGCAAAATGTGGTTACAGAATAAACAACAAGTTTTAGAGTTGTTGGTAATTCTATCTCTGCCTGCCCCACTCTGCATCAAGACATGAATATATGTGTGTATGTGTGTTAATTATAAATTTTGATAAACGGCGACACAATAGACAAACATTTGTGTGATGAGCTCGAGGATTTACATTTCATCTCGAATCTTCTGTGTATGCATGCTGTCTGAGGAGTCCAGTCTGTTCACGCTTGCAAGGACTTGTTTTCCAGTTATTAATTTTAGTTAATATCTGTCTCGACTTAGGTATCGGTTGTTCTCCTAGTCATTATTAATTAGATAAATTAATTAATTTAAAATTAAATGTACTGACATATTTTGTTGATGCTTCAAAAGAACTTTTTTGTTTGTTTTCTTATTAGTTTTATTACAATATAATTACTTTATTACCCTGTGATGTTATTGATTAAGTATGATTTATTGACCGTCTGCTAGAGTTTCCTGCGGTAATTCATATTTGCAATGATCTTGTCCGATGCGCTAATCTCTACATACCTACATACCCCCTTACTAATAAACGTTGAGTAACGGTTGTATAGCTATACAATGTTTTGTCCTTATCTGTCAAATCCAAATGTCACAATGACAGATAAGGACAAAACATTGTATAGCTATACCACCGTTACTCAACGTTTATTAGTAAGGGGGTTAGTATACAAAACAAAGTCGCTTCCAGTTTGTCTGTCCCTCTTTATGAACGCGCAGGTCTTTCAAACTATGCAACAGATTTTAATGCCGTCATCAATAGATAGTGTGATTCAAGAGAAAGGTTTTTATGTAAGTATAATCAATTCTGGTACATGTACGAATGTTACAGGAAATTGACATGAACCGAAGCGAAGCGAGGGCGGGTCGCTAATTTAGTTTTATTAAATAAATATTACTGACGAGTAGAAGAGCACGGATGTGCTTCATTTACTGAATAAATTACTGACTAAATATTTACATATTGTATATTTCCCTACCTCTGTTATTGTTGCCTAGTCCTCAGAATAAATAGGTCAATTTTAGTGAGACTAAAAAAATAACACTTGTTCAGGCGATGTCTTGGTTTAATAATATTTAACTGGCGAGCTTATCACAGCATAATTCTAGGGTCCTAGTGAAAAAGGGTATGTATTATATATTATATTTCGCTATAATCTCTTTCTGTACCAAATATCACTTCGAATATGAAGACAAAACCAATAAACAAAACTCATTCGTATGAATTATATTTATAGTCAGTACCTAAAAGTATAAGACCGTTGCAGAGGGCAGGCAGTTCCGGAGAGACTACAGCTACCACCCTGAAACAGAAGGCTGGTTCAAGCTGCACCAGATCCCGGCCACCTGGCGGGACGCGCGGCTGCGGTGCCACCACGAAGGTAATCCCGACTCGTGCACGGTCAGTGAGCTCTTATCGTTCTAGGTAAGAACTGCGGGCCGATTATGGTTGTGTTTATCGACGTAGATAAGCGTAGATAAAACATCTGTCACTTTCTGATCAGTATGTAAGTGCGAGAGTGACGGAAGCTTTATCCACCGCGATAAAGGCGACCATAATTCGGGCCCTGTAGTCTGAGCTACAGAAAATGAAAAAGAGCTCAGAAGACTTTTTCCGCGTACATTTTGATAACTTCTTTGACCATCTTTCACCATTCCCTTCCTTTTCTTCCCTCAGGAACTATTAAAAAGTATCATAAAATAAATCTTTATCCGTTTCCGGGATTCAAGACATCTCTATTTATACCGAATTTCATCAGTTCATCACATATCGTTGATTTTGCAACAAACAGACGAAAAAAACACTTTTTTGTTATGATCTTAGAACTGCCTCTTTTTAAAATAATTATCACCGTGCCTGCAGGCGCTGTGCTGGCGTCCCCGGAGGAGCGCCACGTGCTGGACGCCATGAAGGCCATCCTCGGCGCCGCCAAGATGGCATGCGGCGTCTACACCGGCACCTCCGCCACCTACTCCAAGGGATATTACCATTCCGTCCAAGGTATACGAATCGCATATCTAAGTGTTACATTGAACATGTCAAACTTACATCTTCTAGATAAATCCAGTCCAGGCACTCATTCTGGGCCTCTATTCCCGGCGATAAAAACGATATCGTATTTGACCTGTTACGGTATTGTTTTGACGTCAGCTGTCATTACTGTCAACTAAATAAGAGCTATCAAAACGTTAACAGTACGATAACAGATCAAAGACGATATGGTTTTTAGCGCCTAGAATACCAGCCACCTATATGTCAAATGTAATAAAAGTAGCGCATTAAGTAGCGTCTCAAATGGTATCGACGCTTCGTTTGACAGGCACTCCTCTCACGTCGTTCCAACACCTGCTGTCCTGGGCTCCGAACGAGCCCGACAACAGCGAGGACGCCGAGGGCTGCCTGGCCATGCTCCCCAACGGCACCGTCGCGGACGTGGCGTGCTCCGAACCTCTGCCCTTCCTCTGCTTCAGGAAAAACAGCCATAATTTAGTCACAAACTGCGGCACTGTGGACATCAGTAAGTTTCAATGTGATTTTTTGACTTCACCTTTAATATTTTTCAAATTGTGTTTTTGGTGAGTTGCTTCAGTTAACTTCTTACTCAGTCACTTGTCATGTGCACCTGTTTGTGCACAAAACTATTATTAATTTTGTGCCCTACTTGAATATTGACTCAATTTTATATCAAGGGCTAGATTACAAAAAAATTGGTCAGCTTCATATTTTTACTAAGAACTGACATATATTTACAGACTACAGTCTAGATCTGAGCCTCGGCAGCTGCTATAAGTTCCACACGGAGCCTCAGACCTGGTCGCGAGCCTTCGCGACGTGTTCCGGCGAAGGAGGTCACCTCGCCGTCATCAACAGTGACGCCGAAGCCCAAGTCCTGAAGGACCTGTTCGCCAGATACCCAGCCGCTTCTATACAGTTCATTAATAAAGACTGGGCGTTTGTCGGGGTCAATGATTGGGATGAACATGGGTTGTGGCGCACTGTGCATGGTAAGTGTCATGAGCATCAGCTTAGAGCTTCGTTTTGGTCGTGGAGTTATGACACTCAATTCTGCCCACTCTGTTTCTTGTTATGATTAAGCGTTTAACTTTTTTTTGACGAGCTTTTATTTATCTTGCACCTTTCGTATGTAATTATAAAAGTTTTAGGTTTCAAAATTACCAAGTAATTTTGAATCAGTTCGCGTAAATGGAATGGGCTGAAATTCTGACCACATATGTAAACACAATGATAATGCAATATCAAGGCATCAAAGAGCTGATCTGATGATGGAGTCGGAAGGTGGCGACAGGATCTCCGCTAAACTTAACGTAGACCCACCGTGATGAGACTCATAAGTTTGGTCATGATAGACCCCGTTATCAATTGCTCAGTTTGGGGGCAAACGTCACAATAGGATAGTCTGGGGACTAAATGGAACGGTGTTCACTAACACGATATAAATTAAACTATAATAATAAATGACTTACAAGTCAATTGTCAATTGATTAATTTATCAATGATTTATCAACGTTGTTTTTTCGTTAACTAAGTGTCTGGAACAGATCAGAAGTTGTTCTAAACCACATTAAAAATAGATTCTGAAAGCTCTAATGAATCAAACTATTATAAGAAAGGTAAAAAATACAATAAGTATTGAAAGCAAACATTGAAAGAGAATTAATAAAATGAAATCTATTTTGATAGCGGATTACATAAAGAGCGAGCTATGAAAATTAATTCTGCACGAAAGAAGACGAAAAATATATGAAAAGTTGAGATTTGTATTAAAAAGGGACGGATTTGCCACGTTGCGTAACGTTAACGATCTTAATGCAGGTCGAGAAATACAAATAAATCCAAGCAACCGTTACAAATCCTGCTTTGATAACCGCTAAATTAATCAATTGACAATTGACTTCTAAGTAATTTATATCGTGAATGCCTGATTATAAAACAATCCGTTGATCACCAATACTAATACACTAGGTTGTAGTGTTAATGAACACCGTTCCATTTAGTCCCCAGACTACCTATTGCGACGTTTGCCCCGAAACTGAGGGGCTAGACAAGATGCATTACGCTAATCCGCGTTTCTATTCGTTTCGTTTGTAAACCAATCGCGTCACTGGTAGATCACGTGACTTTTCGTATCACGTCATCTACAAGTGACGTGATTGGTTTAAAAACGTAATGAATAGAAACGCTAGCTAGCGTAATGCACCTTAGTCTAGCCCCTCTGAGCAATTGATAACACGGTCTAGTAATGATAAGACATTGCAAAAAAAAATTGAGCCGGCAGCAAAATCTTGTCCCAAAAATTAAATTTTTGATGTAACTTATATTGCGTTTTGCAGGTCAATCACTGGTTGACGCTGGGTTCAACAAGTGGTTTGCAGGCCAGCCGGCCAACGAAACGGCATTTCCCGAGTCTTGCGTCTGCTTTCACCGCACCGCGCTCTTGGGAGACATTGGCTGCGCCACATCCCTTCCATATATCTGTGAGAAGAGCCCGTTTACTTTGGTGGATGAAAGCGAATAGTTTATATTCGAATAGTACGTTGTTGCAGAGGATAGAAAGTACACGATTTTTGGACGAGTCATGTAGAGTACGAGTCCATAAATTGCACTTTCTACCGAGGCAGACATAGTGCTTTTCACAAATACTGAGAAGAAATAAAATAAAAATTCATATTCAAAACTCAATAGTGTTAGTCAATTGGCGTCGGTTTTTCAAAGGTAGTATAGAAACTGTATCACCACCAATTTTACCATAGATAACTTTTTTTTAATCTAGACCCCTATTCTCGTGGCACTCGAGATTAATAAACTAACATTCGAGATGAAGATGTCAACTCCATATAAAATTGTATTTGTTTCTGTGTATCTTTTAGCAAAAATACACCTAATATTTTACGACACAAAATGGTATGTTCTAATTGGTGTATTACAATTTTTCGTTTTAAGGAGCTATGACACAAAAATTGATTGATTGATTTTCATTGGTTCTTAAAGTTGAACAACAATGTTCTCGAACAATCAGCAAACATGCCGACAAAAGCATTCTTGGTCTGTCCTTATAAGTGACGTTTTGTGACCCCAAACAAGACCGTCTATTGTCATATTTCCGAGCAGTGTAGTGAAAATGCAATATTTCGGCCTTTATGGTTCCGGTGCTAAGTTTACTTGATGCTGTTTGTTAATTTTACCAGCAAGATATTAAATAAAAACAATTTTTTTTCATGTCACTAGTTTGTCTTTATTTTTTTCCTGCATAGTCGTCAACTATTCATCAAAACCAAGCTGACAACATAAAACTCGGTGGATCTACGTTAAGTACAGTCAAGGAAATTGATTCGTAGACCATTTTGGACTATGTCAAAGTGAAAATGTCAATAAAATCATAAAAAGTCTCTTACGTTTTTAATGATTACTTGACTTTGACATAGTCCAAAGTGGTCTACGAATCAATTTCCTTGACTGTACATCACAGATCCTATGACTGAGCTTCATCGTCAGATTAAGCTTTTAGACAACAATACATTTTATACCACAATTAAATTTATACACATGCCTACAGTCACAAATTCAATGTTTTTATTATTTTTTCTTTTAAAATGACTCATTCATTGCAATTTACAAATTGACACAACCTTTTTCCACTTTCAAAAGGCATTTTATCTGATCGACAATGGTGTGTTGCTCTGTAAGCTTTCGGCTTTTGGGTTTTCTTTTGTTATGCTAGTTACTGGCTAGTTAGATACCTGAAAGATCAGAAGCAGTATGTCTAGCTGTCTGGATTCTTGTCCATGGAGTATTATACTCGATCAGTGGGCCTAGTATGGTGGCGTATATCGCGTGACAAAATGTGGATAAAGCATCTGTCACTCTCGTACTCACACACAAAGACAGAGTCACAGAAAGAAAAAGAACTTTAGTCCCTAGGGAGTAAAGTGTCGTTTTAATCCCTAGGAATTAAATACATCACTTAAGTCCGCCTATACAAGGCTATTATGAATAATTTTAGAGCCTGAGAAGTGAAATAAAATGAAAATTTAGCATTTGTTTTTTTAATTCATTCATATGACCATCACTTAGGAGAAGAAGAATTTAAAAGAGAAGTCTTTATTGATTATTGCAGTTCAAGGTAAGTAATTGCCTTAATGGAAATCAAAATTACCCTGTTAACTTTTTCGTTTGTTCCTTTCTCTGATTGGATTTGAATTTCGAATCTCAAGTTATCGAGAATTTAAATTTAGAACAAGGTCAAAGCGTCGGCGATTTGATGGTTTGCGCCATCTTGTGATTACCAGTTTCTAAATACAAATTCCAAGAGTATCTGTTGAACCAACTTGTGTGGTATTTTTTTTAATTTATGTTCGTGGATTATATATTTTTTCTATTCTATTAAAGATAATCTGTTCAAAACGGTAACAAATGCTACGCTAACGGACAGTCGGCTAAAAAGTATGTTAGAATCCTATTTAATTTATGCCAATAAAAAGAAAATCTTTCTTAAGGCCTTAACTTTTTAAATGCATCCTTTCAGGCAAAAAGCCACTTTATACAGCCACGTTAAATATGTTACCTGAAGGGGCGTATCGAGTGGGATGCGACTGAAATAGCCTGTCTGTCGAGCTAGATGCCCTAGATACCGTTGTTGGCTTTAAACCTAACTCCCACAATAGCAAGCTCTTAGGGTTGGGATACAACGTTGGAAGAAAAGCCATTTAAATTATTCATACGTACAGTAAAACCAGTGCATTAAGCCGGGTACTCACTAGTCGTAACTGTTACTGTTGCACATAATATCATCGTATATAGTAAAAATTAAACCAATTTTTTTTTTCAATAAACAGACAGTATGAAAAACAAAGTTACAATTTTTTTTTTTTTCAAATATTCCAAAAAACATTTTTTAGGGTTCTATGCCAAAATGCTAAAAAAGGGAAACGGAAAAAAAGCTATGGTGAGACTTCGATGTATGTCTGTCTCTATAATTAAAAAGTTACTTTGTCTCAAGCTCGCAGCAAAATCCAATTTTGCTCACTGTCTTTAAACAGCAAAACCTGCCTTTTTGTGGTGCTGAGGTGAAAAATGAATTAAATTGTAGAAAGCTGGAGGAATACCCTTTATACGTGTACTGTGCTATAACCCCAGTTCTTCCCGTGTTGGGAATAAAATTACTCAAAGTCCTTACGTGGTAGACATCAGTAAGAAACGTTGCAGTTTTACAGTTGAGTTTTTATAAAACTTATCCGCGTAGAAGTAGTTTATCGCAATTTCCTCGGGAAAGTCCTAAATTCTGTACGGTTACGGACTTAATTGATGAACCACTATAGAACTTTGTCGCATAAAACCTACGATTAATTCCGATGTAATTTCTATCTCATCACTTGACGCTGTCATTATGACAAGTTTCTATGGTGGATCAACAATTAAAGCCCGTGATCGTACCAGGATTCAAGCTATGTACACACCAAATTTCATTAAAATTGGGTCAGTAGTTTAGCTGTGGGAGTGTAATAAACGAGCAAATTGAGTTACTTTTGCATTTATAGTCTAAGTATAAAGTAAAATAATATACATGACCGAAAATAAACTTTATACCCTTGTGTCCCCAGCCTAACGTGACATGGGAGCCGGCTCGAATAGAATTTAATATCTAGGTATTTTTGATCCAGAAAATTCTAGCTGTTTCCAAACAACTCCTTTTTGATATTCCGAGCGCGCTGATATGGAACCTTTTGACTGGGATTTGAAGTAGTCATACTTTTTCTTCACTGTATGCATCTTCTGCATTAAAGAAATCAGCGAATGATAAGAAAACATATTTTTTTAATACAGTTGCTCAAAAAGTGGTACTTTTTGTAGCTGCATATCGTGCGGGAAGTTAGATTTCTACTGGTTGGTTTGTTCTACTTTTCCTTTTTTTATTATTACTTGTTTCAATTTCTATAACACTAAGATCTAAGAAAAACTGTCTCTCTAATTGCGGTTTTATTTTAGTTTTAATGTCATTTTTTCGCAAATGTATTAGAAAATTAGTCATTTGATACACGTGCCAATAGTCATTTTCAGCACTTGCATCTAAACTATTTACATTGCCGAAAGGTAACAGATGGTAAGGTGGTAACACCATGTTACCGTCTGTCTCATAAGAAGCAGCACACTTTTGTACCTTTTCGCTTTATCGCCCTTGACGGATTAGTGTACAGGTCCCGTATTATGGTCACCTTTATCGCGGTGGATAAAGCATCCGTCACTCTCGCACTTACATACTGGTCAGAAAGTGACAGATGTTTTGTCCACGTTTATACACATCGATAAACGCGACCATAATTGGCCCGCAGGTCGACACACGTAAAAAGAGCTCCGACCGGCTAGTGGATAGTGGCCGGGGAATATATTTGCGCATATTGTCTAAGTACTGACAAACCAATAGCGTGGCAGCAAAGCGGAGCGATTTACACTCCCCCCGTCGCGCCCACCAATTTGATACGTAATTTGCTCACTGCGCAGGTAGGTCGCTCAGGGCTCTTTTTAGTATCGACTTGTAGTAGTTTAAACATGACGGTAGAGTGACAAAGCACTAAACTGTGCAGCTATTTATACAGCCGACCGTACCGTTTAAAATTTGTGTGGAATGCCACCATAATGTTTGAAGCCCAATTCTACTTTGTATTTAACCTATTGGTATCATTATTGTCTCTATTATAGGCGGTAAAAACTATAACGTCTTTGACCTGTTATCGTATTGTCAACGTTTTGATAGCTCTTATTTCCTATACAGTAATGGCTAGAATCATCTCCTTGCCCTTATCCCAATATCCTGGAGTCGGCGCAGCATGTCTTTTTCTTCCATTCATCTCGACGTTTAGTACCTTCTTTCCATGTCCTAGAATAGCAAACAACAAATTTTTTATCATTTTAAGTTTGGGTTCGCCTATAGAATCCCTAATCGTCATTTGTTCTAATGCATCGTTTTTCCGAATTTTCGTTTATCCTAAAGCCATTTCCGCTAAAAGATTTTTTTTAAGGTTTGTTATAATACAACCCTAACCTAACTGAACCGCAGATTTAATTGGAAAACTTAAAAAGTTGCCTGACTCATATGAAAACCAATTTAGGGTAAATTAAAATTCGGAAAAACGATGTGTTAGGCCAATGTTATTAGGGATTCCGAGGGACAAACTTTTTGATACTTTTTGATGTAATGACCACGGACCTAAAAAAATACGGACTTCGTCTAATCATGAGTGAAGCATGCAAAATGAACATGTAAACTGTCACTCGTATTGTAGCTCGACGCGTTGTCTTACCTAGTGTATCTGTGTGCGTGCGGTAAGTCGTGTATAACGAACGAAAGTGCCGACCTTGCATGCTTCAGACCATTTTAGTGCATCGTTACGTCCGTATTGTTTTTAGGTCAATGGTAATGTCGTTAAAATTTACATATTAATTTGGGCAACAGCTAGTACATAGTAGTAGATTGTAAGAGAAAAATAATTAATCGAGAATAACAAGCAATTTTTTTTTTGCTTTCCACAGTTTTATTAAAAGTTTAAATCTCCCAAGTTCTGTAAGTAACGCCTATTTAAGATGCGCAGGTTCGAATAATGGCCGGAGTTGCACAACTCTGGTTTGCTAAGTAATAAAGTTATTATTAAATTTTCTCTAGCGAGTGGGGTCGCAGCCCGCGAGGTCCTTGACAAGAACAGTTTTTTTTTTAATTGTCCAAAATATTTTTTTTGGGACTACTTTTGTTTTTTTTTTGCACAGTCTTATCTGCTTTTTAAAACGATACTAGTTAAATAGGTATCGGTGCGTCAACGTTAGGTATAGTGAAAATCTTGTTGCCACCATTAGCTCAGGCCTGAACTCTTAACTTATGAAACTGAAAAAATATGTACCTATTTATGTCTCGGAGTAGTAACTACATAATATTAATAGAATTCGCCATTAATATAATTAAAAATTAAAATTAAACGTATTTAAATAAAAATAAAACTAAGCTGCTCCAATCATTAAAATAATATTAAGATTATTTGTAAGATTATTGAGCTAAAGCCCTCTCTTAATATTGCTGTGCCCAACAGGGTTCATAATTAAGTTATAATATTCATTACTGTAAAAGCTTAATTAGTTAGACTGTCAACTGCCAACATATTGTGGAATGCAATAAACGTTTGAGTATTTGAGTAAAAAATTAAAATAATAATCACCACTATAAAAAAAGCTTTACGGGCCGCCAGCAGCATGGTTTGCTGCCTGCGGCGGGTGGAGATGGTTGGTGCGGCAAAGGCGACGAAGCTCGCCTACCCTAATCGGTTTAGTATTGGTGGCTGGTCGGTGCGGGTTAAGGTTCTCGTGCTCTGCCGGCTATACGCTACTCCTACCGGACCGAGTGGGGCGGGCGTGCTTTTCCCCGCTAGCCTAATCTAACATCTCCTCTCCGTCGCTGTCAGCGCGTACGGGTCCTTGCAGCAGAACTGCTGGCTGGAGATGTCACCAGAACAGAACAGAACAGAACGGGCCGTCAGCAGCATGGTCCCTATGTCACTGGCTGCGTTACCTCTCTGGATAGCTAGCCCAATCCTTTGGTAGAGGTAAGCACCAGCTCTAGGATCTCCGGAGGTGTCTATAAACCGGAATAACAGGGTCTTAATGAAGCTTTCATATCTAAATAATTATACACATATATATCTAAGATTATACGCATACTGAAACTCATTACATAAATTAGCTCTTATCGGGTATCAAACCTATAGCTTCATCCGGTAAGCAGAGTGAGGGTTTTTTTTTGCATATACAGCCTGTAAAACTTTAACTGACAGATGCCAAGTGATATAGTAAGCATATTTGGGATGGCACCAAAGCTTTTTAATAAACTACCAAAATCAATCCTAGAAATAGACGACAAAAGAGAATTAAAAAAAAAAATGTTTGACATCTTAGTAAATAAGGCTTATTATTCTTTAAGTGATTAATGATTATATTAATGATATGTTTTGAAATTTAATCAGTAAGTCTTTATTTTCTCATTTCTTTAGATATTTATTTCATTTTCTGTAAATTGTTTTATGTTTTATTTTTATTTTTTATTTCAATACCTATTACTGTTAATTATGAGTTTAATGACCAAATACCATGTCGCTAGCTGCATGCCAATATGCTAGCTATTTGTATGCCTTATGGTGAAACATAGTGCACAAATATTATTATCTATAACACCTTAATTATAACCTATGTTTATGCAAATAAATTATTTTGATTTGATTTGATTTGATATTGTATCGTACATTGCGTAGCTCATATGAAGAGCAGTGATGCCAGCGATTTAGGAACTTGTGGGTTTCGCAATATACACCAAATTGCCACCTGTCAGCTGTCGCCGTCAGTAACTGAAATAGGAGACTAAAAACTCTATCCACGGTTTGAATATTGCAGACGTAAAAGAATACCTACTCAGAAATGGTATGTATTAATTTATTTTCACTTTTGAACCTTGAAATAGAGTTCAAAAGTGACGAATCTTTATCTTTCGTTACTATAAAAATAAATCCCAATCTCAACTGATATTCAATTCGTCGTTTTATTTTGGCGTTGTTGTGGTAGATTTATACAAGTTGGAATACTTTTAGTGCGCACATTTTTTTTAACGTTTGAAAAAGACATTCGAAAACACAGGCAAGCCTTAATAACCGTCATTTAAGTGTTAATCCAAAAATCATACGGTTGTAAATTAATTAATTGTTGCAAAATCATCTTCTTTGAATTCTTATTTAAGAATCAAGTATTCAACACCAGTCTCTGTCCATTACTGATGCCATTATGGTGTAGGAGCAATGATGGCCACTTGATTCTTATTCTACAGAAGATACGGGTTATTCATTTGTTTTGCAACAATCAATTTAGGACCGTATTAACTTTGAATTAAAAGTTTAGTGTCTATTATTGGTGCCTATCAGCTTAAAGTGTCCAACACTAGTGCCGTCACCCTACTGTAAACATTTGCATGCTCAAGACAGCAAACCCATGGGTATGGGAATTTCACTTTATCAATTGTATCATTTCATCCAACTTTTTTTTTCTGCTGGATACATGATGTTTTCTGGATATCTTAAACATTAATTACGTGGGTTGTGTTCGATTAAGTTAGACTTGTGACTACCAAAAACTAGCTCATGCGGCGAGAAATTACTTTCGATGAAATGAAATTTCTGCGTAATGTTTCGTTCGTTGAAAAGTGTGCGACAGAATAATATATACCCAAACCTAAAAAAACTGCAATCTTAAAAACGCGTTGTCAACGGAAATGACTAAAATGGACTGCCTCTATGCTTGTCATTTTCTCTGTGTCTCTTATCCCCACCGGAACATAACAATGTGGAACTCTTCTTGGCAGTAGGTTCAAGGGCAGGAGTGGTATTAGCGTACCAATCGAACCCTGCACAAGGTCCGACCACTATGGCACATCAGAAATGAATTATCAAATCCGTTTTCACAATGGCCACCGCATAACAGCTGTCCTCAAATTGGCTTCCATTTATTAGACCCCATTAATATTTGATGAGAGGTTCGGGAGCGAGTGGCGTGACAGCCGACCGCTTGCGGACTGCGGGCCAAGTTAGGCACTAGCAGGATTTTGAGCTTTGAGGTATCCTACTAATATTATAAATGCGAAAGTTTGTGTGTGTGTGTGTGTGTGTGTGTGTGTTTGTTACCTCTTCACGCTGCAACGGCTGGACGGAATTGGATGAAATTTAGAATGGAGATAGCTTATACCCTGGAATAACACATAGGCTACTTTTCATCCCGGAAAATTTAAAAGTTCCCGAGGGAATAACTATAATCGAAATCTAAGCGGACGAAGACTAGAAGCTATTATCCACTAATCCTAATAATACGAGTATCTTACTAATCCTGCTCATGTTATTAACCCTAAAGGGTAAATTTTTAAGGGGATCAGTGAGGAATTGAGGGAACTCTTCAAATATTGTAGGCAAACATATAGCGATTTCAGTATTTTTAGTAACAAATCTAGCATTTGCATTCAGAAAGTATCATTTGGTGAAATGGCACTGATGATGAAGACCACAGATGGCCACCGGAACTCCTCAACGATACTTTTTTCAAGGGTGGTGATAAGATATCTCGATTAAGATAGTTGAGCGACTACAACGAAGGACATTTAATTGTTTAAATATGACTATGACTTCCCCGCGGTGTTGCTGGCGGTGATCGAGAAATGTCTTAAAGTTTCATGTCAACTAAGAAGTGGGACTAGGAACATAAGCTTATTATGATCTCTAAAAAGTCAAAAATAAAATAAATGTTTTAAAAAACAAAAAACCGCCTTCAAAAACGCATTTATTTTGTGAAGTTAGATACGTCAAAAAAGGTATTATACTAATAAAAATAAAATTTATAGCTAACAGTGATTTTGGAAAAACTACCCCTAAGGGATAAAAGGGGGATGTAGAATTTTATATGAGAGTTCGTCATTTTTGTAGTTATAAACGTTAAAATTGGTGTTATTAAAAAAAACACATTTGGCGATTTTGAAAAAATATTCCTAAGTAGTTGAAATGGGGGATAGAGGTATGTATCGAAGTTAAATAAACTAATAGCTATGAGCTATAATGTACTGGGAGTAAGTACAGTTGGTTAGGTTAGGGTAAAGTTTTTTTTTTGACCGTCCAGAATCCGAATAGGCTTAGTAAGGTTAAGTTATTTCTTGACCACCCAGTACCGAAAATTAAACATGTAAAAAATTAAATACCCTAACTTATCTTTATTACCTATTCAACTTTATAATTAAAACCTAATTGGGCACTTACATCTACTGTAATATACATTACGCATTAACATCTAAATCGTAAAATTTGTTCAGTGTGAAATTGTGCGACTTTAGTTTATATACATGAAAGTATAATATACAGCGGCAAAGCCCGCTCGCGCTCATTGATCGAAGAACTTCGTCCTATTTGCTTTTTTTGGGATATTTTCAGTTTGTATTATTCTATACAAAATTAAGATTAAAAAACTGCGAACCATTTTTTTTGTTGTATCGTTATAACGGTAAAATACACAAGCGTCAAATACTGAAAACCGATCGTCAAGTGCGAGTCGGACTCACACACCGAGGGTATTTTTATCGACTATGATTTCGGCCGGAGCGATTGTGTGCGCTGGATGTACCTATTTACATCCTATCGTACATATAATATCAATGCGTATGGTTATGCGTGCGTGAGTTTGTTACTTCTTCGCTAAAACGGACGGACGAATTTGGTTGGATATAATTTGGAATTTGCTTATACACTGGATTAATACATAGGCTACAGTGTTCCCGTGGGATGGCAAAATTACTAATTCTAAGCGGACGAAGTCGCGGGCAGAAGCTAGTTAATAATATTATACAATAAGGTAAGATCGGCAAGTGCGTCTACGGGGCAAGTGCGTCAAACCAACAATATCTCCAAAACTATAATGGTTTGTCGCACTTACCCGCACGAGCTCCGGAAGTCGATTGTCCGACAACCCGTGCGCTCCAGCGGCCGCACCCAAGCTTGACAGGTGGTGACGTCATGCTTGCGTCCGGTTGCAATCGGAAATTAAACTCGTTTCTCCGTCAAATAAATAAATATATTGGAGGGCAATCTCACACAAATTGCCCTCTTCAAACTCTAATTTAATAAATACATACTAGATGGCGCTGATATCAAATCACCACACCTTTTCTATAAGATGATACGTTAACGTTACTTGCTCGATAAAGAGTAATAGAGCTCGGGGTATAGATGTAACAAGGTGGTTACAACCTCCTTTTTTGATTTCGTTCCTGGCCACTCTTACATTTCTTTCATTGATCTAAATCCTTCAAAATTCAAGATTATCATGATCGATTCAGATATCGATCAATATTCTCACTCTCTTAGCAACCTTCAGAAAAAGGTTAACAACTTAGTATTAATTTAATATTTATTTTAACAGTATGTTAACCTACTATTATATGCTTAAATAATTAAAAATACAATAAAATTCAGTAAGAGTTTTATTTATTCACAATTACACAACAACCCATCCCATCATCACCAACGCCGTCATCTTGGTGGTGTGTCTCTGAGATACTTACCCCATACCGTCAGATAGTTTATTCCAAATGATCGCTTTCGCTTGTCGATGGCGCCGCGCCGTCAATTCAATCAGCCCCTACCTCAAAGTACCAGCAGGTATTGAATTAATATCTTGACCATTTAGGATTTTGGTTAGCTTCATTTGAATATCTAGTTTGCATTAAATCAGGTAAGTTTTAGCGAAACTGTTTCTATACTTGTTTTCAACGGAAACAGATCTGACCGGCTCTGACCGAATGAAACGTAAAAGTAACACTCAACGCTGTTTTTTGTTGGGTTATGACGGTACGCCCTAATTATTCATTTAACAAAACAAATAAACCAAAAACGGGGTTTAGGAGATTCCTGTGAAAGCTGATTGCCATAATGAGGCAACGATTATGCGAGGCGCGATGGTGGAGCATATGAGGCATGCGTCTAGTTATAGCGATCTCACAAGAGTGGTATGTTATTGTCCCCCTGATATTTATTTATTTATTTACGTATATAAATAAATAAATAAATATCAGAGGAACAATAACACACCCATAGGGAATATCCATTATTTTTATTCACAGTTTCAATAAAAGCTGATTCATGTAACAAACAGTTGAGAAAAAACATTTTTTGAATAGCTATAAAATAACCAAGATATAAGCCAACAAAGATTTGTTCCTATCTCATTCTAGCAAAACAAAATTTAACATGCAGTTTATAACATGACGTCACAGTGCATATCGGATGTCTCTGTCTAATCGCTGTCTAATTAGCAGTTTAAAATGCTTGTATCATCCGTACTTGGCCGATTTAAATTTAATTTCTCTTATCGTCCTTCACGGTATTTTCATATTTTGTTGAGAAATGCGATTTAAAAAAATCATACATATTTTCCTTATTGACCCAGTCCCAAACTAAGCTCTAGGCTTGTCTATGGGTACTAAACAACGATATAAATACTTATATACAGAAATATATACTTAAATACATATAAAATATCCAAGACCCAGGACTAAATGTTAGCGCTCGTCACACAAATATCTGCCCTTACCGGGATTTGAACCCAGGGCTTGTAGGCAGGGTCACTACCAACTAAGGCTAAGTTTTCCTGCAGAAGTCCAGACCAGCCCCGCCTAAAAACCAGTAGCATGCTGAGCAGGAACCACTTTACTCCAGCACTAGTTCGTAGTTTTTGTGTTTATGTTTTTGTTTGTTTTGTTTTTCTGTACTTGTGTAAGACGTAAGTAAATAAACGATTTTCCTTTCTTTCTTCTTTCTGTGATTCTTTCAATTCACTGTCTCAAAATGTCCTAAACTTAAGCTAATGTGTAGACCCCGTGGTCTTGGGGCACCGACGACGTAGGGATTGAATTTTTATTTTATCGACTATGTAAATGTCAATGGTATTGTACTTGAGTTATATTATATGCAGTGATGGGAAATAGGTGAGCTAATTTACCTAAACTTGACGCATATTAATTCATGCGTGAGTGAGATGGGAATACATTATTGAATGAACATGCATCAAGTTTAGGTAAATTAGCTCACCTATTTCCCATCACTGATTTTATGTCATGGCACTGACAATGAGTCAAACACAATTACAACTAAAAAAAATTGGGATAAATAAAAGTCGCGGGTGTTCGTTAGTTAACCCTGTTTATCATAGTTTTTGCATAATAATACATACATACATTAAATCACGCCTGTTTCCCAGAGGGGTAGGCAGAGACCACTTCTTTCCACCTGCTACAATCTTGACAATGCATAATAATTACTTCAGGTTATCGCATCTCGTAAAACTAATGAGGTTATCTACTTATTTTTAAACAAGAAGTTTTAATACCTACACTGTATTGAAATTGAGCAGAGATTTAAAAGGGAAAAAATCAATCGCATGGTTGCATAATATAAACTACAAATATCGATATTGAGACTGTCGATAAAATGAACATTCAATCCCTACGGAAAGGCGCCATAGGTGCCTCAAGATAACGGGGTCTTCTAATGCGTCTTTCGACGTTTAAAATCGCTGACACTGCTTCTCCAACCCAGGCACTCCCGCGAAATGGATAGCAAATTGAGTGTTTATTTAACAATTTTCAAATGTGGATCTCCCTTCTCGTCCTCTTGTGCGTGTTGAAGCGAGAGCGATTGACGGATTAAGGGTGAAGTACAATCAATCGTCGGTTTATTTTTGATTGGGTCGGCTTCGTGATAAATGATTAAATTTTTATATGACTACTTTTAATTTGGATTTGTACAAACAATCACCTTTTATGTCTACACCGAGGCCCTATAGGTATACAACTTAATTAAGAGCCGAGGTATGCATGAGTTGCGGGGAGAGGGCAACGGTGTACTGAAAAAATAAGCAGTATATTTAACCGAAAAAACATAAACATTCATTGCTTTGCACTATACTTACTACTGGTAAATATGCCTAGCGATCGAAACGTGGACGAAGTTCCGTGCAAAAGTTAGTAGGTAGTATTATAAATGCGAAAGATTTTGTGTGTGTTAGTTTGTTACTCCTTTACGCTGCAACATCTGGATAGATGTGGATGAAATTTGGAATGGAGATAGCTTATACTCTGGGGTGGGGTGTTATTTAAGTTTGACCGGTATGTGTGCGTGTCTGCGTTTTTGTGGCTGCTGCGTGTCGGTCTGTGGCACCGTAGCTCTAAAACCGGTGAACCGATTTGGATGCATTTTTTTTTATTAGAAAGCAGGTTTTCTATCAGTTGTTCTTAGCTAAGTATTATGAAAATCGGTTGGGCCGTTTAAGAGATATCAGAAAAAATAGAACACCACTATATCGGAGGTTTTCATCTGTCTAATAACAGTAATAATGCTAAATTGGTTTGTTAATGAGTCCGAAAAGTAAAAGATCACAACTATACGGTTCTGTAGCAGTTCATAATAACCCCATTATGCCAGATTATTCCTTTTTCCAGGCTGCCGGGGCTTTATGCAGAATTTTAACTCTGCAGAATCCTTTCGTATGCCATTGATATGTAGATATGCTGGACATGCATATTCACAATGTCAGTATCCTTTTGTAATGGGAGAACGGGAGGCTTTGTTACATTTTTTGCTGATGAAGAAATTCTAGTAAAAAGTAGCCAAGTGCGAGTCACACTGGCTGACTGCGTTCTGTGTCACCGTATAACATTAAGATCAAGCAAAAAAAAGTAAAAAATAACACGTTCCTTGTAATTAGGATTCCGTACCCGAAAGAAGCCTAACGGGACCCTATTAATTTATGCCTTCGCTGCCCGTCCGTCCGTCCGTCCGAACTTTAAAGAGCTGTATATTTTGAAATGTAATAACAGGTTTTTTTTTCTTTACAATATGTGCTTTTACGGCGGCTTTACCACAAGATACGTTTTTTGCTCGTTGCTCTGCAAACCCTGAAGAAAAACAACAAATACATATTTACTTACTTATGAGTTGGGCTCGCGCTGATTCAATTCTAAATCGAATTCAAATTGGAAAATAATAACTACTATGCGACGGTACGGAACCCTCGGTGCGCGAGTCTGACTCACACTTGACCGTTTTTTTTACTTGATTTCATTATTATTATTCGTTGTTTTAGCGGCCATTGTTATTACACACTCTGTGAAATCTAGCTATTATAATTCAACACAGCCCTGTGATAGGCTGACGGATAGCGGAGCACTAATAATAGGGTCCAGTTGGTACCCTTCGGCTACGGAACCCTAGAACATCCTCAAACTGTCAACGGAACCCCATTTCTCTCTAAGTAACTTCCTTTCATACGTCACATCAACACTTACTTTCAGACACATAAATTCCGAACTTCAGCGGAATGTGATCTGTCAAATCACATTACACATAAAGTGACATCTTGAACTCTTTAGAACCGTTGGCAACGATTTCACAACGCTCGTTTCTCTTGAGAGTTTATAATAATTTGCTTTTGAAGTCTTTAAAAGAAGAAAGTAAATGTTTATTCGTGACAGAAAAGGACAGGGGGGTTATTACGGCATAGACACATTACTGGCCTTTACGCTCGTAATAGTAGTTTACGTGACGGTAGCGTAATGACAGGCATTACAACACTCGTGTGATCTATTATGAAACTCGTCGTGAATTACGCAGTCGTGTTCAATACTTTATTTACACACATATTATAAGTACTCTAAGATGGGTTAAGAAGCCGAAAGGCAAATGACCAGCGTTACCTGTGGTAGTAGGTGACAGCGATGACAGCTGTAATGTAATTTTATTACGTTATCGAATATTGTAAGGTAATGAGATCCAAATTTGGAACATCTTCCAAAATTTAATGCAAAAGTTATTACCATTGGTCCTTATGACCGTGCTCGACTTGAAAAGTGCGTGGTTATGGTGTAGGTTAGGACCTTACCTACACCATACCTGGTATGAGTACCTAGGTAGTGTTGAATAGGTACTTAAATGTCTGATGTACTCACGGAATAGAAAAAATAGTGGAAGTGGCATGAGCTGTTGTCGCCAATACTCAAACTACCATAAAAACAACACACCATGGAAAATGTTTTTGGTGCGGGTATCGTTTTTACATTTCAAAAAAGCACAATAAGGCATGCTGGATTTATTTTCTTATTTTATAAATATCGAAATACTGAAATATCGAAATAAAAATTCGCGGCAAAAGTATGGTAGGTTATGCGGAACTCCGCATAACCGTGCCACACGTTACACGCCCACTTGACACTTCTATTATTTTTTCTGTTCTGTGGATGTACTACAGTGAGACGCAATGAAAATGTTGGTCATACAACCCTGTCGTAATAAATGTAATTGGATAAATCATGCTTGTTACTTTACGTTCAGTCTGAAGTTTTTTATGACAAGAATTGACAAGATACTCAAGAGGCCAACATTTTCATCGTTACGGTAACGTGCCATGTTCCAGGAAACAAAAGATACATAGCTATAGAATTGTTTGGACTCAGTCCCTTTATCTACCTATCTGGAAACTTGAGCCGTTTTTTTTAAATAAGTACCGTAAGATGTGCCTACTTTGCTCCCCCACGGGTAATTATGCTCCATGGTTATATTGAGGTAATCTGTATTGTAAACCATTCTATTGCTTTCATTCACTGCGTGGCTGGATTTATACATCGATTCTTTTTAGAAAATTTGTCATCAACCTTAACAAACGAAATAGTTACTATGGAGCATAGTTACCCATGGGGGAGCAAAGTAGGCACATTTTACGGTACCTCTTATTATACTGTCTCAAATAGTAAAAAAACTGATAGGTAAAATGTCTTAAATAGAGGTATACATGAAATTTTACTTACCTATCAAAAAAATAAAAACCTATAAGGAACCATAAAAATCATATTTGTTTTGAAGTCGGATGTAATCAAGGAATTGAATGGAATTTAATCTTATCAAAACGTAATTAAGAAGAAGTAAGTGAGATTAAAAAACTTTTCCAATTTGAAGAAAGAATAAAGAAAGGTTCCATTAAAGATTTTGCTCTGGAACTATTCATTTTAATAAGATTTTTTTGTTTGAAACTTCAAGCTTACTCGTACGGTCGGCCTTAAAAGAAGCTGCATAGGTACCTACTTTAGTGTTTTGTCACTTTAACGTCATGTTTGAACTGTTGCACTATCTGTTAAAGGCGTTAAAGCGACAAGGTACAAAAGTGTGCAGCTTCTTATAAGGCCGACTGTAACTACCTAAACATTCAAAATATGATTCCTTTTAAACGTTTTCCATCAAAATCCTTTCGAATTCATAAAACAACAGCAAAAATCGTAACGTCACGACGCGCCCTCGACAAAAAGTCGTAAACGAAATTGCTTTTTGAATACCAAATTGAATCAGATTGCAATGCAATTACGATTTAATATTGAATGGCAAATATTGGGAGTTATGGAGGTATTTTATTGGGTGTCGTAAGTCTGGCGAACACGTGCTGGGTTATCTCGCGTAACTCAAAGTATATGGCAGCCGCAGTTTGTAGAACAGCCACACAACTTGGCTATTTTTAACCCCCGACGCAAAAAAGAGGGGTGTTATAAGTTTGACGTGTATGTGTGTGTGTGTGTGTATGTGTGTGTGTGTGTGTGTGTGTGTGTGTGTGTGTGTGTGTGTGTGTGTCTGTGGCACCGTAGCTCTTAAACGGGTGAACCGATTTGGATGCGGTTTTTTTTATTTGAAAGCAGGTTTTCTAGCGGTGGTTCTTAGACATTTTATATCGAAATCGGTTCAGCCGTTTTTGAAGTATTGAACTTTGAAATGTCAATGTCGGGGGTTTTCCAACATTTTGTTGGTTAGGTTATATCTTAATCTTATTAGTGGGGTCCTTACGGATACATTTCGACCCTATAAGATCTTTTATTTAATCACCCCTCTTTTTATTTAGCGCTTAATCCAATGCATCCACCCCCTCCAGAAAGCGGATAGTGGGAGTGCAATGGCAGTGCCTTGAAATCGTTTGGTTCTGGGTAGCCACAGCCAAGGATTTTCATTCTCACTCCGGCTAGGGCATCACACAGTAAGGGTTAGCTGACTATCGACTCGGAATCGGCGTTAGCTGATCAAAAAACTCTTTATGTGTACGCAATAAGAGCGAAACAAACGTCAATCGGCTCGGCTCGGCTCACTTCGGCGTTGCAAACAGAACGACGTCGTTTTCGCTCTTATTGCATGGACATAAAACTTTTTCTTACCGGCTCAAGCCGATACCGCGTCGATAGGTTTGCATAACTCATTGTTTCCAACTCTTTGCCGCACATTCTACAATCTGCACGGGTATCACAAGTTGTATTTTCTCCCTTGTCGCTCAGTGCGTCTCTACAGACTAGAAAGAAAGGGAGATCCGAGTGACAATCAAGTCGCGGACAACATGTGCTGGCCGTGCTTTGTTAACATAAACGTCCGTCTTTGCTAGATGTTTAACCCCGAAGTGTCCAGTAAACACTCCGATAATGTCCGATATAATGCATCGGAGTTGTCTTATGCTGTTTCCAAAGTTTATTGGCCCAGCTCTTCGCTAGCTTTCCCACATGGCTTCTATACTAGAGATGCCACGAATAGTTATTTGGCCGGATACCGTTCAGCGTGGCTATCGGTCTAATAGCCGAATGCCGAGAATCAGGACGCGAGTTGAAACTAAAGTCAAGCATATAGCAGTGGTTACAGTACCTTACGGGTGTTACCGGTGCGTTACGTCGTCGCCGCTGCGTTGTTCTACATATAAATAAGAACGAAATGCCACATGATGCGTAGAAATAAATGCGTTTTTTTTTTAAATCACAGCGTTGTGACGACGCAACGCACCGGCCACGCCTGTGTGGCATTTCTGCAAGAGGCTTGTTTAAGAAAGCAAATGCAATCGCCTCTTATCAAAAATTGCCGATAAACGAAATGTTTACCATTTGTGAATTTTGTGTATTCAATTTAAACTTATGAATAAAATAAATCATTGCAAAAAGTAATTGACTATGATTTTTAATAATTACGTAGTTTTTATTTATTGATTTATTTTTATTTATTTATTACCTAAGTATTACCAACAGATACATCGTACAAATTCTTAATTCTATATCATATACATTTACCGTGTGGTGCCGGGTTTAGAATGTTGCCACTCCATGGTCTTCCAGTGGATGTCGTAAGAGACGACTAAGGGACTAAAGGCTGTGTAGTGCTGTTAGGCGATGGGTTTGCAACCTGTCACTAATACACTGGATAACAACTTAGCCTGGTTGTGCAAAATGTGGTCACAGAATTATCAACAAGTTTTTGGAGTTGTTGGTGAGTCTGTGGCTCTGCCTACCCCACTATGGGAATGAAGGCGTGAGTTTATTTATGTATGTACAACATATTTCATTCCCTTTTTAACCTACGAGTAATACTAATGTACTAAGTATTTGGTATTCGGCTGGATAAAATCTAGATTCGGTATCCAGGTACCGAGTATTGGCCGGATATTTGTTGCATCTCTCTCTACTCTACATATACCACATTGTATGTATTTACGAGTCGTCCTTCTTACTTCTGCCATGAAAATATGGACACTTATTTATTAATTAATAAGCACGTTTGATCTTTACATGTATTTTTCCTTTCACATTTATTTATAAAAAGAAAAATATGTATAGATCAAACGAGATATGAATACCAATTTTGGTAACTGAATGTGACACATTTTCACGGTAATTAATTTTCTATACAAAAGCCGCCGTACCGTATGTTTTTGTGTAGGTGCAAAAATATTCCTTCTTATTAGTAAAAGCCACGTTGTATCACACCATACTATACTATATTTCCAGCGCTAAAGTTTAAATTCGTATTTTGTAGGACCCCAGCCACTCACGTGCTTTGTGTAACCAGAGTTACCAGTGATAACCCTTATTAGCTTACACATAAGGTCGATCAATTTTGCACGAGCAACATAGATCAGGATTTTACCCGTTAAATTGTCACCAAACAGAATTTGAGTATTAAGTCTAGAGAAGCATTCTATCTTATAGCCTAAGCAACGAAGATCAAATACTGCCTCTCAGGGGAATAAACTCATGTATAAGCGAGTTTTGCCATATTTGTAGGGAATGGTGTTTTAAACCACATACTAAAAGTACTGATGGTTGGGGGTAAATATTGATCCCAGAGAAAAAATGTATAACATCTTTTTGGTAGAGAATTTTATGCAGATTAATCACGTAATGAAACATCTTTTGCTATGGGCCATCGGTTTACGAGTAACTTACGAAAAAAAAAGGGACCTTTACAAGTTAGCTCCAACCCCACCCATCAGTACTTTTGTAGATCGAAGTTAAATTAAGAGTGCAACAGAATCCAAATTACAGTATGTAAACGACTCCAAATGGATTTAAGTGTACATTAAAGCCCACTCTACTCCATTAATGTACAAAAATTCCACTTGACCCCTTTAATGGATCCTATCAATGGATCTTAGTGGATGGAGGGCTCTTATCTATTTGGCAGTTAAAAACAATACAATAGATAGTCAAAAGCAATTAGGTTTTACCGAGTTGGCCATTAGCTCGTTTGCTTTCTCCTGGCCATAAAAAACTTAGAGAACTAAACAAAATGCAAAAGCTGTTCCCTACATCTGCGCCGCCTTTACAAGATATTATAATTCATGGCGGTAACAGGTGGACTTTTTGTTCTCGGGCAAAAAACGGCGAACAACTTTTTCAGCCGAACATAACGCGGAATAACTGAATTATTTAAGTTATAAAACGACTTCAAAAAGGGTGCTAAAACTATGTGGAAAAATGCCCTTTTAGGGTTTCGTCAGACTTGGAACCTTTATAGTTTCGTCATGTCCGTTTGTCCTGTCCGCGTCTTGGTACCATAAGCTGCAATTTGGCAAAGTAAAATATTTAAATTAAGCCGAGAAAGTTGTTAAATAAAATCATTAAAAAATATTTTTCGGATACCTTTCATACTTGTAAAGAAAAGTTTTTTTATGTAAGAGGTATTTAGTATCTTTGGATAGCTCTTGTATTAACGGCTTCGGAACCCTAGTTACACTAAGAATGGTCCGACCCCCCCCCCCCTTTTTTTCGGCAGTTGAAATGTAGCAGCGGGTAGAAATATGTTAGGGAGAAATTGTAGCTACTACGCGCATAAAACAGATAAGAAAAACACAATAATTTTGAATGTTATATGATCGAGCTGCTGAATACATTCTGAAGAAGAGCTTCCTTTACTCATCTAGTGATCTCTTGTGATGGAGCCCTTAGGATTTAATATAACAACCTTTAAAAAAAAACACCTCGAAATGAAATGAAAAATGGGAATAACCATATTCACAAATAATCTATTGGCTTACAGTAAAGGTGCAAATTTCAGTCATAAGAGCAGTTTCCATCAGGGTAAAGGGACCGAAAAGACACATCAGAGCATTCGAATGAAAAAATGGAGCCGGAATCCACTAATGATCATACCAATCATATATTGATTTGCCGTAGCTACACATTTTCATAAGTTCAGTAAAGAATGTTTTATGTATTGTTTGAAGTAGTAATAAATATACAGAAATACATATTTTGAATGTTTGCTCGAAAAAGCTTTCGCTTTTAAAAGGTTGAACGGTTCAGTGCTCGTATCAACTTATCGACACCTTTTGCGTTTTGCACTGGGAATGGCATCAAATGCTCGCATTGAAGTCAATACAAACCAAGTCGCGACGCTAGCAATTTGGTTCTGGCACTTGCCGGCCGCTGCCGTGACACACACTTAAATAAAAGACAAGTTTTACTATCGTAGGGCCAACGAGGCGAGATAAAGATAATTAAACAAGTTTTCAGAAATCTTGTCACTTTTAACCCAATCCAAACAGACATCAGTCTAACGCACTCGCAATCACGATCGTTTTCATTTTGAAAAATTTAAGGGTTGTCTGCATACAAAATGAGAACAATTGCTCTACTTTGAAGTCGGTTGCAATTGCGAGTGCGTTAGACAATAAGCCCTCTGGAATGACCTTCACAAAATGGCGGCCCTAATGTTGAGAACTTCTGTACCACGAACCACGCAATAATCGATATAATAATCGCTCGCTTTTGCAATATAACTCAGTAACGGTCAGTTTGTTTACATTATTTATCTCGTCTCACTGGCCGTACTTTAATGTTTATTTCTTCTAAGTTAAAAACAAATTGATTGAATTGGTGACATAAAGAAAAGCAATAAAAACTAAAGAACCGCGACCAAGTTAACAATGTGTCAAAGTTACTTACAACTTACTAAGTAATAAAAGTTAGGAACTGTCGATTGTCAGAAGGTATATTAATGGCTTTCTATTATATTTCACGATAACTTTTTCTTTTTTGACAGCTTTATTATTACTTTTTTTTTACAAAAGTTCGAGACAATTACAAGATGTCAAAATCTCAAGACTACAATCCTAAGACTCCGAACCAGTTATCAACTCTGAGGACTGAGATGGAACGCCTCCATGCTAGTAATTTTCCCTCATTTTTCTTCAATAAAAGACTCGCTCATATTAATTAAATATCTCGCTTAACACACACACACACCCACACGCACACACACAAACAGACGCATACACACGTGCGCACAAACACGCACACTGTACTACTCTCTAACATTCATTCCTTTTATAATGTAAGAAATAATAATGAAGATCCTTAATTTTAGTTTCCGCCAATACCAAATAATTTTGTTAAATTATGTATCTAGACCATAATCTACTTTACTATTGTAATTAATTTTGTACTTTTTCAAATTCTTTATTTTAAATGGTTCCCGTGTTTAATGTAAACCAACTCACTGGATCCCAAGATACGGGATCAGCTTAGTTTGGGCTCCGCAAGATATTGTACCTTTTTTGTAAACCGTGTCTTTTTTCTTAATAAATTTATTCTTATTCTTATTCTCATAATTTTACCGGTATATTTTTTACGTCAGCCAAATGGTCAGTTCCCGAGGGAATGATAAACAACTTGTACGCAGACGAGATGTGGGCTAAATGAAAGTAAACTAAATAATTCCTGATATATGAACCTGAATTTTTAAACTTTATAGATCATCGTTAAAATCACAGAACAAAAAAAACAGTAGCCAGGAGTTCCGCATAACCTTCCATACTTTTGCCGCGATCGCATATTTCGATTTTTGAATATTTCGATATTTCTAAAATAGGAAATAAATCCAGAAGCATGCCTTATTGTACTATTTTGGAATGTAAAAACGATAGCTGCACCAAAAATATTTTCCATGGTGGCGTGTTGTTTTTATGATAGTTCGAGTATTGGAGACAGCAGAGGGGCTATTGTCTAACGCACTCGCAATCGCAACCGGCCTCAAAGTGGAGCAATTGTTTTCATTTTGTATGCAAACAAGCCTTCTATTTTCAAAATGAAAACGATCGTGATTAGACAATAAGCCCTCAGGTCTGATACTAAGCGAAGCTCATGCCACTTCCACTGTTTTTTCTATTCCGTGGTTAAAACTCATTAAAACATTCACTGAAACTGCGTCGAGAGAATTATCACTGTAACGAGACGTAGTATGCAATTAATTCTGATGCACAGTGGCGTCAGTGTTAGCTGTGAAATTTATATCTTTACATAGTATAAAACAAAGTCGCTTCCTGCCGTCTATCGCTCTATGTACGCTTAGATCTTTCACACTACGATACGAATTTTCAGCAATAGATAGAGTGATTCAAAAGAAAGGTTTCTATGTATATTAAATTCTGGTTAATGTACGAGTGTTACTGAAAACTCACATAAACCGAAGAGAAGCGAGGGCGCGTCGCTAGTCTTTACATAATAAAAAACAAAGTAGGTTGCTTCTCGCCGTCTGTGCGTCTGTATGAACATTTAGATCTTTCAAACTACCCAACGGATTTCAATGCCGGTTTAATCAATTGATAGAGTGATTAAAGAGGTAGGTTTTCATTTATTTTTTAATTTGGATTATCTACGGGTGTTAAAGAAAACACATAAACTAAAGTGAAGCGAGGGCGGGTCGCTAAAGTATAAATAAAAATGAATCACCAAAATGTATGCACGCGCATAGTTTCCGAACGACTGCACAAAATTGAATATTTAATTTACATAAATTGATTGGTAAGACTTATAACAGAAAAAAAACCACCGACAATGTCGATAATTTGCTACGGGGTGGCGCCGCTGGCGAGCAGCTAGTTTTATAAAAGAACTAATAGTACATTACTTAACAAGGGCTGTAAAAGAAAGAAAGCCCGAAATCGCAGGTATTTGAGACCCGAGCCGTAGGCGAGGGTTGTAAATATGCGATAGAGGGCTTTCTTTTTTACTGCCCGTGATGAGTACACAATTTTACGTCTTTACCTGGCCACAATGCGAGTTTTACCGTGCGCGCAGCGTGCGATAAAACTCACATTATGGCCAGGTGTTACGTAATAATGATATGTTAGCCCGACGCCAATGCAATAATATCGTATTTAAAGTTAACAAAAAAAAGGCTTACATTTCTTGAAAAGTTTACAATGAAAGGTTAGGAATGATCTTAATTTTTATCAAGTCACTTATATCAAATATTAGTAATCAATCCTAATTTTTTTAAACCTAGTTGTAATAAATTATGCAAGAACCCCGTCTTACAGGTGAAGGCCTCCTCTAAAGCCCCTATTTGTCCCTATCTCGGGCCGTATGTGTCCAGTTTGGACCAGCGAATTATTTTAGGTCATCCTCTCATAAATTATTGTCGTGGGTTATTACTAATATTATACATGCGAAAGTAATTTTTTCGGTTCTTTAGTATAGATTTCGTATATAGCTAGATCCCAACCTTTTCAGTGAGGGAGTCGCGGGCAGCAGCCATTTTTCTCTATACAAATATGGTTATAATTGCCAAGTACCCATACTGCCCTCTTACGGAAAAAACCGGTCAAGTGCGAGTCGGACTCGCGCACCGAGGGTTCCGTATTGAAGATAATATGCTTGGTAACCGTAAATTAATACCGTAATTTATTTTGTTATGAGTTTTATTTTCTAGGCAATAAGGTCCATTTTAACTAGCCTAAATTTTAATACAGCTTTTCTTGGTTTTTTTGTTATTTCTCAAAAACTGTAAATAATGAACACTTCATTCTATTTTTCCCATAAAATATAAGTAATTATCTATACGTGAGGATTTTTTTCAGATTTTTTGATTTATAAACTTCGGAGATAACGGGAGGGGAACGGTCATTTTTTGTACATTTTTGGCTATAAATCAAAAAGTGCAGATTAAGATCTTTCATATTATGACACCCCATTTGCTATAATCGAACCACTTTCATTTTTCAACCCCCCATTCTAGACACCTTTTAATTTTTTTATAAAATTAATTTCATATTTTTGTTACTAAAAACAGACGCGTGCAAGCAATTTGTACAACTATGCCAAATTTCAAGTTGATAGCATTTGCAGTTGCTGAGAAAACCTGCTGACATACAGACAGACAGACAGACAGACAACGAAGTCTCACCATAAGGGTTCCCTTTTTACCATTTTGGTACGGAACCCTAAAAAGGCACATCTAATATATGAATTGTATTGCACTTCCAACCTTAATATAATATAACCTCTGAGAGTTTAATATGGTTCTATGAATTAATTGCACTTATGCCTTTTCTCCTTAATATGAATAAATAAAATTATAAATAGGGCAGCATCGCTTCTCCAGAGAGGTTTCTACACTAGCAGCCTGTGGGTGAAGTTCACGCAGAGAACCCTAAATGTATTAAGGGTGCAATATAACAACGCTTTCAGGATGCTAATGGGGCTGCCGCGATATTGCAATGCATCTGGTATGTTTGCGGAGGCGCAGCGCAGCTTCTACGCAGTTATTCGTAAATGGGCCGCCTCCTTGATGTCTCGTGTACGTGGCAGCCCTAATAGCATCATGGCCGTTGTTGCCAGCAGCCAGGAATGCCCTTACCAGAGGCACTGGGTGCACCTCCACGTGCGGGGGGTGTAGGCCGTCTGGGCTGTTGCACTGGTATTTTTTTATGTTTATTTAACTTTTGTTTTTTGTTTTTAGGGTTCCGTACCTCAAAAGGAAAAAAACGGAACCCTTATAGGATCACTTTGTTGTCCGTATGTCCGTCTGTCTGGTATCGTAGAGGTATTGAGTTGAAATTTAAACCATATACTCAAATCTACAGTCTCTTGAAGCTGTGAAAAAATCAAACTTCTACATAAACGTAAAAGAGAGATACGGCCGTTTATGTCGCAAAAAACGTGTATTTTGACACTCTCGAGGGAATCAAAATGTATAGGGATATGAATGAAATTTGGCAAGTAACACCGTCTTTTATTTAGTAAAATCACAAAAAAAAACAGGGTCTTTATGCAAGGAACGGCGGCGGTGCAAATTTTGAATTGAGTTGACCGTGTCATGTGCGGAACCCTCGGTGGGCGAGTCCGACTCGCCTTGTCCGGTTTTTTCTTTCTTTTTAAGCATTTGTATCGTAGTAACTTTAGTAATAATATTTTGTTTGACTAACACAATTATGGATCGAAATTATGGTCTGAAATAAATGATTTCAATTTCAATTTCAATTCAATTTCAATAGTAGTTACAAGCCTAGAGCTTAGTTTCGGACTAGGTCAATCAATCTCGTGAGTCCTGGTGTACCATACTGCCGTGCTAAGCCAAAAAGGCCTATGTCTAATACCAATGCCTATGCCTGTAGGCCTTTTTGGCTTAGCACGGCAGTATAGGAGATACATAATCAAGGCAATTTAATTTAAATTATATTGTGAAGAAGACAGTTCATTTTTCTTTGTTTCAAAATTGATAATACCTAGCATTTAAGAGAAAATGTATTTGATCTTTAGTTTCTTTCAGGTAGATTCAAATTTGTACGAACAAAAACCTCCCTGTTATTAGTATGGTGGGCCTGAGGAGATTAGTGAGAGGTTAAAATAATAATAAAACTAAACTCTAGGCTAATTGAGATTGTCACCTTACATTAATTAATTATAAAAGAGAACAACACGAATAGAGAAGTGCCGTTCTCGAAAATTCTCGGGAACAACGCTTCTTTTGTAACGAGAATTCAAATTCAAAATTCAAATTCAGAACATTTATTTGACAAAAAACACACTAATTACAACACAACAGACATGGTAAAAAAAAGAAGAAACAAGATTAGAACAGGAATAGAATCGTTGCACTGTAGTTTCAAGTCAAATACGACTCAAAAAGTAATAACAGAAATAATAATAATAATAATAATAATAAAAATAATAAATAGCAGGAATTCCAGAGAATTCTCGAGAACGGCACATCACTTATCACGGCAGAACACCTGTCTATGAGTAAGCCTAATTCCTGTGTGGGATGTCTATTACAACTCACGAGACTGGAATGGCGCTCGCGGCTCGTTTGAATCTAAGTGGTCCAGGATACGGCTCCATTGTTCATACGTCACGATAATAACTAAGAACTCGTTCTTATAACGGGTGTCTTGGAACGTGGCGTAAAAATTGCAGCATGAGAAAACCCTTATAAAGGTTGACTTCCATGGGTAGCGGCTGATGTGACAGACGCGTGCGGCTGACGTGCGCGATTGTAGCGCGCGTCTCGCGACAGTAGTAAACACTATGAAAACGTATGGCACCGCTTCCGTAGTAAGCGGCTCAGCCGCGCACGGTTTGCAGATTCGTCAGCCGTTAACCACGGAAGCGGTGCCATACGTTTTCATAGTGTTTACTGTATTATTATTATGATTAAAAGATGGTTGTTGGTCTTCAGGGGTTTATTTATATGTTCCAAATATGTTATTACATTATATGTGCGTAGACGATGTTGTCTCTACGGCGGTCAGATAGGAAGGGGCGCATACCACAGATAATGCCACATTGATACTTTACTACAGATTCTATTACATTACTACTGTCGCGAGACGCGCGCTACGATCGCGCACGTCAGCCGCAGGCGTCTGTCGCATCAGCCGCTAACCATGGAAGTTGACCTTAACGGTCTAAAAAATATTTTCGACACGTAATTACTCGTATTTGGCTTAGAAGTTAAATAATTACCTCAAGAACCAATCAAGTCTAACTATAAAGTCGTTATAGTTTTCCTTTAAAGTTCTTTACATGCTTTTATTTAAGATATTTTTCAGATTTTTACTACTTGCAGTTTGGCTGTACTGCACGTAACTCAATTTTTAGTTAATTCATATGCTAAACGGCCCGCCAAATCTAAAACAAAATATCGAAATATTAAATCCACGCACTAAAAGTAATAATTTATATCGTTTCACTACGTAAAAGTTATGCGTAAGCATACCTAAAAAAATACATTCCGACGTAATTTCAACATAATAGTATGTATGTATGTATGTAAACACTTTATTGTACAAAAGAAAAAAAACAGAACAATACAATTAATATAAAAATAAGTACAAAGGCGAACTTATCCCTTTAAGGGATCCTTTAAGGGAGGGGGAATAGTTAATTGATTTATTAGAAAATACAATAACAGTAATGAGTTCGCCACTGGACCCTCGGTGCAATCTTAATAATCGAGTTTAGTTCCTTTCTAGGAACGTTATTATCGAGCATCGATCTAAGCTCATCTCGTTTTACGTCGCAAAAATAATAATTATAAAACCTATCGCCACGTTATTGAAAACGTCTCCCACTCTTCGTCCCATTGAAAATTAGCAGTGGCTTACCGCGGCATTGAAATTAATGGGGCCCTGATTGGTTCTTAACGGCGCTGATTAAAGTTTTTTTTAATAATATATATGACAAAAGAGTACACAAGCCAGGGGCTCTATTCGTCACGGTAAAGCCATATTGTCTTTGACTTGTTATGGTATTGTTTTTAACTCGGCCGTCATTATGGTCTAAGATCTGAATAGGAGACGACCTTCACCCAGCTGTTTATTCGATAAAAAGTGTTTTTTATCAAATTTAATATGGTAAATAATATAATGGCGAATAGGTTGACTGAAAAATTTCAGTCCAGTACAGTCCATGATAAAAAAAACTAAAAATGAACTTTTTTTAAATTGCTATTGCTTGTTTAATAGACCAATTACATACTAATTGAAAGTATGATGCCTATAGAATATGCATACGTTAGGTTAAGTGCAAATGATTAGTACCGACTTACCTGCCTACCTTATGGTTATGATAGGAAAAAATAGTAAACCTAACGTAACGTTTGCATTTTCTATAGGCTTCATACTTTCGGTATGTAATTTTTTCTTTTAGTATGTAATTGGTCTATTAAACAAGCAGTAGCAATTTTAAAAAAAGTTTTTTTTATTATTGACTGTACTGGACTGAAATTTTTCAGTCAACCTATTCGCCATATATTACTTACCATATTAAATTTGATATAAAATACTTTTTATCGAATAAACAGCTGGGTGAAGGTCGTCTCCTATTCGGATCTCCTACTATTACTGTCAAGTAACAGCTATCGTAATGTTCACAGTACGGAAACACGTCAAAAACAATAAAGTTTTATCATATCAGCCCAGCAGCAGCAGCTATGGCTGCGTCTATATCGCGTAAATGTGGATAAACCATCCGTTACTCGCGTACTTATTTACGTGTCAGAAGGTGACGGATGCCTTATCCACACATTTTCATGCGATAAACGCAGCCATATTAGGCCCCCTGTCAATGATAAGTGAGATTAGAGACCCATAGACAATTTGCACTCTCAAAATTACGATCCGAAGACTACCAATTAATTACCAACCACCAAACCAAGACCACCAAGATGAAAATATAGGCATCTATGCTAGTTATTTAACCGGTTGCCTTGTCTCCACACTGGAACACAACAATGCGAACACTGCTGCTTAGCGGTAGTTTAAAGGTTAAGATGGTGGCAGCTGTAGCTATCCGGAAGGACCCTATACAATACACTAAGGGGTTCACCTATGTTTGGCCATAATATTTTTCGTCAAATGTATCATTTTGTCAAATATATCATTTGGTCAAACACTTTTTTTTCCAAAACTCTTAATATTTCAGGATTTTTATAAAATTAACCTAACCTAACCTATAGGGTTCTACACGATGGTTCTGAAATAAATCCTGAAATATTTACAGTTTCGGAAAAAATAGCGTTTGACCAAATGAAACATTTGACGAAATGATACATTTGACAAAAAATAATTTGGCCAAACGGCAGTACACCACACTAAGGGCATATTTCACAATTGACAAGTTTTATGTGCCAGTTAAAGTTAGCTCTCTCCTTGTCTATGTTCAAGTGCAAGAAAAGGAAAGGGCTAAATTTATGCGTCAGATATGCTTTACTTGACCATTGTGAAACAGGCCGTAACTGGTTTTTTTTTGTAATTGTTATAGTAAATAGTGTAGTTTTATGTCAATAATTGTATTTACTTCCCTTTTTTTTTTCGTTCTGATATGTACAATGGAAACGCGTACATAAACCGTGTTTTCTTCAACAAGGATGTGCAAACACTGGTGTCTGCTGTGAAGCTTCATTTGCAGCTTTAAGCTCCCCTGAAAGCTTTTAGACTACTAATTACGAATTGCATTGCTTTGTTACACAGTTCTTTTAAATGCAAGTGAGAAAATCTTTAAAGAACAAAAGAGACAAAGAAGCATTGTAATTTTAATACTACCGACCCGCCCTCGCTTTGCTTCTATTTATTTATGTGAGTTTTCTGTAAAGAACTTATTATACATAAAAACCTCTTCCGTGAAAAAAATATCTAGTTGATGAAAATTCGTTTATTAGTTTTTGAGACATTGGTTTTTTCTGGGTAAGCGTGTACCACCCTCGTCATTACATTAGGTAAGGCTGAGGTCAAACGCAAACCCATTTTTTAACCGACTTCAAAAAAGGAGGAGGTTCTCAATTCGACTGTATTTTTTTTTTTTTTTTTTTTTTAATGTTTGTTACCTCAGAACTTTCGAATGGTTGAACCGATTTTGATCATTCTTTTTTTATTTGAAAGCTGGTGCTTCCCATTTGGTCCCATTTTTTTCAAAATGAAGATTTGATGATGGAGTCCATGAGGAATCGACGGAAATCTTCAAAATTTATAGGCACACCTATAGCGATTTTGGTATTTTTCATTGTAACTCGTGTATTTGCTCTTGGAAAGCACTATTTGGTAAAGTGGAACTGATGATGAAAACCACAGATGGCCACCGGAACTCCTAAACGGTATATATTTCAAGGGTGGCGACAAGATATTTCGATTAAGATAGTTGAGCGACTATGACGAAGCATATGTACGTTTAGATATATGACTATGACTTTCCCACGGCGTTGCTTGCGGCGAGATTGAATTTCAATGTTCTATACTTTCTTATTAAATCTTATTAGGTAATTAAAATGGGACTACATAACAGCATAATTATGACCACTAAAAAGTATAAAATAAAATAAAAGTTTAAAAAAACAAAAAAACCGCCTTCAAAAAGCAAAAAAATAACTTCATTTAAAATGGTCGGTAATAGGTCAGTCCAACTGAAGTCGGCGTCCTACAATATTTTAACCAAAAGCAGACTTCAGTTGGACTGACCTATTACCGACCATTTTAAATGAAGTTATTTTTTTGCTTTTTGAAGGCGGTTTTTTTGTTTTTTTTGATAAAAAAGAACCTTTCCTTTAAAAAATAAGAGCAATTAAGAACATAATTTTAGCAATACTATTTATATTTTTATAGCACATGAAAATTGCGTAAACATAATGTAAACCTAAGGAGTGAGTGCGCCAACGTTGATCAAAAACTCTGGCTGCGCTACAATAATATATTATTAAATCTTTATTTTTATTTTTCTTAATAAGACATTATTTATTCACATTCTATATTTTTCACGGCACCTCAAACGCATCCATTACACATGGCAACACTTCCCTTCCCCTTCGCCCGCTACCTCTCTTCAGTAGGTAGTCAATAAGAAGTTCAAAAACAACCCACGCGCGCGCGAACGAAAATTACCAAAAATACCTAACCAAGAGCTCAATTTGAACAAAAGACTACCAAATCATGTTTAATTAGCAGCAACCCGTTTCATGAAGCTACAAGGTACAAATTACAAGCGGAACTCTCTTTCTAGCAGAAGGAATTAGAAAGAGACTTCCGCTTGTAATTTGTAACTTGTAGCTTCGTGAAACGGGCCTCTGGGATCGGAAATTCGGATCGATATTTACCTAAAGTTGGCAAAATCCCGGAAAAAGTTAGGCAAACATGGCGTCGGCTTCTAAAAATTATATTTCAATTATATAAGTTCCGGGATTCCTGGATTCTACAAAACGTTAATAATAATTATTTTACATGGTGGATAAAACATTCCGTTTTGCTCTTATAAATTTGTTAGGTCAATGAGTTACAGGTGAATTACACACATTTGATAAATCTTTACATGGAAAATAACTTCAAATAGTTAATATAAATAATTAATTATGAAAAATCACGGGAATTTTATTAATGAATTATATGATTGAGTCCGCCTCCGTACAACTGAACAACAACGTCGCCGCGAAAGTTTAGGTAAATACCGATCCGAATTTCCGATCCCTGTTGATTACGCACGAGTGCAATCAAGTGCTGTGATTTAAGTGCTGTGTGAAACTCAAAATTGGAGAAGACCGATCGCCTTCAAGAGGTATGTCCTAGCCCCTCCACTCTATAACACTAAAGACGTGTTTATTCAATTCTGTTTGAATGTAACAAATTACCAAGAAACAAACTCAAACATAAATACAAGATGGCGGTATATAAGGCTGGATATTATTAAATTACCTTGACATGCACATACACTTCCAATCTTCGGTAAAGTCGGCAGAGAGCCCAAGTTACAAGCTTACAAAACGTTTAACAAAATTTAGTTTAAGAAACGAAATTGTATCAGAAAAGCAGGTTAGGTTAGGTTGGAACTGCGACCCTAACAGAAACGAAACGGTGGCAGGAAGATAGGTTAGGTTAGGTTAGAACTGCGACCCCAACGAAAACGAAACTGAGCCAGAAAAGTAGGTTAGGTTAGATCATAACATTAGGATAGGTTAGACGTCAATTAAGTTTAATACTTGTTTAGTGACGTGTTGTCTTATTCTATTGCTATAGCAAAGAAAGTGACAGCAGCTACTTTAATCAATCATTAAATTTAATTGACGTCTCTGAGTACGGCAGTTAGTGGACAAATGATTAATACTTAATTAGGACATGCAAACAATATAATTAAAAATATAAAGGTAAAGAAAATATAAAAGTAAATTATGAAAAACATTCTGCAATACAAAAATTGTATCACAGTAAAGCGAAGTTTTTATGATAGTCCTATTATAAAATCCTGTTTTCATTTGTATAACAAAAGCCATCCTTCGATTTCATGAAAATATTTCGGTATATTAGAAAACCCAATAATAGTACCGTTTATACCGTGTGGTGCCGGGTTTAGAATGTTGCCACTCCATGTCTTCCCGTGGATGTCTTAAGAGACGACTAAGGGACTAAAGGCTGTGTAGTGCTGTTAGGCGATGGGTTTGCAAGCTGTCACTAATACACTGAATAACATCTTAGCCTGGTTGTGCAAAATGTGGTCACAGAATTATCAACAAGTTTTTGGAGTTGTTGGTGAGTCTGTGGCTCTGCCTACCTCACTCTGGGAATGAAGGCGTGAGTTTATGTTGTTGTTGTTGTTGCAATAATAGTAATGAGGGCGCCAATGGAGTCGGCGTTCTTTTAATGACTTCTTGACGCATTGAAAAGCGAGTTAAGAAAATGACCTAGCTGCTTTCGCTCGTGCCTCACACCGGCTTTCAAGATTCAGTAATCGCGTTAGTGGGGCGCCCGGGGACCGCAATCCTGAGACCGAATATAAGACACCGCCGTCATGGCTTCCCGACGGGAAACACGCGAAGTCAGTTATGAACTTATAAGGACAATAAACGCGCTATAAACAGTGGCCAGTTTTCCAAGAGTTTTGGGTTTGGGTGAAAATGGTTGGACTTCAATCTAGAGCGTAAAAGCAAACATGTTCCTTAAAAAATAAATTAAATTAAACACAAAGTCAATAATGATATTTAATCTTATTGAATCTTCCTTTTTAACAGATAGTCAAACTTGTGTTGTTTGATTTTTAAGGTTCAAATAAATTAATTTTTTACTCATTTTTAAGTTACAGAAAAAAGGTTCATCTTCAATGACATCCTACACGATCGTATCATTCTGTGTATGTGTTAAGAGGTTAAGACCTGATTTTAACCGCAAAAATGACTGTAATTATTTTTATTTACATTTGGGTGATGGGGTAAAAATGATTGATGTAAGTTGTGCCTCTATTTTGCCATTAGTCTGTCTTGAAGTATAAATAAATAAAGATTTATTTTCTCGCGATTGAAGTGTAAATTTAAGTGTTAGCTAGAGACTAAAGAGCCATAATGAGCTCGTATCGTAATGGCCTGTTTTAGTCTCTTGATAAACAATCTACTATTAATAGACGTTTACGTTAGACGTTTTATTATGCATCGAAAAGTAGAATGACCAAAAGCCGTGAAAACTTCTGAGGTTTTTGAATGAACCATTGCTGTCGCTTTATCTTTCACCCCCATTCAGTTCAATACGGACCATCAGATCCTAAAGCGCGGGCGCCGAACACAAGGAATTTCGTACATTGTTTGTCTCTGTCACTCACGCCCAATGATATTTCCGTCGCAGTCGTACAGCGGGCTGCTAATTTTCGTGATTTTCACGAACAGTGACACAGACTTACTACAGACACAACCGCAATGTATGTACGCTTCTATAGTCTTTAGTGGACAGCCCAATTTCGATGTGGTTCTCGCTGTTGCTCATGTGTTGCTCGCAAAGCAATGAATAGAGACAGCGGGATCGGGACGAATTGCAAACGGGACCTGCGAACGGGACAAGGTGCGTTTGCGGGACGATATGCTAACGGAATGAATTGCGAACGGGACGAGGTGGGTTTGCGGGACAATCTGCTAACGGGACGAATATTGCAAACGGGACGAATTGCGAACGGGACGAATTGCGTAACGGGACGAATTGCGAACGGGACCATATGCGACAAAACCACCGCTGCACCATGAATTGTAAACCTTTTCCCTATAAGGTGCCCTACAGTAAAGGTCAACGTACGAAATTTTTCATCCATACCATAACTACCAATTATTAAGTTGGTCAGATACGCATCATGTACAGTCAAAGTCATAAATATATGCACATTCCCAAGACGCCAAAAATATCTACACTCCTAGCCACTCACAATACGGTCTATGTATACATATATTTGACGCGATGGTTGTATAGATATTAATCCTTTCAACTGTAAAACAAAATATTCAGTAAATTTTACAACACAACGGAAATAAACCCCAAGTTGAATATTTCTCTACTTCACAAGCAAAATCTTTACGAGTATTGTACGACGTGTACGAGAAAATATTTTAGCACCAATTTAAACATACCGAAACCGCTCTCAAGCCAAACTCTTCCATCTTGAGAAACACTCAAGAAAATGGGTCACTATACCTACAAACTTAAGAACTAAATGACCCGTTCTCATTGCTCTAGAGTGTACGAAAGGTCAAGTGTCGAAAAGGTTCCCGCAAACTGAAGTTGTTATAAAATTCCTGAAATCTTTGAGTCAATATTTTGCCAAGGGATTTTGTGTAAATATTTATGGGCCGAGCTCGTCAAATAAGCAGTTTCTAAGGACAGTCTTATATTATAATACTTGATGGTTACTGATATTTTATAACAAAATGTACCTGAGACAAGGATTTTTTTTTCTGAAAACAGTGCGTGGGTTGACGCTATTACTGGGCTAAGGAATCAACATGACATAATTAATAGTAGGAGAGCTGTTAAACATTCTTGAGTAGGTGATTGAGGCACCGAGGAAATTGGTGTAGTCCTTTTTAATGACATTTAGGGCCTGTTTCACAATCGTCAAGTAAGTGATATCTGACACATAAATTTAGCCCTTTCCTTTTCTTACGCTTGAACATAGACAAGGAGAGAGCTAACTTTAACTGGTACATAAATTTAATTGTCGGTTGTGAAACAGGCCCTTAAATACAAAGAGGCCGACCAGAGGGCTTATTGTCTAACGCACTCGCAATCACGATCGTTTTCATTTTGAAAATCGAAGGCTTGTCTGCATACAAAATGAAAACAATTGCTCCACTTTGAAGTCGGTTGCGATTGCGAGTGCGTTAGACAATAAGCCCTCTGGCTGAAAATTATTGGGGCTAAACTGAGCTAAGAGTATGATTTTTTAAGTAACTGTATATAATTTTCGTCCATCACGGGAATCGAGTCTTGAATTTTTTTTCACCTTAATAGATAAATCTGAAATAACGGGTGTCCCAAAAAGGACGCAAGATTTGAAATTGATGAAAAACATTTTTTTTTCGTTAGAAGTTTTCCCTTTACTTGTGCTATAACAGTAACTTTATGCCAAATTTCATGATTCAAGGTCAGCAGGAAGTACCCTATAGGTTTTGATTCCCTTGCAAGTGTCGAAATCCGTGGCATAAACGGCCGTATCTTTTGATTGCGTTGGGTTAGAAGTTAGATTTTTTTACAGCTGCTGGGAATTGTAGACCTAAGTATTTGACACTCGACTTTTGTGGCACCCCATAAATCAATCGTTAGGTCGTAAGAATGGGCCATGTAAAATGAATTATCTTATTCATTTAATGCCCCGTATTTGACCATACAGATGCCACTATCTGCAAACATGTCAGGACCTTTCGAGGTCTATTCCGACTAGTTCCATTATTAGTTCCATTGATGGAACTAGTTGGACTTTTTTTTTCCAATTAGTTACATTAATAATAAATTAAACTCAGCATTTTTAATGTAACTACTTCAACAAACAGTCCAGAGGGCTTATTGTCTAACGCACTCGCAATCACGATCGTATTCATTTTGAAAATCGAAGGCTTGTCTGCATACAAAATGAAAACGATTGCTCCACTTTGAAGCCAGTTGCGATTGCGAGTGCGTTAGACAATAAGCCTTCAGGTAGTTTCATTAAGGAAACCTTCTTCGTTGAATGTAACTACTGGGAAAAAAAGTCCAACTAGTTCCATCAATGGAACTAATAATGGAACTAGTTGGAATAGACTCCTTTCAACACTTAATTTCATCTATGGTAAAAAAGTAGAAAATAATATTTTTACTAAAGTAATAATCAAAACAAATGAAATAAAACACTAAAACGTAATTATACTCGTACAGTAACATACAAGACCGGTGATTAAACTCATTATAAAGTTGTACATTACTCCAAAAAGTTCTATTACCCCGAGGGGGATTGACAACTTTTATAAACAACTCTGTTTTATAACAGAACTCCCCAGAGATACGAGTATTTGTTATGACAAAAGCAATTTTATTCTAATTTCGTTCTTTATTTCATTCATATCTCTTGAGAATTAGGATGAGTCGCAAATAACATTGTTATGTCACGTGTTTTTCACTTTTTACCACGTGGCTTATGTTCTTGTACTTAAACCTTTTCTGTGTAAAAAAACCTTTTAGATGAATGGCGGCCATTCTACTTACCGTAATTATCTAACCATATAATAATGATGCTAACTTGATATATAACTGAATGCTAAAATATAGAGAATATAGGGCTCTATTCAACTCGTGAAAACCATATTGCTTTGTACATGTTACCGTATTTTAAATGATTTAAATTCTACCTCTTAAGGTATAAAACGGGGGCGGGGTATTTGTCTTAAAGTTAGAAACATGAAATTCGATATTTCAGCTACTCCTTTACGCTCGATACACATTGGGCGCTTTCAAACGCGCGCTTTACCAACGCGCGTTTGGAGAACCAGGAGAAGCGCGCGCTTGCATGTGTACACATCAACAGAACTCCCGGTTCTCAAAACGCGCGTTGGCAAAGCGCGCGTTTGATAGCGCCCAATGTGTACCCGGTCTTAAACCTACAAAAAAATACATTCAAGTATATTTTTAAATACTTAACCCCCAAAGGAGGTGAAATTGAGGATGGGAATGTATACTTTTTTGGAGTTTTTAAAATTACTCCATTAAACCGGTAAAAAATGAGTTTTTTCACAACTCCTATAGGCAAGGCATATTTGTTAAACCCTTATAGTCGCGGGCACACCGGGGACAACTAGTAAGTAATGAAATTGTTTGTAAATAATCACCAATAATAAGTTAATGTTAATTAAATAATTAGAAATGCAATAGGTCATTGAAATGCTGGTAGAGTGGCTGTTGGCATTAATTCTGCGTATCATTCAGTCAGGAAGTTGAATGGGGTCCAAAATAGCTTTTCACCCTCCCTAATTTCCTATTTATGATGACGCCGCGGTTAGGTCTGCCTAGTTGGAAGTGAAGTGAAGTTATTGGCCTCGGTTTTCATCATAGGTAAATGGTAACCTATCGATGATGTTTCTGAAAAATTTGGTCAGCTGTTTCATTTGTCCAAAATTTAAATTTGTCCGAGGAACATGTTTCTCTAAACTCATTTTTATTTTATTTTAATGAGATGTATATACGTACATAACCTGTAGGTTAGGTTAGGTTAGTTTTATAACAGTCCAGGAAAGTAAGACGGTTTCAGAGAAAAGGTATTTTCAGACGAATAAAAATTTCGGACAGACGAAACAGCGTACCTACAAAAGGTTTTCTAACTTAACATAGGTAACAAGGTAAAATATCAGTAGAAATTGCTTAGTGGTATGTTAGGTATTGCTATTGCACTTTTGCAGTGACGTTGACCGCCAGCATCATGGATTGTAAAGTAAACCTTTTCCCTATAGTAATAACGCGCTCACAGTCAAGTTCAATGTACGAAATTCTTTGTCGTTAGTGTCCTCGCTTTAGTAACTTATACTAACGCCTTTGAATAAGTAGAAACACAAAAGTGTACCTTTAGGGATGTATCTTTAAAAATATATTGCTAAGCTAAGGTTAGATCTGAGGGGTTATTATGATAGCGCTATGCAGTTAATTTTACGGTGAGCGTAAAGGACAGAGCTATAGCAGTTAAATAGCTCAGTCTTTTTCTCTCAGCGTAAAGTGAACTGCATAACTATGTCATAATAACCCCCCAGAGCTGAAACTGCCAGAGTTCTCGCATTGGTAGCCGATTAACTCAATCCTCTTTCTACAGGATATTTCATTCCATTAAAACCCAAGGCTTATCCATTCCATATATTCATTCCATTTCGGAACGACGCGCCCGGGAACAATTCCAGGATGGATTCGCATATTATATCGTAGGACTCTCTGGATATTAATTTATCATATTTTTGTGGACAAATGATCGTCTACGGTCCCTCGAGTAAACAAGACGGAACCATTTTAACCCCCAACTTTAAAAGGGGGAGTTATAATTTAAATGACACGTGTATCTGTCTGTGACATCATGACGCGTTGGCTTAGTTGGTAGTGACCCTGCCTAGGAAACTAGCGGTCCTGGGTTCAAATCCCGGTAAGGGCAGATATTTGTGTGATGAGCGCAAGCTCGTCCGTTTAAACCAATACTCGGCCCGCAATTAACTATTTCCCTGCCTAGGCAATAATGATCTATAAAAAATATTACACCCGGGGGGCGCCGGGCGCGCAATAAATATTAGGGGACTTTCTTACTTAGTCCCGAACTACTATGCTTGTACTATGAAAATATGTTTAAAAAAATATTTTTCTCTATTGTTTGTTACATGAATCAGCTTTTATAGAAGCTGTGAAAAAAAACTTGAATATTTCCTATTAATCAACTCAAGTAGTTTGCGGTAGGTATAACATTTTTTTAAGTATTAGCTATCCTTATCTATCACGCTAGAAAAGCTATTTTATTTAACTCGACTGTCGAATCCTTTGTTCACGAATGTTCTGGTTGAATTTTTATTTTAGACAAAACGAGTCGAATGCAATTTTCCAGCCCGCCGCTTGTTGGTTGGTGTCTAAAAAGAGAAAATTGGCAATTTCGTGCAGTTTTAGCGTCACGTATTAAAATTAAATAAGTTTTTGTTGTCGACTGTACTTTTGTGTACAGTCGTCATCTGCTTATATGGAGCAAACAAACGTAATTAAAGGTCAAGCGGGGCTATTCCGACAGAGGGATCACTTATTTTTTCAAGGAAATTCAACGTTTTAAATTATTTATTATTACTTTTATAGAAATTAAGGTACTTAAACTACTATACAAAGCCTCAGAATTTAGAACAAACTAATAGAACTGAAACTTAGCCAACTGACTGCGAAGCTCTTAAAATTTTAATGGTGGTGAATGTTTTTTTTTCGTTTTGTTGGCACGCTGTATAAACACTGGTTCCGTACAGTTATTTTAGGTTTTCTTGTAATCTATAAGATAAAGAACTATAACATACTTTTCAATATTTGTGGCGTTATCTATGAAAAACCTTATTGTCGATGGCGCTTCCGCCATTATTAACGATGCTCCGATATAAATACAACGTCGGGTGACGCAGTGCGGCGTAAGCGCCATCGACTATAAGGTCTTTTTTTATAGATAACACCACATTTTAGGCTAAGTAGTTTCGGAGATAAGAAACTGTACATTTTCGTGTATTTTCCTTAAAAAACCTGTTTATTTTAAAAAGTTTTAAAATTAAATCAATATGTATATATTTTCGAAACCCTTACAATAAGCCCTTTCAAATGTCAATATGGTCCAGTTTGTAAACCTTTTTTAAAATTTGCCCTCCATCCATGTTTATAATTACGTTACAAATCCGTGTTTGGGTCACAAAAATGTATAAAATCATGTATACCAAAATCAACTTAGTCGGTCCAGTAGATTCAGACAAAATTGGCTGTGACAGACGGACAGACAGACATACATACGAGTAATCCTATAAGAGCTCCGTGTTTTCATTCAGACGTAAACGGAACCCTAACAACGACCTACTAATCAATAGAAAGGGCAATGTGAATAAACTATCACAATTTTAACACTGTCCTTGAATTTGCAGCGTAAAAAATACTTTAAATCTTAATCTATCTATCCGCATGAATACGAATACTATAAAAGTGTATTTGTTTCTTTCTTTCTTTCTTTTCCATTGTTCAACACCTCAACCGAACGAAATGAAACTACAGGGATCATAATGTATTCCAAAGACAACGGGTACTTTTGTAAATTAAATTGTAAATTGGACAGTTTTAGAGCACACAGGCCACCTGGGGCACGTTTTATAAAGCTACAAGTTACAAATTTACAGGTCTAAACTGGCAACACTGCTCAAATGGCTGGTCGTCATTGGTCGAGGTTGTGTCAAATGGAAACTTGTAACCTGTAAATTGTAATTTGTAGCTTTGTAAAACAGGCCCCTGGTGGTATGTGGGATGTGTGACCCATAGGCATTTGCATTTCCAAGACTTATGTATCTTAAGACCGCAAACGCGTTTCCAACCCTAAGGACTAAGATGGAATGAAGTAATGTAACTGGTTGTCTTATCCCCACATCGAAACACAACAATGTGAACACTGCTGATTGCGAGAAAAAACTAGAATAAAACAAAACTATTTGCAAAAGTGTATAAATCAATAAAGGACCATGCTTGACCTAATGTTCTTCACTACGGAGTAATAATAATTTATAGGGTTTCATCGCTCCTGTTCGGAAAGTAACCATTTCTATATCTCAATAGAGGGATGAAAATAGCATTCCCATCCCAAGGGAGGAAAGTGATTTGAAAAAAAAATGGTCAATCACTCAGATATTTTTGAGTCGATACTATCGACTATGGAACAATTTTATAAAAAATAAAGCTATTTTAAACAAAGGGAGGCAAAAGGTGTACAGCAAGGTAGCGTTTTTTGCCAGTAACATAAAACCTTCATAACTACTAAACTAATTAACATATAGAAAAGTTAAAACAAGTTTACCAAACTGTCGAACTCCGTTGCTATAAGACATCGTTGTTACCATTCCTTCCGTGACCACGGTTGGTGCAACCCAGCCCGGAATAATAGCGAGGTATGTGTACGAACGTGGGCGTTTTCTAAAGAAAGTACCCGAAGGACTAAAATTAACAACGTTAACTTTTCTATTACGTCACGACAGTTAGTCATACATTCATATGCTACCCTCATACGCCAATAGGCTGTATCTCACTTTCAATAACCGAAGCAGTTTCAATCCTCACTCAGTAGAAAAATGGTTGCATTTGCTATACAAGAGTTTTGTTTCAGATGCCACTATTTGTCTTATAAGCAGTTTAATTAATTGTAGTGACGTAATGGAAAAGTTACCGTTGTTCATTTTAGTCCTTAACTATGGGTACTTTTTTTGGAAATCGCCCACGAGTATACTTTAGTACCTGGAGTTAGCCTTAGTCACGTCTAGAGCTGATTTTATATCTAACTAGCTTCTGTCCGCGACTTCTTCCACGTATAATTAGTTATTCGGCCAACCCGTGTTGCGGGGATTTCGTTATCGTTATTCCCTCGAGAAGTTTTCGATTTTTCGGAATGAAAAGTAGCTTTTGTGTTAATACAAGGTGTAAGGTATCTTCATTCCAAATTTCATCTAAATCCGTATAGCCGTTGTAGCGTGAAAGAGTAGTAAACGAACACACGCACAAACTTTCGCATTTATAATATTAGTGGGTTTTGAGTTTAAAAGCGCAAGTTTAAAAATAACTATACCAACTATTGTTTAAATTCATATGTGGTAATGTCTTTTGATTTATACTGTATCTATTTATCCCGCATGGTGGGGGGGATATGTAAGGGTCGTACCCTAAACCCAACTAAATGAAGGGATGGAAATATTACATAGCTTCGGTGTCTTGGTTAATTCTCTATCCCGACCGTTGCGGTTTGGAATTTGTCTTTAGATAATTAAATTGGGGTATGATCCTGATTAACATCTTTGATAATCCAATAGTTTATTGTCAACAAGGCCGGTATTCAAGGCGGTAAAAACGATATCTTATTTGACCTGTTATTGAATTGTTTTTGACTCGGCCGCCATTACTGGCAAGGAAATAAGAGCTATAAAAAAGTTGACAATACGATATATTAATATAACAGGTCTAATACGATTTGGATTGTACCGCCTAGAGGTGTTGATGTTTTTTGCTATACTGACTTACGTTTTGAGAGATTTGCTCGCGGTGGAAACACTAGAAAGTCACTACATACATACATACATACATAAACTCACGCCTTCATTCTCAGAGTGGGGTAGGCAGAGCCACAGACTCACCAACAACTCCAAAAACTTGTTGATAATTCTGTGACCACATTTTGCACAGCCAGGTTAAAACTTACCCAGTGTATTAGTGACAGGTTGCAAACCCATCGCCTAACAGCACTACACAGCCTTTAGCCCCTTAGTCGTCTCTTACGACATCCACGGGAAGACATGGAGTGGCAACATTCTAAAACCCGGCACCACACGGTAAAAAGAAAGTCACTGATGTAAGCTAAACCGAGTCCATGCGGGGCCCGTTCCGTTCGCAGTGGAAACATAGATGTATGTATGTCTGTAGACTCTTTATTTGTACAAAACACAGAAATTCAAATACAATATTTACAGAAAAGGAATGTACAAAGGCGAACTTATCCTTTTCTCTCTTTCTTTGCGGTCTTTGGGGGATTGTGATAATTAAAAGGGCGTTAGCACAGCGTAGCTGAATTTGAGCTCACCCGTGGTCAGCCATGGAGAGATTATAGTAATTAGTTACATAACCTAACCAACAAAAAGTTGGAAAACCCCCGACATTGACATTTCAAAGTTCAATACTTCAAAAACGGCTGAACCGATTTCGATATAAAATGTCTAAGAACCACCGCTAGAAAACCTGCTTTCAAATAAAAAAACCGCATCCAAATCGGTTCATCCGTTTAAGAGCTACGGTGCCACAGACAGACACACACACATACACACACACACACACACTTACACGTCAAACTTATAACACCCCTCTTTTTTGCGTCGGGGGTTAATAAAATGAAACATATTGATAAACATAAATGTGAATCGCATTCCTCTGCGGGCTCATAACAATGACATCTACAAATTGCTTTTGGTAACTCAGATCAATAGTAGATTGTTAACCAAGGGATGTAAGTGGTCAATTACAACCCGAAATATTTAGGCGGCACGAGTGCAATTGATATTTTATTTAACTCTCTAGATTTCATTTCGACTGAGAGGAAAGTAAACAAAAATGTTGTATGTGATTGTCACAAACTTTGTCTTTAGGCATTGTTTTACTAAAGTAATAAGTGTTTTGACACAAGTTCAAAATGAGATTTAAAAAAGTCCGAGTTCTTTCGTAATGGCTGTATCAAATCCTACCATAGTCTAGAAAACAGTAATAATGGCTGTTTTACCAATTCTTCTTTCAAAATCACTCTTCGCCCTTGGGATGGAAATGCCATTTTCAGCCCACTAATGAGACATAGGAATCCTTTTGTTTTTGAGCTGTTATCGTAGTTTCAATGTTTTGATAGCTCTTGTTTACTTGACCGTAGCGGTGGCCGAATCAAAAACAATACCATAACACGTCAAATACGATTTGGAGTTTACTGCCTAGAAAAGAGGCGCTGGAGACATGAAAAGATTTAAAGCTTGGGCTTTGTAGGTACTACAAAAAAGGTACAATTTTATCATGATTTTATTCTTCGATTCTTCAATACAATGGACTTTTAAAGTTTTGAAACAACTGACGGATCATTAAATGTTTATTTTCTCACTCATTGTTGTGGCGATATTTCCGGTGCGTAAATATAAAACAGCGGGAGACTCGGACATTTATCATCACGCGTTACGCGGGAAATAAAAGTAAAAGTGTACTTTAACTTTGGACAACTCCATCATTTAAAGTTATAATGCATGTCCGATTCGAAGTGAACTCGTTTGTTTTATTTTAACAAAACGAGTTTGCAGAGCAAAATAGACTTTTGAATGTACATTAAGTAGGATATAATAATAAGGTGTTTCATATAATAGACCTTTAATTGAATTGGTAATTTTATTATTGCGTAACTAAAACCAGGGTGTTTTTTTTTTACATAAAATTTAATTATTTTTTTCCATTCAAACTACAAAACTAGCGTTGCTAGGGTTGAAACCGAGCTATCCCGAAGATGACAACTTGACTGATCGATTTCTTAACCCAAACAATAACATTTCTACAATTTTCATCAAAATCGTTAGAGCTGTTTTTGCGAACGACATTACAAGCAAACAAATATACAAGTGTACCTACTATCGCAGTACTGTTCGTAGCGAGTTTTTGCTACGAAGCAGAGTAATGCTACGAGCTACAACGACGCTCCGACAAACGTGTAGCAAACTCTCAAAGCGTAAGCCAACTTGCTACACACTCTTAAAGCGTCAATACATACTCTACGCAGCCGATTTCAGCGTTTTGTAGCAAAAACTGCCAACAAACAGAGAACCTGTCTAGTGAACTGAAAAGGGCCTCTATTTTACGACAACAAACAATATTACTTTTAACCTGTGGGGCTATTGTCTAACGCACTCGCAATGGCAACCGGCTTCAAAGTGGAGCAATTGTTTTCATTTTCTATGCAGACAAGACTTTGATTTTCAAAATGAAAACGATCGTGATTGCGAGTGCGTTAGAAAATAAGCCCGCCGTGGGGTTATTATGACATAACTATGGAGTGCAGTTTACGCTGAGAGAAACGTACAGAGCTATATAACTGATATAGCTTCGTCCTTCACGCTCGCCGTAAAATGAACTGCATAGCTATGTCATAATAACAGGTGAACACCAGAGGGCTTATTGTCTAACGCACTCGCAATGGCAACCGGCTTCAAAGTGGAGCAATTGTTTTAATTTTCTATGCAGACAAGACTTTGATTTTCAAAATGAAAACGATCGTAATTGCGAGTGCGTTAGAAAATAAGCCCGCCGTGGGGTTATTAAATGACATAACTATGGAGTGCAGTTTACGCTGAGAGAAACGTACAGAGCTATATAACTGATATAGCTTCGTCCTTCATGCTTGCCGTAAAATGAACTGCATAGCTATGTCATAATAACAGGTGAACACCGAGGGCTTATTGTCTAACGCACTCGCAATCGCAACCGGCTTCAAAGTGGAGCAATTGTTGTCACTTTGCATGCAGATGAGCCTTCGATTTTCAAAATGAAAAAGATCGTGATTGCGAGTGCGTTAAGCATTTTTCCCCGATCATCAAAGGGGATACGGATAGCGTCCACACTTAATGATACGGCGTTATGATACGATACGCTGCTACGCTACGGTTAGTATGGACGTATTTTTTCACATGACGATTGGTAGTGATACGGTGTGCCCAAAGTGAGCGTCCATACTTAGGATACGCGAGCTCAATACGATACACGTGATCGTGATCGGCCAAATGATACAAATGTGGACCCAGCTTTAGACAATAAGCCCTCTGGGTTCAACTGAAAACCAGCGCTGTGGCTCCAGCTGCAGCACATGCTGAGCTGAGTCTTATTTGACTTCACACTACAGTGCAACGATTCCATTTCTGCTCTAATCTTGTTTCTTCTTTTTTACCATTGTCCGTTGTGTTGTAGTGTGTTTTTAATCAAATAAATATTTTGAATTTTAATTTAAATAACCGCCCTGGACCGAGTTCTAGGCGGTAATTATTGTATTATCAATGTTAGGTCGTAAGGTCAAAAACGATATGGTTTTTACCTTGTTGAATATTGACCCTGTTTTCGCATTATCAACGATATAATAGCTCTTATTTACTTGACAGTAATGTAATTTGTTTGAAATAAAACTGGCATGGGAAGTATCAAATAAAATACCAGTACATTTTTTCACGACGCGGACGATAATTTTGACCTTGGTACCTTGGAGGTCCCTCTTCTACTCTGTAAAGCCATATTGCTTTAAACATGCTATCCTATTGTCAACGTTACAAAAGCTCTTATTTACTTGACAACAATGGCGGCCGAGTTAAAAAAAACATAACATATCAAAAGCAATATGGTCTTACAAAGCAGAATAGAGCCCGTTTAAATACAGTGTGTTACCGGCATGCGGGCATTTATTAAAACTGCCGATAATATGTTGCTATAGCAATTGTTTGCAAGTATAATTAATTAAAAAAATATTAAAATAACTTCACAACTAATTTTCTTAACTACTGTACATTTTTAATATAGTGCATGTGCTGCGTGTTCATCGTTATCTGTATCACTGTTGCTTAGTACAAGGCATGTCGTGGTACGGGGGCAAAAAACTGTGCTGTGCTTTAAGCCGGGTCCGCTGCGCCATGTTATCGTTGTTTTTCTAACACCTAACATGTTAGGTCCACCCCCCCGCAGGCGAACGCGGGGGATGTTATCCATCCCCCGCGCAAAACATGTTAGGAAAACACGAATAAAATGGCGCAGCGGACCCGGCTTTACATTGCTGGCAATTAAAATTTTGTTAGATAGTTAACAAAGCCTAAAAATTTGTTAATTAATTAAATCAATGTCATAGTTACGTTACAAATATACGTTATTTTAACCTCCTTTAAAAAAAGCCAGGGTGCTGGTAACACACTGTATAGCATTCGAGTAACTATGCCTGTAAATGACGTCTCAATTCCAATGGTTGGAAAAAAAACGTCTCGAATGCTTTACTACGCCTCAGGGAAATTAGAACCCGACTGATTCTTGCCTCTCCACTCGACACCAGAGCTGGTGTACCAAATACTCCATAACGAGTCAAAATTGTACTGATTCTATGACTATGGGCGCTGATTGCAGCTTAATACAACCGTCCGATTTAGGAGGAATGTAAAGGTGACTGGCGTTTACGACATTCTGATATTATTACATTTAATATAATACAATTAAAAGTTAAAACTAAACTTATTTAAATTAAAATAAAAACTAAGCTACTCAAATATTAAAGACGTCAATAATAATCACAACTATAAAAAGAACACCCCCTCTAGCAGGTCCGCTCGCGGCATGGTCCCTATGACACTGGCTGCGTTACCTCTCTGGATAGCTAGCCCAATCCTTTGGGAGAGGTAAGCACCAGCTCTAGGATCTCCGGAGGTGTCTATGAGCCGGGATGACAGGGCCTTAATAAAGCTTTTCATATCAGCTGACCAAGGTCCCATGGTCTCCACTGCAAGCGCCACAAATTATTTTCGCCATGTAATTTGTATTAGAGTATTTATACAAAAGGCGTAACCAATTGATGTTAAGACTTTTTTGATGAGAAAGGTTGTAATATTGGGCGTGGGAAGAGTAATGATGACTGATGAGCTAGTTAGAGACCACTTACTGAAGTCTCTAGTAGTTAGACTTAGATTTTAGCATGGTAAATAAATAAATTGTTTTTACTGGAATGAAATGTAGCCATACTTAAAGTAAAAAAATGAAACAATCCGCCATTTTCATTACATTTTATTGATTCAACGACACTTTTTACCCTCCTTATAAAATAAGTTATTATTAAGCTATTTACAAAATAAAACTTCTCGTGCTTTGTCCTATGTTTATGTGTTATAATATTTTATTATATTGGTACAAGATTATAAAATAAAAGGTTTTGTGCGTAGGTTCGGTTAGTTTTATAATCACTATATATCACTATTTTTAAAGATATGGGGAATCCGTTAAAAACTATACAAAGTTGTTAATTAATTAGGGAATGTTCGTGACACACATAACCAGGGCCCGTAATTTTCATGCCGTTGACGCTAAAATGACGTCACGCTGCATAGAGTATGATTCCGATTGAATTCGTCATAATTAATCATTTAAGATAATAATAATCAACCAAATGTGTGACACAACAAACAAAAATACGATTACAAAACAAAATTATGAATATTGCATTACGTATGAACGCGAAGATGACTTAGATTTTCTTTGCACGGGAATTAATGCAAGAAGGATGGCATGCTTTACGTTAGAGAGGAATTCTGTTTTCTACGTAATTATTGTAATGTTATTAACAATACCATTTAATAAAATGTATGTATAAATATAAATCAAATAGTTTTATTTACGTTTCACGTATCAAGTAGGTATTATTGATTCCACGTGTAAATAGAGAATTTTTGAAGTCATTTGTAGGTACATGATTAAAATGATTGACGACTAATGATTAATAATTTACAATAAAACTATTTGGGATCACCCTATATGGAGCGTGACGTCAAATTGATGTCATCGGCATGAAAATTACGGGCCCTGCACATAACAAACAGATGAGAAAAAAAAAATCAATTGCTATAAAAATATCCAAGATATAAGCCGACAAAGATTTATTCCGATCTCTTTCTAGCCAAACAGAATGTAACATGGAGTTTATATAACGTCACACGGCGTATCTGATCTCTCCGTCAAATCGCTGTCTCATTAGCAGTTTAAAATGCTTGTATCATCCGTATTTCTTGGCCACCCAAGGGAGTTCATTCGACATTCACTGTACGAGGTAAAACGTGCCCAGTGAAACGCACGGTGGAAGAATGCCATTCATAAAGGTAACGTTATGTTATACAATTAACGTGTTTTTTCACCGTTTTAGGCACGGTTTTTATACGGAACCATTCGTGTCGGATTCCGACTGGCACTTGGCGGGTTTTTATTAAATAACTGAATGTAAAAGAATAAAGGGCTTTCATGGGCTAACATGCGTTTAAACAATAGAAAGAAATATTACATATTTTTTATTATGAATCTCATTTTATCGCATAATCTATTAGGCCCATTGTACTGGGGTCCTAGTGAAAAAGGGTACAAGTCGAGTTAACTCGTAATAAAAAAGGGTATCCACATGAACGGAGTATACCAGACTTAAACCCTTATTCACTTGATCTTCAGAAGAGTTATACCCTTTTTCACTAGGACCCCAGTTTAAGGCTTGAAAATATATTTTGATATGAGTACGCGTTATGAACATAAATTCTGCACTGTTTCAATATTTAATTACATACATTAAAAAACACAAAATTTACGTAGGTACTGCGTACTATAAATTAAGAGCGTAAAGTTTAACCCTCTAATTCAAAGAGGCGCAATAACTAAGTGTGTTGTAATTAATTGTCTCATATCATCATTTTGCACTTATCCCACTTCCAAACATCCCTATTAGCCGCAGATTAGAATAAACAGTAGAAGTGTCAAGTGGGCGTGTAACGTGTGGCACGGTTATGCGGAGTCCGCGCAACCTACCATACTTTTGCCGCGATCGCTTATTTCGATATTTCTAAAATAGGAAATAAATCCAAACGCATGCCTTATTGTGATATTTTGGAGTGTAATAACGATAGCAGCACCAAAAACATTTCCCATGGTGGCGTGTTTTTTTTTATGATAGTTTTTGATTATTGGCGACAACAGCGCCTCTATTCCCGACGGTAATAAAATATCGTTTTTGATCTGTTATCGTATTGTCACCGTTTTGATAGCTCTTATTTACTTGACAGTAATGGCGTCTGACGTCATAACAATACCATAACAGGTCAACTACGATATTGTTTTTACCGTCTGGAATAGAGGCGCTGGTCCAAGCGAAGCTGTTTTTACGTCGCCCCCACCCGGGATGGTGCGACAACCCTAGTCCACTTCTATTAATATTATGAGGGGGTTGAGATGGGCCTTGCGTGCCGCAACGACTATTGCTGATCTATTATGGCAGCCCTTTGTTAAGAGCTCACTGCCAAGGCCCATCGCGTCCAGGAATTTCCGGGTTGTTCCCACCTGTTACCACCAACTTGTTACCACTGGTAACAGCTGGGAATATTTTTCTCATCTTTTACCACTAATGTACTCGGTGGTAACAACTGGGAATATTTTTTCCCATTTGTTACCACTAAAATATTTGGAGATAACTACTGAGGAAAACAATTCCAGTAGTTAGTGGTAACGGTTGGGAATTTTTATTCCCCTGAGTTACCACTGGTAAAAGATGAGAAAAAAAAACCCAGCTGTTACCAGTGGTAACAAATTGGTGGTAACATGTGGGAATAAACCGATTTTCCAGATGCTTTGGGCAGTGAGGAGTTGTATCTCTAGTGGGTCCATGATATGTCGCCCTAGGTAGATCTTTCTCAACTGTTTGTTACATAAATCAGCTTTTATTGAAGCTGTTGAAAAAACGTCATGAATATTGTGTAATAATTCCTATGTGTAATAATTCTAAATGACAAACGTATTTGACATGTGCTATTGATTGGTTTTGTTGATTATTTGCTCCAACGTAAAACATTTATTGTCAAAAGAGCCACCAAAAGATAAGACGACCTATATTTCACCCACAGAACAAAAAAAACAGTAGAAGTGTCAAGTGGGCGTGTAACGTATGGCATGGTTATGCGGAGTTCAGCATAACCTACCATACTTTTGCCGCGATCGCTTATTTCGATATTTCTAAATAGGAAATAAACCCAAAAGCATGCCTTATTGTGCTACTTTGGAGTGTAAAAACGATAGCCGCACCAAATCATTTTCCATGGTGGCGTGTTGTTTTTATGATAGTTAGAGTATTGGCGACAACAGGTCTGATACTATGCGAAGCTCATGCCACTTCCACTGTTTTTTCTATTCCGTGGTTTCACCCGAATGCTCTAGAGGTGGGTGGGAGTACTCCTTAATTTGTGCTATGGTTCCACAAGTATCTTCAATATCGGCGGAGTTATGTTGTTTTTTATTTTGCTTAATAAAAAGCGTAGGTAGGTTTCAAGAACAAAGGCCATAATCTTATAAACTGCTTTTATAACTTCAAAGAAATTGATAAATTCCCTGTTCTGATGTTGTTTCTTCGGTATCTACAAAATAAATATTTGGGAAATTTTGGGAAACCAATGTTTTGCTTTTTTAAGGTACTGAAGGATCCCTATTATTTCGCTTACGGAATTTACTCATCCGTTTGTCTGTCCGTATATTTGTAACTTTATCTATACCTAGTCCATTCACTCAGATACTGTCGCTACACTCGCACTTGTGGTTATTGTAACAAAATACGAATATAATTCGATGTAAACAGCCTAATTAACTTGCGGGTGTTACGCTGCATGTGAATTTGGCAGTTTGCATCGAATTACATTTGTATTTATTTCAATAACCACAAGTACCGTGCGAGTGTAGCGACACTATCTAAGCGAATGGAGTATACCAGTTGCACCGTTGTAGGTACCCAGTACTTCTTACAGACACTTGCCATAGAGTCAATTGATAAGGCATAAAAACGTAAGAAAATGCCACCTTTAAATTTCAAAATCCGCTTGCTCAAGCCTAAGTGGTTGAAAACTTATTTTCAAAAGGATTCCATACCTAAACAACATAATTATTTTATGGAAACCGTGCATTTTCTACCTACTGTTCCTACAGACTGGACTAATAAGGACAGTCAGCAATAAAAGTAGTTGGACAGTCGAGAGCTCCAAATTATCTACTTACGATTCTGTTGTCAACAGAATAAGAACGTGTATAGATACCTAATATTTGAGTTCTTCGACTGTGCACCTACTTCTGCTTCTGACGGTACGGTGACAGAAGACCCATTTCAAAAAAAAAGTGCTTGAAGTAGTCAATGTCATTAGAGATGCCAAGTCATTTGTAACTTATAGGAAACTCAACTTTATTATTGTAGAACGTCAGCTTGACTTTGGACCTAAGGTTGGTTACAAAGGAGAATGGGCAGAAATGAATGAACACTGGCCTAGAAACCAATAACAATAAGCACTATATCATCGGATATCCTTTTTAATTCTACAACGATTTTGTGCAACGGAAAACCTCAAATAACTGTGAGAAATATTTAAAAAATCTGGAACATCGGGACGCCATAGACGACTTTAGCATTACTTTGAAACACCGCTGTCTTTGCATGGTGCTAACTATTTTACACAAAGATTTTGAACTTCCTGCTATAGTAATAGTTTTAAAACTTAGAATTACCTATCCGGTGAAATATCGCTTATCCTCATTGGTCATATAGGCCAATTTGCCCACCCTGTCAAGTTTAAAAATAAATATCCGCAAAAACTTACAAAAATATGTACACGGACCTTATTGCCTTAGTAATAAGATCTGTGTACATATTTTTGAGACTTTGTGGTGTATACATATTGGTGACCTTGACTGTACAATGTCAAAATAACTACCGCTCTAATATAAACTCAGTGTGACTGTACCATTCATAACCGCTCATTATTCAAATGGATCTCTAAGCGGTATTTGCAATTGCATGCATTCTTATTTCAAATTCTTTTACGTTAGCGGAATCCAATAACGGAACGGTATTCGCTTATTGAACGATATATTCCTGACGAGAATTCCGATGTAATTCTTGGGAAGTGAATCATTTAATTATTTATGCATTTGCACTGTCGAAGGTTTTCCGGATCGGATTAATTTGTACACAGAATTTAATTTTTAATTTAGCATGCAGAAGGAAAGTAATTTGTATAAAGACAAAAAAAGTTATAGCTGATCATATTTTATAGGCAAAAAAACCAATGTGTTTACGCAGTAGACATTTATTTGTGTATTATCCCATGAGTTATTTATTTTGACATTAATAATAAAAAATATTTACCTATAAATGTACTTCAATTTGGGTGATAGGATGGTGATAGTTTACTACTGTACCAACTAGTAACATTATATTAATTTATGGGTTACCTAGGTCACTCTTTGCTTAAACATGAATGGTTGGGTAAATACTGTATAAGGTAAATACTGGACCCGATATAAATCTGCACTTACTAAGTTTTCGGCCACACGGTAACAATTAATAGAATTAACAAATACTTTAATGATGTTTTTATTACACAATTGTTCAGTTTTACGCCGAAGGTAACGAAATAATTTTCGCTGTATTTACCTAACATTTATATTTTTTTCTCGTTAATATATGCGCTATAGCCTTTCCCCGTATATATTCAAATTGAAATACACTGTACACATTAAACATGTATATTATCTAGAATACATTTAATTCGTAAGTACCCGTATATTAATACCATTTAATTAACGATAATATCAGTTCCTATTTACATGGGATTCACATCGAAAATTGATCTAATTTTTGGCACTAGTATTGCCAATACCTTACACTACAGATATGTCAACGTTTAATAAATTCAAGTTTTTTTACACTAGATGACAACTTACGAAGCTTAAGCATACCATTTCAAGTTGTAAGCACATTATTTAAATTAGATAATGATACTGGCATGAAATATAGCCCTTATGTTTCCAATTGAATGATTAAATAATTTGAATCTGATGAAAATTCGTTTTTCAAACATGTGTGAGATAAATAAAATTTTATTTTTAAAAGTTAAACTAAAACCATTAAATTGGGTAAGGAACGGCCTTGTAAGTAGCTGTACACTTTAGTAATTTGTCTCTTTAACGTGATGTTTGAACTGCTTCACTAATCTGTCAAAGCCTTGAAGCGACAAGGTACTAAGGTAAGCAGTTACTTACCTATATAAAGTCGACTGTACCAGTTATTCCCTATCAGATCTCACCTATATTCTAATTTATCGATTGTGAGCACTAAACCTTTTATAGTGATTTATTTATCATTATGTCAGTAAATGTGTGCAAATGGGTTAATATTATTTAAATAAAAACGTGATTTCATTAATTCTGTTCTATACACTGAAATAATTACTTTTTAGATTGAAGTAAGTTTAGCAAAACATAACTAATCTACATACAAGTTCTAAGAAAACTGATTGATTGCCCTAACATGTAACAAACTACTACTAAGTGTATCCATAAACATATTTGCTTATTATTGTATATACAGCGAATTTTAATATACGAAATACATTTATCTTTCTTAAATATACACTTTATATCTCTTTTATAGTGCTTATTTTAGGTATATAAATAGATATTTAACTAATTACAAAGATCACAGAAGAAATCTAAAGGCGAAGTAGGACCTACAATAGTTAGCAACAAATCGAATCGTTACCTTCAATTAGGGAATGCAATTTAACCGGTTATTAACCGTTTTTTAATGAAAATAACCGGTTAAAACAGCTTATAACCGGTTATTTGCATTCCCTACCTTCAATTAAGTAAACTTACCTTGTATTTGAAGGTAATGATTTGATTTAATACATCACACTTGGGATTTAGGAAACTAAAGGCCGTATTAAGAAAGTGATCTTGATTAAGACTAAATTATTGAAAATTATCATCTCTGACGTATCTTGTGACAAGCGTTTTTTTATGGCATAGAGAATGCAAACGAGCACACAGGCCACCTGATGGTAAGTGGGAACTGTGACCCATAGACATTCGCATTCACAAGACTGCAATCCTAAGACCGCAATGCGTTGCCAACCCTGAGGACTAAGATGGAATGCCTCTATGCTATTTAGTCATTACACCGGCTGTCTTATCCCCAAACCAGAACACAACAATGCGAACACTGCTGTTTGGCGGTAGGTTAATGGATAAGATGGTGGTAGCGGTCCGGACGGACCCTGCACAAGGTCCTACCATCCGCAAGATCAATAATTCAAGATCAATTTCCTAATACGGTCTTAAAAGCGCTTTCTCACTGCATCCGTGAAAGTAAGATCGTTTTTTTGAGTAAACTTCAATATAGATGATTAAAATTTCTTACTTTGCCTCCGACCTATAATTTCTGGTCCCTAAAGAAAAAAGTTTGCCCACCCCTGCTTCAGACAATCATGGCGATAAAAAAATATCTGATCTATTTTCTCGGATGCAGTAATTACGTTTTTACACGTGTATACACGTCATAAGTAAATATACAATAGGGTCTTCTCTCTACACAATAATAATATAGTATTTACAAATCTATATTGTCAACATTAGTTGTACTTTGACATTTGAGATCCCGAGTTTATTTCGATTTATTATAACCCTAGGGATTGACAAGATAAGTTAATTCAGTTCACAGTCGACAAAATCAGTTTGACCTCTTATTACAGAAAAACTGCATAAAATTGAGGACTACTCTTTTTCACGTAAAGGTTTACCGATATCAATTTTTTTTGTAGTTTCAAACCGTTCTGAAAAGAAATTCTATGTTAAAACTTTGTAATAATTCAAATTACTTACGCCACGCAATGTTTATCGCAAACAAAACTGAAAGGTATTCCGCGTGTAAAAAAATCAATAAATAAATGCAATCAATTACACAGCTTTATACAACACAATAAGCTTAAAAACACCTAATCCATTTGTGTCATGAAAAGATCCTATTTTTTTCCGCGAAAATTATAATCTATTTATTTTCAGCTCATTGGATGGTCTCAAACAAAATAATTAAGAAACAACTGCAAGAGCGCAAATGTTTATTTTCTAAGCGTGTTTGCTGGTGATTGAATTGCCATATGTTACTCGTATTTCTAACTTATCGGAGTACTGCCACGCACAGACCTCTCATGATGAAGGGAAAATTATCGGAAATTTCCAGGAAATGCTGATGGCAAGTTATAGACTCTCGGATTGCCACAAACTTTGCAAACTGACCGTACATTTTCATATAACAAAGTTGGGACTTCGCGATTAGACGGGTTCACACCAACTTCTTTCAATTCATTGAATGAGCGATGACCCAGGCGCTTTTTACCACGTAGTTTTAGAATTATTTTAATTAAATCAAATTTTTCTACTGTTATAATTGTCATTAGCCCGTGTGGTGCCGGGTTTAGAATGTTGCCACTCCATGTCTTCCATTGGATGTCGTAAGAGACGACTAAGGGACTTAAGGCTGTGTAGTGCTGTTAGGCGATGGGTTTGCAACCTGTCACTAATACACTGGATAACATCTTAGCCTGGTTGTGCAAAATGTGGTCACAGAATTATCAACAAGTTTTTGGAGTTGTTGGTGAGTTTGTGGCTCTGCCTACCCCACTCTGGGAATGAAGGCGTGAGTTTATGTATGTATGTATGTATAATTGTCATTACAATTCAAGTGTGTAATTTCAATATAAACGAACAAGTTTTATAACTCGTTTCTAAAGGTCTTAGTAAGATAAGGGAAAAAAAATTGCCATCTTAAGATTATTCGCTGCCTTTTTTCTATAATTTCTTAAGTAGTGCAAATTGTGTCTGATTTTGTGGAAAAATTCTAAGTGGTTGTGCAGGAAAAAAAACAATATTATTATTCGAATTCATGAAATATTATTTTTGACAAAAATTATTAAACTTTAATATTTTTTGAATAATTTTGCTCTATTAAATCATATATATTTTCAAAAAAAAATCGTCTCCCTCTTAAATATTTATGTAAAAAATCGGCAAGTAAAAAAATATTATCAGTGTTTACTACGCCCGCATTGGACTAGCGGTCGATATGACGTTATTTTGTTTATAACCGCGTTTTTTTAGTCTAACCCTGACTGTGACGTAGAAAAGACCATGTGGCGTTTAAGCTCTCATGCCATTAGTAGAATTGATTATATTTCTCAGTAAATAATGAAGAAAAAAGTACGATTTTTTTCAGAACACCATTTTAAAAAGTTCCTTTTTTCAATTGAAGGAGAAATCAAGTAAAATACACACACAAAAACATACAGACGAATTGAGAATCTCCTACACCGAACTCGGTTGAAAATTATCTAAATAAACGGTTGGTGCGAACCCGTGCGGAGTATCTGCAATTACTTAAAAGGCTGTTAGTTTGAAACTTCGGCGGTGTAGATCGGTTTTGATAGCAGCTGAGGCTGATAGCCCTCATTAAAATAATACAGGATTCATTTAAGTATTAAACTCTTCAAATATAAATCTTTCTACTTCCGAGATTAAATGTTGGAGTATAAGTTATCTGGAATCACGAAATGCAAATTGAAAAAAAAGTTGTTTTTAAGTCATATCATTAGTTTTGCTTTAAAATGTTCAGTAAAAAAAAACCACCGTGAGGATCAAACAAAAAAATATTATAAGCAAATTCATATAGTTGCCTAATCTTTTTAGTACTGAACCATGGAATTATATTTTTTATTTATGGCTTCCCATTATATAAAATAATAGTTACTACTAGGAATACTTTTGGGGTCTGTATTGTCTGCCATAATAAGTTTTAGTCATAACGTGTCATAATTATCCCAAGTCATAAAGTATTTTTGATGAAACAAACCTAATTTTACGTAGTTTTACGAGATTCTGGGAAGTTTACGGTTGTTATAAAAATAAGGTCTTCCAATCATTATGTAAACAAATACATTATGATAAAAAAAAATAGTTTAGTACTTTTAGGTTCTCAATCTCATATTTGCATTTAATTTGTATGACCCGAAGTCTCTTAGTTCTCACATTCAATGAATCGATACTGCCCATCGACTTGCTTAAACTAGGTCACTCTGTTGCTACTAAATATTTTACATGCAAAACACAGATAAAATAATTCTCCATCTATTTGTACCTTTTTGATATGTAACTCTAATTAGAGTAAATGCAAGAAAAGTCATTTTGTGGTCCTATTCGTAAGATCATTAAATATAACTGTTCTTAAAATAGAATCTTACGTTCTCACAAACAAAACCGTAAAGAAGTTTCGTAGTAAAACTTCAGTGCCTATACCACAAAAGTCTGAATTTTATCATCATTGCTGAAGTACAGTCAACACCAAAATAAGGTATCAAGGGTATTGTTCTCTGTGGTTTGGTATATTAAATTTACCCAATAGTGTGGCTGGTAGCCAAATTCAAATTCAAATTCAAATCGTTTATTGCATGACACATTACAAGTATTAAAGATGGAATTACAAAAGGTATTCATGTGACGCCCTGCAAGGGCATAGCAACATAAGATAATGGGGCTTATTAATAACGCGTTACATCACAACTATACTTAACTTAAATATTGCACACAGAATTAACAATTACAGGTGTTAGACTTAAAATAAAAAATAATAAATATGATAAGAGGCATGTATAGAGTTTTTTGTTTCCACATTTACTATTGAAAAACTCACTTATTATTATAGAAACATTTATTACTTAAGAATAATTTTAATTGTCTTAGAAATAATGTCCACTTATCTATGTTTTTGATGGAGTTTGGGATGTGGTTATATATTTTTATCACCATTTGGTGGGGACTAGACGCAATAATTTTTAATTTGGTAAATGGTAATTTCAGATTATTTAGATTTCGATCATTTCTTTTAATCATTGTATGAGCCTGGTACAAATGCATATGTTTTCTAACGAATTTACATGATTCTAAGATATAAATGGATGTAAGGGTAAGTATTTTGTGTTTTATAAAGTGAGGTTTACAGGAGTCCATTCGGGTAATATTAGCCAGTATCCTAATGCACTTTTTTTGCAAGATAAATATTGTCTCTACCTCAGTGCAGTTTCCCCATAATATGATTCCATATAATATTCTGGAATAGGCGTAAGCGTAGTACGCCGAGAGTGCAGTCTGGAAGTCGGTCACGAACGCGTTTAAGATGCTTGAGGGCGTATATGAAGGAAGATAACTGCTTGGAAAGCTTTTGGATATGCATTTTCCAGGTTAAATGGGTGTCTAGGTGTACGCCTAATAGCGTCGCGGAGTTAGCTGATTCTATGTTTATATTATTGTGACTGTATGATATAGGTAGTGCCGGTTTTTGGTAGGGTTTAAATTGGATGATTTTTGTTTTGTTAAGATTTAGCTTTAGATTACGTGCGTCTAGCCAGTGAACAATTTTGTTTAGATTTAAATTTAATTTACTTTCAGCTTCATTAGCAGTTTTACAAGAAAAGAGGACAGAGATATCATCCGCGAATAGCACGCAATGGTCATTTAGTACATTTGGAAGGTCATTAATATAAATCAAAAAGAGAATACATCCCAATACGCTACCCTGAGGAATGGAGCCAGTGACAGCGACTCTATCTGATCGAATGTTCTGGATTTTGCCGGTCTCGAAATGTGTATTTTTAATTTCAACGTATTGTGCGCGGTTACTTAGGTATGATTTGAACCAATCATGTGTTTGACCTCTTAATCCCGAGCTATATAATTTGTCTAAAAGGGTCTTATAACAGACTCGATCGTACGCCTTACTCATATCGAGCAAAAGGCCTACGGCGTATTTTTTATTGTTAATGTCATTAGTGATGTGATGTATATATTTATAGATAGCTAATGTTGTAGATCGGTTTTCCTGAATCCGTTTTGATTGTCATGTAATATATTAAATTTTTCATAGAAGGAATAGAGGCGTGTAATCATTGCTGACTCAAATATTTTAGCCGAAGTGGGTAATAGTGCTATTGGCCGGTAATTGTTTACGTCTGAGGGTTCTCCTTTTTTATGAATAGGTTTTACTAAAGCAATTTTAAGTGCATCTGGAAATACGGCTTCTGAGAAAGATTGGTTGATCAACTTAGTATAGGGGAGGGTTAGGGTCTTAGCACATGTTTTTAATAATATGGGCGGGATTTCGTCAATGCCAAAAGATATTTTGTTTTTAAGGTTTTTTAAGATTTTGTATATTTCATCGGGTTCTACTGGACTCAGAAAAAAAGTTTTATTTACTTTATTAGTTGGGGGCGTCATGTTTAAGGGATATGAGTTTGAATTTCCGATAGAAGAAAAAAATGTATTAAATAAGTTTGCTACTTGTTTTGGATCATTTATTATCAGATTTTCTGCAGTTTTGACAGCAATGTTATTATTATTTTTGAATGTGCTTTTTTTCGTTTCTTTATTGATTATTTGCCACATAGATTTAATTTTGTTGTTAGAATTTTCATATGTTCTTTTATTGCATAGTTTTTTTGACCGATTAATTGCTTTTTTTAGTACTTTAGAGTACTGTTTGTAATGATTACGTAAAATAGCCAAGTAGATTATTTTGATTTATGTTGATTTTAGACGTTGGGTAAGTATTTACCTAGTAAGTAGTCTAAGGTAAATACTTTTATTAGGGTTTTGATTCCAGTAACCCACTAAAACTGGTGTAATTTTTTTTTCTTGCTACAAAAACTCTGTATTTTCATGTATTTTATGTTCAAACCTTAAACCAGTATTTTGGATACATACAAATATAAATTACTTTAGGTAATGTTGCAGTAATTTATGTTTGTATGTTTAACATCATTAACAGAGACACTTCTCAAAACGTGCTTAAACTATCTGAAACTTTCCAGTTCAAGTGCATTGTTACTGCGACACAGATCGTGGGGAGGTCGCGTCGTTATTCTAGAGAATCTACAAGCACGAAGTTTTGAGTGCCCGCTTCCTAGATTTCTTTATAAAATGAATCCAATATTAAATGCTTTTTGGCTTCGGCACTGATTCTTAATGGTGCTAATAGTAGGGGATTCGAATAGGAGACGACCTTCACCCAGCTGTTTATTCGATAAAAAGTATTTTAAATCTTATTTAATATGGTACGTAATATGTTATGGTGAATTAGGTTGACGGAAAAATTTCAGTCCAGTACAGTCCTAATAAAAAGAAACTAAAAATCAACGTCCTTTTACAATTGCTATTGCTTGTTTAATAGGCCAATTACATACTAATCGAAAGTATGAATCCTATAGAATATATTTTGCAAAAAAAAACCTTCCTCATGTATCTAGTGCGACGTAAATCTTTAGAACAATAGTGATCTAATTCGGAAATTTTAAATTTCGAGTTAGGTCTCTATAATAATAAATTTATGACTTGAAGTTTGAAAGCTAAAATTTTGAATTAGGTCACTACTGTTCTGAAGTCGCGAATAAAATTGTTGACGAATGTTTATAATTATAAAAAAAACCTGAACTATTTTTCACTACAGTCTAATTCTTATAACATTTTTGCAATAAAGGATACTACTATCCTGTTACATTGTTTACGCAAATAATAACTCATACTCTGCTTATTAATCTTAGATGGAAGTTAATAAGTACCGAAAATTTCGCGTCGCGTTTTTGTCATCCCTCCGCAATGTCCGTGTGACAAAGACGTTAGATATCGTTTTATACCTCTATAACATCGAACTGCCGAAAACAGAAGCCTCTTCCAAGCATCTTAAACCTTACCTTTACCCGTTCTGTCAATATCCCAGATAATGGCGGTCTTTAAAACAACCCCTTCATCGGGTGCTCTAATGAATTCTAATTTAAATTCCAATTATCCTTGCCATCGAGATAAAAATAATCACCAAGGGAAGAGGAAGCTATTATTGGAAATAGAAGGCCAAGGACGCGCTTATTGCTCAAGAGCAATCTACTACAGTGGAAATATTCTAAGAATTTCATTAATGGTATCCGATGTTGTATTGCTAGCGCGAACGAAGGCAAATGATGTTAAGCTCTCCACAATAACTGAGTAAAGATAGGTTTCTATAGAATTTGAGACCAACATTTATTTTTACTGTACATTTTTCGCAATTATCCTCAGCTTGTTGAGATTGACGCCAATTAATTAAAGAGTTTCAGCGTTGCTAGGATACCATAATGTTACATTGTCATCGGTTTTGAATATGCATTCAGAATTCCAGCTCATTCCAAGAACTAAAAATGGTTTAAAATTAACTGACGACATTTCAAGTAAATGTAATTAAATAATCAACTATCATTCTAGGCTATCATTATATCATCCTTTTGTCTTGTCTTTTGGGGTCTTTTTATTCAAAACCTTTATCAGCCATCATCTCAATATTCACTCATTGATTTAAACAACTAGATAGGGTCTTCCGAACAAAAATGTCACATATGTTTGGCCAAGAAACAGTAGCGACATCAGATCTATCAGATTGCTTATAAACTACGTCAAACTACATAGAACTACTAAACGTGGCCGGGTAACCAAACAACAGCTGTATTTATTACAATAATATTAAGAATGCTTGAAAAAATGGTTTAACTCGAGTAATACATTACTTAATATGCTTACCGGAAAAAAGAAACTCCATCCTTGGTTTTCGATACTTTTGAGGTATTATTGCACTTGCTTATAACGCACGACTTGGTGCAAGGTTGAAACGTCACTGTCACGATTTGGTGCTAGATTCTTAGTTTTAGCACCAATTTAATCGCCCATTTTTTTGTACTAGAGGCCAGTCCATACGAAGTCTTCTTCTGTAATATATTAAGTCTATGTATTCACTCCCATATTTTGCATATCCCCATTCTATAAACAATCAATTCTATGAAATTAATTATAACTTGTAACCAAATAGTGAGGCGCGATTTCGTGGATGAAAACAAAACACTTTACGTCCCGGTTGACGATCGCTACGAATTAATTCATTTTGATGACGACGAAAGCTGATTTATTTAATTTGGGGAGAAATGCCTCAAGTCAATTCCGCTTACCAAAATAAGATTTGATATTAAAGCCTCGGGCTATTCTGTAGGCCTTGTCATCTAAGTGTATTAATAAAAAGAAAAAAACAGTAACCTAGCGGCTAAAAATAGAGCTTCACAAGAAATGTTTCAAAAATTACGAAATGTATTATTGGTACAAAAAAAATGGATAAAGTAGTTTATGTGACTGTACATAATGAAGGGCATTAAACACGAGTGGGTTGGGTGGGTTTATGAAACGAGCCGGAGGCGAGTTTCATAATAACATCACAGAAGTGTTTTAATGCCTAATTATGTACAGTTACACTATTTCATCTACCCACATATCATAAGCCTCCATGATGCATTCAGGAGCCGCATACAACAAAACAAATTTTAACCGGTAAACGCGGTAATGAAAAGATTGAAAAGTTTTCTGGCAGCTGTCATAGTTTTTTTTTAATTCAGAGACAAACTAGAGTCGGCTCCAACTATCATATCGTTCGATATCTTACTTACGTGCGATTTGTCAAATTTGTATGCAAATTGACAACTCATTTCGAACTAAACGTCATCTCGACTGATATTAGAATAGAGGTTAAATCAAATTTCTTTGTTTTTCAGAGATGTTAGAAATTTGAATGAAATAATATTATCGAAATCGATGTTATTATTTAGCAATAATAACATTTTTACAGATAAGAAAACTGTCCTAACAAAACAGTTTATTTTTATGGTGGTCATAATATGCGGTTCTTGAACGCATCATGGAGGGTTTATGATATTTGGATAGATAAGTAAATAAAGTAATGAACGGTTTTAACTTAGATGTGATTCAGGTACAGTCACCAGCGCGACACGCTCACGCTTTTATACCTCTCGCAATGCTTTGTGTAACCAAAGTTACCAATGACAGCCCTTATTGGCGTATAAATAAGGTCGATCTTTGCACGAGCAATCAAGTGGTTATAGCCGTGTCATATATTTTTGAGGTCAATGTTGGATAATATATTATTGCTGAGGACTGTACACTAGGGGAAACTGAAAGACGTACCTTTTTGAGTCTTATTCACATTGTGGCAAGAGCTAAAGGTTTCCATTTCTCTACATCGTACCTACAGTGAGGTCTCAACATTACTTAACTATTTCCTATTAATTAATAATACTAGCGACTCGCCCTCGCTTCGCTTCAGTTTATGTTAGTTTTCTGTAAAACCCGTATATAATCCAGAATTTATTATACATAAAAACCTTCCTCTTGAATTACTCTATTTAAATCCGTTGCGTAGTTTTAAAGATCCATGCTTACAGACAGCGGGAGCGACTTGGTTTTTTACTGTCAAGATAAAGATGAACTTTAATTTATTACACGACTGCCCAAAAAAAGGAGTGTAATGTTTTCAGGGTTCATGTATGTATGTACCTTACGATTCTTTATTCCACCATAACTTCGAAACGCCTGAGCCGATTTAAATCCATAGGGTGACATAGGATACCTAAACTGTTAAAATTGAAATAACAACAATGGCAAAATGACAATTATTTATGTCAACAAAAAAGACTTCTAATTATTACAATATAGGTATCATTTGAAAGGTCTTAATGTAATCATCTCAAATATATACGAATATAGTAGCATTAATAAACAAGTTTAATAAAAAAATACAAAAAATGTAGTCGGGTTTTTAAAGCTTGCTTTTCATTTAGTTATTTTGCTTTTGCTTTTTTTTGGCAAGTGGAAGTTTTATTCTACCGTTAGAATTTCCTCGCATGTTTAATGTAAGTCGGAAATGTTCCGCCAAATGTCACGAGACTTGTACGTACCATCTGTTTCCTGAACTGACTGGAGATGAAAATCTTTCCTTTGTTTCTATTCAAACATATAAAATATTTTTTACTTGGAAAAACATTATACATTAATACACTTCATTATAAAGAAATGATGTTTTACATGAAAAATAAAAGTAAAAAATCATTTTATTTGACGACGCGCTGGCCTCGTTGGTAGTGACCCTGCCTACGAAGCTAGCGGTCCTGGGTTCAAATCCCGGTAAGGGCAGATATTTGTGTGATGAGCGCGAATATTTGCTCCTGAGTCATGGATGTTTTCTATGTATTTAAGTATTTATTTCTCTGTATAAGTATTTATATCGTTGTCTAGTACCCATAGTACAAGCCTAGAGCTTAGTTTGGGACTAGGTCAATTGGTGTGACATTGTCCCCTGATATTTATTTGTTATTGCAATATAACACAAAAAAGGCTCCATTTTACTCGCTAAAACCATATTACATTTGGCATGTTATTGTATTGTTAACGTTACGATAGCTCATAACTTGACAGTAATTAGCGGTCGAGTTAAAAACATACTATAATATGTCAAAACCAACATAATTTTTCTGAGTTAAATAGCGCCCCAGCTTTTTATGGTTGACGTCACTCTCGCACTAACTTACTATAGTTAGAAAGTGACACGTGTTTTATCCACGTCTATCTACATTGATAAACGGGGCCAAAAAAATCATTTTCTGTAAATATTGTATTTGAAATTCTGTGTTTTGTATAATAAAAAGTTTACATACATACTATTTAAAACGATAGGATAACCATCTCAAAACCAATACGATTTTTCCGAATAAAAGCCCCAGCCCCCATATTATGGTCGCCTATATCGCGGAGGATAAATAAAGATAAAGCAACCGTCACTCTCGCACTAACTTACTAGTAAGAAAGTGACACATATTTTATCCACGTCTATCTACAATGATAAACTAGACTATAAGGCTTGCGGCAGAACGGGGCTGCAGTAGATTTATTTAGAAGCCCGTCCATTAAGGTACGAGTATTTATAGAACACGAGAATAAACAATGCTGTATCCCCAGGATTAGTCCACAGTTCTGCTTCGTTTAGACTGTTCTACTCTACCGCGTATTCGTCGTAACTATCAAATTGAATAAATTGCAAAATGTACCTTACTGCCTATTTGCTTGCTGAGGTTATAAGTTTAACATGCATATCTGTGTGTTTGTATATAGTTGGGAGGGGGGAGGGGGTTTATCTATTTAATAGTTATATCAAAGATTAAAATAAAACTGAATATATAAATTCTTATCTTGTCAATTCCTCGAGGATAAATTTACTTCATTATAGTTAAAAACCTATTTATGTTAAATCATTTTTCAAATGCTTCTTTTATTTCAAAACATTAACTAATGTCCCATTTCCTTCATTATTTTCAATAATCAAATCACAACCGTACCTATGCTTTTTAACATTTCTCAGCTGAGACTAAAATTAAAACAACTATAATTACTCATCCAAACCAATTCCGTCAAGCGTTTCACAACCTTATCTCCAAAATATAAGATCCTCAAATAAACTGTAGAAAGTAGAATAATAAAATAAAATACCACAGCTGAATAACAAAGTTCTACCAAACTAACCACCACTTAAAAGTTTTGCACTCGCATCGAAAACCACTCTTAACGCAACACCAGCACAGATGAATCACGACCTTGTTATAGCTAGTTCAGGGTTTATTTTAATCTTCGTCCTGTTTGAATGATAAGTCCTTTGGGCCCCTAAACAGTTCTTCTAATGTCGAATGGATGCAGTTATGTTATAAACATATGTAAATGTCAAATGAGAAAAATCCAGCTCAAAGAAATCATCCATGTAGTTAGTGTAGCATTTCAGGATGTATTGTAATCGACATTTGGCTTGAATAGGCCTTTTAGACTCAATATTGGCTTTCCTGTCGTCTATTTTATGCAGATATTCGTCATTTTTATCAGTAACAGGCATAACAGCTTTAATTTTATAAGGCCTGTTGAAGCCACCGGAGGCCTACATGAGGTCTTTTTTATGCAGCTGTTCGTAAGTATTTATACTATCTCATATGACCTTACTGCTAACTGCTCTGTGTTAGTCACCCTTCAGTTTGAATAAGGCTTTTCAGACCCTGAACAGTTCATGTGTCAAAACAAGCTCAAACAAAATTACAACCGTGTATTGTCTGTTCAAGGTCCACTTTAGTCATCATCCAGTTCTTCTAAGAACGACCTGACGCAGTTGTTCATAAATGTCACACGTACTAACAAGCTCAAACAAATCACAACCTTGTCTTCACTAATCAGGGTTAATTTAGTCGTCATTCGGTTTGAACGTAAGGCCTATTAGACCCAGAACGGTTGACTGGATGCAATTGTCCATGAATGTCATATGTCAATACGAGCTCAAACGAATCACAACCTTGTCTTGAATGTCGAAGGTTCACTTTAGTCGTCGTCCGGTTTGGAGGATGAGGCTGGTTGGGCCCGCAGCAGGTCCGCCGAGGTGGACTTGATGCAGTTGTTCATGTGTATGTCGGATGAGACGTTGGAGTGGGGGTGGTCCCGGCGCGCGCGCGGGCAGGCGCGCCGTGCTATGTCACCACATAGTGATCTATGGACAAACAAGTGTGTTATAAAAAATTTTACTCGCGCGCTATCAACCGCTAATATTGATATCGTTAACGGTATCAAAATACCACCTATAGCGTAACCGAATCGTGATAACAATTCTATAACTAACGTTTCCATGGTAATAATAATTATAGCATTGTTATTACCATGGTTGCGCGCATGAGCAATGTCAGTAATGGTGTTTGGTGATCAACTGACATTTCAATTTTTATTTTATACTCGCAAGCTGGCGTTCTAACCTCGGCACTCGTACATTAAGAAGCTTAATTATGTACCAGTTACATATATAACTATTACGCAACGTACAAATATCATATAGGTCTCAACAAGGATTTCTAAAGTTTACAGATAGTTACAGTGCATTAGATTTAAAATGATTTTCGGGTTCGTACTTCTTCTTCTCTCTCGCAATTATACGCTTTTATGCCAGTTTATCCTAACTTATCCGAACTTGAATGACTTTGTGATATATGTGAACAATGAGATATTGTGATTTAATACAGTTATTAAATAACCATTTAGTATAATACAATTAAAAGTTAAAACTAAACTTATTTAAATTAAAATAAAAACTAAACTACTCACATATTAAAGACGTAAATAATAATCACTACTATAAAAAGAACACCCCCTCTAGCAGGCCCGCTCGCGGCATGGTCCCTATGACACTGGCTATATTACCTCTCTGGATAGCTAGCCCAATCCTTTGGGAGAGGTAAGCACCAGCTCTAGGATCTCCGGAGGTGTCTATGAGCCGGGATGACAGGGCCTTAATAAAGCTTTTAATTTAATTGTATTACAAATTATATAAACAGTCAAAATAAGGGTTCCATTTTCATTTTGCTCGTTACCCTAAGAAAGATATCGTGGCCGCATAAAAGCACATGTAAAAGTAACGGTATTTCTTTACATGTGAAACTGATTTAAAAAGTACATCGCGTTTATTTCTTTACGAAGCAAAATCCAACCTATTGAAGAAAGCAATATCACTGTCTATTTCAGGATTATCTGTATCGAATATTTTCATTTCATTTACTAAAGCTCGTATCGTTCATGTGACACGATGATTTGTATCTTGAACGTTATTTTGATAACAGAAAGTTGCTTTTTGAATGTAACGTTAGAGATAGATAAAATAAGCGGCCGATGTCGTCGTAATCCTTTGACGTTACAAAAGCGATAATCGTTTTATTTCCTTTTTTCAAAGGCATAAAATCAAAAGGAAATTTGATGGGAATTCATATCTTGATCAGGGATGACCCATATTTTAGAAACACGGGGGAAACCTTAAAGCTGCCATGTTTGTAACAAATAGTATTACTTTTATTCGGGGACGCCTGACATTTAACTTTGTCCTATCGTCTACGTAGATTTAACAACCTCAAAAAAATTTTAGTAAATACAATTCCATTACTAACAGCAGATGGTAGATTTTTTTGCATTGGAATACAATGTTTCGATAAAAAGGAATACGCCTTGGTAATTTTAGTGCATCTAAAACAAACGAAGTAATAAAAAACGCACGAGATAAACATAAAGTACAAAATATATTTTCTTTTTACAATAAAATTTACAAGTTAATTTGTGTTACTTAACTCTGATACCAAGTTATAGTTCACCATACTAAATTAAGTCAGAATCAGCCATTTAGAATCAGTTATCAATCGGCACCATCGTACTTGATTGTAATTAATTAGAAACAATCACATGGAAAATAATTAATAAAAGAAACAAAACGGAAGCAAGAAATAATTTCACCACATAATAGGGTGCATAAGAAGTGACATGAAGCGGTCAAATCAAAAAAACCCCTACGCCTGTTTTCCAGAGCTACGATCATGACAAATCTCTTTCGCTTCTTCCACATTCATACATCGAGTCATGCATGCACATCGGTTTGAAGAAGAAGAAAGATAAATGCAGTCTTTAATAGGGTATATTTATGAGCTCCACCATCAGACCTATGCTACTTGCATACAGCTATTACCCGGGACTTTTATCACAGCATCGGTCTTTTGTGGGCGGACTGCCAACATTGCGCCTTTTGGCGTCACTCCAATACCTTTTCCCACTAAAGCTGATGCTGAATAATCTGAATTGTTAATAAAAAAAGCAACTTTAAAAGACCTACACAGGGTTGGGACTAACCTACAGCATGAGTCCAGCGTCTTCCGGAAGGCAGCCCTGAAATCTCGGTTGAAGTACGCGTAGATCAGCGGGTTGAGGGCTGAGTTGAAGTAGCCCACCCAGAAGACCGCAGCCACCACGGAGGGTGGTGACGGGCACTTATTGCCGCACAGTGCTGTTATTATATACCTGGACAGAAAACAACACAGTGACTGGGGGACACACTCAGTTTGTCGAGAGCTAGAGACCGATACAAGGGTTACTATTACTAGTCATCTTGCCAGTGCGTTTTCGGGGTATGCTTGGTGTCCTCTTGTTTCACCGACACTCATTTCACAGAACGTATCACTTCGCAGAATTTTCGTTTCATAGAAAGCTATTTTCTTCTGAACTCGTGTTGATTTCAACATCTTAAAAATGATTCGGTTAGGTTAGGTTAGTAAACTTCACAAGATAACCTGAAATCAACACGGGTTCAGCAGAAAATAGCTTTGTGTGGAAAGAAAATTCTGCGAAATTATACTGAAATCAGTGTCGATGAAACACGGGTAAATCCCTTGTGACATGATTGGGTACCTATATCATTTTATCGAAACACCTTTCAACGAACGAATCATTACGCAGACATTACATTGAAAGGCATTCGTCGCCGCATGAGTTAATTGTTTTTAGTAGTCACAAGTCTAACCTAACCTAACCTATGATATCCTGAAAACATCATGGTTTCAGCTGAAAATATCGTTCGATGAAATTAAATTCGATGAAATGATACAATTGATTACCGATATAATATAAGTATGGTATGGTAACGGTAGGTTTGCAGTCCCGGGAGCAGTATTGGGAAGAACCGGGATTTTCCAGACCAGCCTCTGTCCCGAAAATGCCGGGATTGCAAGCCTCTAGGACTCTTGGGAGACGGAATACGGGATACGATAGAAAATGTTACACTATCTATAATCCGACAGGGTTTATAAGGATACATACTATCCTAGAATCCCATGGGACCTTTAAGCGTAGTTGATTGATGGTACTAACGCCCAGTAGAATTGACTTTAGCACATGATTAGATTAGGAGTACCCCTTGAGTATGGGGCCGTCAACCCAATTTTAAGGGTCACATTTGGGAAATGTTATTTTCTCGTCAAAATATACCCATATGACTGTTTTTTTTTGCTGTACCAATCACAAAATAAACGCTAGTCTGAGAACAGAGGGCTTATTGTCTAACGCACTCGCAATCACGATCGTTTTCATTTTGAAAATCGAAGGCTTGTCTGCATACAAAATGAAAACAATTGCTCCACTTTGAAGCTGGTTGTGATTGCGAGTGCGTTAGACAATAAGCCCTCTGGTCGACCTAACATTAAAGACCATGGCCAAGATTCTTGGCGGTAAAAATCATACCGTTTTAGAGGGACTCAGGTCCCATTTATCGTCTGGTAGCCCGTGCATTGCCCTAAATCATAGAAAACCTAGTGCAGGGTCCATACGGATCGCTACCACCATTATAAATCTCTGATATTCTGTCTTTGACGACGCGCTGGCCTAGTTGGTAGTGACCCTGCCTACGAAGCTAGCGGTCCTGGGTTCAAATCCCGGTAAGGGCAGGTATTTGTGTGATGAGCGCGAATATGTGTTCCTGATTCATGGATGTTTTCTATGTATTTAAGTATATAGTTATTTCTCTATATAAGTATTTATATCGTTGTCTAGTACCCATAGCACAAGCCTAGAGCTTAGTTTTGGACTAGGTCAATTGGTGTGTCATTGTTTATTTTATTTATTTATTTATTAGGTACAGTCGAGTTCATTAATATGACATGTGTACACTTTAGTACCTTGTCACTTTAATCGCTGTGACAATTTATGTACGGCCGTTTAAACATGACATTAAATAGACAAGGTTCTAAAGTGTACACATATTTATGAACTCATCTGTACTATTGCTTCACACGTAAAAAATAAGTTTAGCATTGTTTTACTGCTGTCAACATTCTCAATATTCAGAAACTTCATGGTTGTGCAATGTGTCAGGATTGACTTCTTAACTGCCTAGTACTATAGTAAAAAGCCTTCTAAGGTTCAAGTGAAAAAGGGTATAAGTCTACTATACTCTATATATATCTTCATCATCATCATCATGTCAGCCGAAAGACGTCCACTGCTGGACATAGGCCTTCCCCAAGGCTCTCCACTCAGACCGGTCTTGTGTTTTTCGCATCCACCGCGTTCCTGCGATCTTTACAAGGTCGTCACTCCATCTTGTTGGAGGCCTACCTACTGCTCGTCTCCCGATCCGCGGACGCAACTCAAGAACCTTCTGACCCCATCGGCCATCAGTCCTGCGAGCAATCTGCCCCGCCCGCTGCCACTTAAGTTTAGCTATTCTTCGGGCTATGACAGTAACCTTAGTTCTACTGCGGATATAATCATTTCTGATTTTATCGCGCAGAGGAACCCTGAGCATAGCCCTCTCCAAAGAATATATATTTTATATCCTTTTAAATTACGAGCTAAAAAAAAACTAACATTCAATTCACTAGAGCCTCAAACCTTACCATAAAAAGAACGGAAGCCAGCAGGCCAGAAACGCCGACATGATGATACCGAGAGTCCTGGCGGCTTTCCTCTCCCTCTTCATCTTGCTGCTGGCCATGGGCTGCATCTGGATGCTCTGGCGCTCCCGGATAGCGTCGCCCATGGTGATGCCGTTGATCTGAAGGTGTTTGTCCAGTAGAAGCGCTGCTACTTTGCTCCTAAAGGAAAAAAGACATGGTTTGATCACAGAATATGTAATAGTACTAACGTACAGAAGGTACACTCTCGAACAAAACTGGTGTTTAGGTACGAAATGATTCCTAATCATGCCTTTTCTCTGACGTATAAAGCTGCGACCACACCGGTGCTTAAAATACGATGACGGTACGGAATCGCAGTGACACGTCGTATCCGTACCGTTTTTGACGCATGCCCTCCACACCAATGCTTAACGGTGCGTATATTACGGACGTCAAAAACGGCGCCATGTTGTTACTATGACCCCGTTGTTTTTTTAAGCAACGACACCGTTTTTTAAGCAGCGGTGTGGGGAGCGTGCCTCAAAAACGGTGCTGATACGACGCGTCACTGCGATTCCGTACCGTCACCGTATTTTAAGCACCGGTGTGGACGTAACAGTACACGTGCTCTTTTGTGTACGCTAGGGTTGTCAGTGTTTCATTTGCGTCACCCAATAACCATGCAGAGAAGCAAAGAGAACGATCATTGCTGCACGGGTATACTCAGTCCAAGGCGGCACGCCGCTCTATCTAGTCTAGATAAATAATAGGGTACAGTCACCAGTGGTCAGCCAGAGCTAGACCAGTAGTCGACCTTATATGAGTGCGAAGAATGGGAAATATATCGTTCGTACTCTTCCCACTCATAATTATAAAATATAGGCATAGGCCGACTACACAGGTCTCTGGCTGAAAATTTCCATAATCTTTAAAACGGAGTACCATTTAGGTACAATTAGCTGAAACCAAATTGCTTTTGACATGTTATCATGTTGTTTTTAACTCGGCCGCCATTACTACACATAAGAGCTGTCGTAACGTTGACAATACGATAATATTTCAAAAACAATATGGTTTTACCGAGTAGAATAGAACCAATGAACTGGCAAACGTCAAGATAAGCATTTAATAATCTCTTAGATACAGTTACGTAAAACAAAATCGTTACTACTTTAGAAAAAACTCGTATCCGATGTTTCTAAAAGTATGAGTTTGAACTTAATTCGATTCACATTTAAGTTTCAAATCGTACGTCACGAAATATGAGATACGAGGTTTTTTTAAAGCAATGACGAAAAGGACTATTGACGGTAAAAGGATTTTCCTTATCAAGGGATTACGTTTATTGCCGCTGAGATTTGCCGAATAAGAAATGGCGGAGATATAATGTTACATTCTTAGAAAGCTTACACTTTGTTTTCCACGGAATAGGTACATAGAAAGTGGGGTTGTTTTAGGTACGTTAAATTGACTAGAGATAGACAAAAACTTACAACGTTTGTCATGCAGCATGCAGCCAGTGAGGCACTTGTCTTGCTCAAGAAACGAACAAAAGATATAGATCCCGTGTCAATAAAAGAGACGTAATATTTATTAATACTTGATCGCAGGATGTTTACAATGCCGGCGAGAACTCTCTCGACTAGTTTGTCGAAACAAAAGATATAGATCCCGTGTGTAAGTGCCTTATGGAGACCTGAGGGGCTAGACAAGGCGCATGACGCTAGCTAGCGTTTCTATTCGTTACGTTTTTAAACCAATCGCGTCACTTGTAGGTGACGTGATACGAAAAGTCACGTGATCTACCAGTGACGCGATTGGTTTACAAACGAAACGAATAGAAACGCTGGTTAGCGTAATGCATCTTGTCTAGCCCCTCTGGATGCTGGAAGGGTGGCCTTTTTATGTTTTTTATTTTATTTATTACAGGCATAGAGAATATGGAGGCCGATTTTTTTTTATTGATTGATGTGTTATTTAAATATCTTAGTTAAATTGTTATTTATATATGTTACCTTTTAGCTATAATTTATGACTTATATAAGTTAATTAATAATGCTCTCAGTTATGATTATTTATTTATTTTATCTTTATTGAACAAGCATACAAATTTGAGTACAAAAAGTGAACTTAATGCGTAATGGCATTCTCTACCAGTTGACCTGTGGATCCTGATATTAATTGCATTAGAAATTTGTTAAATTAGTTTGCCCCAATCATGGTAGAACCATGCACTCTCTATGTAATAAGTAGATTTTAACAGCGCTGGACATATTATAAATTAAGTTCTGTATTGTATAAATACATAATGTAAAATTGCTTTAGATCATTAACTAAGGTCTAAACTGATGTACTTACGTTAACCTCTGTTAAAAACGAGCCTTACATTAAGTATATAGGGATTGAAATATTAATTGCTAACGCGTTCATACAAAATAAGTAGAACAACTTTGTATGAACGCTTAAGTTTTATTTCCTTCAAATGCTTAAATAAAAGTTTTGTTTTTAACAGAGATGAATTGTACATACGTAATTTTAAACTAACAATAAAATTGGATAAGAGCTTTTTGAATGATTGTCAAAATTGTAAAGTCATAATTGTAAGCAATCGCATGGGAAAAAAGGCTAGCATTTCTACTATTTAATACGCACCAATGGTTATATTTGATGAAAAACTTATTACATTAAAAAAACTGCTTTACGATCCGTTAATTTATTCCAGCACTGTAAAGACACAGTCAAATTCACATATAGACAGAAAAACACCCTTTGTAAAAATTAAGTGTTTTAATTCGACACATGCAAGGAACAACATTGTATCTCATGTTATGTTAGCTTGAGATACAATTTTGTTCATGCTCAAATACGTTTGAAATTAGAAATCACACTAAATTGAGATACAATGTTTTTCCTTTCATATTGTGTTGAATTATGAACTTAAAAGTCAGGAGTTAAAAACTGCATTGAAAAACGTTCGTATAAATTCACAGAGCTCACATAATTTTTTTAAATTGCTTTTAACAGATTACACGGTAAGACTCCACACAATTTAGCACTAATTCACTAACGGCTCCATTCCATAATTAAATCTACAAAATGTTTGACCTACTTCCATGTATAGCGAAAATGTTTTCAATCCCTGCTCAATTTAAAGTTATACAAGCAAACATGCACCTTATATCAGCGCCACTAAGTGTATAATAGATTTGCACGACAGATAAAAACATGGCCGCGTGAATTCACCTGTCAGAATATCCTCAAGGGATATTAGGGTATAATTAGCAACAGGTCGTGCTTAGTGCCATTGTGAACCTTATTGCGATGGTGAACGGTACACGTGTTGCTATTGGAAATAATCGATACTGCTATTCAAACCGATATTTCTGTCACATTGATATCTCTTCTATATTTAGAAAGCTTATGGAAAAATAATTTTAATGAAATACAATACAATACAATACAAATACTCTTTATTGAACACCAGAAAACAAAACAAGGAACAGTACATTTGAATAACATATATGTGACAGAATGTATAAATGTCGAGTTAAGTACTTGTTTGTGTGTAATTCCGTGTTTGACGCTTTGGCATTAAGCTGTAAGTCAATTAATAAAAAAATTATAACGTACCAACTTATTAAGAGACAAAAAAATAAAAATAAAAAAGGTATCTTTTCAAATCCGACTGCAATGTCGTATTTGTATGTTTTTATCTATTTTAATCTTTTAAAATCTTCCGTTTTGGCTTGGAAAACATACTTGTTAAACTTGGATACCACGAGACACTCACGACGCTAAGACGAATCTCAAACCTCGTTTCAGTTCATCTGTTCAGCCTCTCCATTAGTCTCCTTCAGCAGTCAAGTAGTATATCGTCATCGCTTTGAAAAAACCTCGTATCTCATATTTCGTGACGTACGATTTTAAACTTAAACGTGGATCGAATGAAGTTCAAACTCATACATCTCGAAATATCAGATACGAGTTTTTTCCAAAGTAGTAACGATATGTAAAGGTGCTTAACACGTTCACTCGTCGAGAGACGTAAACTAAGACCCTCGTGATATGGCACTACGGCAGTGGCCGGTGTTTTTAATTACACCAAAAACGGAACTCCGTCGACGGCCGGCTATTTCCCATAGCATTTATAGGAAGCACGGACTCTGTGCCGTTTTAGGCTTTAACACAAGCCGCAGCAAAAACGCTCTAGGGCAACCTCAACCTCATGCACTACCCTAAAAGGGGAGCGACGCGTGTTGTGTTGTGGCACATCACGGCTGTGGACGTAACGGCCGTGGACTAGCTGCCACAGTACGTAAGATTTTTATTTTACAAAATTACATACATGTATTTTCCGTCATAAAGTAACACAATGTCTTGACACAACGTTAAATGTGACAGTTCGTTCATGGCCGAAGAAAATGTTGTATGAGATTTATTAGTGCCATATCATGCAATTTTAAAGATGGTCTGTCTCCGTAAACGTGTTAACTTTTTCTGTTCAAAAAGGCATACATTTACCATCACCCTTCATATTAAACACAGTATATTTATCGTTGTCTAGTGCCCATAGTACAAGCCTAGAGCTTAGTTTGGGACTAGGTCAATTTGTCTGAGATTGTGTCCTCTCCTCTCATATAAGTATACAAACACCTTAACAACAAATAGACGTGTAAAACTCATCCACTTAACAAAATGTCTTGTTCCCACGCATTATCTCTAAATATTTACGAAAGTGAATTTATGGGCCCATTATCTACGGATCTACACGCGATGTTACAGGATGTAACGTTATTATCGTAATGGGATAACTGAATCTATTTTGATACACTATATTGTAACATCGATTAATAATAATTATTTTGTAGTGATGTAGTAGGAATACCTAAGGATGATTAAGGATCGCTACCACCTACCCTAACAACAAGCAGCAGTGTTCGCATTGTTGTGTTCCGGTGTAGGGATAACTCAACCGGTGAAATGACTAGGATAGAAGTATTTTGTCTTGATCTTCAGGGTTGGCAACGCGTTTGTGGTCTTAGGATTGCAATCTTCAGATTGTATTATTGAGAATGTAATAATTATGTGGTCAATCATTGTTGGGTAAATTATCAAAGATTCAACGGTTTTTGTCCGTTGTTGCGTTTATTTTATAAAAATTGTTTTAATCTCCGTCTGAAGCTCACCAAAACCTTAATAATAGGAAATATACCTTGGAGTATCCTAGGGGTTCACAAAGAAAAGAATTTCCGAGAATCCATCCCCGATAGGGAGAAATTTGAGGGAGTAGTAGGAAAGGATAGCTTACAAATTCGCTGACGTCCTCTATATTGTATTGACCCATTAAACTCTCTTTTGTTTCGCAGTTGAAAATAATATTTTTCTAATTTGCCGCAATAAGTATTAAAAGGGGTTTAAGATTTCAAAGAGAAACTTGATTTCGTAAGAAAATAGGCAAGATTTTAAATCAGAGTGCCATTACTTATTCATTTTCAAAATAATTCCATTATAACGTAAAATATTATCGAGCCTCTTCAGACTGACGTTAATAAGGTCACATTCATTTTAGAGATCAATCACCCTGTGTCAAATTAAATTTTGATTTCGAATTTCGGATTATGTCGTAATTAAAGCTCTTATCACGGTGTTCTCACGCCCAACATCTGAATTTCTAATTAAAAATGGGATATCAGTCCGAACGCTTTGCGAATTACAATTTCGCGAATAAATATTTTGTTTGGATTCAGGATCAAAATACAAAAGGGTGATATACCGACGTTTATGGATTGACAACGCGTTGGCCGTGACCCTACCTACGAAGCTAGCTGTCCCGTGTTCGATTCCTGGTATGTGCAAATATTTGAGTGATGAGCTCGAGTATTTGTTTCTGAGTCGTGAATGTTTACTGGGTAATGAATGTAACAGGGTACCTACTGTTTATCAGACTATACAGCGTGTCCGAGCTTTAAAGTTCCTGCATAGCGTAACATACATACAAGCTTGTCACTCTATGTGCGAGTTTATTTTGTTGTTATAAATAGTTAAATGGGTTCAAACTAGATATAATTATTACAGTCACTAAGAAGTATGAAGTATTTTTAAGGGTTAAAAAAATCATCGGGTTACACACGCGATCTTACTTTGCCCTACACTAAGCTTTGAGCTGGCTTTATGGAGACACGACCACGATAAACATACTTAAATATTCGCGCTCATTAATCAAATCTTTACCCTGACCGCGGATCAAACCCGGGACCGCCAAGTCATGGTCAGCAATCATTATACCTCGAAAACGATTAAAACTTATATAATTAGGAAACCACTATAATAAACTTAATAAGTATTTTTTTTGTATTAAATTTCCAGGTTAAATCTTTCATAAACAAAACCTTTCTTGGAACATAGACAACCAATATATTCACATTCCAGCGCCATCTTTAATGTCATCTTTTGCATAAACTTATTTATTAAAACCGAAGAAATGACAATTTCAAAAATTACAAACTAAAACTAAATTTTAATCTAAGAAGCAAAATCTACAAATTATTAAGGGGTTATATTTTTATATGCCGCGGGCGACATTGTCCCGAAAATGCTGGCAGCATTTTCTCATTGAATTGCAAAGCATTCTGATTCAGATTTCAAACACGAAACAAAATAAAAGCAACATTAAAGTATATTTGTACGAAACCAAAACTCGGAACTATAACCCCGTAAGATTTACGAGGACGGATATGAGAGCAAGTGCGTTATCTTTACGATCACTATGTTAGAATAACGACTTGGCCCTGCACTACAACCATTCTATGTTAAAAGAGAGTATGCGACTCAAAAGCTACAAATAGAACACCCTTTAGAGCTAAGAATACGGTTGCAAATGCAAATGATTGTGTGAGTTGTGACCTTGTTTTTTCAACGGGAACTCCCACGCATGTTATATCAAAACGTAATCAGGACAGTACTTCTATAACGTTTAGGTCACAGATTGATGTGTCACAGCGAATGAAGTTTAATGTAGCCAAGTTCTGATTTTTCAACCCTTACTTATACAGGGTGTAATCGTTAAGTGTGTCCAGGCGAATATTCCGTAACTATTACAGATATCAAAAAACTTTAAACTACAATCTAAAACAAAATAAATAAATATCAAACACTCCCATACAATGACATTTAGTATGAGATTAGTAGAAAGGACGTCACTTCGAACATCTGCTTTAAATACAAAATTATGTACTTACTAAATACTATAAATTAATTAATAAATAAGAAATAAATATTACTCAATTAAAAGATAGTTTTATTTCTTTTTTAGGTTAATAAATAGTTTCCTTTAATATCAGTACTTAGCTAAAATATACTTTTAAAATAAGGAAACTAAAACCTTTCTACCAATCTCATACTAAATGTATCGGAGTGTTTAATGTCAAAATTTTGGATACTTCTCGTTTGATTTTTAAAAAGTTATTGATGTCATTTTACTGATTAGGTAACGTACTTTCGATATCAATTTAAATTTTTGTGTGAATAATCGCCTGGACACACTTAACGATTACACCCTGTATAGACTGACTGACAGACAATGCACACCTTAAACTGCTGGACCTAGGGACTTGAATTTTGGAAGGAATATGCCTTGGGTACTTAAGGGGAGCACTGAGAAATATTTTTTAAAAAATCAATCAGTGTATTTTTGTCAAATACGTTTGAGTTTTGTTCAATTTAAGTTCATAGCTTGAAGAGACAAAAGGGAGACAATACATAATTGGTGTTTCACTTTTGCTCTATCACCCTTTGACTTTATTTTAATTGTAACGCAAAATAGTCTTTAATATTTATAAAAAAATATTTAATTTTGTATAAATATTAATTGAGAATAACTCGTATCAATACGTTGTTGTTTCACGATTCAAAAAGTGACTTTCTGCTGGAGTTTCTTGCGGCCTTTCTTCTCCGCCATGATGGTCTTGTCCGAAGCGCTAGATACACTCTATATTGCCGACGTGTAAAAGAGCCCTCATGTGGCCAATTAACTCAATAAATATTTTGAATGTTAAATTTTGAAATTTTGAATATTTCCTATTCATAATAATAGAATGCAATTTTATACACTTTTTTGAGTTGTCTGTTCTCAGCTGTGTAAACCCTGTCCAATGTAGGGTTACCTCATTCCGTATTCAGGTAGCATATTTTAAAAGGATATTGTTTTGATGACAATCTGATAGCAACCAACCATTTTCGACTCTCATGCAAGCTTTGAAAGCACAAAATGCTTTAACGTATTTATGCTAGCTGGTGAAACAGAAAATTGAAATATCAAAAGTTGAATATGAAACAATATCTGAATCAGTAGAATAATCATGATGATAAAAATACCGGTTCGACAACACGTTACGGACTTGTCCTAATTAGTAACTCTGCATCGTGGCTAGCTTAAACGATCCCATTGCACCGGCTGCATTGCCGCGCTGAATTGCAATTGAAACTGCTAAACCAGCTGTCACGCAGACGATGTCCCAACTCACTAAAAAACTCCTTGGCATTCGAATCCCCAAAGTCCTGGGGACTACCATGACAGCTATTCAGTTCAGTTTTCACTGAGAGAAAAGGACTACATAACTGTTATAGCTCTGTCCCTTACGCTCACCGTAAAATGAAATGCATAGCGCTGTCATGGTAACACCACTGATGTCTCCACCACGACTGGGATAAAGTCGAACGTAGGTTCCATGACAGAGTACCTCGAGTGCTTCAACTTAATTAGACTTTTTTAAAACTAAACTCTAGGTACTAGGCTTAGAATTTGGAATAGACATATTTGACACTAACTAGCGTTTGACGTATTCTAGTGTTCTTGCATGCCAAGCCCACAGTTACCGATACTGAAGACGACCGCAATTTGGGCTACAATAATATCTTCAATATATATAAAAGGCAAACCTGACTGACTTATATATCAACGCACAGCCGAAACTACTGTACCTAGAAACTTGAAATTTGGTACAGGGGTTCCTTTCATGATGTAAGTGAGCACTAAGAAAGGATTATCCGAAAATCGACCCCCAACGGGAAGAAATGGGGGGAGGAGCGGGAAACTAATTCTACGCGTACGAAGTCGCGGGCGTCCTCTATATGTTACATAAAACTCATGCCTTCATTCCCAGAGTGGGGTAGGCAGAGCTACAGAATTACCGACAACTCTAAAATTTTTATTATAGCTATATGTGCTGGTCCAAATGCCATATTATGGGTTATTAAGAACTGAGGGCTTATTGTCTAACGCACTCGCAATCACTATCGTTTTCATTTTGAAAATCGAAGGCTTGTCTGCATACAATATGAAAACAATTGCTCCACTCTGAAGCCGGTTGCGATTGCGGTGCGTTAGACAATGAGCCCTGAGGGGCTAGACAAGATGCATTACGCTAACCAGCGTTTCTATTCGTTACGAAAAGTCACGTGATGTACCAGTGACGTAATTGGTTTAAAAACGAAGCGATTAGAAACGATAGTTAGCGTAGTGCATCTTGTCTAGCCCCTCTGGTCTTTTGGTTGAAGATCTCCGCTTTACTAACGTAGATCCACCAAATTTAGACCCGCTAGATTATTCTCAATAAGCAGATAATAACTTTCTATGCAAAAATAAGAACAATGAGCAAACCCAGCTTATTGTCTTAAGATATAAACATATCTCGTTTCGGGTTGCTGCCATTAGACTTTCTTGAATATTTGATGTCTTCTCAGAATATTAATAATGTAAAAGTACCCTTTCCAGACGCGAGTTACATATCAACCTAATCACAAACGGTAGATCCCCTAAAAGGCAAATTGAAGAAGTTCTGGCTTGACTTTATCTCCTAAATATCAACTGTCCTCTACACAAAACGCAGTTTATGTCCCAGTGCGTGCTTTTCACTTTGTATGGAAAAAATAACCGTGATTACTCAACAAATAAACTAAAAAATAAACGGGAAAATAGGTTTAAAAATTTTGCTGATTTGTAATGATTCTAATTACGTAAGATACCACTGAAAAACTTATGAAATAAAACATGAAATTAATGATTTTTCGTGACATGGATATAAGGGAAAGTTACAAAAAATCAAGATTAAAATGATCAATATCTCCGAAACTGGTAAAAATCGCTGAACATACAAGGGGATTAAGTCGATAGCTTTTTGAAGCTGCTCTATCAGCCCTAGGCGGATTGACATTAGTTTCTGGGACACCCTGTATATCTTTGTATCTATGTATGTAGGTATTTGAATGTAATATTTTATTTAGAAAGGTTTAATTGGTATTCGGATTTAATAAATAATATAATAAAATTAAAAGTTAAACCTAAACTTATTTAAATTAAAATAAAAACTAAGCTACTCAAATATTAAAGACGTAAATAATAATCACGACTATAAAAAGAACACCCCCTCTAGCAGGTCCGCTCGCGGCATGGTCCCTATGACACTGGCTGCATTACCTCTCTGGATAGCTAGCCCAATCCTTTGAGAGAGGTAAGCACCAGCTCTAGGATCTCCGGAGGTGTCTATGAGCCGGGATGACAGGGCCTTAATAAAGCTTTTCATATCAGCTGACCAAGGTCCCATGGTCTCCACTGCAAGCGCCACAAATTCATAATTATTTAATAATGATGAATATTTGCGGCGCTTGATGGTTTGGGCCTGATCAGCTGCTGCACCGGCCCGATTACGGGTTGACTGGACGTGGGACAGGGCGAATGTGTCAACACACGTCGCGTCCCACACCAGTGCCCTACCCAGTTTCCACGGCACCATTGTAACTCCGTCTGGTCGCTTGCCATCGTCTCTATGTAAACCTGCTGGTTCCAGGACAGCTGGTACAGAGGCAGTGGCAAGCGAACGACGGATCAGATAATTAATTGTGCCATGGCGGTACAAACGGCCGGCACTTCTAAAGCATGAAAGGCCATGTCGTCCCAGCTCACTCACTTCCTTCCCGCACGTGCAAGTATGATTGGTTAAATAATTAATACTTTTATGTTCTTCTAAATAAATTTGTACTCTCCTTACTCGATGCACAACCTTTCGCTTTTCTCAATCTGTGCAGCTGGAAGAAATCCCTTACTGGTATATGATAGCTTTTGTACACATATTTTATATTTCTTTTGTATAATAAAGTGTTTACATACATAGAAATAGTTTAATTTGCTTTGATGGCGACGATGAGGAAATCCATTTTTCCCTCATCAGGGATATAGGGCTCGTGGAAACTAATTCCATTTGACTTGACCCTGGGAGCCTAGTAAAGATGCATAACTATTATACTATAAATCACTATCTTAGGATAGTTTAATTGGCACTAAAAACTGATTATCACAATCACAATATAATTATCATCCGAATTAATAAACGTAATCTTACGTAAACGAGCCGTCAACTCGCAAACATATCCCATTAAACGTCTAAACCATCCACTGGCGTTAACGAGATTATGTGTAATGCTTCTAATTGGTATTTAGCGGGTAAATTGCAATCTATATATATAAAAGGCTAAACTGACTGACTTATATATCAACGCACAGCCGAAACTACTGTACCTAGAAACTTGAAATTTGGTACAGGGGTTCCTTTCATGATGTACTCGTAAGTGAGCACTAAGAAAGGATTTTCCGAAAATCGACCCCCAACTGGAAGAAATGGGGGGAGTAGCGGGAGACTAATTCTACGCGTACGAAGTCGCGGGCGTCCTCTAGTCGATATATATACAGCGGGCCTAATATGATTGCGTTTATCTGACAAACTGTGCATGATAAAGCATCCGTCACTCTCGTACTTATATACATGTCAGAAAGTGACGGATGTTTTATCCACATTTTGTCACGCAATAAACGCAGCCATATTAGGCCCGCAGGTGTTGTTTTCGAACGTAATAGATGTCCTGGGACTCTATTTTACTCGACAAAACCATGTTGATATTGACATGTCGTATTGTCAATGATAGCTCTTTGACAGTAATGGCGGCCGAGTTAAAAACAATACGAAAAAAATACATGTCAAAAGCGATATGGTTTTTTGGTTTAAAATAAGCTTGCGTTTCTCCTAAAGGCGGTAAAGAGTGAGGGTTTTTTTCAAGTGATGTTTCTGTTTGTATGCAATTCAAAAAATGAGTTCAAGCGATGGAGATTTTACTCTAACACAATTTTTTTCTTGTGATTTTTGAGAAATGCACTATATTTGCCTTGGCCGGAACGGCAATTGCGGGCTTCGTATTTTTAAACGGACTCGCAAGCTCGTGCGTTTAAACCAATACTCGGCCCGTAATTGGGATTGTTCATATTTTTAAAATTACTCTAATTCGAAAACCATTTCGAGGAATTGGGTTTTAAAGGCGTTCTGCATTATTAAGTTTTTGAAATATTTATCTATTTCGGATATTTCGACAAAAGTATATTTAAGCTTTGTTTGACTTTCGTTTTTGGCTTGAAGCCCTCCTAGGTGTATCTTACGGGTTAGGCGAAAACCGCTTGAAACAGTATGTTTTAATACGTTATTACAATCACTTTTTATCATTAGATATCTTTTAATTGTTGTAATATATTAGAAAATGCTAACCCAAATTAAAAATAATCATGTCATCCATATAATGTCTGCTAAATAAATAAAGATATTCAAACATAACTATTGGGTCAAATACAAAATTAATGAACTTGGTCTCTTAAAAGTACCCATTCTTTCGAATTAGAGTGTGAAAACAGTGCGTTATTTTTTTTGGTCTATCCTAATTGCCTACTTCCCTGCCTGTGCCTAGGCAATAATGTACTATTTTTACATACTGTCACTGTTGCATTTACGTAACGTACGTCAATGAATCGGCAAAAGCAAGTTTTATACAAGACTTTTGAAGGGCGTTTATTTAAAACATACCCGTTTCAAATGGTCCTAAAATCACGCCATCTTCTGTTATCTCAAATCTTTTTGTGCTCGCAACTTAAATAATTCCTAAGCAAAACCGTTTCTTTTCAATACAAATAAACGTTTCCTTTCAAGTGTTCGCTCCGTCAATACACTGAAGGGTTGGCTCGGCATTTCGTATTCGAGTCCACTTGCGCGGAAGTGTTCGTTTTGTTTCTAAAAAAAATAGAAAAGGAAATCCTGTTATTTATTCTTTGGGTGTTACAAAAGTTAGAATTATATATGCAAAAGCTCATCTCACGGAAAACCGCGTAAATTTTCATAATTCAAGAAACTTTTGAAGTTGTTAAAGCCTTGTACGTTTTCAGTTTTTTTTTATAATTGCGTGTGTCACAATTATACTAAGAATTATATTATAAACTGGCTGTAGCCCGCGACTGCGTTCACGCAGAAAAATAAAACATAGCCTTTGTTCATCAAGGGTGTGATTCTCTCAAAAACGGCGGTCGGTCGAACAAACGAGCGAAATCGCAGCGGCGAGTTTAGGTAGTCCCGTCCGAGCGAACAAAACACATTTTAGGGCGCGCATTTTCAATTTGGCAGCATGGTTTCTGTCTGTCTGACCGCCGTTTTTAAGAGAATAACACCCCAGGGATAATTTATGATTCTAATGGTGAAAGATTTTTTCAATTCGGTCCAGTAGTTTCGGAACCTATTCAATGCAAACAAACAATCAAATATTTCCTCTTTATAGTAATTAGTGTAGATGTAAATAGTTTTTATTTTATTTGCTCGCAGTACGGTCGGCCTTATAAGAAGCTGCACACTTAAGTGTTTTGTCACTTTAACGTCATGTTTGAACTGCTGCACTAATCTGTCAAAGGCGTTATAGCGACAAGGTACACAAGTGTTCAGCTTCTTATAAGGCCGACTGTACCTATTTGTGGAAAGTACTATTCCTACCTCGGCGGAGAGGGCAAACGAATGGGCTCGTACACATAAGTCGTCCATCTATGGCGTACTTTCCAACCTCTTCAACAATGTACAGTGCAATAGCTCTTAATAAAAAGGCCTTTTGATTTGTACTTCTCTCTCACTCGCTCTTGAAAGCTTGTATGGGAATCCTACCGAATATATCCAAACCCGAAACCCTTTTTATTAAACTATGACTAATAAAGAAAATTGTTTAAGTCTTCAGAAAAAGTATTAAGGTACTTAGTAAGGCGATGACAGTCCCAATTTCTTATTGTAAAAAAACGGCAATTATTTCATTCATATTGCAAGGTTTCCTTGATTAACATTCGTGCTTTGCATAAAATTGGGATTTTTCAGCGTCTAATTAAAAATATTTATAAGAATAACTTACAAGGGTTTCTTAGTATCCAAATTAGTCATCAATATAAGAAGACATTTACAGAAATGTGCCACAATAAAATTAATTACGACAAGCACGTCAATTCAAAATGGCGTAATTTAAGACGGTTAAGGTTCCGCAAACTAATACTATGCAAATTTTTACCTCTAGGGTCCCCTAATCGTTGGAATAATGTCTTTATTACGACAAGCCCAGAGTTTCACCACTTCCTAGTGAATCATGCAACATTTTTTTAATTAAAAACGAAACAACCATTTAAATTTAAATGTTGTCGTTGTAGAAAGTGTAAGTGCCAACTACGGCGCTCCTTATTTCCCTTCTTTATTTTTACTATAGCTACCCATTTTTACAGATTCTGAAAAACCGTCTGTCTTGCAAGACCCTTTTTTTCTGAATTGGCTGAAGAAATGAGGCTGAACTTTGGAATACGTAATCGTGTAGTATAAAGATAAGTGGTAAGTGGTAAGACACTCAACACAAAGCCTCATTTAGAATTTTTAAATTTGTAATTATTTATTTAGACACTATCATTTAAAAAGTCTTGTTTTAGTGAGAGAGATACATTTTTTTCACATTTAATGATGAAGGTACTGACTGAGTAGTAAATTTAGTCTCTAACAATCTTGTTTTTGTAGAAAATAGATAAAAATTGTCACAAGATAAATTTTGTATTGCAGTAGTAGTAAAAGTACCTACAGATGTAGACGTTACAGCTTCTGTTAACTTTATTAAATGGTAGATATGTATGTAGTGGTAAAAGATGCCACATTGTACTCATGCTAATTTCAAAGAACTTGAAAACATGGGTGTCGTTTGTTAATAAATAACAACGATAGATAGCGTCAGCATACCCTCCAAGTATGAAAAAGTAAGCGATCACAAATTTCGTGGATCTTAAGTAGGGTCTTGGTGGCATAATTGGTAATGCGCCTGCATTGGCCCGGATTGCCAGAGGAGATGTAGGTTCGAATCCTGCCTAAGACGGACGAATATTTTTCGCTTTAATATAATTTGGTAGATATGTCTCGTGTGGCTTTTAAAATATAAAAACGGCAAGTATGAGTAGCAGCATAGCTTTACTACAAGTAAGACGTAGGTGAGACGCTGATGCTCGAATCCGACTCGCACCTGACCAGTTTTTTTTACCTATTCTTTCAAACATTAGCTTCTATGTTGTGTGTTTATTTCAATACACTCGTCACAAGATTTTTTTGTCCAATCTTCGGTGCGCAAATCTAACTGAAAGAAACTGGGAAGAGCATGTCGGACCATTCTCAGTGCAATGTTCTGACACAGTTACTACAAAGACAAAAAACTATCTCGAAAAACGACAAGTAAAAGCGAATTTCCTATTTAAAGTTATTTGGTGCTGTCTTAGATGATTTAAGGTTGCAAAGCCAAACTACCCGTATAGTTTCGTCATATCCGTCTGTCCGTCTGTCCATCTGTCCGTATGTCTGTCTGTTCGCGGTTTAACTCACATACTTTTGCTGCTACAAAGGTGTAATAAAATTTGGCATAGGTATATTTACATTTAAATTACGCCGAAAAAGTTGTAAAATAAAATATCTACCGAAGTGACAAATCAAGACAAAATTCGTTATAATAGAAATATAAACGTAGATAACGGCTGCTTCTAGCCATTACTCAATTTTAATTAAATTCCCTTATCTCCAGATATCTCAAGCACGGAATAGATGAAAACGGAGATGACTTCATTTAGGAAACGGCGTTTGTCTGATGACGAAAAAGAATTACTTATTATCGGAAATGAGAATTTTTAATCATTATTATGGTTGCTTTTGTGCTGCGGTAATAACAATAACTTTAAATAGCCAGGCGTGATTTTTATTGTACATATTTTTTGATAAACATTTATCGTAATTTGTTTGAAACCATCAAAAGATACGGGAAATACAATCACATTTTCACGAGAACAATCCGTGTGCCGAATCAAATTTATATATTTATTAGAAAAAGAAACTGGGTCGATCAACGCACAGCCGAAACCTACCGGACCTAGGAACTTGAAATTTGGAGGAGGGAATATTTCTTGGATATTCTAGGGGTACTAAGAAGGGTCTTTTGGAAATTAATTCCCTGAGGGGTTAAAATAGTAGCGGGAAAATAATTCTACGTGTACAGTCACCAGCAATAAGTTGCAATAACATATTATCCAATATTAGATTACAAAAAAACTTACACGTCTATATGACTAGAGGCATAAGAGCGTGTCAGATATTTTTGAGCCCAATGTTGAATAATATTATTATTACGAAGTCGCGTGCGTTCTCTATTTTCATGAGTTTCACCTAAATTGGTTGAGTGGCTTACGTATGTAAGATTGTGACACATTTACAATATTAGTAGATTCGTCTTTACAAGCTTTTAACTTACAATGTTTGAATGAATGTATAATGTATGTACTATCACGAACGTTAATTTGTGACCCATTTCAAGAAAAATATGCTTGAAGTCGTCAATGTTATTAGAGATGTCAAGTCATTTGTAACTTTTAGGAAACTCAACCTTATTGTTGTAGAATGTCAGATTGACTTTGGACCTAAGGTGGGTACCAAATTTAAGTTCGCGACTGTACGGGTTAAATCTTGCAAGTTAATTTTAATGCAATAATGCAATATTATGGTATCTAAGAGCTGAGCTGATAATGGAGTCGGAAGGTGCCGCCAGGATCTCCGCTATAAGTACTTAACGTAATCCCAACACGGTGGGTTGAGAATTATTATTTTCGTCGTAGGTTCACCCATGGCAACATTATACTTAGAATTGGTTTTTTTTCTTTCCTACTTTATTGCTTTTTATTTTTTTATTTTTGTGTTGCCATTGTTTTTTATGATGTTTTTCTTTGTTCTGTTTATTTTTGTGCTCGTCGAATAAATGTTTCTATTTCTATTTCTAGTTTGGTCTTGATAAGCAGGTAATGCCTTTGAAAAGTATATTATTTAACAAATCTGGGTACGTATTATAATATATAAAGTTCAAAATACATAAGGGTGATGGCTTTTTCTGAAACCGTAAACTTTTCAGGATTGTTATAAAACAAACCTCACCTAACAATGCAATGGCTTTTAAAAATCCTGAAATGTTTACGATTTCAGAAATAAAACCATTATATATTATGAACATTATGTATTTTGAACTTTAAATATTATACGATGCCAAAAAATCTATTTCACCTCTTGTATTGTCTGTGGTTACTAGCGAACGGGGTAATTTATGTGCACGGTAGAGCGAGCGTCGAGTTCAATAATCGGGAAGTCTCAGCCTTAAGCGCTTAGTTCAGAACAAACAAACGACTGTCGCCTGTTTCGGGTAGATAATGCGGTTGGCACATCAGTTACATTTTGTTTAATTACTGAAGCTTTGCAATTGTATTTGTACCGTGTAAGTACGACGAATAAATAATGAAAACTGTAATTTATGACGCAACACGACACAAACCATGACGTTAATAAAATTACTTATTTGTAAATAAAATGGGCACTTATAATTATTTCAAGTAAGTAGTTTAAATAAAGTGTTAGGAAATTAGGCATTATGCTACAATTAATATGATTTTTATATTATTTACTATTTTTCTTTGTAGAAACTAAATTTTGTTTTATATACTTCACTTTTTATTTTGTTAAACGACTTCAAAAAAGGAGGAGTTTCTCAATTCGATTTCATTCGATGTGTTCGCTCATAACTTCGTTGTTTATGAACCGATTTTGATGTTTCTTTTTTTTTGAAGCATATTACTTTTGCCGATCACACATAATTTTCTGTTGACCAAAACGCCAATATTCTGCCAGCCGTTTTTTAGCCATTTTGTAGCCTGTTACGAATACATATACGCAGGTTTAACAAAGATGGCCGACTTTATGTTCTAAATTTAAAAAAGTTCTTTTCAAATGCCATTTTTCGAAGCGTTGGTAAATCCAAGCATAAAAGAGGCCGTGTGACCTACTTGCCAAATAAAAGGTTTTTATTTGAAGCAGAGATAAAATACTCGAGTATGAATGGTGAATGGTGAGTCAGTTTCATGTTTCAAACAGCTCGAATTTTAATTCTGATGTTAGAAATAGGAGACAATGCATATGTCATAAAATATAATATTTGAATTTAATGTGAAAAAAATTTTTGTCATGTCAATAAGAATAATTGGATTCGTTCGTCGGAAAAGCCTACTTTTTATAATTATATTTAATAACTTGAGTTTTACTCGAATATTGCCGTAAAATATAATGTAGCATAATAGTTATGGTTTACGGAAAATCGCTTTATTTTTGACAAGTAAAAAATCGTGTCTTAAGATATCGTAAGTGATTTGTTTTTTTTTTGTTTTATGATAATACTTGAGTGGATTGAAATCAATATAAACCGTAAATCAATTGTTTCGATCGATAAAATCCGAACCCAAGCACATAAAGCTTATCAACATTATCCGATAAAACTTGTTACTTTATTAAATTACTTTTCAAATTAAATGAATTAATTAATAAAACTAAAGCAATAAACTCAAATTTCGCATATTAGATATAATTAATCGCGTTAAAACTTTCCTAATTTTATTATTTATTTATTTATTTTATTTATTTATTAAGGATTACCAACAGATAATACATCATACAAATTCTTAATTCTATATCATATACATCCCAGGTTGATGCTTATCTACTTATAGGTAACCACAACTTACACTAATCAAACTATTAATTAACTAAATTTAAAACTATTTCATATTCCATGCCGCGCCAGCTCCACAAATTGAATAGTTGTGTTACAATTAGTGAAAATAAATTTGGGCTAAAATTTAATCTATTGGTCACAAGGGCTTTCCGATTCCACGAGTCTGTTTGCGTTTAATTTAAAAATCAATATTCCTTAGTGCCATTTATTTTTAGATAAATAAGCATAAATTAATATCAGGGGACAATGTCACTCGAATTGACCTAGTCCCAAACTAAGCTACTAGACAACGATATAAATACTTATATAGAGAAATATATACTTAAATACATAGAAAACACCCATGACTCGGAAACAAATATTCGCGCTCATCACACAAATATCTACCCTTACCGGGATTTGAACCCAGGACCGCTAGCTTTGTAGGGTCACTACCGACTAGGCCAACGCGTCGTCACACCACCACAAAAAACCATAATATATTCCATAATTTAATTTATACTTATTCGACGACCATCCAACCTAAACTGATCGTCTAATATAGAAAGGGGTTTTTTATTTACTTAACCTTTTAAAAACCCGGTCAAGTGCGAGTCGGACTCGCGCACTGAGGGTTCCGTACCGCCGCACAGTAGGTATTATTATATTCCAATTTGAATTCGATTTCGAATCGAATCATGGCGACCTCAACTCATACTTGATATTTTTTTAGTATTTGTCGTTTTTGCGGTACGGAACCCTCGGTGCGCAAGTCCGGCTCGCGCTTGATCGGTTTTCATTATATTTATTCATATTTAAGGAGCTTTTTCTACGATGAGCGCTGTATGTTTCTGTAAAGGTCATTGCGCGTAGGATAAGTATAATATTTATAAGTATTGTGCAATTATTGTTGATATACAGAGTGTGGCCTAGAATAGGGGATAATATTGAAAACAGGGACTCTCTAGAGTGTCAGTATTTTTTCTGAAAATATCCCAGTTAACCAAAACCCGTAACTTTACACACAATAAGAATTTAAAGGTACGATTCATAATCAGTGTATTATTGCAAAACGATTTTATCGCTAACGTTTTCAATGTCGTGGTACAGGGGCATTGTCAAAGAGACGTTCCAAGTAGTTCCGAATAAGTACGATGCATTGAGTTGAGCGGAACTATTGCATTATTTGCATTACATTGAATTTACGATTAAGTTTGTTAGAAAAAATAAAAAGTACCTAAAGTTTTGATTTTAATTAGTTGGGACCATAATGTTTATTACTATTGACCTATAGAGCCTCCGTTTTCAATATTATCCCATATTCTAGGCCTGTATAGGTATGTTTTTTTATCCAGATCAAAAATACCTTTTAATCAGAATCTCGCTTACTTCCCGCACAATTGAGCTCAGATGCATTGCACACATGAACAGTTTTAATATCGGCACAATATTCCCGCCGGTTCCGATTTTACTTCACGCCTAGACTGCGATTGCGAGCTATTCTCCTTTGAGGTAAGCCATATCGTCATCGTATTGTTTCATGGTTATTTCACTCGATAGTAAACGTAATATAACCCAAAAATAACTAGATTAAAAGTCGGTGTATCTGTGTGTCACCTGTAGCATTGTAGACAGGCGTTTTCAAAAAAAAAACTCATAGTTAAGGACTAAAATTAACAAGGGTAACTTTTCAATGATACTCGTATCACGGCAATGAACTAAACTGCTATTAAAAAATAGTGGCATATCAGACAAAACTTCTGTAACAAATGCTATGTATGTCCAGGTTTGAAATAAATAGTCTAGACCGTTTAGGTCACGTATAAACTTAATTTGTATTCCACCGGTAAAACGCTGTTTCACAAAATAATATGCAAATACATATAAATAGGGGCCGAATACGTGAGTAGGTAAATACACTTGAATCTAAATAACTTGAGGTAAAATATCCACTCTACATTCAAAAACGTTCTGATATTGATTGATTAATTCACTGACTGATCAAAGGATGTAAATATAGAGTGTTTGTTTACATTTATAAATTAACAAATACTAGCGACTCGCTTTCGCTTCGCTCTCGCTCCGCTTTGGTTTAAACTCTTATAGGTCGATTCATAAGAGCTGGCACGAATGGATTGAACGTAAGTTATGTCACTTGTCACTGTGTGAGTTCTGTTCTTATACAGGGTCCTCCTAATATTTTGTAAAAAACTAGAACTTTTTAGTGAATCAATAAAAATAAAAATGTAATCTGCCCATTATTAGGACTAAGCAGGTAAAATATAAGTATGTTAGTATTTTTACTGCGGCTTACGATTACGGATTTAATAACTTACTGCCACGAAGCAAATTGTTTTACTAGCATAAAAATATTACGCTTTACATTTAATTTTGGGCGGTTTAAACAGGATTGACAAAAGACATAATTATTACTTATTGAACAAATTAAAAGAAGTGATCTCGTCCTACCCCTCTGAGAAACAGGCGTGATGTATGTATGTACACTCACCCAATAAAAATGTTGAGCATACTTAGAACTTTGTCATTGTGAATGTCATTATCATTGTCATTGTGTGTAATTTGATGTTCTGTTTGAAGTTTACTATGAAATGCACAAGTGCTTAACATTTTCGTTGGGGTACTGTACTTATTGAATCAACCTGTATGTAGCCATTTTGTGATGCCCACATAGATATTTTCATTCACTCATTCGATCCATTCGTGCCAGCTCTTGTGAATCGACCTATATTAGTCAGGAATAATTTAACTAAACTAATTTAATTACACCCGAGTGGTTGGAAGTGCCATGTCTTCCCGTGGATGTCGTAAGAGGCGACTAGTGGAATAAACTGTCACTAATACGCTGGTAAACATCTTGGCCTATTGTGCAAAATGTGGTTGCGGAATTGTCAACAAGTTTATAGAGTTGTAGGTAATTCCGTAGCTCTGCCCAACCCTGGGAACGAAGGCGTGAGTTTATGAATGTAATTTAACTACTTGTTAATACAAGAATATTTAAAATCGGTTTAATAGTGCCAGAGATAAACTCCAACATACATTCTGCCCTTTTACGAAAAAAAGGCACATCTACTATATGAATTATATTGCACTTTTAACCTTATTATAACCTGTGAGAGTTTAATATACTTCTATGAATCAATTGCATTTGTTCCTTTTCTCTGTAGGAGGGCAGAATTAGTGATGATAGGACCTTGTTGGCGCTGGTTTTTAACGCCAGCATAACGCTGAGTTGGAACCATTTCGTGACAACAGGGTATTTTGTCTATATGTCAGTATTTTGTTGAGTTGTGATTGTCTGTTTATAACGAATAAATGTTTTTTCTTTCTTTCTTTCTTTCTTTCTTTCTTTGTGCAGGGTCCGTCCGGATGGCATCTTATCCTTGAACCTATACTATGGAGGCTTTGTTTTTAATCGTGTTTTCATTTTTAACTATATCAAGGAAATATGACCAAGTTTAATATATCCAAAGAACAGACGCATAAGTGTTATGGTTATTGAGATCCAGATCGTGGAACACTAGACTCAAAAAAATGAGAGCCAACAAAGAGTTATTTTCTCTTAGTTGACCAAAAATTTATACAATAGTTAAGATATTAGATATATCAACCAAAGCTGATAGTAACAACAGCAATTTCTTTAGTCAGCAACATCTTAGTTGATGTATCTAACGTCTTAGTTGATGTATCTAACGTCTTAGTTGATGTATCTACCGTCTTAGTTGATGTATCTAACGTCTTAGTTGATGTATCTAATGTCTTAGTTGATGTATCTAACGTCTTAGTTGATGTATCTAACGTTTTAGTTGATGTATCTAACGTCTTAGTTGATGTAAAAAACGTCTCGTCAGACTCGTATGGAATCAAGATGCTTATGCACAACAATCACAATCTTGTTAGAATCGACCAATTATTTTTTCTCAGCTTTATCATAATATGTGGCCTCTTAAATTACCCAAACTTAAATATCCAGTAGCTAATTCCCCGCGTCCTAAATTAACACGATGTATTTAGTGCAAAATCCACACGAATTTTGCTTTATTAAATTAGAAATGCAAAATTTGTTGGCCATTACCCGACAGTATACACTTAGGGTGATTTAATTTATGTTGCCAGCTAAATGAAAAAGGGTATCATAGATTATTGAAACCAATTTAATGTAGTCTACTGAGGCTGTACGAAAACAGCTTTTAAGTTTGTCAATAATTCAAGTGATTCCAAAAATATGAATATAATTATAATTATAGTACTACGAACGGCCCTCGCTTCGCTTCGGTTATGTAAGTTTTCTGTTACACCCGTACAAATCCAGAATTTATTATAAATAACAACCTTTCTTTGAATCTGTCTATGTATTGATGAAAACTGCATTAAAATTTGTTGCGTAGTTTGAAAGATACATACAGAGACAGTCGGCGGGAAGCGACTATGTTTTATACTATGTAAAGATAGGCACATAATGACTTTTGAGCTAGGGGTACTGGGGTAATATAGTGTAAACTGATCCTGCGACCTTGGTTTTTTTGTTTTCGTCTTTAATAACGTGAAAAATTGTATTGCCAGCGGTATTTCTTGGTGTAACCGAACGAGGGAAAAGTAACGGTTATTTTTGTTTCACTCTTAAGGTGCTTTAGCACTAGCGATTTGTCCGGCGATTTCTCAGCGATTTAACTCGCACCACGCTCGCCACGAGATCGTCGCGATTTCAAAAAGTGATAAATAGTTATGGCATAGCAATTACTTAGTTAATACTTGAGAAATTATAGCAACCACATGGATCATCCACTTACCTGTACAACATCCTCTCCTGGCGATCAGCCTCCATATAGATCCTATAGTACATAAACAACATGATCACTCCGGGGATCCAAAAACTAACACTGCTAGAGATCACTGCGTACACTTTGTTCACTGTAAAACTGCACACTTTTGGGTGTCTTTTTCTAAAATCCAGGTGGTCATCCGTTGTGTACCAACCCATGAAGATCGGGAGGAAGGATACCAGAGCAGGGCTGCACCAGACCACTGCCAACATGATCCCAAGCCTGCCAGTAGTCATGATCAGAGGATAGTCCAAGGGTTGGACTATGGCGTAGTATCTATCCACGCTGATGCAGCACAAGTGGAGAATAGACGCAGAAGAGAAGTACACGTCCAAAGAATTCCAGACGTCACACATGAAGTATCCAAATAACCATTCTCCGTTCGTTATTTCCACGCTAAAGTTGAAGCACATAGCCCAGATTGCGACCAGCATGTCAGCTAAAGCCAGTGACACGACGAAGTAGTTCGTGATGACGCGGAGCTTCCTGTGTCTCATGACGGAGACAATTACGAGGAGGTTTCCAAATATCGCTGCTAGGATGATAAACAGCATGATGACGCATTTGATGATGATCAGAGTGACGATAATCGCGTCATTTTTGAACTGGTTCGCGTAGACCAAGTCGTTGGTGGTCAGGTTGAGCTCGAGGCTTCTGTTTAGGTAGCTGTCTGTGAGATACATTGATGTTGAGAGGTCCCGGAAGTCCAAGGTCCGGTTGTCGAAGGTGTCGATGTTGAAGAGTATGTCAACTTTCATGGTTCATGTCTGGTGGTCTTCTAGGTGAGATTGATTTCCTTGGTGAGGATGAGGATGAGTGTGCGAGTGCGATGTTTGGAGGAAACCATTGCGGAGAGATGCGATCTGCAACCAAAGATATTCAACTTTTAGTAACAGTAAACAGAAAATTGCATTTTTATGGTTCGGAGTTTAAAACAATTTTTAAAATTAGTTACAGCTCAATAGGGGTCAGTTTAATTTATAAAGTACTAGCTGTTGCCTGCGATTCCGTCCGCGTCGAAGTCGTTTATCTCTATCCTAACGGAAACTATATTTTTTTCCAGGATAAAAAGTACCCTCAGTTAACGTATAAATAGGGTAGTAACGGATCTCAAAAACAAATTTCCTTCAAATCAGTTCAGCGGTTTAGGTGTGAATGCATAACCAACAAACAAACATAAATACTTTCGCATTTTAAGGAAAGAAATTAGAAACACATGGAGAATCACTTGCATGTCTGTGTTTACATCCATCACAGTCTATTTTATCACAATCAATTAGATTTATAGATAACCCAGATTAAAGTTACCTACGTTCTGCTAGTATTTACTACGCGTTTGTACTTGATAATGACAATCTACATGTGAATACAGAATCAATTTTTACATTCAAAAAGGTTCAAAGTACGCTCACCATGTACATTCGGTCTTTGAGTAGCTGCACACTTTAGTACCTTGTCGCTTTAACGCCTTTGACAGGTTAGTACAGAAGTTCAAACATAACATGAAAGTGACACAGCACTAAACTGATAAGGCCGACCGTACAATAGTTAGTTATCACCATAACCAATTTCCACGATAACTTCATTTTCTGTTCCATTGTTATAAAGAAAATACAAAGAATCAAAGTAACTCACTAATTCTTACCTCTTAATTAACTGAGCTGGTTTGAACAAAAGTGAAATTAATTAGAAAACTTTGTCGATACTCAAATATTTGAAATAATTTTCCGAAATCTGCGGAAAACGTTTATCTTGGTCGGAATTCCGTACAACTGTGATTACTTCGCTAGCTTACGGGGTTAAGCGATTTAGATAAGCGATTTTGAATCGTAAACAGTCGTAAAATATTATCCATGTGTGTATAGGTTAAACTCATGTTGTAACTCTATGTGTGTGCCAAGATACATATAATGGAGAATATATTTATTTGTAACAGCACTTTAAAATTCATAAATTAGTAAAGGGGTTTTGGTAAACTAGTAAAGGGGTTTTGGTACGTGTAACCGAGATATTTGAATATTTATACCTGAGGCCCGTTTCACGAAGCTACAAGTTACAAATTACAACGGAAGTCTCTTTCTAATTCGTACTGCTAGAAAGAAGGTTCCGCTTGTAATTTGTAACTTGTAGCTTCGTGAAACGGGCGACTGGGCGTACTTTCAGTACCAAAAACGTAATACTTCAATCTTTAATATCTCCGCGTAGATTATCTAACGCATTGAATTTTATACATTTGTGTGTATTTATAGGTCCTTTAAACCATTATAAGAAAATCACCCATGGCCGCTGTAAAATAATAATGAATATAATGTTCATACAAACTTACCCAATGCCCTTTAAACTGACAATTACAGGTATCTACTTTTAAGCAAAAAATAAAGAACAATAACTACAGATACATGCAATGTACTTAGGTCAAGACATTTTTATGATTGTGAACTGTTTTTTTATGTGCCAAATAAATTATTTTTCATTTCATTTCATTTTCAATTAGTTTAGTTTTTAAGTAAATAACGATGGTAAAGCGCTGCGCCGCTAATCTAGGCGGTAAATCCAGATCGAATTTGACCTGTTATGTTATTGTTTATAACTCGGGCATGATAACAGGTCAAAAACGATTTTGTTTTTACCGTGTTGAATATATAGAGGCCCTAGACTGCGTATATACAGGGTGCCTCCGACCTTGGGGCTTTAAATGCAACGATCGATTCTACTTGTTAAACTGAACTACTTTTGTTCTGCAACATTAAAAAATAACTTAAGTTTAGCTTACTAATTGATGTTAAAGTCTAATTGTAAAATCAGTGTATTCAATCATGGCCATATAATCCTATCTCATCGTACGGGGGCGTCATTTCCTTGGTACGAGGGCTAAAGAAAAATGGAGAATTGGATCGCGTACATTGAAAATTACATTTAACTTGTATGAAAAAATTTAAATGTTAGTTGGACATATTCTTAAAAACTTACAGAACAAAAGAAGTTCAATTTCAGGAGTAAAAACGATCCATGCATTTAAAGCCCCAAGGTCGGAGGCACCCTATATATACCCGGTCATAGGAAATCACAAAAATACAAAGAAATCTTTGGATTAAAGCTATAAAATATTATAACTATGAATTACGTCATGTCTATTTTGTATCTCTTTCCCTAGGACTAAAGAAAAGAGATGCAAGATACTTTCGTTTCCTTTCTTCCTTTCTGGAGAGAGATGTAAAAGAAACGTGACGTGAATAAACATTTTTTTTTTCGTTAGATGTGCACTCTCCCTCGGACAACCATATTAGTGTTACCACATTAATTGATCGATCATCAATCAATGACTTGGATCGACGTCGGTAAATAGTCGATTAACGTAGATCGATTAATTTGCTGACTTTGTTTGTGGTTTGATCGATCGTCTATCCGTCGGCAACCGATATTGATTGGTGTGCTCATTACATCGGCTATGCAAGTTGGTTAGTTATCTGACCTAGAAATAAACTTATAAGTTATACCTGGGGTGTGATTCTCTCAAAAACGAGTGAATGAACGAGTCAGAGCCCCAGGGGTGTTATTCTCTCATAAACGCGGTCGGACGAACGAACAAGTGAATGTTGCAGCAGCGAGTTTAAGTAGTCCCGTCAGAGCGAACAAAACATATTTTAGCGCTTGCATTTTCAATTTGGCTGGCTTCTGTCGATAAGATCGAACGTATAAGGCTGCCTAATTGAGAATGCACGCGCTAAAATATGTTTTGTTCGCTCTGACAGGACTACTTAAAATCGCCACTGCAACATTCACTCGTTCGTTCGTCCGACCGCGTTTTTACCCCCGACGCAAAAAAGAGGGGTGTTATAAGTTTGACGTGTAAGTGTTGTGTGTGTGTGTGTGTGTGTGTGTGTGTGTGTGTGTGTGTGTGTTTGTGTGTGTGTGTGTGTGTCTGTCTGTGGCACCGTAGCTCTTAAACGGATGAACCGATTCGGATGCGTTTTTTTTTATTTGAAAGCAGGTTTTCTAGCGGTGGTTCTTAGACATTTTATACCGAAATCGGTTCAGCCGTTTTTGAAGTATTGAACTTTGAAATGTCAATGTCGGGGATTTTCCAACTTTTTGTTGGTTATTGAGAGAATAACACCCCTGGAGCGCACGTAACCTACTTGATACGTGCAACCTAAATATATTGCAGTCTATTGATCGGACCAATGATAGAAAATAGAACGGAGAGTTATTCCGAGACACTACATTTTAGAGACTTTTCTACGACATTGGCGGATATTTATACGCATCATTCATCGGAAAATTACCCACAGATCAAGTGATTAAACAGTTCGTGGCGTTCGTGTGCGTTTTCTATTAGATAATTAATGAGTACATAGGTACATACATATTTAAACTCACGCCTTCATTCCCAGAGTGGGGTAGGCAGAGCTAGGGTGACGGCACCAATGATGGACACTTTTACCTGACAGGCACTAGTAAAGGACACTTTAATCTTAATTCAAATTCCATACGGTCCTAAATTGTTTGTTGGAAAACAAATGAATAACCCTTATCTTCTGTAAAATAAGAATCAAGTGTCTATTATTGGTGCCTTGTCCATTACTGGTTCCATCACCCTAAAGAATTACCGACTCCTAAAAACTCGTTGATAATTCTGTAACCATATATTGCACAATCAGGCATTAATGACTACTGAATTTTAATATTTATTCATAATCTAAGTATGTACAGTCAACAGCATAAATAAGTGATGATTTATGTACCTTGTCACTTTAACGTCGTGTTTGAAATGTTATACAAAATTGTGAAACGGTTGAAAGCGACAAGGTACATAAATGATCACTTATTTATGCTGTTGACTGTACAATTGGCAAAATAGATCCCTCACATGAAAACTTAAAACTGTGTGAAATTTGGTTGGACAATTTTCACAATTTGATCCATGTTTTTTATCTGTTTCTCAATATTTGATGTGAGTGACATCACCAGAAGTAAAAAAAAAGGCACTTATGGCGGTTTATGACGATGACATAGGTACACATGTAAATATCAGTATGATTATCTTTACAATGAAAATGTTCGAACGAACGCCTAAACAAATAAGGAGATAAGGTGAACGCCACTCCAGTCTATTTGGCTTATCAAACACCTACTTAACTCGTTTTTGTTATGGATATCATACGGATATACCTAAGTACTTAATTTATTTATCGCTTGATCTAATAAAATCCGGCCAAGTGCGAGTTGAACTCGCGTGGAGAGGGTTCCGGACACACGTAATTTTTTGATAGAATTCTGATTGGTTTTCCTGTAACCTACCAGCAATGAACTATCACCTCCGGAGATCCTAGAGCTGGTGCTTACCTCTCCCAAAGGATTGCGCTAGCTATCCAGAGGTAACGCAGCCAGTGTCATAGGGACCATGCCGCGAGCCGACCTGCTAGAGGGGGTGTTCTTTTTATAGTGGTGATTATTATTTACGTCTTTAATATTTGAGTAGCTTGGTTTTTATTTTAATTTAAATAAGTTTAGTTTTAACTTTTAATTGTATTATCTTAAATAAATGAACTATTGTTATACATAATCGTAAAAAGAAGAGGACACCAACAATGTGACATATGAAATGTTCGCACTCGAGCTACTTATTGTTAAACGGTGCTCATAAACTTGAGCACATTCGCTCGAATGCTCGCCGAAATGAGCGTTCCAATTATTTGTTCATTCCGGACAACCAATCGGAACGCTTTACGGATAGATTCCATAGATTACCTGCACGTTTTTGATTGGAAAAGGCGATTTGATTGAAATATTATAAACAGACATGTTAGCGCATGTGCTAACATGTCTGTTTATAATATTTCAAATATTTCAAACGGGCAAATTCTAGGGATTTGATATCGATAAACATCTTATATGTCGATATATATTTTTACGTAACACCTGGCCATAATGTGAGTTTTATCGCACGCTGCGCGCACGGTAAAACTCGCATTGTGGCCAGGTGAAGACGTAAAATTGTGTACTCATCACGGGCAGTAAAAAAGAAAGCCCTCTATCGCATATTTACAACCCTCGCCTACGGCTCGGGTCTCAAATACCTGCGATTTCGGGCTTTCTTTCTTTTACAGCCCTTGTTAAGTAATGTACTATTACAAGTGCTCATTGGTTACGACACTATACAAAAAATAAATAGTCTTAGGTATAAAAGGTGAAGAAATAACAATAATATCCTGCATCAGAAAACGGCTTAGAGTTATTTTAAATATTAGAAGAATGGACCGTTAACCACTGTAGATGTAGAGAGAACGTTTTGTAATTTAAAGTTAAAATTTTCATCTAGACGTCAATCTTTCCTACTGGCAAAACAAAAATCGAAATTACATTGATATTACTATGAAAACCATTTCAAAATAAAAAATGAAACAGTTGTTTATTATTTTTATTTAAAAATGTAGAGTGAATAAAAAATAATTATTAATGTTGAATCGCATTCGATCTTTACAGTAGCATCGATATATTTTTTTTGTTGCAAAAATATTTTGCTACATTACTTTAGTATTCGTATCTTGAGTTAGCACACGTCTGGTTATAAACTAATTATAAAGAATTATTGGTTGACCTACACCCGTTTATATTATACTTACACCTCAAATAGAAACCGTTTCTCCTCATTTCACAAGTTTACGCATCTATTACAACGCTTACGCCATTTTCCGCGCAATAAAATCGGTCCCACAGAAGTTTTAACAGCGCCGTTTGTATGTAGCTCACCTTTGTGCGTACAAAAAGGACCCAAACGTCAGCTTGAACGACTTACAGGCTATTGTTACAGAGAAATCACGTGTAGTGAAAAGATAAATGATTTCCGCTTTGTGAAGAATGTTTTCTGTTGAGGAATTGTAGTTTTTGTAGTTTTTTACAAGAAACGTTAGATTTTAAATGTATTGGAAAAGAGAGTACAATAGAGATCTGTTTGAGATAAACTTTTTAGGGTTCCTTACCCAAAGGGTAAAAACGGGACCCTATTACTAAGGCTCCACTGTCCGTCCGTCTGTCTGTCTGTCTGTCTGTCTGTCTGTCTGTCTGTCTCTCTGTCTGTCACCGGGCTGTATCTCATGAACCGTGATAGCTAGACAGTTGAAATTTTCAAAGATGATGATGTATTTCTGTTGCCGCTATTACAACAATTACTAAAAACCGAATAAAATAAATATTTAAGTGTGGCTACCATAAAACAAACGTGATTTTTTTGACGTTTTTTGTTTGTTATTAAAAAACCGCTCAAGTGCGAGTTGGACTCGCGCACGAAAGGTTCCGTACAATTCATCTATACAACATTAGCAAAAAACGGCAAAAATATCACGTTATTTTGCTTGTTATAAAACAAGCAAAATAATCAGGACCACATTAAAAAAAGTAAATAGATTTTATGTTTTAAGTATTTTTTAAAACGTTTTATGAAACTACACTTAAAACAAAAGCCATGGAAAACGTATATAATTAGAAATTCCTAACTACTACTGAAACTAATAATCTAAGAACACAATTAATTAATTATGTTTAAGTTATCACAATCTAAGTACTTAACTATTCCGTTTGTACAAATATAACAGAACACGGCCACTGGGAAGCGTGCCCAAAATGCTATCCGGCTGGCTGCGTCTCCTCGTTTAATAGTTATAGCGATATAGTTTTACCTTTCCGTTGGCCTTTGAATCCGCCTAACAAACAGATATTTCAGAGCCAACTTTTCCAATCACCTAGGCCTCTATTCCCTTCATTCCCAGTTGTTCCGTGGCGGAACTAGTGAGCCTTTTTTTCCAATAGTTCCGCGGAACAAAGCATTAATTAAATACTAATATTTTATAATCCCCATTAGTTCCGTGCATTTTCGCTTCCGTCAGAAATTCGTGAGAAAATATTTTTATTCCGCAAAAGTAGGTAGGTCATGTGTCAGTAATACTCACAAGATTAAGACAAATCGATTGATACAATAATCATTAAAATCGAACACGCGTTTAGTTTTTAGAGCGAAACAAAAGAACAAACAAACATACAGATATATAGGCTGATAAATACATTACCCTCCCCCTCCTGCAGTCGGGTAACAAAGTCAGCCTTCATTTGAATAATATTCGTTTTCTAAATTATACAGATTTAACGCCAACCTCTTTGTGACCCTTAAATATTAAACAGCCACATAATTAAAATTTTAATGGTCCCTTAATAGGGTTTAGGTACCGCAACCCAACTTAATACAATCAGCGTACTTACGACATATTATTGTTAAGGGGTTTAAGGGGCACTTACAAAAAGATAATCTAGTTTAAGCAGTTAAAATTATATTTAAGTTTGACAGTTTTAGTGAGTTGTCATATTCTATTGCTGTAGCAAAGAAAGTGACAGCAGCAAATTTTATATATTTCATAATCATTATCATCATCATCATCATCATCATCATCATCATCATCATCATCATCATCGTCATCGTCATAATCATTATCATCATCATCATCATCATCATCATCATCATCATCATATTATATCTACGGTAAAATGTTTGTGTGATGTGATGAGCGATATTATTTGTTTGAGTCTTGGTTGTTTTCTAAGTATTCAAGTATTTATTTCACATAGTACAAGCTTAGTTTGGGACTAGGTCAATTTGTGTGAGATTTTCCTCTAATATTTACTTATCTACTTAATGGTTAGTTATTTATGAGCGCGAGAATAGACGCCGATTATAAGGGTCATGTTATTCTATCGTATGTACGAAAACCTTAAAATTATTACAACCGGAAACGCACTATTGTGGCGTAACGCACCAAAATCACATTACAATTAAACATTCAACGTGGTTTAGCCGGAAATACGCTAGCGTGTCGTCGCGACCCGAGGCGCACGGGACGCAAGTACGTTTCCGGCGTAACAGTAGAAATAAGCTAGCTTGTCGTGACACGAGAAAACCGTGTCAGGGCCTGTAAAGCTGGGTTCACATTTAGTATCTTTTGATTCGATCATGCGTATCGTATCGAGCACGCGTATCCTAAGTGTGGACGCTTACTGTACCGTATCACTAGCATCCTAGCGTAGCGGCATATCGTATCACAACGCCGTATCCCTTTTGATGATCGAGAAAAACCGACTCGGGCGGATAGCGGGTTATCATCAAAAGTGACGTCAGTGCGACAAGATAACGGGGTCTAGTTACGTATCACGTATAAAATCATAACTTCGTATCATGAGACAGTATGAAAACACGTCCATAATTACCGATCTTGATACGCATATCTGATGGCGAGCGTGTGGGGTATTTAATAAACGCGGAGCAACGCGAGCGATCAGAGGCCCGTTTCACGAAGCTACAAGTTACAAATTACAAGCGGAAGTCTCTTTCTAAGATAATAGAAAGGGTAATCTGTGATCAACTGTCGAGATACCTGGAGAATAACAGCATCCTACCTGAACTACAGTCGGGTTTTCGTAAGGGTCGGTCGACTGCTACTGCGTTGCTCGATGTAGTCGATAACATCTTACAGGCTCGGGATGCTGGTAAAAGTACTATTTTAGTACTTTTAGATTTCTCTAGGGCGTTCGATTGCATTAGTTTGCCCTTGCTATTATCTAAGATGTCCTTTTACGGGTTTGACGTGGCTGCGCTTAGATGGTTTGACAGTTACCTGTCCGGTCGTGCGCAGACGGTCAAGCTTCGGAAAGCGTCGGGAGGTGCTTTGCTGTCCTCTCTTAGTCCTGTGACTAGGGGAGTGCCGCAGGGTTCGATCCTGGGTCCTCTACTCTTTATATTGTACAGTGCTGACATTGTTACCAGTATAAGGAGTAGTAAGTACCATCTCTACGCCGATGACTTGCAACTTTACACTTCTAGTACGTTCTCAGATACAGTCAACGCCGTAGAGAACATAAATGCTGACCTCGATAGTGTTGCTTCTTGGTCGGAGAGAAATTGCCTTGTCCTCAATCCCAAAAAGTCCAAATATTTGGTATTTGGATCGAAGCGTCAAACCCGTAGAACTTTAGATAGCCTGGCGGCCGGGGGCCATCATGGGCGAACCGATAGAAAGGGTGGTGGAAGCAAGTAACCTTGGCCTGCTCATGGACAGCGAGCTGCGCTTTGAGAGCCACGTAGCTAAAGTCGTGAGTAATTGCTTTTACCGCCTTAAGGTTCTTTATAATATTCGTGATTACCTCAGTGTTGATATGCGTGTCCACCTGTGTGAATCACTTATATTATCTAGATTAAACTATTGCGATGTCGTTTATGATGGTCGTATACTTGGTCGGTCTAAGAGGCTAATACAACGAGTACAGAACGCGTGTGCTCGTTTTTGTTTTAGAGTCCCTCCCCGCTCCCACATCACTCCGTATTTGAACGCCGCTAACTTGCTAAACATGGCTGCGCGGAGGCGCATGCACCTGGCGACCCTTATGTTCGGTGTGGTGCAACACATGACCCCGTCGTACCTCTTTCAAAAGATCAAGTGGTCCAGTAATGTACGCAGATTTAAAGCTAGGGCGATTGTGCCGCTGCACCGAACCGCAGCGTTTCGGGGTAATTTCAAGTTCGCGGCGTCCAAGTGCTGGAATGATCTCCCCCCTCCCATCCAAGGAGCGCCTAGCAAGTACACCTTTAAGCGTAAGCTTAAAGGTTATTTGTTGACGCTGCAAAAATCCTAATTTCCCAACCAGCACTTTGTAAATTAGAGTTTAGTTTTCTTTTGTTTTAGTTAATTGTGCCAAATTGTTGATGCTGTATACTGGCTAAGTACGTACTCGTTTTTCTACTTTAAATACGTTTTATGTAAGGTTTGGCATGTAGTTTTTGTATTTATTTCGCCACTAACTATAAGTATTTGTTAAATAGTACCTATATTAACCTACCACCACCTACCTATAGTACCTATTTATTTTTAAATTACACTTTATTCGTTTAGCGTACCGTCCGTCTGTCACACTCGGAGCTGGCTGAAAATCAGCGCTGCAGGTGTTTAACACCTCAGCATTATGCTGAGCCAGTGTCCGATTCACTGCCGCGAAGACACACCCGCTACTTGTTTATTGCTGTTTTCTGTTTTCACTATTTTTCTGTGTGTCTTGTGTGTGTAGTGAATAAATGTATTTTTCTTTTTTCTTTCTTTCTTTCTTTCTTTCTAGCTCCTTTTGCTAGAAAGAGAGTTCCGCTTGTAATTTGTAACTTGTAGCTTCGTGAAACGGGGCCCAGATACAGCGTGTAGCTAGATCGCGATGTTGTTGTGTCCACACTAATACGAAGTGTCAAAATTCATAGTAATGTAGTAGGTAATGTTCAAAATTTATATAGTTCTTAGTCGAAAAAATAATAATAATTTTGGTACATGATATTAATACCGGACGGGAACAGCATAGGGAATATCGTCCTCTGTACAAGACTGATTGATTTTGACATTTTTGATTGTGGAATATTATTATGAGTCTACATTTTACCCGAGCGAAGCCGGGTTTCATCTAGTGTTAAATAAACACTTTGGTTTTTGGACTACCCTACACACGGCACGATATACTAGTATGTTACCACCTTAAGTATAAGTACTACGCGAACTTTTCTTTCAGAAATAAAAACAATTTACAAACAGATCATTAAAATAAACCCCTCATCACATTACAAATTTCATTGTTGTCTCTGTGGATTCGTAACAAAACAATTTCCTTGGAAAATTTGACGGTAAGCCTCATTATTAAAGATGGCGTCTCAAATTCTGTTTTAATGAGCTCGCGGGGATCATTGCCATGTTAATTCACTTTCTTGAACCAGGCTCTTTATAAATGTGGGTAAATTGAAATGATAATAATTCTGGGTACCTAGTGAAAAAGGGTATAAGTCGACTTAACTTGTTCTACAAAAGGGTATGTACATAAACGGAGTGTACTAGACTTACACCCTTTTTCACTTGATCCTCAGGAGACTTACACCCATTTTCACTAGGACCCCAGAATTTTGAAAAGCTTAGAGGTAATAAATAAAACTGTAAAATTTTCCAAGCGCCAGGCAGGACAGAGTTATAGCTGTCACATGGCTCTATCACTTTCTTTACCGTTTGTAACTTTGTAGGTCTTAACAGTTTATAATATAGCCTTGCTATTATTTTCTTTAATATTTCGCCGTTGAATACATCAACCAAAAACCACAGGCCAGTTTACCATTCCCATCTGTGCATATTATCTAAACTTGGAAATGGAATTCGAGATCAAAATCTAAACCTCAACGGGCGCACATTCGCTGTGATTACTCATTTTGCACTTTGGTTTAAATTTAGTTATTTTTATCAATTAAACTTACCCTAATATTACTGGGTACACGAGTTCTCATTCATGTTTTTATGAAATAATGTTAAAATAACTAAATAATCAAAATCGGGACTGTCAGATTTTGATCTCAAATTCCATTTTAAACGTGCGTGTCATCGTCATTGGTCGTATAAAGGTCCCAGTAAAGCTCGTTTCAAGGAACATTACTATTGATTATCTCAAATATTTTTCAATAAACTTAGCTGAAAAACTACGGCCATTATCCAAGATATCTAATAAAGAAAATTGTATTGAAATCGATGTACCCGTTCGGATCATAGATCGTGACAGACGTACGTAAAGGGAGACAGATTTCAAACACATAACACCGATCTATTTGAGTCAGGGGTTGAAAGAGACGATTAAACCGAATTAAATTGATCTGAAACCCGGAGCCATAAAGACAGTGGATCATAAAGCCATCTGGCAGAATCTGCTGCGGAAAGTACTTGGAGCGAATTGCACATTTTATTAATTCTAGCTAAATCATTGAACATTTGGCTAGATGGATGAAAATGGAGAAACCTCTACACGCTGTGCTTGCATAAAAATGGGAGGAATCCGTAATTCTCAAAACTTACAATCATGACAGAGCCCGCGGCAGCACCTAAGGTGGAAAACTTGTTTTTTTAATAAGGGCATGCATACTACATATACTCAACTATTGAATCAAAAATCATCCTTAAAGATAGGGTTTCGAATGTCATTTTTGAAAAATAAAACTATCGAGGATTTTATTTCTAATTGTGTTTTCACGTTTCGCAGTCTCATGGAAATATGATCAAGTTTAATATATCTAAAGCACAGACACATAGGCGTTATAGTTATTGAGATCCAGATCGCGAAACACTACCGAATTTATCGTGTGTGGCCTCATAAGTAGAAATAAGAGCGGTGCCGATGCGCCGCGTCGTCGCGGCTCTATAGTTTCAACATGGAGCGACGCGAGTGTTTCAACGCATCGCGTGGCATGTAGTTCTAATTTATGTGTAGAACAACGCAGCGGCGACGAGTCAACGCACACGCAACACTCGTGTGGCTTCTCTCTAAGCCCTTTATGTTCTAAGGCACATTACGGATGATCAATTTATTTGTGCCATCACACTGATTGCCCAAACTTTTTGATTGTCTATGGCTATGATTGAAGTTTTATTTTAGAAAAGTTTGACAGAATTGAGTTGTTTGTGATTGTGTAGTCTGCAGTAGTGATTGCTCAATGTTTTTTTAATCTGTGGTTCAATGATCCTGTCAAAACAACTTCTACTGTACCATTCAAAATAAATAATGGCGGAAAATTGCAACGGGAATTATTTTTCACGTGACGTTTAGCCTGACCACCCTAGTTTTCATTTTTAATACACGTCAATTGACACGTGTAGGGGCAGAACGTGGTTACAATCTGAATGTACAAAAATACGGTTGCGCAAACATTTTGTAGGTCTGTGGGGGGCCTAACTCAAACTGTTTCAAATAAAGCATAGGTACTCAAATGGAAAATGTTACCAGTTCAAAGTCAAATCCCCGTAAACTTTCGCTGAAACGCAAACAATTTACAAGATCCAGAACGGGTAATTAACAGGTGGTACAAACTTGAGCCGTGTAAGTAATTACTTAGATCAACAGCCAAGTTTCGCTATCGGTGACTTGCACGGTATTTGGAGGAAGTTTTACGTTTCGAGAACACGCAGAGCGCGGCGTTTACACGTGTTTAGTTCTGGTTAATAAACTAGTTTAACGAAACCGGACCATGCTCAGTATAAGGTTCTGTGGATGACTAAAGAGCGTATCTTGATGGCACTTACGTCCTTTTGTTGAGAAGCGCTGTTTATCGGCTAGAGGGAATGCAAATAACCGGTTTTAACCGGTTTTAATCGGTTATTTTCATACAATAACGGTTAATAACCGGTTAAATTGCATTCAATCGGCAATCACTAAAAAACGGTATATTTGATCATGTTAAAAATAATTTTCGTAGAAAGTATTTATTAAGCGTTACCTTTGTATTTTTTGCATATTTTTGGACATAATTACGGTTTAAAAGATAAATTGCAACTTGTAGCTTTTGAGAGTAAAATGCCTGTGACATGCGGACGCATGAACCGAGTCACATGACGAAACTGTAAGAGTTCCGTTTTAGCTATATTAGCTACGAAACCCAGCATAAGCATGCTTTGAGAACCTGACTACCTCTACAGAATTAGGACTAAGGACGTTTTAATATAGCCTATGGCTATAGCACTCCTTGGATATTGTTATGGTCTTTAACTTGGCCGCCATTACTGTTAAGTAAATAAGAGCTATCATAGCGTTGACAATACGATAACGTGTCAAAAGAAAATAGATTTCGCCCGGGTAGAATAGAGCCCCGGATCTAACTAAACGGCAGTCTAGTGGGATATAATAAATTAAAAGTTTATTATTAGTTTATTAAATTAAAGGAAATATCAAAGAGACTCATTGATGTCACTCGAAACCGAAGAACTGGCATGGCAGTTTCCTCGCTCAATGAATTAGTTTAGCCATTCAGCAAGGAAATGCTGCCAGCGTCTTTGGTACAATACTGCAGGGACCGTTCTTAGATTTAATGCTTTAGTTTGTTTTTATTATATTGAATTGAGTTTTATTTAAGCTTGGTTTTAGTTTCTATATATTTTTTGTCGTTTGTAAAATAAATTAAATAAATATTTGAGCTAAAACAGTTTATTTAAACGTTAATATCCTGTCAATAAATGAAAACTTATCGTGAAACCAACTTGGCTAGGCAAGTTTAATTCTACAATAGCTAACGAATTTCGAAAACTGTAAAAACATATGTTATTGAGATAAGGATTACATTTTCTTTGATTTTGATGGTCGTGAACTTTTACAGAAACCTTCTATTTGCTTTTCCACCGAGAAAAAGATTTCTCAGTAAATATTTTTCTTCCAACGATCTTTTAACAAGACTAGAATTTTCGTTCACTAACCAATGTTCTATTTAAAAAACCTCGCTAATTTTCTCTCGTTCCCAAGTTAGATTAGAAAAGAACTTCGAGAGAAATCTACAGTTCACTTAAAAGGGCAAACTTTTCTTTTACCATTTGCATTTTCCAGCTCCGTTGTAAGTTGTGAGTGACCAGTTTTAACACTTTTGCTGGGGATAGGGTTGTCAGTTGTCCAGCTTTAGCTGGGCATGTCCGGCTTTTTACCGTCGCGTCCGGCTAAATAAATACAAGCACGGCCTGTCCGGCTTTTGTTAGGCTTTCGGTCAACCCCGCCCTGCCAAAAGATGGCGAATGAATGTGCGCGAGCAACTCACTGGTCGCATGAGTCGCGATCTCGCAAGCGGCGCAGGCGCCGCAGGGTGGGCCCAATGTCGCGCAGAGTAAGTCTCAAGTAAATAATAGTAATAAATACACAAATATATATATTGCCCCGTGAGGTTGCCGGGTTAGAATAGTGCCACTCCATGTCCTCCCGTGGATGCGCAGGCGCCGCAGGGTGGGCCCAATGTCGCGCAGAGTAAGTCTCAAGTAAATAATAGTAATAAATACACAAATATATATATTGCCCCGTGAGGTTGCCGGGTTAGAATAGTGCCACTCCATGTCCTCCCGTGGATGCGCAGGCGCCGCAGGGTGGGCCCAATGTCGCGCAGAGTAAGTCTCAAGTAAATAATAGTAATAAATACACAAATATATATATTGCCCCGTGAGGTTGCCGGGTTAGAATAGTGCCACTCCATGTCCTCCCGTGGATGCGCAGGCGCCGCAGGGTGGGCCCAATGTCGCGCAGAGTAAGTCTCAAGTAAATAATAGTAATAAATACACAAATATATATATTGCCCCGTGAGGTTGCCGGGTTAGAATAGTGCCACTCCATGTCCTCCCGTGGATGCGCAGGCGCCGCAGGGTGGGCCCAATGTCGCGCAGAGTAAGTCTCAAGTAAATAATAGTAATAAATACACAAATATATATATTGCCCCGTGAGGTTGCCGGGTTAGAATAGTGCCACTCCATGTCCTCCCGTGGATGCGCAGGCGCCGCAGGGTGGGCCCAATGTCGCGCAGAGTAAGTCTCAAGTAAATAATAGTAATAAATACACAAATATATATATTGCCCCGTGAGGTTGCCGGGTTAGAATAGTGCCACTCCATGTCCTCCCGTGGATGCGCAGGCGCCGCAGGGTGGGCCCAATGTCGCGCAGAGTAAGTCTCAAGTAAATAATAGTAATAAATACACAAATATATATATTGCCCCGTGAGGTTGCCGGGTTAGAATAGTGCCACTCCATGTCCTCCCGTGGATGCGCAGGCGCCGCAGGGTGGGCCCAATGTCGCGCAGAGTAAGTCTCAAGTAAATAATAGTAATAAATACACAAATATATATATTGCCCTGTGTGGTTGCCGGGTTAGAATAGTGCCACTCCATGTCCTCCCGTGGATGTCGTAAGAGGCGGCTAAGGGAATAAAGGCGTGTAGTACTGTTATGTAATGGGCTTGTAACCTGTCACCTAATACACTGGTAAACATCTTAGCCTATTTGTGTAAAATGTGGTTACAGAATTATCAACAAGTTTTAAGAGTTGTTGGTAATTCTGTAGCTCTGCCTACCCCACTCTGGGAATGAAGGCGTGAAGTAATGTATGTATACACACATAAAATATTTTTTTTTCAGTGTGTCAGTCTTTGAGGGTTAGATTTAATGTCCTGCTAAGTATGGATTTGTGTCCGGCTTTTCTGTTTTTGGACCTGACAACCCTAGCTGGGAAGTTTTCAAAGTGGTTTACAAGAGAACTGAGTTACGAAAGCGTTTCTCTTAAGCTTTCAAACAAGTAGGTTTTATTATTGCCTTATTGACATAAAAGTAAAATATGCATTTTGTTCACATACTGATACACTATAGTTTATTCGTTCAAATAGTTTGCTTGCTTCGATGTGCCACCACAATTGGTACAAAGAAGCCGCCGCGGTGCGCACAAAGCGGTGTCGGCAACTTCAAAGGGTTACAATGCACATTATTTTTGAACTTTTATTACTTTTGTGTTAATAAAGTCAAGTTTTAAACTATTTTCTACCTACACTGGACCGCGATATGTTCGATAACACATGCTTAAGATAACCTAAAAACAATAAGGTTTCAGAAGAATAAGCTTTCGATGACATGATACATTCGATCAAATGAGTCTTGGTGATTCAAGGGCATCCCAACTCTTATAACCTTTAATTTTAAGTCTTAACTCTTAAGTCCCCCGGAGTAGGGAGTGCAATCCGGATTCGTTTTGTATGGGGAAATCCGGATTAAATCCGGATTTCCTTACAAAATAAATCCGGATTTGCAATCCCTACCCCGGAGACGATCAATTGCGATTGTCAATGTCTTACGTTATTGATAATGCCAATTGATGCGTTATTGATGTAGTTTCAATCGACAGTTCAATGTTTTCGCCCTCGGTAATCTAAGGACGTGTTTATGTTTGCACAGTGTTCGAATCGATTGTCAATAACTCGGTGAAATGGTCAATTGCCTGCTTCAATGACTCCCGTCAATGATCTTCAATCAAAATTATCATCATTTGCCTTCAATAACGTAGTTGCGATTGACAGCCGCTTCAATTGGATTCGTATACGTTCAATGGCGATTGACAATCATGTAAAATTGACAATCGCAATTGATCGTCTCCGGGGGCCTTAAAAGTCATTCCACGCAGGCTCAATGCTTCGCCGCAAGCGACAGAGGTCGACCTCAATAGCGGTCCAGTGTGGCCTGCAGTCGACGTCACATTGATTGCGATCCCGTCGCGTATCTGCGGTAGACCTTTTATTTTATACAATGTTCACAAGGCCGGGGGTCGGATTTTATCGTTTCTTGTACGGTCGGTCTTATAAGAAGCTGCACACTTTAGTGTTTTGTCACGTTAACGTCATGTTTGAACTGCTGCACTAATCTGTCAAAGGCGTTAAAGCGACAAGGTACAAAAGTGTGCAGCTTCTTATAAGGCTGACTGTACAGTCAAGTAAGAGTACATATATACACTGAAAAAGAGCAGTATCTTTAACCGAAGAAACATGAAAATTAACAGCTTTGCACCATACGAATCAAATCGGAGAAATACTAGAAAAGGGCCGAATTTTAAGTACCCGAAACCGACGTGCGTGCATGACTCGATTTATGAATGTGGAATAAGCGAATGAGATTTATCAGGATCGTAGCAGATGGAAAGACGTGGTATCTGCCTACTCTTCTGGGAAACAGGCGTGATTTTATGAATTTATGTATGTATATGAGTCTAAATATCAAAACAGTAATTGTTATTGGAACCAAAACAGTTAATGCTTGCGGCCATATTTTATCGTCTTGACAGTAAATGGAAATGTGTTTAGCATTGTAAATATTGTAAATTAATTAATTACTAATGTTCACTCAGTAAACGTGAATGTTTTTTTGTATTTGACTGTTTTTCAAGCACTTGGTGATACTTTTCATGATCATTTAGTCCAAGTGTTTTTTGCTCTAATATTTGAAGTACGAAATTATTTTTTCAGTGTACACTTCTGCATTTTTCATTGGATTAACTATTCCGATTAAAATAATTTTCTTTAAAAAAACGTTTTTTTTTCTTCAGAATATTTGTTATTAACATATCACTACCAAATTTGGTATGATTACTATGATTAGAAATATTATAAACAATGACAACAACAACATATACTTACTAAGAAATTGACCAGTGTTAATTGGGCTCGCGCTGATTCGAAACCGAATTCACCATGGAATGGCAACATACGGCAGTACGGAACCCTCAGTGCGCAAGTCCGACTCGCTCTTGACCGGTTTTATTTAACCCAACCTACCAGGGACCCAATTCTCGTGACTTCGAGATGATTTTTCATGCGAGATTAACTGTCAACTGCATACATTTTTTCGACATATCTCGCATGAAAAATCATCTCGAAGTCACGAGAATTGAGTCCCAGTTTTTCGATAGCAATTACTCTTTATTACTTCGAAGGTAGCAATTTTAATAACGACCACTTCCTTAATATTCAGCCATGTTCATCATAAGCCAACAACACGCCTCAACCATGTCGCCATCCGAAAACAAAACTAGCCGAGCTTTATAATTTACAACCTTAACTCTTAGCTGCAGAGTGGTTTTCGACGTGACACTTTATTCAATTACAAAGGCATTATTAATCATTATAACGACATTAGTGCCAAAGCCAGTTCAATGGGGAACCGTCACGGACCAGGGATGGGACGTTATTTGAGGAGGGCCTTGAGGTTGAGGAAAGTTTCGATTTAAGAACTCAAATCGAAAACGGTCACGTTGTATTGTAAATTGGCACGCGATGTCAACTGAATCCATCCCCAAAAAAACAGCCTATCGATCTAAGAAAGCTCTTTAATGTTACTGGATCACATTATAATAATATTTTTAACTGTAAACTTTGATTTGTACGTCTCGTGGTTGTTTTCCTTAATTATCAAAGGTTAGTTCCAAAGAGTTAAAGTTCCCTTAAAGGTATAAGTTCGCCTTTGTATATCCCTATTTTGTAAATCTCACATTTTTGTTTTTGTGTTTTGTAGAACAGTGATTAAAATAAAGGATGATTGATTTTTTCAAAACCATAAAAAATAATATTAGTAAAGTTAACGCGATATATTTATTATTAGCATTTAATTATTAATATTTATTTTTAGTTTTGTAAAAAGTACCTTAAAAAGTCAGCCATTACAAACACCTAATACACACATGACTTGAAATTTTACACAGACAAATACCCTGTGTAACTATTCTAAAACTAGAAAACTAACATCAAATATATGAAGCTCACTCCCATTGTCCATACTCAAGCAAACTAAACCCAACATTATTAGTCTAGTAGAGTGTTAACCGCTTGTTTCTCGACTCTCGGATAGTTCGAGCTGATAGCTAACACCCTGAGATACACGAGTTGCGAGTTCCAAGCTACATCACTACTCGGACGCTATTAGCACAGATTATAAACCAGAATCAGTTAGGAGACTGTCCAAGTTAATGCCGTGGCTAAACTTTGTCTTGAGATAGATTAGATTTACTTCGATGTGGACGCAGTTAGGAACGCAGACACATCGCGAGTTACGTGTTAATGGACCTTCTACATTGACGTTGCCCTTATTGCATTTGTATTGTTTTTGACTCGAACACCATGACTGTTAAGTTAATGGATTCGCCTTTATTATTAAAAAGTACTAAACACATACTAGAGGGCACTGATATCAATCGCCAAACACTTTTCTCGGCGATGATACGTTAATGGTACTTACTCGATAGAAGGGTAAAGTTTGTGTTTGTGTACAGACTCACTTTTTTTCTTAATTAATGGCTTTCATTCATTGTTCTAGCAAAGCGTATTTTGCCAATGTGGAGTTGTAGACAATCATCACAAACTTATTTAAGAAAGAAGTCCATAGATATGATATGCAAGGACAATAAAATTGTTCGGTTAGAAAGTATTTACTATGGTGGACTAAGCAGAAGCACATGGGTTAGCTCCACACGCTTCTGTCAAGTATATTCACATTTATTTTTTCATTTTCATTTATTACTCGATGACGACACGAAAATCAACGTCAATGTCAACTTGCGATCAAAAAGTACTAAGCAAATACTAGATGGCGCTGATATGAATCGCCAAACACTTTTCTCGGTGATGATACGTTAATGGTACTTACTCGATAGAAGGTAAAAGTTTGTGCTCGTGTAAAGTCACGTTGCAAAGTGTAACGTATTGCGTTGAGTCAATGTTAATAAATACTGTGATTAAATAGTTTCTTGGACTTTGCTTTGCTTTCGGAATTACAATTGAATATACAGTGTGCTTGGTACATTCTAGCTCGTTTGCAGCATAAACTTTACTAAATAAATCCAAATTATTCTAAACGCCCTAAATGTTGTAATTTTCTAACATACCATGTGTGGGCGTTTAGAAAAATTGGGACTTATTTACCAAAGTTACTAGGAAAAATTTATACACTGATTTAATTTAATAATGTTTTTTCACCTCATTCAACATCTAACTTTTTAACTAAAGCATTTAATTACTTGAGTGAGGTGCGCTACATGTCGTTCATATAAATTAATAAAACCGGCCAAGTGCGAGTCGGTATCGCACACGAAGGGTTCCGTACCAATCTTGTATGGGGCCCCCTTTATTTTTTTATTTCATTGTATTTTCATTATTTTTTGCTATGGCGTATATTTTACTACGATTCATGAGAAACTATGAAATAGATAGCACGATCCTCGCGCCAAGTTCATTTTATTACCTATTCCGGCAACGTAGCCTGATTACGAGGGTTAATTGATTGCAGCGAACTCCGATGCAGTCGATGCAGTGGGAATTACGAAATGCATTCGTTTTTAATACTATTATTATTTATTGAAGAGTCGCACAAAATAGAGTTTTTTACAAGACAGTTTTAGTACCAATGAGAGTTTAAGTGATCTCTTTTAGGTAACCTTTGGGTTATAGATGGAAGTCTTAGCGAGAAACAATCGAAAAAAAAAGATACCTAAAATTACTTGTGCTGTTATAATATGTTACAGATAAAAACGTATTTCGTTTGAAAGATTTGAATTTATATTGCTTTTTCAGTAACCTTATCGACGGGTACTGAAACCAAGCGAAATAATAACTTAAATACAAACTCCTACGACAAAATATGGTTGCCTTTTTATTTTTTAATTTCCCTCTTATTCATAAACGGACCATAGCTAGAACATGCTTTGTGCTCATCTGTCATTGTGACATTTTCATTTGACAGAAAGCGACACAACATACTTTAACAAAAAAATGGTTTATAGTGAGTTTATTTTAAAGAGAGAAAGATAATTTAAATTGGTATAATTTCTATGCGTAAAAATATTACCCAACGACACATTTGAAGATTATTATTTTTCGGGTGTAATCATGTTGTGTTTCTGTAACCACCCTGTAGAATAAACTGATTAGCGGTTTTTGAGATGTGTGGTATTGGATTGGTCTTTATCCAAAGCGTCTCATAGAATATTTAAAACACGGGGTTTAACATTTTATAAATTTAAGGTAAATGTACTACGTATAGACTTCAAATAAACCTCTAAAAATCTGATTCACTTTCCCCATCAGCCTATGATCGTAAGGCCCACCATACTAAAAACAGATTTTTTTCGTAAATGGGACTTTGAATCTACCATCAAGGCAATAAAGTTCAATTACGTTTTTTCGATAATGCCATTTTCAGTTTATGAACATGGGAAAATCAACGTTATTCTTTTTGAATCACAGTTCAAATTAAATTGCCTTGATTATGTACATCTTAATGCACACTGGACCTTAAGGAATAAGTCATTGATCTACTTCCAACCGCAGCCATTTTGCGCAGTTTGCCAACAATACGTTCAATGCCCGATCCTTTTATTTCTACAGTGTGTTACCGGCATGCGGGCATTTATTAAAACTGCCGATAATATGTTGCTATAGCAATTGTTTGCAAGTATTACTAATTAAAAAAAAAAAACTTCACAATTAATTTTCTTAACTACTGTACATTTTTAATGTAGTACATGTGCTGCGTGTTCATCGTTATCTGTATCGCTGTTGCTTAGTACAAGGCATGTCGTGGTACGGGGGCAAAAAACTGTGCTGTGCTTTACATTGCTGGCAATTAAAATTTTGTTAGATAGTTAACAAAGCCTAAAAAATTGTTAATTAATTAAATCAATGTCAAAGTTACGTTACAAATATACGTTATTTTAACCTCCTTTAAAAAAAGCCAGGGTGCTGGTAACACACTGTATACAAAACGTAGCCACATCGAGGCTTTGGCAACGACTGGTAATTAGTCAGCGGCTTTTAAAACGGCTGCCTAATTAGTTGATGCTGTTTCCGTGGTCTCGATTCGGTTTACATAGACGATGTGGTCATTTGGTGGAATTGACAGCTTTGGAGATGATTATTCATTTAAATTTTTATTGCACAATACACAAAGTACAACAATAAAAATTATCCATTGGTTAGTTTTTGTCATTATCATTTTAAGCTTGTAGAACAAGTTATGTATGCAACGGTACATAATTAGCTCTTAAGGTACTCGTGCCAGTCATAAGAGCGCTCGCAAGCTCGCGCTCTAACCTCGGCACTCTCACCGTAAGAAACTTCATTATGTACCAGTTACATAAATAACTATAATTGTATACCAAACAACAACAAACAAATGGCGGACTTAATGCCTTGAGGTATTCTCTACCAGTCAACCATAGGGTCTGTTAAGAGCCTGTACAATGCGGTCTACTGTCCGGTGTATATAAATAGTTGAGACTTTAATGGTTTTCTGTGTTTATCTTTTTTTATGGACATAAAGAAGCAGATAAGGAAGCAGGTTCATCGTGACCCTTAAATACCTAGGCTCTCTTTTATAATAAATAATAAATATCATGAGACAATATCACACCAAATGACATAGTCCCAAACTAATAATAATAATAATAATAATAATAATAATTTTTATTTCGGGCAACGAGGCCCATATTTACAAATACCTTATAGACTAACACTAAAACTAAGCTCTAGGCTTGTATAGGCTTGTATACTTAAACAAATAGAAAACATCTAAGACTCAGAAGCAAACACTCATGCTCATCACACAAATATTTGCCCTGACCGGGAATCGAACACAGAACCGCTAGCTTCGTAGGCAGGGTCACTACCAACTAGGCCAACGCGTCGTCAAAAATAATGTTTAATATTAATAATAGGCCCATTATTGTAAATTCTAATTCTAATTCTAATTATTTATTTGTAAAACATACGTGTAAACACAGAACAGAAAAAACAATAGAAGTGTCAATTGGGCGTGTAAAGTGTGGCACGGTTATGCGGAGTTCCGCATAACCTACCATACTTTTGCCGCGATCGCTTATTTCAATAAATATTTAGATATTTCCAAAATAGGAAATAAATCCAGAAGCATGCCTTATTGTGCTATTTTGGAATGTAAAAACGATAGCCGCACCAAAACCATTTTCCATGGTGGCGTGTTGTTTTTATGATAGTTTGAGTCTTGCCGACAAGTGGTCTGATACTAAGCGAAGCTCATGCCACTTCCACTGTTTTTTCTATTCCGTGGGTGTAAACATAGATGTAACATCGGCTTAATTAGGATCACTATGTTGTTGTAACTTGTATTATATTGCTCAAATTGAACGGCAATGAGATGCTTCAAATTTGAATAGCCTAACAAAAACCAAATTACTTACGCTTGAATTCAGCGGATGGGTCCCGAATCAACATTAGGCACATGAAATATTAAGACCCTAAAGTTTCGGGATGGGCTTCTATTCGGCCGTCCGACCTGATGAGGGTGGGCATACGGGATACGGCTGTAATGCCCGTTTTACACGAGGGCAGATCAGTGAGGCAGAGCAGTTAGCGTTGTAGAACCATCGAAAGATGACCTCGAAAACTACTCAAAATCACGATAGTAACGCCATACGTCAATACTGTCGATATTATCGATAGTATTAAACGTTTAAACTATCGATAGTATTGACATATGGCGACACTATCGTTATTTTAAATAGTTTTCCAGGTAAACTATCGATATTAAAACTATCGATGGTTCTACAACGCTAACTGTTCTGTCCTTGTGTGAAACAGGCATAAGGGAAGTACACATGTATAGCTGCGGCGTCTTTAATCACCGATAATTTATATATGGCAGTTTAAACGTGACATTAAATAGACAAAATACTAATGACACACATAATCTCGTGCATGGCTCCAAACACGTTTATTTACTTCCTTTCACATATGTTCCAATTCATATACAAACTCAACGTAACCAAAGACGTGAAAGTAATTTTAAATGTTCGATAAGTAGTCTTCAAAGTTTCCCTTTGAGGAGTCTTAGGGAAATTACTCACTTTTCCTCCCAATACGAAGTTTACACGATGGAGGCACTTGTTTGGAGAATTCTCGGTGATTTACATTCCGTTACGAAGTTATATTTATAGATTCCGTGCGGCTTTGCGAGTTAGTTGGTAAAATGTTTTGGATTATTTTTTATTGACTTGTACTAATTCGTTTGTTACTCTAGGGTTCCGTACTCAAAGGCCAACGGTACCCTATATGGCTACGCTGTCCGTCTGTCCGTCCGGTTTAACTTTAAAGAGACCAGAGGGGCTATCTAACGCACTCGCAATCGCAACCGGCTTCAAAGTGGAGCAATTGTTTTCATTTTGTATGCAGACAAACCTTCGATTTTCAAAATGAAAACGATCGTGATTGCGAGTGCGTTAGACAATAAGCCTTCGGGGCCTTAATATGGCTGCGTTTATCGAGTGACAAAATTTAGATAAGGCACCCGTCACCTTCTGACACGTAAATAAGAACGAGAGTGACGGATGCTTTATCCACATTTGACACGCGATATAGACGCAACCATGCTACTAAGCCTGCAGGCTTATTGCCTTATTGATAGTTTAACAACACAGAACCTGTACCAAGAGCTGGTAGGTGATAACGATAAGGACAGTAAGAAATTAATATTTTTTAACAGTAATAATAAATTGAAGAAATATGTTAAAATTAATAATTATATTAGGCGTACACAGAAATTAATCAAAAGCCAAAAATGTATAAAAAACTATTCTACAATGAAATTAGAATTATCAATAATGAAGGATAGGGTGCGGCATTGTAATGAAAAGTTAGATTCTAATAGGATAACATATGATTTAAATATTCAGAAACTCGATGCTGAGATTAGTAAGTTAAAGGATCAGCTTGAAGTAACTTCTTTAAAGTATGTAACCACTCAGAAGGAAGTCAAGGAGCATATCCTGGCTTTCACTCAATTGGTAGAAGAAAGTAGATTAAATGAAGAGCGTTTTAACTCTTTAATAAACAGTGGTTATGGTAATTGTGATAGATTACGAACTTCACCAACCGCTGTGATTCAGTCAGATATGGCTCTTGATACTAAGGAGTCCCCTAGACAAATTATAAGTAGGAATAAAACTATTATTTATTCTGACCAGCTTGGATCTGGACTAGGTTTATTGTTAAATAATAAGTTGAAACAAAATGTTACAAATTACTGTTACCATAATGCATCTCTTATGCAATTATGTCATTTACTTTTGAAAGGAAGTTTTGACAGGTTCACCACTTTAGTGATTTTAATAGGAAATAGTCTTAGTGTGGATAAATCCAGTGTTGATAAATTAATATCAACACTAAATATTATTGAAGAAAGCGGCATAGGTAAAATTATACTGTGTGCGCTACCATACTCACAAAGTATGCCATTTAGTTATAATAATAGAATAGCACACATTAATTCAATAATGTATAATGCTATATCCTGCAATAATAATTACCATTTTTTTAATTTAAACAAATTTTTAAAGCCCATCACCCTAAATTCATCAGGAAAAATTCATGTGCCAAGGAAATATATTTTGACCTTGGTTGACCTATTAGCTTTTAATATAGAACCAAATAAATACAATAGTACCCAGCCCCAGCAAGCCAATAGCGGCAACAATGACTTGCCTCGTGATTTAAACTAAATTATAGGACAGCGGAAACACCCTTGAGTATAAATTTAATTCACCAGAATATTCAAGGTTTTTCCAGCAAAGAACTAGAAATAGGGTTGTTCTTAGATAATGAAAATGTACAAATTATGTGCATTACTGAACATTGGCTTAAACAAGACCAATTAATTTTTGATTTTGTAAATTTTAAATTAGTTAGTTATTTTGCTAGGAAATGTGCCATTCATGGTGGCTCTTTTATAATAGTTAAAAATACTCTTAAATCCAAGGAAAGGAAGGATATTGTCAAGTTATCGATAGAAAGGATTATAGAAATTTCATGCGCAGAACTAGAAAGTTATATAATAATATGTGTTTACAGACCACCATTGGCTGATTTTTGCACATTTGAATCTACTATGGAACATGTGTTAAAATTAGCATGTAATAGCCAGAAGCATATTATAGTTTGTGGAGATTTTAATATTAACTTACTTGAAACGTCAAATAATACCACTAGGTTACTAAGTTTATTTAAATCTTTTAATTTGGGTAATCTGTTCCTTGAACCTACACGGATAGGTGTTAGTAGTGCAACCTGCTTAGATAATATTTTTTGTAATTGTGAATGTTTGGGTAAAGAAATATTTAATTGTTTTAATTCTGACCATAGTGGTCAGAAGGCTTCTTTCATCAATGATTTTTATCAAAAATCTCAGACAATAACATACCGACCTATAACTAATAATCGTATGGAATTATTCAAAAATAAAGTTCAAAGTAATCTTTCAGTGTTACCTTTCTTACAGAATGAGTGTAATAGTATTTATAAAGACTTGTTTGGCGTAATTTTGCATCAATTTAATAACAATTTTAAAATGAAAACTATTACTAGGTCGAAAACCAAATTTAGTGAATGGGCTACTGCAGGCATTCATAAAAGTAGAAATAGGCTTTATGACCTATATAGAGAGAGGGAGGACAATAAGAACGTTGACTTTCTAAATTATGTTAAGAATTATTCGAGGACTTTTAAGCAAGTTTGTTTAACTGCTAAGGCAAATTTTCTTAGTCTTAAACTCAAATCATCTGACAATAAGGTAAAAACTATATGGAATATTATAAATAGAGAAACGGGAAAATCAAAAACTCGTGATAATCAAATCACACTAAACACAGGTGACAAACAAATCACGTCAAATAAAGACGTCGCCTTAGCTTTCGAACATTATTTTTCCAACATAGGTTGAAGCTAAATCATTACTTTGCACTAATGTCAGTAAATGTAATATAAACTTTGAATTCATCCCCATTGATTCAGATTCAATAGTCAAGGTATTTAAATCACTTAGTTTAAAAAAGACGGAGGATTTGTGGGGCACATCAGTTAAAGTAGTCTTTCATATCATAGATGTAATTGCACCCCATCTAGCATTAATTTACAATAATTGCATATCAGAGGGGATCTTTCCAGATCTCATGAAATATAGCAAAGTCATACCTCTTTTTAAATCGGGCGAGTTAAGTGATTTAACGAACTTCCGTCCCATTTCCATACTACCAGTTCTAAGTAAAGTCTTTGAGAAATTAATGCTGAATGATATGTTAGGTCACTTTAATAGAAATAAACTACTTAGCAATAACCAGTTCGGCTTTACCAGAGGTCGATCAACAATTGATGCGGCATCTGTACTCGTTAAATATATATATAACAGTTGGGAGACATCTTGCGATGCAGTAGGAATATTTTGTGATCTTTCTAAAGCATTTGATTGCGTAGATCACGCGACCCTTATTTTAAAATTAGAACATTATGGATTGTCCAATAAAGCTTTAAATCTTATGTCTTCTTATCTAAGTGATAGAACTCAAACAGTTGTTGTAAACAAAACGCAATCTGTTGGAGCTACAGTAAAAATAGGAGTGCCTCAAGGCTCTATTTTAGGTCCTTTTTTATTTTTGGTTTATATAAATGACTTACCACCAACAGTACATAAACTTTGTGACATTGTACTTTTTGCTGATGATACTTCACTTATTTTCAAGGTAGATAGAAAATCCGTAGACTACAGTAGGATAAACGCCACACTAGATAAAGTACTTAATTGGTTTACTACCAACAATTTGCTACTAAATGCTAAGAAAACTAAATGTGTTAGGTTCGCTTTGCCTAATGTTAAATCGGTAGATTCAAGTATTTTTCTAAATGACGAGTGTCTGCAAATGGTAGATAAGGCAGTTTTCCTAGGCATAACAATAGATCAAAAATTGCAATGGAGTCCCCATATAGCTGTACTGGCAGGTAAACTAAGTTCGGCCGCTTACGCCGTTAGGAAAATTAGACAACTAACTAATGTTGAGACAGCTCGCTTAGTTTATTATACTTATTTCCATAGTGTTATGTCGTACGGTATTCTGGTTTGGGGTAAGGCAGCTGACATACAAACTATATTTGTGATACAAAAAAGGGCCATTCGTTCTATTTACAACTTAAATTCACGTGACTCCTTAAGAGAACTTTTTAAAGAAATTAATATCTTAACTGTAGCGTCTCAATTTATTTATGAGAATATTATTTATGTTATTAAGAATTTAGATTTGTTCACCAAAAATTCTGATATACATAATTTAAATACTAGAAATAAAAATAAAATCGCTATTCGAAAATTCCGTGTCCGTAAAGTATATAAATCATTTGTTGGTCAATGCATTCATTTCTATAATAAATTACCTGACGTAGTTTTAAAGTTACCCTTTTCAGCACTTAAAAATTACTTGAAAAAGTCGTTAATGTCTAAAGCGTATTATAGGGTCGAGGATTATCTAGCAGACAAAAATGCATGGCCTAAACTCGAAACTTAGTCAATAATAATTTGTTCAAATGTAAAACCTTTATCTTGTCTAGGGGACACTGTTGATGTAGGAAAACATGTCGAAACTTTGTTTATTATTTATTTTTTTGTTTTTGCCTTTTTCTCCGTCTATATCTCTCCTAATATTTTTGCCATGTTTTCCTGCTGAACTACGCATGATATTTGATATTATATTTAAATTAATATTTATAGCTTTATATAATACTAGACTAAGTTGTATCATTGTAATAAGAAATATGGTTAAAAAAATGACTGACTGCTGAGTTTCTTGCGGCGTTTCTTCTCGGCAGTGGTCTCCTCTTGGGAAGCGCTGGTAGACTCCTGACGTGTAAAAGTGCCCGTGCGGCCTACTTACTAAATAAATGTCTTTTATCTTTTATCTTATCTTATCTTAACGGACTCGCAATTGCAATCATTTTCATTTTGATAGACCGAAGACGAGTCTGCATACAAAATGAAAACGATTGTTCTACTTTAAAGTCGATTGCGATTGCGAGTGCGTTAGGCAATAGGCCAGTAGGTACCTTTTGAACCGTAGTAGATAGCGGTTTGTTTATTAATTTTGGTTGTATCGTAAAAACGGTAAACTAAATAAGCGTTAAATTTAGTATGATCATAGTACGAACCCTGAAGAAAAACAACAAATACTAATCTATATATATAAAAGGCTAAAGTGACTGACTGACATATCAACGCACAGCCGAAACTACTGTACCTAGAAACTTGAAATTTGGTACATGGGTTCCTTTCATGATGTAAGTGAGCACTAAGAAAGGATTTTCCGAAAATCGACCCCCAACGGGAAGAAAAGGGGGGGAGTAGCGGGAAACTAATTCTACGCGTACGAAGTCGCGGGCGTCCTCTAGTTATCAAATGTGAGTTCGGCTCGCATTGATTCGATTTGAAGTCGAATTCAAATTAGAAAATAATAATACCTGGCTGTGCGACGACGGTACGTATCCCTCGGTGCGCGAGTCCGACTCGCACTTGACCAGTTTTTTATTTTCTCATTTTTAATCGTCCCCGCCAATATGCAATACAAAACGAAAATACCTTTGACCTAGTTATTTTAAACATTCCAATTTATAAATAAGGCCACTTAAGCCCAGCAACTTTACCAATCGATATTAGGTAACAAAGTCCATGCATATTTTCCGTAACAAAACTGGCAATTACGAGCATGTTGCACATTATCAATCGTTACGACCAAACCGGTCGTTATATGCCGCATGGACATGTCAAGGAATAACCTGAATATTTTAAACGGTCATCATTTTTCATCGAATTTGACTTCATCTATTGTATTCAACAAATTTCATTTTACCATTTATAAATATAAGTACTCTAAGATGAGTTCAGAAGCCGAAAGGCAAAAGATAAGCATTACCTGTGGTAGTAGGTGACAGCGATGACGGGTGTAACGTAATTTCATTACGTTATCGAATATTGGAAGTAATGCTGGTCATTGCCTACGGGTTTTGAACGCATAATAGAGGACTTATGATATGTGTGTAGATAATAATTATTATAGAACTGTTATTACCATGGCAACGCTCATTATATAATAGTTTTCGAGTTTTGGTTACGCTATAGGTGGTATTGTGGTAACATTAACGATATCAATATTAGCGGTTTATAGTGCGCAAGTAGAAAAAATCTTTAACGCTACCAAAACCAACTGAAACGAAACAGTATAACGTCATACCGTTTTAAAACGGTACTTTTATTTTCCGGTTATGCAATTCCTGATCACAGATATCAGAACACTACTGACTTTATCTTGTATGGCCTCTTACACAACAATTGTCCCCCGTCTAACAATCCACCGAACTGAAATTCCAACCGGTTTATTAGCCCTTTCATTCCAAGCCCAAAACAATGATTGTTCATTATCATTCCCCCGGTTCGAACCTCATTACTCTGGCGTCAATTAAACATTGATTAATCTGTAACAAGCGAGCTCGTTTAAATAGCCCATTTATAACTTCTCTAATGAAATGGGATGGCGGGAATGCTTTTTGCATATTAATTTTCTTGGTCAAAACATAATTTGTATGGTGATACAATGCAATACTAAGGTTTTGTGGCAATAACTTATTAAAATATTGTCTACTGCTGGACATAGGCCTCCTTTTTTACCAACTGCCGAAGGAGGAGGTAAATGTGATTCAGCCTATATATTTTTGTATGTATGTTTGTTCCTTTGAGGGGCTCTAGAAAATAAAAGCGAGAAAAAATATTTTCGGACAAATGAAAATTCGGACAAAAGTTTTTCGAAACATCGATAGGTTACCTACTTATAAACTCGAATCGCCTGTATCTCAAAAACGAATTCAGTGTACTTATTTGTAATAGTTTTTCTTTTAAATTATTTATATTATGTGCTTTCATTACAGATAATAATATTCAGATTTTCATTACGTGTAGTTTTGGCTGTAGTGAGTGTCGAAAATGACACTTTTTGAGTTCAATATATTTCCTAAACGGTCCCCCAGTGAAAAAATACAGTAACATGTAGTACAAAATGATTTTTAGACCCATTCAATAATACACTCGACGAATTACCCGAAAAACAATGTTTTCAGGATTTTATTTTAAAACTTTGTCAGCGTAATTTATATCTATAACTATGCCAAATTACAGTTTGAGTATCTCTGAGTAAGAGCGTGGACAGACGGACAAACGGACATAGTGAATCTTAGGGTCCCATGTTGACTGCGGAACCCTAAAATTGGGGATGGAAGAGGTGATTTTAATCTTTTAAAATCTGTAATCTTTTTGTTTAAGATTTTCTACTAAACCTAATCCATCAATCAGTCTGAAAACATTTTGTATAATTTCATTAAACTAACCACGAAAAGCATAATGAACGTTTAGCATAAAAACCAATTGTATAATTTTGTCATGCATACGATCGAATAACATAACACTCATTAATAATAACTATCATTTTCTTGTTATTATGCATTTTAAGTCAATTTCTTCTAACTAGGTTAGGTTAGCGTTAGAACTGTGACCACATTAATAGTAATGAAAGCCGTCAGAAATATTTATTTTTTAGTTTAAGAACCGTGTGGTGCCGGGTTTAGAATGTTGCCACTCCATGTCTTCCCGTGGATGTCGTAAGAGACGACTAAGGGACTAAAGGCTGTGTAGTGCTGTTAGGCGATGGGTTTGCAACCTGTCACTAATACACTGGATAATCTTAGCCTGGTTGTGCAAAGTGTGGTCACAGAGTTATCAACAAGTTTTTGGAGTTGTTGGTGAGTCTGTGGCTCTGCCTACCCCACTCTGGGAATGAGGGCGTGAGTTTATGTATGTATGTAGTTTAAGAAAATTTCGTTTTATGCATAATAATTATTATATCGTTGGTTTATTATAGAGATTGAAATTATGCAATTTGTGTAATGTAAAATGAAAATTAGTACAATCGTTTTTATACAATACATTACACACCCGTAATACTCGTATCACAATTATTATTTTACCTGTAATATTATACTTAGGGCCTGTTTCATAATCGTCAAGTAAATCATATCTGACACATAAATTTAACCCTTTCCCTTTCTTACACTTGAACATAGACAAGGAGAAGGCTAACTTTAACTGGCACATAAATTTACTTGTCGATTGTGAAACAGGCCCTTAAAATATAAATTGTCGAGGTGAAGGGCTTAAGGTATTGTCCACATGAACGACGCTCCACGCTTGAGTAGGTCTCCGCTCACTCGTGAGTTTCTGCCTAGCTGTACGCAATGTCCTCCATTTGCGACAGAATGGAAAAAATATAAAAAAGCGATAAAAGTTATTTTTCGAAAGTAACTTAGATATCGAAGTCTTCCATGTTATGCTTGCTGTTAAGTAGCACTTTAGGATTTTGTCGTTGTAACGCCTTTGAATAAATAAATATCAGAAAACAATGTCATAGTAATTGCCCTAGTCCCAAACTAAGCTCTAGGCTTGGATTATGGGTACTGGACAACGATATAAATACTTACATAGAGAAATATATACTTAAATACATAGAAAACATCCATGACTCAGGAACAAATATTCGCGCCCATCACACAAATATCTGCCCTTACCGGGATTTGAACCCAGGACCGCCAGCTTCGAGGCGGGGCGGGGTTTCTGGAAGGGGTGGAGGCTGCATTGGATTAAGTGCTAAAAGAGATCTTACACAAAAGATCCTATAGGGTCGAATTGTATCCGTAAGGACCCCACTAATAAGATAAGATAAGATATTCCGTTATTCTCATCAAAACATATACCTAACATATAAACGCATAAACATTTAATGGCGTCATTCCTATTCTGTGTGTAGGAAGAACATTTATATGTTGGTTTATTCATCAATGCAACGTGACGCATACAGGGAACGATGCATTTATTTTAACGGAGTAAAGTGAACCTTGTGCAACTGTAAAAAATCTAAGAAAACTTCAACCATTTCACCCTCGTAAGAATACTTATTTGAGAACAGGGCCTATATCAGAATCCATAATATCGTTTGTCCTAATCGTCATTTGTCCTAATTCATCGTTTGTCCTAAAAGCCATTTCCGCCTGATGTTTAAAACTTTTTAGTGGTGTTGCAACCTTGTCGAATCAATTATAGGGCGCCTTTCCACCGACACTTCTTTGATAAAGAGCAATCGTACAATAGCTTGCATTTCAAAATGCGTCAAGCTGTTTAGTCTACATGAGGTTATAAAGAAACAAACATGCATACATGCATACAGGTAATAAGTTTACCTGTTGAGCCGCCATACAACTCTGCCTAAATAACAGCGTTAATTACTAAGAAGGAAATTAAATCATAACTAAACATTGGCTTTCTGCGACAAGGTTCTATAGTGGCTAAAATTAAAGTTATGTTATAGTCTATACATACATTACTTATAGATACATTCGAAAATACGTTTTCCTTCTTTTTAACTAGTAGGGTAATAATAAAAAGTTACCAAACAAATATTCTTAAGAGCTTTCTGCTTTTAAGCTTTTTAATTACCTTTAATGTTTAAAACTTTTCAATTAAAGGTTTAACCATTTAATTCCACTTAAAAATAACTAAACACTTTCAAATTAAAAGTAATCTCCATCATCAACAAAAGCGTGTTTCTTCCATAAAAGATATATACAGGGTGTGCCTATTAAGATCCCTTTCAAAGTTGACACTGAGGCGGCCAATTATGTTTTTGCTGGCCGGGCGTGACAAGCCAGATGCTCTCGGTCGTTAGTTCTAATATAACGCTAAATGTGGGGGAAAAACTTGGGCCAAGACTGATGGTTATGGGTTTAAACTTGTGGTTTAAATAAAAACAGCTGGGTAATACGCGACAGTTTATGGGCGTTTTTAGGGTTCCGTAGCGCAATGGCAAAAACGGTCGTTTTTTTATGATTGGCTGTACCCGGCATGCGTTGCGATGCCACGTAAAGTAAAAAGGTTGACATGAATTTCTTGAACCAGAAAGCAGAGATGGTTTTGGAATGCATAGAAGGACAAACATACAAACATTGATTTTTATTTATATAGATGGGTTTCCTCTTGACTAACTCTTGCCTTTGGAGGAATAACTACACAGAAAAGTTATTAATATCTATAAAAACTTACTTTTCCCTTTAAGGGATCTCTTCCAGTTAACCCTACACCTAACCTAACCTCTCTTCTAGTTAACCAGAGGGCTCATTGTCTAACACACTCGCAATCGCAACCCGCTTCAAAGCGGAGCAATTGTTTTCATTTTGTATATAGACAAGCATTCGATGTTCAAAATTAAAACGATCGTGATTGCGAGTGCGTTAGACAATAAGCCCTCTGATATCAAAATAACATTTCATCATACTTATCAGGGTTTGTAGCGCTTTCGTAATCCTTGGATTGCAGTCCCGACATTACACAGGTGCCCTTTTGCCTTCTCTGTGCTATAAAAAGAACTGTTTTAAGTAAAATAATTAGTATAAACTACCTACTTTTTGTATTAACCCCCTACCAGTCGTTTTAAATAGGTATGCACGGCTAAGTAAGGCAATACCCAGTTTCGTAAACATTAAAACAAATATAAAAATATCAGAAAATATAAAACCATTACCACAGCATCTAAATATAGTCTTTCCTCTTTCAATAATTGCTCTCACCATTCAGCAATTTGTTTTAAAAAAGTAACTTTCTCATTAATTTATAACTGGAGTCTACAAAGAGCCGTATTAATTTTAATAAAAGCGCTTTGAATACGAACTAATGAAAACACAGATACGGAACGGAACAAAAGACTCATTGGAAAACTGCAGTTGTTTATCTTCCTTTGCGTTGTCTGAAAATATTTTCCACGCCAGTTAATTAGAAAATTAATTTACTCCCTATATAAATATCGTACGAATCATAAATGCGTAACTATTATTTGGGTCTCTATTGGATCGCATAATTTTTTTACGCATAACGTATCTTTACGCATAAAATCGTTTGACCTAAAACGGTTACATTACATTTACAATAGAGAACGTATTATTTTAATTATTTTAAAAATCTAACCTAACCTAACCTAATCTACACAATAGACGTTTATTAAATTTTGAAATGTCAGCCTAAAGGGTGTTTATGCGAAAAAAATAATATGCGTAAAGATACGTTATGCGTAAAAAGTTTATGCGTTTTAAAGGGTTCCCTATTATTTGATCGAAATACCTTTCAACGAATGTAATCGTTACGCATAATTTTCATTACATCGAAGGGCATTTCTCGACGCATGTGTTAATTATTTTTTGGTTGTTACTAGTCTAACCTAACTTTAACTATGTAATTAACGTTTAAGATATCCTGAAGACATGATGGTTTCAGTAGAAAATAGCGTTCGATGAAATTAAATTCGATGAAATGGTACAATCGATGAAGTGAAATTCGATAAAATATCATCATCACTAGTTGTTATTTGCTACTCGGTCCTCGTAGAAAACGTTTATAGCTATTCACTCGAGAACTGTCAAATTTTCCGTAAAAAGTATCCTTTGTCATTCCTCGGGGATAGAGTTATCTCCATACAAAATTTCATTGAGATTGGTCTAGCAGTTTAGCTGTGAAAGTATAACAAACAAACTGCCACACTCAGAGACGTCAATGAAATTTTATGTTTGTTTAGTGACGTGTTGTCTTATTCTATTGCTGTAGCAAAGAAAGTGACAGCAGCAACTTTAATCAAGCATTAAATTAAATTGACGTCTCTGAGTGCGGCAGAAAGAAACCTTTTGTAATAGTCCCCTTAACCATAAACATTAACTCTAAATGGACGTATTAGTCTCTCTATTCACGTCAACTCCCACGCAACTCTATACAAATCAATTATGCTTTTGTTTTTCTTATTTCTCCGCCATTTTCCTCAAACACGCCAGGGTAAATAAGCAATAAGGTCGAGATCCGCCTAATTTGGCAGAGAGCCGGGAAAAACTGTTATAATTGCCCACGTTTTTTTAATCCGCAGGGTTGTCACTTTCGTTTGCCGACTGACTGAACTTCAGAGACAAACTTTTGAAATTATGGGGACTTGTCCCTAATGCCTGTACATGTATGATATTATTATTATTATTAATATTATAAATGCGAAAGTTTTGATGTTTGTTTGTTCCTCCTTCACAATGCATCGGCTGAATGGATTTGGATAAAAAATGGAATGTAGATAGCGTAGGGTGGTGGAACCAGTAATGAACAAGAACCCAATGATACACGTGATTCTTATTTTACAGAAGATAAGGGTTATTCATTTGTTTTGCAACAATCAATTTACGACCGTATGAAATTTGAATTAAGAGTGAAGTGTCCATCACTGGTGCCGTCACCCTATACATCGGATGACGGACATGGGCGGAGAAATAAAATGTATGGCTAGTGTGATCTGTGACCCATAGACAAATGCATTCTTCAGACTACAATCTCAAGACCTCAAATGCGTTGCCAACCCTGAGGACTATCTCTAAGATGGAATGCCTCTACACTAGTCATGTCACCGGTTATCTTATCCCCACACCGGAACACAACAATGTGAACACTGCTGCTTGACGGTAGATTAAAGTATAAGATGGTGGTAACGATCCGAATGGACCTTGCACAAGGTCCTACCACTCAAACCACTCATACTTATCTCATACTTTTGTACAACGTCTCATCATGTCTCATTCATACATTCTTTTATTCTAAACTTGCGACACCCCCTCGCTTCGCTTCGGTTTATGTAACACCCGTACATAATCCAGAATTAATTATATACAAAAATCTTCCTCTTGAATCACTCTATCTATTGATAAAAACCGCATTAAAATCCGTTGCGTAGTTTGAAAGATATAAGCGTACATACAGAGGGACAGACGGCGGGAAGCGACTTTGTTTTATACAATACTAGAGGACGCCCGCGACTTCGTACGCGTAGAATTAGATTCCCGGTACTCCCCCCATTTCTTCCCGTTGGGGGTCGATTTTGGAAAAATCATTTCTTAGTGCTCACTTACATCATGAAAGGAAACCCTGTACCAAATTTCAAGTTTCTAGGTACAGTAGTTTTGGCGTCAGATTTGCCTTTTTTATATATAAGATGTTAAGATGAACGTTTAGTAGGTAACGGTGGTGTAGCTAAACCATGCTTTGTCCTTATCTGTCAAATTCAAATGTCACAATGACAGATAAGGACGAAGCATGGTGTAACTAAACCACGGTTACTCAACGTTTATTAGTAAGGGGGCTAACAGATAAGAGTTACGTTACTTATGATAAATTGATCAGCGAAGCTCTTTTTCTTTTTTATTTAGGAAACCGAATTTCGGGAAATTGGATTTCCTAGAATTGTTTGGGTTTTCCTTACGCAGGACGCTCCCGAGAGGAGATGGCAGTCACTCTAAAAGTGTGCGTCGAAAAATTGGGCAAAGTGCTAGGATACTACTAATATTATAAATGCGAAAGTTTATATGTGTGTGTGTTAGTTTGTTACTCCTTCACGCTGCAACGGCTGGACGAATTTGGATGCAATTTGAAATGGAGATAGCTTATACCGTGGATTAACACAGATTACTTTTCATCCCAGAATATTTAAAATTCCCCAGGGAATAACTATAATATATAAATCTACGTGGACGCAGTTGCGGGCAGAAGCCAGTATTAAATAAATAAATAAATATCAGGGGACAATTTTACACAAAATGAACTAGTCCCAAACTAACCTCTAGGCTTGCAAAGTCAAGGACTTTAATTGTTATGCCACTATGGAACCCTGTCAAAATGACAGCGTCAAACCACATGAAATAAATTACGCCACAATTAATAATTAACGTTATATCATGATACTATATTATTAAAAAAATATTACCTACGTTGAACTCACAAGCGTTAAAATGTGTAAGTCTATTTTACCCAACCCTTAAATCTAAGTTAGCGACACGTTGTAAAATGAAATCCAACGTAAACCCCGTTTTACTGGACGGGGCGGTAAACCATCACACCTACAAAAGAGGTAATCAGCATCTAATGAAAACACTTGTCTACTTTATTTGATACCTACCCTTCTTTACGATCTCTCGTAAAAAACATCTGGAAAAAATAATGGGTCTGTTGTAATAGCTGTAACAATTGTATATATTTTTAAATTCTTAAAGAGGTTTTTCTCGAATTGCAACATTTTGCAACTATGCTATAGTCTATGCCAATTGAAATTGGCAAAGAAGTAAACACAACCAAACGAACCAATTTACCATTATTACTCGATATTCATGGGCTTTTAAACATCAAGTGAGGTCTTAGCAATGATTTATACACTTGATCTTCACTTTCACATTACGTTTTAAATTAAATAACTATTAATTATTCGTTATTTTAAATAAAAACACGGTTGATGAATATTTGAGGTTATGGGTCAAACATATTTGAGGTTATATTGTGTTTGTTGACACTTTGGCAATCAATATTGACACAGACTATAGATAGAATTAATGCTCTGGACCTCTATTCTACTCGGTAAAACCTAATTGCTTTTGACATATCGTATTGTCAAAAACAAATACTCTTACATTTTAAAAAAAGCAATTATGTTTTAACAAGTACTAGTAATTTATAGTCCCTGGAACTTTGCCCAAATTGATGCCAGTATTATTCGGTTCAGGTGGATTCGGCACAGGCACATCGTTACTGATTTTTGCCACAACGGCTGTGTTGATACTTGATACAGAGCTTCTATTCTAGGCGTACATTATGGCCTAGGCTCGAAAAGTAGGGAATTGCCTGACGAGGTGGTTGGCAGGCCGAGCCTGGGCGAGGCCTGCATCGCGAGTCAAGCAATCCCAGTTTCCGCCAAGGCATAATGTATAAAGCTTTTCTCAAACAATGCGAGGAAATGATTTAAATATATAATTATAAGTTTTTGTAAAAAGCTTTTGACAAATTGAAAGCTTTCTTTTTTTGAGAATTACGAGTATTAAGATTCGCAGGCCCCAAACAATGCACCAACAAGTTGGGTGTATGGGATTTTTTTCATGGTCCATTCGACTTTATATGCAATAGAGAGTATTTAAAAAATTATATCACAGCGGACAGGAATGGGTTTTCGTACGTTTATTTTACTCCTAGGAAGAAAATTTAATGAAGATCTTTTCGTTTTTGTTTTTCAAAAGAAAACCCGACCTTTCCCACAATGTTTGAAAATAAAAAATATTGTCTTTGACCTGTTACCGTATTTTCATCGATTTGACAGCTCTTATTAATTTGACAGTAATGGCGGCCGAGTTAAAACCAATACAATAGAACGTCAAAGACAATATGGTTTTTACCTCCTAGAACCTTGGACATTGTTGGCTTGAATTTTGCTGAGAAAAAAGTAAAGTAAAACAACATGAGATGCTCTAAGTGTCTCCTAAAATAGAATTGCCAACCCTAACCCAAATGATACTGGGCTACTCGAAAATAATGACGGAAAAAAAGCCGAATACTCGAGCACAAGTATTTATTATTCAGAGAAGTAAGCGACCGTCGCACCGCCATCTTAAAATTATTCGCTTAGTGTTGCCATATTAATGTCGGGCGCGAATAAGAAGCTCGTGAAGTTATGTAGATGCCAGCTTATTTGCATAAGTATCTTTTTTTTAATGTTATAGGAATAATGTAGTTTACTTGAGTGGTAACTTCAAGAAAAAATAATGTTTTTTTATGCAAACCTGCAGACTTTTTGTCTAGCACCTTTGCTGATATTAAATCCAACGAAGCGAAGTTATTTCACGTCGGTAATATGGAGTGAATCTACCAGCGATTCGGACAAGACCATCATTGCAGAGAAGAAGCGCCGCAAGAAACTCTAGCACTTTTCACCCGACTGCGGCAAACCCCAAAAGGAGGGTTATATGTTTAACCTGTATGTGTGTCCGTTCATATGTCCCCTCGTAACTTGTTGTCGTAACATTAGATTCGTCTTGACAGCGCAAATTTTCCAATTGGATTTTATTTGTTTATTTATATAGAAAACAGGGTAGTGATTCTTTCAAAAGCAAAGGTGAGCGAACGCAGGGGTGAATGTCCAAGTGGCGAGTTTAAGTAGTCCCGTTTAAGTCTAGTATACTCCATTCATGAATATACCCTTTTTTATTACGAGTTAAGTCGACTTGTACCAATTTTTTTTTCATTTGTGCACAGTCGTCGTCTACTTGTCAAGACGATTCTAACGAGCCCTAACACGACAGATTTATCATGTGTAATTTAGAAGTTCCTATGCCCACCCTACGTCTCCATCATCAGATCAGCTCGATGTTGCTATATCATTGTATGGTCATCAGAAATAAAAGAGTATGCAAATTTTTAGCTTCATCTAAAATCAGGAAGTAGGTTAAATTTAACTTGTAAGATTTGACCCGTACTATTATTATTACTAGAGGGTATAAGAGCGTGTCAGATATTTTTGCGCCCAATGTTGCGTAACATATTATTGCTGGTGACTGTACATACTCGTACATACATACATTGCAAGTTAAATAAAAACAATTTACTTAAAGTATGTTAAACAAATTAAATTACATTACAATTACATTTACAAGCAAAAATACAATACAATTAAACGTTAAAACTAAATATTAAAGATGTAAATAATAATCACCACTATAAAAAGAACACCCCGTCTAGCAGGTCGGCTCGCGGCATGGTCCCTATGACACTGGCTGCGTTACCTCTCTGGATAGCTAGCCCAATCCTTTGGGAGAGGTAAGCAAGAGCTCTAGGATCTCCGGAGGTAATAAAAGCTTGTAAAATAGAATTAGAATTAGACAAGATTTTCCACCAGCAGGTAAAATAGACGCAGTGCTCGCAGATTTTCAGCGGCAAAGAAGACGTTTGCAAAATGGTTAGGAAAACAGGTACCTATTTGTGCAACAAGAGAGCAAAGTTGTTTTATGCTGAGATTGTTGATTTTGAATCACGAGAAAGCGAAGGATTCTATAATTAAAACACGAACGAAGCGAATGATTCTAGCACGGACTAGAAAAACAGTGGAAGTGGCATGAGCTTCGCTTAGTATCAGACCTGTTGTCGCCAATACTCAAACTATCATAAAAACAACACGCCACCATGGAAACTGTTTTTGGTGCAGCTATCGTTTTTACATTCCAAAATAGCACAATAAGGCATACTTCTGGATTTATTTCCTATTTTAGAAAAATCGAAATATTGAAAAATCGAAATAAACGATCGCGGCAAAAGTATGGTACCTCCGCATAACCGTGCCATACGTTACACGCCCACTTGACACTTCTACTGTTTTTTCTGTTCTGTGGATTCTAGGTTAGAATCCTGAGCGAGATGAAATGCAAATAACTTTGGTCGTGTTGCACATATAACTTTTGACCTCAGCAGCAAAATTCAAATTTAAAATTCAAAATATTTATTCAGTATTGGCCACATGAGGGCTCGTTTACACGTCGGTAATATGGAGTAAATCTACTAGCGCTTCGGACAAGATTAATTGCAGAGAAGAAGCCGCCAGAAACTCCAGCAGAAGGTCATTTTAAAAATAAAATAAATAAAATGAATAATAATTTTTAAAACAAGCATAAATAAAAACAAATGCAAGGTCAATAACATTAAATTAAAAATAATGATCAGGACAACAACACGACGAGGTCTCTACGTCAAAAGCCATAAGCCCATAAGTAACTAAGAGTAGATCAGTAATTTATTCCGTTTGCAAGCTAGATACCAGTGGCATACGGACAGGAACTAGGATAATTTGACTTATCAACAAGTCCTTGGAAACGTGAACAGACCGGACCCCACAAACAGCTCCGGTCCACAAGTATGACTCGTATCACAGCCATCGCCAGCAAAAAAGAACTATAATACCTATAGGTAAAAAATACAACATGTTAAAAATTAAACCACATGTTATTTTGTACCAAATTTCAAGTTTCTAGGTACAGTAGTTTCGGCTGTGCGTTGATATATAAGTCAGTCAGGTTTGCCTTTTATATATATATATATTTAGAAATAAATATGTGGTTCGTTGTCAAGTATACCCATATTATAAAAAGGCTTAGTTTGGAAATGGATGAATTTGTATGAGTTTTTCCATTGATATTTATTTATTTATAGCAGACGGGAGAGAAACTGAAATTTTTTTGAAAACGCCGTATGCAGCTGTAATTAATTAATCTCTGATTAAGTAGGTACTTTTTAACTCTTGGATTTAAAATACACACACTTAAAATAATCATGTTTTGAATATTAGGTACTTGTTAAACAATATTTTCCAATTAATATTCGCCATGACAGCAGTAAGCTCTTGTAGCCAATTAGAACGGCTTTGCAGCGATCGTCAGTGGAACTCCAATTTAAAGTTATTCCAATTACTGAAGACAATTAATTAAGGATTGGGCTAGCTATCCAGAGAGGTAACGCAGCCAGTGTCATAGGGACCATGCCGCGAGCGGACCTGCTAGAGGGGGTGTTCTTTTTATAGTGGTGATTATTATTTACATCTTTTATATTTGAGTAACTTAGTTTTATTTTAATTTAAATAAGTTTAGTTTTAACTTTTAATTCAAATGTCACAATATCAGATAAGGACAAACCATATTTTAAGCACACTTTAGCTGATGCGTGTTTATGAATAAGAGGGTAAAGTATCTGTATGTAATCGCGTTCTCGAAAATGGCTCTAACCATTTGTTAAAAAATTAGGTGTACTTACGGGATTTTCAGGTCAAGAATTTGGTATTTCTAGTTTTCATCTTCGGGTAAATTCGTTTTCAACCCGATCGAAGCTTTATCGCTTAAATAGTTACGTAAACACAATGTTGCAACTAAAATTATTAAATAGAATTAGAAATTAAACCTGCTGACAGACGCTACTGAACTGCAAAATTCATTAGCGAATTTGAACATAATTGCAATAAGATAGGTACCTTTAGAACAATCGCTTTGTAATATCCTTGATTGTCGGGAAAATGTCGCCATCGGAGATGAAAGAAGTCTTTGTACAATTTGCTTTTAAGCGGGATTGACGGCATTTATAGTCAGTGCGTTTGGTAAAAAAATGGGAGTATTTTTTTTTTGTTTGAATAGAAAGAATAGTTTATTCGTCAATTCTTGGAAAATTTTATTATATTTAAGATTTACATAAACATAAAATACACTAGAAGACATGTTAAGTTACAGATAATTATTTAACATTTTATTATTATTTATTATTTTATAGTGCTACTGATAAATTCGTTTAAATTATATATTGCGTTTTCAATTAAAATATTCTTTAGTAGGGACGGGAATGACACGCTGGCCACGTCTTTAACGCGTTGTAGGAGCTTGTTGTAAAGAGTTGGCCCCACACCTGCGGGCCTTTGTTCGACATGACCAACCTTCTACAATTATACTATACTATTATGATCAGTATAACAAAACAGAAGTTGAATCAATTAATCAGCATATGAGCGTTTTTGTCGGATATAAATAAATAAGCAGGCACAACACTTGGTCCGCAACTAAAACAAACGTAATCGGCAAATTAATCAGTATTTGGTAAGCTTAAATTAAAATATTATGTATCTGTTAAGTAAATAGTCACGATACAAAATAATTATTTGATCCGCGAAATGATTAATTGGCCAGCAAGATCACAGAACAAATAGTAAAATCTAATTAGTCAGCAGATATATCAAATTGGTCAGCAGAAAAATCATATGGTCAGCCATTTCATTAATTAAGCTGCGTTTGCGTTGAAAAATTGGAAAACAATAGAATTCTTTACGCATTAAGTTCACTTATGGTAGGTACTTATTAATTTTTTTACGCAGTCAAGATTACACAAACAAATAACTACATTAATGAACAAACTTAACAATAAAATGAACACAGCGAAGTACAACCGGTTGAAATTAATTAGTTTCAATTATTTGAAACAAAGAGAACCCTTTGCGAGGAGATTAAGGCTGCGTCACACAGACGGACATCCATCGGGCCGGAAACACAATGGAAATATTGAAACTTTCAACTTGGCACACAATAATGAATGACACATTACCTGTTTAATGAGCCAATTTAATAATTTAAACCGGAAACCCGTTGTATCCCATTTTTTTTTTATCATAATAACTTTGTTGATAGGTTCAAAAGTCCTGAAAAAGTAAATCATTTATTCACAAAAATAAGTCACAGACAAAAAAAAAACATACATATAGGTACATACCGTCACGCCTTCATTCCCTGAGTGGGGTAGAGCTACAGAATTGCCAACAACTCTAAACACTTGTTGTTAATTCTGTAACCACATTGTGCACATTCAGTCTCAGATGTTTACCAGTGTATATTAATGACAGATTGCAAGCCCATCGCCTAACAATACTACAAGCCTTTATTCCTTTAGTCACCTCTTACGACTTCCACGGAAAGACATGGAGTAGCACTACCCTAAGCTGGCAACCACACGGCACAAAAAAGTAACAAAAATAAAGGAAGAGTCGTCATGTAGTTCTAGTGTTGAAAAATGACAGTTTCTTATAAAAAAATGTTTTGACCTGCGACAATTATCACTAAAAATAATTATGACAAAACAATAGACCCATGTCAACGTTTACGTAATTCGTACTCAATATTTATCTTTCAGTGAGAGATTTACCCATTTTATATATTTGTTTAGTGTGTTGTTATTATTATTCTAGAGATTTAATGCGACGCGAGCCGTTTGGTGGAAAGCATTCCTTAACCGGCTGATTGTCCGCCCTCGAACGGAGGAAATCTAATTTGTCTCTTTAATAACACAAAGGGACAATCGGATTGCGATTCCGCTGGGATAGGTACGATTTCCGCGGGAAAAAAAGGATTACTTAATCTTGTATTGCAGTAAGTGCTACGTTTATTACTTTTTGAGAGACGTTTTATAAAACTACAACAAAGCAAATTACAACAGGACATTTTTTTTCTTTATTGTCGCATATGTATAAAACAAAAGCCTTGGTTCCATATACTCTGAGCCTAATGGAACCCTGACCCACCATAGAACAGTGTCACAGTGACATTATAAAACAATTGCTTGACACTTCTTACAACTTGGATCACAACGTCCCTGTGACACAGTTCTATGATGGGTCAGGGTTTCATTGGGCTGATAGTACTTGTAAAACATCTGGGCCTCTATTCCCGGCGGTAAAAACCATATCGTGTTTGACCTGTTATGGTATTGATTGAAGTCAGCCGCCATTACTGTCAAGGAAATAAGAGCTATCAAAACGTTGACAATATGATAACAGGTCAAAGACGATATGGTTTTGACCACCTACAATCTCGGCCCTCGGGATATGAATATTGCTTTGACATGTTATGGTATTGTTTTTAACTCGGCCACCCTTAGATACTGTCAAGTAAATAAGATCTATCAAAACGTTGACAATACGATAAAAGAGGCCCTAGACAAGATACATTATGCTAACTAGCGTTTCTATTCGTTACCTTTTTAAACCAATCGCGTCACTTGTAGATGACGTGATACGAAAAGTCACGTGATCTATCAGTGACGCGATTGGTTTAAAATCGAAAGGAATAGAAACGCTAGCTGGCATAATATATCTTGTGTAGGGTCTCTGGTCAAAAGCGATATTGTTTATCATCGTAGAATAGAGGCCCAGTTTACGAAAATCGCTAACTTTAGCGATGGCTACACGATTGCTCTTTTCCCCCCTCAGTTTCAGAACCGCTGACTTTTATGACGTGTGGGCGAAAAGAGGCGGTTTCGCCCACGTTGAATTGGCTCAGTTGAGTCTATATTTGGGCAAATATTTATTAACTATTTTCCAATTTGTATTCTGTACGTACACTATCCAATTAGTGTTTCACCGAAAAATAATAAGTATTCAAACTCAATATAAATTGCAATGTTATTGATAATGTCATTTAAATATTAAATAATATTATTTTTGTTAAAGGTCAAAGATTTTCGAAACCATAGAGAGGTTTTGAAAACAAGATGAGAAAATAAAGTGGAATAAAGATTGTAGATAAATCTTTTGCCACTGAATAATATACAATCCTACTAATTTTATAAATGCGAAAGTTTGTGTGTGCGTTCGTTTGTTAGTCCTGCAGCAGTTGGACGGATTTGGATGACAGATATATATGGAGATAGCTTATACCCTCGACTACTTTTTATGCCGAAAATTTTTAAAGTTTCCGTGGGTATAACTGTAATCTACGCGGACGAAGTCGCTTGCAGAAGCTAGTATCGTTCTTAACCCTTTATAAGTAGTTATAAGGCATTTGCATTCAGATGTCAAAAATAGGTTATTTTTTTGGATAAGCTTTTATAATAGTTAACATATTAGGAAATTTAAAAATAGACTATGGTGGGAAATATATTCCTTCTCTTCTACCTTATAAGCGTTAAAATCAGGTATGTTAACTGGAGAGTATACACAATGGACGGTCTGCTTCGTCCAACGATAAGACAGGTAGAATTACCCCCCACACTAATAAGACGGGGGGGGGGGGGGGCTCCGCAAACATCGCCTCTCAGGAAACTCATTCACCTGCCGTTAGGCACGTTCCACACTAGACAACCTTAATAATAGTGCCAGTGTGACAAACATTAAAAAGCCGGCCAAGTGCGAGTCGGACTCGCGCACCGAGGGTTCCGTACCGCCGCACAGTAGGTATTATGACATTCTTATTTCGAATCAAATAAACGCAAACCCAGCTCTCCCTTGGTCATCTTTTAGTACTTATTACTTTTCTTCAAAGTTTGTACTACAATCACGCCAAATAGGACGCTTCTATGTTTTACCATTTTTACGATACAACAAAAATTTAAATAATATGAAAAAAAAAAAAACATGCATGGGGCCCGCTTTATTATTTCACTTTTTTTTTCTTAGTAAATCCGCCGTAATAAGACGTTTAAAAAAAAACAACCCGCTTTTTATTTCCGTTCAAAAGATACAGCTGTTTAAAGTTTGGACGGACAGCCGGACAGCATAGGCATATTAACAGGGTCCCGTTGGGCTACCCTTTGGGTACGGAACCCTAAAAAGACTTAAAGCAACTTTACAAACCAAATAATAATTGGTAGTAACCTAGTTGGTAGAGTCGCTGCCTACGAAGCTGGGCCCAAGTTTGATTCCCGGTCGTGGCAAAAATTTGTGTGATGAGTGCGAGTATTTGTTTTTGAGTCTTGGGTATTTTCTATGTATATATATATAAGTATATATTTCTCCATATAAGTACAAGCCTAGGCCTAGAGCTTAGTTTGAGACTAGGTCAAGTGACTATATTTTAGGTTTTATTTTACTTACCATTTTTACAAGAGTCTTAAAAGTGATATTTTAACTGACATTTATTCTTGTTGAAAAGCAAATACGGTATTTGAGATGTACTAAATTTTTTTATTTTAAAATAAATTAAAATCTTTCTCGTCATTTTGAACGTGTCTTTACCTTCAACAGGTTATGAGGTACGCTGCCCAAGCGCCGAAACTTTTGCTCGAAGTAATTTGATTGTGTTGTAACTTATCTTGTCACAGTTCTTTCAGGTAAACTCGTTAAGAAATGAAAACTTTTTATGAGTTTTTGTGTTATTTTAAGCAAATTTGAAAAATAAAATGCCATTTCACTGATAAAAAATGTTTTTCAAATTTATTTGTTAGGAAAATCATAGACACATCAGTGAAAACTCTTGTGAAATAATATATCCACCGTTGAACTATTCGTCCACGATGTTACTAATATTAAGAAGAGAAAATGTCGAAGAACTCTATCCAATTTTTCACCTTATTATATTGTAACAAGGTCCAAAAGTGGACACATCTCTTTGTGTTGTACCTCACATGAATACTTATAAAGGAACTAAAAAAAGTAACGTTAATTTAACGTGAATCCCTCGTTATTTTACTGCACTACAAATTCGTAGCACATTCGTAGAGCTTTCGTAGCACTCTCGTAGCATAACACATATGCTGCTACGTAGCGCTAAGCGCTACGCTCGTAAGCGATTCTAGCATTTTCCGCTTTGCACATTGTAGCAAAAACTACCAGCGAATATATAGAACCCGCCTAGCGGGTTGCTAGCAGTAAAAGTAATAACGTTGATCACTAGGTTTTTAGGGTTCCGTAGTCAACAAGGAACCCTTATAGATTCGACGACGCGCTGGGCTAGTTGGTAGTGACCCTGCCTACGAAGCTAGCGGTCCTGGGTTCAAATCCCGGTAAGGGCAGATTTTAGTGTAATGAGCTCGAATATTTGTTCCTGAGTCTTGGATATTTTCTATGTATTTAAGTATATATTTCTTAATTATTTATACTATATTGTAGAATAATAAAATCAAATAACAGGTAAATGTTTTTCCAAATTTAGATAAAGGGAAATGATAGCCATCTTATTGCACTTACCTACTTTTTGATTTCTGTTTCACCTTAAGGTTGACTGGTAGAGAATGCTTGTAGCATTAAGTTCGCATTTTTACACCTTTTTAATTTTGTGCAATAAAGTATTTAAATAAATAAATAAATCTTCTCCATTAAACCACCGCCACGCAGCAGTGTTCGCATTGTTATGTTCCTGTGTAGGGATAAAACAATCGGTGAAATTACAAGAGGCAATCCATCTTAGTCCTCAGGGTTGGAAACGCATTTCATCTTAGGATTGCAGTCTTGAGATTGTAGGCTTGAGAATTCAAATGTCTATGAGTCCCATTTACAAAGCCACAATTATTTTTTTACAGCTATACGATTTAACCGTCGATTTAAAGTCTGAGAAGACCGAAGACATTTACATACAAGAGCACATTTAAAAAAAACCACTCAGCATTGACAAGTCAATCCTGAACAACGCCAGGGCTGTCACTCGGCTATTTTTAACCGGCCCTATAATAAATGGCGGGCAGCCGCTAAAAGGGTTCCCACGATGGATCGCCGGCGTTATGGAACCCCGGGAGGTTTATGTGAGGTCGGCGCTACAGAACACTGTTTTACAAGCATTTATTTATATTAGAACACCCTGTTTTTATAAAGAATTCATTTTGGCGGGAAAAGGTTATTTAAAATGGCGGTGCTGTGTTGCAAGATAAAGTATACAGGGGGGTTACCATGACATACTAAATCAGCTCAGTTTAGGTTGAGAGAAAGGGACAGAGCTATATAACTATTATAGCTCTGATCCTTTCTCTCAACCTAAACCTAAACCCCCAGGGTGGAAAAAACGAATGCCACATGGACGGCAACTACCTTGAATATTGGAAATAGCAAATTCTACGCAAAGGAGACTTACTTTTATTTTTGAATTCATTCAATACTGCATTTATGGATTTTAGGAAATTCGTCTGCCTTAACCGGGAATCAAACTGGTCGAATATGACAAAATAATAAAGTAGGGATTTTTACGGTCTTTATTTAATTTAAAGGTGTATGTGTTGTAGATATAAATGATTACTATCGATGACGCTTTCGATCTGTATATGTATCATTAAACACTACTTTATTGTGTTGTCATATTTGACCAGTTCGATTCCCGGTTAAAGAACACGATTTTTTTCAATTATCCAATATTGCAGTATTTATTGTTTAACCTCGTAAGGCCAGTACATCACAATGTACAAAGTAACACTTGTAACTCAGACCCAGTCAAATTGGGCTTTACCCACAAGTAAACGCCCAATGTACATTGCAATGTACAGTAACTACTTATTATAAATTATTCTTGGGCCGCAAGTACATGTAGAGATATTGTACATTAGAATGAACATTGGGCGTTTAGATCTAATAGCATAATTTTAGCTTGGGCCTTACGAAGTAAACAAATAAAGTTTGTCATTTGCGTAGAATTTGCTATTTCCAATATTTAAGGTAGTGACCGTCCATGTCGCATTCGTTTTTTCCACCCTGTAGATGTGAGTAGTAAGCAGATTCTATGAAAATATAATTAAGTTAGACAAAGAAGTGGGACTTAAATTTTGACAAAACTTCCTATTTCACAGTTAGTTAGTAGTTACAGTTCAAATTGACAGATGCATCTTATTTGGCTTGCCGTATCAACCTTATCTCGTGTAAACCAAATTCAACCTTAAGGTGGCAGTGATAGGGCTTAAAGAAAAACACCCAAGGAATGTCAAAGTATTATTCTGTTTCATAAAGATTTAAAGCATACAAAACACATGGCGATATCAGAGAAAAACCGAGCCCGGTGCAGTCTTTTGTTTAATATTTGTGGCGTTATCTATGAAAAGGGACCTTATTGTCGATGGCGCTTACGCCGCACTGCGTCACGCGACGTTGTATTTATATCGGAGCATCGTTAATAATGGCGGAAGCGCCATCGACAATAAGACCCTTTTCATAGATAACGCCACATTTTATTGCTCTCAACAGGCGGTGGTAGACTACTTTATTTTGCCGACCGTAGCTGAAAAAAAAGTCATTGAAATGTAAAATAAATAAAATAAGTTTCTTAAAATGATCTTTTGAAAAAAACCTGTTATTACGCGTTTTTTTAGTTGTACTCGTTTCTTTCAATTCTATCCGTGTTTTTATGCGAGATATTTTCTCCTTCACTACTTTTCCGGAAAGTTATAATGAGTACCTTGAAATACATAATATTACTGAAACCGCAAATGTTATCATTTGGCCTCATCTCCACTTTCCCCCGTATAAATTAGGGATCATTATTTTCTTGAAATCAGGTTTTTACCTTACTTTTAACCTTTATTAATTTTTGTCAGCGATGTCAATCCTAAATAAACACGCGATGACCTTATCCCAACTCAATAAACAACTGTTTGACAAGCCTTTTTGTCACGCGCAAACTTTTTTAAAAGCTCCATGGGGTAATTTTTAACCGACTTCAAAAAAGGAGGAGGTTCTCAATTCGACTGTATGTTTTTTTTTTTTTTTTTTTTTAATGTTTGTTACCTCAGAACTTTCGACTGGGTGAACCGATTTTGAAGATTCTTTTTTTGTTTGAAAGCTGGTGCTTCCCATTTGGTCCCATTCTTATCATAATGAAGATTTGATGATGGAGTCTATGAGGAATCGACGGAACTCTTCAAAATTTATAGGCACACCTATAGCGATTTTGGTATTTTTCATTGTAACTCGTGTATTTGCTCTTGGAAAACACTATTTGGTAAAGTGGAACTGATGATGGAATCCACAGATGGCCACCGGAACTCCTAAACGGTATATATTTCAAGGGTGGCGACAAGATATTTCGATTAAGATAGTTGAGCGACTATGACGAAGCATATGTATGTTTAAGTATTTGACTATGACTTTCCCACGGCGTTGCTTGCGGCGAGATTGAATTTCAATGTTCTATAGTTTCTTATTAATTCTTATTAATTAAAGTGGGACTACATAACATAACAGTATAATTATGATCACTAAAAAGTATAAAATAAAATAAAAGTTTAAATAACAAAAAAACCGCCTTCAAAAAGCATAAAATAACTTCATTTAAAATGGTAGGTAATAGGTCAGTCCAACTGAAGTCGGCGTCCAACAATATTTCAACCAAAAGCAGACTTCAGTTGGACTGACCTATTACCTACCATTTTAAATGAAGTTATTTTATGCTTTTTGAAGGCGGTTTTTTTGTTATTTAAACTTTTATTTTATATGCCAGCATTGTCATCCCTGAACCATAAATAAACAAAATTGGACTCTATTCCATACCAATAAATAACTTTTCACAAAGCTCCAGGAAGTAACTAGGGATTGAATCACGTATTAGGATATCGAACCGCGTCTTTTTGTGGTTAAGATAAAAACCGGTTACAACCAGTTCAACCAGTTCAACCGGTTCTTATAATGCTTTAAAATTTTAGATTTTAGGTATTAAGATACTCAAAGTAAACAGCCTCTTTATGCTCGTATTTGGTATTCACATAAAAAATACAATCCCTGAGTGAATAAGTTATTCTTTATTATGATCTGGGGCCCTAGCCAGGATGCAAACGCTATAAAATCTTTTCTATCACTTAAAATGTATGGGACGACATTCTAGTGCGTTACGATACGATAAACCAAGTGGTCAAGTGTCATCCCAAACATTTTGAGCGATAGAAAAGAACAACGTTGGTCGTTTGGTTGGATAGTTACAAAAAATAGTCCAATGTCCCAATTTTACCTGTCTAAAAATCGGTTAAAACCGGTTTTTCGGTTATATCGAAAACCGGTTTTCTTCCGTCGGAACAGCATTTTCATAAATTCAAACGAAAGCTGTCACCACGTAGTTTAGAGCGGCGGGAGGACCCGAAGGCTAAGGCGCCCTCTGGGCCCTCTCGAATATAAATATAAAGTTTGTGACAGACAGAAGTTTCCGGTCGAATCGAGCATTATTTATGTAACAGACGTTATGGTTGGGTGAGACTTAAGTATGTAAAAATATTGTAGATTTTTTGATACTTACCGTGTTAATACAAACATTTTTTTTTAGCTTTTACAAAAAGGAAAGATGCTATGTTTTTTTCTACTTCCGTCCGGATCGATACCACCATCTTACCTTTTTACCTGCCGCCAAACAGCAGTGTTCGCATTGTTGTGTTCCGGTGTGGGGTAAGACCACCGGTGAAATGACTAACATAGAGGCATTCCATCTAAGACCTCAGGGTTCGCAATGAATTTGCAGTCTTGAGATTGGCATCGTAAGATTGAAGTCTTCAGATTGGCGTCGTAAGATTGCAATTTTACAAATTTCAATGTGCTTTAGAGGCCACTTACGATTATATTTCCTCTGTGTTGTTTTGCCTTCTCCGTCCATTTAAAAAAAAACACATATTTAGTATACGGCAAGTCATACAATACTGCTTATATTATATCAAATGTTTCTAACTTGGTTGTTTTTTTAATATTTTAATTCTAGTTTTAACAAAAGATTACTCTAAAATTAACAAGTTTACAAAAAGACATGTAAAGTCATTTTGCTACTTCTAATATTAGGTATTTTACTTACTACAATCTCGTCATTTTAAATAAACGAGAGAAAACAAACATGATGTCCGATAGGGCCCGCATAAATCTTAAAATAGTAAATTTAGTTTTGTTTGGTTTGCCTTTACAATTTGCCCTTTAATCGCCCTCTCCGATCAAGTTTGACCTCAAGTTTCATCTAGCTAGTTGGTTTACATTTTATCTAACCTTTACAGCATAAACCGATACACCTACTGAAACCAAGGCCTATAAATATAATCTGTGGAGATTAAATAAGGTTGGACATTCACTGTCAGTCCATTTGTCGTCAATCTAATCTTATTCAATCAAATGGAAGGATGCCAAATCAAACATTCCGAACATTCGACGACGCGCTAGCCTAGTTGGTAGTGACCCTGCCTACGAAGCTAGCGGTCCTGGGTTCAAATCCCGGTAAGGGCAGATATTTGTGTGATGGATGAGCACGAGTATTTGTTTCTGAGTCTTGGATGTTTTCTATGTATTTAAGTATTTATTTCTCTATACGTATAAGTATTTATATCGTTTTCAAGTACCCATAGTACAAGCCTAGAGCTTAGTTTGGGACTAGGTCAATTTGTGTGAGATCGTCCCTTGATATTTGATATTTGATATTTTGATATTCATGGTAAGTATAATAATATGTCCCATCGGTCTAATTGGTTGTCAATCAAAGGGAAGATCGCCAAATCTTTAGGCTACTTACAACCTCAGTCCAATGGCTTTTATTTCGGACATTCAAGGTTACTATATTTCCCACCTGTTTAAGAGGCCACCTTTTGTGCCACGCCCCCATGAGAATAAAAGGGATGGCTGTGCTTCCACGCGAAGAATTTGACATGGAGACAGTTTGCGCGCGCCTTGATGGCAGCGTCAAATTCAATTAATTGATTTTTACTTTAAAACCACATCATTAATTGACAAAATGCTTTGCCAGGGTTAAGAACTTACGTATACTCAACTATTGAATCCAAAATAATCGTTAAAGATTATAGGGTTTCGAAGATTCAACCATAAACATGCAAAAAAGATGTCATGTTTGAAAAATGAAACTATCGAGGATTTTATTTCTAATTGTGTTTTCTCGTTTGCCAGTCTCAAGCAAATGTGATCAAGTTTAATATATCCAAAGAACAGATACAAAGTCGTTATGGTTATTGAGATCCAGATCGCGGAACACTCCAGACTTTAGCAGTCAATAAAATGGAAGGACGCCAAAACTTTAGGTTACTCACGACTTCAGTCCAGTGGCTCACCTTGAACCACCGACACTAATTTGATCGAAAGCAATTTTCTGCTGAATCCTTACTGTTTTTAGGGTCTCTTAAGCATGGGATACGTAGGTTAGGTTAGGTTAGACCTGAGACCACCAAAAAAAAACTCTCCTAAAATTTGGCGAAGTAAAACATTCTATGAAATGAATTTCGTTGATTCAAGGGTAAACCCATTTCGGACGTTCGCCGTTGGTAAACAGGATGTCCCATAAATGGCACGTCATGGGACACCCTGTATGCCCGGTCTCAATTTGGGCCAAAACTGACGTCTTCAATTAAAAGCTTTCGCTTATTAGGGTTGCGTTGTTTTTATTGCAAAAAGATGTCACTTTAATGTAAAATGTGCGTCTGAGGTGTAAACGCGAAAGTGTAAATGACTATAAATACAAAATATGTCTGTTACATAAGTCTACTTATATGTATTACTAAGTGTTGCCCGCGACTGCGTTTTCTGCGTAAAAATTCGGTTATCCCTATTCCCTCGATATATTGGGGCAAACAATTCACTTAGTTTTTCTAAGTAGAATTATATTTGCCTAGTCGTGTAGATAACTTGTGAAGCTGATCAAAACCTAATATAGCGTGCTCCGGGGTTTATCGAAGCTCATCCGATAAGCCTGGTAGCTAATGGCCTGTTAATATATTGGTGGAGATTAATCATTTACTGCCGCACTCAGAGAGGTCAATTAAATTTAATGCTTGATTAAAGTAGCTGCTGAAACTTTCTTTGCTGTAGCAATAATAGAATAAGACAAGACGTCACTAAACAAGCGTTAAATTTAATTGACGTCTCTGAGTGTGGCAGTTAAGTTGAATATTCAAAATGGCCGAATCTTAAGTACCCGAAACCGTCGTATCGACGTACGCATGACTCGATGTATGAATGTGGAAGAAGCGAAAGAGATTTGTCAGGATCGTAGCAGGTGGAAAGAAGTGGAGTCTGACTACCCCTCTGGGAAACAGGCGTGATTTAATGTATGTATTAAAAATTTAATATTCTAATCTGAGGGGCTGTTGCTTAACGCACTCGCAATCGCAATCGTTTTCATTTAGAAAAGCGAAGGCTTGTCTGCATATAAAATGAAAACAATTGTTCCACTTTGAAGTCGATTGCGATTGAGAGTGCGTTAGACAATAAGCCCTCTGTATATATGTCCGACTCTATGTTCCCTCGTAACTACTAAACTGCTAAACCGATTTTAATAAATAATAGGAGGTTTGAATCGTCTCAACCACTAGAGTGTCATAGCATAATATAGACAAGTAGCTCGACTCCGGCCCTTTAGGAGATTCTGATACCTATTGCCGCTCGGACGTCAAGGAATGCCGTATACTAATATTAGAAATGCGAAAGTTGCGATGTTTGTTACTCAATCATGCCAGAACGGCTGAACAGACCGGATGACATTTGGCACAGACATAGATTGGAATATCACAATGTCTGGAATAGAACATAGGCTATATTTGTCCCGGAAAATTGTACAGTTCCCGAGGGAATAGCGATAACGACTTCTAAACGAACGGAGTCGCACGCACACACTAACTAATGGTCAGACAGTAACAAAATACACTCAGGCCCGGTTTTATAAAGGTCCGTTAGTAAATATGTCAGATCAAATTTTAGTAACTTCATACAAGTTTTGACATTCCTGACCGAAATTTGATCTAACGGATCTTTATAAAACCTAGCTTTAGGGGAATCGAAGCACGATTATAACGCAATGACTCGGTTTTTCCCCTAGATCATTATAGAACACACAGTATCCTTACCATGAGATACAATTACCGTACTCGCTAGCGAGTCGAATGCTCTGTCCCTCGCACTCTAGGTGACTATAAATACTGTAAGGGCAGTGCCGTAAATAGGGCGGTGCCACCGGTGCCCAGGCACAGGGCGTAAACTCTGGGGGGCGTAAGAATGGCCAGACCAGGCAGGACTATTATTTTTTCGGTTTGCAACAACAAGGGCGCAGTTATAGAAGCTCGCACAGGGCGCAGAAATAGTTATTTTTTAGGTATACAAGGGGGGAAATTGTATTTTACCTGCGAGTGTTCATTTGAAACACGAGCTAGCGAAAGGATTCTATGATTGACCATGAGCGTAGCTAGTGGTTCAAAAATAGAATCCTGAGCGTAGCGAGTGTTTCAACACACGAAACGTAAAATAACTTTTCACCCGTGTATAACACAAAACTTTTCACCTCACTACAGCGAGGAAAATAAGAAAAAGGGTTTTTACTATCAATTATTATGTATTTACCTCTTTGTCAATACAATAATTTTGATGCATAGAAGTATTGGTAAAATCAAAAATAATGCAAAATAGCCTAAGTATATCCAGTCTTTATGGAATTACTCCAATACCGACATCTGTCAAATATCACTTAAGCTGCCTTCAAATGTCAAAACTCTTTCTTCGCATGTGGATAAAAAGAGATTTTCTCAATAGATATCAAACAAAGAAAAATGGTTTTCCGAGCTAGTGAGATGAAAAGGCTATTTACGGCACTGTGTAAGGGACAGAGCATTCGACTCACTAGCGAGTACGGTAACTGTAACTCATGGTAAGGGTAGGTCCGAGTTTCCGAGATGATTGATGTGCTTGGGTTGATATCGAACGAGTGAGATTGCTTGACCTACTGCTGGCTGGGTGCTATTCTGTACCTCGAGCACGATTTTCCTTCCATCGAGTAAGTAACGTGACGTTAACGAGAAAAATTATATATTGATCAAAATGACGTTCATACAACATTGCACCGCGTACAACAATTTTCTGATTTGTCCAAAGGTCAACTGGTAGAGAATGGCATTAGGCATTAAGTTCACCTTTTGTACTCTAATTTGTATGTATGTGCAGTAAAGATTAAATAAATAAATAAATAATATCAGTGCACCGATTCAGAATTAAATAGTAAATTTTCCCAGAAAGTTGACTTTTGTATGGTTATTGAATAGTAATTTAAAGTGTACGTAAAATGTTGAGTATGATTAAGATTCTATAAAAATCAACGTTCTCTCTTTTCGACTAACCAGACGATTCGAAAACGTGACGATTGATTGAAATGCTAATGTTATAGCTACTGTTAACGAAACGGCAAGTTCTTCTAAAGGAACCAGCGTCACATAACAAACACAACAAAGTACAATAAAGTATTTACATACATACATACATACATACATACATACATACATACATACATACATACATACATACATACATACATACATACATACATACATACATACATACATACATACATAACGCCTTTTGGACCATGTAAGAAAGAATGAGGTCTTTTAACGCTGAGGCCCTACGTCAAGAAATTTATATTTTGTAAGTTTTAATAAGTTTTAACAAAAGCCGATTCAAGTAACCAACAGTGTAGAAAAATCATTTTTTGAATACCTATAAAAAATAACTAAGATATAAGCCAACAAAGATATTTGTTCCTATCTCTTACTAGCGAAACAAAAATTAACATGGAGTTTATATTGCCGACGTGTTACATGACGTCACGCGGCGAATCGGATCTTTGTGTCTAATCACTGTCTAATTAGCGGTTTAAAATCATTTTCATCCGTATTTCATGGCCGATTTTAATTTTAATTTCACTTTTCATATTTGGTTAAGAAATGCAATTAAAAAATCCATGCATATTCCTTATTGATAATAATTATAGGCTCTAAAAGTAAGTTAGGTACTTGACCAAGTCGAAATGTCCTGTAAACATTTTATTTTAGCCCTTAATAGTGCCCCACTGCTAGACAAATGCCTCCCCTCTTTTCCCCCATTCCTCCCTATTAAGTACATAAAGCTTTATGAAAAAGTATTTACTGGTAATCGAAATGTTTCTTTCATATAATAAAATAATCCTAGATTTAATATCAAGCCATTTTTTTTACAACATTTTATACTAGCGACCCGCTCTCGCTTCGCCTCGGTTTCTGTCAGTTTTCTGTAACACACGTACATAAACCAGAATTTATTATACTTAAAACCCTTCTTCTTGCATCGCTCTATCTAAATCTGCTCTGATGAAAACTGGATTGACTTTTAGATGCTAGATAAAAAAACCCATATAATGGTGACCCCCTTCTTTCAGAGCTGATATCTCTTAAATGGCTGAGCCGATTTTCATGAAACCTAGCTTAGAACTACCGCTAGAAAACCTGCTATGAAATGAAAAAAATCCCATCCAAATCGTTTTACTCCGTTTAGGAGATACGGTGCCACAGATAGACACACAGCAGACATACACGCACACAAACAAACACACACACACACACACACGCATGCACGCACACGCACACGGCGTAATAGCGGTCAAACTTATACCACCCCTCTTTTTAGATCCGAGGTACAGTGTAATTTCATCCTTTGGTGGATAAGGCGCTTTAGATCTATTCGATGTGGAAGGAAATACCCCCACTCTACGTTAAGGGGACATTGTCATGGTAATCGTGGATCTAGGCAGCATGTGTATTGTACTATGGATCTAGTATTAAAGCTACGATCACACTGAAAGCGGAGGCGGCGCGGCGCGTTGCAAAATAAGGAATGTGTATGGATTTTTTAAATCGCATTTCTCTACAAAATATGAAAATACCGTAAAAGAGATCACCAAAAGTGAAATTAGATTGGAATCGCCCAAGAAATACGGATGATATCAATCGTTTTAATCTGCAAATTAGACCGCTATTGGACAGAAAGATCCGATACGCACTGTGACGTCATGTAACAGGTCGGTCATGTAAACTCCATGTTGAATTGAGTGTGGCTCATAATTTTTGAAAATCAAATTTTATTGGTTGCAGAATTTCTATTCCCATTTTTTCCCGATCTTAATTTTTCATTGTCGTGTTTTTTCACTCGCTCCTTTTTCCCGGACGCATTTTTTCCATTCCAGAAATTTATTTAATAGTGTCCACAGCTCCTATTTTTGTGCGGTTTGGCCCTTCGGGCCTAACCTAACCTAAACCTACCTTCCTTTTTCGACCTAACTATAAGTGGAAAAAATTGCAATTGGGAGAAATTTGTATAGGAAAATACGCGATTGGGAAAAAATAAGATCGGGAAGAAATGGGAATGGAAATTTTACAACCATTAAAATTTGATTTTCGGAAATTATAGGCAAAGCTTATGGGTAAGACGGTGGCAACAATTCGAACGGACCCTAACTCAAGGTCCTACCATCTCCACTAAAAACACATACCTAGCGCCGTAGCCCTGTAAAGTCAAGGACTTTAATTGTCAAGCCACTATGGAACCCTGTCATGGTGACAGCGTCATACCACATGGAAGAAATGACGCTAAAATTAATGATTAATGTTAAGCGACAGGGTTCCATAGTGGCTTAACAATTAAAGTCCTTGACTGTACATACTTAGTAGTTAGTAACGGTGCAAAGGTGTTTCGGGTTTATATTTATACGCTCTTAAGAGCGAGTGAGAGCTTCTTAGTGCTCACAGACTGTATGTTGTTGTTGTTTGTAACTGTCACGTTTGTAATTTTTCCTTATCTAATACTCTAACGTCCGTGATAAAGAACCCACTAAAACGAGCTTCGTGGTTTGCTTCGGCATAATACTGAGTGGGTCCCATATTGACGCAACGTGAATTTATATTTAATTTAATATTTATAGCTTTATATAATGCTAAACTAAGTACCATTGTAATAAGAAATATGTTTGAAAAAAAGGACTGACTGCTGAGTTTCTTGCGGCGTTTCTTCTCAGCAGTGGTCTCCTCTTGGGAAGCGCTGGTAGATTCTTGACGTGTTAAAGTGCCCGTGCAGCCTACTTACTGAATAAATGTCTTTTATCTTTTTTTATCTTTATCTTTGAATATCAACGGCACAGATGGAAGTATGTTATTTGTTTTAACTCTTTGTTTATTGTAAACCGTGTCAAAAAAAATATTTTCTTCTTTTCTTTCTTCTTTTAACGTTTTCCTTCTCTATCACTTAAAATGACAGTTGACCACGTGGTTTATCGCAACGCACGAGAATGTCATCCCATACATTTAGAGTGATAGAAAAGAAAAACGTTAGTAGTGTTTGCATCTTGGCTAGGGTCTCTGTTATCAGCCTCGCATAGCTAGTGGAACCGCAGCCTTAATCCTAGATCCATAACACAATACTCGCATGCTGCGATGCTCTTGGGCACCGCAATATGGCATTGTCACCGGGATTTCATTATCTTCGTCTACCATGATGGGAGCTAGATGAAATTGTACACTAATACTATTGTAGCACTTAGAGTAGGTTAGTACCTACTACGGTAATTATGTTGTTAGGTTATGAGTGCACAAACAAAGAAACACTAGAGTTATTAGAGAGACAGTTTATTAAAAATCTCTAGCAAACACAATAAAAGTCACAACATTAATAATAAATGTTTTAAAAAACAAAAAACCGCCTTCAAAAACGCAAAAAATAACTTCTACTACTAGGTACTTAGTAGTAGGTACCTATACTATTAGGTTAGTCCAACTGAAGTCGGCTTTTTGTTGAAAATATTGTTGTCGCCGACTTCAGTTAGACTAACCTAATAGGATAGGTACCTACTACTAAGTACCTAGTAGTAGAAGTTATTTTTTGCGTTTTTGAAGGCGGTTTTTTGTTTTTTAAAACATTTATTTTATTTTACACTTTTTAGTGATCATAATAAGCTTATGTAGTACCACTTCTTAGTTGATATATAAAACTTTAAGACATTTCAAGCTCGCCGCAAGCAACGCCGCGGGAAAATCATAGTCATTTTAAAACAATTAAATGTGCTTCGTTGTAGTCGCTCAACTATCTTAATCGAGATATCTTATCGCCACCCTTGAAATCGGTACCGTTGAGGAGTTCCGGTGGCCATCTGTGGTCTTCATCATCAGTTCCGCTTCACCAAGTGACATTTTCTGAATGCAAATGCTACATTTGTTACTAAAAATACTAAAATCGCTATATGTTTGCATACAATATTTGAGGAGTTCCCTCAATTCCTCACTGATCCCTTCATCAGATTCAGATTTGCTGACAATGGGACCACCTCGGAAGTATACTCTATCAAACCAAAAAAGAATTTTTAAAATCGGTCTACAATTGACGGAGTTATCGGTGAACATACATAAAAAAAAAAAAATACATACAGTGGAACGTATAACCTCCTCCTTTTTTGAAGTCGGTTAAAAACGAGCGTGCGACCGGCGTCGGAGTGAAGCGGATAGGCGAGCGGCGGAGCAGCTGCCGACGGCGCCCGAAGCGAGCGCTTCGGGTGAATTCGGGTCTCGCCACGTCTCCCGAACCTAGCCGAGGAACGGCACACCTGTGCAACTTGTTAGTTGCTACACTATAAAGAGGAAAGATTTGTATTTTTGTATGTTAGTAACGAATAAACTTAAAAACTAATCGACCGGTTTCAAAAATTATTTCACCATTAGAATGCTAGGTACATTATCCTTGAGTAACATAGGCTATGTTTTTTTTTCTGCGCGGACGGAATCGCGGGCAACAGCTAGTATTTATTAAATAGATAAAGACCCCCCGATATAATGGCGAATTTATAATAATAGTGTAGACTAGCTGTTCCCGTGCCCCCTTCGTTGGGTAATAAATATTTTTTTTGGGTTAAATATAGCTTATGATACTCACAAATAACGTAGCTTTTTAAAGATAAAAGAATTTTCAAAATCGGTTCTGCAGATCCAGAGATTACCCCCTACAACGTCACAAACTTTACCTCTTTATAATATTAGTATAGAAGTATAGATTAATAATTCGGCCATTTAAAAAAAAAAAAGAATTAAACTAGAACTAAGTTTGGGACTAGGTTAATCGGTGTGATATTGTCCCCTGATATTTATTTATTTATTCCCCTGAAATCTCGCAAAAATATAACATTGAGCTGAATCAATCCTCTATTTTTCTCTCTCACAGGAAAAATAAGCCCCTCTTGCGAATCCAACCCTAACAGATCAGTAATATTGACGAAATAATTTGCTGATACGATAATATTACTGCGGAGATTTGCCGATGGATTAATAATGCCTACTGAGCTATTTTATTTATTTAACTTTTGTGTTCATCGCGAATTCAATTCTTGTATATTTGTTAATGACCTTGTTTATTGGTACACGAGGGGACCTATGACTTTCTGTACGAAAAAATCATTTTATCTCTCCAAGCCCAAAAGGAGGGTTATGTGTTTGACCTGTATGTATGTCCGACTCTATGTTCCGTCGTTATTACTAAACGGCTAAATCGATTTTAAATTATACTTGGTTAGATTCGTCTTAACCACTAGAGTGTCATAGGCTATATTAAAATTATTGGAAATCAAAATGGCGGTTTTTTTAAAGTATATTATTAAGTAGACGATAATTTTAAAAAATACAGTCGGGTTTTTAAGCTTGCATTTTTAACCCCCGACGCAAAAAAGAGGGGTGTTACAAGTTTGACGTGTAAGTGTGTGTAAATCGGTTCAGCCGTTTTTGAAGTATTGAACTTTGAAATGTCAATGTCGGGGGTTTTCCAACATTTTGTTGGTTAGGTTATATTTAGACTTGTTTACCATTTCTTATCGTTTAAAGTAATTTCTGAAAATGGGCTGGTCCCTAGATAACGTGCGTTTTGCGAACGTAATTAGTTATTGAAAATGAATAGGCTGGACGTAAGCTGCCAGACGCTGGCGTTGAGCACTCTATAGTTTTTGTTTAAAAATCGTAACGATTGCTACAATTTGTCTTCAATTTGTAGCCTTTTTACGAGTAGTTTATTTTCGTTGTTCGTGCGAAGTCCCTTAACTATAGTCTTCATGCTTATTACGTGTTATAATAATAACACAGGGGTTTTTTTTTCGTCAATATATATAATCTTCGAATTTTATATTGCTCTTGTCTCAGAGATAAACATAACATTACCTACGGCTTCTTAATAAAACCTTTGAAAAACGTTGAAATTCCTTTCATCGACGACGCGTTGGCCTACGAGTAGTTGGTAGTGACCCTGCCTACAAAGCTAGCGATCCTGGGTTCAAATCTCGGTAAGGGCAGATATTTGTGTGATTACCGCGAATATTTGTTTCTGAGTCATGGATGTTTTCTATGTATTATGTATTTTTAGTATCCATAGTACAAGCCTAGAGCTTAGTTTGGGACTAGGTCAATTGGTGTGACATTGTCCCCGCTAAAATTATTTTTTATTTATTTAATAAGACCTTTGAAAAAGTTGAATTTCCTTTCATCTCAAATATGGGGACACAGATTTATCTCAATAAATACTTGACATTGCAAACGAGTTTTTCTCCCAAAGTAAATGAATTATACACGAGAGAATTAAAAAACCCACGAGTAAGGAAAATTGAGAGTCCTTTTAGGGCACCGTGGTAATTTAAAGAAAACAAAAGGTGAAATTATACGGTAATAGCGACACGCGTATTTTTTTTTTAATAATTACTCGATTATGAGGGAAAATATCAAAAAAATTGAAGTAAATAAGTATCATACCAACACTGCTAGCTATTGCACGAGACTCCGTATGCGTATCACGTATATACATACATACATACATAGAATCACGCCTCTTTCCCGTAGGGGTGGGCAAATACCACTTCCTTCTACTTGCTACGATATTATAGTTTGTTCATGTCAGTATTGATTGATTGATCGGAAATGTTGAGTTGTCAGACGCATGCAGCGAGGATTTTCAACCAGAACTAACGCCCTATTGCTTTTAGTTTTGCAATCAGTCTTGTTTCTATCACAAGAGATGACAGTTCTAAAAACAAAATGCTTTTTAAACAAGTCACACTAAAAAAAAATTGGGCTTTTGTTGCCGACTAGTTTTTTCCATACTTTAATGTGTGTTGTAGATTATCCTATACTTTTAAACGAGCAATATTTGTATAAATATAAATAATATTTGCAATTACGTTCTCGAAAACGGCTCTAACGATTTCCATGTAAATTGCAATATTGGGGTTTACGGGGACGAAAAATCGATCTGTCAAGTTGTTATCTTCGGGAAAATTCGTTTTGAACCCGAGCGATTCTCGGTCTTCCTGGTACTACAAATCTATGTAACTAACAAATATGGATCTAACACATCCTACTGATATATAAAAATGAAGATAGCTTATACCCTGGATTAACAAATAGGCTACATTTAATCCTGGAAACTTTAAAAGTTTCCGAAGGAATAAAGAAAGTATAAAACTACGCGGAGGAAGTCGCTGTCAGAAGCTAGTTGGAAATAAATTTATTTGAATTTAAAATATTACATTAATAACTTGATGAATTGAGCCCTTTTATTACTAAGCATCTTAAAGTGTGACGTTATGTCATAGTTTCTTATTTTCATATGAATTTAAATAAAACAAAATCAACATACAACATAAACTCACGCCTTCATTCCCAGAGTGGGGTAGGCAGAGCCACAGACTCACCAACAACTCCAAAAACTTGTTGATAATTCTGTGACCACATTTTGCACAACCAGGCTAAGATGTTATTCAGTGTATTAGTGACAGGTTGCAAACCCATCGCCTAACAGCACGTCTCTTACGACATCCACGGGAAGACATGGAGTGGCAACATTCTAAACCCGGCACCACACGGTCACGTAATAAAACAATAGGATTCAATTACAATTTGAATTTGAATTTACTTGACAGTAATGGCGGGCTTTAATACCATAACTGATAGAGGCTGTAATATAGACAAAATTGGGTTCTGCGTGTCGTTTGAATCCCTGATCAAAAAATGAGGCCAAACATTGATCCATAATAAAAAGTTAAGTGTCAGCTATCTACCGATCAATATCTGTAAACAAGTACGGAACAAATTTCATTTCTCTAGAAGGTGAACGCACGGGCGACTAACGGAGAAAAAGTATAGCTTCTTATATACAGGGTGGAAAAAAACGAACGTCTCATGAACGGCAACTAGCTAAAATATTGGAAATAGCAAATTGTACGCAAAGAAGACTTGCTTTTAAAATATTACAAAAATTCGTTCGCGTTTACTGGAAATCGAACTGATCGAATATGACAAAACAATAAAGTTTCTGTACAGCGGGCCGATTATGGTCGTGTTTATCGACGTAGATAAGCGTAGGTAAAACATCTGTCACTTTCTGACCAGTATGTAAGTGCGAGAGTGACGGAGGCTTTATCCACCGCGATAAAGCGACCATAATACGGCCCAGGAATAATTTATTGTATACAGCACACATTATTGAAACATACAATTTTCACATACGTAAACGTTACAAGTTAAAGTAGGTACAAGTGCCCGCACTGAAGTGTTGAGGTTAAGAGGTTCGACGACGCGTTGGCCTAGTTGGTAGTGACCCTGCCTACGAAGCTAGCGGTCCTGGGTTCAAATCCCGGTAAGGGCAGATATTTGTGTAATGAGCGCGAATATTTTGTTCCTGGGTCTTGGATGTTATCTATGTATTTAAGTATATATTTCTCTATATAAGTATTTATATCGTTGTCTAGTACCCATTACAAGCCTAGAGCTTATTAGTTTGGGACTAGGTCAATTGGTGTGACATTGTCCCCTGATATTTATTATTATTGTTATTTAAGACAGCCAGTCAGCATAGAGGCGTCCCATTTTAGCCCTTTTAGGGTGCGGCTCCACTGAGGCGGAGATGAGCGGAGTGGAGCGGAGCTGTGCCAATATTAACCAATAGAATCTAAACTAACGTGCATAAGGCGCGCTCGACGGGACCGCGTGCGCCTTCTATTGGTTAATATTGGCACAGCTCCGCTCCGCTCCGCCCGTCTCCGCCTCAGTGGAGCCGCACCCTAAAAGATTGACAACGTATTGACAATCATGATGACTTTCCATTGAATAGGTAAATAACCGTGTTTATGTAAGAACATACAATAAATGTCATCATAAATACTAAACGTATTAGTAAGACACACATGGGTAGGTACAGTCGAGGAATGTGATTGTTTAGCAGCTTCACATAATACGTAAATTTGCCGGGTTATACATTTTCCACGTGTCATTAGTCGTGTCACGTTGGGAACCGTATAACACGGCTAATTTACGAATCTGCTAAACAATGAATTTCCTTGACTATACATAATTTATCATTTTAATAACACAAATTACTTATTGCGAAAATTGGTGATTGTGTATGTATGCTTCTTACTCATTCACGCTGAAATGGCTGGACGTATTTAGATGAAATTTTGTATCGAGAAAGCTTATACCCTGATCTAATATTTTAGGCAACCTTTTCTCCCAATATAGCTTCCTAAAGCCCATCAAACAACTAAATTTGTCAATGGAATATGCAATTTTCAGACATAAAAGCAAAGAAAACTCCACCGAAAAAAAAATTGGTCACTTCTAACAATTTTGTGTGTGTTGTGCATAAGCGTCTTAATTCCATTCGAGCCTAACAAGACGAAAGACATTAAGGGCCTGTTGTTTGATCAGTAGTTAACTCAACTAATTGTTAAAATTCGAAAAAAGAATCGAAAATTTGACACATTTCCTTGAGATTTAACCATTAGTTACGATTTTTAACGATTAGTTAGTTTAACTACTGATCAAACAACAGGCCCTAACTAAGATGTTAGTTGAATCACTAACTGCCGTACTCAGAGACGTCAATTAAATTTAACGCTTGTTTAGTAACGCGTTGTCTTATTCTATTGCTATAGCAAAGAAAGTGACAGCAGCTACATTAATCATGCATTAAATTTAATTGACGTCTCTGAGTGCGGCAGTTAAGAACTTAATGGTGTAACTATTATTTTAAGTTGATATAACTAATACCATACCTTTTAATTTTTTGTCAACTAAGATAAAATCTTCCATGTATGGCTCACATGTTTTTGAGTGCACTTTAAATCCTTGGCAATGAATATTTATTCCAAAGACTGTAGTATGTAGAAAAAAAATGTCCTGCCTTGCCGGCAACTATTGGTGTCCCTCTCTTACTCGTGTGTTAGAGAAAGACACCAATAGTTGCCGGCAACATATTGCAGTGGAAATATGGCCCGTTTAGAAGCCCCTTTAGAAAAATAAATCACTGTCTAAGTGGGATGGTGAAATTACTAATAATACACGAATGAAGTCGCGGACAGAAGCTTGTCCCTAATAAAATACACATACAGACAATATGGACATTCATTACAATGATATCTGCTAAGTGACGTACAAACAATAGATAATATGAATGGTGATTGACAGGTCTAATAAACTACTTTTTATTAAGTATCAAACGTACCAAAACGTTAAATTGAATGGAGATTTGTACTGGGTTTTTTTTAAATTAGGTAAAACCCAATTATTGACATGTATGTTTGACATCATTATTGTCGACGTTAGGAGGATGAAGCTAAAAATTTCCATACAAAACGCAATAACGTTTCTCTCCCCTTAAACCTGGTCCGATTTTTACGATTTTTGAATATGTTGTAGATATCATTAAAAACTATGTCTGTCCGTTTCCTTTTCAAGAAAATATTTCTTAGAATGACAAATTTAAAAAACAAAAACAGAAACCTACAGACCTAGTTCTTTATAATAACTACAACATATTCAAAAATCGTGGAAATAGGACTTGATTTAGGGGGTGAGACACGTTATCGCCCGGAGCTAAATTTGTATGATTTTTTTTTGACAGCTACACGATTTTAGCAGCTTTTCATAATCCTCTTAAGATATCATTTATTTACTTGATGGCGGCTGAGTTTAAAACAATACGATTAAACATCTAAAGTTTCAAAAGCAGGTTTTACCGATTAGAATAGAGCCCCTAGGGCCGTATTCTACTTCGTCTCTATAAGTATTGTTATTGTATTGTTTTTACATCGTCCGCCATTAATGTCAAGTAAATAAGAGCGGTCATAACGTTGACAATACGGTTACAATTGGAATTCAATTTAGAATACGACCTTTAGGGGGCCTAATATGGGCTGCGTTTATCACGTGACAAAATGTGGATAAAACATTCGTCGCTTTTCGACAGGTTATGTAAGTACGAGAGTGACGGGTGCTTTATCCATATTTTGTCACGCGATAAACGCAACCATACTAGGCCCGCTGAACAACTATGTCACGAGCCTTTATTGTCAACCATTTTAATAGTTTTCGATAATAAAATTATAAAATCATAATTAACACTAAAAGAAGACCAGTATTTAAAATTCCTTCAATGTCATGCAAATATAGGAGTATTCTTCTTCAGAAACGTGCAATAGCTAGTGTGCTTGAAATATGCTCTGTCCTTATCAGTCATTATGGTATTTAAATTTGACAGAAAGGGACAAAATAAACTTTAACTAAAATAGGTTATTGTGCGTTTATAAATTATGACTTTTACAAAAGACATTTATACCCAAACCCTTTCCGGTGAGTACCTACTTAAGAGTAGAAGCCATAATTTAATAAACTTAAAGTCCGCTTTAACTTCTTAATTTATCTATCCAGGATAGCCCACTTAGTATCCCACAGCTGGCCAAATGCCTCCCCTTCTTATAGTATGTGCCTTTTATCTTATCTTTCTCTACTCATAAAGATAAATCGCGAGAAACACGTTGTTAGCTAGAGCAACCTCACGTCAGGCTAAATTTATGTGAAAAGTAGTGGAGTATGAAAATCAGCGAAAGATAGCTAATGGGCCCTCCACATATTCGCCTACGTTGGCCGATCGTGGGAGACGCGGTTAGGGAGCCACCATTAAGCCATTAGCTCAGCCACGGAATAGAAAAAACAGTGGAAGTGGCATGAACTTCGCTTAGTATCCGACCTGTTGTCGCCAATACTCAAACTATCATAAAAACAACACGCCACCGTGGAAAATGTTTTTGGTGAGGCTATCGTTTTTACATTCCGAAATAGCACAATAAAGCACGTTTTTGGATTTATTTCCTATTTTAGAAATAATCGAAATACCGAAATATCGAAATAAGCGATCGCGGCAAAAGTATGGTAGGTTGCACGGAACTCAGCATAACTATGCCACACGTTACACGCCCACTTGACACTTCTACTGTTTTTTCTGTTCTGTGAGCTCAGCTTATAACCTAAGGTCACAAGTTTAAAGCCCTTTGTACTCGTACGGTAATACATAGGTACTTATGTATACTTTACTGTACTGTAACGATGGGTAATAGAGAAAATTAAGAATGTTGTAGCTATATGTTTTTACATACATACATAAACTTACGCCTTCATTGCCTGAGTGACTGGGGTAGGCAGAGCTACAGAATTACCTACAATTCTAAAATCTTGTTGATAATTCTGTAATCATATTTTGCACAATTAGGCTAAGATGTTTACCAGCGTATTAGTAACAGGTTGCAATCCCATCGCCTAACAGTACTACAAGACTGCAAGCCTTTATACCCTTCATATACATATATGCGAGCTATATAATATATTCGAGTATATTTGAGATTAGAGGTCGCCCCCGACTTCGTACGTTATTTCCTCCCGTTTCGATTTTCCTTGGGTTTTTGAGGATTTTTTTCCCCAAATTTCAAGTCCTATATAGCTCGCTTGCTTTTCTCTCTCTCGGCTCAAAAATGATAAAACAACCCGTCAATGGATCGCTACAAGCTATACACCAATGAAGAGCCTTTAAGGTGCAGTTACACGGGCAACTTTTAACAGCAATTTCCAGCCGGCAATCTATGGACGTCTCTTTCAATCACACTGAAGTAGAATAAGACGGCTATTGTTGCCGGCTATAAATTGCCGTTAAAAGTTGCCCGTGTAGCAGCACCTTTAGACTTGGCGGTGTCAGTCAGTCAGTTTGGAAAGAGTTTAAAATGTATAGATAAACATACAAGTACTATAAACATTAAGAGACTTTGTGGCTTTGGGTTTCACCTCGGTATTCTTTAATCTACCGCCAAATAGCAGTTTGAGGATAAGACAATGGTCATCTTACTCGCATAGAGGCATTCCATCTTAGTCCTCAGGGTTGACAACATATCAGGCTTGGGGGCCTAATTTGGCTGCATTTATCGCGTGATAAAATGTGGATAAAGCATCCGTCATTCTTGTACTTATATACGTGTCAGAAAGTGACGGATGCTTTATCCACATTTTGTCACGCGATAAACCCAACCACACTAGGCCCCCTGGAATTACAGTCTTGTGATTGTAATCTTAAGAACGCAAATGTATATCGACGCTTGAAAGGTGAAATGGGATAAGCGACACAAAAGTCGTCATAGGCGAGACCTAGCTCATGCGACTCAGAAAAATCGGTATAATACCGTTCAAATGGGCAGATTTTTCTGAGTCGCATGAGCTAGGTCTCGCCTATGACGACTTTTGTGTCGCTTATCCCATTTCACCTTTCAAGCGTCAATATACATTTGCTTTATCCCATTATGCCTTTCAAGCGTCGATATGGATCTCAGATCCCACTTATCATCACGTGGCTTATGTGCTCAATTGCCTTTCTAAAAAAATGAGTTTATTTCAACTTAACTAAGATTATTCGATTATTCTTAAGTTAAAGGAAAATATCGTAAGGAAACCTGCACGTTCAAACCGCTGAATGTGGAATATCTAATTGCACAAACCATCCCACAGGATTGAATCCCAAATAGCCTATATGTTCAAAAAACCCACGTGTTAATGAAAATAAAAGTTAGTAATTCTGTTGGTTTTTCTCAGACCTAGCACGACTAAAATATAAGTCCGGAAGTATTTTTTAGTTTGCCTTTAATTGATGACGACGCGCTGGCCTAGTTGGTAGTCACCCTGCCTATGAAGCTAGCGGTCCTGGGTTCAAATCCCGGTAAGGGCAGATATTTGTGTGATGAGCGCGAATATTTGATTCTGATTCGAGTCATGAATATTTCTATGTATTTAAGTGTAAGTATTTATTTCTGTGTTTAAGTATTTATATCGTTGTCTAGTACCCATAGTACAAGCCTAGAGCTCTTAGTTTGAGACTAGGTCAATTGGTGTGACATTGTCCCCTAATATTTAATTAAAACACATTAACGGAGCGACGGACTGACGTGCTTTTTTGCACAAAGATAGTCGGAGAGCTGGTAAACGATGTAGGCTACATTTTATCTCAGAATATCGATAAATAAATAAAGGAGATTTTTATACACTATCCATAGATTAATCAGTATTTATTTTGTGCTATTTTCAGTGCCAGCAACTCCTCAACGGGTTCTATGTTCGTTGACAGTTTTTGGTACAAAGCGGAAAAACGCCGGAATCGGCTACGAGCGTAGCGCGTAGCGCTGCGTGTCAACAAATGTGTTAATAATATAAAAATCTTAAGTATTAATATTCATAAATTATTTTTTTGAGCTCTTGTCTGTATTTTATTTTTTATTGCTAAAAATACTTGTAAAATTACACACATGATTAAAACTAAATTAAAAAAAAACTTACCTTAAAAAAATCAAACAGCTTGAACAAAAACAATTTCACATCACTTCATTCACTACCACAGATACACTTGAAATCCGCGGGCGATAAGGCTGGCCACTGACGTGCGGGCCGCTCGGATCACGGGAGCAGACTGGCTGCAGTGGCCGACCGTAGCCTAGCGTAGCGCAGGTTCCCCTAGTTTATGGTGCATTCGAATTTCGAATACTGAGAAATGCTCGTTAATTAGGTTAAGACGCCAATTCAAGCCGTTACGCTTTTTCAGTTAATATTCAATTCAGTAAGTAAACCATTCCATGTTAGTTTCTAATTATTGTTATTGGGTCGTATTAAGGTTTTATTACTTTACGTACTTATCTTTGGGATATAAGCTGTTTTATTCAAAACTAAGTAAAAATTTCAAACAACCTTTTTGGTATGAAATACTAAGTTAGGGTAGGCGGAAAAGGTTTCCGTGGGGGCATTTATACATATTTTATGTTGCTTAAGTGGAAGTAATCCGCATGTTATTAAATGTGAAGTGTATACAAGTTTTCTCTGAAGCTGATATAATATGTTGACGATTTAAAGTGTAGTCAAACATCAGTTATTATTGTGCAATTCACGGCAGTTGTCAAATGAGTTTTTGGAACCTAGAGGTATGGGTTATGTTAAGCAAATCGATAAAATATGTCGACAGTGATAATTTGTCTATGAACTCGTGATAATAAAAAACAAAAAAACCGCCTTCAAAAACGCAAAAAATAACTTCTTTAGAATTGTAGATACCTAATAGGTTAGTCCAACTGATGTCGGCTTTTTGTTTTTTATTATCACGAGTATACCTGCCTACCCAATAGTTTGACGGGAAAAAAATAGTCAACCTAACTTTTGCATATTCTATAGGCTTTCGATTGGTATGTACTTTGTCTATTAAACAAGCAATTGCATTTTTTTAAACAAAGTTAATTTTAAATTATATACTGGACTGAAATTTTTCAGCCTACCTATTCGCCATACAGGGTGGAAAGTTGAGATGGGGCAGTAAGGGCAGCTACTAGATCCCTTGCTGCCACGCGAAAATGCTCTTAGGAGACCTTTACTAACTTTTTAAGTGATGAAAATCGACATTCACAGATTTTTGATAAAATGTACAGTCAGCGAGAAAATCATCAGATTTGAGTAATTTTTTTTTAATGCCAATCTATCCCATTTCTATCAAGGATTAAAACACTCTTTGGGACCAACTAAGGTTAGAGTACTAGAAAACCCAGAAATCAAAAAAAAACTTTTTCCATACAATTCGTAGGGTAATTAAAAAGTGTACATTTTGCATGCTGTTTTTTACGATTACGTTTATGCTTAAAGAAAATTTAACAGGATGTAAAAAAGTAAAGGTCACTTTAACGAAAAATTTAATACTGGGTTAGTAAACGTCAGTTTTATACAACAACTGTCATTTTAACTCCCTAAAGGTACGTTATTTGATCAGTAGTTAACTCAACTAATTGTTCAAATTCGAAATAGAAATCGAAAATTTGACACATTTCCTTGAGATTTAACCATTAGTTACGGTTTTTACGATTAGTTAGTTTAACTGCTGATCATATCAGGCCTTAAACAGAACGTTTCAGAGAAAAACGAAAATTCAAATAAAGCATGAGATCATCATAGTTCTAATTTCAAAATTGTAATTCAGTATCTACATTCTTTTTAATTTTTAACCTGTTTTATCCATGATGGCCAGCTTTATCAGTGTAGCAAGATGTTCGTATTTAGAGTACTCTTTCCGCACAGACTCTACTGATTTTTCTCATTTCTAATATCATAATTGCAGTTTTCTCCATATTTAATGATCTTAAAGCTAAAGAAAATTTCACTTTGTAACCAATTACCCTACGAACTGTATGGGAAAGGTTTTCTTTGATTTTTGGGCCTTCTACGCGTACGAAGTCGTGAGTGTCCTCTAGTACACTTAAAAAATTATAAAAAGTAACTAATTTTATGATTTAAAATAAAGGATTACAGTATAAATAAGCGTTTAAAAATTCCAAAAAAAACGTAACTTTTAGATTGATTTTTGTTTTGTGCACTTTTCAAATTTATCCATCGTTAGATTCAGCAGTTTTAATGCTCGTTAGCAATTCATTCACTCAATTACCGCGTCGACAGTTCTCGCGTATTTTGCATTGATCACTTTTATTAAATAACACGGTCGATTGGATCAGAGAGAAGGCTTTATACTTTGAAGGCTTTCGTAAAACACTGTTTAAAGCTTATTGTCAGTCAGTTTACACCAACAGCAAAATCGACCTGTTTTGCTTTTGTTTGTATTTTACAAGACACAGGTAGCAACACACAAAAAATACAATACAATAATTAAACATTAAATATTTTGTGTGAATACAATGATTTATAAACCTATAAAAATAACACCAAAGACTAAAACATATTCCATTTTAGGTATAGCCTAAAATTCTACGCAACATCTTGTTCCAGCAAATGCTTACGAAGCATTCGCTTGGATGAAACCCTGCTAGGGGCTCGTCTAATATGAAGCGGGAGCGCATTTCAGAGACGGGTTGCCTGAAGGGCGAAAGAGTTTGACATGACACCAGTGTGGTGAAAAGGAATTTGCGAATGCTCTGTCCCTCGCAGACTTCGCAGTATTCTTATAGAGTGCGAGGGTCAGAGCATTTGACTCGCACTCTGTATGTATGTGTCTTCGGTGGAAATGATTCTATAATTAAATACAAGTTATAATTCTCGCGCTGCCTCATCTCGCCTCTCCTCGCCGGTGTAAAAGCACCTTTATCCGGCAGTCGAGCAAAAATGGAGAATACTGATTAAAACCCAAGACCGGACGAACAAAGTCACCTCTTCACAAGCGAAAGGTAAAGCATCATTTATATTCAGCGATTCTTTGAACTTCTCACCAGAACTCAATGTAAATTCTTTCCAGCCGGGAAACCAGAGCTATGCATTATTTACGCAATTATTCGAATGCGTACTAAAAATAACTCTTAAACTCCCGCGTAATGCGAGGAAATATTTTATTTAGCTTTATGAACGGGCGAAGGTAAGAAACATTTGGAAGGGAAAGTAATTTTTACTTTTTAGAACTTTATGCATGCTCGGAAATGATGGTTTTTCTTTTTAAAACAGGGATGCGATCAGCCTCGTTTTCTTTTTAGGAGTAAAATAACCACCTCGCCCGGCAATCCCCTATTTTCCGAGCCAATACAATAAAGTACTAATTTATTGTAGGATTTTGTACGGCTTTAGAAAGGTTAACTGCTTTTTCTCAAACACGCTTGAAAATACAAAAATAAATACTTAAATATCAGGGGACGTGTCACTCCAATTGACCTGGTTCTAAACTAGACTCTAGGTTTGTACTATGGATACTAGGCAACGGTATACACACTTATATAGAGAAATTAATACTTAAATATATAGAAAACATCCAAGACTCAGAAACAAATACCCCATCACACAAATATTTTCCCATACCAAAATTCAAAAATTCAAAATTCAAAATATTTATTCAGTAAATTGGCCACATGAGGGCTCTTTTACACGTCGGTAATATTTAGTGAATCTACTAGCGCTTCGGACGTTGATCGAACCCAGGACCACTAGCTTCGTCACATGGAATTGATGTAGGCGCTCGACGCGACACGACCGTCTGACAGTGAACGTCGATCCTAATTATTTTTTCTCAAACATGCTCGGAAAGAACGGTTTTCCGATTGAAACACAAGGACGGAAAGTGCTTCATTTTACTCCTAGGAGTAAAAAACCATATGAAAACACTTTCCGTCCATGTCCATATTGTTTTTTAAAAGTGCTCTCAATAAAATCTAAAGGACTCTTGTGGGTGGTGCAGTGTGGTGTGTCGGCGGGGCTCGTTGTGCGTGAAACTATCTTAACCAATTAATACCTCAATAATTCAAACAAACATTCTCTCCGAATTAGTCAAAGGTATTTAAAAATACTTGTAATGATGTATTTGTATCATTTCCTCGTATTGTTTGAGAAAAGCTTTATACAAAGCCTCGACGGAAACAAGGATTTCCTGCCTGACTCGTATTTTAGCAGGCCTCGCTATTGCTCGTCGTGCTAACCACCTCGTCAGGAAATGCCTTACTTTCCGCGCCTAGGCAATAATGTACTATTCCACTATGCCTTTATCCTTATCTATACTCGAAAATCTAATTCAAGACCAAAATCTGACAGTTCTCATCCTGATTATTTAGTTATTTTAACATTATTTCATAAAAATATGAATGAGAACTCTTGTAACCAGAAATATTAGGGTAAGATTTATTGATAAAAATTCCTACATTTAAACCAAAATGCAGTACTCGTAATCACAGTGAATGTGCGCCCGTTGAGGTTAGGATTTTGGTCTAGATTAGATTTTCGAGTATATGAGCCAGTAATCAGCTTCCGCCTCCAATCATCCTCCAATATTTTTTCTTTCTTTATAAATCGTTCTTGGCGTGAAATCGAGCGTTAAATTAGCTTAAGTGGAAAACAAGAGGGACCAATAGAAAGGAAGTATTTCTATTTATAGGTACTCTATAAAGCAAAGAAAAACAAAGAGGAAGTCGTGACCCTTCACACGTCCGGCTGGAAAACTCGGGGTTGCCACCTCGATAAATTGCATAAAAAATATGTTTTCTGACAATAGAGTCCGTCATCTGAATTAAGGCATTCCAATATTTAAAAACCGGCCAAAAGCATATCGGATTATGCTCAGTAACGTGCACTCAAAAAGTGACGGATGTTTTATCCACATTTTGTCACGCAATAAAAGCATTTTGTGTTGTTAAATGTAAAGTTTTAACCTGAAGTAAGCCTTATCTGTTCACGGTTTAAATATGACCCGAAATTAGTCATAGTCTCACCTCAGCGCTGCGTCCGTTGAGTAAACGTCGCAGCCCTAGCCGCCCTGTAATAGGGTCAAGAGATCTCAGGCCGCGCCGCGGTGCAAGTGACATCTTTCCATCTCCACTCGACGCCTACACGGCTCGGCGTGGGATCTATGATGCCTTAAAACATTACCTAAGCCTGTAGAATTTTTCTTTCAACGCACAGAAACGATTTTAGGAAGTCTTAATGATATTTATGCAGAGTGGGAATGGGGAAAAAAAGCGGCTTAGGTACTGTTCGACTACGCTACAAAATAAAAAATACTAAGACTAGTAAAAACTGTGTCTATATAATGATTACTGGTGACTGTACCAATAAAGTCTACTTATTGTTAGTCGGATAACTGACAAGTTTTCCTTTGAAATTCTTTATAATAATTTTTCGCTGGCTATTTCTTCAACAGTAAGTAACATAAATTTCCGAGCGTGTCGGAGAAAATCCATTTTGTGTAACGCAATACTGAATTTCCCGTTTTTCATTAGACAACTTTTCTCTTCATACTGAAAAACATTTGTTCTAGACCAAGATTCTGATAGACATAAACAGACGTAATTAATGCAGATAAGCTAAGCTGCACAACAAACTATCTAGACTGTAATTTAACTAGTATCAGTGTAGTAACACGTGTTAGTTTATCTGATTGCCACCTCGGCGCTGTCTGTTCCTACTCGTTGTTATTTTTATGTCATTGTTTGTTTTAAGACTGCACCGAGCAAACCTCGAGCGTCCAGTGGCGCCCTCATTTACTACACACATCAAAAAAGTCTTGTGACACTCAGTAGGTACCTATCCCTAGACAAATTTGATGTTTTGATGGTTTTGACTCAGTAGTAATTAATATGCCTATATTAAAATGTTCAAAACTGTCTAGGGATAAAAAATATCCCTAGGCACTTTTGATGTGTGTAGGTATTATTGTATTTTCTAACAAACCAAGAAAAGTTTCCTTGGAATCGGACGGTGTTTTTGAAGCTCAAGTAAAAACACAATATGGGATATGTAACAAACTTTAATAACAAATACCCTTTTATTAGTCGGCTTAACGGGAAAAGGTGGCCACTTTTTTCCGTTAAGTTGATAACTCGAAGATCAATTGTTATTAAACTATGTGATATATCCTATAAGTTGCGTTTTAGTTTGTAGTACAAAAAAGTACAAACAGATTTCTAGAAAATACTTTAGTTTATTAGAAAACACAATAATAGTAATGAGGGCGCCACTTTAAATCCGGCGTACGCTCGGCGCAGTCTTAAATATACCTAGGTACCGTAAAACTAAACAACTATGGTCCTAGCCTGGAACAATAGTCCAATTTTCCTCGTTACATTATTCTAAAATATGACACTTTACTGCTATTAATGCTGGTTATATGTACTGTTTGGCCTAAAATCGATTGCTCTAAACTCTAGCTATAGCTAAAGCTATCATTTTTTTGAGTAATGTGATAAGTCAAATTGGACTATTGTTGTAAGCCAGGACCATAGTTGTGTAGTTTTACGGTAGTTGTACTGTGCCGTACCTAATGTCTGTGTCAGCTTCCGTGTTTTCAAGGAGCGATTCCAACGGAAGACCAGCGTTAGCTTCACAGCCAGGGGCTCTACTTTGAAATCAGTAATTCGAACTTCGGATCGCTCCGTCACTTTCTTGCGAATTAGTGACGCGTCGAGAGCAAAAGGGATAGCAATAGACGAAGTTCCAATTACGGATTTCAAAGTAGAGCCTCTGGACTTGCTGAGTTGGGACCGCTTTCGCCACAATCAGCACTACATGTCGTCTGCTTTTCTGTTTCTTTTGTTTACGTGTTATTTTTAAGATATCTCGAGATAGTTTAGCAATCATGACGATTATGACGAAGCACATTTAGGTTCAAATATATAACTAAGTATTACTTTCCCGCGGCGTAGCATGCGGCGAGCTTGAAATGTTCTTGAAATTTAGTTTATTACTAGGTACCTAATTGAGATATGGAAATACATGTTTAATAAAATTAATGTTTTAAAAAACCAAAAGCCACCTTCAAAAACGCAAAAAAAAAAATCTTTTAAAGTGGTAGGTAATGCCTACCCCTCTGGGAAACAGGCGTGATTTTATGTATGTATGTATGCATGGTAGGTAATAGGTCAGTCGAACTGAAGTCGGCGTCGCACAATATTTTTAACCAAAAGCAGACTTCAGTTCGACTGACCTATTACCTACCATTTTAAAAGAAGTTATTTTTTGCGTTAAAGGCTGGGTTTGGTTTTTTATATCATTTATTTTATAACATCTTTCGAAGGAAAATGGCATCATTCGTGTGCTTTTAAAAAAATATTAATGCGGGTATGGTTTTAAGGCCATTTTGTGACTGATCAAATTATATGAGCAACTTTGATCTGTGTTCGTGTTTTGTTTTCAACTCTGCCGCCATTGCTGTAAAGTAAATAAGAGCTAACGTAACGTTGACAATACGATAGCAGGTCAAAAACAATAAGGTTTTATCGTGTAGAAACTCAGCCCTAGAAGGGCGGTTGCTGAACTCTTTGTATGGCGCGGCAGAGATTACTAGTCCTGCAACCGCTTGCTTCCTGATCTCTACAGTAATGTACTATTGTTATAATATTATTTTTCTACTAACGTACTATAAACCGCTAATATTCATATCGTTAACGGTATCTTAATACCACCATAGCGTAACCAAAGCATGAAAACCATTCTATACTGAGCGTTGCCATGGTAATAAATAAGTAAGTGCTATAATAATTATTAATTTAATGTAATCGGTAATATATGCAATATAATGCAATCGTGCAACGTCAAATTAAGTGTTGGGGCACCATTTTCTGAGTGGAATAAAACGCTAAAACAGTGGTGTACTTATATAAATTTATTAATATAACGATTATTGCTATAAATAAAATGTACAAAAACATTTGTAAGAAAAAAAATTATGTACTTTGGTACTAATTTATAATCTAAGCTTTGACCGCTATGCGTCAAAATAATAAGAGTTTTAACCTTTAGTGTCATTCTATGGCCCTATACTCCATTTACTTTAGCGACCTAGTATAGGCTTCTCTTACTCTTACAAATGACAAGGACAAAAGATAGGCAGGTAGCCAAGTGGGCCGCAACAAAATATAATTTCTTAGGGCTCGTTCACAATGGTACAGATTAATCAGACCTCGGTCCGTTTCAAAAGCCAAGTCGCAAGTAAACAAAAAACAATAAGTCGCAAGGAGGTAAAACTGACGCGTCCGCACCGTACAGATGTAGGAGCCGACTGATTTCCTGAGGGCCCTGCCAGGACGCATTGCGCTAACTAGCGTTTCTATTCGTTTCGTTCAACCAATCGCGTCACTGCTAGATCACGTGACTTGTCGTATCAGGTCTTCTACCAGGGACGCGATAGGTTTAAAAACGAAACGAATAGAAACGCTAGTTAGCGTAGTGCATCTTGGCAGGGCCCTTTGCTCCATTGTGAGTGCGGCTTCAGCGGATTTTCATGAGCCAATCACGTGCAACTGCACTTTTCCAGTACTAGATCGTTAAACTAAATGGAGTATAAAAACTAATTTTATAAATGTCCTGAATAATAATGTCCAAGCAAATACTTATACTATACAATTCAACTATCACATGATAATCTTTATACAGATATAAAAATAATTCTTACGTGTCAGAAAGTGCCGATAGACTCTAATAAATAAAAATGTCATATAAGTTCTTATAATTAAAATGATTTTATTTTTAATACAATTAGAAAATTAATTCTAAATACTAAAAATAGGGTCCTTATTGACTCTCATAATAATTTTTATTCATCAAGTGTTTTAAGTCAATCATCGGAATTCGAACGTATTTTTTTCAGTAACTGTTACTTTTTCAGGATTTTTATAAATCAAACCTAACCTAACTTAGCCTTATCTACACGTTGAATATTTAAGAACTTCTGAAAAGTTTACGGTTCCCTTGATAATAAAAAGTATATAATATATATAAGTATGAATAACAATTTTATGAAAACAAAATGATTATGAACAAAAAAGTTATGTGAAAAAATGCGCTCCCCTAAAAATAACATTTATAATCTAACATAAAAATAACATTTATAATATGGGTATCATATAGTCGACGCCATCACACTTGTCGACGTTTAATCGCATTTTCATTTAACCAATTAACCTCACTTTTATGATTTATAAAATGCAGTTAGTTCCCCAACGCATTTGTAACTTTGTACTGTAAACTTAACTTTACACATTTTTTAGTCTCTGTTTCGCCGTAATATTGTTGGCCGAATGAATCATTTCCCAAATTTTCCTTATTTCCTGTCGCAGCTGTTTACAATCTGTTACAAGCGTACCCTAGCCTAAAGGTTGAACCGCACTAGAGCGGCGCTGCAGCGGAGAGGCGCGGCGCGGCAAAATATTCTCGGGGAGTCAACTGTGTCGCGTCGCGCCGCGCCGCTTCACTGCAGTACGCTATAGTGCGTTTTATTTCATAAGAAACAGTGGCAACAATATTTTTCTTGCTGCGCCGCCCCGCTGCCGCGACGCGCCTCTCCGCTGCAGCGCCGCTCTAGTGCGGTTCAACCTTAAGTGTAAGGCCTGAGCGGGCGCTCGAAGCGGGGCGCTCGGCGGGGCGGGCAGCGTCGCGGGCGAGCGTCGACCAACTTGTGCAGCGTCCACTCAGGACACCAGTATGGGTTTCATTTGTTTGACATGCACGCCGCACTCCCCGCCCCGCTGCCCGCTCGACTCGAGCGTCCACTCAGGCCTTGGCCTAACTGACGTAACAAGCGGTTTTGATTTCCGAAAATAAGACAAATAGGGAAATAATACATTAAGCCTCATAAAATCCGCGCGCGAGGTGAATGCCGAGCTTAGGAATGTGCTTACGAGACGGCACTATACAGTGTAGCAGTGTTGGGCAAATAGTAATTGAATTAACAATTATCCATTACAATTACAAAATGTAATTACAATACAATACAATACAAAACACTTTATAACCCAACACCACATACACGAAGTAACAGATATACAGGAAAATAAAATAAAGACAATTAGTAATTAAACAATTACTTTTGTAATTGTAATTTGTAGTTAATCACTTTATGCAATTATTAATTACTCTAACTTAAAATACATTATTCACGGTAGTTTTGAACATAATTGCATACAATTAACATTGTATTTAAGGGTCGCGGTTATGCACGTTTGCGAACTATGTAAACAAAACCAAACGAACCAATTCACCATGATTACTCGATAATCACGAACTTATAAAGATCAAGTGAGGTCTTTGCAACGATTTATATATACACTAAATCATTATTTTCATACTAAGTTTAAGATGAAATAAAAATAACTATTCATTATACGTTATTTTTAATACGAACACGCTTGGTGAATATTAGAGGGTATGTTTCAAACAGTACTAATTTGTTTACATAGTTCGCAAATTCTATTGACGGCGATTTTAAATAATGTAACTTTTCACCTTGACTAATCTAAAATAATCTGATACTAATATGTAATTAAGTAATTCTATTACAAATTAATGTAATTTCAATTACGAATTACTATGTAATTATAATCACATTAAATTAAATTAAATGTAATTAAATTTAATTACGCCGAGTAGTGGACACTGCAGCCGGGAGCGCGTGGCGCCCCTCACCTCAGGCCCCGCCTGGCTCCAATGCGCGGACTGTATGTATGTCATGTCAACGGAATTATTTTTGCTTTTCTGTCGAAGTTTTATTCCAAGAATTATGTAACCTTTCATACAAGTCCCGTTTCCAAACTTCGCTGCATATTTCCTCTGAAAACATTGATCAAATTCTAGACATCAGATCTCTGACTATGTAGCTTTTAAAGGTATTAACATAAGACCCCGTTCTCACGAGCGCTTAAAAAGCGTCGCGTTAGAACACAAACATGGAGTTCCGTAAGCTCAATAACGTCCAACGCCCAACGTCGAAAATCGAACAGTGTTCGATAAAAAAGCGCCGCGCTTTAAACCCGTTTTCGTGTGAATAAACACATGGTTATCAATTTGTGACATTTCAACGTTTTTTTAACGCGCATTGAAAAAGCGCTCGTGAGAACGGGGCCTACAGGTCAACGCATGTTACAACGCCCCGCTAACAGATCAGCACCGCTTCAGCTCAAAGTAAAATTGAAAAGTAAGCTTTGATTTGTGTTAATACTCTAAATTTTTCAGTGGACGCGAATAGTTGCGATTGTACACGACAAAAATGCAATTTACGGCATTAGATGTATAGTCCATTAGCTTAGATAGTGTCGCTACACTCGCACGTACTTGTGGTTATTGTAATAAAATACAAATATAATTCGATGTAAACTGCTAAATTCACATGCAGCGTAACACCCGCAAGTGAATTAGGCTGTTTACATCGAATTTTATTCGTATTTTGTTACAATAACCACAAGTACCTGCGTGTGTATCTAAGCAAATGGACTATGTATATAAGAAATTTCCTTTTGCAGAGCTCATCTATTAGATCCCAAAGGTTGATAAGAAGGGAAGCCATCAAGTTTTTTTTGGATTTTTAAGAGGGGGGGAGATCAAACAAAATGTTATCTGTATTGCTATAAGGCCATGTTTGGTATCATTTTCGAGTATTTTCGAATCTTGCCGTGTGGTGCCGGGTTTAGAATGTTTCCACTCCATGTCTTCCCGTGGATGTCGTAAGAGACGACTAAGGGACTAAAGGCTGTGTAGTGCTGTTAGGCGATGGGTTTGCAACCTGTCACTAATACACTGGATAACATCTTAGCCTGGTTGTGCAAATTGTGGTCACAGAATTATCAACAAGTTTTTTGAGTTCATACCAGTGAGTTTATGTATGTATGTAAGAAAAAGAAAGGTAATTGGCAGCGTTTTCTTGGGGTGAAAATGTGTAAATTAAATATCAAAAATTTAATCAGATGTCTTAAGTTCTCACTGAGAGCATTCGCGTGTAATGAGCATTCGGCGCGAACATCGAGCGGTGTGTAAGCTTTGTAAAGCTCCCCTAGACGTCCACACCATTCGAATATTCACGCGAAAGCTCTCAGTGAGGACGCTCGTATACACGAAAATGATACAAAACGTGTACCTCACACAGATGTCATAACAGCGAGCGGTATGATGCCAAAGGCGTTGGGAACGCCATTTTATTTTAGTGCATTTGTAATCTACTGTGTAAACGGGCCATATTTTCACTGCAATATGTGGCCGGCAACTATTGGTGTCTTTCTCTAACATACGAGTAAAGGGACACCAATAGTTGCCGGCCACATATTGCAGTGAAACTATGGCCCCTTTAGAAGCCCCTTTATAATAAACAAAGTAGGTTGGCCTTTTACCTGGAATGGAGAGCCCTGACCAGTCGATATTGAGCAAGTCGGGTTGTTTACGGCCATACTCAAGAATTTCTAGTGACACGTTGGGCTGTAAAAAAATAGTTAAATGTTTATAAATAGGTAAATGATAAAATAATTTAAGTAAATACGTCATAATGCATAGTCATAATTTAAGTACGTAGGTGTAATACCCGTTTTAAACTTGAAATATTTTTATTGAGTGCCCCTTGAATCACCGACGCTCATTTCATCGAATGCGTTGTTTCATCGAATTTTCACTTCATCGAAAGCTAATATCTGCAGAAACCCTATTGTTTTTAGGTTATCTTAAGCATGTGTTACGTAGGCTAGGTTAGGTTAGACCTGTGACCGCCAAAAAATTATAACTCCTGCATGTGGAAATGCCTAATCGATGAAATGAAAATTCGATGAAATGAAAATTCTGTGTAATGAGTGTCGTCGATTCAAGGGTAAACCATTTTTATTACATAATTATTATGGGTTCTATCCTCGTCCTGCCCAAGTATTTTTAAGCTGTTTCCGATTTCTGCCCAATGTCCTCTATGAAGGACATTTTTGTATTGATAATTTAAATTCCAAGGCAGAACGTACTAAATCTATTTGTTCTTAATAAAGAACATTGGGCAGCCCGAGACTACAGAGGTTGTTGTAAATAGTTCAACAGTTAATAATAATAAATGCAAATACACAGTATTGTATCAACAGATAATACTACTTTTTATAATTTTATTTGAGTTAAAATAAAGGTCTCTCAGATACTTATTGATATATTATTATAGGTATTTTATATTACCTCGTAAGGCCCACGTCAAATTTCGTTAGTTCTAAAAAGAATCTTATATCAGTCAAAGGGTGGAAAAAACGGGCGCCACATGGACAGCAACTGCTTAAAATATTGGAAATAGCAAGTTCTACGCAAAGGAGACTTACTTTTATTTTTGAAAACAAAAAGTACTTCATTACTGGATTTAAAAAAAAAAACATCTTCCTTAACCGGGAATCGAACTGGTCAAATATGAAAAAACAATAAAGTCGTGTTTTATGATACAGATCAAAAGGGTCATCGATAGTGATAATTTATGTCTATAACACATACACCTTTAAATTAAATAAAGACCGTAAAAAACCCTTCTTTCTTATTTTGTCATATTCGACCAATTTCCCGATTCCCGGTTAAGGCAGGCAAATTTTGAAAAATCCATAAATGCAATAATAATTGTTTTCAAAAATAAAAGTAAGTCTCGTTTGCGTAGAATTCGCTATTCCCAATATTTAATGTAGCGGTCTGGAGTCACAGAACAGAAAAAAACAGTAGAAGTGTCAAGTGGGCGTGTAACGTGTGGCACGGTTATGCGGAGTTCCGCTTAACCTACCATACTTTTGCCGCGATCGCTTATTTCGATATTTCGATATTTCTAAAATAGGAAATATATCCAGAAGCATGCCTTATTGTGCTATTTTGGAGTGTTAAAACGATAGCCGCACCAAAAATATTTTCCATGGTGGCGGTTGTTTTTATGATAGTTCGAGTATTGGCAACAACAGGTCTGATACTAAGCAAAGCTCATGCCACTTCCACTGTTTTTTCTACTCCCTGGGTAAAGATGTAACGTTTACGGCACGTCACTGCGATTCCTTAACGTCACTGTATTTTGAGCAACGGTGTGGTCGCTCCTTATAAGATTTTTTTAAGCTCCTTTTGAGAATGCAATTGTCTATGGGTCACAGATCCAACTTACCATCAAGCCTTCTCCAACCCATAAAAAAAACTTTTGATATTTTCCTACATAAGAAGGATTTATTCCTCAACTTACCCTCAACGAATGCATGACTTGGATGAGCGAGTTGCAGACCTGAGTCATGGCTTCCGGTGGCAGACTGTCGAACAAATAGTTTATTATGGCGACTGAAACAGCTCGCTCTGGCGGTTTGACGCCTATGTCTTTCGCTACACCTGGTGATGCGTTCTGAAAAAACGATGATACAATCAAATTACAAAAAGCAAGCTTAACCCTTTGAACGCCTTTGACTTGATACAAACGTCGTCCTCACACGCCAATGACAGCTGAAAACCACATCTAATGTCAACCTTACGACACAAATTGCACTGTATCTGTAACCACTAAAATTGGTGACCTTTGTGAAGTCGTCGATGACGCGGTAGGCACGACAGTTCACGACCACTTTAGTAGTTCTTGGCGTTCAAAGGGTTAAAACCCGACTGTTGCTAACCAACTTTAGATCGTTATAAATCCTAGATGATCATCCAAAATGAAAAATGATGAAAGAGACCTAACGATGATTTTTAAATACCTATTCAACTATACCCCACTTGTCATAATATATTTTATATACAATGATGAATGAGGGATTTAAGCAAAAGGGGATGAAAGTAAATGTTGCCAAGACCAAGGTTATTGTGACAGAGAAGGACGAGGAAATGACTGAGTGCGTGATAAATATAAATGGTGAATTAGTAGAGAAAGTAAGTGAATTTGTGTACCTGGGAAGTATGTTTACAAGAGATGGTAAGTGTGAGAAAGATGTCGAAAGGAGGGTGAATGCGGGGAATCAAATAAATGGGGCCCTGTACTCATTTGTGAGCAGAAGGGGTATTTCACAAAAAGCCAGACTGGCTGTTCACAATGGAGTGCTGGCCCCTACTCTGATGTATGGGAGTGAAGGTTGGGTGTGGCAAGATAAGCATGAAAGTCGTATAAATGCAGTTTAAATGCGCTCTTTGCGTAGTATGTGTGGTGTGAAACTGACTGATAGAGTAAGGAACGAAAAAGTCAGAGAGAAATGTGGACTAAAAGAAGATGTAGTGACTAAGATTGAAAAGGGCATGCTTCGATGGTTCGGTCATTTGGAAAGGATGGATGAAAGAAGATTGACGAAAGAGATATACAGAGCGAAAGTGACTGGAAGGGTCGGAAGGGGCCGCCCTAGGCGTACTTTTTCGAATCAAATCGGAGAAATACTGGAAAAGGGCCTAATTTTAAGTACCCGAAACCGACGTGCGTGCATGACTCGATGTATGAATGTGGAAGAAGCGAAAGAGATTTGTCAAGATCGTAGCAGGTGGAAAGAAGTGGTCTCTGCCTACCCCTCTGGGAAACAGGCGTGATTTAATGTATGTGTATGTATGTATGTATGTTTTTATTTACCTGAGGCATTGGTGTTGTATTTGGTTTTTTTTCTTCTTTAGACGTAGATTGCTCCTTTGGTTTGTTTGATGACGTATTACCATCGGCGGCTGGAATAAAAAAAATAAGGTTTTCTTTAACTGCAATTATTGTATAGTACGAGTATCTAAATCTGACTAGGGCTTGACTCGGCATGCTTGTGGGAAAAGAAGACCAGGGTGCCCCCTTAACACCTGGAGACGCTCAGTTAAACAAGTTTGAAAATGAGCAAACTTTAAAAAACTCGTCTGTTGTTGCTAACCAACTTTAAAGCGTTATAAATCCTAAACGATCGTTCAAAATAAGAAATGATTAAAGAAACCTATAGGTGATTTTGAAGTTCAACTGTTTTTTTTTCTCTTTTACAATATGGCGTCTAGCTGCCGCCATATTGAATTTTAATGACTGACATATCTTTAGTGACACACAAGATTAAGACTAATCGATTGTCATATGAATCATCAAAATTGGTCCATGCGTTTAGTTTCTAGAGCGCCATAAAGGAACAAACATCCTCTTTCAGCAGTCGGGTAAAAAGGGCCATTTCCGTTGGACGGAGTTGGAATGCATTGGAAGTAGTTGCTCAGGATCGAGCGAAATGGAATTCCCTTCTACGAGCCCTATGTATGTCCCTATATATCCCATTCAGGGCCCTTATTTGCAATTAAAATAATGTAATTTCCATACTGGTCTTTTGGTGGGATCTGTGACCCATACACATTTGCATGCTCTAAACTACAATCTTAAGATTGCAATCTTAAGACCGCAAATCTATATTTCACCAGTTGCCTTATCCCCACACCGGAACACAGCAAAGTTAATACTGCTGCTTGGTGGTAGGGCAAAGCATAAGATGTTAGCAGCGATCTGTACCCAAACAGAGCCAGCTTTTATTTTATCGACTATCTAAATGTCGATGGTATTGTACTTGAGTTATATGTCATGTCACTGATAATGATTCAAACATAATTACAACTAAAAAAGAATGGGATAAATAAAAGTCGAGGGTGTTCGTTAGTTAACCCTGTTTATCATATTTTTTCCACAATAATTACATCAGGTTATTGCATCTCGAAATACTAATGAGGTTATCTACTTATTTCTAAACAATAAGATTTAATACCTACACTGTATTGAAATTGAGCAGAGAAAAGGGTAAAAATTAATCTCATGGTTGCATAATATAAACTACAAACGTCGATATTGAGACTGTCGATAAAATTAACATTCAATCCCTACAGAAAGGTGACGTCGGTGCCCCAAGATAACGGGTCTACCTATCACTAAGGGTCTGCTGTACGTCTCTCTATCTGTCTGTCGGTCAGCAGGCTGTATCTCATGAACCATAATAGCTAGACACTTGCAATTTTTACAGAGTGTGTATTACTAATTCCGCTATAACAACAATTATTAATTTATAAAAGCTAACATTATCAAGGCTATTGAATTTGAACTGTATTGAAATGAAAATAAAGTCTATTTTCCTTTCTTCATAAATTGAAAATGGCATTTTCGAACAAACGTAATTGAACTTTATCTATATATTGATGGTTGATACAAAGTCCCACTCACAAAAACTGGGTAGTTGTACTACGGTGGGCCGGACGAGGTTAAATACAAGGAACGTGTACGGAACCCTTCATGTGCGAGTCCGACTCACACTTGACCGGTATTTTTGTTTCTATACATAATTAATAGAATAGTACATTATTTGTGCTAGTGCGGAAAGTATGACAATTTACACGAGTCCAGAGGTGTCTTGGCCCGATCTGCAAGCGAGGGACAAGACTCGGGAGAAGTGAACATGACAGTACCGCATGTATATCAAACGACGAGACAATTTTACTTAATTCTTAGTCTGATATAATTAATATTGCAATTTAAACAATTAAGGGTAAAAAATAGAAAACTAAAAAACACTAGTGCGAAAAATCCAACTTTCCACACGATATGCCGCTACAAAAAGTAGAAAGCACTAGTTCCACATCCAACTTTCCGCACGATAAACAGCTACAAATAGTACCATTTTTTGAGTAACTGTATTAAAAATAACTTTTTCCCTACAAACATTAAAACTGTAGTTACAAGTATAAGGCTCTGGTCTCACCGCCGACGATGAGCGAGAAGCGAGTAAAGCCAGCGACCATCTATAACATTTGTGTCTCTTTTACTGACATGGAATCTATATCTTTTGTTGTAGAGAGAGTACTCCCCGGCAGTGTGAACAGCAAGCGAGCAACTATTAATATACGCGTCTCTTTTATTGACACGCGATCTATATCTTTTGTTCGTTTCTTGATCGAGAAAATATTTGATAGCTATATTGAGACTTACATTTTTTCAGCTGAGGTTTCATAAACTCCAGGTTTTCGACCAGCACTCCATTCATTGGTGTACCCCTATTAATATGGGAGCGGTAGTTGTGTAATAACAACTTCCAGTGGTCTACGCAGAACCCAGGAGAATATAGGGGCGTACCTAGAAAACAATTAAAAACATACATGTCTGAACGAACGACAAAATAACTATAAATAGATAAAAGTCCATAAAAAAAATGATTTTTGTATTATGACACCGAACATTCTTGTTACATGCATTACGTCTACAACTCGACATAGGCATAATACACCTTGCCAAAAAAGGAAGGAGTGAAAAAAACACCTGACATACTTTCAGAACTAACAACTCTTAAACGACCCAACAGATTTTTATCAAACCTAGGTAAAAACTATTAAAACTAGATTTCTACAGGGTATCCCAACGGCAAAACCGAGACAGCTGATAGAGCAGCTAAAAAGCTATCGATTTAGCCCCTATGTATGTGCAGATACTTTTACTAGTTTCGGAGATTAATCGATCGAGTTCATTAAATCAATCGATTTTTGGCTGCTCTATCAGCCCTCTCAGTTTTGGCGTTGATTTTTGGGACACCCAGTAAGTCCCTATATATAAATCGAGCAACAGCATGTCGGACCACGCTCAGTGTAGGGTTCGCCATTACCACAAACACATTTATTTTTCTAAAATATCCTAATTGAAAGCACATACCGAACTTAAAACTATCACGACTACATCTGTCTTTGATTGGTTCCTGAGATGCAAGGGGCTTAAATGTTAATACCTACTAAAATCATCTAAAACAGCACTGAATAACTTGAAATAGAAAATTAGTTCATGCTTGTTGTTTTTTGTGTTTTTAGTAACAACGTCGGAACCCTACATGGTTTGACATGCTCTTGCCCCGTTTTTTTTAAATTGGTCCAATAATTCAGTTCAGCCCTAACGGCAAAAAACACATAGGTTGTTAAATCTCACAAGTCTCACCACTTAAGTTTCAGTTTCGCGCAGTCTTTAGCAACAATGTTTTTGTTTATGTTTTGAGCAATATAATAAATAAAAAAAGATTTATTTAAATCGGTCCAGAATTGACAGAGAAATCGGTGAACATACATTTTTTTTAAAACATACGGTGGAACGTATAACCTCCTCCATTTTTGAAGTTGGTTAATTAAAAGAAATACACACCCTCCTGTATTTTAAGTTCTTTCCTAACTTGTCTCCATGCATCATCTAGAAAGTCCTTGTTTTTGGGACCTTTCAGATCCTGCCAAATTATTGGATGCTTTTGCACTTCTGTTATAAGCTGAATTCTAAAACTGAGAGGAGGTGTTTTTTTCTGCAATGAAAAATACATTAGTTATAACAAGTTTAACAACTAGCAATGTTTAAAAACCTGACTCCATGTTTTGATATGGTCCATGTATGTTATATGTATACACAAACATACATACACATTTTAAAAGCCACAAAGCAATATGTATGTTAACTATGTTATTTTATTATAAATAGTTTGAAACATTGCCTAACTTGATTTATTAGTAGGTACTCTAGTAAAACAAAATTATTTTAGTAGTTTATTTAAGATATCCTGTGAGATAATTTCATTGTTAATATTATTTCTACTTGAACCAGGTTATCTTTATCAAAAAAAAAACTTGTTTAATATCATCAGTTAATAACTAGCATCACTATTTATTTTCCATAATTAACTTACAAAACCGAAGATGTCACTTTACAAAACACAATTAAAAGTCTGACTGTGATAACTTTATCTTATCATTTACCATTATATTAAGATATGTATGAGATACAGATAACACAATAAAATGGATTAGTACGTTTTTTTAAATAAAATGCACTTTATCTATTAAACTCATTTCTTTGATCCACTTAAATGAGCATTTAAAAAAAAGTACATAGTTAAGGACAAACAATGACTTAACTATACAAATATTGGCATCTCAGACAAAATATCTGTAGCAAGTACAATTTCAATCTCATTAACGAGTGAGGATTGTAACCACTGCGGTTATTGATTATGAGATATCATACCTATTGGCATATAAGCGGGGTATATAAATGTATGCAAAGAACAAAAGTCATAGACGCACTAAGCCAGGCTCAGAAACTTAAATGGAGCTGGGCTGGACATTTCGCCAGACTCCATGACGAGAGATGGACGTCCCGAATAACTACATGGAAAGGTCCAGCGGGAAAAAGAAAGAGAGGTCGGCCTTTGGCTCGCTGGGCTGACGAAATTGTTGAGGCAGCTGGGAAGAACTGGGTCTGGAGGGCCCAAGACAGGAAGTTGTGGAAATATCTGGAAGAGGCCTTTACCTCATAGAGGGTTCTGGTGTGCATTTCTAATTCATATAATTATCATTAAATTTAATTACTACCTAATATATTTGTAAGTTTCTATTATTGTGAAACCCAGAAATATAAGGCTTTTTATTTATTTTTATTTATTTTATTATTTATTATATAAATGTATTATGAATTTTCTTGATGAAATGGAAAGGTACCATTTTTTTACCATAAAGTATATCTTAATCCTGAACTTTATGCACTTTAAAAATAAATCTTTATTTAAAATGATTAATCTACTCTTTTTCAAATCTGCTGCCATGCAGTATCAAGATAATCACACGAATCATCTTACATTGACCAAAGCATAATGCTGTAATACTAAAGAAGGCAGCTTACTGCAATGTACTAGACAAAGCATTCTATGCTCTATTAGTAACCACGTTAAATATAAAATGCTTCTAATATTACTATGTACTTAGCCGCCCTTAGTATAACGGCAAAATGGGCCTGTGTAAAAACAGTTAAACAAAATTTTAATTGATCAACAGTTTTTTTTGGCTCCAGACCATGATCAACAAAAAGTAATAACAAAAAAACCCGGTAACAATATAATTTGAAAATAAAATAAATTAATTTCTTCAGATGTTCTCAACACCAATATTATAAACAACAGTGGAATTACTATGGTAAACAACGGTAGCAATTTGCATTATGTTTTTGCCACAAAATCTACATACACTTGGTCAAAGCTGATGTTCTCAACACATTTGTGTTTTAATTTCGTTTGGGGACTACTTTACTTGTTAAATGATTACGATTGATTGACCTTAGGCTTTGGTATCAATATTGCCAACCCTGTAGGTACGCCACAAAACCAGAGGGCTTATTGTCTAACGCACTCACAATCGCAACCGGCTTCAAAGCAGAGCAATTGTTTTCATTTTGTATGCAGACAAGCCTTCGATTTTCAAAATGAAAACAATAGTGATTGCGAGTGCGTTAGACAATAAGCCCTTAGCTTAACCTAACCTAACCTCTTTCATTCTTGTTTAAGAAACTTAAGAATGCAACAGTATTTTCTTGAGTTAAAATTAAAGAAATCATTAAGAGTCATATTATACGACATTATTAAATCATAGTGTTAGGCCCTGTTTCTTCTTAATTCAGACACGCGTAGTTTCACTCTGCGGCATACAATACAATACCAACGATCAAACCACAATAAACAAAAAGCACGAATATTTATGAAATAAGTCATTTTACTTTGATAAAACTGAATAACATAATCTAATAATTAAATCTCACCCTGTCCTTATTTGGAGTTGTGTATGATCCACTCATATCTCAGGCGGTTAACATTCGTTTCGTTGACACTCGCGTAGCTTTGTTAAGTCATCGAAATTGGAACTCGCTGGAAACTAGAAGCCCTTCCTTTACAATTGGCTTTTAGATATTTGTTTTGTGGATGGATACAAATGGATACAAGTTGAAGACAAGATCAAACACTACTAACCAAAAACTACTATTGTACACTGGATACATACATATACATACACTAGGAAAGACAAGATAACTAAAGAAAGTCTATTTTTTATTTTTTTATTCCGTAGACTAGAATGACAGCTACAAATGTCAAACGTAAAAATAATGTGACAAGCTTTTAAGAAACGTGCTGTTTTTTGTTTCGGTTCGTGGTGTAAAGAACTTATTAATAACCGACATAGTAAAAATTACTACCTACATTAAGAAATAGTAGATTGTACAACAAGTGCATAAAACGTACCAATTTACCCGAGACGTGCATATAGCCACCCGAGCCGGTACGGCGAGGGTGGATGGTCACGTCGAGGGTAAAATGGGTTTTATGCTCGAATTTTACACTCTGCTATTTCACTTCGATTGTAAGGAAATAAAAAAACGATTAAGTATATACAAGTTATTTCATGAAGTTTTATTGTGTACTTTGGCTGTTGGTATCCTTGCCTTGGTCTTAGAATACTAACAAAACGAAATAAAGTAAAGAGGTTATTCTATGAAGTTAAAGTTGTTCGTGTGGCTGTTGGACCGATTGCCTTGGTCTTCGACGAAGACTTTACTTTATGCACTAGTGCATAAAACGCGATTTTATGCAGCCTATACCCAGCATAAAGAAGGACTTTACGAGCATGAGAAGTGAAAAATATTTTTAACTTGTTCATAAATATGAGAACACTTTAGTAAGGTCTATTTAGGGCCGAGTTCACCAACCAATTTAACAGACGGTTAAGTCTTAATCAGCTGTTAGTCAATACATTTGACAACCGTTAAACCGTTAACCGTCCGTTTAATTGTTGGTGAACTCGGCCCTAAATGTCATGTTTAAACTGTCGTATATGAAATTGTTACAGCGAAGTGACAAGGTACTAAAGTGTATACATATTTATAAACTCGCCTGTACTTATCGAAAATTAATAATAAATAAAATTAACTAAACTAAACTAATCTATATTGTATTCAACCTTTAACCTACTATTGGATAATTAGTGCTAACATGAAAAAAAATATACACAGACGTGACGCCAACGCCTCGCCATTTGTTTTTCATAGCCCATAGTAAAAAAAACATTTCATGATAAAATTTTTTAGTCAGACAGTCACACAATGGGATAAATTATATCTTTTAAGTGGTAAATATTTATTTATTTAATTATATAACCTAAAGGTTAAATTAATAAATAAACCAATCGCGTTACTGGTAGATGACGTTATACGAAGAGTCACGTGATTTACAAGTGACGCGATTGGTTTAAAAAGATTGGCTAGAGCCTCAGCAGCCAAAAAATTCTAATTTGTATGAAACACGTCGGCGATGGTTGTTTAAAGGCTTCCTCCGTGAAAACTACGACTTGTATAAATATTTATTATAATACCATTTTGAACAACGATAAAAGCAATACAATTGGGATACACCCATTCTTAACAATGTATGAAAATTTCAAAACCATTTCGAGGAATAGGCTTATAGAATCGATCCCAATAGTTAGGTTAAAAAAATATGTTACAATGAATTAATTATATTAAAATTAAGACATGACCTTCATTTGACCCCTAAATGCCCGTCCCAATTGCGCTATATCAAGGACTTTTGTGGTTTTACATAAAACGTCATATAAAACCTCTCCAAATTTTCATTTTACTGACACCTACGTTTGAAGACAGCTGAGGCTCTACTTTGAAATCCGTGATTCGAACTTCGTCTATTGCTATCCCTTTTGCTCTCGACGCGTCACTAATTCACAAGAAAGTGATGGGGCGATCCGAAGTTCGAATTACTGATTTCAAAGTAGAGCCCCTGTTGTCATGTCAAATTTATTTGTTTACAAATTGACTGTAATTCTGAGATTCTCTTTGCTTTGGGTTTTTGAGAAGATGGCGTCGCTTTCTTAATTGTTTTTGATTTTTTGCATAAGTATTTTGTTGTTTAATGGATAGTAGGGTGAATCAACTTTTAAGGTACTCCTTTTCTTTTGCCGTATTAAAACTTTCCTGGTAACTTATGGTTAATAATAATGTCTGAATATTAAAATCAGACCTCCAAATTTACAGACCTTACATGTTAAACACCCCAAATATTATTGAATCCTCGAAAAACCCCGGTAACTCAGGGGAAAATGCACCTTTTCCATACAAAACCTAGGGACAACATTGTCTGCTGCGTTACCTACTGTATTATTATTTAAGACTGTACTATTTTAAATCAAATCAGTTCAAATGTTAGCTTATTTGTCTGATTTAATAAGCGTGTAAGCCAGGTCGTTAACAAATTTACGTTACGTTAGCTCTATCCTTGTCACTCGTCATTATATAGACACTAGATCGAGAGAACGGAATGGAGCTAACGTAACTTCGAACTTCGATTTTCAAAGTAGGGCCTCTGGTCTTCGTAAAGTTCTACCTACATCGCTTCACGGAGGCTAGAGGATCACCGTACAACGTCGAATTATGTTTTTTTTGATATGTATATGCACGGAATAGAAAAAACAGGAAGTGGCATGAGCCTCGCTAACTATGAGACCGGTTGTCGCCAAAACTCACACTATCATAAAAACAACCACTAAGAAATCTTGAAAATGATTGGTCGAAGGATTTTAAATCATAAAAGAATATGGGTTACGTAGCAAAACATCTAAAATCAAATGTTATAAGTTCGTTTTTCATATGATCAAAATATATAAAGTCAAATTGCATAACGTACGCATTTAATAACATCTTAAGACATAAGTTTAAAATTCCTACGATTTAAATTCATAACGTTTATAATCTATACTGCTCACTATGTATAACGTTCAAAATAAATAAAGTCATGTCATATAACGTACGAAATTCAGAAAAAATAGTGTCATATTTAAATATGAGGTAGGTTTAGGTTATGTTAGTACTTCAGCCGGCCCGAAGGGCCAAAACACTCAGAAATAGGAGCTCCGCGTCAGCGGAGCTCCGTCGACTCTGTTAAATTTGATATTGAAATTGAAAGTAAACTAAAATTCATAAACATGTTTGTGTTTCGAATGTTATAGATTAACAACATTATTCATTAAGGCTTTCTACATTATGTATGTATATGTGTACCAAGTTTATGTCACTTAATCATATTAATTTTGTACTTCGATATTATATTCATTCGACCAGTCGTGCTGTATGTATTTCGAACGTTATAGATTATGAACATTATTCATTTAGGCTTTCGACATTCTAGACGTATGTGTATCAACTTTATAACATTTGATTTTAGATGTTTTGCTACGTAACCAGAATATGCACCATAATCCGTTAACGTAACGTAAACTTTAATTCCATGCAGCATAGTTTAAATTATAGAACGCATTTTTACGACTTATGACAAACCACGGAATAGAAAAAACAGTGGAAGTGGCATGAGCTTCGCTAACTATGAGACCGGTTGTCGCCAAAACTCACACTATCATAAAAACAACCACTAAGAAATCTTGAAAACGATTGGTCGAAGGATTTTAAATCATAAAAGAATATGCACCATAATCCGTTAACGTAACGTAAACTTTAATTCCATGCAGCATAGTTTAAATTATAGAACGCATTTTTACGACTTATGACAAACAGATGTAAAACCACAAGTTAACTTACAAAGTGCTGCCATCTAGTGTTGAGTAGCGGAACGATAACGTTTGTTTTTGTACGACAGAGACAGACACCTTCTTTGTCGCAACTTAGTGATGCACGTAGCTCATTGCAGTTGTTATGTCGATAAAATAATTAGAATTATTTTTTTCTTCTTAGAAGTCTTATGAATTTTATGATATGAACCTAGTATAAATAGACAAGTAGCTCGACTCCGGCCCTTTCGGAGATTCTGATACCTATTGCCGCTCGGGCGTCAGGGTTGTCCGAACATGTTTTTCAAATTTGGTCACCTACTTGACCAAACCTAATTTGATCTATGATTTATAATCATAGTAGTTTTCATAAATTACACAAACCTAAAGTAGTAAGTATAAATATTGTTAGGTACCTAAGTATATACACACATAAGCACACAGATATGCACGTTTAACTTGTAAGATCCCTCTTTTTTGTCGGGGTTTAAATAGAGTATAGGTATTTAATTTTAAATAAATAAAGTACGAAAACATGGAGTAGCTCCCGTCTATAGCTACTCAACATGGATAAAGAAAAAATACGATGTGATGTGAACAATAATAATATTAATGTACCGAAAATTTTATAAATATATAAATAATAACATCACCGGAAAATCTCACACAAATTGACCTACGTAGCCCTAAACTAGGTTTAGGCTTTGGGTACTAGGCAACGATACATAATTACTTATGTAGTGAAAAATACATACTTACTTAATATTACTATATAGGTACATATAAAACACCTAAGACTCAGAAACAAATACCTACTCGCACTCATCACACGAATTGCCCTGACCGGGAATCGAACCCAGGACCGCTAGCTTCGTAAGCAGTACTTAGTCACTAGGTCACTACCAACTACCTAGGCCATCCACGTCGTCACATGTTAACTGACACGTTAAAGTGGGTTACTCTTAAAATTCCCTTTTCGCCGAATGACAATACAGCTCAAACGTTTGGATTGTGTTACGTCTTTGTTGCTATATAGACATGAACGCTAAATGTATCTTTAGCAAAACGTCTGGATCTTAGAATGTTACAATTTAAAATACACTAGTAGCGAAACGTCTTTATCTTAGAATGTCTTTATTACTTAATAGACATAAACGCTAAATGGCCCGGTAGCGAAACGTTTGTATCTCAAAACGTCTTAATTACTAAATAGACATGAACGCAAAACGTCTGGATCTTAAAATGGCAAGTGTTGATATGACACTTGATAATTCAAACTCTTTGCTTTCGACGAATTAAGTATTCTAATTATACGGACTATTTTAATTTCCAGACGTTTTGCTAATAACTCCTTCTATGTTCATGCCAATCAACTAATTTTACTTTCGGTCAATTAGGTATTCTAATCCCAAGGACTATTTATATTTCCAGACGTTTGGCTACTTGCTCATTTCAATTCTGTGACGTCCTGCTAAATTGACACTTTGCTGACTGAGTATTCAACTTTCATGTCATTCAGCTGAATTGACTCTCTGCCGACTGTGTATTTTACTGTTATGTCATCTAGCTGAAATGGTCCTTTGGCGAAAAGGGAATTTTAAGAGTAACCGTCACACTCAATAACTTAAATTACCTACTTAATACGTATTTATTTCACCTAAGTAGGTATCTATTCTATAGGTATAGGCAAGCCGGTACGAAATACCTCATTAATTGAGTAGGTATTTACATTAATCACTTGCAGCTTTTATTAAATCTGGATAGTTGTAAGTACCTACTTAAGCTAGGTTTAGGGCACAGTTTAGGCGTTTTGAAACGAAAGAAAATGTCACGCTGACAATAAAATAGATTTAACAAATGCTGCAAGTGGGCTATAAGCTATAGGTAAATATCAAAAAATAAACAGCATTCTTCACAACACAAGCTCTAAATAGGTATTTAGGTACCTTTCCGACTCAAAAGATATGTGCAAAAACGATAGCTCCGGATTTCTTATACCATTATTTAAACACCCGTAAACTGAACAATATTTTCTAGTTTTCGACAAAGACATAGTCGCTCGATGTTTTAATTTAATGCGCACTACCTACAACCAAACGTGACCGAACGCAATGACGCCGCGGCCGGCCCCGTCTAATCACCATTCCCGCACCTCTGCTTGTAGTTTCGTGTGGGAGGTTAGCCCCGCCCACAGCCGTACGGTCGGCGTAACGCACACGTGCAAGCCGCGCGATGTACCTTTGTTTGAAGACGAGCTACTTCTCTATTTATACTATGATATGAATATGAATTATCGATAACATTATCGACAACACCCTCTCTCTACTCGCGCAGCGCGTTCGGTCCGAGTAGCGTGGAACATTCGAGATTTATCACCTTATTCTATCAAGGTTACAAATCGACCTTACCCTTTTGACATAAAGTTCATTTTTGGTTGGTACACAAATCATAATGTTTTGCGGAAAACATAAAATGAGAAATATATTAAAAGTAAATAAAATAATAATTACCTATGATACGACACGCCACCATGGAAGACGTTTTTGGTGCGGCTATCGTTTTTACACTCCAAAATAGCACAGTAAGGCATGCTTTTTGGTTTATTTCCTTTTCTAAAAATATTATTCGCACAACTGTCACGTACAAGTGACAGCGGCAAACTGAGCCAGGTTATGCGGAGCTCCGCATAACTATGCCACACGTGACACGCCCACTTCCCACTTCTACTGTTTTTTCTGTTCTGTGTGACAAACAGAGGCTCTACTTTGAAATCAGTAATTCGAACTTCGGATCGCCCCGTCACTTTCTCGCGAATTAGTGACGCGTCGAGAGCAAAAGGGATAGCAATAGACGAAGTTCGAATTACGGATTTCAAAGTAGAGCCTCAGATGTAAAGCCACAAGTTAGCTTACAAAGTGCTGCCATCTAGTGTTGAGTAGCGGAACGATAACGTTTGTTTTTATGCGACAGAGACAGACACCTTCTTTGTTTTTTCAACTTAGTGATGCACGTAGCTCATTGCAGTTATGTCGATAAAATAATTAGAATTATTTTTTTCTTCTTAGAAGCATTTAGAAGTCTTATGAATTTTATGATATGAATATGAATTATCGATAACATTATCGACAACAACCTCTCTCTACTCGCGCAGCGCGTTCGGTCCGAGTAGCGTGGAACATTCGAGATTTATCACCTTATTCTATCAAGGTTACAAATCGACCTTACCCTTTTGACATAAAGTTAATTTTTGGTTGGTACACAAATCATAATGTCTTGCGGAAAACATAAAATATAACCGTTTTACAAAACAATAAAACGGATATTTTAAGCCGAAAGAAAGCGCAGCATTTATTGTGAAAGAGGTGTCTATACTCGCCTTTATACGCCTCTACTTACGTGTATACCATACCTTATTTCACCTGTCATGTGTCTATGGTAATGGTTTATGGTCACCTAGCTAAGTGGGAAAACCCTTTCTGTCATTGTAGTCTTCACCAGGAAGAATTTCCTATAATGCTGCGCTTTCTTTCGGCTTAAAATATCCGTTTTATTGTTTTGTAAAACGGTTATATTTGAAGCCTACTGGAAAGCGCAGCATTTATTGTGGAAGACGTGTCTGTTATCTGCTGGTGACAAACAAAAACACACAATGTTGATATAACACCGTAACCATTCTAGGAGTGGAGGTCATAAAATATATCAAAATCAGATTAACATAAAATATATTTCCAAAAGATTAATTTTAGGTAATTTAGTTAAATAATCAAATTGTTAAACACATTTTAACATAAACTTGAGTCAAGTTTAACAGTATTATTCTAGCTGTTAAACAAAAGATAATATTAATCTCACTTGTAAAATCACAACATGAATTTAAAGAGATCAACTATATTTTTAAATGACTGTTTAAATTCAAATACAAGAAAAGTTATTAAACAAATCATCACATAGATTATGATTCTGCGCTTTATCTATTTCTCGGCAATAGTATCTCTTGAATGTATTTTCTCCTTTCCAATTGCCTCTAGATAATATCTCTTCCATTGGTCTATTTTCTAGCCATGCTAGGGAAGCCACCGCCGAACGGCAACTTCCAGGAGAGGAATCTATGCCTGCCTCACTTAATACGGATCTTACCCATCTTCCAATTATACTTTTTGAAGCTGGCTTAGCTATACCCTTTATAGTAACAAATAAACTCTGAATATCATTTTCCTTTGTTCTTCTAAGTTTTGACAATTCAATAAGCCCATTAACAGAGTTCAAATGTTTAGATAGCTTCCACCCTGACTGACGGTAGGTACTGTTATCTGTCTTTGAACCGAAAACCGGCCACAGATGTATTGAATCTCCGTGATTCTCAAAATTCTCTCTACTTATACTTAGTAGGGTTAAGTCATGCAGTCTTCGACCTGAAGCTAATAGTAAGATAGTAGCAGTTCTACGTGACATATCATATAATGTCTTTTTGGCTGGGTGAATTTTAAGCCATTCAAAAACTTTTTTGGGGTCCCAGATAGGGGATTTGAAGGAGCTGGGCCTGGAATTAGCTATAGCTTTTAAAGTATGTCTCACTAAAAAATCTGAAGATATAGTCTCATTTTGTCCACAGTATGTTGCCACAGCAGACTTGTGCACTAACATTGTGCCATATGATAATCCGTCTTTAAGATGAGTGTGGGCTAAAAATCTAGCTATCTCTTCTGTTTGAGGTGCTTTAGGGTTAGTACCAGTTTCTGAACACCATGAAAACCATCTATTTAGTGGGGCTCTATAGGTGTGAAGAGTTGAATCTCTCCAGCTCTTCTTCAGCAGATCTTTTTGCTCCCTTGTCCAAGATTTTATCTTTTGCCCCCACCCCCAATTTTCCAAACATTCATGTCCAACAGGTGTACCTCTGGTGGCGGAAGACCTGTAGCCAGGTCTACTAGGACTTCGTGAAGATTCTTTATCTGTATAGGTTGTTCTAATGCACGAGATTGGAGATCCGCTCTCCAGTATGGTTGGGTCCAGTCTGGGGCTACTAGTAGGTATGTGCCCAGTGCCCTGTTCAGATGAGTCAGTACCCTGGGAATGAGGCACGGTGGAGGAAAGATCCACGCAAGACGGTAGTTCCAGTCCTGACTGAAGGCGTCTGTAAATTCTGCGTAGTAATCCTTCGCATCGATTGAGACGTATTTGGGTACTACTGTGGAGCGGTTTGAGGCAAATAACAATGACAGAAAGGGTTTTCCCACTTAGCTAGGTGACCATAAACCATTACCATAGACACATGACAGGTGAAATAAGGTATGGTATACACGTAAGTAGAGGCGTATAAAGGCGAGTATAGACACCTCTTTCACAATAAATGCTGCGCTTTCCAGTAGGCTTCAAATGAGAAATATATTAAAAGTAAATAAAATAATACTTACCTATGATACGACACGCCACCATGGGAGACGTTTTTGGTGCGGCTATCGTTTTTACACTCCAAAATAGCACAGTAAGGCATGCTTTTTGGTTTATTTCCTTTTCTAAAAATATTATTCGCACAACTGTCACGCACAAGTGACAGCGGCAAACTGAGCTAGGTTATGCGGAACTCCGCATAACTATGCCACACGTGAGCACGTGACACGCCCACTTCCCACTTCTACTGTTTTTTCTGTTCTGTGTGTATAATATGTAACTCCTAACCTTGACACTGGCAGAATTGTCCCAATGGACAGAAGCCATTTAATAAAGAATTGAAATGAATTGACTGTAATTCTTATGATGAAATTAAAATATTAATGAGACCATTTCTCTTTTGAGTTATGTGTGATAAATGTTAATAATTTGTGTGGTAAGGTTTTACAAGAGAGTTTTATTGTAGAAACTCATAGGTAATTGGAAGTATGGAATCCGCCTTTTCAACAAATTTAATGTGATTGTGTTAAGTAAATCTAGTCTAGAAACAAGGTCATGTAGGAAGTGTTGTATTAACTGAGGTCTAGGTATTAAGCAATGGTTGAATGCTTATACATATACTCCTAAATAATAAATTATACCATATTGCGATTGTTTGTTTACATTATGTTTGAATGACGTGATCATGAAATGCTTCAACTTAGTTTCTTATAAAAGGCTATTCTTTCGAATAAAAATGTAAAATCAAGCAGTTATTTTTTTTGGTGTATTCCAACTGGTCAAGTTCTTGATTGGTTGTCAATTTTGGTAAGTCATATTTGTATGGAGCGTACGAGATGTAAGTACAAAGGCGAAATATTAGTGGCCGGTACCTGAAGCTATAGCTTGAAAACCGTCGAGCCTATCAAAAAAATACATATAACCTTTTCTTTTTAAAATTTAATAAGGAACATTTTTGTCTTTGACACTTTTTTCATAATTAATATGTATCTAATATACCTAGTTGTCCCAAGAATGATAAAAAACCGATAACCGTTAATTTCAGGGGGGGGGGGGTTCGAAGGCGCTGGGGGGGAGGGGAGAGTAGTGAACTTTAAACACCACACCCAAATGTATCATTCACACAAGTTTCAAAACTTTATTAATTTGTTTGACTTTCCCATACATTGAATACACAGAATTAGTCAGCTATCTAATATATAAAATTCTCGTGTCACAGTGTTTGTAACAAAACTCCTACGAAACGGCTTGACCGATTCTTATGAAATTTTGTGTGTATATTCAGTAGGTCTGAGAATAGGACGTAAACTATATTTCATAAGGTTTGTATTTAAAAAAAATCACACCCGGGCGACGCCGGGCGCGGACAGCTAGTAAGATATGAAAATAATATAAGTAGGCCTTAAAAGGCATTAGACATACCTCTGGGTACCCTTGGGGTACCCTTACAAATAAAAATCTTACAATCTGTGGCAAAAGGTATAAGGCGGGGAATTCGGGGAAACCCAACCCAAAGTTTTGTTTTGACTTTTTGAATGACATGACTAGGGTTGCCACCCGTACTTTATTATAAAGTATTGTACTCTATTTTAGCTTCCTGTACGTTATATTTTACGCAACACATAAAGTACGGCAAAGTACTTTATTTATGACATTTATGATATTTCTTTCTAATATTTAATATATTTTTTAACGAAATTGTACCTCATTTCTGAACGCAACTGGCATTTACAGAACGGTTCTTCTCTACATAATAATGAAAGCCAAGTGGCAGGACGACAGAAATGAAGCTGCACATAACTTCATTAAAAATGAGCTAATGATATGCCTTAAAGCCAGATAATAAAAAAATACTTTACATATACGCTGTGTACTTTATTTTTCTTCCTCGTCTGGTAAGTAATACTTTATTCTGTTAAAAAAAAGGTGGCAACCCTAGACATGACTGACATGATATTACGCATTTGTTTTTAGTTTCCTATTGGTTGTGTGATTTCTTCTCCGCCCCAGTCACAGATTTTAAGAGTATTTTCGAGATATTTCTAATTTCTCTGGTCTGGGCGTGCCGGCCGGCCGTGGTTACGCTTAAAAATTCAATTTGAGGTTAGAATCGGGTCTAGCGAAGTCCTCACGAAATTACTATTACAATACCTATAGATCTGAAGTGTGGATAAAAAACCTCGCTATGCCTAAAAGGCCAAGCAAGAGGAGTGTTCCGGTGCCCGGCAAGTACAAGAGGGCCCGTAAGAACAACGCCAATGTCTCTCAAGATACAGTAAGTGAATTATTATATTATCAGGGCTCGAACTTTTGGTGCCAATGACGTTAAAATGACGAAATTTTACAAACATTAGTCGAGTTCTTAAATATTTTTTATGTGTACGCTTTAGTAGCAACCTTGTCCTACCTTGTTTTGATGTCATGTTTAAACTGCCATATGGAGTGTTTTCTGAAACTGGAGCAATAAATTAAAATGACGATTCCTTAGATTATTAGCAGTCATATTTAAAATATCTTAATGTTCCAAAGTCCTTAAAGGACCCCGCAGCAAACATAGGGAGAAAGTGGTTTCACTCAAATCTTATGAAATTATAAGGGGCTTCTAAACGGGCCATATTTTCACTGCAATATGTGGCCGGCAACTATTGGTGTCTTTCTCTAACATGCAAGTAAAGAGAGGGACAACAATAGTTGCCGGCCACATATTGCAGTAAAATATGGCCCGTTTAGAAGCCCCTTTAGTGTGATATAGATTCAAGCCTCGTGTTTTTTTTTTATATAAGGGCACAACTCCCAGAAGTATATGCGCCTTCTATTGGTTAATATTGGCACAGCTGTGCTCGTCTCCGCCTCAGTAGAGCCGCACCCTTAACAGTCCTGCTAGTCTTCTGAGATTCTACTTACCAAGATTAACTAGATAATTCCTGAAAATCCTTAATTTTAAAATACCAGATTCTCAATGTACGTTTGGCAAATTTAAAATTTAAAATGTACCAAACTGTTTTTGGAATAAAAAAAGAATAATAAAAAAAAAAATATTCTAAGACTAAACATTCAAATTAAGTCATGGTTTTACCTAATATGGACCTGGTGTTTTGGGATTCTGGTAAAGAGAGAGAGTAATCTGTTGTTTTGAATGAATCATAACTCAAATTAAGTATAAACAAATATCAGGGGACAATCTCACACAAATTGACCTAGTTCCAAAGTAAGCCATAAGTACATAGGCTTGTATGGTCACAAGCGTTAATTTGGGACCCATTTCAAGAAAAATATGCTTGAAGTCGTCAATGTCATTCATTAGAGTGATTTGTAACTTTTAGGAAACTAAACCTTATTGTTGTAGAATGTCAGATTAACTTTGGACCTAAGGTGGGTACCAAGTTAAATCTCGTGACTGTACTATGGGTACTAGACAATGATAAACTTATTTATATAGAGAAATACATAGGTACTTTAAATACATAACAAATATCCAAGACTCAAAAAAAATACTCGCACTCATCACACAAATATTTGTAGGCAGGTACTACATACACACATGCGGGTAATACACTACCAACTAGGGTGATGGAGTAATGAACAAGGACCAATGATGGACACTTGATTCTTATGGTACAGAAGATAATGGTTGCATTTTAGACATTATTCAGGATGGACAATTATTTTCCTTTTGGTTGTATTTCAAATAGTAATTTTTCCTTATTGATGTATAATTTCGAGTGGTTGATTTTCCATTTGTACTTAATGACAGTAAATCACCATTTTATTTCTAATTGCAGTCCCAGCAAGCTAATCAAGGCATCAGACTTGCGCTTATAGCAGAGGTGAAGAAGTATCCTATCCTTTGTACATCTCTCGACGTGGACGAAGACTCAGAAACATGCTATGGTGCGTGGGAGAAAATCGCCGAAGAGCTTCAGAGAAATGAGAGTTTGTATTGTTTTTCATCTATCTTTTCCACGGAATAGAAAAAACAGTGGAAGTGGCATGAGCTTCGCTTAGTATCAGACCTGTTGTCGCCAATACTCAAACTATCATACAAACAACATGCCACCATGGAAAATGTTTTTGGTGCGGCTATCGTTTTTACATTCTAAAATAGCACAATAAGGCGTGCTTTTGGATTTATTTTCTATTTTAGAAATATCGAAATATCGAAATAAGCGACCGCGGCAAAAGTATGGTTGGTTAAGCGGAACTCCGCATTACTATGCCACACGTTACGCCCACGTTACGTTATGCCACACGTTATGCCCACTTGACACTTCTACTGTTTTTTCTGTTCTGTAATCTTTTCCTCCTCACAACATACAAAAACCGAGCCGTGCTACTTTTCTTCTAAACAACACTAACATGTGTTTTTTAGGTACGTCCCAATCTCCTATGGACTGCATCAAAATCTGGAAAAGCATAAAAAGATCGTTCATTCGTTATATCAAGGCTGATATTCATACAAGGGGAGCCGTCATCCGAGCCATGCAGCGTCTGTTCCCTGACTTCAATGAAGGTAAGTCTAATTATATTTTCACGCCACTACTCGGAAATGTGGTGAAAGATGGTTTGTTCTTGGTCCCCAAAACAATCAATAGTTATCATTGAATGAGCAGGCCTTCTATGAATTTAAACTGGACAACAATAACATTGTTGGTCTGTTCCATTGCGCAAGTCGACCAATCACATCGGTCCGCTGGTCACTGATTCGACCAATCAGAACACCACTTGTGCTGCATATGGAATTAAATTGGCCAATGGGAAGTCGTTTTATTTTTTATTAATATTCATCCCTTTAAAATCCCGGCAAAGGAATCAGATTCCATACAGCCATATATGTCTGTTTTTAATTATCTGAAATATAGTTCTGTCATGGTCAGAGTCGTCAGTTTAATAAATTAAGTTACCTATTAAAAAAAACAAAAAACCCGACTGCAATATAAAAAATCAACTGAAAAGCGAAAAACAAGCTCTATAATCTATAGAACATTGTAAGAGTAATGTACTTGGGTAGTTCTACTAGCGTTTCAACCGCTTTCACTTCCCTGTCACATTTTTAACCATTTCCCTGTACGAGTAGGCTAACTATTTTCGGTTATTTTGAAGAATGCCTGGACTCCTGGAAAATAACCGAAAATGGTTCCCTTTTTTGTTTTTTTTTAATAGGTAACTTAATTTATTTCACTCTTTTTAGTTTTTATTAATTTATAATGTAATTTTTTGTACAAGTTTTATAAGTAACTTTTTGTATATGCCCAATAGTTTGAGTTTCGACACTTTAAAAAGGTTAAAGGTATAATTTCATTTTGATTTGTAATTTGCTTTACCAAATTACTTTTTGATACTCTATTAGATTCATTCGATAAAAGATTTTTTTTGAAACCACACATTATGGCGCCTAAAATCCGCCTTGTTGATTTTTTTTTGACGTCACTTATCCTAGGACACTTGAGTTTCCGATACAAATCCAACGACACCTTAATTTTAAAAATTCGTCCAGCCGTTTGGATGATACGAGGTAATAAAGAATATTACATACATACATACATAGATACGCGCGAAAAACCTTCTTGGCAGTCGGGTAAAAAAGCCTTTGAATGACTGGCCACTAAGAAAGGTATCATTAAAAAAAAAGTTTAAATTGGCGGGAGTGGGAGTGCGTAAAAATTTTTAGTGTGTTGAATTTTCGATGCGATAATTTTCGGTGATAACTTCAAAGATTTTTTTATTTCCTCGCAGTAGTCGTCAAAAGCACTGTGTTAAGCCTCGGCCGAAAGTGCAATAGATGGACTCGTATATTCGAACTAACTCGTCCATCTATTGCTTACCTTCTAACCTCTACAACAATTTACTATTGTGGGTCTTCTTTTATTTTTTTATATAAGAGGGAGGGAAACGAATATGTCGGTTACCTGATGGGAAGTAATCACCACCGCCGATAAACACCAGCAGCTTAAGAAGAATTGTCGGTGCGTTGCCGGCCAATTAGGGAAATATAAGCTCTCTTTTCTAACACCCATGTGTATTGTACATTTAAATGAGACTCAAGTCTCGCAATTTTTTGATTCCCCCTTCGGGTCTCTATTGGATCGCATATTTTTTTTACGCATAACGTATCTTTACGCATAAAATCGTTTGACCAAAAACGGTTTTTACAATAGAAAACGTTTTATTTTAATTATTTTAAAAATCTAACCTAACCTAATTTTGAAATGAAAAATTTTTGAAATGTCAGCCTAAAGGGGGTTTATGCGAAAAAAAAAATGCGTACAGATACGTTATGCGTAAAAAGTTTATGCGTTTCAAAGGGATCCCTCCCCCTTCTTATGGATAATTTTGTTGTAATAATTCTATGTTGCATAATTACTTTAAGCATATTTTTCTATTGGCATAAACTCTTATGGCGAAGTTTAGTTTCGCATACAAGCACTTGGCAGAAAACCCGTTGGCCGAATAATCTTTATGCATAAAATTGATAAGCTGAATCGTTGCAAGTTTTTTTTTCTGTATAAATTTAGTAAGCAGAATATTACAAAAGCATAAATTTATTCAATCTATTCTGAAATTTAAAGACCTATTATTCAAAAGCTTATTATGCAACAATGTGAGCAAGCAAGCATTGTTTTTAGCAGAAAATCAAAATGGCGGTCTAACCTAGCCTATCGGAGTCGCTTCTGCCCTGACCCATCTTGCTCGCTCGCTTCGTTCGCTCGCTCACTGCCTTTAGTTTTTTTATAGTAATTAGGTAGGTATATCATATTCAACACAGAATTTTGCAAGATGATCATTATGAGCTGCAATAAAATATTATTCGTAATGAAATACAACCTTGTCAATAGTATACTATTTAAAATTTGACCAAACAAATATTCGAAGAGTTACCAATTATACAAAATACGCTTTCTGCAAGGTTAACATTCGTTGAAAAACGATTATGCCAAGTATTTATCTTTATATTTATAGTAGTTCATTAACTTAAAGTACCTAATTAAAAAAAAACCGTCATGTGCGAGTCGGACTCGCGCACCGAGGGTTCCGTATTTGAGATAATTTGGAAACCGCAAAAGAAAATACTCATTTGGTTATTATTTTCTATGCATTAAGGTCCAATATGGACTAGCCTTGTTTTAATAAATAGGCAATGTGTTAAACGTCATGAGTTTTATTATTGTAAATATTTCAATATGTATGCGTTATTTTGCTGCATTTTATGTTAACGTAAGAAGAGTGTTTCGTTTACGAATGACAATAAAAGTACTACTTACCTATAGTCTGGCCAAGCTAACTCTGCAATAGAATAACCTGGCAACCGCGTCTAAAACTTAATATTGCAATATTTCTTAGCTGTCTTGAAACCGGTTTTTAACAAGTAGGTGGTATGTCAGGCGGCTTCCGTTACTCACTATTTATTGTGATAAAAGTAAAAACAATGGTGAGACCTTTTAAAAGTGATGTGCTGTAATTACTGTTTCGCATACTGAGTGATTTCCAATATGTTGAAGAATCACAGGAATCTGTTATTGCTCAAAAACGGCAATGTTTACCTAACAACAAGGCGTTGACAGGTTAGTAACTGAGCAATCTTAATCCTTAATTTGAGAATTTAGATAATCTCGCTCATGTTTGTTTGGTTGATAACAATAAGTGGCGTTTTGTTTATAAATCTACTTTTAATCATTAAAAAACAAAGAAGTTATTATTGTTATTTATTACATCAATGAAAAGACAATATTTCCAGTTTTTACATGATATTAAGAATGAATGATGATGATAAATGTATTCAATGCCAACAAAATACTCACTTATTAAATTCTAAATAGCAGACATTGGTAAAATTGAAATAGAACAGGAAAAGAATTATCTAAATCTGTTCTCAATATCTTGTTACATAAACAAACAGTCGAAAAGGATAGCCTCCTCCTTTTTTGAAGTCGGTTAATAAGATAGTGCACTGTACAATCAACATATGTTTATTTCCTAATTAATTTAGTATTAATCGAAAGATCCGTAAAATAAAATAATAATACCAAGTATCACTACTTATTTCTCCTCAAATCGTAGTGTTGCTATATAAAACTTTTTTTAAACTAACGGTTTTCGACATCTGCAGACTTAGCGTGGACCGACTCTATGAGTGTATTTCTGAGTTTCTTAGGGTGGTTATAACATCTTTATTTTATACAGTGCTATATGCTGTCATTTTTCATTCTGACATTTGACACTAAATAATAAAGTTTCATATTAATTAATATAAACATGTCACACATTTAATACAATAATTAATTGACACTTTGGGTCACGTCGTCTTCCGATTAAGATCCGAGTTTTACCGATGGAAACATATTGTTCACTATATCTGTTCGCTTTTGAATAACCAAAAATTCTTCTTTTTCAGAAAACCTGTTAGACACGGTTAAAGGTGAGTTTCATTTAATATATTTAAAAAAATGCGTCTCAAACATCCTGTAAAACAGAAAAAAAAAATGCTTTTGGGACCAACCTCTCTATGCATGATTTTTTTTGATCAAAAGTGCTTACTGTTGCTGTTGTCAATTTCATACCTACTTAATACCATGGTGAAATGCACACCAGTTCTTTGTAGAATATGGCACGGATATGTACAGATCATTAAATAAAGCGTATTCTTTTTGAAATATATTATCTTAAAAATTATTGTGCATCACATGTTGCCTAAATAAATAAAATAAAAGTTTTGAAATGTGCAGATTGAGCCCTTTCATATGACACCCCATTTGCTATAATCAGACCACTTCCATTTTTTAACCCCCCATTCTAGACCCCTTTTCTATTATTTTATTAATACAGATGCGGGCAAGCAAGTTGTACAACTATGCCAAATTTCAAGTTGATAGCATTTATAGTTGCTGAGAAAACCTGCTGTGACATACAGACAGACAGACAGATAGACAACGAAGTCTCAACATAAGGGTTCCTTTTTACCATTTTGGTACAGAACCCTAAAAACGTTCCATGTGTTAGTGACGTCTGATTTATTATGTACTTTAATTCAGACAAAATTTAATATAGATTGTAAGGTACGTTTTTAAAAATCCAATATTTAAATTTCAGATATTTATTTAATTTTCTGTAAATTAGGTTTTTTATAATAAATGTTCAAATATTAAAGTAAAATAACAATACTAATACAAAAATAAACATTATAAAAAACCTAACCTACGAGTGCCGCCGGCAGCGGGGCAGGGCTCAAGCTATCGGTGGTTAGGGCTGCAGAGAGGGAACCTCCTCACAATACGTGCAGTGTCGAGGAGTACTGCTTTCTGTATCTGGCCATTGATCCAGCCATCTAGCGAGAGTCTCTTGAGGTGTTGGTCAAGACTCGCTATAAGACCGTTTGCCGAAACAACTATCGGGACAATGATCGTCGAGTCAACATCCCACATGGCGGTCACCTCGTGAGCCAAGATAAGGTACTTGTTGAGCTTGTACTTCTCGGCCTTCATGAGGTTCTCGTCATGCGGGATGGTGACGTCGACGAGCACTAACCGGCGTTGAGGTCGATCTGTCAACACGATATCAGGCTTATTGGGCGACTATGGTCCTGTCCGTGATGACAGATCGATCCCATAGACCGTAGCGCGACGATTTTCGAGAACTGGCGCCGGTGTGTACTTATAGTACGGCACTTCAGACTCAACAAGACCATATTAAAGAGTAAGTTGCTGATGGATGATCCTGGCTACGAGGTTATGTCTATGTAATTACACACCTCCAATCTTCCCACCCACATCTTGGTATCAAGTTGGTACGAAAATTTGCGACCAGCACTGCTACTAATAGATCTTATTGTCAGGGATATAGTGGCGTGTAGATATTTTTGAAGTCTTAGGAACGTGTGTATATATTTTTGACCTGGTCTGTTACTACAAAAAATATCTGATATGAATGACCCGGTTTTCCTATGACAGATTTAGATGAAAACGGTGCGCTGGACAATTCTTCAGAGGTCGGATCTGATACTGCAGAGGAAATAATGCGACCAAAGACCAACCACACTCCTGTAAGAAGATCGGTAAGTAACTCTGTTCTTTATTATGGCATGGAGAAGAGAATCGACTGATATGTTTTGGGAGTATTTGGGGGCTTTTTATAAATAAATAAGTTAACTAGGACAGGGCAGTGCCGGTAGTTCAAAAAACTCGCTCGGTTAGAAGATGATTGTACCGCCTCTTTAGTCTCTTCGAGACCATTGTGTTTTCTATAAGACGTAGTAGAATAGTGTCATTCTGGGGAAGAGTACGTTCGTCGAACAACGAGCTATTGAAGGCCACCGGTGAAAATCTGTACAAAAACATGATTTGTTTGCACTGCTTACAAACGCACTTGCAGCCGAACCGCAAGTAGTTGTTAACTACTTTAATGTGTGTATTTTTGTAACTGTCTTATTCTGTTTTGTATTCCTGTATTTTGTATTAATTTAACATTTTTTATTCGTGTCATGCCTGTTAAATAAAATTTATTTTATTATTATTATATTATATTATATTATTATTATTAAAGTAAATATTTTTACGCGGTTGGGTCTCATTTTGTTTGTAATAATACAAACAATGGGGAGCTGCTCTCATATTATGTGCATGGTATAGTTTATGAGCAGAGCTCGGAAATGGTGAGCTATTCTTATGTCATTAATGTCATGTCATCTACCCGGATAAGCCCGGAAAATAAATATTAAAACAAATCAATACAATTCATTATGATTAAACTAACTCGAATCCACCAAAATTGTTAGTTGTGTTGTTTTTGTAAACATCCCTTCAACTGAGACTGTATAAGAGACTTGATTGACACTGACTTTTAGGTATATATCAAAGATAAAAACTTGTAAGTCACGTTCATGCGGATATGCTATCTAAAGAGGTTTGCTCTAATAGTAGTTAAAACAGTCTTCGCACTTAAGCGGACTCCAACGGACCAATCACATTCCGTAGATTCTAATTCACTTGTGTTCGTTTTAACGTTGAAATAAAGCTCGTAGCAGAAAGGCAGCCTAAATAAAATCATTTCATTAATTATTAAATTACAAATGGGACAACTACCATTAAATGACAAGGTATGTCCATGTTATGCAAACTCTCAAAACAGCTCACGCTCCCCGAGCTCTGTTGATGAGCCATGCACGAGATACGCCTGCACATATATTTTTAAGGTTCTTATAAAACCAAGGATATTGGTATTACATCTTTGGTGCCATAATAATATATGCACAGGTGGACAAGTTCTAACAAAATATAGCATTATTTCTTATTGGGCGGCATTATCATATTACCACCCAAAAAGATGATGTCCTTTCACGGATTACGGGAAATAATACATTTGATCAAAAATATTTCGCTCTAGATAATTGTACTATAAAACACACACTTTCGCTCTGTGTGCGTTCTCTTTGAATAAATTGTTTTTCTACTTCTTCTATACTAAACGTATGGTAATCGTTCATTTGGACAAACTTTTTTCGACTAATAATTATTTGCCTAAGTAATTGCTCAAGTAATATTCTGCAAAGTGATAAATTGACCAAAGTAAAGTGTTCTAAATTATATTACTTTCATTAAATCACAAAAAAATATTTGGCAAAAATACGTACAGTTGTTAAATTAATTAGGGAAGTGATATTTGACTAAAAATATTTCGCCAAAACAGCATGTTTTCATTTTTCTTCAAATTGTTTATTACCAAGCTTAACCACTGTACTTAAAGCAATGATTACTGGATGGTGCTTCTACCAAGCATTGCTATTTCGAGCCATCGTGATGAATAAATTTAATAATCAATAAAAATGACAAGAGAGTTAATTAACAGTACATAGCAGTTATTAGGTCCTTACCAGGTCCTATGAAATTGGCGTTTTATATGGAGAATTTTATGAAAACGGTGGTTTTCATACATTTAATTTTGCGGATTATTTAGTAACGTCAAATGCAAACCAAACAAAATTCTGTCAGGAATATTGGACACTTCTAAGCTATATTATACATATCTTAATTACTTAAAAATAGTTAGCTTCATAAAACTCTGCGTAATTGAAACACTTGAACTCACAGCACATGAAAAGAGTTGAGTTCACACTTTAATTTTAAACACTAAATAAGAAATTGAACCATATTATTTGTATCTAAAACCTTTGTAACATACTGTATTAATGAAATTTAAAAATAATTTGGAAGTTAAAATTGAAATGAATAAATTCCGTACGAAATAAAACACGTAAAAATAACGCCAATTTCATAGGTAAGGACCCAATATATGGTTCAATATAATATAACAAATGAGAAAGACTGAAATTCATGTATTGCTTCATTCTCGTCAATCCAGACCATTTCAACCAAAGACCGAAGAATCAGAACGACTTCTTTATTGTTCCTGTACATAAGATTTGGGTATATCCCTTTAATTTTCTAAAATTAATGGAAAGTTACGTTTTGAGCTTTTAGTTTCCAAAGTATTTCAATAACTAGGTAGGTATTCAGACAGTTGCTGAGAATAACTCAGACTTCTTCCGGATTTCAGTTTGTAAAGGAAGGCGGACAAAATTCTGATCTTATAAAGGTTCCGCTTTTAAGTATTTGGTACGAAACCCTAGAAATCTGGAGTACTTACTTTAAACTTATTTTATTGTTAATTGCAGCTCAGTCGCACGTTTGTATTTGCGTTTATAGCAGAGGTGAAGAAGTATCCTACCCTTTATACATCTCTGGACGTAGACGGAGACTCGGAAACATTCTATGGTGCTTGGGAGAAAATCGCCGAAGCGCTTCATATAGACGACAGTTTGTATTGTGTTTCATTTATCCTATATCCTCCTTTCTGCTAGTGTTAAAATCGCAAATGCAAATGCGGCACTATTCTGAAAAAGTTAATTAAAAAAAATATTTTTTTAATCAATGATGTAATTTTAGTTAAGTATTATCGAAGAATAAAATCTTATTATTACAAGAATAAATGTTAAAATTTATTATTTAATAAAAAAATAATTAATTCTGAAATAATAAATAAATTATTCCTCATCAGTCAGTCAGTCCATGCCCAGTGTAGCATTCCGTTGCCCTTGCTACAAAAACAAAGAACCGTGCGATGCTGGTTAACATATTCCTTTATTCGTGTGTTCATTCCAGGTATGTCCACATCTCCTGTGAAGTACTGCCGAAAGTACTGGAAAATTATAAAAAGTATCGTAAACCGGTTTATCAACGGGTATGTTGTACACACGTCTTTTGTTAAAGCCATGCTGGATCTGTTTCCTGAATGGCGTGAAAGTAAGTCTAACTTTAACTTGTGTGTGGCTTTTATTAATCAAGGTACCTACATGTGGAAAAGAAACAATGAAAATCAAACTAACGAACTTATAGTTCCGTCATGTCTGTTCTTCCGTCCGTAGGTCACACACATTTTACTCAAAAACTGCAAGATGTACATCGACGAAATTTAGGTGTCTTGTTTATGCCGCAACTTAGTTTGGTAGTTAAATAACAAAAATAAATATTTATAGGCGGGGCACTCCGTACATACAGTGGTGGCCACATAATTGGAAACGCTTGCGTTTTTTCCATACAATGACTTTTCAATCTTGACAACCAATGAAAAATAAATAATTTTCGTTAACTAATAAACTAAGGTTTAAATGTTAAATGTACGTACAATTTATCACTGTTAAAACCGAATATATCATTTTATTGGGATAAAGTTAGTGCTGACGCGTCCATACAAAGTTTTACAACGAAATATATTTTCAAATCCTTATAAAAGGAAAGATTCGTTTTTAACAGCACAATTTATATATAAAAAAAGTATGCATTTTTAACATGTCTTAAACGATGAAAATACCAGTTTACAACTACGCACCCCTCACATCTGTTGATGTAGAAAGGTCATTCTGTCTATACATATAAATGGATCCTCAATGTTAATTAAATAAATAAAATAAAAATCATTTATTTCAGACCATACAAAGATCCGATTTAGTGTCATTAGGTACAAATGGAAAATCGTCCACTTGAAATTATACGTCAGTTCAGAAAAATGACCTTAGAAATACAACAAAAAAGAAAATTGTTCATCCTGAATAACGTCTAAAATGGAATCATGTCCCATGGTAAAATTGTCCAATATGATATTGGTTGAAAAAAATATGTCTATGTGTATTTACGTACACTCTGAAATATGACCAATTGTAAATACGTGGTATATGGTCGGTCTGTCTGTCTGTCTGTCTGTCCGTCTGTCCGTCTGTCCGTCTGTCCGTCTGTCCGTCTGTCCGTCTGTCCGTCTGTCCGTCTGTCCGTCCGTCCGTCCGTCCGTCCGTCAAAAAAAATTAGACAGATCCCGAGGGAGCAGCGATAAACGACTTCCTACGCGGACGGAGTCGCAGGCAAAAGCTAGTTTGGTTATAAATACTTTTCAGCACAATTACATTTTGACTAAATTCACTTTGGATACTATTACTTTTGACCCAACTTCAGAATAGTTATTTCACGTGGACGATTTTCCATTTGTACCTAATGACACTAAATCAAAGATCCATATTATTGTAGTAACAATGGCAAATTAAGACTATGTTATTTTATTAGTAAATTTTATAATATAAACAACCAGTTAAATAAACAATTAAACACTATTAAATTGCACCAATTGCCACTGTGACTCAGTATTTGGTGAGGGGGCAGTCGAGGCGTTCTGCCAACACCCTCAGGAGGCTGTTGCTGCTGCCAAGCACGTGTTTCAGCAATGAGGCTATTCTCTTCCGCGTAATGGCATAGAAATCATCTACTCTCGCCTCAGCGAACATGCCGGACGTACTACAATACCTCGGCAGCCCCAACAGCCTCCTCAGGATGTTATTCATAATATCTATCAATATATATAAAAGGCAAACCTGACTGACTTATATATCAACGCACAGCCGAAACTACTGTACCTAGAAACTTGAAATTTGGTACAGGGGTTTCTTTCATGATGTAAGTGAGTACTGCCACCGACTCATATAAGCGTTCACTGTCATACAAATTTGTTCCTAGGCCACGCCCCCTGGCAGTGAATGCGTTAGGGCGTCGCGTCTTGTCGTCTGTTGGCAGCCTTAACAGCCGCGTACAAACTGGCGGCGGCGCGCCTAGACGGAACGTTCAAAATTCAAAATGTATATTTATTTCATCGTCACAGGTGTAGGCAGGATAGATAATATTTCCACGGTGATGTCCCTAGATAGCATACGAAAAATAAACAAAAAATACTAATCGAATATTTAATGTTTTTTGTTATAAAGTTATAGATAAAATACTCAACCTGTGCAACTTGCCTTATGCATGCATACAGGACGTCTAATTGATTAGTTGTATCGTGCTCACGAACGAAGCTGTATGGCGCTCACGCTCGCTTTGGGCATACCGTATCACTAGCATCGCTGCGTGTAAAAAACCGTCTGTAGTAGCCGTAGCGTAGCAGCGTATCGTATGATACGATTCGTATCATAACGGCGTATCCATTTTGAATTTTGAATTTTGATGATCGAAGAAAAACCGCGACTCGAGATGGATCGCGGCGCATCTTGTATCAAATCATAACTTCTTATCATCATACAGTATCAAAACACATTCATACTTACCGTTCTTGATACGCGTATCCGATCGCGAGCGTGTGGGGCATTTAATAAACACGTATCAACATGGATTGCGAGCGATCAGATACGGCGCGTAGCATGATCCACACTAACGATTATGATACGCGTCGGTGCTACGCGATGGAGATACGATACGGCAAAATGAAAATAAGGTGAACCCCGCTTTACATAGTCCCAAGTTTCATTGTTATTAACAAAATCAGGAATAACAAAGGAATCATTTAGTCTTATTTGACATCTGGAGACTCTTTACATCTCCAAAATTGACCGTGGAGACTTTCTACATCTCCCTTGTTTTGTGTTTTTTTTAAATTATATTTAATTCTTAATTTTAATTTGACATTTGGAGACTGTTTACATCTCCGAAATTGTATTATTTATTATAATCTGACATTTAGATATATTTAATTATTATTACTACTGGGACCTGTACATCCCTGTGACATTTAAATTATGTAGCTTAAGTTTAGTATTGTAATAAGTGATTTATTGGAAAAAACGGCTTACTGTTGAGTTTCTTGCGGCGCTTCTTCTCAACAGTGGTCTCTTTGGAAGCGCTGGTAGACTCAGACATGTAAAAGTGCCTGCAGGGCCTACTTACTGAATAAATTATTTGAATTTGAATTGAATTTTGAATTTATTCATTTTTTTCTGTCTCTGGGGGCGTTTAAATCGTTCCTGTTTTTTCACTGTGTGTGGAATGCCTGCAGAATTTGGGCGTGGCCGTCGCCGTCGCCACGCGGTTAGTTACGCCGATGACCCCAAAGGGCCGATAGTTGAAGGTATTTTTATTAAATGTATATCTGGATTTTTTTTGGAATTTCCTCTTGGGAAGCGCTGGTAGACTCCTGACGTGTAAAAGTGCCCGTGCGGCCTACTTACTGAATAAATGTCTTTTATCTTTTATCTTTTTTTTATAATCTCCTGATTATCTTATTGGCCTAAAGTTTCTTGTTGCCGCTGCTGTTGCATGTTATGGAAGCTTACTTCATATTTTACTAGCTACCCGCCCTCGCTTCGCTTCGGTGTATGTGAATTTTCTGTAACACCCGTACAAAGACCAGAGTTTATTATAAAAAAAAACTTTCGTGGCAATTTATCTAACTGATGGTGAAAACCGCATGATAATCCGTTCACTAGGTTTTGACATTGTCGCGAACATACAGACAGACAGACGACTTTGTTTTATAATACGTTAGATAGACTTCTGAGTGCATACCTATTTCCGTAGCCAGCTCTTAGACCAAAATCCGTACTCTCGTGTAGACATTTTTGACGTCTTGGGACTGTGTATATGACCGACTGTAACTACAAAAAATACCTGATGTGAATGAACCTGTTTTCCTATTACTGATTCAGGAAAAAACGATGCGATGAACAATTCTTCAGAGGGCAGATCTGTTACTGCAGAGAACAATAATGCAGCGGGACCAGAACCTAACTCGGTAACTAACTCTGTTCTTTATTCTTTATTGTGGCAGGGAGTTTTTTGTGAGTGGGACTTTGAATCTACCATCAAGGCAATAATATTGTCAAAAAATTGCTTTTAGACGCCATTGTTCCAATATGGCGGTGCAAGTGGCTAAAATACGAGGTGGCAAAGTCGAAATTCGGAAAGAGCACATCAAAATCTATAAAATTACCAATTTTTAAAACTCTCGGAAATCTTTCCAGGTAAAACTACCCAATGACTGTAGTATACCTGGCATAAATTGTATACGTCATGTTCGAAATATAATTACATAAGAAATTAAGTGTCAACTGTTTGTCCACTTAGGTATCCTAATGTTATGTTCTAACCTTACCTACTTTTCTGTCTCAGTTTCGTTTTTGTTGCGTTCACAGTTCTAACCTAACCTAACTTACTTTTCTGACATTCCGTTTTCAATCAATTGTATTACTTTCTAAATCAAATCAAATCAAGTTTATTTATTTCATTATAGGTCGATTCACAAGAGCTGGCACGAAGGGATTGAATGAGTGAACGAAACTATACAAGTGTGTAAAATAATAACAGGTATTTGGTTTGAAATTCGAACATCGTTTCAAAGGACGGCACTCACACAGTGATAGGTGACATTACTTTTGTTCATTCCATTCGTGCCAGCGTTAGTGAATCTACAATAAAAGATTTGATAAAATAATAATGCGGCCGTTTATATTAGTTCTATTTTAAACATCAATTCAGACAGTCGCAGTTTTATTTCGAAAGCTTACTGTATCCGTATCGGATACAGTAAGCTAAGAATAACACATGTGTCCATGGTTCCATTTCGAAGTATTTGGTAAGAAACCTTGGGAATCTGGAGTATTTACTTTGTTTATTTTTCCCAATTGCAGCACTACCCAGCTGGTACCGAATTTGAACTCGCGCTTATAGCAGAAGTGAAGAAGTATCCTGTCATTAGCAAGTCTCTAAACGAGGACATATACTCGAAAAGGTGCTATAATGCGTGGGAGAAAATCGCCGAAGCGCTTCAGATAAAAGCTGGTTTGTATTGTTTTTAAACCCGACAAAATAGAGGGGGGTTGTAAGTTGTATCTGTGTTTGTGTGTCCGTGTATCCGTGTGCTTGTATATGGCATCGTAGCTAAACGGGCGGACTAAGATGGGCGCAGTTTTTTTTTTAAAGAAAATAACGGGATGATTCTTAGTCATGTTTCATGAAAATTGCTTGGGCCGTTTAAAAGATATTATGACGGGATTGTTTTTGAATATATAATAGTTATGTTTAGTTAATAGAGTCTCTAGGTAAAGCTACTACAAAATAAAATAACGCAACACTATTAACCCTTTGAACGCCAAGAACCCCTGAAGCGGTCGTGTCCCGTCGTGCCCACCACGCCAACAACCCATAAAAGGGTCGGAGTGAAGGTGTACTTTGATCATGAATAAAATCATTATGAATTGTTTTTCTTTTGGCTCAAACGTTACATCAATTCATGTTTGTTCCTTATAATAATTGATGAATGTTTGGACAGGTCAAAATGTGAAAATTTCAGGGTTATTCTTCGGATATAATTTGATAACGCAACGGTGCTTGGCGTGTGGGTAATCACTTCATTCAAATATGAAAGCGTTCAAAGGGTTAAAGTGATCACAATGGGTCGAGCCCGAAACATGTCAAGCGTTTTTCGTCGGTATTTACGTGAGTGTGGCGACCTAGCGACATCTAACGGCAACTTGTATCAACCAACTCGCCAGCGCCAACAGCATCAGACAGCGGAACTAAAGTGTTCTACATCGCGCTAACGAAGTTTCTACATTCAGTTGACATATATACAACTTCCAACTTCATACTAATGGACTTAGGTTTCCAGGCATAACACCCGCCAGGAGAGATCTCTCTATTACACTCTCTCGCTACATTGGTGACCCCGACGTGATCGTCATCCCACATGAGTAGCCTGTTGTGACCTCTTTAAGTTTGAGTCTCACGAAAGTTTTATGTTTAAAACGCAACACTAATCAATCAAAGACTTCTATATTATAATTATACTACTAGACCGGCTGTCCAGTTTCAAGAAATTACACACCCAAGTAACGGTTTATACGACGTTCTTCGTTAACGAGTAGTCACCTGCGGGCAATGCAAAGTGCCAGTTTTCTGTTTAGTAAAACTCGCGAACACGTAATTTGGTTTTTAATAAATGTAATGAAATCATTATTTACGCGTGTTCTTTGTTGATATAATTTAAAGTTTATTTTAGGCAAGGCAAAACTAAATTATTTTATTCAAATATTTATTGAATTTTCTGTACATTAGCCTTTTTATAATACATATTAAAATATAAAGTCAAATAACAATATTAACACAAAAAATAAACATTGTAAAAAACCTAACCTACGAGTGCCGCCGGCAGCGGGGCAATGCTCGAGTTACCGGCGGGGTTAGGGCTGTTATTCTTATGAAATAATATTTGTCGTAAATAAATATTCGCAAGCGCCATCTTAGATATGCATATCACTTGAGAGTTAAGCTCGCAAAGTAATGCCGTTATGAGTGTAATTATAAATGTTTGAACTTAAACCTTATTGGTACCTCAATAAGACCATATAGTTTTTTCACCAACAGCATCATTTTAGACGGTTGACACGATTTTTATTCTGCATTGCCGGTCTAGTGTATACATCAGAAGTCTTTCACACTACTATCGGCCAATATAGCAGCCGCGTGGCATGATTTCGAACACTCGCTATATTTGCAAGCTAGGCTTACGGTAGATAGAGATGTTAAAGAAAAACCGAGCAAGAGCATGTCCATGCTCTGCTCAGTGTAGCGTTCCGTGCACTTGCTATACCTAGACAAAAAACTGTACCGTGCATGTGTACTATCAGACCATTGGAACCTTGACCCACCATAGAACTGTGTCACAGAGACGTTATGATTCAAGTTATAAGAAGTGTCAAACAAATTGTTTTATAATGTCACTGTGACACCGTTCTATGGTGGGTCAGGGTTCCATTGGGCTGATAGTACTTCTATACGCTCCCTTATTCTTGTATTTTTTCCAGCTCACTCTGACATACTCTCTCATATAAACTACTGCCGCAGCAAGTGGTTATTTATAATAGACTCCTTCATACGCTATTACTCGGGGGATCCTTACAAGACAAATGAAGTGGTGATGCAAGCCATGCAGAGTTTGTACCCTGAGTGCAATGACGGTAAGTCTAATTTTACTTGTGGTTCCGCTTTCAACCCTATAAAATGTTTCATGCTTACATGCTATGTGCATGTGTCTTATGCTAACAATTTACAGTTATAACGCAAATCGACAAAAGAACCAATTGTGAGGTCGCGTTTTGTCTTCAAATGACTGCAGAGGTATCATTTTACCAAGGCAGCATTTTAGGGCCATTATTGTTCTTTGTATGTATTAATGACCTGCGAAGTGCGATAGGCGATGAAGTGGTTTTATTTGCTGATTATACAGGCAAGTTTATGTTTACATTTTAGTACCTTGTCATGTTAATCGCTGTGATAATTTATGTATGGCAGTTTAAAGATGACATTAAAAGGGTAAGGTACTAAAGTATACATATTTATGTACTCGACTGTACCACCATTTTTATAAAAGCGATCTTAAAAAGTAAACCTAACTTTGGTAATGTCATACGATGGTTTAATGGAAATCAACTTATTGTACATTTAGATAAAACTTAAGCTATGCAATTTCACATACCTCAATCAAAACCTAAGGACTTACACAAATATACATAGGATTCCAAATATTTTACGCTAACCAAGTTGAGAGAATTCCATGACCTGTTTCACACATCAAAAGTGCCTAGGGATATTTTTTATCCCTAGACAGTTTTGAACATTTCAATATAGGCATATTACTACTGAGTCAAAAAATCCGATTTGTCTAGGGATACTGAGTATCCCAAGACTTTTTTAATGTGTGTACTTGACTGCCAAGGAAACTGCAAAGCGTTTACAAACAAACCTATGCAAGAAATTTAGCTAATTTGTTTTTGCCCTGAAAATATGTAAAGATTTGTGCTTATCTATCATAGATATACAGATTACAGCATCTAATTTGAAATATGGCATATTGCATTGGGGAAATTCTAAAAAAAGGCGCTTTATTTAGAATACAAAGTATGCATTTATTTAAAAAGTTAATATTTTGACGCTCCTATTAATGTACATTTAAGAAGCATGTGTATTTGTTAAGGAACACATTCCTTTGTTTAAAGTAATTCAAAAGAAAGGTCCAAGACTAAATCTAAACAAACGAACGAAATTGAAGTTAACCATCCTGTAAATCGTAAGAGTATAGTTATACTGGTATAGCATAAAGTCGGAGAAATACTGGAAAAGGGCCGAATTTTAAGTACCCGAAACTGACGTGCGCGCATGACTCGATGTATGAATGTGGAAGAGGCGAAAGAGATTTGTCTAGATCGTAGCAGGTGGAAAGAAGTGGTCTCTGCCTACCCCTCTGGGAAACAGGCGTGATTTAATGTATGTATGTATGTATGCATAAAGTCGATGTTGGCGTAATCGACCCTTAAACTAACAAATACGAGTATAAGGGCAGGGCCCCGACACTCCATACAACAGAGTACTACTCGGCTATTTTTGTTACTGACAAGCTTCTTTACTTTCTCCACCACAACTGTTACCCGCATGCCAAATTGAGCCTTTTCCCGCGCGCGTAAAGTATATAATTATTAGTTTTTCCGTCGCATGACGTCATTATGGCAGATTCTGCAAATGGCGGTCTATTCCGAGTAATTCCATTATTAGTATCATTGATGGAACTAGTTGGACTTTTTTTTCCTGTAATTACATTCAACGAAGAGGGTTTCCTTAATGGAACTACCTGGACTTTTTTTCCAAGTAGTTACATTAATAATGAAACCCTGCTATTTATTATTAATGACCCAAATGGCAGCCACCACCGCCAAGTGACAGTTATTGCGTAACAATTAAATCATGTTGCCAATTTCGCATTAAACAAAACAGCATAGCATTTTTTTTTTCAAACTATCCAAGGTATAAACATTGTTTATCCTAACGCGCTTCTTGAACGATCACGAAAGGTCTTCTGTTTCAGTATTCGCTGACTCAACGTCTGAATCAGATTGTCAATCAGAAGAGTCATACCACGAGTCGCGTTCGAAGAAACGGACGGCAGCCGCTCCGACTGAGGAACCGATGTGCGAGAGTGCGTTTAATTTTATATTATTTATTATTTTAAGCATTTAAAAGAAAATATATCTCATTAAAAGCCCCTTCCTTTCCTGCTAGCATGCTGACTGTTCGTTATGGTATCAAAAACGGGTAAAAAGGGGTCCCGATGGTCACCTGTGCGAGAGTCTGCCAAGCACTTCCGGCAAAAACATAACTGGCAGATTTCACTTTTCTGTATCTACTAATAAGTTCCCAACTGATGGAGTTTACGGTATTCTTATACCAGATATGCACCGTAAGTGGCACTTTTTTGCCACCTTCAGCAGGTTCCGGATTGGCAGACTATTACATTCGGACTTGGCATAATTTTTACGAGAAACCAGCGTGCATGTCATCTTGGTATCAAGTAGGTTCGAATTTTTGCAACCGGCTCTGCTACTAATAGATCCTATTTTAAGCGACATAGGGGCGTGTATATATATTTAACTTGGAAACGTGTATATATTTATGAATTTGAATTAAACTGGAAATACCTGATATGAATAAACCGGTTTTCCTATTACAGGTGCGGATGAAAACGATGAGTTGAACAATTCTTCAGAGGCCGGATCTGCTACTGCAGAATCGGCAGAAGAAGTAGTTCCTCCAACCACCAACGACGCAGCAGGACCAGAACCCCAGGTAACTAACTCGGTTCTATTATGGCATCGACAAGAGAAACAAGCACACAGACCACCTCAATGATAAAAAAATCCATTCATATTCCCTTTTAATTCGTATACTTACACCTGTTTTAAACAATATTTTTTACGTCACACCTGGCCATAATGTGAGTTTTATCGCTCGCTGCGCTTACGGTAAAACTCGCATTGTGGCCAGGTGAAACGTAAAATTGTGTACTCATCACGGGCAGTAAAAAAGAAAGCCCTCTATCGCATATTTACATCCCTCGCCTACGGCTCGGGTCTCAAATACCTGCGATTTCGGGCTTTCTTTCTTTTACAGCCCTTGTTAAGTAATGTACTATTTTAAACCATTTTGTGAAATAATCTCTACAGTTTGATTTTAAAAATAGTTTACAATTCATTAATTACTATATTAAAAATATGAAATGACTTTCATTTGACTGCTAAAAGCGGTCTGAATTACGGTATATCAAGCTTTTTTGCGGTTTTTTTATAATCGATTTTCAAACTTCTCCAATATTATGTCTTTATTATCTTTTCATCACACTTGCTCGGAAAGGGTGTTATAACACGCAGACGTCTATGGCAGTTATAGCCGATTTAGCTCCCGCGGGAGTTATGGATTTTTATAACTCCCTAGGGAGTTATGAGTTATGGATTTTTATAACTACCTAGGGAGTTATGAGTTTAGTTTTAAAATATAGAATCACTCGTACATCATATCAGATTAAAGGTTTATTTCCTATATACAAAACTTGGCTACAAACGAATTTTACCGTATAATCAAACTTATACGGTACATTTATCCGCATTATATTTATATTTTACCATTATTTCAGAGACATTTGCAATTATTTTATTAAATTTCATTTTGAAAATCGGTACTATCTGGCAGTATGGCCTGTCATGTTTAAAACTAAAACAGTTCTAAGCAATATCTGTTGAAGACTATATTGAAAATAGTTAACAGACTCTTTTAGTGAGTCGAGTTAATTTGTTTGGTTGTTTTTTTTTCTCTCTATTTTTTTTATTTCCTCGCAAGTGTGATGAAAAACATTGTGTGTATCACGGGCAGTAAGGGGATTACAAACTCGAGCCATTGAAAGCCTCTCGTTAGCAATCCCCTTCTTACCGCCCTTGATGCACTATTATTGTACAATTTACATAACTAACGGACATCTACGATTGACGGCAACTTTTGTCATGTAAAATTAAATCATGACCTTGGAAATAGTTCAACGATAATTAAAAAAAGCTCCGCCATTTTGTCGTTGTAAGTCGGCCAGGATAATTTTATTTAATACAGTATCTTAATAGTCGCTTTTGAAGGGTCGATTTTTAATGAATTGATTTACATACTTCAAAAATAATAAAATTGAAAAAAAACAAATATACTAAACTTTTTTTGTAAATTAACTAAAGACTTTTATTATAATTATAAAAAACACGTTGTTATAAAGCCCTTCCGTCTACATTTATAAAAATACACACATGGCATATTGGCTTGAATACTTAATAAACATAATTGGGATATTAAAACAATGAAAGATGTGAATAAAAAACCAAAAGCCGGGACTTTCTTTGTGCCCTTCCCCCTCGGGCTCACCTCCGAGGGGTGGGGACTTTTAGTATGTTTATCTCCTCACTAGTCCAAACAAAGTTCCGAAGTCGAAACTTTCTGCTTTCGGCCATTCCATCCACACCCCCTTTTGAGCATTTATTTACCAAGCTAAATGTGGCTGAACGACTTGGGAAACGTTCCTCAGCCGCTCAGGAAGAGGCTGCACTTCATCACCAAGCAGCTGGTCGAGTTCACCTGCTCCGACGGCCGCCAGCCCATACTGGCGTTCATGGAGAAGCCCAGCAAGACGCTCTACCCGGCGTACTACAACGAGATCGATAAGCCCATCGATATGATCACTATTGAGGCTAATATTAAGGTATGCATTGTGATATGTGCCCATCTCTTGTCTTCATAGCATACATGGTATAAAACAAATTTGCTTTCCGCGTCTTTCTTATATCGGCATGGGGGCATAACACGTACTAAATATAATTCGTGCTTATAATTTGTACTAGATGGCACTTCTGGCATCATCACGAATAGATTTTTTTTGCAATAAATACAATAATTAGTTAATAATTAGTTGGCAGCAGCTATTGCCATCTGTCGATATCTTGATGTACTACTTGAACTGATTGCAAAGTTTCGTGTCGTTCATAGCTTAGCAGACATGTCGATTCAGTGCTGCCTCTGGAGGCGAAACCACAGAAACTTATAGGGTCGCTGGCAACCGACTTTAGGACGGCACCCATTTTCGATTCGCGACTAAGTATTTGTAGAGTATAGTAATCTGTGATATCGGCTAACTTCTAATAGCTCAAGCAACGAAGCAAACTCAGGGGAAATAATTCGTGTATAAGCGAATTTTGGCATAGTTGTAGGGAATGGTGTTTTAAACCACATACTAAAAGTACTGACGGGTGGGGGTGGAGCGTTAGGGTGGGGGGGGGTCTAAAGGTCCCTTTTTTTAGTTTTTCGTAAATAACTCGTAAACGGTGGCCCATAGCAAAAAGTTTTCCATTACATGATTAATCTGCATAAAATTCTCTACAAAAAAGTTTTAGACATTGTTTCTCTGGGATCAATATTTAATGAGATATGGAGGGAAGAATGATTCCCGAAAGGCCATAATCGGGTTTCCATTGTAAGTCGGCCCTTATATCAAATGGGCTCGGGCTTTTTTTGTGGGTGTCTCTTATAGTGAAGATTATTTATGCTGAGTATCAACATCTTAATTTTGACAGTTCTCGACTTATAATTTTTTTAAGATTTTTTTAAAATTTCCTGTTTTTCGGGATGTATTCAAGCGATTTGGTTCAAACTTTGGGATGATGTTCTTTTTATAGATTTGCATCGCCTCCCAAAAAACAAATACTAGTTATCATATAAAAAAAAGAAAATGAAGACCAAATAAAAAATAAACATTATTTTTTATGTGGTTGTGAAATAGTGACACCTCTAGATTTTTTTCTCAGAATAGACCATACATTGGCACTACTACTTGCCAAAATAACAAAATTTTCCAGGCGGTACTTCCTATCAAAAATCAGCAATATGTGTGGCCAATACCCTAAGCAATAAGGCAAAATCAGGGGAAAATACTCGTTTATAAGCGAATTTTAGCATAGTTTTAGAGGACGCCGGTGCTTTAAACGGGACTCCTTTGACACGCATAATTTTTTTACGCATAATGTACCATTACGCATAGAATCGTTTGTCATAACACTCTTTTAGGCTGACATTGCCGAAGTTAATAAACGTCCGTTGTGTAGATTAAGTTAAATTAGGTAAGGTTAGGTTATAATAATAATAAAAACAAAACCCTTTCTATTGTAAAAACCGTTTTATGACAAAAGGTTTTATGCGTAATGATACATTATGCGTAAAAACCAATATGCACTTGACCAGTTTTCAGTTTTTTTTTGTTTTTTTAGTGTTAGTACTATGTACATAATAATCATGCCAAATTTGTCGCTTGTGTGTTTTACCATCGTTTGTAATTAAATGTTTTTTTTTATCTTAATTTTGTATTGAATAATACAAACTGACAATGTCCTAAACAAAGCAAGAAGGACGAAGGTCTTCGATCATTGAGTGCGAGCGGGCTTTGCCGCTCCTATTTACACTCCCTGCAAAGAACTTTGTCGCAGTATATTATACTTCCATGTATAAACTAAAGTCGCACAATTTCACACTGAACGAATTTTACGATTTAGATGTTAGTGCGTAAAGTATAGTAGGTACTTACTAGGTAGATGTAAGTGTCCAATTAGTTTTTACTAGCGATGCATCCGATACCGATACCGATACCGATATATCGGCGATACTTCGGGTTAGCCGATATATCGGTATCGACGATATTTTTATGACCGATTCAACGATACTTTTTAATTTAAAAATGTAGTGTAAACGAGCGTTTTGTCTTGTCTATTTCGTTGCAAACGAGGCATGAACTATGCTCGGGGAAACCCCCTTTTTAATTATCTAATATTAACCTATGTATCTACTTTTTATATTAATAAAAAGAAATCTGTCTTGTGATTTATTTATTATACCTTCATTTTTGAATTCACAAAAAGCGTATCGGTATCGGTATCGGTATCGCCGATATTTTTATAAGAGTATCGGTATCGGTATCGTATCGGCGAAAAGGCGTATCGATGCATCCCTAGTTTTTACTTCTAAAGTTGAATAGGTAATTAAGAATAGTTAGTGTACATCGGTATTTAATTTTTTACATGATTAATTTTTAGTACTGGGTCGTCGAAAAATAATTATTGTACCTGTTTAATTTTTACATGGTTAATTTTCGTTACTGGGTGGTTAAAAAATAACTTAACCTAACCAAGCCTATTTGGATTCTGGATGGTCAAGAAAAACACTCTCTTTCGCATTTATAATATTACTAGGATTAGGATTTTAATTTTTATTTATATACCTGCCATACTTAAAGAAATGTAAGTTTGTTTTTTATTGTCCATCTTCTTCCTTCCATATCTCATTAAATGTTGATCCCAGTAAAAAAGTGTAAATGTCTTTTTTGTAGAGAATTTTATGCAGATTATTTATGTGATGGAACATTTTTTGCTATGGGCCACCGTTTACGAGTTATTTAAGAAAAACTAAAAAAAGGGACCTTTACACCCCCCCTACCCGTTAGCTTCTACCCCACCCATCACAACTATGCCAAAATTCGCTTATTCACGAGTTTATTGAATACAGAAAAAAAAATGCATCTTTTTTATTTGGTCTTTATTTTCTTTTTTTTATTTGATAACTAGTATTTGTTTTTTGGGAGGCGATGCTAATCTATAAAAAGAACATCATCCCAAAGTTTGAACCAAATCGCTTGAATACATCCCGAAAAAAAGGAAATTTAAAAAAAAACTTTAAAAAATCATAAGTCGCGAACTGTCACAATTAAGATGTTGATACTCAGCATAAATAATTTTCACTATAAGAGGCACTCACAAAAAAAACCCGAGCTCATTTGATATAAGGGCCGACTTACAATGGAAACCCGATTATGGCCTTTCGGGAATCATTCTTCCCTCCATATCTCATTAAATATTGATCCCAGAGAAACAATGTCTAAAACTTTTTTGTAGAGAATTTTATGCAGATTAATCATGTAATGGAAAACTTTTTGCTATGGGCCACCGTTTACGAGTTATTTACGAAAAACTAAAAAAAGGGACCTTTAGACCCCCCCCCACCCGAACGCTCCACCCCCACCCGTCAGTACTTTTAGTATGTGGTTTAAAACACCATTCCCTACAACTATGCCAAAATTCGCTTATACACGAATTATTTCCCCCGAGAGGCAGTATTTGGTCTTCGTTGCTCGAACTATTCAAATTCAAAAATTCAAATTCAAAATAATTTATTTCAGAAATTGCATTTCCATATTGTACACAAATTTAAATAAACATTAAAATTAAAATTAAAATCGAAATTAAAATCAAAATAAAATCATAATTAAAATCCAAAATTAAATTAAAATTAAGTAGGTACACAACACTTTCACAAATATAAAAACTAAAAACACAATTAATAAGTACGATTGCTCCCTACATGGAGCTGCATACAGTGAACCATGTAAGGGCAATCAAACCTACCCGCTATCATGTTAAACCAAACGGATTTTGATGTGGTTTTCACCATCAGTTAGATATTTTTTGAGACGCTAAATCATCATGCTGTATAGGAAATTTTTTATTTTTCAGAATGACCGCTACAACAGCTTAGAAAAAATTATATCCGACTTCCGTCTAATGTTCTCAAACTGTCGGCGATTCAACGAAGAGGGCTCGCTGATTTACGAAGATGCTTGCTTGTTGGAAGCAGTCATGTACGAGAAACTGAAGGAGCTCAACTGTAGTTATAAGATGAAGATGCCCAGTAAGGTTGGTTTTAAGGTGGTTAAGCCGAGGCAACTGTCGCCGTTTTTTTTAAAATTAGTTTTAATATAAGTTATTTACAGAAGTGTCTGATCTTTTATTAATAACTAGCTTGTGCCCGCGACTTCGTCTGCGTGGACTTCAGAATTTGATGTTACCTCCTGTTAAATCGATAGCTTTTTAGCTGCTCTATCAGCCCTCTCAGTTTTATCGTTGGTTTTAGGGACACCCTGTATGTATAGATTAACCCAAGCTATCTCTTGGTCACCAAAGCTTCGCAATCATCACAGGGTCACAAATTTATGTCTTCGAGCTTACGATATTCGTCTCTTGGAACTAATCATAGCAAGCGCCCAAAGCGCGCATTGAGAATGACAACAAACTAACTTGTATACAAATAACGCCGACGACCTCCTCGTGCTGGCCTAGTTGGCAGTGACCCTGCCTATGAAGCTAGCGGTCCTGGGTTCAAATCCCGGTAAGGGCCAATATTCAAGTGGTGTCAAGGATGTTTTCTATGTACCTATTTAAGTATATATCTCTCTCTTCTAATATATAAAATTCTCGTGTCACAGTGTTTGTAACAAAACTCCTCCGAAACGGATTCACCGACTCTTTTGAAATTTTGTGTGTATATTCAGTAGGTCTGAGAATAGGTCGTAAATTATATTTCATAAAGTTTGTATGGAAAAAAATTGCACCCGGGCGGCGCCGGGCGCGGACAGCTAGTCTAATATATAAAATTCTCGTGTCACAGTGTTTGTAACAAAACTCCTCCGAAACGGATTCACCGACTCTTATGAAATTTTGTGTGTATATTCAGTAGGTCTGAGAATAGGTCGTAAATTATATTTCATAAAGTTTGTATGGAAAAAAATTACACCCGGGCGGCGCCGGGCGCGGACAGCTAGTCTTCTAATATATAAAATTCTCGTGTCACAGTGTTTGTAACCAAACTCCTCCGGAACGGCTCGACCGATTCTTATGAAATTTTGTGTGTATATTCAGTAGGTCTGAGAATAGGTCGTAAATTATATTTCATAAAGTTTGTATGGAAAAAAATTACACCCGGGCGGCGCCGGGCGCGGACAGCTAGTCTTCTAATATATAAAATTCTCGTGTCACAGTGTTTGTAACCAAACTCCTCCGGAACGGCTCGATCGATTCTTATGAAATTTTGTGTGTATATTCAGTAGGTCTGAGAATAGGTCGTAAATTATTTTTCATAACAATAGTATGAAAAAAAAATTACACCCGGGCGACGCCGGGCGCAGACAGCTAGTAATATATAAAATTCTCGTGTCACAGTGTTTGTAACCAAACTCCTCCGAAACGGCTCGACCGATTCATATGAAATTTTGTGTGTATATTCAGTTGGTCTGAGAATAGGTCGTAAACTATTTTTCATAAGGTTTTTATGAAAAAAAAAATACACCCGGGCGACGCCGGGCGCGGACAGCTAGTCTTCTAATATATAAAATTCTCGTGTCACAGTGTTTGTAACCAAACTCCTCCGGAACGGCTCGACCGATTCTTATGAAATTTTGTGTGTATATTCAGTAGGTCTGAGAATAGGTCGTAAATTATTTTTCATAAGAATAGTATGAAAAAAAAATTACACCCGGGCGACGCCGGGCGCGGACAGCTAGTAATATATAAAATTCTCGTGTCACAGTGTTTGTAACCAAACTCCTCCGAAACGGCTCGACCGATTCATATGAAATTTTGTGTGTATATTCAGTTGGTCTGAGAATAGGTCGTAAACTATTTTTCATAAGGTTTTTATGAAAAAAAAATACACCCGGGCGTCGCCGGGCGCGGACAGCTAGTCTTCTAATATATAAAATTCTCGTGTCACATTGTTTGTAACCAAACTCCTCCGGAACGGCTCGACCGATTCTTATGAAATTTTGTGTGTATATTCAGTAGGTCTGAGAATAGGTCGTAAATTATTTTTCATAAGAATAGTATGAAAAAAAATTACACCCGGGCGACGCCGGGCGCGGACAGCTAGTAATATATAAAATTCTCGTGTCACAGTGTTTGTAACCAAACTCCTCCGAAACGGCTCGACCGATTCATATGAAATTTTGTGTGTATATTCAGTAGGTCTGAGAATAGGTCGTAAACTATTTTTTAACCGACTTCAAAAAAAAGGAGGAGGTTCTCAATTCGTCGGAATATATTTTTTTTTTATGTATGTTCCCCGATTACTCGAAGACTACTGGACCGATTTGAAATTTTTTTTCGGTGTTCGAATGGGTATACTTTCTAGTTGGTCCCTTTGTCAGCAAATCTGAATCTGATGAAGGGATCAGTGAGGAATTGAGGGAACTCCTCAATTATTGTATGCAAACATATAGCGATTTTAGTATTTTTAGTAACAAGTGTAGCATTTGCATTCAGAAAGTGTCACTTGGTGAAGCGGAACTGATGATGAAGACCACAGATGGCCACCGGAACTCCTCAACGGTACCGATTTCAAGGGTGGCGATAAGATATCTCGATTAAGATAGTTGAGCGACTACAACGAAGAACGTTTAATTGTTTTAAAATGACTATGATTTTCCCGCGGCGTTGCTTGCGGCGAGCTTGAAATGTCTTAAAGTTTCATATATCAACTAAGAAGTGGGACTACATAAGCTTATTATGATCACTAAAAAGTGTAAAATAAAATAAATGTTTAAAAAAACAAAAAACCGCCTTCAAAAATGCAAAAAATAACTTCTACTAGGTACTAGGTACTTAGTAGTAGGTACCTATCCTATTAGGTTAGTCCAACTGAAGTCGGCGACCACAATATTTTCAACAAAAAGCCGACTTCAGTTGGACTAACCTAATAGGATAGGTACCTACTACTAAGTACCTAGTACCTAGTAGAAGTTATTTTTTGCATTTTTGAAGGCGGTTTTTTGTTTTTTTAAACATTTATTTTATCATAAGGTTTTTATGAAAAAAAAAAATGCACCCGGGCGACGCCGGGCGCGGACAGCTAGTTTCTCTATATAATTATTTAAGTATATCGTTGTCTAGTACCCATAGTACAAACCTAGAGCTTAGTTTGGGACTACGAGTAGGTCAATTAGTGTGATCCCTCTCCTGATTTATTTATTTATAACTGTTTCATTCGGGCTATCTCGGATGATTTCTGTGAATTTGTATGTCTTGAATGACTTATTTGGATGACTTGGGAAACGTTCCTCAGCCGCTCAAGAAGAAGCTGCACTTCATCACCAAGCAGCTGGTCGAGTTCACCTGCTCCGACGGCCGCCAGCCCATACTGGCGTTCATGGAGAAGCCCAGCAAGACGCTCTACCCGGCGTACTACAACGAGATCGATAAGCCCATCGATATGATCACTATTGAGGCTAATATTAAGGTATACATTGTGATATGTGCCCATCTCTTGTCTTCAAAGTATACACGGTATAAAACAAAAATGCTTTCGTCTGTATGTATATCAGCTAACTCCTAAACCAAACGGATTTTGATGTGGTTTTCACGATCAGTTAGATATTTTTTGGGACGCTAAAACATCACGCTGTATAGGTAAATATTTTTTTCAGAATGACCGCTACAACAGCTTAGAAGAAATGATATCCGACTACCGTCTAATGTTCTCAAACTGTCGGCGATTCAACGAAGAGGGCTCGCCGATTTACGAAGCTGCAAACTTGTTGGAACGAGTCATGAACGAGAAACTGAAGGAGCTCAACTGTAGTTATAAAAAGAAGACGCCCAGTAAGTGTTTGCTTTTCACTTTGTACGGAAAAAACAAATTTATGTGATTACTTAAAAAGAGTGACATAAGGGAAAATTACAAAAATTCAGATTAAAATGATCAATATCTCCGAAACTAGCAAAAATCGCTTAACATACATAGGTGTTAAATCGATAGCTTTTTAGCTGCTCTATCAGCCCTAGGCGGGTTGACGTCAGTTTCTGAGAGACCCTGTATATTAATGAATATAAATAAAACTGGAAATACCTGATATGAATAAACCGGTTTTCCTATTACAGGTGCGGATGAAAACAATGAGTTGAACAATTCTTCAGAGGCCGGATCTGCTACTGCAGAATCGGCAGAGGAAGTAGTTCCTCCAACCACCAACGACGCAGCAGGACCAGAACCCCAGGTAACTAACTCGGTTCTATTATGGCATCGACAAGAGAAACAAGAACACAGACCACCTCAATGGGAAGTGAACTTTGGCCGCCATGTAAACACATCTTGCGCGTCTGCACTACCCTTATCGCTGACCAATACTGTGCTTCGTAACTTTTCTAGTATTATCTTGTCTCGATAAATAGTGGCTTAGCTGAACCGCTAGTGGTCGCGTTTAGTGGCGGTGACTAGTGGCCATAATGTGCGGCCGCCCTTAATTTTGACAGTGCAAATCTCAATGAGTCTCACAGGCGAAGACGCTCACTGCAAACCCGAGACAAAAATTTAATTACAGAAGCGTATTTGGTATTGCAATCGATAAATGTCCATATATTTGTTTGTTCGCATTTAAAATAGCATACTATTTTCAAAGCCGAATTTAATACGAATACATTTGTTTAGCATAATGGTCATGTTGCATAACATTCATGTGGTCGAACTCTTACGAAAAAGGTTTGTATGAAAAAAAATTCCAACCCGGCGCGCCGGGCGCGGACAGCTAGTATTCTAATAATAATCGAACTATGAGTAACCTAACGGCAAAAGCAGTGGCCGCCTTTTAATGTGTGGCTACCCAGCGACATCTAACGGCAACATCAACCAACTCGCCAGCGCCACCAGCGTCAGACAGCGGAACTAAAGCGTTCTACATCGCGCTAACGAAGTTTCTTCAGTCGGTTGATATATATACGACTTCCAACTTCATCACAATGGACTTCGGTCCCCAGGCATAACACCCGCCTTCCTACATTGGTATCACCTTTTAAATAAGTTGACTAGACGAATGTCAAAGGTTATTAAACTTTGTCATGTATGCTATACATCGTGTATTCATTTGTGCAACTAAAACCACCCTCCGATTTCGAGAGAATACTTTAGTTTATTAGAAAACAATAACAGAGATGAGGGCGCCACTGGACTGTCGGCATCCTTAAAGTAGGGTTCTATGTCACTTATGTTCAGGGGCGGAATAAGCCTAAACTTCGCGGGAGGACGTAACTAAGAGAGGTTACAACCACCAAAATAATGATTTCTTTTTATTGAACACCAATGTGGAAATTGATACTAAAACTCAATATCACATGTTAAAAACATTTATTGTATACAATTTTACATGATCAAATGACATATGATATTATACAGAATAGGCAGGAAGGGGATCCGTCATTATCGTATTTTAACTTTGTACCTCTAACCTCTGTTGATGTTGAAAGATCGTTTTCTATGTATAAGTGGATATTAAATGTAAAAAGAAACTGTCTCAAAGTTGAAAACATTGAAAAACTTATGGTTATTTATTATAAATCTTTAAACGATGACGTTGATTATAGTAGTAATTATGATTGAAAATATGATATTGATGATTCATATTGAAAGATGTTCTTGTTATTGATGATCATGTAAAATTGTATACAATAAATGTTTTTAACATGTGATATTGAGTTTTAGTATCAATTTCCACATTTGTGTATTTTTAAATAATCCCGGAAATCCCGCATTCAATAAAAAGAAATCATTATTTAAGGTGGTTATAACCACTCTTAGTTACGTCCTCCCGCGAAGTTTAGGCAAATAGGCACTGCCTATTCCGACCCCTGCTTATGTACTTTCAGCAAGCAGCAACACCAGGCAAGCCGCGAAGTATGGGAGCAAGATCGACGGAGCGAGCTGTATCTTTGGCCGTTGTCGACCTTCTGTTCGACTCTCTGCATTCCGCCGCCGCCAGGACTGACGTCTGCAACTCGTTAATACAACTCGTACACCAGTACCACGTGAGGGCTAAATACTAAGCTTACTACGGACAGATGGCGCCACTGTGTGTTCGGTTTAGTTTTAAGCACGAAATAGAAAAAAACGGTGGAAGTGGCATGAGCTTCGCTTAGTATCAGACCTGTTGTCGCCAATACTCAAACTATCATAAAAACAACACGCCACCATGGAAAATGTTTTTGGTGCAGCTACCGTTTTTACATTCCAAAATAGCACAATAAGGCATGCTTCTGGATTTATTTCCTTTTTTAGAAATATCAAAATATTGAAATATCGAAATAAGCGATCGCGGCAAAAGTATCGTAGGTTATGCGGAATTCCGCATAACCATGCCACACGTTACACGCCCACTTGACACTTCTACTGTTTTTCTGTTCTGTGGTTTTAAGATACTTGATACTTGTTCTGTAAAGAAGCGTAGGAATTAGCCAATTAGACGCTAGAGGGCTCCAGACTCATTTTATGTATTTGGTATATTCTCTCATCTAATGCACAATTTTTATAAACTACTCCGGGATAGTAGTTAATAGGGTATATACACAAAAAATCCTTCATGGTCGAAGTCTGCCCCGCACAAGATAATCCATTACAATAATAGGTAATATGCATGGATTTTTTAAATCGCATTTCTCAACAAAATATAAAGAGATCACCAATAGTGAAATTAAAATCGGCCAAGAAATACGGATGATACAAGCATATTAAACTGCTACTTAGACTACGATTAGACAGAGATCTGATATGCACTGTGGCGTCATGTAAAGCTCGGACATATGGGCCATTCTCATTTTTGCGTATTTTTTTTGTGCATTTGTATTAAAAAATGAAATACTTTCATTATTTCTGTTATTACTATCTACAATTCATTTAAATAGTTTATATTAATAGGATCTTTATTAAAACTTACACAATATTTTTTTTAATTATCGTTAAGAAAGTGACGAAAACGTCACCTCCATGTCGTGTGCAATTTCCATTTACGATGATATAGACTAAAATAAAATAATTTTATCAACAGTGAATAAATTAATTCATATCATTTTACCATAAAACATAGAATAAACTTTCTAAAAAACCCCAAATAACTAAACTACAAATAAAATAATGGATTCTAAATATTTGATAACTTTTGTGCATGAAAGAAATGTCACGTCCATGGATCAACTTATTAAATGTAACCATTACTCATTAAATCAGTGAACACAGTTTCTGAACGAATACTAACAACAAACACAACACTATCTTAAAAGTTTTTGATAGTTTGTCATTGCTGCGATAACTATTTTTGAGTAAAGACCTTTACAGCATGAGTTTTCATAAATTAGCATGCTATCTTGACCATGGAGGTGACTTACATGTCCATGTCCATGTACAGGTATGTCACTACCGTGGATTTTTCTTTTTTGTGAAAACTACAGTGAAAATAGCTAGGCTCATAAGTGCTACATAATGTAAGATAAGATACCTTTCATTTGAGACTACTTTCAATCGAATCAAAAAACATGATTATTTTTTAGAATTTTGAGTCCATTTTTGAGAATGGCCCATATAAACGCCATGTAAAATCTTGGTTATATTTATAGCCATTCAAAAAATGGTTTTTCTTAACTGTTTGTTAGGCGTTTTCACTAAAAAGTGAACCCCAATTAAGGACTAGAATTAAGGAACTACCTCGTAAGGCACTGGACCCACCGCCGGCGAGTGAGATATGAACTATCGACTTTTTTCTAGCCCAAGAAACGAACAAAAGATAGTCGCTTCCGTGTAAATAAAAGAGAGAGATATATATTTATAGATCATCGCTCGCTGTTCACACTGCCGGCGAGGACACTCTCCCAACGCCCGGCGAGTAAGCTATAATTCCATGGAATTTTTACTATCCTCCCGCCGGTTGTCAACTGTTTCTAGTACAGAATTTTATTAGTTGCTCGCCGAGCTCGCCGATATCTGGCGGTGGGACCGCTGTTAACTAGTTGACCCCAGCGATAAAAGCTTTCGACTATAAAACTAGCTCAGCTAAGTCGTCCGCGAACACTCGCTTTATAGCCGAGCGTCAAAACTATTGGTCTAAGATCCGAATAGGAGACGATTTGCACCGGGATGCTTATTCGATCAAAAGTATTTTATATCAAATTTGATACGCTAAATAATATGTGGCGAATAGGTTGCCTGAAAAATTTCAGTCCAGTACATATATCATTAAAAAATTTAGTAAAAATTAACTTTTTTTTTAAATTGCAAATGCTTGTTTAATAGACAAATTACATACTAATCGAAAGTATGAAGCCTATAGAATATGCAAACGTTCGGTTTGGTGCAAATGATTAGTACCGACTTACCTGTTTATACCTGCCTATCCAATAGTTTGACGGGAAAAAAATAGTCAACGTAACGTTTGCAAGTTCTATAGGCTTCATACTTTCGATTGGTATGTAATTTGTCTATTAAACAAGCATTTACATTTTTTTAAGCCAAAGTTAATTTTTATTTTTTTAATTAATTATGTACTGGACTGAAATTTTTCAGGCAACCTATTCGCCACATATTATTTAGCGCATCAAATTTGATATAAAATACTTTTGATCGAATAAGCAGCCCGGTGCAAATCGTCTCCTATTCGTATCTCCTACTATATCAAAACTTTACTCGCTTCTCGCCGCTCGCCCACTCTTTTGTAGTTTATAGTTCTACTAGCGTATAGTCTGTAGCCGGCGGTGGGACCAGTGCCCTAGGCCCACCATACTACAAACAGGGATTATTTTGTGAGTGGGACTTTGAGTCTACCATTCATATTGCAACACAGTTCAAATTAAAATGCCTTGATTATGTCCATTCTATTGCACACTGGGCCTTACGAGGTTAACTTAGTCAGTTTTGTGACGAAAATTAGCCATACATTTACGGCCGCAATGTATGGCTAGTTTTCGTCACAAAACTAATTAGTTAGTCCTTAATCCTCAGCTTTTATTGAAGCTGTGAAAAAAAGTCATGAATATCCTCTATTGCGTATTTTTTCATTGCAGCCCAATGTGTTATCAGACGTCATCGACTACGGCGCACGTCAGGCGGATTTATTTAAGATTGACTGGTCAGGACTCCCCATACCAGGTAGGAGGTGGAATACCTAATAATTTGGGCGTAATAACGAAGATATAAGGTCGCCGTCAATAGAACTTGCGAACTATGCAGTGTTGCCAATTTAGCACTTTTTGTGCTAAATTTAGCACAATTAGGACCGGTTTAGCACTAAAATTTTACATTTAGCACTTAGCATAATTTTTAGCACTTTCAATTTTATAAAAAATATATTATCAAAAAAAAACAAATTTAATTACTTATACAGGTTTGTAATTTTGTCAATAACTTAAAAGAATCGAGTACAGACCGATCCACTTATAAAAGAGAAAGCAATTTTGAATTAAATATTAATGAAATATTAACTAAAGTTATACCGCATCAAACAACTTCCTTATTGTTAGTTTTTATATAGCAAACATAAGGCAATAATGTAACTGGATCGTAATAAAAGTACTTATATTTTTTTTATAACGTGTTTTTTACGCGGTTGAGTCGATTGATGTTTAAAATACATAATTTTGCTATGTTTAATTGTATGCTGTACTAAAAAAGTTATTTTGGTTTAATGAGGGCCACAAAAAGGCTTATTGTACAACTTTGTACAACTTTAATAATTACTAAAACATTAAATTCGGATGATTTGATGCATTTTTTATTTAGCCCATTTTTAAGCACAATTTTTCAGGCTTTAGCACAATTTTAGCACATTTTCCAGCGTAGTTTTAGCACAAAATGAAATTCGGAGTTGGCAACACTGGTACTATGTAAACAAATTAGTACTGTTTGACACATAACCTCAAATATTCACCAAGCGTGTTTTTATTAAAAATAACGTATAATGAATAGTTATTTCATCTTAAACTTAATATGAAAATAATGATTTAGTGTATAAATCGTTGCAAAGACCTCACTTGATCTTTAAAAGTACGTGATTATCGAGTAATCATGGTGAATTGGTTCGTTTGGTTTTGTTTACATCTTTTGCAAGTTCTATTGACGGCGATTTTAGAGATCGATTGATGCCTAAAAATAGTACCTTAATAGCACCCAATTATACTTCTTGTTGAGCCTTCCATACTCGAAGGCAGCCGAAAACGGGACCCTAATAAATAATAAATAATATCGCTGACCAATTACTGTGTGGATTTTTCAGTTTTCATAGTGGTAAAAATATATTTTTCTCTTACAATCTTATTTCTTTAACCATTGCTTTAACGTAAATGTTTTATAAATATTTTTGTTTTAAATAATTATAGCAGACAATGTAGACAATTTTTTTTAATGAACAAACAAAATTCGTATCTCTGCCTGCCGCTCCACTAGGGTATCTTACCATCAGGTGGTGGTGGTCTTGATTACTAGCAAACCCCGTTATCTATGTATCGAATTGGTGGCAGACGGTCGTTAGTGATGTGACAATGTTTTCCAAATTAAAGATTGCACCCCAAAGGTAATCAAGTTTACCAAAAACTACGGAAAGTTTTATTTAAAAACCCAGGATATACCACAGTACAACAAATTGTTAGAAAGTGAACAAATTGAAATTAAACAAACTACTATAAATAAAAATACACTGCAAAGTTACAAAAGAAGAAGTGGAGGGATCGATTTCTTGCCAAAAGTGTTTTTTTTTTCTAGTAGAAGACGTAGTCTAACTTGTATTAATTTAGAAAAAATATATATCAATTTTGAATTTCATATATTAAATACATTAAAAAAAGTACATTTAATACATTTTGTCACATCACTAACAACTTAGTTAACGGGGTCTGATTATTAGGAAAATACCAGTCATAAAATTAAAATTAGACTGTTTTCCAAAGTTCCTAATCTGGTAAAAAATGTGTGCTTTAATGATGGCGGTACAAACAAATTGGTTCTCCTATTGTAGCCCGAAAATATTTAACCATATTTTCACTACTTCATTAGCCCTAAATTAAAAAACCCGAATTTTTATTGTTCCTATTCCCTACTTTCAGCATACCGAGTTAACGTTTTACCTATTTTGAATGTCATATTCTTAATAGCCCTATTTTTACTTATCCGATTCCTCTGAACACCGAACATTACTATGCCTTATATGTTTAAAACCTAACGTTTAATCTTATGACATGTTCCTGATGTCTAAAGGGCGGACGATGGATGCAATATGGTGACGAAAGCTATACGATGGATAAGACTTTTATTAAATTTCGAGTAATATTTACGTACAAAAATATATGCAGTTTTGTTATAAGTACATATATCAGTTAAACACATAATACCTCTATCCCCAATAGGAGGTACATGTTTAGTAGATAAAGTATCACTTTACGAATACGCACCTCTTACATCTGTGGATGTAGAGAGGTCATTCTCCCTACATAAGTGGATAGTGAACCATAAAAGGAATGGACCGAAAATATGTAATATAGAAAAAAAATATGACTATTTACTACAACTACAAAAATAACAAAACTATTTTGCAATTATGTTCCCTTTTTTAAACCAATTGTAGTCTTATCCATATTACGTATATCGTTCGACATGATTTTGACGTAATTTGCATCCGTCGTCCGCCCATTAAAAGTCCCCTTTATTAAAATAAACAATAACATTTACCCCATTCAAATAACCAAATAAAACTTATTTAATTTGTGTAAAAAAAATACATTTGAGTCTTATAAGATCGACGGAGTTCCGCTGCTCGGAGCTCATATTTCGCGTAGGTGAGGTGCTTCACACCTTGTCGAAACTCCGTAAGCTAACCTAATATGGGTAAAATTGACCTAATCGAGTATTGGTTCTTCATTTCTATTTCGTTCAAACCATGATAAGTTCAAACAGTCATCAGAACTTATTACTACTAATCATTAGGGATAATCATAATTAGTTTTAGTAATATTAGAGCATTTAATGTTTAGTACAAGAAAACAAAAGGGTATTAATTTAAGCTCTAGTAATCAACTAGGACATACAAGTTTATCTGTCATTTGGTTATTTATTTATTCAAAAATAAATCATGTCATTAGGGCTAATGAAAATTATATCAAACGTTAGGTATGCCTAATGACAATGATATTCTGTCTATTGGAAGTGAACCAACCAACTCCATACACACAAAGTTTATCCACATTATTTATTTGTTTCTTACGTCGTTTGCCTTACTGATATGAAACAAAAACACCGACCATAATTGTTACAGAGGATTTATGCCGTGAAATTTGGAGACGGGACGCAGAGGAAAAACTGCGCAAAGCTAACAAGACTAGCTCTTCGAAGAGACGTGCGAAGAAACAGAACTAACAAACATCTGTCGTGATTCAACTTACGCCCACAGTCGGGCGGCTTAGCTTATCCTTCTTCTATATGGTAATCGTATCGTAATGTAGACGTTATAGTAAGTCTCTCTTTTTTCTAATTTCCGTTGACAAAGCATTACCTAGGCACGAAAAAATAATGCAACGAGTAAAAGAGAAGCATTTATATTTATACGGAAAGACGTAATAAATAACGAAGACGGCATCTTTACTTTCTATCTCACATTTTTTTCAAGGCCGATTTTGTTTGTCACCGGAACTGGTGATGAACGATGGAGTGAAATACTGCTTTAGCTAATTTTCTGTGCGCTATTTTCTGGGTGTGTGTTATGTGTGCTTTGTAGGTTTCGTATACATCTGTCATTTGAATTGTTGTATTAAAGGCTACAAAAGCTCGACAAGATTTTCTCATGGTATATACTGCCTTACTAAGGCACTTAATGGCGGAAACTTTGTTTTCAAAAGGGGAGTCCCCTTGTATCACCGACGCTCATTTCATAGAACCACAGAACAGAAAAAACAGTAGAAGTGTCAAGTGGGCGTGTAACGTGTGGCATAGTTATACGGAGTTCCGCGCAACCTACCATACTTTTGCCGCGATCGCTTATTTCAATATTTTGATATTTCTAAAATAGGAAATAAATCCAAAAGCATGCCGTATTGTACTATTTTGGAATGTAAAAACGATAGCCGCACCAAAAACATTTTCCATGGTGGCGTGTTGTTTTTATGATAGTTTGAGTATTGGCGACAACAGGTCTGATACTAAGCGAAGCTCATGCCACTTCCACTGCTTTTTTCTATTCCGTGGTATATACTGTCTTAATAAGGCACTCAATGACGGAAGCTTTGTCTGCTAAAGGCGTGTCCACTTGTTTCACCGAAACTCAATTCATAGAACGTATCATTTCATCGAATTTCACTTCATCGAAAGCTATTTTCTGCTGAAGCCCTGATGTTTTCAGGTCATTAAATAATAATTACGTAGGTTAGGTTGGGATGTGACTATCACAAAATCTTAATTCCTGCGCCTAGAAAAGCCTGTCGATGAAATGAAAATTCTGCCAAGTCATACCTTCTATGAACTATGGCACTATGAAATTAGTGTCGACTAAACAAGGGTAAACCCTGCTAAAGGTGATACGTGATTTGGTTGGGTTGCCTATATTGCTACCTCATAGGGGATACCCGAGCCACTTGTCTAGGTGATACTCGGTCAACGCTTTATTTACTTGAATGTAAGAGCTAGAATTCGATACAATAAGTCTAGAATAACTATTCTATTAAATAGATAAACATCCCAGATTTTCATCAAAATTAGCAAAAACCACCTTTCTAAACTAGCTTTTTATTAAAGTCTGGTTAATTCGTTTGGATGCTACGCTGCCACGGACGGACACACACCCACTCCCCTCTTTTTGAGTGTGGGGTTAAGGACAGAAATTCCTTGAGCTTAATGTGTTCATGAAGTACAAAATGTGTTTTAACTGCACTACATTTTTTTCAATCGCACCTTTTATACTTACTGTTTTAAAAAATCTTTATTCTAGCTTTAAGTATAGTCATTAATTGTTACCAATGTTGTACTCGTAATCAGTCAATTTAAATTAAGGTTTTTTAAGATTACTGCATAAATGTAAAAATACTTGAACTTTATTGGTTCTGGTATTATCTTGTTTATCGATTCCCGCGGCAACTGGCCGAGTTCCCGGGATAAAAAGTGCCATAGTTCATTTCCGGGTACAAACAACGGGTACCTATTATTATACCGAAATACCTTTCAACGAACGTTATTTCGCAGAATTTTCATTTCATCGAAAGGCATTTCTTGCCGCATGAGTTTTTTTTTGGTAGTCACAAGGACATACCTAACCTACGTAGTTAATGTTCAAGATATCCTGAAAACAGCACGGTTTCAGATGAAAATAGCGTTCGATGAAATGATACAATCGATGAAGTGAAATTCGATAAAATAATGGTACCAAATAAACTGTACCCAATATCACATCGATCGGAGTGCAACAGTACATGCTTACAAAGAAATGAACAGTTTTTTTGCATTTTTTATAATATTAGTACCTAAGCATGGTATGACCTGTTTTTTAATTTAGTGAGTATTTTTGGAGGAATTATAAATCGTCATAATATTATGTTAGAGGTAGATTTATGTTAAGTTTATTGCGTACTTATAGTACAAGTTATTAATATTTGCAAATCGTCTATTCAAATGCAAAATACCAAATATATTTCACAGAATTTCATATTTATAGCTTTTTATACCTATATTACCTCTACTATATTAACTGACACCTGTGATTCTAATAGAATGATGGAAATCGAATATATTTATTATTAATTTCTCTTTACTTTGTAATCGCATGGCGGTCAAAGCAAAGTATTTTTTTATAAATTCATGACAAAGTAGAAAATAAGTGAAAATGTTTTAAACATTTATAATTGTAAGAATATTTTACCTCTTAAATAATTATTTCATACACGAAATAAATCATTTTTCTCTTTATCATGGATGTTTGATTTTGTACGAATACTATTAATTTAGGAATACGTCGAGCGTCCAGTGGCGCCCTCATTGCTCTATGTTTTCTAATAAAGTATGATCTTGAAATAGACGGATGGTTTTGTTTGTACAAATGAATACACAATTTATAAGGTAGGTATATGACATATAACTTATTAACAATTGAACTATAAGTGAGTAGCCGGAAAAAGTGTTAAGTTGACTACACGAAGATTAAAGGTTATTAAAGTTTGTAATATATGGTATGGGTGCGCTTCAATTAGTATAAAAACATTTTGTATAATTTCATTTAACTAACCACGAAAAGCATAATGAACGTTTAGCATAAAAAACAATTGTATAATTTTATCTGGCATACGATCAAATAACATAACACTCATTTAGTATAACTATCATTTTCTTGTTATTATGCATTTTAAGTCAATTTCTTCTAACTAGGTTAGAACTGTGACCACATTAATAGTAATAAAAGCAGTTAGAAATTTTATTTTTTTAATTCTTAAACATACATACATATTCTTATGCATTTCGTTTTATGCATAATGACAATTATGTCGATGCTTTATTATACAGATTGAAATTATGCAATTCGTGTTATGTAAAATGATCATTAGACCATTTGTTTTTATGCTAAACATTACACACCCATATGACACTATGTATTCATTTGTGAATTAAAAAAACCATACTTCGGATTCAAGACAACTTTAGTTTATTAGAAAACACAATAATAGTAACGTGCGCCACTGGACGCTCGGCGCAGTCAAAGCCGAGGCGCACCGACAATTATGGTGTATTCCCACTAGGGAATGCAAATAACCGGTTAATAAGCATTCCCTAATTCCCACTATTACTAAGGTCGGATTTTATTCCCACAGAAAAAATGTAAAAAAAGGTGTTGCCGTTAACGAAAAACATTTGCAGTATTCAAAATATGTAGGTATACTTTCCACATTTATAAGAAATCGACTTTCTATTAAAAAACTATATATTGTAATCAAGATTGAAGAATTTAATTTGTTGATGGTATACTTTATTTTGATATAAATTCTTTGTTGTATTGATTTAAAACGAGAAAACTTTTTTTGTATGCATATTTTATTTATTGCACCGGTATCATTGACTCGATACACCTGTGTCAACAAGTTGAGTGTTGCTTGATTAATGTGAGACGTCACTTCACTCGTCGCTTTTCAGTGACTCATTTGTGCGATTTTAAGTTCAATTATTTCTCAAATTTATTTTTATATCACGGTACGAACGAAATTATAACTTAATATTATATTTCTTGCAGGCCCAAACTTTGAGATCCCCTGAAATGTCACTTTGACAGTGACGTAACTTTGTTTACATTTTTTCTGTGGGAATAAAAATCCGACCTTACCACCAGTGGCCTGTTTTATAAAGCTACAAATTACAATTTACAGGTTACAAGTTTCCATTTGACACAACCTCGACCAATGACGACCAGCCATTCGAGCAGTGTTGCCAGTTTAGACCTGTAAAATTGTTACTTGTAGCTTTATAAAACGTGCCACAGTAGTAACTATTCTATACTTCGTGGTAGTAATAGTGGGAATACATCACGACAAGTACGTGGCAAGACGACACCACTTTTGGACCCGCTGCGGAGGAAGGCGAAGTATTTACACACCCTTTGCTTACTCATACGCCGGATGTACAGTGGCGCCCTCATTATCGTGTTATCATTTTCGCAATTTACTCGCCAAATTTTCTTATATAAATTCTTTTGATGGAAATAATATCAGCACTAGGTACTGGTTAACATCGATATCACTTCAAGTGGAAATTTGTCAATAGAATTTGTTTGTTTGTTGTTCTTGGCGGCAATAGCCGGTAGAGTGCCAACAACAAGACTGTTTTTCCTATGATGTTGAAACATCTATATTCCTGTACGACAACAAAAGGAATTGACTGACACGGAATAATTAGATTTCCAATAAAGCTTGTGAAAGTACATAAATTTAAACTTGATGGGCACACGTTACTTTGGAAATTAAGTCATTAATTAAAACTTTTGTCGTGTGCCCAAATATACACGTGTATAATAAATATTTCTCTTTCAAATTTCATTGAAATACTTGGAACTTTGATAATTGGCGTTTGCGTCCCCGTAAAGGTGCGACTCCACCCACGGCTGCTTAAAATACGGAGACGGTACGGAATCGCAGTGACGCATTGTATCCGTACCATTTTTATAGCATGCCCTCCACACCGCTGCTTAAGACTACGCCGAGCGTACGCCGGATTTACAGTGGCGCCCTCATGACTATTATTGTGTTTTCTAATAAAATAAAGTATTTTCTTGAAATCGGACGGTGCATTTTTGTACTACAAATGAAAACACAACTTATAGGACATATCACATAGTTTAATAACAATTGACCTTTGAGTTATCAACTTAACGGAAATAAGTGGCCACCTTTTCCCGTTAAGCTGACTACTCATAGGGTAATTGTTATCAAAGTTTGTTACGTATCACATAAATTGTGTTTTTATTTGCGCAACAAAAAAGCATCGTCCGATTGCAAGGAAATTCTTTGGTTACTTAGAAAACACAATAGTAGTGATGAGGGCGCCACTGGACGGTCGACGTTTGCTCGGCGCAGTCTTAAAATTCGATGTCGTTGCGTAAACAAAAGACAGTCATAGTAACAACATGGCACCGTTTTTGACGCACCGTAATATACGCACCGTTAAGCAGCGGTGTGGAGGGCATGCAATAAAAACGGTACGGATACGATGCGTCACTGCGATTCCGTACCGACGCCGTATTTTAAGCAGCGGGCGTCGCACCTCAAGAGAGGTACATAAATGAGAACAACATGCCACATGACGCGTTGAACGTGCGTCGTTCTTTGTTAAAGTCACAGCGTCGCAACGCACCGGCAACTCGTGTGGCATCACTGTAACGCCGACACATCGTTAGTTAGGAATAAATTGATTTGTTCCGTTACTCCTTTCAGATTTATTTATTGAACCTCTATTGCACAAAAAAAATACAAATGACGGACTTAATGCCTAATGGCATTCTCTACCAGTCAACCAAATAATCATACAGATTTATAAAGTAAATAAAAAAAGCTTACGCCTAGCCTTACGTCGAATACAAAATGTGTCACTTACACGCCAAACATCTTTGCTATATGCATATTGATACGAAAGTCTATTTTTTTCGTGAACTTGTGACGGCTCTAGCCGTCGTGGCGTCAGTGGCACGACTTCAGTATGACGTTCAAAAGGTAATACAGAGGGTTTATTGTCTAACGCACGAGTCGCAATCGCAACTGGCTTCAAAGTGGAGGCATTATTTTCATTTTGTATGCAGACGATTCGATTTTCAAAATGAAAACGATCGTGATTGCCAGTGCGTCAGACAATAAGTCCTCGGGTCTAATGAAACTAACTCATAGTGGTTAACTATTTATTTAGAAATTGTATACGCTACATTTTTACAAGTACACGATATGCTACGCGTACCTCAACTCAGTCGTTGACACGGGTCTTTTGACAATGGCAATGTTACCACACTAATAAAAAATATAATTAAACGAGTCTGACCGAGTAATCTTAAAATCCCCACTACTGCATCTGGTCTAAGAGCTCTTCTGTAGCCTATGACACTCCTTGGGTATATACCAATCCAATGATACGCCGCAGTGGTATGCAGTTGGCAGTTCGAGGGCAGTATAGTTGACTTAACTGCATCAAAACTGCAAGCCAACTGCGCAGTCCGCTTGCAATTGGCGTGCAGTCTGCCTCGAACTGGCATTCTGCAGCTGAGTTGTAATTCAAATGCTGTCTGTCTTAAATCCGTCAAGGCGTGTAGCCTACTGGAGGGTAAAAAGGAGAGCGTCGCAATTGATATGGATCCATCTCGCTTTCTCAGCTTGCTTTAGAACACATCCATAAAGTTAATGAGAAATCAAGATGAAAGAGTCTAGTATTTTAGGTGCTACGGGTTTGTACTTCTCCCTCATTCGCTCCTAATAAGAGCGTATGAGGGCGATTGAGAGACGAAAACAAACCCGAAGAACCTTCTAAAAGCTATCGCACTGAATGAATGACTGTCTGTACAAACTTATCGGCAAAATACTATGGCATTTCATTATTTACTATACCTGTACAGTCAAGTACAAATCCCATTGAAGTAAGGTGCAAAATTGTATACATAGTTTTGTACTCGACAGTACATGGACATATAATTATTATCCCAATCACTCTCAAGGACCTTCAACACGCCGATGTCTTTAGGAATCAATGTTATTTTTAACCCCCGACGCAAAAAAGAGGGGTGTTATAAGTTTGACGTGTGTGTGTGTGTGTGTGTGTGTGTGTGTGTGTGTGCGTGTGTGTGCGTGTGTGTGCGTGTGTGTGTGTGCGTGTGTGTGTAACGGATGAACCGATTTGGATGCGTTTTTTTTTATTTGAAAGCAGGTTTTCTAGCGGTGGTTCTTAGACATTTTATATCGAAATCGGTTCAGCCGTTTTTGAAGTATTGAATTTTGAAATGTCAGTGTCGGGGGTTTTCCAACTTTTTGTTGGTTAGGTTATTCGTAATATGACTAAACTATCGTTTAAAATGGAATATTAGCAGTCGTACACAAATACACGGATAGAAGACGAATCACTTCGTAAAAGAATCAGTGCGTATAGTGGCTCGTTCTCTACTCAGTACATAATGCAATTAATAAAATGGTTTCCATTTAAAAGTTGTAACGATGTCAAAATGGTAACACTGCCAAAATAAAAGTTAATACACGCGTCACAGGTAACACTCCAAACAAAATTATATCTTTACATGTGACAAACATAATTTGAATTATATACAAAGTCCATCAACTTATTTACAACTAACTATACGAAATCAACACAACTAAAAAACGAACGTTTTAGTTAGTAACCAATATGAAATGTTGATATATTGGAAAATAGCCACATTTCTAAATTTGCTAGCTCTCGGATATACATCTTCGAATAACAAAGAAATATTTATTTTAAACCCTATCAACGCCATGTCACCACAATATAATAACAGTTGAATATTTACTTTGTTTGTTATGTATGACGGATTATAATTATACGTCATTGGCGTTGAAAATGTTGGTCATAGCTTGAAAGCACACGGACTCTGATTGGTCGAGCACTTTCCTTCTTTCGTCCCGTAGTCTATGGGAGGTGCCCATGGTAAACGGGACCGCAACTTATCGCAGCAGAGCTATAACTTGCAATATATAGATAGATCATAGCAGCGATTCGTTATTGTCGTAGCGGTTTAAGCAACTATTTCTCAATATCAATTTAAAAAAAAACCTTGGCCTATCCTGAAATATTTAATTAAAATTTTCAAGCGATTTTTATAATTCAGAGCATTTTAAGTGTAAGCAATTACAACTAATCTAATTGTTCATTTTTATCAAGAAACCTTTTGTTACATACTTCGCAGCGCCTGTTAAAGCCAGGAATTCACTGGGGGACAAAAGTCACGGCGACGTCAAGTTCAGTGACGCAACGTTGGACTTCGCACGACATATCTGGCCACATCGCGACACGAAATATTTCAGGCGATGTTTCGCCCGATGTCGCTACCGTCACCTGTCGCGCGCTGTCGCCAGATATGTCGAGCGAACTAGCTCGACTTCGCTTGACATGTCGGCATCACGTGTCGCAGAATATTTGTCCCCTAGCGAATCCCTGCATCAATCAGTTGTAGTTTACCCACACGCCAATAAATCCCTCATCTGTTAACCTATATTGCTCATTCTGATTCCACACTGCCCTTATGACGTTGGAAGATCTTGAAAGAAACTTCTAGAGTTCTCCCTAGCTATTACTCTTGTATAGAGTTTCTTCGATTAACAAAAATCCAAACTCTAAAGCACTCACAGAGTGTTATATAATATTATGACGATTGGACTCAATTACATAAGTATATTACAGAACTCAGATTATTGTGCTTAGTTGTAATAGTTATAAAACATCCTTACAACATACTGCGGACCACTGAACCAATTTAAATGAATTTTGGAGCAAACAATGTCTCCGCTGTGAAAGTTACAAACAAACTAATAATGTTGGTATAGATAAACCAAACTTAATTGTCATTGGACCATTTAGAAATATGACAATACTAAAGGTTAATATCAAGGTGGTATGTAGATAATAATTACAAAAAAGCGACACCATGTACTGTAGAACCACAGTATGTCAACAAAATCCTAACTCTATTTATAACATAGGAACATACATACAATACACAATGATTTGAGTTCAGTAAATACCTTTGAAATATGCCTATATCCCATTTAAAATTGTACCAAAAACTATAATAAAACTTCACTCAGTCACTTTTGCACTCATCGTGTCATCTAACTTCAATTTCTTCCCACTTGAGTTACTAAACACTTCCTCGGTGGAAAAACTAACTCTCTTCCTCTTCAGAGCTTTGGGATCTTTTTTCTCGTCCACGCTGCTCAGTCTACTGCCTTCTGAATCGCTGGACATGCCGTTTGTAGCGTTTTTGATGATTAAAAGATCTTTTTCTATCTCTGTGAGTTCTCTCGGCTTGATCGGCTTCGTGATTTTGATCTTGATCGGGGGTTTTGTTTTGCTGGTCGACGGTGAGTCTTCAACATTTTTCCGCTTCTTGTAGGTACGCTTCGCGGGAACTTTGATTTTCTTTGGTTGTGCTTCTTCCTGTAAATGAAAAAAAAAGGTATAGGTAAGGACTGAAGATAGGCAAGCAAGATAAAAAAGTATACTCCATTTGATTTGGTATTTAATTAAATGAAAACAAAACAAAATCATGTGATAATATTCAGCTGATAGAGAAGCAGAACATTTTTACATCAAGGTAGGTTAAACATAAGTTTTGATTGGCTGCTTAACTTGTATTATTTGGATATATTTAAGGGAAAAGGCATCAATCCACCGTGACTTGCACTCGAGTAATTATCAGTTTTAAGTTCACAGAGCAATTAAACAATGATTGATTGATTTACACAAAATTATATTATCGAGAAAATGTCCGAAAAATGATTTTCTTTATGTATTTGTAAAAATAATTCGCAGTTTTTCATTACTTTTCAAGATATTAGGACTTAAGTGGGTTGGATCCGTTTTAAGAAAAATGGTTTTGTATAACACAGGTGACACTGGTTCTAGCTTGTTTTCAGCAGTAACGATCCAACCAATATGGACTGGATCTTTTTTCCGATTTAAAATAATATCTCTGCCATAGATGTGGGTTGGTTCCTATGTGATTTTAAAATAACTTGCCGCAATAATTTTCCGGATCCTTTTTGCTGATTGATAGTTTAGACCCTAAGGATCATCGTGGCATACTTAACTCCACTTCCGGTTGTTTCGTGGATTGAGTCCTTTTCCCTTAACTACGTCCATTTGTTAGTAAAATTCAGTACTTTGTCACTTTATCATGTTTGAACTGCTGCACGAATCTCTCAACTCAAGTCTCAAAGGCATTAAAGCGACAACACTTGATCACTTACTATACTCAAATGCAAGGCCTGTAAAAAAGAGGTTAGGTTGTAGGTACCTGTTTGGGCTTGGCGCCGATATACCCGGAGCATCTCTTGGCGCCGCACAGACACCGCTTCTTCTCGATGCCGGCGCATTCCAGGTTGTAGTTGAACGTCACTTCGCTGTTCTGTTAGAAAAAAAAAACGTTTTAAATATGTGAAATTGTACTATCAGCCCAATTGAACCCTGACTACCATAGAACTGTTTCACAGTGACGTTTTGATTCAAGCCGTAAGAAGTGTTAAAGAAAAGGTTTTATAATGTCACTGTGACACCGTTTTATGATGAGTCAGAGTTCCAGTGTTCTGATGATGTGTGATTCAATATTATGGTCGAGTATAACTTCTTTTAACCCATTTTTTTAACAACATTGTGGTTTTAAAGGATACAGCAATCGGTCCCCCCTTCACTTTAGTTCTGTTTAAATGTAGCCTATATTAGTCAGTCATTCCTATAAGTAAAAAAGTAATAGGTTAACCCTTCGAGTGGCAAGCAACCGTGTAACGGCTGCTGTCAAAAAACAATTAATGCTTTATGACATTATCTCAAAATTCAAATTTAAACTAACTATAGTTTACTTGCCGCTTGAAGGGTTAAGTAGTTCCAGAAATTAGCCTCCAAAATGCAAACAAACACACAATTTTACCTCTTTACTACATTTTGCCCGCGTCTTCGTAGATTTCGATTATCGTTATTCCCTCGGATTTTTTAAATTTTCCAGTATAAAAGTAGTCTATAAGGTATAACCTATCTCTATACCAAATTTCACCCAAATCCGTCCAGCCGTTGCAGCGTGAAGGAGTAACTAGCACACACACAAACTTTCGCATTTATAATACACACATCAAAAAAGTCTTGGGATACTCAGTATCCCTAGACAAATTTGATGTTTTCACTCAGTAGTAATATGCCTATATTGAAATGTTCACAACTGTCTAGGGATAAAAAATATCCCTAGGCACTTTTGATGTGTGTATTAGTATAGATATACTAGGACTTACCGCGGGTATGTCTCGGAGCGCGAACAGACCGACCCTGACGTCCCCGAGCACAGTCCACTTTTGAGTTTCACAGTTCGGCTCGCAGCAGTGGTTCATAAACCTATTGACAAATGTATATAATTAACAAAAATTGTAACATCGTCTGCGCGGAAACGTACATACATACAATGAAATCATGGCTTATGTATGTTAAAACGAGAACAATACAATTAATACAAAAATATGTACAAAGGCGAACTTATCCCTTTAAGGGATCTCTTCCAGCTAACAATTGAGAGATTGAGAAAAGTGAAAGGTTGTGCATCGAGTAAGCAAGTGTACAAATTTATTTAGAATAAATGAAATTTCGATTCTGGGTGATATAAGCGAATTTTGGAAAATCTTTGGATGCAGTTTTGATTCTTTAAAATTTTAAATAATGTTTCCTTTAAGGATTTAAGGCAGTTCTCCAGGGCCCATATTTTTTTTCCACCTCGTATACATATTCCAAAATTTCAATCCATTACGATAGCGAAAATTGGTTCTAAATTGACTTAGAAACTTGTATAAAAAAGTTGAGTACCTGGCGAGGTTCCCCTTGGGCCCCGCGTCGATCATGCGCTCCTTGTCCAGGGTGAGGAAGTAGAAGTTCTCGTCGCGGACCTCGTGCTTGCGGCACATCCTGCGGCGGAACTCCTCCTCGTCGATCAGCTCGCCCACGTACTCGATGACGAACTGGCCTGGAAACGAAATGATTTGGTTATTATTAGCACAGGCCGGAATTCTCGTAGCACTTTTGAGCTGTCATAGGGACTTCCCGTCTATCGACTTCCGATATACACATGTCTATCGATAAATACAGAATACAATTTTTTAAGTAAATAACAGGCAGTCTTATCGCGGCGGTCTCTTCGACATGATTTTTGGATACCAACTTTTTGGAAAGTTTAAATAGGTATTAAAATAACAATATTTTATTGTTTCTTCTAAATAATTTGTGGATTTCGTATGCCGAAGCTCGAAAGTGCTACGAAAATTCCGACTTCTGCTTATATCTCGTTGAGTGGAGTAAAGCTGTTGTATGTGTGTATGTGTGCATGTATGAGGGACGGCGCGAGGCGCGGGTAGAGGCGCTTCTCGAAGGTTGTTGTATGTGTGTATGTGTGTATGTGTGATGTATGAGGGATGGACGCACCCTGCTTGATGTCCTCGAGCGCGCGCAGCCCCCAGCCGCGGGCGGGCGCGCGGTGCGGCGCGAGGCGCGGGTAGAGGCGCTTCTCGAAGGTTGTTGTATGTGTGTATGTGTGTATGTGTGATGTATGAGGGATGGACGCACCCTGCTTGATGTCCTCGAGCGCGCGCAGCCCCCAGCCGCGGGCGGGCGCGCGGTGCGGCGCGAGGCGCGGGTAGAGGCGCTTCTCGAAGGTTGTTGTATGTGTGTATGTGTGTATGTGTGATGTATGAGGGATGGACGCACCCTGCTTGATGTCCTCGAGCGCGCGCAGCCCCCAGCCGCGGGCGGGCGCGCGGTGCGGCGCGAGGCGCGGGTAGAGGCGCTTCTCGAAGGTTGTTGTATGTGTGTATGTGTGTATGTGTGATGTATGAGGGATGGACGCACCCTGCTTGATGTCCTCGAGCGCGCGCAGCCCCCAGCCGCGGGCGGGCGCGCGGTGCGGCGCGAGGCGCGGGTAGAGGCGCTTCTCGAAGGTTGTTGTATGTGTGTATGTGTGTATGTGTGATGTATGAGGGATGGACGCACCCTGCTTGATGTCCTCGAGCGCGCGCAGCCCCCAGCCGCGGGCGGGCGCGCGGTGCGGCGCGAGGCGCGGGTAGAGGCGCTTCTCGAAGGTTGTTGTATGTGTGTATGTGTGTATGTGTGATGTATGAGGGATGGACGCACCCTGCTTGATGTCCTCGAGCGCGCGCAGCCCCCAGCCGCGGGCGGGCGCGCGGTGCGGCGCGAGGCGCGGGTAGAGGCGCTTCTCGAAGGTTGTTGTATGTGTGTATGTGTGTATGTGTGATGTATGAGGGATGGACGCACCCTGCTTGATGTCCTCGAGCGCGCGCAGCCCCCAGCCGCGGGCGGGCGCGCGGTGCGGCGCGAGGCGCGGGTAGAGGCGCTTCTCGAAGGTTGTTGTATGTGTGTATGTGTGTATGTGTGATGTATGAGGGATGGACGCACCCTGCTTGATGTCCTCGAGCGCGCGCAGCCCCCAGCCGCGGGCGGGCGCGCGGTGCGGCGCGAGGCGCGGGTAGAGGCGCTTCTCGAAGGTTGTTGTATGTGTGTATGTGTGTATGTGTGATGTATGAGGGATGGACGCACCCTGCTTGATGTCCTCGAGCGCGCGCAGCCCCCAGCCGCGGGCGGGCGCGCGGTGCGGCGCGAGGCGCGGGTAGAGGCGCTTCTCGAAGGTTGTTGTATGTGTGTATGTGTGTATGTGTGATGTATGAGGGATGGACGCACCCTGCTTGATGTCCTCGAGCGCGCGCAGCCCCCAGCCGCGGGCGGGCGCGCGGTGCGGCGCGAGGCGCGGGTAGAGGCGCTTCTCGAAGGTTGTTGTATGTGTGTATGTGTGTATGTGTGATGTATGAGGGATGGACGCACCCTGCTTGATGTCCTCGAGCGCGCGCAGCCCCCAGCCGCGGGCGGGCGCGCGGTGCGGCGCGAGGCGCGGGTAGAGGCGCTTCTCGAAGGTTGTTGTATGTGTGTATGTGTGTATGTGTGATGTATGAGGGATGGACGCACCCTGCTTGATGTCCTCGAGCGCGCGCAGCCCCCAGCCGCGGGCGGGCGCGCGGTGCGGCGCGAGGCGCGGGTAGAGGCGCTTCTCGAAGGTTGTTGTATGTGTGTATGTGTGTATGTGTGATGTATGAGGGATGGACGCACCCTGCTTGATGTCCTCGAGCGCGCGCAGCCCCCAGCCGCGGGCGGGCGCGCGGTGCGGCGCGAGGCGCGGGTAGAGGCGCTTCTCGAAGGTTGTTGTATGTGTGTATGTGTGTATGTGTGATGTATGAGGGATGGACGCACCCTGCTTGATGTCCTCGAGCGCGCGCAGCCCCCAGCCGCGGGCGGGCGCGCGGTGCGGCGCGAGGCGCGGGTAGAGGCGCTTCTCGAAGGTTGTTGTATGTGTGTATGTGTGTATGTGTGATGTATGAGGGATGGACGCACCCTGCTTGATGTCCTCGAGCGCGCGCAGCCCCCAGCCGCGGGCGGGCGCGCGGTGCGGCGCGAGGCGCGGGTAGAGGCGCTTCTCGAAGGTTGTTGTATGTGTGTATGTGTGTATGTGTGATGTATGAGGGATGGACGCACCCTGCTTGATGTCCTCGAGCGCGCGCAGCCCCCAGCCGCGGGCGGGCGCGCGGTGCGGCGCGAGGCGCGGGTAGAGGCGCTTCTCGAAGGTTGTTGTATGTGTGTATGTGTGTATGTGTGATGTATGAGGGATGGACGCACCCTGCTTGATGTCCTCGAGCGCGCGCAGCCCCCAGCCGCGGGCGGGCGCGCGGTGCGGCGCGAGGCGCGGGTAGAGGCGCTTCTCGAAGGTTGTTGTATGTGTGTATGTGTGTATGTGTGATGTATGAGGGATGGACGCACCCTGCTTGATGTCCTCGAGCGCGCGCAGCCCCCAGCCGCGGGCGGGCGCGCGGTGCGGCGCGAGGCGCGGGTAGAGGCGCTTCTCGAAGGTTGTTGTATGTGTGTATGTGTGTATGTGTGATGTATGAGGGATGGACGCACCCTGCTTGATGTCCTCGAGCGCGCGCAGCCCCCAGCCGCGGGCGGGCGCGCGGTGCGGCGCGAGGCGCGGGTAGAGGCGCTTCTCGAAGGTTGTTGTATGTGTGTATGTGTGTATGTGTGATGTATGAGGGATGGACGCACCCTGCTTGATGTCCTCGAGCGCGCGCAGCCCCCAGCCGCGGGCGGGCGCGCGGTGCGGCGCGAGGCGCGGGTAGAGGCGCTTCTCGAAGGTTGTTGTATGTGTGTATGTGTGTATGTGTGATGTATGAGGGATGGACGCACCCTGCTTGATGTCCTCGAGCGCGCGCAGCCCCCAGCCGCGGGCGGGCGCGCGGTGCGGCGCGAGGCGCGGGTAGAGGCGCTTCTCGAAGGTTGTTGTATGTGTGTATGTGTGTATGTGTGATGTATGAGGGATGGACGCACCCTGCTTGATGTCCTCGAGCGCGCGCAGCCCCCAGCCGCGGGCGGGCGCGCGGTGCGGCGCGAGGCGCGGGTAGAGGCGCTTCTCGAAGGTTGTTGTATGTGTGTATGTGTGTATGTGTGATGTATGAGGGATGGACGCACCCTGCTTGATGTCCTCGAGCGCGCGCAGCCCCCAGCCGCGGGCGGGCGCGCGGTGCGGCGCGAGGCGCGGGTAGAGGCGCTTCTCGAAGGTTGTTGTATGTGTGTATGTGTGTATGTGTGATGTATGAGGGATGGACGCACCCTGCTTGATGTCCTCGAGCGCGCGCAGCCCCCAGCCGCGGGCGGGCGCGCGGTGCGGCGCGAGGCGCGGGTAGAGGCGCTTCTCGAAGGTTGTTGTATGTGTGTATGTGTGTATGTGTGATGTATGAGGGATGGACGCACCCTGCTTGATGTCCTCGAGCGCGCGCAGCCCCCAGCCGCGGGCGGGCGCGCGGTGCGGCGCGAGGCGCGGGTAGAGGCGCTTCTCGAAGGTTGTTGTATGTGTGTATGTGTGTATGTGTGATGTATGAGGGATGGACGCACCCTGCTTGATGTCCTCGAGCGCGCGCAGCCCCCAGCCGCGGGCGGGCGCGCGGTGCGGCGCGAGGCGCGGGTAGAGGCGCTTCTCGAAGGTTGTTGTATGTGTGTATGTGTGTATGTGTGATGTATGAGGGATGGACGCACCCTGCTTGATGTCCTCGAGCGCGCGCAGCCCCCAGCCGCGGGCGGGCGCGCGGTGCGGCGCGAGGCGCGGGTAGAGGCGCTTCTCGAAGGTTGTTGTATGTGTGTATGTGTGTATGTGTGATGTATGAGGGATGGACGCACCCTGCTTGATGTCCTCGAGCGCGCGCAGCCCCCAGCCGCGGGCGGGCGCGCGGTGCGGCGCGAGGCGCGGGTAGAGGCGCTTCTCGAAGGTTGTTGTATGTGTGTATGTGTGTATGTGTGATGTATGAGGGATGGACGCACCCTGCTTGATGTCCTCGAGCGCGCGCAGCCCCCAGCCGCGGGCGGGCGCGCGGTGCGGCGCGAGGCGCGGGTAGAGGCGCTTCTCGAAGGTTGTTGTATGTGTGTATGTGTGTATGTGTGATGTATGAGGGATGGACGCACCCTGCTTGATGTCCTCGAGCGCGCGCAGCCCCCAGCCGCGGGCGGGCGCGCGGTGCGGCGCGAGGCGCGGGTAGAGGCGCTTCTCGAAGGTTGTTGTATGTGTGTATGTGTGTATGTGTGATGTATGAGGGATGGACGCACCCTGCTTGATGTCCTCGAGCGCGCGCAGCCCCCAGCCGCGGGCGGGCGCGCGGTGCGGCGCGAGGCGCGGGTAGAGGCGCTTCTCGAAGGTTGTTGTATGTGTGTATGTGTGTATGTGTGATGTATGAGGGATGGACGCACCCTGCTTGATGTCCTCGAGCGCGCGCAGCCCCCAGCCGCGGGCGGGCGCGCGGTGCGGCGCGAGGCGCGGGTAGAGGCGCTTCTCGAAGGTTGTTGTATGTGTGTATGTGTGTATGTGTGATGTATGAGGGATGGACGCACCCTGCTTGATGTCCTCGAGCGCGCGCAGCCCCCAGCCGCGGGCGGGCGCGCGGTGCGGCGCGAGGCGCGGGTAGAGGCGCTTCTCGAAGGTTGTTGTATGTGTGTATGTGTGTATGTGTGATGTATGAGGGATGGACGCACCCTGCTTGATGTCCTCGAGCGCGCGCAGCCCCCAGCCGCGGGCGGGCGCGCGGTGCGGCGCGAGGCGCGGGTAGAGGCGCTTCTCGAAGGTTGTTGTATGTGTGTATGTGTGTATGTGTGATGTATGAGGGATGGACGCACCCTGCTTGATGTCCTCGAGCGCGCGCAGCCCCCAGCCGCGGGCGGGCGCGCGGTGCGGCGCGAGGCGCGGGTAGAGGCGCTTCTCGAAGGTTGTTGTATGTGTGTATGTGTGTATGTGTGATGTATGAGGGATGGACGCACCCTGCTTGATGTCCTCGAGCGCGCGCAGCCCCCAGCCGCGGGCGGGCGCGCGGTGCGGCGCGAGGCGCGGGTAGAGGCGCTTCTCGAAGGTTGTTGTATGTGTGTATGTGTGTATGTGTGATGTATGAGGGATGGACGCACCCTGCTTGATGTCCTCGAGCGCGCGCAGCCCCCAGCCGCGGGCGGGCGCGCGGTGCGGCGCGAGGCGCGGGTAGAGGCGCTTCTCGAAGGTTGTTGTATGTGTGTATGTGTGTATGTGTGATGTATGAGGGATGGACGCACCCTGCTTGATGTCCTCGAGCGCGCGCAGCCCCCAGCCGCGGGCGGGCGCGCGGTGCGGCGCGAGGCGCGGGTAGAGGCGCTTCTCGAAGGTTGTTGTATGTGTGTATGTGTGTATGTGTGATGTATGAGGGATGGACGCACCCTGCTTGATGTCCTCGAGCGCGCGCAGCCCCCAGCCGCGGGCGGGCGCGCGGTGCGGCGCGAGGCGCGGGTAGAGGCGCTTCTCGAAGGTTGTTGTATGTGTGTATGTGTGTATGTGTGATGTATGAGGGATGGACGCACCCTGCTTGATGTCCTCGAGCGCGCGCAGCCCCCAGCCGCGGGCGGGCGCGCGGTGCGGCGCGAGGCGCGGGTAGAGGCGCTTCTCGAAGGTTGTTGTATGTGTGTATGTGTGTATGTGTGATGTATGAGGGATGGACGCACCCTGCTTGATGTCCTCGAGCGCGCGCAGCCCCCAGCCGCGGGCGGGCGCGCGGTGCGGCGCGAGGCGCGGGTAGAGGCGCTTCTCGAAGGTTGTTGTATGTGTGTATGTGTGTATGTGTGATGTATGAGGGATGGACGCACCCTGCTTGATGTCCTCGAGCGCGCGCAGCCCCCAGCCGCGGGCGGGCGCGCGGTGCGGCGCGAGGCGCGGGTAGAGGCGCTTCTCGAAGGTTGTTGTATGTGTGTATGTGTGTATGTGTGATGTATGAGGGATGGACGCACCCTGCTTGATGTCCTCGAGCGCGCGCAGCCCCCAGCCGCGGGCGGGCGCGCGGTGCGGCGCGAGGCGCGGGTAGAGGCGCTTCTCGAAGGTTGTTGTATGTGTGTATGTGTGTATGTGTGATGTATGAGGGATGGACGCACCCTGCTTGATGTCCTCGAGCGCGCGCAGCCCCCAGCCGCGGGCGGGCGCGCGGTGCGGCGCGAGGCGCGGGTAGAGGCGCTTCTCGAAGGTTGTTGTATGTGTGTATGTGTGTATGTGTGATGTATGAGGGATGGACGCACCCTGCTTGATGTCCTCGAGCGCGCGCAGCCCCCAGCCGCGGGCGGGCGCGCGGTGCGGCGCGAGGCGCGGGTAGAGGCGCTTCTCGAAGGTTGTTGTATGTGTGTATGTGTGTATGTGTGATGTATGAGGGATGGACGCACCCTGCTTGATGTCCTCGAGCGCGCGCAGCCCCCAGCCGCGGGCGGGCGCGCGGTGCGGCGCGAGGCGCGGGTAGAGGCGCTTCTCGAAGGCGCGGTTGTTGCAGCGCTCGCCCGCGCGGCACAGCGGCCCGCACTCCGTCAGCAGCATCCTGGGGGGGGGAGGCAGGTCAGAGATACCGGACTAGTACTTCACACATTTAATCTTGAGACAGCGAACTCGACACGAACCGAGCGATACTAAAAATATTGTCGCAGACATAACCGCTCGGCACCGGATCGACACCGCCGAAGCTCAAAGTGAAACATTGCAAAGTGAGCTATGATTTGTGATAGGTACATCTTCTAACGTTAAAGTGAAAACAATAACTGAGCAGCGCGTCGTCCGCTCAGGTTCACTTTGACCATATTCCCATTTCGTCCACATGCTCATCTCGTCCACATTCCCAACTCGTCCACATACCAATCCCAAATTGTCTACTTCCTATCTCGCCCATATTCCCAACTCGTCTTCATTCCCGACTCGTCCGCATTCCCAATTAGTCCACAGTCCCAACTCATAGGACTGTTCGATATCAATTGAGATACACCAAAAAAAATAACTGCTTGATTTTATATTTTTATTCGAAAGAATAGCCTTTTATAAGAAACTAATTTCACGCATTTCATGATTAAATGTATTATTGATATTTAAAATAATTTATTAAATTAAAGTAACCTTACCTACTTTTATCGACAAGATGACGTAGATATTTATAAAAGACTGAGGCTCTACTTTGAAATCCGTAATTCGAACTTCGTCTATTGCCATCCCTTTTGCTCTCGACGCGTCACTAATTTGCCAGAAAGTGATAGGGCGATCCGATGTTCGAATTACTGATTTCAAAGTAGAGCTCCTGGTATACTTCGTCTAAGATTTAGAAAGACGATTTTTTATTATCTGTGATCTGTTTTCAAAGTCATAATAGGCGAACGTCATTCAAACACAATGTAAACAAAGAATCGCAATATGATATAATTTATTATTTAAGAGTATATAAGCATTCAACCATTGCTTATTACCTAGACCTCAGTTAATACAACACTTCCTACATGACATGACCTTGTTTCTAGACTAGATTTACCTAACACAATGACATTAAATTAGTTGAAAAGGCGGATTCCATACTTCCAATCATGAGTTTCTACAATAAATGTTGATGCCGTCTTTTTGAACCTCTTGTAAAACCTTACCACACAAATTATTAACATTTATCACACATAACTCAAAAGAGAAATGGTCTCATTAATATATTAATTTCATCATAAGAATTACAGTCGGCTTGTAAACAAATAAATTTGACATGACAACAGCTGTCTTCAAACGTAGGTGCCAGCTAGATTATCTAAATTGTACTTATAAAATAAAATATTGGAGAGGTTTTATATGTTTTATGTAAAACCACAAAAGTGCTTGATACAGCGCAATTGGGACGGGTATTTAGGGGTCAAATGAAGGTCATTTCTTAATTTTAATATAATTAATTCATTGTAACATATTTTTTTTATCCAACTACTGGGATCGATTCGAAAAGCCTATTCCTCGAAATGGTTTTGAAATTGTCATACATTGTTAAAAATGGGTGTATCCCAATTCGATCACTCGGTTGTTCACTAGTTTTTAGAATTGTGAACGAAATGGGAATGTAGATGAGATAAGAATGTGGACGAGATGGGAATGCAGACTGATTGGGAATGAGGACGAGATGGGAATGTGGCCGAGATGAGAATGTAGACGAGATGAGAATATGGACGAGATGGGAATACGGACAAAGTGAACCTGAGCGGCGTCGGCCGTCGTCCGGATCCCAGACTATAGTTATTGAGCTTAATTATTAATTAGGTTGTTTACAGACTTGTTCCCGTGTTTTATAGATGATTAATAGCCACACAAGCCATGTAATTTTCTGGAGATAATCTTAATATCATCAAAAAGTATTATTACATTATTTAACAATGTTTAGATGTTGAAGAAAAACTTGTATAACACATCCATAAACCGATTAAAATATTTCGCAAGTGACAGGCCTAACTTTGGGCGCATAAGACAGGGGCGTAACGGGGTGAAGGGGGAAGTAGGTATTTAAAGCGCGGCATTTTGGGTCTGGGTAAAGGAAATTTACTTCCACGTAATTCTTATTTATTCTTAGGCCGGCTTGTTGGCATTCAGCTTCACGTAGTGCGGCGGCAGGAGGGACGACTGACCTGTTGAGGCAGTGCGAGTAGGGCCCGCACGGGTCGGGCTGCTTGGGGTCGCAGTCGCACTGCGTGAGCGAGTTGGCGTCGAGGTCGCGGCGCGCCGGCAGCGACCCGGCCGGCTTGTTGGCCTTCAGCTTCACGTAGTGCGGCGGCAGGAGGGACGACGCGATGTCCTCCTCTTCCTCCTCGTTGGGCTCTACGTCTGTGAACATTTGAAGTTTATGTAGTTGATGTTGAGATGAAGCAAAAATGTATAGTCGAAGAGCTGTTTGGTGTATGAGGAACGGTGAAAACTAAAGACCTAGTTAAAGTAGCTATCAGACACTAGAAATTTTTAGCAGTCTTAAGGCATTTTGAAATTCGCTCAGGTTCACCTTGTCCATATTCCCATTTTGTAAACATTCTCATCTCGGCCACATTCCCTCTCGTCCACATATCAATCCCAAATTGTCCACTTCCTATCTCGTCCACATTCCCAACTCGTCTACTTCCTATCTCGTCCTCATACCCAACTCGTCCTCATTCCTGTCTCGTCCTCATTCCCAACTCGTCCTCATTCTCAATTTGTCCACATTCCCGAATCTTCCTCATTCTCATCTCAAACCAAAACTTTAATCATAAAAACGAACTAAGTTGCATATACAAAATTAAGTGCTTGTTCTTTCTTGAAATTTGGAAACCCAAGGTTCCTGTGGGTTTTTTCTGAAGTTTGTTTAGAGAATGAGAATATCGATCGATATTTGAATCGATCACAATGCCTAATTTTGAATTTAGAAGGATTTAAATCCATAAAAGAAAAGTACGTAGTGCCCAGGAACAAAATAAAAAAAAAACGTAAACGTAGTGCCCAGGAACAAAATCAAAAAAAATATATGTAACAACCTTGTTACAAACGAATAGGAACGTGGACGCGTTGGCAATGTGGACAAGATTGGAATGTGGACGAGATGGGAATGTGAACGAAATGGTAATGTTGACGAAATGGGATGGACGAGATGGGAATGTGGACGAGATGAAAATGTGAACGAAATGGGAATGTGAACGAGATGGAAATGTGAACGAAATGGGAATGTGAACGAGTAGGAATGTGGACGAGATGGTAACGTGAACGAAATGGGAATGTGGACGAGATGGTAACGTGAACGAAATGGGAATGTGGGCGAGATGGGAATGTGAACGAAATGAACCTGAGCGTTGAAATTTAATATTAAAAAGCTTAATTTTTTGGTGGGGTTACTAATTGAAAAAATATATATGAGGCACATTGAAATTTTGAACAGATTAATTTTCGTGATTAAAAATAAAATATCCTCAAAAAGACCTCCTTCTCCTTTTTCTAGGGAGAGGAAGTAGACTTTCCTACTCCCATTTACTTTTAAACCAATCCGTCAAATGTACCTTATTGTTTTTGACATGTATAGTCAAATAGGTTTTGATAGCTATTTATTTACTTGCAATGGCGACCGACTTAAAAACAATAGTGCCCGTGCGGCCTACTTACTGAATAAACATCTTTTATCTTATCTTTTATCTTTTTTTAATACCATAACACATCATAGACAATATGGTTTTACCAAGTCGAATAAAAGCCCAGAAGTCTACTTTACAGAAATTAAGTCCGGTCAGTAGACTACAGTAGTCTACGGACTAGTCTGTTGAAATATTAAACGCCAAACAATCAGAGCCATATTCTGAACCATGGCGCAGTCTCGCCGCTAGGATCCGGTGTCGCCGAGGAAGACCCTCAGTTCCTCCTTCACCAGGGAGCGATCGTGCGGTCTGTGAATGGTTTGGGATCATCATGTTGTTTGGACTCCACAGGCCTCCCTGTCAAATCGCACATGACAATCAATACCGTCTTAACTCGAAATGTGACGGTGTTGAAAATTTTATTCTAATTTCAAACTAGTACAAATAGTTATGCATTACAATTTATTTTTGAGTTAATACGGTATTGAATGTCATGTGCGAAATGTTAGGTGCCTACTTTTTTAAATACATATTATTGTCATGGTATATTTTAAGTAATATTTTTGGATAATATGGCAATATTTTTTAATTGATTTGATCTAATTCGCCATAATAGTACAGTTTAGATTTTTGGGACCAATATGGCTAGCAGTCTTTTGAATGACTAACTTGATTATTACTGTAAACTTAAAAGGATTGTGAAGTGACGCTTAAATGGCGTATCTGTCAAAAGAAACCATCAAAATGTATATCTGGATGATAACGTTTCTCACCCCTTAAATCAACTCCGATTTCCATGATTGTTGAATACAAAGTATTCAAAAAGCGTAGATATCGGACTAGGTCAAAGGGGAGAGAAACGTAATCGTTCTTAATACTTTCCTTTGCGCATTTCTGGCGAGGGTTTTACTAGATTTAAGGCTAAATATTAATTAACCATTGTATAAGATCATAAGTCAATTTCAATTCCGAATGAATATAACTTACTTTTCAATATTTCGCACGCTCTCTGAGCGTGCTCCATGGCAGTGGTGAATGCGGCGTCTATCTTCGATTTCTGACTTGATATTTTTCCGGAGTCGCCTGAAAATAACCGACGTGTCATCAATCATATCATCATTTGCATAACGATCATCTAACAACCACCTAACCACCATTGGGTCACAGTATAAACAAAGGTCTTCAAACAAAGGTAGGTATATCATGCGGCTTGCTAGGTCGAAAAAATATGTGTATTTGTATTTAGGGACAATCCTAAATATGACCAATTGTAAAGACGTTCTACCTGGAATATATACAATTTATAATATATTTTTTATTTGGTCTTATTTCATACAAGAGTACATTCACCTTGTACAGTCACCAGCAATAATATATTATCCAACATTGGACGCAAAAATATCTGACACGCTCTTATACCCCTAGTAATAAAGAAGTGTCAGATATTTTTGCGCCCAATGTTGGATGATGTATTATTGCTGGTGACTGTACGTATTTAATTTTGCTCATAATTTATAATGGATAAAATTCCATTCGGATTAAATAAATGAGCTAATAGCGGCTTTTACACGTAAAGTTCGGACCGCGGGAAACGCCACGCGCCGTTCCGATCTTCGTTCCGAACCGATTTTTTTTACTATTTTACTATTACAGTTGCATTTTCACGGACGGTTCGGAACGAAGATTGGATTGGCGTGGCGTTTCCCGCGGTACGAACTTTACGTGTGCAGGCCGCTAACGATAGTAATCTTTTCGGTCTTAACAGGCTAAGTTTATATTTTCACATAAAGAGCATAATATAGTCCTAGACATGTGGCAAGATTTTCGCTTAAAGTGAAAACGAAATAAAGATAACAATAATAATCGTCCTCACCCTCCTGGAAGGGGAACACGCGGCCGCGGTTGACCCAGTAGTGGTCGTACTGCCCGAAGAAGCGCACCACGAACTCGCCCGGGGAGTGCTTCACCGCCAGGATGTTGTCCGGGATCTCGCACGGGTGCAGGATTATACCGGGCCACCATCTGTAGGAGTAACAAGCAACAATAAAAAAAAAAGGTCAAGTTTGAGTCGGACTCGCGCAGATTCGATTAGAAATTGAATTCAAATTGGAATATAAATACCTACTGTGCGGAACCCTCGGTGCGCGAGTCCGACTCGCACTTGACCGGTTTTTTTTTTCATGACCAAGCCAACCTTTTCTTGGTCAGGGACCACTTTTATATTATTCTTGTTAGCAGGGACCACTATGTAGGTATAATAAAAATAAACTGTAATAATCTCACTCACTGCACGGCGCCCAACGGCTTACCGCCAGCTAAATTTAAAATCATTCGCGGACCATATTTTGGCTTCTGCGGACCACTGGTGGTCCACGGATCACTGGTTGGGAACCACTGGTCTAAACCGTCAAGGTATACCAATAAAATGATAAATGCAATAACATACCTGTAATGACCTAATTTCACCCACACCATCTCTCCGTACAACGGAAGTCGCCCCGTCTCACAATCTTCACACATGTAGCTACCTGAAAATAATGAAGTACAATTTTAAAAGCATAGTAGGTGGTCTGAAAAAGGGTTATGGGGGATTTTGTATGGATGGACCCCATCCCCACCCTCCAACAACGGGATGCATATCAATATGTTCATAAGGACGAAAAAAAAGACAAAATACTTATTGAAGCTGCAAAAGCGCTGAAGGTTTTAATGAAACAAAAACTTTTCAGAAGCATGCAAGACAATTGTGCGGTACGATTATAATTTTTCAAGAAAACCCCATACATAGGGTGATGGTAAAAAAAACAGCATGTTGCCAAGCCAAGAACTATAAACTAAGACAATTTTTCGTTTCTGTTTATGAGGGGGACATTTTTGTCCCTTGTCAGTAAATTTGCATTTAGCATTAGCTGGCTAGCTTCATGACAATCACCGTCACACTTAAATTGGCAACGGATAGAAGGTATTGTCCCTCTTGTTACATATTATGTGTATCTATGGGTGTCTATGTGGCAACCTGAACAGATTGACCGATTATACAACGTGTAACAAAAATAACGATAACCTGAAAACTACTAACTCTGTAGGTCATACTGATCAACTTTTGTTATGGGACCAACATCCAAATCGCGAAAAAGCTGTTCCATACATTTCGGCTCTCGAAGTTTATATGAAACAACTGTTTTGATTTTCGCGATTTGGACCTACAGAGTTAGTAGTTTTCAGGTTTTGCGTTATTTTTGTTACACATTGTATAGATATTTTTTTATCTATTTAAAAGTTATTCAAATTCGTACTCTTTTAATCAATTCTAGTGTGTTACACAACACAACTAAGCCTACCTTCAGGCGGTTTGATGTTAAGGCACTCTGCGTGGAACGAGGTGGGGCAGTATTCGCAGCAGATCAGCGTCCCTCCGAGGGCGCAGATGAAGCACCAGCCGGTGTTCACGTGCCGCGGGACCTGCCCGGCTCTGCGCAACCAAACAAGTTCCACATTACTGCTTTATCAGTAGAGGGCCAATTTGCCCTTCGCGTACTCTTAAGGGGCTTCTAAACGGGCCATATTTTCACTGCAATATGTGGCCGGCAACTTTTGTTGTCTTCTCTAACATACGAGTAAGGCTGCTTTTCATCAAACTGGAATAAGGTCTTATACCTAGATTAAATGCCGAATTTGTGTAGACTAATCTCGGAGTAAGTCTTATTCCAAGTTGGTGAAATGCGGCCTAAGAGAGCGATACCAATAGTTGCCGGCCATATATTGCAGTGAAAATATGGCCCGTTTAGAAGCCCCTTTAAAGAAGCTTTGTTCGTTTTTATATCTCGGTCTGAGATTCAAAACCTTATTGCTTTTGACGTGTTTCCGACAGTTTTCATATTGTCAACGTTTTAAACCATTTAAACGCCTTACTTCAAATACAAAATGCGTCGATCACACGTCAATCATGTTTTCTATGCTAAGCAAACTTAATTGATCCGAAATAAAGTCTCTTTTAATCTTGAACTTGTGTCAGCTGTGGCCGGCGGCAGTGTCAGTGGCACGACTTTCTGTCGTAGGCCAGAGCAGACTGTGACTTTCAAAAGGTATTAACCTCTTGCTTACATAACGGTAATAGCGGCTGAGTTAAAAACACACCAAACACATGACACGTCAAATACAATATGATTTTACCGAGTTAAATAAACACCCTGGGCTCGTTAAAATTAATTATTTATTTATAATAAGCCTGGACTATCGCTGTCGCAGTCGCTCTGGCAGCTGTCTTGGTATGCCAGAGTGTGCGAGAGCGATAGACAGTCGAGTACTATTCATTCTGTGGTTTCACTGTACTCGCCTAAGGCTATAATTACATTCTTGGTATGTAAGGTCAAGCGGGGCTAATGTGACAGAGGGTTAAATGCGTCACTTGATTTTTTCCAAGGGATTTCAACGTTTTAAAACTATTTTTGCGTCCTTTTATAATAGTTTAAGTATCTTAACTTCTATAAAAGGAAGCACAAATAGTTTTAAAACGTTGAATTCCCTTGAAAAAATTAAGTGATGCATTCCCCTCTGTCACAATAGCCCCGCTTGACCTTATTGAATACAGCAAAATCGCTGATCAATACAGAAAATAAAATATGGAGTTCGCTTATCAGCAACAACAGCGGCAACACGGAACTTTAGGTCAATAAACCATTGATTATCAGATCTCTCATTCTAGATTCTAATTTCAATGTGAAACATAACAGTAATCAGTAATTTAATTTACAGTTATTAGATCAATCGAAATGGGCCGGCAAGGAAATTCAAAACTGCAAGAGAAAAGGCTTGCTATAAATCAATACTAGAATTTAAAAAAATACTTCTATCCTAGATTTTCAAAATCATACATAAGTACACGATCTGGAATCAAACAATAAGATAATGTCTTAAAAAACTTTTTTGGCACAAGCTTTTGTTGCCAACTGTCCTTTTTTTGCAAAGTCATCATCTGCTTATCAAGATCTAACTAACGAGTCCCAACACGGGAGGTCTACGTTAGGGTTAGCAGAGATCCTGTCGCCACCTCCCGACTTATGCCCGGTTCCTATATTCAAGAAACGAATCGTTTTCCTTAAGTTTTGTTGAAATTTGACATTTGCTACACACAAAATGTGTCAAATTTTAACGAGACGTAAAGAAAACCATTCGTTTCTTGAATATATCCTATATTCTATCTATATAACTGGGCATTAATTATCAAATCAACTCTTAGATGCGATAATATTGCTTTGTCATCGAAATTACAAATGTATTCCAATTTGTAGCCCGTTGCGATAATGGAAACAACAAGTTACATAAAAACTGCCAAATATGGCATATTCGGCTCTTTTTATCAACACTGTCCAATCAATCTCCGACATGTTAACCATTTCAAACACAAAAATAAGGGTTTAATCAATAACTTACCTATGTTCACAATGCCGCGGACATATTATCTGAGAACCGGTCAGAATCTGGGTTCCTGCTGGCAGGCACTTAGTAAACGAGTGGTACGTCGCCGGGCACTTTATACAACGGGCCAACTTGTCCCCGCAGAACCTCGTCTTACACCCCCTCGGATCATCCGAGACGCACGTATGACAAACATGCCTCGGACATGACAGGGCCTCGATGTATTCTATCACCTTTTTATTTGTCTTCGAAGGCTCCCAGGAGTTAAATTGTGTCTGCGGCCAGTATTCCAAACATTCCAAGTGGTAGTACCTATGGCAATGCGCAACGTGGCACTTCTGCCTTACTTCATTCAGTGCTTTAGGAGACTTATCCGACTTGCAAACAAAACACAAAGGAGTATCATATTTATGGCAGTTATTGCATTTAAAATCTGAATAATCCACCGGTTTTTCTTTTCGTTTTATGTCTACTATCTCGCATTGGCCTGGCGGTGCGTCCCAGTATACCTCTTGGTCGCTTTCATATTCCTCTTCGTTTTCTGGCGTCAATTCTTTCATTTTCAACTGCCACTGAACTTCAAAATTTTCAGCATCAACTGTTATATGAGATTCTGTTTCATCTTCAATAGACATGTCAAAGTCTTCTGAAATACTGGCATCTTGAGATCTCTCGTCGCTTTGGCTTCCTGAATCCATTAAAGACTCGTAATACCCTTTAGGCTTGCGTCCTCTAGTCTTCTTCTTTTTCTTTCTACCTCTTGTAGGAGCCGATACTTCTGTAAGTTGTTCTTCATTCTTAACACAGTCTACATGAAAAGTCCCATGACAACTTTTACATTTGATTAGGTTTCCTGTTAGCTCGCAGATCTCGCATACCTTCTCTCTAGAAAAACCTTTAAAAACATTAGGTTTTGGCTTAGTTAATTTCTCAAAATACAGTTCCACCTCGTCAATTTGTTCTCCATTTTCAGTCAGTGGCTTTTCATTAGGATCAAATATGTTAAACGTTTCAAGATCCTCCTCCTCTAAATCCGAAAAGTCTTCATTATAGTAAGGTTTTGATTGCGTTTTTCGCTTGGTCTTTTCCTTAGGAATTATATCTAATTCCGTAGATTCCTTAGATATAACGCCTAAATCGCGTTCCTTTTCAACCTTAGGTTTTTTCTTAATTTTCTTTGGCTGTGGCGCTATTTCTTGGTTTAAACCTTTAACTAAATTAGACTGCTCAACATCATCAGTCTTTTTTTGGTCTGATTTGTTACTTTCCTCATAAAGCCACGTTTGATACAAATACGTTACAATCTCCTCTTGAGACAACTCCGGTTGTTCATCTATCAACGCATCCTGACGAAACTCCAAGTACTTTATAAATTCTGGATCATCCATCGCTTTTTTAACATCTTGTTTTTCCTTAGCGCGTATTTTACGTCTAGTTGTAGATACCCCACTATCTTCAGATTTGATTGAAGCACTTTCTGGATCAAATTCGTCCCTGAGTTTCCTCTCTGGGGTGCTTTCTTTACTTTCAACCAAACCATTAACCTTATGAATGTTTTTTTTTGTTTCAATTAACTTTTGTAAGTTTACATCACAATCAGGCTCAGAAAAGTCGTTTTTCAAATCTTCCCTTAGAGCCTTATCTCTGTCAGGAGTATCTAAAAAAATGTTAGCAGGAGATTCTGTAGTATTGTTTTTTAAATCACTTACTTGTATATTCGCTGAGGCATTCTTCGTCCTATTCAAACTCAGTTTCGGCGATTTTCTTTTTTTCTCCTTCAATTCATTTATTTCTTGATTATTTACAGAGGTTTCAAAGTTTTGTTCAACGGTATCAACTTCTGGGTTTTTTTCTTCAACTGTTTTTTGCTCGGAGTTAATACAAGTATCTTTATTTAGAATTGGAATATGTTCTGTGCTTGCTTTTGTACATGTAACGGCATTTAACTTTTTTTTCTTCTTTTTGCTTTTACTATTATCTTTATGAAAAAAAGTATTATCACTTGCAACTTTATCACAGTCTGTTTCACCTTTCATTGTCAATGAACTGTCTTCTTTGTTAGATGAACAATCACCTTGATTCGCAGAAAGTTTCTTCTTTATGTCAACTGCTTCTCCAATTTCATCATAATCTTGAGAAAATGTTGCTTCATAATCACCATTAATAGTTAAACACCCATCTAAATTCAACAAATCCTTATTCTGACTCACATTAATACTAGAATCAATTGGCGAGTTACTCATTACATTAATGTCATCTTCAGTAATATCGTCATAATCCTGTGACAAAGTTCTATCAAAAATATACATTTCTTCGCCTATTACGACATTTTTGGTATCAAGCTCCGTAGGAACCATATTTAATTTGCATTCTTTGTCAGCCTTAGATTTTTTCTTAGTTTTTTTAGGCAGTTGTACTGCTTTTGGCTTTAAACCTTTAACTAAATTTGATTCCTCGGCATCATCAGTTTTCTTCCTGTCTGATTTGTTACTCTCCTCATTGTCATAATCCTGTGACAAAGTTCTATCAAAAATATACATTTCTTCGCCGATTACGACATTTTTGGTATCAAGCTCCGTAGGAACCATTTTTAATTTGCGTTCTTTGTCAGCCTTAGATTTTTTCTTAGTTTTTTTAGGCAGTGGTATTGCTTTTGGCATTAAACCTTTAATTAAATTTGATTCCTCGGCATCATCAGTTTTCTTCCTGTCTGATTTGTTACTTTCCTCATATAACCAAGTTTGATGTAAATATGTTACAATTTCGTCTTGAGACAGTTCTGGTTGTTCATCTCTCACGGCATCTTGCCGCAATTCCAAATACTTCATGAATTCTGGATCATCCGTTATAACAGTAGAAGCAATGTTAGCTTCACTCTGTAAGGGAACCTTGCTAGAATCAATTTTATGAGGTTTAATATTTTTAGATTCCTTGCTAGGCCGTGGATTAGTCTTAGCTTTTTTTGAAACCGACTTTATAGAGTTCAAACAGTCCTGCTTTTCCTTGTTATAATTCATATTTTGACTGTCAACATCCATCTTGTCAAATTCATCATTTTTTTTTTCAAAAATACCCTTGTCGTTCAAAACTTCTTCATTTAAAACGGTTTCTTTGTCTTTTATTTTTTTGACAGCTTCCAGAGAGTCCAACTCTTCTTTAATAACAACTCTTTCATGTTTTGCAACATTCTTAGCCACGTCAAGCATTGGTTCAGATACAGTTGTTTTTGAAGTGATATTCTCTAAGTCATCCGTAACTAAAGACTCTGAATTTACCGCGACATTCTGTGAGTCTGTTTTATCCATGTTTTCTTTCAATTTATCTTTTGGTTTATTTTCATTTTGTAACACTTCATTCTGTCCCTTGCTCTCTTTAACCATGAACATGGTTTCCAAAGTGCTCATTTTAAGTGGCTCAATGACAACTATTGCTTTTTGTCCATTTAATTGAGTAAACTCATTTTGTATACTATCTTTACTTTTCAAAGTATCTTTACTAACTTCTGAAGGAACAACAGGCTCTTCCTCTTTAACTTTACATTTTTGTTCCCCAGAATTTAAAATTTCATTGCTCAATACCTCCTGAAATGAATCCTTATTCATATTTTCTACGTCACTAATGTCGTTTATTAAACTAATATCTGTTTGTGTGTCATCTAAATTTGGTAATGTTTTCTTGATCTTTTTGTCAGGTTTCATATCCTTTAAGATATTGTCATCTTCTTCTACAGATAGTCTTTTTCGTTTACTGCGCCTAGTTTCAATCGCAACCTTTGCTTTCTTTTTCTTCTTTTGTGCTGATTCTATCTTAGTGTTAATTTGTTCGTTTTTAGTCGGATTTGTACTGTTGTTTGGATTAGTCATGCTAATATCCTGTAGATTATCTTCAATTTCTTCATTTTTGGTTTCATTGTCATCAATGACCTCAATAGTCTTATTCACAGAGCCATTTATAACAATGTCATCACTAACAACAGTTGTTATAATATCGTCTTGATTGTAATCTTCCATGCTAGGAAGACTCTCTTCTTTTGATATAATACCTATTCCACTATTATCTGCCATATTGTCATATCCATTTTCTTCAAAATTCGTGTTTTTGTTAGAACCCTCATTTATATCATGATTTTCATAATTAACGCTACTATAATCATGTTCATTTTGGTAAGACGTCAAGTTTGCCTCCGCACTAAGAGATTTATTTTTCTTAATCCTCCTTGATTCTTTTGATTTTTTCTTCATTCCATCTTTTTTCTTTTCACTTTTAGTTTGAAATTTCGGTTGAGTTTTCTCAGGTGTTTTTGATTTTGCTTTTTGAAGCCACCGATCCATATGCGATTGCTTTTGTATCTGAATAATACCACTTTTAGCCGCCATGTTGTCAAGGCAAGCTGTGACTACTTCAGATACATCTAACGATTTGTTTCTAGGCTTCTTTGAGCGATTATTCTCATCAGCTTTCGCATCATCTTCAGAGAATAACGTATCATACAAGCTCTCGCTTAGCGACACATCGCTGTCTGTTCTCATGATCTTTCCTCCTTTTTCACGTTTCGGGGTGGTTTTAGTCACCCTTCCCTGTTCAAGCAACTCGTGTAGAATATCGATCCTAAGCCGTTTAGGCTCCCGCAACATTGCTTCAGCCTCCTCCACGGATATATTCCATAAGGGAAGTTTCTTCTCTGATACAAAATGTGCTGCATACAATCTAGGATCTTTCTTCTTGGCCTAGAAATAAAAATAGGAAACTTTTAAAAAGACGCACGGGTGGTAGCAACCAATAACGTCACAAGGCGTTGGAGATAGAAGTACAGTCACCCAATAAAAATGTTGAGCATACTTAGAATCTTGTCATTGTGACTGCCATTGTTATTGTCATACTTGTCATTTGATGTTCAGTTTGAAGTTTATTATGACAGTGCACTAAAGTGCTTAACAGTTTCTTCTACCGCTACTCTTAAGAAGCTGGGTCTAAGAGTTAAAACCCGGGGACTAAGAATGTGTGATTTCCAAAAAAAATAACCATTAAAATATATCATTTGTGTAAAAGTGTACACATATATTTGGACATTCAGTAAATGTACAAATTATTTATTGTTGCATCAACAATCAGAAACCCATTCTCAGACAGGATTTCATTCTTGCTATTTCAAATATCAATGGGCACCAAAGCCCACTGACCACCAAGTGGACTTGGGTGCTTGTTTGCCATAAAAAAACTCATATCAAGCAGAAATTACACACTGATTGAAAATCAACCTTTTGTCTGATTGAAAATCAACGTACCTCAGGAGTAAATTTCTCTCTTGAGCTCTCAAACTCAGCCCTTCCAAGATATTTACGCAGCAAGTTATCAACGATCCATCCTCGACGGCCGTTGTCCCCAAAGAACGTCACGTGGACGACGTCATGCTCCACACGACCGAACACTGAAAAGAGAAAACGATTTATTTTTAGAGATGCATAGATTAGAGCAGATTTGTACCTGAAAATATAAATAACCTTTTCCTTTCATGTATACGGTTAAAGACGCGGTTAGCTAGTTGGTAGCGGCCCTGGGTATTTAACCAGGTCGCGGAATTCTTAAAGCAAAAACTGAAATGTCATAGTCATTGAGATATAAAATGTTGTTTTATCAACTTTTCCAATTATCATTATTGTATCACTTACTGCCGCACTCAGAGACGTCAATTAAATTTAATGCTTGATTAAACTAGCCGCTGTCACATTCTTTGCTACAGCAATAGCATAAGACAACACGTCACTAAGCAAGCGTTAAACATTGACGTCTCTGAGTGCGGCAGTTATCTCTTTGTTATTATTTTAGTTTTTGCTTTTGTTTAACATTGAAATGTCATTCTTCATTAAGATTTAGTTTTTGTTATCAACTATATGTGAAGGATTCTGCTCTTTGATACTAACCCATAGTACAAGCCTAAAGCATAGTGTGCGAGTAGATCAATTTGTCTGAGATTATCACTTGATATTTATTCATGATAATTCTGCCTCCCACCAGTCCAAATACTACTAAAAAATTGTTTTATTTTAGCTTGCTTTTTTTTGCGTTAATGCTCCACCTAGCATCCAGGAGAACTGTTTATTTTCGGCTTTAGTAGTGTATTACATTCCTTTAAATTTTTTCAATGTAGGGCACTTCCTGACACATCCATATTTCCTCATTTAAACCACTCACTATACTCGCAAGGGATACAAAAAGAGGTGATTCATTATTTAAATTAGTGAACATCGTCGCAAGTTTAGTATCATTGTAGTATTTATTTGAATGTTAATTTTTCAAAGAAACAAGTGTAATATAATAAGTGATTGACCCAATTATTCATTATAAACAAAATTAAACTAGATAATCTTTGCTCATTAGGCCTATGCCTTTCTGTTTAATATGAACTTTGATAGTTCTCATACATAAGGTTTCTATTTCAACTAGACTACAATGTTTAAACTGGTTATCTAGGTTGATTAAATTGATGAAAGCAAGTGATGCATCTTTTTTCATTTGACCACCTCGTAAGGCCCACGTCAAAATTCGTTAATTCGAAAAATAATCTTGTGTCGGTAAACTAAAGTCAAAAGTCATTTTGAAAAATGTCCTAAATTTATGAAGTTGGGGCTTACAAGGTAAGAAACATGCAAAGATCTTTTTGTATAATTTTGACAATATAATAGTGACAACAATGCTTTCAAAGCTTGTAAATGGTAAATTTATTTAGTTAAAAAGAAACTGTTCTTTCTTATTAATGACTCAGACTGAATGCTTCTAAATTAAGTTTCTAATGTAAGGCCGAACCCTATATTTAAACCTTGGACAGATAAGGCTTACGTCGGGTTAAAATTTGACATTTGCCCATACAAAATGTGTCAAATATTAATCCGAAGTAAGCCTATCTATTTGCGGGTTGAATATAGGGTTCGGCCATTAGCTGACTGTGAATTGGACAATGGTTTCTCTTTTCTATTAATATAAAAAACTAGCTCCCCAGCAGAGGCTTCTCTCCGCTGCAAACTTCTGACTTTCCCGGTGGTTTATTCATTTTGTTTCTGTCATACAAACCTTGTCCTGACAAAAAAGAAATAACAAAAAATTGTAGAGAATGTTTAACAAGATCTTTGTATGATCATTTTTTAACCACACATCTACAACTAAAGGGACTTGTATAGCATTTGACTATACGAGTTGTCCATGTCCCGAATTAAAAAAGAAAATACTTTATATCCCAGATTTGTAGTTTCCATGGGAATACCGTAATAAAAGTAGTATGCATAGAAAGTCGCGGGCAAAATATTCATCGCACAGTTAATACAATCAGCACTGAAAACTTAATATTGGATCCATTCTGAAGGGTACCAAGAGAGCAGGGCACTGAATATATTAAATGTAACAAGCTTAATTTCGCTCGGCATACAACATGCTTATCATAACTTTCATGAAGTTTAGATAACAGACTATAAATATGACAACTAATATGTAGTATAACTCAAAATACCAAGCAATGACAAATTTTATGAAATTAGGACCTGAATAGTAAGTTTATAAATTACGATACAAAACTTGCTAAAAAACCAGCATAGTTCAAAAGATAAAAGAGTTACTTTAAACATGTAATCATATTTTTATCTTATGACTACAAGATACTTACGCTTCTTCTTGACAAATAATTCCGTAAATGGTTCTCTTGTGACAATGCAGGGCCAAAAAGGATAGCTCCCAACCCTGGCCCAAGCCAAGTCTCCCACTTGGTACTCGCAACCAGCTTCTAACTCAAACAACTCATTCTTAGCTACGGTCTTTTCTTTCACATCTTTCTTCTTCTTCCCATCAAAATCTAGAGTCTTAACAACTGATGATGAGTCCGGAAAACCATTTTGAAGCCTCCCATGCCCATTCAAACTGTATTTCTCTGATGACCTTTCTAGAATGTTATTCAAATGAGTATTGGACTTTTTGACAGGTGAAAATACATTTTTAATCAAAGCAACAGTATCTGTATCCGATTTTTGAGTTAGGTCTTTCCTGATATAGAGTTTAGGAAACTTCTTAGCTGGCGACAGAGCTTTAACCTGCTCTTCAGAACCAAAGCGACTTAGAGACATGTTCTCATTATAAATATTTTCAATTTGGTCGTCTATACTCCTAACAACTGAGGCTGTTTGTTTCGGAGATTCCTTCCTTATAGGTGAATTAGACGCATGCATTTTGTAAGCCTGAGGTTGTGATTTAGAAGTGTCAATTTTTAAAGGCTTCATCGCTTTCTCAGCATCTAATTCAGCTTTGGTTTTAAGGCGCCGAGCTCGGCCATAGCGGCTTGTACTTGTACCCTCTGCGGTGACAGGGGATGTCACTCGGGCTGTCAAGTTTGTTTCGAGTTCCCGCTCAACCAGCGAGCGTTTCTTTGGCTTTAATTTGACAGAGAGTGGACTGTCAACACTCTGGATGTCCTCAGCACTCATATTATCTTCAGACTCATCCATTTTATTTTAGTTCAGGCGCTCAGCACCTTCATTTACAATGATGACACAACTCGTTCTTGAATTGTGTAAAAAAATCGTATTTTATAAATTTTGATGATTATGTATTTTAACGAATATAAAAATTAGCCATATAACGGCAAAGTGCGACTGACGAATACCACCCGTCAGACTATACCTAGGCTGGCACACTGAAACAAAAGAATCGAAATGAAGTTCACACTTACGAGGGAAATAGGTTATTCAATTATTTGCACAAATTAAATAATGTAATCTGGAATAAATACACGTATTATGAATTAGAAATGTTCGTATACACTCACCGCGACATTGTTATGCCAATTCGGTGACATACGAGCGTAATAGGCACTCAGACAAAATGGGTGATAGGCGGTCTGGTTGATACATTATCAAACTGAGAACATCGAAAAACTTAATTTCCTTTTTAGCACGACACCTCAAATTGCTATAATTATTCTGAATATCGGAAACGGACCAGTTCACAACACTGTTACCGAAAAAATTGCCAGAAAAAGGAGCGTCGCTGTATGATTCGAGCAAAGTCCTATTTTGTTACGAGAATGAGCTTAGTACATTTGCCCCAGTCACGCCATTATATTTTCACATGCTTGTTGACGGTGAAAACAGCTCGCTTTATTGACAATAACAATATCTACAGGCAATAAAATAAGCTAGCTACAATATAATACACCAAACACAGCAAATTATTAGTAGTTACACGGATTTTAAATGAAAATAAGTTCAACGACGCTTCGGTACCGCGAAAACCAACATGGAAACGCTTTATATGTGTGTGTACTTGCCGTTTCGTTCGTTATTAGAAAATATAGTTGTGTGGGTAAGCGTGCCAAATTTTTTTTTTAACTGTTTGAGGTAATGTGATATTTTATGGTTACAGATACATGATACATGGTTATGGTCTGGTTGGGTGGTTTAACTCTGAATTTTTATAGATTTTTTCAAGTATAACAACGATATTTATTCCGTTCGCGGGAGTTAATTTCCAGGGTAACATCAACTAGCAAGCATTTAACAAAAGGAGTTAGAAAGAGACTTCCGCTTGTAATTTGTAACTTGTAGCTTCGTGAAACGGACCACAGAATAACACAATGTCATGCAGCGTTAGAAAATAGGTACCTAAATCACGTACTTCAGTACTTCACTTGCATAAACCTAAAGGCCTGGGGCTCTACTTTGAAATCAGTAATTCGAACTTTGGATCGCCCCGTCACTTTCTTGGGAATTAGTGACTCGTCGAGAGCAAAAGGGATAGCAATAGACGAAGTTCGAATTACGGATTTCAAAGTAGAGCCAATGTGCCCACTACAGGTGACGAAGCAAATAATTTGTAACATGTATTTTTATAATTCACTCAGCTTTGTTAATTTATGTTGTCAATTTCGTTTTTCTTGTAAGTGATAATGAAATCCTTTATATATCATTTTTATTATATTTAGTCAACTTAATAATAAGACACTAAAGTTGTGGCAGGCAGGACAGATTTCTGCTTTTAAATTGTAATACGGTAACTTAAGTATTGTTTGTTCACCACCTTAACTACAATTATATAAATTCAACTAAAGCTACATTGATTCTTAAGTGGTAAGCACATAAAAACAGCGGAGGACCTACTTCGAAAATCATAGTTTGAAGTTATTGTAGCTCCATCCCTATCAGGTAAAGCTACAAATTACAATTTACAGGTTACAAGTTTCCATTTGACACAACCTCGACCAATGACGACCAGCCATTTGAGCAGTGTTGCCAGTTTAGACCCGTAAAATTGTAACTTGTAGCTTTATAAAACGTGCCCCGGTCGAGGTTGAGTTAAATGGAATCTTTTAACCTGTAAATTGTAATTTGTAGTTTTATAAAACAGGCCCCAGTCGTCAATTCGTCATTCGAGACTATATCAAAAGAAAGGGATGGAGCTGACGAAACTTCGAACTTCGATTTTCAAAGTAAGGATTCTGAGGTCCTACTTTGAAAATCGAATTTCAAAGTTATGTTAGCTCCATCCCTTTCTCTCGATTTAATCTCGAATGAAGAGTGACAGGGATCTATCTAGCTAAAGTAACTTCGAACTTCAATTTTCAAAGTAGGGCCTCTGATGCTAAATAAAGTACTTAAGTGAAAGATTCTTATTACAAAAATACACGTATTATTATTGAGCAGTTTTATGTAACACTCAAACATCAACCACTTGACATTGACAGTTGTCACTGTTGTCAGTAAGATAAGAACTGTCAAGTCACTGTCAAGTCAAGCCATTGAAGTCACAATTTGTGCCTCCTTTTCCTTTTCTGAACTCTAATTTATTTCAGAATCATCAAAAGACTTTCACAATGTCTGGCGTTTTTAAAAGCAAAGATAATAAGTCTGAACCAGTGGCGTATAGCGAAGCGGCTCTTAGGAATAATGGAGCGGTTATAGAGTACTGTAGAACATCCATGGCTGCTCTATCAGGATCGACTGCTGGTAATTAGGCTTAATCATTTTAATATTTTTTGATATGAACAGGGGAGGAGACTAGATGTTACATTAAACTGTAATAAATTAAGCAATGAATTGGACATTCATGAGGCATTCCAACTTGGTCATAAGGGTTGGAAACGCATTCGCAGTAGGTATAGAAATTGTAATGCCTGTAGGCTCCAAAACCTACTTACCATCAGCTGGGGTGTAAGTCGTTTGCCTTCTCAATTGAATTATTATTGTAGCAGGAACTAACACAAACTGCTTCTGTGAGTGTGTCTGTGCTCTGCCATGTCAAGCACAACTCTTCTATCTTAAGTTAGACGAGTTATGCCTATATAATATAATATTGTTAATTTTTGAAATATGTGAAGTGGCAAATTCATTCAACTAGGGTGATGGAACCAGTAATGAACAAGGACCAATGATGGACACAAACTTAATTCTTATGTTACAGGAAATAAGAGTTATTCATTTACATTGAGACAATCAATTTATAACTATGGTCTTAGAATTAAGAGTTAAGTCCATTATTGGTGCCTTGAGCTAAAAGTGTTGAACATTGGTGTCGTGACCCTACCTAAATTTTTAAATATGTCAGTCATGCCCATCTTTCTATTTTAAGTTAGAATAGTTGTGCGGGGCTGCTCATAATATTTGGGACGCGGCCACTTACCGTTGAATGTGGAGTTAAAAGAGATATGTGTGGCCATTAAGTAAGTTTCACGCCGATATTGGGCGCGTGACCCTGTTTTGGTTGCGAAAAACTCTTTTCACTCAAGTTATTACGTGTTGTATGGAGCAGTATAGCGGCGGTATAAAGGTGAATAAAACAATAAATAAAAACTTAAAGGCCCCTTCTTCTTGGCCCTAAATAGATGTAATTTAGCTAGAAATAATATGCTGGTGAATTTAAGAATAACAATTTTATCATCTTTTCTTTGTGAAAAGTTGTTATGGCATTTTTCTCAAAATTCACTTTTTTAAGATAGATGTGTTGTGTGTCCCAACTGCATGACCACAATTATTATTATTGAATGTCTGAGAAAATAAGAGGTTATTAAACATTGTCATAAAATCAATACTTTTTTCAATTCCAGGTGTCCTTGGTCTCACCAGTCTCTATGGTTTCGGCTTCTACATAGTGTCCGTAGTGGCTCTCTACGTCATGTTTATGGTGAAGACGGGACGCAACTGGCACAAGTTCCATGTGTCCCGACAGGGCCTCCTGACGAACAGCTTCTTCGCAGCTCTGTGTACCTATGTACTCTTCTGGACCTTCATATATGGGATGGTTCACGTATATTAATGTTCAAGTTACGAGTATTTTTAAGTATTTTTAAGACAGAAGATATAAATAAAATTTGCACCAAATAAGTTTAATTATTACTTTGGAGTCAAAGTTTTATTGAATGGAAATGGTAAACACAAAACCCATGCAAACCAAATTTATTTAACAAAAAGTTGTAATTACAAAATTGCAACTGAGTTGCCAACTGTAAGGGCACACATGGAGTGCTGTTTCTAGTTTCTAGTTACTTTGGTTCATAAGTATAGAATTAATTTATGATACAATTATTGTAATGTATTTATATAACCCATGTCAAAGTTAGTACAATTCTTAATCCTAATTTTATTGTATGCAAATTCAATATACCTTACACATGTTTACACATAATTTGCAATTTTGTTGAGAACATGCATTTCCATACAACATTGCAAATGAATATAATATAGCCTGTCTTTTCAAAATTTAATGGACTGTTTGCTGAAATTATTTGATGTGTGGAATGCCTTTATAGTGACTCCGTTTTGTTTCTAAGGCCGCATTTCACGAACTTAGGATAAGACTTACTCCGAGATAAGTTTATACAAATTCGGCGTTTAATCTAGGCAGGCCTTATTACAGGTTGGTCAAATGCAACTTAAGTCACAGAGCTAAGAACTGAATGTGTTAACAGGATTGTGAAGCTAAAAAATTCCATACGAAATGCGATAACCTTTTTCTTCCTTAAACCTAGTCCGATTTTACCATTTTTAAATATCTTGTAGATATAAAAAACTAGGTCTGTACGTTTTCATTTCCAAGAAAATATTTCTTGGAGTGAAAAAATAATGCAAACGTAGACCTAATTTATTATAATAACTACAACATATCCAAGAATCATGAAAATCGGACTGGATCTAAGGGGTGAGAAACTGGCCCGGATCTAAATTAGTATGGTTTTTTTGTCAGTGACGCTATTTAAGCGTTGGTTCACAATCCAAATTGAAATGGTCTAATAGCCTTTCAGGATAATAGTTGTATTTATTATAGTAAACTCAGTAAATAACAAACTTTTCTCTTAGGGCTGATTTTTCAATCCCCAGATAAAGCTATCCGGAAGGTAAATTTTAGCTCTGTCCTTTTCTTTCATATGACTTCAGAAAAAGATTATTAATACATTTAACTGACGGATGGTTTTATATGGGGGTTTTATATTAAACCTATACAATAGACAACCATATTATTGTTTATGTTCTTGTTGATTAGTATATGTACCTACCTAAATTAATTCATGTGTAAAGATTGAAGTGAATTTTTACATAACTAATTAAGGTGACAGTTCACTAATTATCAAATAAAAAAATCCTGATACTTATTTGTTTTATTTCTATTTTTAAACGTCGTGGGCTTCCGTTTGTTGCGGGTAGAGCGTGTGACAGTAGGTACAACTGATCGTTGCTTCTTTGTGAAGTCCTCTAAGTTTTTAGATAGGACATTACCCTGTTACAGTAAGTATGTAGGGTAAACTGACCTATTGTTGGCCGCCTACCGATTATTGGCCCCATGCACTTTAACATAAGGTAATAGAAACGATAATTCAACAATCACTAGGTGCCAGTAACTGGTATTTTAGAGGCCAGTTACTAGGTGTGTTACCCTAAGTACAGTCGAGTTCATAAATGTGTACACTTTAGTACCCTCTCTATTTAAAATTGTTTTAACAGCCATAGCCATAGCCAAGTCGGTTACGTCTTTCAATCATAATCTTGAGAAACTTCTCTTATCAATCTAAATATCCGGTATATAAGCAGTCGTACTGACACACATGTACAGTCGCGAACTTTAATTTGTTACCCACCTTAGGTCCAAAGTCAATCTGACATTCTACAATAATAAGGTTGAGTTTCCTAAAAGTTACAAATGACTTTACATCTCTAATGACATTGAGGACTTCAAGCATATTTTTCTTGAAATGGGTCACAAATTAACGATCGTGATAGTACACACACACGCACTCACTCACACACAGACATACACACTCGCATATATGTACGTTCACTCACATGCATGGTTAGTTGTTTGCAATTGTATGTAGTGTTGGTTTTGGTTAATTTTAAATAATCTAGTTATCACGGTGCGCCATTCACCTCTCCAGGTCTCACTGAAAACCAGCGTCACGGAATATCTAAACAATATACCGTGGCATCAAAAGCTGAAAAGAGACCATTTCGGGCTTGATGCAATTATATAATTATCTCGAATAAGTCGATTTAATTGAACAAATTAAAAAGTCTGCAATAGTGCTTTAAGTGCCAAATAAATTTTATTTAATTTCTTTTCATTTCCATGTATGAATTGTCACAGCGATTAAAGTGACAAGGTGGTTCACACAAGTTGGACAAGCTTTTGTTGCCGACTGTACTTTTTTTCTAAGTAATTAATCTGCTTATCAAGACCGAACTAATGAGTTCCAACACGTTAGGTCTACTTATGTATAGCGAAGATCCTGTCGCCACCTTCCGACTCCATCATCAGACCAGCTCGATGGTGCCATATTATTGTATTGTCATCGAAGTTACGTAGGTATACCAAATTTCAGCTCAATCAGAAACCGGGAAGTGGGTCAAATTTAACTTGCAAGATTTCATTACAGACGGAGGGGCTATTTTGTCTAACGCAGTCGCAATCGCAATTGTTTTCATTTTAAAAATTGAAGGCTTGCATACAAAATGAAAACAATTGCTCCACTTTGAAGCCGGTTGCGATTGCGAGTGCGTTAGGGTGTTACCAGACCAATCGATCGATCGCCGATCGACGGGCATCGATTGACGTCGATCGAAGTCGATCGATTGGTCTGGTAGGAACTATCGATCGACGGATATCGTTCGACTAACCAATCGATCAATTGCCGGTCGACGGTGATCGACTGGTCTGATAGCTTTAATTGATGAAGGAACTATCGATCGACTAATCCATTCTGCCATCGATCGACGATCGATCGATTGGTCTGGTAGGAACTATCGATCGACGATGACTAATCAATTCTACCATAGATAGATGCCGTCGATCGACGATCGATCGATTGGTCTGGTAACACCCTTACGGCCGAACCCTATATTCAAACCGCGGATAGATAGGCTTACTTCAGATTAAAATTTGACACATTTTGTATGGACAAATGTCAAATTTTAACCCAAAGTAAGCCTTATCTGTCCGCGGTTTGAATATAGGGTTCGGCCGTTAGACAATAAGCCCTCTTGACAGGTGAAAATAAATAAAAGCTTGTAAAAAGCGGAGAAATACGGCTGTTTTTGACTAAAAATATCAGTGTTGCCAACCGGATCGATGAAATTAATCCAACTCGGGGTTTGCTCAAACTGCCCAAACATTTGCTCGCCACTCGCCGCGTCCACTTCGGTCGAGTGAATCCGAGGGTGTCTGGCTGGAACGACGGCGGAATCTTTTAGCTTGTATTTGACGTGTTATAATAAAACCACGGCACATAGGTAACCACTCGCGTGCTTTGTGTAACCAGAGTTAAGGTACTGACAGACGTGCTCATTACTAGCACGAAAGCATGCTTTTATTGAGCAAGTGCTCATTAGTAGCACGTGTGTCGCACCATGCAATGGCACAAAAGCATGCTTTTATTGAGCACTTGCAAAGCATGCTTCCGTGCTAGTAATGAGCACGTCTGTCAGTACCTTTACCAGTGATAGCCCTTATTTGCTTATAATTAAGGTCGATGTACGAGCAGTCAAGTGGGTAAGAGGGTGATTTTTAGGTCCATTTAAGAAGATGAAGTAAATTGTTAAGTTCTTTAAAAAAGAAACAATCTAAAAAAAACTAACCAGCGGGCTTAAAAATTAGATACATCAAGCCTTCTGCGTTAAGGGCAGAGGGGGTATTTTTAGTCATTTGTGGAAAAGTTCTATATGCAAAAAAGAAGTTCAGAAATGTGCAGATTGAGCCCTTTTACATGACATTCCATTTGCTATAATCAAGCTACATTTATAAATACTTAACTAAGGTACATTAAGCTATTTAAATAGCCAAGTCAAGTCACCATAATTGTTCATTCTAAAATCTAGGCTCCTTTTCACATATGAATAAAATGAATTTCATGTTCTAAATTTAAAATGAGCCCGCGGGCGTGCAAGTTATTTTAGGTACTATGCCAAATTTCAAGTCGGTAGCATCATTAGTTATAGCTCATGCAATTCACGATGGCGAGTGGGCTTTATTAGTGGTTGAACGTGTACATGCACATTGCGGTAGTGTGCGTGTCTGACGGAGCGATCAGTCGCGAGCGCGCCGTCGCTCGAGTTACTTGTGCATATTGTTTCCACGACGCTTACTGCCACGAACTACCGTCAGCATGTCCAATATCCGGAAAAAACGCAAAGTTATTCATAGCGAGGTATAACGGATTTTTATTTTGAAGTATCCTAAAATAAAAATAGGAAATTTATTTAGAACTGTGGGCCTATCCGTGTTTATCGCTTGACAAAACGGTAATAAAACATTCGACACTTTCTGACAAGTACATACATATAAGTGTGAGAGTGACGGATGTTTGATCCACGTTTAGTCACCCAAGAAACACGGCAATAATAAGCCCTCTAAAATAAAGACAAACCTACAGATAGGTTTTAATTTTAAGTAACATAAAATTGTACGTGATTTTAAGACAGAAAATACGGAGACATTTGAAATGTTATCTTCGCGACAAGATAGAGTTAGGCACATCAATTTCGTAGAAGATGCAACCAAGAAGGCTAGGGTCGCTACTACATGTAGTATGACTAAGTAGTTCGCATATCACATCAAGAACATTTAAATAAGTAGTTTGTTGTTTTATAATATTTAAGGTCAAGCGGGGCTATTCCGACAAAGGGGTAGACCCGTCACTTAATTTTGTTAAGGGAATTCAATTCAACGTTATAAAGTAAACTCAGTCAAACAAAACAAAAAAAGATTTTTTGAAATCGGACCATAATTGATGGAGAAATCAAATCGGTCAAACTGAGAACCTCCTTTTTTGAAGTCGGTTTAAAATACTTAATTGCATTATTTCTTATCATTATTTGCTAGAGGGTTTGCGACAGTATAATAAGTATAATGTGTCCAATACTTCTCTTTATTTTTTATGCTTACCATACCCGCTCTCGCTGTCACGCACACTTTGACACGTATACAGATATGTGTTTACCACAAGTAAAGCCCACTCGCCATCATAAATTGCATGAGCTATAGTTAGTCACCAAAATGCCTTAAGGGTTTATAACATCCTAGATTCATCGTAACACTGAGTCACCGACTAACTCAACTTACGCCAAACTATCAATGGACTTTATCAACAATCTACAACTATCGGCAAACTAGACAACCTAATCATATTACTAAGTATACCAAAGGCTGTACTGATAGCTGTAATAACATGAAAACGCCTGCGTAACTATGTTACCGCGGGAGCCGGGAGAATCTGGCTTGAAGCGGCAATTACTAAGCTATCAGAGTGGAGGACTTGCTTAGTTACAGCCCGCGAGTTAGGGGACCGTTGGAGCATACGACACGATTTCTGTCCTAATTGCAAAGAAGGCGTCTAACTGCAATGTATGAAATGAAAATGAAAAATAATTTTCTTAAAAATGACCGGAAATGCAATTACTATCTACATATTGAAACGCGAAGTTTACCGACAATTCTCAAATTAAAAAAAAAAAATGCGTGCTACACAAGCCCGCAATGTTGCATACAAATTCCATTACTATCTAGCTTGTAACTTTTTAAAAAGTGAAATGGCCATAATCAAGTGAGGTCACAAGTCTTATACATAGGTACATACTCGCAAGCTCGTCCGTTTAAACCAATACTCGGCCCGCAATTGCCTTCTTCCCGGCCTAGGCAATAATGTACCTACTATTATTTTGAACATAAAAAAAGAACAGTTGACAAGCATAGAGCTTAGTTTGGGACTAGGTAAATTTGTGTGACATTGTCCCCTGATTTTTCTTAATCCGACCGCCACTATCAAGTAAATATCTAAGAGCTATACAAATAAGTTAGAAAATATTACTATACTAGAACAGTACTAAGTCTACCCTTACCTACTGTTTTGTTTGTACGAATTTTCACAAGTTAGAAAATATTTATTTATTTACCTTATTTGCACAAAATACAATAAAGTACAAAAGGCAGACTCAATGCCCAATGGCATTCTCTACCAGTGAACCAGTAGGCGAAACAGAAAAAAAAACTAAGGTCGGTGCGAAGAAGAAGAGTTATTTTCTTTCTGGATTGTTATACCTAAGAAAAACTTAACATAACCTAACCTCACCTCTTTAAAAAAATTGAAACTATTCAGTTCAGAAAATTATATTTTTGTTACAATATTTGTTTGATTATTATAATAGAGGGTTTTTGATAAATTAAAGGCTGCTTTAAACGTAAATGGAATAAGTATTTCATTTGATTGAATCGAGTAATGGGTGCTTATTTAACAATAATAATATGTAATGTGAACTAATGTGACACGAAATAAATGATTTTGAATTTGTACCTAATTCAATAAATCAATTGATTTCTGAATTGGCGTACCATTTGTCATTTAAACAGTTACGCGTATGGTCGAATTATTAAATTAGATTTACACACGATTATAATAAATCGCTGACTGTAAAGGTCTCTTAACACAATCTTATACGCGGATACCGGACGGGCCCGATAACATCCCGCTATCGGAAAACGTTGAAGATGTGGTGAGGCTGCGTGACAGCCTTATCGTATTCATGTTTAGTTACATAGAAGAGCCATAATTGTGATACACCATTGCATATTTTTGAACTGGCTGGTAATCTGCTGCGCACGGTAAAACTCGCATTGTGGCTAGGTGAAGACGTAAAATTGTGTAGTCATCACGGGCAGTAAAAAAGAAAGCCCTCTATCGCATATTTACAACCCTCGCCTACGGCTCGGGTCTCAAATACCTGCGATTTCGGGCTTTCTTTCTTTTACAGCCCTTGTTAAGTAATGTACTATTACAGGAATAGGCGTTCTGATCAACTACTCGTACTTTCGTTCATGATACCTACTTAGGGTTTTTTTATACAAACGACATCAACGCATCTAAATTGACCGAAGGGTTTATTTTTTAGAAGAAACTCGTTTTTTGGCGGAAACCGAAACGCTACAAGTTTTGAGTCTTAAATTATACTTAGTTTTGAAATCAGCAGTAATTATAACCACCCTTTTAGTATTCTTCTTAAATACCTAGCTAAAAGTCTAAAAGACCTTACATTATTTTTATGCAAATGATTGCGCTTTAAAATTCATAGCATAAATAAAACAAAGTATAATCGAATAATGTAAACGTCTCTAAACACAATCTCATACTCGCAGCGGATACCGGACGGCGCCGCTATCGGAAAACATTGAGGGTGTGGTGACACCCTCAACGTGTAATATGTTAAGTTAGACGAAGATAGCTTCGTGATGACTGCGTTAGGTAGTTATAGTATAGATAACATAAGGACGCCCGCGACTTCGTACGCGTAGAATTAGTTTCCCTCTACTCCCCCCATTTCTTCCCGTTGGGGGTCGATTTGCGGAAAATCCTTTCTTAGTGCTCACTTACATCATGAAAGGTACCCCGGTGCCAAATTTCAAGTTTCTAGGTATAGTAGTTTCGGCTGTGCGTTGATATATAAGTCAGTCAGGTTTGCCTTTTATATATATATATAAAGATAGACTAGTAAGAGGACGCCTTCGACGACTTCGTCCTCGTAGAATTAGTTTCCCGCTACTCCCCCCATTTCTTCCCGTTTGGGGTCTATTTTCAGAAACAATTTTACAGGTCTAAACTGGCAACACTGCTCAAATGGCTGGGGCATGTTTTATAAAGCTACAAGTTACAATTTTACAGGTCTAAATTGGCAACTCTGCTCAAATGGCTGGTCGTCATTGGTCGAGGTTGTGTCAAATGGAAACTTGTAAGCTGTAAATTGTAATTTGTAGCTTTATAAAACAGGGGACTTGACAAAAGCGCGTGGAGCTAACCCCATGTGCTTCTGTTTAGTCCATTAGAGAAAATACTCATTAACCGAACAATTGTCCTCGCGTGTGATATCCATGGACTTATTTCTCTAATAAGTCCATGGGAGTGTCTATAAATAACTTGACATTGGCGAAATACACCGTAACAGAAGTGAAAGCCATTAGTTATAATTAGAATTAGTGGAATTTATAAAACAGGCCACTGGTTTTGAAGGTATCTATGGGTAGCGGTGATCACTTCAGGTGACCCGATAGCTCGTTTGCCCCCTCTAGCGTAAAAAAAAACTTATGTCTACCCCGGCTCTCAATTAACTTGTACCTACTCCTGTAGGTACCACTCACCATGACCGACCACAGATGTACTTAACATAAATAAATAAATATAAGGGAAAACCGTCGCACAAATTGACCTATTAACTGCCGCACTCAGAGACGTCAATTAAATTTAATGCTTGTTTAATGACGTGTTGTCTTATTCTATTGCTATAGCAATGAAAAAGACAGCAGCAACTTTAATCAAGCATTAAATTTAATTGACGTCTCTGAGTGCGACAGTTAGTCCCTAACTCAGTTCTTATATGTACTATGTGTACTAGATAACTATAAACATACTTTTTATAGAGAAATAAATACATAGTTAACATCCAAGACTCAGGAGCAAATTTTCGCGCTCATCAGTCATCACACAAATATTTACCTATACCGGGAGTCGAACCCGGGACCACTAGCTTCGTAGGCAAGGTCACCAACTGAGTTAAACGTAGGAACCACTTTAGCACTTAAGAAACAATTTTGATAGACGGGGTCGCTTAGCTCGTGAAGCGAAGTTCCTAGGCTATATTACACACTAGAGGACGCCCGCGACTTCGTACGCGTAGAATTCGTTTCCCGCTACTCCCCCCATTTCTTCCCGTTGGGGGTCGATTTTCGGAAAATCCTTTCTTAGTGCTCACTTACATCATGAAAGGAACCCCTGTACCAAATTTCAAGTTTCTAGGTATAGTAGTTTCGGCTGTGCGTTGATACATCAGTCAGTCAGTTTAGCCTTTTATATATAAAAGATAATAATAAGGGATTTACTGTCATTAGGTACAAATGGAAAATCGTCCACATGAAAGAACCATTCCGAAGTTGGCTGAAAAGTAGTAGTATCCAAAGTGAATTTAGTCAAAATGTAATTGTGCTGAAAAGTATTTATAACCAAATTTATTTTCGTTGTAAATTAATTAAGTCCCAATGGAATTTTGTCCATTATAAATTATGAGCGAAATGAAATACGCACAAGTGAATGTCAAAGTGAATGTGAATGTAGTTTAATATGAATTAAGACCATAAATAAATTGTACATATTTCAGGTAGGACATATTTACAATTGGTCATAACTCATATTTCTGAGTACGTAAATACAAATAGACATATTTTTTTCGACCAATATCATATTGGACAATTTTACCATCGGACATGATTCCATTTTAGACGTTATTCAGGATGGACAATTTTCCTTTTTGTTGTATTTTGAACTGACGTATAATTTCAAGTGGACTATTTTTCATTTGTACCTAATGACAGTAAATCATATGTATAAGGGTACATCATACTAGTTGCCAGTAACTTTAAATCTTTTGAAATTATTCCTAAAAACCAAAATGCAATCTTATGACCCCAAATCCGTTGCCAACTAGGACGGAATGCCTTCGTATGGAAGACACACACTGGGTTGTGATTCTTTCAACAACGACGAACAGACGCGCGAACAAGTGAATGTCCAAGCGGCGAGTTTAAGTAGTCCCGTCAGAGCGAACAAAACGAATTTGCGAATTTTAGCGCGTGTATTCAATTTGGCAGCATGTCTTCTCGAACGTATAAGGCTGCCTAATAGGCTATTTGACTAATTTTAGAACACCTTATTAAATGATTCTTTATTACATAAGAAGCACACTACATTGATATTTCCGTGAGATTCTACTATATTATCAATAAAAATCCATTTAAAAGTTTAAATTTCCGAAACCGCGCCAAAAACGCTGTTTCTATCGTGGCGCTGGCCATGTGACAAGTGTGACGTTATATGCAAGTAAACAATGAAAAATCATTTGAAGAGATATGCCCTTATGATCTGAGGCTCTACTTTGAAATCCGTAATTCGAACTTCGTCTATTGCTATCCCTTTTGCTCTCGACGCGTCACTAATTCGCAAGAAAGTGACGGGGCGATCCGAAGTTCGAATTACTGATTTCAAAGTTGAGTCCCTGTGGTTACTTGCGTGTGACGTCACCTGCGAGTAACCACAGCTACAAAGCAATCGCATAGCGTTTCTGCCACAGATAAAATTTCAAAATATATTACAATTTTTTTCGTGTAATTTCCAAAAAAATATGCTTAATTTAGTTTAAAATAAAGTGAAATATGTTGTTTTACGCTATTATCTAATAGGATGACGACAATTTGATGCATATTTTCAATGTTGTCAAATAGCCTATTGAGAATGCACACACTAAATGTGTTTTGTTCGCTCGGACGGGACTACTTAAACTCGCCGCTGCGCTTTCGCTCGTTCGTTCGACCGACCGCCGTTTTTAAGAGAATAACATCCCTGTATATTTTTGACACTTTAAATTAATATAACCCCTTAAGCACTTAATGAACCCTTTCTCTCAAATTTCAATGGCTTTAGATTTACCTCAGCTATAGAGCTATAAATTGTGAGGGCACCTTAACGGTTCGCAGGGCCGTTAACTCCCCCATTTAGGCTCAGGTGGCCCCTTAACATGACTTAATAAAGACATTACATTGACATTTTCGGGAATTTCGGAGAATTAATTGGTCACTTTTATTTTTTGGACAGGGTTTTAGGATTCAAAATTAGGAATATAGGTTTTCAATTTATGGAGAAGATGGTAAGTTTGGAATTTATCGTTAAGAGCGTTTATCCCGAAAATTTATTTAGAATTTAAAAGAATGTTGCTGTTGAATTGTTCATTTCATGACCTTACGATCCGTAGTTGAGTTTCTTGGTGATGGTCTTGTATCTGAAGCGCTAGTAAATTCACTCCATATTACTGATGTGTAAAAGAGCCTTTTACGTTGAATAAAATTATTAAATAATGAACACACGGACCTAAAAAAATACGGACGTAACCTCGTCTAATCATGAGTGTAGCATTTAATATGCTGCAAGCAACGCCGCAGGGCAGACCAGTGGTCCGATTATAGAGAGTCCTACGTTCGTTATAGTGACATAAAAAAAAGCAGTAAATCTGTCTCGGTCCCTAAGTGCCACGCGAGACGGGATCATATCTTAGTACTTGAGCGGGAAATATAACGCATGATAGAAAAGAGTTATTTTATTCTACTAAGACGAAAACTGAGATAAATTTGTAACTTTTAAACATTGTATTTACTAGGAGAATATTTTTGTTACTCTGCGTCTGTGTGTATATCCTCCTAAAACCACGCAACGTCTTTTTTAAATCGCAACAAAATATGAAAATACCGTAAAAGAGATCACCAAAAGTGAAATTAAAATTAAAATCGGCCAAGAAATACGGACGATACAAGCATTTTATATAGCCTTCAGACAGAATAAAAACTAGCAGCTTATTGGTTAATAAACTTTAGTACGCATTTCAAAGTTGATTGAAACTTTGTATGAGTCGATCCCGTCTAGCCTTCTTTAGAAAGAACACAACTTTAAAAAACTTTTATTCCAAATACAACCTTAACTATAGCTTCGGAAAGTTGAAATTTGTATAGATTGTATAATGCTTATGTGCCGTTATAATTGAGAATGGCAGTATTATATTGACGACCAGTGTTTTAAGACCAATAAGGCGTTGGGAGCAGTGTAATAAGAATGTCGCTTTAATATTGTGTTAAATGAACAGTTCTATAATGAAATTGTAAACTGAACTTAAGTACCTATACCTAGAAACATTGCGTATTAAGTTGGTTCCGAATCAGAATGTAAAACCATGTTTGGTAGATACGATAAATTAATTACCAATACAAGTCTAAAAATCGATTAACAGGATTTATCCTAACTTAAGTGTAGGTGCAAAAGTAGGTATACCAAAAAAGCAAGCTTTTAATATTTAATATTTTTTTCATAAAGTAAGAATATTACATAGTTTAAAAGAAATAGGAGGACTTCTTTCGTTTGACTAACAATAAATAATAAATAAATAAATACCAGGGGACAATCTCACACAAATAGCTAGTCCCAAACTAAGCTCTAGGCTTGGACTATTGGTACTAGGCAATGATATAAATACTTGTATAGAAAAATCAATACTTAAATACATAGATAGAAAACATCCAAGACTGAGAAAAAAATACTCGCGCTCATCACACAAATATTTGCTCATATAGGGAATCGAACCTGGGACCACTAGCTTCGTAGGCAGGGTCACTACCAACTAGGCTAACGCGTCTAACTCCTCGTTATACAAGTTTCATTAATAATATACAAATTAAAAAAAACAATTTGGTCGTTAAACTTCACTTAAACAAAAGCCATTTCTAATGCTCACTACTATATTGTAACGACATAACACTGACGCCACAAAGCGCTCATTTTCTATGTAATAAATTATAAAGTTGGGCACTGAAATCTATTAGCACTTTGAAACGTTCCCTACCACAATTTAGTTTTTGTACGTAATTTGTACTCGCACCGCGTGTCATTGGCACCGGACGGGGTAAATAGTGATGTTCAATTAGTCATGTCATGTTACTCAACAATACTGTTGTTTCATAATTGGTAACAATGTAAGATTAGAGGCCTTAACTGCTGGTCCCTTGGGCTATTTAAATTGTGAGAGAGACAAATACAGTAGGCCATCTTCTCGAACACATGGTTGAGGGAGGCGAACTCATACTCGTGAACGGGTGCTGTCTGTGGGGTCCGGTCTGTTCACGCTTGCAAGGATGTGTTTTTAAGTTAGTTACTTTAATTATCGTTCCTGTCGTAGACATACCTCGTCATGTTGGTCTCCTAGTCACTATTTTTAATTAAATGTTATTGAGCTTACATTTGTAATGATTTTATTTGTGGTAGTTTTAAAATAATTATTTATTACCTTACCTTGTAATGTAACTTTTAAGTATTATTGTATTTTATGATTGAAAAAATGACCTTCTCCTGGAGTTTCTTGCGGCGCTTCTTCTCCGCAATGATGATCTTGCCCGAAGCGCTGGTAGATTCACTAGTAGGTACTTACATATTACCGACGTGTAAAAGATCCCTCATGTGGCCAATTTACTGAATAAATATTTTGAATTTGAATTTTGTCGACAATGGCCGACAAGGGCGGTAAGCGCCAAGCAATGCATCTATCCTACTAATATTATGTGTGTGTAAGTTTGTTATTCCTTCACGCTGCAACGGTTGGTCGGATTTCAAGGAAATTTAACCACATAGTCTACTATTTATCCCGGGAAATTTGAAAATTCCCGATATAATAACGCTAACGTAAATGATTTTCGAAAACTGTCAAAATGTATGGAATAGGCTATTTGACTAATTTTAGAAAACCTTATTAAATGATTCTTTATTACATAAGAAGCACACTACATTGATATTTCCGTGAGATTCTACTATATTATCAATAAAAATCCATTTAAAAGTTTAAATTTCCGAAACCGCGCCAAAAACGCTGTTTCTATCGTGGCGCTGGCCATGTGACAAGTGTGACGTTATATGCAAGTAAACAATGAAAAATCATTTGAAGAGATATGCCCTTATGATCTGTGGTTACTTGCGTGTGACGTCACCTGCGAGTAACCACAGCTACAAAGCAATCGCATAGCGTTTCTGCCACAGATAAAATTTCAAAATATATTACAATTTTTTTCGTGTAATTTTCAAAAAAATATGCTTAATTTAGTTTAAAATAAAGTGAAATATGTTGTTTTACGCTATTATATAATAGGATGACGACAATTTGATGCATATTTTCAATGTTGTCAAATAGCCTATTGACGTAGGCGCTCTTCGCGACCGTCTCTAAGCTTACGCCTTTAAATGTTTTTTTACTTATTTACATATTTTTTTTCTCTCTTTGTACTGAAATACTGTTTTTGAAATTGTTTTATATAATCCTGACATTTTTAGGGTTCCGTACCTCAAAAGGGAAAAACGGAACCCTTATAAGATCACTTTGTTGTCCGTCTGTCCGTCTGTCAAGACCCTTTATATCGGGAACGCGTGGAGGTATCGAGTTGAAATTTAAACCATATACTCAAATCTACAGTCCCTTGAAGCTGGGAAAAAATCTAACTTCTACATTTACGTAAAAAAAAGAGAGGGCCGTTTATGTCGCAAAAAACGTGTATTTCGACACTCTCGAGGGAATCAAAATGTATAGGGTATTTCCCGTTGACCTAGAACTATGAAATTTGGCAAGTAACACCGTTTTTTAGTGCAAGTATAGGAAAAAATCTGAAATCTGTACATTTTTAATCAAATCACAAAAAAACAGGGTCTTTATGCAAGGAACGGCGTAGAGTGCGACAAGAGCCCGATCTAGGTGGATAATATTATTTGACACTAAATATAAGATCAAAGCTCAACACATTGAAGCTAGAAATATCAATATTTATAAAAAGTTGAAAAACAAGCTATTTTTAACGAAAAAACTTAATATCCAGTATAATTTGATCACCCTGTACGCTGATTTCCCCTAAAATGTGAGGTCAGCTTAAACTGGTTTTTTATGACGTTGTAAAAAGGGCGTTATTTGCTCTAATTTTCAAATTTATATTATTTAAGTTGTATAGAAAATTTAAGGCCTTCACCATTCAGCCAATTAATACCTTTTGCGATAATGTCCCGAAATGGTTCTGTACTTTTCCACATTCAGCACATTTTTCATAAAAGGTTTTTGGAAGTCCGAGCGATAATCATGAAAAGTAGTCAAATAAAGCCCTTCATTTACCTTTTTTGCTGTACTTTAACCATTCTTCATAAAACTCCCTCCTCGGTATCAACACTTCGTTTTCTTCAAAAAAGTCAAAAACACGAATCAGCACGAGGTTTCTAATTAAATTAATATAAAGCGTATTAATGAAGCTATCATTGAAAAAAAATACAGGCTGGGTACATGCGCGCCGAGCAACAATGAGCTGGCGGCGGCGCGCCGACCCGACAAGGTCGGCCACGCCGGCGTGACCATATTTTGATAACTTTTTAAGCGAAAGTTACATACATACATACATAATCACGCCTGTTAACCATACACATTAGTTATGATAAATGAAGTGCTAGCTACTCGCCAACAGATGGTGTTAGTAATCGTAAATGATGCTAATTTTGAATGTTACTTCTACGATTAATATAACGTACATATTTGTGTAAGGGCATGCTTTGAGGGTTCGGTCATTTGGAAAGGATGGATGAAAGAAGATTGACGAAAGAGATATACAGAGCTAAAGTGAGTGGAAGGGTCGGAAGGGGCCGCCCTAGGCGTACTTTTTCGAATCAAATCGGAGAAATACTGGAAAAGGGCCGAATTTTAAGTACCCGAAACCGACGTGCGTGCATGACTCGATGCATGAATGTGGAAGAAGCGAAAGAGATTTGTCAAGATCGTAGCAGGTGGAACGAAGTGGTCTCTGCCTACCCCTCTGGGAAACAGGCGTGATTTAATGTATGTATGTATGTATGTACATATTTGTGTTATTCAAGGTACTGAGCGATACAGAGCTATAACACGCTATACGGAGTTTTTATTTTGGCGGTGTCTGATAGACGTTACGTCAGTCGCAGAGAGTTAAAAATCTGTGTTGAAATTTAGGCTAATCAAAATGGACCTTATTGCATAGATAATAAAGTACATAACAAAATGAAGAAAGTATTATTGCGTTTTCCAACCTTTATTCCCTTCATTATCTTACATACGGAACCCTCGGTGCGCGAGTCCGACTCGCACTTGACGGGTTTTTTTTTCCTAGTTCTAATATTAGATTTTTTTTTACTTAGTGTAAACAGCATTTATATTTGTAAGTTAACATGTGCCTAATTGTAAATTGTAAATGATCTTTGACATTCAAAAAGTGTTCTGTATGAATCTATATTGAATAAAACAAAATTGATTTTGATTTTGGTCAATCCTATACATTTTGGATAACAATAACGAACGCTGAATGCATCTTGCCTAGGGAATGCAATTATACCGGTTATTAACCGTTTTTGTATGAAAATAACCGGTTAAAAGCGGTTATAACCGGTTATTTGCATTCCCTAATCTTGTCTCTGTCCTACTGCCGCCGTACGATGTTGTATGTGTCATTAACGCGTGTCATACATTACAGCGAAGCTCATTAGGAGCGGCCGGCGACACCTGTAATATTTCACGTCGTTTCGAAACAGGCGGGATCCGTTAGAAACATAATTGATTTCTGTTTCGTTAGAAAATTGAGCAATTTTAAAGAGCAATTTTTAAGTGGGTAAGCCTAGTCTTAATTGCAATTTAAATGTTTTTCGTATGTGTAATGCTCCGCTCTATTTTACTCGGTAAAACCATATTACTTTTGACGTGGTATCGTATCGTATTGTTGTTGTGCCGTGTGGTTATTATTATTAATATGAGTTTTAACAATTAAACAGGTACGTAGGAAACTAAGCTACTTAAAAAATAATCAAGCAGAACTATAAAAAGCACATAAAAAGAATACCCCATTAACAGGTCCGCCCGCGGCATGGTCCCTATGACACTGGCTGCATTACCTCTGGATAGCTAGCCCAATCATTTAAGAGATGTAAACACGAGCTCTAGGATCTCCGGAGGCGTCTATGATCGCTGAGGGCCTTAATACAACCTTTTATATCAACTGACCAGGGTCCTATGGTCTCCACTGCAAGCGCCACAAATTCGTAATCATTTTATAATTATGAATATTTGAGGCGTTTGGGCCTGATCCGCTGCTGCACCGGTCCGATTATCGGTCGATTGGAAGGAAAGGGCGAATGTGTCACAGGTCGTGTCTCACACCCGTGCCCTACCTAGTGTCTAAGGCACCAATATAACTCCGTCCAGTCGCTTACCATCGTCTCTTAGTGTAAAGCCTGAGTGGACGCTCAAAGCGGGGCGTTCGGCGGGGCGGGCAGCGTCGCGGGCAAGCGTCGACCACACTTGTGCAGCGTCCACTAAGGACACCAGTATGGGTTTTATTTGTTTGACATGCACGCCGCACGCCCCGCTCCGCTGCCCGCCCGACTCGAGCGTCCACTCAGGCCTTAGCCTTACCATAGGTACCTGCGGGTTCCAGGACAGCTGGTACAGAGGCGGTGGCAAGCGAACGACGGATTAGATCATTAATTGAGGCGTGACGATACAAACGGCCGGAGCTTCTAAAACTAATACTTGTTTAAATAAACTGTCATAGCAATCACCCTAAAATGACCCAACTATAGTGAACATAAATTTTCATTAATAAATAAGTACTCTAAAATGTTACAACACGTTAGACCCTTAATAAATTTATACTACCAATTCAAAACCATTTAAAATCCATTTTCACCTGAATATCTTTTAAACACCACGACAATTGACACATCGTGCGTTTATATCCTCTTACATCCTCAAATACAAATAGAATGCAAGTCAAAAACAGATGTCGTACGATTGAAAACTTTATGCACATAACATTCTAATTCAGAATGCAACAGCGTCAGTTTGAGTTGTGACCGTTGTATTAAATTGACTTCTTACAAATTGTCTTAACGATTAACATGCTAACTTTGGGACTTAAAATATGCATTTGACAGCGCATTTATTAACCTGATCTCGATGGGTTATTTAACAGGAAATGTTGACCGACATACATAACTTTGTTGAAAAATATAGTGTCTTGTTTATAAAATACTTTTGTGAGAGCTGAGTAGCAAAATGATAATGAAAGTGAGGTGATGATTAGAGATGGTGATTGCTTTAACTCAGAAGCAAGATACTTGTAAATGCTTACTTCCTACTATGTTGAGGCAGATAAGAAGTCAATCCCAACACATTGCACAATCATGAAGTTTCCGAATGTTGACAACGTTGACAACAGTAAAACAATGCTAAACTTATTTGTTGCGTGCGAAGGAATAAAATAGTACAAACAGAATTGTGTGTTGGAAAAGATCACTCTGTACCACCCTCTTTTGTATCCTTTTCTAGCTGTATGTTCCTTGCAATAAAAAGATTTCGTATTGTACTATATTGTTCCACTAGCCCTTACTGACCCATATTAACGTTCCACCCTGTATCAATACCATATGTACATGTATACATCAAGTATCCTCCATTCTTTCCATCGTATGAATGCTCACATTCATTCAGATAGCCATTCTTATTACAATTCCATTGAAATAACTGCAGTCTAAAAATACTCCGAGCAAGATCGTGCCCCGGAGACCTACTTGCATGCTGGCTTTGTTTTCACTGACCTTGCGGCATAGAGAAGATGCGTGCATACGTTAGCGCTTTTCGAAAACTGACAAAAGGTGTAGAGTTTACAGGGGGCTTAGTAAAGATGCATAACGATAAGTTAGCGATTTTCGCAAATCAACTAAATATATAAGATTGAAGTAAGCTGATGACAGATCGCGTTGACCGCTATATCAACTCCGAGTCGATAGAAAATAGAAACGTTAGCAGTGTTTGCATCTTGGCTACGCCTACAGCGGAAGACACAATGATCGTCACCTTACGTCAGTCTTATAGATATTCTTTTTGCAGTCGATAATGTTTGTACAGGGTGTTAAAATTACTTCTTTTATAAATTTACTCTCTACTACTAGAGGTTGACAGTCAGCTACGTATAACAACTGCTTATCTCTCGCCAAACGGAATATAAAGTGGTACTTAATAAGTAAAGAATAAACTACAATTGAAATCTTAGCAAATAAGGAGATCATTATTGACCCAGTGGGCTTAGCATGCGGTGCGAGAAGAATACGTCAAACCTCGTCAAACGCAATTTAGTGTCAAATATGTCTATTCCATATTCTAACGTAAGAATAAACATTTAAGGTTTTAAATAATTGTGTATTTTGTGTGAATTGAGTCCTTTTATTACTAAGCATCTTAAAGAGTGACGTTATGTCATATTTTCTTATTTTCATATGAATCATCATCATCATCATCGGCCTATATAAGTCCACTGCTGGACGTAGGCCTCCCCTAATGTGCGCCATTTTACCCCGTCTTCGGCCTGTCGCATCCAACATCTGCCAAATCATCACTCCGTCTCGTCGAGCGTAGGGCGCCCTACACTACGTTTGTAGAGTCACGGTCTCGACTAAAATGGTTAAATTACTACCTTTAAACGTAAAAGTTAAGAGCAATATTTTAAAACCCATGAACACATTCGTTTCTCCAATCTCCACCGCGTGTGGTCTATTCCGGATTTAAACCGGCACGCCATGCACAGGTTGACGTGATTTAGTAGATAACTTCAGAAATAAACGTCTAACTTTTTATGCACGCCAGTGTATGATATACTAGTTTTTTTGCCAGCAACTGCGACCGCATAGTTTGTAAAGACAATATTTTGATAGGAAATGTGTTAGCATTCGACTTCGAATAAGGTTGGGAGTTGGAACCACTAATGAGCAAGGACCAATGATGGACACTTTATTCTCACGTTACAGAAGATTAAGGGTTATTCATTTACTTTCAGACAGTCAATTTATTACCTTATGATGTTTGAATTAAGAGTTCAGTGTCAAAGGTGCCTTTAGCTAAAAGTGTCCAACATTGGTACCGTCACCCTAAGAAGTAGGTTCTAAATGTTATCATTCGCAAAGATTTTTGTTTCGTTCACTAATTAGTAGGTTTTTATTCAAATCGCTTTTATATGCCTTTATTATTGGGCGACAGCAAATCGCGCGGATTATTAAAACCGGCGTTTTAAAAACTTATAATTACGAAAGGTAATCTAATGTAATTAAACTAATTAACAGTGAGAAAAAAATTGTGTTTCATTCAAGTTTTTATGTTAAGTTTATTACATAGTGCAAGAAGTCGTTCATCACTATTGCTTCGGGAACGTCCATTTTTCAGGGAAAAAGTACTCTATATCCTTGAGGTTACAGCGAAAGCATCCGTGAAAGCAGGGTGAAAGCATATCAAATCAAAACAAACACAGTAACTTTCGTATTTTTAATATTAGTATGCATATTTTGCTTTTATATCTCTCTCTCTCTGCTCTTAATATACGTTTTAGTGTTTTTAGGCACAAACGGTACCAACAAAATAGGTACAAATACGCCCTGACAAACAAAAGCCAAGGTCACACGTGCAGATTATGTAAATATATGGTTCAACTGGGACCATATTTTATTCAACACATGACATTTAATTTGGGCTCATAGAATTTTTTCCCGCACCGGGACCACCATTTGTCTCGGCACACGCTGTAGTCACGTTCTGTACGTTATTTCACAATTTTGGTATTAAATTAAAAAGCTAATTTATTATACAGGTTGTGCAAAAAGTTCAAGATTAAAATATAGTTTTTTTTTTGCACTGTTAATACTTTTTTATAATACATTTTTTGAATTTTAACGTCTGTACGAAATTCAATTGTCAAATGTCTGTATTAAAGCGAAAAAGTATATACTATAATATAATAATATAATATATATAATATATATTTTGGTGGTAGGACCTTGTGTAGGTACCGTCCGGATCACTACAACCGTCTTATCCTTAAAACTACCGCCAAGTAGCAGTGTTCACATTGTTATGTTCCGGTGTGGGGATAAGACAACAGTGAAGTTACTAGTATACAGGCATTCCATCTTAGTCCTCAATTCTCAGTCTAGAATTGCAGTCTTGTAGTACAAGTACCTTGTCTATTTATTGTCTGTTTAAACTGCCATAAATGAATGGTCACAGTGACTAAAGTGACAAGGTACTAAAGTGTACACTATATTTTATGAACTCGGGGCGTACAAGAAATCAGTGCAGCAGCTACGCACGTAGCGGAGGTCGGCGTAGCACGCTACGCAGCTACAGTAATAAAATCGCAAAAAAAATTACGTCCCGTCCAACAAATGTGTTTGTTTTGGCTTTTATTATTTATTCCAAATTCATGAAGTGTAAAAACTATTAAAAATTAAAATGTGTTATGGTTAGTTGTTTACGAAGTACTCTGTTGATGAAATCTATTGCGCAGTTTTTGCTGTTTACACGTCGGGAAAAAAAAATAAAAAATGAAAATAAGTCTGGTAAAATTGGTGGCGATGCGTACAGACGATGTTTTTTTCTACTAGTTAATTAACGTAGCACTCGGTTTGTTAAAATTGCAAAAATCTTGGAATAACTGTATTTTATTAGACTGATTTAAATCATTTACTAACAAGCATGCTTTTAATCATATATTAAATAAATGCCTTAATAATTCCTTTCAAAAGAACAAATCCTTTACAAATATTTCGAGTAGTTTAAATATAGTATATCACTGGCTCCACGCTCTTCCTTCCCGCAATCTAGGCACTGTCTTGGACCCAAGCTGCTTGCGCATAGCAATAAGCTTGCGGGTTGGAGCTAGAATCTGTGAACCTCATACTTGCACGTGCGGGAAGGAAGTGAGCAGGCCCTGTCATCCCGGCTCATAGACACCTCCGGAGATCCTAGAGCTGGTGCTTACCTCTCCCAAAGGATTGGACTAGCTATCCAGAGAGGTAACGCAGCCAGTGTCATAGGGACCATGCCGCGAGCGGACCTGCTAGAGGGGGTGTTCTTTTTATAGTGGTGATTATTATTTACGTCTTTAATATTTGAGTAGCTTAGTTTTTATTTTAATTTATTGAAGTTTTGTTTTAACTTTTAAATGTATTATATTAAATGTATTAATTTGGTATAAAATGGGTATAAAGAAATAAATATAGGTAATTACAAATTTTCCTCGTCAATAATAAAATTTCATTGCCTTATAGTATATTTAAACTTCTTGGAAATATTAAAAGTATTCATTTTCTTTTGCAAGGGGGTGTATGCAATAAATTAAAACTAGCTACACTTTATTTAAAAAAAATATTTTAAAAGTAAGAAGCATTATTTCAAGTGGCAAAAGCACTAACTGAATTAATCTTTCATGTCGTCGTATTTTTTAGTTTTCGGTAAAGCAAAGAACACAAATTTAATGTCGTAAGTGATACATAAATCTCTTAAGGATAGAAAGCGCTGCCACAGTCGCTAATCTAGCTTGGGCTGAATTGATTCCGGTGAATACAGTACACGTAATTTTAACAGTATTTAGTTTGTTTGTGGAATTGCAGCTGGTTTATTTGGGGTCCGTTAATTTGACAAAAAGTAGGTTTGCCAATGTATCATTTTGCACATGTTCATTTCGCAAAAACATTCTTGTGCTTAAACCATTACATATTACATAATAAAGATACATGACCTTATTAATAAAGTTAAGTTAGGTTAGACTTTTGACCACAAAAAATGATAAAATAATGCGGCGGGAATTATCTCTATGCGAAATAAAAGATTATAAAATGATATAGTTTGCCAAATTATGATTTTGTAAAACATTAATGAACTGGTTTATTTATTTTTTTATGAGCTTCTTATAATATAATATATGAGTACCAATTTAATCATCATTATAGTATAATAAGTAAAATAGTTCAATATCTACAGATTCACTTTTCGTACTGTTATATTCTGTGTAGTGTCCCGGAAGTGTCGCAAAAAGCCGGCGCTCGCGGCGCAGCTGCGCCACATCCGGTCAGCTGATTGATTATTTAGAAATTGCATCGGGTTTATGACAAAAAGGCGAAACTATCTTTCCCCTCTAATACAATATAGGCAATGATAGTACCCAAACCACAGAAATTAGTCCTGGGGGCCTAATACGGCTGCGTTTGTCGCGTGACAAAATGTGGATAAAACATCCGTCACTTTTTGACACGTGTATAAGTACGAGAGTGACGGATGCTTTATCCACATTTTCTCACGCGATAAACGCAACCATACTAGGCCCGCTGGGATGTGATTCTTATAAGACTGTACCGAGCATCCAGTGGCGCCCTTATTACTATTATTATGTTTTATAATAAACAAAAGTATTGTCTTGAAATCGAAGGGTGGTTTTTTGTTGTACAAATGAATACAAGATGGATATATGACAAAGTTTATTAACCTTTAACCTGAGTGTAGTCAACTTAACGGAAAAAGGTAAACACTACTAGAATAGGTTTTTTTTTTCACAGCTTCAATAAAAGATGATTCATGTAACAAACAGATGAGAAAAAATATTTTGTGAATAGCTATTAAAATAGCCAACAAAGATTGGTTTCTATTTCTTTCTAGCAAAACAGAATTTTATGTGGAGTTTATATGGCTAACCTGTTACAATAACGTTACTGTGCATTTCGGATCTCTCTGTATAATTAGCAGTTTAAAAAGCTTGTATCATCCGTATTTCTTGGCAGATTTTAATTTTGATTTTACTTTTGGTGATCTCTTAATATATCAGCTAAATTAAAAGCTTATGTTTACTTAGTTCCAAATATAATTATTTATTTATTCATTGTTTCATGTACAATACAGTATTACAAGATGTTGAGGTTGCGATGTGTAGGCAGGTACATGGCACCCTGTAAGGGTATTACAATGTCACAAGCCTCGTGATTCCCAAATAGCCCCGTTTTACGGTATCTTTCTATCCATCTATTCCTAGCACATAAACGAAATCCAAATTATTAGCGTTGCGGTTCCAAGGAGCAATCACAAAAGTTGTACAATTTCGGGGGCGCACATAGAACGCCGCCGATGCGTGGGATAGGCCCTTAGTGACGCCATGTTGGATTTATGAGTTATCCTAAGGTCATCACCCTGTATGTATTTGCCGCTTGGGCCCAACGTAATAGTCACTTCATCGATACAGATCTCATTTTTTCTGTGTAAGGCAAGAATCAAAGCGGTTACAGAATTTATTTATTATACTTTTATTTTGATACCGTTATTTTTTGGCTAGTTGCTGTGCTGGATCAGAATTTAGATTTGTTTTTATGTTTAAGTAATAACGTTTAATTTGCACAATTTTTTTTATAACTTTATAATTCTTATTCTCGATACACACTTATATTCCGATTTCCGACTAAGGAGTAAATGCATCATTTACCTTTTTCAAGGGAATACAACGTTTTAAAACCATTTTGCGCCCTTTTATAGTAATTTAAGTGCGTTCATTTCTATTAAAGGAAGAAAAATAGTACTAGAGTGTTTTATTCCTTTAAAATCTTTAAATGACGCATCTCTCTCTCTATCATAATAGCCTCTGCCGACCTAAATTAATTTCAAATCTTAACTTTACTACAAAAAACGGTTAATTATTTTATTCTAAAAAAACACTAGTTTTTTTTTAGAAAATAATTTTCTCTTTATTCTTTATTCCACTTTGAGCCACTTATGTATCGCTACAAAAAGATAAAGAATCCAACACATATACCAGCGAAAAACATAACCCTTGTCCTGCGATCCGCCGTTCCACTAACAGTTTTAAAGTAAGTAGAGTAACCGGTAAGTTTTCGGAACATGTCCCGGCGAGTTCCGTAACGGAACCCATTTTGCTAAGTGCTGGTGCCTGCGCTGTCGACTGCTTCTATATTTTAAAACGAAATCATATCGATAACGCCCTAGTAGCTCCGTTTACGTGACGGAAGCTTGAGTGGGTAATGGAAAAACGTATTTGTACAGGAACGTTCCGTTTATTATTGCATAGCTTATGTATTCTTTTTTAGGTGTTAAATAGTAGTTTATGTAACTGATAGGTACATAACGAGAGACATTAAAACACGAGTGTAGTTTTATGAAACGAGCCTAAGGCGAGTGGCGGTGGGTTTTTATTTTTAACCCCCGACGCAAAAAAGAGGGGTGTTATAAGTTTGACGTGTAAGTTTGACGTGTAAGTGTGTGTGTGTGTGTGTGTGTGTGTGTGTGTGTGTGTGTGTGTGTGTCTGTCTGTGGCACCGTAGCTCTTAAACGGATGAACCGATTTGGATGCGGTTTTTTTTATTTGAAAGCAGGGTTTTCTAGCGGTGGTTCTTATACATTTTATATTGAAATCGGTTCAGCCGTTTTTGAAGTATTGAACTTTGAAATGTCAATGTCGGGGGTTTTCCAACATTTTGTTGGTTAGGTTATAAGACTATAAAGTTGTGTATTACGGGCTACTTTTTCATATCTTGGCTTACCTATAACATTTTTTTGTTCTGGGTTCAGCACTCTAGCGGACGTCCCATCTGATGAAGATGAAAGTGATTCACGCGACGGAGGTTATAAAGTTATTTTAAGACACCTTTTAAAAAAAAACCGTTTTTTATTGCAGCAGGAAAATCACAGAAGCATTTCCATATCCTTTTTTAAGTCCAAGTGTAATATTATAACAGAAATATCTTAGTTCCAAATATTGTAAACATGAAATGTTTTTAATGGTTTGTACAATGTATTTTGTGATAAGATAACATATAAAAAAAGCTTTCTTTCAAAATAAATACCTGACGCTAACCGGTAAAAATTACTAGCATACAGGTATTCCATCTTAGTCCAGTCCAGAGGGTTGGCAACGCATTTGAGGTGTTAGGATTGCAGTCTTGAGAAAGCAAATGTCTATGGGTCTCAGATCCCACTTACCATCATGGCTTGAGTGGTGAGAAAAAATACAATTTTACTTGAAACACTATTGTTATAGGTATATTGAATGAATGAATTTACTCTCCTTAAATCGAAAACCGTATTCGCATACATTTAAATCAATTTTCTGTAATAAGTTTCGACAAGTATAAGAATCTGAACTTCTATAAAAATCCCCACAAAATCTATCTTATCGTCATAAAATAAGAACACCCTTTTACTACAGTACCTACGTTTACATGAGAATCTGTAGCCGTATTACAAAATTCAAACCCACCAAATCCCAGTCTATGAATGGGATAGAACTATAGGAGTCATATATCTCTGTCCCCTTTACTGACTGGACCTTGTCTGATTTTACAATTTCTAACCTCTGATCCGCTATAAAATTGAGATAGGCTCTTTTTACGATAGTTCATAAAATAAGGTGAAACGGTTATTTTTCTACGCTTTACACCGCAGTGTGGCCAGTGGCGTGTTGATGACTAACTTTATGTCTAAACGTCGATAGCGGTGAATTTCATGAACCCTATGAAAGTTGACGCTAAGGGTTATTACTTTTAGTTTTACAACTATTCGCGGCTACAAAATAATCACCTGTAGGTAGATTTGGTAATAATAATATGATGTTTCGCTACTATGAGAAGCAGAAAAGGGGTCATTAAGTTTGACATCTCTTTTTATATGCTGGAGGTGGCAAATGAGTGAGCGGGTCACATCATGGAAAGTGAAACGAAGCCATTGGACCTTTTCATGATCATTATCAGCCCGTATTAGTCCACTGCTGGATAAAGGCCTCTCCCAATGCACGCTACTGCTAAAGATCTTCAGCTTCTCTCATCCAATATCTGCGCATATCATCGCTTCCATCTTGCCCCAGGGCGTCCCACAAGACGTTTGCTGAGACACGATCTCCTTTAAGAGCACCTTTTATAATAATTTAATTGTTTGTAAAGGATCTGCGATTTACATTGGCTGTGTAAGAATCATAAGAGTACGTCAATCAACAGTCGTACAAGTATTAATTCTAAACTTCTGACTATTGTATAGACAGGGGAGGGGGGAAAGTCAGGTACACGATCCGTTATTTCGCACCGTCTATTTTACGGGTTCATGTAACGCATGATAGTTTCTTTATTCTGAGGTGTCGTTAGATTTGTTAGCGTCGTAATAGTGTATAGATACTTCAATTGAAATAAACGCCTAAATTTAGGATTTAAAAAACCGAATACTGAATACACAGTCAGTCGTACCTATTTTTTTTTTGATATTTTTTTTGCCGTGTAGTTTGAAATGATGTAACAATGCGTTATTTTAGCTGTAGATGTAGAAAGCGTAACCGTAACATGAACAAAGCGCTTGCGGCACAAATACAGTTTGTAAATATTTGCTTAAGCGCGTACGCAGCGTGTGGTGCAAGTCACAGATGACCGCACACGACTGATATTTAAATTAACATGTTTATCAAATATATAAACATACTTTTTTATGGTAAGGAGAAGCACGCGAGCAACCAGGCCACCTGATGGTAAAGGGGATCTGAGAGCCAAAGAAATTGGAATTTTCAAGACTACAATCTCAAGACTGCAATCTTAAGACTTCAAATGCGTGTAATTTTAATATAGGTATTTTTTATATTATTTAAATTTTGTTTTATTTAAAAAAGTTCACGTACTTATTAATTATCTATATATCTATATATATAAAAGGCTAAACTGACTGACTGACATAACAATGCACAGCCGAAACTACTGTACCTAGAAACTTGAAATTTGGTACAGGGGTTCCTTTCATGATGTAAGTGAGCACTAAGAAAGGATTTTCCGAAAATCGACCCCCAACGGGAAGAAATGGGGGGAGTAGCGGGAAACTAATTCTACGCGTACGAAGTCGCGGGCGTCCTCTAGTTATATATATTACCTACTCTCATATCCTACAGGATGTAACAAAGCCCTGTTCAATAAAAAACGCGTTTGTAGGGTGGGTGACACCCTGTATAAATCGACAAAGTTTAATATCGTTCTTTACAAATCGAAATAAACAATTAAAAAATTAAAAAATGAAATCATACGAATTTCATTTTTTTATTTACCAAATGGAATTTATATTAGGTACATAGTCACGCTCGCGAGCTCCTGCCTTGCGGCAAACGCACACAACTCAGAGTTTAAAAATATTACGCATCGATTTATCTCAAACATTTCTCAATCTGTCCTCACCCGGACTGTAATGTTGCCATTAATATGTTTAAAAATAATTCATACGTCACTATCCATATTAAAACCAATCTCACTTAAGCTGGCGTTTACGTCTTTTTTACTTTCACTAAGAAGTTAGCCGCGTAAAATTAGTTGTAAAGGACATTGGCTGTAAGGTGTTTTTTTCTTTGGATGGTTACGCTAAATGATTTAAATACCATGGACTCGTTGAATGCATTTTAGGTTTAAATTATTAACGCCCCGGCACCAAATGTGTACAATGTTCATAAGTTTATAGTTTTATTTTTGTGTGTAATTGACAGAGAGGTGCATAAATATATTGATCACAATAACCGTTGTGTTTTATAGCACGTTATATATATAAAAAAAACAATGAACCGACGAATTTGAAGTAGTTCTTATATTGAAGTCGGTTCATTCACCGCTCGACCAAATAGGTATGAGTTTTGTTGAATTGGCTATCAATGAATGCTATGACTAGATCTTGAGGAAATTTAAATAGGACTACAATTGAGAAAGCCCATGTATAAAAAGAAAAGAAGAAGAACCTTGAAATATGAAGAAGACCTTGAGAAGGACCTTGTGCAGGGTCCGTCTAGATCATTACCACTAACTTATCCGAGCCTTCACTAAGCCATAAAAAAAACATTGAAATCGGTCGACATTTGACGGATAAATATAAAGAAAACAGACTAATTGAGAAACTCCTTTTAAAGTGGGTTAGTTAGACATTTTGCATTACTTATTTAGATTGTAAAGAACGAGATAAGAATAAAAAAGATCTATTTACGAGTAAAAGTGAGTGCTTGATAATAATGATACAACACGAATAGATAAATGAGCACTTGATCCATATGTCAAAACTGGGTTGAACTGGCAACACCAGCCGGTTTAGACGTCAAAATGGAGTGCCAGTTTTGATAAATTCTTTTTAAGTAGTTTTAATGTTTAAATTGTTAATTTTTTGGACTAAAACCCAAGATAAACACATAAATATTAAGTGTACATGGTATCACGACTAAATGTGCTGTGAAGGAAGTATTATCACGAATGCAAAATTTGACAAGTAAATGGGTCAACGACTTCGTGATTTGAAAATGTCTTGAAAATTACACCGTCTGCTGTACTGATTTATCATCAACAAAACCAGGGGAGTATTCATTTTGTATAATTTCGTTATTACATTTACTACTGCATTAAATTTTAACGAATATACTGTAGTTGTAACAAAGTATTTTGATCAAATTATGTGACATTGACAGCACGAAAAGGTTTTAGTTTTTAAAATGTTTTGGTAAAAGCGTGGCTTATTTCAAGCTTTAGTTAATAGTATTGTAATAGTAAAATTATTGCAGTCATTAATATACCTACATTTGCATAAGAAATTAGTTTATTTTTGTGACATTGTCACTTTTAAGGTAATTAACATATAATTTAGGCTAACTATTGATAGTGTATCTTGTTTAACTGTTTTTGTGTTCTAGTACTATACTCTGTCACCATGATTTCAGCCACTACCACACTTTTTTTTACCGATCATCTGTAGCTTCAAACCCTGACACTGGCAAAGTTGTCCATATGGACAGAAGCCATTCCGAGGAAAAAATGAAATTGAAGCCCACAACCCGTCGGGATGTCCTGGTGAACAAACTCCAGAATACTCAGTCTGAGCTTAAGACAGTCAACGAGCTCAATGCACGGCTGTTGCAGGAGCGCGACGAGAGTGAAGAGGAGGTCCTACGCGTCATCAATAATAACAAAACCCTCAAGCCGGACTTAGAGTACGATGACACGCGGGAACAGCGGGATCGCCTGCAGGCCAACGTGGACCAGTTCCAGCAGTGCCGCGAGACG